>CAWUFW010001908.1:0-2525322 GCA_963921515.1 Calotriton arnoldi | reverse complement strand
CTGTGCTTGCGTGCATGCAGCGGCGTGCCACTTGTTGTTGCACTGTGGTGGTTACTGGACATGTCACAGTCACTGGGGTCGTGTTGTTGTTGTATGCACTTGTCGTCCATGCAAAGGTCCTGGTATGGGATTACCGGGCGGGGGTGGGAGGGGTGCAGCACCCACAGACTCCAGGCGACCTATTCATGTCCACTGAGCGGTGTGTGTGTCCATGGGCGCTGGATCCATGTCGTGTCCTGGTTGTTCGTGCAGTTCCGTCCATGTGGGTGCGATACACAGACCCCATGCCACTGCCTCCCACGATGCATGCGGTGTTCCTGGATGTGATGGGGAACAGTGTGCATGTCCCGGTCATATCCGATGTCATGGCGATGTCGTTGATGGTGTGGTTACAGTTGCCGGTCGTTTGGTATGGCTGTTGTGGTGGTGACTGGCCAGTCCGTGCGGAAGCTAAGCATGGGTGCGGGGTTGGACATCATAGGTCAATCGGGGAACCTGCGTTGTGGTCCGACGAATTTACAGGTTGTCAGGTATGCAATGCCGTCCAGCAGGGCTTCCATGTCATTGGTGGTGTACATATTTGCCAGCCAATGTAGCGGATGGTGGCTGTCAAGGTGTTGTTCGTAAGTTGTCCCTTGGAGGACCATGATGGGGCATGCTGGGTGACATTCGATGTAGCTGTTCTCGATGATCCGTCGTGTGGAGGCACAGTGGTCCCATTTCAGTGCGGGTGCGATGTTGGCCACATACGCCATGCCCCCATAGGCAGAGCAGGCCCTGTCGTGTGCGTCCAGAGGGAGGAGTAGTGGTAGCAGGTCCGCCTTTAGACATGCCGGGTTGGAGAGGCATATCTCCACGGGATGCTGGTAGGGACACCTCCGACAGTAGAAGACGGGCATGACGCAGCTGAACAATGTGATGCGGTAAGTCAGTCGGTAACTTACGTTCAGCAGGGACAGGAGATCGCATCCCAATATATGTAACAGGTTGGTTTTGTACAGCTTGAGCTGTCCGGCGTAGTTGGGTAGGTGTGTTGCGGTTGCCATTTCGCAGCGGTGCGTTGTGGTGGCGTGCTCCGGCTGTGTGTGCAGTCTGCAATGTGCACGCTCCGAGGTTGCTGTGAGCTCTGTGTAGTCGTAGGGAGACAGGACTTGTGTTCTGTTGGCTTGTTTGGAGGACACGGGCCCTCATCCCACATGCTTCTCAGACAGTTCAAGGTCAGTGATGTGTGACTCCTTCCAATTAACTTGCATGTGGCCGACATGGGGGAGTGTTTTCTTCTTTCTTCCCCGTCCGTTGTGTGCTTCTGTGATATGCGCTATCTGCCCTGTGGTCGGTCTCCTCGGCATGCCTGTGTTGGTCTATTCTTGGACAATGGCTGTATTCACCGGCTTCTGTCGTAGGGCTGTGGTTTCGGAGTTGGAATGGAAGGTCATTCAGTGCTGTCTGCTCTCCCTTGTGTGGGCGGCAGGCTGCCTTTCCGCTCTGCGTTGGGCCTTGTGTGTGAATGTTATTCTTGGGCCACCTGTTGTCGGTCCCCGGGCTCTTTGGTGTTCCGTTTTATATGTCTTGTTCATATGTGCAGGGTGGTATGGGTGTTTCAGTGTGGTACTGGCGTTCCTCTTCCCGAAGGGGCCCTGCTTCTCCTAGTTGGTGTTGCCGCCGCTGTGTGCTACGCCATGTTTGTTACACTGGGGTGTGTCCTGCTGTTGCGTGACTTCACTGACATGTGTGCGTCGGTTGTGTGGCGTTGGGTGTTGTCCGTGAATTGGGCGTTGGGGACATGTCTGTGGCAGGCCTGTCACGTGTCATGTGCGTTCGGGGTGGGGCTGATGTGTGTGCTGCTTGGTTGTGTCCCTGTGTCTGTGTGCGACGCATGCATGGCGCTGCGGTTGGCCTCTGCGTTGTGCGCATGTGTGGCGGCGTCATCGCCGCTTTGGGGCCGTGACGGGGTCGTTGGTTCCTAGTCCCAGGTGGTGTGTACACATGTGTTACGCGATGTTACGATTTGGCCTGTGTGTCATATGTGGATGCAATGGTGGATGTGTAGTGTACACGCGCTGGTGGGGGGTTGTCCGCTTTTTCCGCCCTTGCACTGTGTGCGCTGTTTGCGTGCACTTGTTGTGTGTGTGCCTACCTGCGTCTCCGCGGTACGTTGCGTCCTTGGTGGTGCATCAGCAGGAGCATGGGGAGGGCCTGCAGTGCTGGATTCATGCTCGGGGAGCCGCTTCTTCGTTGTCCGTGCTCGGCGTCCGTGTTACCGCTTCGGTTTGTCGTACGGTATCTCTTGGCCGTGGGAGCCGTTTGTTTGCGGCATCGTAATTTATACGCCGGGCGGGACGTGTTTCGTCGGACGGTGTGTGTCAATTAGGCTGCGCCGCTACGTGTACGGGCGCACTTTGATGGCGGACGGTGTTGCTGGCTTGCCGGCGGTGTTTGGCCTACTTTTCGCATCGTAATTGGGCGGGCGTGTGGACTGCTGCGTGCCGGCGGTAACTGGTGGTTTTTGCATCCGCCAGCACGGCGGTTGTGCTTCCGCCCGCCATCGTAATGGGCCCCATAGTTAGTCAAAATATCGAATTTTATAAATCTGTTAAAAGTAATGTAAAATTAATAAAATAATAAATAAAATAAAGTAAAACATACTTAAAATTAGTTAAATTACTTTAAAATTAATAAATAATTATTTTAAGTAAAAAAATCTACATACATTTTTATTTTTTAATACATACATATATTAACGTAATAATATAAAATAATAATCACTACTTTTAGCGTAGGATAGCGGGAGGGTAAAATTTACTATTCCCACTCCAAAGAGTGCGACAGTAGGGAAAGCGTTGGATAGCGTAGAGGTAAAAATTACTATTCCCACTCCAGAGAATGCAACAGTAGGGAAATGGTTGGATAGAGGAGGGTTAAAATTACTATTCCCACTCCAGTGAGTGCAACAGTAGGGAAAGTGTTGGATAGCGTAGGGGTAAAAATTACTATTCCCACTCCAAATAGTGCAACAGTAGGGAAAGCGTTGGATAGCGTAGGGGTAATAATTACTATTTCCACTCCAGAGAGTGCAACAGTAGGGACAGGATAGGATAGCGGGAGGGTTAAAATTACTATTCCCACTCCAGTGAGTGCAACAGTAGGGAAAGTAATATTTTTATATTTTACTAAAAAATAATTAATTATCAATACTAATAAATATTATTAATAACACTAATTACCAATTACAAAATCTTTAATAATTAATTTATTATAAATACAATACATATTATTTATTAAAAATTAAATACCTATTAATAAATCATTAACAACCAATTAATAATCATTACCAGATTTGTATAAATATTTAAATAAATACCAATTAATATTTAATTACCAGTAAATTAAGTATCAATACAAAAAATATTTTCTATAATTAACTAATTACAATTAAATTACTTCCCCACATTCCCCTATAAACCCACATCCCGCTACAACTATTTAATTAATAGAAATAACATAATTACCAACAAATCAATTTAAAAAAATAATTACCAATTAATAAAATTTATTTACCAATTAATAATTAATTAACAATAAATTAATTATCAATACCAATTAATATTAATTAATATGTACTTAATTTCAATTAAATTACTTCCCACCCTATTCCCCTATAAACCCACATCCCGCTACAACTATTTAATTAATAGAATTAACATAATTACCAATTAATCAATTAATTATTTTTTTACCAATTAATAAAATGTAATTACCAATTAATAATTAATTAACAATAAATTAATTATCAATACCAATTAATATTTATTAATATGTACTTAATTTCAATTAAATTACTTCCCACCCTATTCCCCTATAAACCCACAACCCGCTACAACTATTTAATTAATAGAATTAACATAATTACCAATTAATCAATTAAAAAAAGAAATTACCAATTAATAAAATTTAATTACCAATTAATAATTCATTAACAATAAATTAATTATCAATACCAATTAATATTTATTAATATGTACTTAATTTCAATTAAATTACTTCCCACCCTATTCCCTATAAACCCACTACCCGCTACGGAATTAAATTACGCAAAAATTAAATAACATAAAATTCATTGCTTTAAAAAAATTAAACATACATTACAACAACTAATATACACTTTTAACACATATACTAACATACAATACACTTAGAAAAAATTCGATATTATTAAAAATTCAATATTTTTTAATGCCTATATTATGTACTTCGATATTTTAACAATCGATATTACTTACCTTAATTTCGATATTTTTAACGACTATATTATGTCCATTCGATATTATGTCCATTCTATATTTTGGACTCGATATTTTGTCCATTCGATATTTTTTTCGATATTATGTCTGTTTACCGAAGTGGAGACACCGCAAAACACTTGGGGGCCATATTTATCTTTACTCATTGCCCATAAATATGATCTATTCATGCATGTGTTTGTATGTTGCAGGGCATTTGCCTTTGTTTAATGACAACGAAAACTTTCTATTTTTAACTATATCTGTATGTCTGAAATAAAAGGATGAATGACATATTGTTTTCGATTTTCCTTCAACAATAAATTGCACATATTTTGCTAAGACCTTATACATATAATAATAATAATACCTTGCTTTTATATAGTGCTTCATACAGACTTTTGCAATTATAAGATCTGTAAGCAACAGGTGTTATGACTCTCCTATTCAGAGGTAATCAGTGGCCCTAACTCAGAAGGATGGAATGCTGTGTATGTCTTGCCATGGTTTGAACTTATGAACTCTAGATCGCCGCCCATGTCACTGGTGTGCGTTTAACTCACAGAATCATCCTTCCAGAATTTGTTGTCAAAACGTTTAGGGGCATATTATCAAGAACGGCGTTAAAATTATCGCCGGTTTAGCGGCAGAAAACTGCCGCTAAAGCGGCGATAATGGGCTTGATAATATGCCCTGGAGAATTCCAATAGAAGCCCATGTTCACACCAGAACATGGACTTCTATTGAATTCTCAAAGGCATATTATCAAGACCATTATCGCCGCTTTAGCGGCAGTTTTCTGCCGCTAAACCGGCGATAATTTTTAACGCCGTTCTTGATAATATGCCCCTTAGATTTCTAACTTTTTCAGATTCTCATAAAGTAAATGTAACATAGCCCCCAAGGTCGATAACATAAAATATACACATTTACCTACAAGATACACATATTTTGTGATCTCGTTAAGAGTGAAATACGTTTTTCTCCTACTCATGCTATAACTATATTGAAAACCCTAAATCCTGCTGAGAGTTCCTTCAACAACCTGATAGATGTCAAGGGAGAAAATGGGTGGGTTTGAGCCTTCCTCCAGCTATTCATCAACTAACATGAATTTTCGCGCCTACTTGGCACTCTCACTATAAACGGTATTTGCTTAAGAAACAACAGCAAATGTTCCTCTCATCAGTGGAGTAATAGAATTATATTGAAACTAATGAATGCAACAACCTTTTTAAATGATTAATCAAATTAATAGATCAAGGAGGTTTGCTAAGAAATCTCTTTTTTTGCTTAGTGAAAGTTTCTCCATTTGCCACAGGGTTTCATGCTTCAAACATAATCCTCTCCCCTGATGATGCACAACCAGCAATGAAGCTCGTATTGAGTTCCCATGAACTCTTATCACAAATACGTAGGTGACAGGAAGAACTGGGCAGACGCTGATAGGGGATACTGGAAACCTTCTGATTTCTGAAAATAACTACAATTGGTACATCAGAATAAACAGATTTCCATAGTCTTCCTGCAATCCATTAAGAGTGTAAAGTGCGCCACACTGTAAACAATGGTCATGTTCCATTACACAACTAACCCCCTATCTCTGGATAAGGTCAAGTCTACCCAGCTCACGAGAGTCCAGAGCCGTCTGCAAGTCGCCATTATCAGAAAAACACAATTACTTTTTTGGTTGCAAAAAAAAAAAAATTGAGTACGCATTCTGCATCTGTGAATAGCCTTTTCTTGGGCGGTTTGGTAATATCAACCCCATATTTTTGCTTTTTCTGCTCGTGCATTGGTTAACATAGGGAGCTATGGAGTGAAGAACAGTAATGGAAACATTCAATTTTATATCCGCCACTGCACCACACATTTTCTACATGCAATGCATGAACTACCTCCCTTTACAGCCCGGAAGGCGCCAGTCTCAATTTCAACTACTTCACTTTGTCATAGTGTTAACGACACAGCCCGCTGGAGACAAATGAAACTTATTAAAAGGCAAAACCAAAAGTAACTGTTGGTAACATATACGTGAAAGACATTATGATCAAATCAGCATGTAGGTACGTAAATGAAGATTATTGTTTAGGGCACATCCATATTTTGAATAGTGGATCCTAAAAAACATGATAGTTCCATGATATTATAACTACATGTATATGCTCTGAAGCGAATATCTGAATGCAGCAAACATTAATCTCCAAGTTTTGTACAGTCTGGTTCATAAGACAATGACTCTCCGACCTTTGACAATTTGAGCCAGCTTAATGACCCATAATTCAAATTGTTAGAAATTATTTCTATACAAATGTTCTCATTTCTTTGGAAGGCTATTTTTCAAGCCATATGCTGTTTACTGCATTCTGCAGCACACACAGAAAGAGGAAAACCCCTCCATGGATTGTTTTTGTGAAGGAAGGTGTCCCTTCCTGCACAGAAACAATCCTGCCACCAACGTATACACCCTTGCACCATGGTGCAAGGGTGCCTGCGCTGGCGCTAGGCACCATATTGTGCACTGGCACTAGCTGAAAGGACAGGAATGTAATGTATCTCTCAAATAGGGTGCATTCCTGCCCTTTCGATTTAGCAAAGGGCAGGACAGCAAAAAGACTTGAGCTGCTGCCCTACTCTAAATCATTGTAAATGAGGCCCCAAGTGTTCTGCAAACATTTTTATCTTGACAGATTTTGATGGCCTGCAGCAGAGTGCAGCTGACTTGTTTGTGTCCCCTTGTTTGCCCAGTCTTTCATGAGAAGACATGGTTAGGTCTCGCCTAAACAGTGCATGTGCTGTCTTTTTGATACCTTTTGGCCCTTGCGTTGCCATTGCATCACACAAGGCAACACAAAGGCTTCAGTGAGATTTACTTAACAATGCAAAGCCACCTTGCGTGGCTCTGCGTGTCTGAGTAAATCTCGAGTAACGCAAGGCAGCGCAGGTCACTACCATGCGTTACTCTGACCTGGGAAGGCGTTCCAAGGGTGGAGCGTGGGTATTCCCATGGATTTTGGCGCATTCACAGATTTACTAAGACTTATTTAAGACTCCTGGGAATGCGTCAAAATTGTATGCCTTCCAAGGTGAGGTGTAACGAGGAGATACATGTTTATTTCTCCTCGTGTTTTCCTCATTTCTACATGTGCTGCATTAGCACACGTAGAAAGAGGAAAAACGCCTCAGAGGATTGTTTTAGCATGCCATGGTGCAAGGATGCCTCCATTGGCACTAGGCTGAACATAGTGTGCCAGTGCAGAGAGAGAGAGCAGGAATGTGCCATATCTCACTAGATATAGCAAATTTCTGCCCTTTCCCTGTCATGCAATGCAGTTTAGCAAGTTGCCTTGCTGTGCTGTATTACGTTACATGACTCGTTAATAAATCTGCCCCATCATTTTCAGTGGGCTTAGAGTCTGCCCATTGCTTACCCTTGGTTGGCTTCATTGTCGCTCTCATTTGTGTGCTTCTTATTGATCAGCTACAGAAGGCTTCCTTCCTCTTTATTTGTTCGTCCCTCACTTGGACCATGGACACAATACTTGTGCCCTTCCACTGCTCATTTTTTCTTTGGTTTTAAGCACTCTACGAGAATGCATCTTTTTCAGTTGGCTTGCTGGCCGCATCACAGCTCTTTTTTTCCCACACTCTCCTGGTTGCCTCCCACTCCCCTCCTTATTGCCCCACACCCTACGATCTCTCCCACCATCAATATAAATAATTCTATGACGCAGCCAGCGCTGGCCCTGGAGCCATGCTGTGCGGCTGTACAACATGGCTAAAACCATTGACAAAGCCAATACTTAGGTAGGTGAGACCTATTAGAGTTGGCATTGATTGTTTAGGAGCACCTCTCTACCAACTAAGGTGGATGTACGATCTAGTCATGTGACCACCGCATTCAGTCAAAAAGAGAGAACCTCCTTTTATGTTTTTAGGTGTTTTATTTTGTGTGCTTAACCCAGTGGATCTTTAGACTTGTGCAAATGTAACATTCATATTTAGTCAAAAAGGGCAATTTCTGAAACTATTGTTCAATTAATTCTCTGAATCTAATTTATTTAATCATTTCAAAGGAAAGTCTAAGATTGACCAGCACTTTAAGCTCATGGGACTTTATTAAAATTCTTGAAGGTTAAGTGTTATGCTTTTATTGTTAGGAGGACAGGAAACAGTAAACCCAAATTATTGTTCAACTCTTTTTTTGGTACTGTGCTGTTAGACCTCTCCCACATGCTCTGTTTGAAAACACATTGCCAAAGTGCTTTGTCTGGAAGCAATAGCAGGCAGTACAGCAAGTTGAGGCAGACCGCGATGGAGCGCAGGCCGGATACAGGGCCAGGTTAGTCCTGTTGAAAAAGTTGCCTTCTCAAAGTCTGGCACAAAGAGTCCCATTCATGGTGAAGTAGGCCACAAGTAGGCCCAGTGGAACTCCTCGAAGTGACAAAAAACTCCGCCGCGCTACGTGGAGTTCCGGGATCGGGCTGAGTTCCCTTGTCCTGCCCGTTTGCGTGATGTTTACACCATACGGCAACGCGAATTGCGTTCTCGTGCAGAAAACTCGCATGAACTGCACCACATCGTTCTCAATGGGCGCTGCATTATTGTTTCTCACTCTGTTCATGGTGCTGGGGCATACTTTTTCATCCTTTCTCAATCTATTTAATCCTTGTCTTATAAAACTTTTTTTCCCTCACTTTTTTATTATCTTACCTTTTGTCCTTGTGAGTATTTTAAGTTTTTTTCTACTTTTTTGTGAGTTTTGTACTTTTTAATTTTTTCGCTTTACTTCCTTATTTTTACCTTCCTTCCTTCCTTCTTCTTCCTGTTTCTTAGTTCGTCCTCTCACTTCAGTTCTTAGAGCCTTTATTTTTTTTGTAGCTCGTACAGTGTCAAGCAACCAATTTTCCAGTGATGTGTATGGTGTATGCATGTGTCTATCTATGCATTTAAAGAAAAATGCAGACTTAGTGAATTGGCCCATCAAAGGGGGTTGAGATATTGTGAATGAGATTAGAAGCAAGCATCATTTGTTGCAATTTATTAGTAATTCCAGAATCTAGTTTAGAAAATTTGGAATAGGAATCTGCGATACTACTAGTCGATCTGATGTAGAAAAGTTCAATGTTATGCAATTGCCTTTTCCTGCCCAATAATATTTTATTTACCACCAATATTTCTTTTGTCTTTATATCTTATATTAGCATTCAGAGGCAACAAGAGGGCTGAGGCGGGTAAGGGAGCTGCAGGAGGTGCCTCCCAAAGCTCCTCTGCTGATGCTCTGCTGGCTCCAGTAAATCCTCCTGCTGTTAACATTAATATTTATTTCCCTAACTTTTACCGCTCTTTATTTTGAATTTTTATTTCTACACATTTCTGAATTTTTTTCCAAATCTTCTTCGATCTATCCGTTCTAAATTCTTGTCTTCCATGCATTATCCTATTTATTTATTTTCTATATTTCAGGTTTCTGTACTTTACTTAGGCACTTGATGATGATGATCAGTGAAACGTCTACCTACCCGTCCTAATCCCTCTATCTTTCCCACAGTAGAGTAAGTTAATTATTATTTTCCTTACTGCCAAGCAAATGCTATTTTGTTGGGAAAAAGTAATTTCAATGTGTGGTGGTGGAGTGTAAGGTCAGGGAGTAAAGTGGGACTAAGAGTAAGTGCCTTGACTTTTGCGGATGGAATAGTCTGTGAAAAACATGCCAAATACAATATCCTGTTCCTTAATCCTTTGCCTGTACTGTAGTGCATTGCTTTTCCTACCGTCTACTTACGGGCAGACAGGAGAATGTCTGTCTGCATGATTGATTTCATAGTGCCTCACGTGATGGATATCATTCATAGTGTTCATCTGCCTTGTAGTCAGGGTGAAATTGAAAGTCATTTAACAGAGCATGGCCATGATAGGGATAAAATAATTGTCTAGCACAGCTGCCCCACTGCTGCAGACAGTAGCAAAGTAACGCAAGAACGACTAGGGTGCTAGCTGAGCTAGAATACTTGTGTACTCCATAATCCATAATGTCTGAAACTCTAATCACATCAAAATCGAATGGCCCGAGGATACCAACAAATGTACTGCTACTGTGCCACTACATAATTTTATGTGTTTTGCTTAGAGCATTGTTTACAATGTGTCTTTTTTATTTCTTGATATAGCTACTCTTGCTGGTCCTACTCTTAACAGGCAGGAGAAAGCAGACTGGACCCGGCAGAGGAAACTGGAGGCCATCAGGGCAGAATAGCAGCGGATGGTGGTCCTCGAGGAGGAGGGGAAGGAGGAGGCAGCAGCAGCTGCAGATGCCCCGGGCCCCAGCCAAACCCCAGTGCCTACAGTTCACCTTTGCCGCAGTCCGCCGCCATTACATCACTGCTGCTCCCCCCTATTTCCCTGGATCCCGCGCTCAAGGGTAGTGCAAGCTGACATGAAGCTGAGGTTAATCGAGGGTAGCAGGCCACAGACTTTGTATTGCAAAAGAGATAGAGTGAAGTCATATAAATTACTTTCAGACAGCCAGTCTTCCACCTTTCATTGCTTGCAGTCATGGGGGGAGCACAAACTTCATCTTGCTGGTTCCAGTTTGAAGTAGGCCTTGAACTTCTAAGCAGGGATTAAAGCCAGGCAGTCTTTCAGGCAATCAATGTCACATACAGATAAGAATTTCAGACAGAGTTGTTTGTCATTCACTAACTGCCCTTTTTGGCAGTAACCCTCCCAGAAGATACATACATGTAGTTAAGTACATATACTAGTTGCAGACTAGGCAGACTGGACCAAAAGGGGTAGATGTCAGAATATTTAGCATTATATTTCTGGAATAACACATACAGCAAGGAATGAAAAATAAACAAGGCATATATGCATACCTAGAGAAGTATAAGATTTTTTCAACAAGGCAATTTAGGGTAAGCACACTGATTATGAGAATTATGGAAATTAGAGTGAGGAAGTTTCATTTTATGTAAAAGTAAATTATGATTTTTTTTTCAAAAGCTGTGCAATATAAAGTGGGTTCTTATATTCATAATAACCATGGAAGGCAATGAGGGTGAAAAGTTGTTACATTATATTTGAAGGAAGAAGTATCAAAGAAAGTCAAACGGAATATGGGTTAAAGAAGTATAGTACATATAAGGTGAGTGAAAGTGGACATGGATTAGCTACAGTGGACACTTTTGGAAGCAAGGCTAAAGACTTGAAGCCCAACCTACTAACAGACAGGTCACAAATAGTGGGTGCAAATCACCCACTGACCTTTTGCTTTATATAGTACAAAGGGCCCCAGTTGATCAATGTCTTGAATGGAGGTAATAAATAACCTATAACGTCATATCATAAAGAATCAGAAGATGTAATGGTCATGTAGTAAGTGCCTTCTAATGCTCTTCAATATGGAAGAGCTAGGAACACGTTTGATTTGGATTAATAATGCATTCTATATTTATTGTGGATTTACTGACAAAGTGTTTCTGACCGAAAGTGGCTTCTCTTGTGATGTTTAGTTGCAGCACTTTAGTGGTGAAATCTCCAATGTCTTTGCGTAGTACTCTAAATTTGGCAGATTTTCTTATTCTGACTTAGCAGAGGAGGGAAATTCACACAAACATGTAGAGTTTTAGATGCGTTGGTAAATTATTTTGACATTTTGAAATGTATCTTTTTTGTTTAGAACATAAAAAGCTGTCGATATTGTAGACACTCACGAATTGGCATTGAGAACATATACACTATACAATAAGGTGAACCAGTCTTCAGAAACAATAGCAACCATGGCGAGATGCTTTCCTGGGAAAGCATTCTGCCTGTTAGAATAATATTTTAAAACTAAACAACTTATATTTAAGTGAGCCGAGGTAACCTTTATATATTATGGTCGGGTATTAGCAATCTCAATAATTTGAGTGCTAAAAAAATCTAAATTGAGATGTTAACTACTGATTACTGTAGTTAATAAGACTATTCCAATTTAGCCGCTGTTTGTAATGAGTATTCCAATAACACAAAACAACGTAAATCTATATAAATAGCACCGTGGATTATAATTAATGGTGCCTGTGAAATGTTCTGTCATGGTTGACATAATTAACCATCATTGCACATAACAAATGACCAAAGCAAGTGAACCCCTACTACAAATACCACCAAGTAGTGTTCTTTCAAACGTACCAAATAGTACATTGTTCAGAAAAGAAATTGGATAAAATGGCAAATTAATTAGAAAATTCAAAAGAGGCTCTCATTAAATATTTCAATATTTATTTTCCAGCTGAACGAGTCTCACCTTTCACTGAATAGTTAGTGCAAGATCCTCCCTACACCCCGAAGAAATCTCTGACAAAAATTGATCCAAAGCCATGCATTTTAAAACAAAACTTTTAGGGGGAATTGCCTACAATGCAAAACATTTTACACACAAGTTAAATAGTGGTCTAGTGATTAAGTTGCCGACTTTGGAACCTGGAAACCTGGATTGAGTCTGACCTGTCACTTGGCGCATCTTACTCCTACAAGCATGACAATTCATACTATTGTTGGTCATCCAAAGCAATAGAGTTGGCGTGGGCGGCAGCTATTATTCATTTTTAATGTATATTGACATATTAAACACTGTCGCTCTGCTCATCTCAAAATTAGACAGACAGCTCTGCCATGTGGTGGACTGTCATTACCGTCGGTGTTGAGAATTAAGTGCCATTGCTGAGCATCGGAAACCACTGCCTCAAATTTAGCACTGGTTTCATGTAGTTTGTAGAAAGCATCACCTGATTACAGTCATCCATGATGCTGTTAAGTTTAGAGTATAAAACAAAAACGGTGCTTTGTGCCTCAGGGGCAGAAATCATCACGTATGTTATAGCTGTGCATTCGAAGCACATGCCGTAGAATGCGCAAACAGGTAATCAGCTATTAGCACTTGCCCCTTCTTTGCATGCAACCATTAGTGCTGAAGCTTGCGTAGAGATCAGTGAGCACTGCTGTGATTGTAGAGAAACAGGTGAGGGCACACTAGCACTCACACTGGGGCTAGTGTGGAACATCTTTGATGTGGCAAGTTTTGGGCCACAATCAACTCATACAACATGAGAGGATAACAAATAAGCATGACTATCTAATCCAGGCAACATTTGGGCCATGTCCTCCTATGAAGCCCATGTAAGGACGCAGAAGAGCAATAGAAGGGCAACTGAAAACAAGCCCTTGTCTCTCTCGCTCTTTCTCTTGCTCTCTTTCTCACAAACACCCATTGCCAGCAGTGCCTCAGGTTTATATGAGACATGTCAATTCAACAAAGACAAATGTGTGGTCAGATGTCCTTGTTTGCAATTCAAGTCATGTGGTTGCATTGCACATCATAGATAAGAAGATGTGCGGCAACTCTAACAGCCCTCATTAGAAAGTGTCCACAAATACTTCAGTGTCAGCCACCTGCATCACTGGCCCAGTTATTGCCTGATGTAAGCATCTACGTAGGCGGGCAGGAAGGCAGAGCACCAGTGCAGCAAGCAATTATTTCTCAAACAACAAATGACTGCTGCTAACTTGCTTCCCTCTTGTTAGAGGAATGAAAAGAATCGATAGAAGTCAGATAATATTTTGACATGCAAATGATGGAGTACCAGCATCACTATTGTTACAAAAGGCTATCTTCAGCCAACCCACACACTCACAAAAATGGTGTCTTGATTTTGTTGTGGTGAAAGGGAACTGGTGGACCAATGTGTGGGAATGGGGTAGATGTCTCATCTTCAGCAGCATGGGACCTTTACAATGCCAGAGATTGAACTACGGAGTTCCATTAAATCACTTCTTCCATTTTTGCCCAATCAACACTCTTACAACCTACATCCACCCACCCACTGCGATCATGTAGATAGATGGTATTAGAGAGAATTCAGGGAACAAGTGCTGAGCCACTATTAGCACTATCTAGCAAAAGGCGGGAGACACTGCACTCTCTTGTCAGCAAAGCATAGTGTTTTGCTATTGTACTCCACACATGTGTATTAGCACATTCTACATATGTTAATGTTTAATTTGTTCTCTCTGCCTTTAGCATTGAGTCTGTGTGTGTGTGTGTGTGTGTGCTTGTGTGCGTGTTTGTGTGTTGGGGACAGTGAGGGTGGAGGATAGGTAACGCTCTGTAAGGAATGGTTTAGGTTTTTGTGTTTGTATGTGAAGGCACATATTTTGATTCTATGTAAGTCTCAGTTGCTCTGGTTCATTTTCATTTCTGTCCTCGGTTTTTGCCAATGAGTATGTGCAACACCTTTGTATTGTTATGTTTTTGCACTCTGCGTGCGTCCTCTGCTATCCACAAATTTAATATGTCTGTGTGTGCGCATGTGCATGCATGCGTACAGTTGTCCTTGGGTGTGTCTGTGTTTGCGTGTTTCTGCTTCATTCAGCCAACTCAACAAACATCACAGGCCAAGATGTTTAATTTAAAGTACTTGTTAAATAAATTGTGTCTGGCGGTCCTTCCATTGTGATTCTTGCATTGTGGACATGCCTTGTGGCCATGGATGGGTTCTTCTTGTTCTTAGATGTGATGTTTGGATTTTTCACAATCTTCTGACTTCAGTGATATGTAAAAGTTGTACATTTAAACTCATGACACACAATTAGACTCTGTTAAAAATAGCATACCCCAGTATTGTCCTTTCCCCAAATCGGCACAAAGAGCACTGGAATATTTCATGTGTCCCTTTTCAATGCATTAGTCATTTTAGCTAATTTATTCCAAAATTGTGCTTGAAATGCACTTTTGATTTACTCATTTTCAAACATTTTACAGGGCAGGGGAACCTCCTATCAAAACCTTACTTGGAGGAAGTCTCCCTTGCTGAAGTTCAGATCGGGTATTACATCTGACTTTCAGCAGTGCCAGTTGAGGATGTGGATGGAGCCAATAGAGGAAGTGGGTGGAGCCGGGGAAAAGTGGGTGTGGCCTCCAACAAACATTTGAGCACCTGGACTTCATATTTTACAAACTAAGCACTGGCACAAAGCATGTACGGGAATGAGTCTGCTCACCTCCAAGGGGTATGGAGGGGTTTCCCTTGATAGTATTTTAGAGAAACAGGGACCAACTTATGCTGAATGTGTACACATATTGGTCAAAACAGCTTCTATAATAAAAGGTACTCATAACATATTCCAATACTTCCATGGTGTGACAAGCAACACTAACCTTCCCAAGAGGTCTTGGGGATCCATCCTCCCAATACTAAACTGTAGCAAAACATGTTTTTATTCAGCACAATTTTCTTAAAGAATGGAAAATGCCATAGGTAATACAAGCAGTTCTGCATATACCACTCAGCCAGCCAATTTATTTATTCAGCTTTTAAAAACCATTGAAGATATATGAAAAAGCAACGTTGATTATACTTAAAGATAAAAGCAATAGTCCATAAATCAAGCATACTATAATCATAAAATTCATTGTGGTCATAAAAATGTAATACAAGCTAAATACTTTCCTAACTTAAAAGATCGATCAAAAAAGTTTTATCCAAAAATGTGAAACACTAAGCATTCCTTCTGATTACTCAAGCATTGATCTCCTAATTTTAATGGCCTGCCAAATGAAGCTAAATACTGCAAAACAAGTTACTTTTGTAGATAATAATTGGAAAAAGAAGAATGCACGTCTATATTGCTCAAACCTAAAACTTTGTAATAGAGGAACTGTAAACAAATTTCTAGGGACGGTATAAAATTAGCAAAAAACATAAAATGAAGTGTAGATTGCACAGAGTGGCTACCGCAAGAGCGAAGCAGAAACCCCTGCTGCCAATATCCAGTCTTTGGAAAATAAACTAAAAATTGACTGTAACATGAAAATGTTTAAGGAAAAATCTGTGCTAAGTGTTAGTTATGTAGATGAGATATGGTTCAATAGAGTTATTATTAGAACGCAAAGAATAAGCTTGTATGAAAGTTTTACAGTATTCCTTTTCCACTCTATCATCTTTACACCAATTAAAAAATAAAGACTTAATGATATCTTTTGTTGAGGCTTTATTAGCTTCAAGCCTCAAAAATATCTCTGGTTTACCCAACGCCTTGCAACATCTGTTAATAGACTTCAGCCAGGGGATCCGATGCACATGACCCAAAGTCAAACAGTCCTGAATTACCAGTGAATAAAGCTTGTTTTAGGCTTCAACCAAATAGACATCTGTAACACTAGAGGTTGGAACTTCATCAAATCCTCCAAGTAAGTGACCCCCAGTTTCTAATGACAAATGTAAGTAAAGCTACTTTGTGAGACAGCAAGTAGCCTTCTTAAGAAACTGTTTTGAAATTTTTGTATTCTACTCAAATCTGTATAACCCAGCAGACCAGCGCCGTAGCTAACAACAGACAACCATTTGCCCCTATACACTGCAATCATTTCTATAAGTGGTTCTGAGACAAATTTACAGGCAAACCTGAAAGCCGCTCCACTGGACCCTTCGAGCTGTTGTTGCCTGTCAATGCAAAATCACATTATTTAAGACCATAGTCCATAGGTACTCCAAGATATGGAGAATTAGCACATTTTGCATCTGTTTACCACTAGTAAATTATGAATTAATCTTTGTAGTGCACAGACCATAAACTATGACAAAAGATTTTGTAAAATTTGTTAGGAGGTCCAATTGATTATTAAAACTTTATAAAGTATTCAAAGTTTTCGTTTCTGTGGTTCAATTACCAATCTTGCCATTAGTACGGCATCATCAGCATAATAAATGAGTCCATTCCCTGCCTTGGCCATATCAGACACTGGCAGATGTGTCCACATGCGATCGCCTGAGAAAAAGAACAATACAGTCCTCAACCTTCATAGGTGTCATACTGAATGAAAGCTTTGACCTATTATCACAGTTAAAGACCCTACTAAGGTCCAACGCAAAATGAAATGAGCTTATTTGGCCAAAGTACATTTCATAGTTATTAAAAATAGGTTCAAGCATTGTTTAGTAGTTCCCAACCCCTGCCTGATACCATACCAGACCACAGGGAGAATAGAATTCTCTTGTGGCCGGCTATCCAATTTGGAGAAAAGGAATTTGCCGACAACCTTCAGATGGAATCCAGAAGTTAAATAGGTTGATAACAAGTGGTGTCGGCCTTATCGCCCTTTTTAAAGATCAGGACAAGACCAAGATGAAGGTGACTTGCTCCAGGCCGCAGCCCTTAAAACATTTGTTAGTAATGGGGTCCATAGATCAATATTACTTTTATAAATATCCATGACAACACCTTTCGGCCTGGAGCCTTTCCTTTCAAGCTCTTATTACTAGCTGCATTTAAATCTGATAGCTCAAAGGAGAAATATGATTTAGAGGGATCATAAATACCCAAACCCGCCTTAAGACCAGCTGGTACTGAGTGAGAAATATAATAGACACTACTGAAATGGTCCATCTATCTATGCACGTAAATTACAGCCACTAGAGATGGCATAGGGGTGTCCTTAAAATGCGGTCCATTAATAACTTTCCAAAAAGCACTATTTTCATTTTGGGTACTAACAGCCTGTAAAGAGGCCCACAGTTCCACCCTAATTTGAGCCTCTCTGGATTTTAGGCTCATATTATAGTCAGTTCTGCATCCTTGAACTTCAGCCTTGATGTGAGATATTTTTTTTAGCTCTCATGAGATTTCTATGTGCCCTAGAGCAGGTACAATCAAACCAGTTAAACAAATGTAGCTACCCTGTACGAGCTAGAATAGTCATGAGCATGTTAGTAGATTTACAGACCAAATCTAACAAACCCAGAATTGCTGAGGCTTTTACTTGTTCATCAAGGCAAGTCATCATCTCAACCTCAGAAGCTGAAAGCAGGTCAGTTAACAGGCAAAATGGATTTATTTGAGCCCATTTCAGCAACACTCCTTTGTTGTTAACTACTTCAAGCTCCATATATCTAGCAACTATTTGAGTAACTCTAAGCCCATAGCAGAAACACAACAAGATGGGCTTATGGTCACTATCACAATTTGGTATATGAGAAAAAGCAAAAAGAGAGGAACATATGTCCTCTGCAATGATAATAAAATGAATTGTGCTAGCTGCTCCCCTACCAGTAAAATTGATACAAATGCAGGAGGGCGCACATCAAAGGAAAAAAGAGATTGTTTTTTTACCAAACTATTATTCAGAGCTTCACCTTAAAACCATGCTGAAAATGAGGTTGATCCTCCCCACTCATATTGAAAATGCCGCAAACAGCTTTTGAAGAAAGATTACCAAGATTGTGAAGAGCGTTAAAATCTCCTGCCCATAACATCGACCAATCTTTACCTTTAAAATCACTATTGTGGTGCCTAAAAGTACTAATATAAAAGTTAATCACCAATATGTTATGTTAGTTGGCACATTCTAGCCAAACCATTGGATAATATAGAGAGTCTCAGCAGGGCCACAAAACTTTACCTGAGAAATTACCAGAAATTGAAATTGACAACCAGTCCTTAGCCCTACCTGCTGTAGATGGAATAGCTAGTATAGCCAGTAGTGGCTGCTACCGGATGGGGGGGTGAGGCAGGGGCAGGGTGGAGGTGGCAGGGGGAAGGAGTACAATAAAAAAAAGAAAGGACTTACCTTGAACAGCCGGTCGCCGCCTCTCCTCCATCCTCTGTCCTCGTCCTGGTAATCTTGCTGTTCCGGCCAGCAGCAGCAGGAAGCACCCAGGCAGACAGGCTCCCCTGAGCCGCAGCATTGTAATTGATCTGAGCTCCGTGAATCGGCGCTCAGACTGCAACAGGGAGCCTGTGCATGTTCCTGATCTGGCTGTGTAATGCAGCCTGGTAGGAACATGCAAAGTGCGCATGAACTGTTTGGTCGGCCCAAGAGGGCCGGCCAAACAGTTCATCCGCACTTTGGGAGTGCACACCACTCCTCCCCTGCCCTGGCCAGCCCCGCCCCACCCCACCACTACTGCACGAGAGAAAATAACATGATAATAACCATATGTTAGAATCATTTTATTTTCCCTTTTGAGAAGTGGGGCGACGTTCCTCCGCCTTAGCGGAGGAGCTGCCAGTGAGTATAGCCATCAATATGGACATTTTGTAAGACTTATGCTTCTTGTAAACGGATACAATCAAATTTCTTTGTAAATGCAACCCATTCAAGTTATAGCTTAGTAACGAGACCAGCCACATTCCACAAAATCCAACTAAGAGAAGTGTCAGAAGTAGTGTAATCTATATGTACGCTTGCAGGCTCAACAACCCCAATATCACTAAGGACATGAAATTTCATGTGGTGTATCAAGTGTATAGAGCATATTACTTCTACATTCTGCTTCATTTAATTTTGTCATTATCCCTTTACCTAGTTGATTCTGGGTCAAACATAATGGCTGAGCATCTACTTGATAAGGGTATGCTGGGAAAAATAGATGTTATGCGATTCTCGCAATCTCAGGCGATTGACAGCAGATGTACAGTGTATACAGGGTCTGACAGCATGGCTGTCACTCAGATTAATTCAGAAAAGAGGGGGGGAGATAGAGGTTTTTTAAGCTAGGTACACCCTTCTTATGCAATAGTAAACTTGAACTCGAGGTGTCGTGGTAAAGAACCTAGTCGAAACAGGAAGAGATTTTCACTCAGTTTGAGTTAGAAAATCAGCAGGAAAGAAAATTTTCTTTCTTGAGTCCCCTCACTCACCAGGGTTTCTTGGTGACATGCTCATCATAGGCCATCTCAGTTCTCTGAACTGAGGCGTGCTGCGACTTGCGATATTTACGTAGGAGCACTTTTGTGAATGCTATGTAGTGCAAAAGTGTACTGACTGGACTGAGGTGGGTTGAAAATACCTTGTTAGTGGGCTTAAATATTTATTGCTGCTCCTAGTTTGGCATGTCTAAAAACGGGGTAGGATACAAGAAAAACTAGCTATAATGGGTTAGAAATCCTTAGTATACATCAACATGTTTCGAGCATTCCTCAAAGCTCTTCGTCAGGACTACACAGGGACCAGCCCTGTGTACGCCACTCCTAATCGGCCTGAACTTAGGCAATCTAGAAAGGAAAAATGATGAAAACGCTGCAACTAATAAGCATGCGTAAATACATACATATGATCAAGATTTTGTCACGTAGTATTTATAATGTAGCAAAATTGTGCCCCATGGACTGAGGGGATGAGGGTTCTCGTAATCCTAGATTTAGCGGGAGAGCTCCTCGCATCTTGCGGTCTGGAGGGGAACCAACTAGGTGACATACCGCGAGGAGCTCTCCCGCTAAATCTAGGATTGCGAGAACCCTCATCCCCCTCAGTCCATGGGGCACAATTTTGCTACATTATAAATACTACGTGACAAAATCTTGATCATATGTATGTATTTACGCATGCTTATTAGTTGCAGCGTTTTTCATCATTTTTCCTTTCTAGATTGCCTAAGTTCAGGCCGATTAGAGTGGCGTACACAGGGCTGGTCCCTGTGTAGTCCTGACGAAGAGCTTTGGGGAATGCTCGAAACATGTTGACGTATACTAAGGATTTCTAACCCATTATAGCTAGTTTTTCTTGTATCCTACCCCGTTTTTAGACATACCAAACTAGGAGCAACAATAAAATATTTCGCCCACTAGCAAGGTATTTTTAACCCACCTCAGTCCACTCCAGTACACTTTTGCACTACACATAGCATTCACAAAAGTGCTCCTACGTCAATATCGCAAGTCGCAGCACGCCTCAGTTCGTAGAGAACTGAGATGGCCCCTATGATGAAGCATGTCACCAAGGGGAAACCCTGGTGAGTGAGGGGACTCAAGAAAGAACATTTTTCTTTCCTGCTGATTTTCTAACTCAAACTGAGTGAAAATCTCTTTCCTGTTTCGGCTAGGTTCTTTACCCGACACCTCGGGTTTCAGGTTTACTGTCACTCAGATTAGACAGCAGGCAAAGTGCACCAATCCTCTGGATTCAGGTTTCCAAAGCAATTGTGATAATGTTATCAATAATTTTTATTAATATAGGTGACAAGTCACGAAATAACAATCACAGACAGAACTGTCCTGTGCAACCAAGAAAACAACATTAGCAATCAGTCTCCCAAAATCTGAAGTTTAAATACATTTTTGATGTGCAATCATTTTGTAACCAAACATCAAGCACGTTGGGTTTTTGAAAAGGCATGTACGTTCCTTTAAATTCGGGATTTTATTTCATTCTGGGTATACAATCTTGAGCCCCTCAAACAAAAGCTTGTCATTCTCATGAAAACACTATTCTTGTTGTCAGTATAAAATTTTTTGATTTTTAGTAAATATATGTTTTGGAATTGATAATCAGCTTGTCATATTCATCCGTTGATTACATGTACATATGGACAGATACTGCCTTCTCCACACATGTATCTGCATATGTAAGAGATGCCAGTCATATGACAAGAATAGTATGCGCCCTTTCTTTTCCTTTATAGTCCTGACATTACTTATTTACCACATTGTATCCTTTGGTTCTAAAAGTAAAATTCTTCTACACACAGCCATTCTGGAAATCATGTGCCCTTGTAACTATAACTCCCACATGATCGAAGGCTGACTCTGCCTGCCCATACCAGAGAAAGGTGGTTCACATACAAAGCGTGGAACTCTCCATGCACAAGCCTTTGTGATGCCAAAGGGGGCATGATTAGGTTAAAAGAGGCATCATTAAGTCAGAGAGGGCTTATATTATGCCACGGAGATCCTAAACGAGGTCGAATAGGCAATCCATTATACAAGACAGGTCTGACTGTGCTAAAGAGGGACAGAGAAGACTTCCACTATGTCAAAGAAGAGCAGAAGTAAGCCAGCGAAGGACATCAATAGCAATATTCAAAAGAGTTCCTTCATATGCCAGGGATGTCCACCAATGTGCATTGAGGGAGGGCCTGCACACGCACAGGTATTCACACTCACACCTAGGCACATACATGCGGTAACCAACATACTCAAATGTCCACCAGCACATATACACATGCTGGGGATGCACTTAGAGACACACATACACCCATATTCTTACACATGTGGAGAACAACACCTGCACTGTCAAAAACTGCAAGCCCATAACACCTCTCGTCATGACACCCACATTTCCCAGCAACACCAACATGCCAGATATTTACAGCTTCCTAGGACTCAGTTTGTTAGTGCACAGTGGTATTGTCCCTGCTAGCAATTTCTCAAGTTTTGGAAGGACAAGAACAGGGGGCAACATAATCGTGTTGCTAGGCAAAGCATGGAGCTTTGGAAGACTCGGGCCAGTCACAGAGGAGTAAGCGGGAAAGGTAGGGACCATGTGTCATTATCTGCCAAGTCTCTCTCAGTCTTCCTAACTTTCCTCTATTTTAAAACTGAGTGCAACAGAAATTGTAACTTTTAAGTTATAAGTTTAGAATTCCTAAAATGTCTGTGGTTTGTTTTCTGTACATATAGTTAATTGGGTTTTCTTAACTGTAACTTATCCTTAGCCTTTGTTTTCTTCATTGAATATATATATATAGATATCAGGAATAATGCCCAGTGCTTCACTCTCAGTATACTGGTACCCGACCACTGTTAGCAAGTACAATACAAAAACATATTACTGAGAACGTATAACAATATCTGACAGCAGAGTCTCTTGTGACTAGTTCTCTTATTTACAAATGGAATAGATTCTCAAACAGCAAACACTTTTCTCGGGAGAATGCTAGGCAGACCAAATTCCCTTTTTCATGGGGTTCCTATGAAAATTGAATACAACCTTACCTTTAAAGATATTTTCATTAATGTACACGAAAGAGAGCTGACATTAAGCCCTAAAGAGGCGCAAAGAGCGAAACATGTGTTTGTTGTTTGAGAATCTATTCCATTTGTGAATAAGAGAAGTCATCACAAGAGACTCTGCTGTCAGTTATTGTTATGCTTTCTCAGTAATATGTTTTTGTATTGCCCTTGCTAACAGTGGTCGGGTACCAGTATACTAAGAGTAAAGCACCGGGCATTATTCCCGATATCTACCTGTTTTGTACTAGATTGTGTTTTATATATATATATATTCACTGAAAAAAACACAGGTTTCAGGGACGTTATAGTTAGTTGGACATTTCACTCGTACAAAACCAGAGAAATTCGGCTGTTATAGTTAGTTGAGCTAACTATAACTTGCGCCCCCATAATGCACTGCTGATGACGTCACATATTACATCACTCATGACATGGTCAGTGACATCACTGATGACATCTCAAATGACATCACTCATGACATCATCCAGAGACCGGGTCATTTTTAAAAGTTTAACAATGTTAATTATAGATACGCAAACGTGCATTGAAGAATGAGTAGGTGTATGAGTGTCTGAATGGAGGATTTAGTGGGTGCGTGACTGACTGTTTAAGTGAGAGATTAAACATGTCTTAGTGAATGCATGGGTGAATGACTAATCTGTGTGAATGTCTGTATCAGTCTGTCAGTTGGTGTGTAAGTGGCTGCATGGGTTGGTGAGTAGCTACATGAGTGTCTATATGGGTTAATGATTGGTTATCTGATTACCTGTATGGGTGCCTGAGTGTCTGTGTGGGTGGTGGGTGTGTGTGTGACTCCCTCCATGGATGTGTGAGTGGGTGATTCAGTGGGTGTATGGGTTCATGAGTGCGTCTGTGAGGGGCTGTATAGGTGAGTGAGTATGCGTATGGCTGTGTTGGTGAGTGAATGGATGTCTCAGTGGTATATGTGTGAGTAACTACATATGTGAAAGGCAGTATATGTGAAAGTTGGAGTATATAAGTGACTATATGCTCAACTAACTATAACGGCCAAATTTCTCTGGTTTTGTATGAGTGAAATGTCCAACTAACTATAACGTCCCTGAAACCTGTGGTTTTTTCAGTGAATTTCTAAAGTTTTTTAAATGCTAATTTCTAACTATAACGTCCCTGAAACCTATGGTTTTTTCAGTGAATTTCAAAGGTTTTTTAAATGCTAATTCCTAACGATCACGTCCCTGAAACCTCTGGTTTTTTCAGTGAATTTCAAAGGTTTTTTAAATGCTAATTTCTAAATATGCCCACATAGGTAGGACATGTGCAGAAAGATGAAGAAAGGCGCAGAAGGAAGCAAGAGAAGTGCAGAAAGAGGCAAGAGAAGTCAAGAAAGAGGAAGAAAGGTGTAGAAAGAAGCAAGAGAAGTGCGGAAAGAACCAAAAGAGGTGCAGAAAGAGACCTACTTTGACTGTACCTTACAACAGACTCATACAAAGTAGCCTAATCACTAATCCTTCTCCCAAGATGTCTTAAACCTCACTTTTCTCTTGAAGGTTCACTATTAATCGACTGCTCAGAATGTTAGGCCTACCTACCAAATATAAAACAGCAATCCTAAGCATATCACTGTTGTAAGTCTGACCAAGTTTGTGAAGGTATGCATGCGTGTCTCTGCTTTTACCGAGTGACATGTTACATAAAAATAAACATAGAAATACTTGAATACCCGTGTTTCAAACAGCATACTCTGTAAATATGTGTACAAAAAGGTGTATGTATTTCTTTCTGCTCATAATACAGGGCACATGGGTATTCAGTAGTATATTTGACGGGCTCTATAATACCTATATACATAAGACATGTCTGCCTGTGCAACTGAATGGCAGAACTGAGAACATTTAACCACCTATAGAAGAAGCTACCCACTTTTTAAGCTACCATCTTCACATGCATAACACATGTGAGAATACATATACAAGTAGACATATACCTCAGTCACAAGAGCACGCAGACCTTTAATCTTGACCGCTTGCACCTCCCATTTGAGTACAGAAAGAGGCGAGAGAAGTACAGAAAGAAGCAAGAGATGTGCAGAAAGAAACAAAAGAAGTGCAGAAAGAAGGAACAGAGGTGCAGAAAGAGGCAAGAGGGTTGCAGAAAGATTGAAGAGGGGTGCAGAAAGAGGTAAAAGAGGTGCAGAAAGAAGCAACAGAGGTGCAGAAAGATGGATGAAGGGCAGAGAAAGAGGCAAGCGAAGTACAGAAAGAAGCAACAGAGATGAAAAAAGGGGGAAGAGGGGTGGAGAAAGAGGCAAGAGGGGTGCAGAAAGAAGCAAGAGAGGTGCAGAAAGAGGCAAGAGGAGTGCAGAAAGAGGGAAAAGGGGTGCAGAAAGAGGCCTCCTGGAGCGTTTTGGGTTGGGGGATTAAATGTCCTTGAATCCTGAGGGTCCCTGGGGACAACTAGCCCACCAGGTACCTCCAGTAAGCCCCACACAGCTGGATTGCTGAGAATGGTCCGAGGCCACGCCCCCTTTTAACACAACTCTGCAAACGCGCCTCCTGGCGCACTGCTGCTCGGGGGATGAAGTACACTTTAGTCCTGAGCTCCTCAGGACACAAGAGGACCATTTTCATCCCTTTTTTCTTGTGACTCGGTTTTACCGACTCACAAGATGGCTGCCAACACTTCCTGGTTTGGAGTGTTGACAGCCAATCAAAATGAAGCTCGTGCTCGGGAGGGTTCACGAATCCTCCTCGGCCACCAGATATCGATATTTTTATTTTTTGAATTTGTCAGGAACTACTGAACGGATTTACACCATTAAAAAAAAAAAAAAGCACGCTTTCTGAACCAAGAGCTACCTTTTTGCCAAATTTGGTGAAATTACGTTCAGCAGTTCGGGCTGTAGCTTTGTCTAAAGTTTCCTATGGAAATTAACATGGAGAAAATGCGTTTTGGGACCCCCCTTTTTTCTCAGCCCTCGCTTGATGAATCACCCCGAAACTTTCAAGACAAGAGCTGACCGGAGCGCCCCATTAGTTTTGAAAATTTCGCAAAGATTCGTCAAACGGCGCCAAAGATATTGCCAAATCAAAAAATGCTTTTCCTATGGAAACTAGGTCCTTACTATAACTACCTACTGGCGACCGCCAGTAGGTAATATACATACATATATATTTATTATCTACTGGCGGTCGCCAGTAGATAGTTATAGTTAAAACCTATTATCCATAGGAAATCCGCGACATTCTATTTGAAATAACGTTGGCGCCGGTTGACGAATCTTCGCGAAAGTTTCCAACTTGTTGGGGCGCTCCGGTCCGCTCCTATCCTGAAAGTCTCGGGGTGATACTTCAAGCGGGGGCCGAGAAAAAGGGGGGTCCCAAAACGCGTTTTCCCCATTCATTTTTCCATAGGAACCTTTAGTCGCAGCTACAGCCCGAACTGCTGAACGGAATTACACCAAATTTGGCAAAGAGGTAGCCCTTGGTTCAGTGTCGTGCCTTTTGCTTAAATGGTGTAAATCCGTTCAGTAGTTCCTGAGAAAATCAAAAGTAAAGTCACATATATATCTGGGCGGAGCCTAACCACACATGTCATCGTGAGATCTGATTGGCTGTCAGCACTTCATCCTGGAATTGCTGGCAGCCATCTTGGGACCAATATAAATGATAGTACCTCATTGAAATGCATTGTAGTGAATAGAAGATTTTGAGGGTTACCAAAAGGAGAACTATAAAGGGTGATAACAGGCTTTAGTTACATTAGAATTTATTTGTTGATGGTACCATACTAATTTTAGGAATTATGGTGTATTCTAAGGTGATTTTACCATGTGAAAAACCTTCTGCTGGGATATCATGAATCATGTTTGAGAGAACACTATTTTCTCATGCTTGTCCCATGGAGGTTTGGAAGGTGCTCCAGAAGCTAAAATGAGAGCATATTTTCTGTAAATTCACATTATCTTTCTCACTCATGTGAGAATGAAGTCTGACATTCTCAGTAAAACATGTACATCCAACAAGGGCAGAGACTGTCAGTTGATTCCTTTGTGTTCTACTGCAGCTTCCCAGAGTGTTCTAAAGAACAACTAGAGTGCTAACAGCCTTACTTATGACAAAAGTATGGCACACCTGAAGCCATCTTGATTGGAATAAACTGGTAACACTTAAACAATTTAATTTAAAAAGGAACAAAATGATGGGGTTCATTTTGTCATAGAAATTATGGTTAGTGCTGTAGAAAGAAAAATTAGGACATTTTTCAAGTGTGATCTCAAATATCTTCCTGTTATATTTCAACAGGAGCAGCCTGCCAGTTGATGCCTTTGTGTTCTACTGCAGCTTCCCAGAGTGTTCTAAAAAACAACTAGAGTGCTAACAGCCTTACTTATGACAAATGTATGGCACACCTGAAGCCATCTTGATTGGAATAAACTGGTAACACTTAAAACATTTAATTTAAAAAGGAACAAAATGATGGGGTTCATTTTGTCATAGAAATTATGGTTAGTGCTGTAGAAAGAAAAATTAGGACATATTTCAAGTGTGATCTCAAATATCTTCCTGTTATATTTCAACAGGAGCAGCCTGCCAGTTGATGCCTTTGTGTTCTACTGCAGCTTCCCAGAGTGTTCTAAAGAACAACTAGAGCGCTAACAGCCTTACTTATGACAAAAGTATGGCACACCTGAAGCCATCATGATTGGAATAAACCGGTAACACTTAAAACATTTAATTTAAAAAGGAACAAAATGAGGGGTTCTTTTTGAAATAGAAATTATGGTTAGTGCTGCAGAAAGAAAAATTAGGGCATGTTTTAAGTGAGATCTCAAATCCTCTTCTATTTCATTAGAAAATTCTGACATGCAGACTGAAACAATCACTTTCAATACCAGCAGCAGACTACCAGTTAACTCCCTGGTGAGCAGTAGCTTTACTCCAGTGATCTAATGAGCAACTAGAGTGCTAACATTCTGAATTTATGGCAGATGTGAGACACATCTGAATGCCTTCTTGATGGAATCAAAGTAAAAAACTGAAAGCATTTCCTACTGAGGAGACTGCAGTAAATGAAGAAATTAGGAAACTTCATAACAAAGAAGTCTTCCAAGATGGCCACCAGTGAAAAAAGAGCCCAAATGTAGCATAAATATTACCCAGATGTAGCCCACATATAGCCCAATGACAAAAGTGTGCAAAACACTTTTTATTTTTAGTTTTTTTGCAGTTTAATGTAGTGCAGACTGGTCAGGTATTGGAGCATTGCATCTTAAAACATGACCCCCTACAATACAAAAACACCACTGCACTACCTTAAACCCTAAAACACTACCCCCAGCACGACCCCCTACACTACACAAGCACCACTGCACTATCCTAAACCCTAAAACACTACCCCCAGCACGACCCCCTACACTACCCAAACACCACTGCACTAACCTAAAACCTAAAACACTACCACCTGCACGACCCCCTACACTACCCAAACACCACTTCACTACCCTAAAACATGACCCCCTACACTACACAAACACCACTGCACTACCCTAAACCCTAAAACACTACCTCCAGCACGACCCCCTAAACTACACAAGCACCACTGCACTACCCTAAACCCTAAAACACTACCCCCAGCACGACCCCCTACACTACACAAACACCACTGTACTACCCTAAACCCTAAAACACTACCCCCAGCATGACCCCCTACACTACCCAAACACCAGTGCACTACCCTAAAACATGACCCCCTACACTACACAAACACCACTGCACTACCCTAAACCCTAAAACACTACCCCCAGCACGACCCCCTACACTACACAAGCACCACTGCACTACCCTAAACCCTAAAACACTACCCCCAGCACGACCCCCTACACTGCCCGAACACCACTGCACTGCCCTAAACCCTGAAACACCAGCCCCTGCATGACCCCCTACACTGCCCGAACACCACTGCACTGCCCTAAACCCTGAAACACCACCCCTAGCACGACCCCCTACACTGCCCGAACACCACTGCACTGCCCTAAACCCTGAAACACCACCCCTTCACGACCCCCTACACTGCCCGAACACCACTGCACTGCCCTAAACCCTGAAACACCACCCCCAGCATGACACCCTACACTGCCCGAACACCACTGCACTGCCCTAAACCCTGAAACACTACCCCCAGCAAGACCCCCTACACTGCCCGAACACCACTGCACTGCCCTAAACCCTGAAACATCACCCCCAGCAAGACCCCCTACACTGCCCGAACACCACTGACCTAAACCCTGAAACACAACCCCCAGCACGACCCCCTACACTGCCCGAACACCACTGCACTGCCCTAAACCCTGAAACACTACCCCCAGCATGACCCCCTACACTGCCCGAACACCACTGCTCTGCCGAAAACCCTGAAACACCAGCCCCAGCACGACCCCCTACACTGCCCGAACACCACTGCACTGCCCTAAACCTTGAAACACCAGCCCCTGCACGACCCCCTACACTGCCCGAACACCACTGCACTACCCTAAAGCCTGAAACATCACCCCCAGCACGACCCCCTACACTGCCCGAGCACCACTGCACTGCCCTAAACCCTGAAACACCAGCCCCAGCACGACCCCCTACACTGCCTGAGCACCACTGCACTGCCCTAAACCCTGAAACACCAGCCCCAGCACGACCGCCTACACTGCCCGAACACCACTGCACTGCCCTAAACCCTGAAACACCAGCCCCAGCACGACCCCCTACACTGCACGAACACCACTGCACTGCCCTAAACCGTGAAACACCAGCCTCAGCACGACCCCCTACACTGCCTGAACACCACTGCACTGCCCTGAACCCTGAAACACCAGCCCCAGCACAACACCCTACACTGCCCGAACACCACTGCACTGCCCTAAACCCTGAAACACCACCCCGTGCATGACCCCCTACACTGCCCGAACACCACTGCACTGCCCTAAACCCTGAAACACCACCCCCAGCGCGACCCCCTACACTGCCCGAACACCACTGCACTGCCCTAAACCCTGAAACACCACCCCCTGCACAACCCCCTACACTGCTTGAACACTACTGCAATGCCCTAAACCCAGAAACACCATCCCCAGCACGACCCCCTATACTGCTCGAACACCACTGCACTGCCCTAAACCCTGAAACACTACCCCCAGCAAGACCCCCTACACTGCCCGAACACCACTGCACTGCCCTAAACCCTGAATCACCAGCCCCAGCATGACCCCCTACACTGCCCGAACACCACTGCACTGCCCTAAACCCTGAAACACCACCCCCTGCACGACCCCCTACACTGCCCGAACACCACTGTACTGCCCTAAACCCTGAAACCCCACCCCCAGCATAACCCCCTACACTGCCAGAACACCACTGCACTGCCCTAAATCCTGAAACACCACCCCCTGCACGACCCCCTACACTGCCCGAACACTACTGCACTGCCCTAAACCCTGAAACACCACCCCCAGCACGACCCCCTACACTGCACGAACACCACTGCACCGCCCTAAACCCTGAAACACTACCCCCAGCAAGACCCCCTACACTGCCCGAACACCACTGCACTGCCCTAAACCCTGAAACATCACCCCCAGCAAGACCCCCTACACTGCCCGACACCACTGCCCTAAACCCTGAAACACCACCCCCAGCAAGACCCCCTACACTGCCCGAACACCACTGCACTGCCCTAAACCCTGAAACACCACCCCCAGCAAGACCCCCTACTCTGCCCGAACACCACTGCACTGCCCTAAACCCTGAAACATCACCCCCAGCAAGACCCCCTACACTGCCCGAACACCACTGACCTAAACCCTGAAACACCACCCCCAGCACGACCCCCTACACTGCCCGAACACCACTGCACTGCCCTAAACCCTGAAACACTACCCCCAGCATGACCCCCTACACTGCCCGAACACCACTGCTCTGCCGAAAACCCTGAAACACCAGCCCCAGCACGACCCCCTACACTGCCCGAACACCACTGCACTGCCCTAAACCTTGAAACACCAGCCCCTGCACGACCCCCTACACTGCCCGAACACCACTGCACTACCCTAAAGCCTGAAACATCACCCCCAGCACGACCCCCTACACTGCCCGAGCACCACTGCACTGCCCTAAACCCTGAAACACCAGCCCCAGCACGACCCCCTACACTGCCCGAGCACCACTGCACTGCCCTAAACCCTGAAACACCAGCCCCAGCACGACCGCCTACACTGCCCAAACACCACTGCACTGCCCTAAACCCTGAAACACCAGCCCCAGCACGACCCCCTACACTGCACGAACACCACTGCACTGCCCTAAACCGTGAAACACCAGCCTCAGCACGACCCCCTACACTGCCTGAACACCACTGCACTGCCCTGAACCCTGAAACACCAGCCCCAGCACAACACCCTACACTGCCCGAACACCACTGCACTGCCCTAAACCCTGAAACACCACCCCGTGCATGACCCCCTACACTGCCCGAACACCACTGCACTGCCCTAAACCCTGAAACACCACCCCCAGCGCGACCCCCTACACTGCCCGAACACCACTGCACTGCCCTAAACCCTGAAACACCACCCCTGCACAACCCCCTACACTGCTTGAACACTACTGCACTGCCCTAAACCCAGAAACACCATCCCCAGCACGACCCCCTATACTGCACGAACACCACTGCACTGCCCTAAACCCTGAAACACTACCCCCAGCAAGACCCCCTACACTGCCCGAACACCACTGCCCCTAAACCCTGAAACACCACCCCCAGCAAGACCCCCTACACTGCCCAAACACCACTGCACTGCCCTAAACCCTGAATCACCAGCCCCAGCATGACCCCCTACACTGCCCGAACACCACTGCACTGCCCTAAACCCTGAAACACCACCCCCTGCACGACCCCCTACACTGCCCGAACACCACTGTACTGCCCTAAACCCTGAAACCCCACCCCCAGCATAACCCCCTACACTGCCAGAACACCACTGCACTGCCCTAAACCCTGAAACACCACCCCCTGCACGACCCCCTACACTGCCCGAACACTACTGCACTGCCCTAAACCCTGAAACACCACCCCCAGCACGACCCCCTACACTGCACGAACACCACTGCACCGCCCTAAACCCTGAAACACTACCCCCAGCAAGACCCCCTACACTGCCCGAACACCACTGCACTGCCCTAAACCCTGAAACATCACCCCCAGCAAGACCCCCTACACTGCCCGAACACCACTGCCCTAAACCCTGAAACACCACCCCCAGCAAGACCCCCTACACTGCCCGAACACCACTGCACTGCCCTAAACCCTGAAACACCACCCCCAGCAAGACCCCCTACACTGCCCGAACACCACTGCACTGCCCTAAACCCTGAAACACCACCCCCAGCACGACCCCCTACACTTCCCGAACACCACTGCTCTGCCCAAAACCCTGAAACACCAGCCCCAGCACGACCCCCTACACTGCCCGAACACCACTGCACTGCCCTAAACCCTGAAACACCAGCCCCAGCACGACCCCCTACACTGCCCGAACACCACTGCCCTAAACCCTGAAACACCACCCCCAGCACGACCCCCTACACTTCCCAAACACCACTGCACTGCCCTAAACCCTGAAACACCAGCCCCAGCACAACCCCGTACACTGCCCGCACACCACTGCACTGCCCTAAACCCTGAAACACCAGCCCCAGCACAACCCCGTACACTGCCCGAACACCACTGCACTGCCCTAAACCCTGAAACACCAGCCCCAGCACGACCGCCTGCACTGCCCGAAAACTACTGCACTGCCCTAAACCCTGAAACACCACCCCCAGCAAGACTACCTACACTGGCCGAACACCACTGCACTGCCCTAAACCCTGAAACACCACCCCCTGCACGACCCCCTACATTGCCCAAACACTACTGCACTGCCCTAAACCCTGAAACACCACCCCTCAGCACGACACCCTACACTGCCCGAACACCACTGCACTGCCCTAAACCCTGAAACACCAGCCCCAGCACGACCCCCTACACTGCCCGAACACCACTGCACTAAACCCTGAAACACCACCCCCTGCACGACCCCCTACACTGCCGGAACACCACTGCACTGCCCTAAACCCTGAAACACCACCCCCAGCACGACCCCCTACACTGCCCTAACACCACTGCACTGCCCTAAACCCTGAAACATCACCCCCAGCACAACCCCCTACACTGCCTGAGCACCATTGCTCTGCCCTAAACCCTGAAACACTAGCCCCAGCACGACCCACTACACTGCCCGAACACCACTGCACTGCCCTAAACCCTGAAACACCACCCCCAGCACGACCCCCTACACTGCCCGAACACCACTGCACTGCCCTAAACCCTGAAACACCAGCCCCAGCAAGACCCCCTACACTGCCCGAACACCACTGCATTGCCCTAGACTCTGAAACACTAGCCCCAGCAAGACCCCCTACACTGCCCGAACACCACTGCATTGCCCTAGACTCTAAAACACCAGCCCCAGCAAGACCCCCTACACTGCCCGAACACCACTGCACTGCCCTAAACCCTGAAACACCAGCCCCAGCACGAACCCCTACACTGCCCGAACACCACTGCACTGCCCTAAACCCTGAAACACCAGCCCCAGCATGACCCCCTACACTGCCCGAACACCACTGCACTGCCCTAAACTCTGAAACACCAGCCCCAGCACCACCCCCTACAATGCCCGAACACCACTGTACTGCCCTAAACCCTGAAACACCACCCCCTGCACCGCCCCCTACACTGCCCGAACACCACTGCACTGCCCTAAACCCTGAAACACCACCCCCAGCACGACCCCCTACACTGCCCGAACACCACTGCACTGCCCTAAACCCTAAAACACCACCCCCAGCACGACCCCCTACACTGCCCGAACACCACTGCACTGCCCTAAACCCTAGAACACTACCCCCAGCATGACCCCCTGCACTACCTGAACACCACTGCACTACCCTAAACCCTAAAATACTCCCCCCAGCACGACCCCCTACACAACCCGAACACGACTGCACTGCCCTAAACCCTAAAACACTCCCCCAGCATGACCCCCTACACTACCCGAACACCACTGCACTGCCCTAAACCCTAAAACACTCCCCCAGCACGACCCCCTACACTACCTAAACACCACTGCACTGCCCTAAACCCTAAAACACTACCCCCGCATGACCCCCTACACTACCCAAATACCAATGCACTACCCTAATCCCTAAAACACTACCCCCCGCACAACCCCCTACACTACGCAAAGACCACTGCACTACCCTAAACTCTAAAACAATACCCCCGCACTACTCCCTACACTACCCAAAGACCACTGCACTACCCTAAACCCTAAAACACGACCTCCTACACTACACAAACACCACTGCACTACCCTAAACCCTAAAAAACTACCCCCAGCACGAACCCCTACACTACCCAAACACCACTGCACTACCCTAAACCATAAAACACTACCCCCAGCAGTACCCCCTACGCTACCCAAACACCACTGCACTACCCTAAACCCTAAAACACTACCCCCAGCAGTACCCCCTACACTACCCAAACACCATTGCACTACCCTAAACCCTAAAACACTACCCCCAGCAGTATCCCCTACACTACCCAAACACCACTGCACTACCCTAAACCCTAAAACCCTAAAACACTAACCCCAGCACGACCCCCTACACTACCCAAACACCACTGTACTACCCTAAACCCTAAAACACTCCCCCCAGCATGACTCCCTACACTACCCAAACACCACTGCACTACCCTAAACCCTAAATCTACCCCCAGCATGACCCCCTACACTACACAAACACCACTGCACTACCCTAAACCCTAAAACACTACCCCCAGCACGACCCTCTTCACTACCTAAACACAACTGCACAATTTGTTACAGGCGTTGCAACGCAGGCCTGTGGTGCTTACTGGAAGTACCTGGTGGGCTAGTTGGGCCCCAGGGACTCTCAGGATTCAAGGTGACCTAATCCCCCAACTTAAAACGCGCCACGGGGCGCGTTTGCACAGTGGTGAAGGGAGGGGGCGGGGCCTCAGGTGACATGTGCGCAAACACGCCCTGTGGTGCGTTTTAAGTTGGGGAGTTAATTCCTTTGAATCCTGGGGGCCAACTAGCCCACCAGGTACCTTCAGTAAGCACAACAGAGTTGCGTTGCAGAGAGGTGAAAAAGGTGCGTGGCCTCGGAACGCCTCTCTGCAACTCAGCTCTGTGGTCCTAACTGTAGGTACCTGGGGGCTAGTTGGGCCCCAGGGACCCTCAGGATTCAAGGGAACTTAATCCCGCAACTTAAAACGCGCCACGGGGCGCGTTTGCACACATGTCACCTCAGGCCCCCCTCCCTTCACCACTGTGCAAACCCGCACTGGCTCTGGTTAGTCAGAGTCAGTTACCACCAGTACCCGTCTGAAAAAGTTGTGGGCACAGGATGATTTTGCAACAAGGCCTCTTTCTGCTCCTCTGTTGGTTCTTTCTGCACATCTTTTGCTTCTTTCTGTGCGTTTTTTCTTCTTTCTTCACATGTCCTACCTCTGTTGGCATAGTTAGAAACTAGCATTTAAAAAACCTTTGAAATTCACTTAAAAAATCATAGGTTTCAGGCACGTTATAGTTAGAAATTAGCATTTAAAAAACCTCTGAAATTCACTGAAAAAACCATAGGTTTCAGGCACGTTATAGTTAGAAATTAGCATTTAAAAAACCTTTGAAATTCACTGAAAAAACCATAGGTTTCAGACACGTTATAGTTAGAAATTAGCATTTAAAAAACCTTTGAAATTCACTGAAAAAACCATAGGTTTTAGGGACAGTTATAGTTAGTTGGACATTGCACTCGTACAAAACCCGTGAAATTCCCCTGTTATAGTTAGTTCAGCTAACTATAACTCGCGCCCCCGCAATGCACTGCTGATGACGTCACATATTACATCACTCATGACATGGTCAGTGACATCACTGATGACATCACTGATGACATCTCAAATGACATCACTGATGACATCATCCATGTGATAATTTCATGCATCTTCTCACACCCTAATATAACTTTTGATACACCCACTCTAAATTACAGACTGCCATTCTCAAAACCATAGACACTCCAACACCAAAAACTACATACCCACTCACTGATTCTTAGGTCTACACACACATCCACTCACTCACCTGTACAGTCACTCATACTTACAGTCACTCAGTACAGGACTATCATATGCACTCATACACCTATATAAACACTCACACACCGCCACTCATCCATAGAGGTACTCACACACCTAGTCAGTCATGCAAAAAATTAATCACACACCCATTTACTCACCTATACAGTTATACACACACCAGCTCACTTACTCATACAAATACTAGCACATTCTTACGCTCTTATACAATAACTGATACAAGCACACACGCATCCATACAGCCACTCTCACAATAACACACTCTCACTTATAGCCATTTAAATACTCTAACACACATATATACTGCCTTTTACATATGTAGTTACTCGCACATGTACCACTGAGATATACATTCACTCACTAACACACCCATACACACACTCACCCACCCAAGCAGTCCATCACAGATGCACTCTTGAAATCATGCACCCAGTGAATCACCCACTCACACATCTATGTATAGAGTCAAACACACCCCACCCACACAAACACTCAGGCAGCCATACAGATACTCAGAGAACCAATCAATAACCCATATAGACACTCATGTAGCTATTCGCAAATCCATGCATCCACTTACACACCAACAAACAGACGGATACAGACATTCACACAGTTTAGTCACTAACCCATGCATTCAGTAAGATACGTTTAATCACTCACTTGTAGAGTCAGTCACTCACGTACTAAATCATCCATTCAGACACTTATACACCCACTCATTCTTCAATACGCCTTTCCCTATATATATTAAACATATTTAAACTTTACAGAAACACACAGTCACTGGATGATGTCATCAGTGATGTCATCAGTGATGTCACTGACCATGTCATGAGTGATGTAATATGTGACGTCATCAGCAGTGCATTGCGGGGGCGCGAGTTATAGTTAGCTGAACTAACTATAACAGGGGAATTTCACGGGTTTTGTACGAGTGCAATGTCCAACTAACTATAACTGTCCCTAAAACCTATGGTTTTTTCAGTGAATATATATATGTATATATCTGTGTATGTATATATATATATTTATATACTGGAGACGGTAAGGACGGTAATGAGTGATGACCCCATTAGTAACCCAATGGTGATCAATTTAACTGATGTTGTGTTAAACAAAGCTGAAGAACAACTATTAACATTGGGGCTATCGTACTGTCCTGTCGGCACATTCAACTATGCGACCACAAGGATGGATATTTTTAAAAGTATCAGGAAATTAAAACTGAAAAAATATTTCCTCCAACGCGGTACCAACTGCGTTGACAAGACAATTTGGATGGGCCAATCGCAAAAAGAATTACCGACAGCGAGTCCTCCATGTTGCAATCTAACCGCCTCTGACATGCCCTTACTGACTGAACTGCAGGAACTGGCAAATGAAAACGTAACTGCAACACAAAGCAGTGAAAGAATTAGTACTCTAGCTCAAACTCCAGTCCGATTAGCTCCAGGGATGACCCCTTTTAAACCAAGATCCACCTTTAATCCTATCATGACAAGAGATTCAATTGAAATCTTTCAAGATCAATTGATTATAGGCATAAAGCGGCTCAACCATCGAGTACAGAAGAATGTAAGACGTCGTTTCAACAAAGATGAACTCAAATACTATGCGCTAATGAACAAATTAAAAAATAACAATGACATAGTTATCCGCAATGCCGACAAGGGTGGAAATGTTGTCCTATGGAAAAAGAGCGAATATGTAAAGGAGGCAATGAGTCAATTACTAGACAGAAACTGCTATCACCGCAGTGACCATCTCAAGCTTAAATGCATCTATAATGATTACTATATGAGACTAGTAGCATGGAAAAATGTAAGTTTACTATCCATTCAGGAATACAAGTTTTTACGCAATGACAAGCCAATGACCCCTGTGTTATATTTTATACCGAAAATACATAAGAACCCTGCAAAGCCACCAGGCAGGCCTATAATTTCTGCCCGGAACAGCCTTTTGGAAAGAACTTCACAATATGTGGATTATTACCTTCAAGAATTTGTTCAAAACCTGCCTTCCTATATAAAAGACACCGGCAATTTTCTTTCCAAAATTCAAAATGTGGAATGGCAAGACGACTATTTACTCATTGCCATGGATGTGTCATCGCTTTACACCTCTATCCATCACCATGACGGGGGGAAGGCACTTAACCACTACCTGGCCAAAAGACCATCCAACTGCGTAGAACATAACAAAATGCTTATAAATATGGTGGACTTTTGCCTAAATAATAACATTTTTTTATTTCAGAATGTGTTGTATTTACAACAACGGGGGGTAGCAATGGGAGCCAGCTTCTCCCCCAGCTATGCTTGTTTACACATGGGCTGGTGGGAGGAGCTGGTTTTACAAAATGAGTATGCCGTTACCGTTAACACAAAGGTTAAGAAGTGGCTAAGATTTATAGATGATCTTTTTATCATTTGGCAAGGTTCTATTAATGAAGCAAAACAATTTGTAGATGAATTGAATATAAACAGCGTCAACCTACACTTTACAGCCTCTATTAGTTCTACTACTGTAAATTTCTTAGATGTACAAATTTACATCAAAGATGGTCACATGGAAACAAAGTTGCATAGAAAATCGACTGCAGGCAACGCGGTACTACATGCAGGTAGTGCCCATCCCCAGCATCTGATATACAGCATACCTTATGGGGAAATGCTTCGCATCAAACGTATCTGCAGTCGGGAGGATGAACTCAAACTAGCACAACAGGCAAGTAAGGAGAGATTTCTTGCTAGAGGCTACACACACAAATGCATTGACAATGCGATTAATAAGAGTAATTCAGTGTCCAGGGAGAGTCTGGTCAATAAACCTCTCAAGAATACTGACACGGACATTGAAGAGACCTCTACATTTAGATTCATTCTCGAATACAATAGACAGGAAAAGGCCATTAGAAATATTATCAATAGGAATTGGCCCATTATTCGAGATGATCCAGTAATTGGTCACCTACTCCCAACAAACCCTGACATCACATACAGTAGGGCATCTTCTATGAAAGATGTTCTAGTACGTAATGACCCGTTTACTCCCTCAGGGGGTACATGGCTAACCCAAAGGAAAGGTTTCTTTCCATGTAAAACATGCAAAGCGTGCCAACATGGTACTAAAAAGACTACCTATAGCACCCCATTTAGTGACCAGGAAAGGGAAATTAATAAAGCCCTTACCTGTAAGTCTGACCATGTGGTTTATGTGCTGGAGTGTCCCTGCGCCCTACGATATGTAGGTAGCACAATACTACAAGGGCACAAGAGGATACTCCAGCACATCAGGGCAATTAAGAACAAAGACACAGCATATCCCGTGGCACGACACTTTGATGAAGCGCACAATGCTAATCCTAAATACCTTACATACTATTTATTGGATGCCATCCCCCCCAACAAAAGAGGAGGAGACAGGGAGAAAATGTTAAGGCAATTGGAAACCCGCTACATAATTGATCTCGACACTAAGGCCCCTGGGGGTCTTAACGTAACAGAAGAACTTTACTCTTGCCTCTAAATGTGATAGGAGTATTGAGTGACAAAACTTTAACATATACTTGGAAGCCTTTCTACATTTAACATTTAACAATTATTAGATTTAATCTCAGAAACTATCCTGATGGGTATATTAAAACCATCAGGATTTAAACAGTCGCTCACTTTTATTATATCTCTTGCACACACACTTTTACATGGTTTTATTAAGGGGTTTTTATTGGGTATATATTAATTAGAGGTTTTTGTAATTATGTTATTTATTTTGCACAAAATTGAGGTCGGAGCAATAGTAAAACTGCAAAGTATTATAAATCGCATTGGACGAAAGATGAACTAGGCATTTGCATTTTATCTAGCGAGCCACAATAGCACTTTGAAGTATATGTCAACATAATTTTGACACATTTTCTTAAGTACTGTATTATGCATTAGCACTTTAAATATAATGGGTTTTTAAGTGTATATGTATATAGTAGCAGTACTTTTAACGTGCGTTGCCACTTTTAGAAAAGCATATGATAATGGAACTATTTACAGTTTTTAATAATGCTTTTAACAAGGTTATATTTATATTTATATCTATTTATTTATATTTATTTATATATTTATATGTATCAAATGTAACACTGTGGCAAATAATGGCATTACTGGATCTATCTAGTACCATTTTTCTATTAGTCCATGGAATGGGTATTAAAAATTGAATGGTATACAATTCATTTATGCCACAGGTTAAAATTCCGGATAGCATTTAACAAAATAACAAAAGGTTTTTGTATATATTTTGCGGTACTTTGCACAACTTCTGCTCGGGCACTTGTCACTTTAAATTTTAAAAAAATGTGTATTTAAAAAAATGTGTAATGAGAAAAAAAGAAAAAAACTGAAAAAACAACAGGAAATGATGCACTAGGATATTTAAACCAACCATGTACTGTGTTTCGTGTCATGTGATCAAGGCCCTTCGGGGTCGAAACGCGTCGTGCTGATGGTGACTGTGGTGATGAAATAAACTAAAAGAATCTGCACCTACTCTGTGGTCTGTGCTCCTGTTCCTGGTCCTGTTTCTGTGAGTTCGGGGGAAGGTTGGAGTTTCAAGGATATATATTTATATATATATATATATATATATATATATATATATATATATATATATATATATATATATATATATATATATATATATATATATATATATATATATATATATATATATATATATTACACATTTGCTCCAAATGGTTGCCCTCCACTTGGGCTCAGCTTTCCACACACTTCCAGGGCAATAATGAAGCACAGCACTCACAGGAGCTGACTTCAAGGGGCTTTATTTAATTATAACAGTAAGCCTCTCCATACGAAGCCTACAACAGCAAAGTGCAGGGGTGCATACAAAAGGATGACCTACGCGTTTCGGCTTGCGCCTTCTACTGGGTCAAAGTGTGCTCACAAAAGTGTCCATTTAAAGGGGAAGCATAGTTCATTTCCCCCCACCACCAATTAAAAACAAGGTCAGTTTCTTAAAGGAGCCACATTCAAAATTAGATTCATATATAGTTTAGAAGTAAACAAAATGACTTTTTTTCTCTTTTCTTTTTTTCTTTTTTTCTCTCTTTTTCCAAAGTGATATAACTATACACATGTTATAAATTTGTGAAGTACACAATCTAATCTTTTATGTTTATGTCATTTTCCTATAGATAACAGAAAGAGCCCCAGACTCACAGTCTCATGTTGATTGTATGAGATATCTCTATACCTCCAAAAACGCCATGGTGCTCTATGACTCATCCTCTAGTTTTACCATCCGAACTATTTAAAGATTATTTATATGTGTTTGCTTCTAGGTTTTAATTTGTATGCTAATTGAGATGACATACACTGCCAAAAAGTGCAATGTGCATATTCCCTGGGCTACAGGAAAAGATCTGCGAGAAATATCAAAAAGGTCTTAAAGTGCCTGTGCTTATAAAAATACAAAATGCATGTGCCCTCTACCGAAGAGTAAAAAATCTAAGGGGGGAAGTCACTAAACAGATTATATAAAAAATAGATTATATGAAAACTAAATTATATAAAAACAGCCCTCAACCTTGATAATATATCCATACTCCAATTATTATAAAACGGAGGCTGTTTAAATTGAATCCGAGCTGAGGTGAACAGATATTTGTTATACTGTCAGCCACAACACTGGTTCCATAGTATCTGCTCTCCAATATACCTTAGAGTACTATATGCTTTCCACCATACATATAAAGTGCTTAGTGCTTATTCGTAGAACCTCATTCCGTGTTATGCTCTGTATATTGTCACCTCAGCTAAACTCCATGCAATAGTCCATAGCAATTTTCAACAGGACAATTTGAATCCACATTCTCAAATATATACATTACTGATTTGTGTGAACTGGAGTCAAACCCCATCATTAATGTCTGCTAATGGAGGATATTCTGCTTAAAATGCACTTCATAATAATTTTCTTGGAAATATATGACCATAAATAATCAACTTACTCGCCGTATCAAAAAATAACCAATGCATTAATTACACATATTCAATAATCAGTAAAATGATGTAAAAAATTTGTAAAAAGGTTGTAAAAAGGAGGGAGATAGAAAGCATTAATTGGGCCCATTGATTAACATTTCTGTACACATCAAATTTCAAAATAAAACCCAAGGATTCCATTTCTGAGGCAGGTGGATTGGCAAACGCTTTACAAAAAGGTGTATAGTTCCGCATCTGCATTTAAGCCCCACGGCATCTCTGTGCCCAAGTTGACAATCCATCTTGATTCTGCACGTCTTAATATCAACTCTCTATCTCCCCCTCTGATGTTCGCTGTTATATGTTCAATGCCAGAGTACGAGAGTGTGTTTTTGTCTAAAATCCCTTCATGCTCTCTCCAGATATGTTTGGCCATCACATACGTAAAGTCCTTATTTGATATGGCTCGCAAATGTTGGAGGATGCGCAATTTAAGTTTGTTCACAGTGCTTCCGATGTATTTTTGGCCGCATCTACATTCCAAAAGGTAAACCACGTGAGTGGATTCACATGTGATCCTTTCCTTAATTGTTTTTTTCAAACCTTGGATGGTCGTTACTTCTGTCATATTGCGGCCATAATTGCAGGCTTTACATCTTGTGCATTTCACAAAGCCCTTCTGTGATAACCATGTTGTTTTTTGTTGGTGTACAGGTTTGCTGGAAAAGTAGCTTTGTGTCAATAGTCCCCCCAGTGAGGGTACTTTTCTGTAGGTGACGTTACCCTGTTGTTTAATGAAGGGTTTTAATTCCTGATCTTTCTTGAGGACACTCCAATGCTTATTGAGCGCCAGTTTCACCCTCTGATTTGAGCTGTTAAAATCCGTAATGAATCTCACTGCTTCCACATTCAACTCAGATGACGTTTTAGAGTTCTTGGGTAACAATAGATCCTCTCTTTTGGCATTGGTTGCTCTTTCCCGTGCATTCTCCAAGACTGTCAAAGGATACCCTCTTCTTTGGAAACGATCCAGCATTGTAGACATCTGTTTATCAAACTCCTCCTCCTCAGAGCAGTTCCTGCGCACCCGCAGGAACTCTCCATAGGGGATACTCCACTTTAGGGCTTTTGGATGTGCACTGTTTGCATGCAGAATGCTGTTGCATGATGTGGTCTTTCAGAAGAGGGTGGTGCACATTCTCTCATTTTCAATGTAGACCCTTATGTCTAAGTAATCCACCAAGGTTCTACTATACGTGTATGTTAATTGAAGGTTGAGGGAGTTGGTGTTCAAAGATGACAAAAAGCATTTCAGCTCTTCCTCCTCTCCTTCCCAAATGAGAAACAGGTCGTCTATATAGCGGACCCTGAGCACCACCCTCTCCAGGTTGATGTTGTTGTTTTCTGACCACAAGCATTCTGTCTCCCAGAAGCCCATGGTGAGGTTGGCATATGTTGGCGCAAATGATGTCCCCATGGCAGTTCCTTGGTTCTGCCTGTAGAATTTTCCATCAAATACAAAAATATTGTTATTAAGACAAAAGGACATCATTTCGAGGAGCATGTTGGTGTGGCTCAATAAACTCAAAGATCTCGATCTCATAAAATATTCACATGCCTTTAGACCGTCTGTGTGGATGATGGAGGTATATAATGAGACCACATCAATTGTGGCCATGATGTAGTTAGGTTTCCAATGTGTGTTATTGATTCTATTGAGGCAATCCATTGAGTCTCGTAGGTATGATGGAAGATCAGCAACATAGGGGAAGAGGAAGATATCAATGAACCTGGAGGTATTCTCAAGCAACGAGCCACACGAGCTCACAATTGGCCGCCCAGGAGGATTTTCTAAACTCTTATGTACTTTGGGCAGTACATACAGAGTCGGCAAGATGGGGTGCTCTGTCTTCAGATAACGCAATTCATCATCATCAATTACGCCTATTCCATGCCACTGTTTTAATTTCTCATGAAAGATCACTTTAATGTCGTTAGTGGGATTGGATTTCAACTTTTCATACTTGGTGGCATCTCCCAACTGTCTTCTGACCTCTTGAAGATATTTATTCCGGTCCATCACAACGACATTACCACCCTTGTCAGATTGTTTGATAATTATACTCATGTCTTGTCGGAGATCTGATAATGCCCACCAGTCATCCCTTGACATGTTGGTATTTGTCGGATTATTGTACTCTTTTTCTTTTACATAGATGTCCCTCAGGTCTTCTCAATCAATCAATCAGGGGTTTGTTAAAGCGCGACTACTCACCCGTAAGGGTCTCAAGGCGCTAGGGGTGGGGGGGGGGTGCAGGTTCCATCCATCAAGGAGGGGTCTGTCGAAGAGCCAGGTTTTGAGGTTTCTTGCAAAGATGGGGAGCGATGTTGTCTGTCTGAGGTGGAGCGGAAGGGCGTTCCATGCTTTGGCCGCGAGGAAGGAGAAGGAGCGGCCTCCCGATCTGGTCTTTCTGGTGCGGGGGACCACGGCGTAGGAGAGCTGGGCTGATCGTAGGGTCCTTTGGGGTGCGTGGAATTTGAGTCGGCTGTTCAGGTATGCTGGTCCGGTGCCGTGGAGGGCCTTGTGTGCGTGGGTGAGCATCTTGAAGGTGATTCTCTCCTCGACAGGGAGCCAGTGGAGTGTGCGCAGGTGCTGGGAGATGTGGCAGTGTTTTGGCAGGTTGAGGTCTTCTGCCACAAGTTCCTGGAAGACATCCACCCTGTTCCCTGGTGGTAACTTTGTGCAAAATTTTGATTTTCCTTTACAACCACTCCTGGCGGTCATGTTAGTCTCAATGCCCAAAGCAACACATACATCAATTGTTGTTGCAGCATCTGGCATAGATTCTTGCTGAGTTTCCTCATTCATCAGATTCTGTATGGTTCTCAAGGACTCAATGTCTTCACTTGTGAGATTCGTGGGTGATGTTCCATGCTCTACTCTTGAGAAACGGGTGGACCTGTTCATAAAATATTTTTTCAATTTTAATTTTCTGCAAAATTTATATAGATCTACACATGTGGATGCCAAATATATGCCAGAATTGGGGCAAAACGTTAGTCCTTTATTTAGTAGGTTCATGTGTTTCATGTTCAATTTTTTGCTGGAAAGATTGATCACCAGATTGTCTTCCATTGCTGGTTCTTTGTTTATTATTTCCCCTTCTTTTCCTTTCCTCTTCCAGCTGCGCCTTGTTCTTTTCGTTCTTCCAGTCCGGGTGGGGGTGGTGGAGCTCCTCTTCCTTTTCCCCTTGTCGTCATGCGCAACAATCGCATCTCCCCGGGAAAATCCATCCTTGATCTTCCCAGTGCTGCTCCTTCGTTCCCCGAGCTCGCTTCAGAGCTTTCCACGCTGGACATTCTTGTTTGATCTTGCAGCTGAATTTGCTCCATGGTTTGTTTTTTGTAGTTGGAATCAAAACGACGTGCAAATGTGTAGACTCTGCCTGAGGCGTAGTCAATCCTACTCTGTGGTCTGTGCTCCTGTTCCTGGTCCTGTTCCTGTGAGTTCGGGGGAAGGTTGGAGTTTCAAGGATATATATTTATATATATATATATATATATATTTATATATATATATATATATATATCTATATATATATATATATATATATATATAAAGAAAGACAGCGAGTCAAAGACACATCGACAGACAGATAGATAGATTGATAAATAGATAGATAGATAGATAGATAAATAGATTTAAAAGGGCTGCCCTAGTCTTAGCATACAACAGGCTAGGGCTCTTAATGTTTAAATGATGTGTACTCTCGGAATCACATTTTTAAGCAGTTTGCCCTGGATATACAGCTCTATGTATAATGATGTTTCTTCTACAGCTTACATCCTCTGATTCTTGCTATCTCAGAAAGACTTCCCTCACTGTAGTCATAAAAACCTGCATGCAAAATTGACCTTGATGTACTTCTGCTTGATTCCTCACCTTTCTTACTTCAGAGTGACCCTTCTCTTACCGTCCGCCCTCTGCATGCCTTCCATTCCTGAGTATAGCCTCCTGTCAATCTCATGCCTGCCTTAATCCTTCTTATTGCAATTCAGAAATTGGCTGATACCTCATTTCATACATCACAACCTCTCCTCTTTAAAACCTTATCCATGTAAACTAACATTACCCAATCTCCACCAGCATAGCTATCTCGCCACCCATTCACCTGAAACCACATAGCCCCCACTAATGATCACACCTAACTGGTATTAATATAATTTATTGCAAAGTAACTGGAGTAGATGCATGCAATTTTTCTTAAAATCAGATGACTAATCGAAATAACCAACAATAAACACTAGATTAACCGCTTACCTTGGGTTCCAGTGTAGCGTGATACTAGCCGTAAAACGCTTCAATGGCTGTTTATGGGTAGTAAGTGCTATATAAATACAATTACAATTAGAAATTACAGGAGGAGCTGTTTTTTGCATCCTCTCCTCCTTGGGCTGCTATGTCTCCCTTTCAGGTTGGGATACAGAAGATAGGTGGTCCTAGCAGACCAGCACTGACTCCTGTTCCTCACCTTTGCCTGCATTGGCTATAACAAACCGTCTAGGCCTGCACTTACTGCCACCCCTGCAGGTAGCACATTTCAGCAGAAACATGGTACAATAATTATAGTTTAGTTGTGGGTCCATGGTTATCCTGACTTCGTTATTCTGATCTGTTGTCCAAACTACTGGTCCCCGATGCTGCATCAACTGCAATATCTTCGAACGTGCATCATAAATAAGGCTCCCTGTTTTCCATTTTTACTGATTTTTACAGATAAATACAAACAGAAAAACATTTATTTTCCTGCCTGTATTTATTTTTAAATGTGGATAATAACGGAAATTGGGTTCTTTTTGAATGATTCTATATGCTGTCAGTCATGACTGCCAAGACAATAGCTGTGTGGATTGACAGGCAAGGGGATTAAAAAAATATAGGGATTTTAATAAAGAGCCTTAAACAGCAGTTGATTTGCACAACCTTGATACAAAAATTTACATATTTTCTTACAAGTGCATATTTTATTATCTGAGTGCGTAAATACCATTGAAACCTGTCAGGCGTTCAGGCACGAGTGCACATTAACTGATTAAATAAATGCAGAAATATACACATTTCAGCTTCATTTTTTCACAAAACATAAAATAAATATGGATAAATACAAGTAAAATTAGCAAAAAATAAATATGGATAAATACAGACGGAAATGACAAAAATATAAATACCATAAAACTGGGAGCCCTAATCATAAATCATACATGGAACTGCCACGATCCTTACTTCCCTTTGTACTCCCTAGGGAACATACAGAACTTCTATCCTAGCCTGGTGGGATTGCTGTGATATACCGCCTCAGTGTTTCAATGAAGAGATAGCCGCCACTTTGTTTTTCACACAATCATGTCACTGTTTATACATGAGGTTATGGCACACTATCTCACATATTCACAAACAACTTTTTATACTTCTGCACAGATTTACTACACCTCATGTCTTACATGAAACCATCTAGAAAAAGTTTCAGTGTTTCATTTCAGGATTTTAAGCTGTTTAATGTTGCCCAAATCACAGACTCAAAAATCGACATCCCATAGTCACACAGAAACAAATATCTTAAAGTCTTTTTTCATAAACTGTATTCCTTAAATGTTGCCTGAATCACATACTCGAAAGATATCAGTCACAGCATATGGCTCAAAAACTGGGTTCCTAACATGTCTGCAAACAAAGTTTTGGTTGTTGCCATTTATCTCACCGATGGGAAACTTTGTGACTGCTAAATGTTGATGTTTCACACGCTGCTGATGCAAGCGCGTTGGTCTATTTCCTTGAGATCTGTCTATGCAAACCATCATAATTCTCGAGGATGCAGTTCCAATTGTCGGTAGTCATCTAAGATATCAGGTGAGTGTAATGATAATGATAATAGCAATGACACTTGGTAGGTAATGGTAATAGTGGGCATAATAGTAAAGGGTTACTTTCTGTATGCACTGTACATATGAGATAATAAACTGAATGTGCGATGATTGGGCCTGATTCACAGAACTAACTTACGTCAAAAACGTAAAGTTAGTACTTTTTGGTATTTACAGAATGAACTTACTCATTTCGGTATTCACAGAGTTAGTAGTCCTAACTTTAGGACTCCTAAATGCCTTCTGTGAATACCGAAAATCTTAAAGTTAGGATTTTTCTCAGTTTAGGAGTAGTAAAGTTAGGAGTCCTAACTTTACTACTCCTAAACTGAGAAAAATCCTAACTTTAAGACTTTCGGTATTCACAGAAGGCATTTAGGAGTCCTAAAGTTAGGACTACTAACTTCTGTGAATACCGAAATGAGTAAGTTCATTCTGTGAATACCAAAATGAGTAAGTGTATTCTGTGAATACCAAAAAGTACTAACTTTACGTTTTTGACGTAAGTTAGTTCTGTGAATCAGGCCCATTGAGTGTAAAACCATCCAACAGGAATTAGGTTGGTATTGGACCTCAGGTGCCTGAACAAGTTTGCACAGACCGTCCCGTTTGAAATGGAGACACTTCAAAGAACTATTCTTTTGGTTTGCAGGGGTCATTGGATGATCACCTTGGATCTACAGTATGGCTACTTCCATGTGCCGATCCACCCAGGTCACCGTCAGTATCTACGATTCTGTGTCAACAGCATTCTTCATCAGTTCAATGTCCTGCCCTTTGGCCTGAAGTCAGCTCCTCATGTCTTAACCAAGGTGATGTCCCCCCTTGTGGCATCTCTCCATCTCCAGAGTGTCTGCCTCTATCTAAACCTGGACGATTGGCTTCTTAATGCTTCTATCAAACAACAACTTCTGCAGATCTTAGAGTCAGTGCTGAAACTAGTCCAGGAGCACAGATTCCTGTTCAATTGGGCAAAATGTCTTAAGTCTGCTCAAGAGAGAATCTTCATAGGGTGCGTGCTTCAAGACAGACTTGAACAGGGTGTTCCTTCCAGAGGCCAGCGCCAAGACTCTGATAGGCCTGGTGTCCCAGACTATTCTGAGTCAGACCCTATCTTTTTGTCAATGGCTGTGCCTCCAGGGCCACATGGCAGCCTCAGTCTTTATAGTCCCTTGGGCCAGGTTCCATCTTCGCCCCCTTTGGAGTCACTTTCATGCCTTCTGGGCTCCACCTTCAAAGGACTTCGACATGATCCCCAGAAATCAAGAAGGATTTGGCAGGGTAGCTTCTGCCCGATTCCTTATTCAGAGGCATAAAGCTGCAGCCGGACTCACCAGTGAATCTGATGACGGATCCCTGCTCCTTCTGGTGGGGGGCAACTCTGGGTCTGTCCTCTACTCAAGCATGTTGGTCTCTGGTAGAGGGTCGGTGATCTTCCAACTGAACGGAGTTGATGGCAGTCAGGGAGCTCTGTTGAATTTTCAAGATGTTCTATTGCGATGGCATTCGATGGTCAGGTTGGACAATATAGTGACTGTGGCTTACGTAAACAACCAGGGGGGCACCAGGTTTCAGTCCCTGAATTTAGTGGCCAGGCAAATGATGAGTTGGGCGGAGATCAGTCTTCTTTCCATTTCTGCTGTCAATATCAAGGGGGTGGACAATGTGATTGCTGACTCTCTCAGTCGCATTTTACCCCCTCTCAGGAGTTGCCTGTGAAGGTGTCCATGTTCAGGGCAATTTGTCGGAGGTTTGGAGGTCCCTTTTCTGGATCTATTTACCTCCGGGTCCAATGACCAGCTTCTAAGGTTCTCCACAAGGACCCTGCAGTAGGGAGCATGGGGGTGGATGCTCTCCTGATTTCTTGACCCAACAAGCTTCTTTTTGCATTGCTTCCTTTCCCCCTGATTACAAGGCTTCTGTCCAGGCTTCACAGGGAGGACAGGGCAATGATCCTTGTGGTTCTTTTTTGGCCTAGGGGTTGTGGTGTCCGATTCTCAGGTACTTAGCCCTACAGAATCCTTGGTTACTTTCTCTTTGGCCCTCACCTCTCAGGTTTTCATCCAGGGTTCTCTCCCAGAGGCCACAACTATTGGTTTGGAAGTTGAAAGGATAGGGGTGGGTGAGGCAAAGGTTGTCAGATCATCTAGCAGCAGCAGTTCGGAATTCCTGACGTCCTTCCACCTTGCATTCATATGGGCGCCATCGGGCAAATTTCCAGTCTAGGTGTGTGACTCATTCAGCTTTTCTGGTTGCTTGTTCCCTTGCTGATGTGTTACAGTTCCTATGAGATGGGCATGAGAAATTGTTGATGGTGTCTACTTTGCGGACCCAGTGGGCAGCTATCAGGGATTTCTGGGCTTCGTGGGGCAATCTGGCTTTTTTCTGAGGCTTTGGTGTGCCGATTGTTGAAGGGTTTTTCTCATTCTAGACCTTTGATTAAACCCCTTTTTTCTCTGTGGAATCTTCCGTTGGTCCTTAGAGCCTTGACCTCTGCTCCCTCTGAGCCACTTGAACAGGCTGATGTTAAGTTTGTTACCCTGAAAGTGTTTTTTCTTGTGGCTATCACTTCGGCTAGGAGGATTGGGGAGTTGCTGCTCTTATGACAAGAGAACCTTTTTTCTTTTTCTTTTGAGGATGGGGTGCTGCTTCATTTAGATCCCTCTTTTGTGCCTAAGGTGGCTTCTGCTTTCCACCGGAATCAGGAGGTGGTTTCGCCAGCTATTTTGGAAGTGTCTGAGGCTTCTCAGAAGTTGGGATGGCATTTTTGGGATGTGAAATGGGCTTTGAAAGTCTTTTTGTATAGGACTGCCTCCTTTCATAACTATGACTCACTTTTAGTTTCCTTTGGGTCATCTCGTAGGGGTGAGAAGGCTTCCCCGGTTTCCATTAGTAGATGGATCACGCTGACCATTTTTCTGGCTTACTCTGTTTCAGAGGTCCACCCCCCCCCCAACGGGTGTCATTCAGGGTCGATCCGCAAGAAGTCCTTCCTGTTCCTGGGCTGAGGCAAGGGGTGTGTCCATTGCTGATATTTGCAGTGCGGGCACTTGGGCTGTTCCAAATACATTTATTTGCCATTATCGCCTACAAAATGTTATGCATGCTCATAAAAAATGTAGGGTGGGTCTTCTGGACTCTGCCTTGCCCTCATTTTCTTCTGTTGTTTTCCACTTCTGTTCTTCTTTAGTAAACCTTTTCTGTTTGCATCATTTTGGTTTATTGTGTCCATTATGTTCTGGCCTGCTGGAGTCTGAAGGGCTTGCTGGAAACGCATTGGTAATCCTCATAAATAATGAATGGGATGGCGACAGCAGGACATAGAGGTAATGCCTTGATTACTTACCAGTAATCTTCATTACTCCTAGTCCAGATGTCCCCGTCCCATTAATAACAACCCTCCCTCCCTCCGAATACTGAGACCTTCAGACGATGGAGGATGCTTGGCTTTTCAGGAGGAATGCTGGGTAGTGTTTACACTTATAGGCTATTGCCTATGGGGGGTGGTCACCTTTCAGCATTTCCTGTTCTTTTTTCTGTTTCAAGATGTGGTTCCACCTCATAAGTAATGGATGGGACGGGGACATCAGGACTAGGAGTTATGAAGATTACGGGTATGTAAACAAGGCATTAAACATTAGGTCGGGCACGCTCTCTGCTATAATGGGCTATACAGGGGATTTACAGAGTGAAACTAGATACTGCAAGTGCTTGTCGACTGAGGACTTAGAGAGGGAGACCTAATAATGACTCTTCACGTTCCCAGGTACAACATCCAGGAATACTTGGTTCAAGCCGATCCACCATAACATATTACTTAGGATGTATCTAATTCTGCAAGGGCTACATAGAATATTAGCAGTATGTATAGCTACTGAGGCGAGTTATTTTCATATGTTATGGTCCTGTCTCTTTATATTCATGCTGTGCTTTAATCGCAGCCAAGGTCACAACACTCTCGAACAGAACAACTATCTGCACAGGAGGGACATGTTTACTCTGCCTGGTGGTCAGAACCAAGAGGATGTAACTAGAATCCAAATGAATTGACCTAACACTCATACTAACTAAAAGAGGCATACCCTTGTTGTGGAAGTCACCTAATGCTCGCACATTTCTGTTTGCATACTGGTAATATGTCACCATTCTGTATTTAGCTCATGAAACATGTATGTCAGCATAAACTTCAACAGCCCATAATGCAGGAAATCTGACAGCTGTTGCTTTAGTGATAACACCAAGAGGTAATTAGGTTCCTGCAAGAGAAAAGCAGTACCCCACTGCTCAGTAAGAGAAAGCACCAGCAAAACATTGACAAACTGTAGGAAATAATGTGGTCGCTTTCATACTTTTGTGAAGAGTATGAGAGGACTTTCCAAAGGCACCTATTCCTAGGCCAATGTAGGGCTGACCTATCAAAATATTCACCACACCTAGGAGCATATATATTTGACATAGTGGCACGGTGCAGCCCAGCAAGTCACCCTGCTGCGCTGCCCTGCATCACTGGGAAAGGGCAGGCATGTGCTGTATTTGAGGCATACAGCGCATTCCTGACTTTTCCTTCTGTGCTGGCGCACAATAGGCTGCCTAGCACCAATGAAGGCACCCTTGCCTGAGTTTCATGCAGGATTGTTTTTGTGCAGGAAGGGACACCTTCCTGCACAAAAACAATCCTGAGAGGCATTTTCCTCTTTCTATATGTGTTTCAGAATTCAGCACAAACAGTAAGAGGAAGTAACGAGGAGAAATATTTCTCCTTGTTATGCCTCTCCTGAGGAGGCGTATCTTTTTGGCACATTCCCTGGTTTACAAGGTCTTGTAAATCTGAGAATGCATCAAAGAACATGGGAGTTGCGTGGGAATACCCACTAAACTCCCATGGAATGCCTACCAAGAGCAGAGTAACGTAATGCAGCGATTTGTGCTGCGTTGTGTTACTCCAGGTTTTTGGAGCCACTCAAAGCCATGCAAAGTGGCTTTGCGTGGCTTCAACAACCTGGCTCAAGGTTTGCGTCGCAACAGCAGAACAAACCAGGCCATAAATGTGGCGCTTGGTGCATTCTGACCTCCCAGGAAGGCTGTTCTCCTTTGCCTCTTGTACTAATAGTAAGCAGAGTGCTTAATTTGAACAGGTGGTTGTAGGTGGGCCGACCAGCACTCATTTTCGAGGACTGGCACCTATTTTTCCTTTGACCCAAAGCAAGAGAGAGAAAAATGCAAAACGAGGGACAGAAGGAGGTAGAGAAAGTGAAAAAGAAAGAAAGCAGGGATGAAATAGAACCCGAAAGATTGAGATAAAGAGGCAGGGGGTGTCGTGTCTGGTGGTGCATGAAAGAGGCATGACATCACGGAGCCTTGGTTTTCGGTACCATGACCTTTGATAGGCCCGACTGCAGGCTTCTGAACAAAACGTTGGGCTTCCTACAGGTCATAGGCGCTAGATCATGGAACAATATTAGCTCTTTTGGCGATTTAACTGCGGCGCTTGCTCAAAACACTTGTAGCTTTTTTGCCTCAGTGATGACATCAACTAATGACTCTGCTGTTTTCCGTGGCTACCAAACTGTCTCTTGAAAACTAATTCTGAATCACGTTCCTGTCATACAGTCCTTAGAGTCTCAATTAACCGTATCCCTGAAAGACTGTTGAGTCAATGAATTCCGGTATTTCATCAAATCTCATCACAAAATGGCTTTTCACCATGTTTTCAATAAACCAAAAACTGGACTTCTCCTGACTTCAACACTTGAACTTGGTAAGTTGCATTGTGAAGGTTTCCTGTGTGGAAACCGATGCCCTACGCCTTCTCTCTCCATCATTGGCCGAGCAGGGTTTCTGCTGCAGTATTAACAGGATTCAAACATAGGGGAAATGTATGCAATTTTATCTACTCGAATGAAGACGTTTATAAAATGAGACTGCCATAAATCTATCAAAACACTACGGGGCAGATTTACAAGGCCCTTGCGCCACTTTTGCGTCATTTTTAACATGGGAAAAGTGACGCAAGGGCCTTGTAAATCTGCCCCCCTATATTTAATAACTTTTAATGCACTATTAACTCTCAAAAAGTAGAGCCCTGTTCAAAACGAAATTCTCGCAGTGGCGGCTCCTCCGCTAAGGCGGCGACGCGTCGCCCACTGCTTCAGCTGTAAGCTGAATGCAAAAAATAAAATGATAATAACGTTTGTTATCATTTTGTTTTTTTGCATTCAGCTTGCAGCTTAAACCAGGTGGGCGGGGCTGGGCACCCCGTGCGTCACAGGGTAGGAGTGGTGGCAGCACCTAAAGTGTGCATGACGCTTTGGCCGGCCGTCTTGGGCCGGCCAAAACAGCATGCGCACTTTGTATGTTCTCCATGCAGGCTGTATTACAGTCTGCATGGAGAAAATGCACAGCCTGGCAGCCCCTGTCTAGGCACCGAACCACGGCGCTCAGACCAATCAGAATGCTGCTAAGGCAGCATTCTGATTGGCCAGGGGATTCTGGGAGGCTGTGTGCTTCCTGCCGGACAGAGAGGAGGACGGAGAAAGAAGAGGCGGCGGTCGGCGATAAAAAAGTAAGTCCTTTTTTAAAATGATTTCCCCCTCCTCCATCCCCAAGCCCCACAGCCGCTCACCACCCCTGGTCGGTAACAGCCGCTACTGAATTCTCGTACTGTGATACTTTTACCGTCCAGCAACAGTGCTACAAAAAATAAAATAGGAAAAAAGTGAGGGAGATGATATTTTACAAAACAACTAAATGTGAGCTGTTTGAGGTAACAACTGTCTCCTTTCTGACCCAGAGCAAAACAGTCAAAGATGGAAACATATCACCTCTTTAAATAAACCAAATACCTTTCCAACTGCAAGTTGACTTCTGCCTTTGATCCTTAACAGTACCCCGTTGCCTTTTGGCTTGGATTGTGCTACATAAAACAACATACCTACGGAGAGAAGGAAACGGGGAAGAGGAACATTGGAAAACAGTGACAAAGGGAGAAATCAAGGCTGAAAAGAACCTACAAGAGTGAGATAAAAAAAAACAGGAAGAGGCAAACAGTGGAATTAACTCTAGACGACCGTGGTAATCAATGTGGTCGTCAGCAACCCCAGCACAAGCAGCAGTGGGCTCCTAAGAAAAATAATGGGCCCCTGATCTTAATTTTTTTAAACAAATTAACCACTGATTTCTAAAGATTTTCAACAGCACATCCACTTACTCATTCAGAAAAGTATTGCATGAGGGGAGGGAAATCAGAAGAAAAGGGGTGGCCATGCAACCTACTGCATGTGCTTGCAAAGGTCAATCTTTGTGGGCATTCCCAAAGATATATGATGGGGAAAAAGAAAGAAATGTCTTCGTATATGGTACTGAAAATGTTTTTTCACAAGGAAAAATATTTCCTCATTGAGAAAAATAGAAAAAAGTTACATGTGTAATGCACATTTATGTTATGTTATGTCATGTTAGACTATGCTATGATAGGCAAGGATGTTATGTTACATTATGAGCATTTGTATAGTGCCTTTCCACATTTTGTGTGTCACGTTATTGCTTTCAGATTTTGTGTGTTTGCTTCAATAGAGTTGGTAAGATTTTAATGTTGTTTAGCGTGAAAAATGGAATGCGTTAGGGATCTTTGTAGTGTCTCACATATGTGGATGCAAACGCGAAATGACTTTGGACCTGATCTAGAGTTTGGAGTATGGACCGTCATTCCTCCATCCATGCCAATCTGATCCTTCCATCAGGCGGGTGGTTATCTGTCCTCATTCTTCGGGTTTGGTCTGATGGACCTCCATTCAGCATGATGAAGGACAGTCCATCTACTGAACTTCTGTCCTCTATTGTCAGTTCACGTCCACCCTTGACAGACACCACTCTGTAAAAATTGGTATGGCAAACATCTGTCCACCACCACCACTACCATATTTAGAATTGTCCGCAACCAGAGTGGGATGTATCCATCCTTATGATGGAGGACTGAAATGGCAGACAGGTATTCCAATGGTGGACGTGTCTGTCACCATTGACGTCACATCCATCAGCACTACCTGGCTCAAGTCTACTTAAAAACACCTGCAGCTCCCAATACAAATGACACTCCTTTAACCACACAAACTCGAAATTCTAGCAGCAAAATATCTGAAAAAAAACAACCCAAATTCTCTGAAAATGAATTAAGTGTGATGGCAAATGAAATAATTAGAGTTGACCCCCAGTTATTTGGAGCACTGGTCCAGACAACAACCATGAGCCAGAGAAGAGAAATGTGGGTCAGAATTTTGGATAAGGTTAATTCTGTTTTCTTCACCAGAAAGGATACCCACTAGTAGGTGAGTAGCCTGAAGCGCAGAGTCTTTTCCCTTGCTTCCAGTGCTCATTAAGAGGCACTGGCACTTGGTTGTCAGCCTCATTCCCTGAGAGGAGTGGCTTAGTAAATACCAACTAACATTTTGCATTGTACTACGCTAAAAAGTGACACAACTGTGGCACAAAATATTAGTTTATCTGGGCCTTGGTGTAGTGCTGCAGCTCCACTGTGTATCTAGCTGATTAGACCCAACTCAACAAAAATGGGTTGGAGGAGTCGCATGGAATTAGCTAAACTAGCTGTTTTGAATCACACCTGCAAATTGCCTATAAGAAATGCATAGTTCTATTGATTTTTAAATATTACACTATAGCCAGGTTTTTGTATTAAAAAAATCATAATGAATCATTGTGAATCTACATTTTTTAAATGGACTATAAGTTTAAGTTTGCAATCAGATTGTGCTGTATGTTTTCACTAACCACCATAATAAGTCTAGGATTGCTCAACTTTAATATTACTGATATCCAAGTGTTTGAGGAACTCAACTTCACAAAGTGTTGCTAAAGCATCCTACAATTGACCCTAGGACAGCTATCTTATATTGAATTGTTCTGACATGTAGGTTAGTGTGCTGATGGGGTGTGCTGTTGAGGTGGCAAGGCTCTAGTAAATATATTGCTGGCACCATGGTATGTGCATAATGGTGTCTGGAGGTCTGGCTAGAGTGTTCTGTTGAAGAGTGATTTAAAATATGCATTGAAAGTACATCATACAAGACATTGCTGGGTAGTAAATGCTGTTCTTTGGTAGCAAGAGCTAAAATGAGCTAGCAAAGAAAGTGCAGAGCTGGAATGTCTGCGCATTTAATCGTTTGCATTTTTAAACAAAAAGCAATATTTTCTCCACCCTATGCCCTCAAATTCAGGTACTTTTTTCCACTATGAATATGTAACATTCACATTGAAAATCAAGTCCAGGAGTGATAACACAATAACTTCAATTATTTTATTGTGAGCTGTTCAGAAGAGATAAGAGTAAGGACTGGTGAATTGCTTCTCCTGAGTACTCTAGTGGGCCAGTAATTAATGATTTCACTCCATGGAAATTCTGAGGCCTTGGGTAAGAAACTGAGCATGCACGTCTTCTAGTTGCCCACCACCAAGACTTCAGTCAGGAGGCGCCTAGATGCAATTCAGTTTGTGATATTACCTTGTATAACCCTTCTCGCTCACTCATTGATCATAACCTACAAAGGTTCTCTGGGTGTTAATGAAAAGTAGTTTGAGTTGCAATGGGTGTAAATATTTTCACCATCTGTAGGCAGTGGAAGTAAAGGACCAGTTCAATGTGTCATTCATATTCTATTAGATTGCTTTGCATGGCCAGGTATCCTTGTGGGTATGAACCATAACAGGAACACACGACAGTGAGTGTATGATACATCTGCACTGGTAGCCTAAATGTTTGCCAGATCAACCTCATTAAACTTTATTCTGACATTTCTTCGCATTAAAGAGACGTTTCAGGTGCTTCACCAAGTGTACATTGCTGGGCTGGGAGAAAGAAGCATGCAGCTCCTGAAAAAGTGTTCGTACCGAGTGAGTGTTGCAAGTGGATTAGACTTCTCAAGAAGGATTTAGGTGGGAAAAATATAAACATGTCTACATAATGTGTGTTTCCAACAGGGCAGTTTGCCAGTCTGGAGAACTGATGCTCCCCCCCAATCCTACTAAAAATAGCCCTTTGGTCCTCATCCCACCTGGAGTTTTCCCTGAGTCCCACATGGCCCGCCCAGCTCTTGCTAGTACCAGTCACAGATTCCTGAGACGTCCGTAATATTAAATATCAGCTTAGGCAAACATGAATGTGCTCATAAAACATGCAGCTGTTACCACAGCAATCTCTCGGTTTATTTAATGAATGCATTTTCACATCACTAACAAGTGACGCCGGCAGTCCACAATCCAGCAGGGCAGGGAACAGTTGGGAAAAGTTGTGAACAGCTTGTGAAAAGACTCACGAAACCTCCCGTATTCTAAGCTGTGACGGCCACTAATTGTCCTGATGTACTATAGATTTATGCATATGTTGGTTAGGAAACGGCAAACTGTTTGACCTGCTAGCCTAAAGTCTTTCTTATAATGTTTTCATTTTTGCAGTAAATTCTGAGTGTAATTACACCTCTTAAACCTTTGTAGGGTTCTCAAAATTAGGACTGACTTGTCAATGGCTGACTCTTCCACATCATTGTTGAATCTGTATTTGACTTCATTTTGTGAAATAAATGACAAAAAGTAACTTTCCAGCACTATAAAAGGATCTCTGTTTGAGGTTATTGTCTTCTGTTATGCTCGCTGGATTGATTGGCTAAGCATTTATTTTCAAAAAAGACATTTTGGATTTCCCTGCTGTTTTGCAGATGGGGAGACTGTTATCAGACTGGGGCCCATGCTTTAAAAGGGAGACCTCTCTTTCCCACAGTATGACCCTTTCTGGTGTCATGCAGAAGAGGCTGCATGGATCTGAGAGTTAGTATGTCTGATTCTGAAACCATCTCATTGCCATATTGGCTTCCAGCTGCAACTCATAAGTAAACCTATCCAGGTTTCCTCAGTGAATCTCATATTGAAAGAGGGTGTTCCCACCGCATAAGCAGATGCAAATAATACCATCGGGATTCCAAGCTTGAAGCTATAGACCCGAGGGGTCTCGCTGTCTGCTTTCCTCTGGTGATCCCAAAATGTGTTTGTTTCTCGAAGAAGGCTCTTTCACAATGAAAGCTACATATGATGTGACTTCTATGCAGCTCTCTTGCAATGAACTTAGCATTACTTCAGCAGAATGTGATCTGCAATCGATTTCTTGATCAGGAAAGGGGAAATTGGGCTTTAGTGGAATATACATTGGGGAGAGGAGTTGGCCTAACGGCTAGGGCGTCCACTTCTAATCTGGGGAACTGGGTTCGAGTCTCACCAATGACGCTGAACATCCTGTGATTCTGGGTAAATCACTTAATCTCTCGGTGCCTAACAAAAACAAGCATTGGAATAGCCAATAGGTCTCACTTTTGGGACCTTATAAGTATTTAGTTATGCAGCACAATATCCTTGGTGCAACAACATGAACTGTTGCATGGCTAAACACTTATAAACTCCCAAAGGCGAGACCTATTGGCTATGCCAATGCTTGTTTATTTTTGTTTTTATACTGTGGGCTTTTGATGCTAATTGGTTTTACGTGCCTTTCCTTTGTTAGATCGCTCAGAGTAATAATTGTCTGTGTGGCGCAACAAATATACTGTTTACTTTGAGCAAGGATACTAGTACTCAATTTAGCAGTGTTGACAAAAGTTTGAAAGTTGTTCTTTAGTTTGCAGATCACTTCCTCCTGGGCTTTGACAATGTTAAATACCATTCCTTCGCCTGCCTTTAATAGTATCAGTACAACTTAATAGTTGAGGTCACAATAATCTGTGAAATCAAATAAATAAATGCTTTTATTCTGTAGGTGGAGAGTGCATGCATAATACTGCTGCGCAACATACAGCTCCCCAACGAGTCAAAATAGATTATGAGAAAGAATATCAGGTAACCTTTAAGTAAATATAGGAAAAAAAGACGAATATTTGCCTGTACCATTGTGTAGAGGGATATCAACAACACAGGAAACTGGAGAAAGTGGGGTATAGGTAGTTAGGATGAGGCCGCCTGTATCATTGTAAACTTTAGCAAATATTACATAAACCCAAGAAAACACATAAATGGGAAACCATCACTAATCTTGTGTTACTTCTGTCAAATGCCCAGAATCACTGAGAAAGACACCCTGAGACTTGGGGGTTGGGGGGGGCACATTCCCCCCAGCAAGATATCTACAGGATTTGGTACTAATAACTATATAGGAATGAAATAGAAAACACGTGCATTCTTAGTTCCTCCGGTTTATAATACATTATGGGTGATCCTTTTCGCTAGCACTGGGACACCTCCTCGGAGGTAGCCGTGCGCTCTACAAATGGATTGTATTGAATTGTATTGTATAAAGGATATCCATTGTGAATTTTAAAGAGCTACCAGAATAACCGTAGGAAGAAAAGTTAATATTTGAAAAATGGCTAATAACAATTGGACATTCATAATTCACGGTGTTTGTGATAAGGGTTGTTTTCTTTTCTACCTGCCATAGACTGTTATTATAATTGAGTTAAATGTGTACATGAAAGAAGATTGGAAAATTAACAAAATAATACCTAAAAGCAAGGACCATAACCGATCCGATTCAGACTTGCCCTGATGAAGCTGGAGGCGAAAAGCATGGCATGCTTTGAGTCATGATTATATGTACATAATCTGTCATTAATAGTTACAGATAAGGAAACGATTTGCTCCTACATCAAGCAGGAATTAAAAGATCGGTGCAACAACGTCACAGGCTAGCAACCAATGTACAGACCCGGGGAACAGGACTAAGTGGACAGCACCAGAGGAGCGCAGATAATCGGCCATGATTAGCCCAAAGTGCAAGATATTTCAATTTTATTGCGTTCAATTCTTAAGAGCATTAGCATGAAAAATGTATTACAAAAGAAAAATAAAATATGCACAATATGTATCACAGCAGAGAATATACCAGAATTTCAAAGTACAATATAAGCACATATGACAGGTGTCGGTACGAGCATTATTATTTGAGAGGGGTGGGTAAAAGTATCACACGATATACATACATAACTCAATTTCTTTCCTGAAAAAGGTACAAAGTTCAGTATAAGCGAATGCTGGAAACAATTTTTATGTTAATCTCATTGCTTTTCTCTGGCTTAACAAACAGTAAAGAGAACTGGTCAGCACCACACTGACGACAATTACAACAAAAACAAGCGCGCGTGCCTTGCGCAAGTCAGGGGGGGGGGTGCGGCCGAGAGCAGGCAGCGTTTCCCTTGCGGGAGCGAGCGCAATAATTGCTAACATATGGTGCTGCTCGCTCCCGCAAGGGAATCGCCAAACGTGCACGCGTTGCATTGAAAGCAATGCAACACGTGCACGTTTTTGCCTGCAAAGCTGAATCGATTTCAAGAGGTCTCTTTCCTATGCAGCGCGCATGCATGCGCGCTGCGTAGGCTATGACCTAATGAATGTGTCCTCATGTACTGCAACTGGTGCTATGTAAAGCGCTCTGATACCCGATTCTGGTCTAGTTCGCGCTATATAAAACTCTGAAAAATAAATAAATATATATATGCCAGACCAGGGTGAGTCATAGTAAACTCAGAGGGGGTCAGATCGGACTTGTCTTTTCCTTGAATATGCTTCCAGTAAAACTCTTTATGTATTCTAAAGGTTACATACCAAATCAATCATATTTTAGAATACAACGAAGATCTGTTTGTGTTCAATGCCTCTTGCTTTGGGAGGAGCCATCTATTCTAACATGACTCAGTTCCTTGCTCTTCGACACCGAGGGAGGTGGCAGCCAGCAACAGATGCCTGCCTTCTGATTTATTCCTTGGCACTCCCTCTCTTGATGACAATAAAACTGGAAACGTCTCTGCTCATACGTTACTGTTTCATTATTGGTCTCGGTCACAGGGGGAGCAGGAGGGTGGCAAGCAGCCAAGACAGCAGCAGAGAGCAGATGTGTGATTGCATGGAATGCGGCAGCTTTGTATGTGTTTCGGGCTCCACCTAGCATGCTTCCCTTTGAACCTTTTACAAGATAGTACCCTATAAAATGATGTGCAATCATTTCAAGCAAGCTGTCTGACATTCACTGTCAGTTGGTTAAAAGACAATAAACAGATGATGGCCACACATGAAAATATAATTTTCCTGAGGCACAAAGCTAGTACAGACTATTGCAGTGCAAATTAAAGAGCGCACGGAGTGTGATATGTCTGTTAAAAGATATTTGAGTAGCATTTTCTCAAATGTGCACTGACAGAGGTTTCTGGTCCACCTAAAATCTATCCTTTTCTTAAACTGTTTGGAACATTTGACGGGAACCTTCCCCATCAAGCATTGCCAGGAATTGCCCCAAATGCACCTTCTTTCTCTGTCATTGTCATTTCCAGAAGGTGAAGAGATCAGGTTGAAAAATGTAGCAACTCTAGCCAAAGATCTCTGGACTTACTGGCTTGTCAGATATCTTCTCTGCCGATGACTGCTACTGGAGCAACGGGAGACAGTCCAGCAATGAAATGCTGGATCCCCAAGTCTTCAGACAATCATGTGCCTCATGGGACCTCTAGGTCCCCAGTCTCAACTTCCAAATCCACCATTTTGTAACCTGGCACATGGACCCGGATGAGTGGGCAACATTGCCTTTGTGCAATACTGCAGCCTCCTTCTTGGCTTATGTCTTTCCTCCATTGGCCATTTGTGGTCCATCTACACCACTGCCTGACTCACGTGGTCATAGGGACGCCCTTTTGTCCCTCTCAAGCCTTATATACTTTCCCCTTATGGAGAGCACAATGGACACTCCCCGCCTGTTGCTCACCCACTCCACCATACTGCGAAATTTGCAGGGAAATCCCATGCTCAATTCATGCAAGGTCACTGTAAAAACATAGGGGCATATTAGCAAGACCGGCGATAAAATTATCGCTGTTTTAGCGGCAGGAAACTACCGCTAAAGCGGCGATAATGGGCTTGCTAATATGCGTTATAGAATTCCAATAGAAGCCCAGGTTAGATGTCCTGCACATCTAACCTGGGCTTCTATTGGAATTCTATAACGCATATTAGCAAGCCCATTATCGCAGTTTTAGCGGCAGTTTCCTGCCGCTAAAACGGCGATAATTTTATCGCCGGTCTTGCTAATATGCCCCAAAGATTTTTATTTTGCATGGGTGGTAGACTACCTCATGTGATATTTACACTAACTTATCAGGATGAACCCTAAAGCCACAAGTCAATATATTAATCTGAGCTGAACACCCTGGTAGCTATGGCACGGAGCAGACAGGCTTAACTTCAGAAAATGTGTAAAGCATTCAGAATTACTTAACAGTTACAAAGTAATAAACGCAACACAATAAAAATCCCATTCTGATTTATATAAACAGGGAAAAATGTAATGAACACAATTACATCAAAATGACAAACATCCAATAAGCTGAACTGCAGATATTAATTTTTAAAGTTTTCAGTAAAAATAGTACCAAAAAGTACTAAGTGCTAGTGATAGTCAATGGAAGCAGTTGACTGGGACGTAAGTGCAATTTCAGGCCGCAGGAGACAGAGAGCAAGTCAGATACACCAAGCAGAGTCATCACGGTCAAAGATTTTACCTCCTGACTTAGGGCCCGATTCCGATGTCGATCGGAAGACCTCCGAATCGGATTTGGCTTTCCCAGATCCGATCCGTAGCCCTTGTTTATGACCGAATCGTACACAGGTTCGAACGACTAAGGACGATGTGATGATCGCGTACGCGCCAACCGAATCGTTTCGGGGACCCGAACGTGTCCGTACGACTCGTTTTGTAGCCGAATCGTGCCGCGCTATGGAGCCGTATTCCGACCGAGCGAGTACGATGCACGATTCGGACAGCTGCTTCGCCTCGGTCTCAGGAAGACGAAACGGCTGTCGGAAGCGTACTTCGGGGGGCCGCAGCAGGCCCCACTTCATCCGGGGCCCTCTGAATCTGTCACAGGGGTGTGATCCAGGCATGCACAGTGTGGCGGGCACCATGGAGTGCCCACCACAGGGTGTACGCTTTTCCCCACCCACCCCTTTTCTGCTATGGAGCCTGTGTACGCGTCTGTACACGGGCTGCTATAGAGTTCAATGGGAGTCCGAGCGAACCGAGTCTGTAAGCATATGGCAGCATCATACTCGCTCGTTCGGACTCCCAGAGCACGACTCGCTTGGAAAGCCCTCTGGATCCGAGTCGTACGGAGGGCTTTCCTAGCGAGATCGGAATCGGGCCCTTAGTCTTTTCTTTATGTGCACAAAATCCTCCAGCGGGGCAAGCCTCGAGCTGTATCTGATGAGGGTGCATCAAAATTGGACACCTTTGCTGCAAGGTCGCCCTGAAGGCACTGGAAGTCCAAACACAAATTGTCAGGGTTCCAGGAGTAGCATCTCTGGTCTTGGAGCAGCTCCTCCAGTTTCTAAGGCTCCCAAGACCTCAACAATAGCACTTACGAGCCTGAACTCACTCCAAAAGAGGCCACTTGCAAGGTTCAGTCCAGGTCCAATTGGCACATGTCAACTAGATCTGGACTGGACCAGTAAAAAGGTCTCTTGCAGCTTGTTGTGTCCCTGTAGCCACACTGGAGGTCTGCCAACTGGCCCTTGCAGTCCACTTCTTTGTCCTGGGTACCAGAAGGAGCAGGTTCAGTCCTTCAGGGCTACTTTCAGGCACAGACAGCAGGTCCAGCCCTGTTCTGAACTTCCGCAGCTCCAGAAAGTGTTAAGATGAATGATACTTGGGGCGATACAGTTATAATTGGCACTAGCCAGTGGGTGAGGGTGACTCCTGAACACTCCCCAACCAATAGGGAACAGGTTCCAGAGTGCAACCCCTACCCACGTTTTCAGCAGTTCCTGTTCGCTTTCTGACAAACAATCCTACAGTGCCCCTCACTCCTAAAATCCAAGATGGGGAAACCCTTCCTTCCTGTTGCAGAGCTCTTGTGTTCACCCAGACTTGTGCCAGGCAAATGAGCAGTACCCTCCCCTGTGTCCACTTCAAACCAGTTCATTGCTAACTTCCCTCTCACTTGGTTGAGAGCCGGCCTGGCTAGTGTGGGCCTTGGGGGACAAAGACTTTCTCTTCTTCAGGTAATTCCTTACACTAAACTATTAATGGGCAGGCCTCACCTCTGTCCCTTTCAAGTTAATAAAGTTTCTGGGTCCACCTCAGCTGTCCTTCCTGGGCTGATAGTGATCGAATGCCCCACACCAGTCCATCCTGCCACTACGCCTAAGCTATTGTTTTGTTCTGGGAGCAGTTTTCAGACTTCATTAAGGTAAAGAACTTACTGAGCAGTTGATGGCAGGCTAATGCAAATAGGCCTTCAGGAACTTCAGGCAGGGAAACAGTAAATTTCTAAAAGTTATAGATTAAAGTTTATAATCTGCAATTTGACATTTTCTGGGATCCACCTACAGCCCTACTACTGAAAATAGATGTTGAGGTCTAGTCACTGGAGGAAGATGCTAACTCGAATTTTGCACATGTCCCACTTCTTAATACTAGCAACCTACCTTTTTAGTGGCAAGGTGTATTTAGGGGTGACTTATTCGTTTTTAAAAGCAAAGTTTCCTGCCTGTCAAAAAGGGTTATTTTGAAAGGTTTGACAGTAGGTTTTTAGGCTGCTGCAGTCTCTGTGGTAGGTCTGAAGTCATGTTTTACAGTCCATTCTTTGGATGGCACTATAGGTAATTTACAGTATTCGAAGCACACGCTGTGCTTCGAATACTGTAAATTGTTGTTTTCAATCTTTGATTGAGAATTGGGGGAAGTAGGGTGTATCTCCCCATTTTGATAGCACCGCTATAAAACTGAAGTAGGTAAACTTATATTTGATTGTGATTTCCATACGAGCGCCTGGGACCAATACACCCGCTGCAGTATTGGCACTATAGGTGCTGCTGTCCACAGTGGGCATTTAACTTCCAGGACCTGGATATATTTCATACACCATATACTAGAGACTTATAGGCAAGTTAAATATGTCAATCTGTGATGAGCCTGTTAACCATGGTTAAAGGGGGAGCACAGGCACTTCACTCATGATTAGCAGGGGTAAAGTGCACAGAGTGATGGTGGATTCAACCGAGATCTGTGACTGGGGATGAGTGTCTGAAAAGTTTCAGCGCTCCGTCCATCATCTCCTTGTGTTTGCTTTGTTCGCCCTAAGTTGGCACGGTATGCCCAGACGTGGGTCCCTTGCTCACTTTGCCACTGGATTCAAGCTAGCCTGGCTGATGAAGGATGTTACCCAGAAACCGGTCCCAGGATGCTTGTTTCCGGTTCCGGGAAGACCTGGCTTGGCAGTTCGGGCTGGACTGTTCCCATGAGGCACAGGGTCAAGGCTGATTTGCATATAGCTGGGTCTGAACTGAGGTGGCGAAGTGAGCTAAAGAATGATGGTGGATTCAACCCAGATCTGTGACTGGGGGTGAGTGTCTGAAAAGTTTCAGCGCTCCGTCCATCATCTCCTTGTGTTTTCTTTGTTCGCCCTAAGTTGGCAGTGTATGCCCAGACGTGGGTCCCTTGCTCACTTTGCCACTGGATTCAAGCTAGCCTGGCTGCTGAAGGGTGTTACCCAGAAACTGGTCCCAGGATGCTTGTTTCCGGTTCAGTAAAGACCTGGCTTGGCAGTTCAGGCTGGACTGTTCCCATGAGGCACAGGGTCAAGGCTGATTTGCATATAGCTGGGTCTGAACTGAGGTGGCAAAGTGAGCTAAAGAATGATGATGGATTCAACCCAGATCTGTGACTGGGGGTGAGTGTCTGAAACGTTTCAGTGCTCCGTCCATCATCTCCTTGTGTTTACACAGAAAATGTAGATTTGCTACAGTCACCTTTCTCTTCTGGCCTGCCTTGTCTTGGGAACTAAAGCTAATTCTTAAATCTTTTTTCAGAGGCTTCGGGGTCTTTTAATTGATTCTTGGTCACCTGGCATCAAAGAGACCATGAAACAGCCTGTTTAAAAAGACTGGTCTTGGGCATGGAAGGAGGTATGGACTCCTAGATCTTTTGGGAACCACTCTCTCATAGGTAGTTAACTATTACGCTTTCTTTCAGATGAAAGGTCTCTCCTACTACCATCTTAATGTTTACCTTTTACTCTGGTCACCATTAATACAGACTTCTCTGTCTCTAGGCTGATGAGTATTATTCATCTTACCTATATCCTTCAGCCAAGGTTCTCTTCCAGATAGAATGTCAATTGGTTCTTTAATTTTTGACTAGCTGACCTGCTGACTCGAATTACTTGCTGAAGGAGATTGTGACTAAGGGGACCACTCTTTTAAGCCTCATTCGAATTAAAGAGTCTCAGATTCCTGTACTCTAACTGTTGGGAAACTGTACTCCTTTTCCACAGGGTTTGGTCTTTTTTATCATTGAGAGGACCATCACTGACTGCTCTTAAATCTTGTATCCCTACTTTCGTGACTGTACCAAGTTGTGTGTGGCTGAGTGCCACGAAGAGTATGAGAGGTAAACTGTTTCTCTTTCCTCTTCTTTGACCTTGCAGCTCGTTTTCAGAAAGCATCATCATTAGCTTCATCATGCCTATTTCTTCATCCTACCAAAGAGCTCTTTGGCTCGGCTGGATCCTGGAGAGGTTGGAGTCAATATGTTCAAGTTTGGCACTCATTCAACTTGGGGTACAATGACTACTAAGGTATCTGTTCTTGGCTGTGCCATATCTGCTACACTGCAAAAGGCTGACTGGTTCAAAGCCTCTACCATCTGACATTCTTTTCAAAGCTTACTGAACATCATGCTTTCCTAGTGCTTGATTCGCTTACAACTGGCAATAAACTGATATCTCTTTGACATAAAATTAAAATGTTGCTAACCTACACTGAGCAAATTACAATTTTCTTAAACATAAGGATTTGGATAGTATATCACATGCACTCCTTGGTGATTGTTCCTTCCTTGCAGTTAAAGAAAGCTGTTGTCACTTGCGGTATGGTGCATTGTTTTTTTCTCTCGCTTTGCCTCAAGCTTGCCATATCTTACTATGCAGTGCTGATTGTTTTCTTCTGCTTGCATGCTTTTTATCTTTCTTAAAGAGGTCCATGATACTATCCCTCCAACCTTCATTGTCTATCTGACTTTCCCTCTTCATCTAGAGTAACTGCTCTTTGCCCTCATTGGCCTGGCACTGTTAGTGACTCCTGGATTCCTGGTATCTTGTTTGCCTGTGGCACAAGTCCTGTTCCTTTGTGGTGCCTCCTGAATTCCCTGGGTTCCAACCTCCTAGGGCCTAAATGAAGTATTGTGAACTTCACTTGTTTGTCTTGCTTTATGGTTCATCATCTTAGTTGATGCAACTTTATTGGTTTGCCTTCTTCTATTTCTCAGTTGCACTTCATGGTTAGTTTTGTCAAGTTTTGACTTTCCACACTTCGACCCTCAATCAAAAGAGGGCCTGATCAGAGTGCCCATCCTTCCCCTCTGTTGACATCACTGTCTGCCTTGTGGTGTCAAATGCTGTAAGGAGCAACAATTATACAAGATTTGCCACATAAGACCATCCTCTTTTTCTTTAATAAAATCATAATTTTGTCAGTACAGACTAGAAAATCTCTATTTTGTTATTATACAGCTTTTATAGGCCCAATGTGATTAGGGGATGGTGAGAGCTTGCTTTATTGTCACTGCCCTACAAGTTTATCTGTCTTGTTCTCTTGAATTGTTCACTTGAACAGATTGGATGAATGAGTGAATGAATGAATGAATGAGTGAGTGAATGAATGAATGAATGAATGAAGACACATGCCCAAAGGCTTCATTGCACTAAACTGAGGCTATCTGTTCGGGGTGACTCAGCTGAATAAACTGCAACTGATATGGAGTGAGCAGCATTCAGGTCCCTTGTGTCACTTTGGCCTCTTTTAGCTTTTTTTTAGAGCTCCAGTGGCTCTAATGTGGACATTGCTCCACCTTCTGCCAAGGAAAATTTGACTAGGTCACCACTGCTCTGGAATATGTATTTGCTAGGCTTCTTCCTGGGATCAGGCTGCCACTATTCTTTGTCACCATCACTCCATCCTCTGCTGCTTTACCATCTGTGGCAGCACTGGCTACGTAGTTGTCCTCCAGCTTACTGCTTTAGCTCCATGCTCTAACACTCTTGTAACATGATAGGAAATGTAAGCACTATAACATTCAGAATAACTACCCTGAGAAACTCTTAGGTTAAGACAACCTTTCAGACTCCACAGATGTGCAGGCTCTTTGCAGTATTAGATGTGAGCTCCAAGACATGCATATCGAGCAGCTCACTATGAAAGTGGAGTCAGGTTGGAGATGACTAGACATAATTGGAGTGATGTGTTCAGATTTACAGACAGTAGTGCATAACTTGTCTTACGAGTATAATATATACACAAAGTCACACAGTTCAGTGACAACGATAATACCACTGTGGATCTAAACTCAGAAATAATGAATGCAGAAAAGTTTAGGTTTTTAGATAATAAACAAAGCATATGTTATTTATTTTATTTTCGATACCTGTATTTGGGGGATATATTTTGGGGGAATCGAGTAACATTGCACATCTGCAGATGGGCAGCAGGTAGGCTAAGAACACAGTGCACAGGGAAAATTAAGTTTACACAGGAGAGGTAAATAAAAGCATATGAGGTTTACAGTGCCCATCTAGTGCAAAGCCAGATGGTTACTTCCTGTACCGACTCACCATTACGTAATCAAAGATTACAGCTTAAATCGAGTTGTACAGGCACAAATGTGGTGATGGACTGAGCAAAGCCCAGGTATTCAAATGTCTTGGAATGATTCGCCCTCCATGCATGGCAATGTGCTTTGAACTGAATGTCAGCTGACATGGATTGCTAATGCAGTTCCCTCAGGATATTATTTTGTATTTTATTTATTCAACTAGAAATGCTGGTATCACAACAACAGCATGATTCCTAGGAGAGCAGCAGTTTTTGGCAGGAATAAAAAGAGACGGTATTGGCTTTGTTGTATGGTGAAAGTTCATTACTATCTCTAGCTGGTCAGTTATATCAGAGTACTGCAGATGATGCAAATTAAAACATGTTAAAAAATGAATGAGTCAAAGCAAGGCCCCATCTGGTGAGATGATATTCTGGACCCATGATGTTCACTCCCGAACCCTGGTGTGTTCTGCTGAAAGCATATGTAAAGGACTGGTTTTCAGAGATTTCTCAATCGCATTTCGGTGCAGAGTAACTTAGGGGCTCATTACGATGTCGGGCGGAAGCACAACCGCCGTGCTGGCGGATGCAAAAACCACCAGTTACCGCCGGCACGCAGCAGTCCACACGCCCGCCCAATTACGATGCGAAAAGTAGGCCAAACACCGCCGGCAAGCCAGCAACACCGTCCGCCATCAAAGTGCGCCCGTACACGTAGCGGCGCAGCCCAATTGACACACACCGTCCGACGAAACACGTCCCGCCCGGCGTATAAATTACGATGCCGCAAACAAACGGCTCCCACGGCCAAGAGATACCGTACGACAAACCGAAGCGGTAACACGGACGCCGAGCACGGACAACGAAGAAGCGGCTCCCCCGAGCATGAATCCAGCACTGCAGGCCCTCCCCATGCTCCTGCTGATGCACCACCAAGGACGCAACGTACCGCGGAGACGCAGGTAGGCACACACACAACAAGTGCACGCAAACAGCGCACACAGTGCAAGGGTGGAAAAAGCGGACACCCCCCACCAGCGCGTGTACACTACACATCCACCATTGCATCCACATATGACACACAGGCCAAATCGTAACATCGCGTAACACATGTGTACACACCACCTGGGACTAGGAACCAACCACCCCGTCACGGCCCCAAAGCGCCGATGACGCCGCCACACATGCGCACAACGCAGAGGCCAACCGCAGCGCCATGCATGCGTCGCACACAGACACAGGGACACAACCAAGCAGCACACACATCAGCCCCACCCCGAACGCACATGACACGTGACAGGCCTGCCACAGACATGTCCCCAACGCCCAATTCACGGACAACACCCAACGCCACACAACCGACGCACACATGTCAGTGAAGTCACGCAACAGCAGGACACACCCCAGTGTAACAAACATGGCGTAGCACACAGCGGCGGCAACACCAACTAGGAGAAGCAGGGCCCCTTCGGGAAGAGGAACGCCAGTACCACACTGAAACACCCATACCACCCTGCACATATGAACAAGACATATAAAACGGAACACCAAAGAGCCCGGGGACCGACAACAGGTGGCCCAAGAATAACATCCACACACAAGGCCCAACGCAGAGCGGAAAGGCAGCCTGCCGCCCACACAAGGGAGAGCAGACAGCACTGAATGACCTTCCATTCCAACTCCGAAACCACAGCCCTACGACAGAAGCCGGTGAATACAGCCATTGTCCAAGAATAGACCAACACAGGCATGCCGAGGAGACCGACCACAGGGCAGATAGCGCATATCACAGAAGCACACAACGGACGGGGAAGAAAAAAGAAAACACTCCCCCATGTCGGCCACATGCAAGTTAATTGGAAGGAGTCACACATCACTGACCTTGAACTGTCTGAGAAGCATGTGGGATGAGGGCCCGTGTCCTCCAAACAAGCCAACAGAACACAAGTCCTGTCTCCCTACGACTACACAGAGCTCACAGCAACCTCGGAGCGTGCACATTGCAGACTGCACACACAGCCGGAGCACGCCACCACAACGCACCGCTGCGAAATGGCAACCGCAACACACCTACCCAACTACGCCGGACAGCTCAAGCTGTACAAAACCAACCTGTTACATACATTGGGATGCGATCTCCTGTCCCTGCTGAACGTAAGTTACCGACTGACTTACCGCATCACATTGTTCAGCTGCGTCATGCCCGTCTTCTACTGTCGGAGGTGTCCCTACCAGCATCCAGTGGAGATATGCCTCTCCAACCCGGCATGTCTGAAGGCGGACCTGCTACCACTACTCCTCCCTCTGGACGCACACGACAGGGCCTGCTCTGCCTATGGGGGCATGGCGTATGTGGCCAACATCGCACCCGCACTGAAATGGGACCACTGTGCCTCCACACGACGGATCATCGAGAACAGCTACATCGAATGTCACCCAGCATGCCCCATCATGGTCCTCCAAGGGACAACTTACGAACAACACCTTGACAGCCACCATCCGCTACATTGGCTGGCAAACATGTACACCACCAATGACATGGAAGCCCTGCTGGACGGCATCGCATACCTGACAACCTGTCAATTCGTCGGACCACAACGCAGGTTCCCCGATTGACCTATGATGTCCAACCCCGCACCCATGCTTAGCTTCCGCACGGACTGGCCAGTCACCACCACAACAGCCATACCAAACGACCGGCAACTGTAACCACACCATCAACGACATCGCCATGACATCGGATATGACCGGGACATGCACACTGTTCCCCATCACATCCAGGAACACCGCATGCATCGTGGGAGGCAGTGGCATGGGGTCTGTGTATCGCACCCACATGGATGGAACTACACGAACAACCAGGACACGACATGGATCCAGCGCCCATGGACACACACACCGCTCAGTGGACATGAATAGGTCGCCTGGAGTCTGTGGGTGCTGCACCCCTCCCACCCCCGCCCCGGGAAACCCATACCAGGACCTTTGCATGGAAGACAAGTGCATACAACAACAACACGACCCCAGTGACTGTGACATGTCCAGTAACCACCACATTGCAACAACAAGTGGCACGCCGCTGCATGCACGCAAGCCCATGCCCTGATGTCATCTCACATGCACGCGTGCATGAGGAGCAACCGCAGCAAACCTGTCACATGGAACTGAGATGGACTGTGCCCATGATGCCAAGCGGTCTGGTAGGCTACATGTATACCGTCTGTGTCAAAGTCCGCAGCTCCGCAGCTATACGTAAATGTACATTAGCACAGCCTTGGCCAAGCAGATGTAACTCTGAAGCCCACATCCCACATGCAACAGCCAATCACATGTAACCCCACACCCTATCCCATTTGCAATCATGCTCAGTATATCCTCAACATGTATTCCGCTGCCAGTAGTGTCCACTATACTGCATCACAGAGGACAGAAGACTCAATATAATGTTTGAAACCAAAACTGTCTCCGCTGACTCATTTCACAAGTACGAATGAGAGAGGATGGGAGTATGTGAAGTACACGGCAGTCGTGACATGACCATGTAGTCCACTGGTATTGGATGTCAACGCAAATGAGTAGCACAACTGTGGAAGACACACATGTGTCGTGTGAAGTCGTATGGACGCAGTGCTCAGGTGGGTGGGTGTGACGGGTAGATGCGCACATGCCAAGTTGGAGCACGCCGTGTTGGGAGGGGTCATGAACAGTACACCACTGCTTCCCTGGGCATTGTGAGAGGACACCTGTCGGGGGGAGTGAACACGTGTGTGCACAGCAGTCGGGCACACGTACAAAGCGGTACCAGGCGCACCTCAGCCCACCCTCTGTGGACAAGCTGGATCCTGTTATGCGCCCGCCATGCCCCTTGACAAGGCACACACAGCCCCAGTCGACCAGGTGTAACCCCAACATAGTCAATCCGCACAGGCGATACAGGGCACGGGATGGCAGTGGAGCATGGTGTGTGAGAGGTCTCCTCGCGCTCCTCCTGGTCATATCACGCAGGCAATAGAACCTCAACGTCTAGCATGGCACAAGTCAGATGGAAGTGTAGGGGGACGCACCACAGCACGAGCAGCACTGACGTCACGGGAGGTGGCTCGCACCATCCCATCCATTGCCCATCATACCAACCACGACACATGCCATTGCGACTAAGTGCAAGCGCGTGCGCCACCACCTCCGAGCCCTCCCCAGAGAGGCCAAAGAGTGAATGTGTGGGCCATCAGTCACAGACGGACGCGGCCTGGCCGCAAGGGCAGCCACAGCCACTGGGTGTCGCAGGTGGCGGATCCGGAAGGCGAAGACTGTGATGCATAGTCCATGCAGGCCGGGTCTCCATTTGGGGCACCACGCAGGTGGACGGCGTCCCGTAACCCATCATACCCTGAGACAGCCCACTTGTGCAACTGGACCCACACATACACTCCTTGCCCTCTCTGGTGCGAGCTTGGGGCTGCCTGTGCAAGCGCTAGCCTCGCAGGTGCACATGCATATTGGGGGAGCGAGGGGAGGACATGAGGGCTGGGGCGAAGATGACTGTGTCACTGTCAGTGAGTACAAGGGATGACCCAGATGTGGAAAGGAAGAGACGTGTCCCGTGTGTACTGCAACTAGTCGCCAATCCAACTACCCCCCATGTCCGGAATGTAAGCCCGCACCTAGGCCCGCCCATCCGCCACATCGAATATACCACCAGCACGCCAACCTTCCCATTCGGAACACTGACTGGGGGTGGCGACCAGTGAACAATCATGTGTAGCCTACCCACGCGTACATGTGGGCCCTCCATGATCCATGTCACCTGCGGCGAAGTCATGACATGCGCAATGAGGGAAGTGAGGAGAGCTGTCCGCCCCACGCACAGAAGGTGCATCAGCTCCACAGACCCAGCAGCGAGTCCAGCAGGGGTCACATGTGCAGGGGCAGCTGTGCCTGGTGTGAAGGCACATGCATATAGACAGCACATCGACCAATGTGTAGTCTGCCCACATCTACAGTCCATCATCATGCGGACATAGGAATTGAACACAGGGCAACACATCTTAGTGGGTGCACCCACCGTGACCAACAATGTGCAATCATCGACGTACCCGCCCTGTGCATGGCCCCCCACCCAACGGAGGCACATCCAGTGCCACCATCCCACACACAAGCCTTCCACGGAACATGCTGTGTCCAATGCTCAGTACAGAGTCAGCGCCCATCTGGTGGATCCTGAACAGGAGACACATGCACACACATGCCAGCTCCCACTATGTACGTCTGCCACCTGGCACGTGCAATGTAACCTCTCACCTGTGACGTGTGACTGCAAGCACACAGCCGTCTTGGCATGGGGCTGTCAATGTGGACACCTGTCAATGTTTCGGGAGGTGTGATCCGTACAGTGCTGTACATAGGGTGCAGTGCTGACACCTACTACTGTCTCATATCCCCTCGTGCCACAGGTCCCACTTGTTTTGGCCGCTCAGCCTGTGCCCACATCGTCGTCGTCGTGTGCCATACTCATCCAGCCTCGGAAGCAGTTCCATGCTCAGCAGACATTCATGTTGCCGTGGCGTTGCCGCTTGACGAATATGCAGTCAGTCGCCATCAGCACGCCCCGCAAGTCATTGGGGTCTAGATCCCCATGTGCATGCACATGGCAGTGGTCTGTATCAACAGCCATTGCCATTGTTGGGAGACCTGTGTAAGTGTATTGTGGCCGTGCCGTCCCAGCTTGACAGCTGGGCTGTGGCTCATGTGCTTGCTCAGTCATGTCAGTGATGTGTATGCGAAATTGCTATGTGTCGTGTTGCTTTGACATGTGTCCACTGCCATTTTCCCTAGGCGGAGACCGAACATTGACCGCCCATACCAATTGCTGGCGGACATGGACGATACAGAGGTCATTAGGAAGTTTCGGCTGGACAGGCCAACCCTGCATCGACTGTGTGCCATGTTAGAACCCCATCTCCGTCCCCGCAGGGTGTATCCGACAGCTGTCACCCCCACGGCTAAGGTGATGGCCGCCATGCATTTCTTCGGCACTGGGTCATTCCAGCACACAGTGGGCAGTGGAGGAGGGATGTCCCAGCCCATGTTCAGCAAGGTGCTGAGGGATGTACTGGCAGCCATGATGCTGTACCGAAACAGGTACATCCGCTTCCCCAGGGCTCGTGAATTGGCGGCAGTGAAGGGTGCATTCTATGCCCTTGGCAGAATCCCACACGTCGTTGGAGCCATTGACTGCACACATGTTGGCCTTGTTCCACCACAGGCCACTGAGCACCTGTACCGCAACAGGAAGCACACGCACTCCCTGAATGTGCAAGTGGTGTGCCTTGCGGACATGGTGATCACCCACGTGTGTGCAAAGTTCCCAGGCTCGGCCCATGACGCACACATAATGCGCAACAGCATCTTGCCACGACTGATGTCCAATCTGCAACAGGATCGTGGCTGTATTGTCGGTGAGTATGTGGAGTGGTGTAGCGTGCTGGTTGTGCGATGCTGTCCCCTGTCCAGTTGGAATAGCAACGGTTCTCTGTGTCCCTCACACCCAGGTGACTCTGCGTACCCGAATGGGGCATGGCTGCTCAGTCCATTGAGGAATCCTCGCACCCCAGCAGACGATCGCTACAATGAGGCACATGGGAGGACCAGACGTGTGGTCGAGCGTACCTTTGGCCTCCTCAAGTCCAGGTTCAGGTGCCTGGACCGCACCGGGGTGCGCTGGCGTACTCCCCACAGAAGGTGTGCCAGATAGTGGTGGCGTGCTGCATGCTGCACAATCTGGCCATTCGGAAGCAGATCCCCCTCATCGTGGATGACGGAGATCAACCAGGGCCCCAGCCCGCAGACCAGGACAGCTCGAGTGAGGAGGACAGCGGAGAGGAGGAAGCTGGGAATGTGCGGCAGCAGCTCATCGCCCGCTACTTCACTTGACGGTGAGTGTCCATGTACGACGGCTGATGTGGCTGTATCTGTGCAGGTGTGTGTGTGCTGTGTCAGGGTGGCCGTTTGTTCACTGCGTGCTGTGTGTCAACGCTCCATGGCCAGGGTAGTATGCCACTGTTGGTGGCTGTGGCATTGTGCCCTATTGCTCTGTGCGATGTGTGTACATTGCTTGTAGTTGTTGACATGTACTGTGTGATGGGTGTGTGACACACTCATTGAATGTGCTCCTGTTCTGTCTCCCACCCCTAGGTCCCTACAGGCCCTCCGGTTCCATTGCCATGCCACGCATCAGGTGCCTTTCCGCCCAAGGTGGCCGTTGTATTCCGTACAAATAAAACACAGGGCACAAACAGCAGTTTGTGTAAGAGGTGCATTTATTTCAAACTGTGACATGTGATTGTGTGTAAGGTGATGACAAAAGTGGTGCGTGCAGTGACAATGAGCTGTCGGTCATGGCTGCGTGATGCTCAGGGTGTACCCACTGGTTCTATGTCCATAGTCCAACACACACATGCCATCCAGATGGCTGTGTGGAGTGGGATCGTAGTCCAAGTCAATGCAGTGGGTGGTCAAGGAAGGCTGGCTGGCTGCCTCACTTGCGTCTGGAGCGTGCGAAGTCCTCCCGGGAGATCTGTTTCCACTTCGGACGGCCCCTTCCACGTTTGCGAGGGGGTGCCTGCTTGCGACATGCTGGTGGTTGAGGTGTGCTCACTGGCTGTGGACGCAGGGGAACTGGACACTGCTGCTCGACCCTGCGCCCCGGCAGGTGGTGGCGGAGGGGGAGCTGCTGTCCCTGGCTGTGACCTCACCGCCACCACCAGCTGGCCCATGAGGTCCACGAGTTGGCCCATACGGGCGTCCATGGACCTCAGCACCCCCAGCACCTCACGCGTGTCTGTAGCTGACCTGGCCCATTGTCCTTGGGCCTCTTCATAGGCCCCAAGGACTCTGGCCATTTGAGGCAGGGCATGGCTCCCAGGGGAGGCTGGCGTTTGCCTGACCCTGCTCCTCCTACCAGTCCTGCTGCCACCGGCCTGCCCACTAGCCACATTGCTCACCACGGTCCTCGCTGTGGCTCCCAGGGTGGATCCAGTCGGCCGGGCCACCACCTGCGCTGGGGCTGGTGCCAGCGAAGACGTGGTGGTGGTGGCGGCGGTGGTGGTCGGTGCGGCGATGGTGGCGGTTGCGGCAGTGGTAGTGGCCGCAATGACCGTGGGTGTGGCCGCAATGACCGTGGGTGTGGCCGCAATGACCGTGGGTGTGGCCGCAACGACAGTGGCAGCAGGGGGCTGGGAATGTTCAGCAGCCCTGGATGATGGGTTGGTGGGTAGGAGGAGTCCTGGGGAGCGGCTGGGCCCTGCCACACCAGATGGGCCTGCTTGGTGGTCCGTGTCCGAAGAGGAGGACAGATCCTCCACATCCGTGTGTCCTCGTTGGGGGCTTGTAGGCTGGCTGTGCTGGCTGCTGGCTCCATCCCCAGCATCCAGCAGTTCGTCACCTGTGGAGAGAATGAGATTTGTTATTGTGTTGCACCTTGCGAAGTATGTATTTGTCGTCTGACATTAACAGTTCGTGCAATCTCGTACATGGGTTTCCCGGAGGCGTGTGTGTGGCTGTACCATTTGTAGTTGTGTGTGCTTGGCAATGGGACTGTGTGCTGTGCGCATGTGGCATGGGACGGATTGGCCATGCCGATGGGTGTGTTGCTGTGCCCCTACTTATTGTGACTCTGGTGTATGCGGGCTCCTGGCCCATCCTGGGTCTGGTTTGTACTTTGCTTTTGGGGTTCAAATGGAACGCTTAGGAACGCATATGGCAACATGGGGGCCATGCCCCAGATTCGCATTTGGGATGGAATATGCTTTTGGGGTTCAAATGGAACGCTTAGGAACGCATATGGCAACATGGGGGCCATGCCCCAGATTCGCATTTGGGATGGAATATGCTTTTGGGGTTCAAATGGAACGCTTAGGAACGCATATGGCAACATGGGGGCCATGCCCCAGATTCGCATTTGGGAGGGAATATGCTTTTGGGGTTCAAATGGAACGCTTAGGAACGCATATGGCAACATGGGGGCCATGCCCCAGATTCACATTTGGGATGGAATATGCTTTTGGGGTTCAAATGGAACGCTTAGGAACGCATATGGCAACATGGGGGCCATGCCCCAGATTCGCATTTGGGATGGAATATGCTTTTGGGGTTCAAATGGAACGCTTAGGAACGCATATGGCAACATGGGGGCCATGCCCCAGATTCACATTTGGGATGGAATATGCTTTTGGGGTTCAAATGGAACGCTTAGGAACGCATATGGCAACATGGGGGCCATGCCCCAGATTCGCATTTGGGATGGAATATGCTTTTGGGGTTCAAATGGAACGCTTAGGAACGCATATGGCAACATGGGGGCCATGCCCCAGATTCACATTTGGGAGGGAATATGCTTTTGGGGTTCAAATGGAACGCTTAGGAACGCATATGGCAACATGGGGGCCATGCCCCAGATTCGCATTTGGGAGGGAATATGCTTTTGGGGTTCAAATGGAACACTTAGACACGCATATGGCAACATGGGGGCCATGCCCCAGATTCGCATTTGGGATGGAATATGCTTTTGGGGTTCAAATGGAACGCTTAGGAACGCATATGGCAACATGGGGGCCATGCCCCAGATTCGCATTTGGGAGGGAATATGCTTTTGGGGTTCAAATGGAACGCTTAGGAACGCATATGGCAACATGGGGGCCATGCCCCAGATTCGCATTTGGGATGGAATATGCTTTTGGGGTTCAAATGGAACGCTTAGGAACGCATATGGCAACATGGGGGCCATGCCCCAGATTCACATTTGGGAGGGAATATGCTTTTGGGGTTCAAATGGAACGCTTAGGAATGCATATGGCAACATGGGGGCCATGCCCCAGATTCGCATTTGGGAGGGAATATGCTTTTGGGGTACATGCTGTGAGCCATGGGTGCCGAACGTGACATGTGTTGTGGCAGCATGACAGTGCATGGTCTGAGGTGTGTGCATGCCTGACATGGCCTGCATATTTGCTGTCTGTTGTGATTACTGGACATGGCATTGGACGCATCGTTATGAGTGAGTGTTGGTTGTGTGCCAGCCAACGTATTGCAGTTGTCCCATCTCCTTGGTGTGCGTGCTGCCCTGTGCCATGTGCATCACTGCAGTGCTCGTGGGGGGTGTGGCCCATGTTGTGTGTTGTTGCTCACAGTGTGGCGTGCGCTTCATTGACTTCTGGCACATGGTTGGTCATGGGCATGTATCTTAGCGTGACTGCTGTATGTGTGGCAGCTGTGCGGATGACATGCCTTTCATGAGACTGGGGCTGACGGATGGGATGGATGGTATGTTGTATGTGCATGGTGTGTCTGTGTGTTTGATGGGTTCAGTGGTGTTCGTGTGCATTTATGTTGTTCCGCTCTGTTGCGTCTAGTGTTGTTTGTCTTACATAGGCGTAGTTGTGGGGTGTGTGGTTGACAGGCAGTAGGGGCTACATGGACAGGACTTCAATGGTGTTTCGGTTGTGTGTGATGAGTTGCACAGTGGCTGCCGTGTGGTACTATATTCAGTGTGGCTTGTGCATGCAGACGTGGCTCCTTGGGTGTTGCTGTGTCTGTGATGGGTCATGTGAGGTGTGAGTCTGTGGTTCATGTCCGTGTGCACATTGTTCACTTGTTCGTGACGGTGGGCGGTGCTGCGTGTTCGTCTGCTACGTGACATGTCCCATGTGTTGGTCGTGTTACGGTCCTCATGCCTCCAGTAATCCAGCCCTGTCCAGTTTCCCACCTGCAGGTTGTTCGGGCGTGCACTGTACTGGATGCCACATGGTTCTAAGCGGGGGTGCTCCATGTTGCAGGTCTGTGGGGGTGGGGGGTGTTGTGGGTCGTGGTGGTGGCTGGACACCCACTGACACCGATTGTTGTGGATCGTGATGTCTACCTTTCGGCTGTCGGTGTGCACTGCGGTGGCTGACACGTGGCTGTGGGGGGTGGGGGATGCTCCTCCTTGCTGTGCTGTGGGACTAGGGGCCTGGTGTGTGTTGTACTTGGGCTGTCCACCCTCCCACCCACTGCACTTTGTGTTCCTGCCACTTACCTGTTACTTGTCGGTTAGTGCAGCTATGGCGGACACATGGGTGTGGTGGGTGCTCGTTGTGGCGCTTCTGGCATACTTGGGGACCTGTTGGTGGTTACGTGGCTGGCTGAGTGTACACATGTCCCCACGCATCTTACAGTTGTTCTGTTTGGGCTGTGTGTGGTGGTGTCTGTTGCATGTGTGTGTGATGTGTTGTGTATTGTGTGCTGGACATGGGGGTGTTTGTCCCTGGGAGCTGTGGCATGGTGGTAGTGCATGTGAGTACATAGCGGTGTGCTGGTATACATTAGTTTGTACTTACCAGCCTCCACTCCCCTGCTAATCCGGCGAGGATCTCCGGATGTATGATGACTCGCACCTTCTCCTCCCACGCTTTGAAGGTCTTGAAGAGCGCGGGATTCCCTCCGCCAGTGACGGCTGCCAGCTCTCTGTTCTTGGTCTCCTTCTTCTTGACCAGGCTCTTGACGTCATTCCAACGTTTGTTAATTTCTACTCTGTTCCTGGGCAGGGTCCCGACTGCATTGACCTGGTCTACGATCCGGTTCCACATTCTATTTCTGGTGGCTAGTGGTGTGTGCTGGACCATGTTCCCATAGATTTGTGGGTGCACCTTGATGATCTCGTCGACCATGACCGTCAGCTCAATGGGCGTGAACTTGGGCATTCTTTGTGGTGCCATGGTGTTTGTGGTGCTGGTGCGGTGTGTGTTGTGTAATGTGCAGGGGGTTTGTGGTGGTGCTGGTGGTGGTGGTGGTGATGTGTGCGTTTCTGTGATGTGCTGCTGTCCTTGCTGTGTCACTGTGTCCTCTCCTCTCCTCTCTGGTTTGCAATGTTGCAAGGGGTTGTGGTCTGTGGGAGTGCTGCTTTTGTACTTACCTATGTGGGTGTGTCCTCATGGTCTGTTGTTTTCAGGTGTGTTGTGTCTGGGGTTCTGGCCTTTGTAGTTTTTGTTTGTCCAGGGGGTGTTTTCGGGATGTGTACTGTGCTTGTGTATTTGTGCGTGCCTTGCTGTGTGGACTTGTTGGCCATGTTGTGTGCGATTGGTTTTGTGAGCGGATGGTTTCTGTGCAGGGACGTGGGCGCCATGGCTTCTGCCGTGTCGATTCTCATCGGCGTTGTTTGCGCTGGCGGGCGGTATATTTGTAGTTTTCCCGCGCTCATGGCGGTGCGATCGTAATCTCACATGCGGTGTGTCGGCCGTGAGGGCGGGCGGTTTTGTGTTGTCGGGCGTGTTTCCGTCCGTGGCGGGCGGTTTGACTCCGACTCGGACGATGGCGGGCGGTATTTTGTGTGATTTTTCCGCCGATGGCGGTTTTCGGTTTGTGTAATCGTAATGGCGTGGTCGGTGTTCAGACGGTGTGTCCGGGCGGATTTTTGCCGCTTCCATGCCTGGCGGATTTTTTTACGCCGGGTATCGTAATGGGCCCCTTAGCATCTCATGCACATATACATCATACATACACATTATTTGATAACCCAATTAATCTGTGTGCACCACACTAATTACATAACAGTAGGGAGCTATATTTACCTGTAGTGAGAACCACACATGTAATCATATTATAATCCCTGTATTCACTCATGCTAACTGTACCGTCTAGTCTCCATCTTTTCCCCTCTTAATATTGATCTGACTTGCGCACAGGCGTCAGCCACTCAAATGATTATGTAAATGCATTGCGAGTTTCATGTTCTGTCTTCTCTGCTGGTGCGGTATCAAGGAACACTCGTTTGTTATAATAGGGCTTTGTTTATTGTTGGCAACTGTTAGATTAGCTAGCATAATTGAAAGCTGGACGTGGATGTGCAGTGCGTGGGGATGGGAGATAGCCTCCTGTACCAGCTAACATATTTGTTGCCCGCACACCTGTTGTCTGACCCTGGGAACCAGCTTCCAGAGAACATTGTCTCCTGATTGGACCATCTGGATGGAGTTGATGGGGAGAAGCTACCAAAACCTTCCATTGCTTATTAATTGTATGTTCCTTAGAATAATTTCACAGATCCTGTCCTGACTTTGCTAAGGGAAGACCTTTCTCAACTTTGCTGTTTGCCCTGTCCCTGCCCTTGAGCTTCATGCTTGAATGCTCACTCCTTACCCAAGGAATGTCATGTGGTTCTTCTGATGCTGACACCTTCCTCCTTGAATTTCCTCTTGCCACTTTCAAAGCTTTATATAGAATAGGGAAATCCCTTTATGTAACTACTTATAATATATTTTGTGTTCTTTACATTGTTATATCTTGCATCTTTTTCTTTATGGCATACAAATTCAGACTGCATAATTTCATAGATTTTCATGATTTGGGGAAAAATAGATTGGGTAATTGATTGATTTGTAATATTTACAAAATCTGCCAATAAAAACCTTCATTGTTCGGACATCATCCTCTCTGTCATGTTTGTTAAGCCTCATTAATTTCACTCTCATTTAAATGTGTTGCAGATGCTAGCTCCTTTCATGCACTTTCAGTCGACAATAAGACATCGATATGACCAGTAGGCGCCCCTGTATAATGACTACACAAGAACTTTGAGATGGTGCTGAGACAGAATATCGAGTTGGAAATGTCGACTTACACAAATATCGAGTTGGAAATATTGTGATTCAGAAATATAGACAGCAAGAATATCCTGGTCAAGAATATCAAATTTAAGGGAAGAAATATCATTTTTAAAAATATAGAAGTCATTAATACTGTTTGCAAAAATATTGATGTTTAAAATATCGATTTTTTAATTAGTGTTATGTATTTTAGTTTATTTTTGAAATGTATGTGATGTATGTTTTTTTCTATAAGTATTGCTTATGTTTTTTAATATATGTGTTAATCTTTTAGTAGTTATGAATTTTATTTTAATTAAACTTTGCATTTTTTAGTTCCCTAGCGGGTTGTGGGTTAATAGGGGAATAGGGTAGGAAGTAATTTAATTATAATAAATTAATGATTATTTTTTATTTAATTTAGATTTTATAGCGTTAATTGTGGGAAGTAATTTATTTGTAATTAATTATTAATTGGTTGTTAATTAATATTAATTAATACATTGATAATTAATTATGGTAATTGTTTTAGGTGCAGGTTGTGGGGTTTGTAGGGGTAAAGTTTGGGAAGTAATTTATTTTTGAATAATTAATAATTAGTTGTTAACTTATATTAATTAATTGATTGCAAATTAATTATGTAAATTGTTTTATTAATTTTAGGTGCGGGTTGTGTGGTTTATAGGGGTAACGGGTGGGAAGTAATTTATGTTTAATTAATTAATAATTAGTTGTTAATTTATATTAACTAATTAATTGATCATTAATTGTGGTAATTGTGTTATTTATTTTAGGTGTGGGTTGAGGGGTTTATGGGGTAATGGGTGGGAAGTAATTTTTTTTAATTAATTAAAAATTAGTTCTTAATTAATATTAATTAATTAATTGAAAATTAAATATGGAATATGTATGCAATCAATTTTAGGTGTGGGTTGTGGGGTTTATAGGGGTAAAGGGTGGGAAGTAATTTTTGTTTAATTAATTAAAAATTAGTTGATCTTTAATATTAATTAATTAATTTATATTTAATTAGGGTATTTGTTTATATTTTTTTGTGTGTGGATTTTATAGGGGTACAGTGTGGGGAGTAAATTAATTTTAATTACTTTATAATTAGTTGTTAAATACTATTAGTTTTTTAATTGAAAATAAGTTTTAATTGTGCAATTAATTTTTTGACAGTGTAATTTTATTTGGGGTTGTGGGGATTATAGCGGTAAAGTGTGGGAAGTTAAATAATTTTTATTTGTTTTAATTTGTTTTTTCATTAATAATATTTCTTTAATTGGTAATTAATTATGTTAGTTGAGGAAGTACATTTTTTAAAATGTAGATGTGGGGTGTGAATTGTGTGGTGTTTTAGGGTAGGAAATAAAAAAAAGTAAATTTATGTAATAATTAATGTTTTTGTTTTTTAATAATTTTTAATTAAAAATATTTATTTGTTTGGAAATTATTTTTTATTTTATTTAATATAATATTTGTAGGTATTTGTTATATGTATTTAACATGATATGTGTTTTTTAAATTTAATAATAAATATATTTGTATTTGAATTTTTAACATATTTATATATTTTTTAATTTATTTTGTTTTTAAATATTTTTATTGTTGTTACAATTCTGTTTGTTTTTAATTTTGAACTGACTGGAGTGAGAATATTAATTGTTACTCCTCTGAAATCCAACACTTTCCCTACTGTTGCACTCACTGGAGTAGGAATATTATTTTTTACCCCTCCGCCATCCAACACTTTCCCTACTTTTACAATTATTGGAGTGGGAATAGTAAATGTTATCCCGCCACTATCCAACACTTTCTCTACTGTTGCACTCACTGGAGTGGGAATAGTAATTTTTACCCCTCCGCTATCCTACTTTTTCCCTACTGTTGCACTCACTGGAGTGGCAATAGTAATTTTTACCCCTCCGCTATCCAACACTTTCCCTACTGTTGCACTCACTGGAGTGGCAATAGTAATTTTTACCCCTCCGCTATCCAACACTTTCCCTACTGTTGCACTCACTGGAGTGTAAATAGTAATTTCTACTCCTCAGCTATCCAACACATTCCCTACTGTTGTACTCACTGGAGTGGGAATAGTAATTTTTATCCCTCCGCTATCCAACACTTTCCCTACTGTTACACTCACTGCAGTGGGAATAGTAATTTTCACCCCTCCGCTATCCAACACTTTCCCTACTGTTGCACTCACTGGAGTTGGAATCGTAATTTTTACCCCTCCGCTATCCAACACTTTCCCTACTGTTGCACTGACTGGAGTGGGAATAGTAATTCTTACCCCTCCGCTATCCAACACTTTCCCTATTGTTACACTCACTGGAGTGGCAAATTTAAGTTTGAAGATTTTTAATATTTTTTTAATTTATAATATAATGTTTTTTTTAAATTAGATTGTATGTTATTGGTACACATTTATATATATTTATTTGTAAATTTTCATATAGTTTTAAAATTATAAAATAAATTAAAAGTAATAGTTTATTAATTGTTTTAAAGTAAATATATATGAATTATTATGTATGTGTCTAACTTTTTTAAATTAAGTTTATTTATTATATTTTTTTAAATTGATATTAAATCTACTTTATTTTTTATATAAAGTTTTTTATTTAACATTTATTATTTATTATTTTATTTCAGGGCATCTTTTTGTGGGATATATATATATATATATACAAACAAAATTGGCTTGATCACAATTTTGTTTGGCGAAACGCGTAACGCTGTGAGGAAATAAACCGTCTGCTTGACGTTAAGGAACTTTCGAGGGTGCGTCTTCACTTTGAACTGATGCAAGTAATACTAAACCCGGCGGTGGTTCCACCGGGATTACGCACCACCTGGCAGCGGGCTCGATCCCGGAAGGAACCGCTTTGTGGAATTATATATATATATATATATATATATATATATATACAAAAGAGCCCACAACTTCGGCTTCCTGTCAAGCTGACACTTTATTCATCTATGCGCGGCAGCATGAGACAACTCTTTAAATCCTTCCGCGTTTCAGCGCTAATGTGCCTTGTTCACAGGTGAGTATTGTAAAGTCCAAGTGGTCATGTGCCCGTACTTGCCACTACGGGACCCAGAATGCATCAATATTCAAATTCTGCATTACGACATAGCTGTATTACACGATGCATACTGGTAATGAAATAACAAAGCATAGTGCACTTTGCTGCCACGCAATCAATACTTGCTCGAAATGAAGACACGAAGACTGCCAGAGAGAGGACAGCACCTCTCTCATTTCCCTTTCTCTTTGCCAACACCAAATAATCATGGAAGTCCTCTGACTGGTGTGGTTGAAGAGCGTGTCATGCCCCCTTAATTTCAAATAATCCATAATGCTCCATTTTACCGGGGGCCCCCGACTCTGCAGGGCGGGCTCGATATCAGGAACGGAGAATCCTGTAGTTAAAGTTCCGAAACAAAAGAGCCCACAACTTCAGCTTCCTGTCAAGCTGACACTTTATTCATCTATGCGTGGCAGCATGAGACAACTATTTAAATCCTTACGCGTTTCAGCGCTAATGCGCCTTGTTCACAGGTGAATATTGTAAAGTCCAAGTGGTCATGTGCCCGTACTTGCCACTACGGGACCCAGAATGCATCAATATTCAAATTCTGCATTACGACATAGCTGTATTACGCGATGCATACTGGTAATGAAATAACAAAGCATAGTGCACTTTGCTGCCACGCAATCAATACTTGCTCGAAATGAAGACACGAAGACTAACCATTAGAGGACAGCACCTCTCTCATTTCCCCTTCTCTTTGCCAACACCAAATAATCATGGAAGTCCTCTGACTGGTGTGGTTGAAGAGCGTGTCATGCCCCCTCAATTTGAAATAATCCATAATGCTCCATTTTACCGGGGGCCCCCGACTCTGCAGGGCGGGCTCGATACCAGGAACGGAGAATCCTGTAGTTAAAGTTCCGAAACAAAAGAGCCCACAACTTCAGCTTCCTGTCAAGCTGACACTTTATTCATCTATGCGTGGCAGCATGAGACAACTCTTTAAATCCTTACGCGTTTCAGCGCTAATGCGCCTTGTTCACAGGTGAGTATTGTAAAGTCCAAGTGGTCATGTGCCCGTACTTGCCACTACGGGACCCAGAATGTATCAATATTCAAATTCTGCATTACGACATAGCTGTATTACACGATGCATACTGGTAATGAAATAACAAAGCATAGTGCACTTTGCTGCCACGCAATCAATACTTGCTCGAAATAAAGACACGAAGACTGCCAGAGAGAGGACAGCACCTCTCTCATTTCCCTTTCTCTTTGCCAACACCAAATAATCATGGAAGTCCTCTGACTGGTGTGGTTGAAGAGCGTGTCATGCCCCCTCAATTTGAAATAATCCATAATGCTCCATTTTACCAGGGGCCCCCGACTCTGCAGGGCGGGCTCGATACCAGGAACGGAGAATCCTGTAGTTAAAGTTCCAAAACAAAAGAGCCCACAACTTCGGCTTCCTGTCAAGCTGACATTTTATTCGTCTATGCGCGGCAGCATGAGACAACTCTTTAAATCCTTACGCGTTTCAGCGCTAATGCGCCTTGTTCACAGGTGAGTATTGTAAAGTCCAAGTGGTCATGTGCCCGTACTTGCCACTACAGGACCCAGAATGCATCAATATTCAAATTCTGCATTACGACATAGCTGTATTACGCGATGCATACTGGTAATGAAATAACAAAGCATAGTGCACTTTGCTGCCACGCAATCAATACTTGCTCGAAATGAAGACACGAAGACTACCAGATAGAGGACAGCACCTCTCTTATTTCCCTTTCTCTTTGCCAACACCAAATAATCATGGAAGTCCTCTGACTGGTGTGGTTGAAGAGCGTGTCATGCCCCCTCAATTTGAAATAATCCATAATGCACCATTTTACCGGGGGCCCCGAACTCTGCAGGGCGGGCTCGATACCAAGAACGGAGAATCCTGTAGTTAAAGTTCCGAAACAAAAGAGCCCACAACTTCGGCTTCCTGTCAAGTTGACACTTTATTCGTCTATGCGCGGCAGCATGAGACAACTCTTTAAATCCTTACGCGTTTCAGCGCTAATGCGCCTTGTTCACAGGTGAGTATTGTAAAGTCCAAGTGGTCATGTGCCCATACTTGCCACTACGGGACCCAGAATGCATCAATATTCAAATACTGCATTACGACATAGCTGTATTACACGATGCATACTGGTAATGAAATAACAAAGCATAGTGCACTTTGCTGCCACGCAATCAATATTTGCTCGAAATGAAGACACAAAGACTTCCAGAGAGAGGACAGCACCTCTCTCATTTCCCTTTCTCTTTGCCAGCACCAAATAATCATGGAAGTCCTCTGACTGGTGTCTCATGCTGCCGCGCATTTTTGTAGCCTGTATTCTGACATACATCCAAAAATGTCTAGAGTTTACTCACCTTCAGGAAGTTTAGAGAAAGACTTCCAAGGCGTCTAAGGCAATCAAAAGGGTTGAGGGTCAGACCTGAGTGCTCACATTGATAAAAGCTTGGCGTTAGCTCAAGTTATGCAGAGAAAACTCTTCATCTAATCTACAAGGGCATGTGATTCAGGCAAGAAGATATGTTGGGTGAGCAGTCTAGTTTTGCATGTAATTTGCCTACATTTGAAAGATCATATGGTGTTGATCTATTAGCTGTGCCAGGTGGAAATGTAGGTATTGAACAAGCAGGGTGATCCTTGGGGCACTCAATAGTACACAGAGCATGTGATGATTCAGCGCATCCGTTCCTTATTGATTGGCAGCAATGGGTCTGCTATACCGACCATTGATTGAGCCTTTAAACAAAATTGTGTGATGGACAGTTTCATGAGGCTGAGACAGGTCAAAGAATATAAGGGCTTATTTAGTTCGTCCCTGGAGAGATGGTGATCCTCTCTGTTCATGGAAACTGCAAATTCACTGTTGCTTGCAGTTTTTAATCCAGACGTCTGATTGTGGGAAGATCTCTGAGTTTTGTTTATTCTTAGAGCTGTACTAACACATCTCTTTACATAATCTGGCCAATAATCTGAGATTTCTTTATGCAGATAGAAAATTCAACTGAGAAAAATCATGTATGGTGGACTTTCTGTTGTTGCAAATTAGGGTGTGGGGCACAGAACGAGGGCATGCAAAGTAAACAAAGTACATTCATGAACTTTTTGCATGGCTGATCTCAACTAGGCCTGGGCGGAGTTCGTGGAGTTCCACCCGCGAAGTGACAAAAAAACTCCACAGAGTTCCGCAAGCAGTGGAGTGTGGCGCAAACTGATCTTCATGCCGCACAGATAAAAATTCTACCCAAAATCTACCCAAGCGGCAGCTCGCCAATTTACCGTTGGTGAGTGCGAGCGGGGAAAAAATTCTGCAGCAGAGTTTTCTGCACTCCACGAGTGCAGAAAACTCTGCGAACGGAGTGGAGTTCACTACCCAGACCTAATCTCAACATGGAAACTCTTGCTATTTTTCTCTGAGTAAAGGTCGGAGTGCATTTGTAAACTGGATGGGGCAGGGAAGCGGACCCCTAAATCTGTTGTGGCAGTCTAGGAAAAAGGTATTTCCATCAGAATTTTTTTTCAAGTGTGGAAACAATGGGATGTGATGTTTTAATGTATATTTATCCAGATCTTGTGAGGTATCCACTCTGAAGACACTCCTCAGGCATAGGTTTACTTGATGAAGAGGAGGGGTATTCATGGAAATCCATGGCTTCCATACATTTCGGTGAATAATCCAGGGTATGTTTAGAGAATCCCTGTGAAAGTTATAAATCTATTTAAATCACATGAATAAACTTATGAATAGAAGACTGACTTTTTAAAAGATCTTGTAAAACAGCCGCAAAGAAATTAAGAGTAGGGACATCATTAAAGAAGCAATTGCACTGATGTAAATGTGGGCCTTCAGTTTGGCTATGGCAGTAACTACTCTATCACTGCCATAGCCAAACCTCTATGACAGCTCAACTGAGTAGGGGCCATCGGAAGAATAGCTACTTGTAGCCATTTTTTCACTGTCGGTCACTGCCAGGCAAACCCTGGTGAGAAGGGACAGTAAAAACAAAATAATGCCCCGCTGCATGGGGTTTGACTCCCTTGGTGAGGGGAGCATTAGTTTTTTTATTTTTTAAATGAAAATCCCATTTTGGGATTTTATGGGGGGAAAAAGAATACTGTTTGCTGCAGGTTTGCCTCATGCAAATGCAGAACCTCTGTTATGAAGCTCATATTCTTTGGCACATTCAAAGAAATGAATAACTTTCCTTCATACCCATTTTTCATTCCTTACAGTTTACCTTACAAATTAATGCACAACCAAAACACAATGAGCAATCATTATAAGCTGCAGTTAGTTGATGGCTTTGAGCTTCCTGTGTTTTTGGACAACTGGCAAACATATATGCCCAAGGGAGATGCCCAAGATGGCGGCGGAGCTCCACCGGGTGAGGCCTTTTCATCAGCCTGAATTCAGCATCCACACAGCCTAGCCGACGCGATTCTGCCGTGCCGGTACCCGCAATAGGGGGGGCCGAACTTGGGAGCGGCCAGCAGTGCACAGGAAGGCGGCGTAGTAACCTTGCGGTGTCTGTCGCGGACCCGCAGTGGAAACCACAAAATGGCAGACCATGGCATGGAGTGACAAGAGGGCCGAGGCTGGAAAGTCGGTGCGGCCCCTGTCCAGCAGCATCCCCATGGATGGAGTGAGCAGCACTTGCGGTAAGGGTGGACTGTCCCCGCTGCACCTGAAACACCTTATCCGTTCCCGATTGCCACAGATCGTCGCTTCCCAAAGTGGCGGCCGGTCCCTCGCAATGTCGGCAATGGCGGCAGGGGTGACAGAGACGAAAAGTGAAGCGCTCACTACACAAGGCCCCCCAGAGAGCTCTGCGGCCCACCTACTTACCGTTCTATCACGGAGGTATGTTGCAGGGCTGTACTTTCTTCTTTCAGGACTTTCAGGCGGCTGCTCCGTTTTTTTTGCCTTGCCTGACCTGAAAATGGAGGACGGATCCGAATAAGAATTTAAATCTGTTCTCCTAAAAGGGGCTTATGTGAACAGCAGCTGCCCCTCTATGCTCTTAGGACAATATTCTCCCTACCAAGGAGTCCATCAACTATCCTGGTCTGAAGTGGGGGTTGTTGATGTACCGAAGCCTCACAGGGCCCTGCCTGACCCTAAAATGGCGCCCATGCACGAGGTGATTTGATCTGAGCTCTTGGCCGATTTAGACCTACTCGTTCCTGCTTGTTTTCCTTGATGGATTCTGTCAGGGCTCTGCTGTTCCTCCTAGGTTGCCACAACAATCTAACTCATCTGCTGTATGCTGCTTGTACTAGAGGGTGCGCAATATCTTTAATCCCAGCCCTATCTATAACACAGACTCTCTCTAAAACTGGCATCTTCCCAGTGCTGCCTTACCAGCCTCCCACTGCAAAAACCATGGCAGATAAAGAGCTTAAACCGAACAACAAGCGCACCAAACCTGAACCTGGGGGCGAGCTGAAGGATGAGGGGGACGGCGCTTCCCAGTACCTCCGTGACCGGTGCTCTCGATGGAGCTTTGATGATGCCCCCTGGGCGGAATCCATAACTGTCTTTACTTAACGCGGTGCCCGAGCTACTTTGGCCGATGCCCGGTGGAGCTGTCCTATGCAGCTATAGAGGAGTTTGGCTCTGGTTCACCCCTCGGCTGTCACCTACCCAGCCGGACATCGGACATTGTTTCCCTCGTCTCCCCGTTGAGTCTTCCACCTGCATTACTTACACCTGTTTACCATTCCCCCTCTACCTTTCACTCCCCTTAAGACGTGTGTACGCGCTAATAACTCATATTATTGTGTAATCTCATGTTTCTCTCCTATGTCTATACTTGGCTATGTAATTATGTAACCTGTAACTCGCTGATCCTCATGTAAAGCGCTCTGATACCTCTGGGTCTAGCCAGCGCTATATAAAAATCTGCAAATAAATATATCTTGGCGACTGAAAGAGTTTGATGGACACAATGGCATACTAGTTTTGAAGATCAGCCTACAACGCATAAACTTACAGATTAAAGTATTGCCACCTATATCCATTTTTTCTACTTACCTTCACTATTTTTTCATTCCAATGATTAGTTTCTTCAGGATACCTTGAGCAATCTACGCAACTCACCCCTTGCCAAATTCAGAATTGTGTTTACTTTTTAGAAATCAATACCTTTCCAGATTCTCCCACGGGTTTCACATCTTTTTCCCCCACCAACTACAAATAGGTAGAACCCACAAAAATAGGAAATATTGACCACCACTTACAAACTTGGAAAACCTCTGGTGAAAAATATATTTTTTTACAACTTTGCCAGCTTATGAAAGCTGTGAAGAGGGCAACCTTAGCACAGCAAAACTTTTGTTGATACCATTTTTCGACACAAACAAACATACACAGTATTTGTTTTCCAATTTCAAAAAAACTTCTCGGCACATTTTGGATATTGTGAAAGAAAGGCTATCGAGGCTTAAGTGCAAACTGCCAAAAATTTAAAAAAAGGCTTGGAGGTAGGGAAAAGGAAGATGGCGGGCTGATACCGCAGTTGAGAGCACTCTTTCCCCATTTACTCCCTTGACCGCCGCAGACAGAGGTTACACTGCTCAGCTCCCTGATCAGCATTTGGTCACCACTGGACACTGCAACTGCCCTAAATTCCGGGAGACCCCTATGTGGCAGCTTTCCAGGTGGGGGCTACCAGCACTCTTATGACAAATTCAGCAGTCGGGCATATACGCTTTCCTGCCGGCAGTTTGGGCTTGACTTGTGGCATCATGGCACTGCAACGTTCAAACGCACTGCGAGACGGACGGGTGGCCCGCAATCCAGTTAAAGCCCATGTGGAGGATTTAGACCCTGCTAAAGCTATGGAGGATGGGGCAAACTCTCATTCATCCCCAACAAATAGCCGTACTTCAAGCTTCCTTAGTTCTGAAGCTATTTAATTTCCTGAGAACAGTTTTGATTCTTTTGGCAGTGCCCCTCTGATTCTTCCTCACCACAAAAACCTCTATCACAGACAGAACACAGGAACCCTCTCTGTTGGTGATTCTACAACTCCACTCTAGTGCTGCGAGCAGAGGCACAGCAGCACTATGCTCAAGTAAGAGCAGACACTGTGACAATTCGGCAATCTCTGGCCGAAGTCACTAGTAAGGTTACAGCTCTCTCCATAGAAATGGTCAAATTACAGCAGCAAGTTGCCGATGCTGAGGAAGTTGGAACGGCTACTGTGAAATCTATTGGGAATTACAACTGCCAATTGGCTTATGTTCAGTCTAAAATCAAAGACTTGGAGAACCGTCAGAGGAGAAACAATTTCCAGGTGTTTGGAACACCGGAAGGGAAAGAGAGTGATGACCCCCTTCAGTTTATCATACAGTTATTTGGAAAGTATTCCCTGATCTTAGGGGTTGGGACATGGATTCAAAAATTCAGCATGTGCAGCCTCTCCTTAAAAACCAGAGCAGCAATAAAATTACTGATAATACCAAGTTGTCATATCCTCATCCAATTTTAATATACATTGGCAATTTTCTGTTGAAATAGGCAATCTCTTAAAAGGCCCGTCCAGTCTTACCCGTGTTGGTTGATGCCATGTCAATATCAGCCCGCTCAGATCACTGTAAATCTACCATGGATAGACACTGGAAGATCTGCCAACTAACTGATCCATTGAAGGCTGTCAGGGCTCAAGTATTCCTACAGGAACCAGCCAGGCTAAAGATCATCAAAGAGGGATGGACACAGTTGTGTTATACGGAGCAAAATTCTGTGCACGTTCTTAGTAATCTGCTGAGAACTGCATTGTAGATTTGTTGTTTGCTGTTCCAAGTTAGATATATGCATAGTTTCTCTGAGTTGGTTCCCTCTGAGCTAGGGCCTCATTGAGGTTATTGCTTAAGTGCTAATGTAATACTATTTTTCTTTTATCTCTTACACTCTTGGCTTGGTCACACACCTCCTTTTCTCCCCTCTTTTATTTTTCTCTCTTCTGTAGTGGTGTGTGCAGTTGGTGGGTGGATGGGGGGCATGGGGAGGATGTCTTTCAGGGCTGTCATGGCCACCAACAGCCTTGGGGTAGGGATGATTCCTTTCTTCAGACACAGTGGGGGTCTCCGAGCCAGGTGAGTGTGGAGGTGTGGGGGGGTATACTACGGAGGTCCATAATAAGAATTTTGTAACAGATGAGGTGCTTGGGTTGAGGGTTGAAATAAGTCAGAATGGTCAACTGTTGCTATTTGAATGATATTATTTGTTTTACATATGGATTCGGGTCTGTGGTATGGGATGGCTCAATTGAAGGTGGTGGTTTACTGCAGTGGTTAGGTTAAAATGTATGATATGGAACGTCTCCGGCCTCAATTTGTCTAGTTAACAACAGTTAGCACGGGAAGAGATTAAAATGTACAGACTGCAGCTACTTTCTCTAACCTAGACTAATCTTGCTTATAAGGGCCGTCTCTCATTTAGGCATCTTGGTTACAATATCATCACATGTACATCTCAATCTATTTCCATACGGGGGTAGCCTTATGTCTGCTAAGAATCTAGAGCTTAAGGTACTGAAAACTGATTCGGACCCAAGGGATAGGTGGGCGATTGACCAATGTATGGAGGGCTTTATACCCTACCAAGCAGGGCTATACTTTCTACTCGTCTCCACATAAACATTACTCCAGGATAGATATGGCTTTTGCAAGTGTGCGCCTGATTCATTATGCAGAAATGGAAGTCTGTCACAAGATCACCTCCGATCATAGCCCCATATTACTATCATTTAACCTTCCTGTGGTTAGAATGGAGCGGCGTTTGTTCTCTTTTCCTCGCCATCTTCTCTCGAATTACGATTACTGCAAGCATATGTCTGGCTTGCTTATGGAATATTTGGGAGGTAATACAGATGCATCCTCACCACCAGTGGTGTGGGACACAATGAAGACATACATTAGGGGCATTACTGTGCAGTTCATTCTTAGTAAAAATAAGAGTATGCAAGACAGTACCAGGCTGCTTTGTCAGTCAATTATACAGTTGGAGATACTGCATGCTCAGGCGATAGTTACTGTGGGTTTTGATGAACAGGTTCAATACTTCAAAATTGATTGAAAAACAGTCTCTGCTTGGGGGAGCTTTAGGAGAGAAGGTGGCTACTAGTTATCTTAAAAATCTGGCTCATCAATATGAGTATCGGGAAGGGTTTGCCGAGTTTTGGCTCACCAGAAAGTCAATGTGCACAATTCAGGATATTAAAAGTAGTGATAGAACACTGCATACTCATCCCCAGGCTATTGCAGAAACTATACAGTCAGCCCCAAGTCTTTAATCTGTCCTGGCTTATGGAATATATCCAGGGCTGCAGACTGCCACATTTAGGGGAAGTCTCACGCATCTGCACTCCAGAAAGACGAATCCGTTGGGGATATTGAGGCTGCACTTGTAGCCTTGGCATCAGGCAAGGCAACAGGAGAGGACTCTATCCCACTTTAATTTGATAAATTGTGTAAGGATATTATAGTCCCTGCATTCCTAAGTGTAATTCAACATACTGATATGGGTGTAGACTTCGAACATGACTAACAGCATAGTGTTGCTGAAGAAAGGTGAGCCATCTGATAACCGGGATTCTTACTGACTCATATCTTTGATTAATGCTGACACAAAGGTTTTTGCAAAGATTTTTGCCACCCGACTCGCTCCCCTCTTACCAGATCAAGTTTCACAGCAGCAGCCGGCTTCATATCTGGCAGGGACACCACTACCCACAACAATACAGCAATTGCTGCTTTCAATGTGGAGGAAAGATATGACAAAAGAATAGGTATGATTTTATTAGATGCTGAGAATGCTTTTGATTGCGGTGTATAGGATTGAATGTGAGCAACAATGGAAGCTTTCGGTGTTGGAGAACGGTTCTGTAAATGGGTGCAGTCTCTATATAGGAACGCCTGTGCTAAGCTAGCCTTTTCCGGGATATTATCATTTAAGATCCATTGGGGCACCCAGCAGGGGCGGTGGTTATCTCCTCTTTTATTTGCTCTTTATATGGAGCCGTATTTGCATTCTTTACAGTGGAATGCTGAAATACAACCATTGATCTCTGGTGATTGTGAAATTAAAATCACCGCATATGCTGATGATGTTGCTATATTTTCATCTAACCCATCAGTCACTTTGGATCATATAATAGATGAGGAAAACAGATTTGGAATATCCTCAGGTTACAAATTAAATATATCTAAAACCCAAGTGCTGCTAAATTTTAAACCAGAGGTGCCAATCTTAGCGGTAAACTCAACAGCTATGTATCTGGGTGTTCAGTTAAGCACTCAGGTTGACAAAATCTCGAGCAATCCCACTCCGGGTTCTGATCTCATTCTTTAAATGTTTAGAAGGTGCTATATGCAGTTTCATATGAGGATGCAGATGGGCTAGACGTGCCACACGTCTCCTAAAATTTCTTTATAGGCAGGGAGGGCTGCACCTACCTTATTTTAAGTTATATTTTTGGTCAGCATTTGCTGGCCTTTTGCGTAATTTGCTAACACAGGTTGAACCAGTTTACTCAGTTATCGGTTATCGACTAGCACTAGAGCCAGATTGTAGGCTATTTGTTTATACACTAGGGGATCCTAACTACTGCAAATGCGTAAAATTCAAATTCATTAGGGATACTATTCATACATGGCGGGAAATATGCGCTAAGTATTCTTTAGCGCTGATACACGGAGACATGCCACTTTGGGATAATCTAGCATTCCCAGAAGTATTTCATTGCTCAATGGGCAAGGCTTGGTTAAGATTAGGGGTCAAGACTGTTGGGAAGCTTTACGATCTTAACGGATTCCGTGTGTTTGCTGAGCTTCAGGCCTCCTATGATCCCCCTCATCATTTAAAAAAAGAAATATTTACAGATAAGGGATTATTTTGTGTCAGTATGCAAGTATTCAATCGATCTGTTAGATTGTGACATAATATCTTGCTTACATAAGGCACTTACAAACCCGTTATTTAGCACAATCCACCAAGGCGTCAACATGGGATTGATGCTAGACAACTACTTGCGGCCAAGTGGAGCAAAGTTCTTTCTTCTGGAATCTTCGCATCTGAAATTCATAGTGCCCTGGACATTGTTGATGGCTTGGTGCACTCTATAAACTTAAAACTGCAGCAACTTAAGACTATTTGTATGTTGTTTTACACACCAAAACGAATTTCAAAATGGGGTGGGAACCCAGGTACTGATAAGACTAAGGGGCATATTCTCAAGGAACTATCGCCGAGTTAACGGCACTTTATCTCAGCCAAAGTCGCGATAAAATTATCGCCCCATTCACAAGTTGGTGCTAACAGCCGATACCACCAGTTTACTTGTGAAAGCATCCGCAAAAAACATCGCCACAGATGACCCCGGCAACTATCGCTAATGAGATGCAGAGTAGGCGTTCCCGAGCAAAAAGCCGCGACAACACCACACCTCAACATTCTCAACGACCAGCCACATCGGCGATAAGGCCACAAAACAAGCGATAAGGCGCGTTAGCAGCAGGAAATTAACACCTGCTCTAACCTGGTGTAAAGTCGGACGACAACCTGCACCATCAAGGGAGCCCAGCCCAGAGCCACACATGAAGAACAACAGATGCCATGGAGCCACACACCATGCATCCCGGAGCCCCAAGAGGGCAACAACACCCACCGCCACCACCCCCAGGATCGCCACCCACCCGGACCACCACAGAGGCAGCGCAGACAAAGACAGCGGACCTTCAGGAAATGCACCAGCCTCACAGACCTAACACCAGACAATGTCAATGCCCACTACAGGCTCAAAAGGACAACCATCCTCCGCATCCTGAACATCATTGCCCACAGGCTGACGGTACCAACACAGCGGACAACCAACATCCCTCCGCAGACGAAGCTGCTGGCTGTGCTGCACCTGTTGGCCTCTGGTACCTTCCAACCAACAACCGCCAGAGTCGGAGGAGTCTCACAGCCAGCCCCATCCAAGTTCCTCACACCTGTCCTGGATGCCATCATCAGCCAGGTACCCCAGTACCTATACGTCCCCCACAATGCGCAGGAACAGCTGGAGACCAAGCAAGGACTATATGCCATAGCTGGATTCCCGCACATGTTGGGAGCAATCAACTGCACACATGTCCTACTTGTACCCCCTGCCGACACTGCACACAATTACCGCAACAGAAAGCACACTCATTCCATCAACGTGCAGGCAATAGTGGACCACAGGGGACTCTTCACCAATGTCGTAGCCAACTACCCAGGCAGTGTGCATGATCCCCTCATCTTCCGACAGTCCATCATCAACCAGCGCTTCCAGGATGGCACCTATGGGAATGCAGTGCTCGTTGGCAAGTACCAAATGAACACACCACTCACCTCAACTCCACAATCATGCAAGTCACAACTCTGGCACTGCACACGTCACAAAATCACATACAACTTGCCAAACAACATGCCCACCCACCAGACACGACAGCACAACTTACTGTGGCAACCTTGGTTAGCCATGTACATGAGCCATCAACGGCATGGCACCTCAGCCACACAATAGCGGAATGTGGGTAGAGGTGGGAACCAGGCATGTACGAAGGAGGCAACTGACCCATGAATGAGAATGTACACAATGCCAAGTGTGGCGTGGAAGTGCTGGACAGTCTGCAGTATGCAGACCACAGACATATCCATGTCTACATGCACTGCTGGTGTTTGGTGTGTAGTGGACAGTGGATGCAACCATGTCACCCCAGCCAGTGGGGAAGATCGCGGAACTGTAGCATGTGACGTCCCCCCCTGTAAGCGTGTGCGGAGTGGGCTGGCCTGGAGGACGCCAGCCCAGCGTGGGGGTGTGAATAAAAAGCACGTAGCACTGGGCGTGGTTCTCTTCCAGAATGCCCAACGTGTCTGCCAGGGCGGAGTCTCCCACCCCGCCACAAGGCCGTCGCCGTCGCCGTGAGCGGTGTGGCCTGCGATCATGTGTGCCTGCTGCACCCCGGGCCGCTGGTCCCCCAACCCGTCATGCCTGCCCCTGCACAGCCAGGCCTCACTGCTCACCTGCCGACACCGGCGTGTGTCAAAGAGGGCCCACCACGTGCCGGCGCAAGCTCCAAGCCCGAAGCCCGCGACCTTGGCAGCCTCCTCAGACCATCATGGCCTCCGCGACACAGGCCCGCTTTACTCCTTTTTCGTTGACGTACTCCACCGCTGCTTCCGGCCTACACTACGGTCAAGTAGGTCACACATTTGGAACTGAGTCTTGATTACACAATGGCAGAGTACATATTTATGGCATCGTTTATATCCCGATACTCCCTTCGATGTGGTGCCAACAACTCTGTGCATAGCATTCCGACCACACGTGTCTGTGGGCCCTTGCGGACTTCTGCCTTCGGCCTACACAGCGGTCCAGCAGGCCTCACACCAATCCAATACAGTCCGTAACAGGCAGGACACGGCATAGTCGCTGGCTAAACACCCGCTCAGCTCTGGTGCCTCCACCTCCGTCAACCATGAATCTTCTCCACATGCCATTTCAACGCCGTGTGTTAGAGATCCAGGAGGAGCTGGCTGCACAGCGGGTGCCCCGCGCTGACCGCTGCCTCCGGCACCCACTGCGGTCGAGTAGGACACACAATTGGAACTGAGTCTTGATTTGTTCATTGCAGAGTTTATATCATTGTACCGGCCTCATCGCTGACTGCATCCCCTTCCGGCTCTGGTGCCACTGACTCTGTGCCACAGGAGTCATGGACACTCTCTGGTTGAACGTTGGTGGCATCTGAGTCTATGGCCTGGGGGTTGTCTTCATCATCATGTAGCTGGTACTGACATTGTGGGAAAGAGGAGACTGTAGCATTCAACTCCTCCATATTGCCTGTTTCTGCTTGCTTCTGCCCTCTGCATCATGCCCTGGATGGACACTTTCCACTGTCCCCCGTAACACTCCGCGACATTCTCCTTGGACATCAACCAGGACCCGCTCAGCTCCCGTGGCCCTACCTCAGTGCATCGCAAGTCACCGTCCCGTGGCAGTGTGCCTGTGCCAGCCGCTGAGCATCCGGGGCCACCGACTCTGTGCAGCTCAAGTCATGGACCCTTGCTGTTTGTACTTTGAACTCCTGATTGTCTGATCACTGTTGTAGTTGTTGCCAGCACCAACCAACCCCTGAGGGGTGGCTTACACTACTCAACACCCATCCAGCACAGACGTCACTGGACATGTGACCCTGGCAATAAAAGGGGCCGGGCGCACGTGCCCGTAGCCAGTTCCACAAATTATCTCAGTGTGTCCATGTGGTCATTCTGTATGCATGTGGGCCCCGGGCCATACCACATTACATTGTGCTGTGTACAGCGTGGCCAACCTTGTCACCTCAGGCAGTGGGGTGGACCTGGGACATGTATCTGTGTCGGACCCCCCTGTGGGCGTGAGGGAGTGGACCGGCGTACGGCAGTACAGCGTAGGGGTGTGGTCATTCAACACGTGGCTCTGGGCGTGGTTAAGTGTAGGCCTTGCCAAGGCAGTAACTGATGCGTGTGTCTCAGGTGTAGTGTCGGCGCCACCCATCACGCAATATACAATGTTGCTATGTAGCATGCCCCGGAATACGGGCTCGGCCGAGGGGTAAATGAGGGTGCGCAAGCCTGCTCGGGGTCAGGGATCAGATATGCCAACTGTTGTGTGTGTCGCTATTTCCGCAGCATAAGCCAAAGGTCTACCCTCAACCGCATGGCGAGTTCAGCCAGGCATGAACTCTACATCTGTGTCCGCCCTGTCCTTACCATAGGCCTGCACACACGTGTCCGTCCACCTTCAGTGCACGACATCACTGTGTCGTTGTCAGGCTTGTGGACATGCGCAGACAGGCATGACAATAGTGTGCCGTAGGGGTGCAAGTGATGCAACCGCGCTGCGCACACTAGTGGATGGGCTCGGGGGGAGGGAGGAGCAGCAGTGAGGCTACGTAATACACATTGATGCCGCTCACTTGCAACATGCAGTACATGTCATGCAGGAATCACAAAGTCACACATTTCACACACCAATGAACCACTGAGCCTGCCACCACACATCATGCAGAACCAACTATTGACTCATGTCTCTCTGCACAGTCACAGGTGACCAAGGATATGCACTCTACGCTTTGATGATGACACCCCTCCGAGCCCCGAACACACAGGCCCAGAGGCAGTACAATGCGGCCCACAAACGCACCAGGGGCATCGTGGAACACACATTTGGTGTGCTGAAGTCACATTTCAGGTGCCTGGACGTCACAGGTGGGAGGCTCCTGTACAGCCCAGACATCGTGTGCAAGATTATCGTTGCATGTTGTGTGTTGCACAACATATGTGTACGCAGCAAGGCCCCATGGATACAAGTGCCAGATGCACCGGACGATGATGATGAGGATGAGGCAGGTGGCCACACCCCGCTGCAGCCGCAGCAGGAATTACCCGTAGGAACATCATCATTGACAATTTCTTCACATGAGCACGTCACATTGTGACAGTCCTTTGCAATCATGGGACAGTACAATATGACCACAGGCACAGCATGTGCTACTAAATGCTTTCAAAATACACATTCCCTGAGTGCATGTCACTCATCTGTACAGGCACATCACTCAGACAAGTGTGGTTGCGACATGTATTGCTGACAATTTTATGATTTGTTCATGGATGGTGGGTGTGTCACCTCTGTGCAGACGGGCTGTTTAGGGTGTCAAGTATTCAGACTGCCAGTTCTGTGTGTCGCAGTTAGTAGGGAATCCCACTCTTCGGCGTTTCACATGTGTCCAAATTCATTCCATTTTGGCTGCCATTTGTGTCCTACAGGTGACAACAGGGCTCCTTTTGGGGTCAGATATGTACCACCATGATGCAGGGATGCCCCCTGTGGCTCAAGTCCCGCAACATGGGCAACATGTACGTAAGCGGTAGTCACTGCCCCACATTCGTCCACGCTTTCATGGTGGATTGATCATCGTCATGACACGTCTGTGTGCAGGAGGGGTTGCTTGTCCCTCTGCAATGTGAAGGGGAGATGCGGTTTCAATGTGTGTTCCAGGCATGTTTCTGCATTGGCGCAGTTTACATGCAGACTGCATGTCAATGTACATTGTGACTGTGAGGAGATGACTATTTGATGCGGGACAATGGTCATCTGTTCTACGTCACGGATGTTTGGTTGTGCTCGTACATTGTCATCTCACCGTATTTTTAATCTGCTTTTATGGTGCATTTTCCCGCATGACGCGTGGGGATTGCAGGCCTATAGCTGGTTATCGCTGAATTTTGTAGCGCAATTGGCATCATCGCTACTATTTTCGCGTTCGTGTTTCGCGTTTTTTCTGCATCACGTTAGTTTTAACACGTTCTTTTGACGCGTTATCAAGGGACTATCGCATGGGGCTGCCGTGTTGTGAATACCACATTGGCACGGAGTTGTTTTCCCGTGAAAGACTGCGATGTGAAGAGTTGCGTTAAGCTAATTTTGCGGTAGTTATCACACGTTCTTGAGAATATGCCCCTAACTGTCCTAAGTGTGGTTGTTCATTAGCAGATATTCTACACATGTTTGTTATGTGTTCTGCCCTGCAGGAATTCTTGGAAGAGGTGACCTAACTTACTGCATCTTGCCTTGGATTTGAAGTACAGTTTACTCCTAGGGAGATTATGTTGGGATATAAAATGGAATTTGATTTTGGTCTAAGACGGCTGCTGTCTATAATAATTTTTTCTGCTAGGCTCTGTATCGTCAGGACATTGGTCTCTCCATCTCCGCCGAAGGCAGCCAAGTGGTGGGCTGTAATTCGGCAAATATATAAGGCTAAACTGGTGTTGGTCAAAGCCAGAGGTTCGTGCTCCCTGAATAGATTGGATAGAATTTGGGTTGGATTCAATTGGGTTCCGCAGATTAATGTTTAAATTAACTTTTAAGACCTCAAGGTCAATATATTGTGGAATAGATTTGTTTCTGCTCAACCTAGCTATGTTCTTTTGCAGTCTCTGATATACTAGCTTCATATTGCTTTTTTATATATTATGTTGTTCCACCCTGTACGACAAGCTCATTCACTTATTTATAATTATGTATTTATAATAGGGGTTATTCCCGAGGTTTGCCTTTTTCTTTTTGTTTAGGCGGAATATGTAATGATCATGTCTGACTTAATAAAAATAAAAAAATAAAATAAAAGGGCTCAGCAGCGGGGGAAAAACCCCTTCCAACCAAGTGACTAATGTATTGAAGTTAACAAGACTATATCAAAATTCACAATTCCAGATGTCTTCAAACTATGGATCAGAACTACTAACCAGGTTTGCGCCACAAAAGTGATGCAAACCGGCACTAAGGGCTTTATTACGATGGCATGTCAGACGAGCATCTGACCGCCATCATCGCGGGATGGTAACCGCTCGACTAGTAGTCGGCGGTTCTACCCGACTTGTTCTGATGCAATTGCCGTGCAGGCGGTCGTAAACATGACCTTTTCTATTGCAGAATAAAAAAGGGCATGTTTGCTAACATCCATGCACGGTGTGCCAGGCACCATGTGGTGCCTGGCACATGGAGCATTGATGTTTCGGGGGCACCACATGTGCCGCCCTAGGCCCATAGCGGAGGCTCACAGGGGACAGGAGCCCTGCTAGTGGCCCCCAATGTCCCTTACCGACTCCCTGTTCATGGCGGTAGGAACGCCATGAACAGGCAGTCAGAAAGGGATTTCCTAATCCCTACGGCAGTGCCTGCACAGGCACCGCCCCCTTGTAGGGATTAGGAATCCGTCCGGCGTCCCAATGTGCTCCTTGAGCCTGTCGGAGGCAGCGATCTTTTCCCCCGCCTAACTCGCGCCAACCGCCGGAATCGGAATAGGGCGGTTGGACCAATGGTATAGATGTCAGTGGGACCACCAACCACAGCTTGTCGGTGGCGGACCCACTGACATCGGATTGAGGCCCTTAGAGTTTTGGGATTTACTTTATTGTGCAAATCCTGATTTGGGTTATAAAGTAGCCAGAAAGTAATTCAAAGTCAAGTCACGTGGGTTCCATGGGTGGTACATGGATGTCCCATGCAACCACTAATGGATCTAGATGCAAAGCTCTATCTAGTATAATGGTAAACAGGAAATTGTGCCAAAAATTAACGCTTCCTTGAGGAAGGCATGAACTTTGAGAAAAGTTTTCTTTTTCTGAAACTTTTCCAACTTTGCATGTGTACTGTACTGTATAGTACATATACAAAGTGGGAATTACGTAGAGCTATGCACAAGCATAGTAATTTATACTGAAATGGTACCCTTACATCACAAGGCATCTGATTGCATATCACTACGGTGCGACGGTGTGTTCATTGGCTAAAGGCAGCCAAAGCAGCGCCTGTGCTGGAAGAGAGAGAAACAGCGTTCTGCACTCTCAATTTCACATAACTTGTGTTACTTTGCTGCACTGCATGATATCGTAATATGTCTGCGTTTTATCAGTCTTGTCCTTACACCTAAAGCAAACACTTCACAATTTTCCCTAAAACTCGAAATTCCTGAAGAAGACCAACAAGGTCAAATGCATAAATAAGGGTGTGTCACAAAATAACAAAAAATTAGAGTATGATACCTTTAGGTTTTTGGCGTAGCTTACTGCATCACAATCAGAGGACCTATGCACCCAAGACTCGGTTCTGTTTGGACACCATAAACATCAAGACTTAAAAGCAAGTGCCCTTTAGATATTAGCATCTTGCAGGCCGGTAGTAGATCACCCTCATCGCAATCCCTGATATATTCAATGCTTAGTAAAAAAAATGAACTTAGGTCCTCCTACCCGTTTCTTAGTCACTGCATCAATTCCAAACATCGGATATGCTGTTTACTTGCTAAATATGCAGACATTCCCACCCCCTCTAAATAGATCCTCATAATCTCACCTGACACTTTACATTAGAGAATGGGGTCACATAATTTCCCTCTGCTGATCAAGGTAGATAGCCTACACTCTTTTACACTGGCAGCAAACTAAAACTTAAATCACACAGAAAAAATAACATACACGCCCCCTCCTTATGTAGCATACTGGTGCAAATTACATGAGTCTATCCACACTAACTGCAGCTCCTTAATCCATTCTGGGTCACTCAACATCATCCAATCTTCTTTATTATAGGACACATCAGTTCCTCCTCGAGTCCAGCACAGAACAAGCGTGTGTTGTCATGAAATCTGAAGAAAATTGTGCAAGATTTAAAAAAAAACATTTTTCATTGTTTCGAACAGTGTGAATTATCCTTTTATAAAAAAAGAGAACAAAAAAGAGGAAAGAACATATCTGCCATGTAATGTTGTGGCGTTGATAGAAACAGGAAAATACATAGCTTTTCATTATCAATTCTCTATTAAATCAATAGAGAAGTACCATGGCCAGAAATTAACAATTCCTTCAGGCGTCTCCTTGTGATTTGACGGGGACTGGGAGTTAAACTCTCTGGAATGAGTAAAAACCTGCGGGTTCCAGACTTAGGGCGAGATTTCGATCTTGACGGACCAGTTACTCCATCACAACGATGATGGATATCCTGTCCGCCGAAATACAAATCCCATTATATCCTATGGGATTTATATTTTGGCGGATAGGATATCTGTCACCGCTGTGACGGAGTAACCCCTCCGCCAAGATATAAATCAGGCCCACACTGATTCCTTTACTGTAGGTTTTCCTAGATTCCAGGACATTTAAGCCTGATGTTTCCTACTTGCTCTTATCTGGTTATAAATATATATAGGAGGGTGTTGTGGGTTTGGGTTTTGGGCAGAGGGTGTAGAAGATGTTTGGGGAGTATGGAGGCTGTGGCCTCTCTGGGGGACCAATATCTGCTACCCTGTGTTACTATTGGGGGCAGGTGGAGGCTCAGCGGTGCCTCTGCCTACAGCGTCCCTCCCTCTCCACCTGTGGGTTTACCTTTGGCAGCTACACTCAGGCCAGTGTTTCTGGACCCATAATTTAGAGACCTCAGACAACTCTCTGTGGATACCACTGTGGGCAATTCATAATGAAGGCCAAAGAGAGCTACAGATTCTGTGGTTGTGCTGGGTTTCACCATGTATTACACAACCATGTTTGGTTCAGCCTATTGATTTTGGAGTGTCAGTGTTTCAATACATTTTGCAGTCATTTTATTTGCTTATGGTGGGTATTCATCATGAGAATAAAGTTTCCAATTTGTTAAATCGTTATCTGGTTTATCATCCCTCCTAACTAGTTTGAGATATTATCCTTTGCCATAACACATTCCTCAAGGTCTTTCAATCAATGTTTTACTCTAATTGTCCCAATGCTCAACCATTTGAGCATTTAACTACTGAGGCTTTTCCACTCCAGTTCTGAACCCTTTTTTGATTATTTGGGATACTTTGTGCTTTCGCCTCCAAAATGTTTTGCCACATAAGGCATGCATGCCAAATGTGTGTTCTTTTTTCGCAACATCATGGGGCTTCTAAAGATACACAGGGTTTGTGGATTCCCCTGGAGGAGACTGAGAAAATCTAGAAAAAACATTGTTTGGGGGGGGGAGGGGGAGTGATCTGTAAAAAGTCAGCTTTATTCCCTAAAATAGCACCAAAGAAAACGTTGAAGTGCTAAAGTCACCATTATTCCTGCTTTCAGGAACATGCAGATCTGATTAAATAAAAACTATTGTTTTAGCACAGCTTTGGCATTTTTCTAAGAGGTAGCACATTTTCCTACTTTTTGTGCTCTCAACCTAATTCAGGTTTGTGGTGGAACAAGGTGAGAAACCCATGGGTGATGCTGGCAAGCCATACATTTATGACAAGTAGACAACATTCCGAATTCAGCAAGGGGTCATTTGTTTAGATCCCTCATGGTTTACCCAAAGAAAAAAACTGTTGAAATAAAAATATTGAAAATGAATAGGAAAAATAAAAATAAAAATTGAACATTTTCATCTGTTACTTGTCACAATGGCAGATTTACAAAAGCAATATAATGTTACGTCTGTTAGACCCTTCCGGTCGCTGGTATATATAGGGTTTGTAGGTTCTCCAAGAACCTGAGGTACCCAGAGCCAACAACTGAGATGCACATTACAGTGGTTTTTCATTGTATATTGATTATAGAGCAATTCATATGTTAAAATATAAAGAGTGAAAAATGGGTATGTGTTTCTGAAATGAACACCAGATGCCTAGTTTAGGAGCAGTAGCCATTTGTACATCTCTGAATTTGTGGGTGCCCAAATTAGCATGTGATTCAGAGGGTATTTTGCAAAATGTCTTCTTTCTTACGCACTGGCTTACATTTGAAAAGCAAAAATGAGGAGAAGGCCAATTGGTAATAACAAATGTTCTACGATTCTGTATTCCCAGACATATTCCGATAAAAATGGTACTCCACTTGTGCGGCTGGGTCAAGCACCTGCAACACAATACACCTCAAAATGTGACCTGGAGGCATCATATTTTACCCAGCAGAATCCATTCTTTTTTTACAGTGTGGGTAGTTGCAGATTTTGGGCCATAGCTCAGCCTCCACCCAAGAAAACCTACCATACTAAGACATTTCTAAACACGTGCTCTCCATGCCACTGGAGTCAAGCTATCCTGGCTAATGAGGGCTGAAAGCCTGAAGCCGGTCCTAGGATGCTTGTTTCCAGTCCAGTGAGGACCTGGCCTGGCAGTTCGGGCTGGACTGTTTCCATTGGGCGCAGGGTCAAGACTGATTTGCATATGGCTGGGTCCAAACTGGAATGGCATGGTGAGCAAAAAAACGATGGATTTAGGCCCTGATCTCTGTACTGGGGTGAATGTATGACATTGCTCTGCATTCTGTCTGTTAGAAATGGGGGTCTCTAGTTGGCAGAGGTAGGTACCTTTGTCCAAATAGGGACCCTTGCTTCTAGTCAGGGTAAGGGGGATACACTACTAAAATGACCCCTGCTCACCCCCTTGGTAGCTTGTCACGAGCAGGTAGGCTTATCTCAGAGGCAGTGTGTAAAGCATTTGTGAACACATTCAGTAACCCAGTGACAACACTACAGATGGACACCACACAGGTTGTAGTATAAAAATAAGTATTTTTATATAGACTTAACACAAGACCCAAACGATAAAAATCCACAATACAATACGAAAAATATGACTGTCAAATGGTAGAAAATAGCTCAGTTCAATAAAGATGATAAATGCGACACTTTACTCTCAATGTAAATTTGGATGCGTAACCCAAAACAAACAAAAGGGTCGCAGGGAAGGTGATGCTTCAATTCCTTACACTCACAAAGGAGGATGCGTCGGTTTCTTACTGCGGCCCGGTTACGATGCGTCGAGATGGCGCTTCGATGACGATCCGGTGCGATGCGATAAAATGGCGTCTGCTTATGGTGCGACAACGTAGACGGGATGCGTGCACGCCCGATGGCCGTGCGGCGACTCGGAGATCTTCTGAGCCGCGACAGGCCCTGCGACACGCTTCTCCGGTGATGCGCCGGCGTCCTCTGTGGCGGCGGCACGCTTCTCCGGTGATGCGAGGCGCTTCGGTGATGCGATGGCGGCAGCGGCGGTACGCTTACTCCGCGATGCGACGACAACTGCTGCGGCGGCATGCTTCTCCGGTGATGCGGGTCGCTTCGGTGATGCGGTAGCAGCAGCACGCATACTCTGCGATGCGACAACAACTGCTGCGGCGGCGACACGATTCCTCTTCGTTGAGTCGCGCTTCCAGCTCCCAGCGACACACAGTCTCCCAGAAGGCCCAACAGCAGTAGGCACTTCAATTCCCATCAAGGGAATTCAGGAGGGGAGCTGGGGGTGAAGTCTTGTATCCCTGAGACTTCAGGCAGGAGGCAAGCTCAATGTTCAAGCCCTTGGAGATCTTCTTCAAGATGATGAAAGCACACCCAGTCCTTTTCTCCTTTCTTTGGCAATAAAGTAACCACTGCAGGCCAACCCCAACAAGACGCAGCATAGGGATAGTCTCCTCCTTCAGCTTCCTGGTTCTTCTCCTCAGCAAAGGTTCGTCTTGATTCCCAGAAGTGATCTAAAGTCTTGGGGTCTGGGCCCCAATATTTATACTAGCAAATCTTTGTCCTCTGAAGGCAGAGGGTCCTGTACCTAGTCCAAACCAGTTCCGGGTGCATTCTGCCAGTGCACAACTTCTTCCTTTGTCAGTGTGGGCCAGGGTCATCAGACACACCACAGGAAGTGGAGCCAGCATTGTGGAAGGCAGGCACAGCCCTATTCAGGCCCAGGTGCTACTCCTCCCACCACTCCTCATGCAGATAGGTCTATTCAGCCTAGTGCTGACTCACCTTGTCTCCTGGAGTCCCCCAGCCGCTGTCACTCACAAACCCAGACATACAATACACAAGCTAGCAGAGGCAGGCTGGATGGTTTAGGCAAGAAAATACCTACTTTCTAAAAGTGGTATTTTCAAACACAGAATGTTAAAAACAACTTCACTAAAAGATGTATTTTATCATTCTGAGTTCAGGCATACTAAATTCGTTTTTCTACCATGTTCCCTGGGTCAGTTAGGATTATAAGATGTTATAATCAAACTGCCCATTCTGGCCTATGGGGACAGGTAGGCTTGCAATAGTGAAAAACGAAATTGGCTGTAATTCACTATCAGGACATGCCACACACATCAGGGCATGTCCTACCTCTTACATACAATGTACCCTGCCCGCAGGCCTACTTTAGGGGTGACTAACATGCAGAAAAGGGAAGGTTTGGGGACTGGTAAGTGGGTGCACTTACCAAGTCGACATGGCAGTACCAGACTGCACACAGGCTCTGCAATGGCAGGCCTGAGACACGCTTTCCAAGCTGCTCCGGTGGGTGACACAACCAGTGCTGCAAGCCCACCAGCAGCATTTGATTTACAGGCCCTGGGCACACGTGGTGCACTATACTAGGGTCTGACAGTAAATCAAATAAGCCAATCATGGAGTCACTAATCCATACATCAATTCATCATAGGGAGTACTTGCACTTTGGCACTGATTAGCAGTAGCAAAGTGCCCAAAGCATCTAAACCAGCAAAAATAGGTCAACAACAGAGGAGGCATCGCGAAAAAATGGAAGGGAGACCCACGCCAATGGTACCAGGTCTAACACGTGTCCCCTCCAGCTGAAATGTGGGAAGAATTACCCTACCTCTTGGGAGTTCTCATCACTAAGGTGGAAAAATCTGGACAGACCATCAGCATTGGCGTGTTCTGTACCAGGGCGGTGTCCCACCGTAAAGTCCATCCCCTGTAGGGAAATGGACCACCTCAACAGCTTTGGATTCTCACCCCTCATCTGCATCAACCATCTGAGGGGCCTGTGGTCTGTCTGAACCCGGAAGTGAGTCCCAAACAGGTATGGTCTCAACTTCTTCAGTGCCCAGACCACAGCAAATGCCTCACGCTCACTAGCACTCCACCTCTGTTCCCGTGGAAGTAACCTCCTAATGATGAAGGCTACAGGTTGGTCTAGGCCCTCCTCATTTAACTGTGCCAGAACAGCCCCTACACCATGCTCTGAAGCGTCTGTTTGAACAACAAATTCTTTTGAGAAGTTGGGCGCCTGAAGCACGGGGTCCGTGCACATGGCAGTCTTCAAGGGATCAAAAGCTCTCTGACAGGTGTCAGTCCAAATCACTCTCTTGGGCTGCTTCCTGGAAGTCAGCTCTGTCAAGGGTGCAACGATGCTGCCATACCCCTTGACAAATCTCCTGTAATACCCGGTGAGTCCTAGAAAGGCTCTCACCTCTGTCTGGGTCTTGGGGGGTTCCCAAGCCAGAATGGTATCAATCTTGGGCTGTAGGGGCGCCACCTGGCCGCTCCCAACCTGGTGGCCCAAGTACACCACGGAACCCTGCCCGATCTGGCACTTACTCGCCTTGATCGTGAGGCCTGCCCTCCGCAGCGCCATCAACACTTCCCAGAGGTGGCACAGATGTTCTTCCCAGCTGGCGCTGAACACTGCGATGTCATCCAGGTAGGCGGCACTGAAATCTCCCAGTCCAACCAACACCTGGTTGACCAACCTCTGAAAGGTGGCAGGGGCATTCTTCATCCCAAAGGGCATAACCCGGAATTGGTAGTGCCCATCTGGTGAGGAGAATGCTGACCTCTCTTTGGCCCCATCAGTCAAGGCGATCTGCCAGTACCCAGACGTTAAGTCAAACATGCTGAGGTACCGGGCAGCCCCTAACCGATCAATGAGCTCATCAGCTCTGGGGATTGGGTGCGCGTCAGTCCTGGTGACTGAATTGAGTCCTCAGTAGTCCACACAGAACCGGAGTTTGGGCGCGGCACCAGGCGCGGCAGCCTTTGGGACCAAGACCACTGGGCTGGCCCAAGGGCTGTGAGAGGACTCAATCACCCCCAATGCAAACATCTTGGAGACCTCCTTCTTGATGCAAGCTCTCACCCTGTCAGTCACTCTGTAAGCCTTGTGCTTGACAGGAGGACTGTCCCCAGTGTCCACATCATGGACGCACCAATCAGTGACACTAGGAGTCAGGGAAAACAGGTCAAGAAACTGTCCCAACAGTTGGCGACAGTCTTCCTGCTGCTCAGGTGTCAGGGAGTTAGAGAGGTTCACACCCTTCACTGACCCATCTTGCTCTGTTGCAGACAGGAGGTCAGGAAGAGGTTCTGTCTCCTCTTCCATTTCATCATCTGTTGCTAGGAGCATGACCACTTCGGACCTCTCAAAATGGGGCTTTAGGCGGTTTACATGTAGGACCCGCAAAGGGTTCCTGGGAGACCGCAAGTCCACCAGGTAGGTGACGTTACTCTTGCGCTCCACCACCTCAAATGGTGCGGTCCACTTATCCTGGAGCGCGCAAGTCTCAACGGGCGCCATGACCCACACTTTCTGCCCAGGCTGAAACTCGATCAGAGTGGCATTCTGATCATACCACCGTTTCATCTCCTCCTGGCTGGCTTCCAGATTCACCTCAGCGAGTTGCCTGAATTGCCTAGTCTGGTTTCTAAAGGCCAGCATGTAGCTAAATACATCCTGGGGAGGTTTACTGGGAGCTTTCTCCCAGCCTTCTTTCACCAGACACAGAGGTCCTCTTACCGGGTGACCATAGAGCAGTTCAAAGGGACTGAACCCTAAGGACTTCTGTGGCACCTCACGGTAAGCAAACAAAAGGCATGGCAAGAGGACGTCCCACTTACGCCTCATGGGTTCTTCCAGACCCATAGTCATGCCCTTCAGGGTCCAGTTGAATCTCTCAACCAGCCCATTACCTTGGGGGTGGTAAGGAGTGGTGAACTTGTACGTTACACCGCACTCCTGCCACAGGGACTTCATATACTTGGAAATGAATTTCATACCATGGTCAGACACCACCTCCTTGGGGAACCCCACGCGGGAGAAAATCCCCATCAGTGCACGTCCCACCACGGGGGCCGTCACTGTCCGAAGAGGGATGGCTTCTGGCTACCGGGTGGCATGGTCCACCAAGACCAGGATGAACCTGTTGCCCATGGCTGACTTGGGGTCCAGTGGACCCACAATGTCAATACCCACCTGTTCAAAGGGGGTGCTTACCACAGGGAAAGGCTGGAGGGGAGCCTTGTGCTTCCTCCCACTTTTTCCACTTGCCTGGCAAGTCTGACATGTCCTGAAATGAGTGTCTGAACTCTTGCGCATCTGGGGCCAATAAAAGTGGGTGACAAGCCTTTCAAAGGTCTTGCCCTGCCCCAGATGTCCTGCTAAAGGCACATCATGAGCCAAACCCAGTAGGAAGGCTCTGAAGCGCTGGGGTACCACCAGCACACGGGCTGACCCAGGCTCAGCAACCTTAGGTTCGCTATACAGGAGACCATTCTCCCAGTAGATCCAATGTGATCCAGACTGATCACCTGCTGCCTGGTTTGTGGCCTGTTGCTGCAAACCCACAAGAGAAGGGCACTTGTTCTGCACCTCGCAGAACTCCTCCCTGGAGGGTCCTCCTTCTTGCTGCCAATGGGTCAGCTCAGGCAGGTCCCCCAGTTCGGCCACTTGCTCCCCTGTAGGTTCCAGAGCATCCCCCTCAGGTTCTGCTTCCTCCTGGACTGTGGGAACTACGGGGGCCGGTTTCCCACGCCCCCTGCCTCTTCTCTTCCAAGGCAGGCACCTGGGCCACCCTCTCAGGGTCCAGGTCCTCTTGAACACCTCTACTGGCTGCCATAGACCGAGTGGTCGCGCACGCCCACTCAGGCAGACCCAACATCTCTAGATGAGACCTTCTCTCCACCTCTGCCCAAGGTGAACTTTCTAAATCGTTGCCCAACAGACAGTCTACAGGCATGGCTGGCCTCACAGCTACTTGAAAGGTACCTGAGACACCCCCCCACTCAAAGGGAACCTGAGCCACTCTGCAATGGCTCTCTGAGTTGTCCGCGGCAACTACTGGGCAGAATGCATTGGGGATCACCTGCTCTTCAGACACCAGCCGACAACTGACAGCTGTCACACTGGCTCCGGTGTCTCTCAGAGCCTCCACCCTTTGGCCATTGATGGTCCCCCACTGCATGTATTTTTTAGTGTTGTCAGGCAGTTGGGTCCTGGGGACCATCTCACTGTCTCCTAAAGAGACCAAGGACATCGCTACGGGACCCCACCCACCTTGGGCACCCATCTCCTCCCCCAGGGCTACACTAACCACCTGCCGGGGTGGTGCACCAGTGGGTGCTGTCTTCCCATACAAGGGACATCTAGAATCATAGGAGCAGTGGCCCACTTGACCACACTTAAAGCAGTTCCTGGGCCCCCTGTGAACAGGCTTATCTGTCGGGCCCCTGGCTTTTTCTCAGGGGGAGGCTGGGAACCTTTCCCTTGGTTCCCTTGGAGATTACTTTGGGGCCCTTTCTGGAACTCCTTCTGTTTACCCTTGTCCCCCCCACTCCTCTGCTGGGGACCCTGCCCACCTTTGGCAGAGTCTCCCACGTGAGCCTTGTGGACCCGGGTGCTCACCCAGCGGTCCGCCTCCTCAGCAAGCTTCCTAGGGTTAGTCAGCCTACTATCAATAAGGTGCTGGCGTAGCTCTGGAAAACAATTTCCTGACAAGTGCTCCCATGCAATCAAATCAAAGAGCGTGTCTAAATCATTCACTTTGCTACCCTTCACCCAACCACCCAATGCTCTGCAAAAAAAAGTTACATATTCCACCCAAGTACTGGACTCCAACTTTTTGCGATTTCTAAACCTCTGCCTATACAGTTCAGGAGTAAACCCATACCTAGACATCAATGCTTCCTTCATATGGCTATAAGAATTGTGGACTTCAGAGGGCAAGTCTAACAAGGTATCCCGCCCCTCACTAAGGAACCGTCCCCACAACCCCGCTCCCCAATCCTTCTCAGGGACCCGGTGGGAGGACATAACTACCTCATAGGCCTTGAACCACTGACCAATATCATCATTCTTAGAAAACTCTTTCACCACATCTTTAGATATATACACCCTGGCTTCAACAGGCATGGACGGTGTGCTGCCACCAGAGGGAGTAATCTCTAAGCTCCTAGCTTTCGACTCCAACTCCCTCAAACTTCTCTCATGCTCCATTTGCATCCTCTTTTCCTCTAGGGCTAACTTCTTAATTTCCAATTCCAACTGCCCACCCATCTTAAGCTTGGTCAGCTCCATTTCATGCATCCTACTTCTCTCCCTGTCCTCCAGCTCTCCTAGGGACAGGCCCTTGGAAGAAACACTGATACCTGCTGGGGAAGGTGCTTTCCTCCCCTCTGGCTCCACTGGCCCACCTGGCTGCCCTTCTGCATCCTCAGCCCCTTCCACCTGCTCTCCCACAGGCTATGGGGTATTTCTTGCTTCTACCCAGGCCCTCAGCGCCTTTTGGTACTCATCCTTCTTGGTGAGACCTGTAGTAGCAACTTTAAATTTCCTGCAGAAGTACTTTAGCAGTTTCACATTGTAACTTTCCAGCTTTTCTTCTTCAAAATCTAAATCCACAGATGCAATGGATGCTGCTTTGCTCATGGTGACTAAACTTGGCAGTTCTTGGCAAAAATAGAAATCCCAGGAAAAACAATCTACCAGAAATGAATGAGGTTGAGTTCGGTCTGCACTAACTAGTAGTGTACACCAATTACTGTATATGAGTCACAAATGCCAGTCCAGAATCCTCACCACTGACCACCAATGTTAGAACTGGGGGTCTCTAGTTGGCAGAGGGAGGTACCTTTGTCCAAATAGGGACCCTTGCTTCTAGTCAGGGTAAGGGGGGTACACTACTAAAATGACCCCTGCTCACCCCCTTGGTAGCTTGGCACGAGCAGGCAGGCTTATCTCAGAGGCAATGGGTAAAGCATTTGTGAACACATACAGTAACCCAGTGACAACACTACAGATGGACATCACACAGGTTGTAGTATAAAAATATGTATTTTTATATAGACTTAACACAAGACCCAAACGATAAAAATCCACAATACAATATGAAAAATATGACTGTCAAATGGTAGAAAATAGCTCAGTTCAATAAAGATGATAAATGCCACACTTTACTCTCAATGTACCTTTGGATGCGTAACGCAAAACAAACAAAAGGGTCGCAGGGAAGGTGATGCTTCGATTCCTTATACGCAGAAAGGAGGATGCGTCGGTTTCTTACTGCGGCCCGGTTACGATGCGTCGAGATGGCGCTTCGATGCGATGACGATCCGGTGCGATGAGATAAAATGGCGTCTGCTTACGGTGCGACAACGTAGACGGGATGCGTGCATGCCCGATGGCCGTGCGGCGACTCGGCGATCTTCTGAGCATCGACAGGCCCTGCGACACGCTTCTCCGGTGATGCGCGGCGCTTCGGTGATGCGACAGCGGCAGCTGCGGCACGCTTACTCTGCGATGCGACAACAACTGCTGCGGCGGCGACACGCTTCCTCTTCGTTGAGTCGCGCTTCCAGCTCCCAGCGACACGCAGTCTCTCAGAAGGCCCAACAGCAGTAGGCACTTCAATTCCCAGCAAGGGAATTCAGGAGGGTAGCTGGGGGTGAAGTATTGTATCCCTGATACTTCAGGCAGGAGGCAAGCTCAATGTTCAAGCCCTTGGAGATCTTCTTCAAGATGATGAAAGCACACTCAGTCCTTTTCTCCTTTCTTTGGCAATAAAGTAACCACTGCAGGCCAACCCCAACAACACGCAGCATAGGGGTAGTCTCCTCCTTCAGCTTCCTGGTTCTTCTCCTCAGCAAAGGTTCGTCTTGATTCCCAGAAGTGATCTAAAGTCTTGGGGTCTGGGCCCCAATATTTATACTAGCAAATCCTTTGTCCTCTGAAGGCAGAGGGTCCTGTACCTAGTCCAAACCAGTTCTGGGTGCATTCTGCCAGTGCACAACTTCTTCCTTTGTCAGTGTGGGCCAGGGTCATCAGACACACCACAGGAGGTGGAGCAAGCATTGTGGAAGGCAGGCACAGCCCTATTCAGGCCCAGGTGCTACTCCTCCCACCACTCCTCATGCAGATAGGTCTATTCAGCCTAATGCTGACTCACCCTGTCTCCTGGAGTCCCCCAGACCCTGTCACTCACAAACCCAGGCATACAATACACAAGCTAGCAGAGGCAGGCTGGATGGTTTAGGCAAGAAAATACCTCCTTTCTAAAAGTGGGATTTTCTAAGCCTGGGCGTAGTTCGCGTAGTCGCGCTACGCGAAGCTACGCGAAGACGTCGGAGCGCTACGCGAGCTACGCATAGCTTCGCGAGCGTGCGTAGCTGCTTGCCGCGCCCGTTTGCGATGCGTTTTTCTTGCTCGGGAACGCGTTGTGGTTGTTCGGGACGCTGTTTGCGTGCTCGGGGGCGCGAACTTACCCATGCGGTCGCCTATGGGCGCGGCCAATTTTTTTTTCACTTGTCCCGCCCGTTCGCGATCCCTTATTTCCTGTTCTGGGTCGCGTCTAGCGTGCTCGCGATGCTCATTCCTTGTTCGGGAACGCGTTGTACGTGTTCGCGATGTTTTTTGCGTGCTCGGGGACAAATATCGCGCGAACTTACCCACGCGGTCGCGATGGGCGCGGCCATCTTGTTTTACCACTCTATGCTATGGTTCTGGGCCTGCTTTTCTATCCTCCCTCAATCTTTGCAATCCTTAGTTTTTTACACTGTTTTTCAATTTTTCTTTATTTCTTATCTATCTCACTCTCTGCTTAAGTCTATATTTTGCATTTTTTTCTACTTTTTACTGTTTTTTTTACTTTTCGACTGTTTTATATAACTTTCTTCTTTAAGCTCCTACTTCTTCCCCTAACTTTATTTTTCCCTTCTAACTTTTCTTTTTCACCTCCTCCCACCCCAGAACCATGGCGAAGGGTAGCAGCAGCGGCTCAAAGGGCAAGGCGCGTGCGCCCAATCGCCGCCTGCCTTGCGGCAGACTGCGCCCTGCAGGGGTGCAAGCCCGCCAGCTGTTTAATGAGGCGGAGGTGGCCGCCCTTGTTTTTTTATTCAGCGCCACCTCCCCTTGACCTTGGCAGCAGGCGGCAGGCCAGGCTCCGGGTACCCGACCCAGGAGCGTCACCGCCGGTGGGCGAAGGTGCGTTGGGCAGTGTTTCGCTGCTCCGAGGTCCGACGCACCCATAACCAGCTGGCCCACCGGTGGTCAGACATCCTTGACCGGGAGCAGGACCTGTTGGACCTGCTAGGTGTCGAGGTCGTGGGGCTTGGTGAGTAGCCAATATATATATAGTAGTATAAGTATTGTGATTTGTGTATACATTTTTTACAAATAACAAGAATACTGCTGCTTACATTGCAGGTAAATTACGTTTCAAAATCTTCTGTGATTGTAGGACACAGGTGCTGGGCGGTACTCTTACTTTTTGCAACTTTGCGCTCGCTTGTCATTATGTAAGAGTTTACTTTAGAGAACTTCAGTTAGGTAATGCTATTGCTAGAGAGACTGTAGTCCTTCCTTTGTCCTCCTGTCAAATAGTGGTGGATGCATTTGATACTAGGTTTAGTTACTATTAGTTGATAATTTTTGAGCGGTCTGCGTGACGCATCCTCTGTCACTGAGTGCTGCTTACCCCAGTCCTTAGAACCTTTTGTAGTTTGTTTAGTGAGTGGTACTGGTAAGCTTAGCTTAGCAGTGTCAGTCAGCTGCAGAACATCAGACGCAACCAACCAACAATTTGGTGTATGCATTATGCACTTTATGCTTGTGTCCTCCTTCTCATCTATGCATTTTTTATGTCAATAATAAATGGAAATGCAGGCTTAATGAACAATTGGCCCGCCTGGAATAGGTGGGCTAGGTCAGGTGGTACTTAGGCTTAGTTAGTGTTCTGGATTTTATTTGAATCAATCAGAATGGAACACTGAATTAGTGTTCCAAAATAAGTAGACTGTCCGTGAATCCCGCAAGGCAGTAGTCGATCGGATTAGATAGGTCAATTTTATTGCAATTTTTGTTTCCTAAAACGTTTTTTGAGCGTTTTTTTAGATAATTTATTTGTTTCACAGCAATCATTAATGTTTGTGTCTTTCTTTTTCTTTATTATATCTTACATGATCACTGATGTGCAGCACCCAGGGGCAAGAAGAGGGGTCCGATTCGGCGGGACAACCACCAGAGGACCGCTCCTCTACCGAGGGCCCTGCTGCTGGTCCCAGTAAGTCCTCCAGTGGTTAATATTAACAATTATATTGCCCTAACTTTTACTGCACCTTATTTTTTCAGAACTATTAATTCTGGCTCCACTCCCTAATTCTATTTTTTACAAAAGATTCATTGATCTTGACTTGACTATCTGTTTCTAAATTCTGGTTATCCCTGCCTCTAAGTTCTAACTGCCTCTGCTATGAATGTCTGTACTCTGTACTACTAATATTAGTCTGTCGCTAAGCTTGCCCAGTTTGCATTGCCACTCTTTATTGTACGGTTTTGAATAAAACTCAGATTGACCAATACTAATAGCTCTAGCCACTGAGTCCAGTCCTTTCGGTTGTCCTCTTCTAGGCTTCTTAATCTTGAGGCTTTGACAATTACCACAAACAAAATGCCCAACCAGATATTTGACTATTTTTGATAGGATATAGTACATACTACTTGGATTCTGCACAGCCCCATGCAGAACTATGCACAATGAAATAGGATGTTGGTGATGCGAGTTTGGAACTTGGACGTTCCTCACACCTCAGTCAGAAGTGAACCCACAATCCCCTGAACGACTAGCTATAGTGTCTCATTAGGTCCCCGAACCCCCACCCGAAGATACCCAATGATTATGATTACACAACCCAGAACATAACACCCTTTCGCTCACTCACTCGTGTAAGTCCACCACCACCACCACACAAAATACCACAGAGTCTATGTGTAAGTTCAAAAGGTTTATTTTCAACTAACAAGCTCTGTATGTATGTTGTTCTATAACATTCAGTGTACTCCAGCCAGCTCCAACAGCAAAATGCATAAGATTAAAACAATAAACAGTGTTGCAACAAGTGCATGATCATTGATGATATATAAGACAAAAGATCTGTGCGAATTCTGGGCGACTCCTCACCGTAGAACGTAGAATTACTGGTTACATGCATCATTCATAAGCTCTGCAAATCTCTGGTTCGTAGAAGGGAATCCTCTGCCTGAGAAAAATGGTGCGTGTTATATAGTATAATGCAAGCATTTCTCAGTCCTGCCCAAAAAGTTTAACATGTTACCTATGGCTAAGCAATACGGACTAACCAAACTCCATAACAAAGTGGCTTGTTTTTCGACCTCTTGTACGCAACGCTCAGACAGTAGCTGTATGTGCTCATGTGGGCTCAAAAGGCATCTTACTGTTACTGCACAACAAGCTGCGAGGTAACATGCGCAAAAGACATGAAGCGGAAAATGGTTGCATGGCTCAGGCTAACTTTGCAAAGAGTAGAGTATAGTATAATAATGACCCTAGGGACCATAACACTACTAGTGTCTACTGACTGTACTCTAGTACCCGATTTGGACTATTGAATGTGATTTATAATAATATGTATGTATTAACTTTTTTTTCAATCTTGCTAATGAAAAAGAATAAATAGGGGTAGGTGTTCAGGCATCTAAAAATGTGTCATGTTTTTATCTAGGCGGACTAGCAACCACCAGTGGCGGCGGGGCCACCGGCGATTTGAGCCTTCCGGAGGGGCAGGAGAAGATGCGGCACCTGCAGGAGCTACAGGGGGAGCCAGCAGCGGTGGCGGGCGGTGGTAAGTTATATTCATGACTTATTGACATTGCACTAGCTGGAAGGGTGTGTGGACTTCACTCACTGTACTGTTGTTGAGACTTATTAGGTATGAAGTTGTAGTGAACATTATACAACGGTTAAAAAAGACACCCTTTACTTAGCATGAGCAATGCAGTAGCAATAGCATTACCAGCGTGACTTGATTAACCAATGGCCTCTTATATCTGACTCCAACTCAGCTGTGAAAGTTTTATGGAGGAGACTAAAAGTCAGATCAGATGACCTTGATGGATGTGTTGAACAAAAAGGGAAAGAAGGGTTGAAGGAGGAAGGGCGGGCGAGATTTAATATGATGACTGGCAGAGAAGGATACGTTGGAAGCACGGATAGGTGGCTGATAGGAATCAGATGCATGTGTTGTTGAAGGATGGGTGGAAGGTGAAAGAAGAATGGATGCCTGCCTGGGTGGGCGACACAGTATGGGTGGATACTGTGGATAGCAAGAATCATCAGCGGTGTTTGGGTGAAACTCAAAGCCAAGGCAAGCAACGGAGTGAGTGGACGCATGCGTTGTTGTTGGTGAAACAAAGTAAGGTTGGTGGAGAGATTAAGAAGAATGATTGACATTTACTTAGAATGGATGGATGCCTGTATGTATTCATCATAGACAGCATAGGTGGAGACTGTCACGGGATGCACAGTTTTATGGAATGTAAAAGAAACCGCGCCAGAGTAGCAAAGCCGATGTGGGGAGGGGCAGGGTGGGGGTAGTAGTAAACAATGTATTACGCGGGCAAATACAGGTAACTTTACTGTAAACATACAAATAAATAAAGCGAATTTCATTGTGCGCACTGCACCGCCAAATGCGATGCAGTGTGCGCAACAAAATTAGTTTCATTTATTTAAATGTTTACTTACCTGTAATTGGCCGTAATCCATAGTTTACTACCCCCATCCTGCCCCTACCCACATCACCGCCCGGCCGAACTCCCCGAGTCCCACCACCGACCGCTACTGACCTTATGTCGTTGTCCCATATAAAAGCAACGATCATTGGATCAGATATATAATCTGCCTTTTGTAGTAGCCAAGGCACTGTGAAATTGAGCAATTGCCCTCCATGTAACAGAGAGAGTATGGCCAGTGCCACCCGTAATATAAAAATACGAGCTTCCCCACCTGCAAACAGTAGTAAATCCAACTAACGTGAGTCTGCGTCATGACTCGTATGTTTGTCTTGGGTGCAAGCATAGATGACCGAGCTGGCAATGCCGGCTACAACCAGGTTATGTCATTTCGCTAAACTAGAGAAAAGAAGAACACTGGTGTACTGTGTACTGGTTGGAGTCCATAGTGCTAGTATAATGCCTGAAACTCCCACAAATGTTAGAGGCCGAGGAAGTGGGAGGATAGATAGATTATTACCACAAATGTTATGTACTGTGCTTCTTGCTAGTGCTACTGTACTGTGCCATTATGTGTTGAATTAATTTTGTGTTACTGTTTAGCTAAGAGTACTGGTTACAACAATATTTTTTTTCTTTCTTGATATAGATGGTACTCCTTCCCAAGACAAACCATCGCGGAAGGAGTTGGCAGCCAGGGCCCGGTGCCGGACACTGGAGGCCATATGCCAGGAGTACCGGCGGCTGGTGGCTCAGGCGGAGGAGGAGGAGGCGGCAGCAGCAGCTGCAGCCTCGTCCGATGCCCCGGGCCCCAGCCAGGCCACAACTCCAGCGGTACGGCGCCGTGGTCTGGTAGCCGCCCGCCGCCGCCGCAATTCGCTAGCAGCCAGCACTGCTGTCCCCCACCCTGGATGCCACTGCAGGGCATTTCGCAGGAAGATTCTCCTCCGGATGGCACGTCTAGAGGAGCAAATGGAGGAGCGGGTCAAAATCATGGTGGACAAACACCTCAAAGCCCACCGAATTTAACATCGAGGACCCTGTTGATTTGCCCCTTTTTATTCCTTGTTTTGGTGGGTGGGAATTGGGCGTTGGGGTTTCGGGACATTCTTTGGACTTTTTTCGTTTTGGACATTTGTTGGGGTTAGGGAGAAGGGTGGGTCAGGTGTGGGATAGTTTATTTTTGTTAGGGTAATAAATTATATTTATACTTAAACATACAATGTTAATGTTTTGTGGGGGGTTACTGTTTTACGAATTAACGTCACATTGGTTTCCTAAACTTTCCTTGCTGCTGCAGGGCCGCAGCCAGTGTTTGATTTAAATAATCTGCCGACGATGATGTAACACAAACAGATAGATGCGGTACCCCTCACTGAGTTATTTGTCCTACTAGTACTGTCAGTCTCTCCTCCTAGTCCATTTATACCTCCCACCAAACTTATCTTACCTGTGATTGATGATTACGTTCGGCACAGCGATGGCTGCATGGTTTCCAGAGAGATTGTAGAAGATGCCATGGTTGTGGTGGTAGTAGTAGAGTAGACACTGGCAGTAGCATTTGCTAAAAAATTAAAAAGAGACAGTCACTTTCCTGAGAGCGACTGTGGGAGGAGTAGTAGAACGAAGTAAAATACAGTACAGAAGAAGACTGCCAAACAAACAATATTGCAGTTGCAACTGCTAAAGTCAAATTAAACATAATGGTGGCGGGGACAGCCTAGTACAAGAAGTTACAAACTGTAGTTGTTTCGATTGAGTCACTTAACTTAACACAATCGTAATTCGTAACCTTTACTGCTGTGTGGTAGGAGTTTGATGATTAATCCAATCAATGACGGCAATTAATTATGATGTACTACTATTAGCCGGTGACAGCTTGCACATAGACTGAGCATGGGTGGGCAAGCAGAAGAAGCTCCTCGCCCTGCCTTGCAATTGAATTAGTGTTGCTTTCACCACATCTGCCCCAGCAAGCGTGTGATCAATTGGTGTACATTTTATTTAGTCACATCACACCTCAATATAAATCACAGCCCGGAGGAAGAGGATTAGGGTTTGATGAATGGATGGGAAGGGGGGTTTGGGGAAAGGTTTGAGAATGAAAAACAGTACGCATGGACAACAAAAGCAAAGCGCAATCTTGGCAGATGACCATGATCTTATACAAAAAATCTATAAAGGGAGAAAAGGGAAATGCATGCATGATGATGAAGATAACTTGATGGTTAATGAGTAGTACTTAATAACTCCTACTAGACAATTAGACAGTACAGGGCAGCAGTATATTCTATGCAATTTGCCTTGCCTGTAATATGCCCTCAGAGACCCAAATTCCATGTTGTACTGGGCTTACTTGTAAAGATAGCAAAGACAATTAAAACACAGTTGTAGGGATCAATTAGCAAACAAACAACACACAACACACAGTCCTAATGATTGAAGAGAAAAAAGGATTCAAATTAATTAAAAGATGAATGATGAATGATACTAAAGTTACTGTATTATCATGCTCAAATTGTGGAGTGGAATCTCGTCCTTCCTCTTGGTCCTATCTTCCATGGACGCTCCGCACATCAATCTTGGTGGCCTTCCTGATGCCGATTGGTAAGGTAAATGTGAGTTGTGTCTCCCAGTATAGCAAGCACAGGGTAAAGGCCGGCCTGTAACGTCTAGATGGAAAAACAAAAGGGGTATTGAAAAATCAATGAATAAAAAAAACATCAATTACGGTGGAGTCCAAGAAGAGAAGAGAGAACACTTTCAGAGTGAGGCGGCTTGGATATATCGTGTAGATTCTGTTTACAGCATTAAGCTACAACAACAACAGGACAGAACAGGCCCACCACAGCACCAGCCCGTGACCCAACCTTCATTTACCTTAATTTTTGACATAGCCAGACAAAAGGCATACACAGCAACTTAGCATTTTCCTAATTAAGTGACAAAATCAATGCGCCGCTGTGAGTCATCACTACACTCGACTACACACCACTACATGGACATGTAGGTCTGCTGTGTTTACTTTCTTGTTGAATTGTTGTGTTTATGTTTACCTTATGCCACTTCATGAAATGCAGTTATTCCTTGAATCATCTCCGATCCAACTGAATGACTGCGTGCAAAGATAGTATGGTCATCATCATGGTGTGGTACGTGTTGTCCAACTACAACTCACTCTGTAGTGACTCCGATTAAGTCCATATTCCATATTAAAAAATTGCAACAGATATTGGCCTGCACCTGCAGTAGTAGGAGTACAATTTGGTTATTAAACAACAAGAAGGGAAACATTGACTGTCACTGACTTGAGTCACTTTGTAGATTAACTAGTAGAGTAGAGTTCGACTTCATGCACAACATCAACAACAAACAACAGCAATCGCTCAGAGTCTGCAAGCATCCAATGCATTCTATCATTACCTGTCTTGCTCTTCTCTTTGGCTGTCAGATCATCAGATGCCTAGTTCTGACAGTTGTTATTTTTTTTTACGGGGCAGTGGCCTCATCATTACTCCAGTCCACATTCATTTTGAGTGTTAGTCGCTGTTTCGGTTTTCGTCTTATTCTTCTGTGGCACTTTGTCACAGTTTAAGTTGCTTCCCATGGTCAGCACTGTGATGATGGGCCGCGGCCTGGGTAGCGCTCATTGATGGTCATTTGAGTTTGCACAAATGTCAGCAAGTTTCTTCAAAGAGTCTCTTGTCTTTCTCTGCCAAGTACCTTCTGTCCTGACAGTGAGGACCTTTGGATGCCTGCTGAGGCTGTAGCCTTCGGACACTGATGAGTTTCGGCTCGAAAACAAAATGGAGGATAGCTATAGTCACGTTTCACTTCTTATGGAGGCGGGACTGGTAAAGGCAACATTTCTTGTACTAATGTCTGGCTTGATGGAAATGTACTTGTGCGAGACAGGAAGATGAAGCAGGACTCTGAAGAGTGGACAGTTAAATGCACAGACATCCAACTCCAATAGGGAAATAAAAAGAGAAGACGGTGGTGATGGATTTGTTGTGATTTGAACCAGAAAGACAGATACACAGACACATAAAGGAAGGAAGAAAGTAACAATTTGAAAGCCTAGTTGTCAGGGAAGAGGAGCTCGTCCTCAAACTCTGGTGGTTCGGACAGAAGTAGGTCCTGTAACGCACTATTTACGTCATCCAAGTCGCTCTCCTCTTCCTGCTGTGATTCACGTATTTTGTAATCCGGTGGTATAAAGTGCTGATTCATTTTGATCATGGTTAACCTCTCCACGCTTTGGGCCGAGAGACTGGTCCTTTTCGAAGTTACAATGGCACCAGCAGCACTGAAAACACGCTCAGAAGAGACACTTGCGACAGGGGAAGCCAGATACTTTATCGCCAGCCTGCTGAGCACTGTCCATTGGCTTCTTTTCCCATACCAATACACCAATGGGTTTCGATCCATGAAGACCTCTGTTGGGTCATCCAGATAGGCCTGGACCATCCGCTCAATGTTCAGGGGTGCTCCGATGTGCTCGGCCTGTTTTGCCTTTGCATCAGCACTGGACTTACCATACCCCTGCTGTAGAAACCAATCAGTTGCACATTGTGCTGTGGATGATCCTGTTCTTGATGTTATTGTTGGTGTAGGTGACTGCTGGGAGGCAAATGCACTGCCCTCAGGCTCCGAAGTAGAACTTGACTCTGGATGCCCTGTAGTACTGGTTATGGCATGGGGTGGGGGGCCTGTAATTAACAGCCATTCGCTTTCGAAAATAGTGGCTTCCTTAGCTATCAAAGTTTTGTAGTTGGCAACATCCACTTCCGAAAAAGGAATTACTGCCTTACTGTTCAGAAATACTTTGTACCGTGGATCCAAAATTGTGGCACTAATGTAATGTGGTTGTGACAAAATGTTATTTTTAATCCTTGTATTTTCCGATAAGCGAGCGGCTAAGGTCTCCGCCAAATGATATGCGTCTTATTTGTCATCCACACCTGCGTACGTTTCAGACACATCCTTCAGCTGTTGCTCTAGCATGTGCAACAATGGGATAGCTTGGCCCATAGTACAGTCCTCCCTGCTGACTTCACGTGTGAAGATCTCAAAAGGAAGTAGCATCTCAGTCAGGCATTTAATGAGGTCCCATTGAGCCATCTCAACGGTCATGCCTCTCACAGTAGGTTCCCTAATCTTTGCATGACATAAGCATTGAGTGGTATGTACAGTTCAAACAGACGATCAAGCATGTAATAAGTTGAGTTCCAACGTGTTGGCACCTCCTGGATGAGCGCTTTGACTGGCATTTTATGCTCACGTTGAATGACCCTCAGCTGCTTCCGGGCTTTAAAAGAATGGTTGAAATGTGTGCATATTCTTCTGCAGGTGACCAGTAAGTTGCTGACTTTGGATTCATTTTTCAAAAAGTCTTGAACAACAATGTTAATGCAGTGTGCCAAACACGGGACCCTGAAATAGCCATCATTGCGCATGGCCAAAACTACATTACTGCCGTTGTCCGTGGCAACAAAACCAATCGTAAGCCCTCTTGGGCGCAGCCACTCAAAGACCTTGGTGTTAAACTCTTCCAAAATGTTTGCAGCAGTATGAGATTTCTGCATGGCAAACATGGCTACAGTTGCATGTTTGCGAGTGGCATGAAAAATCTCTGCACTATCAACACCAGCAGATATCTGTTCTCTAACCCCCGCAAAACAGATCCAGTGTGCAGTGATGCACATGTAATCTGTGGCTTGGCAACTGGTCCACATGTCTGTAGTCAGGTGGATACTGTGAACAGCACTCTGCTTCAAGGCCTTTCCTAGCAATTCCAGCACGTCGTGATGTAGTGCTGGAACTGCAACTCTGGCAAAATAGTAGCGGCTGGGAACATGCCATTTTGGGCAGATGGTTGACACAAATTCCACAAAACCCACCCCTTCAACAAAAGAAAAAGGGAGAAGGTCCAGTGCTAACATTTTAGCCAGCTTCGCATTGTACAAACGTGCTATTGGGTGGTTGCGTTCGTACTGCCCCTCACCCCCAAACATGATGATAATGGTAGGCTGCATGGTTTTCCTTTCTCTTAGGCTCAACGCACTTTTTGGTAGTACGGACCTGGTACTTCTTGGTGTCTCCGGCTGACTCTTACTCTTGTGCCACTGAGATGTTGCTGAAGATGTGTGCAACGTTAAGACTGCACTGCTGGGATCAGGGACACCTTGTGTACCACTACCAGAGAGAATGTCTCCCTGTCCTTCCTCTTCCACCGTGATCGGATCTTCTTCTTCTACTCCTTTATCCCCACCAACACCAATGGTTGCAGTTTTTTTTCTGCCGCAAAGGTGGTCCTCCCAGCTGATCAAGTGGTGTTTTTTCAAATGGGTCATTTGGCCTCCCGTACCATAGTTTGTACCAAGCTTACCACGACTAACAGAGGTATTACAATTGGAGCATATAGCAATGTTCTCCTCCTTTTCGCTAACCGTAAAGAAGTCCCAAACTGGGGAGCTTAACTTTGGCCTCCTGCTGGAGGTGCCACTTCCAATGCCGGATGATCTGTAGGGTGTGTGTTGAATTTGACTCTGTGCTGCTGTACCACTACCTACTCCTACAGAGGTGGTGGTTGTGCTGGATGTAGGTCGCTGCCGGGCCTTTGCTAATGCAAATATGGAAGCTGTAGGTCATGTTGGTGTTACCTGTGGAGGTATGCGTGCTACATCCCTCGCAGCGATTTTGGATAGGGTAAGAATGTTGGTCTCCATCTCCTCTGGGCCGGGAGTGATGTTCGTGATGACTGGCTCGTCGTCATCATCATCATCTTGCTGTTCTACATCGACCTCCATAAGTGTAAGGCTTTCCGGAACCTTCCTTTTCCCTAGCTTGGTCTTGGAACGTGGCTCCCTCTCAGACTCAGTTTGTGGCTTCCAAGTGGCATCTAGATCATCAGAAGGGGGGCTTGGTGAAGAACTTGATGGACTACCCCTCCTTTTCCTTGCTGGGGATTTGGAAGACAATGGATCTTCTGAATGAGTGGCTTCTTCTTTTACCTCTGCATGAGGCTCAATTTCCTGAACTGCCCCTACTTCAGGAGGAACAACAACTACTATTGCGGGCAGTGGTTGCGGCTGTTGTTGTTGACCACTTATCTGCTGTGTTTCCTCCTGCGTTGATTGGGTACTACTTTGAGATAGCGATAAGTTTATCTCAGGCTCAGCATCACTGCTTTCCACCATTAGGCTGGCTACCTCTTCCACACTCATGTGCTTGGGCCTGGGTTGGTGGGTTGGGCCCACTGATGCGGAGGTGCTGCCCCCAGCTTGCCCCCCGGACACCGCTGCTGCAGGCGCAATTTTTTTTCCCAAAAAGGTATTGGCCGGCACACCAGACTTCAGTGTCACTTCCTTCTTCTGTTCCTTCTTCTTCTCAATAGCAACTTTCTTGGTACTGGAGGACCTGGTACCTGCTTTCTTTGGGCCCATCTTCTTCAGATGTCAGCAGCACTCAGTTGCAGAGATGTCTGGTCAGGTCACACGTCACGTTGTGTTGTGTGTACAGCAGCAGGATGTCTGTCTGGAAGTGCAACGGGCAATGATGAGAGACACACCTCCTCCTCAGTCTTTGTGCACCTAAAAGCAAAAAAGCCAGAACATCAGTCAAACATAGCACAAATCAAACAAATAGAATATAGAACTTAGTGTGTGGTGGCCTCAATTATAAAATTTCAGAAACTCTGTGAACAACAACACACAGTCTAGCCATTTATGAGACGTTGACAACAAGGCCAGGGCTTTCCTGGCTACTGTGTAGTGCTAGTGTACACTCTGGAAGAATAAGAATAGTAAAGAACAAAAACTAAAATGTACTGGAGCATGTTTGGCCTAAATTTGTGCATCACGTGGGATGTATTATATAGCAGCATCAGGGAGCTGCAGCTGGCAATGGGGATGGATTTGGAAGCAGTAAGACAAGAGGAACAATGGAAAGACACGCAGGCCTATGTGGCAAAAACAGCACACTAATAACTACCACAACAAAATGGCCCCCAGAAACATGGTGACTCACAGGCACAAGGCACGGCAAACAATGAACTCAAGCAGGCCTATATATGGGCAGACAAAGGATGCCTTATAAAACACACACAGCTTTAATGCAAAAACTAAAATCCACATGGCTAAAAACACTTTTGAAAGTTAGACAACCACTACAACAACACAATTATAATTACACAGTACACACGCAAAAAGGCATTTATTTAACACACCCAAAAAGTGAAATAGTCAGACCCTCCAAAAAAACCCACATTTCGCAATTCAATTGAATCAATTCAATGCCATCCATGGCCTAAATGATGTCAAAATTCCACAGACTACACAGAAACAGTTTTATGCACCCATGGTGACTACCTCTGGGCCTACTGGCATACTGGGCCGCAAGCTTGGAGGCCTATGGCAAAAGCACAGTGGCTGGCTTTACAAAATGGCCGCCACCCACATGGCCAGGCCACCCAAAATAACAAAAAGTGAAGACAAAGGACAGGACCAGGCAGTTGGAGACTCTGGGCAACTTCCTTCCTCTTGAAAAAATTGTAAAACAAAAAAAGTGACTCCTTGCTCACCAAACTACATCTAAATGACAACCTGAGGAGTTTTTGTGCAAAATAACTAAATCAACATTTACGAGAAGGTTTTATGATGCTCGAGAGATATTCTTCGCCAGATTGTAAATTCTGCGTGTTCGGTATCGCGATCGTCACAAAAAGTCGTTATCGCGCGCGCGAAAACGTACATTGAGCGCGCGAAGAAGATAAAAAGTGTAAGTCCGCGTTATCGCGCAGTGCGGACTTGCCCAAAGTCCGCGAGCTGAACGCCCAGGGTTACCTACTGGCTGAAAAGGCCTATTTATTTAACAAACACCCAAAAAAATAAAATACCACCCCAAAACCCACATTTTGCAAATCAATCCAATGCCATCCATGGCCTAAATTATGTTACAATTCAACAGACAACACAGAAACAGTTTTTATGCACCCATGAGGATGACTACCTCCGGGCCTACTGGCACACTAGGCCGCAAGCTTGGAGGCCTATAGCAAAAGCACAGTGGCTGTTCACACAAAATGGCCGCCAACACATGGCCAGGCCACCCAGAACAACAAGAAAAGGAACACAAGACAGACAATGCAGGCCTATGGCAAAAGCACAATGCCTGGCTTTACAAAATGGCCGCCACCCACATGGCCAGGCCACCCAAAATAACAAAAAAGTGAAGACAAAGGACAGGACCAGGCAGTTGGAGACTCTGGGCAACTTGCTACCTCTTGAAAAAAATTGTAAAACAAAAAAAAGTGACTCCTTGCTCACCAAACTACATCTAAATGACAACCTGAGGAGTTTTTGTGCAAAATGAACTAAATCAACATTTTCGAGAAGGTTTTATGATGCTCGAGAGATATTCTTCGCCAGATTGTAAATTCTGCGTGTTCGGCATCGCGATCGTCACAAAAAGTCATTATCGCGCGCGCAAAACGTACATTGAGCGTGCGAAGAAGATAAAAGTGTAAGTCTGCGTTGTCGCGCAGTGCGGACTTGCCCAAAGTCCGCGAGCTGAACGCCCAGGGTTACCTACTGGCTGAAAAGGCCTAGTTATTTAACAAACACCCCAAAAAATAAAATACCACCCCAAAACCCACATTTTGCAAATCAATCCAATGCCATCCATGGCCTAAATTATGTTACAATTCAACAGACAACACAGAAACAGTTTTTATGCACCCATGAGGATGACTACCTCCGGGCCTACTGGCACACTAGGCCGCAAGCTTGGAGGCCTATGGCAAAAGCACAGTGGCTGTTCACACAAAATGGCCGCCAACACATGGCCAGGCCACCCAGAACAACAAGAAAAGGAACACAAGACAGACAATGCAGGCCTATGGCAAAAGCACAATGCCTGGCTTTACAAAATGGCCGCCACCCACATGGCCAGGCCACCCAAAATAACAAAAAAGTGAAGACAAAGGACAGGACCAGGCAGTTGGAGACTCTGGGCAACTTGCTACCTCTTGAAAAAAATTGTAAAACAAAAAAAAGTGACTCCTTGCTCACCAAACTACATCTAAATGACAACCTGAGGAGTTTTTTGTGCAAAATGAACTAAATCAACATTTTCGAGAAGGTTTTATGATGCTCGAGAGATATTCTTCGCCAGATTGTAAATTCTGCGTGTTCGGCATCGCGATCGTCACAAAAAGTCGTTATCGCGCACGCGAAAACGTACATTGAGCGCGCGAAGAAGTTAAAAAGTGTAAGTCCGCGTTGTCGCGCAGTGCAGACTTGCCCAAAGTCCGCGAGCTGAACGCCCAGGGTTACCTACTGGCTGAAAAGGCCTATTTATTTAACAAACACCCAAAAAATGAAATACACCCCAAAAACCACTTTTACCAATTCAAACCAATGCCATCCATGGATGCCCGGCCTACATGATGTTTAAACTTTAAATTCAACAGACACCACAGAAACATGCACCCATGGGTACCTCTGGCTCTAGTCCGGGCCTACTGCCTGAAATTCCAATCAAAGAAAAACAACTAGGCCCCTGCCGAAACTACAGGCCACAACAATACATTTAAAAACTATGGAAATCCCCCCAAAAAATGTAGGTACAAACAAGCCCCAATCAAACAAACAAGTACACCAATTCTCCAACTTACTTGTAAAATCTCAAATCCAAGAGTCCTCAAATCCAATCCAATGATATGATGCAGCAGGCAGACACAAAAAGTGATCCTTCCAGCTCCAAATCCAAATGAAAGTGAACAGCACATGGACAAAACACTGGGAGGAGCCAGCTGGACAGGAACAGGAAGTTTGAGAATCAGGGGCACTTCCTTCCTCTTGGAAAAAAAGAAAAAGGACTCCTTGCTCACCAAACTACATCTCTAAATGACAACCTGAGGAGTTTTTTGTGCAAAATGAACTAATTCATAATTTTCGAGAAGGTTTTATGATGCTCGAGATATATTCTTCACCAGATTGTAGTTTCTTCGTGTTCGGGATCGCGATCTTACCAACACTGCCGCCGGAAGTCAGATCGCGCGTCCGAATGACGTGTTCGCGTTCGCACACTCTCGCGGGATCGTGCGGCCGGATTCCAAATCTCGTGGCGCCCGCGAACGGATAGGAAGTCGCGTCGGCGAACGCAGAATCACGGTAGGTCGTTACCGCGCGCGCGAGAACGTATATTGAGCGCGCGAAGAAGAAAAACAGCTACGCTATGCCGCAAATTGCGTAGTGCACGGTAACTTCGCGTTCTACGCGAATCGCGAAGTTACCGTAACTTCGCAAATTCCGCGAGCGTATCGTAGTTCACCGCCCAGGGTTAGTATTTTCAAACACAGAATGTTAAAACGAACTTCACTAAAAGATGTATTTTATCATTCTAAGTTCAGGCATACTAAATTCGTTTTTCTACCATGTTCCCTGGGTCAGTTAGGATTATAAGATGTTATAATCAAACTGCCCATTCTGGCCTATGGGGACAGGTAGCCTTGCAATAGTGAAAAACAAAATAGGCTGTAATTCACTATCAGGACATGCCACACACATCAGGGCATGTCCTACCTCTTACATACAATGCACCCTGCCAACAGGCCTACTTTAGGGGTGACTAACATGCAGAAAAGGGAAGGTTTGGGGACTGGTAAGTGGGTGCACTTACCAAGTCGACATGGCAGTACCAGACTGCACACAGGCTCTGCAATGGGAGGCCTGAGACACGCTTTCCAAGCTGCTCCGGTGGGTGGCACAACCAGTGCTGCAAGCCCACCAGCATCATTTGATTTACAGGCCCTGGGCACACGCGGTGCACTATACTAGGGTCTGACAGTAAATCAAATAAGCCAATCATGGAGTCACTAATCCATACATCAATTCATCATAGGGAGCACTTGCACTTTGGCACTGATTAGCAGTGGCAAAGTGCCCAAAGCATCTAAACCAGCAAAAATAGGTCAACAACAGAGGAGGCATCGCGAAAAAATGGAAGGGAGACCCACACCAATGGTACCAGGTCTAACACGTGTCCATCATTCTTCTTTTTGCATTTGTCACCCCGAGTGGTACGGGTATGCCCAGACGTGGGTCCCGTGCTCTCCATGCCACTGGAGTCAAGCTATCCTGGCTGATGAGGGCTGAAAGCCCGAAACCGGTCCTAGGATGCTTGTTTCCAGTCCAGTGAGGACCTGGCCTGGCAGTTCGGGCTGGACTGTTCCCATTGGGCGCAGGGTCAAGACTGATTTCCATATGGCTGGGTCCAAACTGGAATGGCATGGTGAGCAAAATAATGATGGATTTAGGCCCAGATCTCTGTACTGGGGTGAATGTATGACATTGTTCTGCATTCTGTCCATCATTCTTCTTTTGCATTTGTCACCCAGAGTGGGACGGGTATGCCCAGACGTGGGTCCCGTGCTCTCCATGCCACTGGAGTCAAGCTATCCTGGCTGATGAGGGCTGAAAGCCCGAAACTGGTCCTAGGATGCTTGTTTCCAGTCCAGTGAGGACCTGGCCTGGCCGTGCTGGACTGTTCCCATTGGGCGCAGGGTCAAGACTGATTTGCATATGGCTGGGTCCAAACTGGAATGGCATGGTGAGCAAAAAAACGATGGATTTAGGCCCACATCTCTCTACTGGGGTGAATGTATGACATTGTTCTGCATTCTGTCCATCATTCTTCTTTTTGCATTTGTCACCCCGAGTGGGACGGGTATGCCCAGACGTGGGTCCCGTGCTCTCCATTCCACTGGAGTCAAGCTATCCTGGCTGATGAGGGCTGAAAGCCCGAAACCAGTCCTAGGATGCTTGTTTCCAGTCCAGTGAGGACCTGGCCTGGCAGTTCGGGCTGTACTGTTCCCATTGCGCGGAGGGTCAAGACTGATTTGCATATGGTGGGTCCAAACTGGAATGGCATGGTGAGCAAAAAAACGATGGATTTAGGCCCAGATCTCTGTACTGGGGTGAATGTATGACATTGTTCTGCATTCTGTCCATCATTCTTCTTTTTGCATTTGTCACCCCGAGTGGGACGGTAATGCCCAGACATGGGTCACGTGCTCTCCATGCCACTGGAGGCAAGCTATCCTGGCTGATGAGGGCTGAAAGCCCGAAACCGGTCCTAGGATGCTTGTTTCCAGTCCAGTGAGGACCTGGCCTGGCAGTTCGGGCTGGACTGTTCCCATTGGGCGCAGGGTCAAGACTGATTTACATATGGCTGGGTCCAAACTGGAATGGCATGGTGAGCAAAATAATGATTGATTTAGGTCCAGATCTCTGTACTGTGGTGAATGTATGACATTGTTCTGCATTCTGTCCATCATTCTTCTTTTTGCATTTGTCACCCCGAGTGGGACGGGTATGCCCAGACGTGGGTCCCGTGCTCTCCATGCCACTGGAGTCAAGCTATCCTGGCTGATGAGGGCTGAAAGCCCGAAACTGGTCTTAGGATGCTTGTTTCCAGTCCAGTGAGGACCTGGCCTGGCAGCTCGGGCTGGACTGTTCCCATTGGGCGCAGGGTCAAGACTGATTTGCATATGGCTGGGTCCAAACTGGAATGGCATGGTGAGCAAAAAAACGATGGATTTAGGCCCAGATCTCTGTACTGGGGTGAATGTATGACATTGTTCTGCATTCTGTCCATCATTCTTCTTTTTGCATTTGTCACCCGAGTGGGACGGGTATGCCCAGATGTGGGTCCCGTGCTCTCCATTCCACTGCAGTCAAGCTATCCTGGCTGATGAGGGCTGAAAGCCTGAAACCGGTCCTAGGATGCTTGTTTCCAGTCCAGTGAGGACCTGGCCTGGCAGTTCGGGCTGTACTGTTCCCATTGCGCAGAGGGTCAATACTGATTTGCATATGGTGGGTCCAAACTGGAATGGCATGGTGAGCAAAAAACGATGGATTTAGGCCCAGATCTCTGTACTGGGGTGAATGTATGACATTGTTCTGCATTCTGTCCATCATTCTTCTTTTTGCATTTGTCACCCCGAGTGGGACGGGTATGCCCAGACGTGGGTCACGTGCTCTCCATGCCACTGGAGGCAAGCTATCCTGGCTGATGAGGGCTGAAAGCCCGAAACCGGTCCTAGGATGCTTGTTTCCAGTCCAGTGAGGACCTGGCCTGGCAGTTCGGGCTGGACTGTTCCCATTGGGCGCAGGGTCAAGACTGATTTGCATATGGCTGGGTCCAAACTGGAATGGCATGGTGAGCAAAAACCGATGGATTTAGGCCCAGATCGCTGTACTGGGGTGAATGTATGACATTGTTCTGCATTCTGTCCATCATTCTTCTTTTTGCATTTGTCACCCCGAGTGGGACGGGTATGCCCAGACGTGGGTCCCGTGCTCTCCATGCCACTGGAGTCAAGCTATCCTGGCTGATGAGGGCTGAAAGCCCGAAACTGGTCCTAGGATGCTTGTTTCCAGTCCAGTGAGGACCTGGCCTGGCAGCTCGGGCTGGACTGTTCCCATTGGGCGCAGGGTCAAGACTGATTTGCATATGGCTGGGTCCAAACTGGAATGGCATGGTGAGCAAAAAACGATGGATTTAGGCCCAGATCTCTGTACTGGGGTTTATGTATGACATTGTTCTGCATTCTGTCCATCATTCTTCTTTTTGCATTTGTCACCCCGAGTGGGACGGGTATGCCCAGATGTGGGTCCCGTGCTCTCCATTCCACTGCAGTCAAGCTATCCTGGCTGATGAGGGCTGAAAGCCCGAAACAGGTCCTAGGATGCTTGTTTCCAGTCCAGTGAGGACCTGGCCTGGCAGTTCGGGCTGGACTGTTCCCATTGGGCGCAGGGTCAAGACTGATTTGCATATGGCTGGGTCCAAACTGGAATGGCATGGTGAGCAAAAAACGATGGATTTAGGCCCAGATCTCTGTACTGGGGTGAATGTATGACATTGTTCTGCATTCTGTCCATCATTCTTCATTTTGCATTTGTCACCCCGAGTGGGATGGGTATGCCCAGACGTGGGTCCCGTGCTCTCCATGCCACTGGAGTCAAGCTATCCTGGCTGATGAGGGCTGAAAGGCCGAAACCGGTCCTAGGATGCTTGTTTCCAGTCCAGTGAGGACCAGGCCTGGCAGTTCGGGCTGGACTGTTCCCATTGGGTGCAGGGTCAAGACTGATTTGCATATGGCTGGGTCCAAACTGGAATGGCAAGGTGAGCAAAAAAAGTGATGGATTTAGGCCCAGATCTCTGTACTGGGGTGAATGTATGACATTGTTCTGCATTCTGTCCATCATTCTTCTTTTTGCATTTGTCACCCCGAGTGGGACGGGTATGCCCAGACGTGGGTCACGTGCTCTCCATGCCACTGGAGTCAAGCTATCCTGGCTGATGAGGGCTGAAAGCCCGAAACCGGTCCTATGATGCTTGTTTCCAGTCCAGTGAGCACCTGGCCTGGCAGTTCGGGCTGGACTGTTCCCATTGGGCGCAGGGTCAAGACTGATTTGCATATGGCTGGGTCCAAACTGGAATGGCATGTTGAGCAAAAAAAACGATGGATTTAGGCCCAGATCTCTGTACTGGGGTGAATGTATGACATTGTTCTGCATTCTGTCCATCATTCTTCTTTTTGCATTTGTCACCCCGAGTGGGACGGGTATGCCCAGACGTGGGTCACGTGCTCTCCATGCCACTGGAGTCAAGCTATCCTGGCTGATGAGGGCTGAAAGCCTGAAACCGGTCCTAGGATGCTTGTTTCCAGTCCAGTGAGCACCTGGCCTGGCAGTTCGGGCTGGACTGTTCCCATTGGGCGCAGGGTCAAGACTGATTTCCATATGGCTGGGTCCAAACTGGAATGGCATGGTGAGCAAAATAATGATGGATTTAGGCCCAGATCTCTGTACTGGGGTGAATGTATGACATTGTTCTGCATTCTGTCCATCATTCTTCTTTTTGCATTTGTCACCCAGAGTGGGACGGGTATGCCCAGACGTGGGTCCCGTGCTCTCCATGCCACTGGAGTCAAGCTATCCTGGCTGATGAGGGCTGAAAGCCCGAAACTGGTCCTAGGATGCTTGTTTCCAGTCCAGTGAGGACCTGGCCTGGCCGTGCTGGACTGTTCCCATTGGGCGCAGGGTCAAGACTGATTTGCATATGGCTGGGTCCAAACTGGAATGGCATGGTGAGCAAAAAAACGATGGATTTAGGCCCAGATCTCTGTACTGGGGTGAATGTATGACATTGTTCTGCATTCTGTCCATCATTCTTCTTTTTGCATTTGTCACCCCGAGTGGGACGGGTATGCCCAGATGTGGGTCCCGTGCTCTCCATTCCACTGGAGTCAAGCTATCCTGGCTGATGAGGGCTGAAAGCCCGAAACCAGTCCTAGGATGCTTGTTTCCAGTCCAGTGAGGACCTGGCCTGGCAGTTCGGGCTGTACTGTTCCCATTGCGCGGAGGGTCAAGACTGATTTGCATATGGTGGGTCCAAACTGGAATGGCATGGTGAGCAAAAAAACGATGGATTTAGGCCCAGATCTCTGTACTGGGGTGAATGTATGACATTGTTCTGCATTCTGTCCATCATTCTTCTTTTTGCATTTGTCACCCCGAGTGGGACGGTAATGCCCAGACATGGGTCACGTGCTCTCCATGCCACTGGAGGCAAGCTATCCTGGCTGATGAGGGCTGAAAGCCCGAAACCGGTCCTAGGATGCTTGTTTCCAGTCCAGTGAGGACCTGGCCTGGCAGTTCGGGCTGGACTGTTCCCATTGGGCGCAGGGTCAAGACTGATTTACATATGGCTGGGTCCAAACTGGAATGGCATGGTGAGCAAAATAATGATTGATTTAGGTCCAGATCTCTGTACTGTGGTGAATGTATGACATTGTTCTGCATTCTGTCCATCATTCTTCTTTTTGCATTTGTCACCCCGAGTGGGACGGGTATGCCCAGACGTGGGTCCCGTGCTCTCCATGCCACTGGAGTCAAGCTATCCTGGCTGATGAGGGCTGAAAGCCCGAAACTGGTCTTAGGATGCTTGTTTCCAGTCCAGTGAGGACCTGGCCTGGCAGCTCGGGCTGGACTGTTCCCATTGGGCGCAGGGTCAAGACTGATTTGCATATGGCTGGGTCCAAACTGGAATGGCATGGTGAGCAAAAAAACGATGGATTTAGGCCCAGATCTCTGTACTGGGGTGAATGTATGACATTGTTCTGCATTCTGTCCATCATTCTTCTTTTGCATTTGTCACCCCGAGTGGGACGGGTATGCCCAGATGTGGGTCCCGTGCTCTCCATTCCACTGCAGTCAAGCTATCCTGGCTGATGAGGGCTGAAAGCCTGAAACCGGTCCTAGGATGCTTGTTTCCAGTCCAGTGAGGACCTGGCCTGGCAGTTCGGGCTGTACTGTTCCCATTGCGCGGAGGGTCAATACTGATTTGCATATGGTGGGTCCAAACTGGAATGGCATGGTGAGCAAAAAAACGATGGATTTAGGCCCAGATCTCTGTACTGGGGTGAATGTATGACATTGTTCTGCATTCTGTCCATCATTCTTCTTTTTGCATTTGTCACCCCGAGTGGGACGGGTATGCCCAGACGTGGGTCACGTGCTCTCCATGCCACTGGAGGCAAGCTATCCTGGCTGATGAGGGCTGAAAGCCCGAAACCGGTCCTAGGATGCTTGTTTCCAGTCCAGTGAGGACCTGGCCTGGCAGTTCGGGCTGGACTGTTCCCATTGGGCGCAGGGTCAAGACTGATTTGCATATGGCTGGGTCCAAACTGGAATGGCATGGTGAGCAAAAAACCGATGGATTTAGGCCCAGATCGCTGTACTGGGGTGAATGTATGACATTGTTCTGCATTCTGTCCATCATTCTTCTTTTTGCATTTGTCACCCCGAGTGGGACGGGTATGCCCAGACGTGGGTCCCGTGCTCTCCATGCCACTGGAGTCAAGCTATCCTGGCTGATGAGGGCTGAAAGCCCGAAACTGGTCCTAGGATGCTTGTTTCCAGTCCAGTGAGGACCTGGCCTGGCAGCTCGGGCTGGACTGTTCCCATTGGGCGCAGGGTCAAGACTGATTTGCATATGGCTGGGTCCAAACTGGAATGGCATGGTGAGCAAAAAACGATGGATTTAGGCCCAGATCTCTGTACTGGGGTTTATGTATGACATTGTTCTGCATTCTGTCCATCATTCTTCTTTTTGCATTTGTCACCCCGAGTGGGACGGGTATGCCCAGATGTGGGTCCCGTGCTCTCCATTCCACTGCAGTCAAGCTATCCTGGCTGATGAGGGCTGAAAGCCCGAAACAGGTCCTAGGATGCTTGTTTCCAGTCCAGTGAGGACCTGGCCTGGCAGTTCGGGCTGGACTGTTCCCATTGGGCGCAGGGTCAAGACTGATTTGCATATGGCTGGGTCCAAACTGGAATGGCATGGTGAGCAAAAAAACGATGGATTTAGGCCCAGATCTCTGTACTGGGGTGAATGTATGACATTGTTCTGCATTCTGTCCATCATTCTTCATTTTGCATTTGTCACCCCGAGTGGGATGGGTATGCCCAGACGTGGGTCCCGTGCTCTCCATGCCACTGGAGTCAAGCTATCCTGGCTGATGAGGGCTGAAAGGCCGAAACCGGTCCTAGGATGCTTGTTTCCAGTCCAGTGAGGACCAGGCCTGGCAGTTCGGGCTGGACTGTTCCCATTGGGTGCAGGGTCAAGACTGATTTGCATATGGCTGGGTCCAAACTGGAATGGCAAGGTGAGCAAAAAAGTGATGGATTTAGGCCCAGATCTCTGTACTGGGGTGAATGTATGACATTGTTCTGCATTCTGTCCATCATTCTTCTTTTGCATTTGTCACCCCGAGTGGGACGGGTATGCCCAGACGTGGGTCACGTGCTCTCCATGCCACTGGAGTCAAGCTATCCTGGCTGATGAGGGCTGAAAGCCCGAAACCGGTCCTATGATGCTTGTTTCCAGTCCAGTGAGCACCTGGCCTGGCAGTTCGGGCTGGACTGTTCCCATTGGGCGCAGGGTCAAGACTGATTTGCATATGGCTGGGTCCAAACTGGAATGGCATGTTGAGCAAAAAAACGATGGATTTAGGCCCAGATCTCTGTACTGGGGTGAATGTATGACATTGTTCTGCATTCTGTCCATCATTCTTCTTTTTGCATTTGTCACCCCGAGTGGGACGGGTATGCCCAGACGTGGGTCACGTGCTCTCCATGCCACTGGAGTCAAGCTATCCTGGCTGATGAGGGCTGAAAGCCTGAAACCGGTCCTAGGATGCTTGTTTCCAGTCCAGTGAGCACCTGGCCTGGCAGTTCGGGCTGGACTGTTCCCATTGGGCGCAGGGTCAAGACTGATTTGCATATGGCTGGGTCCAAACTGGAATGGCATGTTGAGCAAAAAAAACGATGGATTTAGGCCCAGATCTCTGTCCTGGGGTGAATGTATGACATTGTTCTGCATTCTGTCCATCATTCTTCTTTTTGCATTTGTCACCCCGAGTCACACATTTCCTACCACCCAGTGTTACCCCAAATCTTCCAATGAAAATGGTACCTCACTTTTGTGGGTGGGCCTAGCCACGGTGTCTAGAGGTATTCCCGGTCGTGGATCGCAGGAATTTGTTTTAGAAACAACGATGAGAGGTATCCTGTGCCCTGAAAACCTGGTGGCACACTGATGTCACAAATGGATGTGGCAAGGGGCGGTGGCCTGAAGCAGAAGGAATTCTGCGTTGGCCCTACCCTTGAGTTTGCAAGCACTGGACGTTCCTTTAAAGGCCTTTACCTTCACCCACGCTAAAGAGGTTAATGGCTATTTACCGTTTGACCATCATAAGTGTCAAAATTGGGACTTCTCAGCGTATTTTGTTTCTGTTTTATATAGAAGTAATTCATCATAGTCAAGCTTTTATGTTTTAGAGATTTATTTGCTTCTTCTGGTTTGGATTCTACTTATCATCAATTGCCAGTATTTACCTCTTTATGGATAGCTCCAGGTGAGCTGTAGATACCCACATGACTCTTCCCACATTTAGAGTAGGTGTAACATCTTAAGGGGTCCAATTTGTGTATTGCTTGTCGTTGTTAAATAGGCTCTGTGTTAGAAATTAAATTGGTTTATTTAAATGTTGACCTGCTAGCGGCTTTTTTCACCAGTGCGCAAGCTCTCTCCCATTTCTTTTCTGACAGCTCTTCGCCATAGTCTTGCTGCATCTTCAGTACAATTCTCAGGAGACCAAAGTGTCCCTCTGATGGCATCTATGTGTGCGAGGCTTGACAATCGGTTCCTAGCAATCTTAAATGCCTTTGTGAACCACGCAATAACATATCATGTTCAAATGGCCAGATAATAACTATCTGTATCAAGAACCAACAATCCTCTGTCTTGCAGGGTTAGCTTCAGCGCCTTATTTTTTGCTCTATTTCTCTCTCTGCCACAGAAACAGTTAGCAATCTGCCCACAATAATAAATATGGATCTCAGCAGTTGGCACAAGTTATCCTGAAATGTGCACAGACACCTAAGTAGAAACACCACCTGGGCTAGAGCTATTCATCCCATAAATGACAAGGTCAGGAAAACCCTGAGGTCCATTGATTTGCGCAGCTTGACACTATTCTAGCTATGTAAAATTTACCACTGAAGGCTGCTTTCTTTTTAACTGTTTACCTCAGTATCAAAAGTCTCTGGTTTCCCAGTGGAGTGGGAGCACATGTAGTTAATTTGCCTATTAGTTGACAGTGCCACCAAATGGAACATCAAAGATTTGTTTCATTTTTTCCAAGGTCATAAATGTTGCTAAATTTACTACTTTCTACTTTAATGTAATAACACATTAGTATTAGTTTCCTGTTTCCTCATAAACATCGACATATCTTCAACATAGAACGACACAATATGCTCCATGCATCCCAATGTGATGCCGTGTCCTGTCATAGTTGTATGTAACATCAATATCAGTGGTGCTACTGCTAAAGTGAATAACAGGGGTGACAGTGAGCATCCCTGTCTGGTGCCCCCTCCAAAGTACCTATCTAGCAGATATTGTGCCATTGGTGCACAACCAGGCAAGACTGCTGGTATACACTAGTATCACACAGAAAATAAATATTGACCCAAAGTTCATCATCTCCAGAACTTGCAACACATACATCGATCCAATTGTATCAAATGCTTTCTCTGCATATAATTGCATAGTCTTGTACTCCTCGTCAGCATCAGATGTTTTAGTCATAGTGTGAGATAGCCTTTTATAACTTTGTGTTTCATACCAAGATGGTTTACATGCACACTGGTCTTTGTGAATTAATGTTAAGATTATTGTTTGCAGTCTCAGGGTGATGGCTTTGCTGCTTGTAAGTTGTGTCAAATTCTGCTTGCAATCCATCACCCCCAGGGGTTTTCACATTATTCACACTCTGAACAGCCTTAGTGATTTTCTCTCTGGATAAGTCTACCTCTTGGAGATTCTAAGGTTGCCAGTGGCAGTTGCTGACTTTGAAAATGGTGGGGCAAAAATGTAAATATTATAAAGTCTTACCTTGATGAATGCAAGCACTCTGAGTCCCGAAGTTATTCCTGCAACCTCGTTGCCTGCTTGTGAAGCTGTAACCTAGCTGGGAAAAATAAGCCTGAGCTCCCCAGTCAATCCAAGCACTACTCTTTATGCTGCATATAATACTAAACAGCATAGGAGCAGAGCTAGGATTTGCTGGGGCATGCTAGTACATAGCTCCATTTAAGACCGATGGGGCTGTGTCTCTGCTGACGCAGCTTCATGGTAGCCTTCAATGGGGAAGCCTTAACTGTGCATGTCAGATTGGCCACAGCAAAAATACCAGCTAGTCTGACATGCGCAGCTCAGTTTCAGTGTCAGCTGCTGTCTCACCCATGTTGAGCTCTGTAGCCCCGCCCACAAGGAAACAGAATGAATGAAGGGACGGCCATACGGGGCTATTTTCATTAGTCAAAAATAGCCTTGGACCGTAGTGGCTCGCAGCAGTATGGGATCAATGGCCCTGTGCCCCTATGAAGAAACTGCAGCTGAAGGTTGCCTGCAAGATGTGGAAAGATACCGTTCACCCAACCCCCAGATATCCTTACCAGGTGTGAGACTACATTTTGCATGTATAGATCCCTTAAATCTCAGCTGAAACATTATTTCTTACTTCGGTGAGCACTAATGTGTCATACAGGTGCCTAATAAAGGAATCTACCCTTTGATTTCAGTCCACATGTGGAGTTTATTTTTGCGATGCTGCAAAACAAAATTTGCTCCACGTACTAACTAGAACATATAGGTGTATTTCACCACTTCCACGTTTCCAAATTTTCAAAGGAGGTTTTTCACCATTCCATCTTCCATACCACAATCCTAGGAATCTCTTAATCCCATCTGATGAAGAAATTATTAGTGAGCACACTAAGGAATATGCCTGCCTAGAGAAGAGGCCTATTGACTCCAGGGACATCAAATAATAAACATAATGTCAAGTTCCTAGATTAAAATATCTCACTGCTCCCAAAATGAAGGAAACATTAACTTACTCCTTCTCTGCACTATATTTCTTTCTTTTTGTATCACTGCCTAGGGACATAGCTAATTTTAGAAGTTCTGTTCATGCCTCACCAAGACTATGTAAAGGGGCTGAATACTGTAGGTCCTAGGAGATCCACAAATTATGCATCTCATCAAGTGCATCACATCTAGGTGCAGCTTCTCCGATAAGGTGGAGGAGCTTCGCCCCATTAAGTGTAAAAAGAAAATGATAATAACGCAATGTTCTGTAAGGTGCCAGCCAGGTTGGGACACGGCGGGGCGGGGCTTGTCACAGCCTGGGAGAAGGAGGAGGGGTAGTTGCAGCTGCACCTGAAGTGCTCATGACGGTTTGCACAGCCGGGTGGAGAACATGCACACCCTCCCAGCCCCTGTCTGAACACCAAACCACTGCGCTCAGACCAATAATGATGCCGCTGTCATGGTGACAGCAGCGCCGTGATTGGGTAGGGGAGTCTGGGAGCCTGGGTGCTTCCTGTTCCTGTTCTTGTGTCAGAGGAGAACCTGCGGCTGGCAACCGGCGACAACAAGGTAAGTTTTTTTCTCGAAACCCCCTCCCTGCCCCCACCACCATTTCCTACCAGCCGCTACTGATCACATCATGTGTAGGTCACACTTTTAGCTCATAGCTAGCCTAATTTGCACTCATCCTAGCATTACCATTACCACGCAGTCACTTCCAGAGAATGCCCTTCCCACACATTGCATTTACCACGCAAGTCTTACCCATGCATACTTTTACAACAAAAACTTAAGTATTTCGCAGGTAAGTGAAACCGCTTTTTATATATATATATATATATATAGGTAGTTATAGTTAGGACCTAGTTTCCATAGGAAAAGCGTTTTTTGATTTGCCAATATCTTTGGCGCCGTTTGACGAATCTTCGCAACATTTTCAAAACTAATGGGGCGCTCCGATCAGCTCCTGTCTTGAAAGTTTCAGGGTGATTCGTCAAGCAGGGGCTGAGAAAAAGGGGGGTCCCAAAACACATTTTCCCCATGTTAATTTCCCTCGGAACATTTGTTGCGGCTAAAGCCCGAACTGCTGAACGGAATTACACCAAATTTGGCAGAGAGGTAGCTGTTGTTCCAGAGTGCACTCTTTGCTTTAAATGGTGTAAATCCATTCAGTAGTTGCTGAGAAATTTTTAAAAAATATTTATATATCTGAGCACCAAGGAGGATTCGCGAACCCTTCCGAGCATGAGCTTAATTCTGATTGGCTGCCAAGACTCCAAACCAGAATGTGTTGGCAGCCATCTTGTGACTCGGTAACCAAGTCACAAGAAAACAGTTTAAAAAATGATAAAAAAACAAGAAAAGGGGCAGGGTACAAACACCCTGACCCCCTAGGCCTGCTCAGGGGGTCCCACAAAGACCCCCAGGGCCAAAAAAAGCATTTAAAAAAAAGAAATTGGCTGAATTCACACTGGGTGCGCGAATCCGGCTGGGAAAATGAATAAAAGCAAAGCGCGGGCTCCTGTGCTTCGTTTTCTATAAGCCCCCGGGTGGGCCAGGTCCTGCGGGCAATGCGCAATAGATTAGCGGGGCCTGCGGGGGCCCCCGCAGCCCCGGGGACTGCCAGGTCCCCGGGGCTTTATCCATTATGAGTCGGGGGCATGCAGCCCCCCGCTGCCCCAGGGACTGCCACCTCCACGGGGCTTGTAAAAAATGCGTGGGGGCTCCTGCCCCTCCACGCTGCCCTGGGGACACCACCTCCCAGGGGCATTCATCATTATGGGTGGGGGGGCCTCGCAGGCCCCCAAAGCCCAGTGGACTTAAATTAAAATAAAAAAGTGGGGGGCTACTGCCCCCCACACTGCCCCAGGGACCACCACCTCCCCGGGGCACTAATTATTTAAATATGGGGGTCTGTTGTGTACCCCCGGGTCCCGGGGACCACCACCTCCCCGGGGCTTTAAACAGTTGGGAGGGGGGCCACATGGCCCCCCTCCTGGAGCCCTCCCTGGCCCAGAGAGGTGGTCTGAGGCCATGTCCCTTTTTACACCACTTTGCAAACGTGCCTCATGACTGGTGGGGTGATGAGGTCCTCTTGTGTCCCGAGGACCTCAGGACACAAGTGGACTTCATCCCCCGAGCAGCAGTGCGCCAGGAGGCACGTTTGCAGAGTGGTGTAAAAAGGGGGCGTGGCCTCGGACCACTCTCAGCAGTCCAGCTGTGTGGTGCTTACTGGAGGTACCTGGTGGGCTAGCTGGCCCCCAGGGTCCCTCAGGAATGAAGGGGACTTAATACCCCAACTTAGAATGCGCCAGGAGGCGCGTTTGCAGAGTGGTCGACAAAGGGGGCATGTCCTGTGTCCACCTATCAGCAATCCCACTATCTGGGGCATACTGGAGTTATCAGGTAGGCTAGTTGGCCCCTAAGGACCCCCAGCAGCGAAGGGGACTTTACACCTCATCCAAGAGCGCACCAGGGAGTGCGTTTGGAGAGTGGTGGGGAAAGGGGGCGTGGCCTGCTATGACAACTTAGCAATCCCGCTGTGTGGGACTTACTGGAGGTAATAGGAGGGTAGTTGGCCCCCAAGGTTGTCCTTGGGGGCCAACTACCTCTCCTATTACCTCCACTAAGTCCCACACAGTGGGATTGCTAAGAGGTCTTCAGAGGCCATGCCCCCTTTTCTCCACCACTCTGCAAACACGCCTCCTGGCACAGTACTGGTTGGGGGATGAAGTCCACTTTACTCCTGAGGGACTTTGGGGGCCAAGAAGCCCTCCTGATATCTCCTGTAAGTCCTACGCAGTGGAATTCCTGAGCACTGGTCAGAAGCCCAGCCCCCTTTCTGCACCACTCTTCAAACGTGACTACTACGTTATAGTTATAAAATATCATTTAAAAAACCTTTAAAATTCACTTAAAAAACCATAGGTTTCAGGGACGTTATAGTTAGAAATTAGCATTTAAAAAACCTTTGAAATTCACTGAAAAAACCATAGGTTTCAGGGACGTTATAGTTAGAAATTTGCATTTAAAAAACCTTAGAAATTCACTGAAAAAAACATAGGTTTCAGGGACGTTAAAGTTAGAAATTAGCATTTAAAAAACCTTTGAAATTCACTTAAAAAAACCATAAGTTTCAGGGACGTTATAGTTAGAAATTAGCATTTAAAAAACCAGTGAAATTCGGCCGTTATAGTTAGTTGAGCAAACTATAACTCGCGCCCCCGCAATGCACTGCTGATGACGTCACTTTTTACATCATTCATGACATGGTCAGTGACATCACTGATGACATCACTGATGACATCACTGATGACATCTCAAATGACATCACTGATGACATCATCCAGTGACTGTGTGTTTCTGTAAAGTTTAAATATGTTTTATATATATATTTGCCAAGGTGTATTGAACAATGAGTGGGTGTATAAGTGCCTGAATGGATGATTTAGTAGGTGCGTGACTGACTGTATAAGTGAGTGATTAAATGTGTCTTACTGAATGCATGGATTAGTGACTAAATTGTGTGTATGTCTGTATCAGTTTGTCAGATGGTGTCTAAGCAGCTGCATGGGTTGGTGAGTAGCTACATGAGTATCTATATGGGTTATTGATTGGTTGTCTGGAAATCTGTATGGGTGCCTGGATGTCTGTGTGGGTGGGGGGGGGTGAGTGTGACTGTGCATAGATGTGGGAGTGGGTGATTCACTGGGTGTATGGGTTCAAGAGTATATCTGTGAAGGGCTGTATGAGTGGGTGAGTGTGTGTATGGGTGTGTTGGTGAGTGAATGGATGTGTCAGTGGTACATGTGTGAGTAACTGCATATGTGAAAGGCAGTATATGTGAGTGTTTGAGTATAAAAATTACTATATGTGAGAGTGAGTGATTGTGAGAGTGGCTGTATGGATGAGTGTGTGCTTGTATCAGTGATTGTATAAGAGAGTAAGTATGCGTTAGTATCTGTATGAATAAGTGAGGTGGTGTGTGTATAACTGTATAGGAGAGTAAATGGGAGTGTGATTGATTCTTTGCATGACTGACTAGGTGTGTGAGTAACTCTATGGATGAGTGGCGGTGTGTGAGTGTCTGTATAGGTATATGAGTGCATATGATAGTGCTGTATTGATGAGTAACTGCACGTATGAGTAACTGTATGGGTGAATGAGTGGATATGTGTGTAGACCTAGGATTCAGTGAGTGGGTATGTAGTAACTGGTGTTGGTGTGTCTATGGTTTCGAAAATGGTAGTCTGTATTTTAGAGTGGGTGTATCAAAAGTTATTTTTGGGTGTGAGGAGGTGCATCAGATTATCACGTGGATGATATCATAGGTGAAGTCATCAGTGATGTCATTTCAGATGTCATCAGTGATGTCATCAGTGATGTCACTGACCATGTCATGAATGATGTAATATGTGACGCCATCAGCAGTGCATTGCGGGGGCGCGAGTTATGGTTAGCTCAACTAACTATAACGGCCGAATATATATATATATATATATATATCCTACTGCCGGTTGTCAGTAGGTAGCTATTGTTAGGACCATGTTTCCATAGGAAAAATGTTTTTTAACTTGCCTATATCTTTGGTGTCGTTTGACGAATCTTCACGTAATTTTCCCAAAAACGTGTGCTGTGATTCTTGTTGTGCAAGGAATGTTTCGGGGTGATCTGTCAAGCGGGGGCCAACAATGTTAACTCCCATAGGAGCTTTGACCACGACTACAGCCAGAACCACTGGACGGAATTACATCAAATTTGGCAGAAAGGTAAATTTGGTTATGCAGATCACACTTACAGTTATTTGTTGTAAATCCGTTTAGTAGCTGTTGAGAAATTTAAGGAAATCCAGATTTGTTTGTCTGTGATCCTTGCGAAGTCGCGAATAATAATGAGCTCATGCAGAGAAATGCAGAGCTCTGATTTGCTGCCAACACTTCAACCAGGAAGTGCTGACAGCATCTTGGGACTTGGGTCGAGTGACAAAAAAGAAAAGGGGGCAAGGTAGGAATACTCTGACCCCATGACCTTGCCTTGGGGTCCCAGAGGACCCCAACAGGGCAAAAAAGCATTCTTAAAAAAATATTTTTGCTGAAATTCACAGCAAACATTTTTTTAAAAACAAGCGTGGGCTCCTGTGCTTGTTTTGAATAGAGCCCCCAGGTATTTAAACCAGCATTGGCATAGCCAATAGGTCTCGCCTTTGGGACCTTATAAGTGTTTGGCCAGAGCCTCCCACTGCAAATGGGACACAGGAGTGAAGGCATCCGGTGGGTCACCTCAATGGCACTGCCCACGTGACCCGGCTGGGCTCCACCAATAAGTCAGTAAATTTGTCTCCTATGAAATAGCTTTGAGAAGATTACCGTCTCATGCAATCCTGTTGCTTGTGCTCATTTAAGAGGGGACATAGAGAAAGGCTTAGAACGTTGTACCCGGTGGCAACAGCACGCAAAGTACGGAGAGATGAGACTCTTCAGGAGCCACGTGATGTACACTTTTCAAATACACCCTTTTGGGGCTACAAAGCTGTCCTTAATGACCCATGCGACTGACAGGTGTCAGTCAAGTAGTTAGGATGAACATCTCAACTCCAAAACAAACACAAAAAAACAAGTTATAATCTTGGACTCCCCACTTGCACAGGTTTGCTCCCCTGCAAGTTTCCTTTTGCTAAGATTACTTTATCCTCTATGACTGGATGTGCATGGAAACAGGCTAAACGCTATATAGAAACATGGATTGATGCATCTACAAAGCACGTTTTTCGCATTCATTAAATAAAGCAATTTTAGTTTCAAATTAAATAATTGTGTGGCTTACAAAACACAGCCACATAGCAGAGAAATCTGAAGCTATAGAACGGTCCAGGTGTATACAGCAGGGCAAAGTTGCTTGTGGTTTTCAGATGTGTGCATACACAAGAGACAATGAAGTTTTACTACCGGTTCCGGACGGGTGTGTGCATACACAAGTGACAGTGACGTTTTCCTATGGGTTCAGGACAGGTGTGTGCATACAAAAGTGACAGTGAAGTTTTCCTACGGGTTCAGGACAGTTGTGTGCATACACAAGTCACAGTGACATCTTTCCTATGGGTTCAGGACAGGTGTGTGCATAGACAAGTGACAGTGAAGTTTTCCTGTAGGTTCAGGACAGGTGTGTGCATACACAAGTGACAGGGAAGTTTTCCTACGGGTTCCAGACAGGTGTGTGCATACACGAGTGACAGTGAAGTTTTCCTACGGGTTCCAGACAGGTGTGTGCATACACAAGTGACAGTAAAGTTGTCCTATGGGTTCCAGACAGGTGTGTGCATACACGAGTGACAGTGAAGTTTTCCTACAGGTTCCAGACAGGTGTGTGCATACACAAGTGACAGTCAAGTTTTCTTTTGGGTTCAGGACAAGTGTGTGCATACAGAAGTAACAATTACGTTTTCTTACGGTTTCAGGTGTCTCCGTCAGTCCCCTTCCTGCATCTCCTTCCCAGGAGTGCAGCATCCCCCCGCTAGCAGCAGGGCCACGCCGGAGCCATGCCCCCTTCTCCTCCTGCACTCGCGCCCCGATGGTCGTTCTGGGCTTCTGTGCGCTGCCGCAGGTGTAGGGGCACAGTTTGTAGCTGGCACGCTGCTGCCGCCGCCAGGGACTGGCTTGTGGCCGCTGGGTCGGGTTACAGCTGAGGCTTCCTGGTGAAGCCGGTGGTGGGAGGCGCTCTGGGGCCAGCCTCCCTCTCTCCCCGAGCAAGGACCAGAGTTTGAGGGAGGTACTAATTTTGAGATGGCTCAGCTTACAAGATGTCACTTCCTTCTACATTGGCACACGTTTTAAGCCGAAAGTAGCCTCAGCCGCTTGGATCAATTCATTTTACCTGATGACTTCAAGTCTTCACTAGCACCATACAACAGCGCTGGAGTCTCATTCAAAAAACCTGTTGCATCCTGGGAGCTGTAGTTGTCGGTCACCTCAACTGAACCAACTGAACAAACGTTCAAAATTGCAAGGGCTTGTAGATAAAAAGAAAAGTAGAGTATGGTGACTGCCCAATGAGGTGAAGCCATCTGGTAACTTTCACGTTTATTTAACCCACATAAGTCTTGCACTGAAGATTCTTCTTCTGGAGCGCTTCCGGTCTATTTTGGCTTATACTGAAAATAATTAGAGCTGTTTTTCTTTTGTATCTATTTCATCAGTAGCATTATGACAATCGTTCATCAAAGGGAAACACCATCAGAACAACACAAATCTGTATTTATCAGCAAAGTAAACAAGCATTTGCAATGCAATAGCTCTCCAATTTACGCAAGACCTATTGCATTGCCGCGGACAACGGGAGGGAGGGCGGGGGGGAGAAGGCACGGACAACGGGAGGGCGGGCGGCGGAGGAGAGGATGATAAAGAACCATCTGGAGGGAGGTAAATGGGCAAGGAGTGTCTGGTTGTGGATTAAAGAAGCGTGAGGTGGAATGGTGAAATACTCCCTTACTTTACACGCAAACACCCTCGTCTTTGCACATTTCCCGAGGACTAAATGCTCCACAAAACCATGCCCCCTTTCCATTGCGCCCTCACGGCAAACACGTTCAGCTGTTTAGTCAGAGTTACTCAGGCATCCCTACCACAGCATTAACTGCAGGAGCACACTCTAGGAAGCCCCCCATTCGAGAACAGCTGTGGTTTTAAGTCTTGAAAAGTAAAGCCAGTGTCAGGTTTGAGCGCACAAGCAAGCTTACAAAAGCCACGCGAGCCAAAATCCATAGCTGCCGAGGTTTCAGATTGCTATGTGTGACATTTTCATAATTTCAGTGTAATTATGAGTGACATTTCAACCACTATGATTGACACTTTCTCATGAGCAAAATCAAGCAATGAAGACGAGGGAAATATATGAATATCAGAAATTACACACATTTGAGCAACGAGAAACTCTAAGAAGGTCTTAAAACTGCTACAAAGTACCAGAAATGGAAGGGCACTAACCGGAGACAGACTGCGTGACTGCAGTTCTCTGTAACAGAGGGCAGGCAGGCACTGCAGATGCTCAGAAGATGATCTCATTGAACTGATCATTCATGACTGTGCGCTAGCCTAAAAAGCAAATTTTAAAGCATTGCAAGTGTAACTAGGAGTTTACACTGTTACTGAGTCTCAGGCACTTCTTTGCGAGCCTAGTAAGCTGACGCCACAGGAACATGCAGGCCCCGTAACACATGGCATAATAACCAATTTGCATATCCACGTTAAAACTCATTCCTCTCATTAAATTTCTGTCAATGAACTAAAATATCAAAAACCCAAATCATGAGTAAGTAACCCCATATAGTCATGGTTGGCTTCCTGATGACTAAGGAGATCATGAAACCATTAATATTTCTTATATATTTATACGATTAAAGGACCTATAGAGGGGGCTCAGTGGATCGTAGGTCATGGTTGACTTCCTAATTATCAAGGCAGTCATAGAATCATTTATATTTCTATATATTTTTTATATGATCAAAGGACCTCTAATGGGGGTTAAATGGATCATAACTTTGATCCCATAATGTGTCTACTGCAGTCCCTGCTCCTATTTTTAAATTCGGGGGTTCACGTACATTGATGCTCTGAGAACGAGCCTAAATCTAGATGTGTTTCTCGCTTAAAATGAAGGTGAACATCAAGATTCCATAAAAATAAATAAAAAAACATACCAACACACAGCAACACTGAAACGGACTATCCTGACAGGCAAACCTTAACTGTAATCAAGACATGCATGAACGTAAGTAAAATAGTGCTGCAAGTACTTCCTGTGCGACGTGTGTAATAATTAAAAGAGCAACACTTTCGGTGAACTGCTGGTTAACTTTCCTTAAATAAAACTGTTTGTTAAGAACTCACGGCGTTTCAGCAGAAATATGGGAGTTTAAGAAATAATTTGAGGCAGAAACACTTAGGGGCCCATTAGGATGTCGGGCGGTAGCACCACCGCCGTGCTGTCGGATGTAAAAACCACCAGTTACCGTCCGCCCGCCGCGGCCCACACGCCCGCCCAATTAGGATGTGAAAAGTCAGCCAAACACCGCCCGTAAGCCTGCGACGCCGTCCGCCATCAAAGTGCGCCCGTTCACGTAGCGGCGCGGCCCAATGGACACACACCGTCCGACGAAATCACGTACCGCCCGGCGTACAAATTACGATGCCGCAAACAAACAGCTCCCACGGCTAAGAGACACCGCACGAGAAACCAAGGCGGAAACTCGACCGCTGAGTACGGACACCAAAGAAGCGGACCCCCCGAGCATGAATCCAGCACTGCAGGCCCTCCCCATGCTCTACCTGATGCAGAACCTAGGAGTCAACGCACCGCGGAGACGCAGGTAGGCAGACACACAACAAGGGCACGCAAACACCGCACACAGTGCAAGGGCGGAAGAACTGCACATGGCCCCCCCCAGACACCCCTGCATGTACACGACACATCCACCACTGCACCCACAAATGTCACACCGGGCAAATTGAAACAACTCGTAGCAACCGGGCACACACTACCTGGGACCAGGAACTAACGTCCCCGTCACGGCCCCGCAGCGCAGCGGCGAAGACGCAGCCACACATGCGCACAACGCAGAGCCCAACGGCAGCGCCATGTATGCGCCGCACACAAACAACACAGGGCACAACAAACACCACACACCAGCCCCACCCTGAGCGCACATGTCACGTGACAGTCCTGCCACAGTCATGTCCCCAACCGGCAATTCACTGTTGCCAACCTGACGTCACACAACTGACCCGAACATGTCAGTGATGTCACGCCAAATTAGGACACACCCCTGTGTGCAAAACATGGCGAAGCACACAGCGGCGGCAATATCACCCAGCAGAATATGGACCCCATCGGCAATAGGTACGCCAGTACCACACAGAAACACTGATACCACTCTGCACCCAATACCAAGGCATGCAATACGTAACATCAAAGATCCCGGGGACCGACAACAGGTGGCTCCAATTATAACACCCACACACAAGGCCCAACATATAGCGGAAACGAAGCGTGCCGCCCACACACGGGAGAGGAGATAGCACTGAATGGCCTTCCATACCCACACCGAAACCACAGCTCAACTATTCAAGCAGGACAATACAGTCATTATCCCCAAAAAAAGCCCAACACAGGCATGCAGAGGGAACCGTCCACTGGGCAGATAGCGCATAACACGAAAGAACATTTCGAACAGAAAAAAGAAATAATACCACTCCCCCATGTGGTTCACATGCAAGTTATCTGGAAGGAGTCAGACTCCACTGACCTTGACCATTCATAGAAGCATGTGGGATGAGGGCCCGTGTCCTCCGCACAAGCTACTATAACCCAAGTCCTGCCTCCCTACGACCATTACAGAATTCCCAGCAACGTCGGAGGTTGCACTCTGCAGACTGCACAGACAGCCGGAGCACGCCATCACATCGCCTTGCAGCAAAATGGCACTTGCACCACACCTACCCAACTACGCCGGACAGATGAAGGTGTACAAACATAACCTGATACAGATATTGGGATGTGAAAATCTGGCTCTGCTGAACGTAAGTTACCGACTAACTTACCGCATCGCATTGTTCAGCTGCGTCATCCCCGTCTTCTACTGTCGGAGGTGTCCCTTCCACTGTCCTGTGGATTTATGTCTCTCCAACCCGGCATGTCCAATGGCGGACCTGGTACAACTGTTCAACCCCCTGGACGTCCACGACAGGATCTGTTCAGCCTATGGGGGCATGGCGTATGTGGCTGCAATCGGACCCACACTGCAATGGGACCACTGTGCCTCCACACGACGTATTCTGGATCACAGTTTCATCGAATGTCATCCAACATGTCCCATCAGGCTCCTACAAGGGACAACTTACGACCAACACCTTGACAGCCACCATCCGCTTCATTGGATGGCATCCATGTATACCACCAATGCCATGGAAGCCCTGCTGGAAGGTATCGCATACCTGACAACCTGTCAATTCGTCGGACCCCGACGCAATACCCCCAATTGAACAATGATGTCCTACACCGTACCCATGCTTGGCTCCGCACGGACTGAGCAGTTACCAGTACAACAACTATACCATACAACCTGCAACTAACACCACACCATTAACTACACTGCCATGATATCGGATATTTTCGGGACATGCACTCTGTTCCTCATCACATCCAGTAACTCTGCATGAACAGGGGGAGGCAGAGGCATGGGATTTGTGTATGGCAACCACATGGACATCACTGCACGTACAACTATGCCATAATATGTATCCTGCGCCCATGAACATATGCACCGGTCAGTGGACAGTAATCGGTCGGCTGTAGTATGTGAGAGCTGTCACCTCACCTCCCTCTGAACTTCCGTGCCAGGACTTTTGCATGGACAACAAGTGCATCCCCCAACAACATGACCCCAGTGACTGTGTCATGTCCAGTAGCCACCACATTGCAACAACAAGTGGGACGCCGTTGCATGCACGTAGGCCCATGCCCTGATGTCACCCCTCACGCACGTGTGTATGAGTAACTATAGCAGCAAACCTGTAACATGGAACTGAGATGTACTGTGCCCATGATGTCAAGCGGTCTGGTAGGCAAGATGTATACTGTCTGTGTCAAAGTCAGCAGCTCCACAGTAATTAGCAAATGTACATTAGCACAGCAACGGCTAAGCAGTTGTAACTCTGAAGCCCACATCCCACAGTCAACAACTAATCACATGTACCCCTACACCCTATGCAATGTGTAATCATGCTGAGTATATCCTCCACATGCATTTCGCTGCCAGTAGTGTCCACTATACTGCATCACAGAGGACATAAGTCCTAATACATGGCTTGAAGTAAATATGTGTCTCTGCTTATTCATTCCACAAGTACGAATGAGAGAGGATGAGAGTGTGTGAAGTACACGGCAGTCGTGAGATGACCATGTAGTCCACTGTCATTGGATGTCAACGCAAATGAGTAGCCGCAACAGTGGCCACAGGGAAATACCACAGCTCGTGGAGCAGGACTTCTCACACTCTGAAGTTGCCCGAAAGATCATCACATCAACACTGACGGCCTGGTCACTACAAAGCACAGTCCCACACATGTCTACAATGACCCACACAGTCTGACCACACACTCAGCAACCAAAAGTGGGAGCCACGCTAAAGCATGCTACAGCAATGCCTGACAAAACACACACACAACATCAGTGTGGGTGGGCAGCACTGCACAGTGAGTAAGAACTGCTGAAATGCTGACATGCACAATTGGACTAGACACAATCTTGACAGTCACACACCCTGCACACACACAACGTCTGAACCATAACAAGTAGGAGTCAGCCTGAACTGCAAGGACACACCCACACACCGCATACTGTGCAACATACAACACACACATCTCATCATATTCAAAGACCTCAATACGGTTACAAACATCCACCATGTCCCGGGGTGACATATGTGTGCAGTCGACATGGACACGACACACACATACACACCAACGCTACCACAATCACACACCACACACCACCACCTCCCAAATGCACACATTGAAAGTAAGCCATGTGCCCAGCCACAATGCACATCACATGACTAACATACACCTACACTGCTGGCCACACAGCAAGTGAGCTCACACATGCCCGCATACTCCGCGCATGCTGCCAGTCCACCTGTGGCTACACTCAAACCCTGTGCAATGCATGCACGCAAACATGACACGGATACATGAACACAGGAATAACATCAATCACATGCAGTCAATACGTTGCACCGGAAAGCAGATACATCACACTCACAAGTAGCAGGGTCTGAGTGAAGTGAACTCCCTGCCACATGTACAACACATTAGAATGTGAGACCGGACATTGCAATTGCTGAGGTCACATACACGGCATCTGCCCCACTTAACCAACCACACACTGCAACAACTCCAATCATCAACTACACAGATACAACCGACTACAGGAGCAACAGCATACAGTCACAGGTCACATCGACAGGCGCCATTACTCATCAACCCCAGGGACAGTGCCCAGTTCGATGTGCCGAGTAGTGACACGAAGTGCTGCGGATGCAATGTGTGTCAGTGTGCCCTGCCATGGCCAGCCAACACCGCCATGGCAGTCACAATATCCATCACAGCCACCACTGTCTCAGAAGGAGATGTGTTAGTGTGCCTACCAATCTAACCGGATGCCAGTATGACTCGGTGCTGTGTGTGTGCGCTACGGGACAGTTGCAGGTCCGCCCCTGAGAGAGTAGCACAACTGTGGAAGACACACATGTGTCATGTGAAGCTGGAGTTACGCTTGGCTCAGGTGGGTGGGTGTGACGGGTAGGTGCGCACATGCAATGTTGAAACACGCTGTGTTGGGAGGATTCCGGAGCAGTACATTACCGCTCTCCTGGGAATTTGTAAAGACCACCTGTCTGGGGATGAATGTGAACTCGTGTGTGCACAACAGGCGGGCACACGATCAATGCTGCATCAGGTGTAGACGTCAGCCCAGCCTCTGTGGACATGCTGGATACTGCTGTGCGTCCGCCAGGCCCTTGCCAAGGCACTCACATCCCCTGTCGACCAGGTGTATCCCCAACATTGTCCACCTGCACAGGCAATCCAGGGCACGGGATGGCAGTGGAGCATGGTGGGTGAGAGGTCATGGTGCGCTCCTCCTGGTCACATCACGCATGCAACACATCCTCAATATGTAGTATGGCACAAGTCAAATGGAAGTAGTGGGGTGACGCACACATCACGAGCAGGAGTGACGTCACGGAAGGTGGCTCGCTCCATCTCACTCATTGCCTATTTTCCCACACACGTTACATGCCATTGCAACAGAGAAGCCAGCGCGTGCACAAGCAGCTCCAAGCTCGCCCCAGAGATGCCAAAGAGTGAATGTGTGGGTCCATGAGCTCCAGTTGGACGCGGCCTGGGCCGCTAGGGCAGCTACAGCCTCTGTGTGTTGCAGGTGGTGTATCCGGACTGCGGAGCCTGTCATGCATTGTCAATGTTGCCCGGGTCTCGAGTCGGGGCACCACGCAGGTGTACGGCGTCTCGCCACTTATTATACCGCGAGACAGACCACTTGTTCAACTGGACCCACACATACACTCCTTGGCCTCTCTGGGGCGAGCTTGGAGCTGCTTGTGCATGCGCTGGCTTCTCAGGTGCAAATGCATATTTGGGTGAGCGAGGGGAGGCCATGAGGACAGGGTAAAATATGACTGTTTGACTTCCAGTTAGTTTAAGGAATGACCCTGATGTGGTCATAAAAAGACGTGTCTCGTGTGTATTGCAACTAGTAGATAAGCCGATGAACTTCCCATGTCTTGCATGTAGCCCCGCACCTAGACCCGCCCACTCGACACATTAAAATGAGTACCAGCACCACATCCTTCCCATTCGAAGCACTGACTGGGTGTGACAACCATCGGACAGTCTTGTGTAGTCCACCCACGCGTACCTGTGGGCCCTCCATGATCCATGTCACCTGCGGGAAAGTGATGTCATGGGCAATGACGGAAGTGAGGAGAACTGTCTGCCCCATGCACAGATGGCGCATCAGCTCAACAGACCCAGCACTGAGGGCAGCAGGGGTCACATGTGCAGGGGCAGCTGTGCCTGGTGTGAGTGCACATGCATATAGACAGCACATCGAGCAATGTGTAGTCTGCCCACATCTACTGTCCATTGTCAGGCGGACCTAGCAAAAGATCACAAGACAACACATCTGTGTGGGTGTACCCACTGTGACCAACACTGCGCAACAATCAACGTACTCGCCCTGTGCATGGCCCACCCACCAACGGAGGTCACATTCAGTGCCACTATCTCACACACACATCCCTATCACGAGGCACGGTGTGTCCAATCGACAGGGCTGAGTTTGCGCTTATCCGGAGGGTCCTGAACAGGAGACACATGTAACCCACTAGGCAGTCTGTGTTATCACCTACTGGCATTGTGCAGTCAATGTGCAGACCAGGCCTGCTGGGACTGAGAAGGGCAGCATGGCCCCAGCCTGACATTCACATGAGCAAAAAGTGCACTGAGACCTGCATTGCCAATTGTCTGTGTCACTGGATGTCTGACATGAAGTTGCCATGTACCACCACTCGGGAGGGACAGACATGTCAACGCGCCCGAGAGCTCACATACCTCTGCCACCTGCAGTCAGCATGGTGAGCAGTGCATGTTTGAACCCCACAGGCTCTGACTCATAGTGCTGCGGATCAATGACATGTGTGTCCCCCACATGCACTCCCACACACACTGCAGTTGTCTCTCACACACAACTTTCGCAAGGAATAGCCATGTGCAGTGTGCGTGGAGCTCGGAATCCAGGATCTCCAGCTCCTCACTGGTGAGTGGACCTGGACATATCCTCAGCGTCATCGACGTGAAGGTGGACAGGTGGCAGCAGCAGGTGTTGTTGAGGGATGCCAGGCTGCAGTCCCAGGTAGCTGTGGTAATGCCGGTCTCACTCCCACACTCATATAGCCCCCTGGGGCAGGTTCAGTGGGTCCAAGCTGCTGCAATTTGTGTACCATGTCTGCCAGCTTCAATTGCAGATGATGGCCTGCTCCCAGCTGGCCCGGGACGCTTACCTCCATAGTGGAACACGCAGGGTGCAACCGCGAGGGTCATTGGAGTTGGCCGCAAGGGCCTGGCACATGGCGGGTACAGTCCGCTGATGCCATGTGCACCACACAGTATAATGTGCGCAATGCATCTGCAGGTGTGGCCATGATTTGTGTGTGGGAGCAGGTCCACAATGGACAGGGCCACAGCATGCTGTGTGCATAGGCAGTGACGGCCAGTGCCCAGCCTCCACATGTCTGTTAGCATATCATCATGTACACATTGGCATGGGAGCATGGGATATGCATATGCACACACATGCCATCTTTCACTATGTACATCTGCCACTTGGCACGTGCAACGTTACGTGTCACTTGTGATGTGTATTGGCAATCACACAGCCGTGTTGGCATGGAGCTGTCAATGTGTACACCTGTCAATGTTTCTGGAGGTGTGATCCGTACAGTGCTGTACATAGGGTGCAGTAGGGACATCAATGACTGTCTCATATCCCCTCGTGCTACAGGTCCCACTTGTTTTGGCCGCTCAGCCTGTGTCCATAGCGTTGTTGGTGTGTGCCATACTCACCCAGCCTCGGAAGCAGTGTCATGCACAGCAGATAGTTATGTTGCCGTGGTATTGCCGCTTGCCAAATATGCAGTCTGATACCATCAGCATGCCTTACAAGTTATTAAGGCCTAAATCCCCATGTGCATGCTCATAGCAATAGTGTGTGTCACTGCCCATTGCTATTGGTAGGGGACCTGTGTAAGTGTATTGTGGCTGTGCTGTCCCTACTTGTCAGCTGTTCTGTGATTCAATTGCTTGGTCAGTCATTTTTGTTTTGTGTATGTGGAAATGCCCTGTGGCGTGTTGCTTTGACATGTGTCCACTTCCATCTTTCCTAGGAGGAGACCAAACATACATCGCCCCTACCAATTGCTGTCAGACATGGAGGATGTGGAGGTAATCCGGAAATTCCGTCTGGACCGACCCACCCTGCATCGCCTATGTGCCTTGTTGGAACCCCACCTCCGTCCTCGCAGGGTGTATCCAACTGCATTTACCCCTACGGCTAAGGTGATGGCTACACTGCATTTCTTCGCCACTGGGTCATTCCAACACACAGTGGGCAGTGGAAGTGGGATGTCCCAGCCCATGTTCAGCATGGTGCTACGTGATGTACTGTCAGCTATGATGCTGTACAGGAACCGGTACATCAGATTCCCCAGGGCTCGTGAATTGGCGGCAGTGAAGGGTGATTTCTATGCCCTTGGACGGATCCCCCATGTTGTTGGTGCAATTGATTGCACCCATGTTGGCCTTGTAGCACCACAGGCCATGGAGCACATATATAGGAATCGGAAGCACTTCCACTCCCTGAATGTGCAAGTGGTGTGCCTTGCGGACATGGTCATTACACACGTGTGTGCGAAGTTTCCAGGATCGGCCCATGACTCGCACATCATGCGCAACAGCATCCTACCACGTCTGATGACCAATCTGCAACCGGACCGTGCTTGGATTGTTGGTGAGTATGTGTACTCGTGTAGCGTGCCTGGTGTGCGATGCTGTCTTGGGGACAGTTGGAATTGCAACTAATCTCGGTATTCCTCACACCCTGGTGACTCTGCTTACCCGAATGGGCCCTGGCTGCTCAGCCCATTACGACATCCTCGGACCCCAGCTGATGACCGCTACAATGAGGCACATGGGAGGACCAGACGTGTGGTGGAGCGGACCTTTGGCCTCCTCAAGTCCAGGTTCAGATGCCTGGACCGCACCAGGGGCGCACTGGCGTACTCCCCACAGAAGGTGTGCCAGATAGTAGTGGCTTGCTGCATGCTGCACAATCTGGCTATTCGCAAGCAGATCCCCCTAATAGTGGATGACGGTGATCATCCAGGGCCCCAGCCTGCAGACCAGGACGGGTCCAGTGACGAGGACAGTGGAGAGGAGGAAGCTGTGAATGTGCGTCAGCAGCTCATCGCCCGCTACTTCACTTGACGGTGAGTGTCCATTTACGACGGCTGAAGTAGCTGTAGTTGTGCAGGTGTATGTGTGCTCTGTCATGGAGGCCTTTTGTTCACTGAGTGCTGTGTGTCAATGGTCCATGTCCAGGTTAGTATGCCACTGACAGTGGCTGTAGCATTGTGCCCTGTTGCTCTGTGAGATGTGTGTACATTGCTTGTAGTTGGTGACAAGTACTGTGTGATGAGTGTGTGACACACTCATTGAATGTACTCTTGTTCTGTTTTTCACCCCTAGGTCCCTACAGCCTCTCCTGTCCCATCGACATACCACACAGCAGATGCATTTCTGCTCATGGTGGCGGTTGCACATCGTTGAATAAACACAGGGCACAGACAGCAGATTGTGATCAAGGTGTATTTATTTTCAGCGGTGACATGTTATTGTGTGCAAGGTGTTGACATAAGTGGTGCGTGCAGTGACTATGAGTTGACGGTCATGGCTGCGTGATGCTCAAGGTGTACCCATTTAGTTCTATGTCCACAGTCCAACAGACACATGCCATTCACATGGCAGTGTGGGGTAGGATCGTATTACAAGTCAATGCAGTAGGTGGTCAAGGTGGCTGGCTGACTCACTGGCGTTTGGTGCGTGCGAAGTCCTCTCTGGACACCTGTTCCTCTTCGGACAGCCCCTTCCACGTTTGGAAGGGGGGGTGTGTTGTGTTGGTGTGCTGCTGGTGGTGGCTGAGGAGTGCTCACTCGCTGTGGACGCAGGGGAACGCGATGCTGCACGACCCTGCGCCACAGCAGGTGGTGGCGGAGGTGGTGTTGCTGGCCTTGCTTGTGCCCTCACCACCACCACCAGCTGGCCCATCAGGTCCACGAGTTGGTCCATATGGGCGTCCATGGACCTCAACACCCCAAAGACCTCCCGCGTGTCGCTAGCCGACCTGGCCCATTCTCCTTGGGCCTCTTCATAGGCCCCAAGGACTCTGTCGATTTGCGGCAGGGCTTGGCTCCCAGGCACAGATGGCGTTGGCCTGAACCTGCTCCTCCTACCAGTACTGCTGCCACCGACCTGCCCAATAGCCACATTGCTCACCACGGGCCTCGGTCTGGCTCCCAGGGTGGACCCCGACGGCCGGGCCACCCCTTGCGCTGGGGCTGTGGCCAGGGATGACGTGGTGGTGGTGGTTGCGGCGGTGGTGGTGGTTGCGGCGGTGGTGGTGGTTGCGGCAGTGGTGGTGGTTGCGGCGGTGGTTGTGGTTGCGGCGGTGGTGGTGGCCGCAACGACCGTGGCAGCAGGGGTCTGTGACGGGTCAGCAGCCCTGGGTGATGGGTTGGTGGGTAGGAGGGGCCCTGGGGAGCGGTTGTGCCCTGCCACACCAGATGGGCCTGCTGGGTGGTCCTCGTCCGAGGAGGTGTCCAGCTCCTCTACATCCGTGAGTCCGAGTCGGGGGCTTGCGGACTGGCTGTGCTGGCTGCTGTCTCCCTCTCCAGCATCCAGCAGTTCGGCACCTGTGGGGAGAATGAGATAGGTTAATGTGTTGCACCTAGCAAAGTATGTATTGGTTGTCTGACATTCACAGTTCGTGCACTGTCGTGCACAGGTTTCCCAGAGGCGTGTGTGTGGATGTACGATGTGTGTATGCGTGGGCAAGGCAATGGAACTGTGTGATGTGAACATGTGGCATGGGACAGATTAGCAATGCCGATGGGTGTGTGTTGCTATACTCCTACATTTTGTGGCTCGGGTGTATGCGGGCTCCAGACCCATCGACGATATTTAGGTGAAATATTGTTTTGGGGTTCAAATGGAACGCTTCGACACGCTGATTGTAAGTGGGGTACAGCCCCCTCAACGCTTTTGAGGTGAAATATGGTTTTGGGGTTCAAATGGAATGCTTAGAAACGCAGATGGCAAAAGGGGGTACAGCCCCCTCAACGCTTTTGAGGTGAAATATGGTTTTGGGGTACAGATGGAACGCTTCGACACGCTGATTGTAAGTGGGGTACAGCCCCCTCAACGCTTTTGAGGTGAAATATGGTTTTGGGGTTCAAATGGAATGCTTAGAAAAGCAGATGGCAAAAGGGGGTACAACCCCCTCAACGCTTTTGAGGTGACATATGGTTTTGGGGTACATACTGTGACATATGGGTGCAGAACGGGACATGTGTTTTGGCAACATGACAGTGCAGAGACAAAGGTGTGTGTATGTCTAACATACCCGGCATATCTGCTGACTGGTATCATTTATGGACATTACATTGGAAGCATTGTTGTGAGTGATGGTTGTGTGCCACACGACGTATTGCAGATGGGCCAATTCCTTGGTGTGCGTGCTACCCTCGGCCATGTGCATCAATGCAGTGCTCTTGGGGTGTTGACTATATTATGTATGTTGTTAATCACAGTGTGACGTGCGCTTCAGTCACTGCAGGCACATTATTTGTCATGGGCAGGTATCTTTGCATAACTACTGTATGAGGGCCAGCTGTTCGGATGACATACCTTTCATGACACAGGGGCTGACAGATGTGATGGATGATATGTTGAATGTGCATTGTGTGCCTGTGTGTTTCATGGGTCCAGTGGTGTGTATGTGCATTATTGTGGTCCCACGCTGTTACTTCTAGGCAGGTTGGACTTACATGGGCGTTGTTGTACGATGTGTGGGTGACAGGCAGTAAGAACTACATGGACATGACTTTGATGGTGTTGCTGATGTGTGTGATGAGTGGCACAGTGCCCGTCGTGTGGGTCTGTGCTCCAGTGGGACTTGTGCATGCAGACGTGGCTCCTTAGGTGTTGCTGTGTTTGTGATGGGTCATGTGGGGTATGACTCTGTAATACATGTCCGTGTGCACATTGGTCACATGATTGTGACAGGGAGCAGTGCTGCGTGTTCCTCTGCTACGTGACATGTCCCATGTGTTAGTCGTAATACAGTCCTCATGCCTACAGACACCCCGCCCTGTACAGTTTTCCACCTACAGGTTGTTTATGAGTGCGCAATGCAATGGATGCCACATGGTTATGGGAGGGAGGGGTGCTCCATGTTGCTGGTCTGTGGGAGTGGGGGCGGTGTTGTGAGTTGTGGTGCTGGCTTACCACCCACAGAAACCCCTCCATGTAGGGTGAGATATCTACCTGTCGGCTGAAGGTGTGCACTGCAGTGGCTGACACATGGATGTGGGGTGTGCTCCACCTTGCTGCGCTGTAGGACTAGGGGCCTGGTATGTGTTGTACTTCAGCTGTCCCCCCTCCCACCCACTGACTTTGTGTTCCGGCTACTTACCTGTTACTTGTCGGTTACTGCAGCTATGGCTGACACATGGGTGTGGGTGTGGTGAGTGCTCCTTCTGGCACTTTTGGAGTACAAGGGGACCTGGTGGGAGTTGCGGTGCTGGCTGACTGTACTCATGCCTCCATGGTTTTGTTAGTTGGTCGGTTTGGGCTGAGTGTGTGGTAGTGTCTGTTGCATGTGTGAGTGATGTCTTGTGTATTGTGTACTGGACATGGGGGTGTTTGTCCCTCGGAGCTATGGCATAGTGGTAGTGCATGTGAGTACATAGCGGTGTGCTGGTATACATTTGTTTGTACTTACCAGCCTCCACTCCCCCTGGTATTCCGGTGAGACTCTCCAGATGTATGATGCCTCGCACCTTCTCCTCCCACGCCTTGAAGGTCTTGAAAAGCGCGGGATTACCTCCGCCAGTCCTGTCAGCCAGCTGCTGATTCTTGGCCTCCTTCTTCTTGACCTCCCTTTTCATATCGTGCCACCTCTTGGTGATTTTGCCTCGGTTGCGTGGCACGTTCCCTACTGCATTGACCTGGTCTACGATCCTGCTCCACATCCGATTTCTGGTGGCTACTGTTGTCTGTTGGACCTGGTTGCCAAAGATTTGTGGGTGCACCTTGATGATCTCGTCGACCATGACCGTCAGCTCAGTTGAAGTGAACTTTGGCATTCTGTGTGCTGCCATGGTGTGTGGTTTGGTGTTTGTGGTGCTGGTGCGGTGTGTGTGTGTGGTGTGTGATGTGCAGGTCGTTTGTGGTGCCGGTGTTTGGTGGTGGTGGTGCTGCTGGTGCTGGTGCTGGTGGGTGTGATGGGTGCGTATCTGTGGTGTGCTGCTGTCCTTGCTGTGTCGCTGTGTTCTCTCCTCTCTTCTTAGCTTTGTAGTGTTGCAAGGGATTGTGGTCTGTGAAGGGGCTGCTTTTGTGCTTACCTATGTGGGTGTGTCATGATGGTCTGTTGTTTTCAGGTGTGTTGTGGCTGGTGTTCTGGAATTAGTAGTTTATTTGTTTGTCCAGGGGGGGTGTTTTCGGGATGTGTACTGTGTTTGTATATTTGTGCGTGGCTTGCTGTGTGGACTTGTTGGCCATGTTGTGTGTGTTTGTTTGGGTCCGCGGATGGTTTCTGTGCAGGGACGTGGCCGCCAGGGCTTCCGCCGTGTCCATTTCCATCACTGTTGTTTACGATGGCGGGCGGTGTATTTGTGTATTTACCGCGCTCATGTCGGAGCGATCCTAATTTCACGGGCGGTGTCTCGATCGTCAGGGCGGGCGGTTTTTGGTTGTCGTGCGTATTTGCGTCCGTGGCGGACGGGTGGACTTAGAATCGGACATGATCGGGCGGTATTTTTGGTTTTCGCTTCGCGGCATCGTAATTGCTTGGTCGGAATTCAGACGGTGTAGGCGGGCGGATTTTTACCGCTATGGTGGATGGCGGAATTTTTACCGCCCGGTATCGTAATGGACACCTTAGTGATTTCCTAACAGGTGGTCATTGATTACAAACTCTTTTCTCCTCCCTTGCAAGACCAAGGGGAAAAACTGGGGGAAAGTGACATTGTCTGACATTTCAAGAATCGGAATCTCAAGACAAAACATCCCCGTTGAACCTCCTAATACCTTCTTGTAAGCCTTTTGAGTAAAGTAGACAAGGGATTGCTGCAGGCTTTATAGGCTAACGCTCTGCACATAGGCCTGCTTTCAAAGTAATCCGATTCTTTCACCATGCTCCTGAGAGCAGATCCACTGCCGCAGGTTCCGAGGTATAGCTTCACACAAATTGATCGCACTCATTCTAAAAGTACGAACATTTGCTCACCTTAAATGACAAGCAGGGTTCCTTGTCTGCGCACTCTTACATATGGGTGGTGCTTGTACTGTGACCTGATGGCCCAAGTCAAAGCATATATTAGCGCACCGGGGGCCTGCCTGAGAGCACCTGCAGGTTTGGATGGGGTTTCATGTCGTGGATGGATGTGGTTTGGTGAGCGACCAGGCTCATGGCATGACAGTCTTGGCCCTGCTGGAGAGAGCGAGTGGGCAGGGCTGAGCTGAGGAGCTCCAGAGAGACTAGGTGCTGCAGCTCATCAGGGAAACCCAGAGGCCCAATATCACAGTGCGGCCGTAGACTGCCATGCGGGGGACAGCACTGCAAAAAGGAATAATTGCATCGGCCCTGTACTCTGTTGAGTATTGAAAGAAATGAGGCCTTACAAAAATAAAACAATCACAGATAAGTAAGTAATTAAGACATCTCAGCAAGGCGTGCATGTGCGCCCCACCCCAGAACACAACAGAAGGTGCCGGAATCCATGGGAGCTGGGTCATATGCGCTAGCAGGCAGTTTGATTATTAGAGACCCCACTGGTCGCCGGATCCACGTGGCCCGGGGAAGCTGGGCATCACCTCAGTTCCGATTTTTTTTTTAAGGGACATGACATCCATGCTGTAAGCTGCGCAGGAGGGGCTACTTTGTTTTCAAGTCTACTGTGACTATGGCAACACAAGTGAGTCCCAGGCCCTGCAGGTTGCTTAATTTGCCTGGCAGAACCTGTAGCAGAGCCGAACGTGCGGGCTATATTTAGTTCAATTAAATGCAGTGGCTCACAACTTCAAAGGTGGAGGAGCTCTAATTATGCGTGACTAATGTATTTCAATTCGTGAAGGGGACACCTGCATTAAAATGCATTAGTCTAACGCCTGATGCGTGGTACTTGGCAGGGCTGAAAATCACTGGAGTAATTGTCTGGTGCCCTGGGTGTGCGCATACAGTTCCACAGCTCTCGCCCCCATCCCCGCTTACCTCAGCCACCACATGTAGTTGTGGCCATAGGGGAAGTAGCTGTTGGGGTCATCACAGCAGTACTTGTTGTCCCGGAAGCCGCAGCAGTAGACGGCCCCTACCTCGCTGTCGGTGGGCGCCCTGGGGCAGCTGAAGGCGCTCACCAGCACCTTCTCCGCGTTGGTGCTACTCGGGCACTCCACGCTCATGGTGCCCGGTGGGGCTCGTCCAGGTGTAGGCAGGGGTGAGAGGTAGCAGGCATGCAGCACCCTTCGTCTCCACAAATCTCCAGCAGGAGGAGAGGGATGTCAGCAGCCGTCAGTGCATGTTCCAGAGCCATAGCAGATTAAGGCAGCAGGCGAGCACCGAGAACCGAGCAGGTAACCAGTCGCAGAACTCAGCGCCAGGCAAAGGCAGCTCTCTTACGAGGTGTGTGTAAGGGGGCGTAAGCCTGCCACATCGCGAGTCCTGCAGCCCTCGCTCCTACCCTCCACCACTGCCAGGTCAGAGGAAGGCACCTCCCCCAAACCTGCCTGCCCTGCCGCGATACCAACAAACATAGCTTCAAAGCGCTTCAGTGCTCCACCTAGCAGAGCACGCGTCACTGGCGTTGTCACTAGGAGGAGAGTCGTACCTCACGCTCATGCTTTACCTGTATGACAAAAGGGGCAGCGATGAATGACCCCTTAAAGTATGGGACAGTTGAATGCATGACATCGAAAAAGTACACGCCCGTGTAACAACGAAGTAAAGGGGCCAGTAGCCATGGGCAGATACAAATAACGTCATGGCTGTACTAGAGAGGGACTAACAAGCTTCACAATCAATCAGAAGACAGCATTTACAAAGGACAAAGACACAAGCCAATAAAAAAGATGGGCGGAGAGTGGGCGGAGCTTGCACGGAGCTTCCACTCCATACTGAATACTGCATGCCTCGCAAAGCGAGCAGCACATGCGCGCTGCCGCAATAGGCTTGACCTAAAAAGGAGGGGATGCACATGGCCCCCCTCCTTAGGCTCTTGGAGCCCAGGTGACCAACTTCTCTCCAGGGGTTTATTTGTAAAAAAGGAGGGGGGCACTCGGGGCAGCCTTCCTGAGGATTTATAAGCCCCGGGGACCGCCACCTCCCTGGGGCTAAATAAACATTAATGGGGGGCCACGCAGACCCCCACTTAGACCCGGGGACCTCCACCTCCCCGAAGCTAAACAAACCTTGATGGGGGGCTGCACGGACACCCGAGACCTGGGGACCACCACTTCCCAGGGGTTAAATAACACAATGGGGGGCCACGTAAACCCCCTGGGCCCCGTGGATCACTACCTCCCAGGGACCAAATATTTTTTTTTTAAATGGGAGAGGGGCTGCGTGGCCCCTCTGGGCCACATAGGGCCCCGGGGCCACCAACTCTCCGGGGTGTCCCATGAACAAGAAAGGAGGGGGGGCCACACGGCCTCCCTCCTGAAGCCATACATTGCCCTGGGGACACCACCCTCTAGGACCGGTTCCTGCTATGTCCCAGGGTGCCACCCCCAGGACATAGCTCTTTGCTTTTGCTTGGCGGGAGCCAAGCAAAGGCAAACACTCTGGTTCTAGCGGGCGGGAGCTGTGAAAGTGCTCCCGCCAGCTGGAGGCGGAGGTTTCATCTCTATCACTGCCTGCAGACATGTGGGCAGGGAAAGAGATAAAACTATTTCTCCTGCACGGAGGGAGCTGCCTTTCCAGCAGGTCCCTCTGTGCAGCAGCAATGCCGGCTCCCACAAAGGGTGGGAGCCGGCTGGGACTGCAAGGGCCTTGAGGCTCCCTCCACGGTCCCCATGCTACACACTGGGTGTCCAGGGCGGTAAACATCCATTATTACGCGGCTGTAACACCGCGTACCATTACTTCGCAAGCGTTACAACGCATGCGATGTTACAACGCGTAGCCTTTACTACGTAAGTTGATACATCGCATGCGTTGTAACGCTTGTGAAGTAAAGGCTATCCACATCGTTGTGTGGAAACGGACGCGCTTCCGTTTTATCACAACAACGTGCAACACTGACGACGCAGGAAGCCGGAGAAGACAGGAACCGAGGAGAGAGGTAAGAGGGGCTGTGTAGTATTTAAGGGTTTAGGGTAGGGGGAGGGTCGTGCAGGGGGTAGTCTTTTTGGTTTAAGGGTAGTGTAGTTGTGTTTGTGTAGTGTAGAGTAGTGTATTTGGGTTTAGGGTAGTGTCTGGGGTCTTGAAGGGTAGTGTTTGGGAGTAGGGACAGGAATGGGGGTAGGGGCAGTGTGGTGCTGGGGGTAGTGTTTATGGGTTTAGGGTAGTGTTGTGGTGTTAGTGTAGGGTAGTGTTTTAGGGTTTAGGGTAGTGTTGGGGGGTCGTGCAGGGTAGTGTTTCAGTGTAGGGACCGTCTTGGGGGTAGGGGCAGGGTCGTGATGGGGGTAGTGTTTTAGGGTTTAGGGTAATGTTGTGGTGTTAGTGTAGTGTAGGGTAGTGTTTTAGGGTTTAGGGTAGTGTCGGGGGTCGTGCAGGGTAGTGTTTAAGTGTAGGGACAGTCTTGGGGGTAGGGGCAGGGTCGTGATGGGGGTAGTGTTTTAGGGTTTAGGGTAGTGTTGTGGTGTTAGTGTAGTGTAGGGTAGTGCTTTAGGGTTTAGGGTAGTGTCAGGAGGTCGTGCAGGGTAGTGTTTCAGTGTAGGGACCGTCTTGGGGGTAGGGGCAGGGTTGTGCTGGGGGTAGTGTTTTAGGGTTTAGGGTAGTGTTGTGGTTTTTGTGTAGTGTAGGGTAGTGTTTTAGGGTTTAGGGTAGTGTCGGGGTGCGTGCAGGGTAGTGTTTGGGAGTTGGGACAGGAATGGGGGTAGGGGCAGTGTCGTGCTGGGGGTAGTGATTTAGGGTTTAGGGTAGTGAAGTGATGTTTGAGTAGTGTAGGGTAGTGTAGTGTTTGAGGGTTTGGGTAGTGTTTTAGAGTTTGTGATGTGTAGGGTAGTGTATTTGTATTTAGTATTTAGTGTAGTGTTGGGGTTTTTTTTACATTCAAAAAAGGGGTTAGGAAACATAAGCAGGGTAAATGTCTGTTTAGGTCTTGCCTAGCATTGCAGCGCATGCGCTGCTCGCTCGGCGAGACCTATAGTTAGAGAGGAGATTTTAGAAGGGGGCTCGAAGCCCCGCCGCCCCTCATTTCCATTGGCTTGCGTCACCGTTCATGCTAAACGGTGGCCTGTCATTGGAAATGTTTTTTTTTGTCGCTGCCCTTTCTCCTTTTCAGACGGCCCATTCGGACAGGCTCGTCTGCTTCACGGCTGTCGTGAAGCAATTTCTTATCTTTATGGGGGCCATCTGTTTTCACTCAGCCCCGTGTTTATTTTTGCATCGCGCTTTCACTTAAAGTGAAAGTGAAAGCGCAATGCAAATATAAACATGCGGCTGAGTGAAAACAGATGGCCCCCTGCCTTCCCGCAATGTCCTCTCTTTGAGAAACGAGAGGTTTTTTTGTTTTTTTTTGTTTCCCTCTTGTTAATCAACATTGCCGTCCATTGCACGTCCCTCATTTGTTCTTTGTGTGTTGTTTGTGTTTTTGGCAATATGGTAAATCTTGTTTTTGCATTTTGCATGTTTTACATAAAAAAAACATTTGTGAAAGCTCTTGTTGGGAGTAAAGCTAATGTACTATCGCCGCCTGTTTATTTTTGCATTGCGCTTTCACTGAAAGTGAAAGCGCGATGCAAAGATAAACAAGCGGCTGCGAGCGCTTGTTAAATCAGCTGTTCAGTGATTACTGTTGTGCGAGAATTGTGTATATGGTCCTAGCTGGGGCACTCGAGTAGCCGTGCACTTATAAATCTAAAAAAAAATAATAATTGCCCGTGCCGTACATACTGACTTTGACAATGCTTCGTTGAGCAACATTTGCAAGGAAGAGTGTTCTTTAACTTGTCTGTTAATGTATTTTCATTTTCTGTATGGTGCTAGCATCTCTGTTTCGAAGTGTTTGAGTGGTGGATGCTTGCAAGGGTCTAGAGAACGGTAGAGGGGTTTAAACATGCAGGCGATGGCAGTGAAGCAAAACTGCATCCTGTACCAACAGGGCTGTGAGCGCAGGGCACGGAGCGCAGTGTCAGGTGTAATCCTGCTTTAACAAGATTGATATAAAGTGATGGCAGAAAGAGTGCTCCAGGCCCACATAATCTGATCATTCCCCCCACTCGTAGCAGCACAGCCAGCTTTACCTGAGCCTTTCTCACATTCTTGCCACCTTCCAGTTGCAGGCTTTGTTTTGGGGTATTTTGCCCCTTCGCTGCTGCTCACTTTAGTTTACATATTCTGCCCTTTAGCACTACATTTCGTAAAGCCCGAGCAGGCATTCACCGCCAGCCACCTTCACGCCCATTCACTCTCACCCACCTAGCAGCGTTCTACGTGCGGCCAACTCCCCATCGCGTGCCCGACCCATGGCAGACCAGGCGCGCGAGAGTCCGGCCATGTTGTACCACACGGAGCACGCGAAGGGTTCTCCAGCAGGAGATGCTCTGCAGCCTGGACCCCAGCCGAGCTGAGGCGGCGGGAATCAGTCCAGGTAATTCATCAGTTACTCTTCCAGAGCAGGACTTCCGGTGTCAATGCAGAAGGAACGGAATGGAACATGACTGCAGAGACATCTCACATACACTGCACCAGTGCTGGGTGTGTTTACCCTGTAGCCGGGCTTTTTACACCACTTGCAGAGCACAGAGTGTAGTTCGTGCACTCTCCTGGAAGTGCAAATATTTTGTACTGGTTGATGGTGCAAACTTCCGTTTAATTGCCCTGCCCAATAGGTGCGGTTTTTTTCAAGGTCTGTATGTGTGTTAATGGTCAGTACATATATGTAGCATGTTTGGCACATGCCTAGGCCTGTATGAATTCAATGCCTAGGTACTTCCTTCGATTCACATTTATTGTCACTTCTTGGAACATATAACCATACCCGTTTTTCACTTACCTTCCCTTACACCCTCCCAGAACCTTTCTCTCCACTGTCTCTCACCAGTTACTTTATTCTGGAAGGATCTTTACTTCAGGTGAGTGTCTCGGCTGTATTATTTTTTGGCTTCCCTGTCACAGCCCCTTTCACCCAAAAAACGCAATCTAATCGTGAGGCTTTCTTAGCTTTTAGACTAACTAGGACCGTTTGTGACTATTGCATGATGTAAATGGAAATGCGTGTTTCCGTTTACTATCTAGTATTTAGGACCCTTTTTCTTACCATGATTCTCATTCTTATTTTAATTTTTTTCATCTTGATTTCTTTCCTTGCATTCCCTGCTGAGTCCGTATAATAATCCCCTATCTAGAAGGGATCAAATCGCTGTCAACTGTGTTATTACGAACCCTCTAATGTGATGTCCGAGCTATACGCTACAAAGTTTGTGTTATGCACTGACATTATTGAATCACAGTGGCATATCACGTGAGCACTGAGCACTTTGTTTTCACTTACACAGAAAAAAGCATACAAACAAATCTCTCTATATTTATGCAATATACCATTAAACTGTTGAATAGTTTTTAACATTGAATGTTTAAATGAACATTGTTTTCCGCATTTCATGAACTAGGAACCCATGTTTCTTTGAAATAATGATTTATCCCCGGTCGCTATAGACTTATTGAAAGTGGCTCTTTAGGCCCAGAGAGTGGTCCTTCCCTTCCGTCTATCTTCCTTTGCTCACTGTTTAAGATTCACTCCACAAATCTTAGTGTATGTTCATTGTTCCAGCCTCACTATTGTGCCACACTTGTATTCTAGAAATGTTCTCTTCTTTGACGTACTGTCTGTTTTTCTCAGAGGCTTTAGTAAATTCAGAACAGTGCTTTTTACCTAGTAATGAAAACTAGAATAAAGGACCACAGCAAAAGAAGCTGGCCCGGAGGAACCCTGAAAAAGCCTTTCTCTGTGCCTATATGTGTGGCCACATAAAGGGTTGTGACTTCTAACGCTGCTGTCCAAACAACTGTTTACTGTAATGAAAACGCATTGTGACCTGTCTCAATCAGTGCTAGCCGCGCCATTAGGCCATATATCAGATACATGTCTGGAGAACCGCATAATCAGCTCTTATTAGACATGTATAGCACTCCTCATGAGTTTAAGATATTTTTATCTGTTCTTGTAATCTGGGTAGAATATGAATTGAGGGGGCATTGGCTTAGCAAGGTTGCCATGGACTGTAATGCAAGAAAGCCAAACACTTGCAATGCAATTGGTTTCACATTAGTGAAATTTGAGCTATTGGCGTTGCAAATGCTAATGTTTTTTATTTTATTTTTTTGATTAAAAAATATGCCAGCAGTAGCATAAGTACTAAAAGATATTCCACGAAGCAAGGAAAGGGTGCAGTACCACAGGCTGATACTAGGTGACCCTGTGGAGTTGCAAAGGGACCTCTATTAGCCACATAAGGCGCTGCACCATTAAAAATTCACCATTGTTGTTTATTTAAATGGTGCATTTTTAAAACGCAATTTACTACATATTTACATATTACTTATGCTACTGCTGGGATATTTTTTAACAAAAAATCCCCTCCCACGGTGCCCTTGGAGATCACTAATCTGATTCCTTTCTGTGCTAGAATTGGCAGGAAACAGTTGTTTACCTATTCATTAAATACATTCCTCAATATTTATTTAATAGAAAGCATTCATACCCTGCATGCTAGCTAGGCACTCTGCACCAGAGCGTTCGTGGCAAGAGAACCAACTTAGTAAAATAGCGCATAAGTGGGAAAACGGGTGCCTGCAACAACAGTGTGGTAGTAGGTACTGCTTGATATGGAAATGTTGACTCACTGGTGCTCACTACCTGGTAGTACGTACTTGTGATGGAGAAGTGCAGGTACTTTCCTACTGAAAGTATTTACAGGCTCGGATTGGCCCAGGGCAATCTGGCAGTGCCCAATGGGCTGGTCTGACAGATCAGTGCGTGGCCTGTTTTTTAACAGTTTGTGTACTTTGTTTATGCCCTGTGGGCCGGTTTATACTGTTGATTTTCTTGATATTAGCACAAACATTGCCTGCAGCAAATAAAAATGCCTGCAATCTCCCATACTTTGGAAAAATACTCACGCAGTGTGTCATTTCAAGCTCAAACTGGCGGGCACATGCTGATGAGCTTTGCGGGGGTCAACAGGGGGTAAAAGACATTGTCATTTACAACGCCATTACTTGATTAATGCTTCACGAAGGGAAAAAAAAAAAAATAACATTTTCAATGCCAATAGCTCAAAACAATGTCATTGCGAGACCTATTGCATTGTAAATGCTTGTTTTATTACTAGGCAAGTTTTTAGTTCACATACATTAACACTTGCAATGTAAAGGTATGCAAACTAAAAACTTGCGTAGTAACGGTATTTGCTAAGTAAAAACATCGAAGTAAAAAGCTGCGAAGTAATGGTATGCGAAATAACGAGTCATATTCGTCCAGGGCACCTAGGAGACATGTCTGGGCCCCGGGGGATGGGGTCCCCAGGGCCAAATTTGTGCAGGGAAGGGGGGCCACGTGGCTCTCCTCCCCTATTAATATTAAAAGTATATACTTTTTAGGCCGGGATCCAGGGATGGGGTCCCCAGTGCCAAAATTGGCCCAGGGAGGGTAGCTGGGTGGTCCCCCTCCCCCACTTTTTTTATGGCTAGGGGATGGGTTCGGTCCACGGGCCCAAAATCAACCAGGGGAGGTAGACCATGTAGCCACCCTCCCCCATTAAAAATATATACATTTTAAGGCCAAGCCCTGGGAGATGGGCTCACACACCCACTCCCAGACCCACTCAGACACTCAGACATTCACTAACACACCCAGTGAGGCACTAATGCAGCCAATCCAAGACCCAAACAGACACTCACACACCCACTCACACACCCAATGAGATACTAACCCAATCCCTCACACACCCACTGAGACACTCATGCACTCACTCACCCACTCACACACTCATTCTCAAAGGTTACAGGTTATAGGTTACAGTTAGGAATTTTTTTTTTTTTTAAAACCTTAGAAATTCACTTAGAAAAACCAAAGGTTACAAGGATGTTATAAATAGGAAACAGCATTAAAAAAAACTTAGAAATTCACTGAAAAAAACTAAGGTTACAGGGACATTATAGTTAGCAACTAGAAAAAAAGTCTTAGAAATTCAATGAAAAACCAAAGGTTACAGGGACGTTATAGTTAGGCTCAGGTGACACTCATACAAAACCAGTGAAATTCAGCATTTATAGTTAGTTGAGCTAACTATAACTATTGCCCCAGTAATGCACTGCTTATGACCTCACATATTGCATGCTCAGTAACATAACCGATGACATCTCTAATGGCATCTTTGATGACATCCTCCACAGAAGCATTCACACACCCACTCTTACCCCTATACAACCTCTCATACACCCACTCACATGCCCACACACTCACTCACATATCCATTCAGAGCCCCATACAAGTACTCACACAACCACTCACTCATCCATAGAGCTAATCACACACCCACTCACTCATTCACCTATACAGCCACTCATACTCTCAAAAACAATAGGGGTTCTTGGCCCCCAACGATCCTCAGCAGCCAAGGGGACTTCATCCCCAAATGAGTAGTATGCAAGAGGCCCCTGTGCAGAGTGTTTGAGAAAGTGGGCGGGGCCTCTGGTGACGTCTCAGCAATATGGCTGTGGGGGACTTACTTGTGGCAACAATAGGGGTTCTTGGCCGCCAACGACCCTCAGCAGCCAAGGCGACTTCATCCCCCAACCAGTAGTGCACAGGAGGCCCCAGTGCAAAATGGTTGAGAAAGAGGGTGGGCCTCCAACTATTTGTAGGGTACTTACTTGTAGCAACAATAGGGGTTCTTGGCCCCCAACAACACTCAGCAGCCAAGGGGACTTCATCCCCCAACTAGTAGCGTGTCAGGAGGCCCCTGTACAGAATGGTTGAGAAAGTAGGCGGGACTTCCAAGACATCTCAGCAATCCCGCTGTGGGGGACTTACTTATCACAACAGTAGGGGTTCTTGGCCCCCAACGGCCCTCAGCAACCAAGACAACTTCATACGCCAACCAGTAGTGTGCCAGGAGGCCCCTGTGCAGAGTGGTTGAGGAAGTGGGTGGGGCCTCCAACAACTCTCAGCAAACCTCTCCCAGACAGGTGAGTACCCTCCAGCTCCCCAGCCGATACATGCACCCCACCTTCCTTTGCTGTAACAGACGAAACCAGCCTCAGGGTGCAAATTGGCTACATTTTCTCTGTATTCAAATATTGAATTAAGAAACACACAGTTCAGGTTTAACCAAACATAACATCATTATTGTTCAAATAGTCTGTAGCTCAAGTCCAGTCCTCAGTCCAGAATAGCACCTTGTGACAGCGCCCTAAGTGAATGCCCCTTGTCAGCACAGGTCTAGCACCTCACCTGCAGCCTCTAGGCTACACCTTGCTGCCAAGTGTTGTGGGCGGCCCTATAGCCCAACCCAGACTGCAAGGTCCATGATCCCATGCTCCCCCTTAGCCTGCTCCCCATGCCCCTGCTGTAAGGCATCCCAATGGCACGTGCTCGAGCAGCTCCACCTTTGGCTATTGCACTCATTCCGCTGTCCCTTTGTGCTTACCCCTGCCATGCTGTTGTGGTTTAATGAACTCAGGCAGCCCCCCCACCTGCTCACCTCCTGCCACTCCCTAGCTGAACCTAGTACCTCGAGAACCCCCTCAATGCTGAGGAGGAACAAGCCCCATATGGTTCATGGTATCCTAGCGTATTAAGATTAATTAGACCATGTCTCATAAAACCCCACCCCTTTCCCTTGCACACTCTGGACATGGTGATGTTCGATTTCTACCTTGACCTTTCTACTGCTGCTCCTCTATTCTATGCTAACGATGCCGTTCTCATGGCCCAAACTCCCCTTGGCCTAAAGAGCCTTCTTATACATTTTGTTGACTATATGCAGTACGGAGGTCTGCTAGTCAACCAATCTAAAACATTTATTATGAAATGTGAGAGGAGAACAGCAACTTGTCGAGATATAAAAATCAAGGGTACAAATATTGGTTTTACAAACACTTTCTCATATTTAGGCATATTATTTTTTAAAGAAGGCTCACGGATCCATGCTATTTCTACTAGGAAGCTACAATTTAAATAAAGCATGTATGGCCCTATCAAACTTTGCCAGAAGATTGGGAACGAACCCCCTGATGAAATGATAAAGATCTACAAAGCTAAATGTTTGAATGTGGCATTATATGGAGCGGAAGTTGGGTTCACATCAAATGTATGGCACTGCAGACGGTAAAAAATGAATTTTTAAGGTACCTTCTTTTTTTTTTTTTTTTTGATTTTCAAAAAACCTTTATTGACAACCAGAAAGGTATAATTCACAGCAAAAATGCCTACATCCACAATTTGGCCGGCATTGTGATAGCTTATGTGTGTAGAAGATATCTTTTCCAGGGTAGGGGGATACACAGCAAGCCGCCTACAACCCTTCCGGGCCGGCCGCGTTGTATGCGGTGTGAGATTATAACGATATGCACTGCATTTTAATCAAACTGTACTAAATGCGATCATATGAAGACAAAAGGAACTGATAAAAAGAAACCATAAAGAAGGATGCATGCACTAGCACACAACGACCATCAGTTGCATAACAAAGGTGTGATAGTGTTCAGGCAATAGGAACGCGCAGAGTAGCGTCACATGGTGTCTCTTTACATCTGATGTGGGTGGGTGTGCGGGTGAGGGCAGCAGGGTCGTTAGTAAGATTTTTTTGCGTCTATTACAGCGTCGTATCATCCACTTCGGCTGTGTGCTCTAGCAGATAAGTGTGTAGGGGCCCCCAGATGTCCCTTGGGCGTGATGTGGGTGGTTGAAGCTCTGCATATGTGTGTAGTTGCTCTTGACAATATATTAAATCGTGGAGCCCGTCTTTGAATTTCGGCGCTCGTCCCCTACCCCATCTACAGGCAACTCTCCTCTTAGCAAGGAGGAGTGCGAGGGAGGCGTATCTACGTATTTTGACAGCTAGGGGTTCAGTGTATCCTAACAGGGTAGTTAGTGGGTCCGCAGGAATGTGCAGGCCTGTCATATGGTCCAGTGCAGTCAGGATCTCCGCCCAGTACCGTTGTATAGGCGGGCAGTCCCAGGCCACGTGTACAAAGTCCGCCCCCTCGTGTCCGCAGCGATCACAGCGATCGTTATCTCGTATCTTCAGTCGGTGCATGCGCGCGGGAGTATAATAGAGGCGGTGCACGTATTTATAATGTATAATGCGGAATCTACTACTAGCTGATATGTTGCCCGTCTGCCTACAGCAATACGTCCACTGCTCCTCAGTGAGGGGATGCCCCAGTTCCTCCTCCCACCGTATGCGGGCCAGAGGAGGACCATATTCCCTGCTAGTTTGGACCGTACAATATAAAAGTGACAGCACATGTGCAGTAGTTGTTCTTGTTGCAGTAGTGCATGTAGTGGAGGCATGGTCGAAGGCTCTAGGGGAAAGGTGGGCGTAATGGTCTAAGGTACCTTCTTGCCACCCCTAAGAGTGCCTCTGTATATGTTTGTCATGCGGAAACTTTGGGGTTCCGTTCCTCACAGATCTAATAATGTTGTAGCCCATTTAATTATGGCACAAAATCTGGATATCAGAATATACTGGTTTAAATCGTGCCATTATTGGGGACTGCCTCAGCGCGAGCCTATCTTCACGTATACCCTGGTTGAAATATGTTGCACACTTCTTTTGTGACCCAAGGGCATCCTGATTATTATGAGCAGCCCGAATCCTTGGAACTCATTAATAGAAAATATCTGAAAAATGAATGTATGGTGCATCTTGAGAACCTTAGACTGACCACTGAAATTTTAAAGTCCAGTGTTGTAAAAATTCAACTCATTTTAAGCAGCATTCTTTCCATCCTCCCTGGAAGGACACATTGAGTGGTATACTTCCAGTCTGCCCTCCCTGGGGGACAGCAAACCCATTAAAAGGCAATGTTTTTTGTATTTATTTAAAAAAATGGGGTGGCGGGTACCTACACTCCTAAAGGTCACAGCAATCTTTTTTCTGCCATAGGGGCAGAGTCGTGTGTTTACCCCCAACCTGCCAACCTGAGGGGGCAAGAATTCCACTAGACACGGAACCTTTTCATACTTATAAAAAAGAACTGGGGTGGGGCTGGCCTGTCCACGCATTAGGCCGTACTTTGAGTCCTAAAGGCCCGACAGTTGTTGTGCCCCACAAGAGGCAGATTGGGTCGATTTACCCTCAATCTGACTTCCCGCAGGAAGAAAGCCCAGTAGACACCAGGGCTTTTGCATTTATAAAAAATACATAGAGATATCACAATCTGACACCCGTAGACCTGCAGGGGTCATATTTCTAACCCCCTGGTGCATAGACAAAGTTCAATGCACTAATACAAATTAGAAAACCGACTAGACTGCAACCCGTACACAACAGATCAATATCGTGTAGGAAGGGTTTTTTGGTCACAATCAGTACCACTAGATGAGTTCAGGGACACAGTTGAACTCCAAAACCTCTTTCATAAATGAATTACACACTCAAAATAACACTAACAAGGAGGGGATAATCTTGAAACATTTTAGAGAAAAACATGAACGTTAACCACACAATTGAGAAAATAAATGCAGCAATCCCTGACATGGGCAGCAAAAACAATATGAACATTTCTAACAAAGTTAGCAAGTTCAACACTTATAAGAGATATGCTAAATTTTAGCAGAAAAAGCAAGACTATAAAGCTAGTTACTAAAGATGGACTGCAGAGCATGCTTCTCTCTGTAAAAAGAATAGCTGTTTCATTATCAATAGTTGTTTCACTGTTATGTTTCATAAAGAGGCCCTAATATAGACGCGTTCATAAATGCCGTATATGGTCATATTCGCATATGCCCTATTATGGTCATAATCGTATATGCCCTATTTTGGTCATAATCGTCTATGCCCTATTATAGTCTTGATCTCCTATGCCCTAATATAGGCATGATCTTTCACCTACATTAGTTCCCTACAGTACACAACGAGCTCTGGGGGTTGAACGTTATCTAGTCTGTGGTTAGAACACTGCAGGGTTTTTCCCGAACACAGGCCTACAATGTACTCATAAATTATGCATGAGCATTCACCAGCTACATCTCTTGCATAATATGTATGTACAAAGTTCACCCCTGACGTCTTCCTCATGTCTAACAAAGACCAATACAAACCATACTGAGGGACGAGATATTTTAGGGTATAAATACACCACATCTTGCCACGGTAAGATAGAGGGAACAGAGACTTACATGCTGACACACTGACCAGAGACGCTGAGGCTCCTGCATGCAGTCGCTCCAGCTGACAGCGGTCTAACACAGCCCTTGTGGGGTGTCCAACTCGAGACCAGGACGGGGTCCCACACTCTCTCTATTCAGGTAATGGGGTTCGACTAAATCCTAGAAGGATTCTTGGCTCTTAGGCTTTTAGACCTACACATATGCTAGGTACACTCAGGTTTACCTTTTAGGTAGTTAGGCATCTTAGGAGTACGCACACTTTTCATAATGCTTTTTCTATTCATGCATGTATTCATGATTATTGCAATATGGTAGAACTGTTCTATCCCTTCACTTTTATCGTATTGCCAATAATATATCTCTGCTATTGTCTGCTGGTTGCTGCAGCACATATATTTTACACTAGAATAACAACTGTTCAATAAATACTTATTGAAACGCCCAGACTGTTTATTCTGTGTAACTCTCCGAGACAAAACCGAACAAGTGAGCACGAATGACTGAGCGAAAAGTAGTACATTGTTTCCACGATTCTGAGGGATCAGGGTTGTCATGTTCTAAGGTTGCCAGGAACTAATCTCTCACCGATAAGAGGCGATTCTAGTGGCACTGTGAGCTAGCTAATGCAAATCCGGCTAACATATGCGGTGGGGGTGCACAGAGTCAGTCTAACACCAAGACCACAGTTTATGTTATCCAAACGCGCAGGTCCTGCAGGGGTACTATAGGAACTACACAACATGGCGCCATCAACGTTGGTTGGGTACTTATTTAACAGTAGAATCTGAGTAGTTCAGTCATGCTATTCTCAGAGAACCTACTCACAAAACCCCAGAGACGTCTGGAGTGGGTGGGCACAAAGTCTGCCACAGCTGAGTAGGCGAGATATCCTATTTATCGGCTGTTGGTTAATCAAGCTTGAAGGACATTTAGTTCCTAAATTGTGCATAAAACCTTTAACTAAGTTCTCTTGGAAAAGCTTTTCTTTTCAAAATGACTGAGAGCGATGAAGAAAGAGCAGATCTGCATGTCTCAGCCAGAGAACAACCCGAAAATGCAATTGAAATTGCACCTAAATTCAGACATACGCTCGCCATGAAACTATTAAAAAATGGTTTACCACCAATGGGTGGCGTAGTAGCTCTCGTGATTGAGGCACACAAATCAAATAAAACAGAGGTATTCTATTCATGGGTTACATTCCCAGCAGCAGATGCCGTAACAAAGACATTTCACTACTATATAGAAGGAGATGCACCAGCGGAATACTGTCCATTCGATGACATAGAGATTCCACTCACGTACCAGGAACACTTATACTGGTTTAAAGGCGCCCTACCGCACTTAAGAGCAAGAGTAAGACTAGGCCCACTCGGAGGAGACGGGGCCACATGGCCAATACTAACGGCTTACACACCGCACCCTGACATTGACACAATGCCACAGCCAGAATTACTCATACAACACAAAGATTTAATTAAAATCTACAGGAACTTGACACAATTCGTCATGAGGACTCTCACAGATCAACCAACAACAGTTGCAACAAACGGGACCCAATTCCAGGGTACAGCAACTAAAATTACTCCTCAAACATTACACACGGTAATGGGCAAAATGCCCGCAAAACGCGAACAAATACCATTCTGGGTAGCTCAGAAAATAACTCCGCTTGAGGCGGTGTTCCCGAATACTACCACCTGTGATAAACACAGAATACTAACAATCTGCTTGCCCATGGGGATCACACCACAAATAGAGGACTGCACCTCTTGGGGTTCAGTCTTTGCTGCCATATATACCAGAACGCATGGTATCCCGTCATTAGCAGTAGTACCTGACGTATTGAGACAGATACAAAATGAGTACGGAGCAGAGCCTGCCCTAAACTTAGGGATGAAGGGGCAGATTTACAATTAACTAACGCAGCACGGCGCAGCAAGTCATTTTGCTGCGCCATGCTGCGTTAGTTTGGAAAGCACAGGGATGCGACATATTTACAAGAATATGTCGCATCCTTGTGCTTCCCCCTGCGCTGGCGCACAAACTGCAGCCATGCGCCGGCGCAGGCACCCTTGCACCATGGTGCAAGGATGCCTGCGTCGTGGGAAGATTGTTTTTGTGCAGGAAGGGGAACCTTCCTGCACAAAAACAATCACTACAACCATTTTCCTCTTTCAATGCGTGCTGCAGAATGCAGCACGCATTGAAAGAGGAAAAACGAGGAGAAATTAAAACATTTCTCCTCGGTGCGCCTCCCTACGCCACCTCTAGGGTGGCGTAGCTTTCAAACGCATCTCCAGAGTTACGATTTCTCGTAATTCTGGAGATGTGTCTTGTTCCATGGGTGTTGCGTGGGAACACCCACAGCAACACCCATGGAACGCCCCTTCACCGCAAAGTGCTGCGTGTGAAGGGGCCGTATTTACAAGGAGAGGAAAAGTCACGCAGGGTGGCTTTTCCTCTCCTTGTAAATATGGAGCAGCCCCCTGCGCCACCAGTACGTCACAAAAAGTGACGTACTGGTGGCGCAGGGGGCTTGTAAATCTGCCCCCTAGTTACTAAATAACTTTGACCAGTTATCAGCCATAATACTAGCTAATATTAAAGGAGAAGCAGCTTCAGTGGCGATCCGCCAACGCCTAAGGGAGTTCAGTCCAGTAGATCAACAACATGAACTACCCAAAATAATTGAATCTGCATATGCAGAACTAGGCAGAGACAGTCTAGGTGGGAAAGCATTAAAACCACAACTGGTGGGCAGTCCTGAAAAGGACACTACAAAACAGACACCTACTTCTTCTAAAAAGAAGAGGGAAAATAAGAAACAACAAAAGTCTAAAGACAGCAGATCTCAATCCAGAGGTAGATCTCCTCAACAGGAGCCCTCTGAAAGGAGGTATAACCTCCGGAATATGGATAATATAAAAAAACCTGACAGGTATCAGGTTACTGATACACGTTCCTCTCGTTCCTTTCAGGGTTCATCAAAAAACTCAGAGAGGGAAGGACGGTCAGAGGAGCATACAAAGTCCAGAGACACGCAACGCGCTGCGGACTACGCACCTAAAAAAGAAGATAAACAAAAGCCTCAGTTCAAAAAGAAAAAGATAGCAGGTCTCAAGATCGGACATGCCCAGAATTCTGAGGACACAGCTTCTGAATGGGGAATGGGCTCTGACGATGCTAGACAGTGCGGCAGAAGTAACAATAGCTCGCCAGAACCTGAAGGAATTTCTGGTGACAGCGGAGTTGAGTGAGTATATCACGGTGGAAACACCTGATACTGGGTAAGTGTCCCACATAAGTTACATGAGATAACACTCCGGATGGAGGGGGACAAGCCCAGGAAAGTTAAAGGTCTATTTTGGAAAAATTTGTCATCTGGATATGACATCCTATTAGCAGAGCAAGACTGGCCGCCAGAATTCGTCATTGAGTGCCCTAAGGGAGAAAAGGTAATTTTTCCAGCATTTTCCGACCTCGTTCCCATTCACCTTAAACATGCATATGCGCAGGAGTGGGCGGTTGCCCTAGCTCCAGCATTGTACAAAAATCATGCTGGTTGGGATGAGGATTCAACCCACCACGTGATCCCGTTAAAAGTTTCCCCAAATGCTCAAAGACAATACCCTATAAAGCAGGAAGCTAAAAAACAAGTCAGGGAGATCCTAGATCAACTAGAATACCAGGGTGTGATAGAAAATTGCACCTCACCAATGAACAATCCTTTGTTTCCCGTATCAAAACCTGACAACACATATCGTTTAGTTTTAGATTACAGACATTTAAACACTTGCACAAAGACATTTGCAGTTCAAAATGCACACAGTGCCGCATTAATGAATAACATTGTGCGACAAAAATACAAAACAACACTTGATATCTCAAATGGATTTTTCTGCCAAAATATAGCGCCTGAAAGCAGGTATTTGACCGCATTCTCAGCGCTAGGGTCCCAACGGCAATTTTGTCATTTGCCCCAAGGGTATAGGAATAGCCCGGGGTTGTTTTCAGCAAGGGTAACAGAGTTACTCTAAAATTTGGATGAAGAAGCATTGCCCTATGTAGATGATATTTATCTGACGGACGATGACTTACCGAGGCACTTGACCAGGGTGAGCACCATTATTATGGGATTCGCATCTGAGGGCTATAAATTTAATTTCAAAAAATCAAAAATTGCCCATCTCAATGTCCTGTTTCTGGGATATGAGCTGTCAAGTGAAGGAAAAAGCCTAGCAGCTAACTGTTTAGAAAAGTGTGCGCTGCTCCAACCTCCAAAATCATTGAAGAATTTACAATCAATTCTGGGATTCCTAAATTTTGGTCGAACATACATTTTGGATTACGCAGAAAGAGTAAAACCTTTCCACAACTTAATAAAACCTGATTTTTCAGTCAGACAATGGACACAGGAACATACAAATATCCTGCGTTCCCTACAGGAAGACATGATAGCTTCAAAACATTTACAGACATGCATAAACGTATGCAACTTAGTGATCCGAGTAATAGCGGGTCAATGCGGGTACACTTATTTAACTTTCAATGAAGGCGAAACGGTACCAATCGCATACAAATCACACCTGTACACAAACGCAGAGATGCATTTCACTTCTGCAGAAAAAATCCTGACAGCAGTGCAGACCGCTGTAGCAAGAGAAAGAGCTCTGGCTCAGGGAAAACGCATAATAGTCGTGACCCCAGTAACAGCCTTAGAGGCTGTTACCAAGGCTAGCATTCCAAATGCGAAAGCCTTACATCCCAGATGAATACAATGGGCTAATTCTCTTACTGCAACGGATGTTGAATACAGATTTGATCCAAGTTTAAAAACACAAGCATTTCTGCAATACGAACAAGAATATCCTCTACCAAATGAGATTTTGCCTCTCGATCAGTATGAATACATTATTTACACTGACGGATCTGCTCAACCAGCCATAGGGAGTAAGCAAGCTTACAGCGCAGCGTGTGCAATCGTTAAAGGTCGCATGCGCGATGGAAAGTTCCATCCCAGTAGCACTAAAACGCAATCTCTAGGAGACTGCACGGCTCAGTTAGCAGAATTAAAAGCACTGATACTGGCACTTGTAAATACGGAACACGAATTCCCCACACTAATTGTGTGTGATTCCTTTTACTGTGTACAGTCGTACAATGAATATTTACATCATTGGGAACAAAATGGGTTTAAAGACGCAAAAGGTGGCACAATTAAGCATACAATGCTATGAGAACAGGTAGTGGAGTTGAGAAACGAACTACCAAGGGCTCACATGATACATACACTGAGTCATCAGCGTGATGGCGTTCACGTTGAAGGGAATTCATTGGCTGTTGAAGCCGCAAAGGGGGCTGTATGTACAGCGTCCGTAGCTGCAATCACTCGTTCAAAAACGAGAATAGACGGCGATATTTTGGTAGCTGTCAATGCTTCACGCAAAGGCAGCACAGCAGTACCTAAAACATTTCCACTCAAGTACTCCTACAAGTTAGATGCACAAAACATTCCATATGCACAGATTCCTGGAGTGGGGGATAGGGTAATACCAAATATGGATCGTAGGCAAGGCTTAATTCTAGCAGCACACGAGGGTTTGGGTTCTGCGCATACAGGCGTTACAGCAACTATTTCTTTATTGAAACAGCGCTACTGGTGGCCAGGGTTAACAAAGCAGACCAAAGACTATGTCTTAAAGTGCTACATCTGTCAGCAGATGAAAGGCTCCACCATAACACGCCCAGCACAGACACCATTACTAAAATCAGACAAACCTCTCGCATGTGTGTACTTGGACCACTGTGGACCCCTACAATCTGATGGGGCCAAGAAATATATCATGGTTGCAGTGGATTCCTGCTCTAGATTCCTATGGGTTTGGCCTCAGCGCTGTGCTGACGCTCGAACTGTTATAAAAGATTTGCGAGTCTTTATCGGCACATACGCAGTTGGCACGTTACATTCTGACCGTGGCCCGGCGTTTAGCTCTAGGGCTTACAAAGAGGCCATGGAAGGAATGGGCGTAGCATTGCGGTACTCCTCTCCGTACCATCCTGAGGAAAATTCTGTTGTGGAGAGGAAAAACCGTGACTTAAAGCAATCTTTAACAGCTAGGGTATTAGGCAAGGGCGGTAGATGGGTCGATCACCTTTATGGGGTCCAAAGAGCAATAAACAATCAGCCAAGAAGCTCTCTAGGGGGTGTCAATCCTTACGAGGTCCTATTTGGGACAAGAATGTGGGTACCTGATCTTGATTGTGAAGGCACAGTGGCGGATGAGAAACCATTTGATATCCATGATCGTTTGGCTGTTTTACAGGATCTAGATGAATCCAGGACACAACAAAGCAACGTCCACTTAAAACAGACCGCCACTGAGGAAGTCAAGGCAGTAACGGCAAGACCTGTCTGGATCCCAAAAGTTGGGGATCTGGTCAGAGAAAAGATTGCAGACAAGAAAGAATTCGGACCATCCTACAGAACAGCTGTACCGGTCCTAGCAATCCAAGGCACAAGAACTGTACTTCTGCCGCCTCTTGCCGGAAAAAAGGAGAAAAGATTTGTCTCAATCGACTTAATCAAACCACACTATGTGCCCGATACTAAACAGTAGGCCACGTGGACTCCACAGTAGCAGACGCCCTCCTCTCGCTACAATCCAAGAAGTTCAAACAGAAAGACTCATCACGTTTGAAGAGCCCCCTGTACATAATGAAGGACTAAGCAACAATACTATGGCACTCGTTCCACTTCAACAAGAAGAAAATCAACTTAGCAACCAAGTTGCAATCAGACCGACTACAGACGTCTATGTCAACATGCCTCGTCAAGAGCAAAATCCAATTTCAACAAATCCCGATGCAATTCCAACAATTGATCGAACTGCTTCTGGCTATTTCATGAACTTTGATATGTTTTCACTGGATCCAAGCGAGCCGGAAACGACGCCAGCCAAAAAATCACTCAAATAGAACTGTTCTATCCCTTCACTTTTATCGTACTGCTAATAATATATCTCTGCTATTGTCTGCTGGTTGCTGCAGCACATATATTTTACACTAGAACAACAACTGTTCAATAGATACTTATTGAAACGCCCAGACTGTTTATTCTGTGTAACTCTCTGAGACAATATTAGAGTCCTTGCCTGGGAATTATGAGCAGTGCAAGCCTGAAGGCCATTACTGTGACTCCCAGTGCCACCTCTGACTGAGGCTGGTTGTGACTGCAAGCCGACATGCCCTGGGGCATGAAGCCCTAGTGTGAAGCCCCTACAATTTATGGTCAGATACCTGAATTTTCATATTATCTGAATGACAATTTTATCTCACATTTATAAAACAAAACAGTACTTGGAGACATTAAAGCCTCAACAAGGCTAAATGAATATGGTGATAAATGTGTCATCCGCATAACATATAGATAATTTGTTCCTATAACTAAACCAATGAAAACAGGTCAGTTTCCACAGTAAAAATTCTATGATATGATAACAAAAACAATAAAAATATATCAGACTAGAAAGGAGGCAGACATTATACTAACACTTCTGAATGTATCCATAAGCTCACACTTTCTATGAAGAGAGACATAAAAGAATCTGAAAGCAGGTGAATAATGAAAATAGAAGAATTCTCAACTGCACTACTGACAGGGTTCACAACAAAGAAATGGGGTGGGGCTGGCTCACCCTGGCATCAGGCATACACCCCCACCCCGAAAGTATCAATTGTCTTTCTGTCTCCTGGGAGGGGTAGCTTGAGAGCTTTATCCCCTCTCTGCTAGTCCATATGTCACAACTATGCCCAATGAAATACCAGTTGCTTCTTACTTGCCAGCATGAATTGCTACACTATCTGGCTCACCTGGTAACCAGGGAACCTTATCAACTATTGGTACTTTTGAAACCTAGAGACCCAGAGAATCCAAGGGTGATATGACTTGCATGGATCCCAAAATGCTTTCCTAGCCCAAATGCCCTGTGAACGTCAAAGTATGGATAAAAAAATACTATTTTTCCAACCAATGACCAGAGTCATAACACCCTATGTTCCTACACTGCTCCTGATTGAAATGCTTCCCCCCATGTGTAGTAGACCTAACACATACAGAATGGATAAAACTGTAACCATATGAAGATCTCATTGACATCACATTGACTTAACCTGGTCCACGTTTAGACCAGTTCCTGTTGTGGGCATTGGGCACACCCACACAAGTGAGGTACTTTTTTAGTGGAAGTGTGTGAATGCTGGGTGGTAGGAATGTGTGGATCCCCAAAGATTCTGGAACATTTCCTCACAAAAACTGCCATTGTAACCAAGGTTTGACATTTGTAGGGCTTCCCAGGTATGAAAAGGTTGTGGAATGCACATACGTCATACCACTCTTGGCTCCCATCATGTCTGGGACTGATATGTCTGGTTTTTGGTACATTTCCCTGAGTTCTGGCCAAGCCCGGGTCCAAATGCCGAAGCTACCCCCCACAATAAAAATTTGAAAGGAACAATCTTGATGTTTAGTTGTGGCCTTTTGCAGGCTTCCCTCCATCCAAGCAAGTGGGGTACCATTTTAACAGTAGAAGTGTGAAAACACACATTAGTAGAAGATCAGTTACTATCATTGGATTTATCTCCATTTTTGGCCTCCAAATGTAAGCCACTGTGAAAGAAAGAACATATTTTGCAAAGCCCTCTGAATAACATGATATTATGAGTAATCCCAAATTCGGGGTTGCACAAATAACCACTATTCCTAAACTCATTATCTTGGGCACATTTAAAAAATGTATAGGTTTCTTTTCTAGCCCTTTGTTCATCATTGGATTTTACCAGGTGAATTGATGGAGGTCTGTTCACATTGAAACATTATTAGAAGCTGCAGCTTAGCTGATGGCTGTGAGTATCTCATGTTTTTTGGAAAACCAATAAACACTATTCTAAAAAATAGGCTTCAAGACACTTTCAGTCCATGTTTGCATTTGGAATAACATCTCTGAAAGACATTCTCAATCCCTAGCACTTCCAGATATCTATCTTTATGGGTTAAATCATGCCTCCTATAATTTTCACATGATTCAGCTTACAACACATTACCCTAAATCGAGATTATGCTTTGTTGAGCAACTGTTTGACAGTGATTGAATGCTGACATTCAAAGAGGTACAGTCTAAATGTGCTATTCTTTGCACAGGGAGATCTGTGCAGTCGAGTTGGAGAACTCTAAATGGTAAAATATAGAGAAACAATCCCTATGCTTTTACATAGGGACATCTCTACAGTCGGGCTAGAGAGCGCCATATGATAAAGTATAGGGAAAATGTGAAAAGTTTATTAAACTTTGGAACAGTTACTAAAAATATTTTTATGTTAAATATTATTGTAAATTAATTTTGTATATTTATTTTAATTATAGAATCAAAGAAAAAAATGCTGCAGCACTATTAAATTCATTTTGAAATAAATCTTCAAATAATTTATATAATAAATCAAACTATGGGGCATATTAGCAAGACCCACGATAAAATTATCGCCGTTTTAGCGGCAGGAAACTGCCGCTAAAGCGGCGATAATGGGCTTGCTAATATGCGTTATAGAATTCAATAGAAGCCCAGGTTAGATGTGCAGGACATCTAACCTGGGCTTCTATTGAATTCCATAACGCATATTAGCAAGCCCATTATCGCCGTTTTAGCGGCAGTTTCCTGCCGCTAAAACGGCGATAATTTTAACGTGGGTCTTGCTAATATGCCCCTATATTTAGAGTTTAAATAAAAAATAAAACACCTAAATAAGAATTAATTAAAAGTAATGTAAACATATTTTATTAAAATGCAATGTTAAATTAATTTTCAGCATAAAAAAAGGTGTTACAATATTTTCAAATTAAATAATATACATGTATTATTTTTAGATTTTTGTAACATAAATTGTTATGTATTTATATTTTTAGCTGTTTTCAATAATCTAATTTAATTTGCCATTATTTTCTAAGGGAATATACTGTAAAATCCTACCTCAATTTTCTATTGAGAGTGTTGCAGTATCAGTGGTTGGCCATGTGTGGTGCTGGACTTACTACTGTTTCTTCATGGCAGTAGCAGCTTACACTCATAAATTTGGTTCCACTCCCTTTTTCAGGGGATGGAGACATGTAATACACTTTTGAGTAACTTTACATTTTGTGAATAGCCCAAAGCAGTAAAGTTACTCAAATGTGTAAATGTAAATTACTCACAAGTGTAAGTTACCTTTGTGAATAACCTCCTCAATATATATTTCACTCTGCTTTGCATGGGATGATGACATTTGGATTTCAGTGCATATTTAATAATCTGAGCTGACAGCTGTGCCAAAAACCAAGTGAGGTCACATCTTTTTCCTTTTAGGAATCCCACCAGCTACAGTATGCCAATTGGTTTAGCTTATTGTATTGATGGAAAACATATTTTGAAGCATTATTGCAGTTACAAAATGTTTTGCAAGTGTAAGGCCCTTTAACGTAAATTGGATTTTGACTGTCAGAATCAATGATAGTATCTGTTATAGTGAAAACTTATTTTTATAAAAAAATATTTTCCCCTGAATGAGAAGAACTATTTAAACTATTAGCATGGTGGCATGTAGCAGCAGGGCATAACTATGAAGGGATGACCCTTTTTTGTTTAAGACACGCTTTCTATGCAAAATGCAGAATATATCATCCTATTACTATTGCTTGTTTGCTTCTTCAGTTGTGGTTTAACTAAATTTGCAACAACTTTTCTAATGGCTAAATGATTCTGCGAACACAGCGATAAGGTTGAATTTTGCATTAAAGGAGTGTTATTTTTTAACTAGAGGATCTTTCCTCGTTTTAAATATATATTCATTCAATTGGGCATTCAGTGCTTCCTCTACAGAAATAAAACTGCAGTTATTGTTCTATTTACTCTCATTCTAACAGCTGAATGGAGCCCAGCAAAGTCTTCTGGTAGCAAGACTTAGGGCCCGACTTAATTCTTGGCAGTAAGGATACTCCATCGCAATGGTGATCTAGGGCCCGATTCACAGAACTAATCTGAGATAAAATCCTAAATTTACTACTTTTGGTATTCACAGAAGGCATTTAGTAGTAGTAAAGTTAGGACTCCTAACTTTACTACTACTAAACTGAGATAAAATCCTAAACTTACTACTTTTGGTATTCACAGAAGGCATTTATTAGTAGTAAAGTTAGGAGTGCTAACTTTACTACTACTAAATGCCTTCTGTGAATACCAAAAGTAGTAAGTTTAGGATTTTATCTCAGATTAGTTCTGTGAATCGGCCCCCTAGTATCCTTACTGCCAAGAATTCGGCCTGCACACATAATTTAATTTCCGGCGGACCTTAGGGTTAATCACATCGAGACTATTCTGTCTCCGCCGTAATTGAACCTCTCCGATGTCCCTGTGGAGTAAGAGTAAGGGTCGCTGGAAACAGACCTGTAATTCCCCCCACCTGATCAAGATGGGTGGAATTATGGGTCAGTTTTCACTGCCTGTCATAACTAGGAAAACCCTGGCAGTAAAGGGAAGTGAATACTGCTCCCAACACACAGATTTATTTCCCTACACATTGGACCCATTCTATATTTTCTACTTTCAACATTTCCCCGGCATGGCGGATAGGCACAGGGAAAATCGTTGACAGCTGCCCTGGCAGATCAGCGGCGTAGAATGCCAGAGCCAGCAAACCTCTGCTGGTGTAGGTGGAGGCAGAGATTTCACAGGGTGGTGACCCTACCCTGCCAAACTCTGAATGAGGCCCAGATCTTCTGAGTTGCAGTGAATACTATGCACTGTAGACTAAATCATTTCAAATGTATTTTCCCTGACTCAGACTTTTGGTTAGACCTGACCAGGCGCGGCCAGCACAGGTAAGAGCAGTGAGGCGGGGCATGGTGGTGCTGGGGGGAGTCGACAGACGACAGGATATTTAAAATTAAATAAAAAATAAATAAAACCACTTACCTTGCACTCGCCGCATCGCCGAGTCGGTGATGCGGCAAAAGTAAGGTAAGTGGTTTTATTTATTTAATTTTACCTATCCCGTCGTCTGTTGACTTCGTGCCCCACTGCCCCACCCCAACGCACCACTTTTACATGTGCCGGCCACACCTGGACCTGACAAATATCACCAGTCTAAGAACAGCACAAAGAAGCTTGCATGTTAGTGCCAACCAGATATTGGCTCTACGGAATATTACCACTGCACCACAGGACTTTGTGTTGTGCCAAGTACATGATAATGTATGCAAAGTGGTCACAATTGGACTTGTACAAATCAAAGTCCTATGAGCATCACCCCCAACTGGAATTTACTATCAAGATTAGGAAGAAGAGAGGCTCTAAAGAATGGGAAAGTGAGTTTTGTACAACACGTGGTCAATTCAGAATCATGGAATAAGCATACTTAATGAGGACCACAAGTCCCAAGAACATCTGCACAGAAGAAATGGAGAGGAGTTATGGTTGCCTTGAACAAATGAAGAACAGGTTGGTGGAAGCTTGGAAGGAGAACTATTTGGTTTCCTTTAGTAGTGTGGTTAATCAGGATTGTTACCTTAAATGTTTTGTATTTCTACTATCTTAGCATCGCAGATTCCATGGGGTGCTGGGTTTTGGCACATGTATCCAATGAGTCCAGTGAGACCTGTTTCCTTCGTCTATCTATATTTTTGGTATATGTAAGTTTGATTTTCTCCAAACTCCACTATATGGAGCTTATAATCCAGTCCGAATATGTGAGGGGGATGAGTAGAAGTCAGCATTCATTACAAGATATGGGCATTATGAAAATCTAGTTATGCAGTTTGACCTGTGTAATGCTCTTGCGGCATTCCAGCATTTTGTTAATGACATCTTTAGAGATTTGTTAGAACAGGGACTCCCTCAAGGCCTTCTTTACTTCAGCTCCAATCTTAAGGCATCATGATGTACAGGTACCTTTCATTGTGGAGACAGATGCTTCCGCCTATACTGTCAGAGCATTAGTTTCACACCAACATGCAAAAATCAAATCTCTACATCGCATAGTGATGTTTTTGAGAAGTCTGACAAGCACTGAGTACAACTACAGGGTCTATGATCAAGAGGACCTTGCCAATAATGATTTGTTCTATGATGTGTGGCATTACTTAGAAAGAGCAGTCCATGAGATACCCACCTGGATGCAGTGCTTAAATTGTTACAAAATAAATGCCAGGGCCCTCATCAGGAGGCCAATGCAGCTTGCACCACCCATTGCCCCTACCAGCGCTGCCATTGACAGTACCAACATAACTACTAACCATCACACTCCTACAACTGTGACAATTCAGACTGTTCTAGGCCCCAAAATCTATAAAAATGACTTTGGCAGCAGGTATTAGTAATTTTTAATGTATATTGAAATAATAGCCATGCCACACATGCAGGTGTTGACAATGAAGTACTGGTAACAAGCACTGTAAACCACCAGCTCAAATTACGCACTGCCTGGATGGAAAATAATAACTTGCTATATCTCACGTCAATGAAGTGCACCAAAGGAATACATGGAAGGTAGTCACTACTTTTCTCTCCATTTCAGTATACATATCAACTAGGAAACAACCAGGGTGAGGTAGTTGCCTTAACCTGGCAAGTATATGATCATGTATCAACTGAAACCCCTCTGAGCATTTTGGATATTGAGAATCCTTAGGAGTCAGTACTGAATACAATCCTCTCAAAGATCAAGGAAGGCTATCGTGAAAGAGAAGAAAGAAGGCTGGAAGAAAGGGGATCTGGTCAGAAGACGTGTTGCAGGGATTCTGCACATATACAGAACTATGCGCAGGAAAACGGGACCTCAGTGAATAGGGGTGTACCAACCTACCACATTAGTACCCAAAATCCCAAACCGACTAGCTATAATGTCTCATTCATTCTCCGACTAACAGCGAAGCTACCAATGATTAGACAACCCAGAACACGACACTCTCTCAGGAATCGCGGGAGCCAGACAACTCTTTCGCTCACTCACTCATACTTGTCCACAATGCGAGTAATCAGATTCAGGTTATAGTTTAAAATGTTTATTTCAACTAACGCGCTCTATGGTACAGTACACGTGCCATTACTAGCAGCAAAATGCATAAATACAATATAGTCAGCATTGTCACAATTCCATAGAATATAAACGGGGATATCATTTTATAAAGACAGTGGAAAAGGTCTACAATACCTAACCACCCGCCCCGTGGTAAGAAATAGTTTATTATAAAAAAGAAGACCTCTGGGCTTTGTCAGCAGACCCCATACCTCAAGGCCTAGATGAAAGGTTTACATCTCAGGACAAGTACAGCTCTTCTCTCCGGAAAGGAATTTCTCCAAGTGCCTGCACCACATGTGTTGCTTGCAATATTAAAGCATACGATTTTCAGTAGTGCAGCTGTGTGTCATGTTATGTCTAGGTGCGAGGGACTGACCAGAACAGAATAACAAGGGGCATTGTTGATCGACCTTGTACATCGTGTGCAGACTAAACCTCAGAGCACAGCAGAGAACGCGAAAAGCAGACAGTTCTCATGTAAAAGAGCACAAACAGAGACTTGCAAAATCTATGCATGCAGTGTCATGCGCAAAAGCAGACTCATGGCAGCGAAGCTCATGCTAACTTAGCAGATGTCAACAATGGACCTACAATACATACTACAACCTCCCCCTGGTAAGATATTCACATGTAGACATCGTACGAAAACAGAGTTCAAAAAGTTTGAGCAGAGTTCTATAGTGTGATCATAAGAGAAAAAACAAAAAAACAATTAGGAAGAAAAAAATAAGTTTGTTTAAAGGGCCTTAGAAATCCAAGGACTGGTGAATTTAATCCATCTGTGTGTAGGAGCAATAAAATGCAATACCCTCCAGAAGGAAATCATTGCTGTTGGTAGAAAAAAGGGACGCCATCCAGTTCATCAAATCAAACGAACACGTGTGCTCCTCATAAGCGGGTGCCTCCATTAGCATTTTCGGACAACTTGCGTGATATTCGATGTAACTTCGAAGTAGGAGATTCTGCGCAGCCTCACAGACATCCCATTGGGCCGAGATACCAAGTGTAGCTGCAAGCGCCATAAAGCCAACCCCAGAACAGTCCCGCTCATGGGCCACTAAGGGACCCATCAGCCGGTCGAAATCCAGGTCCGGACATGATGAATTGGAGAGACACAAATCCAATGCCCACGTAAACGGACATTGTAGACATGAAAAAACAGGTTGCACGCAAGTGAAGTATGGAAAGCGGAAGGACAACCCAAGACACATTGAGAGCTACCAGTGGTAGTGCACCGAAGCATTCATGCATACGATCACGGAGCAATTGCAGCCAATCTTGTCTGTGCAGTACCAAAAGAAGAGCAGCCACAGTAGAAGCAGGATTCCAGCAGCTAACGCCAGTATTAGAGGGAAACCACCAAAGACGCTGGAAAAGATAGAATGAATGAATGCAGGTATAACACCAAATATTGTCTGAAAAGAAGTCACAAGGCCAGAGCCGACAGCTTTAAAAAAATGAGCAAGGCCACTTGTGTCAGATGCATTAAATATGCGGTGTATTAGCTCCCCAAAATGTAGTGGGAGATTAGTTGTTAAAAGAGTTTGAATTTCACTAGCAGCGCTAGCCACCTGCAGGTTGAAGGTTTCTCGTGCGGAAGTAAGGGTGACTTCTTGTTGGGTTAAAAGCGCCTTTAATCTGCTCACTTTGTTGAAATCTGCTTTCAAAGTTGGTATGGAAGGCCAAACTGAGCTATCGAGCTGCCCACGCGGGGGAGGAAAAAGCACATTTTTACAACAAATTACGTGCTCTGAAACCGTTACTATGTATGGTATGCCAGCCAGCAAGCCGCAGCATTCATGGTTATTTAGAATAAGATAACTACCGTTAGTAAGCAGAGTGAACGTGGGAATTATTGCGGGAACCGGATTACCTTTTAAAACACATGCAAGGTTCGGAGCCGACATATTACATGCTCCGTGTAACTTGATATTTTTGCAAACAAGGGAATGACCTACTGTAGAATCACAGTCCTCCCCTGTAAGGTATACTTCAGTTTCTTCCCGCAAACATCGGTAGGTAAAAGGCAAAGACCACAGTTCATGCAGAAAAGTGCTATCCAGGGGTTCAAAGCGGCCTAACAGGTAATGTTTCATACAGGAGCTGAATTGGAACAGCGAGAAAGGCAAAGATATGACCCCATGAATTAGCCAAACAGCAGTGTCAGTTTCCGCTACAGAAAAGGGTAAAGGGTCTATTTTTTCGATGTGTAGAAGAGTGTAAGTTGCATCTTTCATGGACATGAACTGCTGTTTGTCTGTTAAATTAAATGGTAAAAACAAAGCAGTCGCATTTAAATAATCCCATGGTACTTTTCCCATTTTTAGAGTTTGCAAAGTCCATGTGAATTGCATGACAGAACGTAATTGATTCTGACCATGATATAACAGAGACACATCTTCTTGCACAATATCAATAAAAGAAGAAACAATGTTATCCAACGTGTAGATGAGGGAAGGCAGTGTGTTAATACTATTGTCAACAACAGCAAGAACCTTTTCTAAGTTCGCTTGGTCAATTTCCCGCAGACGTGATGCCGCTTGAATAAACACTTTATTGTTTCATGAAAATACCTATCCAAGGAGGATTTGCAATAATAGACTTTGAATTGGTACCTTAAAAATTCCATAGCAGGGCATCCAGGACAAAGAAAAATTAAAAAAACTTGTAACCTGATACTTCTGATGGCCATAGATAACAACATCAATCAAACGTTAGATTGAGCAATGCAACATCTGTCCTCAGACCAAGAGTTCACACATGAAACCTGTGGGACTGTTACAGCCATTTACAACTCCTCGGCAACCGTGTGTCATGATTTTGAAGGATTTAACTGTTGAACTTCCTTATTCCTATGGTGTTGCAATTTTGCTAGTTGTCGTAGATTACTTCATCAAACTAGGACATTTTATCCTTCTGGAAAAACGTTCCATGGCCGTAGAGTTACCTATCATCTTATTGGAATACATTTTTAGGCTTTATGATTTACCAGTCACTATCATCATAGACTGTGGTTCATAATTTGTAGCCCAATTCTGGAGAGAATGTATGAAATAAACATGGATTGCTCACTCCAACTGTACAAGTTATCTCCCTCAGACAGACAGACAAACAATATTTGAGGTAGTTCTGTGTGACTCATCCTGCAGAATGGAGTTCATGGAGTGCATTAGTGAAATTCACTCATAACAACTTGGGTACATCCTCAATTTACTGTACTGCCCAGATGCTTCCTGTGTGAATTTCTCCATCCAAATTCCCCTCAGCTGTTCACGTTTTGCAAAACATTAAACATATCAAACAAACTTTACATAAACATTTACAGGCTGTCAAGACAGCTAACAAGAGAACAGCAGACAGCCATTGACACTCTCCCCGCACTACAAAGTAGGGATACAAGTTTGTCTGTCCACAAAACTTCTTTTACTACCAAGCTCACATGTAAAATTCACCTCCAAATTTGAATGACCCTTCCAGATTTTAGAGTTGGTAAGGGCAGTTAGACTAAAATTACCTGTAAAATGGAGAATTCACCGTAGGTCAACGTTTCGAGATTTAAACCAACAGGAGCAGTTGCATGAATTCTACCTTCTCTCATGATGCCAGATCTGTCACTAGAGTATGGAATGGAGTGTTTAGTGACCAATAAGATGTGGTCAATTGCAGCATTTGGGGAAAAGGGGGCAGTATGATGTATCTGAGCATTCCTAGAAACCTGATTTCTTTGTTCATGCCCGCTGTTTTTTTAAATATTTTCATGCTAGAGATCCAGATAAACCAAGGGCCAGTGAAGATATCCTGGGGGATGGGTTGAGTTTCCAGGGGGGGGTTCTGTCAGGATTAGGAAGAAGAGAGGATCAAAAGGCTCAGAAGGTTAGCTTGCATGACACATGGGAAATTCTGAATCAAGGAATAAGCAAAAACAACGGGGACTGCAAGTCCCAAGAGCACCTGCACAGGAGAAATGGAGAGGGTTAAGGTTGCCTGAAGAAATGGAAAATAGGCTGGTGGAAACTTGGTAAGAGAACTAGACTGCTAACCTCTATGAGTACTCAATTTTGCCTTAGATCTACCACTTCAGGGCGTGTTAGGCAGAGGGATCCATAAGTCCCTGGTTCACATGCAATAGCTGCCTGGAAACGTTTCGGATAGTTGGTTCTATTTCTGTTTCTAGAGGTTAGACAGGACTGTTCCCTCAGATGCTTTGAATTCTACCATCTTAGCTTTGCTGATTAGGTAGTGGTGTTTTTCGGCTTGGCACCTTTATCCAAGTCAGTGTTGGGCTCATCACAGCACCGTCTGCCAGGGAGTCTGATAAGACCATTTCCTTCATGTACCTGTAGTCTTTGCATTTGTATGTCTTAATTGCTGTCTGTTTGTATGCTTAGTCTCCCTGTTCTTCCCAGCCGTGCAGTTCCCTTACTGAAGATCTGACGCAGACGAGTACCACCTGTTTGTCTCTCTCTTGCGCCTCTACCCCTTTTCCTATCTGGCTCTCTGTTTGATCTAAGTGCACTCATTCTGGTCAACAGAGAGGGAGTAGGAGGAGTGGCATAATACAGACCTAATAGGGCCAAAAACTCTACCAAACACAAAACGAAAACAGATGCAAACAATAGGCAAAAGAAAATCATATAAAATAAACATAGAAATCAATTCTTCCCCTACAGAACCACAATGGAGGTTGGACCATGCAGACACAGACCAGCGGAATTTGTGGTAAAGAAACTCAGAAAAAGACTGTGTAGGGAAAATATTGAAAGTAAAAGTGACACTGTGTAGATTACCAGAGGGCACAGTGTATTTGAGATTTGATGATCGTGTTGTCATTATAAATGAAATGATCTTTCTGAAGACATCCTGACTGTTGTACATTTTGGGGACATATCCTTCCCGTCTTTATCAGTGTGTCGTGTTTCTTCCTGAAGTAATTTTATAATGTTCCATTGCAGCATTATCATGGTGTCGGCATCACTCTATGGTTTGATTCCTGTGAAATAGGAATGTCTGCGGTATGTTGTGCGCCACTGGTTTCACTGAACGAAAGAGAAACAGGAGATATTAGAAATATTCTTCTATTCTGTACGTCATGGGTTATCATTGCAATTTACTAATCAATGCTGAAAGATTTCTGGCTCATTTATAAAAATACAATTGGACATGGTTTAGGGACATGGACATGACATGACTATGGCTATGAAAAATTGTTAAGTATCACACACTGCATTAAGTGTTTTAGTAGGAGCATACTATGCTATGTGAATTTGTATAGCACACGGATCACGGATGTTATGTGAATTTGTATAGCGCACGGAGGGTATCCAGGAGGAACAGGATTGTAGGTGTGTGTTCCCCTTGGTGCTATTCAAAGAGCCAGATATTCAGCCTTTTGTGGAAATCAAGAAGAGAGGAAGAGGCTTTGGTGTGTTGAGGGAAGTCATTCCAAGCTTTTGGGGTGATGTAGGAGAATGAGTGACCTCCTGTACTATATTGGTGGATCTAAGGGATGTGTGCGAATGAGAGTGAGGCAAAGCGCAGGTGTCTGGCAGGCTGGTGAAAGTGTATGCAGCTGTTGAGGTATTCTGGCCTTGTGCTGTGTATGGCTTTGTATGTGTGTGTAAAGGGTTTGAATTGGGGAGTCAGTGAAGCGTTTTGAGGTGTGGTGTGATGTGGGTTTGGCATGGGAGATAGAGTATGAATGTTGTGGCGCTGTTCAGGATGGCCTGGAGTCTGTGGGTGAGCTATTTGAAGAGTCCTAGTGTAGAGAGTGTTACCGTAATTCAGTCTGCAAGTGATGAGTCCCTGTGTGGCGGTGCTTATGGTGTTCTGTGGTAGCCACTTGAAGATCTTTTTTAGCATGTGTGGGATGTGAAAGCAGGAGGAGCTCATTGCATTGGCCTGTGCTGTCATGTTTAACTTGTCATCTCTGATCCCCAGGTTTTTTTCATTGACATTCGGTGTAGGTATTGGACCTATCTCCAATGGCCAACAGGTGGAGTCCCATGGGGGGGTCTTGTTTCCAAAGACCAGCACTTCCGTCTTGTCGGAGTTGTACTTTAAGAGGTTGGTCTGCATACATTCTACTACAGTGGCCATGCAGTTAGAGACACTGGTTCTGGTGGTGGTTGTCTTCCCATCAGGGAGAGGATGAGTTGGGTGCCATCAGCATAGGAGAGGATGGTGAAGTCTTGGAATCAAATGATGTTGGTGAGCAGTGTCATGTAGAAGTTGAACAGGGTGGGACTTAGGGACGATCCTTGAGGGATGCCACTTTGCCATTTCATTGTATATATGCCCCAATTTCTGCTAATGGAAAAAAGAAGGATGGGGCATATTTACAATGTAATGGCGAAGCACATTACTGCAACCAATTAAGCTGTGCCATGCTGCGTCATTTAAAAAATGAAGGGATGCGCCGTATTTACAAGAATACGGTGCACCTCTGTGTCTTCCCTTGCGTCAGTGCTAAAAAATCTGCCTAGCACCAGGGCAGGCACCCTTGCACCATGGTGCAAAGGTGCCTGTGTTGCAGGGATGATTGGGTTTGTGCAGAAGGGTTACCTTCCTGCACAAAAACAATCATTAATGCTGTTTTGCTCCTTCTATGTGTGCTGCGTGATGCAGCAAACATAGAAAGAGGAAGAAAGTGGAGAAATAAAAGTATTTCTCGATGGCGCCACTCTAACGCCTCCTTTTCAAAGGCGTTAGTTTTTGGCACTGCCTCAGATTTACAGATCCTTGTAAATCTGGGGCAATGTCAAAAAGCAATGACTGTTGTCTGGGAACGCCCACAGTAACACCCAGTGCACGCCCCTTTGCCGCAGAAAATTGCTGCGAGGAGGGACATATTTTCAAGGCGGGGTTAAGCCACGTAAAGTGCCCAGCGCTGCCTTGTAAATATGGTGCAGAGCATTACGCCACCGGAGCATCGGAAAAAGTGATGGTCTGGTGGCGCAATGCCCCTGAAAATATGCCCCGATGTTCCTTGTTTAGTGGTCATGATGAAAGGTACTCTGCCTATGAATGTTTTCACTTGGATTCATGCTTTTGCAGTAAATGGGAAAATGACCTTGCTCTAACCTTTGTCACTTTATCAAGTACTTTATTATAAATACAGGGTTTGTCTGAATTCCAAGTTAGTAGCAGTAATATGAATAGTTGACAGGGATATATGATGAGCGTTCATTTAAAGATTTTGGCAAAAGTAGAGCTAAAATGAAGAAAAAAACCGTGTGAAGCGTACTGTTGTCCTTCCTGTAAACCCTTTTAAAGTTACTCTAGGGAGATCTGCGAATGCCTTCAACTTTCAGAAGCAATTCTTTACTTTGACACAGTTTAAGTTGCATGCGGTCCAATTTCAACATATGTCTAGAAGTTCGAGGTATGGAGTATATGGGCTGGAACTACGAAAATGAAAGATATGCAGTAGACCCTCGGGCTGCGTATAAAACACATGCTTCTCCCCTACAGGATATGGCTAACTGGGATGTGCGTGATTTCCTTGACAGTTAATCATTTGCACCGCAATATCCAAGATATAAAAAGAAAAAAAACATAAGAATTGCTGGGGTACGAAATGTCGACAGCCACACGTTTTGAGTCAAAGAAAAACAGTAAATATGTGATAAATCCATCTGTGCTCAAGAACATTAGCTTCCTGATTACGAGGCTCTACAGTGGTTCAGCTTGCTGTGCAAATATATAAAAAGTATAACTTTACTCAAACTCTAAAATTTGGCAAAACAAAATACCATCGCTGATTTACCATGGACTTTGCACATAGATAATCTTCTTCTGTGTGATTTCCCACACGTGTAATTGATATAGCGCTAAAACAACACTAAATTGCAGCGTCTTAAGGCACTTGACCATGCTTCTAGTATTTAGGGAAAATAGATTCATCCATCAAGTACAGAGAGAAATGCAGGAGGCCATCCTGTAGAATTGTTGAAAGAAATGACCTCCAAGGTGGATATTCTGCATTTCTTAGTCACATTAGGACTCTAGAGAGAGATTAACATTTTCTAGATTCTGACCCCTGAGGCATAGTTTAATGTATTTTACTCAGGGATGAACAGATAAGCAATACCTTAGACAGCCCGGACTTCTTCTTGCACTTTAATGGTCAAATGCTTTGATCTGAGATAGGGACATAGATATATTGTAAGAACCAACAGCATAAAAACAGATGAACCGGTCAATGCTTCAGGGTTGGCAGGTAGTGCCCTACGACATGCACATAAACTTTACACAACAGTCCATCTTTACTTGGTATCCTGATTTACTAAGATGTATATTCAGCCCCACATACTGTATTTGTCACTAAAATGCATGTGTAGAAAAAAGACATATTTATAAATTCACGTTCTGTCTGCCAATGATCAGTAAAACCATTAACCGAAAATGTTAAACATTGCTCCAATTTCCATACTCTCTACGGCGGCCCACACCAGGGTACAATTGTTTGAAAATCATATGTATTATCTGTGTTAAAGTCAACAGAACCCTTATATAGTTGCAATCTAGACTCTCTCACAGTCGATAGGCTTGCTTATTTGTGGGCTTAATTTTCAGGAGCTCCTATCGTAACATGTTACTACACACGACAAATGTAATATGTCAATGATACCACGTCCGCAAAAATCATACAAAATGTTGTCCCTACAGTCTGGTCAGAAGTCACAATGTCTAGGAAAGTTTACCAATCAATCCTGAAGCAGGATCCGGTGGATCTGTGGTGGATGGCCTGCCAGGTCAAGGGTTAACAACAGATGTGGGAGAGATGTGAGTTTGACATGGTGGGAGCTTTGTCAATTCAGGTTGGAGCTCCAGCACCAACAATCTCTAAATGAAGCCCCATTTTTTCTTATCATATAGAAAGCAAAATGGTATTAAAAGTCCTGTAAGATGTGCGGATTATAGGGGGCATATTCACAGACATACAAGGATTAACACAACCACAGTTATATATCCAGTTTTTTGGGCACAGTCATGGATTCATAAAACCATTATCTGCAGTCCGACTGGACCCTCGACTTATCAATCTCTCTCTGGAAGCCACATTCTCCAGATTCATCTCCATCATTGATTTAGGGGATAAGAGACACCAACCATTCCAAAGGACAGATGATGACCTTAAATCACAGAAGACTTACTACCAAATTCTTCAGGGAGCTCATTTTTGTATTTTGTATTTATACCCACTGACCATACTTTGAAAGTTGCAGCATAATATGAGTCTATCATCTTGACACAAAATGTGTAGAAAATACTTGATTTTCTAAAGCTATGGTGTTATGTTTTATCCTACACCTATTTAAGATTTAAAACATTTATACAAATTGTGGTGTTTCATCATTTTAATCAATTTTTATTTCTAACAGATGCATATAATAATGAGAAAAAGTTAGATCAGAAGATTGAATTACAGATTAGAGATTTTACGTAACGTTTTGGAGGAGAAATGGAACATTTGCATTAGCCTAGGTTTGTATACATTAATAAATTAAAGTCAGACCTGTTGGCTTTGCCATGGTTGTTCAGATATAGAAAAACATCCAACTCACACAGAAACAATTGGTACACATTTCCAAGCAAAGTTTAGTGTTCCATCAGTAACAATATTTAAGGTAGCTAAGCAGCCCATGCTGTGTTTTACTTGAGTAATTTCTGGTAAATGATGATTTGACTGGAAAAACTTAAATTTTCATGAAAGACCTCCCCTACACGGCTCAGTACAAATCTGTGTACATAAGCTTTAGGAGCAATCAATGTATGTAATCCAAAGAATGGAACTACTACTCTTATCATGCCACTTCAGACATACTAATAATGTAATACCTGAATGTTGAACGGTCTTCATCACAATGAGTAAATATTACATTTGGCATAAAGCTTCAACATGTTTCAGTCTGAGAAGCACTTAAAATAGCTTTATACTCCTGCTAACCAGTGTCAATAATTAAGCAGATGCAAAAAGACAACCAGCAACGAGTAGTGTTTCATCAGCGCACTGCTGTGGGAGAAAACACATAATCGTAGCTGGATGAGAACTGTCCTAGATCCAAACCAGGAAGGACAAAAGAAGAAGAGTGCTGGAACAATGCTTGTACAAGAGCAGAGCCAGAGCTAATTGAGAACTATGCATTGCTGGCACAGAAACAAGAATAGAGATTTTACCAGAATGATTCTAGAATCAGACCTAAAAAGGAGGCAGTACAATACCTGTTTTAGAACCAGGGCAGGATGGGAAGTTATTAGAATATAAACAGGGCAAAATCAGAAACATCTTAAACAGGTGTGGATGGACCACAAAGTGCTGATACCAGATCAAATCATAACCAAAAAAGGCACAGAGCTGAACCAGGATGATCACATTGCTATAACCAGAACAGCACAAGGACAACATGAGTAACAGAGCTAGACTAGTTCAATTTCCAGTGCAGGGCCAGAGCAGAATGAGAACATTACTAGATAGAGTGATAGCAAAAGAAAAACAATGCTTAAACTAGAAAAGAGGTGAAGCAGAATAAGATCACTGTTATAACAAGAGTAGCACTGTAATGGAAAAAAGATGCTGGTAGAACCGAAATAGAGGCAGAGGAAACATAGTACTAAGCCAGAATAATGCTAAAGCCAGAGCAAGGACATAGTTATATGATAACAGTGCTAGAACCAGAACAGAGCAGGGGCAAAACTAGGACAGTGCTACAAGCAAAACATAGTCAGTAGAATGACAATGGTGGTAGAATTGATGTATGTCCACCGGAAATACAAAAATCCATCTTCAAAGCATTTCCAGAGACTATTCTCTCTCTTCTGAATCTATCTTTAACACAAGGGACAGTTCCACAAGCCTTTAAAGAAGCAGTGATTATTCCACTCCAGAAAAAACAAGGAGTCGACCCCCAGAGGCTGGACAACTATAGGTCAATATCCCTCCTCCCCTTCTCGGCCAAAGTATTGGAGACACATGTAGCAAAACCTCTCAGCACCTTTATTGAAAAAAACAATTTCTTAGACCCACATCAAGCAGGTTTCCGTGCAGCCCACTCCACTGAGTCCATTATTCTATCTGTTATGGATAACCTAAAGGGGAAGGCTGATGTAGACAGAACTCAAGCCCTGATTCTCCTTGACCTGTCTGCAGCTTTCGATACCGTCAACCATGACATCTTGGTGGACCATATGGCTGCAGCAGGTCTCTGTGTTACTTCCCTGAATTGGTTTCAATCATTTCTTGCGGATAGAAAACAGTCAGTTTGGCTCTCTCCGTACAATTCTGGCACAGTAAACTTGAAATGTGGCGTACCACAGGGCTCATCCTTATTCCCGCATCTTTTTAATATATATATCCGCCCTCTCATTGTCGCGCTACGTCAGATGGGAGTTCAAATCTACAACTATGCTGACGATATGCAGCTGGTCTTCCCCATAAACGAATCTACAGATTCCAAGGAATTCCTCAAAAATTCCATGATGTTCATCATGAACTGGATGAACAAAAATCAACTAAAACTCAACGCAGAAAAAACGGAAATCATCATCCCCAACAATAAACTTCAGCATTGGTCTCCCGCCCACTGGCCCACCGAACTAGGCCCCCCCCTGCACTAAAAAACTCGATAAAAAGCCTAGGCATACACATTGACTCAGATCTAAACATGAACACGCAGATTGGAAAGGTCACCTCCGCCTGCTTCTCTCAACTGCAGAAACTGAGGAAAATCAGAAGATTTTTCAGCAGAGAGGCGTGTATCCAAATCATCATCTCCCTGATCCTATCAAGAATCGATTATGCCAACTCAATATACCTAGGCCTTCAGCGCAACCAGATACATCGTCTGCAACTAATACAAAATCAGGCAGCCAGAATTATATACCAACAAGGCAGACAATGTCACATCATGCCGCCGCTAAAAGAGCTGCACTGGCTCCCAGTGGAGCAGCGCTCCATGTTTAAAACCGGCTGCATCCTCTTTAAAGCCTTACACGGACCGGCCCAAAGTACATCTTCTCAAAAATCCATAAGTACACCCCCCACCGTACATTAAGATCCATGCACATGAACTTACTAGAGGTATCAGACTTTAGACGTAAAAGAACAGGAGGGTCAATACTATGTCCTAAATTCTGGAATGCTCTTCCACCCCCACTGAGACTTGAGTCAGACCTCCTTCGCTTTAGGAAGATGCTGAAGACCTGGCTCTTCACCCAAGCCTGCAACTAGACCTGGACCTTCCCAACTAGTAACCCCTAATGGAAAGTAAAATTTCCAGCCCCAAGAAACCTGTTGGTGAACGAGCGCTCTACAAGTTCTAATTAACATAACATAACATAACAATTGAAAGAGAGTTTGTGAACACAAGAACATTTTTAAAATCGGAGGCATTTTGTGAACCCAAGAACATGTTTAAATTCGGAGGAATTCTAGAACCAAAAACAGAAATAAGACAGAAGAATAATGAAGTTAGCACTAGACCTGTCAAAGAGATCTGCTGAGTCCTCTTCTTGTTTGCCCGAATAAAGGATGACTCCTCCCAACAACCAAGGGGCCACCCTGCACAGAATAGTATTAATGAAAGGTGTGAAGTGTTTCCACAAGAGGGTTCCAGGTACGTGGAAAAAAACAAAAGAGTAAAAAAAAACCTTGGTAGCCTTGTAGCTCTTGATTGGAGATCAAGAGCAATACTGGAGTGACTAGCAGGGCACCAAACTCCCTCTGACATCCTGAAATAGAAAAGGTCAGGTATAATATCCAGAAGTAGAATCCAATACAAACTCCAGCTGCTAGAAGCAAAACCCAGAGACATAAATAGTTCTAAGGTGGTGAAGAAATCAATAAATGTAAGGAAACCATTTTTTTCGGGAGACCTGGGGGAACGCTGGGTGGTAGGAAATTTGTGTCAGCCCAGTGATCCCACATCTTTCCCACACAGAAATTTGAGAAAAATGTGATTTTATCTGCTAAATTTGAGGTTTGCAGGGGATTCTGGGTAGGAAAACGTTGAGGGATCCACGCAAGCCACATCTCCCTGGACTCCTCCGGGTGCCTAGTTTTCTAGAAATGTCTGGGTTTGGTAGGTTTCCCTAAATGGCCGCTGAGCCTGGGACCAAAAACGCAGGTGACCCCTTTGAAAAACAAGGTCGTTTTGTGATAGAAAGGTGAGCATCTGTATTTTTAGTCCCAGGTTTCCAGACATCTAGGGGAACCTAAAAAAACTAGACATTTCTGAAAACTAGCCCCCCGTGGGAGTCCAGGGAGGTGTTCTTGCATTGATCCCCCAACATTTTTCTACCCAGAATCTCCTGCAAACCTCGAATTTAGCTGAAATAAATCACATTTTTCTCACATTTCTGAAGTGGAGAGGAACAGCTGGTAGAACAATAAACAACTTTAGCACTATTTCTTTAATCATTGTTACCAGGGGCTGAGCAGAGATTGTCTCAGAATTGTGTTTTGGCCTAACCTGATTGTATTTGTTAATTTGGTAGGGGTCATGACCTTGCAAATCCATAACCTGAACCAATTTAATTTTGCGACTGGAAATATAGAAAGTGACGGAAAATGGAAATAGAAAGACAGTGCAAGCTGATGGGTGGATGTCGCAGGGAGAGGTTGTGGCATGAGCTGCTCCTTCCTGCCCAAGAATCCACTTGCATTCAGGAGCGTGGGAGCGATGGGAAAGGTCAACCCATGTAAATGGAGGTGCTCATCACTGCCAGGTTGCATACACATATCCCACTGCAACATCTTCTTTTTCTCTGCTGTTCAGCTTGTGGTACTCATTCTCCCTTCCCCCAGCAAGAACCAAGGGAAAAAGACTCTGCTGTGTTTGAAAGAGAACGGGCACCATGAGGCAGGACAGCAGAGTAGGAAAAAGGGAATGCAGGGAGCTTTATACATTGGCCAAGGCATAGCACCATCCTAACCATGGGAGACATGGAGGTAAGGCTATGTGAAGCTGAATGAAAAATGTCCTAGTAATCATGACGGAAAGTTTCAATTCTATTAAGGACGCAGAGGCAAGGATTATGCTCAACTTTCTTTATTTCTTTTTCCAGCAGCTTCAACTTTAAATCAACAAAAAAACTAGCATTCCCATAGTGCATGCAGTAAGGGTCATCTACGATCCACCAAAAGGCAGTCCGCATGGTCTATGAGGGCGTGTGCTTCCTGTGAAACTTCCTCTTTCTTGACTGCAACCACATTATCCTCGAGTCTTGTCAGTCTGCTTTGGAACTCTAAAAGCCTGGAAGAAGCCAAGAGACAAACCAATGATTCCGATCTCCAGTTAAACCTAGGTAAGCATCACTAGATCATGGTGCAATTACATCACACTATGAACAATAATAAGCATATACATCATCCGTCCCCAATGGGATCACAAACCAAAGAGTAAACAGTATCAAAAGGCACATACTTATACCATACGACAGAGACCTACTTTGATGGTTATATGACTTATGGTTCCGGGTTGGGATCAGATCTCTCGGGGCCTCGGACAGGAATAATCCTCGCCTCCGCATCCTTAATAGAATTGAAACTTTCCATCATGATTACTAGGAAATTTTTCATTCTATGTCAGGACCGGAGGTGAGGATTATGCTCGTTCAAAGCTTATCCACAACCAACGACGCCATGTCCATGACTGGTTTAAAGTAGAATGTCTTGAACATAGAGTCTGATGACCAGTCTGCGGCGTTTATAATATCCTCTAGCCTGGCCCCCAATGAGAAAGCTTTTGAAGCCATTGCTCCTCTCACTGAATGGGCACCAAATTGAGGGACATTTATACCTGCCTCTTGCATCACCCATCTGATCCAATGGGCTATGGTTGGTGGCGTAACGGCTTTGAAAGGCTTCCTTAGGGAAATCAATAACTGGCGTTCCCCTGGTGGACGAGTTTCTTTCGTCATACTCTCAAATTCCTTGAGGCAGCTGACCACGCACAGTTTGGAGAATAATCAAATGCTGGATAGGACTCCATTCTGGAATCTGATTTGGTTCTACGAACAATATGAAAGGTGACCCCCCCAGGGGTGAAAATCCTTCCGGAAATGTCCAGAGCTCTAACATCTGACACTCACCTACATGATACTAGGCACAAAAACATAGCCAGTTTAGCTGACAGTTCCTTATTAGGCTGCCAAGATTGGAATAGGTGTAGAACTTTATTGACGTCCCATAATGATGAGTACCTGGGTTCTGGAGGAAGCGTGAGGCGAATTCCTCGCATCAATTTACAAACCATCTGATGTTCTCTAACTGGGGCCCCTTGGACAGGCACATGGCCTGCTAAGATCCCCAACCTATACGAGTTGATAGTGCGGTACGCCAGGCCCTGGGCTGCTAACGATGCCAAGAAATTCATAATGGCTACCACTTTGCAACCCAGGGGATCATGGTCGTTCCAAACACACCAACCGACCCATCTTGGCCATGCTGATCTGTAGCGCTTGTTTGTGCTGTCGGCCCAAGCTGCTCCCAGTAACCTCTGAGCATCGTTCGATAGGCCTGAGACTCTCCAGCGATGCCTGAAATCTGCCAGGCCACCAAGGGCTTTCACCCTTGCTGGACTAGAGGATGGGGATTGCCTTGGCGATCCCTCAGAATAAACGGAACTTGGGGTAGAAGGATTGGACAATCCCAGGAAAGTTCCAGGAGAACTGGAAACCACACTTGAGATCTCCAATACAGGGTAATCAACACCACTTTCGCCTGTTGCCTGCGGATTTGCACCATGAGTCTCATTATCATCGCGACCGGGGGAAAAGCGTACCCCGTCTCCCTGGACTAATCTTGGAGGAATGCGTACGTCATGGTAGCTAGAGGGCCTGGCTTCCAACTGAAGAATAGTGGTAGCTGGTGGTCCAGACGGGACGCAAAGAGGTCTGTGGAGAACGGGCCCCAAGTGTTGTGGAGACTCTGAAAGAACGGTGGATGTAGTTGCCACAGGCTCATGTCTGACCAGCTCCTGGAGCACCAATCTGCTGTCACATTGGAAGCTCCTGGGAGGTATTACGCTGTCACCGAAATGTTGTGGGAGAGACAAAACATCCAAAAATCTTTGGCTAGGTCCGCTAGAACCTTTGACTTTGTTCCCCCGAGATGGTTGATGTAACGGACCGCCGAGACATTGTCCATCTACAGGAGCACGCTGCAAGATGCCTTGTCCTTCGTCCAACACTGGATTGCGAAGGACCCCGCCATCAGTTCTAGGCAATTGATGTGGAGTTGGCCTTCCTCGGCGGACCACTTTCCTCCTGTAAAGGAGTCTCCGCAACGAGCTCCCCAACCTGACTTGCTGGCGTCGGACTCTATTACTAAGTCAGGATCGCAGTCAAATATGGCTCTGCCATTTCAGGCTTCCATATGATCCAGCCACCACCACATTTCTCTGCGCACTTCTTCTGTAATGGGCACCTAGTTGGAATATTGTAGGCCTCTGCGAAGATGAGAGGCGTTCAGATGGTGTAAAGCTCTGTAGTGGAGCTGTCCTGGGAAAATCACCTGAATTGATGAGGTGAGAAGGACTACCAACTGAGCTATCTGCCTCAATGAGGTGGAGGAATGTGCTAGCATTCACCTCAGTTCCCTGCGAATATTGGTCATCTTCCTTGCTGGAAGACTCAGGGTGCAGGTCACCGAGTTTATGACAAATCCCAGGAAGGTCACCTGCTTGGATGGTTTCAGGAGTGACTTCTTGCCATTGATCACGAACCCCAGGTTCTGGAGAAGGTCTATCGTTTCCTGCAACTGCTGTGAGAGGCAGAGTGGGCATTGCTCTAGGAGCAGAATGTCATCCCAGTAAATGATGAGGCGAGAGCCCTGGGCTCTTAGTGTCCCCACCACTGGTTTGAGAACTTTGGTGAAGCACCACGGGGCCTGAAGAAAGACCGAAAGGGAGAGAGGCAAATCCGTACACCTGATCCTTCCACAGAAACTAGGAATCGTTGGTGCGGGGGAAAAATGGGGACTGCCAAGTATGCGTCTTTCAAATCCAGCCGAGCCATCCAGTCGTCTGGTTGAAGGAGGTCCCGCAGAAGATGGATGCCCTCCATTTTGAAGTGGCGGTAGACCAACCATTGGTTGAACTCTCTTAGGTTTATCACCGGCCGTTGACCCCCATCTGTTTTGTTTGCAAGAAAAATATTGCTGAGGAAGCCTCTTGGGTGTAGACGTGTTGGAACAATCGCTCCTTTTTGCAGCAGATCCACCACCTCCTGATCTATGAGGTTGACCTGATCGTGTGCAAAAACCAGCAGCCGGGGGTGAACCTCCTGTACGGGAGAGCCCTAGAATTCTATCTGAAAACTTTGTATGGTCTGTAACACCCATGCGTTGGAGGTGATAGACCTCCAGTTGTGTTCGAAAACCGCCAACCTGCCGCCCACCTTTAAATGGGGAAGGGGGAAAGGCTCACCTGATGTGGCCAGGGGTTGGCCTCTGGCTGCTCCTCTGCCACCGCGGCCTCTGTAGCCTCGTCTTGATTGGAAGAACTCCTGTCTGCCTGAGTCTTGGGTTTTCTTTCCGCCTCTTTGAGGGCCTTGGGTGTAAAAGCGGCCGGCCGAACGTCCTCTGCCACGGCCTGCCCCGACAAAAACTCTAGGGTGGAAAACCTTCTTAATGGAGGACTGCGCCTTATCTAAGGATGTAAAAGTGGCAACAAACTTGGTGAGTTCCTTAATGCACGGTTCCCCGAAGAGTCCGCCTTGTGCCACTGTACCCGCCTCAGAAGAAGCCAAGTCTCCCAGTTTGGGATCCACTTTTAGCAGAAAGGAGCGTCGCCTCTCGGTAGAGAGGGCACTGTTAGCATTGCCCAGGAAGACTATTGCGCGTTGCGCCCAGTTCGAAACTCTTCACGGGGAAAGGAGGGGTGCCTTCCAGTTTGGCCTCCTCTGTCAATTCTAAGACCTTTGAAATGGGCCTGCTATATCTAACAGCTTACCTTGGCAGGATTTCCACGATCTGTCTATCCCCTTTGGTTCCCAAATATATTTCTGCAGGAAAGTGACCATTTTTGGGTCAACCTCTGGTGTTGTTGCCACCTTGCCCAGTAGGGCGGGGCGGGGCATTCTGCTCTGAGGCAAGCTCTTACCTCTTTCTCGAGAGGTTTGTGTAAGCGCCCTGCTACGAACGCCGAGACCTTGGGGGAGGGCACCCACTCCAATGACCGGGGATGTATTAGATCCTCAGGGACCAACATGTCAGAGAGCTCCTCTGACTCCTTGGGTATGTCTGAGGAGGGGGACCCTATAGGGTGCCAGGGTTTGGAGGGACCTGCCTCATCTGCGGATTCTCCCAAGGAGTCCTCCCCATCTTCGTGTAAACTAGGAATCTCTGTGGTCTCTGGAGTGGTGTCTTGCAGCCCTGCATCTGGTCTGGCTAACAACGCCCTCTTCAAGCGCTCAAGCACCCCCATATCCATGCCTGAATCGCTCTTACACTTCGGGCGCACTGGGGCTGTTCTGCCTGGTAAGCATATGCTGTTTGCATTATGCGGCGCTCAAAAGGGCCCATGGCAGCTGCCACTGCTTGGTGGATGGAAGCATACACCGCATCGCAGAACTCATTCCCAAGGGGGAGAACCTGCAGAGACTCCTCCTCTGTATATTCGTCCTCCATGACGAGTGCGAGTACTATTTTATCTAGGGCCACGCGTAGGCCAACCGTATCTCAAAGTGCTCTATGAGCTAGTAGGGGATATACTGTATATCAGGGCTGGTAGTGGCATGACTGAAATCACTAATTTTGTGCACACTGAGTGTGCTAGTCGGATTTCTTAATCCGCTAAAGGGGCGACTCACCCTGGGATGTAATGGGTGTCCTAGACGTCTGGGCCCGCCCCTGTCAGCCATCTCGTGCAAGAAACACTCACACACACCTTGCGGCGTTCAAATACAGACCCGCGGTGCGGGCGTCAGGAGAGGCAATGCAGAAATACGGAACCACACTTGGTGGGCGTAAGGGCTTCCAGACGGCTCAGGCGGCGTGTCGGGTCGCGGGTGCTGTGTCTGGCACTCTTTGATCCCGCCGACCAGCGCGACGCGGATCAACGAGATGCGCAGACACGCGCCCCCTGTTCTCCCGACGTGCGCACCGCACCACTTGCCTGAGGCTCAGTAAGGGGGGCCACGATATGTGTTTAAGCAAACGATAACCTAACGCGCAAACAGATGATAGCATACCGCTAGCTAGCAAACACGTGTACACTTAAACAATACACTTAATATACACTTAATTCCCCTTGCATTGAACAAGCAAGAGGGAAAGAATACTTATCTGCTGGAAGCAGGAAAAGAAAGAGGAAGTTGCACAGGACGCACACACCCTCGTAGACCATGCGGACTGCCTATTGGTGGATCATAGATGACCCTTACTGCATGCACTATGGGAATGCTAGTTTTTTTGTTGATTTAAAGTTGAAGCTGCTGGAAAAAGGAATAAAGAAAGTTGAGCATAATCCTCGCCTCCGGTGCTTAATAGAATCATATTTTTCACAAAATGTAACTACATTCAATGAACATTTTGAAATATGATGTAAAATTACACTTTCAAAGCACTATTTGGTTTCCCAGTATCTTGTGAGGCTTCTTTTAAGCACACGTGCATCTGCGTAGGAAAAATCCAATTTCACATAGCATGAAATTTGGGAATTTTGAAACTTTCATTGTTGTAATTCAACTTTCATTCAGGCTTATGGAATACCCCTGGAAGGCTGGATGCTTTTAAGGGCCGGTGCTAAGTGGTCCATCTTAGCACATGTGTGGCCTAAATTCTAATTTTCCTTGGAGGACCTGGATGCAGATGATGGCGCTGTGCTCCTGCATCCAGCGACAAAAGTGTTTTCCCAATGAAAGCTCATCACTCCCATCCTGCATCATAATGTCAATGAATGTCGATGCACCACTTGTTGGTTTTGCAGTCATTGGTGATCATGGTCTACTCTAGGATTATAACCTTGCTGTAAAGGTTATGTCTTCTTAATTAGAGGTAATGTATCTTGAAATATGTGTTTCAAGTGCTACCTTTTGATCCCTTTTTCAAAAATGTATTTAGGGAGAACCTCCCCCCCCCCATTCACATTGCTTGTGCTTGCTCGCTTAACTCACTTCATGCAATGCGAGGCTGTTATGACTAAATTTGCCAGGGAGCCTTTTGTTCCAAAGTCTGCTCTGACTAAACAGGCAAGAGCAGTTGGTGCCAGAGCTCTCCATCCCACTCATCTACAGTTGTTGTCCTTTCTTTGGTACATAAGCATTTTGTGAGGCAGGTGTTGTCAGGCATTCCCATACCGTAGATCCACCCCCTTTTCTTACATCTGCATTGGGGCAGCCACTCGGATCTCCAACTCCACCCCATTGAATAATGCTGCTACTGATTCTCTCTTTGCATTATATTTGTCACCTAAGTCCAAGTGCGCTTTCATTCAGGAGTGCAGGCACATAGCTTCACATGAGGGTCACTAACTCTGGAGCGGGAGTTGTGCCGAGTTGCATTTAGGCAGAATTCTCCAACAGTCCCACAAGCTTGTATATGCAGGTCTACCATTTGTATGGCCTTGGATCGCTTTTTGAGTTTATTTCTTACCTCTTAGATCTGTGCGTCTCCCCTACCTCTGGACCATGTACTGCTACTTCACGCCTTTAGACCCTGTTCTGCTACTCTACCACTTTGAACCTTGCGCTGCTCTTTTACCCACTTGAACCCTGCACTGTCCCATTACCCACTGACCCTCTGCTGTTTTTACCCAGATCCGTCTGCTGCGTATCATCACCAGCTGGCCAGGTGCTGCACTTTGCCCCTTTACCTTTGACAACTCCCCTCTCCAATTTGGCACTGTGCTGTTCACTTGGCTATGTGCTACTCCGTCCCTCCCCCCACTTACATCAAATACTGCTCTCTCTACTTTCACCTCTACCTTTCACTGCTCTAACACATTTCCTCCTTTCTCTCTCATGGAGAGCACTGTCACATTTGTACAGTGAACAATCATTGGCATAACCAAACCCTTTGACAAAAAAAAGAAAACAGAAAAGAAAAGAAGAGAAGAGAAAAGAAAAACGGCGGGGCGACACAGCAGCTGTCAGTGGTTGCGTCATTTTGTAGATATGCACATGCATCATCACACATGTGCGTACCTACGAAACAACACAGGCGCCCTTTTTTTTACCTATCCAATAAGGCAGGTGCCACTTAGGTCTGAAAATAAAAAAAGGAATTTTATGTGTATGAAAGCACTTTTTTTGTTGTTGCGGAGTTCCCAGCAACAGATGACAACTGCTCGGCCTTCCAAAAAAGCAAGAAAATATTGTAAATGCCTTTGAGGAGTAGAGGAGAGTGGGTTGGGGGAAGCAGCGGGGAGAAGAAAGCAAAAATAAAGTTGGGTAGGAAAGGAGGGGAAAAGCAGCACACAAGCGGGAAGGCAAAATGGGAATGAGAGAAAGAAACATACGCGAGAGAGAGCAGGCCCGGCTCCAGGAATTTTTATTTGGGTGGGCCAAGGGTGCATTTGGGTGGGCCACTGCGGGCTCGATTTGTCGCATATATGTCTAGGTAGGCCTGCTTCAGGGCCCTCCTTTATCTCTTCTTAGTCTTACAAGGCCCAGTAAAACGCACTCTTTTCCAAATCTCTTTCTAAATATTATCACTTTCAAAAAGTGTTTTTTCCATGTAATGTTCCTTTGATGGGAAGAGGAGGTTTCTGAGGTGAGAGTATCAGGCAAGTGACACTTCTCGGGCTCCTTCTGTGCGAGCCTTCAGGGAGAATCCCTCTTCATTACTACCTCCACCTGACCCCGGACTCTGCAACGCACTCCCTTGCAGGCTTGATTATCCACTACTCCTCTCCAGTGCACCTTATCTCACTGCTGACCTTGGGCCCCAGCCCCATATCAGGCACCATCGGGCTCCACTTTCATTTTTCCCGGTAAAAACATTAGTAAAATCACCTTCAAACTTAGAACATTGAATATAGCAGTAAATATAATTAGCACGCACTTTAAAGTTTGTTCCACAGTAGCCCTTATGACCCGACTGCTAATTAAATAAACAAAAACAGAAAGGCCATGACAGGGCCAGCTTTAGCGCTGATGCGAAAGTCTTTTTTGGCGCCGCACCAATAACCTCTTTCTCAGTAAATACCTTTACTACCACCTTCCAACAGTGCCCCTCATCCCTCCATGGCCCCCCCTATTGACCTCCTCCTCGTATTCCCTCATTGCCACACGCCACAAGTGCCCCTCATCTCCCCATAGCCCCTCCCCCTCATGACCCCCTCCTCGGATGCCCTCACTGTCACGCTTCACCAGTGCCCCTCATCTCTCTGTAGCCCCTCCCCTCATGACCTCCTCCTCAGGCTCCCTCACTACCACCCTCCACCAGTGCCCCATATCTCTCCCTAGCTACCCCCTCCACCCCATGACCTCTTCCTCGGATTCCCTCACTGCCACCCTCCAACAGTGCCCCTCATCGCTCCATAGCCCCTCCCACTACCTCCTCCTCGGATTCCCTCACTGCCACCCTCCAACAGTGCCCCTCATCTTTACGTAGCCCCTCTCTCATATGCATTTCATTTGTTGTATAGCGCTACTCAGATCAGTGTAGTGTGTGTCAGTACTTTACACCACGCACACATTATACAGAGACAATGAATCATACAAGTATGTAAATCAGTCTACAGGGAATGTCACATAAGCCAATGAGGATTACAAGGTGTATGAATCACATGTCATCCATACTGGTGGGCAGTATATTTTAAGAGGGTTTGGTCTGGGGAAACACAACCTTAGGATTTAAAGAGTATTCCATGGGGGTCAGCTTTACTGATAAAAATGTATATCTGCCCAAACATACTCATTTTAGCAACATTAGAATAATGAAAGACTGAGGAAGTTCTAACTATATCACAAAACAAAAAAGCGAAGTTCTAACTATACCATTCATGTTTGTATGCAGCTCTTTGATGACAGTTCATTGGTCACTGTCCTATGTTAGGATTGTAACTTCTGAACTGCAAGTAACACAAGGATCTCTGTGACAAAGACAGTAACCCACTTAGCTTCCACATAAAATACAGTTCATCTGCATTTAAAAACTACTAACAGACAAATGATTGCTCTCCAGCAGGATCTTTAATCACCAGCGTTATCTGGGCATTTTGTATTGTCTTATTGTTGTCCTGCATCAGCCATGATAATGATAAAAACTGTTTAAATGAAGCACACACGAAGTATGTGTCCTGCTAGGCCTGTGCAGATTTTAAAAAGAAAAACAAATAGTAACACATTCTCTTACCTACTCCATTAGTCAAACTTTGTGTCACAGCCTGATGTGATAAGCAGCTGCAGGGGTCAGGAAAGGTGAATAGGAATAAACAAACTTCTTTTCTCCTGGCTGCATAGAAAAAGAAATATCCACGCAGGACAGTAGGCAAAGGTTACCGTCGCCTTTCCCCATGTGGAGATGAAGGGGTGAAAAAATAAACAAAGCCTCGTTAACATGTAAATGGTCTTTTAAAGACCTGTGAAGTACTCGGGTGCGGCTGCGATAATCTCAAAAACTGTCTGTGTGTGTGTGCGCCCGGGAAGCTGTCTCAGCCCGGGCTGACACACACGACGGGAGGGTGGGGGGGTTGGAGCACTTTGAGCCCAATTGCGCGCCTGCCTTCAAGCCCTCACTGCGAGGGCCAAGTCTCCTGTTTGGGTGGGCCAGGCTCATGTTTGGGTGGGCCTGGCCCACCCGGCCCACCCGCTAGAACCGGGCCTGAGAGAGAGAGAAAGAGAGAGAGAGAGACAGCCGCGGCCCCTGCGGGTAAAAGCGGTGGAGGGGGGCGGGAAGGGGGATTTCAACAGACGACCGCGGGGAAATTAAATAAATAATTAATTTTCCCTCGTCGTCGCCTGTTGAAATCCCCGCCCTACCGCTCTTACCTGCATGGGCCGCGGCTGGAGAGAGAACAGCATAGAGTGTGCGTGGGTCAGGTGTTGGAGGGTAGAATGCAGCACATGGAGGAGAGAGCTAAAAACCAAACACACTCTCATGGAGTACTCAAAGAAAAAGAAGACAGTAGTTCCGTAAAAATGAGCAGTGGAAGAATACAAGTCAGCCAAGGAAAAAAATGTTTATGCTCCTTGGTGGGGAGAAAACCACAATGGACAAGGCAAACCAATGAATTTGAGGCAAGCAAATGAGAGTGACAATAAAGCTAACCAAGGGTAAGCAATGGGTGGCTTTTAAGCCTACTCTACAATATGGTGACCCCACAATAGGTCTTTCCCAATAGTCTGGTAGGCAAGACCTAAATAGTATTCACCACGCTAAACAAACAACACCGGTACAGAACGTGAAGCAACAGTGCATCCTTCACTGTGTGTGGGAAATCTGCCTGTTAATCAAGCTTGCAGACAGCTTTCAATACATAAAAGGCAAAATTACAGACATTGCCAATGCTTGTTTTGAACTTAATGTAGGTTTGGAGTTAGTAAACTACTGAAAGGCGCCGGATGCCCTATTAATGGATGATTGTTCGCTATACATATGTTAATTAACAATAACATTACAAATTCCGACTACCAAGAATGGCAGCTTTACTCTGAGACTTCCATAAACAGACCGAAGAAGGAAGTTTGGGAATAACAATTTGATTTCAACTTTTGTGCACGAAAACACAAATTAACTCTAAAAGGGTGAAATATTTGATTTAATAATCTAATGTTGAATGGTTTCTCATGTTGCAAACAAATCTTGCCAATGAGGATTTAAAAGAATTAGAAATAGTTAGACTATCTATGACAGTAAACAAAATCGTTTTGTAATAGAGGGCCACAAATGGGCCATAGATATGGTAGCCTTCTGCACTCTGTGGACGAATATTCTGCCAACATTATTTATGATTTGCAAAATGAGATTTGCAATATATGTGTCTCTCCCGGTGGTATAAGAATGGAATGACGTATCACACTAGAGCACATAATATGACTATGAGTAATGGTTCACAGGGGGAGCCAATTAATTTCGTGGCACAGCTTTAAAAGTATGAGAGCAAACGCTGTGACACGCACGGCTTTTATAAATAGGTGGATAGAGAGTTGCTCCTTTCAGTGAAGAAATATATTGAAACATAAATTAAGTAACACATTTGCAAGAGGCCTTCTTCAGAACTCGCGTTTTTGGAGGATAGCTGAAAATAGGGATAATAAATATGTTTCAGCTAAGAAGGTAAAAAAATTCTATAGTTTATCTAGCACTTTATGTACGACCTCTTTAATAGATCTAAATAGCTAAATTCGCATGTAAGTAAAGGCTTTTTGCGCATGCCGAGGTTTTTCCTTCACTTCCTCAACATCCAGTCCAGAATGCAAATTTTATCTGATACTCATAAATTGCGGAGTTTACGATCGTAAAGTGCACTTAAAATGGTGAAACATCCATCATTTTAATATTGTGCTTTTTCTGCCATTTTACATCTCTTATTTTTTGTGGGTGTGAGGGTGTTACCCTAGAATAATAGGCGAATAAACATTGCAATGCCTTTCTCAAGAGTATCTGTATTTTACAATGTATGCCTGAATGATGCAGATGGAAGTGCTGTACAAAATGTGAGATATTGCATCAAAATCCAACTTTTTCCCCTGGTGGGTGTAAGTAAGGAAGAGTGTGTGTGGAAACTATTCTCCATTGAAAGGAAAAATGAAAACATTTTTTTCTAAAAGTAACAATATTCCTTAACCTGCAAATGTAGATTTTCAATTATGCTTGTGTGTTGGGTGCTCAGGCATTTCTGCCAGCTAATATTACAATCAAATGTTACCTCAGTGTAGTGATATGTTTCTTTTACATCAATCACTAAGATCTTTTTGCATGCTAGCAAGCAAGCACAGTAAGTTAAGCATCCCCTCTAACATTTGATGTGATCTATGGGCTACAGCTTAAGTTTGAATCCCAGCAGGGCCAGGTCAGCCTTGCATCCTCCTGAGGTTGGTAAACTGAGTAACAGCACGTTGAAGTCAACCTGCTACTAAGACAAGGAGGGAGCCTGTCACCCAGCAGAGGTGTGATGTATATAAAGCACTAGAAGTTGACTCCCAGTGGTGTGGAATTCGCTGGCTGAGAGACTACTGAGGAGAGCGGTCTGCGGGGCCAGATAATAATGGAGCACAGTCAATCCACGCGAATGGTTTCAGTTAGGAACTATGTCAAGAAGCATGCCTGCATGGACTGTGCTGCGATACCAAAGAGGCGTGCCAAGCAGACTCTACCTCTTCGCCAGAGAAATGTGCCAACGAGGACTGAGTTGCTTCACCAGAGAAGCATGCCCTATCGGACTGTGCCACTACAAGAGAGAAATGTGCCAATGCAGACTGTGGCTATGAAAAGAGAAGGGTGCCCGAGCAGACAATTTCAAAGACTGCGCCAGAGATGAGGTTATGCCACTGCAAACATACCGTGACCTTTGACCTCGGCAGCCCAGCTCCAACTCACCGAATCCCAGAAGCAGGTTTGTCATCAACCAGAGGGTTGCATAATTGCCATTGCTTAGTGAACAAAGGACAAGGTGTGGCATTGGTACTCTTGGATCTATCAGCAGCGTTTGAAACCATCTCACCCTTGCTGTTGATTAAGCACCTTCAAGACATGGGTATCACACATCAAGCCCTAGCCCTTTTGTCTTGTTTCCTTAGGGATAACTCACAGAGGGTGATGGTACAGCAGTACTAATCAGAGGTTTTCTCTCTGCCATGTGGAGTGCCGCAGGGCTCATCACTAAGCCCTACGCTCTTTAACCTCTACATGTCACCACTTGTCACCACTTGTAGATATGATCCAGGCCATCGGGATGTAGGTGTTATCATGTGTCAGCTCCCAAGAACTCGGCCACCACGGTAGAAAACCTCTCTCAATGCATGTCAGCAGTTGCAGACTGGATGGGACAGTACTTTCTGAAATAAATGGTGATAAAACCGAGGTGCTGCTCTTTGGCCCTTTCTCATTGAGCTGGAATAGTAACCGGTGGCCAGACACCTTCGGCACATGTCCAATCCCAGTGGAGAAGGCCAAAAACCTTGGAGTTTTCTTAGATACTGAATTCACACTCAATGCTCAGACCAATTGCACTGTGGAAACTTGTTTCTGGATCATAAGGATGCTCAGAAAAATTGTTCCTCATATCCCTCAGCCTGCATGTATGCAGGTTGCATGAGCCCCGGTTATGTCCAAATTGGACTATTGTAACTCGCTCTATCTGGACTCCAACATCAGCACAACAAACTCCAAGTAACACAGAATGCATTTGCTAGAATTACTTTTGACATTCCCAGGCGCCAATCGGCTGCGCTGGGGTTGGGGGCCCTACATTGGCTCCCCATCAGAAAGCGCAGTATGTTTAAGGCGCTCTGTACAGTGCATAAGGCCCTTTTTCTTCCCAGTCTGGCAAGGATTAAAGATATGTTTCACTGGCATTCCCCAAGTAGACACCTGTGTTCGGCACACCGATACTTGCTCCCTGTGCCTAAGACTCAAAAGAAGAAATGGGGCGATAGAGCCTTCTCGATTGCTACAAGTAAACTTTGGAACTTTCTTCCGCAAAGCTTGTGGGCTATCCCACAGTTGATGCCTTTTAGGAAAGCTATTAAAACCTGCCTTTATGCTTTGTAGACAGCTTTTTAGGTGGATTTTCAGTTAGGTTTTAGCACTGGACAGCCAGTAATAGCGCCTTGATGCCTTTGGGTAAATGTTGCACTCTATAAATTCAAAAATCAAAATCAATCAAACCAGAGCCCCAAAAACCTGCGAGGTCTCTAAATGGTGATCTCCTCTAAGCCTACCGCGCCCTGCCGGACACAGGAGGAACCTCCAGCTGGCACATCTTCACTCCAGAACAGGGAGCAAGAAGGATGTGTCCTGCCGGTCTCCCCATCTGCTCTAATAGTACTGAAGTACTGCTGCTGTGGTGAGAACTAAGAAACTGGGACTGATTTAAAATAACAGAGTGCCCAAACTATAACAAGGGGTAATCTGCACCTGAGTCTTTATACTTTCCCTAAAACTCACATCCAAACAGGGGACCTGCTAGACCCAAAAGGTGGGACACCCAAGGGAAGGGCTGAGAGGGGGCCAAGACCCAAAGCACAGTAGGCCAAGTATCATTAAAGTAATTGTGTCTGTAGCCTGTTGTATGTAGTATTACATGTGTGTATGTGTATGTCTGTGAATGTGTGTATTAAAGTGTTTTTCTTTATCAAAGTACAGCACTGGGCTGGACACTGTCAGGGACTGTCTGGGACTATGTCTGGGAAACAGTCAGGGACCTGGGCAAGGGCTGGTGACTGGGAAGAAAACATAAGCAGAAAGAGGAGTACAGTGCTGCTCAGGATCACACAGGAAGTGAGAGGAGAAAAGCGAGCAAAGGGGAAGTCTGTACAAGATGGCTAAGTCTCAGAAAGGATAGGAGCTGAAGAGGCGATTTAGCATTCAGAACAACCACACCCAGAACAGATGTACTATATATATATATATATATATATATATATATATATATATATATATATATATATATATATATATATATATATATATATATATATATAACAGCATTAACAATAAAGTGAATGTGGGGAAAAGCATTCAGGAGCACCACATGGTAAGACTGAAGCTCAGTAAGTTCCTCACTCACAATTGCTGTTACAGATTCTAACTGCAAATACCCACATATACGATGTACATGCAAAGACACGGTCTGTGGAGCTGATACATATGGTGATGTTATAAAAGTAACTAAAAGACAATGGACACAGTAGACAAGAAACACCACCTTGGTAGTCAGCAGGAACTGAGACAAAGGAAATGCAGGAGGGCAGATTCGATGGTACATTAAATAGTACTAGTTCAGGAATCAAAGAAACAAGGAATAGCTAAGGATCAGGAGTCAAGGGAGCACTGAAGACAGTGCTAATTCAGGAACAAGGAATACTATAGCTCAGGGACAGGAATCAAGGTAACACTGAAGGCAATGCTACATCAGGAACAAGGATAGCTATAGCTCAGGAATCAAGAGAGCACTGCAAGCAGTGCTAATCAGGAACAAGGAATAGCTGCAACTCAGGAACAGGGACAAGGGATAACAAAACCCAGGAATCAAGGAATATCAAAAGCTCAGGAAACAAGGATATCAAAAGCTCAGGAAACAAGGATTGGTCTCACCGGAACATAGCTACAATGACCAACGCTGGAAGTCAGGATATGCATGCAGGGGAGTGTCTGGAAGCTTTTAGAACACTGGAAAGTCCCACTATGTGGCCCCCTAGTGGTGGGCATGAGAGCGCAGGGAGCGAATCGTGACAGACACTCAGTTTTGTGCTGCTGAATGATTGTTGAGTTCTGAGTTTGAAAGACCCCACACTACCTCCCTGTGAAGCCTCTGACTGCTCGCCATCACCACTATCGAGAGTCAAACACTGAAGGCTTTGGGTTGTACCTGGGCCAGTTTTGCAGAGCTGCAGTAAGATCAACCCTGGGACATCAGAGGCAAACAACCCCTGCACCCACCACCGAGGCCCAGAGCTGCTGCTTGTTCCATGGCCCCCTGAATGGGCTCAGACAGAACTCCTTCACATCTAAATTTGTATTCTCGTATAACGATTTGTCAGGAAATGGTGAGAAGCAAAATTATTTTCTATGAAAAAAGCTTAAACAAAAAGATAATCAAATGAAACATTGTAGTTGCCAACCATGTATAATAAATATTATTAAAGAATATAATGACAAGAAGTAAGTTAAAAATAAGGAGGGACCGATGTTGCAACTGTTCAACTTATGTGAGCTAACTGGGCTTAGACTTTCAAAAATCCCATCCTTTGATATGTTAATTGTGACGATACCTTTGTATAAAACACAGGAAACAAGCAATTCCGCATTTTACAGAGCAGTGTCAGTTAGTTTATAATTTAGACCTTTCTATCAGAGCACAGACATGTGTAATTAAATAAAGGAAACTTTAAAGATGCTCTTGTGTATGCAAGTGTTGCTGTACATCAACACCCAGGACATAAAGTATATTGAGTTTTATTGTTGGCTCAGAATCTTCAAATCAAAGTATCAGGGGTCCCTTTTTGACACTTCTTTGTCATGATATACTCAGGCCATTCCTGAAGAACCTGGACAAAAGAAGTTTAGTCCCTGCTTGTTCCTGTAAAGATTCCTTAAATAACACTTTTAGCTCCCCAAAGCAAGTTTGCAGAGATTTTAACTTTGTCACAAGAACAGTTATGAGTACATGAAGTGCTCTTTTACATACTCCTATAGGTCTTTGTGACTTGGCCACAAATAGCCCAATTCCCTACTAGTAAAAGTGCAAATAGGGCACAAGCCATTCTATTCATAATAATAGTATATGAATAATCCTGAATATTCCCATTTTAGATGTTTGGGGCCAATTTATGAAAGCATGTAAGATTACAGAAAAGGGTACTATTTTGCATACTGCAAAATGCCTTTTTGGATTGGTCCTTTGGTGAATAGGGACAAGCAGAGACAACTGAAGACATGGGGACCTATTAAAAAGACATATTGGAGTACAGAAGAGTACTCTTGTATTAATGCTTCCAGTGCTCATAAATGCTTTTGTGAATCGGCTCCATGGTGTGCATTATTATGCTAAATGGCAAAACAAATGCACCAAATTGTTCAATCTCTAAAGAAAGAATTGGATGTCTTTTTGATGCAGTCCCATTGTGCCATCCACTATAGTGACAATGTAAACCTGACTGCAGGCCTGCCACACGTAACCTGGCTGTGCAACCTGTTTAAATAACTCCTTTTGACAGGCCTAAATCTTCCCTCTAAATATTTATAAGTCACACCTAAGTAAGCCTTACTGTCCATTAAGGCAGGGAACATGGTATTTAAAAGTAGGATATGGAAAGGTTTAATGTTAAACATGTCTTTACAGTGACTAGCACGTCAAGTCTATTTTCATTGTAGCACGGTTGGCTGTTCCACAGGAAAGCAATGGAATACAATAATAAATAATAAATGTTATCTCTGCCTAGGAAACAGCCACAAATTTATATTTTAGACTTTTTCAAATATTTATTAAAAGTTCAATTCACTGATGAAGTCAGAATTGTAATAAATATTTTGGAAAGATTACTTTTAAAAAGACACCTTTGCCATGCCTTACGATCCTGGCAGCTAAATCTACATCTTGCTCTCTCCCTTCTGCCAGCAAATAATTAATATTTCAATGGGCATGAATGAGGTGTGAACTTGCTCCAAGAACATGGACAACAGGCCGTGGGTGTGGGCAGGTGTTGCTGTGCCCTTGACAGGATGGCCTTTGGGCTGGGCCCAAAGACTTGATTACCTTCAAAGAGGCCTGCCCTGTGAAAAGTAACCGTGGGCGGAGAGCTCCGCTCCGCCCGCGGAGTGTGCGGAGATTTGCCTACTCCGCGTTGCGTGGAGAACGCGGAGTAGGCAAATCCCCGCACACTCCGCAGCGGAGCAGAGTTGACCAGCCCCGCCTCCACCCCCCTATTAGGAATTAATTAAAACTACATTAAAGGTAAAAGAATAAAGACTTACCTTGACTGCGGCGTCCCCGGGCTGCCGTCCTCCTCTTCATCACCGTCCCAGGGTGATCTGCGCATGCGCGCGCGCCCACGCATTTCTCGCAAGGAAGCATTTTCCTACGACTGTGGAGATGGTTTGTGCAGCTTGACACTATTGTGTACCTTTGAGGAAGCAGTGTGAGCTTGGAGTCATACTTGACTCTGAAGTTGAGATCAACCATAATGTGCCAAAGTCAAGTCCCCAATTCCAGGAGGGGTGGTTGGGGGGAGAGGGCAGTGATTATCTGCTGTGGGTAAAACGTATTTACCTACATTAAATTTTTCTGTCTTCCCTTCATTAAGCTTACACCAATAGCCACTTATCAATGATTCCACCAGTCTACAGCAATGCTCGATTCAGCACACCTATGTCTTAGTCCTATCCAAACCTAATGATGAACTGAGTATCATCAGCTTAGAAAAGCGTGATTCATTTTTTAAAGATGCATAGCATATGAGCTTTCTTAAATCATTCTGGCACAATGCTCCTTTCTAACAAGAAATTAAGATTCTGTAGCAGTGATAAAAAGATAACCTCTTAACTTCTCTACTGACTGGGAGGGGGCAATATCAGAAGGGGAAGCAGCTTTCAAAAGGAGCAAACAAGGCAACATTATTTTGAAAAGGAAAGGCAGCTACAGTAAAGTTAGTGGTCTTCATATCCCCTTCCCATCCCTGAAATGAATTTAGCATCTTGGATTAGCGGTGGGCAAATAATTCAGCACCCAATGTGACTCATGGATCTTGGAACACAATTCTTGGGATGATGGTCACTTGAATTGCATAACAGGTATTGAAATGAATAAAAGATCCCATTTGTTCAGATAATTTGCAGTATCTCTTAGAGGACGAGATTAAATAATTTTTTAAGGGTGGCTACTGAGTTAGTTATCTTGACATGGAAGTATGTGATGCTCTCAGCTGATCAGTGGAACAGACATTACAGCTTTACGTGCATTACTGCTACATATGCCAGAGAAAGGTTAAGTATATCTTAATTTTTAACCCAGAGATTTATTTGAAATATTGGAGATTTGACTGGGTAGTCCTGGGTAATGGGAAATGAGTACGCCATCCTCAAAGTTTTTCCCCCCGCCCAAAAACAAATTAGATGCCTCTATGTCGATGTCTGGGCTAATGCGCGGTGCAGTGCTTCAATGCTGAGTGTTAACAACAGCAAGAAGAGAAGGCAGCATTTCTGTGTCGTGACCACTAGGGTAACATTTCACCAAGGATTTGGAAAGGCGATCACCATTCACTTCTTATATCTACTTTCTTCTAAAGCCTATCCCAGGGTACCCAGTCAAATAATTTCTTGGCATCAAGCATGCTTATTATCATTGGGGTTCCTTCTCTTTTGACCTTCCCAATAAGGTAAACCACCTTCCTCGTGGTGTTTTAGGTGTTTGATTAGTTTATCCCAATTTTCTTTCACCACTGAATCCCATGCATTTTTAGGGTTTGAATTTCAATGTTGGGGAAAGCTCCCTGTTCCCTTCTGAACGTGCTTTAGGTGGCCTGAGATGTACAGGTACTGCTGTATTCAGCAGAGAGTGATGAGTCCTGCAGCCAATTCACCCTTAGCTAGATTCCAATTTGGTTTGCTTCATCATAACAGTGGGTATGGTGTGTGTCGAACCCACTGAGTGCTCCTTCACTGCCCACCAGCCAGAATGTTGGGTATAGACTGTGACGTAACAGAAAGAAACCTTTGTCACTGTGCAGTGAAGTGGCGGAGTCCCTACTGTTGCCTTCTGTATGTCCTATACAAGGTATATTTATCCCTGACCATTGATGTACGTGTCCGCCCATCTTGCATCAGAAGCAGATCAGTCCAGGCCGATGAGACATTTGCACCTCCACTAACATGACCTTGTCCCTGGCCTGGGCCTAGTCCATCAGAGCCTCTAGAGCACCAGCATCCTAGCTAAAATCGCCCTAGCTCCAAATGAGCAATACCAGTGTCAGGGAACCTGGTTCAATTAAGACCTTAAGAGCTCAATGACTTCTCTAGATGTGACCTAGGGGAAACACTGAATAGTGGAAAGTGATATATTACACATGACTGTAGTTGAAAATTAAAAAAGTTGTCAGTTCTGTTCCACTGGGCCTGAGTGAGTCTTGCACCTAGAACCCAAGGACTCAGAATCTACTTCAGGCTCGCCTAAACTAAGCACCTCATTTAAGGCTTTCACTTTCAGGAAGTCATGGGATCGAACATTCGTGGCTTGCTCTGGCAATGTGGTGTGGGTTAGAAATCCATATAGAACAAACAGATGCAAAGTGCATAATAAATAGATGCTTCAGTTTGCGTACAAAAGAATAAAAGCTTTATTTTTTAGTTCAATATCCTAGCATTAACGAAGTGGTTCTGCAATTAATAACAAATCTACCCAAGGTGGACATAAAACATATCTGCTAACCTTTGCAGATTTCTTGATCTCAACAAGAAAACCCTTAGCCTTGCTACAGTGGCCAGCGCAGGGGAAGAGACAGGAAAGAGCAGTCTAGAGGCCTGGAGGCAGGCAGAGGGAAACATGCGTCTGAAGGGGCTTTCCTGTCTAATATGGCAATCCACAAAAATGGTGGCTAAACTACATCCATCCATGGGAACCCCGAGTCTGCGCACAAGGACTGCACCCACATATTTGTCATTCTCGGAGAATAAGAGGCAGACATGCCAACCCTCCCGATTCAGGCGGGAGACTACCGATTTCAAGGCTAGTCTCCCGCCTCCCGATTCCTTCAAGCAAAAACCCGATTACTCGGGGGTTTCAGCTGACAGGGCTTTGGTATTGTGTAACGTGGTGTATGCACTGCCAGCAACCTGCTCCTGCAGGCCAGTGCACAACACTTGCATCACCCTCTTTCTGCCTGCCATTGCACTCCATGCTTCTGAAAGGTAAGAAAACAAGCATTGGCATAGCCAATAGGTCTCGCCTTTGGGACCTTATAAGTATTTAGTTATGCAGTAGAATATCCTTGGCGCAACAACATCAACTGTTGCATGGCTAAACACTTATAAGGTCCCAAAGGCGAGACCTATTGGCTATGCCAATGCTTGTTTGTATTTGAGTTGTATTGGTGTAACACAGCGAGGGCAAGGAGAGGTGAGGTGAGGGAGAGGAAGTGCTTTGCACCGATGCACCTGCCTCTTGTCCTTTATCGGTTCTCTGTTTTGCGGATCAGTGCACTGCTGCTGTTGTGTTAGGGAATCTTACATTGCTGTAGCTTTGATGCACGTTAGTGAAGCTTGCACAAACCTTTTCACAGTACAAAGTCACAATGGTTGCCTTCATTGCATTCAACGCAGGGTTGGTTTTGGGGTGCAGTATCAGGTGTTGGTGTACATTTGGGAACCAAGAAGCTGATGGGGAAGATTATCCTGAATTCAGACAGAAAGCGGGGAGCTTAGTTTTAAGGACATCTTTGAATTTAGAGGCCCGGTGTGGCTCAGACCGAGTTGGGGGTGAGAATCTCAGAGGAACAACACCTCGAAGAGAACTTGTCAGTGTGGTTACAGTTAACAGGCTTGAGTTTTGATGAGCGTAGGGAGCTGGATGGGGTCTGGCAAACAGCAATTTGAGAGTGTTACAGGAGTGATATGGGTGGGTTTTAACCCCACGGTCAGTGGAGTGCATGGACCCCTGTGTTTGGCAGACAGCCAAGCAGTGTGTGCCAAGGGGTTGCCGCCTCTGAACCACTGTAGGTAGCAAGAGAGCTGCAGCTCACATAAGGTCAGAAATCCTCTCCAAAGCTTAGACCTCAGAAGATATCCCTCCGCCTTACTGGACAACATGGGCAGTGAGAGACCTTCACAGTGATGTATGGATTTCTATGTAATAAGGACAAACTGAACACAGCATTTGTTATTATTGTAATAAGGTTGTCGGAAACTACTTTGATTCCACCTAAAACCCCAAGATGGACAAAAAAGCGATAGCTTAAATAAATATAACAAATTGAAAGCAAACTAGGCTTTACGATTAAAAGTAGCCCAACCCGCAGTAACTTGAAGGGGAAAAGAACGGTAATATTCAGAATGGAGGTTAAAGACAGTGCGGGATGGACACTGCGGGATGACTTCTCACTTCTCTTTACTTTAATAATCTCACGATCTCTGACAAAGTACAACACAAACACAGACGGCACGAACAAACGCAAAACGGAACAAACTGCTCAGCCAGAAAACACGGTGGCTAATCTGCGTAAAGAGCAGGAGCTCGGGCACAGTGTGTCAGAAAGCTACAAACAGTTGTGGTAACAACTGTTACCTGCGCGGGGACTGGACTGTCTACAGGGGATGCACGGTAGAGAGAGGTGCAGACGCAGTGTGTGATCGTGCGCACTTTTACAGCAGCGGTACAGCCGCAGATGCACAATCTGTCCATTCACACTGTGCAACAGACAAGTAGTGTGTGTACCTGCAGTCAGACCTAGCATTTGCACAGAAAGCGCCGTGGGCGAAAGCAAGGTTGGCGCCTCCTCCCAGCTGCCGTTTTGAATTGTCTCAGTGTTGGAAAAATGGGATGGGTGGGGGAAGGTGAGGGGGCAGGAGTTAGGAGAGCTGGCAGAGAAAAACTAGGAAGGACGGAATAGAGCGCCCGTGGCCGTGAGTGTGGCGGTAGGTAAACTAAAGTTTATTTAAAGTGGGGGAAGTGTGCCTGCAGAAAGCAAAAAAAAAAAAAAAACTGCAGAAAAGGCAACGTATTGGGTGGAAAGAGTTAAGGCATGCACCGGCCAAGAAAAAAAGCGAGAGAGGGGGAGAGAGAGAGAGAGAGAAAGAGAGAGAGAGAATGCGAGAGGAGAGAGAGAGAGAGAGAGAGCGAGAGAGAGAGAGCGAGAAAGAGCCCGGGAGTGAGACACGAATCCAAGTTCTGCTTTTACTTCCTGGGAGCGCGCGTGAGAGAGAGAGAGGGGGAGCAGGAGGTGAGCCCAGGAGTGGTGCGCGCGCAGTCTGCTCTTTTTGGAAGCACATACTCGTGCTTGTGGCGCGCCCCTGCGCGCTCCCGCAAGGTGTATGCCGCCACAAGCACGAGTATGTGCTTCGAAAAAGAGGTGAACGACGGCTAAAGGTCTCCTATGCAGCGCATGCGCACTGCGTAGGCAAGACCTAAAAACGTGCATTTGCGTTTCAAATGTCCGATCCTGCAGCAGCACATTTGCTAAGCCCATACATGACAGTAACCCGATTCAAGGCCCCATTCTCCCGATTTTTTTTCTTTAATCTCCCACTTTGCTCTTCTAAAATGTTGGCATGTATGAAGAGGTCACTCACATGAATGAGTTGACTGGTTCATCAGAGAGTGAAAACAGTTCTCAGACCTGTAGTGCAGATAAAAAGCCTCTACTCAACTGTTATGGTCACGTGGGCGGATTCACCCAACGTGAACAGAGTTGGGGGGGGTGTTTGGATTCCGGCCCCTACTCGTCCGTCGCACTGGTTTCGGACCGTGACGAGCGGGGAGGAGTAATAAAGATGCGACGGAGATGGAGCTGAGTTCGCAACCACTAAACATCACGGTATTGCATCCAATTATTAAACACGTGCGAGGCCCATCTTCACATGCCCAACAGTGGTTTTAGCACATACAACTTGGTGACGAGGGACGGTCAAAACCCGCCTAGAGCCTGCTGTTCGTTCCGCGGCTCTGCTCTCCCCTGCGGTGCCCGAGGTGTCGGCTGCCCCAGCTCAGCAGGGATGCACTGCAGGAGGGCTGCGTGCCTGGTGAGGCATTCAGGAGGCGTGTCAGCGGGGAGTGCACCTCCAAACTGATTTTCCAATCATCCCCAGGCGTTTGAGCGTTCAAGTGCGCACGCCTATTTTCCCTTCATCTGCACTCCAGTTTGGCCGCAAGAAGAGGGCAGCTTTGGATTGCCAGCGTCCTTGAGTGGGCACTGTCTACTCACTCTGCCTGGAGGCAGAATCACCCTGTGGCTGCGGTGGAAGGGCCTGTCTGGCACTGACTGGAGTTTCTTTTTGTCTTTCCTAGTGTTGGGTCTCACGTTTTTGCATCACCGGCCGTACATCTTTTTCATGATCATGAACAGTGTCCAACTCACGTCTTCGTGAGGTGTCTGGTGATCATCAGTGTGTCTGCGCAGGCTACTACGTCGACTCCATGGTTTGAGGGACATCCATCTCACCAGTATCTCCTGTTCCCCTGTTGAGTGAGAACTCTGGCTACAGCAAGACCCCCTTGCGAGTTTTCTCCCACAGTGGCGAGATCCTCCGCTGGTCATCCACGACAGTCTCAGGTCACGGTCAGTGGGGGTGAATATAGGTCAGCTCAGTGAGCGCTGCTGCTATGTCTGCGATACCACCTGTGGAGCCCTTCCTAATCAATGGTCCCCCAATTGCGCACGCTGCGAGTTGGAAAGAAAGGGGGGAGCGCCTGGAGACCTACTTTGTGGCCATTGATCTAGATCCGAATTGACGACACCCTATGCTATACTTGGGAGGCGCAGCACTACATAAACTGGGAAAGTCCGTTGCTGAAGCGGGACCACCCTACACGTATGTCACCCTTAAACAGGCGTTAACTGCCTACTTTGAACCCCTGGCCAATCCTGATTATGAATGTGTGCACTGAATTGGTGATATCCCCGGAAGGCTGTGTTATGAGGGGTCCCCAGCTAGTGGTTCCCAGAGCTCTTCAACAGCGAGTGGTGGACATGGCCCATCTAGCCCATCAAGGGATCGTCAAGACCAAGTCTCGGCTGAGATGCAAATTCTGGTTTCCCGATCTGGATGATCTGGTGGAACAAACTGTGCAGCAATGCTCCCTATGTCAGGCTACTGGACCCGCTCATCCCACTGGACCAATCCTTACGGAAGACATTCCGCCTTTTCCCTTGCAAAGGGCAGCACTGATTTTGGCAGCCTCCTGGATGGTCGGCACATGTTGATAGTCATGGATGATTTTTCAAAATACCCAGAGATCGAGATCATGGAATACACAACGGCCAGTCAAACGATACCTCGTTTGGAGAAGATCATGGCCACTCATGGCCTACTTAAAGAATTACGTACTGACAACGGACCCCCTTTTTCAGGCCAGGAATTCGCGAAATATGTATGATCCAGGGGTATTACTCACCGGAAAATCACGCCACGATGGCCCCAAGCCAATAGGGTGGCTGAGCACTTTATGCGCACCCTAAACAAAGTTCTCCGAATTGTAGTGGCCAATGGTCAGAATGTGGACTGTACTCTCTATGCGTTCCTGAGAGAGTATCGTCTAACTCCTCATACAACAACCCAGGTTAGTCCAAGTACTTTGTGCATGAATCGCACACTGGGCAATGTCATTCCTTCTGTGGAGAAGCCTTTGGCGGTGCAACATCAGGTCGATGAGAATTTGCAGAAACGAAAAATGTGAAATGAGCACATGTCTCGGACTAGGCGGGTGAGACAAAGTGCAAACCAAGCCGGTGATCTCGTGTTGGTCAAGAACAGACAGTCCAGAGGGAAGTTCACGCTACCTTTTGAGCACCACCCCTGGCAGGTGCAAGCAAGGAAAGGAACCATGATTATGGCTCAGAGGTCGGGGGAGACTATCATGAGGAATGTCTCATTCTTTAAGAAATTTCAGGCCCCTGCTAGCGAGACGAGCATGGCCCGAGACCTCAGGGAATGCAACCACACCTGTAGAGAGAGGACCGATGGAAGACCTGTTGCCCACTGAGGCCCCTGTTTCACCAGACCGAGTCGAAGAGGCTCCCTTGTTGTCCGATGGAGTAGGACTCCGTCAGTCTGATGTGTCATCCAGTCCTGGTACCGTGCCACCTGCTGTCCAGCCGAGTGAAGTGGAGCGGGCGTCCAGACGGGAAGGCATGCAGAGATACTATCTTCGACCCCGTCCGGCAAGATCCACTCGTTTCAATTACTTTATATTATAATGAACTGTGTGAAGTGACTCAAATGCTCTCTATTTTTTATCTCTCTCTCTCTCTCTCTCTCTGTCTCTCTCTCCCTCTCTCTCTCTTCTAGTTCTAATGTTAGGTAAGGACCAGTGATTCATATTTTGCTGTTGTTTTCCTCTATTTGGTATACCTCTGGGTAAAGGAGGAATGTTATGTTCACGTGGGCGGGTTCACCCAACGTGAACAGAGTTGGGTGGGGTGTTTGGATTCCGGCCCCTAATCGTCCAGTCGCAATGGTTCGGACCGTGACGAGCAGGGAGGAGTAATAAAGATGCAACAGGAGATGGAGCCGAGTTCGCAACCACTAAACATCACGGTGTGGCCTCTGATTATTAAACACGTGCGAGGCCCATCTTCACATGCAAAACAGTGGTTTTAGCACACACAATAGTCAACGGCTGTCAAAAAGCCACCATTCTTGAGAAGAGGTTCATTCTGGGGGGCACTCCGTCTTCGGCAGAGTTGAGTACAAGGCTGTAGAGAAACTTAAATATGCAGCGCACCTGCCACAGGGCTGGTGCTCACGAGTCTTCTGAGCAGAAAAGGGGGCTCCCAGTTAGTAAGAAATGTTGAGATAAGGAGCGGGTGATGCACGGCAATTGGGGAAGGGATGTTAAACTGTAGGCAAGTGAATCAGGGAAACTATGATTTGTATGAGGGAACTGCTGGTCGCTAAATACATATGCTTTCTAAGCATTTATCAGAAACACAGACTACATTGTCTTTACATCTGACATCTGTAGTCTCCCTAATCCAGAACGCACGTGTACTCACGCGCACCCACATTCTTTTTGCGTGACAGCATCTGTAATGAGATGAGCTCCTCTCGATAGAGTGCCCGGATGTTCTGCTTTGGAGATCAGCGCTTACGAATGCCCATGTTCGTCCCACGCCACAAATACATCTTTACCGCTGCAGAATGAAAGAAAAGGAAATATATTGAAAAAATGCAGCAAGTCGTTTTAGCTTTACTAATACTGTAGGTCACCAGACATTAACCCGTTTGGGCTCGACGCTGAAAGGTGGAATCCCATAGCAGTTGGTGCTTTTTGCTCACTACCTACTCTGCACCCTTGCTTCCCAGTGTCCCACTGAACGCAAATGAATGCTGGTAATTACATATTCATTCCAGCAGACGGGGTCTTGCTGAACAAATGTAGAAGTGATAGTGAGAAACAGTTGAGGATCTTTGAAGTGAATCAAGGATGTGGCGTTACGGCCAGAGCTGCTGACGGGAACTGGGGAACCAGGTTTCAATCTCGGTTCGGCTGAACAGTTTGTGATGCTGCGCAAATCAATTACGCTTCCCCCTGCAACAATGAATGTGCCATTTTCTAATGTAGCTGGTGAGCACTTAAAGTGCTCCTATACCATAGGCTGGTGTTAGCTCTATGGCGAGATGGAGGACGGGAAAAGCACTCCAATACTATCGCATTGTGCAAGAGCAATAAAATTAAAATCAGCAGCGACTTTAAGCAGGGAAGCAGGAGGGGATGGGGAGATGGGTAAGCAATGATGGGAGAGGTCAGGAGGAAGCAGCAATGAAGGGGGGAAAATACCTTAATTGAAGCAGTATCAGCAACAAAATGTAATGTGTCATTGTGGAATGTAACTAGTGAGCACTTAAATCGCTCCAAAATAATCTGCTCGTGTTCACGCTATGGCAAGACGGAGGACGGGGCGAGTCCTCCAATACCATTGGATCGTGCAAAAAAATAAAAGCAGCAGTGACTCAAAGCAGAGAAGCAGGAGGGGATGGGGAGATGCGCAAGCAACAACGGGAGAGGTCCGGAGGAAGCAACAATGCAAAAAAATAAACAAGTGCTGTTCATTTTTTATCAACTTTTTAAGAAAAGTAATTAGTTCATGTGCATGCAAATGCATTTTAGTGGTATGAGTACAAGGATGACTATGGCAAGACTGAGGATAGAATAAACACTCCAATACCATCGGGTCTTACAAAACAATAAAAACAGCAGTGATGAGGGAGGTAGTGGGGAGACGGGTCAAGCGGGAGGAAGCAACAATGAAGGGGGAAAATACCTTAATCTAAGCAGGATCAGCGACGCAACAAAAATGAATGTGTCATTGTGGAATGTAAATGGTGAGCAGTTAAAGTTCTCCAATGCCAACGGATCATGTTCGCGAGATGGCCAGATGGAGGACAGATTGTGCAAAAGTAAAAATAATCAAGTGCTGTTCGTGTTTTAACAACTTTTAAAGAAATGTATTCATTTATGTACACAAGCATGCATTTTAGTGGTATGTGGGCCTCAAAACACAAGTACTCCTATGGCATGTTTGAAAACAAAGAAAAAATAGCTAAGCAAACCGGGAGCAGTGTAAGAAGACATGTACCTGGTTCATGTTCTATGGGAGGGCCAAACACAAGAAGAGGACATGACGCCCACATGCCATGAGGAATGGCAAAAAAAAAATGAAAGCAACGCTGAAGTTTACTAATGGTAGTAGATGGGCAGCCTGTAAGCCCATAGATAGACTACAACACGTCTCTTTGAAAAACAGCGCATGCACTGTCTAGCCGGGCTGCGCATGCCCTGTCGAGCTGAGACCTAAAAACAATAGATTTCGCACAGGTGAAACCTACTGGCTTTGCCAATGCTTTTTGTGTTTACAAACAGGGAGATTAAGTGATTTATCAGTAATCACAAAATGTGGAGCTGAGGCCAATGGTAGGGAGATGATATTGTGCCCTTTCGGAAGAGAATGTGCCGTAAGGGACGGATCACTGACAGAATATCGACAGTCAGAATATCGAGCTACAAAAATTTCGACGCAAGAATATCGATGTCCAGAATATCGAAGTCCTATCTACATAATGGTAAGTACAAAAATATCTATAAAAAAATATCGTTGTTAAAAATATCGTTTTTTTTTAATGTATAAAAAATAATGTAAAATAAATTAAATAATACATATAATTGAAAAAAAACATAGTTAAAATTATTTAAAAATGTTTAAAATTATAAGTAATACATATAATGTAAAAATCAATTAAACATATATATGTATAAAATATAATGTATATACTTACTTAATAATATGTATAAATAATTATTTTAATAACTTATAAATTGTTAAAAAACATATTAAAAATTATAAATACATATATATACACATACACCAATAATATAAATAAAAAATAAAAATATATATAACAAATTAAAATATTACAATATTTTTAATCTTTTTAAAATACATTTTACACTACATTAACTAAAACAGTAGAGAAAATATTGGATAGCGGAGGGGATAAAATTACGATTCCCACTCCAGAAAGTGCAACAGTAGGGAAAGTGTTGGATAGCGTAAGGGTAAAAATTACTATTCCCACTCCAGAGAGTGCAACAGTAGGGAAAGTGTTGGAAAGCATAGGGGTAAAAATTACTATTCCCACTCCAGAGAGTGCAACAGTTAGGAAACTGTTGGATAGCAAAGGGGTAAAAATTACTATTCCCACTCCAGTGAGTGCAACAGTAGGGAAACTGTTGGATAGCGTAGGGGTAAAAATGACTATTCCCACTCCAGAGAGTGCAACAGTAGGGAAAGTGTTGGATAGCGTAGGGGTAAAAATGACTATTCCCACTCCAGAGAGTGCAACAGTAGGGAAAGTGTTGGATAGTGTAAGGGTAAAATTACTATTCCCACTCCAGAGAGTGCAACAGTACGGAAACTGTTGGATAGCGTAGGGGTAAAAATTACTATTCCCACTCCAGAGAGTGCAACAGTTAGGAAAGTGTTGGATAGCGAAGGGGTCTAAATTACTATTCCCACTCCAGTGAGTGCAACAGTAGGGAAAGTGTTGGATAGCGTAGGGGTAAAAATTACTATTCCCACTCCAGAGAGTGCAACAGTAGAGAAAGTGTTGGATAGCGTAGGGGTAAAAATTACTATTCCCACTCCAGTGAGTGCAACAGTAGGGAAAGTATTGGATAACGGAGGGGTAAAAATTACTATTCCCACTCCAGTGAGTGCAACAGTAGGGAAAGTATTGGATAGCGGAGATGTACAAATTACTATTCCCACTCCAGAGAGTGTAAGAGTAGGGAAAGAGTTGGATAGCGTCGGGGTAAAAATTACTATTCCCACTCCACAGAGTGCAACAGTAGGGAAAGTGTTGGATAGCGTAGGGGTAAAAATTACTATTCCCACTCCAGTGAGTGCAAGGGTAGGGAAAGTGTTGGATAGCGTAGGGGTAAAAATTACTATTCCCACTCCAGTGAGTGCAACAGTAGGGAAAGTGTTGGATAGCGTAGGGGTAAAAATTACTATTCCCACTCCAGTGAGTGCAACAGTAGGGAAAGTGTTGGATAGCGTAGGGGTAAAAATTACTATTCCCACTCCAAAGAGTGCAACAGTAGGGAAAGTGTTGGATAGCGGAGGGTTAAAATTAACATCTTATCAATTAAATAATTATTAAAATTAAATAACCAATTAATAATTAATTAATAAAAAATTAATTATAAATACTAATAAATAAATATTAATAATTACTTTATTATAATTAAATTACTTCCTACCCTATTCCCCTATAAACCCACAACCCACTCCTAAAAAAATAACATCTATATAATTACTTATTAATTAATTAATATTAATTAATAGCCAATTAATAATTAATTAATAATAAATTAATTATAAATACTAATAAATAAATATTAATAATTACGTTTTTATAATTAAATTACTTCCCACCCTATTCCCCTATAAACCCACAACCCACTCCTAAAAAAATAACACAATTTATATAAATATCTATTAATTAATTAATATTAATTAATAACCAATTAATAATTAATTAATAATAAATTAATTATAAATAATAATGAATAAAAATTAATAATTACTTTTTTATAATTAAATTACTTCCCACCCTATTCCCCTATAAACCCACAACCCGCTACAGAACTAAAATACGCTAAAATTAATTTACATAAAAGTATTTACTGCTAAAAATTTAACACATACATAAAAAAAAAAACTACACTTATACCAAAAAATTACATCACATACTTTTAACACACATACTAAAATACAGAACACTAATATATACATCGATATGATTAACAACGATATTTTTACAAACGATATTACTATCTTCGATATTAAAAAAACTATATTTCTTACCTTACTGTCGATATTCTGTACCACGATATTCTTGCAGTCGATATTCTTGACCTACGATATTTAAAACTCGATATTATGGTAGGTCGAAATTAAAAACTCGATATTCTGTCTGTGCACCGTAAGGGACAGACTATGGAGCTGATAAACCAGGTTCGAGTTTCGACGTTGGCTTAACATCCTTGATTTTGGGCAAATACCTTAATCCCGCCATGCCTACAAAAATGAATGTGCCTGGTGAATGCGGAAAAAGTAAGTGCTAGAAATGGGGTCTCTAGTTGGCAGTGGTTTGCACACTGTCCAAGTAAGGACTTTCACTCCAGTCAGGTTAAGGGAGTTACACAGCTAAAATAACCCCTGCTCACCTCCTTGGTAGCTTGGCACGAGCAGTCAGGCTTATCGCAGAGGCAATGTGTAAGCATTTGTACATACACACACAGTAATAGAGTGAAAACACTAAAAAAGGAGTCCACACCAGTTTAGAAAAATAGCCAATATTTATCTGAATAAAACAAGACCAAAAGGACAAAAAGCCAACATACACAAGTAAAGATATCACTTTTCAAAGGTTAAATTAGTTCAGTCCATAGAAATCTATGGATGCATCACTCTTAGCACAAAGTACCTTGGATGCATCAAAATTCAAAGACGAAACAGGCGTAGGGATGGCGAGACACAGAGAAAGCAAAGTGATGAGTTGGTTCCTTACTGTCAGGGGAGGTGATGCCTCAGTTCCTTACTGGAAGGGGAGGTGATGAATCGATCTCTGGACCTGGGGCCTCGGTTCCTTACTGCTGGGCAACGTCGTTGAAGAAAATACAGACGTGCTGCTTCGATTCTACAGTGATGAAGCTGGTGCTGCATCGGAGTTGGAGCAGTTCCTCACAGACTTTGGTGATGCAGTGCTTGAAACTCACGCTGTGGTGGTTCTTCTGATGCACAGCAACGGAAAGCTGGGGCCTGCGGGGAAAGCTGTGGTCGAAGCTCCGATCAGGAATCATGCTCCAGTGCTGGCAGCGGTGATGCGTCAAAGTTTGTAGTGATGCTTCGATGAAAACAGACACTGGGAGTCGATGCATGGATGTTCTCCTTCAACTCACCAGATTCCACTTCTAAGGACCAAGGGCCTGGATTTGGCATTACTTGGCAAGTCAGGACTCTCAGCAGAAGGGCCCAGGCACTGGTAGGTGAAGTCTTTGATGGCCCTTAGACGTCTTACCAGGAGGCAAGCACACACAAGCCCTTGGAGAACCTTGGAATCGGGATACAGAAAGCAAAGTCCAGTCCTTTCACTTCCAGGATAGAAGACGCAAGCAGCAGGCCAGCACAACAAAGCAACAGTGTCAGTCCCTCCTGCAGCATCCAGCGCCTCTTCCTTGCAGAATGTCCTTTAGTCCAGAAGTGTTCTGAAGTTATGGTGTAACAGCTCCAGTTTCTGCCTGTGAAGTAGGCAAACTTCAAAGGAAAGTCTCTGTAGTGCGCAAGACCCTTCCTTTCCCTGACCTGGGTCCAGACACACTACAGGGGGTGGAGGCAGCTTTGTGTGAGGACAGGCACAGCCCAATTCAGGTGTCAATGACAACTCCTCCCACCACTCTAGCTCACGATAGCCCATCAGGATATGCAAGGCACACCTCAGCTCCTTTTGTGAGCCCAACAGTCATCCTCACCCAGACATGAATTCTACAGACAGGTTAAGCAAGAAAATGCCCACTTTCTCAAAGAAGCATTTTCAAACACACAATTTAAAACCCAACTTCACCAAAAAATGCATTTTTAAATTGTGAGTTCAGAGACCCCAAACTCAAAATCTCTATCTGCTCCCAATGGGAAATTACACTTAAAAGATATTTCAAGGAAATCCCCATGTTACTCTATGAGAGAGACAGGCCTTGTACTAGTGAAAAATGAAATTAGCAGTATTTCACTATTAGAACATGCAAAACACACCAGTATATGTCCTACCTTTTAAATACACCGGACCCTGCTCACGGGGCTACCTTAGGGGTGTCTTACATGTAATAAAATGGAAGGTTTGGGCCTGGCAAGTGGGTGCACTTGCCAGGTCAAAATGGCAGTTTAAAACTCCACTCACAGACACTGCAGGTGCAGGTATGAGACATGTTTGCAGGGCTACTCGTGTGGGTGGTGCAATCAGTGCTGCAGGCCCACTTGTAGCATTTGATTTACAGGCCCTGGGCACCTCTGGTGCTTTTACTAGGGACTGACTACTAAATCAAATATGCAAATCATGGATAATCCAATCACCAATACAATTTACACAGGGAGCACTTGCACTTTAGCACTGGTCAGCAGTGGTAAAGTGCCCAGAGTCCTAACACCAGCAAAAAGGAAGTCAGAAAAATACAGGAGGAAGGCAACAAGTCTGGGGATAACCCTGCCAAAAGGGCCAGGTCCAACAGTAAGAAAGTGTCCACACAGGAGAAATTTGAAAAAATTGAGTCCCACCCTACCAAATGAGAAGTAAAAAGGTGAGACACTTGACATTCATCTGGTATCAATGTTGCAGGATCACAAATGTTTTAAGTTTCATTAGTGTAATCTGCAGTGCAGTTTACAGCAAGAAAAGTCAGAGGTATTGTGGACAAGGCTGCCAGGCACACCGCAAGGCTCTGAGGGGCCTAAGCCAGGGACATCCATGGCTTTGTTTAATGGGTGTCGTGACATATTGCCAGCTGGTTTATGTACTTTTCTGGCTTGTGTACGGTTATGTAGTTATATTCCTGAAGTTTAATGCCTCAGCACTGTTTGCAAGGTGGTATTTTTTGCCAGTTATTCCGGATGTACTGCTAGGTGATCTATCACTATCATAGACTGCTTTCCTTAGAGTGAAAGATAACGTGTTCATTCATTCTCTAAAAGAGAAAGATTATTTTCTATGGCTGTGAAGCAGACCTTCTCTCTAAGGCTGATGCATTTCACTTCAAATTACATTTCCTCTTTGTCGTTTGTGCTAACTTCGATCTGAAAACAAAGAGGTTGCCATCTATGGTGACATCAGTGCACAATGTAGGTCTAAATAAGGTATTTGTCCAGCATTCATTACTTGGAACTTGATACCTTGAACAGCATCTTTGCATTAAGGAGAGCAGTGGAAAGATCTACCTTGATTGGTCATCTCGCACAGAGGGTTGCTTAGGGTGGCAATGCCATTTATATGTTGGATGCAGTAGCTTGCCATTGTGAAAATTTATTTCAGGGTGTTGTTGCCGATCAGTGCATGGATGGAAGCCTTCTCTGGCATGCTGTGCACTCTTGTATGAGAATCTGAATCCATGAAACCACATGATTGTTTTCTGAAATTTACACTGATTTAAACTGCATTGTGTAGCACCTTTCATACTTAGTGCATCAGCTCTTCTATTTCTGTTGCATGGCACAAAAATAATAACACTGTTGTTATAATTAACAGTATTAACTACTGATTAAATAAATCTCTGAATGGCCTCTTGGAAGTTCCAGGCTGCTGATGAAATCCAAAAGATCATACATTTTTAACAAAACATTTTATTTTTTGATTGCAGGTCTAGATACAGGTGGGTGTAATTTTCATTCAAATCTAGAAAGCACTCAAGGCCTTTTTAAGTGGGTGATCATATTTTTACTTAAGGACGGGGTTTTCTCTTCCTACAGCTATGTTAGTTACACTGATGAATACCTGCACATATTGGATGTTACAACTAAGAAAATTACCCAGGGCACTTAGGGGCATATTAGCAAGACCGGCGATAAAATTATCGCCGCTTTAGCGGCAGGAAACTGCCGCTAAAGCGGCGATAATGGGCTTGCTAATATGCGTTATGGAATTCCAATAGAAGCCCAGGTTAGACGTCCTGCACATCTAACCTGGGCTTCTATTGAATTCTATAACGCATATTAGCAAGCCCATTATCGCCGCTTTAGCGGCAGTTTCCTGCCGCTAAAACGGCGATAATTTTATCGCCGGTCTTGCTAATATGCCCCTTAGCTTTTTGCCCTTCAACGATGACAAGACTAACATCACATTTAGTTCATCCCATTTTTGAAGCTGTAACATCACTCCTTAGTGGTGTTGTGCTGTAGTCATTCTGACTAATTGATGTGCAGCCAGATTGGAAGTATTTCATCTTTGATCTTTACCAGACTTGAAAACAGGCTTGCAAATTCTTTGTAGATTTGGTGACCAGTGCTCAGCATGCAGCTAAACCCAGAGATTTCTTTGCAGTGTAAAAATTGATCAACGAGAATGCTTTACTCTAGCACACTAATGTATACAAACACTGTCTTGTCGTTCTTTTTATTGACAGCTCTGAACAAACCACAGCACTTTACTATAGTACCTTCAGCCCATATAAACTAGGCCTGGGAGAAATGTTAATTACGCCGAAGTAATTTGAGTAATTTCAGTAATTATGCATTACTCTTGTCATGTTAAATGATCAAAATTGTGCCAGTTTGAGTAATTAGGAGTAATTTGGGGCAAACATACTACCACAGGAGCACAAGGAATAAGAAACTAAGACAGAGCTAGCGGCTGCTGGCTGCTGCTGTTCATGTCCTGTAGAATTTAGTGTTATTTTCTTAGCGCAAAATACATTCTCTGGCACATTTTGGACATAACAGTGCATTTTGAAAATAGCGCTAAATGCTGGATGATGCTTCTCACACAATTACGAGTAATGAAGAGTTATTTTGCAGTAATTTAGGCAGTTATGCCCAGCCCTAATATAAAAACAAATAATTAGCTGGATCATTGGTTCTGTTCATATTCTGCAAGGCAAAAACATGGCGCTGTTCTTTCGAAAGGATGGCACTTATAGTTGCTACCAGTGACTTGCTCTTCAGATATTTGAAAGTGGGTACTGTGTGACTAATTCAGTTGATTCACCTTAAGCTCATCATCTCCACTGTGACAATAACTGAGGAGGGAGGGTGAATAAACGTGGTATCTAGTAGTGGGTTAAGATCTTGTCAGACGTGGACCTGTCCTTAGTGGTAACCAAACTTCTCTTCATGCACTCTACAAGACATGTTGTTCAGTGAAGTCACCATAATAAGCATTAAACCTGCACATTGTTTACCGAACAGCAGATCAATAATAGATCTCTTCTTCATTTGGGTATGAATGAATACCATGTATACATAGTCATCTGCTCTTTTGTGAGATAATGCATTGGAAGACAATGAACATGAAGAAATTCCTGGATGTGCGCCTAACTTTATCAAGAACTTAAATCATCAAAAACCTCTAGCACCTCCAAACAATCAGTGCTGAGTATATGATGACTGACCATCTCAAAAAGATGAGGCATCCTAAGGTAGGATTCAGCAGAACATAGAGTAGCAGGTTGTCTGACCTGGTTGCCCTCTGTCAACCACTAATTCATTACAACATAAGCAGTGTCCACTCTTAATAGTGGACAAAAGTACAGCTAGCTGAGCCACTGACTGCACCACAAACAAAAGCACTCACTTGTGTCTGCTGCAGCAAAATACTTCTTCTTATAGAGGTTTGGCAGGTGAATAGACCCTTTAATGCTATATGTATATTTGTATGTATGAACGTGTACTTTTTTAGCATGGACCTAGCTACAAACAAGAGAACACTGTACCACTGCATTAACAGGGGGTGAAACCCTACTCAAGCAGCAACCATGATCTCTGTCAGGGTGAAACACAAGCAAACCCCAAATTAACCTGTGCTTCTTCTGGTAGCTTGGCACAAATGCTGTCACACTTAACTTAGGGGAAATGTGTAAAGTATTTATGCAGCATTTCAAACAAGAATAAAGTGAAAACACAATACAAGAAAAATCCCGCACCAATTTTGAAAAATAAAGTAAAATGTTATACAGTATTTAACACCAAAACAACAAAAATCCAATCAGTAGAACCGGAGATGTGCAATTTTAAAGATTTCAGGTAAGTAAAGTGTCTAAAAGCACAAAGTGCCACTCACACCTTTCTGGTATTACGAGACCAGTGAAAGTCACAAGTTCAGGCCGACCACGATGGAGAGCAGGTCGTGTGGAGAGGTGTGGTGCAGCGGCCAGGGCAGCTGACTTCGGAGCACAGGGTTCACGGTTCGATCCCCGGCTCCGGCGGCAGCTCAGCTCAGCTCAGCACCATGTGACTCTGGGCAATAGCTCACTTAATTTCCACGACGGTCCCCAGCGCCTTGAGACCCGTAAGGGTGAGTAGCTGTGCTATATAAAAACGGACTCACTTACTTACTTACAGGGACCAGGTTAGTCCCGTTAAAAGAGCTACCTTCAAAAGTTCCGCGCAAAGAGTTCTGTTTGTGGTGGAAGGGGCAATGAGGAGCAGGGAGAGCTTCGCAGATGGTCATCAATATAGCGCAAAGATCAGGCGGGCATCACGGACAGTTGCCGCTGAAGAGTGAAGATCCTGACGGGCGTAGCAGATGGTCGTTGCTGGAGCTTCACGTTGGTTGTCTCTGAAGGCTGTCGATGCTGTAGCACGAAGTGCAGATCTTCCGTTGCAGGGCATCGGAGGAGGTCGCCGTGGTGCGAAGAGTAGGGCTCACCAGAATAGTGCATTGGCAGGAAGCATGATCATGGTGTGAAAAGGGCTGTTCACAGTTGCAAAGAGCCCAAAACTTAAGGATTTCTCCTTTCCTTGAGTGGAGACCTCAACTGACCTGGACCTGAAGGGCATCTCTTGGAGGTCAGGAGCTCACTTCAGCAGATGCCTGCAGGGCTCAGGTAGGTCCAGGCAGCTGGTCAGCTTGGCAGATGAAGGGAGGCCTCTGGAGCTTGTTATGTACCTGTAGCTCAGAACAGGAGGTCAGTCAGCTGCCCATTGGAGCCACATCAGCCTGGGATGTAGGGTGCAGGACCAATCTTCCTTCTCAGTAAGCAGGGCAGCAAGGTAGCAGTTCTTCGGGCAGCAAGGTAGCAGTTCTTCTGGCAGCAAAGCAGCACAGAAGCCCTTCTTTGGTAGTATTCACAGATCCAGAGGTGTACTGAAGAGTTGGGTCTGAGGGTCCACTATTTATACCTGGTGCCAGCTTTGAAGTAGGAGAAGTTTCTAGAGAATTCCCTTTGAACTCCTTGAAGTTTCCTGCCTCCCTTGTACTGGCTCCAAATTGGCTGCACGAACAATGCAATGGTAACAAGTCCTTTGTGTGAAGGCAAGGCACAGCCTATATAGTTGCAAGTGGAACTGTGCCCAGCTCTGCCCGCCCATCCTGCCAGTTGATAGCCCATCCAGGCACACCTAATCCCTCTATAGTGTGGCTGTCTGGGAGGCATAAACAAAGTCCAACTACCAACTATACCCAGCCATGTGACCCAGGAACAGGCTGCAGGCACCAACTGGTTAGGGCAGGAAAATGGCAACTTTGTAGAAGTGGCAATTTCAAAATTGTAACTTAAAATCTGACTTTCCTAATAAAGAGGATCTTTAATTACAATTTCTCATATATAAAATATGAAAGGTTTACCTGCTCCCAATCAAAAGTTAGCACTTATTAAATGTAATGAGGCAACCTAATGTTATCCTATGGGAGAGGTAGGCCTCATAGTAGTGAAAAATACATTTCAGGGTTTTTCACTTCCAGGACATGCACAGCTTAAAAGTACATGCCCCACTTTTTGAATGCACTGCACCCTGCTCTCTGGGCTGTGTAGGGCCTACCCTTGGGGCGACATATATATACAATTAGAAAGTTTAAGCCTGGCAAAAGGTTTATTTTGCCAGGTCAAACTGGCAGTATAAAACTGATTTTTTTAGAAGACGCAGCCTTTCGGAGGGACTGGGCTTTAATAGCCTGGAAATGCACCTGAGATTGACTTGTCCTAATCATAAGCACAGCTAAGAGACTAGCAGATACTCTAGTGATCCAAATACAGGCTAGTGAACAAGGGATCAAAACCAGTGTAGCATTGGCCACATACAAAAGGAAATTGGAGGAAGTGAACACAGAGCTTGGAGAATATAAGGAATACCTTATCCAATCAAAAATAACCAAGCTCCAAAAAGATCACAAACGCTTCTCAAAGGAGAAAGTCTATCCATATACTAATGATGAGTACATCCAGCCTAAACAGGCTGAATTAAAAAGAGGGTCACAGTCCAGCAGGAGAGATATGGACACTTTAAACAGCAGCAGTAATGGAAGTGATACAGAGCCCCAACAATGAAGGAGAGGGAGAGGAAGAGGGATGCAGAGAGGCCACCATCCATTTTTTCCGGCACCCTTCCAGAACTTCCAAAACCAGGGCTACGGCTGGCCCACCATGAGTTATCCCCAACAGATGGGATACCAAAACCCCCAGTTTGCACAACCTCAGTTCCAACAACCACTCCCCCCTTTTTTAGGCAGGGGCCGAGGCAAGGGCAAGCAACGAGGACAGCAGGGGGTCACCTGGGAGGATTTGGACCAAAGTGTGACGAGGAGCATGGCACAACAACTGACACCGGGGACAAGCAGGGAAGTTCCCTGATTGTCAACCTATCAAACACAACATTAACAACAGCTCAAGAGAAACTACTGAATAGAGGGCTAGGCTTTGTTCCTACGAACATGTTAAAACATTTCAAAATCAGACAAAAACTAGCAGCCTTCTTTAGAAATATTCGACTTAAAGTCTTTTTTGAAGGGAAGGTTGACAAAAATGAAGAGACTGGAGATACACCTTTACACCCAAAATCTTTTTTCACACTTCCAATTGAAGCATTACCAGTAGAGGTGACAGCTTTTGAACAAGCAGTAATACATGACTTGGAAACCCTACAGAGTCCACAAGGACGCCCTTTTATGAATCTCTCCAACACCGAGAAAGAAGCATTACAGGGGCTCAAGGAAAATGACTCTATAATCATTAAATCAGCAGACAAAGGGGGCGCTATCGTCTTACAAGAAAGAACAGCCTACACCAATGAGTGCCTGCGCCTCCTTTTGGATGAGAGAAACTACAAAGTTCTGAGCAGAGATCCAACCAATGACATCGCTAAGGTTATAACATCTCTTGTGGAAGAAGGGCTTACTAATGACTGAATTTCTAAACATGAAGCAGATTTTCTTGTGAAAGATACACCCGTGACGCCATATTTCTATACACTCCCAAAAATCCATAAACCTACACATCCCCCCCCCTGGAAGACCGATTGTCTCGGGGATTGGGTCCATTTTGGAACCACTTTCACAATTTTGTGATTTCTTTTTTAAACCCCTGGTCCAGAAATTACCAGCTTACCTACAGGACACACGGGATGTGTTGAACCTCATTAAGGAAGCACCGTTTGACCCGGAACAGGACTTCCTGCTGGGTCTGGATATAGAGGCACTGTACACCAACATCCCACAACGGGAGACACTGAGAGTTGTGGAGGAGATTTTGTTCGAGGAAGAATGGCCTTATAAAACCCCCAGAGCATTCGTACTGAGCCTGGCGGAAATAGCGCTGACGAGGAATTTCTTAGAATTTGAAGGAAAACTGTACCTCCAAACCCACGGAACATCTATGGGGAGCGCATTTGCTCCCAGCCTAGCAGGATTGTTTGTGGGAGCATTCAAGAACAAGACCATCTACAAGGAGGATAACCCCTGGATGAACAACATAAAACTATGGAGGAGATTCATAGATGATGTCATATTGATTTGGAGGGGTGATGAGAATTCGGTAAAGGAATTTCTAGAATGGCTTAACAACAGGAACCCCCTACTCCACTTCACCTCTACAATAACCAAAACGGAATTACCCTTTCTGGATCTTGTGATAGAACCCAACAATGGGAAACTCTCCACACGGGTATATCATAAACCGACGGACAAGAATGCCCTGCTTGCATTTGAAAGTTTCCATCCAAAATCACTGAGGGAGAACTTACCGGTGGGACAATTCTTCCGCCTTCGACGAAACTGTTCAGATATCACCACCTACCACCAAGAAGCAGATCTTTTAGCGGACAAACTTCAGGACGGAGGGTACCCTAAAAGAGTGGTCAGGAAGGCACGAAAAAGAGCAGCTAATACCAACAGGGAGAATCTTTTGGAACAGGTGGAAAAAGAGAAGATGGATAAAACCGTGTGCGTGACTACCTTTAATACGGCATGGCACCACATCAAGAAACTTATCCTAAAGAATTGGCGAATTCTCAATTCCAATGGATTGAGCTTGGAGAAACCCCTTTTCTCATTTAAAAGGAGTGCAAATCTGAAAGATATGTTAGTCCATACAAGACCAACTGTGTCAAGACCAGCGGTGTTAAGCCACAAAGGCATTCTTCCCCGGGTCATAGGCCATATGAGATGTGGCTCCTGCGAGGTGTGCCACTTGACGAGTAACACAAAAATGGTAGAGTTGGGCTTGCAGTCCCCTTGGGAACAACGGGTCCACACCAATTGTAACTCTGACCACGTCATCTTTTTGATTACCTGTCCTTGTGGGAAGCAATACGTAGGGATGACTACACGAAAGGTGAGGACACGTATAACTGAACACAGAAGCACCATTAGGTGTAGAAAACAACAATACAAAATTGACAACACACTTCCTAGAGAACGCCCACACAGAGAATGATCTAACATGGACGGTGCTGGACAAACCGAGATTTCATCCAAACTCGGGGGTAAAGAAGAGGTCTCTCTTTATCCGGGAACAAAAATGGGTGTATAGATTAAAGAGCCATAATAATGGGCTGAATGAAGATACTCCATGGAACACAGTAAACCGTTAATATCAAGGTCTACTTTCTTTGTACATTAATGTCATATATCATCGTGTACACCATCCACACCCAGTTAGCTAAGGATAATACTCCGCCTCCCCTAGGCAGAAGGGGGTTCTGATATATCACCTCACACAGCCATCCAGTTGCCCTCAACCTTTCCTATATATCTTCTTCTTTTGCATTATTCCCTTCGTGCATCAGCACAGTGCCCCACCTCCCTATTGTGACAAGAGAGGGGCCTGTTTTTAGTCCAAACTGAAATATTGAAATATAAAAAGAAGAAAACCCCTGTATCCAAATTGGGGAGGTGTATGCTTGGGGACGCTCTCCTTATCTGTAGGATGAGGCGAGTAGAGTGGTACTGGTACCCGTGTTCCTGAAGTAAACCGGAACTGGACTGGTGTATTTTGGAACTTCCAATGACACACATAATGGACATGCGGAGCAGCGGAGATATAATATTATAATATATATGCTCTTACGGTCCTGCAAGGCTTTTCAATTTGGTACTCAATAAAGTTTTAAAAACCTGAACGTCGACATGGCCAAGTGAACAAGGAGCTGGTTCAAAGGCGTCTGCGACGTTGGTATAGTTACGGGGTCACGTGACACGTGAACACTTGCACGCACCGTTACGTAATCACGTGACTCGATAGCATAGACTCATAAGCGAGTTCATCCCGGCAATCGTGATCTCTACACGGCGAGCTGGAGACAACAGATCGAGGTGGCGCACCATCCTTGGAGTAGTAAGGAGAACGGGTATGTGCACTGTGCAGTGGGAGGGGTTACAATTCAGACACAACTTTGGGCCGAATCCTAAACGCAACGAATAGCCATATCATACCGGGTGTATTGTAGCCACAGACTCCTCAGAGGAAGGAGGTGATGTTGGTAGATGGACACGCTAATGTAATGCACGATAGCTATATCGAAAACATATTGATAGCCGCAGCTACTCATATCGAATTGGGGCAACCCAAGTAGTGCCTTTGATAGTACGTGCAGCATAAAAAACTTTATTGTGTGCATAATACTACCTCACGTAAAACGATGTCTTCTTTGTTGATTACTTTCTCCATTTCCCCCAGAGTGTGACAATAGGGGGTCTCCTCCTCTAAACTCGCCAGTTTAGGAATGGCTTATTGGTAAACTCGGTGAGTTATAACTGTTCTGTTCCTCGTTTGGAGGAGGGAGAGGAGAGCATGATCGGCAATGGCCCCAGCGAAGTACAATTTGCATGACTTGCGTGTATATGTATATATGTGTATTTTCTCACCAATTAGAAGACGAGCATGGTCCAACTATGGATAGAAGCTAGGCACCATATTGTGAGGTGGCCTTAACTGCATACATGAGGTGGTAGCGCCTCTATAGAGGTATGAATCAGGTATAAAAAAGAGAGTTGGTTGGTTGAATGGAGGAAGATTGGTTGTATTTGACAACCAGAAGCCCAGGTACGACTGACACTACCCTCTTTTTCACCTTTTTTCTACCCACAGATTCTCTGGAGTAAGTTACTTATTGAACCCCTCGCTCTGCGATCAATTGGTTTCAGAAACCCAACACTGAGGGGTCTGAGGGGATCCATAATTTTCAGAGTTCTGGGATCTGAAAGGTCCTGATGAAGGCACATCTGGTTGGGGTGCAACAAGGTTCCATTCATCGAGGGGGCTGTTCGTGATTTTTTCGCTCAAATGATGAAGAAGGCTACGAAATTTCTTCTGTGCCCACTGGGCAGTTGCAGTCGGGGGTCCTATTGTCTTGCCTCTGGTTTGAAATTATAAATTGGGTTCGCGGCACATGCGTGGTATGCAAGACTGAACAAAGTGAAATGTATAAGCAAACAGAGTTTGGTACTTTATGTCAACACAACTTTACGTTAACTCATCAATTCACAGTTGCCTGGAATGCCGCTGATAGGCGAACAACCATCAATTCATCAACTTGGCTTCACTGGAATCTGTAGATGTGCGAAATGTTTGCAAGGCTAAACATGCAACACACTTTACAGTTATTTCAAATCATTTATTGCATACAATTCTAATTTACTGCATTATTTAAAGCCTATTTCATACCACAAAACAATGAAAAGCTGTATGGCATTCCATTTACTGTCCCTGAAAAGCTCACCCAGTGTGCCATCTCACATCTGTATTTTATTTCAGGTCCGAACCTTTTAAATGCTGAAAAGATTGATAAGGTTTTGCATTTCGTTAAGAATGTGTTTTTTATATTGTGCTAAGAAATGAAAACCTAAGCCTGGGGGTGGACGCGTAAACTCCCACTGTAGAGGGCTTTGCACGATCCCTTGCAGCTCTATGGCCCAATTACGAATATGGGGAGAAATTCTGATCAGGTTCGGAACTCCGAGCCATAGGAGGTTCAATGCATAGGATAATTACCTGGTGGGCCCAATAACTTTCCCTAGCTCAAACCTGATGAAATTTACAGCTGAAAAATGCTCGGTAATTACCAGCACGTGGAATTCAGGGGCATATTAGCAAGACCCACGTTAAAGTTATCGCCGTTTTAGCGGCAGGAAACTGCCGCTAAAACGGCGATAATGGGCTTGCTAATATGCGTTATAGAATTCCAATAGAAGCCCAGGTTAGATGTGCAGGACATCTAACCTGGGCTTCTATTGGAATTCCATAACGCATATTAGCAAGTTTATTATCGCCGCTTTAGCGGCAGTTTCCTGCCGCTAAAACGGCGATAATTTTAACGTGGGTCTTGCTAATATGCCCCTCAGTTTCTTGGTGTAGCACGTGCCCTCTATTCAAGGATCCCATCCGTCACATCTCGGTACAGCATTCTGCACCTCCACCCTCTGCTTTCTGCCTTGTAACACATCTTACAAAAATTCTCTAAGGTGGTAGGAGTATGCAGCGCTTCACAAAAACCCTGCAATGGGAAGATTTGGTAACTCTTCTAAGTAGCAGAAGCAACTATTTTAACTGGAGGAAGGCTCTTCATATTCAAGTAGCTAACACATAGAATGTGTCTGCTTAGCAATGACTACAGGCCTAACTACGTCAGTAAATATTAGGTCTTAGAGCAGCTGGCTGTTTAGGGCAACCCAAGTTCCATGATTTCTACTAGAAATCGCTAAAATCACGGGATGGTGGCCTGCTGGAGTCAGCAGACCACCATGTCCGTGACTGTCTTTAAATAAAGCAAACATTTTTTTTTAAATGCAGGCTGTTTTCCTTAAATGAAAAACGGGTTGCATTTAAAAAAGAAAGATGAAAAGTTTTCTTTTAATTTTTTAAGTGCAGGCAATGGTCCGTGGAACCACTGCCTGCTCCTAAAAAATGCTTTTACAAACATTCACAAAGGGGTCCCTTGGGGACCCCTTCCCATTTGCGAATGGGTTACCACCTACTTAAAGTAGGTGGTAAAATGCGAATGTTTTGCGACTGCATTTACTGTCACAAAACATTCATACATACCGATGCTATTCGGTATTAGGAAGGGATTCCCTAAACACGCCCCTTCCTAATACCGAATCGCAAACCCAAATTGCGATTCGGTTACCTAACCGCAATTTGGGTTTGATACATTTGAAAAGCCTTTTTTCCACTCGCAAACGGGCTGATTCTGGGAATCAGCCCGTTTGCGAGCTAAAAAAAGGTACATACATCTGGCCATGAATGAATCTGGCCAGAAGAATGCGCCTGTCATGTTAAAGGAACCAGAAAGGGATTTTCACTGAGCCTTCTGAAACCCTTTGCCTTTAATGTTTGTATCAGGTATTCGTATTCATATGGTGTTATGCTAGCCACAAACAGGCGGAGCATTGCACAATGCCAAAGGCAAAGACACTGTCTAAAGCTGACTGAAAGGGAAGCTGAGGTCTGAGAGAGGAGGTGGACTGTTACCTCCTCAAGAGGTGGTGTTCTTTAAATAGGTGTGTCTTCAGCTTGTTCCTAAATTGGACTAGCATTGCGGCAGTCATGAGGGACACAGGGATGTTGTTTCAGATTTTGAGTGCATAAATTGAGAAAGCCTGTTGCGCTTTATTTTATTTTTGCACATCTTCATGATGATTTTTGTGGTTGTGGGTGTTGCAAGTAGCAGTGACTTCTATGCTATGGCAGAGGAGTGTCGCCCCCCCCCTGCCAGCAGCGTAAAAAACAAATAAAAATAGAACGATAATAAACCCGAATTTCTTATTGTTTTATTTTGTTTCCCAGCTGAGTCTTGGGGGCGGGGTCAAGGGGATGATAGGCACCGACGGGAAGTGGTATGCACTGCTATAGGTGCGCATGTTGGTTTGGCTGGTCGTCTCAGGCGGCGAAACCAATATGCGCACTGAAGCTGTCTCCAACCCGGCAACGCAGGCTCCCTGGGAGCGCAAATCGAGGCTGAAGCTGCAGACGGCAGGTATGTCCTCTTTTTCGTTTGTCATCTCCTCCCTCAGCCCCTGCCCCGCAACTCTCCTCTGAAACCAGCCAGGACTGGTTACAAGAGTCATCAAAGGTAGTGAGCTTGTCAGACAGATAGATAGGGGTAGAGGTGACCAAGCCACTGAAAGCTCAAGCGAGGCTTGAGCCTCAAACCTGGCTCTGGCTCAACATGAGGTCCTGTTGGAACCTCGAGCACATAACGAGCCAAGCTTTCATGTGGATTCTGTCTGCCACCCTCCCTCTACTCAGGTTGAGGCGTGACAGCCAGAGCTGCTGACTTTGACCCTTTAGCTGCTTGTGTGTGCAATTAGCAGCCTGCGAGCACCATTTACGTTCATTGGCCTGTGTTCCAGGGGCAGTTTCTCCATTAGGCCTCTGGGGCTGTGCACCTCTGAAATTCCTACACATTTACCTCAGAAAATATTAAACAGTGCATACTTTGAGTAGCGCCTGGTGTTTAGGAGGGGCTTTGATTGTGAGCTCTGAGGCTGAAGGCAAAGCAAAGTGTCTGTCAGAGGGTTGGCCTCTCTGCAGAGCACACAGAACAATAACCATAAATTCCAGTTGCAATTGAAATTCTGTGAAAACGTGTGAGAAGGGTGTTAACAGATGTCAAAATATTTACAAGGCAAAAGCAAAAGGAAATAAAATGCTTAAATGTGAGTGAGTGCAGTGTATGTTTGGGCAAGATGCTGACGGTTTGCACCACTGTGTCAGATGTTTTATAGGTATTATTTGATCTTTTATGGTGAAGTGAGGGAGATGCATGGAAGTGAACTAGGGGGAGAGAGAAAAGAGGGTGCTAAGGAGAAAAGAGGCAGTTGATGTGCAGATGGATAAGATGTGCGAAGAGAAAGGGCATATATATCTAACATAAAGCGCACATAACTGAAGGCCAATATTCCTTCCACAGGCCTCAATAATATTTAATTCACAGGCTCACAGCTTCAGTACTGAAACATTTCTAATGTTAATTATTTATAACACATCATTGTTGTTACTCATTTATCTCAAACAGCTAACATCCATTGACAAAGTCAATCGTACTGACTGGTTTTAAGTGTATGCCAGCTCTTGTGTCATATATCTGGATGCAATAACATCTCAGAGAGAAATCAAAATATCGGTCGTCTGGCACACTATGGGAATCACAGAAATTGATTTTACATGTTCCCTTTCAAAGAGCCCTCACTTTTTTCATCCCACTTAAAGACCTGTCTGAACATATTTCTATATGACTGATTGAAGCCAGCAGGTGTGGGTGCTTCCCAAAGCCTGGTTAGAGCATTTTCGTTCAAAGTCGATGCCTAATGCAGTGCAAGACACTGGGAAAGTACACATTAAAGGGCTGACGTTGTCGCACTGTACAGTTTGCACTACAGTACCAGTTCAACATATTAATGCGGTAAGATATGGGGCAGTTTTTAAACTGTTTAATATTTCAAGACCATACGGTCCCACTGCTTTATAAACCTTGCTTTCTCACTTATTTTCGTTTGCTTTCAAATGCACCATTTGCCAATCTTTTTTCAATTTTTTCTCGAGAGGACGGCCCACCCTAGACTCCACGTTTGTTCATTAAGTATGCTCGCTTCTCTCGCTACATAAAAGCCATACCCCAACTTTTACGCCCCACCACTTTCAAATGTCACCTGATGCCACTGCTGTGTTCACCGGCCTATGCCTGGTCATTGGTTCCCTGAATTTGGGATTCTTCCTAGTGAACGTATGTTCTGCTATGCCAGAAATCCTATCTAGCAGGCTGCTTCATTTCATTTGACCTTTTAGGATTCATACAGGCCCATTGTTAGAAAATGGGCTTCAGACACCTTAGAGGTTAATGTGGCTTCTGCCTGCCACTCTCCCTTTACACAGGTTATGGTGTTACGTCCAGAGCTGCTGACTTTGACCCTGCAGATGCTTTTATTTGCTATTAGCAGCCCAGGGAACTGGGGGACCATGTTCGAGTCTTGGCTTGGACTCAACATCCTGTGATTCTGTGCAAATCCCTTATTCTTCCTGTGCCTAAAAAACAGGAACTTGACCTTTTGTAATGACACTGGTGTTCATGTAAAGCGTTCCAATACCTTTGGTCGCACTATACAAAAACTACAGAAAAATTCAGCAATAGGTAAAAACAAAGAGTTAACATAAAAAAGGAAAGACAAATAGGTACTCTTTCAGCTGCTGATTTGTACAAAGTGAAACTAGAAAACCTGGGTAAATCTCCCCGGGGGAAGAGGTGTGGCGCAGCGGCGAGGGCAACTGACTCCAGGACCCGGGAGCTCGCGGTTCGATCCCCGGCACCGGTGGCAGATCAGCCCAGCACCCTGTGACTCTGGGCAATAGCTCGCTTAATCTTCCCGACGACCCCAGTGCCTTGACACCCTCGGGTAATTGTTCGTGCTTTACAAATACTCGACATTTACATTTTACATTTACAAAGTGAAACTAGAAAACCTGGGTAAATCTCCCCCATTTAAATTGTGTGATCTTAGGCAAATATTTTATTTTACCAAAGCTAATTTGTCTTCATTGTTACGTATGAAAGCACTTTTAAATATGTTAGTCCAGAATACCAGTTGTACAAAAAACTTGATTTAATAGACTGTAATGTTGCTTTATGATAATCTGGGCCCTATACAGGGTTAACAAGACAACTGTCTTGTCTCTGTTCACTAATTGGTCATGTTTAAATACCCTTAATAAGTACCTATCAGTGCAGTGCTATAATGTGACATTTAATGTCAACGTTTCCACACGTTAAAGAAATACCCATTTTTTAATTTTGAATAGAATATCACGTTATACGTCATAATTGTTGTATGATTTGCATAGCAAACATTTTTATGGCTTGGCTCATGCACGGGCTCTTAGATCTAAGCCAGACCTTTGGCTCAGCTCTGGCTCAGCTCTTTCTATGAATTTGTTGGCTCACTCACCTCTAGGTAATACTTCAGGCCCTTCATGAGGCATTCTGAAGCATGTAGGAGAGTGGAGTCTGAGAAGCTGTGGGGCAGAGTGATGCCACCATACTGGTACAACAGTACCATGGATTGGGTAGCAGTTCTGAAGCTGCAATCAGGAAGGAATGGCTTCACTTTCTTCATCGGCGAGAGCTGCTACCAAGTCAATTGGGTTTTCTTGGCAATGTATTCCTTGAGGTTGAATTTTATGTCCTATATAAATCTGAGTGACTTGGCATTGAGCCAAAACTGGGGTTCGAATTCATCCAGGCTCATGGACAGCTTCTATTGATGCATTTCATAAATGTGGGATAGTTCCTCAAAGAGAATGTGGATATTAACTGACCTCCGAGGTCAGTTAATCTCCACCCAGTATTTTAAATAATGTGAAAGCACTGATGATATGTGGATCAACCACATGTGTATGAGGCTCAGTTAAATTAAAGCAATCTCCATCAAAAGAAATGGTTACAAATGCACCATACACAAATGGACTTTTGGCCAGTTTCTAACCCAGTACAAATAATGCCATGTTGCTTTTAGTATCAATGCAGAGCCTGAATTATCCATAAATTCTCACAGTGTTATTTGAGAACTTAATAATGGATATGTTGTGGTGCAGGCTAGAGCTGTTTTCTGTCCTAGTGGGTTCTTAAACATCACTATGCCATTTATTTGATCAGACCTTGTCAGTATGGTTCTCTTCTCAAAGAACAAACCAACCAGTACGACACACGGGGCTTGATTCACAAACTTTTACTTTCGAGCTAGCTAACATTTTTAAGGTACGTATACTACTTTTAGGTATTCACAAACATTATTTCCTATGGGGTATTATTTTAAATCCCTATCTCTAGTGTATTCTATGGGAGGCTGTTGTAGTACCAATAGTTGGTCATGTGTAGTGCTGGTCACACAACAAAAGTATAAGTGACTACAAAAGTGCAGTATGTGAATACCGGAAAGTAGTAAACTTACTCCAAAGTGTTAGTTATCTTTGTGAATCTGGCCCAGGGCATTTAAGTGGTACCCCAGCATACATAAGGTATGGGACAAAGGAAAATGTCTCAGCAAATACTTTTTGGAAAGGTGCCCTGCTAGCCAGATGCATCAGTGATGCAAACCAAAACAGGGCAGGGCTGACAAGATTTCAAAAGAGCTTTCTACATGCGAGTACTATTATGTATTTTTTGTTGAAACTTTTGTTGAGTAATTGTAGAAGAAAGAATAGTGATAGGCGGGTACATGAGTTTACAGGAAGACTATACAATAGTGCAAGTACTAGGAAGAAAAATGATAAATATATTTTTGATTGTTGCCCATATTTGTTTGAAATGCAGAAAACCTACTGTGTGTTCACCTTTTGGTAAGGCAGTGGTTTGGCACCTCAACAGTATGAGAGTAAACATAGAGAAGGTCATTGAAAATCATTAATGAGAAAACACAGTCAGATACTCCATCCCAAACTACATATCATAGCCACAGGGTTGAGTTGTTTAATTGATGAATATTTTAATATAAGAGTGGCTTGGAACTTAATATAGAAGAGAGGCATGCACGAGATCATGACCCCCTTATAGAGAGGAGATGTAATGGAAGGTAGTAACGAAGATGGTGGCTTTACTGGAGCAATTGCAAGCGACAAATAACAGGCAGCTAATCCCGTGGAACAAGTTTGACAAAGATATTGTATTTAGCAAAATCATGAATGCTACAGTGTGCAACCTGGGTATATATATATATATATATATATATATATATATATTCACTGAAAAACCATAGGTTTCAGGCACATTATAGTTAGAAATTAGCATTTAAAAAACCTTAGAAATTTACTGAAAAAACCAGAGGTTTCAGGGACGTTATAGTTAGTTGGACATTTCACTCGTACAAAACCAGTGAACTTCGGCTGTTATAGTTAGTTCAGCTAACTATAACTCGCGTCCCCGCAATGCACTGCTGATGACGTCACATATTACATCATTCATGACATGGTCAGTGACATCACTGATGACATCTCAAATGACATCACTAATGACATCATCCAGTGACTGTGTGTTTCTATAAAGTTTAAATATGTTTTATATATATGCCAAGGTGTATTGAAGAATGAGTGGGTGTATAAGTGTCTGGATGGAGGATTTAGTAGGTGCGTGACTGTAGGGGGTCAGGGTCTTTCTACCCTGCCCCCTTTTCTTGTTTTTTACCTTTTTTTTTACTCTTTTCTCGTGACTCGGTTACCGAGTCACAAGATGGCTGCCAACACATTCTGGTTTAGAGTGCTGGCAGCCAATCAGAGTGAAGCTCGTGCCCAGGAGGAGTCACAACTCCCCCTTGGTGCTCAGATATCGATATTTTTCTTTTTCTAATTTCTCAGGAACTACTGAATGGATTTATGCCATTTAAAAAACAAGGGCTCTTTCTGAACCAAGACCTACCTTTTTGCCAAATTTAGTGTAATTCCATTTGGCAGTTCGGGCTGTAGCTTTGTCTAAAGTTTCCTATGGAAATTAACATGGGGAAAACGTGTTTTGGGACCCCCTTTTTTCTCGGCCGCGCTTGACGAATCACCCCGAAACTTTCAATACAGGAGCTGACCGGAGCGGGCCACTAGTTTTGAAAATTTCGCGAAGATTCGTCAAATGGCACCAAAGATATTGGCAAAAGAAAAAACGCTATTTGAATAGAAACGAGGTCCTAACTATAACTACCTACTGGCGTCCGCCAGTAGGTAATATATATATATATATATTCACACACAAAAACATAGGTTTCAGGCACGTTATAGTTAGAAATTAGCATTTAAAAAACCTTAGAAATTCACTGAAAAAACCACAGGTTTCAGGGACGTTATAATTAGTTGGACATTTCACTCGCACAAAACCAGAGAAATTCGGCTGCTCTAGTTAGTTGAGCTAACTATAACTCACGCCCCCACAATGCACTGCTGATGACGTCACATATTACATCAATCATGACATGGTCAGTGAGATCACTGATGACATCACTGATGACATCTCAAATGACATCACTGATGACATCATCCAGTGAATGTGTGTTTCTGTAAAGTTTAAATATGTTTTATATATATATATATATATATATATATATATATATATATATATATATATATATATATATATATATGCCAAGGTGTATTGAAGAATGAGTGGGTGTATAAGTGTCTGAATGGATGATTTAGTAGGTGGGTGACTGACTGTATAAGTGAGTGATTAAATGTGTCTTAATGAATGCATGGGTTAGTGACTAAACTGTGTGAATGTCTGTATCAGTGTGTCTGTTGTTGTGTAAGCTGCTGCATGGGTTGGTGAGTAGCTACATGAGTGTCTATATGGGTTATTGATTGTTTGCCTGAGTATCTGTATGGGTGCCTGAGTGTTTGTGTGGGTGGGTGGGGGTGTGTGACTTTGTGCATAGATGTGTGAGTGGGTGATTCACTGGGTGTATGGGTTCAAGAGTGTGTCTGTGAAGGGCTGTATGGGTGAGTGAGTGTGTGTATGGCTGTGTTGGTGAGTGAATGGATGTCTCAGTGGTATATGTGTGAGTAACTACATATGTGAAAGGCAGTATATGTGAGTGTTGGAGTATATAAATGACTATATGTAAGAGTGAGTGCTAGTGAGAGTGGCTGTATGGATGAGTGTGTGCTTGTGTCAGTGATTGTATAAGAGAGTAAGTATGTGTTAGTATCTGTATGAATAGGTGAGGTGGTGTGTGTATAACTGTGTAGGTGAGTAAATGGGAGTGTGATTGATTCTTTACATGACTGACTAGGTGTGTAAGTAACTGTATGGGTGAGTGGCGGTGTGTGAGTGTCTGTATAGGTGTATGAGTGCATATGATAGTGCTGTATTGATGAGTGACTGCATGTATGAGTGACTGTATGGGTGAATGAGTGGATGTGTGTGTAGACCTAGGAATCAGTGAGTGAGTATGTAGTAACTGGTGTTGGTGTGTCTATGGTTTCAAAAATGGTACTCTGTATTTTAGAGTGGGTGTATCAAAGGTTATATTAGGGTGTGAGGAGGTGCATCAGATTATCACGTGGATGATGTCATCAGTGATGTCATCAGTGATGTCATTTGAGATGTCATCAGTGATGTCACTGACCATGTCATGAATGATGTAATATGTGACGACATCAGCAGTGCATTGCGGGGGCGCGAGTTATAGTTAGCTGAACTAACTATAACGGCCGAATTTCACTGGTTTTGTACAAGTAAAATGTCCAACTAACTATAACGTCCCTGAAACCTCTGGTTTTTCAGTGAATTTCTAAGGTTTTTTAAATGCTAATTTCTAACTATAACGTGCCTGAAACCTATGGTTTTTTCAGTGAATTTCAAAGGTTTTTTAAATGCTAATTTCTAACTATGCCTACAGAGGTAGGACATGTGAAGAAAGAGGAACAAAGGCACAGAAAGAACCAAGACAAATGCAGAAAGAGGCAACAGAAGTCCAGAAAGAGGAAGAAAAGTGCAGGAAGAAGCAAGAGATGTGCAGAAAGAACCAACAGAGGAGCAGAGAGTCCTCCTGTGCCCCCAACTTTTTGCTGATGGGTACTGGTGGTAACTGACTCTGACTAACCAGGCATAGAGCCAGTGCTATGCTAAATGACACTTAGAATACAGTGAAAACACCTACATACACTAGGGAACACTATGCGTTGGGGTACCCCTGTGATTAGCATGACCTCCTCTGTAAGGCCCAAGTACATAATAGGGCAGGGGGATTAAAACTACCTCTAAGTCAGAGGTGCAGAATGATGCTTCTTTAAGTAGTAGTCATGTTTGCAGACTGGTGGAGAAAGGGTGCTGGGCCCGACCAGCGCTCAGGAATTCCGCTGCGTAGGACTTACAGGAGGTACCAGGAGGGCTTCTTGGCCCCCAAACTCCCTCAGGACTAAATTGGACTTCATCCCCCATCCCGTAGTCTGCCAGGAGGTGCGTTTGCAGAGTGGTGGAGAAAGGGGGGCAAGGCCTCCAAAAACGTCTTAGCAATCCCACTGTGTGGGACTTACTGGAGGTAACAAGAGGGGTAGTTGGCCCCCAAGGACATCCTTGGGGCCAACTACCCCTCCTATTACCTCCAGTAAGTCCCACACAGCAGCATTGGTAAGTAATCGTACCAGGCCACACCACCCTTTGCCCACCACTCTACAAACGCGCTCCATGGTGCGCTCTTGGATGGGGATCGAAGTCCCCTTCGTTGCTGGGGGTCCTTTAGGGGCCAACTAGCCTACCTCTTACCTACAGTAAGCCCCATGCAGTGGGATTGCTGAGAGGTAGACAAAGGCCATGCCCCCTTTCTCCACCACTCTGCAAACGCGCCCCTTGGCGCGTTGTTAGTTGGGGAATTAATTCCCCTTGAATACTGAGGGTCCCTGGGGGCCAACTAGCCCACCAGGTACCTCCAATATGCACCTCAGAGCTGGATTGCAGAGAGGTGGTCTGAGGCCACGCCCCCTTTTTACACCACTCTGCAAACGCGCCTCTTGGCGCACTGCTGCTCGGGGGATGAAGTCCACTTGTGTCCTGAGGTCCTCAGGACACAAGAGGACCTCAACGCCCCACCAACAGTGCTCCAAGAAGCGCGTTTGCAGAGTGGTATATAAAGGGGCGTGGCCTCGGACCACCTCTCTGTAACGCAGCTCTGTAGTGCATATTGGAGGTACCTGGTGGGCTAGTTGGCCCCCAGGCACCCTCAGTATTCAAGGGGAATTAATTCCCCATCTAACAACGTGCCAGGGGGCGCGTTTGCAGAGTGGTGGAGAAAGGGGACATGGCCTCCGGCGAGATGCCGTTTAAAAAAAAAAAAAAAAATTACAAGGGGGGCTGTGTGGCCCCCCTTCTAGTTATTTAAAAAAAGATTAAAAAACAGGAAGAGGGCCGCGTGGCCCCCCTCCCAAGGCCAATTTCGGCCCCGGGGACCCCATCCCCTGGGGCATGGCCAGACTTTTTTTTAATTTATTTATATGGAGGGGTGGCGCGTAGCCCCTCCTCCTCAGGCAAATGATGGCCCCGGGGGACCCCATCCCCCGGGGCCGGCCTTTTTGTTTTTTTATTTTATTTTTATTAGAGGGGAGGGGGGCCGAGTGGCCCCCCTCCTGGGCCACTTTTGGCCCCGGGGACCCCATCCCCTGGGGCCTGGCCTCTGTGATTGTGACCGTGGGGGGAGCCCCAATGCCCCCACGGTCCCGCCGGCTCCCCGCCTCCTGCGGGAGCCGGCATTGCTTTTGAGCAAGGGGAGCTGCTGACATGCAGCTCCCCTTGCTCAAAAGCAATACTGCTTTGCTTCATTGAAGCGAGAGCAGGTTTTGCCCCCCAGACCTGGCCCACCCGGGGACTTTTTTAGTAAAGAAGCGCGAGAGCCCGTGCTTCGTTTTTAACATTTTCGGCAGGATTCGCGTACCCAGTGCAAATTCTGCCGATTTTCTTTTTAAAAAAATGCTTTTTTTGGCCCCTGAGCAGGCCTACGGGGTCAGGGTCTTTGTACCCTGCCCCCTTTTCTTGTTTTTTACCTTTTTTTTTACTTTTCTCTTGACTCGGTTACCGAGTCACAAGATGGCTGCCAACACATTCTGGTTTAGAGTGTTGGCAGCCAATCAGAGTGAAGCTCGTGCCCAGGAGGAGTCACAACTCCTCCTTGGTGATCAGATATCGATATTTTTCTTTTTCTAATTTCTCAGGAACTACTGAACGGATTTACACATTTAAAAAAAAGGGCTCTTTCTGAACCAAGACCTACCTTTTTGCCAAATTTGGTGTAATTCCATTAGGCAGTTCGGGCTGTAGCTTTGTCTAAAGTTTCCTATGAAAATTAACATGGGGAAAACGCGTTTTGGGACCCCCCTTTTTCTTGCCCCCCGCTTGATGAATCACCCCGAAACTTTCAAGACAGGAGCTGACCGGAGCAGGCCACTAGTTTTGAAAATTTCGCTAAGATACGCCAAACGGCGCCAACGATATTGGCAAAAGAAAAAACGCTATTTGAATAGAAACGAGGTCCTAACTATAACTACCTACCGCCAGTAGGTAATATATATATATATATATATATATATATATATATATATATATATATATATATATATATATATATATCTACTGGCGGTCGCCAGTAGATAGTTATAGTTAGGACCTATTTTCCATAGGAAATCAGCGACATTCTATTTGAAATAACTCTCTTGCCGGTTGACGTATCTTTGCGAAATTTTCAAACTTTGTGGGCCGCTCCGGTCCGCTCCTCCCCTGAAAGTCTCGGGGGGATTCGTCAAGCGGGGGCTGAGAAAAAAGGGGGGTCCCAAAACGCGTTTTCCCCATTCATTTTTCCATAGGAAACTTTAGACACGGCTACAGCCCGAACTGCTGAACGGAATTACACCAAATTTGGCAAAGAGGTAGTTCTTGGTTCAGAAAGAACCCTTTTGTTAAATGGTGTAAATCCGTTCAGTAGTTGCTGAGAAAATCAAAAGTAAAAGTACATATATATCTATGGGCACGGAGGATCCGCGCACCCTGAGCGCACCCTGCGCGCACCGTCCCGATCACGAGCTGCATGCTAATTGGCTGTCAGCTGGCTCTCAACATTCCGATTCAGGAAATGTTGGCAGCCATTTTGTCCCTCGGTAGAACCGAGGGACAGAAACAAGTGCGCAAAGCGCACAAAGGGGGCAGGGTAGAAACACCCTAACCCCCTAGGCCTGCTCAGGGGGTCCCACAAGGACCCCCTGGGCAGAAAAAAGGATTTTTTTTTTTTTTTAAATTGGCGGGATGCGCTTAGGGTGCGCGAATCCCGCCGAGAAAAAAAAAAATTGCAAGTGTGCAAACGCACAAAGGGGGCAGGGTAGAAACACCCTGACCCCCTAGGTCTGCTCAGGGGGTCCCACAAGGACCCCCTGTGCAGAAAAAAGCATTTTTTTTTTTTTTTTAAATCGGCAGGATGCGCTCAGAGTGCGCGGATCTTGCCGATAAAAAAAAAAATTGTATTTTGCCCCCGGGTGGCCCAAGTCCCGGGGGCATGCGGGGTTTATTTATATAATGCTGTGGGGCCTCAAGGGCCCCCAAGCCCCGGGGACCGCCACCCCCGGGGCTTTCATTTTAAAATGGTGCGGGAGGGCACTCGGCCCTCCCGCAGCCCCGGGACCACCACCTCCCCGGGGCTTCTTTTTTTTTTTTATTGCCTGTGTGGGGGGCTCGAGCCCCCCACACGCCCGGGACCGCCACCTCCCCGGGCACTAACAAATTTAAGATGGGGGTCCGTTTGGGACCCTCGAAACCCCGGGGACCACCACCTCCCCGGGGCTTTGCTGATGTGGGGAGGGGGCCGCGCGGCCCCCTCCTGGAGCCTGTGGTGGCCCTGGGGACCGCCACCCCCAGGGCCAGCTCCTGCAGTGTCCCGGGTGCCTACCCCCGGGACACTGCTGTTTGTAATGACAGGACGGAGCCTCGCGGCTCCCGTCCTGTCATTGCAAACTGCTTTGGATATTGGAAGAGAGAGCAGGGAAACCTGCTCTCGCCTCCAATATCCAAAGACAATTGCTTTTCCACACGGGGAGCAGCATGTTAGCTGCTCCCCATGTGGAAAGCAATGCCGGCTCCCGTAGGACACGGGGAGCCGGCGGGACTGTGGGGGTTTGGGGACCCCCCACAGTCCCCAACCAGAGGCCAGGCCCCGGGGAAGGGGTCCCCAGGGCAAGTAGTGGCTCGGGAGGGGGCCACGCGGCCCCCTCCCCAGAAATAATTAAAAACATTTTTATTTTTTTTGAAAGGCCTGCCCCGGGGGATGGGGTCCCCGGGGCAAAAGGAGGCCTGAGGAGGGGGCCACGCAGCCCCTCCTTAAAAATTAATTTAAAAGTGTGGCCATGCCCCGGGGATGGGGTCCCCGGGGCAGGATTCGGCCACGGGAGGGGGCCACGCGGCCCCCTTCCCGTTTAATTAAAAAAAAAAAAAAAGGGGGTAATGCCCTGGGGGATGGGGTCCCCAGGCCCCAAAAATAGGAAAAAGGAAGGGGGGCCACACAGCCCCCCTTCAGGGGAAAAAAAAAAAACGATCGGGCCGCAGGCCCCGCCTTTTTCCTTCACCACTCTGCAAACGCGCCCCTGGCGCGTTTGCAGATGGGGAAGTAATTCCCCTTCAATACTGGGGGTCCCTGGGGGCCAACTAGCCCACCAGGAACCTCCAGTATGCGCCAGGGGCTGCGTTGCAGAGAGGTGTACAGAGGCCACGCCCTTTATACACCTCTCTGCAACGCAGCTCTGTGGCGCTTTTGGAGGTACATGGTGGGCTAGTTCGACTCCAGGGACCCTCAGGATTCAAGGGGAATTAATCCCCCAACTTAAAACGCACCACGGGCCGTGTTTGCACAGTGGTGAAGGGAGGGGGCGGGGCCTGAGGTGACATGTGTGCAAACAGGCCCCGTGGCGCGTTTTAAGATGGGAATTAAATCCCCTTTAATCCTGAGGGTCCCTAGGCCAACTAGCCCACCAAGTACGTCCAGAAAGCGCCACAGAGCTGTGTTGCAGAGAGGTGCAAAAGGGGCGTGGCCTCTGAACACCTCTCTGCAACGCAGCTCCCTGGCGCATACTGGAGGTACAGGGTGGGCTAGTTGGACCTCAGGGACCCTCATGATTCAAGGGGACTTAATCCCCCAACTTAAAACGCGCCACGGGGCGTGTTTGCAGACATGTCACCTCAGGCCCCACCCCTTCCTTCACCATTGCGCAAATAATCCTCTAAAATCAGCCGAACTACGAATTCCGATTTACTCACCTGTTATCAGGAGAGGCCTCAGTGCTGCATCTTTCAGCCCAGTACTGATCCTGAAAAGTAATTTTAACCGTACTTACCAGTAACTTGAATTTCCTTCCATAGGATATCATTGCCTGCTTTTTGCTGAAAAAGTTTCTAAGTGTCGATTTTTGAAACATACAAATATTCCTCTAAAATCAGCCGAACTACGAATTCCGATTTACTCACCTGTTATCAGGAGAGACCTCAGTGCTGCATCTTTCAGCCCAGTACTGGTCCTGAAAAGTAATTTTAACCATACTTACCAGTAACTTGAATTTCCTTCCATAGGCTAACATTGACTGGTTTCACTTGGAAATTCTTCTAAGTGTGGAGTTTTGGAACTTTATAATATTCCTCTAAAATCAGCCGAAATACGGATTCCGATTTACTCACCTGTTATCAGGAGAGACCTCAGTGCTGCATCTTTCAGCCCAGTACTGATCCTGAAAAGTAATTTTAACCGTACTTACCAGCAACTTGAATTTCCTTCCATAGGCTAACATTGACTGGTTTCACTTGGAAATTCTTCTAAGTGTGGAGTTTTGGAACTTTATAATATTCCTTTAAAATCAACCGCACTACGAATTCCGATTTACTCACCTGTTATCAGGAGAGAACCCAGTGCTGCATCTTTTAGCCCAGCACTGACCCTGAAAAGTAATTCTAACCGTACTTACCAGTAACTTATATTTCCTTCCGTAGGAATCCATTGTCTGGTTTTCAGCAGAAAAGTTTCAAAGTGTCGATTTTCACAAATTACAAATATTCCTTAAAAATCGCCTGTTTGACTTAAACGCATTCTTTCAACTGTTTACAGGAAATGCACCAGTGCTGGAACCAGGACCCAACACTGAGTAAGAAAAAGTAACGATAACACTACTTACCTGCTAAGTGAATTTCCTCCCATAGGATAACATTGGTGATTCTATGTGAAAAAGTTTCTGTGTCAACTTTTAAAATACAATAATATTCCTTAAAAATCACTACTGTAACCAAAACGCTTTTACTCAACTGTTTACAGGAGATGTCCCAGGACTGAATCTAGGATCCAGTCCTGTGGTTAGAAAAGTAATCCATAAAGTAACTAATTGCATTTAACTAGAAATTCATATTGAGCTCAATGTTGCATTCTGTTTGAAATTGTGTTGCCCATTGCAACAACTGTAACTACTGTACTTAAAAGTCTATTGCCTATTTGCAAAGAATTTAAACTAAAGTAATTCATTCTGAGAAAGTATATTTTGTAATATAATGTATAATGTAATTACAATGTAATTTAATAAATAAAATATCTAAAAATAAATAGTTTTAAAAAATGTAGTAAATCAGTATCAAAAATATAAATATAACAATTAATACATTTAAAAATTGTCATTTACAAAACCTTTGAAATTCACTGAAAAAACCATAGGTTTTAGGGCGTTATAGTTAGAAATTAGCATTTAAAAACCTTTGAAATTCACTGAAAAAACCATAGGTTTCAGGCACGTTATAGTTAGAAATTAGCATTTAAAAAACCTTTGAAATTCACTGAAAAAACCATAGGTTTCAGACACGTTATAGTTAGAAATTAGCATTTAAAAACCTTTGAAATTCACTGAAAAAACCATAGGTTTTAGGGACAGTTATAGTTAGTTGGACATTTCACTCGTACAAAACCCGTGAAATTCCCCGCTATAGTTAGTTCAGCTAACTATAACTCGCGCCCCCGCAATGCACTGCTGATGACGTCACATATTACATCACTCTTGACATGGTCAGTGACATCACTGATGACATCACTGATGACACTGACCATGTCATGAGTGATGTAATATGTGACGTCATCAGCAGTGCATTGCGGGGGCGCGAGTTATAGTTACCTGAACTAACTATAACGGGGAATTTCACGGGTTTTGTACGAGTGCAATGTCCAACTAACTATAACTGTCCCTAAAACCTTATGGTTTTTTCAGTGATTTTTAAGGTTTTTTAAATGCAAATTTCTAACTATAACGTGCCTGAAACCTATGGTTTTTTCAGTGAATTTCAAAGGTTTTTAAATGCTAATTTCTAACTATAACGTGTCTGAAACCTATGGTTTTTTCAGTGAATTTCAAAGGTTTTTTTAAATGCTAATTCCTAACTATAACATGTCTGAAACCTACGGTTTTTTCTGTGAATTTCAAAGGTTTTGTAAATGACAATTTTTAAATGTATTAATTGTTATATTTATTTTTTTAATACTGATTTACTACATTTTTAGAAACAATTTTTTTACATATTTTATTTTTTAAATTACATTGTAATTACATTATACATTACAACAAATACTTTCTCAGAATGAATTACTTTAGTTTAAATACTTTGCACATAGGCAATAGACTTTTAAGTACAGTAGTTACAGTTGTTGCAATGGGCAACACATTTTCAAACACAATGCAACATTCAGCTCAATGTGAATTTCTAGTTAAATGCAATTAGTTACTTTATGGATTACTTTTTCAACCACAGGACTGGATCCTAGATTCAGTCCTGGGACATCTCCTGTAAACAGTTGAGTAAAAGCGTTTTGGTTACATTAGTGATTTTTAAGGAATATTATTGTATTTTAAAAGTTGACACTTTGAAACTTTTTCTCATAGAATCACCAATGTTATCCTATGGAAGGAAATTCACTTAGCAGATAAAAACTGTTATCGTTACTTTTTCTTACTCAGTGTTGGATCCTGGATCCAGCACTGGTGCATCTCCTGTAAACAGTTGAAAGAATGCGTTTAAGTCATACAGGCGATTTTTAAGGAATATTTGTAGTTTGTGAAAATCGACACTTTGAAACTTTTCTGCTGAAAACCAGACAATGGATTCCTATGGAAGAAAATATAAGTTACTGGTAAGTACGGTTAAAATTACTTTTCAGGGTCAGTGCTGGGCTAAAAGATGCAGCACTGAGGTCTCTCCTGATAACAGGTGAGTAAATCGGAATTCGTATTTCGGCTGATTTTAGAGGAATATTCTAAAGTTCCAAAACTCCACACTTAGAAGAATTTCCAAGTGAAACCAGTCAATGTTAGCCTATGGAAGGAAATTCAAGTTACTGGTAAGTACGGTTAAAATTACTTTTGAGGATCAGTACTGGGCTGAAAGATGCAGCACTGAGGTCTCTCCTGATAACAGGTGAGTAAATCGGAATTCGTATTTCGGCTGATTTTAGAGGAATATTTTAAAGTTCCAAAACTCCACACTAAGAAGAATTTCCAAGTGAAACCAGTCAATGTTAGCCTATGGAAGGAAATTCAAGTTACTGGTAAGTACGGTTAAAATTACTTTTCAGGACCAGTACTGGGCTGAAAGATACAGCACTGAGGTCTCTCCTGATAACAGGTGAGTAAATCGGAATTTGTATTTCGGCTGATTTTAGAGGAATATTTGTATGTTTCAAAATCAACACTTAGAAACTTTTTCAGCAAAAAGCAGGCAATGATATCCTATGGAAGGAAATTCAAGTTACTGGTAAGTACGGTTAAAATTACTTTTCAGGATTAGTACTGGGCTGAAAGATGCAGCACTGAGGTCTCTCCTGATAACAGGTAAGTAAATCCGAATTCGTAGTTCGGCAGATTTTAGAGGAATATTTGCACAATGGTGAAGGTAGGGGCGGGGCCTGAGGTGACATCTGTGCAAACGCGCCCGTGGCGCGTTTTAAGTTGGGGGATTAAGTCCCCTTGAATCATGAGGGTCCCTAGGGGCCAACTAGCCCACCAGGAACCTCCAGTATGCGCCAGGGGCTGCGTTGCAGAGACGTGTAGAGAGGCCACACCCCTTTTACACCTCTCTGCAACGCAGCTCTGTGGCGCTTTCTGGATGTACCTGTTGGGCTAGTTGGCCCCCAGGGACCCTCAGGATTGAAGGGGATTTAATTCCCCATCTTAAAACGCACCACGGGGCCTGTTTGCACACATGTCACCTGAAGCCCCGCCCCTCCCTTCACCACTGTGCAAACGCGCCCCGTGGCGCGTTTTAAGTTGGGGGATTAAGTCCCCTTGAATCCTGAGGGTTCCTGGGGGCCAACTAGCCCACCATGTACCTCCAAAGCGCCACAGAGCTGCGTTGCAGAGAGGTGTATAAAGGGCGTGGCCTCTGTACACCTCTCTGCAACGCAGCCCCTGGCGCTTACTGGAGGTTCCTGGTGGGCTAGTTGGCCTCCAGGGACCCCAAGTATTCAAAGGGAATTACTTCCCATCTGCAAACGCGCCAGGGGCGCGTTTGCAGAGTGGTGAAGGAAGGGGCGGGCCTGCGGGCCGATCGTTTTTTTTTTGTTTGTTTTTTTCCCTGAAGGGGGCTGTGTGGCCCCCTTCCTTTTCTTATTTTTGGGCCCTGGGGACCCCATCCCCCAGGGCCTTACCCCTTTTTTTTTTTTTTTTTATTATTTCTGGGGAGGGGGCCGCGTGGCCCCCCTCCCGAGCCACTACTTGCCCCGGGGACCCCATCCCCCGGGGCCTGGCCTCTGGTTGGGGACTGTGGGGGTCCCCAAACCCCCACAGTCCCGCCGGCTCCCCGTGTCCTACGGGAGCCGGCATTGCTTTACACATGGGGAGCAGCTAACATGCTGCTCCCCGTGTGGAAAAGCAATTGTCTTTGGATATTGGCGCGAGCAGGTTTCCCTGCTCTCTTCCAATATCCAAAGCAGTTTGCAATGACAGGACGGGAGCCGCGAGGCTCCCATCCTGTCACTGCAAACAGCAGTGTCCCGGGGGTAGGCACCCCGGGACACTGCAGGAGCTGGCCCTGGGGGTGGCGGTCCCCAGGGCCACCACAGGCTCCAGGAGGGGGCCGCGCGGCCCCCTCCCCACATCAGCACAGCCCCGGGGAGGTGGTGGTCCCCGGGGCTTCGGGGTCCAAAACGGACCCTCATTTTAATTTGTTAGTGCCCCGGGAGGTGGTGGTCCCCGGGGTGTGTGGGGGGCTCGAGCCCCCCCACACAGGAAAAAAAAAAAAAAAAAAGAAGCCCCAGGGAGGTGGTGGTCCGCGGGGCTGCGGGAGGGCTCAGAGCCCTCCCGCACCATTTTAAAAGAAAGCCCCGGGGGTGGCAGTCCCCGGGGCTTGGGGGCCCTTAGAGGCCCCCATATATAAAATAAACACCCCCAGCATGCCCCCGGGACTTGGCCCACCCGGGGGCAACTTATCGAAGCGCGGGAGACCGCGCTTCGATTTTTTATCGGCAGGATCCACGCACACTGAGCGCATCCTGCCGATTTAAAAAAAAAAATGCTTTTTTGCCCAGGGGGTCCTTGTGGGACCCCTGAGCAGACCTAGGGGGTCAGGGTGTTTCTACCCTGCCCCCTTTGTGCGTTTTGCACACTTGTTTTACTGCTTTCTTGTTCCTCGGTTCTACCGAGGAACAAGATGGCTGCCAACACTTCCTGGTTTGGAGTGTTGACAGCCAATTAGCAGACAGCTCGTGATCGGGAGGGTGCGCGAATCCTACGCGGCCATAGATATATATGTACTTTTACTTTTGATTTTCTCAGCAACTACTGAACGGATTTACACCATTTAACAAAAAGGGTTCTTTCTGAACCAAGAACTACCTCTTTGCCAAATTTGGTGTAATTCCGTTCAGCAGTTTGGGCTGTAGCCGTGTCTAAAGTTTCCTATGGGAAATTGATTTTTTGACTCTTATTTTTTAATTTCTCCGCAACTACTGAACGGATTTATACCATTTAACAAAAGGGTTCTTTCTGAACCAAGAACTACCTCTTTGCCAAATTTGGTGTAATTCCGTTCAGCAGTTCGGGCTGTAGCCGTGTCTAAAGTTTCCTATGGGAAAATGAATGGGGAAAACACGTTTTGGGACCCCCCTTTTTCTCGGCCCCCGCTTGACGAATCACCCTGAGACTTTCAGGGTAGGAGCGGACCGGAGCGGGCCATAAAGTTTGAAAATTTCGCGAAGATTCGTCAACCGACGCAAGAGTTATTTCAAATAGAATGTCGCGGATTTCCTATGGAAAATAGGTCCTAACTATAACTATCTACTGGCGACCGCCAGTAGATAATATATATATATATATATATATATATATATTCACTAAAAAATACATAGGTTTCAGGCACATTATAGTTAGAAATTAGCATTTAAGAAAACCTTAGAAATTCACTGAAAAAACCACAGGTTTCAGGGACGTTATAGTTAGTTGGACATTTCACTCGCACAAAACTAGAGAAATTCGGCTGCTATAGTTTGTTGAGCTAACTATAACTCGCGCCCCCGCAATGCACTGCTGATGACGTCACATATTACATCATTCATGACATGGTCAGTGAGATCACTGATGACATCACTGATGACATCTCAAATGACATCACTGGTGACATCATCCAGTGACTGTGTGTTTCTGTAAAGTTTAAATATGTTTTATATATATAAATATGCCAAGGTGCATTGAAGAATGAGTGGGTGTATAAGTGTCTGAATGGATGATTTAGTAGGTGGGTGACTGACTGTATAAGTGAGTGATTAAACGTGCCTTACTGAATGCATGGGTTAGTGACTAATCTGTGTGAATGTCTACCTCAGTCTGTCAGTTGGTGTGTAAGCGGCTGCATGGGTTGGTGAGTAGCTACATGAGTGTCTATATGTGTTATTGATTGGTTGTCTGAGTATCTGTATGGGTGCCTGAGTGTCTGTGTGGGTGGGTGGTGTGGTGTGACTCTGTGCATAGATGTGTGAGTGGGTGATTAACTGGGTTTATGGGTTCAAGAGTGCATCTGTGAAGGGCTGTATGGGTGTGTTGGTTAGTGAATGGATGTCTCAGTGGTACATGTGTGAGTAATTACATATGTAAAAGGCAGTATATGTGAGTGTAGAAGAATATAAATGACTATATGTGAGAGTGAGTGATTGTGAGAGTGGCTGTATGGATGAGTGTGTGCTTGTATCAGTGATTGTACAAGAGAGTAAGTATGTGTTAGTATCTGTATGAATAAGTGAGGTGGTGTGTGTATAACTGTATAGGTGAGTAAATGGGAGTGTGATTGATTCTTTGCCTGACTGACTAGGTGTGTGAGTACCTCTATGGATGAGTGGCGGTGAGTGAGTGTCTGTATAGGTGCATATGATAGTACTGTATTGATGAGTGACTGCATGTATGAGTGACTGTATGGGTGAATGAATGGATGTGTGTGTGTGTAAAAACAACAATTGATGGACAGAATGCAGAACAATGTCATACATTCACCCCAGTACAGAGGTCTGGGCCTAAATCCATCGTTTTTTTGCTGACCATGCCATTCCAGTTTGACCCAGCCATATGCAAATCAGTCTTGATCCTGCGCCCAATGGGAACAGTCCAGCCCGAACTGCCATGCCAGGTCCTCCCTGGACTGGAAACAAGCATCCTAGGACCGGTTTCGGGCTTTCAGCCCTCATCAGCCAGGATAGCTTGACTCCAGTGGCATGGAGAGCACGGGACCCACGTCTGGGCATACCCGTCCCACTCGGGGTGACAAATGAAAAAACAACAATTGATGGACAGAATGCAGAACAATGTCATACATTCACCCCAGTACAGAGATCTGGGCCTAAATCCATCGTTTTTTTCTCACCATGCCATTCCAGTCTAGACCCAGCCATATGCAAATCAGTCTTGACCCTGCGCCCAATGGGAACAGTCCAGCCCGAACTGCCAGGCCAGGTCCTCCCTGGACTGGAAACAAGCATCCTAGGACCGGTTTCGGGCTTTCAGCCATCATCAGCCAGGATAGCTTGACTCCAGTGGCATGAAGAGCACGGGACCCACGTCTGGGCATACCCGTCCCACTCGGAGTGACAAATGCAAAAACAACAATTGATGGACAGAATGCAGAACAATGTCATACATTCACCCCAGTACAGAGATGTGGGCCTAAATCCATCGTTGTTTTGCTCACCATACCATTCCAGTTTGGACCCAGCCATATGCAAATCAGTCTTGACCCTGCACCCAATGGGTACAGTCCAACCCGAACTGCCAGGCCAGGTCCTCCCTGGACTGGAAACAAGCATCCTAGGACCGGTTTCAGGCTTTCAGCCCTCATCAGCCAGGATAGCTTGACTCCAGTGGCATGGAGAGCACGGGACCAACGTCTGGGCATACCTGTCCCACTCGGGGTGACAAATGCAAAAACAACAATTGATGGACAGAATGCAGAACAATGTCATACATTCACCCCAGTACAGAGATCTGGGCCTAAATCCATCGTTTTTTTGCTCACCATGCCATTCCAGTTTGGACCCAGCCATATGCAAATCAGTCTTGACCCTGCGCCCAATGGGAACAGTCCAGCCCGAACTGCCAGGCCAGGTCCTCCCTGGACTGGAAACAAGCATCCTAGGACCGGTTTCGGGCTTTCAGCCCTCATCAGCCAGAATGGCTTGACTCCAGTGGCATGGAGAGCACGGGACCCATGTCTGGGCATACCCGTCCCACTCGGGGTGACAAATGCAAAAACAACAATTGATGGACAGAATGCAGAACAATGTCATACATTCACCCCAGTACAGAGATCTGGGCCTAAATCCATCGTTTTTTTGCTCACCATGCCAACTCCAGTTTGGACCCAGCCATATGCAAATCAGTCTTGACCCTGCGCCCAATGGCAACAGTCCAGCCCGAACTGCCAGGTCAAGGTCCTCCCTGGACTGGAAACAAGCATCCTAGGACCAGTTTCGGGCTTTCAGCCCTCATCAGCCAGGATAGCTTGACTCCAGTGGCATGGAGAGCACGGGACCCACATCTGGGCATACCCGTCCCACTCGGGGTGACAATTGCAAAAACAACAATTGATGGACAGAATGCAGAACAATGTCATACATTCACCCCAGTACAGAGATCTGGGCCTAAATCCATTGTTTTTTTGCTCACCATGCCATTCCAGTTTGGACCCAGCCATATGCAAATCAGCCTTGACCCTGCACCCAATGGGAACAGTCCAGCCCGAACTGCCAGGCCAGGTCCTCCTTGGACTGGAAACAAGCATCCTAGGACCGGTTTTGGGATTTCAGCCCTCATCAGCCAGGATAGCTTGACTCCAGTGGCATGGAGAGCACGGGACCCATGTCTGGGCATACCCGTCCCACTCGGGGTGACAAATGCAAAAACAACAATTGACGGACAGCATGCAGAACAATGTCATACATTCACCCCAGTACAGAGATCTGGGCCTAAATCCATCGTTTTTTTGCTCACCATGCCATTCCAGTTTGGACCCAGCCATATGCAAATCAGTCTTGACCCTGTGCCCAATGGGAACAGTCCAGCCCGAACTGCCAGGCCAGGTCCTCCCTGGACTGGAAACAAGCATCCTTTGACCGGTTTTGGGCTTTCAGCCCTCATCAGCCAGGATAGCTTGACTCCAGTGGCATGGAGAGCACGGGACCCACGTCTGGGCATACCCGTCCCACTCAGGGTGACAAATGCAAAAACAACAATTGATGGACAGAATGCAGAACAATGTCATACATTCACCCCATTTTTTTGCTCACCATGCCATTCCAGTTTGGACCCAGCCATATGCAAATCAGTCTTGACCCTGCGCCCAATGGGAACAGTCCAGCCCAAATTGCCAGGCCAGGTCCTCCCTGGGTGGGTATGTAGTAACTGGTATTGGTGTGTCTATGGTTTCGAAAATGATAGTCTGTATTTTAGAGTGGGTGTATCAAAGGTTATATCAGGATATGAGGAGGTGCATCAGATTACTATGTGGATGATGTCATCAGTGATGTCATCAGTGATGTCACTGACCATGTCATGAATGATGTAATATGTGACATCATCAGCAGTGCATTGCGGGGCACGAGTTATAGTTAGCTCAACTAACTATAACGGCCGAATTTCACTGGTTTTGTACAAGTGAAATGTCCAACTAACTATAATGTCCCTGAAACCTGTGGTTTTTACAGTGAATTTCTAAGGTTTTTTAAATGCTAATTTCTAACTATAACATCCCTGAAACCTATGGTTTTTTCAGTGAATTTCAAAGGTTTTTTAAATGCTAATTTCTAACTATAACGTCCCTCAAACCTATGGTTTTTTCAGAGAATTTCTAAGGTTTTTTAAATGCTAATTCCTAACTATAACGTCCCTAAAACCTATGTTTTTTTCAGTGAATTTCTATGGTTTTTTAAATGCTAATTTCTAACTATGCCTACAGAGGTAGGACATGTGCAGAAAGAGGAAAGAAAGCGCAGAAAGAAGCAAGAGAAATGCAGAAAGAGGCAACAGAAGTCCAGAAACACGAAGAAAGGTGCAGAAAGAAGCAAGAGATATGCAGAAAGAACCAATAGAGGTGCAGAAAGAGGCCTCTTTGCAAAGCCATCCTGTGCCCCCAACTTTTTGCTGACTGGTACTGGTGGTAACTGACTCTGACTAACCAGGCCCGGAGCCAGTGCTATGCTGAAAGACACTTAGAATACAGTGAAAACACCTACATACACTAGGGTACACTATGGGTTGGGATACCCCTGTGATTGGCATGACCTCCCCTGTAAGGCCCTAGTACATAATAGGGCAGGGGGATTAAAACTACCTCTAAGTCAGAGGTGCAGAAAGAGGCAAGAGAAGTGCAGAAAGAAGCAACAGAGGTGCCGAAACAGGCAAGAGAGGTGCAGAAAGAAGCAAGTGAAGTGCAGAAAGAGGCAAGGGAGGTGCACAAAGAGGCAACAGAGGTACAGAAAGAGGCAGGAGGGGTGCAGAAAGAAGAAAGAGAAGTGCAGATAGAGGCAAGAGAATTGCTGAAAGAAGCAACAGAGGTGTAGAAAGATGCAAGAGAAGTGCAGAAAGAGGCAAGTGAGGTGCAGAAAGAAGCAAAAGCAGTGCAGAAAGAACCAACAGAGGTGCAAAAAGAGGCAAGAGGGATGCAGAAAAAGGTAGGCGAGGTGCACAAAGAGGTAAGAGAGGTACATAAAGAGGCAGGAGGGGTGCAGAAAGAAGGAAGAGACGTGCAGAAAGAAGCAATAGAGGTGCTGAAAGAGGTGCGAAGGGTGCAGAAAGAGCAAGAGAAATGCAGAAAGAACCAACAGAGGTACAGAAAGAGGCAAGAGAGGTGCAGAAACAGGCAGGAAAGGTGCAGAAAGAGGGAACAGGGGTACAGAAGAGGCAAGAGAGGTGCAGAAAGAGAAAAGAGGGGTGCAGAAAGAGGCAAGAGGGGTGCAGAAAGAAGCAAGTGAGGTATAGAAAGAGGCAACAGAGGTGCATAAAGACGCAAGAGAGGTGCAGAAACAAGCAAAAGCAGTGCAGAAAGAGGCAAGAGAATTGCTGAAAGAAGCAACAGAGGTGTGGAAAGAAGCAAGAGAAGTGCAGAAAGAGGCAAGTGAGGTGCAGAAAGAGGCAAGAGAGGTGCAGAAAATGACAAGAGAGGTACAGAAAGAGGCAAGTGAAGTGCAGAAACAGGCAAGAGAAATGCACAAAGAGGCAAGAGAGGAGCAGAAAGAGGCAAGAGAGGTGTAGAAAGAAGCAAGAGAAGTGCAGAAAGAGGCAGGAGGGGTGCAGAAAGAAGCAAGTGAGGTGCAGAAGGAGGCAACAGAGGTGCAGAAATACGCAAGAGAGGTGCAGAAACAACAAGAGAAGTGCAGAAAGAGGCAAGAGAATTGCTGAAAGAAGCAACAGAGGTGTAGAAAAAAGCAAGAGAAGTGCAGAAAATGGCAAGTGAGGTGCAGAAACAAGCAAGAGCAGTGCAGAAAGAACCAACGAGGTGCAAAAAGAGGCAAGAGGGGTGCACAAAGAGGTAGGAGAGGTGCACAAAGAGGCAAGAGAGGTACAGAAAGAGGCAGGAGGGGTGCAGAAAGAAGGAAGAGAAGTGCAGAAAGAGGCAAGAGAAGTTCTGAAAGAAGCAACAGAGGTGTACAAAGAAGCAATAGAAGTACAGAAAGAGGCAAGTGAGGTGCAGAAAGAAGCAAGAGCAGTCTAGAAATAACCAACAGAGGTGCAAAAAGAGGCAAGAGGGGTGCAGAAAAAGGTAGGAGGGGTGCACAAAGAGGCAAGAGAGTTACAGAAAGAGGCAGGAGGGGTGCAGAAAGAAGGAAGAAAAGTGCAGAAAGAAGCAACAGAGGTGCTGAAAGAGGAGCGAAGGATGCAGAAAAAGCAAGAGAAGTGCAGAAAAAAGCAACAGAGGTACAGAAGGAGGCAAGAGAGGTGCAGAAACAGGCAGGAAAGGTGCAGAAAGAGGCCAGAGAGGTGCAGAAAGAGGCAAGAGAGGTGCAGAAAGAGGGGAGAGGGGTGCAGAAAGAGGCAAGAGGGGTGTAGCAAGAAGCAAGTGAGGTGCAGAAAGACGGAAGAGAGGTGCAGAAACAAGCAAGAGAAGTGCAGAAAGAGGCAAGAGAATTGCTGAAAGAAGCAACAGAGGTGTAGAAAGAAGCATGAGAAGTACAGAAAGAGGCAAGTGAGGTACAGAAAGAGGCAAGAGCAGTACAGAAAAAACCAAGAGCGGAACAGAAAAAGGTAGAAAAAGGTAGAAGAGGTGCACAAAGAGGCAAGAGAGGTTCAGAAAGAGGCAGGAGGGGTGCAGAAAGAAGGAAGAGAAGTGCAGAAAGAAGCAACAGAGGTGCTGAAAGAGGCTCGAAGGGTGCAGAAAGAGCAATAGAAGTGCAGAAAGAACCAACAGAGGTACAGAAAGACGCAACAGAGGTGCAGAAAGACGCAAAAGAGGTGCAGAAACAAGTAAGAGAAGTGCATAAAGAAGCAACAGAGATGTAGTAAGGGGGAAGTGGGGTAGAGAAGGAGGCAAGAGGAATACAGAAAGAAACAAGAGAGGTGCAGAAAGAGGGAAGAGGTGTGCAGAAAGAGGGAAGAGTGGTGTGAAAGAGGCATGAGGGTTGCAGAAAGAAGCAAGAGTGGTTTACACACCATTAGTACCAATTTAATACCCACATTTAGCAATAAGTAACAGGTAACCATTCTAGGTTTGCACAGGGCCTTCCACCGCGCTGTAACACTTGTCGCTGCATTTTTGGTATTGTTTGAGCTAGAAACAATGTTTTTTTTGTTCAAATCTACAGATTATGCAGCAGATGATGGATTATGTTGCAAATGTGGAAAATGTATAATTGTGCAAAAGTCGGTGCAGCCAAACAGTCACATAATTCCAGTGGCCCTGCTCATACCTCTGACTAGGTCCAGAAGTGCTCCTCAGTGGTTCCTTCTTTTTTTTGTCTCATTGAGTTCATAGTTTAGCTTCTATGAAAACGAGGAAGACTAAACCTGAGGTTACAACTCCACAACACAGACTATCATACCACACAATTACTCTCCATATCACATAATCCCACTCTACATAATTCCTACACACTAAGGGGCCTATTAGCATGGCGGGCGGATCGCCACCGCCCGACCGGTGGCGGCGATCCGCCCGCCAAAACACCCCGCTGGACGTCCTTTTACCCCCCGCCATATTAGCATGGCGGGGGTACCGCGGCGGACGGAAAGACCGTCTGCCGCTTTTCCGCCGGTAGGCAATCGTCATGATTGCCTACCGTGCGGAAAAGGCCTATAATATGGTGGCAGTGCCTTGCAGGCACCGCCATCCATATTATGATGTGGGCGGTGTTATGCCTTTCCATGGCGGAGACTCCGCCATGGAAAGGCATGCGGTTTTTGCATTGGGGGCCCGTTGCGGGCCCCCAGGGGGGTGGGGGGCTGCACTTGGGGGGTACCTATGGTACCCCCCAACATTGGCATGGACAAGGTGAAAGGCACCGCGCGGTGCCTGTCACGTTGTGCATGCAATGCACAACATGCATATATTGCATTGTGGCGGGTGCTGCTTACAGCACCACCCGCCGCAATTCAATATATGCGAGATGCCACCGCCACCGTGGTGGTGGCATCCTAATTGCCAGTGCGGGACCGCCGCACCTCTTGCGGGCGGTCCCATTTGCCGTTGCGGTGGCGGGCGGACACAGTTCGCCCGCCATCGTAATAGACCCCCAAATACCACATACTTTCTATCCACATAATTTCACTGCACAACATACCACATAATTCCACTACACACAACCTACATCCACTCCACTCCAAGAAACATTAAAACACTTTTGCATTTACAACTCCAATAGCTCTAACTCTCGCAAATGCGAAACCTATTACATTGCAAATGCTTCTTTAACTAGTAGTCGCGCTTGCAGAGTGGTGGAGAAAGGGTGCTGGGCCTCTGACCAGCACTCAGGAATTTACAGGAGGTACCAGGAGGGCTTCTTAGCCCCCAAAGTCCCTCAGGAGTAAAGTGGACTTCATCCCCCATCCCGTAGTCTGCCAGGAGGCGAGTTTGCAGAGTGGTGGAGAAAGGGGTCGTGGTCTCCGAAGACGTCTTAGCAATCCCACTGTGTGGGACTTACTGGAGGTAACAAGAGGGGTAATTGGCCCCCAAGGACATCCTTGGGGGCCAACTACCTCTCCTATTACCTCCAGTAAGTCCCACACAGCAGGATTGCTAAGTTCTCATAGCAGGACACACCCCCTTTGCCCACCACTCTGCAAACATGCTTCCTGGCGCGCTCTTGGATGGGTATTGAAGTCCCCTTCTCTGTTGGGGGTGGCTAGGGGCCAACTAGCCTACCTGTTACCTCCAATAAGCCCCACACAGTGGGATTGCTGAGAGGTGGACACAGGTCATGCTCCCTTTGTCCACCACTCTGCAAACGCACCTCCTGGCGCGCTCTTAGTTGGGGAAGGAAGTCCCCTTCCTCCTGAGGGTCCCTGGGGGCCAAGTAGCCGTCCTGTTACCTCCAGTAAGCCCCACACAGCTGGATTGCTGAGAGTGGTCTGAGGCCATGCCCCCTTTTTACACCACTCTGCAAACGCACCGCCTGGCGCACTACTGCTTGGGGGATGAAGTCCACTTCAGTCCTGAGGTCCTCAGGACACAAGAGGACCTCATCACCTCACCAGCAGTGCGCCAAGAAGTGCGTTTGCAGAGTGGTGTAAAAAGGGGCGTGGCCTCGGACCACCTCTCAGCAATCCCACTGTGTGGGGATTACTGGAGGTACCTGGTGGTCTAGTTGGCCCCTAAGGACCCTTAGGATTGAAGGGGACTTAATCCCCCCAATTCAGAACGTGCCAGGAGGTGCGTTTGCACAGTGGTGCAGGGAGGGGGCGGGGCCTCCAGCGAGATGCCGTATTTTCCTTTTTTTATATTTTTAGAAGGGGGGCTGTGTGGCCCCCCTTCTTTTAGTATTTGTTGGGCCCTGGGGACCCCATCCCCCAGGGCCTGATCATTATTTATTTTTTAAAAAACGGGAAGGGGGCCGCGTGGCCCCTTTCCCTGGGCCACTATTGACCCCGGGAACCCATCCCCCGGGGCCTGGCCTCGTTTTTATATATTTTTTTTCTTATACCAGGGAGGGGGGCCATGTGGCCCCCCTCTCCTGGGCCACTTCTGGCCCCAGGGACCCCATCCCCCGGGGCCTGGCCTAGTTTTTGGGTGGTTTTTCCAGGAGGGGGCCACGTGGCCCCCTCCCCTGGTCCACTTCTAGCCATGGGGACCCAATCCCCCGGGGCCTGGCCAACCTGTTTTTTTGCAGGAGAGGGGCCTCGTGGCCTCTCTCCTGAGGCCAATTATGGCCCCGGGGCCCAGCCTTATTTTTTATTTTTTTTTAAATAATGAAAAGGGAGGGGGCCGAGTGGCACCCCTCCCGGGCCACTTCTGGCCCCGGGGATCCCATCCCCCAGGGCCGGCCCTCAAGTTGGGGACCATGGGGGGAGCCCCAATGCCCCCACGGTCCCTGCTGGCTCCCCAACTCCTGCGGGAGCCGGCATTGCTTTTGGGCAAGGGGAGCTGCTAACATGCAGCTCCCTTTGCCCAAAAGCAATTCTGCTTTGCTTCTTGGAAGCGAGAGCAGGTTTCCTGCTCTCGCTTCCAAGAAGCAAAGCAGTGTTTGCTATGACAGGGCGGGAGCCGGGCTCCCGCCCTGCCATAGCAAACAGTAATGTCCCGAGGGTGGGCACCCTGGGACATTGCAGGGACCGGCCCTGGGGGGTGGCGGTCCCCAGGGCCTTGGAAGTCTCCATGAGGGGGGCCGCGCGGCAACATATGTGCAAAGCCACGGGGAGGTGGTGGTCCTCGGTGCCGGGGGTCCGCTACGGACCCCTGAATTTAAATTACTGTATGCCCCGGGGAGGTGGTGGTCCCCGGGGCACTGTGGGGGGGCAGGAGCCCCCCGCCACACCTTTAATTTAAAAAAAAAGTCCTGGGGAGGTGGCGGTCCCCGGGGCTGCGGGGGGCCACGATGCCCCCCGCACTTAATGATTAAAGTCACCGGGAGATGGCAATCCCCGGAGCTGCGTGGGGGGCAAGAGCCCCCCCATGCTTTTTATTTAATTTTTTAAATTTTTCCGAGGCTGCGGGGGGGCCGTGAGCCCCCGCATTTGAATAAGGATCGCCCCGGCGAGGTGGCGGTCCCCGGGGCTGTGGGGGCCCCACAGGCCCCCGCACCATTATTAAATATTGCCCCCGGGACCTGGCCCACCCGGGGGCTTTAAGAAAACAAAATGTGAGTGACCGCACTTCGTTTTTTTTTTTTTCTTCCGGATTCGCGCACCCAACGCGACTCCGGCTGAATTTTTTTTTTTTAAATGTTTTTTTTGGGCCTGGGGGTCCCTGTGGAAACCCCCTGAGCAGGCTTAGGGGGTCAGGGTGTTTTTACCCTGCCCCCTTTTCTTCATTTTTAACTTTTTTTTCCTTTTTCTTGTGACTCGGTTTTACCGAGTCACAAGATGGCTGCCAACACTTCCTGGTTTGGAGTGTTGGCAGCCAATCATAATGAAGCTCGTGCTCGGGAGGGTTCGCGGCTCCTCCTCGGTGCTCAGATATCGATATTTTTATTTTTTGAATTTCTCAGGAACTACTGAACGGATTTACACAATTTTTTTTAAAAAAAGGGCGCTTTCTGAACCAAGAGCTACCTTTTTGCCAAATTTGGTGTAATTCCGTTCAGCAGTTCAGGCTGTAGCCTGTTCCAAAATTCCTATGGAAATTAACATGGAGAAAACGCATTTTGGGAATCCCCTTTTTTTCTCGGCCCCACATGACGAATTACCCCGAAACTTTCAAGGCAGGAGCTGACCTGAGTGAACCATTAGTTTGGAAAATTTTGCGACGGTTCGTCAAACGGCGCAATAGATATTGGCAAAAGAAAAAACGCTTTTTGAATAGAAACAAGGTCCTAACTATGACTACCTACTGGCGACCGCCAGTAGGTAAATATATATATATATATATATATATATATGTGTGTGTGTGTATATATATATATATAATACCTTCATTGCCACCACAAGAGGAGTTCGCCTGTTCCTTCTCGCCATCCTGGAGGTTTAGGAACGCTTGATATATATATATATATATATATATATATATATATACATATATATATATATATTTTATTCAACAAACGCCAAAGCTTCTCAAGATGCACTCGACAGTGTGTCTGCCATTCGGCATCACGGTTCAGCCCGCCCCAACCATCCAAGTTCGTTGTGTTGCCTGACGCGTTTCTGTGGCCAACGTACCACTTCATCAGAGGCATTTCTCCTGTACGCATTGGAGCGCTCTTTATACTGCATGCTGATTGATTTAAAAACCCCTCATGGGTTCAACTGCGTACTTGATTTCTTCATATAGCATGCTGGGATGTGTAGTCACATCGAGCTTTCATTAAATGCACCATCTCGAAGGAATGAGAGGCTGAGGGAGAGGAACCTTCCTGCTCCGGTTTCCAGCACAGTGCGTCTTGATGAAGAGTGCCTGCTCCCATCACATCCAGATCCTACTAAGGATTTTAACTGACTCTCTGAAATCTGTAAGCATTGGAACCTAGCATAGGTGTTTAATGAAAGCTCGATGTGACTACACATCCCAGCATGCTGTATGAAGAAATCAAGTACGCAGTTGAACCCATGAGGGGTTTTTAAACCAATCAGCATGCAGTATAAAGAGCGCTCCAATGCGTACAGGAGAAATGCCTCTGATGAAGTGGTACGTTGGCCACAGAAACGCGTCAGGCAACACAACGAACTTGGATGGTTGGGGCGGGCTGAACCGTGATGCCGAATGGCAGACGCACTGTTGAGTGCATCTTGAGAAGCTTTGGCATTTGTTGAATAAAATTATGACACGGGTGCCTTCCCGTGCAAGATGCACCATCTCGAAGGAATGAGAGGCTGAGGGAGAGGAACCTTCCTGCTCCAGTTTCCAGCACAGTGCGTCTTGATGAAGAGTGCCTGCTCCCATCACATCCAGATCCTACTAAGGATTTTAACTGACTCTCTGAAATTTGTAAGCATTGGAACCTACTATAGGTGTTTAATGAAAGCTCGATGTGACTACACATCCCAGCATGCTGTATGAAGAAATCAAGTACGCAGTTGAACCCATGAGGGGTTTTTAAACCAATCAGCATGCAGTATAAAGAGCGCTCCAATGCGTACAGGAGAAATGCCTCTGATGAAGTGGTACGTTGGCCACAGAAACGCGTCAGGCAACACAACAAACTTGGATGGTTGGGGCGGGCTGAACCGTGATGCCGAATGGCAGACGCACTGTCGAGTGCATCTTGAGAAGCTTTGGCGTTTGTTGAAAAAAATTATGACACGTGTGCCTTCCCGTGCAAGATGCACCATCTCGAAGGAATGAGAGGCTGAGGGAGAGGAACCTTCCTGCTCCGGTTTCCAGCACAGTGCGTCTTGATGAAGAGTGCCTGCTCCCATCACATCCAGATCCTACTAAGGATTTTAACTGACTCTCTGAAATCTGTAAGCATTGGAACCTACTATAGGTGTTTAATGAAAGCTCGATGTGACTACACATCCCAGCATGCTGTATGAAGATATCAAGTACGCAGTTGAACCCATGAGGGGTTTTTAAACCAATCAGCATGCAGTATAAAGAGCGCTCCAATGCGTACAGGAGAAATGCCTCTGATGAAGTGGTACGTTGGCCACAGAAACGCGTCAGGCAACACAACGAACTTGGATGTTTGGGGCGGGCTGAACCGTGATGCCGAATGGCAGACGCACTGTCGAGTGCATCTTGAGAAGCTTTGGCGTTTGTTGAATAAAATTATGACACGGGTGCCTTCCCGTGCAAGATGCACCATCTCGAAGGAATGAGAGGCTGAGGGAGAGGAACCTTCCTGCTCCAGTTTCCAGCACAGTGCGTCTCGATGAAGAGTGCCTGCTCCCATCACATCCAAATCCTACTAAGGATTTTAACTGACTCTCTGAAATCTGTAAGCATTGGAACATACTATAGGTGTTTAATGAAAGCTCGATGTGACTACACATCCCAGCATGCTGTATGAAGAAATCAAGTATGCAGTTGAACCCATGAGGGGTTTTTGAACCAATCAGCATGCAGTATAAAGAGCGCTCCAATGCGTACAGGAGAAATGCCTCTGATGAAGTGGTACGTTGGCCACAGAAACGCGTCAGGCAACACAACGAACTTGGATGGTTGGGGCGGGCTGAACCGTGATGCCGAATGGCAGACGCACTGTCGAGTGCATCTTGAGAATGTTTGGTGTTTGTTGAATAAAATTATGACACGGGTGCCTTCCCGTGCAAGATGCACCATCTCGAAGGAATGAGAGGCTGAGGGAGAGGAACCTTCCTGCTCCGGTTTCCAGCACAGTGCGTCTTGATGAAGAGTGCCTGCTCCCATCACATCCAGATCCTACTAAGGATTTTAACTGACTCTCTGAAATCTGTAAGCATTGGAACCTACTATAGGTGTTTAATGAAAGCTCGATGTGACTACACATCCCAGCATGCTGTATAAAGAAATCAAGTACGCAGTTGAACCCATGAGGGGTTTTTAAACCAATCAGCATGCAGTATAAAGAGCGCTCCAATGCGTACAGGAGAAATGCCTCTGATGAAGTGGTACGTTGGCCACAGAAACGCGTCAGGCAACACAACGAACTTGGATGGCTGGTGCGGGCTGAACCGTGATGCCGAATGGCAGACGCACTGTCGAGTGCATCTTGAGAAGCTTTGGCGTTTGTTGAATAAAATTATGACACGGGTGCCTTACCGTGCAAGATGCACCATCTCGAAGGAATGAGAGGCTGAGGGAGAGGAACCTTCCTGCTCCGGTTTCCAGCACAGTGCGTCTTGATGAAGAGTGCCTGCTCCCATCACATCCAGATCCTACTAAGGATTTTAACTGACTCTCTGAAATCTGTAAGCATTGGAACCTACTATAGGTGTTTAATGAAAGCTCGATGTGATTACACATCCCAGCATGCTGTATGAAGAAATCAAGTACGCAGTTGAACCCATGAGGGGTTTTTAAACCAATCAGCATGCAGTATAACGAGCGCTCCAATGCGTACAGGAGAAATGCCTCTGATGAAGTGGTAGGTTGGCCACAGAAACGCGTCAGGCAACACAACGAACTTGGATGGTTGGGGCGGGCTGAACCGTGATGCCGAATGGCAGACGCACTGTCGAGTGCATCTTGAGAAGCTTTGGCGTTTGTTGAATAAAATATATATATATTTATATATATATATATATATACATATATTATCTACTGGCGGTCGCCAGTAGATAGTTATAGTTAGGACCTATTTTCCATAGGAAATCCGCGACATTCTATTTGAAATAACTCTTGCGTCGATTGACGAATCTTCACGAAATTTTCAAACTTTATGGCCCGCTCCGGTCCGCTCCTACCCTGAAAGTCTCAGGGTGTTTCGTCAAGCGGGGGCCGAGAAAAAGGGGGGTCCCAAAACGTGTTTTCCCCATTCATTTTCCCATAGGAAACTTTAGACACGGCTACAGCCCGAACTGCTGAACGGAATTACACCAAATTTGGCAAAGAGGTAGTTCTTGGTTCAGAAAGAACCCTTTTTGTTAAATGGTGTAAATCCGTTCAGTAGTTGCTGAGAAAATCAAAAGTAAAAGTACATATATATCTATGGCCGCGTAGGATTCGCGCACCCTCCCGATCACGAGCTGTCTGCTAATTGGCTGTCAACACTCCAAACCAGGAAGTGTTGGCAGCCATCTTGTTCCTCGGTAGAACCGAGGAACAAGAAAGCAGTAAAAAAAGTGCGCAAAACGCACAAAGGGGGCAGGGTAGAAACACCCTGACCCCCTAGGTCTGCTCAGGGGTCCCACAAGGACCCCTGGGCAAAAAAGCATTTTTTATTTTTTTTAAATGGGCAGGATGCGCTCAGGGTGCGCGGATCCTGCCGATAAAAAAATCGAAGCGCGGTTTCCGCCCTTCGATGTTAATTTGCCCCCGGGTGGGCCAAGTCCTGGGGGCATGCTGGGGGGTGTTTATTTTATGTATGGGGGCCTCTAAGGGCCCCCCAAGCCCGGGGACCGCCACCCCTGGGGCTTTCTTTTTAAAATGGTGCGGGAGGGCTCTGAGCCCTCCCGCAGCCCCGGGGACCACCACCTCCCCGGGGCTTCTTTTTTGTTTTGTTTTTCCTGTGTGGGGGGCTTGAGCCCCACACGCCCCAGGGACCGCCACCTCCCGGGGCACTAACAAATTAAAATGGGGGTCCGTTTTGGACCCCGAAGCCCCGGGGACCACCACCTCCCCGGGGCTGTGCTGATGTGGGGAGGGGGCCGCGTGGCCCCCTCCTGGAGCCTGTGGTGGCCCTGGGGACCGCCACCCCCAGGGCCGGCTCCTGCAGTGTCCCGGGGTGCCTACCCCGGGACACTGCTGTTTGCAATGACAGGACGGGAGCCTCGCGGCTCCCGTCCTGTCATTGCAAACTGCTTTGGATATTGGAAGAGAGAGCAGGAAACCTGCTCTCGCTCCAATATCCAAAGACAATTGCTTTCCACACGGGGAGCAGCATGTTAGCTGCTCCCCATGTGTAAAGCAATGCCGGCTCCCGTAGGACACGGGGAGCCGGCAGGACTGTGGGGGTTTGGGGACCCCCCACAGTCCCCAACCAGAGGCCAGGCCCCGGGGGATGGGGTCCCCGGGGCAAGTAGTGGCCCGGGAGGGGGGCCACGCGGCCCCCCTCCCCAGAATTTTTTTTTTTTTTTTAAATTTAAAAAAAAAAAAAAGGGGGTAAGGCCCTGGGGGATGGGGTCCCCAGGGCCCAAAAATAAGAAAAAGGAAGGGGGGCCACACAGCCCCCCTTCAGGGAAAAAAAAAAATGATCGGCCCGCAGGTCCCGCCCCCTTCCTTCACCACTCTGCAAACGCGCCCCTGGCGCGTTTGCAGATGGGGAAGTAATTCCCTTTGAATACTGGGGTCCCTGGGGCCAACTAGCCCACCAGGAACCTCCAGTATGCGCCAGGGCTGCGTTGCAGAGAGGTGTACAGAGGCCACGCCCCTTTATACACCTCTCTGCAACGCAGCTCTGTGGTGCTTTTGGAGGTACATGGTGGGCTAGTTGGCCCACAGGAACCCTCAGGATTCAAGGGGACTTAATCCCCCAACTTAAAACGCGCCACGGGGCGCGTTTGCACAGTGGTGAAGGGAGGGCGGGGCTTCAGGTGACATGTGTGCAAACAGGCCCCGTGGCGCATTTTAAGATGGGGAATTAAATCCCCTTCAATCCTGAGGGTCCCTGAGGGCCAACTAGCCCAACAGGTACATCCAGAAAGCACCACAGAGCTGCGTTGCAGAGAGGTGTAAAAGGGGTGTGGCCTCTCTACACGTCTCTGCAACGCAGCCCCTGGCGCATACTGGAGGTTCCTGGTGGGCTAGTTGGCCCCTAGGGACCCTCATGATTCAAGGGGACTTAATCCCCCAACTTAAAACGCGCCACGGGGCGCGTTTGCACAGATGTCACCTCAGGCCCCGCCCCTACCTTCACCATTGTGCAAATATTCCTCTAAAATCTGCCGAACTACGAATTCGGATTTACTCACCTGTTATCAGGAGAGACCTCAGTGCTGCATCTTTCAGCCCAGTACTAATCCTGAAAAGTAATTTTAACCGTACTTACCAGTAACTTGAATTTCCTTCCATAGGATATCATTGCCTGCTTTTTGCTGAAAAAGTTTCTAAGTGTGGAGTTTTGGAACTTTAAAATATTCCTCTAAAATCAGCCGAAATACGAATTCCGATTTACTCACCTGTTATCAGGAGAGACCTCAGTGCTGCATCTTTCAGCCCAGTACTGATCCTCAAAAGTAATTTTAACCGTACTTACCAGTAACTTGAATTTCCTTCCATAGGATATCATTGTCTGCTTTTTGCTGAAAAAGTTTCTAAGTGTTGATTTTTGAAACATACAAATATTCCTCTAAAATCAGCCGAAATACAAATTCCGATTTACTCACCTGTTATCAGGAGAGACCTCAGTGCTGTATCTTTCAGCCCAGTACTGGTCCTGAAAAGTAATTTTAACCTTAATTACCAGTAACTTGAATTTCCTTCCATAGGCTAACATTGACTGGTTTCACTTGGAAATTCTTCTAAGTGTGGAGTTTTGGAACTTTAAAATATTCCTCTAAAATCAGCCAAAATACGAATTCCGATTTACTCACCTGTTATCAGGAGAGACCTCAGTGCTGCATCTTTTAGCCCAGCACTGACCCTGAAAAGTAATTTTAACCGTACTTACCAGTAACTTATATTTTCTTCCATAGGAATCCATTGTCTGGTTTTCAGCAGAAAAGTTTCAAAGTGTCGATTTTCACAAACTACAAATATTCCTTAAAAATCGCCTGTATGACTTAAACGCATTCTTTCAACTGTTTACAGGAGATGCACCAGTGCTGGATCCAGGATCCAACACTGAGTAAGAAAAAGTAACGATAACAGTTTTTACCTGCTAAGTGAATTTCCTTCCATAGGATAACATTGGTGATTCTATGAGAAAAAGTTTCAGTGTCAACTTTTAAAATACAATAATATTCCTTAAAAATCACTAATGTAACCAAAACGCTTTTACTCAACTGTTTACTGGAGATGTCCCAGGACTGAATCTAGGATCTAGTCCTGTGGTTAGAAAAGTAATCCATAAAGTAACTAATTGCATTTAACTAGAAATTCACATTGAGCTGAATGTTGCATTGTGTTTGAAAATGTGTTGCCCATTGCAACAACTGTAACTACTGTACTTAAAAGTCTATTGCCTATGTGCAAAGTATTTAAACTAAAGTAATTCATTCTGAGAAAGTATTTTTGTAATGTATAATGTAATTACAATGTAATTTAAAAAATAAAATATGTAAAAAAAATTGTTTCTAAAAATGTAGTAAATCAGTATTAAAAAAATAAATATAACAATTAATACATTTAAAAATTGTCATTTACAAAACCTTTGAAATTCACTGAAAAAACCGTAGGTTTCAGACATGTTATAGTTAGGAATTAGCATTTAAAAAACCTTTGAAATTCACTGAAAAAACCATAGGTTTCAGACACGTTATAGTTAGAAATTAGCATTTAAAAAACCTTTGAAATTCACTGAAAAAACCATAGGTTTCAGGCACGTTATAGTTAGAAATTTGCATTTAAAAAACCTTAAAAAATAACTGAAAAAACCATAAGGTTTTAGGGACAGTTATAGTTAGTTGTACATTGCACTCGTACAAAACCCGTGAAATTCCCCCGTTATAGTTAGTTCAGGTAACTATAACTCGCGCCCGCAATGCACTGCTGATGACGTCACATATTACATCACTCATGACATGGTCAGTGACATCACTGATGACATCACTGATGACATCTCAAATGACATCACTGATGACATCACTGATGACATCATCCATGTGAGAATTTAATGCATCTTCTCACACCCTAATATAAGTTTTGAAACACCCACTCTAAATTACAGACTGCCATTCTCAAAACCATACACACTCCAATACCAATAAGTACATACCCACTCACTGATTCTTAGGTCTACACACACACATCTACTCACTCACCCGCACAGTCACTCATACTTACAGTCACTCAGTACAGGACTATCATATGCACTCATACACCTATATAAACACTCACACAACGCAACTCATCCATAGAGGTACTCACACACCTAGTCAGTCATGCAAATAATTAATCACACTCCAATTTACTCACCTATACAGTTATACACACCAGCTCACTTACTCATAAAAATACTAGCACATTCTTACGCTCCTATGCAATCACTGATGCAAGCACACACTCATCCATATAGCCACTCTCACAATCACACACTCTCACTTATAGCCATTTATATACTCCAACACACATATATACTGCCTTTCACATATGTAGTTACTCACACATGTACCACTGAGATATACATTCAATCACTAACACACCCATACACACACTCACCCACCCATACAGTCCATCACAGACGCACTCTTGAAACCATGCACCCAGTGAATCACCCACTCACACATCTATGCACAGAGTCACACTCACCCCACCCACACAAACACTGAGGCACCCATACAGATACTCAGAGAACCAATCCATAACCCATATAGACACTCATTTAGCTAGTCAGAAACCCATGCAGCTGCTTACACAACAACAGACAGACGGATACCGACATTCACACAGTTTAGTCACTCACCCATGCATCCAGTAAGATACGTTTAATCACTCACTTATAGACTCAGTCACGCACCTACTAAATCATCCATTCAGACACTTATACACCCACTCATTCTTCAATACGCCTTTCCCTATATATATTAAACATATTTAAACTTTACACAAACACACAGTCACTGGATGATGTCATCAGTGATGTCATCAGTGATGTCATTTGAGATGTCATCAGTGATGTCATCAGTGATGTCACTGACCATGTCATGAGTGATGTAATATGTGACGTCATCAGCAGTGCATTGCGGGGCGCGAGTTATAGTTACCTGAACTAACTATAACGGGGGAATTTCACGGGTTTTGTACGAGTGCAATGTCCAACTAACTATAACTATCCCTAAAACCTTATGGTTTTTTCAGTGATTTTTTAAGGTTTTTTAAATGCAAATTTCTAACTATAACGTGCCTGAAACCTATGGTTTTTTCAGTGAATTTCAAAGGTTTTTAAATGCTAATTTCTAACTATAACGTGTCTGAAACCTATGGTTTTTTCAGTGAATATATATATATATGTATATATATATATTCACTGAAAAAACCATAGGTTTTAGGGACAGTTATAGTTAGTTGGACATTTCACTCGTACAAAACACGTGAAATTCCCCCGTTATAGTTAGTTCAGCTAACTATAACTCGCGCCCCCGCAATGCACTGCTGATGACGTCACATATTACATCACTCATGACATGGTCAGTGACATCACTGATGACATCACTGATGACATCTCAAATGACATCACTGATGACATCATCCAGTGACTGTGTGTTTCTGTAAAGTTTAAATATTTTTAATATATATAGGAAAAGACGTATTGAAGAATGAGTGGGTGTGTAAGTGTCTGTATGGATGATTTAGTAGGTGCGTGACTGACTCTATAAGTGAGTGATTTAACGTATCTTACTGAATGCATGGGTTAGTGACTAAACTGGGTGAATGTCTGTATCCGTCTGTCTGTTGCTGTGTAAGTGGCTGCATGTGTTTGTGAATAGCTACATGAGTGTCTATATGAGTTATTGAATGGTTGTCTGAGTATCTGTATGGGTGCCTGAGTGTTTGTGTGGGAGGGGTGTGTGCGACTCTGTGCATAGATGTGTGAGTGGGTGATTCACTGGGTGGATGGTTTCAAGAGTGCATCTGTGATAGACTGTATGGGTGGGTAAGTGTGTGTAAGAGTGTGTTATTGAGTGAATGTATGTCCCAGTGGTACATGTGTGAGTAACTACATATGTGAAAGGCAGTATATATGTGTGTTGGAGTATATAAATAGCTATAAGCGAGAGTGAGTGATTGTGATAGTGGCTGTATGGATGAGTGTGTGCTTGTATCAGTGATTGTATAAGAGCGTAACAATGTGCTAGTATTTGTATGATTAAGTGAGCTGGTGTGTGTATAACTGTATAGGTGAGTAAATGGCAGTGTGTTTAATTATTTGCATGACTGACTAGGTGTGTGAGTACCTCTATGGATGAGTGGCGGTGTGTGAGTGTCTATATAGGAGTAAGAGTGCATATGATAGTCCTGTACTGAGTGACCATAAGTATGAGTGACTGTACGGGTGAGTGAGTGGATGTGTGTGTGTAGACCTAAGAATCAGTGAGTGGGTATGTAGTTATTGGTGTTGGAGTGTCTATAGTTTTGCGAATGGCAGTCTGTAATTTAGATTGGGTGTATCAAAGGTTATATTAGGGTGTGAGGAGGTGCATCAGATTATCACGTGGATGATGTCATCAGTGATGTCATTTGAGATGTCATCAGTGATGTCATCAGTGATGTCACTGACCATGTCATGAGTGATGTAATATGTGACGTCATCAGCAGTGCATTGCGGGGCGCGAGTTATAGTTAGCTGAACTAACTATAACGGGGAATTTCACGGGTTTTGTACGAGTGAAATGTCCAACTAACTATAACTGTCCCTAAAACCTATGGTTTTTTCAGTGAATTTCAAAGGTTTTTTAAATGCTAATTTCTAACTATAACGTGTCTGAAACCTATGGTTTTTTCAGTGAATTTCAAAGGTTTTTTAAATGCTAATTTCTAACTATAACGTGCCTGAAACCTATGGTTTTTTCAGTGAATATATATATATATATATATATACATTTTTTATTGTAGATATGTATTAACAAATATGTTTATATTATTGGTGATTGTAATTAAAATTATAATAATACAGTTTGATGTAAGTGTTTTTTGCAAATGTATAATTAAGCATAATTATTAACAACCACTTGACTTTGAATTGTTTAAATAATCTATGTTTTTACATTTTTTACATTTTTAAGTTTAAGAATAATAGAAATATTTTAAAGATTATTTCTTCAATATTTTCTACACTATACTTTTTAAGTAAGATAAAGTATATTGCTATTTTTTAAACTACTATATTATTAGTAGCTGCTTTATACTTACTACATTTTTAAATCTCAATATTTTTGCTGTTAATAGTTTGATGCTTCACCCTAATTTATGAACATAGAAAATCGATATTTTGACCTAGGAGATTTTTTCGACAATATTCCATTATGCATCCTTCACTTCCACTAACACTGCATCTCCATCTATTGTACTTCTGGTTGTCTTTTCTCCCACCATACTCCACCTCATGAATCCGCACATTAACTCTGTGTTTATACTTCCCCTTTTTTCCTTCTGCTGACGTCTCAATTTTCTCAGCTCATCTGTGTTTCCCCCATTTCCCTTGAACATTATTGTCTCCTCCTTGTTATCAATCTTTCTGCCTCTTACTTGGCCAGCTCTATTTTGTTCCCTGAGACAGCTCTTTGCATATCATTTCACAAATCTGCTAACATGCCTTGATTTCAAAGAATAAGCTTATGCAAAGAGGCACAGGGGCACATTTTTGCCGCTAAAGTGGCGATATTTTTATCTCCCTATTAGCAAGCTGTCGCTAACAGGCGTTAGCGACAGCTTTCTAGCGATAGCGGCCCGTTTTTTCATCGCCAAGCATGTTAGCGATATTTAACGCTAATGACATGCAATGTAGGCGTTCCCGTGCAAAAAGGCACGCAAACACCACTACTCCATATTACCAAGGGGCTCCTTGAAATTCCAAAGAGCAAAAAAACTGGCTCTAACTCGAGTTAGAGCCAGTTACTTAAGACCAGAAAATAGCTGGTCTAAAAAATGGAGATAACACTTGGGCCCATATCTCTGCAGGTTTTGGTGTTGGCCAGCGCTGCAAGCAATGTTGCAGCGCTGCCCTGCGACAAAACTACAGTGCAGGTATGCGCACAATCAATAAGATAGTGCGCATTCCTGTGCCCCAGTCATGAAAAGTGTTGCTGCCCTGCGACAAGACAGCGTTGCAACACTTCTCACCATGCCCTTCTTGCGACAGCATGGATGCGCTGTATTCACTGGACAGCGCTCCATGATGCAAGTAATGACAGATACGTCTGGAATTCTGATGTATCTGTCTGCGCTAAAGTCACGCATTGCTGCAGTTGTGTCACAACCATGTCGCAACTCCAGCAATGCATGGGGCCAGCCTATCCCTGTGGCACTGCGTCACCCTCACGCCTGCCATCAGGCAGGCAGAAGGTACTGACGCAGTCTCGTTCATGAGGGGTGCCCGAATGTCGGCGATGTTGGAGATCCATCGGTGGCGGTTGCGGGCTGAGGTGTCATCGTTTGCAAGCATTGGTGGAGTGTTGGGGCCTGATTCACAGAACTAACTTACGTCAAAAACGTAAAGTTAGTACTTTTTGGTATTCACAGAATGAACTTACTCATTTCGGTATTCACAGAAGTTAGTAGTCCTAACTTTAGGACTCCTAAATGCCTTCTGTGAATACCGAAAGTCTTAAAGTTAGGATTTTTCTCAGTTTAGGAGTAGTAAAGTTAGGACTCCTAACTTTAGGACTCCTAAATGCCTTCTGTGAATACCGAAAGTCTTAAAGTTAGGATTTTTCTCAGTTTAGGAGTAGTAAAGTTAGGAGTCCTAACTTTACTGCTCCTAAACTGAGAAAATCCTAACTTTAAGACTTTCGATATTCACAGAAGGCATTTAGGAGTCCTAAAGTTAGGACTACTAACTTCTGTGAATACCGAAATGAGTAAGTTCATTCTGTGAATACCAAAATGAGTAAGTGTATTTTGTGAATACCAAAAAGTACTAACTTTACGTTTTTGACGCAAGTTAGTTCTGTGAATCAAGCCCTTGGTGTGGAGGGAGTTGACAAGAGGTTCTTTGGTGGCCTTGATCCAGCTGTGAGGGGGTGCGATGATGGCGGTGGCATCCGGTGGGCAAGGTGAAGACGTGATGTCACAAATGATGGCCGGTCCAGGAGAGTCCGGTGTTGTGGCTGTAGTTGAAGTTCCCGCTGGCGGAGGTGACATGCTCGACCGTGTGTCCTGCTATGTGGCTTGTTGATGTGACTTGCTGCTTGCGTCTGATGTAGCGGACCCTCCCCAGGACGGGGTGGTGTTCTGGCCACTGGGGTTGTCCAGGTGGAACTAGAGTTCGCCGAGTAGGATGTCATCAGTGGATGGGAGACCCTGGGGTGCAATGAGGTCTACATTGGTATTGGAGAATGGGGGGCCATGTCCCGGGAGGCCTGCACATGAGGGTGCGGCAGAGGATGTACTTGGGCCTGGTCCGGATCTGGGAGTTGAGGTGGTCCATGCTCACCCTTGGGTCATTAGAGTGCGTGGTCAGTTGAAGTGTGCTTCTGTAGGTGATGGCAATGCCTCCTCCTTGATGGTCAGGGTGCTCCTTACGGGTAATACTGCAGCCGTCAGTGATGGCGATGGCGATGTCTGGTCCGGAGCAGAGGCTGGTCCTGGCAGGCGAGTTGGCGTCCAGGGTTGATGGCAAGGAGGGTGCTGGTGTCATAGCGGTGGAGTGTCCAAGAGGAAGGCTCGTTGGTGCTGGGCGCGGTCCAGGGGCAGACGGACGCAAGCGGCGTAGCCTATGGGTTGCCTTTGGCACGGGAGACGACCATTACAATGCAGGCAGTACATCGTCAACAACGGAACTCCGACAACGCAGGTGCCTTTACATCGCCTGTGATTACAACGCATTGTGAGGTCAGTAAACAGGTAATTTAAAGTTTTTCAGGTGTGTATGGGTTTTGTGGTAAAATATGAAAAATGGGGTGCTTTTTGGGGTAAAATATGACATTTGGGGTGTTTTGTGGGGATAAAATATGAACATTTTGGCGTTTTTTGTGGTAAAATGTGGAAAATGGTGTGTTTTTTGGGGTAAAATGTTAAAAATGGGGTGTTTTTTGGGGTAAAATATGAAAATTTGGGGGTTTTTTGAGGTAAAATATGAAAATTGGGGTGTGCATTTGTCTCAAATGTGATTTTTGGGTGTGTTTTGGGGGCTCAAAAAGGGATTCCAGGATTCACGGTTGGGTTTGTGGTGCAAAGGTCAGTTTTGGGTTGCACTCACTGAAGTGGGAACTGTGATCTTTATGTCTCCGCTATGCAACACCTACTCTACTGTGCAATGTGCCTAGTATTAGTATGCATTGGAATGGAATGCGATGTTATGGCATGCGTCGCAACTACGTATGTGCCTTTGGCACTTGAGTGGTACGCCCGCTGTGCATGGGCGCACAGCGGCCACCATGGAGAAGTGCGTGGGGGGGGCTGGACAGCTGTGAGGTGGTAAATGCTGGAAAGAACACTGGATGGTGTATGGACGTGGGGATGTGTGTGTGAGCGGGTGTTGTTAAAAATTTATTGAGGGAAGTCTTACCTCTAAGCCGTGTCCCGTGTCATCGTAGCTCCTGCTCTCCTGCGTCTGCTTCCAGGAAAAGGAAGTAGGCAGCCAGTCTCCCTCCCCTGAGTCAATCACAACGCTGCGATGCGGCGGTGGGATTGGTAATTGCCAACGGGACAAGTCATGCAGCCAGGGGCCGGAGGGGTGGGCATGTTCTACATGCAAGCTGTAATGCAGCCTGCATTGCGAACAGGGAAGTGCGCATGACTGCTTTGGGCGGCCTGAGTGGGCCGACCAAACAGTCATTGCGCACTTGAGTGGGCATGCCAATCCGCCCATGCCCTACCCATCCTCCCACCCCCTGAGGATACATAGCATGATCACATCAGTTAGTTATCCCTTGTATTTCACTTTTTAATCTGTTTTTTAGGCTTCTCTGAGCCTGCACTTCCCGCCGCTTCTGCCCCTGCGGCCCGCACCCCTGTCCTCGCCCATTCCCGCTTCCCGGCTGATCGTTCCTCCACCGTCCCCTACTTAATGGCGGCTGCTGCGCGGTCACGCAGCGGACGTGCACCACTGGCGTGCAGAAGGTGCGCCTAAGCCAAGCCCAAATGCGCCCGTCCATGACCCGACCGCGACCAGCGCCAGAAACCCTGGATCCCGGGCCACCCACTGCTACAGCACAGCCACCCTCCACGCACTCAACCCCGGAAAAGTCAGAGACTGCCAACAGGCATCGCCAAACACGACCCACGCCCAGTTCTCCTGCCTCCACTGCCGCCAGACCTTAACCACCACCCCGGACTCCAACCACGCCGACGCCAGCACCGGGGACACCCTAAGATGCATCCTCCTCAACGTGCGCTCTGTGCACAAACACGCCATGGAAATCTGGAACCTACTCGACTCTCTCTCGCCCGACATCGCCTTCTTCACGGAGACCTGGACCAACGCCTCCTCTGCCCCCGACATCAACACCGCCATCCTGGACGGATACAAGATCCAGAGGAAGGACTGCCCCAACCACCCGGGAGGGTGCCTCGCCATCGCCCACAAGAGCACCCTCCTTCTCACCACCTCCAGCAAAACCTTCCCCTCCGCCGAACACCTGCACTTCCAGATTCAGACTAGCCACAACTCCACACTCCGAGGAACCCTCGTCTACAGACCCCCTGGACCCCGGACACCCTTCGCCACCACCATCACCGACTTCGTCGCACCCCACACCATCGCCTCAATGAACTTCCACCTCGACAACCCCAGTGAACCCCAACTCCACCATCCTTCGTGACAACCTCGCCAACATCGGACTTAAACAACTCGTCACCACACCGACCCACAGAGCAGGCAACACCCTCGACCCCATCTTTGTGGCAGGAAACAGCGTTCACTTCAGCCACACAACGCAACCGCCATGGACCGCCATGGACCAACCACCACTGCGTACACTTCGCCGTTGACGAACTCAAGGCACTCAAACCAGCCCCACGCACACCACGGAGGAACTGGAGCAAGGTTACTGACGAGCAACTCAACTCCACCCTCACCCGAGACAACCACACCTGGGCACCCGACGCCAACGTTGCAGCCAGATAACTCCACACTTGGATCTCCAACTGCGCATACGAGCTGGCCCCGCTACGCAACCCCGACAAACAGCGCCCCAGGTAAGCCGCATGGATCACCACCGATCTCCAAGAAGCATGATGCACCTGCAGACACCTGGAGAAGAACTGGGGAAACACCAAGACACCTGAAATCTACACCACCTACAAGGACGCCATGACGGACTACCACAACCAAATCAGAACCACCAAGAGGGACTTCATCCACAACTAAATCCTCGACAACTCCACCAACTCCAAGCAACTCTTCAGTGTCATTCATGAATTCACCAACCCACGCAGCAAAGCCACAGACATCACCCCGTCCCAAGACCTCTGCGATAAGCGTGGAACCTACTTCCTCCTCGAGATCAAAAAACTCTACGCCAGCTTTGGCAAACATCCACCAGACGCCACAGCCGGCCCCCCGCCCCCCAGACACACCAGCCAGCCCACCATCTCCGTCTGGGCGCCGGTCACAGCCGAAGACACTGCCTCGACCATGAAAGGCATCCACTGGGGGAATGCAAGATGTCGCAGTCTGGATGACCAACAGCTGCCTGAAGCTCAACACCGAGAAGACAGAAGCCTTTGTCCTTGGAACCACCCCTTCAGCACGGGACAACACCTGGTGGCCGCCACCCTTGGAAGCCCACCTACCCCCTCGGACCACACCAAAAACCTCGGCATTGTACTCGACTCATCCCTCACCATGAACCGACAGGTCTACGCCATCACCTCCAGCTGCTTCAACACCCTCCGCATCCTCCGCAAGACCTTCAAATGGATCCCCCCGGAGTCAAGGAAGACAGTCACCCATGCAGTCATCACCAGCAGACTGGACTATGGGAACGCACTCTACACCGGCATTTACAAGTCCCAACTCTGCCAACTCCAGACATTACAGAACACCACCGCCAGACTCGTCCTCGGCTTCCCCCGGCACGAACACATCAGCCAACACCTACGTACCCTGCACTGGCTCCCCGTGGAAAAAAGTCACCTTCAAAATCCTCACTCACGACTACAAATGCCTACAAAACAAAAGACCCAAATTCATCAACGACAGAATCAACTTCCACGTACCCAAATGAAACCTCCGATCTTCCAAACTCGCACTGGCCGAAACCCCACGCATCCACAGAGCCAGAGCAGGCAGAAGATCCTTCTCCCACATTACAGCCAAGACCTGGAACGAGCTACCGGCAGACATCAGATGCGCCCCCTCCCTGAACACCTTCAGGAAGACCCTCTGGACCTGGCTCTTCGGCTAACAGATCTGCGGCCCCCCCTCAGCACCTTGAGACCCTCACGGGTGTGTAGCGCGCTTACAATTCCCCTGATTGATTGATTGATTGAGTTATCATCATGTGATGATTGTTCCTCTTCTGCACTGCTTGAGGCGGTGGGGCAACGCTCTTCCGCCATAGCGGTTGAGCCGCCACTGGGGGTGCGTCATCTACGTGTGATAGGCATGAGCTACTCACCCCCCGGCCCTCCTGCGCTACGCGTCCCACCTTCTCCTTACCTGGACATTGACACCGTGGCGCAATCCACTGCACTCTCTCCAAATCTGTGACTGAGCCAGCAGGAGCCTCAGCCAGGTGTGATTTCACTGGGCTGGGTACAGCAGTCGCCGCCTAATCCGCTGGTGGACCTCCCGGTGCAGTTGATGCAGCAGGGCTCCCTTAGGTGTGTAGTTGCAGCGCTAAGACCACACAAGTTCGGCGTAGCACAGGGGCCTCACCCTCCACAGCATACGGCCAGCCCAACATCATCCGGCCTGTGATGCAGGGAGTCGGCACCCACCGTTGGTAATCCCCTCCGTGCACCCCGGTGTGGTGGTGGATTGTAGTATGCGATGCGGACCTCACTACGTTGGTGCACATGAGCGCCTCTACCATTAACTGCTCCAAGGTGCGCAAGGCGGACTTCTCACACAGGTCAGCAACGTGTCTCCATGCGACCTGCCAGACTTCACCACCAGGTACGGGCGATCGTCGCACATCAATGTCTACCGCCACGGCTCATCGACTCCACGGCTCCTCCGCATCCCACTCCAGGCTCCAGACGCAGGTCCAGCGAGGCATCCAGGCTTCAGACGCAGGTCCAGCAAGGCATCCAGGCACCAGACGCAGGTCCAGCGAGGCATCCAGGCTCCAGATGCAGGTCCAGCGAGGCATCCAGGCTCCAGACGCAGGTCCAGCGAGGCATCCAGGCTCCAGACGCAGGTCCAGCGAGGCATCCAGGCTCCAGACGCAGGTCCAGCGAGGCATCCAGGCTCCAGACGCAGGTCCAGCGCGGCATTCAGGCTCCAGACGCAGGTCCAGCGAGGCATCCAGGCGCCAGAGCAAGGTCCAGCGAGGCATCCAGGCTCCAGACGCAGGTCCAGCGAGGCATCCAGCCTCCAGACGCTGGTCCAGCGAGGCATCCAGGCTCTCATCCTGGTCATCCTGGATGTTGGGTGGCTTGAGGGGGTTGTTGATGTGTGCGGCACTTGGCCCTGGCTGCTCCAATCTGCATTTAACTGTTTTTTTGGGCATCTTTTCTCTGGGAGGGGGACTGATAGGCTATTTTTTCAAAGTCCTCACTTGCTGCCTAGCGTGCGTTTTTTTATCGCTAATGGGCTTATCGCTGGATTCTGCCCGCTATTGCCTGTTTTCCTATCTCCATTGCGCTGCAGTTAGCGGTAGTTTTAGCCGCTGATCCCTGTAGTTATCGCCTGTTAGCGACGTGTTGGTAATACGTCGCTAACAAGGCGATAACTTTCAGGGATCGACAGCAATAAAAAAACTGCTGCTAACTTGCGTTAGCGATAGTTATCGCCGTTCCTTGCTAATATGCCCCACAGTGTTTTACCTGTATGAATCATTCAGGAACACAGATTCTGGTCCTTATGATTTCATTTAGATCAACGAGATCAACTGTGTTCTCTTATTCAATGCATTCTAACACTAACCATTACGACTCTTTAGTACCCTCTCTCCTGCAGAACCAGCTGACTCCGCTGTTGCAAACAAGTGTCTCAACAGCGTCTCAGGTGAGAGTACTTAGGGATGGGCCAAGTGTGCATCCTCCAAACTTTAGTAGATGCACTCTTTGTTCTCCTCCTCTAAAGGAGGACCAAGCCTTCAATATTAATCCTTCCAGGGAGTGATGATAAAAATTGTGCAGCTGTATTCATGCTAAGTATGAACACAATCACACACTTTGGTGGTGCTGCATGCTGGGTTCCAAATAGGTCTCTGTGCAGTTCCCTTTCACTTTGTACAAAACAGCATTTTACAGATGAAAATGGTGTGTGTGGGTGACCAATGGTAGCTCTTCTCTTCCAGAATTAATATGTGCTCTCATTGAGCCAGACGCTTTTACATTCAGGCACCTCTGAGCTGATCAAAAGTGGGATGAAGGGTGTTCGTGTGTGTGTCTGTTTGTATGTGCGTGCACGTTTTAATTCTACTTTTTATGTTTTTTCTGAGAAATTCAGTTTCTCCTGCCATTTAGCCAATGTAATTTCTACTGACACAAATTGGTTGAATCGTGATACATTCAGGCACTTCTTTGAGCTGACCATCAAAAGTGGGGTGAAGGGTGTTTGTGTGTGTGTGTGTGCACGTTTTGATTCTACTTTTTATTTTTCTGTCAATTCATTTTGTCCTGCCAATAAGCCAATGTAAATGTAAATGTACTGACACAAATTGGCTGAATCGTGATAGTACACTGCATCCCTTAAGTTTAGAGCATATATTGATAGTTTATTCATCAAAAAGTATTTCCAGTGGGTAGTGATATTGTGACCTTAACCTTTATAGGGCCAGATGTACGACCCTTTCATTTAGCGCCTCGCAATTTGCGACTCATTGCGAGTCGCAAATTGCAAGGCGCTAAATGAAATGTACAACAGTGTGTTTACACTGTTTTGCGATTCCCAATGGGGTTGCAAATTGCGAGGCTCATTAATATTAATGAGCCTCTCGCAATTTGCGAGCCCATTGTGAATGCCAGCCCTCCCAGGGATGGTGGCCTGCTGGGTTCAGCAGACCACCATGTCTGGGACTGCTTTTTAATAAAACAGCTTTTTTTTTTTTTTAAATGCAGCCCGTTTTCCTTAAAGGAAAACGGGATGCATTTAAAAAAAATAATAATAACGTTTTCGTTTCATTTTTGAAGGGCAGGCAGTGGTCCCTGGGACCACTGCCAGCCCTTAAAAAATGATTTCGCATGCATTTGCAAATGGGAAGGGGTCCCATGGGGACCCCTTCCCATTTGCAAATGCATTACCACCTACTTGAAGTAGGTGGTAATTGCGAGTGTTTGCAAAACATTAGTACATTGTTTTGAGACTCGCAATTTGGAAGGGAACGCCCCTTCCAAATAGCGAGTCGCAAAACATATTTAGCGAGCCGCAAAAAAATTGCGACTCGCTAAATGGGCTATATACATGGCCCAATATGTTTTTGCATGCGCAAACGGGTTCACAAACCCGTTTGCGCATGCAAAAACGGGTCGTACATCTGGCCCATAGTTCACAAATCACGGACTTCCTGACTCCATTATTGCTCTGTAGTGAGAGAAGGGTTTTAATTTTGTAAGTAATGTGAGTGCATTGTGTTAACTAACCTATGGCATCGGACTCCACTGGACCGACCACAGCTGCGTCCACTTCAGCTTCAGAAAGACTGCGACCCACCACCACCCGCAACAGGCTCCCCGCCGGAGCTGGAGCAAGATCACCGCCGAGCAGCTCACCGCCTCCCTCAGCCAGAACACACCCACCAACACAACGGACCCAAACGAAGCAGCCAGCAACCTCGCCAAGTGGCTGACCGCCTGCGCCGACGACCTCGCACCACTAAAAAACCCTCCCAGCAGACCCGGAAGCAAGAAAACCCCTTGTTTCACCAACGAACTCAAGGAATCCAAGAAGAACTGCCGCACTCTCGAGAAAACCTGCCGACTCGACCAGACCACAGACAACAGGACCGCCCTCAAGCACGCCACCCGCAAACACCACCAGCTGATCCGTGCCACCAAGAAGTCGGCACTCAAAGAACGACTGGACAACAACGCCCATGACAGCAAGGAACTTTTCAGCATCGTCAAAGAGTTCTCCAACCCCAGCGCCGGAAACAACGACATCACCCCCTCGCAAATCCTCTGCAACTCACTCTCCGCGTTCTTCCACCGCAAGATCACCGACATACACAACAGCTTCGACGCACAAACAACGCACCCTACCGCCGAACCAACGCCCGCCACCACCACCCTCTGCAACTGGACCCCGATCAGCACCGAAGACACCACCCGCACGATGAACTCCATCCACTCCGGATCACCAACCGACCCCTGCCCACACCACGTCTTCAACAAAGCCGACGCCACCATCGCACCCCATCTCCGGGACATCATCAACTCCTCCTTCCACACCGCCACCTTCCCGGAGAGCTGGAAGCACGCCGAGCTTACCGCCCTCCTGAAGAAACCAACGGCGGACCCCACCGACCTCAAGAACTACCGTCCCATCTCGCTCCTTCCGTTTCCGGCCAAAGTCATCGAGAAGACCGTCAACAGACAGCTTGCCGCCTTCCTCGAGACGAATGGATCCCTCGACCCCTCGCAGTCCGGGTTTCGGGCCAACCACAGCACCGAGACCGCCCTTATCGCAGCCACCGACGACATCAGAACCCTAACCGACAACGGGGAAACAGCAGCCCTCATCCTCTTGGACCTCTCAGCGGCGTTCGACACCGTCTGCCACCGCACCCTAGTGAAGCGCCTCAGCAACATCGGATTCCGAGAGAAAGCACTGGAATGGATCATCTCGTTCCTCGCCGGAAGAACCCAGAGAGTCCGCCTCCCCCCGTTCAGATCCGAAGCCACCGAAGTCATCTGCGGCGTTCCACAAGGATCCTCACTCAGCCCAACCCTCTTCAACGTCTACATGAGCCCCCTCGCAGCCATCGCACGCCGACACAACCTCAACATCATCTCCTACGCCGACGACACCCAGCTGATCCTCTCCCTCACCAACGACCCCACCACCGCCAGAGCCAACCTCCACGACGGGATGAGAGACGTCGCCGACTGGATGAGGAACAGCCGCCTTAAACTGAACTCAGATAAGACGGAAGTCCTCATCCTGGGCTCATCACCCTCCGCCTGGGACGACTCCTGGTGGCCCCCGGCCCTGGGCACCGCGCCCAAGCCAACGGACCACGCACGCAACCTGGGCTTCATCCTGGACTCCTCCCTGTCGATGACCAGACAAGTCAACGCCGTCTCATCTTCATGCTTCAACACCCTGCGCATGCTCCGCAAGATCTTCAGATGGATCCCCACTGAAACCAGGAAGACCGTCACCCAGGCACTCGTCACCAGCCGACTGGACTATGGGAACACCCTCTACGCCGGAACCACAGCCAAACTTCAAAAGAGACTCCAGCGCATCCAGAACGCCTCCGCACGACTCATCCTGGACATCCCCCGACACAGCCACATCACCGTGCACCTGAAAGACCTGCACTGGCTCCCCGTCAGCAAGAGAATCACGTTCAGACTCCTCACCCACGCACACAAGGCCCTCCACGACCTGGGCCCAAAGTACCTCAACGACCGCATGACCTTCTACACGCCCACACGCCAGCTACGATCAACCAGCCATGCCCTCGCCACCGTACCACGCATCCGCAGAACCACCGCCGGAGGAAGATCCTTCTCCTACCTGGCAGCCAAGACCTGGAACTCCCTCCCCACTCACCTTCGGCGAACCCAGGACCATCTCTCCTTCAGGAAGCAGCTCAAGACCTGGCTGTTCGAGCAGTAACTTACCCCCTCCCCCAGCGCCTTGAGACCCTCCCGGGTGAGTAGCGCGCTCTATAAATGCCGTGATTGATTGATATGTTAAAGCTGTGTCAGCCCAAACAATAATAGACTTTGGAGGTGGCTGTAAATATTTCATGAATAAACTCAAACACTATAGATATGCTATGAATACATGCCCGGGGATTACACTGGAACATTTTATGTCCAAATGTAAAATTATTTAAGACTTGGACATAGAATTGTGCTAACAAATGATACACGTGAACCTTTTACATCATATTTTTACATCATTCATCTGCAAAATCATTTATCCATGTAGATTTAAAATGGAAAAGTCACTGGTCATTGACAGAAAGATTGTCAAGTATATAAGTAGTGTGGGTAAAAGTTCTGGCTCCTTTTCAATACAATAGAGTCTCTGAATGCTCGGTTTCTCATTGGCCCTGTACGACTTCAGCTTCTCTTTAAGTTGCAAAGTAATTGGCAGTCCCTGAAAGATCACCGAAAATAATGTGTTAAGGTCACCCTCTGCCTTTGAAGAGGAGATGTTTATACAGATGCTGAAGTCTAATTGCCCGATTTGGGGTCAGAGGTCATACTATTATTACAAACATCAAAAACTTCAGTGGTTTGCCTCAATGAAAGAGCATTAATATTTGGAATGATAACAATAATATTGTTTGAGACACTAATTGTATCTGCAGCCTTTGAAAGGAAGCTATAACCCTACATCTGACTACAGAGAGAGCAGCTCAGCCCTGGCTGTCGCTCTTCCCTAATGCTGACTTGAGAGGGCTGCAGCTGGTCCTACATAGGGCCATTATGCAATCACGAGTCTTAATGTATTAACGATTGAGTGAAGGGGCGCTGGTGGTCACGGGGGTCCGATGCCTGCAGTGATGAGGTCAAGTGGAATGAAGATCTGAGACAGGAATCCGGGATTCGCTCGCGGTACTTTGTCTCACAGTGGAAACAGGAAGCAAGTAAAGTACAAATATATAGTCTGTCAGTGAACGGGAAATATCCCGGCAGCGCCATCTTGACCTCGTTGACCCTGTATTGCCAGAGTTCATACACGCTTCATGTTCCCATGTATCTTGGCACTTAGCTACTTTAGAACTAATTTAGGGATATCCCCGTATCCTGTCCACCTTCGCTTCTCTAATTTAACTTAGCATAGAACAATGTGGCTCCTTCAGAAAAGTTCATTACTGCAGATCGTGTAGGGATTTCCCAGAGTAGTGCAGGAAACTTCTGATCTATTCGGGACAGAAACAGACACAGAGATAAAAAGGGCGCGAAAATCGCAAAATGTAGTAAAAACTGCATCACTTAGCGTGGTCTAAAACCGGTACTCTTAGCGGTTCCAGACATGCTTTTCACATGGTCGCTGTATGGTAATTTGGCAATATTTATAATAGGAAATCATTTGAAACATATCCTAGCAGGGGGCCTATAATTCAGCCATGTGAGATTTGCTGCATGTCGTTCCACTCTAAAGCTAAAGAGAGCAATCAGGCCTGTTCAAAACGTTGGTATAGAGATTTTTTTCGAGGTGATCTGGAAGAAATAAAGCCGCCCCAAGAGCATTTTCATGGAATTAATTATTGTATTCAGTTCTCAGTTATGATCCAGTCAACAACCCCTTCTTGTGTTTATAGACTTGGAGCCCCAGAAGTAGTTGCTAAAGAAGTTTCGAAATAATCCTTGGGGATTGGGGAGCCAGGCAAGCAAAAGAAATGAAAACACTCGAGTCCAATGCATGTATCAACAATAAATCACAATTCCTGGTGCCTTCATGTGCTGTTCTGGGTACTTAACCAGTACAGCCCTTTATACTTTATGAAAACAAATGTCAATGTTGTAAAATATACACTCAGCATTTACTGTTCATTTTCTTACAGATGTATTCTTTTTTTTAGGTTTCGCCTGCATAGTGCTTGCGCTGTGCTTTTGAAATTTATTGTATTCAATCTAAATCTTAAAAGGGGCTTACATCCCGCCTCCTTGCTTTCTTGCTTTTCATTGGTTCCTGTGCTTGCCACTCACCTTTCCTCAGCTTCTATTGGCTGTAGCATACATTTCCTGTTGTTCCTCTGTGTGTTTGCTCTTATCAGTTTCCCGAGGCCGAAGTACTTCTTTTCCATCCACGGACCTTCTTTGTGAGACTGCTCTTTTGATGTGGAGAAAGGCCAGCGTTTTAGTGTTCTTGCACTCTAGCGTGCACCTCTGGTACACGGCACTTCCTGTTTCTTCAGCCGTGAGCCATCATAATCTCCCATGGCTACACTAGAGTAAAAGCCTCTGTGAAACCAGGAGCTGCAGGCTCCGCTCGCAAGGGCATTCACCGGTCCCCCACTCGCCCCCGCAACAGTGCACTCACCAGTCCCCCTCCCCGCAACAGTGCACTCATCACTAGCACCCCGGCTGTGATTACTAAGGAAACGCTACTTCCCACAGTCAACAAAGCTTCGCACAGGTCGTCTCAGGGTTGCATTGTCCTTATTAAATAGCGTAATGTACTAATTAGCATGCTTAAAAAAACAATAAGCACTTGATCAGGTGTAGCGCACATAAAATACAAACAAGTATTCTGGGTCAATTATATCGAAACACAGTGTTCTTACAATGGACGTTTCCTAAGGGCTGGTTACTTTAAAAAATTTGATTTTAGTCAAACACGAAAATTTCCTCGTGAGGTGAATGCCATGTCACGCGTGCCGGACCACTGACTCCGTATGCTATGTTATGCCATTTCTCGCTGTGGGAGGTACCAAATTTTACTCCGTTGAGAAAGCATTTACTGAGGAGGTGGATAACGAGATCACAGAAATGTTGCAGTGAGGGGTAGTGGGGGAAGGGCAGGAAAGCAATCGCTCCATTATGAACCTTGCTTATATTTTCAGACCCCTCTGACTGCAGTGATCTTTACTTTTCCTCTTAAGACCCTTTTCTGTCGACTAAGGGAGAGCGTGCAATTCTTCATACTCTTGTATTGAATTCTGGTCAAATCACAGCTGTTTTGTTTCAGAGACCTGTCAGATGCAAGGGTGTTCGGAGGAGTTGACTGCTTCGACAGTCAGCAGATGTAGAGAGGAAGTGAATACTAACTTAATACGGTTGAGTGCCTCGCTTCTATCTATAGATCACTTTTGGGAAGGGGTACCAGGGGCAGTCTTCACAGGCTTGTCCCGCCCAGGGTGCACGAAAACATACTGCTAATAGCACAGTTTGCAAATAATTATATTTTTCTAAACAGTACTGCGATGCTGACTCCTTTCTGTCTCTGGACTCATGTCTTCACTTTAACTGGTTGATTTTGTTAAGTAACATATTTTGCCAACAGAAGCCACTCTGTTCGACCCCAGGGCTCTGGCAAGTAGAATCATGCATGACATTTACACAATTACAGTGTGTGGACTCTGGGAATATGTTTTTTTATACCAAGCACAACTTATTGCTATGGTTTCTGAAAGAACAATGATTATTGGCAAATGTTTGCGGTTCACAAAGCTGAAGTTTTTAAACCTATCTAAAGGTCTGATTACCTCTACTGAAACGTATGATTTATAGTTGTTACATTCCAGTAGTAGCATTTCCTATTGATGTTATTCGCTGCTTTTTTCGTGGCAAGTTTCTTTTTGCTTTTGTTTGACAATATCGTTATTACAAGTTTCATGAACTAGAATATATTGGACCCAATTCACAAAGGCAATCTGAGACAAAAGTCTAATGTTACGTCTTTTGGTATTCACAGAGGTCATTTAAGAGTCGTATCTTTATGTCCACAGTCAGGCCGGAATCTCCGGCTCAAGCCATACTCTCCGGATCAGGACGGAATCTCCGGCTCGGGCCAGATTAAGTATAATCAATGGGCCGGAACCCAATTACTACAAAAAGGAACATTAGGAACGTGAGATAAATGGTAGAGAAGGTCATGAAAATCAGTTTGGGCAGGGAAAAAGATGTGGCCAGACACTGCATCACATCCCAGAAAAGTTTGCTCCTTTGCATCATGGTACATGCAGTCCACAATTTGTTTCCCCCTCAGTGTTGACTGTAATCTGATCCATCATCACCAATGTTAATAATCTTGCATATCGTGAATGGAGTAGGATTGCTTCTAAAATCCAGTTCTCGAAACCTCTGCTGAAAATGTCATCTGCCACTCCTTCTTCCTTAGTCCCAGTCTAAAACCTTAATTTAGAGTTTGGCGGAGATGGTACTCCATCACAACTGCAATGAAGTAATCTCTCTGCCAAACTGAAGGTCTTCAGTATGTCAGCGCTGGAGACTAATCTGTCTCCGTCACTGACACACTCTTCTGATGGCCTAACATAGCAAGGGCTTCGAGAGGTTTGGCCATTTGACTGCCCACCAATTTAGACTGTATGGTCAAATTACTAGTTTTTTACCTTCACATGCTGCCATCAAAAACGTGGTGGTAAGTGAAAGTAAAAATGTTCAAATGGCCCTAGAGTTTTCATGGGTTAAAACTCCCATGTTGAGGGGGTAATTAGTTGGTTTTATTTTCAGAAAGAAAATCCCGCTTTCAGATTTTGTTTTTGAAAAATAAAGAACTTATTGAAAGTGTGACACACAGCACCATCATGTTTACTGAGCTGTACAGCACAATTTTAATACATGGGCAGGAAATGCCATGATGGCGGTTCCTGCCAATGCAAGAGATGCCTCCTGGGGTGGCGGAACTTCTCTAAATGTGGACGGCGGTTACTCCATCAAGGCAACTGAGTATTTAACTTCATTGCCCTGATGAGTAAATTCCACACTACTAAGTCTAAATCAGCCTTTGAGTCTTAGAACCTTCTGTTTAGCTGTACTATGAATGAACCTCCAATCCCAGATTCTAATCACATTCCCTCAAACTGTGATGATGATGGGCTCGAATCTGAACTGCTGCAACTGACTTAAAACATGTTAGTAAACTCAATAAATAGATTATGTCAGATGAATATTGTTGGGGGCTTAATTCATCATACCTCCTTGGGGACAATTCTGAATGAACCTGTGAACGTGTTTTTGGCTAGAATGGGGTCACAAGTGTCCTAATATTTCAGAACACATATCCACTGGTAGAAATGGGGGGTCTCTAGTTGGCAGGTAGTTACCCTGTCTAAGTAGGGACCCTTCTTCCTAGTCAGGATAAGGGGTCTACACTACTGAAATCCCCTGCTCACCCCCTTGGTAGCTTGGCACGAGCAGTCAGGCTTATCGCAGAGGCAGTATGTAAAGCAATTGCACATAACCAACAGTAATACAGTGAAAACACTACAAAGGGCACCACACCAGTTTTAGAAATATATTCAATATTTTATCTGTGCAAACAAGACCAAAACGATAAAAATCCTGACTGCTCGTGCCAAGCTACCAAGGGGGTGACCCTTGGTAGCTTGGCACGAGCAGTCAGGCTTATCGCAGAGGCAGTATGTAAAGCAATTGCACATAACCAACAGTAATACAGTGAAAACACTACAATGGGCACCACACCAGTTTTAGAAATATATTCAATATTTTATCTGTGCAAACAAGACCAAAACGATAAAAATCCACCATACAGTTCTTAGAAATTTTAATAATCAAAAATAGACTTAAAATACAGTTCCTTGAAGTTGATAGTTCCGTCCGGGGCTATCACGGCATCGTGAACAACAATTCCAAACAGTTCTGGCTGACCGCCGTGTCGCGGGCCAGCTACAGTGTCGGGGAGACCTCCGAAACAGTACCTTCAGAAATGCAGGGCGTTGGTGACCTCACATTGAGCTTTGAAGAGCCGGCAGGCATCGGTTCTGGAGGTCGGTGCTGGAGTTGTCTGGCCCTTGAAGTCACACGCATTGCAGATCGAACTCCTCATGCTTGAAGTTGGGAGAGCCGGCATCGACAGGCGTCGGGGCTGTGGTGCAAAGTGCAGTGGTGCCCTCAGGTCGCAGTGCAGTCAGCTCGGTGACGGTCGCCCAGCGGCGTCAGTGAGACCAGGGCTGCGGTGCGAAGTAATGCGGTGCTCGTTGCGGTGCTGGCAGGTCACGGTGCAAGCAGCGGCGTCATCATTGCGGAGGCGCTTACTTCGGCTGACAAACCGGAGTCAATGGCGGTTGCGTTGGTAGACCAAGGCTGCGGTGCGGGATGAGGGCAGTGTGTCATGTAACTTATGAGCAGTGCCCTCGAACCACGGTGCAAGCAGCAGCGTTGATGTTGGCGTGGTGCAGCGTCATCAGGAATACGAGGGTGGCGTTGTGATGCGAGGCGGTGTGAAGTGTGGTGCCTACAGCGGCTCTGTGGCGGCACAGAGCATCGTCGTCGGTGAGACTAGGGTTGCGGTGCAGCAGTGCCCTCTGCAGTGCCTTCAGGACACAGAGCCAGCAGCGGCATTGGTGACGGCATCAGATTGCTTTTTCTTTTGTTGCAGCACAATACACACTGTTCCCAGTGCTGGTAGCAGATGAACTTGAAGTCTTTGCTGTTCCTGAGACTTCTTGAACAGGGGGCAAGCTCTACCTCAAGCCCTTGGAGAAACTCAAACAAAGAAGTTGCAGAAAGTTCAGTCCAGTCCTTTCTCTGCCGAAGACAGAAGCAGCCACTGTAGGCCAACACAGCAAAGCACATAGCAAAGTGGTGTTCCTCCTCACAGCTTCTCCAGCTCTTCTTCTTGGCAGGTTTCAGAGTCCAAAAGAGTTCTCAGAAGTCTTTTATCTCCCTGAGACTTCTAACAGGTGGCAAGCTCTACTTCAAGCCCTTGGAGAAAACTCTAACAGCAGGATGATGAAAGTACAATCCAGTCCTTTCACTGCCCAAGACAGAAGCAGCAAGCAGTAGGCCAACACAGCAGAGCATGCAGCAAAGTGGCAGTTCCTCCTGACAGCTTTTCCAGCTCTTCTTCCTGGCAGGGTCCTTAGTTCAGCAGTAATCTAAAGTTCTGGGCCCCAATATTTATACCTCATTTTCCTTTGGTCTCTTGTGGCAAAAGTCTCTCAGCTCAGTCCAAACCAGTTCTGTCTTCTCTGGCCCAGCTTCCTGGCAGGAGGTGGAGACAGCATTGTGCAAGGGAGACAGGGCCTATTCAGGAGCAAGGGAAATCTCCTCCCACCACTCTAATTGCAGGCCAGGTCTATTCAGGTGCTAGTGAAATTCCTCCCACTACTCTGAATGCAGCCCAGGTCTATTCAGCCCAGCCCTGACACATCTAGGAAAGGCAGGACACACCTCAACCCCCCAGTGGCTGTCTAGAGTGAATGCACATCCCCAGCCTCTGCCACTCCAAAGCCAGACAGTCAATACACAACCCAGTAGAGGCACACAGGATGGCTAAGCAAGAAAATACCCACTTTCTTAAAGTGGTATTTTCAAACACACAACATAAAAATCATCTTTACTAAAATATGCATTTTTATATTCTGAGTTTAGGCATACTAAACTCAATTTCTCTATCTTGCCCCAATGGGAAGTTATACTTGTAAGATGTTACAAAGTATCTCCCATTCTATCATATGGGACAGATAACCTTTCCATGGTGAAAAACGAAATGCACAGTATTTCACTATCAGGACTTCACACACACCAGTACATGTCCTACCTCTCACATACACTGCACCGTGCCCACAGGGGTACCTTGGGCCTACCTTAGGGGTGACTCACATGTAATAAAAGGGAAGGTTGTGCCTGGTAAGTGAGTGCACTTGCCAGGTTGACATGGCAGTCACAACAGTGAGCAGACACTGCAGTGGCAGGTCTGAGAACCCTTTGAAAGACTGCTTATGTGGGTGGCACAATCAGTGCTGCAGGCCCACTCGCAGCATTTGATTTACAGGCCCTGGGCACACATATATACTACTCTTTACAGAAAGCCGGCAGAACGTAACTCATTGCTTCTGTACAATAGCCACCATCCAAGGGGTCTACGTGACAATCTGCCCTTTGGACAGTTCTTGAGGATACGCTGGAACTGTTCCAAAAAAGAAGACTATATGAAGGAATCAGAAGAATTGAGCGACTGTCTAGTGGCGGGGGGCTACCCAAAGAGATTGGTCAAACAGGCTCGCTAGAGAGCCTGGTTCAATCCCAGAGAAACACTGTTGACTGCAAAAACACGTGAAAATGACCTACCACAGAGGATGATTTGTGTCACTACATTTTGTACCCAAAGTCACACAATCAAGAAGATCATTAACCAGCACTGGGGCCTAATCTCCAATGATTTGGAACTATATGACCCACTGATGCATTTTTTCAGAAAGGGAAAAAGTCTGCGAGACCATGTGGTACGGTCTCTTCTAGACCCCCCTGATGAACCTTCCATTCAATCTATGTGGGGCCAACCAGCACCATTGGGCCACCATAAGTGTGGCCACTGTAAGGCGTGTAAATTGGCTATCCAAACAAAACAATTCATCAACAAACAGCACGTAATAGATTTAAAATCTTTCACCAATTGTAATTCATCAAACGTGATTTATGCCATTGTCTGCCCTTGCGAGAAAGTATACGTGTGCCAAACTCAACAAAAGGTGAAAGCACGTATACTCCAACATTGCAGCAGGGTCCGCTGTAGTGTACCAGGAGCTCCTCTGGTTGATCATTTCCAAAACACCCAACATGAACCAGAAAGTTTAAAGTGGCTAGTCTTGGAGAGAGTTACACTTGGAGTCAGAGGAGGGAACATTCAATCTATCTTGAACGTCCGAGAATGTAAGTGGATGCACCTTCTGGATACAATCCATAATGGGTTGAACGAGTTGGATGCAAGCAGTGCGCAGCTATCTTGCCTAATTTCGGAATAATTGTGGTTTCCTTATTGTCTTCAAATTTCCCCCTATTGCAATGAGTTTTATATGCACCATAAATGACACAAACGTGCCATGTACTATACCAACATATTATATACTTTAGAGACTATTGCAATTTTTTTGACTGTGTATCATGCACGTGAGAATTTTAACTAATAACAGAATAAATGTATGCCTTTTTATATACTCGCGTTCTATGTTAAAAACTGACGCTAGGTGACCATCTACACGCCATGTTAACACAGTGCAAAAACAGTGCACAATTATCTGTATGCTTTGGAGATATCCCTTGCAATAAGCCATTTTTTTTACCACCTATTAAGTGCACATGTTAAGTATTTGCAAAAGAATACATGCTAGACCATATAACAGGTTGCCAGTTACAATTATTACATCTGCTTGCACGTGTATTTTCATTGAAAGTGTTTTTCCTTCTACTGTTGATATACAAATGCCATGACGTAAGCCTATGAGCAATTTTAATTGTCACATACAAAATATAAACGTTGCCTTCCTCGCGCTGTAACAGATTTTCCCATTTACAAATCAGTCCCTTTGGAACTATTAAAAGGTGTAATTCCAAGGTTCCCCGTTTTTCCAAATAACCACTGTCACAGATGAAGTCTTCCTCGCAGCATCACCCAGGTGGCCGCGCCCCTTTTGTCAGCATTCAGCGTCTGCCAAGGCACAGGCCACGAGCGCAAGTCATGATGACTCAGTATATAAGGCCTTTTGATCACAGTGCTTCCGTTCCGATGCAGAGAACGGATGCACGTTATTTTGAGGTATTTTCATTGCACCCGTTTTTACTTTCAGTATTAGCCTGTCTAATTCCACCGAGTTAAACTTTGGAGAAAGGGCTAAGTAATTAATTTTTACCCTTTTCTGCATTTAGAAACCTGGTAACACAGTGGCCTATGTGAATTCTAACTACCACTTAAGGATTTGCGAGGTAATGTGATCTGCTTTCACAACCATGTGTTTTTTTCGACAACCTTTTAAAGTCTCAGGGGCATATTACCAAGAACGGCGTTAAAACTATTGCTGCTTTAGCGGCAGGAAACTGCCGCTAAAGCGGCGATAATGGGCTTGATAATATGCCCTTGAGAACTCCAATACAAGCCCATGTTCTGGTGTAAACATGGGCTTCTATTGGAATTCTCAAGGGCATATTATCAAGCCCATTATCGCCGCTTCAGCGGCAGTTTCCTGCCGCTAAAGCGGCGATAATTTTAACGCCGTTCTTGGTAATATGCCCCTCACATTTCTGTTAGGAGTGGTGACTAATCTTTGGTCCTCTGGTTGTTATTTTCTCACAGTGATTGGGAACCTTTGGATTTAATCGTGGCCCCTAATTTGAAGTGAACGTTTTTGAAAACATTTTCAAAGGAATACAATGGAAATGTCTATTGTCTAATAAGTAAGTCCAGAATAATTCTGTGTGATGTCTTACATTAATCTCAACTAAATTCCAAATCCCTTTGTAATTCACTGATGGCGTCCAACCCTCCCTTCTTTTTAGGTTGCCATCTATCCGCTCTTTGACCGGGGAGCTTACAGGCCCACCACTATCATTCAAACCACCAAACCAAGGTGGTTCACGGTAATTTAGTTTCCTTAATCATTTCTAGATTGTATACCTAAAATCACGATAAGTCCTAAGTATTTCCTTGTTAAATCCTTAGGTGCCCCCTTTTCAGTCCTGAGGAAGACCCCATTGTAAGGATCAAAGGATACCTACGCCAGTTGGGGGTCGAAACGTCGACATTGTGTTGTATACATGCCAGTGCGGGCAACAGTGCTTTTTCACTGTGCTGATTCAGCGACATAATGGCTATTATTCATTTTGTTTGTATTTAATTGTCATGTTGGACGAACCTCTTCTTTGAGAATAATACTTTTGATGTATGTACTGTCACTCCCTTCCGCCCTTATTTTACCCTCACTTTGCACATGAATCCTTCCTTCTCCCATTCCACATATTCGGGGCACGTTTGTGTACATATGGTCCAGATGTTGTGCTGGATTTTGAGCAGTCTGATCGATGTTCAATACAAATAAATAAACATTTGACAAGAATTACATAGTTCAAGTAATCTAATGGATGGTACGGCATCAATATTTGTGTTTCTCTAAACTGTCCTACTGGTACCGTCTATTTTTATACTGCTAATTTACCCAGGTCCTGGTGGTTTAGCTGGATCATACCCCCTTTTTTGTAACTAGTCTTTCTTTAGGCAGTCTCCCAGGTCCCACTCCCTCCTCACTACCAGCCATAGTGGTTATTCCCCATTGACTATACTCCACATCCAGGGTAAGGCCCACAAGTAGTCCGAGTCTCAAAGTCCACAAAAACAGAGTTCCTGAGCGTGCCCCTTCCACAGGTGCTGGAGCAGCTGCAGCCAATTCAGGTGAGTTTCCTGCTTGGGCACAAACAGGTTGAACTCAGTGGTAGAAGAGGGCCTCCCATGTGGTCGTGCCTCCACAGCGACTGGAGATTCTCAGCAGCTCCTCCTCTTTGCAGGGTAAGTTGATGTTTCCTCCTATGATGGAGGGAGGGTGATGATACAAAGCCACTGGTGTGAATCCTTCATCCCAGACAGGTGCACAGGGATCCACAGGAGCTTAACTGCTCTCAACGACTACTCTGACCAGGTTACACAACTTGCTGGTTCTGGTGACCTTCTCTGGCCCATTCAGACTCCAGCCCCATTGGCACAGTGAAGTCCTTGGTGGCGGCCCCTCCTAGCATATGGGGTCGCGGGCCACTACCTCACATAGGCTATGGCCCTTACCGCATGGCTTTCTTCTCACAGTGGCCCGTCCTGGCACATGGGGTTTACTTCTCACGGAGCACGGGTTCCAGCCTGCTCAGCACTTCAATGCACATGGCTCAGTTCACGATGGTTCTTCTCTAGCAGACGAGGGTCACTGACTTCATTCTGCACAAGGGCAATGACCCAATAGGTGCAGCAGTCATCTCCTCACACCTCGCAAAGGGATCCCACTTGACACGGCTTCCCACTGGTCCTGGCTCCCTCCAAATCTGTCCCTTGCCTCACAGTAAACACTGGTCTTGGCAAGCAACCAGGCACTGGTACTCCACGTTCCAGACCATGTGGTCCTGGCTTCTCTGATTGATGTCTCCTCACCCAGCAGGGAGACTAGCAGGTCTTGGCCCCCAGTCCTGGTCACAAGCAGAATTCTTGCATTTCTTCCCCTCCCCACACAGCCCGCCTGGCTGCTTAGCAGATGACAATTGTTGGGGTGTCAGGCTCCCCTTCTTATAGTCCATTTCCAGACACCAAAAGTAATTTAGAGTCTGAGTCTTTGAAGTTTATGTTGGAGGTCTACTTTTGAAGTGCCCACTACTCTGCTCTCTTCTTCCTCTTGAAAGCAGTCTGTCACAGCAGGAGCGACTCCAAAGCTTATAGCCCCAGAACACAGTTCATGGGAGTGACTAGAGTTCACACCTGGATGTCAGCCACAGTGAAATGTGTGAAAAAAGGTTAGCCCAGGGTCCCAGCCCTACCCCTTATGATCCTCTTATCAACCCCATCTCCTTCCTGAGATGTGCTCAGGCCCCTTCCTTGTGACCTTTCTCTGAATCAAAGAGCACGCTTTGAAGCGTACAGGGGAAGCCTGGCTCTCCTGGCTCCGGTGTGTGTCCCACCCAGCTAACAGGAATGCAGCAATAAACAAACCTGTCTGGGGGGGATTTTTATATTTCCTCTCCATTTTTAACAAGCAGGCCTGGGTCTCCCAAAATAAAATTCAGGGCCCTCCATGTACTGTACTATCCACAGGCACACATATACCCAGTGCATGTACACTTCCTTCGCACACTGCACAGCATTGTACCCTTCATGTACTGTACTACTCATGGCATACATACATTCCGCACGTACATTAACATGGACTCACTGCACAGCACCTCATTCTTCATGTACTGTACCGCTCATAGGCACACATACACCCAGCATATGCGCTCACCATGCATGCATTGCTCAGTACTCCATTACCCCTGTATTGTACCATTTCCAGGCACAAAAACACCTAGCCCATATACACCACTCATGTGCTGTGCAGCACTACAAACCAATGTAGTCCAAGTGTGAGTTAAGCACACAGCAGCAGAACTTTAAAAATGAGTGAGCCTGTAGACCTCAACTCTTGTAACACAGGTTAAAAATGACTTGTTCACTACATGGTATGCTGCCACCACCGCACTTGTGCTGCTTAAGTCCTGGTGAAGGCAGTAGCCTCTCACCACTATGAGGGTAGTAGTTTGGGTGCCTATCCCGAGTCAACAAGACCACAGTCCATGAGACAGGCCTATGTCATAGCACACACACATGATCTGTATTTGGCTGTGACAACAAAAATCAGCATTAGAGATCCAGACATCAGTACACTTGGGCACTAAGGGCAGGGGTGCACGTCCATTACCATGCAGAGGACCTTTCTGTCCCAACACCAGGTGACTTGTAATGGGCTTATGAAATTGCCAATACTTGCATTCATCTGCCAAGGCAAGTACCCATTTTTCACCCATTCTCACCTGAGGTTTTCATCAATTTTTAAATGGTGAAATGCCTGACGGGTGGAAACAGTGTGGAATTAATATTCCCACATTCCTTGCAATTCCTGATTAAGCCAGAACTTATTAGGAAGGTCTAGGTATATTTATGGGAACACTATATTGACTTTTCAGGGCACCATCTGAAATAACATTCATAAAATATTTCTGAAGTAAAAGTTATTTAAAAAAGGGTATACTCTCCATTTGACCTTGATTGAAATATTAAGACTGTGAAAAAGCTAATCTTTTAAAAACGAACATTCCTTTTTCATGCAATCCAGGGGTATAGCAACTCTGTAATTATGGTTAGGTCAAAGTTCTCTCTGAAAAAAAACTAGAACTTCATAGAAAGAAGTCCAATGTTTGTTTTCTGTTGACAGCTATTTTTTATTTATGCTGTCTGCTAAGGGTATTGAGCATCGTGGGGGACCTTAACGTCTAACTGTGGTATTTTTAGTGAATTTCATGTTTTATTTTACCATTTTCACCTGCCACATACCCATTCTATGCAGTGCACAGTCCAACCTGCTTCAGCTATGAGCAGCAGGGTTTGGTCGCAGGCCCTGATTGATCTTGAACTGAGGCTAATTTGCTAGTTGCCAAATTTCATACAGTTTCATTAAACAGCACAATAACAGTGTTATTAGTGAATTAATCTTTTATTCATCCACATTTATCTCACCCTCCAACTGACAGATCTCCTTAAAGTTGTCACTAACAATAGAAAGCTAAATCTGCTAAACACCGGCCACATTTTGTGTGGATTCATCAGTCTCAAATTTATTAGCAAATTAACACTTTGACCCCCCTCCTGAAATCTGCCCTTCATCGACCTGCATGGGATTAAGAAGTCCAAGATTAGCCAAGAGTAGGATGACATGATTTGTCTCTTCTAAATTCTATGCAGATTCATCAAATGATGTGAAAGATATTAGTAAATCAACAATGTTTTGGTCCCCTATTAGACCCCACATGGAATCTGCACGAACCTTGAATTGCCTATGCTGAGTGTAACTTGGTAACCGCTAACTTGCTAACTGCTTGCCACATTTTATGCAGATTCATCAAACAGCATTAAAGTTCTAAGCAAATGAAAATGTTTTTCCTCCCCTTTAACTTTGCCCCTATTGATGGTTTGGCATTTTGTGCAGATTTGTCACATGGTGCCATTGGTATCAACAAATGAACACTTTTGCCCAAATGGGCCCCCTTGATGGATCTGCATTAACATAAAAATAACAGGAGGGGGATAAGCGGGCAAGCCTCTGTCAAATTTCATACAGATTCATCAAACGGTGTTAGTAAATCAAAAATATATTAACCTGCCATTAGATCTTCATGAACACTGAAATACCTGCACTGTGTGTAACTTGCTAATTGCCTGCCACATTTGATATAGATTCCTTAAAGGTCAGCAAAATTATAGGCAAATGAAAATGTTATTGACCCACCCACAGACTTTGCACCCCCTTGATGGAGGTAAGAAGAAAACGAATGCTTTCAGCCTCTGCCAATATTTATACAGATTCATCACACAGTGCCAAACCTACTAGCAACTGATGGCTTTTCTGCCCCTCTTTCTAGCTGGACCCGGATGGATCAAAACAAATTGAAAATACTAAGAGTTGGCTCAAAATATGAAGCATCTGCAAAAATCCATGCACATTCATCAAACAGTGCCACAGTTATAAGCAAATCAACAAATGGCTCTCAACTGACAAGATACACAAAGGTGTTAACCCTTTCAAACCCACACAGCACATTTTTCAAACAGTAATATCTAAAGAATTACTGAATAGTTTTACAATAAACTAACAAAAGTACACTTTCTGAGTAAAGTTCTAGTTTCCTGCCAAGTTTAGTGTAATCTGTTCAGTGATTTTGGCAGCAGATGCGACCACAATTTCCTATGTGACCTAAAATAGGAATACACATCTTTTTTGACCCCCTTAACTTTTTCCTGTAAACTGAACCGCATGAACTTGGGCATGCCGGACCTTAGTTGACTACGCTAAGTAATTAACTAAGCCAATCCAACATCAATGAAAAAGACAACTAGAGCTTTCAAAGGTTTTGCATCAGTTACCTCTCTGGTATGGTGTGTTAATGTGTTATTTTGCTAGAGTCATTGGTGTGCCTTAGTATCCAAGGTGTTTCCATGTCACCAGCCTGTACCCAGAGCTCAGAGATGCATCATCTAATAATTTAGAAGCTTTAAGAGGTAGTCTAAAGAATCTGTTTTCCAACTGACCTTTTCCTAACACTCTGCTCTGAGTTTCCATCCCTTGCCCTTGTGCAACAGATCCTGCACTTGAGCCCAGACAGGTAACAAATACTTAAATAAACGTTGTTATATGTGTTGGCCACAGAATGTCCAAATAGTACTTGTAACAGCTGATCATTGAGAAAGATGCAAACAATCAGCATCACAGAGGAGTGCTTTCATGTAGGGACAATGTAATGATTCACAGGACCAACCCCTTTTGCCCAAGGAGTACAACACATAAACAAGCAACATCAGTTCTGTGGGACTCTTTTCATATATATTCAGAAATAGCTCTCTCTCTTGGTATACGAAATATATTGCTCTATTTATTCTCAAATATATAGATGAATGTCAACAGAATCAATTAAAGTGTAGACAGCGCAGTGCTCAAAAGGTGCTGTGTAGTGCAGTCTTTACAATGATACATATATATATATACTACGGGATGTTTCAGACTTTTAGTAACCAAGGAACAGTCCGAAATATATTTGCAAGTTCTTGTCAGCAATTTGATTGAACAACAGAGAATCTCCTCTAAAGTTGTCAACGTTTTGACCTTCTCAGGACAAAAAAATGCCATTTCACCTACCAAGGCAAAAATATAGAGAGAGGCAACTTTACTATGCTAAATGAAGCAATATATTTCATATGGCAAGAGAGAGCTATTTTTGAATATATATGAAAAGAGTCCTACAGAACTAATGTTTCTTGTTTTCATGTAGGGACAAAGCACCACACCCAGGGAACTTCCCTCAGTTGTTCTTCATACATAAGCCAGTACACATTCCAATCATGCAGAGACTGTTGTCAGACACCATCTGCAACTCTCTAGCTAAGTGTTGTTGAATACCTCAGACAATAGACTGCAACAGACTTTACGTGCCAAGGATTTACCTAAAACCATTCACTTTTGCATCCCTACACCAGTTACAGAATTGACAAAAAAACGAAAAGGGCAGTAAGAATGAATCCACATTTTAAGCACTTGTGGCACCATATCCCGTGCCATGAATATTAAAGCCATGTTTTTACAACTACAGAACCTTGGACCGAGCCCTGAAAAATACCCAAGTAAGGCCGTCCCCAAGGGTCAAAATTCAACATCTGGACATATAACCAGGAGGATCTTTTATGATACCAATAAAGAAAACCAGGAGAGATTTGAAGGAACATGAAAGATCTGTGTCAACTCCTGCTGCCTCTCTGATAGGACTGAGAATTATATAACAATGTTTTAACAACGGACAATGTAGACTAAGAGCCTGATTTAGATCTTGGTGGAAGGGTTACTCCGTCACAACAGTGACGGATATCCCATCTGCCGAAATATAAATCCCATAGGAAATAATGGGATTTATATTTTGGCGGATGGGAAATTTGTCACTGTTGTGATGGAGTAACCTGTCTGCCAAGATCTGAATCAGGCCCTAAGTGTCTAAACAACAGACAATATGGACTAAAAGCTACCAAAACATTAGGTTCATCTTGACAGTGATGTACTAAGACTTTAGTTGTGTCATTATACCGCTACCACTCACAAGTGGGATCCACAAACACATGGTTATTTCACAATGAAGGTTTCTTATGAAAAATATGATTGTTGATACAATGTTGTTAATTAGTGCAAACAAGAAACATGTATTTAAGCATTGCACAAGCTTTACAAAACAGTACAAAATACACAGTGCTTGGACAATTTATTCTAGCGAAAAATATTATGAATGATTTCGAGATTTGTATCCGTAGGGCCACAACTGAATGGTGAATCTTGACAGATGTAAATATCTAGATCCATGGCATAGAGGCAACCCAAAATATGTACTACTATATATTTTAGGCAGCTTTCCCTTCTTTTGCCTTATAAAGCCAAGCTTCTTCCCTGACTTTCAGTCCATAACAGACATCTGTTATATTGATCTCAAAGTGAGAAAAGGTATTGTCAGTGGCTGTGGTGCAAACCAACTCACTGTCACAAATTATCCTTCTCCAGTGGCGGCTGGTATATTATCAGGGAGAGCGGCTGGGAGCCACACATATACACACTTACTCAAACCCATGCATTCACACATGCTTATGAAAACATCGATTCATAACACCCACTCACAAATACACACACATACATACATTCATTCATACATACACGCACTCACCAAACATCAAAAAACATAAAACTTACCTTCACTGCAGCTCTCAAGGAACGAAGCTTCAGAGGTCATAGGAGGTTTGGGACTACTGCCTTCCCTCATTGGTTGACCTTAGATAAGCCAAATGGGGGAAGGTAGCAGTCCCTCACTCGTCACAGAGTGGGGTGGGGTCAATGAGACTGCTGACCCCACCCCACTCTGTGAAGAGTTGTCACTAATTGACACTCGGCCCGGGCACTTCAGGCTTTAAAACTGAAGCGCATAGGTCCAAGGCAATCAGTGAAGTTCCCCCTCGGCACAAGGGGGAGGGCCTTGATGTAGTTTCTGCCAGGCTGAGGAGGTCACGCCCACAGGGCTATAAAATCCTCAGGCTGGCAGAGTTCAGCTCAGACAGCCAGGGGCCTGCCCATTTAGAGCCTGTTCAGCTCCTGGCTTCCTGACCTGAACAAAAAGAGTGTCTATCAGGCTGACCTTTGCTCAGAATGACAGACACTCTTCTTGCAGGGGAAGAAAATTGAGGGCAGTCTGTGCGGACGGGCCATGGCAGTCCTTCTCTAATTCAAATATTTTAAATGAGATGAATGCAGTTACCCTTTACCAATTGCTGTGAAATCCTTTTGACTGGTCAAAAATAAGTCTGTCCATTTGGCAAAACAGTTGTAGGGTTGTCCCATTAGATGAACCATACAATTAACCCTTCACAGCTGTTTCCAGTCTACTTCATGATTCCAGTAATGTATTTAACTAGTAATACATAGGTCCTGGTATCCACAGGAAACAAGCTGATTCTAAAAGTGGGGACTTCTGAGGGGTCTCAGCAGATGTATGCATGTATGTGGTATTTGTATAGCGTGTACCTAGCTGACAAGCAGCGGAGTGCTGTAAACGGTCAAAGGCAAGCATAAACTCCACGAGTGATAGAGGTAGCTGGTTTGTGGACTGTTAATACATTGTGACTGAGTGTTCTTTAAAGAGGTGTGACTTCAAATCTTTCCTTTATTGGAGCAGCGTTTGGCTGTCCTGATAGATACAAGGATGTTGTTCCAGATTTGGGGAGCATAGACGGAAAAGGCCTGCTGCCAATTTTCTTTTCTTTTTGACTCTTCGTAGTCCACGGTCTGAAGGATGTCCTTGCTATGTGTGTTCAAAGAACCACCGGAAATGGTGAGCTTGTGTGCAAGATAAGGGGGGGTGCTGATTATAATGGCTTTTTATGGGATGCAGCTGGTTTTGAAGATCGCACAGGCTGGCACAGGGGATCAGGATGGAAATCAAGATATCCATTATCTTCTGAGAACAAAGCTTAGTAGAAGACTTCTATCCTTTTTTCAGTATCAGTATAAAGTTGTTGCAATATAAAAACAAATATTTTTTCTTTCTCAATGTTATTTCATCGTCAACATTTTCTTGGTGTGCGTAAGTGCTCTGTGTCACTGTCAGAGGTATCAGTTCTTGAAATGTCTATCTGTGCTGTTGGAATAGCTGAGCTGGCTAAAATCCCTCATTTAAATTTTCAAATCACAGGTTTAAAACCTAGCATCCGGCTTTTCATCCCTTCTGAAGTCGTCAAAATAATATGACTCTCAATATATGTGGGCTGAATAAAATTATGCCTGGGTGAAGTCTAAATTACACTTGCGTAATATTGGGATTTTCGCGTTACGCTTCTGACGCAAAATTTCCAAAATTGTGCCATTACACAACATCATGTAATTAAGTGGCTCACTCACTTTTGTTTTTCATGCTATTTTTTATGGCAAAATGCATCCTTAAGTGATGTGACGTGAGGATGCATTTTGCTCTAAAATACAGCACTAAGTGATGGCTTTGCTTTTTGCATAGTTCCACGCAATTTCCCAAAAATTTTGACAAATTTTCCTAAAATTTCACTTAATTACCCAAAAGCTAAATATGCAAATTTTGCACACCTGCAGAAAATTCTGATATGTGCACTAATTGTGGTTACTGTACATATTAGAATTATGAGTTTTCTGATAAATCTTGGCAGGTCAATTCTGCTAATATGTATTGGTGGGTGGGCATGCTCAGTATTTACTGGAACATGAATGTTATTCACCAAAACCTGTGATATGTATATGATAAATACGCACCCAATACGTACCGAAAACCTTGGTATTCTTTTTTAGCGAATGTGATAATTATTGCATCCAATAGTATCCAACATATAAAGAGCGTCTTGATATTTTTATAGGAAATTCACCCATATCAAGGGACAATTTAGTTCCTATTATTATTATGGCCAGTAGGAAGCGGGTTATACATGGGATGAAATATTCATCTTATCTACAGAACAAGCTGGTTTGCTTGGCCATTGAGACAAAGAGACTGATTTATATCTTGGCAGTGTAGATACTCCGTCACAACAGAGTATCTACGCCCCCAAGACTGTTTTACACCCACCAAATGAATATGCGGGTCGACCTTGGGTATAATCACGGTGCAGACTACTCCGTCTCGGACATGATTAAACATCTCTGACCGCCTAAAGGCCATCAGAGGCTGACCTCTAATTCCACTCTCCTACTTCAAATGGGCAGAATTAGAGGTCAGTTTTCACTGCCTGTCACCACTAGGAAAACCCTGACTATGAGAGGAGGTGAAAACTGCTAAATGCTCCCCTCACCATGGAAGAGAACATTTTCTTTTTAGGTCTCGCCTACGCAGCGCGCATGCGCTGCATAGGAAAAAAGACCTTTTGCGATCGCTTCGGCTTTTCAGTCAAAAACGTGCACGCGTTCCATTGCCTTCAATGGCAACGCGTGCACGTTTGGCGATTCACTTGCGGGAGCGAGCAGCTGGCGCCATATGGTAGCAATTATCGCTCCTGGCGCCGCTCGCTCCCGCAAGGGAATCGCACTCCCCCACCCCTCCCACTTCTTTAACCCGGAGTTTCACTTTCGCGGCGCCGCACTTTTGTTTCAGTGCTTTTTTTTTTTTTTTTACCTCCGGTCGCTGCTTGCTTAGTTTCCCTTTGCTTGCCTATCAGCATGGCACCCACATCAGGACGCAGCGCTTAATGTTTGGACAGCATTTGTATTTTCCTACTAGTATGTAAACAACCTCTGTCTTTTTATTTTATCAGCACGGCGTCTGTGGACACCGCCTCTGACCATACAATAGAGTTAAATAAATGAACTGCATGCTTAGAATATTAATGTTAATTCAGCTACAGCGGTATACGGATCTGTTAATTACAGTGAAGATTTAATGGTAACGTGTGTGCTAGAAGTTTTAAGTGACCGCTTTGACTGTAATAAGAACGTCCAGTATCCAAGATGGCTGACAGAGTTGTGCTCACGGAGACAGATAAGGACTGGCACGGCATGAACACGCAGGCTTGTCTTACGTTTAGATTTATTGTTTTGGATGTTGTTCCCAGCTAGGGCATCTGAGCGGCATCAGCAGCAGGCTCTTCCCTGCAGCAAGTGTTGCAGTAAGTAGTGCAGATATCAGCGCGAGTGCCAATGTAAGGTAAGAGATGTGCATCCACAGAGCTGCACAAGTGCGTTTCTGCATTCGTCATCCACTGCAAGTTACTTCCCTGAAGTTTGCATTCAGTCTGGTCTGTGCTGCAACCATGTATAGTTGGCCAGTGCCGCACAAAGCCACTGTGCACGTATTGGAATAGTCTTGTGCATTTCCGCTTATCATTAAAATGTACCTGCTTTACAGTGCGCCTGTCTATTGTTTATCACGAATACACAATTTTGACGGCAGTTTCTTGTCAAGCTCCGCAGTAAAGATCGTGTCGTGGATCACCCCCTGGTGTGTCTCAGTATCACTGACTGTTTTTTTGTAGCCGATAGAGACACTGGCGATGGACGCAGCTCCGGGGCATCTAGCTTGGATAGAAAGTTTTTGATGGAATGTGTGAGGTGTACTTTGTGTGCTGCGTACTTAAAAATGTAGCAGCAGATATGATCGTAGCCGTGACAAAATGTCATAGTGCGCAGAGAGGGAGTAATTACAGTGACGAGCTTCACTGTAAGATTCAGGCTCTGAGCTCCAGGACTTCTCGATCTCCCATGGTTGCTTTGCCCATTATTTAGGAAAACCAGTAATAGGATAGTGTTTCTAAGTTGTCTGTGATGGGTTATTTGAGTTCTGAACCGTATGCACAAAAGTGATAAAATGTAATTTCTGAATTTGTTTAAATAAGTCACGGAAAAGTAGATGTACCGTCTCATGATCTGTGTAATGATCATGTTTTTTTCATTTTTTGCATGTAATATGTTTTCTGGTGTTCAATTTTTATGCTGCAACGTTTTCGTGATAACATATTTTGATGATACATGTAATTATATGTTTTGATGAAACAGGGTGGTTGTGTGTATGAATTTTGTGACACACTTTGGGAGGAAAGAATCTTTTGTATATGACTACAAAATTGAAAAAGACAAAATTCAATGTAAAAATAAGTTTAATCACTAATATTAAATACAGTGCTCATTAGTAATATGTGTGTTGAGTAATAATCGGTTTCAGCATTCTTTAGGGCGATAATCTATGGTGGCCCAGCCATACTGATTTAAGGGGCCCATCCCCTCTGGTGTGTTCAGTATTCAGGATATGGGCATAAAGCTGTGCAAAAATGTGCATTTATTTTCTATTTCTTTACTTTTTAAGCAATCACGGCACCCACGCTTTAGCTTAAGATGTTTAAAGCTAAAGCACAGGTGCAGCCATTGTAACAAAAGTAAATACATAGAAAGACAGCATGCAGCCGCCATTTTTTCTTTTGTTTTAAGTGTTTTAAGGGGTCTGGTACAGTCCTTTAGAAAAATGACAGATTGGAGAATGTGTTACAGAGGTTGTGATGAATGGCCCTTCTGTTAAGCTTTTGTTCATGTTATTTTTTTATGTTGTACAGACTATCATTTGCTTTTAATTACATGTTTTATATTTTACTCTTTCCTCTCGCCTTTTGTTCGCCTTTACTATTCTGCTACTCACTGCCTATCTGAAGCTGTGTTGTGAAACAGTGCATGAGGCCAGCCATCTTGGCTTTAAATGGTTCACGATACGAGAAAATGTGTTTGTGTTTGTTCTCCTCCCCACTGCACTGCCTCACTGCTTTTATGCCTTCCGTCTTGTGTCCAGTGTCCTGCTGCTTAACTGCGGTGCCATCTCCCTTAATGTGACTTTCCTTTTGCATCTGCTGGTTATATTCTGTAATATGTACCTAGGCGCACAGTGTGACTCCATTTTAGTAGCCCAAGACACAGCCATGAAAAACAATATTCAGGGGAGTTCTTACAGTGTGCCGATGGCAGGCTTCCCACCATAAATTATTTTTATAAATAAAAAACACCGAAAGTTCACATGTCCACTTCTATAAAATCATCGAGCACAAGGTACTCTCAGGAACAGCATTGCTACAGCTTTTGTATTAGTTTTTAGGTCTCCAGTATATGAAAGTGCAAGCTGTCTGCTTGTGAAAGACCTATTTTGAATTTACAGTGGCCTTGGAGCCCATCCATTGCTTGCCATTGTTTAGCTTTGTCACTCTCATTTTCTTGCGTTTTATTCGTTGCTTTTTATGGGTCCTCTGTGTTTGACCCTCCTCTGGCACATAGCCTCTTTACTTGTGTCCTTGCATTGCTCAATTTTTGGAAATTACACTTCCCTTTTTTAACCACTCCATGAGGGTGCATGTGTTTTTCAGCTATCTCTCTCGTGTACTTCTTTTCTCCTCCTCTGTAACAGCCCGGACTGCATCAGTTTCATAACACTTATAATGTGCAAAAATAGGGAGAGGCAATTTTGGATCATTAAAAATTGCATTTTTAAGAAGTGTTATAGCATGTTAGCCATTTACAACGCCAATAGCTAAAAGTTTCACAAATTCGAGACCGGTTGCATTGCAAATGCTTATTTAAATGAGCACACGCACAATACAGCCAGTGCAATCCGCCCTGCCTGCAGAGCTGTCAACAGAGCGTGCAAGGCAAACAAAAATACAATATTGAGTCAAACGCTGCTGTGCTTTCGAACAATGCGTGTTATTGTTTAAAATAAGCATTCCTTTGTACCAGCGAATCAAAATGGAACATTCACGGTACACCCTGTCCAGGAGCTGGATTGCAGGAATTGTAATTAGTGACTAGTTTCAAAGAATTCATGGTTAAAAGCTTGGCCTTCTCCATACAGGAACCACCTCTTGTTTATCTGTTTCTGCTGCTTTGAGAGGGGAGGAGTGTAAATGCAGTCCTTTTATGACAGGCGAACACATTCTCTACAGAACCAATTAACCTCTCTCGCCCTCATTAATTCAATAGATGGTTATAAGTTGCACAGTACAGGGGTAACCGTATAATTGCTTGCAGTAATTTTGCACCAGTAACCTGCAAGTACAAGTACAACCCCATAGAATGGGGAATTACTATGTGGGACGGATTTTTGGAGATATAAAGTCAGAAGGAATTGGCCATTCAATGGGGTTTTACCCAGGGCTTTAAGAGGACCGGGTCCTGCCGGTGCTCAGTACCGGCAGTTCTTAAAAACAGGGCTCTCCGTTTTTGCACTCACCCTCAGGGTGAAAAAAAATCTTAACTCTGCAGCAGTACCACCCTTCACTACCTTTGATGTAACTTCAAAGAGCCTTGTTATAGTAATTTCATAGTCTCATCATCTCAGAACTGAAGCATTTTCAATATTATATACAACAAAGTCATAGTTGTTGCTTATTTATCTTACGGAACTAACAACCATTGCCAAAGCCAATAGTCATGGCTTGTTGTAGGTGTAATGGCACTTGTATTATTTGTCTGGCTGCAATGACAGAAGCAGCAAAATACCAGTCGGGCGGCATACTATGCTAAGCACAGATCTTTAGCTGACGTGTTCTTAAGCCACGCCCTTAATTACATTGGCCACGCTCCTTTGAGAGACCCTCCAGTTTTTTCATCCCACTTAAAGTCCTGGTTTTATCACATACACTTGCTCTGAGCAGGTGGTAAATGTATGTGTGGGCCTAGGAGTAGGTTGGTGGTGAGGGAGGTTGGTAGAAGGATAAGGGGTGTGAGGGGGAAGCTGTTTTCAAGCATGCGGAATTCTGCCTTGTATGCGCCCTGCGGTAGAAAAAAAACCATTGTAAGAGGCTTCGCTACCGCTCCAGCCAAAGCATCATGCGATTTCCAGCTGGAAAACAGATGTAGAAAAGCCTACCAACTCTGAATCAGGCGGTGCAAAGTTCCATGTGGTAATTTCACTCAAGATGAGTCATCATAATGCCATGATGGATGGTGACAATATTTTGAAACCCATAAACCAGGACATTCCACAAACATAGAAGTAGGACTACAATTTTGTAAGGACAGAGGGGCGGGCATAGCATGACTTATCCAACAGCTCTCACCAAGACAGACAGTTTGGTGCTAAGGGGAATTAAATGCAACTTTTAAACACAATTATCATCTGTGTTAACTAAATTGCTTTCTGCTACAGGATGGTAATTAATTCTGCACTCCAACACATAAAAACTTGCCTCTCTCTGTGTCCCGTCCATATTTTCTGAAAACCGGGACATGTGCTAGATTTAGTGGATTTTGCCCAGACAAGTGATGAAAAACCTGAATTGTCCTGGCAAATCCGGGACACCTGGTCACACTACCATGATGACCAACTGTGTTACTGCAAACGGAAATTATGAGATTACTGGAGCTGTATAATTAAATCGGGAACAAAATGTGGAAATCACATTTCTGCATGTTTATCTGCATTAAGAGGTGTGGAAATAGCACCAGTGTGCACAGATTTTATGTTACACAGAGGAGGAACGGCTGTCTTTCCTGATTGCCTATAGCTCTTTTTTCTAAATACAAAAATCCACAGAAAACCACTTTCCGCACATTTTGCACGACATTTTCCCTCCTCAGAAATGTTTCGATTCCTTAACTATATGTATTTTAAAACCTGTGCATGCTTTTGCTATAAACAAGTTTTAAAAAGCGTGCAATTTGCGTAAGCTCTGACTCACAAAAGACACCCATACAGGTGCATATGAAAATGGACAAATGCAGGCACACATATGTGATGTGTCGTAGGCCCATACATTAGTCAGCCTATATTAGAGAGCAATTCAGGGGCCTTTGGTTAAAGCCATGCCTCTGAGATGAGGTCCTGCCTTTGGAAATTGAAACCTCAGACCCTTCACCTCCAACCTCCATGCAGGAACTAATGCATTGGCGCTGCAAGACCATATTTATGGCAGGGTGCATACTATATGACTACATCTAACATAAGTACCTTGGTGACATATGTAAGAACTGAGTGTGCACAGCATACTTGTCATGCCTGCATGTCTTGCCCAGCCTTCCTTTAGAAAGCGGTCACATGTAATGTGTGTGCTCATAGCAGAACCCTTGTTCAGTGTTCTCTAGCTAGACTCACAATCTACAAACATCTATACATCAATACATAGTTTAATCCAGAAGACCTCTGTATTCCTTGTGATCCGGTCATATGAGCCCATTGTGGCTAACCACGGGTGAGACTTCCGTTCAAAGTGTGAGACTGAGACAGTTATTGCAAGTTGTGTCCAATGGCGATCCTACACTTTTTTTGTGGAGTTACCATCCCGTCAAATACAAGTTTGTATGCTTGTATGTGGTTTGCTGCTCTTGTGGTTTTGTGTGTGCTATAAAAATACCTAAAACCAACAACAAATAACAAAATGTCACACAACGCAGCATAGAAAGACACTGTGCTGCGCTGCGTGACAGGGAAAGGGCAGCAATGAGCAGTTTCTAACATCAAATGATGCATTCATGTCCTCTCCTTGCACCGGCGCACTATGTGCTGCCTAGCACCAACACAGGCAGGATTTGTTTTGTGCCAAAAAGGGAAGATTCCTGCACAAAAACAATCCTTTGAGGTTTTTTCCTCTTTCTAAGGAAAACGCTTGCATTTTGTTTGTTTTTATGGTCTTTTTCTCCAGTTACAGGTACAAATCCCCTTTAACTGTGCTAATCAGCACCTGCAAGAAGAAGGGTAAGCGAATCACTTACTTATGCACACTACAACTTAGTGTGCTATCACATGGTCCTGAAGAAAGCCCAACGACCCGACAGGGCACGAGAGGGCTGAAACATGTCGACCGATCACACTTTTTAATAGGTGCAATAGAACAGTGACTCTTCTATTCTCGCACCGCCCCATCTTTTTAACCATACCCCATCATCAACATAATAACTCTTCTATTCTCGCACCGCCCCATCTTTTTAACCATACCCCATCATCAACATAATAAAAGGCATTTTGTGGTAATGATTGAGGTATTTCTAAACCCACTTCACTCTCACTTTCACAATTACTGATCACTACTGCGAATACCAGATGGTCTCCCTCCAGGAGGAGGAAAGCATAAGAAACAAGCATTGGCATAGCCAATAGGTCTCGCTTTTGGGACCTTATAAGTATTTAGTTATGCAGCACAATATCCTTGGTGCAATAACATCAACTGTTGCATGGCTAAAAACTTATAAGGTCCCAAAGGCGAGACCTATTGGCTATGCCAATGCTTGTTTATTTGGTGGTCAATTTTAAATGTGGCTGGCAGCACCCCCTTCAGGGCTAAGGGGTAATTTACTCCATCTCCCTGAAGGAGAAACAGGCTGCCCGTCCCAGGCCCAAAGTGATCACAGGAATGCTCAAATAGCAACATCATGTGTGTGTTCAATTTTGTATAAACTAAGAAACATGATTCATTATCAGGCTTCGAAACTGTAACTTCTGACTGCACGTTTTGCCGGTTATTGCAGAAATAACTTCCTTTGAATAAGCATTGGCTGCTTTCCATTAACGATCGGCACTGGAAGGATCGCATCTGTTTCATATATATTTCACCTGGAACTAACCTGTTTTTTCACAGTATCATATTATCCATTCTTTTTAGTCACCAGGCACAAATAAGTCAGCAAATTATGTTCAAATCTTACATGCAGCACTGATATATTTTCACACGGGAGGAGTTAATCTTTATAAATGGTTTTGCATTCTATGTGGTTTTCCTTTTTACACATGCTCGTATAAAATACACTTTCTAATTTCGAATAGATATCCATCTTTTTTTAATAACTTTCCTGCAGTTTAATGATAATGCAGATTGTTGCTTCTCACACAATTAACACAATATCAGGAAAACCACCGGAATGCATTTTCACACAACACAGTTTGTCAGAAATGTATAACATTTTATGACTGACTCAGCATTGGGGTACCATATGTAAATGTATATTACATGGTTATTTTATTGATGCCGTAGAAACTGCACCATAACCAGGGTATGTTAGTGCCATATATCCATTCTGGTTTTGCATGCAAGCTACGTGAAATTTAGCTGGTCGAGGGGACATGGACAATGGATACTGAGAAGAATTTGCACAGCTAGTGCCGTAGATGGCAGCATGTATTATATATATGTAAAACATGGGAGCCTCCCATCCCTGTATAAAAGGCCTTCTATCATTTGTGTGTTGTATTCGCCCTTCATCGTGAACCACCATATTAAAATATGGTTATTCACTACTGTGACATACCAACAGTGGTTAACCAAGGTGGTTAATTACTGTTGTGACATCATTAGAGTAAGTGCTGGTTTACTCTTTGTTCCGTCAAATCACCTGGGTTTCCTGAGACCCAAGTGCGGCAGTGAAATAGCAGTTGGCTGTCTCAGCCTCTTTCTTCTACCTCTGCCAGGTCTCCTTAGAGCCAATAAGAGGGGGAAGGAAGGTGGCACTGTACCTGTGCTGATAGCCTCCTCCTCGGTCAGCATGGGTCTGAGCTGAGAGGAGAAATCAACCTGTACTGACATGCATGGCCGTCTTAAAAGCATTATACGCCCCCGGGCAAAGCAGTGCACTGGGCCCTGCCTGCACAAACGCTCACAGGAATAAAAATGTTTAACGGAAAATTTGTGTTATTCTGGTCTGCATGGGGCCACTATGCTCGTGGGGCCCCTGGGCAACTGCCCAGCATGCCCATGCGTTAAGACGGCACTGCTAACATGTGGCTCTCACAGAGCTGCTGTCAGGTTTGTGTTCGCTCTCCACTCCCAGTGCGGCAAGCAGGGGACTGGATAGCACAGAGAGTATGGGGTAGGTGTCAGGAGGCCAGGAATGTATTTTTCAGTTTTTTGCAGAGGGTAGTATGGCTGGGTATTTTTGTTTAACATTTGTAGATCGGTAGGGAAGGTTTTTTTCCAGAGGGCAATGTGTGTTTGTAACAGCAGGCCAGGTATTTATTTCTTAGTGTGGGGGAGGGGGAACAAATATTTCGAGGGTGGTGCCAGGAAACAAGGTTTTTTAGGCATTTTTGTTATATATGGCTCCCTTTTTACATCTCTGCCCCTGCATATTTATTAGAAGCAGGGCCAGATGTGAGGGGCTATAACCAACATAAAATTATTGATGGAAAAAAATGTGAATTATGGGGATGATTTTCAGGTTGCGTTCTATGTGATGGCATAGACAACTCAGGCTTCAATTTAATTGGCTTTTTTATGTCACTCAGAACCCTTACGTAAAAAACATCCCCATAATTCACAGTTACATATTTATGAAGTATATGTTATAGACGAGTTGTGACATCTCTAGTCACATTTAATAAGAAAATAACATGTCTGCTCAACTATAATAAGTTGTTATAGCTGAGGTATGACATCATAATGCTTCCTGTCAGAGCTAACAGCCAAGGTGAAAGGTAGGTCGCAGCGCATCATTGCAACTACAGTTTAAACAATTAAAACAAGGAGGTTTTTGGTTCCATACGTTTTTCTAAAATGAGCAGTGATAAGCAGAAAAGTTATATTTCTAGCAACATGTTCATTTTGTTTAGCCAATAAGTAATCACAAGAAAGAATCACTCTACTTGACTGCATATTCTGAGCTATGCCATTTTTCAGAATGAATTACATTGGATACTAATACCTTTTGCAAAAAAATATGAACTGCTTTTTTATGTTTAATTTTGTATTACAGATTCCTCTTTTAATCATCAAGTCTGCAACAACAATATCTCTTTCCAAAGAAAGAGCAGGACACCAAGGGGCTAATTACGATGTTGGGCAGACTTAAGTCTCGGTCCTGGGGCCGACCAACCTCTGGTTGGCTGTCCCGACCGCCTAATTAGGATGAGACCGAACAATGTTAGGTTGCATTCCTACATTTCCCTATGGGAGCATGCATTACAGCCATAAACCGGCTATAATACATGCTCCCATAGGGAAATAGGAGGTGCTCTGTTCATCCCTGCATCCCGTGACAGGCACCTCAAGGTACCTGCCACGGTGTGCAGGGATCAACAGTGGGGCACCATGGGTGCCCCCTTGGCCCCCAACCGGAGGCCGCGCACCCAAGGGGCCCTGCTGGAGGCCCCCAAACACGCTTTCCGATATGGTTTCTGTTGGAAGCCGGAGTCCCCGTCACGCGTCACTGTCACAAATGCGCGACCCGGGACTCCCCATTCAACGTTAGGCCAAGTAAGGACACTGTTTGAGATAGCCATGCTCACCCTGTTAGTAGCTTGGCACGAGCAGCCAGGCCTATCTCCAAGGCACGAGTGTACAGTATGTGCAACCACACCCACAGCAACCCCCCTGGTGAGAGAGTGTCCCTCCGAGCCCGCACCCCGCCCAGAAAGTGATCCATGTTACCTGGGGGCGCGACCCCACTCTCCTCTCCTCCTTCAATGAGCTAGGCCTTCCGTGCAGAACTTTCTCAATGGGCCTCAGCGGCTCGGCCTGGCAGCTCAGCTCCTCCGGGGCTGCCGGTCCGGGCCACGACTGTTAGGAAGGTTTCAGGCGGCCGCAGGGCACACGTACCCCACGCCCCTGAGATTACGTTACTCCGGGTGCAAGTCCACCACCGCACCCTCCGGGTCTCTTCTGGCACGAAGCCACACATACAACGCTGATGGTACTTCATGTCGACTCCAAGTCCACGCTCACCAGGCCCTCCTTCCTGCGGTCTCAGTTGGCACCAAGACACGCACACCACGCTGCAGAGACTCACTTTCTTCCGGTGCACACGATGATCAGCCGATCACCTCCACAGTCCCAGGTTGCACCAAAGCCCGCACACTGCTTCACTGAGACTTACTCCAATTCTGGTGCCCCGCTATCCAGGTGCTCTTCACCAACGCCTCGGCCACACCTCGACACGCTCACCGTGTCCGAGCCTCGCTTCTCCTCCGGTGCACTCGATCACCAGGCGCTCTTCACCAATGCCTCGGTGCACCCCGACACGCACCCTGCGCGTCCGAGACTCACTCCACTTCCGATGCACGCGTTGACCAGGCGCTCCTCGCCAACGCCTCCAGTGCACCACGACACGCACCCTACGCGTCCGAGACTCTCTTCACCTCCGATGCACCCGCTGACCAGGCGCTCTTCACCAGCGCATGCGGTGCACCACGACACGCACCCTGCGCGTCCGAGTCTCACTTCTCCTCCGGTGCACACATTCACCAGGCGCTCCTCACCAACGCCTCCTGTGGACCACGACACGCACCCGGCGCGTCCGAGACTCTCTCCTCCTTCGATGCACACGTTCACCAGGCGCTCTTCACCAACGCCTCCTGTGCACCACGACACACACCCAGCGCGTCCGAGTCTCGCTTCTCCTCCGTGTGTCCAAGATCACAGGGCACACCTTCCGAGGGTCTCAAGCTGCCACAACACGCGCCCACCGCGTTGCTTGAAACTTCTCCGGAAACTTTTATGTTCCTCGGTTTCCAAACAGGGAGCCAGCTCACCTCGGGCCCTTGGGGTTACAAGACACAGCACAAAGCACAGTCTTCTTCAAGCAGGGGGACCCAGCGCACACAGCACAGTCCCAACAGCCTCTTCCTTGGTTTAAACAGCAAACTGCAGACCAGCCCCAGATCACGAAGCAAGGATTGGTCCTCCCCAGCAGTCTCTTCAGTTGTTCCTTCCTTAGCAGAGGTTCCTCTTGACCACGAAATGGGTCCAAGCCTTTTCAGTCTCAATCCATTTCTATTCCATTCCAACGTTCAGGGGTTTCAGCTCTCGTAGATATACCCCTAAATGTCTTTGAAGTTCGTTGTGCTCAGGGGTCCCTGACCCCTGCCTAAATCAGTTCTGGGTGTCTCCCTCCCAGTGTCACCTTTCTCCCTTTGATACTGGGGGTCTGGATCCTTAATCACTCAGCAGGAGATGGGTCAATTGTTTTATAGCCGCAACCCAGGCCTCTTCACCTCCCGGGGCTTCTCCTTGCATACTCTCCATCTGCAGGTCAGCCTGGTGCCATCTCACTCCCTCCCCTCTCAGATCCAGACAGTCAATCCACATTCAGCAGAGAGACACATAAATGCTTAAAGCACAAAACTCAGCCACTTTCTAAAAGAGCAGCTTCTGAACACACAGTGACAAAACCACTTTCATAGAAAGATGTGTTATGACGCTGTGAGTTCATACATACCAAACTTCACCTCTCCATTTTAAACTTATGGGAAACTAGGCTAACAAACACAATACCCAGCCTCCTCCATTCTGTCCTATGGGCAGAATGGCCTTTCACCAGTGAAACGGCACCCCGCCCAGGGGTTACCTGGGACCTACCACAGGGGTGCCCACTGTGTACAAAAAAGGGAAAGTAAGGCCTGACAAGTGGTTGCACTTGTCAGGACAACATGCTAACTTAGCAAACTGCGCGCAGGCCCTAAACTGCAGGCCTGAGTTCCCTTCTCTGCGCACCCTTTGCATTACTAGCCCTGGCACACACAGTGCACATCACTAGGGGCTTTACTAGTAAGGCAAACATACCAATCATGGCCAACCAATTACCTTTACACTTTACAAAGGGAACTACTGTACTTTGACACTGATCAGCAGTGGCAAAGTACCCAAAGCATCTAAATTGGCAACTCTGTCAGGAAAACGGTCTAGGGGGAAAGCAAAACGTTTTAGGGAACTTTAGCCAAAAAGGCCAAGTCCTACAGTTTCTATGTCGGACAGGCCGGCATGGAAACCATGCCGGAAACCGTGCATCATAATCCCAAGAGTGAAAAGGCCCGCCTTTTGGGATTACGAGCCGGTTCCGACTGGCCAATGGGCTCCTTAAGCCCCTCGGAAGCCAGCTGGAATGACAGGCCGGTTTAGTTTCTGACCACTAGCATTGTAATGCGGTGGTCGGAAACTAAACCGAAGGGCCGATTACGATGCGGCCCGGAAGGCTCTGACTGTTGGCTGGAGCCTTTATGGGCCGCATCGTAATCAGCCCCTAAGTTTAACTGTCTTGCGGGAAGGATAATGGTGTGACCATGTTTTATGAGGAATAAAAATTCCCTGTGCCGTTCCATGACCTTATAAAGACACTTGGCCTTCTTTCTGCCTTGCTCCTCTGTATGGTATGGACCTCCTTGGCGACTTGCAGTATCCTAAAGTGTATAGTATGGTACTTTATACCACATATATTAGTTGGAAAAATATACTCTTGTTCTTCATATTCTTGAGGTGCACTCGGATGTAAGAATATGCCTGTGAAAATAAAATTACATCATTACACACTTGAAAATGATCAATCCAAGTGATGTGTGATGTCACATGCCTCCTCCTGTCATTCTTTGTCACTAACAAACCTGAGGGCCACCCAACGCGTCCTTTTGTGACCTCACCCAGAGGAGGAGACAGTCCAGTCACATATTCTTGCTGCAGCGACACAAGAATACTGCCTGCTGTGCTGTCTCTCCTGCTGTTTGTCTTACAGGTAGCACACTGAAGGCAGGCCGCAGATAGGTAGTGGTTATTAGCAAGGCTGACATCCTACTGCAGTTTTTAGTTGGGTGGACCAAACCTATCCTGGAGGCACTTGCACGTCCTCGCACTACCCTAAACTCAGTGAAAACAGTCAAATCCGTAGGTAGACCAGGACAGGAAAGGAGGGAGGAATCATAATCTTTCAGTTACTGTTGTTTCCTCACCAACTTGGCATGGCAAAATCATTTCTGATTTTGGGTCCAACTCACAACTTGCCCAGTGTAGAATAATATATATTGTCCCATGCTTTGCTGTGAATTCTGAAACTTGCAGTCAGGCATTTATAATAGAATTAATTTGATATTGTGCAACTCTTGCAGCATTTACACAACGCACTGCTTTGTGTTATTGATAATTTGCATGAGAGTTCACAAAATTTCGTTTTTTTTGGGTTCTATCAATCTTTATGCATCAATTCATTATGATGAGTTAATTTGATTTTCAGTACAAGTTTTGAGTCCGCTTAGCAAGTTGCTAAGTTTATTCACAAAATTCAAACAATATAATACATTTCGGTTTGGATAAGCCTTCTTCACTAGTTCATTTACCTATGAAACATATCATAAATATTATTTAATACTTTACCCCAAATATAACAGCATAAATGTTTAATACAACTTTCCAAATGTTCCTTCTTACTGTCAAGAATGTCCCCTGAATATCAGGTTCACAACCAGAAATGCGGTCAATCTCAATATCACCATTTTAAAAATCTACAAGTTCTAAGTAGGGAGTGGAAACCAGGCGGATAGGGTTGGACTGGCCTATAGGGCTGGACTGGCCTATAGGGCACTTAGGCTGTGCCTGACAGGCTAGTCTGAAAAGCCAGTGTGTGGGCTGATATTTTAGCTGCTCGTGGGCCTGTTTTATGGTCAGCTGGGTCCGTTTTTACTGTTGATTTCCCTGATATGAACCATAGAAAATGCTCGTAAGCCAGTGGCTGAGGGGAGCTGACCCAAAGCACCAAGGGGCATATCTACAAGGGCCGGAGTTAAAATTATCGCCGCTTTAGCGTCCGTTTTCGGACGAAAAGCGGCGATAATTTTAACGCCCTATTAGCAAGGACACGCTAACGCGTGAATCCATGCTTCTTCGCCCTTTTCCTATCGCCCAGCTTTGCATCTCTAATGAGATGCAAAGTGGGCGTTCCTCCCCAGAATAACGGGAGAAATGTCGCTAAGCGACATTTCTCCTATTATCAAGCCCCATGCAAAGAAGCATAGCGACAAGAAAAGTAGCGATAACCTCTGTTATCGCTACTTTCCTAACGCCTGCTTTGACACTGACTTAGCCATGATATCCTATGGAAGGTGGATATCATGGCTAAGTATGTGTAGCCCTATCAGCAAGCTATCGCCAGAAGTTGTGCGATTATCGCTGGATTTCCAGCGATAATCGCACAGTTGGCAGCTTGCGCTCTGAATTTTATCGCTTTGGAGATAAGCGTTGCTGATAGCACGCTATCTCCGCGATAAAATTCAGAGTTGGCCGGCGATAATTATCCTCACACTAAGAGCGCTGAGCGATAATTATTGCCAGCCCTTGTAGATATGCCCCCAAATTTCTCTGTACTTTTCCTTTGTGTACTTTTTTAAAGAATTAATGACATAAGGTATTCCATACAGCTGTCTGTAGCCTGGCGTAAAAAAATGCAATGTAGACAGAATGTACTCAGCAAAAAGACGCTAGTGTCAGGAAAAATACTTGTGTTCCTTTGAAAGTTCCTGTAAAGTTCAGAAAATATATGTTCCCTGTATAGAGTAGAGAAGGTGTGCCACACACAAGTTACACGGGGGGGCAGCTTGCATGTTGTCACTATAAGGTTTGGCTTTTATGAATGCCTTATTTGGAAAAACCTAATGGAGATAATGAAAGAAGTGTAGCTGCTGACTCTGTGAATGGTTAAGCTGGCTTTGGCAAGTTTCAGGCATGGAGTTCTGCACTGTATTCGTCCAACATTCGCCCAACAACTGCTGTTTTCATTGGTTTGGGTCTCGTGGACAGCAATCATTTTGAACGTAGGCGTTTGATGTCATGTGATATTTGTATGCACTTTTGCACCTTTGCATGACCTGCAACTCAAAAGCAACAGGTCCCATTGTAAAGATTTATTGCATGAAAATCATTGTTTGCAAGGGAAAGTGAACAGAGGTTGGACTACGTAATGCCTGATGCCTGAAGGGTTCTTGCACAATAACATCACTTTTGTAAAAGGTAAAAGGAAAATCCATGAGTGGAGCACAGTAAAGGAAACTCGTTGAGCCCTTGATGAACCCTGTTCTGTAAAACTGAACCCAGCGCACACTTGGGGGCAGATTTACAATTAACTAACGCAGCACGGCGCAGCAAGTCATTTTGCTGCGCCATGCTGCGTTAGTTTGGAAAGCACAGGGATGCGACATATTTACAAGAATATGTCGCATCCTTGTGCTTCCCCTGCGCTGGCGCACAAACTGCAGCCATGCGCCGGCGCAGGCACCCTTGCACCATGGTGCAAGGATGCCTGCGTCGTGGGGAGATTGTTTTTGTGCAGGAAGGGGAACCTTCCTGCACAAAAACAATCACTACAACCATTTTCCTCTTTCAATGCGTGCTGCAGAATGCAGCACGCATTGAAAGAGGAAAAAACGAGGGGTGCGCCTCGCTACGCCACCTCTAGGGTGGCGTAGCTTTCAGACGCATCTCCAGAGTTACGATTTCTCGTAATTCTGGAGATGTGTCTTGTTCCATGGGTGTTGCGTGGGAACACCCACAGCAACACCCATGGAACGCCCCTTCACTGCAAAGTGCTGCGTGTGAATGGGCCGTATTTACAAGGAGAGGAAAAGTCACGCAGGGTGGCTTTTCCTCTCCCTTGTAAATATGGAGCAGCCCCCTGCGCCACCAGTACGTCACGAAAAGTGACGTACTGGTGGCGCAGGGGGCTTGTAAATCTGCCCCTAGATGTGCAACACCCAGCACTCGCCGGATGCACGTCACTTACGGATGAATCCCATACCTCTCAACATCAGTTCATGGCTGTACCAGATAAATTCAAGCTCCATAAACAAAAAGCTGAGTGTTTCATGCTATTCCCCACAGCTCCAAGTTCCTCTCTCCGGGCTGTACTGATAAAATACACATCCTAAACGTCATTAAATCATCCAAATAATTATTCTTTACCTCAGATGGACGGCTCATTCTTTACATCCGTATTAGATAAATTAGTGCCCCATTTCAATAAACTCTAGTTCGAAACATTATACCCTTCATTCCCAAAACGTTTTCAGATCTGCTGTAGTGCCATTGATAATATTCCCCACTGAGATCAGGATTGCAGTATTAACTGGACTGCCAAATCACCTTCTACCCCTCTCAAAGCACCTTTTTTAGGTTGCTTACTTGAATGCGAAAAATTGGCAAAAATTGTTGTAGATAATGACGCTCAAATGGCTTACGTTTGAAGCTCACTCAACCTAAATGACTGCATGCTAATGCCTAAAACCCCAGCGACCCTTTTTCACTTGAAAAATAATTTTGTTTAGTGAAACAAAATCCAGAAAAACAAAACTGCACTCATTCCCAAAATATAGCATTTCAAAAAGACATCCATCATTGAAAGAACCTTCTTAGGCAATGCTCCATTACATGGAATGCTCTTCCCACTTTTAGAAATTTTGCTGCCTTACTTCAGAGCTTCAAATCTAGGACAAAAGATAATCTGAGCAACCGAAGTGCTTCACACACTGAAATGTTTAAAAACTCATCTCACTGAATTTGCATATTATTTCTATTTACCTTACCACTCTATGCCATAGACTGAAAGTATATATTCAATATTTGTATAATGTATGTATCTTGTCCCACAAAACTCAAGGACATCAACAAACCAAGTGGGGTAGTTGGGTGGTAAGGAAGAGGCATGAGGGATGGTCATATAGGACTCTTAGCCACATGCCCCTTTTGACATTGCGTGACTATCCTAGAAATAAGAAAGAGCATAGTGGCAGAGGTAAATCAATGCAAGTCCCGCATTTACCCATCTGTGCTTTTATGAATGGATTCTGTATTTACTTGAATAAATCAAGTTGGTATAAATGACCTAATTATTAAACGCTTTTCAGAACAGCTCTTATGACCTTTCACGACGTGTAGGCATTATTTCTGATCTCCAGGGCCTCAATATGCAAATCTTGGCCTCCACTGATAATCTATTCACTGTAGGCATTCCCCGCACATTTGGGAACTTCACTCATGCTCTTTGGAAAACAGACTACTAATGATCATTCCCTATACCACTGAAACCACCCAAATCACCCTCTGAACTCTCCCCATATTGTAAGGTATTGGAGGATAAGAGAATTTGGCAAGTCCACAGTGAAGGGTCCTAGGGCCAGATGTACGACCCTTTTTTGCGGCCGCAAACGGGAGAACCTCCCGTTTGCGGCGGCAAAAAATGGTAATAGCATGTACAAATGCTATTTTGCGAGTCCCTGACTCGCAAAATAGCATTTGCGACTCTCGCTATTAGGAAGGGGCGTCCCTTCCTAATAGCGAGTCAACATGCTATGTACTAGTGTTTTGCAACCGCATTTGCGGCCGCAAAACACTTGCAGTTTACCACCTACTTCAAATCGGTGGTAAACCACTCGCAAAGGGGAAGAGGTCCCCAGAGGACCCCTTTCCCTTTGTGAGTATGTTGGAAAATATTTTTTAAGAGCAGGCAGTGGTCCCAGAGACCACTGCCTGCCCTTAAAAAAATGAAACTGAAAAGTTTCATTTTTCTTTTTTTAAATGCATCCCGTTTTCCTTTAAAAAAAAAAAAGCTGCTTTATTAACTCCTTGCATGCTCACGACGGCCCCCAGCCGTCACGCGTTACAGTGGGCGTGTGCTCACGACGGCGGGGGGCCGTCGAAAACCCGCCCACGCGTTAATTCTCCCGCACAGCGGGAGAATTTACCGCGCACGGAAGGGGTTAAAAAGCAGTCCCAGACATGGTGGTCTGCTGAGCCCACCAGGCCACCATCCCTGGGAGGGCTGTCATTCCCAATGGGCTCGCAAATTGCGAGAGGCTCATTAATATTAATGAGCCTCGCAATTTGCGACCCCATTGGGAATCGCAAACAGTGTGAAATACACTGTTGTACATCGGAAATTGCGCCTCGCTAATTGCGACTCTCAAAAGAGTCGCAATTTGCGATGCGCAATTTTCTTGGTCGTACATCTGGCCCCTAGTCCACTCTTCGGGAAGTGTGATAATTGGCAACACTTTAAGGTATGTGACCTCATCCTCTTTACAACGTTCTACCATATGCAACTGTGTTGTTCTTGTATGTGTTTAATGGGAAACGATTGATGTATTTTAATTTGCTTATAACGTTTGCCCATGCCTTTGAACTCTGTAGAAGAATTTGCATCAAATTTGGCAATCTCTTTGCTACCTTAGTTCAGCTTGCTAAATTTTATGAATTTTCAGACAGAGGGAAAAAGTTTCCATAGGATCACCAAAAGAGTCAATGGCACAGGGACGTAGTCCAAGTCACACACAGGGACACGTGTTTGTCTACTCCCACTTACTCAGATGCACACTGACAGGCACACTTTTAGACCTGAACATGCTCACAGCCACTGACTCAATAACACAATAATGGAGCAAAAGTCACGGTGATATAGTCAGCATTACAAACAGGCACATGTGTTTGCCCTTTACTACTCACTCACATCTCACATTCAGGACAGGAATATGTGCACCCTCAATAACTTAGTGACATACCAATGGAGTCAAAGGCACAATTACTAAACGTGTTTTATATAAATCCAAGAAACTTTCGGTTGGTTAACGGAAGACACATTCTCAATGAACTACGGTACAAGAAATGGAAAAAAAGGTAAGTGCTAATAGTTTAAATGTATCAAATGCAGAGACTTTCTTTATTTTTATATTTCTTTTTAAGCTTCCAACTTTTTAATAAAAACAATCTATGAAATCTACTGAAAAAACCCCACAGAAACTGACTTATGGTTTTGGCTTAAATGCGTAACACTACTGCATCCGGCACTGTATTGACATGCAGAATGACATAATTGATGATATCGTAAGTTACATTATTCATTACATCACCTATGATATCACCAATGACATTACTAATGACATCACTACATCTATAAAAAGCCAAAGCATACAAACAGTGTTAGACTTTGCCCTTTCTGCAGGGTGATCCCCAAAAGGTTTGCCTTCACCATCCTGTTTTCTGAACTTGCTTTTATTTGGCTTTTAGGACTCTGCATACCTTACCACTGATAACCAGTCCTAAAGTGCTTGTGCTCTCTCCTTAAAACATGATATAATTGGCTTATAGCCAGTTAGCATAATTAATTTACTTATAAGTGCCTAGTAAAGTGACACTACCTGTTGCAGGGCCTATAAATTAAATGCTACTAGCGGGCTTGCAGCACTGATAGTGCCACCCCTTTATGTAGACCTTTAGCCATGTCTCAGGTATGCTATTGCAGTCTGTGCGTTCAGGTTTAAACTGCCATGATAGCCTAGCAAAACAAACCTTTTGCTAGGCCCAAACCTTTGCTTTTAATGCATGTAAGTCATCCATAGGAAATGCCCTGGACAGCCCAGAGGGCAGGGTGCAGTGTGTTTAAAATGTTGGAAATGTACCTTGAAGTTTCACATGTCCTGCGAGAAACAAATACTTAAATTCGTTTTGGACTACTGCAAGGCCTACCTCTCCCATATGATAACATTGGAGTTACCTAATTACATTTAAGAGGCTGCAACTTCCAAATGGGAACAGGTAACTTGTTCATGTTTGGTGTCTTTGGAATTGTTATGAAAAATCCGAACAAATTTAAAATTATAGTTTTGAATATGCAACTTTTAGAAAGGTGGCATTTTCCTGCCAAAGCCATTTGGTGCCTGCAGCCTGTCTCTGGGTCACATGACTGGGTGTAGATAACAGTTGGGCTTTGTCTATTCCTCTTAGACAGGCACACACAATAGAGACCTTAGGTGTGCCTGGATGGGCCATCACTGGCAGGATGGCAGGGAGGACCTGGATACAGCCCCACTTATACTTGAATAGGCTGTGTGCTGCCTCCACACAAAGGACTGCATATCTCCTGTAGTTAGTTTGGAGCCAAGGCAAGGAAGGCAGGGCATCTGTGCACTTCAAAGACATGTCTCTAGAAGCTTCTCTCACTTCAAAGGCAGAACTGGGTATAAATATTGGACATTTCTGGCCCTGTGGATACTCTGCCAGGATGTAGGACTGATGCCTTGCTGTGCTGACCTGCTACATGCTGCTCTCTTGCCTGAGTGAGAAGGGCTGGGCCTGTATCTGTTGAACCCTGGACTCCCAAGTCACCTGAAGGGCTGGTTGGCTGGCCCCCTGAATATAGAGCCTCAGGGATAGAAGGTTCCAGTCACCTTGAACCCAGCACCTGAACTCTGCAAGCCTACCCTGCCCTGTGGTGCCACCCCAGTTCTGGAACCTTGGAAGTGAGCCTAAGGTGCTCTGCTAGCCTCTGTGGATCTAGCATAACTTACGCACCTCCTGTGCTCCATGGCACAATCCCAAGAAGAACCGATGAATCGCCGCTGCTGCGTGAATCTGCCCCATCGCGAAGAACCGCATCGCCTTCGCAGCCTTTTCAGAACCACTACTATGTGATGCTTTCTCAGCGCAGGCCCTCGCATACCTCATCCAGGACAGCCTCGACAATGATGTCAGACTCCGTATCTCAGCCTCGCAGCTCCTCGGAACCAAAGCATTACTCCAACTGCATGAAGCATCCTCAACGTTGGACTTCACATCGCAAGCTCTCATAGACATGATTCTCGGTGATGATGCAGGCCCTCACACCGCAGCCTCGCCGCATCTCTGGACCGACGCATGCTTTGGCTGCTCAACGCCTCTTCGACGTGGACCCCTGCAACATTTCAAAAACCAGGACCCAAGGTAGTTGGTTCAGCTGGCCTAACTGGGTCACTGTAGCCGTTCTGCACTCTATCATGGAAAGCCTGAACTTTTGTTCTGGTCCGATGCGACCAAATAACCACAGTTGGCATTTTGTGCTTTTTGGTGCTATTTTTTCATAAATATTTAAACTTGCATATCTCCAGTTCTACTGCTAGTATTTTTGTCGTTTTGATCTTGTTGTATTTATTAAAAATCGCTCTATTTTTCGAATCTGGTGTGAGATTCTTTTTGTATTGTGTTTTCACTTTATTACTGTTTGAAATGTTGCACAAAGTTAAGCCTGACTGCTCAGTGCCAAGCTACCAGAAGTGAAGCACAGGTTAATTTAAGGTTGGCTTGTGCCCCACTCTGACAAGGATTGTGGTTTCTGCTTGACCACGGCTCACCCCCCCAGTCAACCAGTAACCCAATTTCTTGCAAACACATACACCAGGAAAAAACAAAAATCAAGCTTTAAACTTAAACTAAAAAAGCATTTGCACTACTCTAATGTCTCAGGCAAATAATCACGTAAGCATAGAGACACAGCCCGAGATACACTAAGGGTCATGCAGTCACAGTACACCACTTACTCAGACGCACATTCACAAAGACAGAAGCACAGTGCATTATTATAGCCTCCCTAGGAACACCATTTGCAAAGCACCAGTGTTTCAGACCCAGAATCATATACGCAAACTGATACACCCAGAGGCGCATAAGGGAACATGTATTTGTACAAAGCCACTCACTCTCACACTCAGACTAAGAAGTAAAGATAGTGACACAGTATGCTCAGGTACATGGTTGGCCAATGCAAGAGACTCAGACAAATACTAACATGTGTATGGATACCCAGTGTGTCACAGACACAGGGACTTACATTTCTAAATCACTGCTCACTTTTTACAAATAAAAAACACAGGAAACAACACAAACACAAATGATATTATGCCTACTGATCCTTTATTGTAAAGCACTCTATATCATGGTAACCGGATTAAGCAGGACCACTATTACATCAAAATTTACTAGATTGAAATACATTTTGAGAGTCTTGCCAGGAGAGTATGAGCTCATAGTCCTACAGTGTAAAACCATCACCATACGAAATATGTTTGGATGATAATCTGGGTCCTAAACCATTGCCTAGAAGAACATTGCCTAGTGCTCCTCTGGCATGTGTCACCCAATACCCACCTCACTGCAAAGCTTGTCATACCTTGATGCACAATGTTTTGGCTTCAACCTGTGCACTTGACCCTGTGCCCCGTCCTGCACAATGTACTGTATGCCTTCTTGCCTGCTTCTATGGTGCCTGTTATTTTTTCTGTGTGCATGACTTGTAGTGTAGTTCCTATTTCCCTAATAGACTCTGCGCATTGGAATAATATACCCTATAGGCTTGACATAGGACTGAGGTCGGTATGTCTCTATCGAGTATATTAAACTTAATTACTTTTGTGCCAGCTAGCTCAGAGGCCACTAGAAACTCCTTGAGAACAAGAAGGGAGTAGTTTCTGGCAACCACATAAACATGACTACTTTGTTTCCCTTTAGAATCGGAACACGTCTCAGAATCGTGGAAACAATAGATAACAGTTTCACTCAGTTATTCGTGCATGCTTAGTTTCCGCAGAGTTACACAGAAAGAAAAGACGGGCGTTTCAATAAAGAGGTTTTATTGAACAGTCTTGTTTCTCGTGTAAGAGATATGTGCTGTTATGATCAGAAGACAGTATGCAAGATAAATAATGTACAGCGTAAGCAGTAGAAATAAATAATACTGCGCTAGCATTATCTTTTAGCATATATTCATATTGGACTAATTGTCTGTAAATTTTTATTAACTCTAAGTTGAGTAAGTAATTCCTCGTCTGACATCTCTTCAATGTCAGGATGAGGTGTGTAGCCGGCTAGAATCGGCCATGTTGCTCCTGGTCTACCTAGTGGACCGAGCCTGGTAATGTTTCTGTAATGTTTTAGGGCGCCTTTAAACCAGAGCTGATGCTCCTGGTATGTTAGTGGAATTTCAATATCCTCGAAAGGAATATATTCCTCTGGTGGTTCATCTTCTTTGTAGAAGTGAAACAGTTTTGTTACTGGATTTGATTTTGGGAATACTATCCATGAATAGAATACCTCTGTCTGAAAGGATTCGTGTGCCTCTATCACGAAAACTGCTCTAATGCCTCTTGGTGGTAGGCCGTGTTTTATAAGTTTTAGAGTGATGGATCTTCTTAAGTTTGGATGGATGTCTATAACACCCTCCTCAGTTTCATTTAAACCTGTAAAGTTAAAAGCTGCTACGACTGGGTCAGCCGCAGCTACACCGTTCCCGGTGTCAGACATTGTTTTTTGAAAAATGTAGAACAAGTTTCAAGGAAACAAAAGATAAGGTGCACAATATTTTGGAACACTGTATCCTTCAACGTTGAACAAACCAAGCAACTAATATATAGGGTTTTTGTCCTATATAGTTTTGGCGGATATTTAACCCTACCCACTCCAGACGTCTTATGGAGTATGTGAGTAGGGGTCTCTGGGAAAATCACGACTGAGTTACTCAGTATCTAGCGTTAAATTACTGCCTTACCAAACGTTTGGGCGCCATGTAGTGTAGTTCCTATTTCCCTAATAGGCTCTGCGCATTGGAATAATATACCCTATAGGCTTGACATAGGACTGAGTTCGGTATGTCCCTATCGAGTATATTAAACTTAATTACTTTTGTGCCAGCTAGCTCAGAGGCCACTAGAAACTCCTTGAGAACAAGAAGGGAGTAGTTTCTGGCAACCGCATAAACATGACTACTTTGTTTCCCTTTAGAATCGGAACACGTCTCAGAATCGTGGAAACAATAGATAACAGTTTCACTCAGTTATTCGTGCATGCTTAGTTTCCGCAGAGTTACACAGAAAGAAAAGACGGGCGTTTCAATAAAGAGGTTTTATTGAACAGTCTTGTTTCTCGTGTAAGAGATATGTGCTGTTATGATCACAAGACAGTATGCAAGATAAATAATGTACAGCGTAAGCAGTAGAAATAAATAATACTGCGCTAGCATTATCTTTTAGCATATATTCACGTACATAAATAACATGAGCTAAAAATGCGAGTACTCATACGATGCGTCTCTAAGCTAGTTCTACCCCAATGTACCTAACCTAGTCTAGGTGTAGGGAAAGGTAAGAAGTAGGTGGAGTATTCTCTAGTATGGTATACTAAGAGTATGTTAAGTCTAGTATGCCAAGAGTCCCTCTAGGTCCTAGTCAGCTCCATACCTTGAGAATGAGAGAGGTGGGAATCTCCTGCCGGATCTGGAACTCTAACACCCCGCGAAGGGAGTCAGAACACTGGAAGCTGGATTCTTCTGCAAGCAGGAATGACAGCGTCTTCTCAGTGCGTCAGGCCGGGATAAGGGCTCCTCTGAAGTCGAAGTCTCCTCTAACTTGCTTGGGCAAGGGAAGGTATATTTATACCTGATAGGTGCCTTGGAATGTTAGCATTGACGTGAAGTCGGACAGAGGAAGACGTCAGGATGAACCCTTAAGGTATAACGGTTCATACATAATAGATGAGTTCTTGGAGAAATCAATAATCCTGTGCTAGGGGAACTCCCGGGAGCTTAAGGGTCTGGTTTCTAAGAACTCGTTGTGATGTTAGGGTGGACGGATGCCGGTGACCATGCCTGTATTTGGAGTGCACGGCTAATGCCTAAATAAGGACTGGGATTATATGCCTATATAAGGGCAATGAGAATTGTGCCTATATAAGGACATGTCTCAGGAAAACCTATATACGGACACATAAAGCGGAATACAACACCCACTCCACTTTCGAATGAACGATAATACTAAATGCTAAACATTAAATGCTAAACATTAAATTGAGTACCACATGTTGCTAAAAACATTTCTAAAAGCATATTAAAAGAAGTTTAAAATAAACTGTTGAATGCAATAGGTACTGTACATTTAAAGCATCGTTTTCATTCTAAGCATATAATTGAAATAAATGCAACATGAATGAATAAACAGAAATATATGCATATGATGAAATGGTCGACAAGTTTTCAAATATCAAAGCCATTGCATATCATTGTATTAAATGAAATGTTAGACAAGTAAGGTGACATTGTGTCCCTGGAAGAGTTCAAAGAGGTCCGTTTTATAAGACAAGTTCTACTGTAAGCAGATTGTTTTTGCCATGTCATTTCAAAAATTAAAAAGAAAGTTCAATTCTGGGAAAAGTTCCAAGTTTGGAAAATATGAAGGCCACATTTCATTGCTTCCCTGGTACACTGTGAGCCGAATCAAAGTCAGTGTACGGGTCTGGTGTAAACATGAGATCATCTATTTCTGTAGCCAAAATATCGTCTACCGAAGTTGGTGACATTTGGAACACCTCATTCAGAAGGTTAATTGCACAGAGATGAGAAACATCGCCTTCAGCAGAAGATACAATGTTCGCGTCCGTTACCTGTGTGCCTGTTGATCCATCTCGTACTGCAGCAGCTGCAGGAAGCATCTGTGAGATCTCAATGAATGCCGTCATCAGGATTGGTAGCCTCTGGGGACAACACAGAGCATGGGCCGTTATTGGGTCCAGCAGAGTATCGATATCCGTTGGCATGACTGATGGGAGTGTTAGACAGGTGTCTAGCACGCATTCTTCACCGCAAAGGAGGCAGCGTAGAACAGGTAAGATGCAATCTTGCCAGATTGGTCTGAATGACAGGAACCACGTTGTATTAAGTTCCCGTAGACGAGGCATGCCCAAAAGCTGTACTATTCGCTCACTGCACTTTCATTCAAGGAGAGCTTTCTCCACATCGCTCAGAGTGATGTTAGCGAATAGGCTTGCCATAGCGTAGTAGTAGGAATAGAAATAGGATTCCTGCAACAAGTGCTAGAATTAACGGCACACCACCAAACACCGAATTTGCGAAGTTTGGGATGATTCCGAGGACTGCCTGGAAAGGTGCTAATAGTCAGGAACAGATGGTCTTAAATACATGTACAATGCCGCTCGTATCAGACATGTTAAAGATACGTCCCATCATTTCTACGAAATGTATAGGGCAGTTTGTACGAATTAAAGCCTGTATCTCAGCCGAAGTCCTTGCAACTTGTAAATCGTAGTTTTCTTTGTCCGAGGTCAGAGGCACTGTTTGTTGTATGAGCATGGCTTTCATTCTGCTTAAAGTATCAAATCGTATAAAAGAAACATTCAATGAAGGCCATAAAGGCGACTCCCTGACTGTGTCTATTGGGGGGAACAATACTTGCATACAGCAAGTGACCCTGGAGTCCACCGTTTCTAGATATGGGATGCCTGGCAACATGCCACAGCAACTCTGATCATTCAACATGAGGTAACTCCCATTAGAAATTTGGCCAAAAGTTGGATTAATCACAGTAGCTGGTGTACCCTGCTGGTGGCAGGACAAATTTGCCACAGAACCATTACAAGCCCTGTGTAAAGAAATGTCCTGACATATAAGTGAACCGCTTAATACCTTTTCACAGTTTGTACCGCTTAGAAACACTTCACGATCCCCACTCCAACATCTATATGTGTAAGGTAAAGTCCAGGATGTCTTAATGTATCCTTTACCCAACCTTTCATATTTGCCTGCTTGCATTTGTTTAAGGCAATGCTGAAACTGAAAAGTAGTGACAGGCAGAGTAATTTTGCCATGAATAAGCCATTCTGTAGCTGGTTTTTCTGCCACTGTGAATGGTAATTTCTCCAGTTTTTCAATGCTCAGCACTGTATACTTCGCTCCTCTTTGTGCCAGTTCGATCTGTTTATCAGTTAGATTGTATTCTGTAAACAGAGCCCACGTGTTGATAAAACGCCAAGGCACATAGCCCGCACGCAAAGATTGCAGCGTCCAGCTTAATAACATAATAGAACGTAACTGAGATTGGCCTTGTTGTAACATGGCTAAATCTTGTTCAGTATTTCAATAGCAGAGGATACAATGTTGTCCAATGAATAAATTCTGGATGACAAAGTTGTTAACCCATTGTCGCCCACAGTGAGAGTTTTCTCCAAGTTAATACGATCAAGTTCACGTATTCGTTCTGCGGCCTCTGCCTGTGAAACCTTCCATGCTTCATTATAAGCAGCATAGATTCCGGCATATATGAAACGTTTTTGATGCGGTTTTCTTGGTCCAAGCAAGAATTCCTTAAGGTCTGCGTCTTCATTAAGTAAAGATAAGTGTTGTTTCACATCCTTAAGTGTAGATTTTTGTAGCCAATCGAGGCATAATTTTCCTACACTGTATGTTGTTACTACCCCCGGATGTTGTCTTTGGACGTATCGTGGGTCTGGCCTATGGATAGTAAACCCCTGTGTTTTATTCAGGAATCTTGCTTGACAGATGTTTGTGTCTGTGGGCCAGATCAACCATTTTCTCCAATCAGGATTTGTTCTGTTGATTTGTAATATTGTGTCAACTGTAACCACTGCCTGTGTATTGTTATTACTGACCGGTGTTGGTACAGAAGGTGTTTTCATGTCTTTGATCTTGGCTAAACCAAGGCAAGACATTTGTTGCACAGTGTCATTCAAAAACATTATTTGCTGAGGGATGATACACGCTCTAAACAAAGCTTCTATCCCCTGCACTTGCCATTCTTTAGAACCCCAGACAGATTTTGTGTCTATTGTGTCTTTCCACAAGTCGAAACCATGTCTAGACAGTTGGGCAATAAATGCTGCAGAGTAAATCTGTTTTGTATCAGTTAACATAATTTTCAGTCCTGTTTTGTTTAAATTTTTATAGTAAAATGTTTCTGGGTCAGATGTATTGTATCCTGAAAAATATGGAAACTTTTAGCAAACGTTTTTGAACTACCTTTTGGTGGTGTAGGACAATGCTCCCATTGGTTAAACATAAACACATTTCTAGGTGTTGCAGATTTATGCAAGAAATGATGACCATAGTGGTTATAGCAATACAGCTGTTCATAGTCTGATGAACCCTCTAAATATTCATTATTAGAAAATGCAGCAGACCTTTCTAGATCAAACATCATATCATTCACAGTTTCAAAGTCCCAATCATCAGAATAGGTACTAGATGAAATAAAATCACTTAGTGAAATTTTAAATAAATGTGGAATGTTCAAAAGTTCCGTAGGGCCGAAGATATCGAAATCTGTCTTGTCCCACACTATACCATCCTGTATAGGAACGGCTGTGATGTTCACTACTGACAAGTCTCTTGCTTCACGATGGGATGATTTGTGTGGTTTTAAAAGTAAGTTCACATCTTTACTTTCAGTCTCCAAATGGATGTATCTGCCATTTATAAGCACGCTGATAGTCATAACCAGAGCTAGCCAAAGCAGAAAGAAAAATATTCCAGAAATAATCCACAGTTCAATCCATGGTGAAACCAGATAAGTCTTTCTCAGGAAATGAAAAAAGTCTTGTACTTGTTGTTTAAAAGTTTTTGATGCTGGCAACGTTTCAGGCTCACTCAGATCCTCAGAAAACGTATCCAAGTTAATGAAATAGCCAGAAGCAGTTCTGTCAATTGTTGGAATTGCATCAGGATTTGTTGAAATCGCTGGAGCCAGTTGATCACTTGTTACATTGGTGTAGACAGGTGTATTTGGACGAACTGTTACTTGAGTTTCAAGAGGAATGAGTTCCATAGCATTGTTGCTTAGTCCTTCATCTGTTACAGCTGAATTCTCGATGGTTATCAGTCTTTCAGTCTGAACCTCTTGGATAGTAGCGAGAGGAGTGCGTCTGCTACTAGGTCGGAGTCCACGAGGCCTACTATTTAGTATTGGCCACATACTGTGGTTTGATGAGGTCGATGGACACAAATCTTTTCTCCTTTTTTCCAGCAAGGGGCGGCAGAAGTACTGTTCTTGTTCCGTGTATGGCTAGGACAGGTACTGGTTGTCTGTAAGAAGGTCCAAATTCCTTCTTGTCCGCAATCTTCTCTCTGACTAGATCCCCAACTTTTGGAATCCAGACAGGCCTTGCTGGGACTGCCGGTTTTTCCCCAGTGGTGGTTGGCTTCAGGAACACGTTGCTTTGTTTCGATCTTAGTTCATTTAGATCCTGTAAAACAGCCAAACGATCTTTGATATCAAATGATTTATTTTCCACCACTGTGCCTTTACATTCGAGATCAGGAACCCACATTCTTGTCCCAAATAGGACCTCATATGGAGTGACCCCCCCCTAGAGAACTTCTTGGCAAATTATTTAATGAGCGTTGGACCCCATAAAGATGTTTGACCCAACCATCACCCGAACCTAATACCCTAGCTGTTATAGACTGCTTTATGTCCCGGTTTTTCCTTTCCACAACAGAATTTCCCTCAGGATGAAACGGAGAGGAGTACCGCAATGCAACGCCCAGACTGGCCATGGCTTCTTTGTAAGCCCAAGAGCTAAACGCAGGGCCCTGGTCAGAATGTAGCGTGCCTATTGCGTATGTGCCGATAAAGACTCGCAAATCTTTTATAACAGTTCGAGCGTCAGCCGAGCGCTGAGGCCATATCCATAGGAACCTAGAGCATGAATCCACTGCGACCATTATATATTTATAGTTACCGTCCCTTTGCAAGGGATCGCAGTGGTCCAGGTAAACACAAGCTAATGGTTTGTCTGAAATTAACAGGGGTGTCTGCGCAGGATGTTTCACTGTGGAGACTTTTATCTGTTGGCATATTTCACATTCTAGAACATAGTTCTTGGTCTGTTTCCTAATGCCAGGCCACCAATATCTTTGTTTCAGTAAAGATACTGTTGCAGAAATACCTGCATGGGCAGAGGCTATCCCTTCGTGTGCTGCTAGGATTAGTCCTAATCTACGTTCCTTGTTTGGAATTACCCTATCCCCCACTCCAGGGATTCGAGAAAAAGGAACGTTGTTCGCATCAATTACATAAGAGTACTTGAGTGGAAACTTTTTTGGTAACGCTGCACCACTGCCTTTGCTCGTAGCATTGACAGCCAACAATATCTCACTGTCTATTCTCGTTTTTGAACGAGTGATCGCAGCTACGGAAGCCGTCTGAACAGCCCCCTTTGCGGCTTCGTCAGCCAATGAATTCCCTGCAACGTGAACGCCATCACGTTGATGACTCAGCGTGTGTATCACGTGAGCCTTTGGTAGTTTGTTTTTTAACTGAACTACTTGTTCCCAAAGCATTTTATGCTTTATTGTGCCACCTTTTGCAACTTTGAACCCATTTTCAAGCCAATTTTGTATATATTCATTATACGACTGAACACAGTAGAAAGAATCGCACACTATTAGTGTGGGGAATTCGCGATCTGTACTTTCAAGTGCCAGTTTGAATGCTTGTAGTTCAGCTCGCTGAGCTGTACAATCTCTTAGAGATTGAGTTTTAGTGACCATTGGTCTGAAGTTACCATCGCGCATGCGACCTTTAACGATTGCTCACGCTGCACTGTAAGCTTGCTTACTCCCTGTAGCGGGTTGTGCGGATCCGTCAGTGTAAATTATAAATTCGTACTGATCGAGAGGCACAATTTCAGTGGGCTGAGGACATTCATGTTCATATTGCAGAAACGCTTGTGTTTTTAAATCAGGATCAAAAACATATTCAACATCTGTTGCAGCAAGAGAATTAACCCATTGTATCCATCTAGGATGTAATGCTTTAGCATTTGGAATGCTCGCTTTAGTTACCGCCTCTAAGGCCGGTACTGGGGTTACGACAATAATGTGTTTCCCTTGGGCTAGAACTCTTTCTTTTGCTACTGCAGTTTGAACTGCTGTCAGTATTTTTTCAGTTGAAGTGAAGCGCATTTCTGCTTGTGTATACAAATGTGATTTGTATGCTATTGGTACTTTTTCACCCTCATTAAATGTTAAGTAGGTGAATCGGCATTGACCCGAAATTATTCGGATCACTAAATTGCGTTGACTTACGCGTGTTTGTAAGTGATTTGTTGCTAACATGTTAGCTTGGAGTGAACGCAAGGTTTCTGTGTGTTCATGTGTCCAATTTTTGATTGAAAAATCAGGTTTGATTAATGCGTAGAGAAGTTTAACCCTTTCTGTGTAATTTAGAATGTAAGTTCTTCCAAAATTTAGGAAACCCAGGATGGATTGTAAATTTTTCAGCGTTTTTGGAGGTTGGAGCAGCGCACACCTTTCTAAAAAGTTAGCTGCCAAGCTCCTGCCTTCACTTGAAAGCTCATATCCTAGAAAAAGGACATTGAGATGGGCAATTCTGGATTTTTTAAAGTTGAACTTATAGCCCTCAGAGGCGAAGCCCAATATAATGGTGTTCACCCTGTTCAAGTGCCTATCCAGGTCATCGTCTGTCAGATAGATGTCATCGACATATGACAATGCCTCATTATCATAAATTTGTAGTAACTATGTTACCCTCGCTGAGAATAACCCCGGGCTGTTCTTGAACCCTTGTGGGAGTCGACAAAATTGACGCTGGGTCCCCATTATTGAGAAAGCTGTCAAGTACCTGCTTTCAGGTGCTATATTTTGACAAAAGAAACCATTTGAAATGTCCAATGTGGTTTTATATTTTTTACGCACAATCTTATTCATTAATGCTGTACTATGTGCATTTTGCACTGCAAATGTTTTTGAACAAGTGTTTAAGTGTCTGTAATCCAAAACTAGACGATATGTATTGTCTGGTTTGGAGACAGGAAACAAAGGATTGTTCATTGAAGAGGTGCATGTTTCAATCACCCCTTGGTATTCAAGTTGATCTAAGATCTCCCTGACCTGTTTTTTAGCTTCTTGCTTTATTGGGTACTGCCTTTGTGCAGTAGGTTCATTTTTTAGATGTATTTTATGGTGAGGTGAGTCCTCATCCCATCCTACATGATTTTTGTATAATGCTGGGGCCTGGGCAACTGCCCATTTCCTGGCATAGGTATATTTTAGGTGAATTGGAATATGGTTGGAGAAGGCAGGCATAATAATGTCCTCACCATGTGGGCACTCCCTGACAAATTGTGGTGGCCAGTCTTTTTCTGCTAGAAGTATGTCATAACCCCTTGAAAGTTTCTCCCAAAAGAGTGTTTTCACCTTTCTTGGTATGTCTCCCTCCATTCGGAGTGTTATTTCATATAACGTTTGTGGAGTACTAACCCTGGTGTCTACAGTCTCAACTGTGATGTACTCATTCAAGTCCACTGTCTCCAGAAGTTCCTTCAGGTTCTGGTGAGCTATTGTGACTTCTGCTGCACTGTCCAGCATTGTCTGAGCCCATTCTCCATTCTTTAGTTGTGTTCTCAGTATCCTCGGCATATCAGATCTTCAGACCTGCTACCTTCTTTTTTGAGAATTGAGGTTTTGATTTATTTTTCTGAGCGTGTTTGTCGTCTTTTGATTTCACGCGTTCTTCTCTGTTCTGACCGTCCTCTTCTTTCCGATGTCTGTGACGATATCTGAAAGGTACGAGAGGAACGTGTATCAGTATCTTGATACCTGTCAGGCTTTTTTTAAATTATCCCTATTCCTGAGGTTATACCTCTTTTCAGAGGGCTCCTTTTGAGGAGACCTACCTCGGGATTGAGAACGATTCTCGTTTGAATTTTGTTTATTAGTTTCCCCCTTCTTTTTAGAAGATGTAGGAGTTTGTTTAATAGAGTCCTTCTCAGGACTTTCAGATAGTTTTGGCTTCAATGGTCTTCCACCCAAACTATCTCTGCCTAATTCTGCATAAGATTGTTCTAATATTCTGGGTAGTTCAGTTTGATGTTCTGTTACATCAAATTCCCTTAATCGTTGGCGGATCGCCACTGCTGCTGCCTCTCCTTTAATATTAGATAATATTATTGTTGAGACCTGGTCGAAGTTTTTCAGTAATTTCATACCTAAATTCAGAGCAGGCTCTGCCCTGTATTCGTTTTGAATTTGTTTCAGGACATCTGGTATTACTGCGATTGACGGAACACCATCTGTTTTAGTATAGATGGCAGCAAAGACTGAGCCCCAAGTGGTACAGTCTTCCAGTTGTGGTGTGATCCCCATTGGTAAACAGATTGTTCGGATTCTGTGTTTCTCATAAGGGCTAGTATTAGGAAATACTGCTTCGATTTGAGTAATTTTTTGAGCTACCCAGAATGGAATTTGCTGACGTTTTGTGGGCATTTTACCCATGACTGCATATAAAGTCTGTGGTGTAATTTTTAGTGTATTCCCCTGTTGAGGGGTTTGATTTGGAATGGTCAATGGTGGTTGGACTGTGAAAGTCCGCATGACATATTGGACTAATTGTCTGTAAATTTTTATTAACTCTAAGTTGAGTAAGTAATTCCTCGTCTGACATCTCTTCAATGTCAGGATGAGGTGTGTAGCCGGCTAGAATCGGCCATGTTGCTCCTGGTCTACCTAGTGGACCGAGCCTGGTAATGTTTCTGTAATGTTTTAGGGCGCCTTTAAACCAGAGCTGATGCTCCTGGTATGTTAGTGGAATTTCAATATCCTCGAAAGGAATATATTCCTCTGGTGGTTCATCTTCTTTGTAGAAGTGAAACAGTTTTGTTACTGGATTTGATTTTGGGAATACTATCCATGAATAGAATACCCCTGTCTGAAAGGATTTGTGTGCCTCTATCACGAAAACTGCTCTAACGCCTCTTGGTGGTAGGCCGTGTTTTATAAGTTTTAGAGTGATGGATCTTCTTAAGTTTGGATGGATGTCTATAACACCCTCCTCAGTTTCATTTAAACCTGTAAAGTTAAAAGCTGCTACGACTGGGTCAGCCGCAGCTACACCGTTCCCGGTGTCAGACATTGTTTTTTGAAAAATGTAGAACAAGTTTCAAGGAAACAAAAGATAAGGTGCACAATATTTTGGAACACTGTATCCTTCAACGTTGAACAAACCAAGCAACTAATATATAGGGTTTTTTGTCCTATATAGTTTTGGCGGATATTTAACCCTACCCACTCCAGACGTCTTATGGAGTATGTGAGTAGGGGTCTCTGGGAAAATCACGACTGAGTTACTCAGTATCTAGCGTTAAATTACTGCCTTACCAAACGTTTGGGCGCCATGTAGTGTAGTTCCTATTTCCCTAATAGGCTCTGCGCATTGGAATAATATACCCTATAGGCTTGACATAGGACTGAGGTCGGTATGTCCCTATCGAGTATATTAAACTTAATTACTTTTGTGCCAGCTAGCTCAGAGGCCACTAGAAACTCCTTGAGAACAAGAAGGGAGTAGTTTCTGGCAACCGCATAAACATGACTACTTTGTTTCCCTTTAGAATCGGAACACGTCTCAGAATCGTGGAAACAATAGATAACAGTTTCACTCAGTTATTCGTGCATGCTTAGTTTCCGCAGAGTTACACAGAAAGAAAAGACGGGCGTTTCAATAAAGAGGTTTTATTGAACAGTCTTGTTTCTCGTGTAAGAGATATGTGCTGTTATGATCACAAGACAGTATGCAAGATAAATAATGTACAGCGTAAGCAGTAGAAATAAATAATACTGCGCTAGCATTATCTTTTAGCATATATTCACCTACATAAATAACATGAGCTAAAAATGCGAGTACTCATACGATGCGTCTCTAAGCTAGTTCTACCCCAATGTACCTAACCTAGTCTAGGTGTAGGGAAAGGTAAGAAGTAGGTGGAGTATTCTCTAGTATGGTATACTAAGAGTATGTTAAGTCTAGTATGCCAAGAGTCCCTCTAGGTCCTAGTCAGCTCCATACCTTGAGAATGAGAGAGGTGGGAATCTCCTGCCGGATCTGGAACTCTAACACCCCGCGAAGGGAGTCAGAACACTGGAAGCTGGATTCTTCTGCGAGCAGGAATGATAGCGTCTTCTCAGTGCGTCAGGCCGGGATAAGAGCTCCTCTGAAGTCGAGGTCTCCTCTAACTTGCTTGGGCAAGGGAAGGTATATTTATACCTGATAGGAGCCTTGGAATGTTAGCATTGACGTGAAGTCGGACAGAGGAAGACGTCAGGAATGAACCCTTAAGGTATAACGGTTCATACATAATAGATGAGTTCTTGGAGAAATCAATAATTCTGTGCTAGGGGAACTCCCGAGAGCTTAAGGGTCTGGTTTCTAAGAACTCGTTGTGACGTTCGGATGGACGGATGTCGGTGACCATGCCTGTATTTGGAGTGCACGGCTAATGCCTAAATAAGGACTGGGATTCAATGCCTATATAAGGGCAATGCGAATTGTGCCTATATATATAGGTCTCGGGAAAACCTATATACGGACACCTAAAGCGGAATACAACAGACTATCTGCATGTTTTTTCCACTTTTTGAAATGGTTATCAGTAGGTTTATTATTCTCTATACTGGTGTGGATGTACGATTTGTGGCTGTATACTGTATAAATCTGTGCGCAAGTTCCATATAAAAGCCATACTTGTTAGTTTTCCAACCCTTGAACTGCAGACCCATAGTGGGCATGCAAAACTTTGTGAAATACCAAGGCATTTTATGTAAAGTGGTGTGTCTGCATGATGCATCTTGCAAACAAAAAAAAATACTTCTGTGAATTGTTTCCTACAATAACAAAGAACGAACTGTCGGTTGCTGGGCACCAGTACTTCAAAAGTGTAGTTCTAATGCACTATTTGAACAAATGTATTAAAGTTTCCAATTCTACTTTATTCCAAAAACCTTTTTTCCTGCAAATCTAATTACAGATTTATAAACTATGGGTCTGGTTCACGAAAAAAAGTAGTACCTGCACCCACAGAGTTATGTCTGTGTACAGGAGTAGATTAACTACTTTTTGGTATCCACAACTATTCCCAATGTTACCCGTAGTGTGCCCTTCCCCCAAATGTTTTGCCTTCACCCCTCCTGTTTGTTTTCTGAATTGTGTTTTTGTTGCCATTAGGATGCTGTGCACTTTACCACTGCTAACCAGTGCTAAAGTGCTTGTGCTCTCTCCATAAAACATGGTACAATTGGCTTACGCCTGGCATATCTATTTTACTTATACGTCCCTAGTATGTGCTACTAAATTTACCCAGGGCCTATACTTTAATTGCTACCAGTGGACCTACAGCAATCAGTGTGCCAGTCTTTAAAGTAGCCCTTTAAAATATGCCGCTGACCTGCCATTGTAGTCTGTAGTGCAGTTATAAAACTGGCTATTCGCCCTGGAAAAATAAACCTCTTGGCAGACCTAAGCCTTCCTTTTTAATACACATAAGTAACCCCTAAGATAGGCCGAAAACGCCCATGGGGTAGGATGCATTGTATTTAAGAAGTAGGACATGTATTTTTACATGTCTGGGTAGTGAAAAATTCCTACATTTGTTTTTTACTACTGTAAGACCTTTCTCTCCCATTGGATAACATTGGGTTACCTTATTACATTTAGTAAGTGCTCATTTTTGATTTAGAACAGATATAAATGTCAGGTTTGGACTCAAATGAATTGTAATTTGAAATCCTCTTTAATGATAAAGTCAGATTTTAAGTTGCATGACTGTGAATAGCTTGACAGTTGGCCTTTGTGTACTGCTCCCAGACAGTGAGACAAAATGCAACTAGATGTTGGCAGGACAGGCCAACCTGCCAGTATGGGTGGGGCGGAGCTGTTTCCAGCCCACTCACATTTCAAAGGGCTGCCTCCAGCACTCACGCAAAGTAACCTGACGACAGTCTTTTGTCGTTCCAGACTACTTGGAGCCTTGGAATCTTGGCAGGGGAAAGGAAGAACCTTCCAGAACCAGATGTGGGGGTAGCCAGGATGTCACCACCACTTCAAAGATAAATCACCAGGTATAAATATTAGAACTCCTAAACAACCTCTGCGGTACACTCCTGGACCTGCGGATATTACAGAAGAAGGGCTGCCTTGTTCCCCAGTGGACTGCCCTTCTGCTTGAGGCCTGCCTTGTTCCATAAAAGACTGCCCTGCTTCTACCCGAGAACTGCCTTGCTGCTTGTGGCCTACCCTGTTCCCCAGAGGACTGCCCTACTTCTCCCAGACGACTGCCATGCTGCTTGAGGCCTGTGTTGTTCCCCAGAGAACTGCCTTGGTGCTTGAGACCTGTCCTGCTCTCTGAGAAGGAAGACTGGACCTGCTCCCTTCATCCAAAGCTAAGCTGAGTGAATCCAAAGATTAGTTGGCTAACCTCCTGTTCTGAGCTACAAGGACAAATCAAGTTCCAGAGGCCCCCTGCAACTGCCCAGCTGACCTTCTGCAACTGGATCTGCCTGCAACTGTACATGCCTGATCCCTGATGGCCTCTGCTAGAGTAAGTCTTCAGGTCCTGGCCCCTTGGTTGGCATCAGAATGCACTTCTCTTTGAAGAAAGAAGAAATCTTGATGTTTTGGGCTCTTCGTGACTATGAAGCGGTCTGTTCACCACAAAACTTTGCCGCTCACAACGACCAACAATGCAAAGCTCTGGTGAACACGACTCTACAGTGTCCACCAGCAACTATCTGCAATGCAAGGTCTGCACTTCGCGCTACAGCTACGACAGCCCGCGGTGACCGCTAATGCAAAACTCCAGCAACAGCCGTCTGCGATGCCCGACTGGATCTTCGTGCTACAGTGACAACCATCCGCAGCGGCAGGCCTGTTATTCGCATGTCAGCGACGACCATCCACGATGCTCTCCCTGTTCTTTAGGGCCTCCTCCACCACGAACGGAACTCTTCAAGCTGGGTTTTGAGAAAGTAACTTTTTCAGCATGACTAACCTCGTCCCTGTATCCGGCACGCTTCCCGTAGTGGTCGTCCTGAACTTGTGACTTTCCCCAGGTATAGCATGACGAGATAACTATTAGTGGGGCATTGTGCTTTTAGTCTAAAACTTTGAAATTCAATATTCCAGTCCTACCAATTGGATTTTTGCTGTTTTAGTTTCATTTTCTGCTTAAAATTTACTCTATTTTTTCAAAATTGGTTTGGGACTTTTCTTGTGTTGTTTCTCACTTTATTGCTGTTTGTGTGCTGCATAAATACTTTACACTTCCCCTTTAAGTTAAGCCTGACTGCTTTTGTGGCAAGCTACCAGAGGGTTAAGCACAGGTTCATTTAGTGACTTTTATGATTCACCCTCACAAGGATTGTGGTTATTTGAGTAGGGTAGTCACCCGCCTCAATTAATAACCTGATTTCTTACACACATCTAGAATGCTGCAGCAGGCATACTACTGAAAATAGGTCTCTTTCCCACGGGGCCTATTCCCTGTACGCAGGGTCTCTATGGTGAAGACGTCTGGCTAAGTGGGTGAAGCCCCATATGCAAACTCACACTCTTTTTTCCCACAAGGAAAAATGTGGGGTGATCAGTTTCCCTCTCCATCCTGGAATAGAAGTTACTCCAACCATTGAGTTTGATTTACAAGTGCGAATTTCTCTACACTTGAAGCAGAGATGTCCACACTTGAAAAACCATATATGCCCATCAAGAATCTGCAAAGAGATTGAAAGGTTACATTTACATTTATGACCAAATTTACCTTTGTAAATAAGGTCCAATATACAATGAGTTCAATTTAAAATTCCTTTTGTATTTTCTCTGTGTCAGAAAAGAAGAGTTTGTTGTGATGAGGTGAAGCTCAGGTCTCCTCCAATTGCCTTGATTATTTACTGTTCTAGGAATGGTGAGATCAACAGAATCACTTTCGTGGTAAACAATTCCTTATTCCTAGGGGCAACAACTGAGTTTATAATGAAGTACATTTTTAGTAATTTAGTAGTTCTCAGTGTGACATTCCTGGTAGGAAGTAGACCTCAGTTGATACATTCTAAAGATATCATGTGTAATGCCCTGCTTGCCAAGGAATGCAATGAAATCCTGCATTGCAAATTGTAACAGTTGTAATCAATCAAGGGCAAACAGATTTACTGATTCACTTATCTTTTGCATCATGATATATGTTTGCTAAATGTTTCTCACAATAAGAAAAAATATAGCTTGTGTTCCTTCCATCTGTTTGCAGTTTGTGCATTACTTTAATGTAATGGCATGATTTAAAGTTTCAGTTCCTTTAATTTGAATAACATTTTCCTCAGTGTAGGTTAATACAGATTAATAAAAAAGTACATGCAACACAGTTCAGTAGTTATTGTAAATTCGTTTATTAAGAACTAGTTGAAAATATTGTTGCCATGAATTCCAAATTATTATACTATCAAATTTGAGTATTATGCAGGGCCTGTGATCAAAGATAAGGCAGCCTACCTCTGGAGCAAGCTACATTAGTTGTCCTGTCTAAATATGTCTTTTGATAAACAGTTTGCTGCACCTATCCCCTCTAAGCATCTCAAAAGACCACAAGGCTAGAAGAAATGTGTTAGAAATGGGATTTTTGGTAGGCTAGGGCATGTGCCAAAGCCAGGCAGAAACCACCACTCTAGTCAGGATAAGGGAGTTACACTCCTAAAATAACCCCTGCTCACCCCCTTGGTAGCTTGGCACGAGCAGTCAGGCTTATCTTAGAGGCAGTGTGTAAAGCATTTGCACATAACCAACAGTAATACAGTGTAAACACTACAAAAGGACACCACACCAGTTTATAAAAATATCCAATATTTTTATATACTTAAGACAAGACCAAAAACGATAAAAATCCACAATACAGTACTTAAAAATCTTCAGTTATCAAAATATGCTTTATAAACAGTTCCTTGATGTCGATAGCTCCATCCGGGGCTATCACGGCGTCGTGAGCAAACAAATCCAAACAGTTCTGGCTGAACGCGGCGTCGCGGGCCGGCTACGGTGTCGGGAAGACCCACAAACAGTACCTTTTAGAAATGCAGGTCGTCGGCGACCTCTCATTGAGCTTCCGAAAGCACGGCATCCGCAGGCGTCGGTTCCGGAGGGCGGTGCAGGAGTTGTCGGGGCCCTCGAAGTCACACGCATTGCAGATCGATCTCCTCTTTGTTGAAGTCAGGAGCGCTGGCGTCGGCAGAGGTGGCTGACATGTAAGAAAAGGGAAGGTTAGAGACTGGCAAGTGTGTGCACTGGCCAAGTCGACATGGCAGTTACAAACTGCGCGCAGACTCTGCAATGGCAGGTCTGGGTTACCTTTTCAGGGCTACTCACGTGGGTGGCACAATCAGTGCTGCAGGCCCACTAGTAGCATTTGATTTACAGGCCCTGGCACACTCAGTGCACTTTACTAGGGACTAAAAAGTAAATCAAATATCCAATCATGGAAACACCAATCCATAACACAATTTACACAGAGAGCATATGCACTTTAGCACTGATTAGCAGTGGTAAAGTGCCCAGAGTCCTAAAACCAACACAAACCGGTCAGGAAAAAATAGGAGGAAGAAGCAAAAAGTTTGGGGATAACCCTGCAAAAAGGGCCATTTCCAACAAAATGTCAAGTGGTTTACAGTTGCATTCAGCAAACCATAGTAAAGCCTGTCCTGTCCACAGAAGAGGCCCACAGTTGTGCGAATTGTGTTTCAGTAAATAACAATTGCAAAGGGTTGAGTATTTCCCAGGTGTGCAATTTGCGACTCATTTAGAATGGGGAATTACATGCTAATAGTGCACCTTAGTTCCCCTTACCAGGTTCACAAACAGCTCATGCGTCCCAATTTGCATTCAGTGCACCTTTAATTGTGCTCCATGGCGCAAACATGGAAAATGTGCCATATGCATAATACAGCCCCTGGCCTCTCCCTTGGATGGCCTTGTGGAAGATGCAGACTGTCTTGACGGCACAGCAACTGGCTGTCAGTAGCGAGTGAAATGTCCCCTAGGACAAAGGTGTAGGAGCAGTCTTACAGCAGTGTTTTGAATCCTTTGCAATTTGTGAAGTATGAAGAGGGGGCTGTTAGTTACAGCCCATTTCTGCGGGCATCCTAGATGTATGAAGATGTACTGCAGTTTTCCTTTTGTATACAAGGCACTTCTTGTGACCTGATTCACTTGGGAAGCAGGGATAATTTGATTTCCATGACCAGTATAAGAATTCTTATCTCCTTTGAAGTTATTGGTGGAGTCTTTTGTTCCTTGGGCCAGATACTTGTGGGTCAGTAGTTACTCCAATGTCCACAGGTTCTGATATTAGTTGTAGAGAAATTAAGTTTAAGCTGGTTGATTAGCAGCCATTGATTGATGGCAATGCCCTAGAGACACCACTCAGGTCTTGGTGACCTAAGGTCCTTAGGGCTATCGACTTTTAGGATAATTTTGAATGTTTTCAGAGTATTTGTACTTGCGTCTGGTATTGGGATTAAGTAAATATTAAATTGGAGTGGGGAGATGACTGAGCCTTTGGTCTTGCTAAAGTGAGAGGTAAGAGGAGATGCACAGAACAGTTGTAGTGAAACAGTACGTCACCGACCTTGGTTATATGAGGACACACAGTTTAGAGTATTTCCTCTTAAGCTAAGCCTTAATCTCAGTGGAAGAGTCGGAAGGTGCATGGGGTCAAAGACCACTGAAAGTAAAAGGATCACTCCATTCTCGTCCACCGTCAATTTCAGATTACCACAAAAGAATTTCAATGCAGAGTGAGTGTCTTTTCCGGGGTGAAAACCAGATTGATGGTCCGAGAGTAGATTGTCACGTCAATAAAATTGGAGATCTGGGACAAGCAGCTCTTTCTATCAACTTTCCTAGAAATTGGCCATTAGACATGGGTCTGTAGCTCACTGGGTCATATGGGCCTACGTGCTCTGATTACAGAGTTCTTGAGTTCATTGAAGAAAGTTCCTGAGTGTAAGAAGTTGTTGAGTATGTTCTTTGCCACAGAGGTGCAGATGTGGTGAATAAACGTTTTTTTAAGTTCAAGCCAGAGTGTGGTCTAATGGAGATCCAATGGTCTGCTTGCCCTTAACAGTTCAGACAGATGTTTGAATGAGGTTAGCTACTTTTTTGCAGCTTGTTTTGTTTATCATTGCCTTTGTAGGCTGGACGTTGGTTGTTTCATTTTTCTGGTAGTTTTGCAGTTTCTTTGTTTTGGAGATAAGCTTGTTAGCAATGGTGCAACAGAAGGCTTGTGATTGTGGTATTTCAGTGCAATCTGGGTTGCACAATTGTGACAGGATCCTTTAAGTTGTTTTGAGCAGCAGTCTGAATTGGGTACCTCGTGGCATAATGCAGTTTTTTTTTTCATTTTTGATGCAGGTTTTATTTATTCAATTGTGTTGTGAAAGGCAGATTTTGTTGACCTTGTTGTTTGTTGAATTTGTCTTTTGGCACTGTAATGCACCAAAGTCTGTTTTTAGTGTCTTTATTTTTTCAGAGATTCAAGCAGGCTTTTTTCTGCCCTTAAGGCAAGTAGATGTCCTTTGTGGTATTTGCTTCTCCATGCTTTTGGTAAACCTATTGTAGAACATATTGACTTGTTATATGCTTGTTCTCAGAGGTCTTAGTGAGGTATGTATCAAGCAGAAACATTTAGTTTCGCCTAATGCCTGCAAAGACCTTTGTTTGGGACCATTGCTATTGAAAAATAATGTTAATTTAGTATATTCAAAATAATTCAATTAAAAATTAAAAATTCATTTAAAAGTGCTGTAACATTGTTTTCCTTTTTCTACATTTAAAAAAGTATTACATTATTTTACATTAACATTTAACTTAAAAATAATTTTTGAGGTTTAGTTAACTTTTTTATTTTTCTCTTTTTACCATTTGGAGATCTAAGCCACTGGGATACAGCCTAATCTTATTTAGTATTCAGTTAAAAATGAATTATACTAAAAAACTTTCAAAGTGTGTTACTATAAAAATATTTGTTACAAAAGGTTTCTAACAAAAGATGTAATACATTTTTCCTGCACGGTCATTCAGTTTCAAGATTGTGTTCATTATACCCTCATCTAAATGTGTTTTTAAGTTATTATGTATATTTGTTTAAATCAAGGAACAGGTAGCGAGAGACACTGAATTTTATCATTTCAATCAATCAGTAGATTCTGGAAACCTTACAGTGTACGAGGTAAAGTTAGAAAATCAATTTATAAATATTATTTAAAAACTACTTAATTAATGCTAAAAGTCAGACAAATCAATTGCTACAAGATACATTTACAAAGAAATCATTTTAACTTTTTAAGAAAATGCTTGCTCACTTCTACACAAAACTCAGTGGAGTAATTTTTGAAAGAGTATTTTGTGCTTTTAGCGTTTTGGACAGTGAGAATGTCGGAAGGGAGCACCACCTTTGTTTGCAAAACTTCTTACTCAAACTGCTGAATATATACAGCTTAGCAGTGAAGTGAAAAGGCGAACATTAGTGTAAATTGTGAATTTTCCTTGATCCTCTGCTGACTCCTATCGAGTGACGTATGCTGTGCATGCTGTGCGTGCTGTGCACGCTGCACGTGTAGAATCGCAGATTCTGGAAATGCTGAACACCATACTCGCAAGCTGTACTTGGACCTAGAGCTGCCAGGAGGAAGAACGCAATGCGGAAAAACCGGAGGAAAGACGGTCACAAAGGCAGGAACCTGCTGATATTTAAGTTTTCCAGCCCCAACGACCCCAAAGGAAATCAGTAAATTCTTGGCCTGCAGCGGGGCTTGAGGTCTGTGTCGAGGAGCTCAGAGCGCGGCAGGTCACTTGTTGAGCCATGCAGGTAACGAAGTAAGACAGTGGGGGCCCAAGCTGGAGCTGCTGTCTCAGGAGACAAGCAAGGAAGCATCGGAGGACTAATTCATAGGATAGAAGGAGGAAAGTTTAAACAACAGCAGGAGCTGCAATTTGGTGGAAACGGTGGCAGCACGGCTTGCAATCACTCAACCTTAAAGCCACAGCAGAGGTAAGTGTCTGGAGGGTGGTTCATTTAACAAAGGGAAAGGCAGATGTGGGGACAGAGAGGGGACTGAAGCATTCGTATCGCAGTTGAAAGACTAAAGGACTAATAAATCGCTAAGCAGAGGTACATAAGGCTGGTGAGGAGATTAAGGGGTTTGAATAGGTAGCAGCCAGCCGTTAAAAATACTGGAATAAGGATTTTTTAAAACCAAAGAGAACCCAGGAAGGCACCTAAGGTTATACACCGGAACTATAGTACTTTCTTTATTTTAAGGGATGGCGCCAGGAAGAGGCAAATTACGAAAAGAGCAGAATGGGCGTCCGCAGGTAGATCCAGATGCTTCAACTGGAACAGGGATCCAGGAAGGGAGCATGGGGAACCCTCAAGAAGAAGGGATAAGGACAACTCGGAGAAATACAAGGAAGAAATCCTTATTCAAAAGCCCCCTGCAACGTGTCAGTGTCCAAATGAATTAAGGACTTTGTGGGCAAACACTTTGAGTGAAAACAATTCTTATCAGACTTAGTTAACAGGTGAAGTGCATCCTTGGGAGGACAAGAATATTAGCCAGGGCCTATTAGATCTATCCAGATCCTCTTTGAGCCAGCAAGATTTGTTAAGGTAAAACGACTTTACCTTAGAACCAAGACTGTGCTCATCACCGCAGCTGCTCTCTCCAAGATAAAGAGCCATCACAGTTGGTGGAGAAAAGCACTGAGGGAGAGCGAGGAGATTATAGCAGGGTTTGTAGAACTGAGCAGGAAAAGAACATGGAGCAGCCTCTGGGGTTAGATAATGAAGTTATAGAAGGATCAGTGCAAAACTCTTCAATTGGGATTGAAATTTTCGCAACACTATCGGCCTCTATTTTGGACATAATGCTAATGCTACAAAACACATTGCAAGGACTATTGGAAGTAACCATGATGAACAATGAATCCTAAAAGCCCAAAAAGTTCAGCTGCAGAACATTACGGAGAATTAAAATTAATTCGGGACCATATGCCGACTATAGTTAGACCCGTGGAAATTGCTAGCCGAAATATGGAAAATACAGGGGATGCCCCTCAGAAGACGGAATTGCAGAATGTGTATATCTCCAAATGCCCAATGCTCGTAAAGAAACGGGGGGGAACCAACAAGATATAGGCAATATATACTCCAGCAAAAAAAAGGGAGTAAGACCCCATGGAAGGGAATGGGGAAGGGGAGAAATAAAAAGCGGCAGAGGAAAAATAATGTGGGAGGTCTCATATAATATAATAAGCAATGTAAATGATGTAAAAGAATGGTATAGTATGGGGTTCTTTGGAGAAGAAAGATTGAGAGGTAAAAGGGGAGTAAGGAAGGATTTACAACAGACACAAAAGAAAAGTGAAAGGTCCATAGATAATCATCAGGGGGAGGGGCTTGGTAATAAAAAGAAAGTTTGAGCCCGTGCGGAAAAAGGAAGAAAGGCGAATGCTTTAGCTAGTAGTAAGGGTGGGCAATATAGAGTGGGCCAGCAGGGTATAGGTAAGAATAATGAAACTAATATGTGACTATATTTTGAACCAGCCCACCCAGGAAAGGGCAGGAAAAAAACGAGAAAGCTATATCCCTTAAATCGGTCTTCCCAACTCTAAATGTACCAGCTTTCTCTAAATGTGCCAGCCTGCAAGAAATAGGAACTAATGATTTTAGTCAAGTTGGGTTGACACAGAATAGCAAGAGAAATGAAATAACAAAAGTCTTGATGTACTCAGGGACAGTTAAAGCAGCCTTGATAAAGGCAGAGACAGAACTACAAAAGGAAGGGATAAGGTTAGTGTCAGAATTAGAATTGCCCGAAGTAGGACACCAAGGCAAATCAGTCATGAGGCACCATGCTGTTTTTGGATCAAGGCAGGTTAGACTTTTAGATTGGGCATTTGCGGAAAAAGGCAATACTAAAATCAGTGTAAATATCACTGAGACAAGCAAACACTGGGGAAATTGGAGTTCTAACAATTGGTATGCGGGCCCCTTTCAAACAGCCCCGGATGAAGAAGGGTAGCTAAGCGAAATCGATTAGGGTGCTGGATCATCGCACAGCCTTGGGATACTAACATGAAACATTAATGGACTTGGGAGAAGATCAAAACTAGAAAGCCTTAAAAAACTAGCTAACACCCATGAGATTGTGTCTCCAAGAAATATGCCTATGCGACAAAAACCCCCACAATCGATGGGTTTGTCCAACTAAATAAGCCCAGAAAACAGAGCTATTATGGGCGTCCCATAGGGGGATAATGACCTTAGTATCTACTAAGATAGCGAAAAAGGTAAAATTCCTGTAAGTAAAACGCGAATGGCTTGTGGCCTGTAGAGTGTTGCTACGGGACCCCAACACCAAATACGACAGCATATACGCAGGGGGCAGCCCGGAAGACTGCAGATCAGAAATGGGGTGTTTTAAGGAAGAACTGGATGGTCTGTGTGAAATCTATGATAAAGACATGTTCATCCTAATGGGAGACTTTAACCATAAAATTAACCCATAAAGGACTGATCCATGGTTTAAAGTGATGTTAGGTTCATATATTTTAAATGCGGCCAGCTTCCCAGAAATTAAAATGTCAGCTCGGGTTATTGCACTAGGAAAGCACTTGGCCAGGAAAAGTCTGTTCTGTCTGAATGGCAGGATGGAGACCGATCGACCGGCTAAGCAAATGTTTCAGGTTAGCTTGCAGCCCTGCCCAATTGATTACATTTTCATGCATGCCTGGAATTTTGAAAACTTCGAGGGATTTTCGGTAACACAGGGAGATGGAAGTGATCATGATCCTCTAAAATTAGAATTATTTAAGGGGGAAAGGACCCTGCGAGAAATGGTAATTCCTCTACAAATAATTACCCAAGGGGCCTCACCACCAGAATGAGAGAGGAACGCATGGCAAAATTGGCTAAATTTCAGCAGAATTTAACACTGGAATATGTGATGGTACCAAATTTAGAGAGGTGTGAAAATATAATTAACCAAGTGGTTCAGTGCATTAGGGTGGAGGTAAAAGAAACCGTAACCAGGGCCAAACAGAATGTGGATAACCATGGAAAGAGGAAGGATTGGTTCAGCGAGGAATGTATGAAAATAAAAAGGTTAATAAGGAAAGGTGAGAGAAGCCTCAAAGTAAGTTATGATTTTGAAAATTATAGTAATCTTGTGAAATTAAGGAAAATGTAAAAAACACTTATCTGGAATCGGAGAAGAATAGTGAAAGAGAAATGTTCCAGTAATTTACTGGAATTAATAGAAACAAAAAATGTAAGAAAGTTTTAGAAGTTAATACACAAAGGCTCAGGCAAAACTCAGGGTGCAATGAATTGCCTGGTGGAGGAAGCCACTTGAGAGGAGTACTTTGAGGAAATTTATGGTAAAAGGAAAGAGCCAGTGGAAAGAAGTAGAACCCACTGGGTAGGGGTGGAGGATGACATCAGAGCACACTTGATAATCCCCCAGCCATTATAATAAAGACCCAGTCCGAATGGTGGGCAGACCTTTTACCTCGGATGTTCTCCTTCATACTAGACACAGGTCAATTCATAGACAGTTGGAGAGGTGCTATAATAAGACCCATTCATAAGAGAGGAGATATAAGTTCCCCCAAAAACTATAGGCTGATTAAAACTTTTAGATGTGGGAGAAAAGGTTTTTGCAAAAATCATTCTTGAAGTATTGAAGGCCTGGGTCAAATTGAAATCAATAGTACCCCCAGAGCAAGGTGGCTTTAAGGAGGGTCACTCCATAATCAACCACTGTTTTGCCCTCTGGTCCATTGCACAGAAGTCGATTGAGCAGAGAGGGAGGTTGTTTTGCTGTTTCGTAGACTTACGTGCAAAGTTTGATCTGGAGGACCGGAACCGCTTATGGGAAACCATGATAAAATATGATATTCCAAAGGGAATATTGTCCTAATACTGGAGCTACATAAGCATAATTTGGCCCAGTTCATTATGGACTGTGTCAATAGGGGATATTGACACAGAGAATAGCCATCAATAATGGACTAAGACAGGGTTGCGTGTTGGGCCCACTGCTCTTTTCCATATTTGTAGCAGACCTCCCCAAGGACCTGGCAGGGGTTAGAGGCACCAGCCCTAGAATGAATGATAAATACATGTCATGCCTTCTGTACGCAGATGATCTTTTAATCTTAGATCAGACGGAGATGGGACTGCAGAGAAAGTTGGATGTGTTCAGGGATTAACCACAAACAGCTAACCGTTAATATGGACAAAACTAAGGTGTTGTGTTTTGGTAAAAAAGTAGATAAGTTTAGCTGGCATCTGGCATCTGGGAACCACAAAACTGGAAATAGTTAAGGACTATAAATATATAGGAGTTTGGTTCGAAAGGTCTCTGAACTGGCATACGCACTTGGAGGCCTAAACAGCGAGGGCCTTTGCCTTGGTGAGTGGCTTGAGAAAATGTAAACGTGACAATGGGGTTATGTCGCATAGACCAATCTTGAAAGCTTTCGTGGCCATGACACCGCCACAACTACAATACGGAGCTGAATTACTTTGCATGGGTGATAAAAGCGGGTGGGACGCCAACGAAGGGCAATGTACTAAGACCTTAATATCCCTTCTGAGTTTCTCTATTACACAGGCCATTATACTAGAAGCCGGTTTGACCTCTTGGAATATATTGGCACAAGCGGCTGTAATAAGATTCTGGAAAAGACTGGTCCAGGGGGAGGAACAGTAAGTCTCCCATTAGTGTAGAAACGATATCCAGCAAAGTGAATTAAAATGGGCCACAGGGGCCAGAAAGAATCTGAAGTCCAGTGCCAACCCCTATTATACAAATGAGAAAACAAAAATGGAAATGATCCAACCTGTTGGGAACTGTGTATGTGGGCTACATAGAAAATGCGACATATTGTACGTGTTAGTGGATTGCCTAAGGCTGCTGCCCTTATGGAATTGATTTTACATCCATTATTTTTTAAATACGGAATTACGAATCAAGCAGAGCTTCTTACTGATATGCGCTACTCTACATGGATATTGCAATTGCTATTGGAAGGTTTATGATTGCAGCTATAAAAGTCATGCTTGGATAAATGAGATGAATCAGGTGTTTAAGTAAAATATTATAACTGGTATAATAAGAAATGCAGTAGTATAAATATAATCATGAATTTTAAATGTTATTGTTTTTTAGAAATTTCAAATGTGAAAATTCTGCATAAAAATTGAGTGCATATCTTAATCTAACGATAGGTGAAGCAGCTAAAAACAGACATGTTTGAGTATCCAATTTTAAAATAGGTGTTCTGACAATTTTGTAATCTTTTTTTAACTACATTGAGCATGAAGGGGTATTTAAATATTAGTGCTTGCTTTAAACTTATTTGGTTTTAGCTATGTATTTTGTTATTGAAATTTTACATATTCCAATATTTCTTATTTAAATTGTTAAACGTTTAAGAAAAGGTGATTATATGTGTTATTGTGTTGTTGAAAGACTTTTGGTCTAAATAAACATTTCCTTGCCTGACTGACTGACCTTGTACCCAGCACCATTCTGAATGTGGTATGCAGCATTGTCCTGAGCAGAGAAACAGCAAGCTTAGCCAAGACAGTGTGATCTTAGTCAGACCTGAACAGCATCGAAGTATGGTCTATAGATCCAATATCATCAATACTTTTATGGCACACAAGGTAAGAGGATGAGAATCTGGTTACAATGCAGCTAATCTTTCAAAAAGTAGTCAGCACACTTGTCTATTTTCTAGATAAATGAGATACAAAACTAGGGCGGTGGGGTCACGTTTAGTAGAATTTATCCAGCAGAATAATGTCTCACTTTATTAGCTATAACATTGTTTTTAGAGTAAAAAGATGATTTTAACAGTTACTTTCTCATTAGCCGAAGTCTCATGGCACAATTCCTGAGCAGAAGACAGACACGTGTTTAGACTGTTTTTTCCCTCCCCAGTTATGGATAATGTTGCCACTGCCCTAACTATTTCTGCCAAATTGGTATTATAGCTATTAACATTGTCTTTATAATATGCAATTGGCAAAAAGACAAGCCTGTCAAACAGATAAGCAGTCAGAGCCTATTTAGTCTTTGCTTTTTTGGTAATTACAGAAATCTTTTGTGATCTATTAATTAATGTACTCTCTAAAGCGGATCCAAAGTGGACATAGGATACTGTCTAGGAATACTTTGATGCCTGCAACCCAGCAACCAGTGCTTCATCTGCTTCCTGCATCAACAATAGGCCTGGAAAGATGCTGAAGACCTAGGTAGCCCCAACAGGAAATTATGCCTTTGCCACAATAGAAGGTATATCTAACTTCTTGTCCTCAATTTCAAGAGTTTTCACATAATCCGGCTCCACAGGGCAGTACTAGGGGGAGAATACAATCTTGAAATGCAGCCTAAATTAGACAGATCTGAGCCAAGATCAAGGCCAATTATTTATTCCTTTTAAAAGGCATAATGGAAGATCATGGCTTACTAGACTTACTTACAAGACCCATGGGGTCGATTCCGATTCGGGCCGGAAAAAGCACCGACCGACTCGGATCCGGAAAAATACCGACCGACACGTACCAGTGGCGCCCGACACGCCAAGTACGATGCAAGCCGCGATAAATCCGACCGACACGTCAGGAAACCAAGCCGACCGACCGAGCCGCTCGGAAAATAGCAATCCGGCCGGAAAACACGCGAATCCAACCGACCGACACGCACCCGGAACAAATCCGACCGAATCGTACCCGCCAACTCCAACCCGCAGAAGTACGATGCAAGGCGCGAAAACACGACCGAGTCGGACGGAGGACAAGCCGTACGACCGACACGCATACAAAACCGAGCCGAAGCAACACAATACACCGCGACCGACGCGTACGCAGCATACAAAACTGCACAAACACAGCGTGAACGAAACGGAAAACACCGTACGAGACCAATGCAGGGTCCGACTCGGTCACAAGAACGTTTCCAACATACACAAACAGCACAAAGGAAAAATCAACCAAAAAAGGCCAAACAAGCAATTACCAAGCCAATAAATACTGGGGGGGTGGGGACAGAGAACAAAGACACACCCACAACTCCACCTATATAAAGGACACAAATCACTACCATGAGCCTTTGCAAATGCCATTCCACTACCAGCACCCAAGAGAAAGCAACCACACACCCACAGCTCATCCCTCACACAAGCCACACACCAGCAGCACACCAACAAATACCTACCTCACATACACCCAGCACAACACACACCCACACACCCTCACCTGCACACCAACACACACATCACCCACCATCACCAACCATCACCATGCCCCCAAGAAGAATCCCAAGTTCCTAGATAGTGAATTGGAAGTCATGGTAGACGAGATCCTCAGGGTGGAGCCACAGCTGTTTGGCACTCTGGTCCAACAGACCCCCATGTCGCAGAAAACCAAGATGTGGGAGAGGATCATCAACAGGGTGAACGCCCAATCACCATGTCGGCGCACAAAGACGGACATCCAGAACAGGTGGTATGACGTGCGCAGGAGGGTACGGGACCTGCTGAAGATAGACTACATCAACAGCCAACACACCGGCAGTGGCCCTCCTGCCAAGCCAATATACCTCAGGCCCTGGGAGGAGAAGGTGCGGGCCATCCTTCCGCCAGTGAGCGTATATGGACTAGAGAACATCCCAGAGCCTGGTGAGTACACAACAAATGTACACAATAAACTGCCACAAAACACACACATCACTGTCAAGGGAGAGTCAAACCATGCACTCATAGCAATTACACAGCAACTAGAACAGAATCATCCCAAAATGTGTATGTCAGTCAGATAAACACAACACATGCCATCAAAAAAGTCACATCCAACTGTGCCAACACATGTACAAACACAACCACAACTACAGCTAGGCAGTGGCACAAATAGAACTAACACACACATCCACACATGTAGCCACCACAACAACACCAACACACAGTGAAGACCACTCAAAGGAAGGAATTCTGTGTATGCTGGCCAAGTCAGTGTAGCCAATAGCATCATGGGAGTCGCAGTCACACATATTGCCCCCCCCACAACTGTCCCATCAACACCACCATGAACCATGCGCACATCACAGGGAGTGGAGAAGGACTCACAAGATGGCTGACACTGGCTACTGCTGTGAGGAGCACAAGGCCCTGCTGGCAACTGTGCACCAACAAACAGCAGGACACCACTGACTGACATCCTGAGAGACAACTTCCACTCCCTGCAATGCAAGCACGTTCCATGGTGGGATATCTGGCTGGCTGGGTGGGAAGGGGGACTTGCAGCACTGACCATAGTCACCAGCACCTCCCCGCACACCCCCCCCCAACACAAACTCCACAGTACCCACCTGGTAGAATGCAATGCCCTCCATCCTAACACAAGATCCCACAAAGCACCACCACCCTGGGTTATGTTGTGTGAAGCACAGGGACACTCTTGGGACTCTTAGCCAAACAACTGCCAGGACAACACTCCCAGCCATCCTGTCAGCACAGCCAGCCCACCCCACAGGGAAGCAGAGTCAAAGGAAGGAAGCATGGGCATGCTGGGAAGGGGGTGGAGGCAATAGCATGATGGGAGTCGTAGTCACAGACATTGCTCAGCCTCACAACTGGCCCATCAACACCACCCTGAACCATGCTCACATCACAGGGAGTGGAGAAGGACTCACAAGATGGCTGACACTGGCTACTGCTGTGGGGAGCACAAGGCCCTGCTGCCAACTGTGCACCAACAAACAGCAGGACACCACTGACTGACATCCTGAGAGACAACTTCCACTCCCTGCAATGCAAGCACGTTCCATGGTGGGATATCTGGCTGGCTGGGTGGGAAGGGGGACTTGCAGCACTGACCATAGTCACCAGCACCTCCCCTCACCCCCCCAACACAAACTCCACAGTACCCACCTGGTAGAATGCAATGCCCTCCATCCTAACACAAGATCCCACAAAGCACCACCACCCTGGGTTATGTTGTGTGAAGCACAGGGACACTCTTGGGACTCTTAGCCAAACAACTGCCAGGACAACACTCCCAGCCATCCTGTCAGCACAGCCAGCCCACCCCACAGGGAAGCAGAGTCAAAGGAAGGAAGCATGGGCATGCTGGGAAGGGGGTGGAGGCAATAGCATGATGGGAGTCGTAGTCACAGACATTGCTCAGCCTCACAACTGGCCCATCAACACCACCCTGAACCATGCTCACATCACAGGGAGTGGAGAAGGACTCACAAGATGGCTGACACTGGCTACTGCTGTGGGGAGCACAAGGCCCTGCTGCCAACTGTGCACCAACAAACAGCAGGACACCACTGACTGACATCCTGAGAGACAACTTCCACTCCCTGCAATGCAAGCACGTTCCATGGTGGGATATCTGGCTGGCTGGGTGGGAAGGGGGACTTGCAGCACTGACCATAGTCACCAGCACCTCCCCTCACACCCCCCCAACACAAACTCCACAGTACCCACCTGGTAGAATGCAATGCCCTCCATCCTAACACAAGATCCCACAAAGCACCACCACCCTGGGTTATGTTGTGTGAAGCACAGGGACACTCTTGGGACTCTTAGCCAAACAACTGCCAGGACAACACTCCCAGCCATCCTGTCAGCACAGCCAGCCCACCCCACAGGGAAGCAGAGTCAAAGGAAGGAAGCATGGGCATGCTGGGAAGGGGGTGGAGGCAATAGCATGATGGGAGTCGTAGTCACAGACATTGCTCAGCCTCACAACTGGCCCATCAACACCACCCTGAACCATGCTCACATCACAGGGAGTGGAGAAGGACTCACAAGATGGCTGACACTGGCTACTGCTGTGGGGAGCACAAGGCCCTGCTGCCAACTGTGCACCAACAAACAGCAGGACACCACTGACTGACATCCTGAGAGACAACTTCCACTCCCTGCAATGCAAGCACGTTCCATGGTGGGATATCTGGCTGGCTGGGTGGGAAGGGGGACTTGCAGCACTGACCATAGTCACCAGCACCTCCCCTCACACCCCCCCAACACAAACTCCACAGTACCCACCTGGTAGAATGCAATGCCCTCCATCCTAACACAAGATCCCACAAAGCACCACCACCCTGGGTTATGTTGTGTGAAGCACAGGGACACTCTTGGGACTCTTAGCCAAACAACTGCCAGGACAACACTCCCAGCCATCCTGTCAGCACAGCCAGCCCACCCCACAGGGAAGCAGAGTCAAAAGGAAGGAAGCATGGGCATGCTGGGAAGGGGGTGGAGGCAATAGCATGATGGGAGTCGTAGTCACAGACATTGCTCAGCCTCACAACTGGCCCATCAACACCACCCTGAACCATGCTCACATCACAGGGAGTGGAGAAGGACACACAAGATGGCTGACACTGGCTACTGCTGTGGGGAGCACAAGGGCATGCTGGGAACTGCACACCAACCAACAGCAGGACACCACTGTCAGCCATCTTGCCATTGCCCTCACACCCACACACACTGAACTCCCCACAAAAGCAAGTAAGTATGGGAATGCTGGGAAGTGGGGTGGAGGCAATAGCATGATGGGAGTCACAGTCACAGACATAGCTCACCCCACAACTGTCCCATCAACACCACCCTGAACCATGCTCACATCACAGGGAGTGGAGAAGGACTCACAAGATGGCTGACACTGGCTACTGCTGTGGGGAGCACAAGGCCCTGCTGCCAACTGTGCACCAACAAACAGCAGGACACCACTGACTGACATCCTGAGAGACAACTTCCACTCCCTGCAATGCAAGCACGTTCCATGGTGGGATATCTGGCTGGCTGGGTGGGAAGGGGGACTTGCAGCACTGACCATAGTCACCAGCACCTCCCCTCACACCCCCCCAACACAAACTCCACAGTACCCACCTGGTAGAATGCAATGCCCTCCATCCTAACACAAGATCCCACAAAGCACCACCACCCTGGGTTATGTTGTGTGAAGCACAGGGACACTCTTGGGACTCTTAGCCAAACAACTGCCAGGACAACACTCCCAGCCATCCTGTCAGCACAGCCAGCTCACCCCACAGGGAAGCAGAGTCAAAAGGAAGGAAGCATGGGCATGCTGGGAAGGGGGTGGAGGCAATAGCATGATGGGAGTCGTAGTCACAGACATTGCTCAGCCTCACAACTGGCCCATCAACACCACCCTGAACCATGCTCACATCACAGGGAGTGGAGAAGGACACACAAGATGGCTGACACTGGCTACTGCTGTGGGGAGCACAAGGGCATGCTGGGAACTGCACACCAACCAACAGCAGGACACCACTGTCAGCCATCTTGCCATTGCCCTCACACCCACACACACTGAACTCCCCACAAAAGCAAGTAAGTATGGGAATGCTGGGAAGTGGGGTGGAGGCAATAGCATGATGGGAGTCACAGTCACAGACATAGCTCACCCCCACAACTGTCCCATCAACACCACCCTGAACCATGCTCACATCACAGGGAGTGGAGAAGGACTCACAAGATGGCTGACACTGGCTACTGCTGTGGGGAGCACAAGGCCCTGCTGCCAACTGTGCACCAACAAACAGCAGGACACCACTGACTGACATCCTGAGAGACAACTTACACTCCCTGCAATGCAAGCACGTTCCATGGTGGGATATCTGGCTGGCTGGGTGGGAAGGGGGACTTGCAGCACTGACCATAGTCACCAGCACCTCCCCTCACACCCCCCCAACACAAACTCCACAGTACCCACCTGGTAGAATGCAATGCCCTCCATCCTAACACAAGATCCCACAAAGCACCACCACCCTGGGTTATGTTGTGTGAAGCACAGGGACACTCTTGGGACTCTTAGCCAAACAACTGCCAGGACAACACTCCCAGCCATCCTGTCAGCACAGCCAGCTCACCCCACAGGGAAGCAGAGTCAAAAGGAAGGAAGCATGGGCATGCTGGGAAGGGGGTGGAGGCAATAGCATGATGGGAGTGGTAGTCACAGACATTGCTCAGCCTCACAACTGGCCCATCAACACCACCCTGAACCATGCTCACATCACAGGGAGTGGAGAAGGACACACAAGATGGCTGACACTGGCTACTGCTGTGGGGAGCACAAGGGCATGCTGGGAACTGCACACCAACCAACAGCAGGACACCACTGTCAGCCATCTTGCCATTGCCCTCACACCCACACACACTGAACTCCCCACAAAAGCAAGTAAGTATGGGAATGCTGGGAAGTGGGGTGGAGGCAATAGCATGATGGGAGTCACAGTCACAGACATAGCTCACCCCCACAACTGTCCCATCAACACCACCCTGAACCATGCTCACATCACAGGGAGTGGAGAAGGACTCACAAGATGGCTGACACTGGCTACTGCTGTGGGGAGCACAAGGCCCTGCTGCCAACTGTGCACCAACAAACAGCAGGACACCACTGACTGACATCCTGAGAGACAACTTACACTCCCTGCAATGCAAGCACGTTCCATGGTGGGATATCTGGCTGGCTGGGTGGGAAGGGGGACTTGCAGCACTGACCATAGTCACCAGCACCTCCCCTCACACCCCCCCCAACACAAACTCCACAGTACCCACCTGGTAGAATGCAATGCCCTCCATCCTAACACAAGATCCCACAAAGCACCACCACCCTGGGTTATGTTGTGTGAAGCACAGGGACACTCTTGGGACTCTTAGCCAAACAACTGCCAGGACAACACTCCCAGCCATCCTGTCAGCACAGCCAGCTCACCCCACAGGGAAGCAGAGTCAAAAGGAAGGAAGCATGGGCATGCTGGGAAGGGGGTGGAGGCAATAGCATGATGGGAGTGGTAGTCACAGACATTGCTCAGCCTCACAACTGGCCCATCAACACCACCCTGAACCATGCTCACATCACAGGGAGTGGAGAAGGACACACAAGATGGCTGACACTGGCTACTGCTGTGGGGAGCACAAGGGCATGCTGGGAACTGCACACCAACCAACAGCAGGACACCACTGTCAGCCATCTTGCCATTGCCCTCACACCCACACACACTGAACTCCCCACAAAAGCAAGTAAGTATGGGAATGCTGGGAAGTGGGGTGGAGGCAATAGCATGATGGGAGTCACAGTCACAGACATAGCTCACCCCCACAACTGTCCCATCAACACCACCCTGAACCATGCTCACATCACAGGGAGTGGAGAAGGACTCACAAGATGGCTGACACTGGCTACTGCTGTGGGGAGCACAAGGCCCTGCTGCCAACTGTGCACCAACAAACAGCAGGACACCACTGACTGACATCCTGAGAGACTACTTACACTCCCTGCAATGCAAGCACGTTCCATGGTGGGATATCTGGCTGGCTGGGTGGGAAGGGGGACTTGCAGCACTGACCATAGTCACCAGCACCTCCCCTCACACCCCCCCAACACAAACTCCACAGTACCCACCTGGTAGAATGCAATGCCCTCCATCCTAACACAAGATCCCACAAAGCACCACCACCCTGGGTTATGTTGTGTGAAGCACAGGGACACTCTTGGGACTCTTAGCCAAACAACTGCCAGGACAACACTCCCAGCCATCCTGTCAGCACAGCCAGCTCACCCCACAGGGAAGCAGAGTCAAAAGGAAGGAAGCATGGGCATGCTGGGAAGGGGGTGGAGGCAATAGCATGATGGGAGTGGTAGTCACAGACATTGCTCAGCCTCACAACTGGCCCATCAACACCACCCTGAACCATGCTCACATCACAGGGAGTGGAGAAGGACTCACAAGATGGCTGACACTGGCTACTGCTGTGGGGAGCACAAGGCCCTGCTGCCAACTGTGCACCAACAAACAGCAGGACACCACTGACTGACATCCTGAGAGACAACTTACACTCCCTGCAATGCAAGCACGTTCCATGGTGGGATAACTGACTGGGTGGGTGGGTGGGTGGGAAGGAGGTCTGGCTGTCAACCAAACACAATCAATGCAGACCATGTTCACACCCCAGAGAATACATAGAAATGCCCAAATAATGCAGGACAATGTGCCACACCAATATCAACCCCTGACTGTGACGACTTAGGACAATACAATGTACAGGCCCGCACCCCGAGGCACAGTCACAACTGTCAGGTGTGTCAACCACTGATGCCTGCAGAAACATGACATACATTGTTTGTGTCTCCCAAAAACAGGTGATGATAGGGACACAGCAGCAGACGCTGAGGAGTCCCAGTCCCAGGCTCAAGAGGATGCCGAGCTCACTGGCGTCGTACAGCCTCTGTCCTCCTCGGACGATGAAGAACAACCTGGCACATCCGGTGCAAGTCAACATGCTGCACCAGCAGGACCACCAGCTGCAGCACCAGCAGGTCCACCAGCTGCACCCCCTGCACCCACCCCTCCAACGACTGTCACCACGAATACCATCCCTGCCGACATGGACAGAATAAGGAACAACACCAGCGCAGTGACCCTGGACCAACCTGGGGCCATGGACACCACCACCACCACCAACCCCCAAGGTGGACCAGGGTTATCTGTGCGTGCAACTGCACACACTGCACATGTCAGCAGGGGTGGTGGGAGGGGTGGGAGACAGAGGTCGCTGCTTGCAGACGTTGCTGGTGTGCATGAAGACCCACAACTGGTACGCATAGCTGATGCGTACCAGTCCAGCACCGGAGAGCTCAGCCAGGTAGTGGGGCTCCTCAGAGACATCAAACAGCAGCAGGCTGCCCATCATGCCCGCTTGGACTCCCACATGTCCCATGTGGAGTCACACATGTCACGTGTGGACTCCCACATGTCACGTGTGGACTCCCACATGACCCGCGTGGAGTCCAAGTGGGATGTACTACATGAGATGACGGCGGTGCACAGGGACATTTTACAATGCCTCCGCCAGATGAACAGCAACCAGTCCACACCTCCCTGCGTGCCAACAACATCTGGTACCGAACAAACTGCAACTGCCACAGGGAGGGAGGAGGACTCTGGCGGAGAGTCCCCTGCACCGCAGCAGCCTGCACTTGAGGGCCCCCCCAAGAAGAGGGGTCGTCCGAGGAGGGGAAAGTGAGAGGCTGATGGCCAAGCGCAACTCCCAGGAAGCCTGAACCTGTTCTGGATTTTCGCCTTTGTGCACAGACTGTTCACCCTGTTGATGGCAACACTACTCCCACACATTGCATGGGGAGTACAAGTTGGAACAATGTGTCAGACAACTGTGGCCCCGATACTGGGGATCCTGTCTACCTGGACTTTCTATTCATCTAGGAACTTGGGATTGCAAGATTCATGTACAGCACAATCCATCCTATGCACTATTATCACAGATGTATCACAATAAACACAATAATACACCATACTTGCCTCTGTCGTGATTCCAACGTGGGTGCTGTTATGGGGATGATGAACAACAAAATTACACTGTGTATGCGAACTGCTACAGCAAGGACAACACAGGCATGTGAGTACAGGCAACGTGACACATATGAGGGAGACACACCACCAGGGCTACACAACACATACACACCTAGGCCATCTGACTCATTGCCTACACTGATGTTGCCAGGGAAGACGGTGCAATGCACAGACACCACACCCATTCCCAGTTGTAGTCAAGTAGCCCACAGGTGCAGTAAGCAAATGGCAGTCAAATGTGTGACCACAGACAACGCACATCACTAAGTGAAGCACAGGTTTATTACACAGTAGCAACATGCCGTAACCACTACAGATGCAAGGTAACCCCACCTGGTAGCGGGCACACAGTCAACAACTGTAGACAGAAGGAAGTCCATGGGTGTGGCGCACATCACCTGTAGGGACACAACAGCTACCAGCCTGGATGTGCAATCACGTTGTCGGTGGACACAGTTGACCAAACGAATCTGAAAGTACCCTGTGAAGGACAGAAATGACACACAGTCAAAAGCAATGGAGTACAGGACAGAACAGCAAAACTCATGCACAATACATGTTACAAGATACCCACCCAGAACCAAGTTAGCATGTCAACACTGTTGGGGAGTACAGCCCACCTGTAAGCACACATCGCAACACACATCCAGTCAAGTAGCCCATGGACACACTCCAACAGCACCAGAGCACCACCCACACATCATGCCAACTCACATCATTGACATGACACCTCAGGATACTCACATTCAGCTAAAGAAGTTGGTGATGAGCTGTGTGCGGACATCACCATCACCATCATCATCATCATCGTCACTGGCATCGTGGTCCAGGCCAGGATCCTCCACAGGTGGCGGATGTTGGTCATCGTCATCCTGGATGAGAGGCAACTCCTTCCGCACTGCCAGGTTGTGGAGCATGCAGCAGACGATGATAATCTTGCACACTTTCGCAGGGGCATATGGGAGGGACCCTCCGGTCTTGTCCAGGCAGCGGAAGCGGCTCTTCAGGAGACCAAAGGTCCGCTCAATCACTCTCCTGGTCCGACCATGTGCCTCATTGTAGCGCATCTGGGCAGGTGTCACAGGGTTCCTGAGGGGTGTCAGCAACCACGGCATGTTGGGGTATCCCGAGTCACCTACGGACAGACAAGTGCACATCAGCTGACTTGGAAAAGTGGGCGGAATACTACAGATCAGATCACACACAATGGCACAAAGTCAGTACACACCGACAAGCCAGGCACGCTGGTTCTGCATCTGTGCCATCAACCTGGGGATGCGACTACTCCTCATCACAAAGGCATCGTGTGCTGAACCAGGGAAACGGGCACACACGTGTGTGATGGTCATGTCTGCAAGACACACCACCAGTGCATTGACCGAGTGGTAGTGCTTGCGGTTCCTGTAGGCCTGCTCCTGGGCCTGTGGTGGTACCAAAGCCACATGTGTCCCATCAATGGAGCCAATGACATGCGGCATCCTCCCCAGGGCATAAAAGTCACTCTTCACGTCAGTGAGTCATCGCAGTCTAGGGAAATAGATGTACCGGTTCAGGAAGAGCAACATTGCCGCCAAGAAATCGCGGAGCACACGGCTGAACATGGTCTGTGACATCCCACCAGCAGACGCCACAGTATGTTGGAAGGTACCGGTGGCAAAGAAGTGTAGGGCTGCCATCACCTTCACCTTGGGGGTCAGCGCTGTAGGATACGGCCGGCCAGGCTGCAAATGTGGGGACAACTGCACTGCCAAATCCTCAATCAGCTGCCTGGTGAAGCGGTACCGTCGGATGCTGTCCCGTTCCACCATCGTTGCCAGGTCTGGGAATGGCCGATGGACAGCAGGAGCCCTGCAGTGCAGAGGAGAAGTAAGCAAGATCGTCAGTCACCCCACATATGCGGCATTGAACACACTCAAGATCCCAACATACATCATCATGAGGCACAACTACATGAAGTGTGCAGTACCGGAACGACATGTATGGTACATACATGGCCAACATCTGTCAACACGGTCCTACAGGTGGCATCAATTTGTCCCAGGTTGGCCCATTGGATATCATGATGCTGTGTCACAGTCACCCCCAGTGACATGTGAGGACAGATGTGCCCCAGGCACCACAGCTCAACGACAGGCACATTCCCAGGGACCCTGTAATGCCACATGGACACTGGCATCACCTGGAGTATCATGTGTACACCACAACAAAACAAACATGACCCCCACAGGTAGTGGCCACACTTGCCATGGCAGGAGAGCCATGGACGTCTGTGACACACACGCACAACATCAGAGTCCATGCACACACAACGTGGATGTGGAGACTGTCTCCCATTGTGCATATGAAATCAGAGACATTGTAAACACTACATGCACAAAGACTGTGGAGGGCCATCACTATTGTGCCACTGGGACACCCTGGCTCAAACATACCGTCCCACATGGGACTCACGGGGTATGTGACATGACATACACAAACACCACTGTGAAATGTGACCATGGCACATGCACAGATATGAACAGTTGCACATCACAGTGGTCACGTACACGTAACACCCAGGATCCTGTCCCCATTAACACGTGCACAGCCTGGGGGTGGCTGCCCACAGGTGACACCCACAGGACAACATGTACACCAACATACACACAATAGGAAATGCAGCCTTACATGCCTTATGATAAGGTGTGGACAGGCTGTCGTGATGTAGGTGTGCCCCTCACTCCCTGGGAGCTATCTGTGGCTGGCATATGTCCATCTGAGACAGGCATGCTGACATATGCCAGTCACATGTACAGTGATGCGTTGAACAGCAATGGACCGATCGGTGCCTCCGGCCGGCCCATTGCTTTCAATGTGTGCGGGTACGCGTTGTACCCCTGTGCGCGTTGTACTGCAATGGACCGATCGGTGCCTCCGGCCGGCCCATTGCATTCAATGTGTGCGGGTACGCGTTGTACCCCTGTGCGCGTTGTACTGCAATGGACCGATCGGTGCCTCCGGCCGGCCCATTGCATTCAATGTGTGCGGGTACGCGTTGTACCCCTGTGCGTGTTGTACTGCAATGGACCGATCGGTGCCTCCGGCCGGCCCATTGCATTCAATGTGTGCGGGTACGCGTTGTACCCCTGTGCGCGTTGAACAGCAATGGACCGATCGGTGCCTCCGGCCGGCCCATTGCATTCAATGTGTGCGGGTACGCGTTGTACCCCTGTGCGCGTTGTACTGCAATGGACCGATCGGTGCCTCCGGCCGGCCCATTGCATTCAATGTGCGGGTACGCGTTGTACCCCTGTGCGCGTTGAACAGCAATGGACCGATCGGTGCCTCCGGCCGGCCCATTGCATTCAATGTGTGCGGGTACGCGTTGTACCCCTGTGCGCGTTGAACAGCAATGGACCGATCGGTGCCTCCGGCCGGCCCATTGCTTTCAATGTGTGCGGGTACGCGTTGTACCCCTGTGCGCGTTGTACTGCAATGGACCGATCGGTGCCTCCGGCCGGCCCATTGCATTCAATGTGTGCGGGTACGCGTTGTACCCCTGTGCGCGTTGAACAGCAATGGACCGATCGGTGCCTCCGGCCGGCCCATTGCATTCAATGTGTGCGGGTACGCGTTGTACCCCTGTGCGCGTTGTACTGCAATGGACCGATCGGTGCCTCCGGCCGGCCCATTGCTTTCAATGTGTGCGGGTACGCGTTGTACCCCTGTGCGCGTTGTACCTCAATGGACCGATCGGTGCGCACCCATTGACAATGGGCTTGCCTGGCAACGGACGCGTTTTCGAATATTCGAACGAGTCGGTTGCTGGAAAATCAGTTGGTCACCCACAACAATGTTGCAAAATCATGTATGTCATGAAGTTGAAATTTTGAAGGATGCTGTGGGCGTGTTTTGGTGCTGCTATTCCATGGATTGGCCAGATTCAGAAGATGCAAACGACTTGGACCTATCACTTTGGACACAAGGGACAGTATCTGCCTCTCCAGCACATATATATTGCTGCATGTTCCCCTGAGAGCCCACTTGCCTGCACTACATGCTCCAGGACGACATCTGCCACTGCACTGCTGCTGTCTCTGCCCCTCTGGACCCTGCAATGGCACGTACTGTGGAGAGAGCCCCAGCCTTCAGCCTTGAAGAGAACCAGGCCCTGCTGGACAGCCTACTTCCACAGTACAGCAAGCTGTATGGGACACCAGGGGAGCAGGTGAGTGTTCTGTGCACTGCCTTTCTGAATGTGCATTTTGTCTGACTAGCAAGGCTGAGAGTCAGCACACCACTGGCTAGCAGGCTCACTGAGTAGTTGTCACCCCCCATAGTGTGTAGTGACTTGCACTGGACAGGTATGGTGCAGTGACAGTGCTTCTGAACAGGGTTTTACTCCCCATGCTATGATACCATGTAGTGACTTCTGGAAAACTGTCCATGGGCAGCCGTGCACTGCCTGGGTACACCATGTGCCCCTGTGATTGCGACATGTATATGCAACTGTGTCATGCACGGATATGTTGCATGTGTAGTAATGTCCTTATCACTTTGTCATCCTGACAGGCTTCTGCCCATCGGAAGCATGAGATCTGGAAGGACATCGTCCGGGCTGTCCGGTCCGTGGGGGTCTACAAGCGCCGGATCCGCAACTGCCAAAAGAGGTGGCAGGACCTTCGGGGCTGGACCCGGAGGATTGCACGGGTCCAGCTGAAGCTGTCGCCTCCTCGCAGGAGGGGCGGAACACGGACCCTGACCCCCCACATGCTCAGGATCCTGGCGGTGGTCTTTCCAGACCTGGATGGGCAGCTGAAGGCCAGAGAGCAGCAAGGAGGGGGTGAGTCAAAGACTGCACTGTGTACTCTGTCTAACATGTTATGTGCCCTCCTCGGGCCAGGTTGAACTGCCACAGTACAGCAGTCATGTTGTCCAGGAGCCATGTCCCTCTATTGTGCACTGCCCACTCCTCATCTGATACCCAGGTGTGGCCCTTACATGCAGGGAATTCTGTCACTTAGGACTGTGTCCTTGCAGTTTGCTTGACTCAAGGTGGGAGACAGCATCTGTTTCCCTGACTCTGTGGTGGGCATCATGGGTGGGTCCATTGCTTACACAATGCCTGTATTCTGACATGTATTCAGCGTGTTACTTTGATCTGTGGTCCAATTGCTGAGCTGATCCACCACATGTGGCTGGGGTACCTGGCACACACCCATGCTGCGGGTGGGAACAATGTTTGGGCCCCAGGAGTATGTATATGACGTGTGTCACACATACTTAGCCAGCTGCCTACAGTCCAGGGCTCATCCCTCATTCATGTGGGGCTGGACAGTCATGCCTACTCCAGGCCATACAATACACTCTGTACTCCCACTCCCGTGTATCAGAGGACACATTGTGCACAGTGATTTGCCCCTCAGGTGTCTGCCTCTGTGTCAGTGTGCTGTGGATTAGTCGCCAGGACTGCTGTGGAGTTTCTTGGTAGGGGCTCAGCATGCCACTGGAGATGTGACCATAGGAGACGATACTTGTGTGACACATAGGTGTCTGATCAGCTGCCCATGCAGACTGGGGCATGTAAATGTGAAGTTCAGGCAGCTGTTCCCCATGCACAGCAGAGTGTGAGGGGCTCAGGTTCAGAGGGTAGTGTCACAGGTCTCCCATATGTCCAATAGGTATGACCTGGACAGATGAGGGTTAAGAGGATGTGTTGTGGGGGGATGTACATGTGCACTTGTGCAGCTCCAGGACTTGCATTCCCCATGACCTACTATTGTGACACAGTGCAGAGTGTTGTTGTCTGGCTGCAAAGTCATACATCACTGAGACAGTGATGTATGACTTTGCAGTCATGCCTCCGCCATGGCATGTGTCTACTGATTGGTGATCCTGCAGGGGAGTGACATGTGCTACATGCACACCATAGTGGCGCTGGCTATCAGGACATGGGTGCATCATGGTGTCTGTCGCTGGTATGCATCACATGCATTTCCTATTTGACTCTGGGCATCCCTTACATCCGTAAACCTGTACTGACTCAGTGGCAAGAGCTGTGATGTGTCCACACCGTGTCCTCTGCACTGTCCAACTACTGTGTACTTGGTGCATGTGTCAACACTGGGGTGTTGCAATCCAACAGACACCAGACAGATGGGTGCAAGGCCATGTGGGATGTGAGTGCCATGCTTGGCATCAGACTGACAATTGACTTCTCCTGTTCAATTAGTGCACTTTTAGCAATGTACAACTAATGATGCCAGGGCTTGCTCTGTGATGTGCTGTGCTCACAGTGGTGTGTGCGTTATGTGCAGGTGACTGATGTCTGTCTGTTTCCCCATTGTTTGCAGATACATCCACGGCCACGGAAGGGGACAGCTCCACGGACCAGGAGGAGCCGGAGAGCCAGACTGGGTCAGCAGCCGAGGAGTGGTCGGAGGGACCCAGTGGCACGGAGGGCGAGGGGAGCCACACCGAGGAGTCCTCAGCAGCATCCACCTCAGCTGAGGACCAGAGCAACTCGGAGGATGACTCCCTTGTGGAGGCGGGTGTCAGCAGCCACCACACCCCAGCTAGTGTTGCTGTCCCCGCCACCACCAGCACCACCACCGCCCTCCCATCGGCTCCCATTCCCCAGGTCCGTGGAGGCTCCCATGTCCGGGAGCGTGTCTCCTTTGGGCCAGGCACCGCACCCCCTGCCCCTGTGTCCCCTGCTGCCCTGAGTGAGGAGTCTGTGTACCTCCTTCGCCAGCTCCATGTAGGGCAGACAGCCATGCTGAGTGTCCTCCATGCGCACACCGCGCTGTTGACTCAGCTGGTGTCGTTCATGGAGGGCATCTCATCGGGCATGTCTGACCTACAGAGGGGCAATAGGTCCATGGACTCCTCCCTGACGGCAGCAGTGTCCCTCCTCAAACGGTCCCTCACCCCTCCTGCCTCTGCTCCATCCACACTCCCCAGCACCTTACCCATCCCAGGCACACACACACTGGCACACACCAGCACACACACATCCAGCACACTGACACACACGCCAATGACAAAACGCACACGCACGCACATTCAGGGGACTGAAGCCAGACTCACAGGGGATGGGGCCCTGGAACACACACACGCATCCACATGCACTGCGCAGTCCTCAGTTCCCTCTCCCTCCAAAGCACCCTCCCTTGCCTCACCTGCAACCCCAAAGTCACAGCAGCTCTTCCTCTGTGACCTCGGCCTCTTCCCCACCGATGAAGCTGCTCCAGCATCCCGGGGGAAGAGGAAGCCCACCCACACGGAGCAGAGTGCCCCTCGCCCCCGGACACCCTCCCCCAGGCGCAGACGGACTGAGGCCCCCACCCGCAAGTCCCCCGGAGTGCTAAGAGCAAGACCCCGCCACCGCCCTGCAGCTCAGGCACAAGGTCTCCGTCCTCCATCCCTCAGGCCCCCACTGCACAGGTGCCCCCACCACACCCTGCCCCAGGTTCCCCCACCCACAGATATACCATCCCCAAGATGCTCCGGCCTTCTCCCCCTGCCACTTGCTCTCCCAGCACCACACCCCCCGCTGCGCTTGTCTGTGCCACTGATGTGGTGAGGGTGTCCCCCCTCTGTCCAACCCACCTTGCCTGTTCCCCATTCTCCTCCCCTGGAGGTAGGCACTGCAGTGGAGTCCACTACCGCCCTGTCTGACTTGGGCACTGCAGTGGCGGACCTGTCCACCCCATCTGCAGGGTCCACTGCAGTTGTGCCGGCACCCACGACATCTGTGTCATGCCCCCCAGTTGTGCCGGCACACACCATGTCAGACACCTCCACTGCAGTTGTCAGTGGCTCTCCAGCACCCACCACCCCTTCCCTGACTCCCCCTGGTGAGCCCTGATCCTGTCCCTGCGGTGCCTGGCCTGCCCCCGGTTGCCCCTCCTAGTGGATTGTCCCTGGTATTGTGCAGGCATGCGTAGGGTGACATCTGCCAGTGTCACCCTGTTTGAACTTTGACAATGGACTGGCCATTGGCCTTTGCTCTTTTTTCAGGACTTCGTTTGGCCTCAACACATATGCTGAATAAAGCAACTTTCTTTTCTCTAGTGCTCATGCTTCAGATGTACATGTTGTTGGTGCAGCTAACCATGCCCTTGCTGCAGTGATGGTGATATCTGGTCTCATGATTATGAAGTGTTACTGTGCAGGAACCCATGTGGTCCAGGGGGAATGTGTCCTATCATGTGGTGTATCCATGTCATCAATAGCAGCATCTGAGGGTGTCATGTGTTCAGTATTTGGCAATGGGTTTCCTACTTACATTGGCAATTTCATATCTGTGGCTTCCACCCCTGCACATCTGTTGTGCCTGCCATCGTTGCATTTGTCTACTTCCCTGACCGTGTTGCCATCTCCAGTGGACATGCAGGTTTGGGCATCAATGGGGAGGGACTCATCCGTGTAGTCAGTGCAACATTGCTATACAAGTGTGTTGGATCTGTGCTGATGATTCCGTTGGCACATCCATGACCAGGCTGATGTGATGGGAGCCCTCATTTGGTGCTAATTGTTGATTGTGTGACCAAGTGCTCAGCTGACATGATGGGGCCCTACTGAGGCAACATATGGCACAGCTTTCCTCACACAGGAGTGGAGTCCCCTCATGGCAGTGTGTACACGTGTGACATTGCCTGCGCCCAAGGTGTGTGTTGTATGTGCATGTCTGTGTGTTCACTTCCATTCATCTGCGCATGCTGTGATCCCTAGTGTTGTACCTGTTTGTGATGCTTGCTGACTTGAGCTATGTTCCCCCAAAGTCTTCTCCCTGTGTTCTCTGTGATGTGGGTGCATGGCACATTACTGGTCATCAGGGTGTCACCCATAGGTGTGTTTGCTGTCAGGGCAGAGTTTGTGTGCTGACGCAGATGGGTCACAGTCAGGTTTCCCTTTGGCACTTGTTGTTTGCCCCTGTCATGTGATTTCCAGTTTGTGTTATCTTTCAGTGATTGTGACACGTTGTGTGTGTGACTGCTGGCACTCCTTAGGGTCCGGGCTGCAATGTTGGTTGTTGTCTATGTGTGTTCTTTGTGGGTGACCTTGGCTTCTTCATTGGTGTGTGACTGTGGCTGGGATCCCATTGGTCGGTGTGGTATTGCCGTCATGTCCATGTACAGCGTAGTGTGCAGTGTGTCAGACATTCAGGAGTCTTGTTGAGTGTCCATGTGTGATGTGTTTCTACACCTTGGTTCCCACCCACCACCCTGGAATAGTAATGGGTGCATGTGCAATGTCACCAGTGCATGTGTACTTCACTGCTGCACATTGTTGGAGGTCGAGGGTGTGGTCTTGAGTGTGTGCAGATGAGAGTTGTTGCCCGGCTAGTCCCCTGCCTCCATGTTGGCCTTGGCTTACTGGCCATGCTGATTGATTTGTGCTTGTGTAGGTGTGATGGTAGTTAGTTGCTCAGGACACCTGACTGTGGTTCACAGTGTGAACGACATTTAGCTTTGTCATCACAGTGGTATTTTTCTTCAGCCCAGGGTCACCACATTGTGGGGGCCCTGGGGGTGGTGCTGTGGTGTGTCTGTGACTTGCTGTGTCAGTTGTTGTTCCTACGTGCCTGTGTGACATGTGTGTTTTGTGCTCCCTCTCACCTGTCAATGCCTGCTTGCCCACATAGGGGATTTGGATCCATGAGTTACCTTAGTGTGGCAGTGTATGCACATCTGTATGATTGGTATTCAGCTCTCCTCATGTGTTGTGTTGTTGCCTGGGGACACTGGCACCCCCACCCCTCACCTGCTGTGTATGATGACAGTGTTGGTCTGCCTGTTTGTGTTTGTGCATCTGCACCACTGCATTGGCATATCTTGGGTGTGCCATTGGCTGTATGTTGTTTGGTGTGTTTCCCCTGCTGTCCCTGGGACTCCTAGGTCATCGGTCAGCACAGTGATCATGGTTTGTGTGTCCCATTGCTGCCATGGTATGGTATCTGTTCACCTCACATCTGCTGTCTCCACAGGGTATCTGCATTTGTGTGCCCATTGGTGCAAATATGTGGGTCTGCATTCTGATGGTCACTTCTGTCATTGTGTCATTGATGACTGTTGACGGTCTCAGCCTCCATGGGTGTTGTTTGTCTGCACATGGCCAAAGGAATGTTTCATTTGCACTGCAGTATTTGGCTCCCCCAATTTATGTTGCAATGGGACACATACACTACTTTGCCACAGATGAGTTTTTGGTTCTGTGACCAGGAATGATCCATGCAGTTTGGCAGTTGCAGCTCTTTCTTTGTCAACAATTACCTTTTGGTCACTGTGATGATGAGGGTGTAGACCCCATTGCCACAATGGTCAAAATGTGCTTCAGCTATGGACCCCACACTTACCTTTTGGTCACTGTGATGATGGGGGTTTAGACCCCATTGCCACAATGGTCAAAATGTGCTTCAGCTATGGACCCCACACTTGCCTTTTGGTCACTGTGATGATGGGGGTTTAGACCCCATTGCCACAATGGTCAAAATGTGCTTCAGCTATGGACCCCACACTTGCCTTTTGGTCACTGTGATGATGGGGGTTTAGACCCCATTGCCACAATGGTCAAAATGTGCTTCAGCTATGGACCCCACACTTGCCTTTTGGTCACTGTGATGATGGGGGTTTAGGCCCCATTGCCACAATGGTCATGGGCTGCTTGCATTGTGGGTGCCACACACATATATGTGTGGCACATGTGCTAGGGGGTCACATTGTATGTTCAATGTCATGTTCGGTGTTGTAGGCATTTGACACAGCCTGCTCACACGCTTGTCATGGTGGTGGGGGGATGTCTTAATCTTGCATTCCCTAGGTTGTGGTGTGCTTGTTGTGTCATGCATTGTCCATCCTATGAGTGGGGGTGGTAGTAGTGGTAGGCGTCCAGCCCCCTGGCTAAGGGTGGTAGTAGTGGTAGGCTTCCTGCCCCCTGGCTAAGGGTGGTAGTAGTGGTGGGCATCCTGCCCCCCTGGGTGAGGGTGGTAGTAGTGGTAGGCATCCTGCCCCCCTGGCTAAGGGTGGTAGTAGTGGTAGGCATCCAGCCCCCTGGCTAAGGGTGGTAGTAGTGGTGGGCATCCTGCCCCCTGGCTAAGGGTGGTAGTAGTGGTGGGCATCCTGCCCCCCTGGGTGAGGGTGGTAGTAGTGGTGGGCATCCTGCCCCCTGGCTAAGGGTGGTAGTAGTGGTAGGCATCCAGCCCCCTGGCTAATGGTGGTAGTAGTGGTGGGCATCCTGCCCCCTGGGTGAGGGTGGTAGTAGTGGTGGGCATCCTGCCCCCTGGCTAAGGGTGGTAGTAGTGGTGGGCATCCTGCCCCCCTGGGTGAGGGTGATAGTAGTGGTGGGCATCCTGCCCCCCTGGGTGAGGGTGGTAGTAGTGGTGGGCATCCTGCCCCCTGGCTAAGGGTGGTAGTAGTGGTGGGCATCCTGCCCCCCTGGGTGAGGGTGGTAGTAGTGGTGGGCATCCTGCCCCCCTGGGTGAGGGTGGTAGTAGTGGTGGGCATCCTGCCCCCTGGCTAAGGGTGGTAGTAGTGGTAGGCATCCTGCCCCCTGGCTAAGGGTGGTAGTAGTGGTAGGCATCCTGCCCCCTGGCTAAGGGTGGTAGTAGTGGTAGGCATCCTGCCCCCTGGCTAAGGGTGGTAGTAGTGGTAGGCTTCCTGCCCCCTGGCTAAGGGTGGTAGTAGTGGTGGGCATCCTGCCCCCCTGGGTGAGGGTGGTAGTAGTGGTAGGCATCCTGCCCCCCTGGCTAAGGGTGGTAGTAGTGGTAGGCATCCAGCCCCCTGGCTAAGGGTGGTAGTAGTGGTGGGCATCCTGCCCCCTGGCTAAGGGTGGTAGTAGTGGTGGGCATCCTGCCCCCTGGGTGAGGGTGGTAGTAGTGGTGGGCATCCTGCCCCCTGGCTAAGGGTGGTAGTAGTGGTAGGCATCCAGCCCCCTGGCTAAGGGTGGTAGTAGTGGTGGGCATCCTGCCCCCTGGGTGAGGGTGGTAGTAGTGGTGGGCATCCTGCCCCCTGGCTAAGGGTGGTAGTAGTGGTGGGCATCCTGCCCCCCTGGGTGAGGGTGGTAGTAGTGGTGGGCATCCTGCCCCCCTGGGTGAGGGTGGTAGTAGTGGTGGGCATCCTGCCCCCTGGCTAAGGGTGGTAGTAGTGGTGGGCATCCTGCCCCCCTGGGTGAGGGTGGTAGTAGTGGTGGGCATCCTGCCCCCCTGGGTGAGGGTGGTAGTAGTGGTGGGCATCCTGCCCCCTGGCTAAGGGTGGTAGTAGTGGTAGGCATCCTGCCCCCTGGCTAAGGGTGGTAGTAGTGGTGGGCATCCTGCCCCCTGGCTAAGGGTGGTAGTAGTGGTGGGCATCCTGCCCCCCTGGGTGAGGGTGGTAGTAGTGGTGGGCATCCTGCCCCCTGGCTAAGGGTGGTAGTAGTGGTAGGCATCCAGCCCCCTGGCTAAGGGTGGTAGTAGTGGTGGGCATCCTGCCCCCTGGGTGAGGGTGGTAGTAGTGGTGGGCATCCTGCCCCCTGGCTAAGGGTGGTAGTAGTGGTGGGCATCCTGCCCCCTGGGTGAGGGTGGTAGTAGTGGTGGGCATCCTGCCCCCCTGGGTGAGGGTGGTAGTAGTGGTGGGCATCCTGCCCCCTGGCTAAGGGTGGTAGTAGTGGTGGGCATCCTGCCCCCTGGGTGAGGGTGGTAGTAGTGGTGGGCATCCTGCCCCCCTGGGTGAGGGTGGTAGTAGTGGTGGGCATCCTGCCCCCTGGCTAAGGGTGGTAGTAGTGGTAGGCATCCTGCCCCCTGGCTAAGGGTGGTAGTAGTGGTAGGCATCCTGCCCCCTGGCTAAGGGTGGTAGTAGTGGTAGGCATCCTGCCACCCTGGCTAAGGGTGGTAGTAGTGGTAGGCATCCAGCCCCCTGGCTAAGGGTGGTAGTAGTGGTAGGCATCCTGCCACCCTGGCTAAGGGTGGTAGTAGTGGTAGGCATCCAGCCCCCTGGCTAAGGGTGGTAGTAGTGGTGGGCATCCAGCCCCCCTGGGTAAGGGTGGTAGTAGTGGTAGGCATCCAGCCCCCTGGCTAAGGGTGGTAGTAGTGGTGGGCATCCTGCCCCCCTGGGTGAGGGTGGTAGTAGTGGTGGGCATCCTGCCCCCCTGGGTGAGGGTGGTAGTAGTGGTGGGCATCCTGCCCCCTGGCTAAGGGTGGTAGTAGTGGTAGGCATCCTGCCCCCTGGCTAAGGGTGGTAGTAGTGGTAGGCATCCTGCCCCCTGGCTAAGGGTGGTAGTAGTGGTAGGCATCCTGCCCCCTGGCTAAGGGTGGTAGTAGTGGTAGGCATCCTGCCACCCTGGCTAAGGGTGGTAGTAGTGGTAGGCATCCAGCCCCCTGGCTAAGGGTGGTAGTAGTGGTGGGCATCCAGCCCCCCCTGGGTAAGGGTGGTAGTAGTGGTAGGCATCCAGCCCCCCCTGGCTAAGGGTGGTAGTAGTGGTAGGCATCCAGCCCCCCCTGGGTAAGGGTGGTAGTAGTGGTAGGCATCCAGCCCCCCTGGCTAAGGGTGGTAGTAGTGGTAGGCATCCAGCCCCCCCTGGTTGAGGGTGGTAGTAGTGGTAGGCATCCAGCCCCCCCTGGCTAAGGGTGGTAGTAGTGGTAGGCATCCTGCCCCCCCTGGGTGAGGGTGGTAGTAGTGGTAGGCATCCTGCCCCCCCTGGGTGAGGGTGGTAGTAGTGGTAGGCATCCTGCCCCCCTGGGTGAGGGTGGTAGTAGTGGTAGGCATCCAGCCCCCCCTGGCTAAGGGTGGTGGTAGGCATCCAGCCCGCCCTGGGTGAGGGTGGTAGTAGTGGTAGGCATCCAGCCCCCTGGCTAAGGGTGGTAGTGGTGGTGGGCATCTGGCACCCCCTGGCTAAGGGTGGTTGTGGTGGTTGGCATCCAGCCCCCCTGGGTTGGGGTGGTGGCGCGCATTCAGGCCCCTGTGTGCATATGTGGCATTGGTGATGGGCATCCCGCCCCTATGGTGCTGCTGTTGCAAGTATATTCAGATTCCCAGTGTATGTGTGTGATGTGTCGTGTACGTGTTGTATGTGTTTTGTGGTTGGTGTCTGACTTACCTTCTGCGCCGTACGCGTCCGTGCCTGTTCCGGTAGTAGATGTAGAATATTGGTATGATCGGGACGAAGGGATTCATGGTTGGTTCGTGTCGTTCGTCCTTCTCGTTGCTTCGTGTCGTCCTCGTCGCTTGGCTTCGTCCTCGTCGCTTCGCTTCGTCCTCGTCGCTTCGCGTCGTCCTCGTCTGTGCTGTGTTCGTCTCGTAGCCGTGGATCGTGTTGTGGCGCGATTCGGAGCTTATGTGCGCCTCTCCCGGATGCTTTGACGTGCCGTGCGTAGCGACGGGTTCGGCGCGTACGGAAAGCGCATCGTACTTGTCCGGCCGGACGGGGCTGCATTTTCCCTTCCGTGCGACTCGATTCGGCGTTTCCGGATTCGCCTCGGTCGGAGAACAGGACCTGGTTTGGGTGAGTACGGCTCGGCCGGGATTTTTGCTGTTGTGCGCATCGTACTTGCTCGTTCGGTGTGCTGTACGGATCGGTCGGGAAACTGGCTTTCGCATGGCTTTTTTCCCGACCGAATAGTATTGGGTGCGCCTCCGACCGAGATCGGAATCGGCCCCATGGTGTCTGCCTCATCCCAGAAACAAGGAATACATCTTTGTATAATATTATGATGTATTCCTCGATCTATTTTTAGGTTCTTAGGTGGTGAGGGTTAATGGTATGATGTGTGATGGTTTTTAAGTGACATGTCCTAGCATTATGAATTAAATTGCTGCAATATAGTATGTTGTGCCATAGGCAAGTCTTGTCCATTACTGACATCAATGTCCTTAGATATCTTCCCTGTAATGTTTTTGTTGCTGTAACCAAATCACAAAATGAATTATTTAACATCTTATAGAAAATTGACATTTTGAATGATATTTATATTGGATGAGTATAACGTGCAATTCACATTTTCTCCTAATTCTCAAACAGCACCCTCTATACAATGTTTGATATTGTGCAGTAAAACAGAAAATATATCAAATTGAATACACCTCCAGCTATCAGGACACAGCCTTACACCCCCATCATGCGATCAATACAAACCCATCAGACTTCCCAAAAGGGTTATAGAAGATGCTCCAAAACATTTCATCATTAGAGATGGATAAAGAGTACCTAAACTTTTTGGAGGTATCTGAGAATACTGATTAAAAAAAAAAAAAATCCAAGCCCTAATGGTGAATACATTACATACCATGCAATCCTGTAGAATCTATTGCACACACTATTTTCTAGACTCAGGGGAGGATAATACTATATTTTCCCTGAATCTACTGCCAGGGTTTGAATGAATGGCAACCTTATTTTTCCTAAATGTGTGTGTCCTTAGGAATAGGAAGTGGCCCTCAGATTCTCATGAAATTATGAACATTTACTGGCTCCAACTACCCGACCTTCCTAAAGTTAAAATGTCGGAAGATGTGGGAACTTGGGTTATTGGTTAAGGGGGTATACCGGTCTCAAGCAGTGACCACAATCTTGGTCAGGGTGAACCACAAAAAGTCACTAAGTTAACATGTGCTTAACCATCTGGTAGCTTGGCATCATGGCATGAAAACAGTCAGGTTTAACTTAGAGGCACTGAGTTAAATATGTATGCAGCACACAAATAGTAACAGAGTAGAAACACAACACAAGGAAAATTCCAAATCAGTTTACAAAAATAGATTGGGATTTGTTAACTTATTTGAGACCAAAACGATAGAAATCCAATCAGTAGTACTTGACATATTGAATTTTAAAGGTTTAGGTAAAAGCAGCGCCAAAAGGCGCAAAGCGCCAACAGAGGGTATCTGGTCGCACGAGTTCGGCCCGCTGAGGATTGTATCATATGTCTTTGGTGCATGTCTTTTCGTTGTCCGGAAACTGTTCCAATGAAGCTGTGCTGGAAGGCTTTGCAGGGGTTTGTGTCACTCTGTCGGTTCCGATGAAGCTGTCATGGGTGCAACAAGTCTTTGCGTCGCTTGGTGTTGGTTTCGATGAAGCTTTCAGCTGTGCGGAGAGGCTTTTGGGGGTTTGCATCACACATCGTTGGTCAGGATGAAGCTTTCAGCAATGCAGCAAAGTTTTGCGGGTCTTCCTGTCACTTGGTATCGATTTCGATGAAGCTTGCAGCTGTGTGGCAAGGCTTTATGAACTTCGCATTGCTCAGTGCTGGATTTGTTCGAACCTTTAGTTAGGGCCAGGAGAAGTTGTCTCTGATGCTAGCCAGGGTCTAGGACCTGGGGAGGCATCTCTGGGGGATAGTGGACTTACTCCAGCAGAGACCAGCAAGGTACAGGCAGGTCCAGGTGCAGCTCCAGGTAGATCCAGTGCAGCAGATCAGATGGGCAATTGCAGGGATTCCTCTGGAGCTCGCTGTGTCCCTGCAGCTCATAACAGAAGGTCAGCCAATTGACCCTTGGATTCACTCAGCCTGGGAAGAAGGGAGCAGGTCGAGTCTTCCTTCTCATAGAGCAGGGCAGTCCTCTGGCAACAGGGCAGTCCTTCTATTGTAGGGTCCACAGGTCCAGGAGTGTACTGAAAAGTTGGTCTGAGGGTCCAGTATGTATACCAGGTGCCAGATTTAAAGTGGGAGAAACTATTAGACTTTCCCCCACATTAGGTTCTGTAATTTCCTTCCTTTCCCTGCCCAGGCTCCAAGTGCTCTCGGGGTGACAAGAGCCTGGTGTGAAGTTTTTTGTGAGTGTACAGAGGCACCTCCCTTTGAAATGGTATTGGGGCAGGGAACAGCTCCTCTCCTCTTATCCTGGCAGGTTGGTCAATCCTGCCAACATCTAGTCTCCTTTGTCACACTGTTTGGAAGGAGTACACAAAGGGCAACTACACCTAGTCACGTGGCCCAGGACACAGGCTGCAGACATGAAATGTTTAGGACATGAACATGCCAAATTGCTAAATGTGGCATTTTCAGTGTTTTGACTTAAAATCCGACTTTACCATTAAAGAGGTTTTTAAATTACAATTCTTTTAAGACCAAGCATGATTTTTCTACCTTTTCCCAATCAAAAGTTAACACTAACTAAATGTAATAAGATAACCCAATGTTATCCTATTGGGAGGTAGGCCTCACACTAGTCAAAAATGAATGTAGGTGTTTTTCACTACTAGGACATGTAAACTTAAAAACACATGTCCTACCTTTTAAATACAATATACCCTGCCTTATGGTCGTTTAGGGCCTACCTTAGGGATGATCTATATGTATTAAAAAGTGAAGCTTAGGCCGGGAAAAAATGTTGTCTTACAAGGTTGAGTTGGCAGTTTAAAACTGCACATAGGCTGCAATAGTATGCCTGAGACATGTTTTAAAAGGTTACTTAAGTAGGTGGCACATTAAGTGCTGCAGGCCCACTAGTAGTATTTAAATTACGGGTCCTGGGTAAATGTTATACCACTTTATTAGGGATTTATAAGTAAATTTAATGTGCCATTTGTGTGTAATCCAGTTTGACCTTGTTTAGAGGAGAAAGCACATGCACTTTAGCACTGGTTATCAGAAGTAAAGTGCACCAAGTCCTAAGGACAACAAAAACGAATTTCAGCAAAGGAAGGGAGAAGGCAAAAAGGTTGGGAGAAGGCTGACAGATCTAACAGAAGACAGATGGCCAGATATTTACTAAGGTGAGGTCTGAAACCAGTCTGTGTTTTTTACACACCGATATGTCTACAAACTCACCTTCATTTTGCACTGCAGCAGATATACTAATAAAAGCAAAATAGCCATCCACAGGAATTGCAAAAACAGCTGCCTCATTAATATGCGTGAGGCAGGAACCCTTTTGCTTCTCCTGTGAATATCTGCGCATGATGAGATGAAGGTCTGCAAAGGATAGCAGACTTACATCCCTTTCTTTTACTGAATGAAGGCATTTTCTTACAGCTGCCCTGATCTGCTTCAAAAAATAAATGTTGCCATTCAGCAAATCGTTCCGGGGCAACAGTCAATGACCTGCTGGACTTGTTTCTGTTCCCCCCAGTACCAGCAGTGACCATTCACAATGTGAAGCGGTCCCTCATGGACAGACAACTTCTACTTTGTGAATGTGTTATTACCACTGTCAGACTTTTGCAACAGATCAATGTTTTCAAACTGCATTGTAGTAGTAAACATTGATAATTTGTAAGCTGACCCACAAAAAAGAGGGTGGTGCCCAATACATGCTTTTCTTTGCTATTCAGTGACTATCACAAAGTGCAGTATGTGAGTCGTAATGACATTTGTGACTCATAAAGAAAACTTGCATACTGTGACACTAAGGTCATACTGGCCGTACTGGGCATCTGGCATTTTCCCAGGAGGCTGGAAGGGTGGGGGAGCCGCTTTTGTTATGGGGGGGCTGGTTTTGTAGCAGTTTTAAAAACACTGCAGTGTTCCTTGTATATCCAACAGTTTTCAACCAACAATAAAAGTGCCAAGATAACTCTGGTGATTAATGTACCTATTGGAGAGAGATAGGAGTTTTGTCAAGTGACAGTTTTGACTCATTTGAAGTACTGCAGAGGGTTAATATGCCTGCTGCAAAGAGCGTGTACTATGCAGATCACAGAACGGTATTTTATGTGCATAGCTCAGTGGTTACTGCTTTCGTCATAGGGATCTTTTTGTTACAGTGCAGTTCATAAGTTACAATTGTAATCTAAGTTAGAAGTTAGGTTTTTTGTCCCAGTCTTTCATTATCCTAATTTTGCTAAAAAGGGTTTGTTAGGGTAGAAATACGTTCTTATTAGTAAAGTTAACCATAACCACCATGTTACATTCTGAATCCTGAGTTTGTACCTTCCCAGACAAAGCACTCTTAAAAAATGTCTACCAGAATGGATAACATGTGAATCCTACACCTTGTCGTCCTCTTTGTCTTATGTAAGATTTTCTATCCACTGATTTACACAAGTATGCTTCATTGTCTCTTTATGTGGTTGTGATGTAAAATGCTCTGACACCCTACACTTGTATGAGAGGCGCTATAAAACAACTTAAATACATGTGAGAGAGGGGTTATTGAGAAATGAGGCACTGTTGGAGGGTGATATTGAGGGAATCATTGAAGAGCCCCAACAAAGAATGCTGTATCCTGGTGCACTGTAAGCTCATTTGCTATGCTTTAAAAACTATTACTATTGAATATATATGAAAAATGTCTTGTAGAATGCACCATTTTTACAATTTTTTCCCAAATTTTCTTGGGGGGAGAAACTCCCCAGCCTCCTTGTAGTGGCCGGGCTCGATCGCTATACACCGTATGGGGGCTGGTCTGACAAAATTTGCCCGGGCTGCTTTGACAAAAGGAACAAATGATGGACGGAATGCTGAACTATGCAAACATTCACCCATAGCCACAAGGCTCTGGGTTTAATCCATTGTTCTTCTGCTCACCATGCCACCCCAGGTTGGACCCAGCCATATGTAAATCAGTCTTGAACCTGTTCCTCATGGGAACAGTCCAGCTGGAACTACCAAGCCAGGTCCTCCCTGGACCGGAAACAAGCATCCTGGGAGCGGTTTTGGAGCATCAACCCTCATCAGCCAATCAATCAATCAGGGGATTTATAAAGTGCACTACTCACCCGTAAGGGTCTCAAGGCGCTGGGGGGTGGGGGGTGGGAGTGTTCGGCCAGCTCTGAAGTCATCCAAAAAGCCAGGTCTTGAGGTCTTTTCTGAAGTTTTGTAGTGTAGGGCTTCGTCTGATGAAAAAGACAGGAAGAACAGAAAACAGAAAAAGACAGAAAAGGCTGAACAGAGTGGACCAGCAGAAGAGCAGGCTCTTCCACTGGACAACCAGGGATGAGGTGCAGGCAGGAGCCTGCGGGTGGAGAAGGGCCTTGAACACCTACCTGGGAATCAGAAGGCACTGGGGGCAGTGCCTCAATGAGGGAGCTGAGCGAGGGGAGAGCAGTTTCCCTGACCAGGAGGTCAGAGGGCTAGCCCGGGCTATCTTGAACCCAGTGGCGCAGTGAGCATGTGACCCACGTCTGGGCATACCCTTCCCACTTAGGTCGACAAAGACAAAAGGAACAAATGACGGACAGAATGCTTAATTCATCATTCGCCTTGGGCTCCCAGTCCGGCCCTGTGTGACACCTGCAGCTGACATCTCCAGTCACTTGCAGGTCAAGCTTTTCTATCACAATGAAAGCTCAACATCAAAATACAATTCCTCTATTTTTATATCAGCATTTCCTTCCACCTATGCCCCCCAACTGTGAATCATTGACCTAGGAAGCAACATCTCCCCACAGTCCTCTCCCTCTTTTCTTGTCATCTACTGACTTTCTCCATATAACTCTGTATTTGCTGAATTCTTCTGCAACTTCATTTCATCCATGATCCTTAACCATCCCTATGAATTTAAATATCTGGTTTCTATGCCCTGAGCACAGCTCCACTATATCCATTATACCCTCTCTGGAGTCCCTAGCCGTCATCAGCACATCACTGGGCTGGTTAATTTGTCTGAACAGACTTTGGATGTCATACTCTTTGGCTAATTGCCCCTACATGCTTTTAAGGTTTACCCACTTCTCTGGAGTGACACTCACACCCTCACCTTCATTATTCAGTCTACCCTCCTCCTATTAGGCAGCAGTGTGTGCCCCATAATCAACACCCTCTTCCTAATTAGAAAGCCTTGGAGTCACTTTGGATATCAGCTCAGCAAAATATGTACCTTGATTTGAAAATATTGCCGGTAAGAATGGTATAATTTAGAAAAAGTAAAGTCAAAAGTAGTGTGCAGATTGTTTACTTTGAAAATCATCCAAAACTAATGTTGCGTGGAAGGGATGGCTAGTTTACTGTTTTTGAAGATGTAATTTTTCAGCATTTGAGATGTTCTCAAACTCATGCCGTCAACAGTTTAATAAGCCATGAGCCGGGAAGCCATGGCATTGATACTTATTGTAATGTGTTTAGGCAGCCGCAGCTAGGCTGAGGTTGGTTTGAACGTTGGCAGTCAGTTGCTAGCTGTGCCTTGCAGGACTGCGGTGAGGGATTTCATATCTCTGCTACATAAAACCATTTACAAGTACATGGTGTTTGGAGTGTACTTTAATTTATAACAGTTTTGGCGACGATCTTGCTCGGTATAGGCCTGAGTTCAAAGATTTACTGACACTCCAACCACGAACCCAGAAAGGTGAGGGCTCGTGTGTCCTGTTTAAGGCCGGCATCTGTTGTCCTCCGCACAGTGTCGAGTTACCAGGGTGCTGAGTACGGGGCCTTGAGGACATGTGCTGTGGTGGACACTGCTTGCCAACTGCTGCGTGGGCCCTTAAACAATATATCAGTTTAAAGCTGCTGGAGGTGCTGGGAATTGAGGCAGCGTGCGGCGTGAACATTAAGGAATGGCCGCAGCACTGAGTTATGCTGATGAACAAATGTATGGGCAGCACTCCCAGCGGGGTATTTGAACATTAGGGCTTGTAGGAGTTGTATGTAATTCAGATTAAGGAGGTTTTGGACAGGGCATTGGACATACGTAGATATCCGAAACGACAGGGTCCCTAGTGGGGGGGTCAGAAAAGTCTGGGGCCAGAATTTTCTGAGTGGCGTTTTCCTGGGTAATAGTTGGTAGATCTGTTTACAGTTACAGTTTATTGGTTGGAAAAGGTCACTCCAGGAGCACACAGGAAGGGGAAGTAGCATAGGAAGGTTACATAGATAGCTAGTTTAGGAAAGGTTAAGAAGTTGCAAGTTTTGGGGGTTTATAAATGGTTGCAAAGGGAAAACTTTAGGGGTGGGGGTAAGGTAGGAGGAAATATTTAGTGAGGTTTAGTTTTGTACGGCACAGGCCAAGGAATTTGTCTGTAAGGTGCACCTGTATTCAATAAAGCGGCCTTTTTCACACTAACAAGCTGGTCTGTGGTCTGTGCTGCACCCCCTCTTTGGGCCGGGGGTGCAGCCAGAGCCCAATTGGGCTTGTTGGGCTGCACTTGGGCTAGGTTTGGGCTGGGGGGCTATTTAGCCGGCCATTTTGTGTCACTGACCACCATTTCGGTGGTGGTGACACGACAGCCGGCTGGGTTAAGGGCTGGGGGAGCAAATTTTGTAGTTGCGGGTTTTTTGGTGCTTTGTGGGCCAGTTGTGGGTCTGTGGTGCGACGTGCCTTTGTGTGCAGTGATGTCCCAAGCCTGGGGAGTGGTGGAGGATCCGCGGGTGACAGAGGCGCTACGCCTCTTGGCAGAAGCGGGCCGCACGGACATGCTGTGGCCCGCAATAGAGGTGAGACCTCCTAGGCGGGCAGTGAGCGGGGTCGCGGCGGCGTTGTTAGCGTGCTCGCCGCTGCGGGCCCGTAAGCGCCGCGTGGAGGAGACAAGGGGGCGCAGCCACACGGCTAAGCCGGGCGCGCCTCTGAAGAAGACACGTGGTGGGGGGCGGGCCGCGGCTACGCGGCCCGCGCTTGAGTTCTGGGCGGGGGCTGGGGGGGCCCCATTGAATGCAACTAAGGCAGGCAAGAAGCAGGGCAGCGGGGGGCCACCCCCGTTACACTGGGCAGCGGCCGGTCTTCCCCCCTATTGGTGGAGAGCAGCGAGGAGGGGGATGATGCAGGGGAGCAGCAGATCATAGAGGGGGTGTACAGGGCCTGAGGGAGGGGCCCGGATGGTGGTGTCAGGGGCCAATCGGACCTTGGGGGTGTCTGGGGGGGAGGGTGGCCGGACGGGGGTGGGGTGGGTGCTCGGCCAAAAGACAGTAGGCGGGGGCCCAGCAGCAGGTCGGGTGGTGGGGAGGGGATGGGGGAGGGACCGGTGGGGGTGCGGGAAGTGGTGGAAAAGGGGGGGACACGGTGGGGACTGATGCCGTCCCTGAACATAGGGGGATGGCTGGAGAGGGCCCCGGAGGGGCTCAGAAACAGGTGGTCGGAAAGGGAGGGTTGGGGGGGCCCCGTGGACATAGAAGAGGGCGGGGGAGTTGGGGTAAATGGGGGCTTGTCACAGGTCGGTCGGGCTTGGGACGGCGGTGCGGGTAGGAGGGTGGTGGATTCTTTGGAGTGGAGCGACGGGGAAGGGGAGGACGGGGTGTTCTTGGGGGAGAGGGTTTGGGGTGCCCTGGGCAGGGGGGATTGGCCAGGGGCCCGGGGGGACACGCCAGCCCAGCGGGGGGGACATTCATCTAGTGCGTCGGGCTTCGGGCGGGTGGCGGATAGGCGTTGGTTCGGGGACTCTGGGTTTGGGGGGGCAGAGGCCAGGACTAACCCCGGCATGTCAGACTCCACTTCTTTTTGGCAGGGGCGGCAGGCGAGGTACTCAGGAAAGTTGCATGCGGCTCCACCCCACTGAGCGGATGGGCCTGCTCTGCCTCAAGCGGGCGGCCGCGCTCCAACGAGGGACGTACAAGAGGTGGTGTTCAGGAGGAGGGGCGACCGGTCCCCGGTGTCCCAACCCCGATGGGTCGATGCGGCCTCAAGGGGACGGGCCCAGGTTTCATGTCGCACATCGAGGGACACACGGGACAAGCGAGCAGGGCAGCAGAAAGGGAGCGTTGACTTAGGGGAACTTCTACGCAATTGCAGGGAGCTGGCGGGCTTGAGCAGGCTGGAGTCCACGGAGGGCGTCCCGTTGCTAAGCTGAGCACACAGAGAACGTGCAAGGGTGTTTGGGCTGGAGTCCGAGGTGGACGGCCCATTGCTGTTGGACTATGATGAAGAGAGCGTTAAAGAGGGGGAAATAGTAGGAGAAGAGCATCTGCAGGTTGAGGGGAGGGGGGAGGTCAATAATGATGTGTCTAGTCTTTTACAGAGCGGCCCGGACAGGCGGAACAAGGCGGATAGCGTGGCAGCTCCTTCTTCACGACTGGTTAGGCGGCGGGATCCGGTCAGGACGCCGACCTTGACGACAGGTAAGGCACAGGAGCACACGCGGGGGAGGGGGGCTGGCGGGCGAAGGGGAGGGTAGAAGGGGGGATGCCAGGTGTGGAACCGCGGCCCAGGGTGTCGGTGGGCACGGAGGCTCGGGGGGGGAGAAGGGGGAGGTGCGCTTGAGGAAGGGGGCGTATGTGAAGGACACATGTGTGGGGACAGTCGCCACAACAGGGGGGGTAAGAGCGACGGGACTGCAGCACACGGCTCTTCAGAAGGGCAAGCGGCGGGGTCATCAGGGGTGAACGCAGCGGGAGGAACGAACAACGGGGAGGAGGAGGGGAAGGAGAGTCACAACATTCCAGTGAAAAAGTTGCCGTACATGGGGATCACTAAGCCATTGGGGGCTCACCTTACGTTGGCCACCAAAGAAAAAATATGGAAGGGCGAATATGTGGACATGCTGAAGATGTTACATAGAGAGCTTACGGCAAAAGAAGGGTCCAAAGAAGAGGAGCTAGAGCTGGCCAAGAGGCCAAGGGTGCCCATGACCATTGAGAATTGGTCGGCGGCCTTTTTGATTTTCGCCAGTGTGTACTGTGAGAAGTACCCCAATCGGTCTGTGGCATTGTTTAAATACATGGACGTGATTAGGCGGGCGCAGGTCACGTACGGAGGGTATGCGTGGTCTCATTACGACGAGGAGTTTCGGGCCCGGGTGGCCTGGGATCCGGAGGCTAAGTGGGGGGAGATAGACTCGGACCTATACCAGCAAACCATGGGGGGGGGCCAAGTTCGGGAAGACGATATACACGACTAGCTGTCTCCCTCTCGCTCCTCGCCCCTTTCTGAACCGCCCCACCCGCGGGGGTGGGGGCTGCGGGGAACAGCACCAGAGGCACAGTGGGGGCGTGCTGGGACTTTAACAAGGGCACGTGCGTGAGGCAATACTGCAGGTTTCAGCACGAATGCTCGAAGTGTGCAGGAAGACATCCCGTGGTGCAATGCTGGGGGACAGGAGCCAGTGGACAGGGTCAGCAGTCCAACCAGGCAGGGCAGCAACAAACAGGGGGTAGGGGCGGAAGGGGAGGTCAGGGGAATTTGGGCAAAGGCTCATACTACCATTAAACAGGGCTATCTGGAGGAATTGTTGGCATCCTATCCACGGACCGAGGACGCAGTACTGTTGCAACAGGGTTTTCAGGAGGGCTTCCAGCTGGGCTATGAGTGTCTGAGGGCCGCTAGGTGGGCTGAGAATTTGAAATCTACCAAGACGCACAGTCCGGTGGTGCGGGACAAATTGTTTAAAGTACGGGAAGGACGTATGGCAGGTCCTTTCAGGAGTAGCCCCATCCGGGATCTGATCATTTCTCCAATTGGGGTGGTACCAAAGAAGGAACCGGGGCAATACAGGTTGATTCAACACTTGTCATGGCCAGAAGGGTCGTCGGTTAATGATTTCATAGCAGCCGAGCTGTCGTCAGTATCCTATTCATCGGTAGACGTGGCACGGCAGTTGGTCGCGACAGTAGGGACGGGCACCCTCATGGCGAAATGCGACATAAAGTCGGCATTTCGATTGCTCCCAGTACACCCGGAGGACTATCAGTTGTTGGGTATCCAATTCGAAGGGTCCATCTTCGTGGACAAAGCACTGCCAATGGGCTGTTCCATATCGTGCCTTGTTTGAGCGCTTCAGTACTTTCCTGCAGTGGGTTTTTTCCTGGAACACAGGTAAAGAGACGGTGACACTACCTGGATGACTTTTTCCTGGTGGGACTGCCCGGTTCTGCGGACTGTCAGCAGCAGCTGGCTAGTTTTAAAGAGCTCATGGGCTACTTGGGTGTGCCCCTGGCGCAAGAGAAGACGCAGGGTCCCAGTACAGTGTTGTCATTTCTTGGTATTGAGCTGGATTCAGTGGCAATGGAAGCCTGTTTGCCGAGAGACAATAAAGTGCATATGCTGCTGTTGATTGACAGCTTGCTGGCCAAGAAGAAGGTGATGGTCCGGAAGGTTCAGGACACCTGAATTTTGCGTGCAGGGTGGTGCGGGCAGGGCGTACGTTTTGCAGAAGGTTGGGGTTGTCTTTGGCTGGTTTGACACTACCGCACCATCATACGCGCCTGTCGGCAGGCACTAAGGAGGACCTACGCATGTGGCGGACCTTTTTGGAGCAGTTTAACGGCATTCCCATGGCAACCCCAGAAGACTGGGAATGGGATGTCACCATATCCTCAGACACGGCTGGGGCAGGAGGTTTTGGACTCTACTGGCAAGGGAGGTGGTGCGCAGAAGAATGGCCACCACAGTGGAAGCACGGGGGAGGAGTATTGCTTTTCTGGAGCTCTTTCCACTGGTGGTGGCTGTGACAGTATGGGCTCGGGAGTTGGCGCACAGGAAGGTGATCTTTAAGGTGGACAATATGTCGGTAGTTCAGGTCGTGAACAAACAGTCAGCCAGGGACGCTCAAGTTCTCAAGTTGTTGAGGGTTTTTGTGCTGCGATGTTTGGAGCATGATATTTTGTTTCAAGCCAGACATGTGCCGGGAGTGGACAATGACATTGCGGACGCTGTCTCGTTCACAGTGGCAGAGGTTCCATGGGCTAGCCACGGAGGCGGACGAGGGCAGGACGCCGGTTCCAGCGGGGATGTGGTCGGTAGGAGACAAAGGGTCGTTCAGCTGGTAAGAGGGTCAGTGGCCTCATCCACTTGGAAGGCATGCGAACAGGCTTGGCTGGAATTCCTGGAGAGTGGCGCAACGCGCCGTAGGCAGCACTGGGTACGGGAGGAACAGGTAGTGCAATTCATATTGTCCATGATTGACAAAGGTTTGTCCAGGGTGACGATAGCGGGTAAGTTGTCGGCCATAGCTTTCATGGGAAAGATGTGGTGGGGTTACGCGCCTTCGGTGGGGGAATCGGGCACGCGATTACTGGAAGGCTAGGCGCGGGAGAAGGGTAGCAGGCCTCAGCAGAGGAGGACCCTGTCGGTTGGTATGCTGTCCGGCTTGATACGGCTTATCAAATCAAATCAGGGACATTTGTATCGCGCTCACATCACTCGAAGGTCTCATGGCGCTCGCAGACGGCTCTGATGGAAGAGATAGCTCAGATGTCAAATAGCCATGTTTTCAATCCCTTACGAAAGGAGTTGTGATCCGGCGTGGTGCGCAGGTGGAAAGGGATTTTGATCCATGATGCTGGGGCGAGGAAGGAGAGACCTGCCTCCTTTTCTGGCCATATGAACTTTAAGAGGGGTAAGCAAAAATGTATTACTGGATCTAAGCGTCCTGTGTGGTTGGTACCAACATAATTTCTGAGACCAGTATCTAGGGCCTTTACCGTACATCTGTTTGTGGGTCAGGCAAAGAACCTTGAAGAGGATTCGCTTTCTCACAGGGAGCCAATGTAGAGATCTCAAACAGGGTGCGGAGGGGGATCTGGATGGGAGATCCAGGACCAGCCTAGCCGCGGTATTCTGCAAAATCTGCAATCTATCTAACAGGCCTTCATTAATTGAGAGCAAAAGAGCATTTCCATAGTCCATTCGGTTTATTATTAATCCTTGGACCAATGGTTTTCTAGCCTCAGTTGGGATCCATTTGAAAACCTTCCGTAGGCTGCGAATTACTCAGAAACAGGAACCAATAATGTGGTCGATCTGGTTTTTCATGGACAGTTGATTGTCCATGTGGAAGCCTAGGTTTCGTACCGTCTGTTTGGGTGTTGGACAAGGTCCAAGGTGGGAAGGCCACCATTCATTGGACCAGTGCTCAGACGCATTGCCGAAAAGCATGATCTCCGACTTGCCTCCATTCAGTTGTAGATGGTTGGAGCTCATCCACCTGTCAATGTGGGACAGACATTTGTTGAAACGCTGCTTAGTTTCAGCGGGGTCTGGACCAATGGTGATCAGGATCTGAGTGTCATCTGCGTAGGATATGACATCAAAACCGTAGGATCTGATCACTTTGGCCAGAGGAGTCATGTACAGGTTAAAGAGTGTTGGGCTCAAAATAGAGCCCTGTGGCACTCCCATCCTAACTGGTCTCTCACATGAGATGTTGTTTCCCATCTGGACTGTTGTAGCTCGGTCGGTAAGGTAGCTCTTAAACCACTCGAGGGCATTGCCTCTGACACCTATCTCCCCAAGGCGATGTTCTAAGATGCTATGGGAGATGGTGTCAAAAGTAGCGGACAGGTCAAGTAGAACGAGGATGCCGCAGATATGCCGCAATGCAGAAGAAGCGGTTTTGTTTTCCACGTTAATGTTGTGGATGTACTTCGGGGCCTTTCAGGTGTCAGAGCTGCTGGGTGCGAGGGGGGCACGAGGGGTACGGTGGGGGGAAGTTGATTTACGGGTTGACGCGGTGGCAGTAAGGCTCAAGCGTTCCAAGACGGACCAGTGGGGAGTGGGGACGTGGGTGGTCATGGGACCGGTGGTGGACAAAACAGTGTGCCCCGCGGCTTGGGGGGGGATCCTGGCCAGGGAGTGGGTCCGGGATGACGGGGATGTTTTCCAGCGGAAGGAGGGCAGCAGGGTGTCGGCATCTCAGCTGCTTTGGGTCTTGAGGCGAGCCCTCCAAGGCTTGGGGGAAAATCCTGGACAATTTGGGACACATTTTTTCCGCATCGGAGCGGGCACAGACGCAGCTAAGAGAGGGTGGGGGAGGGAAGACCTTATGCGCTTGGGGCGTTGGAAATCGGATTGCTTTAGAAAATACATACGGCTGCGGGGCATGGGGGAGGGGGATGCATGATGTTCATTTCCTTCCTCATATATGTGTGAGGTTTAGTTTTGTACGGCACAGGCCAAGGAATTTGTTTGTAAGGTGCACCTGTATTCAATAAAGCGGCCTTTTTCACACTAACAAGCTGGTCTTTGGTCTGTGCTGCACCCCCTCTTTGGCCAAATACCTTTCGGCTTCTGAAATTATTTACTGGGCCGCTGTTTCAGTGCAACTCGCAACTGTCACAAGTTCCATGCCCTGTGAGGTGCTGAGGAAGGAGTAGAGCCGAGGCAGCGCGTCAGTCATAGGCAGTGCGTATCTTCTCAGAGTGGTGTTCCAAGCTCCGCGTGCTGGGATGTGCTGCGCATGAAGGGACAGGAGCTTCAATGCGCTCGAGAAGGTGGCGCAGTGAGTTACACGCACACTGAGGAAGACGTTTCTCAGGAACGCTACTAGTCTCACTAGCTGGCACCTTAATGAACTGTTGTGGCTGGAGTGGGACTGGGAATTGGCAAAGTGGGGGTGGCTCCTACTATCGCTTTTCCCATTGGCCAACATGTTTACAGCGCTGTCATGGGATTGGCCAGTGCATCCAGTATTTCATTGGCTAATCTTGTGCTGTTTGCCTGCAGTTTCTTTTGCCATATTTACCTTCTGCTGCCACCTAGTGGTTTGAAAACCTATATCACAGCCTAATCCTACATTTAAAATTAACTTAACCACTGCAATTGTCACACCACCTCCTTTCTTGATGATGCCAGGAGATCATCCAATAGAGTGGGAGGACTGGATTGACCGTTTTGAGAATTATTTATTGGCATTGGACAGCTCCAGGTTTCCAGCCAGGAAGAAAAAAGTACTATTGTTGGGATCTTTGGGTAAGGAGGGCCAACATGTGTTTAAGTATCTTCCACCTGTTTGAGATGGTCAGGCTGACGTGATGGAGGATGTGTATAAAGAGTCAGTGCTACGTTTGCAAACCAGGTTTTCAAAACAAGTGACTGTTGTGATGCGTCGCCACAAATTTAAAATTTTCCATGCAGCCACAGCTCACCCATGTCATGAGTTAATTGATGAGTTTGTGACTAGGTTAAGAGAGCTGACTGCAAAGTGTCAATTTGGTCAGAAGACAGAGGAAATGATATGGGACCAGTTGATTGTCCAGTGCAATAGCAAAACAATACAAGAGAGAGTGTGGGATGCTATTAATCCCTCACTGAAGGATGCTATAGCCATCGCAAAGATGGTGAGGAGTCTGAAAAATGCATGCAGGATACGAGGAATTCTAATTTGGACAACAAGATTATTGATGCAGCAGGGTTGGTTGACAAGGGTGACCAAGTGAATGCAGTAAAGAACATAACTCAATCTGCAAGTGGTGGCACTAGTAGACACAGTAACATGAAGAGTGCGGTACCAGTGAGCTCTCAAGGGAAGTCAGCTCGGGTTTGCTATAGGTGTGGCAGCAATTATCAAATGACCGATTCTAAACAGTGTTTTGCTGTAAGCAAGGATTGCCATAAATATGGGGAAAAAGGACACTTGGCACGCATGTGTAAGGTGGCAGAGAAGAAAGTGTTGATTGTGGAGGAAGAGCAATCAGAATACAGGGTACTCGTGGTGCAGGATGAAAGTACAGTGGGAAACGTTGATCTGGAAAGAAGAAGAGCACGTCCCAAAGAAGACTTTGAGGTCAATGGGATTATGGTGTTGTTGATGGTGGACACGGGCTCTCTTTACACAATAGTCCCAAGAAAGTTGTTTGATGCCACATGGCCAGGAGGGCAGCTGGTGGCCTTGGATGTCATACTGAAGGGATACCAAGGGGTGGACATTGGAGTTGTGGGGTTCATGAATGCACAGATCAAGGTTTCTGAATGGCAGACAACTGGAAAAATCTATGTGGCTTTGGATGGTCCTCCTATTCTGCGTTGGACACATTAGTATGGCCTGCACATCACAGTCAATCCATGGGCAGATAATCAAGTGATGGATATTGATGCAAATGGGTTGGGGGACACTTTGGTTCACCATGAGAAAGTTTTCAAGAACAGGCTGGGGGAAACTAAGAGCTATGTACACGAAATTAAACTGAATAAAAATGCAGTTCTAGTTAGGCATGTCACTAGGAAGATACCGATGGCTGCAAGAGTGGAAGTTAAGAAGATAATTCAACAGCTACTAGAGGATGAAGTGATAGAGACAGTAGAGATGACTGAGTGGCTGTCTCCAGTGGTTATTACTAAAATAGCTGGACTTTGTGTTCACCTCCACAGACTCAATCAAAATGTTGCTCTGGATAATTTCCCACTGCCAAATATTAATGAGCTTATTTTAATGTTGTCTGGGGGAGGTACTTTTTGAAAACTGGACTTGAGGAGTGCATATCATCAGGTCAAACTCTATCCGTACTCCAGACACCTTACGTCATTTATAATGTCGGAGGGCACTTTCCACTTCTGCAGACTTCTCTTTGGACTATGCTCAGCTGTGAGTGTCTTCAGGCGGTTGATGACAGGAATTTTATCTGGTCTTAGTAAGATCATTGTGCTTCAGGATGATAGCTTGGTGCTTGGAGGGGATGTGGAGGAACACAACAATACTTTAAGTGAAGTGTTAACTTGTGTTGGAGAAGCAGGGTTGACTTTAAGTAAAGAGAAGTGTGTTTTTCTCATGCAAGAAGTGGAGTCTTTGATCACGAGGTAAGGGGTTAAGCCCAAAGTCAATTTGATGAGTGTGATTATTAATGCCCAGGCTCCACATGATAGAGACACTGCAATCCTTCATGGGTTTAGTGGAGTACTACTCCAAATTTGTACAGGTTTTTGCTAATAAAACAGAGCCTCTGAGGGAGTTACTGAGGAAGAGGAAGAAATTCATGTGGGCAAACAACAAGCTGCGTTCTCTGTTGTAAATGACAATATTGCATATGCTGGTGTGTTAGTACCATTTCAAAGTGGTTTGAAGACCATTGTCACCGTGGATGGGTCCAAACTGGGGTGGTGTGGTGAGCAAAAGAATGATGGATTTAACCCAGATCCTTGTGACTGGGGGTGAATGTTTGCATTGTCCAGCGTTCCGTCCATCAATTGTTTCTTTTGCATTTGTCGCCCTAAGTGGGAAGGGTATGCCCAGACGTGGGTCCCGTGCTCACTACACCACTGGATTCAAGCTAGCCTTGCTGAAGAAGGGTGATGCCCTGAAACCGGTCCCAGGATGCTTGTTTCCGGTCCAGGGAGGACCTGGTTTGGCAGTTCGGGCTGGACTGTTCCCACAAGGAACAGGGTCAAGACTGATTTGCATATGGTTGGGTCCAAACTGGGGTGGTGTGGTGAGCAAAAGAATGATGGATTTAACCCAGATCCTTGTGACTGGGGGTGAATGTTTGCATTGTCCAGCATTCCGTCCATCAATTGTTTCTTTTGCATTTGTCGCCCTAACTGGGGAGGGTATGCCCAGACGTGGGTCCCGTGCTCACTACACCACTGGATTTAAGCAAGCCTGGCTGAAGAAGGGTGATGCCCTGAAACCGGTCCCAGGATGCTTGTTTCCGGTCCAGGGAGGACCTGGCTTGGCAGTTCGGGCTGGACTGTTCCCACAAGGAACAGGGTCAAGACTGATTTGCATATGGTTGGGTCCAAACTGGGGTGGTGTGGTGAGCAAAAGAATGATGGATTTAACCCAGATCCTTGTGACTGGGGGTGAATGTTTGCATTGTCCAGCATTCCGTCCATCAATTGTTTCTTTTGCATTTGTCGCCCTAAGTGGGAAGGGTATGCCCAGACGTGGGTCCCGTGCTCCCTACACCACTGGATTCAAGCTAGCCTGGCTGAAGAAGGGTGATGCCCTGAAACCGGTCCCAGGATGCTTGTTTCCGGTCCAGGGAGGACCTGGCTTGGCAGTTCGGGCTGGACTGTTCCCACAAGGACCAGGGTCAAGACTGATTTGCATATGGTTGGGTCCAAACTGGGGTGGTGTGGTGAGGTGAGCAAAAGAATGATGGATTTAACCCAGATCCTTGTGACTGGGGGTGAATGTTTGCATTGTCCAGCATTCCGTCCATCAATTGTTTCTTTTGCATTTGTCGCCCTAAGTGGGAAGGGTATGCCCAGACGTGGGTCCCGTGCTCACTACACCACTGGATTCAAGCTAGCCTGGCTGAAGAAGGGTGATGCCCTGAAACCGGTCCCAGGAAGCTTGTTTCCGGTCCAGGGAGGACCTGGCTTGGCAGTTCGGGCTGGACTGTTCCCACAAGGAACAGGGTCAAGACTGATTTGCATATGGTTGGGTCCAAACTGGGGTGGTGTGGTGAGCAAAAGAATGATGGATTTAACCCAGATCCTTGTGACTGGGGGTGAATGTTTGCATTGTCCAGCATTCCGTCCATCAATTGTTTCTTTTGCATTTGTCGCCCTAAGTGGGAAGGGTATGCCCAGACGTGGGTCCCGTGCTCACTACACCACTGGATTCAAACTAGCCTGGCTGAAGAAGGGTGATGCCCTGCAACCGGTCCCAGGATGCTTGTTTCCGGTCCAGGGAGGACCTGGCTTGGCAGTTCGGGCTGGACTGTTCCCACAAGGAACAGGGTCAAGACTGATTTGCATATGGTTGGGTCCAAACTGGGGTGGTGTGGTGAGCAAAAGAATGATGGATTTAACCCAGATCCTTGTGACTGGGGGTGAATGTTTGCATTGTCCAGCATTCCGTCCATCAATTGTTTCTTTTGCATTTGTCGCCCTAAGTGGGAAGGGTATGCCCAGACGTGGGTCCCGTGCTCACTACACCACTGGATTCAAGCTAGCCTGGCTGAAGAAGGGTGATGCCCTGAAACCGGTCCCAGGATGCTTGTTTCCGGTCCAGGGAGGACCTGGCTTGGCAGTTCGGGCTGGACTGTTCCCACAAGGAACAGGGTCAAGACTGATTTGCATATGGTTGGGTCCAAACTGGGGTGGTGTGGTGAGCAAAAGAATGATGGATTTAACCCAGATCCTTGTGACTGGGGGTGAATGTTTGCATTGTCCAGCATTCCGTCCATCAATTGTTTCTTTTGCATTTGTCGCCCTAAGTGGGAAGGGTATGCCCAGACGTGGGTCCCGTGCTCACTACACCACTGGATTCAAGCTAGCCTGGCTGAAGAAGGGTGATGCCCTGAAACCGGTCCCAGGATGCTTGTTTCCGGTCCAGGGAGGACCTGGCTTGGCAGTTCGGGCTGGACTGTTCCCACAAGGAACAGGGTCAAGACTGATTTGCATATGGTTGGGTCCAAACTGGGGTGGTGTGGTGAGCAAAAGAATGATGGATTTAACCCAGATCCTTGTGACTGGGGGTGAATGTTTGCATTGTCCAGCATTCCGTCCATCAAGTGTTTCTTTTGCATTTGTCGCCCTAAGTGGGAAGGGTATGCCCAGACGTGGATCCCGTGCTCACTACACCACTGGATTCAAGCTAGCCTGGCTGAAGAAGGGTGATGCCCTGAAACCGGTCCCAGGATGCTTGTTTCCGGTCCAGGGAGGACCTGGCTTGGCAGTTCGGGCTGGACTGTTCCCACAAGGAACAGGGTCAAGACTGATTTGCATATGGTTGGGTCCAAACTGGGGTGGTGTGGTGAGCAAAAGAATGATGGATTTAACCCAGATCCTTGTGACTGGGGGTAAATGTTTGCATTGTCCAGCATTCCGTCCATCAATTGTTTCTCTTGCATTTGTCGCCCTAAGTGGGAAGGGTATGCCCAGACGTGGGTCCCGTGCTCACTACACCACTGGATTCAAGCTAGCCTGGCTGAAGAAGGGTGATGCCCTGAAACCGGTCCCAGGATGCTTGTTTCCGGTCCAGGGAGGACCTGGCTTGGCAGTTCGGGCTGGACTGTTCCCACAAGGAACAGGGTTAAGACTGATTTGCATATGGTTGGGTCCAAACTGGGGTGGTGTGGTGAGCAAAAGAATGATGGATTTAACCCAGATCCTTGTGACTGGGGATGAATGTTTGCATTGTCCAGCATTCCGTCCATCAATTGTTTCTTTTGCATTTGTCGCCCTAAGTGGGAAGGGTATGCCCAGACGTGGGTCCCGTGCTCACTACACCACTGGATTCAAGCTAGCCTGGCTGAAGAAGGGTGATGGCCTGAAACCGGTCCCAGGATGCTTGTTTCCGTTCCAGGGAGGACCTAGCTTGGCAGTTCGGGCTGGACTGTTCCCACAAGGAACAGGGTCAAGACTGATTTGCATATGGTTGGGTCCAAACTGGGGTGGTGTGGTGAGCAAAAGAATTATGGATTTAACCCAGATCCTTGTGACTGGGGGTGAATGTTTGCATTGTCCAGCATTCCGTCCATCAATTGTTTCTTTTGCATTTGTCGCCCTAAGTGGGAAGGGTATGCCCAGACGTGGGTCCCGTGCTCACTACACCACTGGATTCAAGCTAGCCTGGCTGAAGAAGGGTGATGCCCTGAAACCGGTCCCAGGATGCTTGTTTCCGGTCCAGGGAGGACCTGGCTTGGCAGTTCGGGCTGGACTGTTCCCACAAAGAACAGGGTCAAGACTGATTTGCATATGGATGGGTCCAAACTGGGGTGGTGTGGTGAGCAAAAGAATGATGGATTTAACCCAGATCCTTGAGACTGGGGGTGAATGTTTGCATTGTCCAGCATTCCGTCCTTCAATTGTTTCTTTTGCATTTGTCGCCCTAAGTGGGAAGGGTATTGTCAGACGTGGGTCCCGTGCTCACTACACCACTGGATTCAAGCTAGCCTGGCTGAAGAAGGGTGATGCCCTGAAACCGGTCCCAGGATGCTTGTTTCCGGTCCAGGGAGGACCTGGCTTGGCAGTTTGGGCTGAACTGTTCCCACAAGGAACAGGGTCAAGACTGATTTGCATATGGTTGTGTCCAAACTGGGGTGGTGTGGTGAGCAAAAGAATGATGGATTTAACCCAGATCCTTGTGACTGGGGGTGAATGTTTGCATTGTCCAGCATTCCGTCCATCAATTGTTTCTTTTGCATTTGTCGCCCTAAGTGGGAAGGGTATGCCCAGACGTGGGTCCCGTGCTCACTACACCACTGGATTCAAGCTAGCCTGGCTGAAGAAGGGTGATGCCCTGAAACCGGTCCCAGGATGCTTGTTTCCGGTCCAGGGAGGACCTGGCTTGGCAGTTCGGGCTGGACTGTTCCCACAAGGAACAGGGTCAAGACTGATTTGCATATGGGTGTGTCCAAACTGGGGTGGTGTGGTGAGCAAAAGAATGATGTATTTATCCCAGATCCTTGTGACTGGGGGTGAATGTTTGCATTGTCCAGCATTCCGTCCATCAATTGTTTCTTTTGCATTTGTCGCCCTAAGTGGGAAGGGTATGCCCAGACGTGGGTCCCGTGCTCCCTACACCACTGGATTCAAGCTAGCCTGGCTGAAGAAGGGTGATGCCCTGAAACCGGTCCCAGGATGCTTGTTTCCGGTCCAGGGAGGACCTGGCTTGGCAGTTCGGGCTGGACTGTTCCCACAAGGAACAGGGTCAAGACTGATTTGCATATGGTTGGGTCCAAACTGGGGTGGTGTGGTGAGCAAAAGAATGATGGATTTAACCCAGATCCTTGTGACTGGGGGTGAATGTTTGCATTGTCCAGCATTCCGTCCATCAATTGTTTCTTTTGCATTTGTTGCCCTAAGTGGGAAGGGTATGCCCAGACGTGGGTCCCGTGCTCACTACACCACTGGATTCAAGCTAACCTGGCTGAAGAAGGGTGATGCTCTGAAACCGGTCCCAGGATGCTTGTTTCTGGTCCAGGGAGGACCTGGCTTGGCAGTTCGGGCTGGACTGTTCCCACAAGGAACAGGGTCAAGACTGATTTGCATATGGTTGGGTCCAAACTGGGGTGGTGTGGTGAGCAAAAGAATGATGGATTTAACCCAGATCCTTGTGACTGGGGGTGAATGTTTGCATTGTCCAGCATTCCGTCCATCAATTGTTTCTTTTGCATTTGTCGCCCTAAGTGGGAAGGGTATGCCCAGACGTGGGTCCCGTGCTCACTACACCACTGGATTCAAGCTAGCCTGGCTGAAGAAGGGTGATGCCCTGAAACCGGTCCCAGGATGCTTGTTTCCGGTCCAGGGAGAACCTGGTTTGGCAGTTCGGGCTGGACTGTTCCCAGAAGGAACAGGGTCAAGACTGATTTGCATATGGTTGGGTCCAAACTGGGGTGGTGTGGTGAGCAAAAGAATGATGGATTTAACCCAGATCCTTGTGACTGGGGGTGAATGTTTGCATTGTCCAGCATTCCGTCCATCAAGTGTTTCTTTTGCATTTGTCGCCCTAAGTGGGAAGGGTATGCCCAGACGTGGGTCCCGTGCTCACTACACCACTGGATTCAAGCTAGCCTGGCTGAAGAAGGGTGATGCCCTGAAACCGGTCCCAGGATGCTTGTTTCCGGTCCAGGGAGGACCTGGCTTGGCAGTTCGGGCTCGACTGTTCCCACAAGGAACAGGGTCAAGACTGATTTGCATATGGTTGGGTCCAAACTGGGGTGGTGTGGTGAGCAAAAGAATGATGGATTTAACCCAGATCCTTGTGACTGGGGGTGAATGTTTGCATTGTCCAGAATTCCGTCAATCAATTGTTTCTTTTGCATTTGTCGCCCTAAGTGGGAAGGGTATGCCCAGACGTGGGTCCCGTGCTCACTACACCACTGGATTCAAGCTAGCCTGGCTGAAGAAGGGTGATGCCCTGAAACCGGTCCCAGGATGCTTGTTTCCGGTCCAGGGAGGACCTGGCTTGGCAGTTCGGGCTGGACTGTTCCCACAAGGAACAGGGTCAAGACTGATTTGCATATGGTTGGGTCCAAACTGGTGTGGTGAGCAAAAGAATGATGGATTTAACCCAGATCCTTGTGACTGGGGGTGAATGTTTGCATTGTCCAGCATTCCGTCCATCAATTGTTTCTTTTGCATTTGTCGCCCTAAGTGGGAAGGGTATGCCCGGACGTGGGTCCCGTGCTCACTACACCACTGGATTCAAGCTAGCCTGGCTGAAGAAGGGTGATGCCCTGAAACCGGTCCCAGGATGCTTGTTTCCGGTCCAGGGAGGACCTAGCTTGGCAGTTCGGGCTGGACTGTTCCCACAAGGAACAGGGTCAAGACTGATTTGCATATGGTTGGGTCCAAACTGGGGTGGTGTGGTGAGCAAAAGAATGATGGATTTAACCCAGATCCTTGTGACTGGGGGTGAATGTTTGCATTGTCCAGCATTCCGTCCATCAATTGTTTCTTTTGCATTTGTCGCCCTAAGTGGGAAGGGTATGCCCAGACGTGGGTCCCGTGCTCACTACACCACTGGATTCAAGCTAGCCTGGCTGAAGAAGGGTGATGCCCTTAAACCGGTCCCAGGATGCTTGTTTCCGGTCCAGGGAGGACCTGGCTTGGCAGTTCGGGCTGGACTGTTCCCACAAGGAACAGGGTCAAGACTGATTTGCATATGGTTCGTCCAAACTGGGGTGGTGTGGTGAGCAAAAGAATGATGTATTTAACCAGGATCCTTGTGACTGGGGGTGAATGTTTGCATTGTCCAGCATTCCGTCCATCAATTGTTTCTTTTGCATTTGTCGCCCTAAGTGGGAAGGGTATTCCCAGACGTGGGTCCCGTGCTCACTACACCACTGGATTCAAGCTAGCCTGGCTGAAGAAGGGTGATGCCCTGAAACCGGTCCCAGGAAGCTTGTTTCCGGTCCAGGGAGGACCTGGCTTGGCAGTTCGGGCTGGACTGTTCCCACAAGGAACAGGGTCAAGACTGATTTGCATATGGTTGGGTCCAAACTGGGGTGGTGTGGTGAGCAAAAGAATGATGGATTTAACCCAGATCCTTGTGACTGGGGGTGAATGTTTGCATTGTCCAGCATTCCGTCCATCAATTGTTTCTTTTGCATTTGTCGCCCTAAGTGGGAAGGGTATGCCCAGACGTGGGTCCCGTGCTCACTACACCACTGGATTCAAACTAGCCTGGCTGAAGAAGGGTGATGCCCTGCAACCGGTCCCAGGATGCTTGTTTCCGGTCCAGGGAGGACCTGGCTTGGCAGTTCGGGCTGGACTGTTCCCACAAGGAACAGGGTCAAGACTGATTTGCATATGGTTGGGTCCAAACTGGGGTGGTGTGGTGAGCAAAAGAATGATGGATTTAACCCAGATCCTTGTGACTGGGGGTGAATGTTTGCATTGTCCAGCATTCCGTCCATCAATTGTTTCTTTTGCATTTGTCGCCCTAAGTGGGAAGGGTATGCCCAGACGTGGGTCCCGTGCTCACTACACCACTGGATTCAAGCTAGCCTGGCTGAAGAAGGGTGATGCCCTGAAACCGGTCCCAGGATGCTTGTTTCCGGTCCAGGGAGGACCTGGCTTGGCAGTTCGGGCTGGACTGTTCCCACAAGGAACAGGGTCAAGACTGATTTGCATATGGTTGGGTCCAAACTGGGGTGGTGTGGTGAGCAAAAGAATGATGGATTTAACCCAGATCCTTGTGACTGGGGGTGAATGTTTGCATTGTCCAGCATTCCGTCCATCAATTGTTTCTTTTGCATTTGTCGCCCTAAGTGGGAAGGGTATGCCCAGACGTGGGTCCCGTGCTCACTACACCACTGGATTCAAGCTAGCCTGGCTGAAGAAGGGTGATGCCCTGAAACCGGTCCCAGGATGCTTGTTTCCGGTCCAGGGAGGACCTGGCTTGGCAGTTCGGGCTGGACTGTTCCCACAAGGAACAGGGTCAAGACTGATTTGCATATGGTTGGGTCCAAACTGGGGTGGTGTGGTGAGCAAAAGAATGATGGATTTAACCCAGATCCTTGTGACTGGGGGTGAATGTTTGCATTGTCCAGCATTCCGTCCATCAAGTGTTTCTTTTGCATTTGTCGCCCTAAGTGGGAAGGGTATGCCCAGACGTGGATCCCGTGCTCACTACACCACTGGATTCAAGCTAGCCTGGCTGAAGAAGGGTGATGCCCTGAAACCGGTCCCAGGATGCTTGTTTCCGGTCCAGGGAGGACCTGGCTTGGCAGTTCGGGCTGGACTGTTCCCACAAGGAACAGGGTCAAGACTGATTTGCATATGGTTGGGTCCAAACTGGGGTGGTGTGGTGAGCAAAAGAATGATGGATTTAACCCAGATCCTTGTGACTGGGGGTAAATGTTTGCATTGTCCAGCATTCCGTCCATCAATTGTTTCTCTTGCATTTGTCGCCCTAAGTGGGAAGGGTATGCCCAGACGTGGGTCCCGTGCTCACTACACCACTGGATTCAAGCTAGCCTGGCTGAAGAAGGGTGATGCCCTGAAACCGGTCCCAGGATGCTTGTTTCCGGTCCAGGGAGGACCTGGCTTGGCAGTTCGGGCTGGACTGTTCCCACAAGGAACAGGGTTAAGACTGATTTGCATATGGTTGGGTCCAAACTGGGGTGGTGTGGTGAGCAAAAGAATGATGGATTTAACCCAGATCCTTGTGACTGGGGATGAATGTTTGCATTGTCCAGCATTCCGTCCATCAATTGTTTCTTTTGCATTTGTCGCCCTAAGTGGGAAGGGTATGCCCAGACGTGGGTCCCGTGCTCACTACACCACTGGATTCAAGCTAGCCTGGCTGAAGAAGGGTGATGGCCTGAAACCGGTCCCAGGATGCTTGTTTCCGTTCCAGGGAGGACCTAGCTTGGCAGTTCGGGCTGGACTGTTCCCACAAGGAACAGGGTCAAGACTGATTTGCATATGGTTGGGTCCAAACTGGGGTGGTGTGGTGAGCAAAAGAATTATGGATTTAACCCAGATCCTTGTGACTGGGGGTGAATGTTTGCATTGTCCAGCATTCCGTCCATCAATTGTTTCTTTTGCATTTGTCGCCCTAAGTGGGAAGGGTATGCCCAGACGTGGGTCCCGTGCTCACTACACCACTGGATTCAAGCTAGCCTGGCTGAAGAAGGGTGATGCCCTGAAACCGGTCCCAGGATGCTTGTTTCCGGTCCAGGGAGGACCTGGCTTGGCAGTTCGGGCTGGACTGTTCCCACAAAGAACAGGGTCAAGACTGATTTGCATATGGATGGGTCCAAACAGGGGTGGTGTGGTGAGCAAAAGAATGATGGATTTAACCCAGATCCTTGAGACTGGGGGTGAATGTTTGCATTGTCCAGCATTCCGTCCTTCAATTGTTTCTTTTGCATTTGTCGCCCTAAGTGGGAAGGGTATTGTCAGACGTGGGTCCCGTGCTCACTACACCACTGGATTCAAGCTAGCCTGGCTGAAGAAGGGTGATGCCCTGAAACCGGTCCCAGGATGCTTGTTTCCGGTCCAGGGAGGACCTGGCTTGGCAGTTTGGGCTGAACTGTTCCCACAAGGAACAGGGTCAAGACTGATTTGCATATGGTTGTGTCCAAACTGGGGTGGTGTGGTGAGCAAAAGAATGATGGATTTAACCCAGATCCTTGTGACTGGGGGTGAATGTTTGCATTGTCCAGCATTCCGTCCATCAATTGTTTCTTTTGCATTTGTCGCCCTAAGTGGGAAGGGTATGCCCAGACGTGGGTCCCGTGCTCACTACACCACTGGATTCAAGCTAGCCTGGCTGAAGAAGGGTGATGCCCTGAAACCGGTCCCAGGATGCTTGTTTCCGGTCCAGGGAGGACCTGGCTTGGCAGTTCGGGCTGGACTGTTCCCACAAGGAACAGGGTCAAGACTGATTTGCATATGGGTGTGTCCAAACTGGGGTGGTGTGGTGAGCAAAAGAATGATGTATTTATCCCAGATCCTTGTGACTGGGGGTGAATGTTTGCATTGTCCAGCATTCCGTCCATCAATTGTTTCTTTTGCATTTGTCGCCCTAAGTGGGAAGGGTATGCCCAGACGTGGGTCCCGTGCTCCCTACACCACTGGATTCAAGCTAGCCTGGCTGAAGAAGGGTGATGCCCTGAAACCGGTCCCAGGATGCTTGTTTCCGGTCCAGGGAGGACCTGGCTTGGCAGTTCGGGCTGGACTGTTCCCACAAGGAACAGGGTCAAGACTGATTTGCATATGGTTGGGTCCAAACTGGGGTGGTGTGGTGAGCAAAAGAATGATGGATTTAACCCAGATCCTTGTGACTGGGGGTGAATGTTTGCATTGTCCAGCATTCCGTCCATCAATTGTTTCTTTTGCATTTGTTGCCCTAAGTGGGAAGGGTATGCCCAGACGTGGGTCCCGTGCTCACTACACCACTGGATTCAAGCTAACCTGGCTGAAGAAGGGTGATGCTCTGAAACCGGTCCCAGGATGCTTGTTTCTGGTCCAGGGAGGACCTGGCTTGGCAGTTCGGGCTGGACTGTTCCCACAAGGAACAGGGTCAAGACTGATTTGCATATGGTTGGGTCCAAACTGGGGTGGTGTGGTGAGCAAAAGAATGATGGATTTAACCCAGATCCTTGTGACTGGGGGTGAATGTTTGCATTGTCCAGCATTCCGTCCATCAATTGTTTCTTTTGCATTTGTCGCCCTAAGTGGGAAGGGTATGCCCAGACGTGGGTCCCGTGCTCACTACACCACTGGATTCAAGCTAGCCTGGCTGAAGAAGGGTGATGCCCTGAAACCGGTCCCAGGATGCTTGTTTCCGGTCCAGGGAGAACCTGGTTTGGCAGTTCGGGCTGGACTGTTCCCAGAAGGAACAGGGTCAAGACTGATTTGCATATGGTTGGGTCCAAACTGGGGTGGTGTGGTGAGCAAAAGAATGATGGATTTAACCCAGATCCTTGTGACTGGGGGTGAATGTTTGCATTGTCCAGCATTCCGTCCATCAAGTGTTTCTTTTGCATTTGTCGCCCTAAGTGGGAAGGGTATGCCCAGACGTGGGTCCCGTGCTCACTACACCACTGGATTCAAGCTAGCCTGGCTGAAGAAGGGTGATGCCCTGAAACCGGTCCCAGGATGCTTGTTTCCGGTCCAGGGAGGACCTGGCTTGGCAGTTCGGGCTCGACTGTTCCCACAAGGAACAGGGTCAAGACTGATTTGCATATGGTTGGGTCCAAACTGGGGTGGTGTGGTGAGCAAAAGAATGATGGATTTAACCCAGATCCTTGTGACTGGGGGTGAATGTTTGCATTGTCCAGAATTCCGTCAATCAATTGTTTCTTTTGCATTTGTCGCCCTAAGTGGGAAGGGTATGCCCAGACGTGGGTCCCGTGCTCACTACACCACTGGATTCAAGCTAGCCTGGCTGAAGAAGGGTGATGCCCTGAAACCGGTCCCAGGATGCTTGTTTCCGGTCCAGGGAGGACCTGGCTTGGCAGTTCGGGCTGGACTGTTCCCACAAGGAACAGGGTCAAGACTGATTTGCATATGGTTGGGTCCAAACTGGTGTGGTGAGCAAAAGAATGATGGATTTAACCCAGATCCTTGTGACTGGGGGTGAATGTTTGCATTGTCCAGCATTCCGTCCATCAATTGTTTCTTTTGCATTTGTCGCCCTAAGTGGGAAGGGTATGCCCGGACGTGGGTCCCGTGCTCACTACACCACTGGATTCAAGCTAGCCTGGCTGAAGAAGGGTGATGCCCTGAAACCGGTCCCAGGATGCTTGTTTCCGGTCCAGGGAGGACCTAGCTTGGCAGTTCGGGCTGGACTGTTCCCACAAGGAACAGGGTCAAGACTGATTTGCATATGGTTGGGTCCAAACTGGGGTGGTGTGGTGAGCAAAAGAATGATGGATTTAACCCAGATCCTTGTGACTGGGGGTGAATGTTTGCATTGTCCAGCATTCCGTCCATCAATTGTTTCTTTTGCATTTGTCGCCCTAAGTGGGAAGGGTATGCCCAGACGTGGGTCCCGTGCTCACTACACCACTGGATTCAAGCTAGCCTGGCTGAAGAAGGGTGATGCCCTTAAACCGGTCCCAGGATGCTTGTTTCCGGTCCAGGGAGGACCTGGCTTGGCAGTTCGGGCTGGACTGTTCCCACAAGGAACAGGGTCAAGACTGATTTGCATATGGTTCGTCCAAACTGGGGTGGTGTGGTGAGCAAAAGAATGATGTATTTAACCAGGATCCTTGTGACTGGGGGTGAATGTTTGCATTGTCCAGCATTCCGTCCATCAATTGTTTCTTTTGCATTTGTCGCCCTAAGTGGGAAGGGTATGCCCAGACGTGGGTCCCGTGCTCACTACACCACTTGATTCAAGCTAGCCTGGCTGAAGAAGGGTGATGCCCTGAAACCGGTCCCAGGATGCTTGTTTCCGGTCCAGGGAGGACCTGGCTTGGCAGTTCGGGCTGGACTGTTCCCACAAGGAACAGGGTCAAGACTGATTTGCATATGGGTGGGTCCAAACTGGGGTGGTGTGGTGAGCAAAAGAATGATGGATTTAACCCAGATCCTTGTGACTGGGGGTAAATGTTTGCATTGTCCATCATTCCGTCCATCAATTGTTTCTTTTGCATTTGTCGCCCTAAGTGGGAAGGGTATGCCCAGACGTGGGTCCCGTGCTCACTACACCAGTGGATTCAAGCTAGCCTGGCTGAAGAAGGGTGATGCCCTGAAACCGGTCCCAGGATGCTTGTTTCCGGTCCAGGGAGGACCTGGATTGGCAGTTCGGGCTAGACTGTTCCCACAAGGAACAGGGTCAAGACTGATTTGCATATGGTTGGGTCCAAACTGGGGTGGTGTGGTGAGCAAAAGAATGATGGATTTAACCCAGATCCTTGTGACTGGGGGTGAATGTTTGCATTGTCCAGCATTCCGTCCATCAATTGTTTCTTTTGCATTTGTCGCCCTAAGTGGGAAGGGTATGCCCAGACGTGGGTCCCGTGCTCACTACACCACTGGATTCAAGCTAGCCTGGCTGAAGAAGGGTGATGCCCTGAAACCGGTCCCAGGATGCTTGTTTCCGGTCCAGGGAGGACCTGGCTTGGCAGTTCGGGCTGGACTGTTCCCACAAGGAACAGGGTCAAGACTGATTTGCATATGGATAGGTCCAAACTGGGGTGGTGTGGTGAGCAAAAGAATGATGGATTTAACCCAGATCCTTGTGACTGGGGGTGAATGTTTGCATTGTCCAGCATTCCGTCCATCAATTGTTTCTTTTGCATTTGTCGCCCTAAGTGGGAAGGGTATGCCCAGACGTGGGTCCCGTGCTCACTACACCACTGGATTCAAGCTAGCCTGGCTGAAGAAGGGTGATGCCCTGAAACCGGTCCCAGGATGCTTGTTTCCGGTCCAGGGAGGACCTGGCTTGGCAGTTTGGGCTGAACTGTTCCCACAAGGAACAGGGTCAAGACTGATTTGCATATGGTTGGGTCCAAACTGGGGTGGTGTGGTGAGCAAAAGAATGATGGATTTAACCCAGATCCTTGTGACTGGGGGTGAATGTTTGCATTGTCCAGCATTCCGTCCATCAATTGTTTCTTGTGCATTTGTCGCCCTAAGTGGGAAGGGTATGCCCAGACGTGGGTCCCGTGCTCACTACACCACTGGACTCAAGCTAGCCTGGCTGAAGAAGGGTGATGCCCTGAAACCGGTCCCAGGATGCTTGTTTCCGGTCCAGGGAGGACCTGGCTTGGCAGTTCGGGCTGGACTGTTCCCACAAGGAACAGGGTCAAGACTGATTTGCATATGGTTGGGTCCAAACTGGGGTGGTGTGGTGAGCAAAAGAATGATGGATTTAACCCAGATCCTTGTGACTGGGGGTGAATGTTTGCATTGTCCAGCATTCCGTCTATCAATTGTTTCTTTTGCATTTGTCGCCCTAAGTGGGAAGGGTATGCCCAGACGTGGGTCCCGTGCTCACTACACCACTGGATTCAAGCTAGCCTGGCTGAAGAAGGGTGATGCCCTGAAACCGGTCCCAGGATGCTTGTTTCCGGTCCAGGGAGGACCTGGCTTGGCAGTTCGGGCTGGACTGTTCCCACAAGGAACAGGGTCAAGACTGATTTGCATATGGATAGGTCCAAACTGGGGTGGTGTGGTGAGCAAAAGAATGATGGATTTAACCCAGATCCTTGTGACTGGGGGTGAATGTTTGCATTGTCCAGCATTCCGTCCATCAATTGTTTCTTTTGCATTTGTCGCCCTAAGTGGGAAGGGTATGCACAGACGTGGGTCCCGTGCTCACTACACCACTGGATTCAAGCTAGCCTGGCTGAAGAAGGGTGATGCCCTGAAACCGGTCCCAGGATGCTTGTTTCCGGTCCAGGGAGGACCTGGCTTGGCAGTTTGGGCTGAACTGTTCCCACAAGGAACAGGGTCAAGACTGATTTGCATATGGTTGGGTCCAAACTGGGGTGGTGTGGTGAGCAAAAGAATGATGGATTTAACCCAGATCCTTGTGACTGGGGGTGAATGTTTGCATTGTCCAGCATTCCGTCCATCAATTGTTTCTTTTGCATTTGTCGCCCTAAGTGGGAAGGGTATGCCCAGACGTGGGTCCCGTGCTCACTACACCACTGGACTCAAGCTAGCCTGGCTGAAGAAGGGTGATGCCCTGAAACCGGTCCCAGGATGCTTGTTTCCGGTCCAGGGAGGACCTGGCTTGGCAGTTCGGGCTGGACTGTTCCCACAAGGAACAGGGTCAAGACTGATTTGCATATGGTTGGGTCCAAACTGGGGTGGTGTGGTGAGCAAAAGAATGATGGATTTAACCCAGATCCTTGTGACTGGGGGTGAATGTTTGCATTGTCCAGAATTCCGTCCAACAATTGTTTCTTTTGCATTTGTCGCCCTAAGTGGGAAGGGTATGCCCAGACGTGGGTCCCGTGCTCACTACACCACTGGATTCAAGCTAGCCTGGCTGAAGAAGGGTGATGCCCTGAAACCGGTCCCAGGATGCTTGTTTCCGGTCCAGGGAGGACCTGGCTTGGCAGTTCGGGCTGGACTGTTCCCACAAGGAACAGGGTCAAGACTGATTTGCATATGGATGGGTCCAAACTGGGGTGGTGTGGTGAGCAAAAGAATGATGGATTTAACCCAGATCTTTGTGACTGGGGGTGAATGTTTGCATTGTCCAGCATTCCGTCCATCAATTGTTTCTTTTGCATTTGTCGCCCTAAGTGGGAAGGGTATGCCCAGACGTGGGTCCCGTGCTCACTACACCACTGGATTCAAGCTAGCCTGGCTGAAGAAGGGTGATGCCCTGAAACCGGTCCCAGGATGCTTGTTTCCGGTCCAGGGAGGACCTGGCTTGGCAGTTCGGGCTGAAATGTTCCCACAAGGAACAGGGTCAAGACTGATTTGCATATGGTTGGGTCCAAACTGGGGTGGTGTGGTGAGCAAAAGAATGATGGATTTAACCCAGATCCTTGTGACTGGGGGTGAATGTTTGCATTGTCCAGCATTCCGTCCATCAATTGTTTCTTTTGCATTTGTCGCCCTAAGTGGGAAGGGTATGCCCAGACGTGGGTCCCGTGCTCACTACACCACTGGATTCAAGCTAGCCTGGCTGAAGAAGGGTGATGCCCTGAAACCGGTCCCAGGATGCTTGTTTCCGGTCCAGGGAGGACCTGGCTTGGCAGTTCGGGCTGGACTGTTCCCACAAGGAACAGGGTCAAGACTGATTTGCATATGGTTGGGTCCAAACTGGGGTGGTGTGGTGAGCAAAAGAATGATGGATTTAACCCAGATCCTTGTGACTGGGGGTGAATGTTTGCATTGTCCAGCATTCCGTCCATCAATTGTTTCTTTTGCATTTGTCGCCCTAAGTGGGAAGAGTATGCCCAGACGTGGGTCACGTGCTCCCTACACCACTGAATTCAAGCTAGCCTGGCTGAAGAAGGGTGATGCCCTGAAACCGGTCCCAGGATGCTTGTTTCCGGTCCAGGGAGGACCTGGCTTGGCAGTTCGGGCTGGACTGTTCCCACAAGGAACAGGGTCAAGACTGATTTGCATATGGTTGGGTCCAAACTGGGGTGGTGTGGTGTGGTGAGCAAAAGAATGATGGATTTAACCCAGATCCTTGTGACTGGGGGTGAATGTTTGCATTGTCCAGCATTCCGTCCATCAATTGTTTCTTTTGCATTTGTCGCCCTAAGTGGGAAGGGTATGCCCAGACGTGGGTCCCGTGCTCACTACTCCACTGGATTCAAGCTAGCCTGGCTGAAGAAGGGTGATGCCCTGAAACCAGTCCCAGGATGCTTGTTTCCGGTCCAGGGAGGACCTGGCTTGGCAGTTCGGGCTGGACTGTTCCCACAAGGAACAGGGTCAAGACTGATTTGCATATGGTTGGGTCCAAACTGGGGTGGTGTGGTGAGCAAAAGAATGATGGATTTAACCCAGATCCTTGTGACTGGGGGTGAATGTTTGCATTGTCCAGCATTCCGTCCATCAATTGTTTCTTTTGCATTTGTCGCCGAAAGTGGGAAGGGTATGCCCAGACGTGGGTCCCGTGCTCACTACATCACTGGATTCAAGCTAGCCTGGCTGAAGAAGGGTGATGCCCTGAAACCGGTCCCAGGATGCTTGTTTCCGGTCCAGGGAGGACCTGGCTTGGCAGTTCGGGCTGGACTGTTCCCCGAAGGAACAGGGTCAAGACTGATTTGCATATGGATGGGTCCAAACTGGGGTGGTGTGGTGAGCAAAAGAATGATGGATTTAACCCAAATCCTTGTGACTGGGGGGAATGTTTGCATTGTCCAGCATTCCGTCCATCAATTGTTTCTTTTGCATTTGTCGCCCTAAGTGGAAGGGTATGCCCAGACGTGGGTCCCGTGCTCACTACACCACTGGATTCAAGCTAGCCTGGCTGAAGAAGGGTGATGCCCTGAAACCGGTCCCAGGATGCTTGTTTCCGGTCCAGGGATGACCTGGCATGGCAGTTCGGGCTGAACTGTTCACACAAGGAACAGGGTCAAGACTGATTTGCATATGGTTGGGTCCAAACTGGGGTGGTGTGGTGAGCAAAAGAATGATGGATTTAACCCAGATCCTTGTGACTGGGGGTGAATGTTTGCATTGTCCAGCATTCCGTCCATCAATTGTTTCTTTTGCATTTGTCACCCTAAGTGGGAAGGGTATGCCCAGACGTGGGTCCCGTGCTCACTACACCACTGGATTCAAGCTAGCCTGGCTGAAGAAGTGTGATTCCCTGAAACCGGTCCCAGGATGCTTGTTTCCGGTCCAGGGAGGACCTGGCTTGGCAGTTCGGGCTGGACTGTTCCCACAAGGAACAGGGTCAAGACTGATTTGCATATGGTTGGGTCCAAACTGGGGTGGTGTGGTGAGCAAAAGAATGATGGATTTAACCCAGATCCTTGTGACTGGGGGTGAATGTTTGCATTGTCCAGCATTCCGTCCATCAATTGTTTCTTTTGCATTTGTCGCCCTAAGTGGGAAGGGTATGCCCAGATGTGGGTCGTGTGCTCACTACACCACTGGATTCAAGCTAGCCTGGCTGAAGAAGGGTGATGCCCTGAAACCGGTCCCAGGATGCTTGTTTCCGGTCCAGGGAGGACCTGGCTTGGCAGTTCGGGCTGGACTGTTACCACAAAGAACAGGGTCAAGACTGATTTGCATATGGTTGGGTCCAAACTGGGGTGGTGTGGTGAGCAAAAGAATGATGGATTTAACCCAGATCCTTGTGACTGGGGGTGAATGTTTGCATTGTCCAGCATTCCGTCCATCAATTGTTTCTTTTGCATTTGTCGCCCTAAGTGGGAAGGGTATGCCCAGACGTGGGTCCCGTGCTCACTACACCACTGGATTCAAGCTAGCCTGGCTGAAGAAGGGTGATGCCCTGAAACCAGTCCCAGGATGCTTGTTTCCGGTCCAGGGAGGACCTGGCTTGGCAGTTCGGGCTGGACTGTTCCCACAAGGAACAGGGTCAAGACTGATTTGCATATGGTTGGGTCCAAACTGGGGTGGTGTGGTGAGCAAAAGAATGATGGATTTAACCCAGATCCTTGTGACTGGGGGTGAATGTTTGCATTGTCCAGCATTCCGTCCATCAATTGTTTCTTTTGCAATTGTCGCCCTAAGTGGGAAGGGTATGCCCAGACGTGGGTCCCGTGCTCACTACACCACTGGATTCAAGCTAGCCTGGCTGAAGAAGGGTGATGCCCTGAAACCGGTCCCAGGATGCTTGTTTCCGGTTCGGGAGGACCTGGCTTGGCAGTTCGGGCTGGACTGTTCCCACAAGGAACAGGGTCAAGACTGATTTGCATATGGTTGGGTCCAAACTGGGGTGGTGTGGTGAGCAAAAGAATGATGGATTTAACCCATATCCTTGTGACTGGGGGTGAATGTTTGCATTGTCCATCAATTGTTTCTTTTGCATTTGTCGCACTAAGTGGGAAGGGTATGCCCAGACGTGGGTCCCGTGCTCACTACACCACTGGATTCAAGCTAGCCTGGCTGAAGAAGGGTGATGCCCTGAAACCAGTCCCAGGATGCTTGTTTACGGTCCAGGGAGGACCTGGCTTGGCAGTTCGGGCTGGACTGTTCACACAAGGAACAGGGTCAAGACTGATTTGCATATGGTTGGGTCCAAATTGGGGTGGTGTGGTGAGCAAAAGAATGATGGATTAAACCCAGATCCTTGTGACTGGGGGTGAATGTTTGCATTGTCCAGCATTCCGTCCATCAATTGTTTCTTTTGCAATTGTCGCCCTAAGTGGGAAGGGTATGCCCAGACGTGGGTCCCGTGCTCACTACACCACTGGATTCAAGCTAGCCTGGCTGAAGAAGGGTGATGCCCTGAAACCAGTCCCAGGATGCTTGTTTCCGGTCCAGGGAGGACCTGGCTTGGCAGTTCGGGCTGGACTGTTCACACAAAGAACAGGGTCAAGACTGATTTGCATATGGTTGGGTCCAAACTGGGGTGGTGTGGTGAGCAAAAGAATGATGGATTTAACCCAGATCCTTGTGACTGGGGGTGAATGTTTGCATTGTCCAGCATTCCGTCCATCAATTGTTTCTTTTGCAATTGTCGCCCTAAGTGGGAAGGGTATGCCCAGACGTGGGTCCCGTGCTCACTACACCACTGGATTAAAGCTAGCCTGGCTGAAGAAGGGTGATGCCCTGAAACCGGTCCCAGGATGCTTGTGTCCGGTTCGGGAGGACCTGGCTTGGCAGTTCGGGCTGGACTGTTCCCACAAGGAACAGGGTCAAGACTGATTTGCATATGGTTGGGTCCAAACTGGGGTGGTGTGGTGAGCAAAAGAATGATGGATTTAACCCAGATCCTTGTGACTGGGGGTGAATGTTTGCATTGTCCAGCATTCCGTCCATCAATTGTTTCTTTTGCAATTGTCGCCCTAAGTGGGAAGGGTATGCCCAGACGTGGGTCCCGTGCTCACTACACCACTGGATTCAAGCTAGCCTGGCTGAAGAAGGGTGATGCTCTGAAACCGGTCCCAGGATGCTTGTTTCCGGTTCGGGAGGACCTGGCTTGGCAGTTCGGGCTGGACTGTTCCCACAAGGAACAGGGTCAAGACTGATTTGCATATGGTTGGGTCCAAACTGGGGTGGTGTGGTGAGCAAAAGAATGATGGATTTAACCCATATCCTTGTGACTGGGGGTGAATGTTTGCATTGTCCAGCATTCCGTCCATCAATTGTTTCTTTTGCATTTGTCGCCCTAAGTGGGAAGGGTATGCCCAGACGTGGGTCCCGTGCTCACTACATCACTGGATTCAAGCTAGCCTGGCTGAAGAAGGGTGATGCCCTGAAACCGGTCCCAGGATGCTTGTTTCCGGTCCAGGGAGGACCTGGCTTGGCAGTTCGGGCTGGACTGTTCCCCGAAGGAACAGGGTCAAGACTGATTTGCATATGGATGGGTCCAAACTGGGGTGGTGTGGTGAGCAAAAGAATGATGGATTTAACCCAAATCCTTGTGACTGGGGGGAATGTTTGCATTGTCCAGCATTCCGTCCATCAATTGTTTCTTTTGCATTTGTCGCCCTAAGTGGAAGGGTATGCCCAGACGTGGGTCCCGTGCTCACTACACCACTGGATTCAAGCTAGCCTGGCTGAAGAAGGGTGATGCCCTGAAACCGGTCCCAGGATGCTTGTTTCCGGTCCAGGGATGACCTGGCATGGCAGTTCGGGCTGAACTGTTCACACAAGGAACAGGGTCAAGACTGATTTGCATATGGTTGGGTCCAAACTGGGGTGGTGTGGTGAGCAAAAGAATGATGGATTTAACCCAGATCCTTGTGACTGGGGGTGAATGTTTGCATTGTCCAGCATTCCGTCCATCAATTGTTTCTTTTGCATTTGTCACCCTAAGTGGGAAGGGTATGCCCAGACGTGGGTCCCGTGCTCACTACACCACTGGATTCAAGCTAGCCTGGCTGAAGAAGTGTGATTCCCTGAAACCGGTCCCAGGATGCTTGTTTCCGGTCCAGGGAGGACCTGGCTTGGCAGTTCGGGCTGGACTGTTCCCACAAGGAACAGGGTCAAGACTGATTTGCATATGGTTGGGTCCAAACTGGGGTGGTGTGGTGAGCAAAAGAATGATGGATTTAACCCAGATCCTTGTGACTGGGGGTGAATGTTTGCATTGTCCAGCATTCCGTCCATCAATTGTTTCTTTTGCATTTGTCGCCCTAAGTGGGAAGGGTATGCCCAGATGTGGGTCGTGTGCTCACTACACCACTGGATTCAAGCTAGCCTGGCTGAAGAAGGGTGATGCCCTGAAACCGGTCCCAGGATGCTTGTTTCCGGTCCAGGGAGGACCTGGCTTGGCAGTTCGGGCTGGACTGTTCCCACAAAGAACAGGGTCAAGACTGATTTGCATATGGTTGGGTCCAAACTGGGGTGGTGTGGTGAGCAAAAGAATGATGGATTTAACCCAGATCCTTGTGACTGGGGGTGAATGTTTGCATTGTCCAGCATTCCGTCCATCAATTGTTTCTTTTGCATTTGTCGCCCTAAGTGGGAAGGGTATGCCCAGACGTGGGTCCCGTGCTCACTACACCACTGGATTCAAGCTAGCCTGGCTGAAGAAGGGTGATGCCCTGAAACCAGTCCCAGGATGCTTGTTTCCGGTCCAGGGAGAACCTGGTTTGGCAGTTCGGGCTGGACTGTTCCCAGAAGGAACAGGGTCAAGACTGATTTGCATATGGTTGGGTCCAAACTGGGGTGGTGTGGTGAGCAAAAGAATGATGGATTTAACCCAGATCCTTGTGACTGGGGGTGAATGTTTGCATTGTCCAGCATTCCGTCCATCAAGTGTTTCTTTTGCATTTGTCGCCCTAAGTGGGAAGGGTATGCCCAGACGTGGGTCCCGTGCTCACTACACCACTGGATTCAAGCTAGCCTGGCTGAAGAAGGGTGATGCCCTGAAACCAGTCCCAGGATGCTTGTTTCCGGTCCAGGGAGGACCTGGCTTGGCAGTTCGGGCTGGACTGTTCCCACAAGGAACAGGGTCAAGACTGATTTGCATATGGTTGGGTCCAAACTGGGGTGGTGTGGTGAGCAAAAGAATGATGGATTTAACCCAGATCCTTGTGACTGGGGGTGAATGTTTGCATTGTCCAGAATTCCGTCCATCAATTGTTTCTTTTGCATTTGTCGCCCTAAGTGGGAAGGGTATGCCCAGACGTGGGTCCCGTGCTCACTACACCACTGGATTCAAGCTAGCCTGGCTGAAGAAGGGTGATGCCCTGAAACCGGTCCCAGGATGCTTGTTTCCGGTCCAGGGAGGACCTGGCTTGGCAGTTCGGGCTGGACTGTTCCCACAAGGAACAGGGTCAAGACTGATTTGCATATGGTTGGGTCCAAACTGGGGTGGTGTGGTGAGCAAAAGAATGATGGATTTAACCCAGATCCTTGTGACTGGGGGTGAATGTTTGCATTGTCCAGCATTCCGTCCATCAATTGTTTCTTTTGCATTTGTCGCCCTAAGTGGGAAGGGTATGCCCGGACGTGGGTCCCGTGCTCACTACACCACTGGATTCAAGCTAGCCTGGCTGAAGAAGGGTGATGCCCTGAAACCGGTCCCAGGATGCTTGTTTCCGGTCCAGGGAGGACCTAGCTTGGCAGTTCGGGCTGGACTGTTCCCACAAGGAACAGGGTCAAGACTGATTTGCATATGGTTGGGTCCAAACTGGGGTGGTGTGGTGAGCAAAAGAATGATGGATTTAACCCAGATCCTTGTGACTGGGGGTGAATGTTTGCATTGTCCAGCATTCCGTCCATCAATTGTTTCTTTTGCATTTGTCGCCCTAAGTGGGAAGGGTATGCCCAGACGTGGGTCCCGTGCTCACTACACCACTGGATTCAAGCTAGCCTGGCTGAAGAAGGGTGATGCTCTGAAACCGGTCCCAGGATGCTTGTTTCCGGTCCAGGGAGGACCTGGCTTGGCAGTTCGGGCTGGACTGTTCCCACAAGGAACAGGGTCAAGACTGATTTGCATATGGTTGGGTCCAAACTGGGGTGGTGTGGTGAGCAAAAGAATGATGGATTTAACCCAGGATCCTTGTGACTGGGGGTGAATGTTTGCATTGTCCAGCATTCCGTCCATCAATTGTTTCTTTTGCATTTGTCGCCCTAAGTGGGAAGGGTATGCCCAGACGTGGGTCCCGTGCTCACTACACCACTGGATTCAAGCTAGCCTGGCTGAAGAAGGGTGATGCCCTGAAACCGGTCCCAGGATGCTTGTTTCCGGTCCAGGGAGGACCTGGCTTGGCAGTTCGGGCTGGACTGTTCACACAAGGAACAGGGTCAAGACTGATTTGCATATGGTTGGGTCCAAACTGGGGTGGTGTGGTGAGCAAAAGAATGATGGATTTAACCCAGATCCTTGTGACTGGGGGTGAATGTTTGCATTGTCCAGCATTCCGTCCATCAATTGTTTCTTTTGCATTTGTCGCCCTAATTGGGAAGGGTATGCCCAGACGTGGGTCCCGTGCTCACTACACCACTGGATTCAAGCTAGCCTGGCTGAAGAAGGGTGATGCCCTGAAACCGGTCCCAGGATGCTTGTTTCCGGTCCAGGGAGGACCTGGCTTGGCAGTTCGGGCTGGACTGTTCACACAAGGAACAGGGTCAAGACTGATTTGCATATGGTTGGGTCCAAACTGGGGTGGTGTGGTGAGCAAAAGAATGATGGATTTAAGCCAGATCCTTGTGACTGGGGGTGAATGTTTGCATTGTCCAGCATTCCGTCCATCAATTGTTTCTTTTGCATTTGTCGCCCTAAGTGGGAAGGGTATGCCCAGACGTGGGTCCCGTGCTCACTACACCACTGGATTCAAGCTAGCCTGGCTGAAGAAGGGTGATGCCCTGAAACCGGTCCCAGGATGCTTGTTTCCGGTCCAGGGAGGACCTGGCTTGGCAGTTCGGGCTGGACTGTTCCCACAAGGAACAGGGTCAAGACTGATTTGCATATGGTTAGGTCCAAACTGGGGTGGTGTGGTGAGCAAAAGAATGATGGATTTAACCCAGATCCTTGTGACTGGGGGTGAATGTTTGCATTGTCCAGCATTCCGTCCATCAATTGTTTCTTTTGCAATTGTCGCCCTAAGTGGGAAGGGTATGCCCAGACGTGGGTCCCGTGCTCACTACACCACTGGATTCAAGCTAGCCTGGCTGAAGAAGGGTGATGCCCTGAAACCAGTCCCAGGATGCTTGTTTCCGGTCCAGGGAGGACCTGGCTTGGCAGTTCGGGCTGAACTGTTCCCACAAGGAACAGGGTCAAGACTGATTTGCATATGGTTGGGTCCAAACTGGGGTGGTGTGGTGAGCAAAAGAATGATGGATTTAACCCAGATCCTTGTGACTGGGGGTGAATGTTTGCATTGTCCAGCATTCCGTCCATCAATTGTTTCTTTTGCATTTGTCGCCCTAAGTGGGAAGGGTATGCCCAGACGTGGGTCCCGTGCTCACTACACCACTGGATTCAAGCTAGCCTGGCTGAAGAAGGGTGATGCCCTGAAACCGGTCCCAGGATGCTTGTTTCCGGTCCAGGGAGGACCTGGCTTGGCAGTTCGGGCTGGACTGTTCCCACAAGGAACAGGGTCAAGACTGATTTGCATATGGTTGGGTCCAAACTGGGGTGGTGTGGTGAGCAAAAGAATGATGGATTTAACCCAGATCCTTGTGACTGGGGGTGAATGTTTGCATTGTCCAGCATTCCGTCCATCAATTGTTTCTTTTGCATTTGACGCCCTAAGTGGGAAGGGTATGCCCAGACGTGGGTCCCGTGCTCACTACACCACTGGATTCAAGCTAGCCTGGCTGAAGAAGGGTGATGCCCTGAAACCGGTCCCAGGATGCTTGTTTCCGGTCCAGGGAGGACCTGGCTTGGCAGTTCGGGCTGGACTGTTCCCACAAGGAACAAGGTCAAGACTGATTTGCATATGGTTGGGTCCAAACTGGGGTGGTGTGGTGAGCAAAAGAATGATGGATTTAACCCAGATCCTTGTGACTGGGGGTGAATGTTTGCATTGTCCAGCATTCCGTCCAACAATTGTTTCTTTTGCATTTGTCGCCCTAAGTGGGAAGGGTATGCCCAGACGTGGGTCCCGTGCTCACTACACCACTGGATTCAAGCTAGCCTGGCTGAAGAAGGGTGATGCCCTGAAACCGGTCCCAGGATGCTTGTTTCCGGTCCAGGGAGGACCTGGCTTGGCAGTTCGGGCTGGACTGTTCCCACAAGGAACAGTGTCAAGACTGATTTGCATATGGTTGGGTCCAAACTGGGGTGGTGTGGTGAGCAAAAGAATGATGGATTTAACCCAGATCCTTGTGACTGGGGGTGAATGTTTGCATTGTCCAGTATTCCGTCCATCAATTGTTTCTTTTGCATTTGTCGCCCTAAGTGGGAAGTGTATGCCCAGACGTGGGTCCCGTGCTCACTACACCACTGGATTCAAGCTAGCCTGGCTGAAGAAGGGTGATGCCCTGAAACCGGTCCCAGGATGCTTGTTTCCGGTCCAGGGAGGACCTGGCTTGGCAGTTCGGGCTGGACTGTTCCCACAAGGAACAGGGTCAAGACTGATTTGCATATGGTTGGGTCCAAACTGGGGTGGTGTGTGTGGTGAGCAAAAGAATGATGGATTTAACCCAGGATCCTTATGACTGGGGGTGAATGTTTGCATTGTCCAGCATTCCATCCATCAATTGTTTCTTTTGCATTTGTCGCCCTAAGTGGGAAGGGTATGCCCAGACGTGGGTCCCGTGCTCACTACATCACTGGATTCAAGCTAGCCTGGCTGAAGAAGGGTGATGCCCTGAAACCGGTCCCAGGATGCTTGTTTCCGGTCCAGGGAGGACCTGGCTTGGCAGTTCGGGCTGGACTGTTCCCACAAGGAACAGGGTCAAGACTGATTTGCATATGGTTGGGTCCAAACTGGGGTGGTGTGGTGAGCAAAAGAATGATGGATTTAACCCAGATCCTTGTGACTGGGGGTAAATGTTTGCATTGTCCAGCATTCCGTCCAACAATTGTTTCTTTTGCATTTGTCGCCCTAAGTGGGAAGGGTATGCCCAGACGTGGGTCCCGTGCTCACTACACCACTGGATTCAAGCTAGCCTGGCTGAAGAAGGGTGATGCCCTGAAACCGGTCCCAGGATGCTTGTTTCCGGTCCAGGGAGGACCTGGCTTGGCAGTTCGGGCTGGACTGTTCCCACAAGGAACAGGGTCAAGACTGATTTGCATATGGTTGGGTCCAAACTGGGGTGGTGTGGTGAGCAAAAGAATGATGGATTTAACCCAGATCCTTGTGACTGGGGTTGAATGTTTGCATTGTCCAGAATTCCGTCCATCAATTGTTTCTTTTGCATTTGTCGCCCTAAGTGGGAAGGGTATGCCCAGACGTGGGTCCCGTGCTCACTACACCACTGGATTCAAGCTAGCCTGGCTGAAGAAGGGTGATGCCCTGAAACCGGTCCCAGGATGCTTGTTTCCGGTCCAGGGAGGACCTGGCTTGGCAGTTCGGGCTGAACTGTTCCCACAAGGAACAGGGTCAAGACTGATTTGCATATGGTTGGGTACAAACTGGGGTGGTGTGGTGAGCAAAAGAATGATGGATTTAACCCAGATCCTTGTGACTGGGGGTGAATGTTTGCATTGTCCAGCATTCCGTCCATCAATTGTTTCTTTTGCATTTGTCGCCCTAAGTGGGAAGGGTATGCCCAGATGTGGGTCCCGTGCTCACTACACCACTGGATTCAAGCTAGCCTGGCTGAAGAAGGGTGATGCCCTGAAACCGGTCCAGGATGCTTGTTTCCGGTCCAGGGAGGACCTGGCTTGGCAGTTCGGGCTGGACTGTTCCCACAAGGAACAGGGTCAAGACTGATTTGCATATGGTTGGGTCCAAACTGGGGTGGTGTGGTGAGCAAAAGAATGATGGATTTAACCCAGATCCTTGTGACTGGGGGTGAATGTTTGCATTGTCCAGCATTCCGTCCATCAATTGTTTCTTTTGCATTTGTCGGCATAAGTGGGAAGTGTATGCCCAGACGTGGGTCCCGTGCTCACTACACCACTGGATTCAAGCTAGCCTGGCTGAAGAAGGGTGATGCCCTGAAACCGGTCCCAGGATGCTTGTTTCCGGTCCAGGGAGGACCTGGTTTGGCAGTTCGGGCTGGACTGTTCCCACAAGGAACAGGGTCAAGACTGATTTGCATATGGTTGGGTCCAAACTGGGGTGGTGTGGTGAGCAAAAGAATGATGGATTTAACCCAGGATCCTTGTGACTGGGGGTGAATGTTTGCATTGTCCAGCATTCCGTCCATCAATTGTTTCTTTTGCATTTGTCGCCCTAAGTGGGAAGGGTATGCCCAGACGTGGGTCCCGTGCTCACTACACCACTGGATTAAAGCTAGCCTGGCTGAAGAAGGGTGATGCCCTGAAACCGGTCCCAGGATGCTTGTTTCCGGTCCAGGGAGGACCTGGCTTGGCAGTTCGGGCTGGACTGTTCCCACAAGGAACAGGGTCAAGACTGATTTGCATATGGTTGGGTCCAAACTGGGGTGGTGTGGTGAGCAAAAGAATGATGGATTTAACCCAGATCCTTGTGACTGGGGGTGAATGTTTGCATTGTCCAGAATTCCGTCCATCAATTGTTTCTTTTGCATTTGTCGCCCTAAGTGGGAAGGGTATGCCCAGACGTGGGTCCCGTGCTCACTACACCACTGGATTCAAGCTAGCCTGGCTGAAGAAGGGTGATGGCCTGAAACCGGTCCCAGGATGCTTGTTTCCGGTCCAGGGAGGACCTGGCTTGGCAGTTCGGGCTGGACTGTTCTCACAAGGAACAGGGTCAAGACTGATTTGCATATGGTTGGGTCCAAACTGGGGTGGTGTGGTGAGCAAAAGAATGATGGGTTTAACCCAGATCCTTGTGACTGGGGGTGAATGTTTGTATTGTCCAGCATTCCGTCCATCAATTGTTTCTTTTGCATTTGTCGCCCTAAGTGGGAAGGGTATGCCCAGACGTGGGTCCCGTGCTCACTACACCACTGGATTCAAGCTAGCCTGGCTGAAGAAGGGTGATGCCCTGAAACCGGTCCCAGGATGCTTGTTTCCGGTCCAGGGAGGACCTGGCTTGGCAGTCCGGGCTGGACTGTTCCCACAAGGAACAGGGTCAAGACTGATTTGCATATGGTTGGGTCCAAAATGGGGGTGGTGTGGTGAGCAAAAGAATGATTGATTTAACCCAGATCCTTGTGACTGGGGGTGAATGTTTGCATTGTCCAGCATTCCGTCCATCAATTGTTTCTTTTGCATTTGTCGCCCTAAGTGGGAAGGGTATGCCCAGACGTGGGTCCCGTGCTCACTACACCACTGGATTAAAGCTAGCCTGGCTGAAGAAGGGTGATGCCCTGAAACCGGTCCCAGGATGCTTGTTTCCGGTCCAGGGAGGACCTGGCTTGGCAGTTCGGGCTGGACTGTTCCCACAAGGAACAGGGTCAAGACTGATTTGCATATGGTTGGGTCCAAACTGGGGTGGTGTGGTGAGCAAAAGAATGATGGATTTAACCCAGATCCTTGTGACTGGGGGTGAATGTTTGCATTGTCCAGAATTCCGTCCATCAATTGTTTCTTTTGCATTTGTCGGCATAAGTGGGAAGGGTATGCCCAGACGTGGGTCCCGTGCTCACTACACCACTGGATTCAAGCTAGCCTGGCTGAAGAAGGGTGATGCCCTGAAACCGGTCCCAGGATGCTTGTTTCCGGTCCAGGGAGGACCTGGCTTGGCAGTTCGGGCTGGACTGTTCCCACAAGGAACAGGGTCAAGACTGATTTGCATATGGATGGGTCCAAACTGGGGTGGTGTGGTGAGCAAAAGAATGATGGATTTAACCCAGATCCTTGTGACTGGGGGTGAATGTTTGCATTGTCCAGCATTCCGTCCATCAATTGTTTCTTTTGCATTTGTCGCCCTAAGTGGGAAGGGTATGCCCAGACGTGGGTCCCGTGCTCACTACACCACTGGATTCAAGCTAGCCTGGCTGAAGAAGGGTGATGCCCTGAAACCGGTCCCAGGATGCTTGTTTCCGGTCCAGGGAGGACCTGGCTTGGTAGTTCGGGCTGAACTGTTCCCACAAGGAACAGGGTCAAGACTGATTTGCATATGGTTGGGTCCAAACTGGGGTGGTGTGGTGAGCAAAAGAATGATGGATTTAACCCAGATCCTTGTGACTGGGGGTGAATGTTTGCATTGTCCAGCATTCCGGCCATCAATTGTTTCTTTTGCATTTGTCGCCCTAAGTGGGAAGGGTATGCCCAGACGTGGGTCCCGTGCTCACTACACCACTGGATTCAAGCTAGCCTGGCTGAAGAAGTGTGATGCCCTCAAACCGGTCCCAGGATGCTTGTTTCCAGTCCAGGGAGGACCTGGCTTGGCAGTTCGGGCTGGACTGTTCCCACAAGGAACAGGGTCAAGACTGATTTGCATATGGTTGGGTCCAAACTGGGGTGGTGTGGTGAGCAAAAGAATGATGGATTTAACCCAGATCCTTGTGACTGGGGGTGAATGTTTGCATTGTCCAGCATTCCGTCCATCAATTGTTTCTTTTGCATTTGTCGCACTAAGTGGGAAGGGTATGCCCAAACGTGGGTCCCGTGCTCACTACACCACTGGATTCAAGCTAGCCTGGCTGAAGAAGGGTGATGCCCTGAAACCGGTCCCAGGATGCTTGTTTCCGGTCCAGGGAGGACCTGGCTTGGCAGTTCGGGCTGGACTGTTCCCACAAGGAACAGGGTCAAGACTGATTTGCAAATGTTTGGGTCCAAACTGGGGTGGTGTTGTGAGCAAAAGAATGATGGATTTAACCCAGATCATTGTGACTGGGGGTGAATGTTTGCATTGTCCAGCATTCCGTCCATCAATTGTTTCTTTTGCATTTGTCGCCCTAAGTGGGAAGGGTATGCCCAGACGTGGGTCCCGTGCTCACTACACCACTGGATTCAAGCTAGCCTGGCTGAAGAAGGGTGATGCCCTGAAACCGGTCCCAGGATGCTTGTTTCCGGTCCAGGGAGGACCTGGCTTGGCAGTTCGGGCTGGACTGTTCCCACAAGGAACAGGGTCAAGACTGATTTGCATATGGTTGGGTCCAAACTGGGGTGGTGTGGTGAGCAAAAGAATGATGGATTTAACCCAGATCCTTGTGACTGGGGGTGAATGTTTGCATTGTCCAGCATTCCGTCCATCAATTGTTTCTTTTGCATTTGTCGCCCTAAGTGGGAAGGGTATGCCCAGACGTGGGTCCAGTGCTCACTACACCACTGGATTCAAGCTAGCCTGGCTGAAGAAGGGTGATGCCCTGAAAGCGGTCCCAGGATGCTTGTTTCCGGTACAGGGAGGACCTGGCTTGGCAGTTCGGGCTGGACTGTTCCCACAAGGAACAGGGTCAAGACTGATTTGCATATGGTTGGGTCCAAACTGGGGTGGTGTGGTGAGCAAAAGAATGATGGATTTAACCCAGATCCTTGAGACTGGGGGTGAATGTTTGCATTGTCCAGCATTCCGTCCATCAATTGTTTCTTTTGCATTTGTCACCCTAAGAGGGAAAGGGTATGCCCAGACGTGGGTCCCGTGCTCACTACACCACTGGATTCAAGCTAGCCTGGCTGAAGAAGTGTGATGCCCTGAAACCGGTCCCAGGATGCTTGTTTCCGGTCCAGGGAGGACCTGGCTTGGCAGTTCGGGCTGGACTGTTCCCACAAGGAACAGGGTCAAGACTGATTTCCATATGGTTGGGTCCAAACTGGGGTGGTGTGGTGAGCAAAAGAATGATGGATTTAACCCAGATCCTTGTGACTGGGGGTGAATGTTTGCATTGTCCAGCATTCCGTCCATCAATTGTTTCTTTTGCATTTGTCGCCCTAAGTGGGAAGGGTATGCCCAGATGTGGGTCCCGTGCTCACTACACCACTGGATTCAAGCTAGCCTGGCTGAAGAAGGGTGATGCCCTGAAACCGGTCCCAGGATGCTTGTTTCCGGTCCAGGGAGGACCTGGCTTGGCAGTTCGGGCTGGACTGTTCCCACAAGGAACAGGGTCAAGACTGATTTGCATATGGTTGGGTCCAAACTGGGGTGGTGTGGTGAGCAAAAGAATGATGGATTTAACCCAGATCCTTGTGACTGGGGGTGAATGTTTGCATTGTCCACCATTCCGTCCATCAATTGTTTCTTTTGCATTTGTCTCCCTAAGTGGGAAGGGTATGCCCAGACGTGGGTCCCGTGCTCACTACACCACTGGATTCAAGCTAGCCTGGCTGAAGAAGGGTGATGCCCTGAAACCGGTCCCAGGATGCTTGTTTCCAGTCCAGGGAGGACCTGGCTTGGCAGTCCGGGCTGGACTGTTCCCACAAGGAACAGGGTCAAGACTGATTTGCATATGGTTGGGTCCAAAATGGGGGTGGTGTGGTGAGCAAAAGAATGATGGATTTAACCCAGATCCTTGTGACTGGGGGTGAATGTTTGCATTGTCCAGCATTCCGTCCATCAATTGTTTCTTTTGCATTTGTCGCCCTAAGTGCGAAGGGTATGCCCAGACGTGGGTCCCGTGCTCACTACACCACTGGATTCAAGCTAGCCTGGCTGAAGAAGGGTGATGCCCTGAAACCGGTCCCAGGATGCTTGTTTCCGGTCCAGGGAGGACCTGGCTTGGCAGTTCGGGCTGAACTGTTCCCACAAGGAACAGGGTCAAGACTGATTTGCATATGGTTGGGTCCAAACTGGGGTGGTGTGGTGAGCAAAAGAATGATGGATTTAACCCAGATCCTTGTGACTGGGGGTGAATGTTTGCATTGTCCAGCATTCCGTCCATCAATTGTTTCTTTTGCATTTGTCGCCCTAAGTGGGAAGGGTATGCCCAGATGTGGGTCCCGTGCTCACTACACCACTGGATTCAAGCTAGCCTGGCTGAAGAAGTGTGATGCCCTCAAACCGGTCCCAGGATGCTTGTTTCCGGTCCAGGGACGACCTGGCTTGGCAGTTCGGGCTGGACTGTTCCCACAAGGAACAGGGTCAAGACTGATTTGCATATGGTTGGGTCCAAACTGGGGTGGTGTGGTGAGCAAAAGAATGATGGATTTAACCCAGATCCTTGTGACTGGGGGTGAATGTTTGCAATGTCCAGCATTCCGTCCATCAATTGTTTCTTTTGCATTTGTCGCCCTAAGTGGGAAGGGTATGCCCAAACGTGGGTCCCGTGCTCACTACACCACTGGATTCAAGCTAGCCTGGCTGAAGAAGGGTGATGCCCTGAAACCGGTCCCAGGATGCTTGTTTCCGGTCCAGGGAGGACCTGGCTTGGCAGTTCGGGCTGGACTGTTCCCACAAGGAACAGGGTCAAGACTGATTTGCATATGGTTGGGTCCAAACTGGGGTGGTGTGGTGAGCAAAAGAATGATGGATTTAACCCAGATCCTTGTGACTGGGGGTGAATGTTTGCATTGTCCAGCATTCCGTCCATCAATTGTTTCTTTTGCATTTGTCGCCCTAAGTGGGAAGGGTATGCCCAGACGTGGGTCCCGTGCTCACTACACCACTGGATTCAAGCTAGCCTGGCTGAAGAAGGGTGATGCCCTGAAACCGGTCCCAGGATGCTTGTTTCCGGTCCAGGGAGGACCTGGCTTGGCAGTTCGGGCTGGACTGTTCCCACAAGGAACAGGGTCAAGACTGATTTGCATATGGTTGGGTCCAAACTGGGGTGGTGTGGTGAGCAAAAGAATGATGGATTTAACCCAGATCCTTGTGACTGGGGGTGAATGTTTGCATTGTCCAGCATTCCGTCCATCAATTGTTTCTTTTGCATTTGTCGCCCTAAGTGGGAAGGGTATGCCCAGACGTGGGTCCCGTGCTCACTACACCACTGGATTCAAGCTAGCCTGGCTGAAGAAGGGTGATGCCCTGAAAGCGGTCCCAGGATGCTTGTTTCCGGTCCAGGGAGGACCTGGCTTGGCAGTTCGGGCTGGACTGTTCCCACAAGGAACAGGGTCAAGACTGATTTGCATATGGTTGGGTCCAAACTGGGGTGGTGTGGTGAGCAAAAGAATGATGGATTTAACCCAGATCCTTGAGACTGGGGGTGAATGTTTGCATTGTCCAGCATTCCGTCCATCAATTGTTTCTTTTGCATTTGTCACCCTAAGTGGGAAGGGTATGCCCAGACGTGGGTCCCGTGCTCACTACACCACTGGATTCAAGCTAGCCTGGCTGAAGAAGTGTGATGCCCTGAAACCGGTCCCAGGATGCTTGTTTCCGGTCCAGGGAGGACCTGGCTTGGCAGTTCGGGCTGGACTGTTCCCACAAGGAACAGGGTCAAGACTGATTTGCATATGGTTGGGTCCAAACTGGAGTGGTGTGGTGAGCAAAAGAATGATGGATTTAACCCAGATCCTTGTGACTGGGGGTGAATGTTTGCATTGTCCAGCATTCCGTCCATCAATTGTTTCTTTTGCATTTGTCGCCCTAAGTGGGAAGGGTATGCCCAGATGTGGGTCCCGTGCTCACTACACCACTGGATTCAAGCTAGCCTGGCTGAAGAAGGGTGATGCCCTGAAACCGGTCCCAGGATGCTTGTTTCCGGTCCAGGGAGGACCTGGCTTGGCAGTTCGGGCTGGACTGTTCCCACAAGGAACAGGGTCAAGACTGATTTGCATATGGTTGGGTCCAAACTGGGGTGGTGTGGTGAGCAAATAATGATGGATTTAACCCAGATCCTTGTGACTGGGGGTGAATGTTTGCATTGTCCAGCATTCCGTCCATCAATTGTTTCTTTTGCATTTGTCGCCCTAAGTGGGAAGGGTATGCCCAGACGTGGGTCCCGTGCTCACTACACCACTGGATTCAAGCTAGCCTGGCTGAAGAAGGGTGATGCCCTGAAACCGGTCCCAGGATGCTTGTTTCCAGTCCAGGGAGGACCTGGCTTGGCAGTCCGGGCTGGACTGTTCCCACAAGGAACAGGGTCAAGACTGATTTGCATATGGTTGGGTCCAAAATGGGGGTGGTGTGGTGAGCAAAAGAATGATGGATTTAACCCAGATCCTTGTGACTGGGGGTGAATGTTTGCATTGTCCAGCATTCCGTCCATCAATTGTTTCTTTTGCATTTGTCGCCCTAAGTGGGAAGGGTATGCCCAGACGTGGGTCCCGTGCTCACTACACCACTGGATTCAAGCTAGCCTGGCTGAAGAAGGGTGATGCCCTGAAACCGGTCCCAGGATGCTTGTTTCCGGTCCAGGGAGGACCTGGCTTGGCAGTTCGGGCTGAACTGTTCCCACAAGGAACAGGGTCAAGACTGATTTGCATATGGTTGGGTCCAAACTGGGGTGGTGTAGTGAGCAAAAGAATCAGGGATTTAACCCAGATCCATGTGACTGGGGGTAAATGTTTGCATTGTCCAGCATTCCGTCCATCAATTGTTTCTTTTGCATTTCTCGCCCTAAGTGCGAAGGGTATGCCCAGACATGGGTCCCGTGCTCACTACACCACTGGATTCAAGCTAGCCTGGCTGAAGAAGGGTGATGCCCTGAAACCGGTCCCAGGATGCTTGTTTCCGGTCCAGGGAGGACCTGGCTTGGCCGTTCGGGCTGGACTGTTCCCACAAGGAACAGGGTCAAGACTGATTTGCATATGGTTGGGTCCAAACTGGGGTGGTGTGGTGAGCAAAAGAATGATGGATTTAACCCAGATCCTTGTGACTGGGGGTGAATGTTTGCATTGTCCAGCATTCCGTCCATCAATTGTTTCTTTTGCATTTGTCGCCCTAAGTGGGAAGGGTATGCCCAGACGTGGGTCCCGTGCTCACTACACCACTGGATTCAAGCTAGCCTGGCTGAAGAAGGGTGATGCCCTGAAACCGGTCCCAGGATGCTTGTTTCCGGTCCAGGGAGGACCTGGCTTGGCAGTTCGGGCTGGACTGTTCCCACAAGGAACAGGGTCAAGACTGATTTGCATATGGTTGGGTCCAAACTGGGGTGGTGTGGTGAGCAAAAGAATGATGGATTTAACCCAGATCCTTGTGACTGGGGGTGAATGTTTGCATTGTCCAGCATTCCGTCCATCAATTGTTTCTTTTGCATTTGTCGCCCTAAGTGGGAAGGGTATGCCCAGACGTGGGTCCCGTGCTCACTACACCACTGGATTCAAGCTAGCCTGGCTGAAGAAGGGTGATGCCCTGAAAGCGGTCCCAGGATGCTTGTTTCCGGTCCAGGGAGGACCTGGCTTGGCAGTTCGGGCTGGACTGTTCCCACAAGGAACAGGGTCAAGACTGATTTGCATATGGTTGGGTCCAAACTGGGGTGGTGTGGTGAGCAAAAGAATGATGGATTTAACCCAGATCCTTGAGACTGGGGGTGAATGTTTGCATTGTCCAGCATTCCGTCCATCAATTGTTTCTTTTGCATTTGTCGCCCTAAGTGGGAAGGGTATGCCCAGACGTGGGTCCCGTGCTCACTACACCACTGGATTCAAGCTATCCTGGCTGAAGAAGGGTGATGCCCTGAAACCGGTCCCCGGATGCTTGTTTCCGGTCCAGGGAGGACCTGGCTTGGCAGTTCGGGCTGGAATGTTCCCACAAGGAACAGGGTCAAGACTGATTTGCATATGGTTGGGTCCAAACTGGGGTGGTGTGGTGAGCAAAAGAATGATGGATTTAACCCAGATCCTTGTGACTGGGGGTGAATGTTTGCATTGTCCAGCATTCCGTCCATCAATTGTTTCTTTTGCATTTGTCGCCCTAAGTGGGAAGGGTATGCCCAGACGTGGGTCCCGTGCTCACTACACCACTGGATTCAAGCTAGCCTGGCTGAAGAAGGGTGATGCCCTGAAACCGGTCCCAGGATGCTTGTTTCCGGTCCAGGGAGGACCTGGCTTGGCAGTCCGGGCTGGACTGTTCCCACAAGGAACAGGGTCAAGACTGATTTGCATATGGTTGGGTCCAAAATGGGGGTGGTGTGGTGAGCAAAAGAATGATGGATTTAACCCAGATCCTTGTGACTGGGGGTGAATGTTTGCATTGTCCAGCATTCCGTCCATCAATTGTTTCTTTTGCATTTGTCGCCCTAAGTGGGAAGGGTATGCCCAGACGTGGGTCCCGTGCTCACTACACCACGGGATTAAAGCTAGCCTGGCTGAAGAAGGGTGATGCCCTGAAACCGGTCCCAGGATGCTTGTTTCCGGTCCAGGGAGGACCTGGCTTGGCAGTTCGGGCTGGACTGTTCCCACAAGGAACAGGGTCAAGACTGATTTGCATATGGTTGGGTCCAAACTGGGGTGGTGTGGTGAGCAAAAGAATGATGGATTTAACCCAGATCCTTGTGACTGGGGGTGAATGTTTGCATTGTCCAGAATTCCGTCCATCAATTGTTTCTTTTGCATTTGTCGGCATAAGTGGGAAGGGTATGCCCAGACGTGGGTCCCGTGCTCACTACACCACTGGATTCAAGCTAGCCTGGCTGAAGAATGTTGATGCCCTGAAACCGGTCCCAGGATGCTTGTTTCCGGTCCAGGGAGGACCTGGCTTGGCAGTTCGGGCTGGACTGTTCCCACAAGGAACAGGGTCAAGACTGATTTGCATATGGATGGGTCCAAACTGGGGTGGTGTGGTGAGCAAAAGAATGATGGATTTAACCCAGATCCTTGTGACTGGGGGTGAATGTTTGCATTGTCCAGCATTCCGTCCATCAATTGTTTCTTTTGCATTTGTCGCCCTAAGTGGGAAGGGTATGCCCAGACGTGGGTCCCGTGCTCACTACACCACTGGATTCAAGCTAGCCTGGCTGAAGAAGGGTGATGCCCTGAAACCGGTCCCAGGATGCTTGTTTCCGGTCCAGGGAGGACCTGGCTTGGCAGTTCGGGCTGAACTGTTCCCACAAGGAACAGGGTCAAGACTGATTTGCATATGGTTGGGTCCAAACTGGGGTGGTGTGGTGAGCAAAAGAATGATGGATTTAACCCAGATCCTTGTGACTGGGGGTGAATGTTTGCATTGTCCAGCATTCCGGCCATCAATTGTTTCTTTTGCATTTGTCGCCCTAAGTGGGAAGGGTATGCCCAGACGTGGGTCCCGTGCTCACTACACCACTGGATTCAAGCTAGCCTGGCTGAAGAAGTGTGATGCCCTCAAACCGGTCCCAGGATGCTTGTTTCCAGTCCAGGGAGGACCTGGCTTGGCAGTTCGGGCTGGACTGTTCCCACAAGGAACAGGGTCAAGACTGATTTGCATATGGTTGGGTCCAAACTGGGGTGGTGTGGTGAGCAAAAGAATGATGGATTTAACCCAGATCCTTGTGACTGGGGGTGAATGTTTGCATTGTCCAGCATTCCGTCCATCAATTGTTTCTTTTGCATTTGTCGCCCTAAGTGGGAAGGGTATGCCCAGACGTGGGTCCCGTGCTCACTACACCACTGGATTCAAGCTAGCCTGGCTGAAGAAGGGTGATGCCCTGAAACCGGTCCCAGGATGCTTGTTTCCGGTCCAGGGAGGACCTGGCTTGGCAGTTCGGGCTGGACTGTTCCCACAAGGAACAGGGTCAAGACTGATTTGCATATGGTTGGGTCCAAACTGGGGTGGTGTGGTGAGCAAAAGAATGATGGATTTAACCCAGATCCTTGTGACTGGGGGTGAATGTTTGCATTGTCCAGCATTCCGTCCATCAATTGTTTCTTTTGCATTTGTCGCCCTAAGTGGGAAGGGTATGCCCAGACGTGGGTCCCGTGCTCACTACACCACTGGATTCAAGCTAGCCTGGCTGAAGAAGGGTGATGCCCTGAAAGCGGTCCCAGGATGCTTGTTTCCGGTACAGGGAGGACCTGGCTTGGCAGTTCGGGCTGGACTGTTCCCACAAGGAACAGGGTCAAGACTGATTTGCATATGGTTGGGTCCAAACTGGGGTGGTGTGGTGAGCAAAAGAATGATGGATTTAACCCAGATCCTTGAGACTGGGGGTGAATGTTTGCATTGTCCAGCATTCCGTCCATCAATTGTTTCTTTTGCATTTGTCACCCTAAGTGGGAAGGGTATGCCCAGACGTGGGTCCCGTGCTCACTACACCATTGGATTCAAGCTAGCCTGGCTGAAGAAGTGTGATGCCCTGAAACCGGTCCCAGGATGCTTGTTTCCGGTCCAGGGAGGACCTGGCTTGGCAGTTCGGGCTGGACTGTTCCCACAAGGAACAGGGTCAAGACTGATTTGCATATAGTTGGGTCCAAACTGGGGTGGTGTGGTGAGCAAAAGAATGATGGATTTAACCCAGATCCTTGTGACTGGGGGTGAATGTTTGCATTGTCCAGCATTCCGTCCATCAATTGTTTCTTTTGCATTTGTCGCCCTAAGTGGGAAGGGTATGCCCAGATGTGGGTCCCGTGCTCACTACACCACTGAATTCAAGCTAGCCTGGCTGAAGAAGGGTGATGCCCTGAAACCGGTCCCAGGATGCTTGTTTCCGGTCCAGGGAGGACCCGGCTTGGCAGTTCGGGCTGGACTGTTCCCACAAGGAACAGGGTCAAGACTGATTTGCATATGGTTGGGTCCAAACTGGGGTGGTGTGGTGTGCAAAAGAATGATGGATTTAACCCAGATCCTTGTGACTGGGGGTGAATGTTTGCATTGTCCAGCATTCCGTCCATCAATTGTTTCTTTTGCATTTGTCGCCCTAAGTGGGAAGGGTATGCCCAGACGTGGGTCCCGTGCTCACTACACCACTGGATTCAAGCTAGCCTGGCTGAAGAAGGGTGATGCCCTGAAACCGGTCCCAGGATGCTTGTTTCCGGTCCAGGGAGGACCTGGCTTGGCAGTCCGGGCTGGACTGTTCCCACAAGGAACAGGGTCAAGACTGATTTGCATATGGTTGGGTCCAAAATGGGGGTGGTGTGGTGAGCAAAAGAATGATGGATTTAACCCAGATCCTTGTGACTGGGGGTGAATGTTTGCATTGTCCAGCATTCCGTCCATCAATTGTTTATTTTGCATTTGTCGCCCTAAGTGGGAAGGGTATGCCCAGACGTGGGTCCCGTGCTCACTACACCACTGGATTCAAGCTAGCCTGGCTGAAGAAGGGTGATGCCCTGAAACCGGTCCCAGGATGCTTTTTCCGGTCCAGGGAGGACCTGGCTTGGCAGTTCGGGCTGAACTGTTCCCACAAGGAACAGGGTCAAGACTGATTTGCATATGGTTGGGTCCAAACTGGGGTGGTGTAGTGAGCAAAAGAATCAGGGATTTAACCCAGATCCATGTGACTGGGGGTAAATGTTTGCATTGTCCAGCATTCCGTCCATCAATTGTTTCTTTTGCATTTCTCGCCCTAAGTGCGAAGGGTATGCCCAGACGTGGGTCCCGTGCTCACTACACCACTGGATTCAAGCTAGCCTGGCTGAAGAAGGGTGATGCCCTGAAACCGGTCCCAGGATGCTTGTTTCCGGTCCAGGGAGGACCTGGCTTGGCAGTTCGGGCTGGACTGTTCCCACAAGGAACAGGGTCAAGACTGATTTGCATATGGTTGGGTCCAAACTGGGGTGGTGTGGTGAGCAAAAGAATGATGGATTTAACCCAGATCCTTGTGACTGGGGGTGAATGTTTGCATTGTCCAGCATTCCGTCCATCAATTGTTTCTTTTGCATTTGTCGCCCTAAGTGGGAAGGGTATGCCCAGACGTGGGTCCTGTGCTCACTACACCACTGGATTCAAGCTAGCCTGGCTGAAGAAGGGTGATGCCCTGAAACCGGTCCCAGGATGCTTGTTTCTGGTCCAGGGAGGACCTGGCTTGGCAGTTCGGGCTGGACTGTTCCCACAAGGAACAGGGTCAAGACTGATTTGCATATGGATGGGTCCAAACTGGGGTGGTGTGGTGAGCAAAAGAATGATGGATTTAACCCAGATCCTTGTGACTGGGGGTGAATGTTTGATTGTCCAGCATTCCGTCCATCAATTGTTTCTTTTGCATTTGTCGCCCTAAGTGAGAAGGGTATGCCCAGACGTGGGTCCCGTGCTCACTACACCACTGGATTCAAGCTAGCCTGGCTGAAGAAGGGTGATGCCCTGAAACCGGTCCCAGGATGCTTGTTTCTGGTCCTGGGAGGACCTGGCTTGGCAGTTCGGGCTGGACTGTTCCCACAAGGAACAGGGTCAAGACTGATTTGCATATGGTTGGGTCCAAACTGGGGTGGTGTGGTGAGCAAAAGAATGATGGATTTAACCCAGATCCTTGTGACTGGCGGTGAATGTTTGCATTGTCCAGCATTCCGTCCATCAATTGTTTCTTTTGCATTTGTCGCCCTAAGTGGGAAGGGTATGCCCAGACGTGGGTCCCGTGCTCACTACACCACTGGATTCAAGCTAGCCTGGCTGAAGAAGGGTGATGCCCTGAAACCGGTCCCAGGATGCTTGTTTCCGGTCCAGGGAGGACCTGGCTTGGCAGTTCGGGCTGGACTGTTCCCACAAGGAACAGGGTCAAGACTGATTTGCATATGGTTGGGTCCAAACTGGGGTGGTGTGGTGAGCAAAAGAATGATGGATTTAACCCAGATCCTTGTGACTGTGGGTGAATGTTTGCATTGTCCAGCATTCCGTCCATCAATTGTTTCTTTTGCATTTGTCGCCCTAAGTGGGAAGGGTATGCCCAGACGTGGGTCCCGTGCTCACTACACCACTGGATTCAAGCTAGCCTGGCTGAAGAAGGGTGATACCCTGAAACCGGTCCCAGGATGCTTGTTTCCGGTCCAGGGAGGACCTGGCTTGGCAGTTCGGGCTGGACTGTTCCCACAAGGAACAGGGTCAAGACTGATTTGCATATGGTTGGGTCCAAACTGGGGTGGTGTGGTGAGCAAAAGAATGATGGATTTAATCCAGATCCTTGTGACTGTGGGAGAATGTTTGCACTGTCCAGCATTCCGTCCATCAATTGTTTCTTTTGCATTTGTCGCCCTAAGTGGGCAGGGTATGCCCAGACGTGGGTCCCGTGCTCACTACACCACTGGATTCAAGCTAGCCTGGCTGAAGAAGGGTGATGCCCTGAAACCGGTCCCAGGATGCTTGTTTCCGGTCCAGGGAGGACCTGGCTTGGCAGTTCGGGCTGGACTGTTCCCACAAGGAACAGGGTCAAGACTGATTTGCATATGGTTGGGTCCAAACTGGGGTGGTGTGGTGAGCAAAAGAATGATGGATTTAACCCAGATCCTTGTGACTGGGGGTGAATGTTTGCATTGTCCAGCATTCCGTCCATCAATTGTTTCTTTTGCATTTGTCGCCCTAAGTGGGAAGGGTATGCCCAGACGTGGGTCCCGTGCTCACTACACCACTGGATTCAAGCTAGCCTGGCTGAAGAAGGGTGATACCCTGAAACCGGTCCCAGGATGCTTGTTTCCGGTCCAGGGAGGACCTGGCTTGGCAGTTCGGGCTGGACTGTTCCCACAAGGAACAGGGTCAAGACTGATTTGCATATGGTTGGGTCCAAACTGGGGTGGTGTGGTGAGCAAAAGAATGATGGATTTAATCCAGATCCTTGTGACTGTGGGAGAATGTTTGCACTGTCCAGCATTCCGTCCATCAATTGTTTCTTTTGCATTTGTTGCCCTAAGTGGGCAGGGTATGCCCAGACGTGGGTCCCGTGCTCACTACACCACTGGATTCAAGCTAGCCTGGCTGAAGAAGGGTGATGCCCTGAAACCGGTCCCAGGATGCTTGTTTCCGGTCCAGGGAGGACCTGGCTTGGCAGTTCGGGCTGGACTGTTCCCACAAGGAACAGGGTCAAGACTGATTTGCATATGGTTGGGTCCAAACTGGGGTGGTGTGGTGAGCAAAAGAATGATGGATTTAACCCAGATCCTTGTGACTGGGGGTGAATGTTTGCATTGTCCAGCATTCCGTCCATCAATTGTTTCTTTTGCATTTGTCTCAAATGCATGGCAAGGAGGAGAAAACTATAGCATTTGCCTCACATTCACTGACACATGCGGAATGTAATTACTCTCTCATTGAATGTGGCACATTGGCTGCTACTTGGGCCACAGTCTGTTATATGGTGTTTGTATTGGCTGGTTTGGTTATTGTCAGAACGGATCACAAACCCTTACTCAAGGTGTTGGGACCTGGGGGAGAGGTACAAAAATTGCTCAGCAAGGTTGGCAAGACTGGCTGTTAGGTTTCAGGAGTATGAGTGTAGGATGTAATATGTTCCAGGATGGAACAATAGGGTGGCAGACTGTCTGTCGAAATTGCCTGATAAAGTTGCGGAGATTACTAAGTTTGTTACTGAAGACGTTGTTGCCAGCCTTGAGGATGTCACAGAAGATTTGGGGAGTTCCTTTTCCAAAGGGGGCTGGATGAGAGCCATGGAACAAGACTTAACACTTAAGTGTGTGCTGAAGTTGAAGAGGTGGTCAGGAGAGAGAGTATTTTGCCTGATGGCGTGATACTATTTTTTAAGGTGGTTAATAAGTTGTTGATGCAAGATGATTGCTTGTTGATGAGAAATGAGAAGTTTGTGCCCCTAGTGCTCTCAGGCCTAAGTTAATCAGTTTGGCACATGATGGTCACTTAGCCCAAACATTGACCACTAAGAGGGTCAGTGAAAGGTTTGGATGGCCCCTCATGGGCAACCAGGTGAAAGAATGGGTTGAGAAGTGTGGCATTTGTAAAGAGTCAGAAAAACATTTGAGAGTGGAAGTTGGAAAATTGCATTAGGAACAGCATATGTCTTAAGCAAGGGATGTATGGGAGAAAGTTTGCTTTGACTTTGTTGGGCCTTTTTCCTTTCTTTCGGAACAGGATAGGTGTGCGGCTGTTTTGGTGGATGCAAAATCCAAGTGGGTGGAGGTAGCATTCATGAAATGTGTCACCACCACTTCTACAATTGATTTTCTTAGTGAAGTGTTTAGAAGGGAGGGCATGCCCTCTGTTTTGCTCACAGACAAAGGTACACAACTGGCGTCATATGAAATGAAAGTTCCCTTGGACACCCTTGGTGTGAGGACCGCATTGTTTTCACTGGATAATCCCCAGGATAATGGTTTAGTGGAGAGGGTCAACAGACTCGTAAAAGGGACAATGTAGTTGGTGTGTAGTGTAGGTTTATCTGTGAGGGATGCAGTTAAGGACATGATGTGGGCCTATGTGCACAGCGATCAGTGGCAGGACAGGGAAAACCCATTTGAGATGATGCGAGGCAGGCAACCTGGAACTAAATTAGTTCCGTCTTGGATGCAGGAAGGGTTGGCAAGGACAAAAGGGTACTCTAAAGAAAGTCTGGAGAAACATTTTATTGTTGCGGGAAAGTCGGTCAAGGTTAAGCCGGGTGGTGGTGGAAAAGGTTTAACCAAGTTTTGGGACCCCTATAAAGTCAAAATGGTTGGTGGGAATTGGGTCAAGTTGGACAACAGGCAAACTTGAAATCTCAGGAGAGCAGCCCTATACCAGAAACAAGGGGTTTTGGAGAAAAGCTCGGTTGATGTGGAGGAAACGTCGGGTTCTACATGGTTAGTGATGAGGGACAGTGAATTCACAAATGATCTGGGAGGAAACAGGTGCCAGGAGACCCCAAGTGTGCTGGGAAGGGTAGATGAGTCAAGGGAAGCTTCACAAGCTTCACAAAGTAAGAGGGTGAAAAGAGTGGGAGGTCGCCCGGCTATTTGGGGGAATATGTTTGTGATTAAGCATTCAAATTTGTTGTTCTGTAGCCCGGGTTTTTCTTGCTTCTCATCTGTGTATTTGTTTGTGTTGTTGCTTGTCATGCCTTTTGTTCGAGTGGGTGTTTGTGTCCCTTAACCTGCTTGTCAACTCTTGTGCTCTTATGGGAGCGTGTTCCAACGTTGTCATTATTTTATCCCCAAGATAAGGAGATGTGTTGTAATGTATGCTTAGGCAGCTTCAGCCAGGCTGAAGCTGCACACTGTATTATGACATAGATACATTCAATGGTTTGAACATTGGCAGTCAGTTGCTAGCTGTGCCTGGCTGGACTGCGGTGTGGGGTTTCATAACTCTGCTACATAAAACCTTTTACGAGTACATGGTTTTTGAACTGTACTTTAATTAGTTTACTGTTTTTGAAGATGTAAGTTTTCAGCATTTGAAATATTCTCAAACTCATCCCATCAACAGTTTAACAACCCATGCGCCGCAAAGCCATGGCATTGATACCCTATGCTCTCTGTGTCCTATGTTATTTGATATGAGTGACCCCCTGCAATACGCAGGTTACTTTAATCTGAAATACCAGATTTCTTCTACTCAGGGATGTGTCAGGTTAAGTGTTCACCTTGTAGACTTCCCACTGACAGATGTATTATAACCACTCTGGTTAATTCCTGATACATCTCTACACTATATTTCTGTTCTGAAAGTTATGGTTAATATATGACACCTAGAAGGCACTCATATCATAATTTCATCCTCTACTTTTTGTCAATAGTGACCAGCGTGCCATGCAGCCATTGTTATGTGAGTTTTGTAACTAGCTTCCTTGCATTTTAAGCTTTTTACCTATCTCATGATGTCTGTCATGAGTTTTGGTTATTCACTGGCCGGTTTCGTAGGCCTTGGAGTAACTCTAGGTTGGAGCCTGGCATTAATCCCCAATGTACTGTGGTTAATAAACCTCTCCATCCAAAAACCAATTTGGCTGCCTTCCTGTACACAACTTCTCTCTTCTAATATGGAATAATCACCTGTATGAACAGTTGATAAGTTGCTGTCTCCCCATGTGCTCTATTTCCAATGATCCAATATTTTCTCCTTCGCTCTGTCACACCACTGCCTCTGGCAACCTGCACTCTAAATTGTGGGTCTAACTCTAATGCAATCATACCAGGATTTTACAGGCTGCACTCTCCTTCTTGTTGCCTATACCACTCCCACACGTATGTTACCAATTCCTAGCTTTCTCACCTTTCCAAATCGCTCACTAGCTGACAGATGGAAAGGAGCGGGCCTGTCTTGCGTATGTAAGGATGGATGGAAAGTCTAAACATAGGTATGAAACAACACACCGATGTTGAAATTTGTGAGCAGAGGGGACGAGTAAATCGAAGGTGGTTGAGGGAGGGAATGTAGGGGCATATTAGCAAGAAGAGGCGATAATCATCTCTAACCCTGCTTAGCGTGATTTTTTTTATCGCCGGCTATCGCTGGAATATATCGCCACGCTAACGCTGTATTAGCAACGATTAGCGCTGTGGCGATAAATATTCCAGCGATAGCAGGGAAATGGGCCAACATCGCTGAAAAACCAGCGATGTTGCATGGAGAAGGGAGAACACCTTGCTGATACGACCCTGTGGTCGTATCAGCATAATCCACCCCCCATGTTAGGTATGGCTAACACCTGCTAATTGCAGGTGTTAAATAAATGGCGATGACCCCGGTTAGCGCGACTTTTCACGTCGCTAACTGGGGCCATGGCCACCTTGCTAATAGGCGATAGGCCTGTTAGCGAGTGTTTCCCAGGTTTGTTCGTCGTGAACGCCCACTTTGCATGTCATTAGCGATAAATATCGCTGACATGCAAAGCGGTAAAAAACGGGCGCTAATGCCCGCAAACTGTCGCTAACTGCTGTTAGAGACAGTTTGCTGATAGGGCGATATAAATATCGCCGCTTTAGCGGCAAAAGTGCCGCTAAAGCGGCGATAGTGCCCTTGCTAATATGCCCCGTAGTCTGAACAAGGGAAATTGCATGCTTGGGTCCATCATGCGGAAGGTTTCACTTGCAAAAGGTGATCCTAGAAGAGAAAGGCCTTAATTTCCATCTTGAAGTGCAGACATGAATGAAATTAGCCTGTGTTCAGTAGTTGCAGACATGGAAAACAAGCAGCCATATTGCTTTTTGTCTAGGCCATGCCACCCCTTCGAATAAGTTTCCAATGTGTTTGTACTTTTAGATTTTCCTCCTTTTTTGCATTTTAACGCAAATTTCCTTATATATTTTTTGTTTTGTTCTTCACTGTATTGGTTTAACATATTGCACGACAAGGCCAACTATGCTTGCTGCGCTGACACGATGATAAGCTTGCTCCTCCCAGTGATACATCAAATCTTCCATCCTAATGTTCCATCGAATCATAACTAGGAAAGTAACTAGGGAGTAACAGCCATTGGCAAAGCAGAAAATCTCACCTTCTGAATTCAGCTTTGTCTAGAGGAATGAATAGGATATTATTCTGACTTTTGCAAAAGCCATATTAAAATCCTTATATTTTAGGAAGTCCGTTCAGCTTATTGGCTAGCCTACCTGCTTTCCAGTGTAGTCTATATAGAGATGATACTTATTTGAAAATTTAAGACAATTCAAGGGGCTTATTTATGAGCCCTTTTGACACTTTTACACCGCTGGTGCATCACTTTTTGTGACGCACCTGCGGCGTAAAAAATGCGCCCCGTTGCATCCTATTTACAAAGTGACGCATCTAGGCAGATGCGTCACTTTGTAAACTCCTGTGCCATATTATACCTGCGCCAGGTATAATGTATGCAGGGTGGGCGTACCCCCTCTTAAAAGCCTCGTAAATCTATAAGATTTCAGTGCGCCACCTCTAGGACGCCATTGCGTCAAAACCTTACGCCTGCCTCATGACAGGAGTAAGGGTGACACAGTGCATTAAGGATAGGCCTCCCCCACACATTGCTGGAGTTGCGTCATGCTTGCGACACAACTCCAGCAATGGGTGAGTTTTGCGCCAACAGATACATCAGGGTTCCTGACGTATCTGTCTTTCCTTGCGACATGGAACGCCATACATTAAATACGGCGCAACCATCGTGTCGCAAGGACGGCGCAGTGAAAACAGTCACATTGCTGTTTTGTCGCAGTGATGCGACAGTTTTTATAAATGAGGCCCTCAATGTTTAGGGCTGTCACCATTTCCATGTTTCTGTTGGGGGATTACTGAAACCAGAGAGGGGGAGTCAAAAGAGGCTGCATATTGCCTCTTTTGATTTGCTGGTACAGTGGCCACATAAAAATGAAGGAACGGAAGTTCAAAGTAACTTATATACAAAGGAAGGCACACTGAAAATGTTGTGCTCGAAAAATTTCTAGAATATTTGTGGCTGGAAATATTCCACTTTCAGTTTTATTACCGCACTCACTGTTCCACACATCGAAAGTCCTTAGGGCCTAGTATAAAAACAAGAAAGGAGAATTCAGTAAGCTTCAATAGAGATTTCTGGTTAAAATTATTCGTGAATGCGTCATTGTATTCTGGCTGCCTGACAACATTTTCCAAATGAAAGATATTGAGAGATCTTTTTCAATAGAATGATCTGGCTTTTCTTTCTACAGGAGCATTATTAGGTTGTTAAAGTAATGTGGCTAACGAAGAAATGAACTGACTTAAGTTTCCCCAGAGCACTGCTGCATCGCCTTTGGTTTGTGAACCCAAAGGCTAGCCAAAAATGTAGAATAAAAGTTAGGGGCATATTAGCAAGACCCACGTTAAGATTATCGCCGCTTTAGCGGCAGGAAATTGCCGCTAAAACGGCGATAATGGGCTTGCTAATATGCGTTATGGAATTCCAATAGAAGCCCAGGTTAGATGTCCTGCACATCTAACCTGGGCTTATATTGGAATTCTATAACGCATATTCGCAAGCCCATTATCGCCGTTTTAGCGGCAGTTTCCTGCCGCTAAAACGGCGATAATTTTAACGTGGGTCTTGCTAATATGCCCCCAAATCTTTGTATGCCCCGTTGGCAGTTTGCGAACTACGAAAAGATGGTGGGGCATATTAGCAAGACCCACGTTAAAATTATCGCCGTTTTAACGGCAGGAAACTGCCGCTAAAACAGCGATAATGGGCTTGCTAATATGCGTTATAGAATTCCAATAGAAGCCCAGGTTAGATGTGCAGGACATCTAACCTGGGCTTCTATTGAATTCCATAACGCATATTAGCAAGCCCATTATCGCCGTTTTAGCGGCAGTTTCCTGCCGCTAAAACGGCGATAATTTTAACGTGGGTCTTGCTAATATGCCCCGGTAAATTTAGCAAACAAGTAAACAAAAAAGCCAAGTGTTAAGGATAACAATTAGCGCATACGTACATAGCAGATTCATAACAAATATAGCGAACCGGTAGGCCTGCCACTGCAGCCTCTTGAATAAGTTAAACAAGCATTTGCAATACAATCGGTCTCGCCTTTGGGACCTTATAAGTATGTACCTATGCTGCATACTATCGCACATTACTGCAACGTGGCCTCGCTACGGACTGCGTGGCAGTGATTTGGGGTCTGGCAGTAGATTTTGCAGCAGCTTTTGCAGCTGTAGTGACAGAAGTGGGTTGCCAAATACGGATTTTATTTCATCAATTTTTAAAGCTGAAATTATGTATGTAAGTAAAAATGAATTGTGCATTGATCTTGAATTACCCATATAATAAAGAATTAATTTGAAATATTGCAAATGTATTTTCATTTTGGTTTGAGGAAAGGAAACGAACGAGGGAAGAATCGTTATGAATAATAAAAGCAGATGCAGTGTTTTCACATAGGGCCAGATCTTTATTGCCAGATTCCTCCGAAAACAAACTGCATACTTGATATAACTGTTGCAAACATAGAAGGAAAACTTAGGGGTTTTTCAATTAGCAGAGAAAGGGGCGAAGAGAAATAAAATAAGACTAAGTGGATTCATTTGGAAGGTCCATGCCACCCATAAATGTACAAATACATTTGAAAACAGGCAAGAGGATACTGATGCTTGTGAAAATTTTAGGGAATGAGAACAATCTTACCTCGCAGGGACCTCCGCCCAAATGGCCAGCAGCATATAGGACTCACGAAGCACTATAGAGTATATATATATATATATATATATATATATATATATATATATATATATATATATATATATATATATATATATATATATATATATATATATATATATATATATATATATATATATATATATATAACTAACACAAGTGAGAGTACACAAGATGCGTAGATCGAGCTTAACACGGAGGATACACTAATTAGAGGAACCAGCTGTGGGGAAAGGCTGCTTTCAGCCAACTGTAGGATATTATTGAAAGAAAAGGTGCCAGGCCCTAGAAGAAAGTAAGAGCTGCCATCTCCTGGGTGCACTCAGTAAATTAGTTGGCTGCTACTCTGACCCACCCGCACCCCTTGTGTCACAGGCACTTCCCTCAGCTGTCCCATGCCTAGCTGCCTCAAATGTACGGCTAACCCAGTCCCATTCCTTGGTTGCATCAGGAGGACTCTGCTAAGGTTAGGCTGGGGAATGAAGTTCAGAAGGATGGAACCCATAGCCCAGCAGCGCAGTGAAACCCTACTGATGCCCTGCCACTATATCCTCAACAAAGCCTAGAGAGAATGCTGAGCAGTGCATGATGGTAAACCGAGTCCAAACAAAAACAGGTAAATGAAACCTGCATCCCGGAGTGCTAGTCCGCTCTACGCAGGAAGGCACAGCGGTCTCCTAAAGTCAGGCATGAATCACACGGCCACACTCCTCTACTTCTTGCTGAGCTTGTGTCTGCGACCCCCGGGTGCGCTCCCATTGCGCTCGCCATATCTGCCACTGAGATAAAGAAAGAAGTTGAATTTCCCCAAGCGGACCACACACTCAACCCGGAGGACAGAGTGCAGAAGTGACTTAGTCGACTGCAACAGAAGGGAGACGACGGAAGCTTGCAGTCGATTACTTGGCGGTCGTTTTAGAGCCGTAAACTAAATACTTTTCTACGCATCACTATTACTATTACAACAGGACTTTGGACTTGCCCCTTAGAAGGCAGGCCATGGCCAACTACCTGCTTTGCTTACACTTTAAAACTTCTCTGAGCAGCAACGTAAGAGATGTACAAAGCCTGTGTTTAATCTCTTTCTGGTTGATGTGGGGAGGAGAGAGGTGGCCCGCAGGAGGGGCCCATTTCAGTTGAAAAGAATGAAATGCCCTGTCACCGCCGCTGAGGGCATCCAGCAGCCACCCTGCCTGCACCCCTCACATTACCAGGCTCATATTGCCATTTCCCCTCACCCCCTCAAGACGGCACGCGAGCTGCTGAATGGAGCCTGCGCTCGACCTTGCACAGTTAAGCTGCTCGCGGATTTTCTGTCTCCTCGGGGGATGTGCAGTGAGCTCTTCTTGGTAATTGTTCTGTTAACAGCAAAGCCTTTTCTGATGATCCCTGCGCGAGATACAGGGAAATAAACGGAGCGTTCATGCAGTGACAACCCTGTTCGCAGCTCTGCGGAGCATCCTCCTTTCAGTCTGCGCCCGCTTCAATTTTCTACACTTATGTATGCGTATATTAAATAAATAAATATATTCCAGTGTTCAGGGTCAGATTGGGGTCACAATTTGGCCCGGGCACTGACCAAAAAAGTGGCCCACATTAGCAGGGCGTGGCCCACATTCGCGGGGAATGGCCCACATTCGCGGGCGTGCCCTTTCATGAAACACACAAGGAATATAAGTGGGAGGATATTGTTCTTGGGAAGGACACAGGGCCAAGGTGACAATGTCCTACAAGCTGAGCAACTGAAAAACAGTGAGGCCCCTTTCTATTAAAAATTATTCCCCAGCCCTCCTGCGCAGGAGCACCTGAAAACAGCGAGGCCCCATTCTATTACAAAATTATTCCCCAGCCCTCCAGCGCAGGAGCACCTGAAAAACAGCAAGGCCCCAACTATTTGTAAATTACTCACCCCTCCCCAGCCCTTCACTGCCTCAGGGCAATGGCCTGGCAGGAGAGGGGATAAAGCAAAAACACAGCTGCTGGGCCATCCATGGGAGTGGGGGGAGGCTAAGGTGAAGATGGTGCCAGTTCCCAACATCACCTGGCCCCCACAGCGAGACCCATTCTTCCCCGCCCACTATGCCCTGAATGAGAAGGGCTGTGGGCGAGGTGTTAATGCAAACACTGTTTCTGGGCTGTGTGGGCCCCAGGGGGCCGAGGTGAAAATGGCTCAAAGGCCTGAGCAACACCTGGCCCCCAGGGAGGCTGATTCTGGCACACAATCACCCCTCCCCAGCCCACCATCAGCATGATTGCTTGGCAGGGCAGGGGGTCAAGGAGAGGCCACAGCTGATAATTGCTGAACGGCCGCCCAGCGAAGCTGCTTTCCTCTCCCTGTCAGTGCTCTCTGTGGAATGGGAAAGGGGGGGGAACGGTCCACAGAGTGCACTGAGACACCGGCCCTTCGGCCCAAGCCCGAGTGCCCGCAGTGCCAATCCGCCCCTGCCAGTGTTACAGCCACAAAGAGTGCGGACGATGTCCCGAGAAGGGGTGTGCACGGTGGCTGCCGCCATTGTGAAACAAATATGAAAGCACACACAGCACTCAGAAAATAAAAAAATGATTTGCAATGCAATAGGTCTCGCATTTAAATGCAAGGCCTATGGCATTGGAAATAAGTGACCACTATTGTCTCGGCTGCTCGAAAGAGAAAGCGAGCATGGCGGGCGCGCTGAATGTAAGCAAAGTGCGTCGTGCCTGCAGTAAGAGAAGCTCTATTAGCAAAATAGTGCTTACAAGACTAAATAACACGTACCGTGTACCAACTGTAGTAAAAGGGCCAGTAGCCATGGGAGGATACAAATGAAGACAAGGCGCTACTATGGAGGGACTAAAAAGTCTATTAAGGAATCAGAAGCCAGCATTTACGGAGGACAAAGACACAAGCCAATGGAAAATATGGGTGGAGAGTGGGCCGGGCTTCTCTTCTATACTCCACTACAGCAGTCTCGCAGAGCAGCGCTTGCGCGCTGACTCAGGCTCGACCTAAAAACGGACCACTGCTAAAGAGAAACCATAACACTACTTCACCTCAGCTGTTAAGCCACAACACTACTTTGCTCTAAAAAAACAAGACTAACGAAAGGCCTGTGGATAGTAGCAGCAGCTGACCACAGCGAGAGGAAAACACCAGCACAGCGGAAGACTGCCAGATGAACTCATGTACAGAAAAAGGTATTCACTTTTTAGTACACTAGTGGGAACATTCAGATCTGGCTAGCCAATCAAAACGCTGCTTTTCTGGGCTATAGCCAGTGTTTAATTTGAGCCGGTGGTTTCCGGTGGCGTTGTCCATCTAATTTAGAGATGAGCACAAGGACAGTTGTTTATTAATTCAATATGCAATAAAAATTACAAATATCTGCCGCCCAACCCATTCTTACAGCTCTGCGGGCCTGGAATAGTCAGAACTGTCACACTTGTGGGAGTGTGAAGGTTAGTAGTTGTGCTGACACTGGCAGCCCTGGCAGGGGCAAAGGGTAGCACAAGCTGCAGTGGCCTCCTGAGGAGAGCCCTGGCACATTTTTTTTTTTGTTGGTTTTTTTTTTGTATTTTTACAAATTAAGCTACTGTTATGGGCCCACAAAGGGACTTTTGTGTGGGGCCAGCTTCCTGTCCCCCTGGCGTGTCCTGCTTCCTCACTCTCTGAACATTCTCCGACAACCAATAAGTCCTTCCAGAATTCAGCCCTGGAAAAGATTTGTCTTCTACTTCGAGCTGTGGAGGAGGAGAGGGAACCTTGGTGCCCACAAGTGTGGTTTCTCATAAGATGTGACAAAAAATCCACATTTAATGCACTAGGAAACAGCGTAGAGGAAGTGATGGGCACTCTCTCCTCACTAAATGGGATGAACAGGATGCCTATTGCCGGAATAGCGTGGCTATTCACACTCCTTATTATGTTACTAAAGTCATTAAGCACTATCTGAAAACATAAAAATCTGCAATCTATACAAGCCAGAGACCTCACAGAATTTTGTATAAAATATTTTTGGGATAAAACAACATTATATTAATGATGTGCTTTGTAATCATCAATGGTTTGTGGTTCATGCAGATGAAACATTACATTGATGTAAAAAGGGTATAATTGAAAAAAAACATGTAAAATCCAACTAAAGCTGCAATAGTGACTGATGACAGGATCTTAAAACCCCACCTAGCAACTACTAATATCTCTATGTAGACAACTTAACAAGAAAGGCATCTGAATGCACTTTAGTGATGCGCAGAAGATTGGGCAACCCGAATGATACTGGTTTTTGGAAGACACAAACATATTGACTCTTGCAGAAGCAGATTTCGTTTCTTAGAAGTGTGCTTGTTTCTTGGAGAGGGGACAGGCGAGCGTGGGAAATGTGAGGGGTGTGTAGTTTGCACTTCTCATTCTCTCATTCAGACACATGCTGGGCTATTTGAATTGCACAACATGGTTTGGCAGCAAGCACTGAAGAAATACCAAGAGACAAACTCATCTTATTGGGTTTGAAATCACATAAAGCATGCCAACAATTGTGCAACAAGAGTTGTAAGAAATCATGCATCTGCTGAGATCTAACAAAGGAGATCAACCCAGTAGGGAGAAAGATCTGCATAGGACCACCTAAAAAACACACAAAGTGCCATTGCTGGGTTTGTATATGTAGGTGATGGGGCCGAGGAAAACCTGTTTCCACTAACACTTGTGAAAGACCTTTAACAAGATTAAATGGATGATCAGAGGCTAAGCTGTAACTTTACCCACCATTGAAAGGTATCATGTGTCATAGGACAATTCATTTCACCCTACCAGTACCATATGCCCTGATCGCTGCTGGACATACACCAGGCACTCCATCAGTCAGACATATCACCAATGTATTCAAACTAGTATGCAACCAGATCTGAAATGCCTGACTTGGCGCATTTACATATTTGTTCGGACAGCATTTCCATTGCTGCTGGATAGTCTTATCTGGGGTACACCCTTAATGCAATAAGTGATGTCCTCTCACTGCACACGTTAAACCACAGGTTCATATACAAGCCTGACTGTAAGCAAGTCAGAGAACGGGTGAATGCTATTCCCGACGCTGTTGACATGCTGTAGGCCCACAATGTTAGTGTGCTGCAAAGTCCGAGCAAACCGTGATTTATTTAGTCATTTTAATGTTCTGGAAATATTTATCGTTTTTGACTTTGGCTTTCTCGGGATGCAAGCCTGTCTGCCCTGATGGTCCTCTCAAACATTTTGTTTTTTAAATCTTGAACCAGTAGGGGTGGGGAGCAATTCATATATTGTAGCAGGCAAATGTTTACTAGTGACTACTGCGAGGATTTTTTACATCATAGTAAATTACTTTATTTAATGTTATATCTCAAAATTGTGATTATTATTATATTAGAAAGCTATATATTGAAAAGGCTTAAATATGTTATGTTTAAAAGGGCTTATTTAATTAAAATTAAAATTGTTTGAAATCATTAGAAAGATCAGAAAAACCATTAATCAGCTTCTTAAATGGCTGACTCCTTGACTGAAATCGAGTGAATACTCCTATTTTTTCAAATAATAATTGAAAATATTTCTACATATTTCAGTCATTTGGTAAACTAAAACAAAAATCACCAATCAGTATGTTTTTGTTAAAAATCACTGTTACTACATAAAACCTACCTAAAATATCAGGACAGAATTCAGAGATCACGCATGAAGCGATCGAGCAGGAGACCATACATAAACTGGATGACTCATCTTGAGACTGCTGCAATCGGTTTACCTAAAATAGGTAAATCAGACAGCAAACTAAAATAAAAAGAGCTTTCGGTCCTATTACGACTTTGGCCATGTGGGAGTGGGGCTGCCATGCCGCTGCCCCACTCCCACACCAGCAAACCGTGTGAGAACCGCCTGCCAGATTATGAGTTTTCTCATGCCTGGCGGGCGTTTTTAAGCGGTCCCACATCGGTGCCTCTGAAAAAGGGCACCGCAATGGGAGCGTCAAAGGCAGTTGCTGCACTGCATGGACTCTGCCGTTAATACTGTGCAGGAACTGGGGTGCATGCACAGAGGGAGGCACAACATGTGCCCGCCTGCATACACACCATGGCCCTGAGGCAACAGGGGGCCCTGTAGGGCCCCCTTTGTTTCCTCTCTGCCACAGTTTTGATGGTGGGCTCACCGCCATGAAAACTGTGACGGGGAGGAAAATCGTAATATACTTGGTGGTGCTGCAGCGGCACGGCAAGCATATTGCGGCCTCAAGACCGCCGCAACACTGCCAGGGATCTTTGATCCAATTGAATGTGCCTGTCTGTAACGAAACTGGTGCTCGTGTAAAGCGCTCTGATACCCGATATCTTCGGGCCGAGTTCGTGCTATATATAACTCTAAATTGGAGACAGGCTGACCTATTTTGTTGAATGTATACAAATATTCAATAAATATATCTTTTATAATATTAGTTACATATTTTAGTAGGTTGTGATCTAGTCTAAGGACTTGAACTTATCTTACTTAACTAGTAGCACTCTTAGTGCCCAAGTGTTAAATTTAATTAGAAGGACAGGTTGGCGGTGCACTCAAAATGCTGGCGCTGCTTGGCAATTTAAATCTTCTGTTGTTAAAGATAATTACCACCTAATTTGCTGTAAATACATTTGGGCGTGCTTCTTTTACCGTTAATGGAGCACCTGCTACCTAAATTGTAAATGTCTTTGCGTGCGCCTTATTATGACTTTTTGTTTAGGCTACTGTATGTATGTTTCATTGATATTCCCTGTGATCTATTTTTTTCATTTATCTGATGTGTTTTTGTATGTTCACACTGATTACTTGCATGGTTTCATGGCATTTTGTTGCAATAAGTTATTAATGATGATGCATGGACTGGAAAGTGCCTGTACTATGGACACACATCTCATGGATGTCACTATACTGCAGTGAGGTGACACTGAGCTGAGGCAGGCACCACTGATCTATAACGTAGCAAACGTGCATTGTGTGGCACTTTGATGAGTGTCATAGACACCTTGGTTGCATCGTTTTTCAGACTGTCTGCACCATGTAGACTTACACGTCTTCATTCCTCCTATCCAGCCATATTGTCCTGGGAATTCATTTGTCATTAGAGTAGGTGCAGCAATTCTGCACTGTGCCAATAAAAAGAGGGCCCGAGGCCTTCTCTGTGAATAGCACAGAAAGTGCCCCTGCTTGGATTTGAAGTAGTCTGTCTTTAGATCATCTCTGGGCCCCTCAGGATCCTTGACAGGGCTGGATGAGCTCTGTACATCCTTCAGCTTTTGAAGACTCTTCTCAGCAGTCACATTGTGTCTCTCTCAGACAACCTCCAAGTTGTCCTACATCTGATGGCAGATGTCACATGCTCCTAGATATAATTATGCTTGAGATAGAACTGCCGCTTGGACAGGTGCTGCCCCCTTGAACGTAAAAAAAAGTAAAACTGCAAACTGGGGCCGAACTTCATTCCATCAGCTTTGATGTATGGCGACTAGGCCTGGGCGGTGAACTCCGCTCCGCTCCCGGTTTTCCGAAAAACTCCGCTTCGCGGTGCGGAGCGGAGTTTTTTCCTTGCTCGCGTTTGTCAATGTCAAGTTGGCGAGCGAGGAATATCAACCTCCCACGAGATTTTTCCTCGTTCGTGATCGTCAACATCAAGTTGGCGAGCGTGGAAAATCAACATCCCGGCGAGATTTCTCAACGCGGGGGGGATCAGGTTTCTCATTGCGAGTGGTCGCGTATGCTCGCGACCGCTCGCGTTGAGAAACTGCCCGTTCAGCGTTGAGAAGCTGCCGCTCGAGTAAAAATCTACTCGAGCGGCAGAAAGGAAAGCTTGCGCTGTGCATGGTGCCGTTCGCAATGATTGCACAGTGCGGACAAGCATCCGGCACTGTGCAATCACCGCGAACAGCATTTTCTATCATACTCCGCCACTCGCGGAGCTCTGCGTAGTGCGACGGAGTTTTTATGCACTTCGCGGTGTTCCGCGTAGTGCAACCCTACGAACTCCGCCCAGGGTTAATGGCGACCCATTTTTAAAATATCCCTGCAGCTGCATTTGGAAAGCTATATCTTATGGAAACAACACAAGCTATATGTTTGATGCATGAGAGGAGATGTTAGAAAAGCGGCCGCCATTTTATAATTCTGAGAAGACAATTGTTTCACTGTTATATATCCATGTGCTTGTTCCTTTTTAAAAAAAAAACAGAAACTTTTTTCATTAAATTTCCATACAACGCAACTACAATTACATTGGTAGGGAGCTGTATATTAAAATGTCCTCATTGGCAGTGATTCATGTCAGCAGAACATTGTTATTGTATACATTAAGACATAAATTAGTTATCAACAAACAGCTTCCCCAGTCCCCAGCTTTCCTAGTCCCTCCAGTCTACACCTCATACCTTTATCAAGTGTCAGTGGGAGGTCAGCAGTAGCGGCCCGTCCCCTTCAAAGTGGCAGGGCGGCCCGGAGGGGGGAGGCGTGGAGGGGGGTTCAAGGGACAAAAAAATAAAAGCATAAAAAATAAAGATAACTTACCTTGAATGCCGCTGCCGTCGCTGCCCGCCACATCGCGCTCTTCCTTCTTCTGGGCAGGCTCCCAGACCAGACTGCGGTCAATCCTGATGCTGCATGAAAGCAGCACCAGGATTGGCCTGAGCGCTGGGAACTTGTGCTCCCAGGAAGACTGGGAGCCTGTGCCTGCCCTCTCCAGCCCCAGTAACGTAGCTGGGGCTGGAGAGAGCTTCACTGCGCTTGACAGTTTGGCCAGCCTGGCATGGCCGGCCAAACCGCAATGCGCTGCGCACTGTAACTGTGCACTACCACTCGCCCACCAGCAGTGTCATCCCCTTGGATCCATCCTCAAGACTCGTCAGAATCCTGGGGGCGGGTATAGGGGATTAAATTAAAACGATCATAAAACGGGTTTAAACAGTTATATTGTTTTACTTGATGGGGGTGGCAGGAGGGCGGCGCTCCTCCCCTAATGGAGGGGCCACCACTGGAGGTCAGGGCTATTTAAAAGGGGGATGGCTGGAGAGCATAGATGGGTGTTACTGGCTCCTTCTGCCTTTGTTCACAGTGACCAATTGGTCCAGCGCACAGATTGTATGAACTGCAACAGTTCTGGAAGTTTCAATGCATTACCGGTTTGCAATTCCCACTATTCCACCTGCTTTCCTCTATGGGGAGATGCAACGCATGGCTCCCCATATGATACCAAAATATTGCATATTGAAACCATGCAGCATGGTAATACCTTTCTAAATCATGTACCGCAAACCGCCCTCTATCATAAAGCAGTGTTAGTACGTCCCAGTTTAGCCTCAGATATCGTCCTCCTCGTGTGAGTCTAAATAACAAGGATCCTACCTAAAGGAAGAAGGTTTTACCCCATGGAATGAGGATATTATGGAACAGGTAAAGAAATCTAGGTAGGACAAGCATCTTAATTAAAACTATTATGCCTGCTACTGACATTGGTAGCATTATCCATCTATTGATCTGTTCAATAAATCTATCAATTGTGGGACCAGAGTCACCCCAAATCGCCATGCCCCTGTCCCTGTTATGTAAGAATACCAAGTAACGGACCGTGTTTCTCACACCATCCCAGTGGGAGGCTGGTCATTGGTCTTGGGCCACCTCTGTTAAGGGAAACATTTCAGATTTTAATCAGTTGATATGAATACCTGATATTTCTCCATTGTGCACAGACTCAAGGTGTGTCTCAGGGCCCTTCCTAAATAGCATAATTTAATCTGCATATAGTGACAACAGTATGCACTTGTTTGGAAATGCAATGCCTCTATGTAAGTTTCTCTCTTGCAACCAGGTTGCAAGGGGCTCCATGGCGAGAACAAAAAGAAGAGGCGACAGAAGGCATCCTTGGCAAGTGCCGCTACACTCCGGGAAGGGCGCAGATGTAAATGAATTGATACCGACTCTGGCCACGGGGTCAGTGTCAAGTAATTTAGTGAGGCCTATTATGCTTGGGGAGATTCCGAGGCTTGATAGTGCAGCAAACAGGAAGGGCCATTAACCATTTGAGTGAGTTGCATGCCTTTTCAGCATCCAGAAAAATTGAGATGGCATTTATTTTAGGTTTAATTTGGTGCATAATGGCGAATAGGGTTCTCAAATTATTAAATACAGCTTTCATCATAAACCTAAGTCTATTTACAATAATAAATGTGAGAAGTTTGTTTTCTAGGTTCAAAAGAGAGGGTCTGTAGGACTGATACTAATGCACATCGTTACCCGATTTCAAAACAGCCCCTCTAGTAGTTCAGGGCTGCTCTCCAGTATCAACTGCTTCCTGCTCAAGATTAGCCAATCTTGGTGCTAGAATTGTCTTAAAGGCCTTGTAGAACTCATCAGTGAGTCTGTCCGACCAGGGGGCCTTGCTTCCAGACAAACTCTCAAAGGCTAATATAATTTCCTGCTGATCTACTGGCTGCTGTAGATATGCTCTAGGACTACCCTAAATCCATGCAAGAGCTTCTACATCTAGATATTCATCTATGGAAGGGCTTGAAGTAATCATCTTACTAGTAGATATATTTTTATAGTAAGACTGAAATTCCTGAACTTTTGTAGAATTTCCTCCCATCTCTTCTCCAGTGGTTAATCTATGGGAGTATACAGTGTTGTGTTTGTGCTTTCTTTAATAGCTGTTGGTCTTGGCCCTCTCTGCAGTGTCACCCCCAAACCTTTTGCCTTCACCACTCCTATTTTGTAATCCCATTTTTGTTGGCCTTAGGACTCTGTGCACTTTACCACTGCTAACCAGTGCTAAAGTGCTTGTGTCTCTCCTTCAAACATGGTAAAATTGGCTTACACCCAATTGGCACATTTTATTTATTTATAAATCCCTAGTAAAGTGGTACTACATGTACCTAGGACCTGTGAATTAAATGCTGCTAGTAGGCCTGCAGCACTCATTGTCTCACCCACTTTTAAAACACTGCCATTGCAGCCTGTGTGCAGTATCAAACTGTCATGTCAACTTGGAAAAATAAACATTTTGCCAGGTCCAAACCTTCCTCTTAAATACATATCTGTCACCACCTTGGGCAGGCCCTAAACAGCCCATAGGGCGGGGTGCACTGTGGTTAATAAATTGGACATGTACTTTTAAGTTTTACATGTCCTGGTAGAAAAAACTCTTAAATTCATTTTTCACTACTGTGAGGCTACTGCTCCCATAGGATAACATTGGGTTACATTATTACATCTAATAAGTCTTAACTTTTGTTTGGGAGCAGGCGGACATATCATGTTTGGTGTCTAAGGAATTGTATTTTAAAATCCTCTTTAATAGTAAAGTCAGATTTTAAGTCACAACACTAAAAATTCAATTTTTAGAAAGCTGGCTTTCTCTTGTGCTAATGATTTGGTGCCTGCAGCCTATATACTGCGTCACATGCCTAGGTATAGTTGACCTTGCTGTATTCCTCAGACAGAATCACAGAAGGGCAACTGGGTGTTGGCAGGATAGTCCCTCCTGCCTTAGCGGGAGAGTCTGTGCTGTCACCTACCGTACTTGCACTTTAAAGACACTGCCTCAGCTCACACACAAGGAACTTCCCACTAGCCGCCAGATATACTGGGACCAGGGCGGAGAGGCAGGAAATTCCAGACGCTTCTGTGGGGGAGGTGGGGAAACTCCAGGAACTTCTTCCACTTCAAAGATGGCACCAGGTTTAAAATTATGACCCTCTTTGACCTGTGGACACTATAGAAGGAGGACTGCCCTGCTACAAGAGGGTTACCTTGCTGCTTGAGGCCTGACCTGTTGTCTGAGAAGGAAGTCTGGACCTGCTTCCTTTTCCCAGGCTACCTCAGTGACTCCAAGGGCTAGTTAGCTGGCTTCCTGTTCTGAGCCACAGGGACACAACAAGCTCCAGAGGTATCCTACAACTGCCCAGCTGACCTGGACCTGCCTGAACCTGCAACTGAACCGGCCTGAGCACTGCTGACCTCTGCTGGAGTGAGTTCCTGAGCCCCAAGAGGTGCCTCCCAGTCTCAGGATCATTTGTGTGGCATCAATTGAGCATCTCCTGGAAGAAAGGAAGAAATCCTGAAGGTTTAGGTTTTTGCAACCATGAATGGGCCCGTTCACACCAAGATCTTGCCACCCGCGTTGACCGCCAATGCGAAGCTCTGTTGAACCAGGCTCTTTGCACTACCGCAACTGCCAGCGACAACTGGCAACACAAGATCTCCACTTTGTGCTACAGCATCGATAGCCCACGGTGACCGCCAACACGAAGCTACAGTGAGAGTCGTCTGCAACACCTGACCTGCTCTTCGCGCTACAGCGACGATCCTCCACAGTGCTCTCCCTGTTCTTCACAGCCTCCTCCGCTGCTAACTGGACTCTTTGGGCCGAACTTTGAGAAGGCAACTTTTTCAGTGGGTTCCGACCCATGCTCCATCATGAACTTGTGAATTTCACCCGATCTCGCATGACCATACAACCCTGAGTGGTGCTTTGTGCTTTTAAGCCCTATACTTACCTTAATGTTTTGAAATTGCAATCTCAGGTTCTACTGATTGGATTTTTGCCTTTTTGTTGTCAAATAGTTTATTAATTTGTAGTCTGTTAGTCTAATTGGTCTGGAACTTTTCTTGTGTTGTGTTTTCACTTTATTACTGTTAAAGCGCTGCAAAAATACTTTACACAGTGCCTCAAAGTTAAGCCTTACTGCTTTTGTGCCAAACTAAAAGAGGGTTAAGCACAGGTTAATTTAGTGACTGTTGTGGTTCACCCTGACAGGGATTGTGGCTGTTGCCTGTGGAGGGCTTACAACCTCCTCAACCACCAACCCAGTTTCTCACAATAGCCACAAGAGCTTTACACTAGGCCTCTCTCCTTCTCTGTAGCTTCAGGTCAGCACATATTTGGATAAAAAGTGGCTTCTCCTTTCCGCCAGGTCTCTATAGTCTTGCAGAGATTTATTTCCATGTATTTGTTCTTAGTGGTGCATATGATTTGGTACATTTGGTTGTTTAAGAATTGTTATGCTTTTTACAACAGAATAAATGAAGAACTCAACATTTTATTTTCAGCATTGGATGTGGCGATCTGTAACTATACCAAGAATGTTGTCAATTATGGAAAAATAACTTTTTCAAGTTATGCCATTTGTTATGCTTGCAAATTCCATTTCTTGTCTGCTGTTGTTTTTGTTTTAAGGTAAACAATGTCAAGAAGCATGTCACGCCTTAGAACTTAGACATGTAAAACATTGTTTTGATTTAACACAATATGTTTCAGCGCTTTATATGTCAGTACCATGTCAAAAGCTTAGATTAAACTAAATGGCTTCAACTGGCATTATGGGCCTGCCAGCTCGAATAAGAAAATATTGTTTTAATTTAGCACAATATATCAGTGTTATATTTGAGATCAGAGATGTGCTAGAACTGGTTTTGTCATTGGCGACTTTTCCCCTGGTAGGATATCATCTAATGAGGACCGGGAGCGTGCGAAGTTGCAACAAGAAGTATTTTTGAAAACTACAGGAGCTACGTAAAGTATGTTACACTCTTAGTAAAAAAAAAAAAACTAGGACCGCAGAGGGGCTAATGGCACTGCTTGGGAAGCGCCCACCCGTCCCTTGTTGCCAGTCCCGGGCCTGGCATACTGAATCAACTTTTATGGATGCTTCCTGAAAAAACCCTCTTCTAGCCCAAAACCCACTCACAGGACATGCCACCACTCACAGGACATGCCACCACTCACAGGACATGCCACCACTCACAGGACATGCCACCACTCACAGGACATGCCAGACGTCCCGCTCAGCCTCCACAACACCATGCCTGCCCATCCACAACACTCATCAACCAAAGATCCTGCCCCCTCCAAAGCCATAGCCCTACCACCCAGTACTGCAGTGGCTGGCATCCCTGGCACTTACCACGATCACGGCAATCAGGAGCAGCAGGGCTTTCCCACTTTGCATTTCCTGCTCCAGCATCTTCTACAGCAGGAAATGTGTGATTTTGTCCTGCAGGTGAAGCTACTCAAATGAGACAAACTTTGGGGCAAATTTATCAAACTTCCACGCCGCGCAGCATGCCATCTTGCTGCGCTGCATGAAAGGAAATGGCAGGATTGCGCCATATTTATGATTATACTGTGCATTCCTCCAATTTCCTTGTGCGGGCGCACAAACTGCTGCCTAGCACCAACGCAGACACCCTGGCGCCGTGGTTCAAGGGTGCTTGCTTTGCAGACAGGATTGTTTTTGTGCAGAAAGGGGCACTTTCTGCACAAAAACACTCCTTTGAGGCATTTTCCTCTTTCTATGTGTGCAGCACACATAGAAAGAGGAAAAAACGAGGAGAAATAAAGATATTTCTCTACTTTACGCCTCCTCTGGGGATGCTTAGCATTTTGATGTATTCCCAGGTCTACTAGTAATGGTGAATCTGGGAATGTGCCAAAATACATGGGTGGATGCGTGGGAACCCTATGCTCTGCCCGTGAAACGTCTCCCTCAGGCAGAGTAGCACAATGCAGCAATTTGCGCAGCGTTGCGCTACTCTAAATGTATCAAGCCACTGATGGCCATGCGAGGTGGCCTTCATGCAAGGTGGCCTTGCATGGCTTGATAAATCTAACTTTAGTGTTGGGTCACGCTTGTGCCCCATTGTGTGGCACTAGGGGAATGCAACACTATGATGAATTTGCCCCTTTGTGTACAAATCTGAGCCAAAAACTGTCCTGTTTTCGCATATTATTCATGCATCCCCAAACTATGCATATCCCTAATGCTAGCATTCATCTATAGTGAAATTATTACCACCCAGCTATAGGAACATGATTTAGTTTCAGGACCAGATTTGCTGAGAGTTGCACAAGTGCAAAGTCACGCAGAGTAAAGCAAAGTGGCCCAAACTCTTGCAAGGGTATTTACTTTCCAGGTGCTGTTTTGAAGGGTGTAAAAGAGCTCTATGTGTAACTTTCCGTTAAGGAGGCATTGTTTAAGTGTTACTTGGGCAGATCAACGCAAACTCGATAGATTTTGTCTCAGAGCCTTATCTAAATGATAACCAGATTGACTTTTATGTAAAAGAAAATGCCTCCTTGAAGTAGGCGCCAACAAAGAGACATTTTTTTTTTCTTCAAACAATACACACATCGATTGTATGCTCCATTGTACAGCACTCACACAATGTGTGAAATACTAAAGAATTTGTCTAGGCATAGTATTTCATCAGGGCAAATGGAATTATGCAGCAGGGGAGGGCCAAATTATGTGGCAGGCTGGAGTAAATTATGCGGCATGAACAGTCAAATTATGCAGCATAAAGAGGCAGATTTTGTGATAGGATTACTTCATTACTTTGTAATTGTTATACTGCTAACAAGGTCTGGGCATTGGTTGCACCTGGTTAGTACAGGTTTAACACCCAAATATAGGAATAAGTAACAGAAAGGTGACAAGTCTCCCTTTGAAAAGGGCAAATGGACTTCCGTTGTGCAGCAACGCTTGTCGCTGCATTTCTGGTAACTGAGCTAGAAAGAAAGTTGCTTCTTGTCAAAATCTGCAGATTATGCAGCAGATGATGGATTGTGTGGACAATGCTGCAAATCTACAATCATATGATTTACTGCTGGTAAAGTATGCTTCCAGTACAAATCCTATGCTATACTGCACACACACACACCTCTGCATCATGGTGCAGAAGTTGTGTGAGGCACAAGGCTGCCTGTTTGTGGGCCAGCATGGGTGATAAGAGCAGCAGCAGGCGATTTTTATGAAATATGACAGTGCTGTTTTCTTTCCCTTGTACAATGCATCGTAGCAGACAGCTAAAAATAATACATCTGTGGTTGTTTATATTATTATCTTTGTGTATTGTCACTTGGCTTTGCTTTGAGGCACGGACTTTCAGCGTTTGGTGCCAACATATGCTCAAGTTTGACCATCATTAAATGAGCAGCCAGTGAAGGCACAGCTGTTAACTGCTTGTTTTTCTTATAATTAATATTTAAGAAAACTAACAAATTGGAACTACAAGCAGAACTGTCAGGCCACAGGAAAGGACCAGTTTAAAAAAACCTATGGGGCATGCCTGGTAAAGGCCAGGAGCCTGGGCAAGTTACTTAGGGATTGATGAACCAGCCAACACGTGTTTCATCCATTAGGCGGCACGCAGGCCTGGAACGTTTTCAAGACATTTATAGGGATAGTCGATGTGATTAATTACCCAGAGAGGTATATAGTCTCAGATGCTATGGCGATCAGTCCAAAGTCCTAGCCTGTGTTAATTCTGTAACGCGTCCTATTGCTGTCAAAGTCAGGAAAGCGGGTCTCTGCAGATCTTAGCTTACACCTTTGAACCAACTCTGTGCTTCCTTTTCTTTAGAACCCATTCACATCCCCGCTATCTTGCAACATGGACCATTAGGAATGACTGTCGATTTTCTCTCTGGGACCGTGCAGAGCTCTCGACAAAATATGCCTTGAAAAGCCCAAGGCATGCGCTACTTAATGGACGAATCACGTGTTGGCTGTTTCATCAATCCCTGAGGAATCTTACATTTTGCTTAATAAAATCCAGTTCACCATAATATGAATAATACAGACTGGAGATTTACTATAAAATTCCTATAATTGTCTACCTTACAAATATTTACTTATTTTATAAACAAAGCCTGACCTCTTGCATTCAGTAATGACAGATGATTAGCTCCCTTCTATTCTAGTTGTTGAGTACCATATCCTTACGTCATAGCTATTTTGATCACTCACTTACCCAACCAAGCCGCTTTTTTGCAAATTATTGTTATTTTTTTCAATTCTAAACAGCATTACCCCCAGGTCCCTCCTATCCTCGTCCCATTCATAAACAAGTGAGATAGTTCTTTCACACCAACAGAAAAAAAGAACGAAGGATACTGGCCCCTAACCCAGCCCTTCCCACCGCGAGTACAGAAGCGTACTTACCCAGCATTCGCCCTGTTCTTTTTCTCTGTCTTCCGACAGAATGGGATGAGTCAGGAGCTGGTGGGGTTCTGCAGGATTCACCGCTTCGCTTCCGGGCGGTGGGGGCGTTGCTGGGGGCTATGTCTCCCTCCCTGCCAGACTTGGAGCAAGACGTGCGCTGTTCCTCTTTAGTCAGTGGACTGACGGAGGTTTCCTTTTTCTGGGCCGTGCCTCCTGGGTTCATGGGCATGTCGGGAGGCGTGGTGTTTCCTGAATGTACTGGTGTGGACTCGGTCGAGTTGCCTGACTTCCGGTGTCTTGGCAGTCCAGGAAGTCAGGCGTTAAGGTGCTGGCCGGCTGCATGACGCGTTTTGATGTTCCTTTATCTGCAGCCAAATGGGGTGAGTACTTCATAGTGGTTTTTGGTGGCCTTGCTTTCCAGGGCATCCATGATTTCCGTGGTGCTGTGGCTTGGTTGTTGGTGTGCCCCTGATCCTGGTTCTTTTTCCTGGACTGTGCTTCTGTTGGATATTGGTGTTTGCAGAGATGGGCAAACAGTCCAGGAAAGCGCAAACATGTGGAGCGCTCCTCCTTTTCATCTTCTGGATCTTCTTCTTCCTCGCCTTTTCCAGCACGGTCTAAGCGCTGCAGGGAGGGGATGATGCTAGAATTAACAGGCTGATTAATGAGACTTTGCAGGAGATGGGGGTGGGGGGAGGGTCCCGGCCCAAGAGTTCTTACTCGGTTCAGCCATCTCATTCTTCTGATTCTGAGGAGGATTTGATGGGGGTGAGGAGCACAAGGGGAAGTACATTGTTATGGACATGTTACTGGACTTGCTAAAACATGTCAAGTCTAACATGGGTTTTCCTGGCTAGGAGGCTCCCAGCATGTTGGGTGGTTTGTTGCTGTGCCAGTTTCATAGTACAGCAGCGGTGGATGTGCCTGTCCATCTCTACATCCATGAGGTGTTGAAGTGGGAGTGGAAGGACACTGATCGGATTGTGCTTCCCTGTTTCATGGCCAAGCTGTATCCTCTTCAGGACATGTCTAAGGACTTGGCAGACTCCATCCCGATTGATTCTTTTGTTGCTAGTCTGGTGGATCGGACTTCGTTGGCTGAGGATGCGGTTATTAGGGATCCACTGGATAAGAAAGTGGATGCTTCCCTTAGAAAAGTTTATTTAGAATCCCATCTGGCTCTGTGTGATGTGATTTATGGAACTTACATTGCGCGGTCCTTATTTCTGATATCAAAGCTCTGTATCAGTCCCTGGATGATACGTCTGACTGTTCTGGACTTTTGGAACATATCGACTGGCAAGTGGAGTTTCTTTCAGATGTGTCCTTTGATGTTGTGCGGGCCTCAGCTCTTTCTGGGGGGCTGGTGTGGCGGCTCCCGCAATCTGGTTTTAAAGGATTGGAAGACTGATTCCGCTCAGAAGGCTTCTGCCCTGCGCTTGCCTTTCCTGGGGACTATGATATTTGGGAGGAGTTGGAGGACAGGTTGCACAAGCTTTTTAAGGAGAAAAGGCACATTTCTTCTTTTATGCAGTCATCCACTGCTGCTTGTCCTTCTAAACCTTTCATCAGCCCTCTCGGAGGCAGTTTTCTAGAGGTCATGGGAGATTTTCTTCTTGCAGGGGTCGAGACAGGAAAGCAAAGTCTGTCCGACCTAAACCTCGTTCCTGACTATATGGCACCGATCCAGGATTGTTGGTCGGAGGACGGCGTCAGCTCTTTCTTCCAGCCTGGTTGCAGTCGTGTTCAGTTATGTGGGGGCTGGACATTGGGCACCTGGGGTACCGCATCGAGTTCTTAGAGACTCCTCCAGATTCAGGGGTTTGTCTGACTCCTTGGCCATCCTGTCGTAACAAGCGGGCCGAGTTGTCCCTGGGAATCGAATCCCTCTTGGCCAAGGGGGCAATTCAGGAGGCACCTCATCTAGAGATGGGGAAGGGCTTTTATTCTCTGATATTTCGTGTACCCAAGGTGACAGGGGGTTCTGTCTGGTGCTGGGCTTGAAGACACTGAACAAGTTTGTGGTTCGTCTGCCTTTCAAGATGGAGACTCTTCAGAGGGTGATTCCGTTGGTTCTCCCGGGTCATTTCTTGTGCACCCTAGATCAGCAGGATGCTTACTGTCATGTCCCAGTTCACCCCAGCTCTCGCAGGTTCCTGAGGTTTTGCCTTCGGGCCGTCATTATCAGTTTTGGGTCCTACCCTTTGGCCTGCGGTCTGCCCCCAGGATGTTCACCAAGGTTGTGGCGCTTTTGGTGCCCTCATTTAATCTTCAGGGTGTCCTCATCTACCCATATCTCGATGATTGGCTGATCCATGCTCCATCTCGGGATCAGTTGTTGGTGGCTCGGGAGTTGGTGTGTTCTGTGTTGCCGGCTCATGGGTTTCTGCTGAACCTTCCCAAGTGTCAACTGGAGCCCTCTCAGGACTTGACTTTTATCGGGGTTGCTTTTGCACCGATCTGAACAGGGTGTTCCTGTCTGTCTCCCGGGCGGTGACCTTGGGTTCCCTTTCTCTGCGTTTCTTCAGGGGTGTCTCCTTCTTGGTTCAGCTCTGGTTGCAGCTTCTGGGTCTCATGGCAGGGGTTGTGTTCATGGTGCCTTGGGCACGGTTTTATCCCAGGCCTTTGTGGGTGCATCTGTTGGCCTGTTGGAATTTTTGTCATGGAATCTGACTCTTATGGTTCTGGTGTCTCCTTCCATCCTCCCTGCCCTGTGCTGGTGGACTGTCGGCAAATCTTTCCAGGGGTCTGCCGTTGCAGACCTCTCCTCCAGCGGTCCTGACTACAGATGCCAGTGCTTTTGGTTGGGGGCCACGTTGGAGTCTTGCTCGCTTCAGGGTCGTTGGTGTCTTCTGGAGGCAAAGGAGCTCCTCCAATTGACGAGTGTTGACAGCTGTTTCCAGCGCTGTCATAGGGTTCCGCAGTCTGTTGTTGGGTCACAATATGGTGGTGTGTTCCGACAACATGGTGACAGTGGCCTCCCTGAATCATCAAGGAGGGATCAGGTCCAAGTCTCTGAATGTGGTGGTGGTTCCCTTGTTTTGTTGGGTGGAGGGCCACTAGTTGTCTCTGGCGGCTGTTCACATCGGGGGCAGACAATGGGGTGGCAGATGCCCTCAGTTGTTATTTTCTTGCCTCCCAGGAGTTTTCTCTGACTCTGGAGGTCTTTCGGCTTGTGTGCAGGAGGTTTGGCCTTCCCTTTCTCAACCTATCTGCTTCCCGGCACAATGCTCAGCTGCCTCAATTTTGTTCCCGTGTCCGTCAGGAGGGGGCGTAGGAGGTGGATGCTCTGACCATTCCATGGCCATAACGCCTGTTGTATGCCTTCCTGCCCCTTGCACTGATCCCCCGGTTTCTGGCTTGCCTGGTGCAGGAGTCTCAGGATATGGTGGTGGTGGTACCGGTACCCTTTTGGCCTCGTCGGTCTTGGTTCCCCACTATGTGCTGTTGTGGTTTGGGGCTGTGGTTGAGCCCCTGTTTTCAGTGTCCTCTGCGGTCGGGTCTGATGTTGCCTCTCCTGTGGCTACGGATGTCGGTGTGGAGGCTGAGAGGCAGGGGTGGTGGCGTCGGGGTTTCCCGGAGCATTTAGCCTTGGCTCTCCAGCAGTCTTGGAAGCCTTCAACCCTCAAATCCTATGGGCGGCATTGGTGGAATTTCCAGGGGTGGTATCGTGCTCTGGAGTTGCCCCCTGGGTTGTTCCCTGCCAGGAGTGCTGCAGCTTCTCTGGGAGGGGTTTGAGAAGCGTTTATCTTTTTCCACTTTGCTAGATCAGTGGGCCATGATTAAGGTGTTTCGTTCTGATGGAGCAGGGTAAACAAAATAATTTGTACCCCTTGGAAATTAATGATCTCTTAATAATTTAATAATACTAACTGTTTGAAAATGCATGTACTAACCAACAAATGCACCCTTTTTTAGTAAACACTATATATGGGTAACATGCAGATTTGTGCAAAATCTAATCTATTTACAAATGTGAAGTTAATTAACTTTAGTATTATGATTGCGTACTAATTAGAGTGAAATTACATGATTTATGTTACGTAGTAGATTTGTATTGTGACAAAGAATGCAGATGGTAAGTAAAATGGCTTTAAATGTCGCTTCTGCTAGGTAAAACCTAACACGGGTCTTTAGAATGGCGGGTGGTAAACAGAAAGGCTTATTTTCTCTGTTTTAATTTTGGTTGTGTTTGTTCTTATGATAGTTCGTTCAGGCCTGTTAGGCCATGCTTCGAAAATGGCTGCTGGAGAGGATGAGATCACGTGAAACGGCTAAGATGGCCTCTGCGCAGAAGCAATAAAGAAAATCAAGTCACGTGAATGCGGCCTGTGCCCGGAGTGAGAGATGTCAAGGTCGAACTGACCTACAATAAGGAGTGTGCCAAAAAGATTCAGCATGTATTCGTGGAAATAGATGGGAAAGAACTGAGGGGCATATTAACAACGGCCAGCGATAATTATCGCTGGCCGTGCTTAGCGTGAGGAATCCTATCGCCGGCTATCGCTGGAAATTATCGCCATGCTAGCGCTGTATTAACAACGCTTAGCGCAAAGGCGATAATTTTCCAGTGATAGCGATGTTTTCCATGGAACATCGCTGGTTTTCCAGCGATGTCCCATGGAAAACGGCGATATACTGGCTGATAGGGCCTGTGGTCTTAGCCACACAATCCACCCCCATGTTAGGTATGCCTTAGTCAGGAATTTAGCAGACGTTAAATTCCTGCGTTAAGGCATACTTAACGTAATTTAAAATATCGCTAACCCACGTTGCTAATATGGCGATACCTGGGTTAGCGATATTTCCCTTGTTGTTTTCACAGGCACGCCCCCTTTGCATCTCATTAGCGATGCGATGGGAGGCGTGCAGAAAACGGACGCTAAGTCAGGAATCACGCGCTAGCGTGTCCTTGTTAATTCGGCGATAAAATTATCGCCGCTTTTCGTCCGAAAACGGACGCTAAAGCGGCGATAATTCATTAACGCCGCCTTGTTAATATGCCCCTGAGTGACAATGGATGAACCAAATTGTGACCATCAAAGATCGCTACAAAATGAATGGACAAGTTGGACTTCTTTTGACCCCAGAGTCATGAGACTCATTGTATGTTTTACTGTCCCTAAACCAGTTTGAACAAGGAGGGCGATGAGGTGACCATCACCACCCCTCAAATGGACCAATTAGCATGATTCTTGCCCCGAAGGATTGCAACTTTTTGTGTAGTAAGCCAGAGAATAGGGTATAAGAGTCTGCTCTTATGTGGGGTGGGTCGCTGCTGTTGATGCTGCTGCTGCTGCTGTTGGTGTTTTCCTGCCATGCCGCTTCTTTATTTTTCATTTTTCCACCTCGATACTGCGAAAGACTCTGTCATTTTTGGACTTTGAACTTGAATGGGGATGGAACGACATCGTTGCGGGAATTCTGCCCGGGAGGTGCGTCCGAGGAGGTTAGCGGGACAGTCAGTCAGTTTGGGAGTTCTATTCTGTGATCTGCGGTTTATCTTCTTTGGTGAACCATTCCTGTCAGCGTCCTATGACCATGGGTAATGCATAAATTTCCATTTTTTCATGAAACTTTTCTTAAATGTTTATTGATATATTAAATGTGTTTGATTAATAAAGAATTTCACCTATTTGATTGAAACTTTAGATAAAAATATATTCTAACTTAAAATGAGTCTGTGGTTCTTTAGAACATTATGATTTATAATGTTAAAAGGTTTTAATCGTGATTGAGCTGGTCTTAATCACCATCAACTTATTCTACTAGTTGGTCCATCGACCAAAGAGCGGAGTACCTTGATGTTTAGAATCAACAGGATCAAAGGTTAATGCATATAATGTATGAATTATTATTCTGTCAAATTTAACAAGGTATCCCGTTCGTCCAGCAGCACATTCTCCTTAGCGTGAAATCCAGTGATTGAATGAATGTATGTTATGCGGTGTCATGGGCCCCACCGACATAAGGTTTAATGGACAATAGGTTGCATAAATGTTATTTCCTGGATTAGTGTCCTAAGGAGAAATTTATATTAGCCGCGCTGGATCAGATTTCTTGGTAGCAGAGTTATGGTTTCTATAGATTAGTTTGGTGAGTTTTGATTACTGATTTATTGATTTTTCATGTCTAACACTTTATGTCGAGTTTGTATTATGTTATGTGTAAGTCGAAATCTTGAAGCTTCCGGGAAGTAGGAAGTGGACACGTGTGGCAAGAGAAGTCACACGGAATTGTGCATTGTCTGATTTTTCAAATTGGTGATAACACAGGATTGTGTTATGTTAGGGACATTTCATGTATGAAATTGCGATTGAGTGAAAAAGCAACAGGTTTTCTTGTGAAACTCTGGCCTTAATTCTCAGGAGCAGTGTAGTCTCCACATGTGTTTTATCCCCAGAGAAACAGGTTCACCCCTTGCTTGAGAGAAGGGTAAGGTAGAGAGAAGTGCTACACTTATCGAGCGAAACAGTATTCTTGCAAGTTAGAGCAAACTATTTCTTTGTTTAGCGAAAACAGACAATGGCAATGTGTGTTACGTCGTAACTAATAAATTTTGTTGAGAAGAGAAGGTAAAAAAACCGCCGATAATTTTTGTAAAGGAGGGGTCAGTAAAGAAAGGAGTAGAACTGACGTCAACAGAGACCGCGCTGGTATTGGCCAGTTGTGGAAGAGCGAAGAGCTTCTTGATTGGTGCGCTAGTGTAAAGATGCGCTGGTATTGGTTAGTGTGAGAGTGACGTAGAGCTTTCGGATTGGTGCGTTGGTGTGAGACGCGCTGGGATAGGTCCGAATAGCCGAGCAGTAGAAAGAACAGAGTGGTGAAGAATTTTCGTGTATTTGTTTTGAGAAAAAGAACAGTGCAACATGGCTTATTATGAGTATGGTAGAGAGAAACCGTCATGGTTTGCGAAGATTAAAAACTTTTTCAAGAAAGACAAGAAGGTTGTGACTAGGGAAGGAGAAGTACTTCCTCCGCCGAAAACGCCAGCCTCTCATATGATGTTGAAATATGGCTATCATACATGTATTTGGTTGGAAAATTGGGCGAAATATACCCAAAGCGATGGAGTATTGGCATTTCCAGAAAATGGTTCGTTTAGCACAGCTGTACTTTGAAATTTGAGAGAAAAGATGATGAAACTTGAACCGAGACCTAGACCAACACAGTTCGAAGCTTTAGGTGAATGGGAAGATGAGATGTATGAAAGGGAAAGAGACAGAGGTGCAAAGAATTATAGTTTAGTCCATGGAAGAGTATGGGGATTGAATCATGAAGACCGGATGAGACGATGGCGGTATGCTAACATGACGGATGGTTTGTTTCCTGTCAGAACAGTTGACGAGGTTACAGGGAGAAAGTGTACAGAGAAAAAGAAGCATGCAGTACCAGAAAGGTATGGGTATGGAGTTAGCGACACAGAGGATGAGTTGCTGGAGGACATTTTAAATAAAAGACCCCCTTCATATCAACAGAATTCTGCGGTGGTGACTCCAAATGCACCGCTAATGAAAACTGTAAGAAATCAAAGCCCTGAATGAAATTCTGAAATAAATAGGTCAATTGATAAATTAGAAACACCACAGAATGTGAAGCATGATAATGGTAATACAACTGAATTAGCCAGAACCACAAGAGAGTTGACTGAAAAGATAAGAGAACTAACAAAGAATATGGAAGCATTGACTGTGCCAGTGACGATAGGGCCAGTAATTCCGGTATTTGAAAATCAAAGAATAGATGAGCATTCCCTGACAATTCCATTGAACTCTAGTATGCAAAAAATGAGAGAAGGGATAATTCCAGAAAATAGAGAGACAAGAGATTGTGTTGGCTCATGTAGGTCGAGTCCACCTACAAATTTGACAATTAATGAGAGTCAGATAAATAGGATTCCTATGGGAACCGAGTCAGCAACTGAGACCCCAGAAAGAAGTGCAAATTGGGCAGAGATAAATAAAACCCCTGTGGGTCTGACTGCAGAAGAATTACATGAGTGGGTGAGGAACTTACAGAAGAAAGATGTTGAACCACAACCTTTGGATGTGATTAGATTAAAAATAGATATGGAAGAATTGATTCTAGGGACTATTGGTACAGATCGATTGAAGTCCTACCAAGATGACGAGTTAATGTTCATGTGTAAAACCGTTACTTGGAGAGCTAGGAACTTGCATGAAGAATTGCAAGAAACAGCAAATGAACTAGGAGTAGAGTTTGGAAAAATCAGAGGATTGCAGAAACCGTACAGGGTAGACTTTATTGAAAAGGATATAGAAAATCTGAACACTTCAGGACGATTAACACAGATAAAGGAACTGATTGTGTTATTGAGAAAATGGGGAGATGTGGACAGGTGGAGAAGCAGGTGGATAAGAAGAAAGGAGGGAACGACCGATAAAGCTTCATTGGCTTTTCCGTTAAAGGAGAAAGAACCGATAGTAATGGAATATCCATTGAGGGAAACTCCAGGTGGAAGCTATGTACATGTCCCATGGTCCAGACAAGATATATTGTCATTTACAAATGAGTTTCCAAGATTGAGAGAGAAACCCGTAGAATGGTATAGACAGGTAGAAAGGTTTGTAAAGGTTTCAAAGGTGTTGTGGGAAGATTTGGATGGATTGTTTGAAATTGTTGTACCAGCAGATTTATGGACAGAATGTAAGATTACAATTGACTGGCCGAAGGAAGAATATCCTAGAGATGCAAAAACTGGAGCCCTAGGTTCAGAAGTAATGAGAAAATATGAACAAGCCATCACGTTTCTGAAAAATAAAATCCCACCCAAAAAACGGACTGGGTAAAGATTGATAGAACAACTCAGGAGAGTAAGGAATCTGTACATGCCTACTATGAGAGACTGCTTTTGGTCTTTAAACAGTATAGTGGTTATGAGAACTTGAGTGAAAAAGACATGAGTCATTTTGTGTATAGATTTGTATATGGCTTGAAACCTGAAATAAGTGAATTGATTAAGCAGCATATGTTGTGTTGGCAGAATAGCACAGTAGATGAAGTATTAAGGTATGCAAAATATTGTAGTGATGATATTGAGTGTAGACAGCGTAAACTCAAAGAAAAGGCGATGTGGGCACAAGTAAAGGTTGCAGAAAAACAAGAAGCTCAGATGAATAATCAGTCTAGTGATGCAGGGCAGACTAAATCCAAACCGAATATAGGTAAAGGAAAAGGTCAAATGAGTATAGAAGAGGCCAAAAAGAAATGGCCATGTCACAATTGCGGAAAATTAGGACATTGGAGAAACGAGTGTAAATTTCCACCAAAGGCTAATACAGAAAATCAACCATTAAATCCACAGGTGCAGAATGAGGTGAGTTACCAGCAGCTGCAACAGCCGCAGGTAGTTACTCAACAGTGTCAGGTGCCGCAACCACCTCTTCCAAAGAGTGTAAATCCTCAGAGATACAGTACAGAGGCAGGATTCTACGGAGGAGAGCAGGTAACAAAATTGCTGCGCGCAGCTGCAGTGTCGCAGTATTGGTTACGGCAGGATGGAGATGAATCGGATGAAAGCTTAAGACGGTGCCTAGGAGAGGAAGAAGAGTGCGTGCTTGGCGCAACTCTAGAGGTAGATCAGTCAGGTCCATTTGTGGATAGAAAGGTGAATGGTGTAAATGTTACATTCCTTGTGGACACTGGAGCTACCCGTTCTACTGTTAGATCAGTGGAAATTCCAAACCTTCCTTTCTCAGGAGAATATATCCAAGTTGTAGGTGTTTCAAACAGGCAGATTAAAACCCCTCTTACAAAACCAGTAGAGGTGAAAGTTGGACCACTCAAAGAGATGCATCGTTTTGTGGTTTGTGATTGCAGTCCTGTAAATTTGTTAGGACGCGATCTACTTTGTAAAATGAATTGCACCATCTACTGTACCCCAGATGGTATTGCTTTCCAGACACCAGATGAGGATGTCCTGTGTAAAATGACAATGGCAGAACTAGAACCAGGAGGGAATGACATGTTTCCTGTGTTTGATGCAGAGAAAATCCCTATTGAATTGAAAGGAATAGTCCGGTCTGATGTATGGGATTTCACAGGCGAAGATATTGGACTAATGAGAGGAGTTGATCCTGTAAAAATTACTGTAAGGGAAGGAACAAATTACCCAAATACTCCACAGTACAAATTATCGCCAGAAATTATTGAAGGAATAACACATGTAGTTAATAAGACGATTGAACAAGGAATTTTGAGAGAAATAAGGGGTAGCCCATGTAATTCTCCTATAATGGGATTGAAAAAGCCGAATGGAGCATATAGGATAGTGCAAGACTTGAGAAAGGTAAATAAGATTGTTATTCCTTGCTGCCCAATTGTGCCAAACCCAGCTGTAATACTGTATCAGATTCCACATGATGCAGAATGGTACACAGTTATTGATTTGTGCCATGCATTCTTTTCTATTCCATTGCACCCTGACAGCCAGCCATTATTTGCGTTCCGGTTCGGCGAGCGTATTTTGGCATGGTGCCGAATTCCTCAAGGGTATACTGAAAGCCCCTCAATCTTTAATCAGATCCTAAAGAAATCATTGGAAGATTTAAAAATGCCTGAAAAATCTGTGATGGTCCAGTATATTGATGACCTATTGGTGGCATCAAAGACCAAAGAAGCATGTGTTACGGACACAATTGCTTTATTAAATCATTTGGCAGAAGGAGGACACAAGGTGTCTCCGTCAAAACTGCAATTTTGTCAACAGGAGGTACAGTATCTAGGTCATAAGATTGAGAAAGGGATGCGAAAGGTGACGACAGAAAGAATAAGGATTATCCAAGGAATGAGAGCCCCAATGACGCAGAGAGAGGTGAGAATGTTTTTTGGTTGGTTATTGTCGACAGTGGATAAGTGGATTTTCATTAATTGCGAAACCTTTACAGCGATTGACAAAGAGGGATGTCAAAGATCCGATTGAGTTGGATGAGGAGGAAATGAAGGCTTTCAAGGAACTGAAAACAAGTTTGTGTGAGGCACCAGCATTGGGAATGCCTGATTATGAAAAAGAATTTGAGCTGTATTGTAGTGAGAGAGACGGATGTGCACTTTCAGTATTAGTGCAAAGGCATGGAAAAATGAGAAGACCAATAGCCTATTTTTCAGCTGTCCTAGACCCGGTAGCAAAGGCATTGCCTGGATGTCTGAAACCAGTAGCTGCTACTTGTGTGAGTCTGGAACAGAGCGAAGGCATTGTGATGGGATATCCTCTGAGAGTATATGTCCCACACTCCGTTAAAATCCTTCTGACTCGAACAAAAACCCAATTCATGACACATAGTCGGCTGACTAGGTATGAAAAAGTGATTTTGGGTGCAGACAATGTAACCATTGTGAGATGCACGAGTGTGAATCCCTCAACTTCATTGCCAGATGAAGTAAATGTAGAAGTCAAAGATGATGTTGATCATAAGTGTTTGGATGTGCTTGAATTTTGCACAAAGCCTCGCCCAGATGTCAGAGATGAACCCTTAAAAGAATCAGATTATGTGATGTTTGTGGACAGATCATGCCTGAGAACAAGTGAAGGAGTTTTAAGTGCTGCGTATGCTGTGTGTACGGTGGCAACCATAATGGAAGCATCCTGTTTGAGAGGAATACGTTCAGCCCAAGTGGCTGAACTGATTGCTCTGATTCGAGCATGCAAACTGGGAAAGAACTTCCGAATTACGGTGATCACCGATAGCCAGTATGGCTTCGGAGTGGTCCACGATTTTGGACAGATCTGATTCCTGACTTCTGCGGGATCTCCTGTTAGGAATGGTGAGTTTGTGAAGAAGTTGCTTGAGGCGATACAGCTACCTAAACAGATTGCAGTGGTAAAATGCGCTGTGCACAAAAATGGAACCGATTATATTGCAGTGGGTAACAAATTCGCTGATGAATTAGCTCAATATTGTGCCAGAAACATGGCCTCACTGAATAGGAGAAGGGAAAAAGAGAATGTTTCATGTCCCTTGCTGTTTACTAACACAGTTGAAACCTGGGATGAGGTAAAACAATTGCAAGAAGAAGCAGATGAAGAGGAGAAAGATGGTTGGATAAAAGCAGGCTGCAGACAAAGAGAGGGAGATGAAGTCTGGGTTTATAGAGATGAAAGACCAGTTATGCCTGATAGCATGATCTCTAATATGGCACGGATGTACCATAGGCAGGCACACATTGGTAGGGATGCCATGATCAGACTTTTCAGACAGACCTGGTACAACCCAAAATTTAGGGTTATAGCTGAAAGCCTTTGTCAAAGATGTCTTACATGCTAACAAATAAATCCTGGAAGGAAGACTGTAGTGAGTTTGGGAACAATAGGACGTGAAGGAGGTCCTTTTACCAGAATGCAACTAGATTTTATTGAAATGCCCCCAAGCAATCGATTGAGATATGTCCTTGTGGTCGTTTGTTGCTTTTCTCGTTGGGTGGAAGCCTATCCGACAAGAAGGAATGATGGAGTTACTGTGGCTAAGCTCCTACTGAGAGAATTCATTCCTAGATATGGCTTTCCAGTAACGATCGAAACAGATAGAGGAACACATTTCCAGAATGAAATAATCCAACTGATATGTGAAGCACTTGACATTCAACAAAAACTGCACTGTGCCTACAGACCAGAGGCTTCTGGAGTGGTACAGCAAGTAAATGGAACAATAAAGAATAGGTTGGGGAAAATGTGTCAAGCAACAGGACTCAAATGGCCCGATGCCCTGCCATTGGTGCTGATGAGCATCAGAAGCATACCTGACAGAAAAACAGGTCTGAGTCCTCATGAAATAATCATGGGACAGGCAATGAGACAAGCACATGTACCTGTCAACAAACTGCTGACTATAACTGATGATCTCGTATTGGACTATTGCAAAGGATTGGCTGATGTGGTGCATTCTGTGTTTCATCAGGTTGGACCAGATGCGACCATTCTTGAAAGAAAACCAGCTCATGATTTGAGTCCAGGACATCAAAGGCACCGGGGACGCCATCAAGCAGCCTCCGCTGCTGCCGTGAGGTGAACGGCCGAAATCCTGCATTCCTGGCCGTGAGGGGAACGGCCCAACATCAACGTCCAGCAGCCCTTGCGCCCTAGCGCCCGTGACGCTACTAACGCGCCTGGAGGCGCGATATAACCACTGCGGCACTCCTGCAGCGCGGGACATCAAAGGCACCGGGGACGCCATCAAGCAGCCTCCGCTGCTGCCGTGAGGTGAACGGCCGAAATCCTGCATTCCTGACCGTGAGGGGAATGGCCCAACTTCAACGTCCAGCAGCCCTTGCGCCCTAGCGCCCGTGACGCTACTAACGTGCCTGGAGGCGCGATATAACCACCACAGCACTCCCGCAGCGCGGGCGTGCCCGGGCCGCGCCCGGGCCAAGGGCAGGCCCGTCCGTGCCCGTCAGGGGCAGGAAGAGGCAGGGCTGGGCCACCCCCTTTTTGCTTGCTGATCCGGATGGGGTGCCGATGTTGAGACGTCTTGGAAACTAGCATGCACCCCGAAGGTACTGTTCACATCCCACTGTACTTGACTGAACGACCAACGCTACTACTGATACTCTTTGGTTGAAATAGTTGGCTTTACTTCCGATGTTGCAATAATTCCTCCTTTTGGTCGTCACACTAGAGTTAGCGCTCGTAAGGAAATACTACATTGAGACAAAGCTGTAGTACTGACGCTGGGTGTACTGTGTGTCGGAAGGGGGGACATTGTCAGACCAGGAGCGGTCAGCCATGGGTAAAAGAAAGCTACCTGGTGGTAGTGGGGATGGGGGAGGCTGGAGGAAACGGTTTAAATCGGGGTAGTAGGGGTAAAAAGGCAAGGAAACTCCAATTGCATTCAGGTAATTGTGTATTAGATCGAATTGATACTTTAATTGAGGAGTGTGAGGGCATTTTGGAGTCCGTACCAACTACACAGCCCTCTTGCATTACAACTCCCCCCAGTTTGTCCCCCCAGATAAATTCCACAACTACCGTCATCCCTGCAATGTTCCATAAAACACTAAAAAAGAAAGTGCCCGATAAGAAGGATGATGGAGAGGGGGTTAATGGGGACATAGCTATCATAAAACATATCGTTCCTGCGGTACATTGTTCAAATAGATTTCTGCCATTACTACCCATACCCGACAATGAAATAGGTGAAGAAGAAGGATCACAGATAATACAGATTACACAGACCTCTCTGTCAGGAAAAGGATGTAGGGACAGGCATGACTAGGGAGCACCAAGACATGGCACAGCAAGTTACTTTATTGAGGCAGGAAGTAGGATTAATGAGAAGTCAGATAGAGGAACTAATGGCGATGGTTAAGCTATTGACATCTCCACCAGCCCATACTGGGGAAGCGAGGGAGAGTATAAGTGCAGCAACCTATGGAACACCTAGGACTACACCGGTCACTGCCACCCAAGTAACAAACACCCCCACTAAAGGACCATTATCCAGATTGGGAGGGCCCAGGATTTATAATACGAGACCACCTCCACCAAAGTCTAGACCTACTCCATACCCCACTGCTAGTTGCATCGATAAGCCCTATAAAGCAGCGCTCATGGGGGCCCCGACACAGCATAACGAAAAAGTTGTAGCATACCCCATTCAGATAGAGGACGGGCAGAGACGCACGCAATTAGCACACCACATAGCAGACCAACCCAAAAGCCATAGAATTTTTATGGTGAATGTGCCAAAACTTGATGTAAGTAAAAGCATAGAAAATGAGGATTCCCTAATAAATAAAACCATTCACTGGATACGGCATGCCAGGGGATGCCGATCGGTAATAAGAGAAGATATAGCAAAAGCACGTAGGTTGTTCTCATTGGCTAACCATCTAGATTGCCTTGAGCTCACAATGACTAGGGCAGATCTAGCAGAGAATTTATGTGCTTTAGAGTTTCGCACCTGCCCGCCGGGTCGGTCAGCCATTCAGTTTAGACGCTCACCTCTGAGTAGTGAGAATGCTTGCCCTCACACCCACAAACTACTTAGCATGCAGGGAAGCTCTACCCTAGAAAATATAGACTGACTAGAGGCAGAAATGCCTTTAAGGCGGCACGAACATCAATTAGCTAACACTACCCAAAGGGATAGCACGACAGGTAGAGAACATCTAATTATAGAGGTAGGTCAAACCCCTGAAGCTGCATTCACGCCAAGTAGAGAAAACGATGGTCCAGGTCAGGAGGATAGCCCAATTTATGAGGCTCCGAGTGGTCATTTGGATTATTGCACAATACCTCTAAAGAAAACCCTGTTGTCCTGGAACATCGCAGGACTAGGTTCTAAACTGGGATCCCCAGAGTGGTATGCTTTCATTGAAGGTTTTGAGATTTGTCTCTTTCAAGAGACTTGGGCAGAAGTTCCTCTCTTTTGTGTGGGATATCTAAATTTTTACATCCCGGCCGCTAAAGGGGCCAAAGGGAGGCCATCAGGGGGCTTGACAATCTGGGTGAAGCAAGACCTAGGGCTAGACATCCAAGTACTCCAAACTTTTAACCAGCATATTCAGGCTCTCAGAGTGTGTAGGGGAACCAACGGGATTATGGATATTTTTAATATCTATGTGCGAGGTACCAGGGGGAATAAGTCAGGAGTTTTATCGGCTCTTGACGATCTCCTCGTTGGTACTGAGACAAACACAAATATTATTGTCGCAGGGGACCTGAACGCGACATTTGAGCCTTTATTGAGTGAGGAGGGTAATTTGTTAGAAGAGGAAGATACTAAGTGGGGTGTCCCAAAGTTGGAACTAGACCCAATAAAAAAGATGGATAGACGTGGTGATCCAAATTAACTCCTTGTGCATGGAGAAGGGACTACGGGCAGTTAATGGCCGTACACCGTCAGATAAAATGGGGTCTAAGACTTTTGATAACGGTTATAGCACTAGCAGGATAGACTATGTATTGGATAACCTAGCTCTCTGGCACGCCGTTAAAGATATGCGGGTTCATGATAGGTTGGAAAGCGATCATAATCCACTATGTGTGGACCTGGACTTAATAAGGTTTAAGGCTCCCCATGAACAAAGAGACATTTACTCCACCACCGATGTTGTTCCATCAAATTACCTAAGGCGCCTTAAATGGGTTAAGATAAGTGAGCTACCCGAAGTACTAGCCAGCATTGAAAAGGATATAGACTTCGCCATAACTGAGCTTCAGGACAGTCTAGAAAATCCAACGGCCCTAAAGCAATCCATTTGCATACACAACAAATTCTTTGGACAGTTACGTATGTATTTTATCAAAAAGGTTAGAACTAAAAAGGCAGCTATTCCTAAAATGCAGAAATGGTATAGCAAAGAATGTAAAAAAGCTTGTGCACTACTAGGGTTGGCTATTAAAGAAGGTATCCCCACAGCGGTTCGAGCAGCAAGGGCTACCTATCGGGGGGCACAGGTAAAGGCAAAGAAAGAGTGGGACAATGAAAGGAGGGAGGAACTTAAGGAGGCGTGTGTTAGGAGAAACCCCAAACAGTTCTGGAATGTCCACAAATGGGATAGAGGTGGACAGGCCTGCCAGCCCCAAAATCATGTCTCACAGTCGGAGTGGGTAACCTATTTTAAACCACAATATGCCGCAAACGGGTATGAAAAAGAGGGCGGGATTGTCAAAGTTTTTTACCAGGAGGCAGTCTTTAGTAAAGCAGACGTCGAGGTGGCACTGAAAACTATTATGGCTGATCAGGCGCCTGGCCAGGATGAAATACCAGGGGATGTATTCCTGTATGATAAAGAGAGATGGTGTAAGTATATCCATTTATTGACAAACGCCATAGCTCAGGGTGCGCCGGTCCCAGACTCCTGGAAAGGAGCAGAAATCATACCAGTTTTTAAGAAAGGGGACAAAGCTTGCCCAGGAAATTATAGGCCAATCAGCCTAATAGACTCTTTGCAAAAGGTAATGGGCTTGTTGGTGCTCAACAAAGTTCAAGACTGGATTGATGAACTTAGCATACTATCGCCATTACAAGCAGGGTTTCGAGCCTACACTAGTACAATCGACCAAGTGTTTAGGTTCACTCTGCTTTGTTGGAAAACGGTAACCCTGGTTAAGGGTAGCTTGTACGCCGTCTTTGTTGACCTTAGGTCGGCATTTGACCTTGTACCCCGAGCTAGACTTTGGCAGACATTACAAGAAATGGGGCTACCACTAGACCTGTTGACACTTATCATTAGGATGCATGAGGGCAATATGGCTAAGATCCGCTGGGGCATGCAGGGAGAAGTTACGGAATCTTTCCCGGTAGAGAAGGGAGTGCGACAAGGATGTGTGATGACCCCGACACTATTTTCCTTATACATCAATGGAATAGTAAACTGTATGAGGTCAACCCCCACGGACGCCCCGTCACTAGCAGGTGAAAAAGTCCCCATACTAATGTTTGCGGATGACACATTGATCATTTCCAAGACACTGAGTGGACTCCAGAGAGCTTTAACAATTTTTGAGGAGTTCTGCTCGAGGAGTGGTCTGGAGGTCAATGTGTCTAAAACAAAATTGATGACCTTTAATCCGCATAGGCCCTTCAAGGGGGGCATAAAAATGAACAACCTTCTACTTGAGCAAGTCAAGGAGTTCACTTACCTAGAGGTAAACATCCAGGAGGGGCTAAACTGGGCACACCAGGTCGATATAGCATCCCTAAAACACAGCCAACTTGCAGGGGTATTGCAAAAGGAATATAACACCTCATTCTCTAAGATAATCAGCCCGACAATAGAGATTTATAATATGAAAGTCATCAGCTCTTCTTTATATGGGGCAGAGCTTTGGGGGCATGAGAATTTAGTTAAGCTCACATTATCTGAAAACAAGTTTTTTAGAAACATTACCAATCTGCCACAGAGTACTCCGACACGTCCATTGTTGAACGATCTTGGTAGAAAGTCAATCGCAGACACTGCTAAATTACGTCTTCTTTTATACTGGCATAGACTCTGGTCCACCCCAGAGCTCTCAGACTATGCGGCTGGTTTTCTTGATATAATAAGAATTGACACATCGCACCAAATAAAATGGTTGAGAGAGATTAGAGCTATCGTAGCGAATATTGGTATGTATTCCTTGTGGGTGGACCCAATGAACACCACTTTTCCACCCAAAAAGATCCTGAAGGCCAGATATTAGGAATCGGTCCAGCTTAATATTGTGAGAAGTTGTGAGTCTACTTCTCTAACAGGGCTATTTCTGGTATGTAAACCTATTCCTAGGCTGGAAAAATATTGGGATTTTATTACAAAGCCCCACGAGCGGAAACTTTACTTCCAGTTTAGGGTGGGTACACTGCCATTAAGAGTTTTTACAAGTAAATGGTCCAAACATAGCAATGACTTGTGCCTGGTATGCCAGTATGGCAAGGAATCACTGGCCCATCTATTGTTTGAATGTACAGGATATATTGTTCCACGCCGTGTCTGGTTGACACCAATTTGTAGGCTCTTGGGAACAAGAAGGGCCAGTGAAGCTGAAAGAATCCTAAAAACCGACATAACAGAAGTGATTGTCATAGCAATGGCGAAATTCCTGGGATGGGCGTGGGCAATAAGAGCACGTCACCAGGATTAGGCATTAGATTAAATGAGATTATGTCATGCTGTACAGTATTTTTCTTTTGTGGGAATAATTGCCGTTTTTTAATAACCACCTCGCTCCGAAATCTGAAGACCGTATTATGAATTACTACAAAGTTTTATCATAATAACTTTTATTGTATTTTATATTTGTACATAGTGATTTTATGATAATTGTATTTATACATTCATTTGGGCGTGTTCCACTTTTGACATGATGCTTAATGAAATGATTATAGATGTTTTATGAATTGTTGTAGATGTATTTTTGTGTGCTTTTATGACTTAACACGTCGAATAAAGCTTTTTGGAATGGAGTCCAGGAGACTGGGTCCGCATTAAAGTCCACAGAAGAAGAAACTGCTTGGTTCCTCGCTGGGATAAGCCACGTCAAGTGATCCTGGTGACAACAACTGCTGTAAAGTGTGCAGGTGTGAAAAATTGGGTTCATGCCAGTCATACCATCAGAGTTCCAGATCCTGAAGCTCGACCTGTAAGTCGACATCTGGAAATATCAGATACAAGCTCAGCATCTGAAGCAGAAGCTGAAACGAACAGAGTTCCAGATCTTGAAGCTCGACCTGTAAGTCGACATCTGGAAGAATCAGGTACCAGTTTGACAACTGAAGAAGAAACTGAAACGATCAGAGTTCCAGATCTTGAAGCTCGACCTGTAAGTCGACATCTGGAAATATCGGATACCAGTTCGGCATCTGAAACAGACCAACCTGAATCGGGTGAAAGACAAAAGGAAAAATCAGGAAACAAAAGAACTGATATTGAAACCGGAGAAACCGAACCAAGAGACAGCGACAGTGAACAGCCAAGTACAAGTTTTGGGAAAATTCCTCCAGAGATCATTGAGATAACTGAAGAAAATTTAGATTCAGATAGAGAGATTGGGGAAAGTGCGGAAGAAAAACGAGGAGTAGTAGGGTCAGAACTACAAACAGAAGAAACACAGGGAAATTTAGATTCAGACAGAGAGATTGGGGAAAGTGCGGAAGACAAACGAGGAGGGTTAGAATCAAATTTTCAAACAGAAGAATCACAAGAAGATTCGGATTCAGACAAAGAAACTGAGATCATAAAGTTCAAAGTTAGACGAAGTGAAGTGAGATCTGAGACAGAATCTGAAGAAAGTGAAGAAGAAAGAAAGCAAAGAATAGGACCAAGAAAGAGAACTTGGAGAGCAGAACGAGAAGAAAAAGAAAGCGAACTGAAAAGGCCAAGAAAAGGAGACAATTGGCCCAACGAAATTAAAAGGCCGAGATATAAAATAATAAATTTGAACAAAGATAATGCGGAACAAGTAAATGAAATAACAAGTCAGAAAGGACAAAGAAAACCAAGTGAAAGACAGTTGAAGAGACCAAAAAGAGTGAAGAGACCCAACTTGAAATATAAGTCACCTGAATGGCTATACATAGCATTGACCGACATTAAAGAAGTGGATAGCAGTCACGAAATCCCAGACAAAGACTGTGAACAAATGGGTGAGAGTGAATTGCACCAAACTTGAAAGACAAAGAAAGAAAACCGGACTGGACACCTAAACTGAAAAGACAAGAAAAAGTTCTGAAAAGAACTGAAGAGAGCACCAAAAGAGACTGATTAAAGGGTAGAGTGGCTGAAAATCATTCTGAGGTGTGGAAACACATTTCTGTGCATATATATATATATATATATATATATATATATAGCTAGATAGTATTACAACATGGTAGACACTGAGAATAGAAAATCTAGATGTGAGTTTTTACGTAGATGGTGTAGAATGTGTTTTTATTGTACAGGTTTGCTAATGCTTATCTGGTTTATTTTAGCAATAATAATTTCACTTAGGTTAGTTGTAGAAAATACATCTGTAATAGTGAATGACACGAATAATGACAAGAAAGCTAACATAAAGAACACTGCAACATTAGTAGATAGTACTGATTTTCATAGGGATAAGTCAATAACTGATTTCTCCAAGAATGTCTTCACGAAACTTTTATACGAATATGTGGAGACAATGGATGTGAGAGATTGTTATGTCTGTATGCAGTTACCTGCGTCTGAAACAGAAGGTGTGACATATCATCACCTTCCTTTGATGTATGGGATAACTTGTAGCATTTTACCTAGCCTATTTTATAAAACAGGTAGATTAGAATATTACGACACTGACATAGATGCTGTTTTTGCTAAAGTTCCCGTAATCCCTCAATTAAATAAGGTAAAAGTTGCAAAGGTTTTTGGAGAGTTTTTCTTAGAAAATAAAGAATTAACAGAGTATACATTTAGACACAATCTTACTTGTGAGTTAAAGAAAGAAGAAAAGATTTTCTTGGACATGGTAGAGGACAGAAGAGTTAAGTTTTAAAGAAAGGTAGCAGGAGAAAAGACAAAAACCCCACCTTGGGCGTTTGAAGAGAGAAGTTACGACAAAGGTGAAACAAATGCAGCTATGGTTTTGGATTGGCTCCAACAGGGAAAATTGGGTATTAGTAGAGGTAACACTATGTATGATAACTATTTCGTGGGTTCTAGTGAGTGCCGAGATACATACAAAATTCTAGGGGGATGGGGATTTAAAGGAGGAAAAGATCCAGTATTTCCAGGGATCTATTATATTTGCGGAAATAGAGCTTATTATAGGTTGTTGGACCATTGGTACAAGTTATTTAGGCCTGGTCTTTCCGAAAAATTTTCATGTGGAAAGAGGAACAAAAGGAATTCATGAGATAGGTAAAACATTAACACGTAGGAGGAGGGAAAGCTTCTCAGAAATAGTAGGTTATATTTTTGGAGCATTGATACCAGCAGTGGGTATATCTTTGAATGCATACAAGATTCGGAAATTGTCTACAGTAGTAGATCGTTTATCAACGAATACTGCTGGAGGGTTCTTGATGGTAAATACCGAAATGGTTGCCATGAGAGCTATGGTGATGCAAAATCGACTTGCCCTTGACATTCTTTTGGCAAAAGAGGGTGGAGTCTGTGGAATGCTGAAGGTACAACATTGTTGCACTTACATTCCAGACAAAAGTGAGAATATAAAGAAGTATATAAAGAACATTACTGATTTGCACAAAGAAATTGCCCCACTGGAGGTTGAAGGTGTTTGGGAGAGACTTGGTAAGAGTTTTTCCTCAATGAAGAAATGGTTCACAGAAATAGGTAGTTCTCTTATTGGGAAAATACTAATACCAGTCACAGTGATAATAATAGTAATGCTATTATTGAGATTAGCATATGTGTGTATTAAAAGAAGAAAAAGACAAAATAGAGTAAAAAGAGAAAATGAGAAAAATAAAGAAAGAGAAAGGGAGATGGGAGAGATAGAACTGGAAGAGTTAAAAGAGAACATGTACAAACGGTCTAAAAGACAAGATGAGAAAAACACAGTTGTATAAACTACCAAAAAAGCAAGGGGACAAGAAACATTTATCTGATAAATTGTAGGGATAGGTTTTTGTGGTGATGTTAAAAATCACCAAAGGGGGGAATTGATGGAGCAGGGTAAAGAAAATAATTTGTACCCCTTGGAAATTGATGACCTCTTAATAATTTAATAATACTAACTGTTTGAAAATGCATGTACTAACCAACAAATGCACCATTTTTTAGTAAACACTATATATGGGTAACATGCAGATTTGTGCAAAATCTAATCTATTTACAAATGTGAAGTTAATTAACTTTAGTATTATGATTGCGTACTAATTAGAGTGAAATTGCATGATTTATGTTACGTAGTAGATTTGTATTGTGGCAAAGAATGCAGATGGTAAGTAAAATGGCTTTAAATGTCGCTTCTGCTAGGTAACACCTAACACGGGTCTTTAGAATGGCGCGTGGTAAACAGAAAGGCTTATTTTCTCTGTTTTAATTTTGGTTGTGTTTGTTCTTATGATAGTTCGTTCGGGCCTGTTAGGCCATGCTTCGAAAATGGCTGCTGGAGAGGATGAGATCACGTGAAATGGCTAAGATGGCCTCTGCGCAGAAGCAATAAAGAAAATCAAGTCACTTGAATGCGGCCTGTGCCCGGAGTGAGAGATGTCAAGGTCGAACTGACCTACAATAAGGAGTGTGCCAAAAAGATTCAGCATGTATTCGTGGGAATAGATGGGAAAGAACCGAGTGACAATGGACGAACCAAATTGTGACCATCAAAGATCGCTACAAAATGAATGGACAAGTTGGACTGCTTTTGACCCCAGAGTCATGAGACTCATTGTATGTTTTACTGTCCCTAAACCAGTTTGAACAAGGAGGGCGATGAGGTGACCATCACCACCCCTCAAATGGATCAATTAGCGTGATTCTTGCCCCTAAGGATTGCAACTTTTTGTGTAGTAAGCCAGAGAATAGGGTATAAGAGAGTCTGCTCTTATGTGGGGTGGGTCGCTGCTGTTGATGCTGCTGGTGTTTTCCTGCCATGCCGCTTCTTTATTTTTCATTTTTCCACCTCGATACTGAGAAAGACTCTGTAATTTTTGGACTTTGAACTTGACTGGGGAAGGAACGAGATCGTTGCGGGAATTCTGCCCTGGCGGTGCATCCGAGGAGGGTAGCTGGACAGTCAGTCAGTTTGGGAGTTCTATTCCGTGATCTGCGGTTTATCTTCTTTGGTGAACCATTCCTGTCAGCGTCCTATGACCATGGGTAATGCATAAATTTCCATTTTTTCATTAAACTTTTCTTAAATGTTTATTGATATATTAAATGTGTTTGATTAATAAAGAATTTCACCTTTTTGATTGAAAATTTAGATAGAAATATATTCTAACTTAAAATGAGTCTGTGGTTCTTTAGAACATTATGATTTATAATGTTAAAAGGTTTTAATCGTGATTGAGCTGGTCTTAATCACCATCAACTTATTCTAGTAGTTGGTCCATCGACCAAAGAGCGGAGTACCTTGATGTTTAGAATCGACAGGATCAAAGGTTAATGCATATAATGTATGAATTATTATTCTGTCAAATTTAACAAGGTATCCCGTTCGTCCAGCAGCACATTCTCCATGGCGTGAAATCCAGTGATTGAATGAATGTATGTTATGCGGTGTCATGGGCCCCACCGACATAAGGTTTAATGGACAATAGGTTGCATAAATGTTATTTCCTGGATTAGTGTCCTAAGGAGAAATTTATATTAGCCGCGCTGGATCAGTTCCCCTTGGGGGAATTTGTCGTATGTGGATGACGTGGTCTATCTGTTGCTGAAGAGTTTTTCTTTGGACCTGTGGTGTGGCTGTTTTTTTCATTTTGGGACCTTCCTCTGGTGTTGCAGGTCCTAGTGGCATCTCCCTTTGAGCCTTTGGCTGAGGTGGACATCACGTTTGTGACATTGATGGTGGCTTTTTTGGGGGCCAGTACTTCAGCCAGGCGCCTTGGGGAGTTGGGGGCTCCAATGGCTCGGGAGCCCTTCCTGTCTTTTTCTGAGGATGGGGTTCTTCTTTTGTCCTGAAGGTGCCTTCACAGTTCCATCTTTCGCAGGAGTTGGTTTTGCCTGCTTTGTGTGTGGACCCGGTATCTGGAGATGATCTTCCTTGGTTGTTGCTGGATGTTTGCCGTGCTTTGCGTATCTATCTGGATCAGACTCGTCCTTTTCAGAAGTCCGACTCCCTGTTTGCATTTTTTGGGGTTCCCCTTATGGGAGAAGGCCTCTTCTTCTTCCATTGGTCATTGGCTGAAACAGGTCATTGTGTTGGACTACTCCCTTTCTGGTTTCCCTCCTCTGGCGGGTGTGCAGGTGCGTTCTACTCGGTGAATGGCAGCCTCCTGGGCTGAGGTTCGGGGGGTTTCCCTGTCTGAGATCTGTAGGGCTGCTACTTGGGCATTCTCTAATACTTATGTGCTGCATTATCGGATCCAGAATTTGCTGGGGGATGAGGCTAATTTGGGGTTGGGAGTGCTGCAGGCTATGTGCTCCTGACTTCTTGTATTTTTGTACCAATAAATTACTGGGTGTTGCTGATCCAGCGGTATACTAACAACAGATACTCTACTACCATATACTCACCTGGGCCCATAAACACTTACACAAATCCAAGTAGACCGCTGGGTTTAGTTTATATATTTTCCTTATTTAGGATTAGTTATTTCTTATTCCTAACTAACCTTTCACTGATCAAAAAGTTCTTTCCTCTGGTCAATGGACCATTAGTTGAACTAGTTGATGGTGATAATTAACATAACTTATTAACTATTCTTTAATTAAAGAAAATAACCACAGACTCGGGAAGTTTTAAAATCTTTATCTAAATTAAATGAATGTGAACCATTTCAAATTACAGTACAAACACCCTCATTCGTAAGATTGCAAATCAAATCTTCATTAAGAAAATATTTCAGGCACATACAATAACTATGCCCGGAAAGGAGAGGACAGAGAGAAAAGATCATCTACAAATACCATTAATTTATAGTTACCAAGGATGGTGTGAAGACCAAACCCTCTGGCCAAAGGGCTGGTAAGGGTCCCCCGGCATAGATCAGGAGACAAAGACTTCAGGACAGGAATCAGGACAGGATACTTAACCTCTCTAAAATACCGACGGCTGCGTAGCACCCCTCTCTGAGATCCTCTTCCTCCTCGAGTTTCTTCCGCGATCTTCTTGTCTAACCCAATTAAGTAAAGATAAATGGTTCTGCATTCGATGTCTTCATCAGCATCTCACAGCGTCTCTTTCAGCATCAGCATCACCCACAGCACCAACAGCATCCCGAGCTCTCGACTTCCAGCATCGACGTCGACGTCTCCACTAACTAAAGCTACCTTTCGTTTACCATGAACCACCCACTAAAGTTTCAATATCGCAAAAATACGAAATCTAGATGGTCAGGCAAGGGGGGATGATCATCACACCATGCTTACATATTACTTTTTCTATTGAACTATTGTTCGTAAAACCCATCCCCTTAAACTTTATTCTTTTCTTCCGTTCCCATACATGTCCAAACTTTATTAGATACAATTATTTCAATATTATGAATACAAGTCTTCTTGCATGAACTCTTCACCCTCTGTTCACAGGGCACGTCATTCTCGTCCTTGGACGGCTGTCAAAAAACTTGGTCATTCTTCCGGGTTAACTCTCGTGTAGGCATGCGCAAACTTGAATCAGTCGTCTCAATTCAGACAAACGTGAAAGGCCCAAATGCGCACTAATAAAGTCAAAAGAAGAAATGTTACTTTCACAAATAAATGGTTTCACTGTATACCACCTGTCTCTACTCTAACCCTCTTTACTTATTAATACTTTCCCCGCATTAGCATTAGTAAAATAGCTGGTTTTCATTTCGGCTAAGCAGATGCCATGCACGTGAGTCTTCAAGACTCCATTTTAATGCTTACTGCACATGCGCTAGAATTTCCCTCCAAGCGTTAGTACCGTCATACTGCGTAGATGCAGTTGACACATGCGCGGTAAAGATTTCCTAGTTAGAGCTGGATTAGTCCGTTTTCATTGTTATTTATATTAGTACACACATACGCTAGCTTTGCTAACCCGCATGTTTCTGTATTGGGTGTTATTATTTACAAGACGTTGTTAGTAATTCGTTAGTGAGTTAAACGAGAGGATTGCTTCTGAGTAAGTCTCTTTTACGAGTCCTTGCTCCATCATTGCTGTCTGCCTTTTGTCCTGGCGGTTAGTTGTTGATAAATGCCTGTTTGTTGCTTGGGTATTTTCACTTGTTTATGAATGGGACGAGGACAGGAGGGGCCTGGGGGAATGCCCTATTACTTACCGGTAATCTTCATTCCTCTTGGTCCTGTTGTCCTCGCCCCATTCATTACTATCCCCCCTCCCGGATGTGCCAGCTTTCATCTGTGGCTTGGTAGTTCAGAGGGAATGCTGGGTACGCATGCTTATGTACTCCCGGTAGAAGGGAGTGGGGTAGGGACCAGCATTCCTTTGTTCTTTTTTTCTGTTGGTGAGATAGGATTATCTCACTTGTTTATGAATGGGACAAGGACAACGGGACCAGGAGTAATGAAGATTACCAGTAAGTAGTAAGGCATTACCAAGTATATCTGCTAAGTGCACTGTTCACAGTAACTACCATGGTGTGATGCTTTAGAACCTTAATAACATAGGGAGACCAATATTATTAACTCTCTCACCCTTATTTCAGAATGCACTTGGTTTTCTCTGAGTGCTCTTTAGATAAAATATTATGTCTACCTTTTAAACAGATTGTCAGCCCATTAGGAGTATAGTCATCCTCCATTTTTATGTTGCTTCTTGGGGTGATACCATTTCTGGTCCTTAGGAAGACCTTATTGAAATGTGTAACTGTTGAGGCATTGATGGCGACTTATAGTGATTCTGGATTACAAAGTGGCTTGTTAGCCATAAATAGGGCACTATGCTGTGAATTCTGCTCTGCCACACTGATTTCACTGGGATTCTAAAACACTTCAGGCCAGATTTACGAAGATTTTGCATCTGGGTTGCATTAATTTTGTGGCGCAGCCCTGACACTAAATAATTTTAGGAATTTACTAAGCCACCCAAAGACACTTTGCGTGGTTTAGAAAATACAACATACCATAACCAGGTGCAGTCAACTTCTAATATTTTGATTTGCCAGTTAGAAAACAGGGAATTACTCGCAGAAATTGGTACATACCACATTTATTTCTACATGAATCATACTTTTTCCTCTTTTTGCCTACAGTACATTTTTCAATGACTTGATTAGTTTTCATACAGTTTCTTTAAGGAAAAATCTGTGTTATTTTGTCACGCACATTGGGCATTTAGAAAAGTAATCACAGAATCCTTTAATTTCCACAAACATTATTTTTTGTTCCATAACTGTTTGGACCGAAAAAAATGTACATATGCTATTCTCATCATTTGATACATAAGCTTTGCTAATTCTAGTTGTAAGAAATTTCTTTTATTTTCATGTTTTGGCTGTGTATGTGTTTGGTATTTGTATAGGACAAACCTAGCCAAAAGGCATCAGAGCATTGTACAGGGTCAATGGCAAGCATAGATTTCATGAGCAATAGGACTGGTAGCCAGGTTCTGGGAGAAGTGCACTGTTACTGCATTGTGACATTATGTTCTTTTAGGTGGTGCATATTCAATGCTTTATTATGCTGAGTGTCACATTTACACCATTAGGAAAACGTATTTTTATGTAATATAAATGCAGAATGGATTAGGTTGTTATATGCAGCACATTTTGTATGACTGAATTTTGCTCCATCTTTAGCTCTGTCATTAGCCAAGACACTCCCCACACAAATAAATTAAAAATACACGTACATACATAAATAGAGGGTCTTTCAGCCAGTCCTCTTTGTCTATTAGCCTGTTAAACTGTCCTTAACATTTGCTTCCACCCACCACAATAAACTGTATAGGGCAATGAGTCAGCCCCATTTAGCCGTTGACTCTCCTCTGTGAGTGACGGTATATTGCGTATTTGCAGGAAACTCTACTTGGGAGTAGACAGCAGACTAGTACTTTTCATTAAATATACTCGATTACATTTTTTATCGTCCTGATAAATGAGCATTACCAACAGTTGGACAATCACACACAGCTATAGTATCAACTACTTCTCACTTTTGGATTTCATCGATAGAGAGACAGCCACTGATAAAACGACCTCACTTCTCTTCTCTTAAAAGAATCTGCTCAAAAACCCTCTCCTTTCACAAGGATGGAACACGCCAGCATCTAATTTAAAAATGCAACTTAGGGTGCACGTAGCACAGTAATTTTCGATTCAAAGTTTGCACTTTTCCGTATTTCTTTAAAAAATGTGATGTCCCTTCTTTCCATGGACATAGCTCCAACTTAAGGCCAAATAACTGAAATCGTATTCTTTTTTAGGTCTGACTTGACAGTGAAGATGTCACCAGACATTATGTGATTGACCCAAAAAAGGGCTTTTAGAAGCACTACCAGAAGAGGTGGTTTGGCGTAGCCTGGAGTACATGTTTTGATTGGGCAGAAGTTGTATGGTTCCACAAAATAGTGCTTGCCTTCTATGCAGCTGTTATCATTTTTTTTTATTTATCCTGCTGCCTGAGCTTTAACATTCAGGGCAAGCACATGACATTGTAATTATATTAAAGTGTCTTAGATAACTACATAATCTATGGTGTTTGTTTTTCTCAGGCAGCAGCACAGATCGGATTGCAGTCACTAACTTTAGAATTCAGAGTGCAGTTTTGTGTTTGAGAGCCTAGGGCTATACTAATCTACAGGGATTTTTAGGCCTGGCTTGACAGTGCAACTAGTGTCCGACCTTATGTGTTCAACAAAAAAGACCTTTTAGAGTCCTACTGAGAGAAAAGCTCCCTCGCATGCTGGTTCCCCCAAGTACGAGTTTTGATTGGGACGAATTTGTGTGCTTCCAATAAAAAGGCTGCTTGTTTTGTACTTTTTGGCTTATGGCATAGTTTATACTTGATACAGCAGGACTAAGGGGCATATCATCAAGGCCCCGCGATAAAATTATCGCCGCTTTAGCGTCCGTTTTCGGGCGAAAAGCGGCGATAATTTTATTGCACAATCAGCATGGACACGCTAACGCGTGTTCCCATGCCTCAGCGCCGGTTTCACTAACGCCCATTTTTGCATCGCCAATGAGATGCAAAGTGGGCGTACCCTGCCAAAATAACGTGGAGTATGTCGCTAACCGACATTTCTCCAATTAGCAAGGTAATCGCTAACCTGCTTAGCAATTAGAAAAGTAGCGCTAACCGCGCTTAACGCAGGTTTCTTTACGCCTGCTTAGAATCTGACTTAGCCATAATATCCAATGGGAGGTGGATATTATGGCTAAGTCCGCCCTGCCCTATCAGCAACATATCGCCTGTCTCTGTGCGATTGTCGCTGGATTTCCAGCGATAATCGCACATTTGGCAGCTATCGCTTGGATTATTATCACTTTTGAGATAAGCGTCGCTGATAGCGTGCTATCTCCGCGATAAAATCCAGCGATAGCCGCCGATAATTATCCTCGCGCTAAGCACGCTTAGCGATAATTATCGCCGACTTTTGCTGATATGCCCCTGAGTTGGTTATGGTGGCAACTCGGTGATCATGGCTAAAGACCTGATCTGTTTATTATGAAATACTATGATTAAGACACAAGGCCTAACATATTTATTGTGAAAAGCATATGTTAAAGTCAATTGGCATTTAAATGTGAATTGTTATTACCCTACATTAAATCCTACAGATAGGTATTTTGTTACAGAGAATTTCACAGATTACCATAGTAGGCAATGGTTTTGGTGTTTGGCGTTGGTCACCCAGTGTGACAGACAGTGGATAAAGATGATTTGCTCTGTGAGAATCCTTGTTAGGCCATTTTATGAGCGATAGTATTTTGATTAGCCAACTGTAATTTTGTATACCTTTCTAAGTTTCTGACTGTGTGTCTGGTGGTTGCCTTGTGGAAAAGCTTTCAATACAAACTGCAGGCCTGATTATGGTTACAAGCTATATGCTTGTTTGATGCACTGGAAACATGATGTCCGATGCCATAAGTCTGTTCTGCCTATTATGAAACATTATGACAAATGCAGTTGATCTAGCTTATTAATCGTGAAAAGCATACGGGACAGTTAGTAAGCTTTTAACAGTTTGTTTTCACGTACAGCCTATACACAGGTATTTTGATACATGTAATCTCACAGATTACTGTAGTAGGCAAGGGCTTTTTGCATTTGACACCCACACTGGCAAATCCTGGGGGTTTTCACAGTGATGACCCTTGTTAGGCCCTATTGAGAGTATTTGTCAACGTATTTGTAATTTTATAACTGTATGCACAATGGCTGCCAGTTTATAGGCTGGTGTTGGGTAAAGTGTAAGGCCAACACTAAAGGGTGAGAAGTTAATTCGGAAAAGTCTCACCAGATTTTATAGGCTTGATCTGTTTATATGAAACATTATGACAAAGCCAATAGGCCTGACATACTTATTGTGAAAAGCATGCATTCAAAACTATAGGCTTTTAGTGATTGATTGTTATTACACTGTGCTAAAACCTGTTGGCAGGATCTTTGTTATATGGCATTTCACAGATTACCGTTCGTTTGATTGGACTATCTTTCCACTTGTTAGAATAGGTAGAAAACAAAAAGTTTACTTAAAATAACCCTCACCCACCAGGGTTTCCCCTTGGTGGCTTGCTTCATCAAAGGGTTCTCCCATCCTGCTGTGGGATGGGGCATGCTACAACCTACGAATGCGTGGGAGCACTGCGATGATATACTATGAAGAATGGGGAGGTATAAGAGTGGGAGGGTCTTATCTTAGAAAAATGGTTAAAAATACCTGGCTAAGTAGGAAAAATAATTTATTCTAACATATTGCTTAAATGGTTAAAAATGCGGAAAGATGAAAGACATACGATTAGGCGCATGTATTTCATGGGTCTGCATGTTTCAAGCCTTACCCCGCAGCTTTTCGTCAGGACCACCTAATGATCCCCTATGCCACTCCTAATGAGAAACAACTCTTGTGCGAGTATTCAATAATTTTGTCTGTGGGGATGGCCTCCGTCGTCGGAGCCGTGGGCAGGCTATCCCCACAGGCAAGGGAGTAGCTTTGATAAAAGTCTGACTAAAAGCGTCCCTTTCCCCCCGTCTGAGCTCATGAGTCCAATCTTTGGCGCTTTACATATCAAAAGAAACATTACCAATGGGGTATTGTATGTAATTTTCTTTTTTGACAAAATTATTGAATACTCGCACAAGAGTTGAATCTAACGAGTAGAAAGGTAGTCCAATAAAACAGACAGACTCTCTTTGGTTGCTACAGTACATATAGGAGGCCGAGTCCTCTGTTCTTTCTGAGCTTCACCTCCCCTTTCTTTGAGGTATATTTCACAGATTACCACAGGAGACCAGGGTTTTGATGTTGGTGAACCCCTGAATAAACTGTGGGAAAAGAAGGTGTGCACTACAATAATCCTTGTTAGGCTTTCTTAGGAGAGATGGTATTTTGCTTCACCAAATGTAATTTTGTGTATGGTTTTACTTTTGTGACTGTATGCTGAATACTTGCCTTGTGGAAAGCTTATGCTTAGTTCAATGGGCTTGAGTTGGTTATGGCGGGTTGTTGATTATTAAGCATTATGATAAAGGCAGTGGACCTGACATATTAATTGTTTAAAACATGTATTAAAGTCAACAGTCATTTAAGGGTGGATTATTACTCTAAATTAAAGCCTATAGATATTATTTTTGCTACATGGAATCTCATAGATTACCTTAGTAGGAAAGGGTTTTGGTATTGGTTACCCTCTCTGACAAATCAGGAGCACCGTGAGAATCCTTGTTAAGCTCTGTTAGGAGACATAGTGTGAGAAGTTGGCCTGGTATATGCTGTTCACTAATTAAAGTGGACACCTTGCACCAGGGCAAATCGACTCTTATGGTAGATAGGTTTAAGACAACCTTTTAAAGAAAGCTATCCTAGTGGTAGCTGTGGAGAGCAGCCTTCAGGCTAAGTCTCGGAGGAATGTAAAGCAGCTTGTTTTACCATATAATCTCTTGAATCACCAAATGAAAAGACACCACACAGGTATATATATCAAATATATATGTATTTATTTCTAAATAACTCTCTACTAATCTCTTTATGAGATTAGAAGACAAACATATGCACAAATCAACGTTTCACAATAAGTTAAGCACAAAATATGGCTGGGGCCCTAGGGGCGTACCAGACCATATACTAAGTAAGAGACTTAGGGACAACGACTTGCAGGGAGACAAGGCCTAGGGCCTTCAGAAGTGCAGGGGCCTCACGAAACCACCCAAGGCAGGTAAGTAAAGGACCCATGGAGGACGCGTGCAGTGTGGATACACAGGCGCGGATCGCCGTTAACTTCAATGGGGCAAGTCGCGGTTGGAAATAAAGAGTTTTAGGATACTTCGGGAGAACCTACAAGCAAGTCACTTACAGGGTAAGTAGTTCTAGGGCCCACACCCACAGGAGCACCGTAGTGCTGGAGTTACCTCACCCAGGGAAGCCGGGTGCATAGGGGTCCTTTGGTGTCGGGTCGCGGCGTCGTTTTCAATGGCGAACAAAGAAGATTTGCTGCTTGCGGGAGCTGAAGAAGTGTCCGGTGGAATCCAAGCCTGGATTCTGAAGAAGGATGACCTGAAAGCAGAGGGGACAGTGTTCAAAGTCACTTGGCAGTGACCCGGGGCAAGGAAGATGGATGCCCACCGTCGTCGGTTGATTCAGGTCGGATGCGGGTGCCTTGACTCTTCAGCCACGTGGTCCAGGAGGTGTCGACGACAACCAGGAGCTGGATTCGGTGGGTCCCTTGACGTCTGCAGCTGACTGCAGTATCGGCAACTCGATTGGAGCCAACAAGCCTTGGCAGCAGCAAGTCTCGGGGAGATGAAGAAAAGTCGATGGCGCAGACCAGCAAGGTCTGAGGGACTCACCCAGCGAGGGTAAGTCAGGGCAGGCCTGGAGCAACCAGGGGAGCCCTTTGGTTTCTTTAAGAAGTCTTCTGGGGACCCACAAGCCGGCGGGCAAGGGATCGCGAAGACACCTCGGGCGGAATCACTCAACAGGGGCCCACGGTCACTCGGGACGGTGTAAGCCTCTGATCTTCGGAGGTATTCCTGCTGGAGGTCGGGACCACACGTGATCCAAAGCACAAGTTCGTAGAACGTTGTAAAGGGGTTGCACTCGACAATAGTGCACGGTACCCAGGGGTCACGGTTCCTCGTTACTCGTGGGGTCCACTTGCCTCAGCTTCGCTGGGGACTCACGATGGCCTAGGAGAGGTCAGGAAATCTACTTCTTGGGCTACAGGGACTTCGGACTCCGGCGGGAGTGGCGTAGTTTGCGACCGTCGTTGTCGTTTTTGGTGCCTGCCAAGCAGGGGAGTCACTCCTTGACTCCAAGGGAGATTCTTCTGTCTTCCAAAGGTAGTGGAACGTCGAAGGGCCAGGATTCTTCTGTAGAGCGTCGTCCAGGGGTTATCTGCTTTGCAATGGCAAGGTTCCCCCTCTTATACTAAAAGAGGGGATGGACTAGCTCTATGACCCCACCTATGGGAGGGTCAAGGGAGGGGGTGGCTACACCCACTTCCCTTTGTCCAGTTTCGCGCCAGAGCAGGGGCAGGTAGCCCCTGAGCTGGTTTGAACTGGCATATGCACAGAGGAGCCTTCTGCTCCCCCAGTGCAGGACTTCAAAGCACTCTAAGAGTGCACCCACCCAGCCCCAATACACTAAACCCTGTCTGGGAGGTGGTTACACCTCCCTGTGACAGGATGCCTATTGTTGGGCTTCCTCCACTGCGAGTTTCGGTCATCAGCAGGAGGGCAGCCCAGTGTCTGTGACTGGTGGCATCCATTTTGTGATGCCAGGGCTCTTTAGGATTCTACCGCGTTTCCACAGCAGGTACATGTCTTATCCCTCTAGAAGGGTGGAATGCTACCCCCGCCGCCAAGATTGGCGGGGGGTAGTATTCCAAGATGTTTGACACCAAACAAGACATGTTTTGATGCAGCCATTCCAAAGTTAGCATTTACCGCGAGGATATAATGCACTTTAATAGTATATGGTTTAACCGCATCCACAAACAGCACCAGAGAATAGACTCTGAGAGCTGCAGAGGGGCCCTGCTTAGGCAGAGGCACCCCCTCACATAGAAGCCAAGCACCCTGCCCTCAGGATTGATAGGGCCTGCCTTAGGGGTGACTGATAGGTTTATATGTGTGTGCAGGAGAGATATAGGAAACCTATATCTCAGTGAGGGGTGCTAGCACCACCTCACCCAGGCTGCAGTAGCAGGCCTGTGGTGTCAGATTTAGTCTGCTTCCCAGGGGTGGCATAATACATGCTGCAGCCCCTGGTAGGCCTGTGAAGTACCTATGCCCTTGGTACCTAAGGTACCATATACTAGGGACTCATAAGGCACCACAGTATCCAATCACTAGTGCACCTAGAGTGCACTCCATGTCGTTTAGAGAGAGCAGATAGACTGGGGCCCTGAATAGCAGGGTCCCAGTCCAACTAAGTCATAAACCAGCAAAACACCAGGAACAAAGTGGGGGCAACCATATAGTCAGATTCCACCTTCCTACATAACCCCCCCAAACGAAAGGAGATAAGGCTAACCTTGACCAGTTGAGCCTTTATTGATTAAGTGGCCATATAAGGAAGCACCTGCACTAGCATGGTTGCCCCCTGTCTTATGGTCCCCTAAGCAATCCCTCACCCTAAGGGTATGAGAGGGTCTCCACCATGGGGAATCACTACCTCTGGTGTGCTTTGGTAAAGTACAAGGCTGGTGGGGTGTCTGAGTAGGGAAGTGAGGCCCTAGGAAGGTTGGCCTCAGCTTCCTCAGATCACTGGTCACCATGTATGCCTGTCTTTCCATGACTGAGTTGCACTTTGCTCTAAGGGTCAACCTTTGACTGCCTACAGCTGGGGGTTGGGTCCCTTTGGGTGGAACACTGGAGGGACATGGCATGTTTGGAACCTTTTGGTTCCAGGTTTGCCCTTGCCTAACAGAGTCCTTCTGGGGGTGGTCCCTACATAAAGGTATGGGGGATCCCTCAGTGGGTTGAGGAATTTTCACCTGGCTAGGGCTACTAGACTGGGTGCCCCTAATCTGCTGATGGGGGGTTCCTCTGGACAGGGGGCCCTGGGGGGTCCACTGACCTCCCTGACCTCTGCAGCCCTGGGCTGACTGAGGCAGGGTAGAGAGGGGCAGTTTACCTGCTCCAGACTGGGTACCACCTTGGAAGGGTCCTCTGCCATCAGGGGTGGGGCAAGGCCAGGCCTGACTACCTCTGTGGCAGTTCCTTCACTAGGGGTAGGGTCAGTTCCCTGAGGAGGCTGACCCTTACCTACTGTCTGGAGGGAAGAAGACTTTTCTTCAACCCTTGTGCTCTCTTCTGGGGAGAGTGGGCCATTCTTCCAGGCTCCATCTCTCCAAAATCTTGGGCTGGGGCTGTGGCCATCACAGCCCCACTAACCTTTACAGGGACACCCAACATCCTCAGATGGGTTTGGTGTTCAATTTCAGCCCAGGCTGAAATTTCCAGATCATTGCCCATCAGGCAATCTACAGGTAAGGTTGGGGACACTGCCACTCTTTTTGGGCCTGTGACCCCCTCCCAGCTGAGATTGACTATGGCCATGGGGTGCTCTGTTCTGACACCATCAATGTTGGTCACCTGGTATTTAAACTCAGGTAAAAGCTGGTGAGGGGGACTAGTTTCCCTGCCACCATGGTGACACTAGCCCCTGTGTCCCTAAATGCCACAGCTTTCTGACCATTAATTATTGGCTCCAGTCTGTACCTGCCCAATGCTGTGGGACCCACGGTAAAGGTGGCAAATCCTATACCACCATCAGAATCTGAGGAGTCTGTTGAGGGGTCCTGTCTGAACTAGGGCCCACCTCTGTTCCTCTTGCAAAAGCACCTAACTTTTTGGGTGCACTACTCCCAACTGGAGGATTACTACTGGTAGTACCAGGAGGGGTGGTAGTAGTTGTTGGAGGAACATTTTCTTTATTGCCAATCCTGGGACAACTGGGATCAGATTTCCAGTGCCCAGGCTTTTTACATACATGGCAATAGGGTTTTTTTCAGGAGAGGAAGGAGTTTGGGACCCACCCCCAGAAGAGGACTTTTGGGGCCCTGTAGTGGACTTATCCTTAGATTTATCCCCACCTTTCTCTTGGGACTTGGTAGAATCTTTCTTGTGGTCACCACCCTGATTCTTAGGCCTTACTCTGGTTCTGACCCATTTGTCTGCCTTCTTTCCCAATTCTTGGGGAGAGGTCAGATCAGAGTCCACCAGGTACTGGTGTAAAAGCTGGTTTTGACAATTATTAAGGATCTGTTCTCTCATCATTAGATTATAAAATCCTTTGAAATCAGTAACCCTACTGCCAACCAGCCAACCCTCCAGAGCCTTGGATGCACAATCTACAAAGTCTGTCCAGTCCTGAGTCTGTGCCTTCTGGGTATCTCTGAACTTCAACCTGTACTCCTCAGTGGTTAAGCCAAACCCATCTATCAGTGCACTCTTCAGGACCTCATAATCATCAGCATCCTCCTCTCTAACAGTGAGGAGCTTGTCTCTTCCTTTATCTGAAAAGGAGAGCCACAAGATTGCTGCCCACTGTTTTTGGGGGACCTGCTGTACTCTACAGGCCCTCTCCATAGCAGTTATCCACTTGTGGATATCATCCCCACTCTGGTAGGGAGGAACAACCTTGCTCAGGTTCCTATGGTCAGGAATATATTCTCTGCCTCTAGGGACACTGTTGCTGCCACCAGGGGGTTCTAACCCCTCTTTTCTAGAAGCTCTCTGGATCTCCAGGGCTTCCCTATCCAGTGCCAACTGCTTGGTTCTGAGGGCCACTTTGGCTTCCTCATACTGGAGCAGTTTGCACCTTCTCTCAGAGGAGGTCTCTCTTAAGGAAAAGTATGAGCTCCTCTGCTGGACAAATTCTCTGCCAGAGTGATAAGAGTGGTCAGATTCCCTGGAAGGGGATCTGTGCCTCTCCTCCTCTCTGTCAGTTCTCTTAGGGAGAATTCCTCTGTCCTTTTCAGGCCCCTTGAAGCCTGGCCCTTCAATCACAGAGTCTTGGTCATTCTGAATTTCATCATCTGACCCAGATACTATGACTGACCCACCCACTGATTCAGACCCTTTAGCTCCTAGAGCCAATCTAAGGTCATCTGCTGTCAGCAGATCTATCAGGTGTAGTGTTGAGGGACTCTGTCCTAGCCTCAGGTGTCTGTCAACACACATGGCTCTCAAGTCAGAGAAAGCCATGTCCTTATACTGAGGCTGAGTGGATCCACTGGGTCCACCCTTTAAGGACATTCTAGTGTTGTGCAGTGTTGTACTACCTACACTAGTTTGTGGCCTACTGATCCTAGCTTGAGCTGTGGAAAGGGTGTGCTATCCCTTGGCACACAGCTCTAAGTTCAGTAGAACTTATTGATACTAAGCTTGACTTTATATGTACCTTGAGTACCTATAATGGTTTTCAGTTAGTAATTCAAATAGAGATTTTCTGGTAAAACAATGGCAAGCTGGAATCCCACACGCTGCCCACCAATGTGAGAAGTTGGCCTGGTATATGCTGTTCACTAATTAAAGTGGACACCTTGCACCAGGGCAAATCGACTCTTATGGTAGATAGGTTTAAGACAACCTTTTAAAGAAAGCTATCCTAGTGGTAGCTGTGGAGAGCAGCCTTCAGGCTAAGTCTCGGAGGAATGTAAAGCAGCTTGTTTTACCATATAATCTCTTGAATCACCAAATGAAAAGACACCACACAGGTATATATATCAAATATATATGTATTTATTTCTAAATAACTCTCTACTAATCTCTTTATGAGATTAGAAGACAAACATATGCACAAATCAACGTTTCACAATAAGTTAAGCACAAAATATGGCTGGGGCCCTAGGGGCGTACCAGACCCTATACTAAGTAAGAGACTTAGGGACAACGACTTGCAGGGAGACAAGGCCTAGGGCCTTCAGAAGTGCAGGGGCCTCACGAAACCACCCAAGGCAGGTAAGTAAAGGACCCACGGAGGACGCGTGCAGTGTGGATACACAGGCGCGGATCGCCGTTAACTTCAATGGGGCAAGTCGCGGTTGGAAATAAAGAGTTTTAGGATACTTCGGGAGAACCTACAAGCAAGTCACTTACAGGGTAAGTAGTTCTAGGGCCCACACCCACAGGAGCACCGTAGTGCTGGAGTTACCTCACCCAGAGAAGCCGGGTGCATAGGGGTCCTTTGGTGTCGGGTCGCGGCGTCGTTTTCAATGGCGAACAAAGAAGACTTGCTGCTTGCGGGAGCTGAAGAAGTGTCCGGTGGAATCCAAGCCTGGATTCTGAAGAAGGATGACCTGAAAGCAGAGGGGACAGTGTTCAAAGTCACTTGGCAGTGACCCGGGGCAAGGAAGATGGATGCCCACCGTCGTCGGTTGATTCAGGTCGGTTGCAGGTGCCTTGACTCTTCAGCCACGTGGTCCAGGAGGTGTCGACGATGACCAGGAGCTGGATTCGGTGGGTCCCTCGACGTCTGCAGCTGACTGCGGTATCGGCAACTCGATTGGAGCCAACAAACCTTGGCAGCAGCAAGTCTCGGGGAGATGAAGAAAAGTCGATGGCGCAGACCAGCAAGGTCTGAGGGACTCACCCAGCGAAGGTAAGTCAGGGCAGGCCTGGAGCAACCAGGGGAGCCCTTTTGTTTCTTTAAGAAGTCTTCTGGGGACCCACAAGCCGGCGGGCAAGGGATTGCGAAGACACCTCGGGTGGAATCACTCAACAGGGGCCCACGGTCACTTGGGACGGTGTAGGCCTCTGATCTTCGGAGGGATTCCTGCTGGAGGTCGGGACCACACGTGGTCCAAAGCACAAGTTCGTAGAATGTTGTGAAGGGGTTGCACTCGACAATAGTGCATGGTACCCAGGGGTCGCGGTTCCTCATTACTCGTGGGGTCCACTTGCCTCAGCTTCGCTGGGGACTCACGATGGCCTGGGAGAGGTCAGGAAATCCACTTCTTGGGCTGCAGGGACTTCGGACTCCGGCGGGAGTGGCGTAGTTTGCGACCGTCGTTGTCGTTTTTGTGCCTGCCAAGCAGGGAGTCACTCCTTGACTCCAAGGGAGATTCTTCTGTCTTCCAAAGGTAGTGGAACGTCGAAGGGCCAGGATTCTTCTGTAGAGCGTCGTCCAGGGGTTATCTGCTTTGCAATGGCAAGGTTCCCCTCTTATACTAAAAAGAGGGGATGGACTAGCTCTATGACCCCACCTATGGGAGGGTCAAGGGAGGGGTGGCTACACCCACTTCCCTTTGTCCAGTTTCACGCCAGAGCAGGGGCAGGTAGCCCCTGAGCTGGTTTGAACTGGCATATGCACAGAGGAGCCTTCTGCTCCCCCAGTGCAGGACTTCAAAGCACTCTAAGAGTGCACCCACCCAGCCCCAATACACTAAACCCTGTCTGGGAGGTGGTTACACCTCCCTGTGACAGGATGCCTATTGTTGGGCTTCCTCCACTGCGAGTTTCGGTCATCAGCAGGAGGGCAGCCCAATGTCTGTGACTGGTGGCATCCATTTTGTGATGCCAGGGCTCTTTAGGATTCTACCGCGTTTCCACAGCAGGTACATGTCTTATCCCTCTAGAAGGGTGGAATGCTACCCCCGCCGCCAAGATTGGCGGGGGGTAGTATTCCAAGATGTTTGACACCAAACACGACATGTTTTGATGCAGCCATTCCAAAGTTAGCATTTACCGCGAGGATATAATGCACTTTAATAGTATATGGTTTAACCGCATCCACAAACAGCACCAGAGAATAGACTCTGAGAGCTGCAGAGGGGCCCTGCTCAGGCAGAGGCACCCCCTCACATAGAAGCCAAGCACCCTGCCCTCAGGATTGATAGGGCCTGCCTTAGGGGTGACTGATAGGTTTATATGTGTGTGCAGGAGAGATATAGGAAACCTATATCTCAGTGAGAGGTGCTAGCACCACCTCACCCAGGCTGCAGTAGCAGGCCTGTGGTGTCAGATTTAGTCTGCTTCCCAGGGGTGGCATAATACATGCTGCAGCCCCTGGTAGGCCTGTGAAGTACCTATGCCCTGGTACCTAAGGTACCATATACTAGGGACTCATAAGGCACCACAGTATCCAATCACTAGTGCACCTAGAGTGCACTCCATGTCGTTTAGAGAGAGCAGATAGACTGGGGCCCTGAATAGCAGGGTCCCAGTCCAACTAAGTCATAAACCAGCAAAACACCAGGAAAAAAGTGGGGGCAACCATATAGTCAGATTCCACCTTCCTACACATAGTATTATGCTTTGCCAACAGTAATTTTGCATACATTTGCAATTCAATGACTGTATGCCTGAGAGTTGTCTTGTGGGAAAGCTTATGCTCTGTGCAGCAGACCGATCTTGGTTATGGTGATAAGCCAATGATAACAACTATAGGCTTAATTGGTGTGCAGGGAACTGCTACACCTGATGCCTTAGACTTAGAATGTTTATTATGAAAAGTTATTACAAAGGCAGTAGGCCTGGCTTATTAATTGTGAATAGCATGTGGTAAAGCCAATAGGCCTATAACAGTGGAGTGCTATCTAATTATGTTACAGGCCCTAGTAAGGTATTTAGTTACATGTAATTTCACAGACTACCATAGAAGGCAAGGTTGTTGGTGATGGTTACCCACTCTGACAATCCCTGGGAGTAGAATTTCACTGATGATTTTTGTTAGGCCCTTCTGAGAGGGGCTGTATGTTGTTTTGCCAACTGTCATTTTGTAAACATTTGTAATTCTATAAATGTATGCCTGATGGTTGCCAGCTACTGCATACTTCTGTAGGCCTGGGTTTTATGTATTATCAAGCCATTGGTAAAGCCTAGAGGCCTTATCATTTCACTGGGAAAAGTCATGTCAGATTCCCCAGGTGTGATTTATTTATAATAAAAAGTTATGACAAGGTAAGTAGGCCTTACTTACTTGTTGTAAAAAGCATGTGTTAAAGGCAGTAGGCTTTTCAGGGTGGATTGACTTTATGCTGTGCTAAAGCCTGTAAGCGGATATTTTGTTACATTGAATCACTCAGTCTACTACAGTAGTAAGCAACTGTTTTGGTGTTGATGACTCACCTGAACAAACCATATAAGTAGACAATTTGCACTATGGTAATGCTTATTAGGATCTATAAGTATAGATTTTATTGGAGCACAGGCGGGTGTACTGAAAGATCTTCGCTACAGAATTTGGGGCCTAGCTGATAAGATCTGTGCTCAAGAACGGGACTATGAGTTGAACCCCTCACTTACGACTCTGGCCCGTATACGTGAGTTGGTATCTGAGCATAACCAAACAGCTGATCAAGAAGTGTTACACAGATCCAGGAGATGTAAGGCGCGCTATTATGTTGAGGGGGGTAGACCCAGTCATTCACTGGCACATAAATTGTCGCTGCCTAAGGGGCAGGAGCATTATTGTTGAATTGGTGGACGAGGGCGGTGTGGCCTGGCACTCCAAGCCGGAGATTGGTGAGGTATTTATAGATTTCTTCTCTAAGCTATATGGGGCTAGACAGACAGCCACTGAGGAAGAAGTCAATGGTTACTTAAATGACATTGCGCTAGGATGGCTATCCAATGGGCAGCGTGAGTACTTGACCCAACCGTTTGATGTAGAAGATGTTAAGGAGGTCATAATGTTCCTGCCCATTTGCAAGGCTGCGGGTCTTGATGGCTTACTAAGTGAGTTTTACAAGGCATACGTAGAGGTTTTGGCTCCGCAATTGTTGAAGGTATTTGCTAAGGCCTACGACACTGGTATACTGCCACCTACCCTCAGAGAGGCCTTACTTGTTACTCTCTTAAAACCAGAAAAAGTTGTGAATAAATGTGAATCGTATAGACCACTGTCCCTCATAAATATTGATACCAAAATTTTAGCGAAAATGATTGCCTGTAGATTACAGCCCTTGATTCCCAATCTGATTCTCCCTGACCAGTCTGGGTTTGTCTACCGTGCATAATCTTAGGACCATTTTTGCCATGATACATCATTTAGACCCTGAAATACCTGCTGCGGCGGTGCTTCTATATGCGGCGAAAGCCTTTGACTCGCTACAGTGGGGGTACATGTTTGTGGTTCTGCAACGCATGGGAATGCCGCCCTTTTTTCTGAAGTGGGTGCGCTTATTATATGCTGGCCTGTTTGCCAGGGTGCGTTTCAATGGCTGGGTTTCTAATGCATTCTCAATTTGTAGTGGCACAAGGCAGGGCTGTCCTCTCTCTCCTATGTTTTTCTCTTTTACGCTAGAACCATCGGCGTGTAAGGTACGTCAAAAACATGCTGAGGCCGCGTTAGGGTTTAGGCAGCGTCCACTGGCTATCTCCCTGTATGCGGACGACATGTTGCTATATGTCCGGGAGCCGGCCATACATTTGGCATCTCTTCTGCGAGAATATGTCCTGTTCGTTAGGCACTAAGGGTTAGGGATAAATTGGTCAAAATCTACGATTTTTCCATTGACAGACTGCACTCAGGAGACATCACTGGAATACCCGCTCTCCTGGTCTACAGACGCTGTGAAGTATTTAGGGGAGTGGATGCACAGAGACCCTGAGATTGTGTTAAATATGAATTATGGGCATACGGTAAACAAAATCACGGAACAAATCTCCCTTTGGACAAGACTACCGTTGTCGCTGGCGAACAGAGTAGCTGTGGTGAAGATGACTATCCTCCCCAAGCTTCTGTATTTATTTATTAACGTTCCAATAAAGCTAAATGTCACGTTTTTTAAAACCCTGCAGTCCTGCTTGCTGTCGGTGGTATGGGCTGGTAAGCAGCCTAGATGTAGTTGGAGCACTCTAACACTTCCATTTGATCGAGGGAGATTTGATGCGCCGGACCTGTGTTTGTACTACCTCTGTGCACAGGCACAGTTTGCACACCACTGGTACTTTCCCCAGAAATATCTGCCTCATTTGGCTGTGGAGGCAGACACTGCGTATCCAACTCCACTAACTGCTAAGATTGTACACAACTGCGAGGGAGGCACTAGGAGGGAGATTAATCCAGTCAACTGTACGGTCTGGGCGTGGAGTGCCCTTGCTAAGCGTGTGGGGAGGGAATATATATATGCCCCAGACATGCCAATCGTTGCGCACCCAGGTATCTCAGCAGCACAGAAACGTGGGGCTCTGAACATTCTACAAAAAGCAGGGATCACTAAACTAGGAGACCTGTATAGAAATGGGGTATTCCTCTCAGGCTCTTTTTATCAGGATGGTCAAGCATACACAGCGATGCACGGATTTATGTATACCAGGCTGCGAATGGCAGTGCGTTCCCTATATCCGGATATCCCACAAGAACCTCAGGTGTTGAAAGCATTACAGGTAGTGCTGAAGGGGGGTGACAGCAGAGGGCTGGTTACTAGAATGTATAACGCATCTCAAAGGGAGAATGAATGGTCAGTTTCTTCCTCGTTAGACAACTGGAACAAAGTCCTTGGGGTCCCTATATCCCGAGAAAACTGGGAGGCTTGTTGCAAATTGACTGGGCGCCTGACTGCTAATTGTAATCTCTGTCTTATCCACTTTAAATATCTACATCAAATATTTTACACCCCAGCACAACTGGCGAAATTTGGCCTACGGGAGGATGCGAGATGTCCCAGATGTCGAAAGGGTGGAGCTGATTTTATGCACCTGGTGTGGGAATGCCTGGCTATTTTCAGCTTCTGGCAGAGGGTGGTCAAGGTTCTCACGGACATGACACTTGATAATATAGAATGCACGCCAGAGCTGTGTTTGATGGGGCTTCTAAAAATGATTAAACCATGTAATCAACGAATTGTGGCCATGGCTACACTGTTTGCCAAACGCGCTGTTGCGATGCATTGGAGCACTAAGGTGGTACCTACCTTGGTAAAGTGGATCAGAGATCTTGCCTTCTATAGAGAACAACTGGACCCATATGCAGAGGAGCTACCTGCAGCTTCTAGACCTAAGGACTTTTAGGCGCCACTCACTATGTACCTGTTCAAACATCCGGAAATGGAATAGGCTGCTGTGGTAGGCTTGGCTACATGGGAATTACGGTGCTTGCCAGGTCTACTGTTTTCACTGATGTAAATGGTGATGTAAATGGTATACTGTGCCATAATTGATCTGCCTTTTGTTGTTGGGTCAAAGAGGGTGGGGGGTGGGCGGGTTCGAAAATAGGCTGCGCATTATGTGACTTTCTATGACTGTCAGATGGTGTGGTATTGCAGCAAAGTATAGATTTTATATTGTTTTGACAACTCTTTTGTATATATTTGTAAATTTATTACAGTATACCCGATGATTGCCTTGTAGGAAGGTTCATGAACCAGCACAGCAGGTGTGAGTTGGTAATAGTGGAAAGCCAGTTGTAAAGGTTGTAGGCCTGACTGTTTACAATAAAAAGATATGATGAAAGAAGTAGGCCTGACATTTATTGTGAAAGGTTTATATTAATGTCAATAGTCATATGCTCCTCACTAATTTCCATGTAATTATGCCCGTGAAAACTACGCCCACCCCAGCTAGATTCTCTTCTTGGCCATCTTCAGGATCTTGTAATAAAAAAATCATTAAATAATAGATGCACCCAAATAGAAATATATATTCATAAATATACATAGAGGGCCTTTGGGTCAGCTCTGCTCTGACATTGGTCTACCTGAGTGTCATTTAAACTCTGGTCCCATCCATTACAGGGAATTACATGGGGTAATGGTTCAGTCCACATCAGTAATTGGCTCCCTTGCCATATGAATAACGGTACTGTCTGATTACATGTGTACATTCACCCAGTGTGCTTCAGCCAGTCCTTCAGTTTTGAGTTTTCTCCTTTTATAGTTTCCCTTTCATTACTTTGCTTCTCCTCTTTTTATTTTATTTTTTCTTGGGAGGATACTATGGCTCACCAGGCTGTGTTAATGGGTTTCTTACTTGCCAGTCATTTCATCTGCAGTGCCTATCATCCCACAACTAAAGTAAAAGACCATTATGGAATGCTGTTGTCCTTAGTGAATCATTGTTTTACTGTTGGACCTGGCCCTCTCTGCAGGGTCACCCCCAGAACTGTTGCTATCCCACCCCTCCTATTTTCTGAACCAGTTTTTGTTGGCTTTTAGAATTCTGTGTATTTTACCACTGCTAAACTGTGCTAAAATGCTTGTGCTCCGTCCTTTAAACATGGTAAAGTTGGCTTACACCCAATTGCCACATTTAATTTACTGATACATTCCTAGTAAAGTGGTACTTCAGGTACCCAGGGCCTGTTTAATTAAATGCTACTTGTTGGCTTACAGTGCTAAATTTGTAAAAAAAAAATTACAAAAAAAAAAGTGCCAGGGCTCATCAGGAGGCCACAGCAGCTTGCACCACACATTGCCCCTGCCGTGCTGCCAATGATAGTAACAACACAATTACTAACAATCACGCTCCTACAGTGTGTCAATTCAGACTATTCCAGGCCCTCAAAGCTATAAGAATGGTTTGGGGGGAAGGTAATAATAATTGTAATGTATATTGAATTAATAATTGACTGTTGTATTGGTCATCTCTAAATACGTTTGACAGCACCACCTTGTGGCAGACTGTCACAAGCGCCAGTGTTGACAATTAAGTGCCAGTGCCGAGCCCCGGAAATCACTGACTTAAATTAAGCACTAGGCCTGCAGCACGTATTGTGCCATCCACTTATGTAGCCTTTTTAAACCCATCTCATGCCATTTCAGCCTGTATGTGCAGTTTTCAACTGCAATATTGGCCTGGCAAAATAACCTTTTACCAGGCCTCAACCTTCCCTTTTAATACATATAAGTCATCCCTAGGGTAGGCCCTGAAAAGCCCATAGGGCAGCGTGTATTGTATTTAAAAAGGTGGGCATGTACTTTTTAGTTTATCATGTCCTGCTAGTGAGAAACTACTAAATTCGTTTTTTACTATTGCACAGCCAACCTTTCCCTTAGGATAACAATGGGTTACATTATTACACTGCAATACGGTGAAAAAAGCGAACAGACTTTGGTGGTGGTGTGAACCTCAAGGTCTTTATTGTTTTACTTTTACTGTTGGGTAATCAGTATCTCAGTTTGTCCTCTCTTGTGGTCTTTTCCTTTAGTCTTCAGATTTTCTTCTGTTCTGTTTGTTGGGTGACACCTTTTCTTTGCTTTTTTTGCAGGTACTCCTTTTCTTTGGGACTGGATGCCTCGTTCAAGAACACCATTGGAGAGTAATCAGGTGAGCTCCTCCTTGAAGAAAAATAGAAATCCTAATGTTTTGGGCTCTTCCCGACCGCGAACGGGAAAATTCATGTAAAGATCATGCAGCCTGCACTGACCACAAACCTGAAGCTTCCATAAACCCGGTAACTCTTCGTTCCACAGCGACTGCCCATGATGACCAGCAAAGTGAGAGCTGCACTTCGCTCGACAGCATCGACAGCCCACTTTGACCGCCAATGCGAATCTCCAAGAGTGACCATCCGTGACATCTGACAGGATCTTCTTGCTACATCGACGACCGCCCGTGTCGCCTGATCTGCTCATCGGGCTACAACGACGACCATCAGCGAAGCTCGCCTTGCTCCTCGGGGCCTCCTCCACCGTGAATGAAACTCTTTGCGCTGGACTTTAGAAGGTAACTTTTTCAATTGAACCAACCTGGTCTCTCTCTCTGGCCTGGTCGGCCTGAACTTGTGGCTTTCAGCTAGTCTTGCACGACCAGATAGCCGTGAGGGGAAACAGCGTTTACAACGCTGCTATCACATCGCGTTACCGTTACAACGCGGTCATTACAACGACCGCGTTGCTAGAACGCGATACCTTTACATCGCAAGTCATTAGATCGACTTGCTGTAGGGGGCGCTCTAACATAAGGAATAGTATAATTTACTATTCCAACACCTTCCCTACTGTTGCGCAGGCTGGAGTTGGAATAGTAAATTATACTATTCCTAAGTCCAGCGCGCCCCCTACAGCAAGTCGATCTAATGACTTGCGATGTAAAGGTATCGCGTTCTAACAACGCGGTTGTTGTAACAACCACGTTGTAATAGAGCGCGATGTGATGGCATGCGTTGGATTTGTTCTACTCATTTTATTGCTGTTCTTTTTCTTGTTATTCTTTAATAAACTCAAACTTACAAAAAAAAATCTTTAAAATTGTATATCTACAGTTCTACTGATACATTTTTGTCGTTTTGATGTCAAGTAATTTATAAAAATTGACTCTATGGGACTTTTCTTGAGTTGTGTTTTCACTTCATTACTGTTTGTGTGCTGCATAAATACTTTATACATATACATAGTCTTTAAGTTGAGCCTGACTGCTTTTGTGCCAAGCTACCAGAGGGTTAAGCACAGGTTAATTTAGTGACTTTAGTGGTTCACCCTGACAGGGATTGTGGCTGTTGCTTGAGCAGGGTTTCATCCCCCTCAACCAACAACCCAATTTCTCACATTTACCTTCCAATAGGGAGAACACATTGCTTCAAAATGTAGCGCTATTCTCGAACCTTTAAAAACCCAATAACCTATATACCATATCTTTGCAAGATGGACAACTTCTTCTATGTTTAGCCTCGTTATTACATGCATATCCTCATTGTGTCTAGATGTGTTTAGATGCAAGCATGTTTTCTTTTTTGTATTTTTTGTCTCTATCTTTTTTGCATTCTTTTCATTTATATTGTTGTTGAATTTGTATGTGTATTATTGCAGTTGTGTCTGAAGGTGAATGCAAGAATGAATCAGTGGTTGAATGGATGCATGAGTGCAAAGATGATTGGGAGAGTGCATGTATGATGACTTATGATGACTTATTGGGTGCCTAAACCCATCAATGACTCAGAGGCATTTTTATTCATAAGCTGTATCTATTGGCTTTGCCAATGCTTGCTTCAATGTTTTGTTGCAATGGATCTAGCTATCCTTCTTCTGTTTCCACATTACCAGCAGCATTCTCAACTTGGTTACAACAGATGCACGAGGGGGAGGAGGGAGAGCTCCTGAAAGACTTTAAAATATCAAGCAGCATTGAAGTATTATATCACAAAGCTGAGGATTTATAATCCCACACTGATGAACTAGATTTGTAGCATTAATTTACATTTACAACAATGGTTAAAAAACATATATTGTCAAGCCAGTTTTTGAGATTTTTCCCTCAAAGAGATAATGATGAAATAACAACCTTTTACTCTCAGTAGTTCAAACAAATGACTCATCATCCGGGCCTATATTTTCATTTTGAGCATTGACCTGTGATTTTGTATGGGGTAAGAACGGCGTTAGGCACATCGGAATAGTACCTTTGCTAAACTGGAATATCACACAGATGAAATACCTGGATTGCTTTTTTAACTTTCTGCCTCCTGAAATAGCTTTAACTTCTATTTCAATCAGCGAAAAAAGGAAAACCACACTCTTTGGCTGTAAAATATCACCAATAATGTACGATGTATGTTTGAAATCTTCTTGGGGATGATTGAGAGGGGCCTAGTGTGCTTCTATTAATGCTGCCACTTCAATTGTCTCACATCAGCAAAATTGTCATTGAAATCTAATGCATGCAAAAGCATGGGCGACGATTCAGTAAAATGGCAGGGGTAGTGGAAGTGACATCACATAACCTCAATGAAATAATTGGAAATGACATCATATGATCTTTGACACTGAATCCTCCCGGGAAGTGATGTCATATGACCTTCACCCTAATGAAATTGCTGACATTTACAGCTTCTTACGTAAACAATTGTAGGGTGGCACAACAGTTGCTAACACAGACAAATAGCTATTTCATATAGCACCTTCATTTTAAATATGACATGCCTGCTAACATGATCGAAACATTGCACGTTTCTCTTTTTTATTGTATGATAAATTGTGTGTTTGTTGGAAGATATAAAAATAGAGCAAAAAAAACACAAAACAAAATTTGCAGGCCAAATTATTTGTACCACAAACTGCCATGATTGAATGGTTTCTGTAGCCTAAAATGTACTGGTAAATTACAGTACAACGAACCAAAAGATTTCCGCATGTATTACTTCATGTAGACCATATATTGAATGTGAAGCATGTTATTGACTTTTATGTATGTATGTATGCATGCATGTATGTAGTATTTTTAGTGCAAACCTAGTCAAAAGGCAGTGGAGCGCTGTACAGGGTCAAAGACAAGCATAAAGACAACAGATGATAGGAGAGGTAGCTTTTGTGTGGGCCGCTAATGCACTGCGATGTGCTGTTCTTAAATTAGTCCTTAGATTTTATTATACGTTTTGATTATCATTATTTGTAAAGCATTGTCACTGTATTGAAACACATCATTTTCCATCTGTTAAAAATCTGCAATATCTTGCTTACAAATATTTACATGTTTATTTTTTATTTCATGTTTTTAATTTAAGCATGCAAGTATATATTGCACTGTTGAATTTAGCTGATAAATGACCCAGGTGACAGTGAGGGCTGCAGAAAGTAAACAGTGCACTGATGTGCACTGTTTACCTTCTGTTCTTGGCATTACATTTGCCACCACTGTGGTCAGGGTTTGCAAAGGCAGTGACAAGAGTCGCACAGGGAAGCCTGCAACCCCTGCCGGCCCCCAAATGATGTCCATGTTCAAAAGAAATAGAACAAACTTGCATACAACTCTTTTATGCACTCACTTGCACACTATCTTGCTCACATCCTTAAGTGCTGAACAGTGATTCACATACTCTTTAAGGCATGCATGTACAGACACACTCACTCTCACTTGCACACTCTCTTGATCGGTAAGGCATGCATTCCCTGACACATTCACTCACATATTTAATCATTTGCTCACTCAGGCAAAGGCTCACTTACTCACGTACATACTTGCATACTCTTGCAGGCACCAACACATTTTTCAGTGAAATGCTCAGCTCAATCACACCACACAAAATCACAGAGGCATATGTGTTCTTGCCACTCATTCATTCACTCACAAAGGTGTTTACTCCCTCATTCAGGCAGCTTTTCAATCACATTGTCACTGACTTGCTTCATAACTTGCTCATGTGCACTTGCTTAACCACCTGCCTGACATACTGAGTCATGCAATCACTTCTTATCATGCACTCTATATCTTAATCACACAGCCACATTCTTCCATACTCTCACTCATAAAAACCCAACAATGTACTCAATCACAAATTGAACAATGCAAACAGTGACTCACTCCTGCACGCACACACCCACTTATTCACTAACACACACTCATTATCTGTTGAAAAGAACACAATTGCTTGTTCATACTTTTACCCATACACATTCACTTATGCACACTCACAATCACTCATGAGCATAATCACTTTTTCACTGGTTCAGATTCTTACTTCCTCACTCACTTGCTTAGTCACTCACACACTGAACAACACAATCGCTTGCTCACTGACTACTGACTGTAGTCGGCACTCGCCTTACTGTTTACCTTCCATATTTCCATGCTTTTGGTCCCGCCTATGCCTCTCGCCTTGTTCTATTAGACCTTGAGTTTCCCATTTCGACAAAGGTGTGACATTCCGGTGCTTTATTTGTGACATCATCATATCGTCATTTCGATCTAAAGAGAATATTGGATGTTGGTCTCTTTCCTTTAATGAAATTGTGTAGGGGGGAGTGGGGGGGGGCCTTAAAGCAGTTGCAACACTTATGGAGTACTGATGCAAATGATAAAATTGATGATGCTCGGAGGGAGAACAGATCACCTCAGTGCAGCACAGTCAGTGTATACAGGCTGGGAAAGTTAGAATTAATGAGTGCACATGTATACCAGAGTTGCAAAGTGCAACAACGTGAATCCAGCGGGTCATAGACAGGTGAATGTATAGCCTAAACTGGGAGAATTTCTTGCTTCACACCCTGACGCTTGGCACAGGGACGTCCATAAATCGTCTGATCAGAAGGTACCAAAAGTGGTACTTCCTTCACCATGATACCACTATGGAGTAGAAAATTCCACTAACAGATTCCCCTCTCCAATTAACATTTCGTCCGTGTATCAGATGATTATCCATTACCACCTACCGCAAAATCTAGCCCTTAGGCTGTTAGATAACAAGGGAAATAAGGTAGTGTGTATGTGTGAGGCACTATCCATCCTTCCCTTCTTGTTAGGGGACTTGAAACTCTTGCCACCTGTCTCCCTCCTTTATTCTTTCCACCCTTCGCTTTGAAAATCTTTCTCTTCTCTCTGTTCACCCTCTCTATTCTTCGTAGCTCAATCTTGTTACTCTAATGCCTATCACCTGTTGTATTCCGCTTTAGATGTCCGTATATAGGTTTTCCTGAATCATGTCCTTACATAGGCACAATTCGCATTGCCCTTATATAGGCATAGAATCCCTGTCCTTATTTAGGCATTAACCGTGCACTCCAAATACAGGCATGGTCACCGACATCCGTCCACCCTAACGTCACAATGAGTTCTTAGAAACCAGACCCTTAAGCTTTGGGAGTTCCCCTAGCACAGGACTATTGATTTCTCCAAGAACTCATCTATTATGTATGAACCGTTATACCTTAAGGGTTCATTCCTGACGTCTTCCTCTGTCCGACTTCACGTCAATGCTGACATTCCAAGACACCTACCAGGTATAAATATACCTTCCCTTGTCCAAGCAAGTTAGAGGAGACCTCGACTTCAGAGGAGCCCGTATCCCAGCCTGACGCACTGAGAAGACGCTGTCATTCCTGCATGCAGACGAATCCAGCTTCCAGTGTTCTGACTCCCTTCGCGGGGTGTTAGAGTTCCAGATCCGGCAGGAGATTCCCACCTCTCTCATTCTCAAGGTATGGAGCTGACTAGAACCTAGAGGGACTCTTGGCATACATACTATACTTAACATACTCTTAGTATACCAGACTAGAGAATACTCCACCTACTTCTACCTTTCCCTACACCTAGACTAGGTTAGGTACATTGGGGTAGAACTAGCTTAGAGACGCATTGTATGAGTACTCTCATTTTTAGCTCATGTTATTTATGTACGTGAATATATGCTAAAAGATAATGCTAGTGCAGTATTATTTATTTCTACTGCTTACGCTGTACATTATCTTGCATACTGTCTCGTGATCATAACAGCACATATCTCTTACACGAGAAACAAGACTGTTCAATAAAACCTTTTTATTGAAACGCCCGTCTTTCCTTTCTGTGTAACTCTGTAGAAACTAAGCATGCACGATTGACTGAGTGAAACTGTTATCTATTGTTTCCACGATTCTGAGACGTGTTCCGATTCTAAAGGGAAACAAAGTTGTCATGTTTTTCGGTTGCCAGAAACTACTCCCTTTTTGTTCTCAAGGAGTTTCTAGTGGCCTCTGAGCTAGGTGGCACAAGTAATTAAGTTTAATATACTCAATAGGGACATACCGACCTTAGTCCTATGTCAAGCCTATAGGTTATATTATTCCAATGCGCAGAGCCTATTAGGAAAATAGGAACTACACTACATGGCGCCCAAACGTTTGGTAAGGCAGTAATTTAACACTAGATACTGAGTAACTCAGTCGTGCTTTTCTCAGAGACCCCTACTCACATACTCCATAAGACGTCTGGAGTGGGTAGGGTTAAAATATCCGCCAAAGCTAAATAGGGAAGCACCCTACATATTAGTTGTTTGGTTTGTTCAATGTTGAAGGATACAGTGTTCCAAAATATTGTGCACCTTATCTTTTTGTTTCCTTGAAACTTGTTCTACATTTTTCAAAAAACAAATGTCCATAAACGGGGACGATGCCACCAACACCGGTGGCGCTGCGGCTCAACCAGTCGTAACAGCTTTTAACTTTACAGGTTTAATTGAAACCGAGGAGGGTGTTATAGACATCCATCCAAACTTAAGAAGAGCCATCACTCTAAAACTTATAAAACACGGCCTACCACCAAGAGGCGGTAGAGCAGTTTTCGTGATGGAGGCACACAAATCTTTTCAGACAGAGGTATTCTATTCATGGGTAATATTTCCTGAATCAAATTCAGTAACAAGACTATTTCACTTCTACAAAGAAGATGAACCACCAGAGGAATATATTCCTTTCGAGGATATTGAAATTCCACTAACGTACCAGGAGCATCAGCTCTGGTTTAAAGGCACCCTAAAACATCACAAAAACATTACCAGGCTTGGTCCACTAGGTAGACCAGGAGCAACATGGCCGATTCTAGCCGGCTACACTCCTCATCCTGACCTCGATATAATGTCAGACGAGGAACTACTTACTCAACTTACAGAGTTGATAAAAATTTACAGACAATTAGTCCAATATGTCATGCAGACTTTCACAGTTCAACCACCATTAACACTTCCAAATCAAACCCCTCAACAGGGGAATACACTAAAAATTACACCACAGACTTTATACGCAGTCATGGGTAAAATGCCCACAAAACGCGAGCAAATTCCATTCTGGATAGCTCAAAAAATTACTCAAATAGAAGCAGTATTTCCTAATACTAGCCCTTATGAGAAACACAGAATCCTAACAATCTGTTTACCAATGGGGATCACACCACAACTGGAAGACTGCACCACTTGGGGCTCAGTCTTTGCTGCCATCTATACTAAGACACATGGTGTTCCATCAATCGCAGTAATACCAGATGTCCTGAAACAAATTCAAAACGAATACGGGGTAGAGCCTGTCCGGAATTTAGGTATGAAATTACTGAAAAATTTCGACCAGGTCTCAACAATAATATTATCTAATATTAAAGGGGAGGCAGCAGCAGTGGCGATCCGCCAACGATTAAGGGAATTCGATGTTACAGAACATCAAACAGAACTACCCTGAATAATAGAACAATCTTATGCAGAATTAGGCACAGATAGTTTGGGTGGAAGACCATTGAAGCCAAAACTATCTGAAAGTCCTGAGAAGGACTCTATTAAACAAACTCCTACATCTTCTAAAAAGAAGTGGGAAACTAATAAACATAATTCAAACGAGAAACGTTCTCAATCCCGAGGTAGGTCTCCTCAAAAGGAGCCCTCTGAAAGGAGGTATTACCTCAGGAATAGGGATAATTTGAAAAAGCCTGACAGGTATCAAGATACTGATACACGTTCCTCTCGTACCTTTCAGATCTCGTCACAGACATCGGAAAGAAGAGGACGGTCAGAACATAGAGAAGAACGCGTGAAATCGAAAGACGACAAACACGTTCAGAAAAATAAATCATAACCTCAATTCTCAAAAAAGAAGGTAGCAGGTCTGAAGGTCAGACATGCCGAGGATACTGAGAACACAACTCAAGAACGGAGAATGGGCTCAGACAATGCTGGACAGTGCAGCAGAAGCCACAATACCTCGCCAGAACCTGAAGGAACTTCTGGAGACAGTGGACTTGAATGAGTACATTACAGTTGAGACTGTAGACACCAGGGTTAGTACTCCACAAAATTTATATGAAATAACACTCCAGATGGAGGGAGACATACCTAGACAGGTGAAAGCACTCTTTTTGGAAAAACTTTCAAGGGGTTATGACATACTTCTAGCAGAAAAAGTCTGGCCACCACAATTTGTCAGGGAGTGCCCACATGGTGAAGACATTATTATGCCTGCCTTCTCCAACCATATTCCAATTCATCTAAAATATACTTATGCCAGGAAATGGGCAGTTGCCCAGACCCAGCACTATACAAAAATCATGTAGGATGGGATGAGGACTCACCTCACCATAAAATACATCTAAAAAATGAACCTACTGCACAAAGGCAGTACCCAATAAAGCAAGAAGCTAAAAAACAGGTCAGGGAGATCTTAGATCAACTTGAATACCAAGGGGTGATTGAAACATGCACCTCTTCAATGAACAATCCTTTGTTTCCTGTCTCCAAACCAGATAATACATATTGTCTAGTTTTGGATTACAGACACTTAAACACTTGTTCTAAAACATTTGCGGTGGAAAATGCACACAGTACAGCATTAATGAATAACATTGTGCGTAAAAAATATAAAACCACATTGGATATCTCAAATGGTTTCTTTTGTCAAAACATAGCACCTGGAAGCAGGTACTTAACAGCTTTCTCAATAATGGGGACCCAGCGTCAATTTTGTCGACTCCCACAAGGGTTCAAGAACAGCCTGGGGTTATTCTCAGCGAGAGTAACGGAGCTACTACAAATTTATGACAATGAGGCATTGTCATATGTCGATGACATCTATCTGACAGACGATGACCTGGACAAACACTTGAACAGGGTGAGTACCATTATACTGGGCTTCGCCTCTGAGGGCTATAAGTTCAACTTTAAAAAGTCCAGAATTGCCCATCTCAATGTCCTTTTTCTAGGATATGAGCTTTCAAGTGAAGGCAAGAGCTTGGCAGCCAACTTTTTAGAAAGGTGTGCGCTGCTCCAACCTCCAAAGACGCTGAAAAATTTACAATCCATCCTGGGTTTCCTAAATTTTGGAAGAACTTACATTCTAAATTACGCAGAGAGGGTTAAACCTCTCTACGCATTAATCAAACCTGATTTTTCAATCAAAAATTGGACACAAGAACACACAGAAATCTTGCGTTCACTCCAAGCTAACATGTTAGCAACAAATCACTTACAAACACATGTAAGTCAACGCAATTTAGTGATCCGAATAATTTCGGGTCAATGCAGATTCACCTACTTAACATTTAATGAGGGTGAAAAAGTACCAATTGCATACAAATCACATTTGTATACACAGCAGAAATGCGCTTCACTTCAATTGAAAAAATACTGACAGCAGTTCAAACTGCAGTAGCAAAAGAAAGAGCTCTAGCCCAAGGGAAACGCATTATTGTCGTAACCCCAGTGCCGGCCTTGGAGGCAGTAACAAAAGCGAGCATTCCAAATGCTAAAGCATTACATCCGAGATGGATACAATGGGTTAATTCTCTTGCTGCAACAGATGTTGAATATGTTTTTGATCCTGATTTAAAAACACAAGCGTTCCTGCAATATGAACATGAATGTCCTCTGCCCACTGAGATTCTGCCTCTCGATCAGTACGAATTCATAATTTACACTGACGGATCCGCACAACCCGCAACAGGGAGTAAGCAAGCTTACAGTGCAGCGTGCACAATCGTTAAAGGTCGCATGCGCGATGGCAACTTCAGAGCTATGGTCACTAAGACTCAATCTCTAGGAGATTGCACAGCTCAGCGAGCTGAACTACAAGCATTCAAACTGGCACTTGAAAGTACAGATCGAGAATTCCCCACACTAATAGTGTGCGATTCTTTCTACTGTGTGCAGTCGTATAATGAATATATACAAACTTGGCTTGAAAATGGGTTCAAAGATGCAAAAGGTGGCACAATAAAGCATAAAACACTTTGGGAACAAGTAGTTCAGTTAAAAAGCGAACTACCAAAGGCTCACGTGATCCATACACTGAGTTATCAACGTGATGGCGTTCACGTAGCAGGGAATTCATTGGCTGACGAAGCCGCAAAGGGGGCTGTTCAGACGGCTTCCGTAGCTGCGATCACTCGTTCAAAAACGAGAATAGACAGTGAGATAATGTTGGCTGTCAATGCTACGAGCAATGGAAGTGGTGCAGCGTTACCAAAAACGTTTCCACTCAAGTACTCTTATGTAATTGATGCGAACAACGTTCCTTTTGCTCGAATCCCTGGAGATGGGGATAGGGTAATTCCAAACAAGGAACGTAGATTAGGACTAATCCTAGCAGCACACGAATGGATAGCCTCTGCCCATGCAGGTATTTCTGCAACAGTATCTTTACTGAAACAAAGATATTGGTGGCCTGGAATTAGGAAACAGACCAAGAACTATGTTCTGGAATGTGAAATATGCCAACAGATGAAAGTCTCCACAGTGAAACGTCCTGCGCAGGCACCCCTGTTAATTTCAGACAAACCATTAGCTTGTGTTTACCTGGACCACTGCGGTCCCTTGCAAAGGGATGGTAACTATAAATATATAATGGTCGTAGTGGATTCTTGCTCTAGGTTTCTATGGATATGGCCCCAGCGCTCGGCTGACGCTCGAACTGTTATAAAAGATTTGCGAGTCTTTATCGGCACATACGCAATAGGCACGCTACATTCTGACCAGGGCCCTGCGTTTAGCTCTCGAGCTTACAAAGAAGCCATGGCCAGTCTGGGCGTTGCATTGCGGTACTCCTCTCCGTTTCATCCTGAGGGAAATTCTGTTGTGGAAAGGAAAAACTGGGACATAAAGCAGTCTATAACAGCTAGGGTATTAGGTTCGGGTGATGGGTGGGTCAGACATCTTTATGGGGTCCAACGCTCATTAAATAATTTGCCAAGAAGTTCTCTAGGGGGCGTCACTCCATATGAGGTCCTATTTGGGACAAGAATGTGGGTGCCAGATCTAGAATGTAGAGGCACAGTGGTGGAAAATAAACCCTTTGATATCAAAGATAATTTGGCTGTTTTACACGATCTAAAGGAACTAAGATCAATACAAAGCAACGTATTCCTGCAGCCACTGGGGAAAAACCGGCGGTCCCAGCAAGGCCTGTCTGGATTCCAAAAGTTGGGGATCTAGTCAGAGAAAAAATTGCGGACAAGAAGGAATTTGGACCTTCTTACAGACAACCAGTACCTGTCCTGGCCATACACGGAACAAGAACAGTACTTCTGCCGCCCCTTGCTGGAAAAAAGAAGAAAAGATTTGTGTCCATCGACCTCATCAAACCACAGTATGTGGCAATACTAAATAGTAGGCCTCGTGGACTCCGACCTAGTAGCAGACACACTCCTCTCGCTACTATCCAAGAGGTTCAGAATGAAAGACTGATAACCATCGAGAATTCAGCAGTAACAGATGAAGGACTGAGCAACAATGCTATGGAACTCATCCCTCTTGAAACTCAAGTAACAGTTCGTCCAAATACACCTGTCTACACCAATGTAACAAGTGATCAACTGGTTCCAGCGATTTCTACAAATCCTGATGAAATTCCAATAATTGACAGAACTGCTTCTGGCTATTTCATTAACTTTGATACATTTTCTGAGGATCTGAGTGAGCCTGAGACGTCGCCAGCATCAAGAACTTCCAAACAGCAAGTACAAGACTTTCTTCATTTTTTGAAAAAGACTTATATGGTTTCACCGTGGATTGAACTATGGATTATTTCTGGAATATTTTTCTTCCTGCTTTGGCTAGCTTTGGTTATGACTATGAGCGTGCTTATAAATGGCAGATATATCCATGTGAACACTGAAAGAAAAGAAGTGAACTTACTTTTGAAACCTCACAAATCATCCCATCGTGAAACAAGTGACTTGTCTGCAGTGAACATCACAGCCGTTCCTATACAGGATGGTATAGTGTGGGACAAAACAGATTTCGATATTTTCGGCCCTACGGAACATTTGAACATTCCACATTTATTTAAGATTTCACTAAGTGATTTTGTTTCATCCAGTACCTATTCTGATGATTGGGACTTTGAAACTGTAAATAACATGATGTTTGACCTAGAAAAGTCTGCTGCATTTTCTAATAATGAATATTTAGAGGGTTCATCAGACTATGAACAGCTGTATTGCTATAACCACTATGGTCATCATTTTTTGCATAAATCTGCAACACCTAGAAATGTGTTTATGTTTAACCAATGGGAGCATTGTCCTACACCACCAAAAGGTAGTTCAAAAACATTTGCTAAAAAGTTTCCATATTTTTCAGGGTACAATACTTCTGATCCAGAAACATTTTACTATAAAAATGTAAACAAAACAGGACTAAAAATTATGTTAACAAATACAAAACAGATTTACTCTGCAGCATTTATTGCCCAACTGTCTAGACATGGTTTCGACTTGTGGAAAGAGACAATAGACACAAAATCTGTCTGGGGTACTAAAGATTGGCAAGTGCAGGGGATAGAAGCTTTGTTTAGAGCCTGTATCATCCCTCAGCAAATAATGTTTTTGAATGACACTGTGCAACAAACGTCTTGCCTTGGTTTAGCCAAGATTAAAGACATAAACTCCTTCTGTACCAACACCTGCCAGTAATAACTATACACAGGCAGCGGTTACAGTTGACACAATACTACAACTCAACAGAACAAATCCTGATTGGAGAAAATGGTTGATCTGGCCCACAGACACAAACAACTGTCACGAGAGATTCCTGAATAAAACACAGGAGTTTACTATTCACAGGCCAGACCCACGATATGTCCAAAGACAACATCCGGGGGTAGTAACAACATACAGTGTAGGAAAATTATGCCTCGATTGGCTGCAAAAATCTACACTTAAGGATGTGAAACAACACTTATCTTTACTTAAAGAAGACGCAGACCTTAGGGAATTCTTGCTTGGACCAAGAAAACCGCGTCAAAAATGTTTCATATATGCCGGCATCTATGCTGCTCATAATGAAGCATGGAAGGTGTCACAGATGGAGGCCGCAGAACGAATACGTGAACTTGATCGTATTAACTTAGAGAAAACTCTCTCTGTGGTCGACAATGGGTTAACAACTTTGTCCTCCAGAATTTATTCATTGGACAGTATTGTATCCTCTGCTATCGACATACTGGAACAAGATTTAGCCATGTTACAACAAGGCCAATCTCAGTTGCGTTCTATTATGTTATTAAGCTGGACGCTGCAATCTTTGCGTGCGGGCTATGTGCTTTGGCGTTTTATCAACATGACGGCTCTGTTTGCAGAATACAATCTAACTGATAAACAGATCGAACTGGCACAAAGGGGAGCAAAGTATACAGTACTGAGCATTGAAAAACTTGAAAAATTACCATTCACAGTGGCAGAAAAACCAGCTACAGAATGGCTTATTCATGGCAAAATTAGTCTGCCTGTGACTACTTTTCAGTTTCAGTATTGCCTTAAACAGATGCAAGCAGACAAATATGAAAGGTTGGGTAAAGAATACATTAAGACATCCTGGAATTTACCTTACACATATAGATGTTGGAGTGGGGATCGTGAAGTGTTTCTGAGCGGTACACACTGTGAAAGTGCACTAAGTGGTTCACTAATTTGTCAGGACATATCTTTACACAGGGCTTGTAATGGTTCTGTGGCAAATTTGTCCTGCCATCAGCAGGGTACACTAGCTGCTGTGATTAATCCAACGTTTGGCCAACTTTCTAATGGGAGTTACCTCATGTTGAATGATCAGAGTTGCTGTGGCATGTTGCCAGGCATCCCAAATCTAATAACGGTCAACTCCAGGGTCACTTGCTGTATGCAAGTATTGTTTGCCCCAATAGACACAGTCAGGGAGTCGCCTTTATGGCCTTCGTTGAATGTCTCTTTTATACGATTTGATACTTTAAGCAGAATGAAAGCCATGCTTATACAACAATCAGTGCCTTTGACCTCGGCCAAAGAAACCTATGATCTACAAGTTGCAAGGACTTCGGCTGAGATACAGGCTTTAATTCATACAAACTGCCCTATACATTTCGTAGAAATGATAGGACGGATCTTTAACATGTCTGATACAAGCGGAATTGTACATGTATTTAAGACCATCTCTTCCGGACTATTAGCACCTTTCCAGGCTGTCCTCGGAATCATCCCAAACTTCGCACATTCGGTGTTTGGTGGTGTGCCATTAATTCTAGCACTTGTTGCAGGAATTCTATTTCTATTCCTCCTACTACGCTATGGCAAGCCTATTCGCCAACATCACTCCGAGCGATGTGGAGAGAGCCCTCCTTGAACGGAAATGCCGTAAGTGAATAGTACAGCTTTTGGGCATGCCTCGTCTACGGGAACTTAATACAACGTGGTTCCTGTCATTCAGACCAATCTGGCAAGATTGCATCTTACCTGTTCTACGCTTCCTGTTTTGCGGTGAAGAATGCATGCTAGACACCTGTCTAACACTCCCATCAGTCATGCCAACGGATATCGAAACTCTGCTGGACCCGATAACGGCCCATGCTGTGTGTTGTCCCCAGAGGCTTCCAATCCTGATGACGGCATTCATTGAGATCTCACAGACGCTTCCGGCAGCTGCTGAGGTACGAGATGGATCAACAGGCACACAGGTAACAACGGACGCGAACATTGCATCTTCTGCTGAAGGCGATGTTTCTCATCTCTGTGCAATTAACCTTCTGAACGAGGTGTTCCAAATGTCACCAACTTCAGTGGACGATATTTTGGCTACGGAAATAGATGATCTAATGTTTACGCCAGACCCATACACTGACTTTGATTCAGCTCACAGTGTACCAGGGCAACAATGAAATTTGGCCTTCATACTTTCAAAACTTGGAACTATTCCCAGAAATTAAACTTTTTTCTTAAAAATTTTTTTTTTCTTTTCTTGATAGAAATGACATGGCAAAAGAACAATCTGCTTACAGTAGAACTAGCCTTATAAAACGGACTTCTTTGAATACTTCCAGGGACACATTGTCACCTTACTTGTCTAACATTTCATTTAATTCCATGATATGCAATGGCTTTGATTTTTGAGAACTTATCGACCATTTCATCATATGTATATATTTCTGTTTCATTCACGTTGCATTTTACTTCCATTATATGCTTAGAATGAAAACGATGCTTTAAATGTACAGTACCTATTGCATTTCAACAGTTTTGAGCTTCTTTTAAAATGCTTTTAGAAATGTTTTTAGCAACATGTGGTACTCAATTTTATGTTTAGCATTTAAATGTTTAGCATTTCGTATTCTCGTTCATTCGAAAGTGGAGTGGGTGTTGTATTCTGCTTTAGATGTCCGTATATAGGTTTTCCTGAATCATGTCCTTATATAGGCACAATTCGCATTGCCCTTATATAGGCATAGAATCCCTGTCCTTATTTAGGCATTAACCGTGCACTCCAAATACAGGCATGGTCACCGACATCCGTCCACCCTAACGTCACAGCGAGTTCTTAGAAACCAGACCCTTAAGCTTCGGGAGTTCCCCTAGCACAGGACTATTGATTTCTCCAAGAACTCATCTATTATGTATGAACCGTTATACCTTAAGGGTTCATTCCTGACGTCTTCCTCTGTCCGACTTCACGTCAATGCTAACATTCCAAGACACCTACCAGGTATAAATATACCTTCCCTTGCCGAAGCAAGTTAGAGGAGACCTCGACTTCAGAGGAGCCCGTTTCCCGGCCTGACGCACTGAGAAGACGCTGTCATTCCTGCAAGCAGACGAATCCAGCTTCCAGTGTTCTGACTCCCTTCGCGGGGTGTTAGAGTTCCAGATCCGGCAGGAGATTCCCACCTCTCTCATTCTCAAGGTATGGAGCTGACTAGAACCTAGAGGGACTCTTGGCATACATACTATACTTAACATGCTCTTAGTATACCAGACTAGAGAATACTCCACCTACTTCTACCTTTCCCTACACCTAGACTAGGTTAGGTGCATTGGGGTAGAACTAGCTTAGAGACGCATCGTATGAGTACTCGCATTTTTAGCTCATGTTATTTATGTACGTGAATATATGCTAAAAGATAATGCTAGTGCAGTAGTATTTATTTCTACTGCTTACGCTGTACATTATTTATCTTGCATACTGTCTCGTGATCATAACAGCACATATCTCTTACACGAGAAACAAGACTGTTCAATAAAACCTTTTTATTGAAACGCCCGTCTTTCCTTTCTGTGTAACTCTGTAGAAACTAAGCATGCACGATTGACTGAGTGAAACTGTTATCTATTGTTTCCCCGATTCTGAGACGTGTTCCGATTCTAAAGGGAAACAAAGTAGTCATGTTTTTCGGTTGCCAGAAACTACTCCCTTCTTGTTCTCAAGGAGTTTCTAGTGGCCTCTGAGCTAGCTGGCACAAGTAATTAAGGGGCATATTAGCAAGAAGAGGCGATAATCATCGCTAACCCTGCTTAGCGTGATTTTTTTTATCGCCGGCTATTGCTGGAATATATCGCCACGCTAACACTGTATTAGCAACGATTAGCGCTATGGCGATGAATATTCCAGCGATAGCGGGGGAAATGGTCCAACATCGCTGAAAAACCAGCGATGTTGCATGGAGAAGGGAGAACACCTTGCTGATACGACCCTGTGGTCGTATCAGCATAATCCACCACCCCATGTTAGGTATGGCTAACACCTGCTAATTGCAGGTGTTAAATAAATGGCGATGACCCCGGTTAGCGCGACTTTTCACGTCGCTAACTGGGGCCATGGCCACCTTGCTAATAGGCGATAGGCCTGTTAGCGGGTGTTTCCCAGGTTTGTTCGTCGGGAACGCCCACTTTGCATGTCATTAGCGATAAATATCGCTGACATGCAAAGCGGTAAAAAAACGGGCGCTAATGCCCGCAAACTGTCGCTAACTGCTGTTAGAGACAGTTTGCTGATAGGGCGATATGAATATCGCCGCTTTAGCGGCAAAAAGTGCCGCTAAAGCGGCGATAGTGCCCTTGCTAATATGCCCCTAAGTTTAATATACTCGATAGGGACATACCGACCTTAGTCCTATGTCAAGCCTATAGGTTATATTATTCCAATGCGCAGAGCCTATTAGGGAAATAGGAACTACACTACGCCCCCACTCATAGTAATACCATGTTTTTCATATAGCTGTTCATACCTCTATATTGAGGTTTCTAAGCTCTAAATTACGTATGTTACAATTTCCATTTATGGAACTAAAGATGTTGACCTCGAAAAGGTGAAAGGCTGGCTTTACCTTGCCAGGATTCAAACTTGTGCCCGCCAGAGAACAATATTTGTCAACAGAATTTATTCAACCTGATGGCTATTCACGCTCCATCATACTTTCTCCCTCAATTTCCTTCTTCTCTATCTTTCCTCTCTCCCTCCTGTTGTCACCTGACCTGCCTCCCATTCCCCTTCTGCTTGTGTCTATTTACACCTGTCCCCCACTGTTCCCTCTCTCTTCCCTTTGCTCCTCACTGTCCTTCAGTCGTACTCTTGTCTTTCTCCTTTCCATGCCACCCCTCCTCTTTTTGTCTCTCTCTCTCTTTCCTCTAATTCTCTCCTTCCCCGTCTGTTCCCCATGCCTACTCCTTTTGTCACCCCTCTAACATTCTCTGTCTCACCTTTGTTTGTCTCCCTCCCGCAGCCCTTTGCCTCTTCACTTTTTCTCTCCTTCCGTCTCACCTGACTCCATCCATCCTTGTCTCTCTCTTGTCTCTCCTCCACTCTCAGACCCCCAGGTCTGTCTCTCTTCTTCCTGTCCTATCCCTCCTTTTTCTCCTTTATCTTTCCCCTGCCCCAGTCATCCCCTCACACACCTTCACATCCTTCTTTTCCATCTCACTCGCCCTCTCCTCCCTTCTCCCTTCTCCCACTGCCTCCTGTACATTGCTCCAGCTTCTTATAATGTGTAAGGCTCTCTGACTGTGCTTAAACACACCCCTACTGCTTCAGCTAGTGAAAGTGCCACACATGCACAGTGAGGGGCCCTTCTGCACACAGATAGGGGACAGCCTCCTGCCGTTATAAGTAGGCACAGCTCAATGTACCTAGTGGGCGCTGCCTGGAGTCATAGCCAGGGATGCTCACTCCAGATACAAAGAAACACAAACACAGCTTCCCTCTGAGACAGAGACTTCTTGTAATACAACTTTGTACAAATTCAGAGAGCGCTCCCTCGAAACACACAGATACCTCTGCCTGCAGACGCAGCAGGCACAGAGACAGCTCCCTCCACTTGTTCATACAGCTCCCTGCCCTTGCGCTTGCACATACAGCTCCCTCTGCTTGCACATACAGTTCCCTACCCCTGTGCTTGCACATACAGCTCCCTGCGCTTGCACATACAACTCCCTGCACTTGCACATACAGCTCCCCGCCCCTGTGCATGCACATACAGCTCCCTGCGCTTGCACATACAGCTCCCTGTGCTTGCAGATAAGGTCTTTGCCCCTGCGCTTGCACATACATCACCCTGCGCTTGCACATACATTTCCATGTGCTTGCACAAACAGCTCCCTGCCCCAACGCTTGTACATACAGCTCCCTGTGTTTGCACATACAGCTCCCTGTCCTTGCACATACAGCTCTGTCCTTTTGCTTGCATATACAGCTCCCTGCGCTTGCACATACAGCTCCCTGCGCTTGCACATACAGCTCCCTGCGCTTACACATTCAGCTCCTTCCGCTTGCACATACAGCTCCCTCCGCTTGCACATACAGCTCCCTCTGCTTGCATATGCAGCTCCCTGCGCTTGCACATACAGCTCCCTGCGTTTGCACATACAGCTTGCTAAACTAGACTACAACTCCATGAGATCACCAGAAACAAGAGCTGCGTTCTGAACCAACTGTCTGCTACCTGCAGAGACTCAGATGAGTCCTTGCAGCTATAAGATAGCCCCCTGCTGGCAGAGGCTCTGCTCCCAAAGCAAGAATGGCTGTAGTGGTAAAAGTGTGTTTCTCATTGTACACTGTATACTCTCAGCGAGGGTTGAACCTTAGTGACTCACAGCTTACAGCGTCAAAAGCACAGATTAAACACAGGCTCTAAACCTAAGGGCAGCTTCAGTATTTTAGTAAGCGAGACGGTGCTTTTAAAAAAAAACAGCCAGGACCAACTCATTTGTATGTCGAAGCCTGTGCTGCAGTGCACGCTGTTTTGTGATGTCTTTGCATGCCGCGGGTTTTATGTATAAACCCTTTGAGGCGCCATACATTTGTGTCTTGAGCAATATGATGTATGTTGGTTCTGGTGTGGAACTTTGGGGTGCTGGTTGGAGTTGGCAGTTGGAGAGACGCTGCGGAGCGGGATGGTCGATTAGTTCCCAGATGCTGTGTCATGGTTATTAGTGTAAATTAATCATACGACTAAAAGTATCAGGTGTCGGTGAATCTTTACAAAGTTGGCGACAAGCTTGCTTGGACACTAACAACTTAAAGAACCCACGCAATGACGGATATTCTGGGCATTGGTGAATGCGGTGAAGCAGTCTGGTAAAGGAAATGGCGAGAATCAGCGTGTGTGTTTTTCACATGCAATACAATTCCTAGTGCACTCGCATTTCAGATGGAAAGAAGGTTGTAAGTACTTTATTTTTCAACATTTTATCTTCTGGTGGATTCAACCGTCCTAGTGAGCCGTTGGCACCATACTGCGTTATTGGAACACATTGTACTTGATGGAGCATGATTTTTGTAAATAAAATCTGCTCAATGCAATCCGCCCGAAAGAGTGAATTAACATAAAACTAATAAAATGGGTTATTATTAACACATGAAAGCATAGTGTACAACATGGTGATATGTAAGGGAAAACTCGATAAATGTTTCCCTAAGTAATGAAAATAATGTAAAGAGAAACTAATATAGGCGCAAGTTGAGAATCGTAGATGTTTAGTACTTATTGAATAATGATGATCAGGTCTGTCTAATTGAATGTGATTTATGTTTCCTAAAATGCAGAAGCACAACAAACCCAGAAGAAAAGTTTTTATTCTTCGTGAAAGACTTTATAAATCTGTTAGAAATAATTCTCTCTTTTGCTAAAATAATGTAGGCCTTAGAAAATGTTAGAGGATGTGCTTCCGTGCTCCTGTCCTTCGAAAGTTTCAAATGTTTCCTTAGAATACAGATATTAGTCTATTTCTGGAAAAAACTTTTAGGTTTTTCCTGTCTAGGCGAGAGATGAGGTAGTTTTCCTTTTCCTTCTTCGGAAGCTGATGTAATGTAGTTAGAACAATAGTCGTTTAGAAATATTGTAAGGTAAAACGCGGAAGACTGTCTACCCATGTGGAATGACCAATGAGGATGCAAGGAGAGAAGAGAAAATGAAACATTTATTGGCGATAAAAGTGTGATGTATTATAAAACTGACTGCGAGAAAATGTTCATCGGCTCGTTCACAAGATTGGTGACCTGTCCCTGCGTTGGTTGTATGCTGAATGCCGTGCTGATCCTATTACTCTGGCTGGCGTGATTTCCTGCAGAACCTAAAGACTTTGCTTAATGACTTTGCACGTCATCGGCTGTTGATGCTGCTCGTGCTATACCCTTTTGGCCGAGGGGTTAGCTTTTCAGACTAAATGCACGCTGTGCATTTGTATTTCTAGGTTCGTATGAGAAAACTGATAATCTTGCATATTTGTCTTTGCAATGATTTTCTCTCTCTCCCTCTCACTCCTCTATACCTTTTGTTGATGTATTATGATATGAAGTGTTTCTTATTGTGAACTTATCCTGTAACATTGGATCTGAGTGATGACATTCTAATCTATGTACTTGTGTTTGACCATTCATGTAATGAAATAATAATAAGAAATGATAAGATAAAAATTAGTGTTTGTTGTTATTCATGAGTTTATTGAATTATCTGACATGGTTTTGATGATTACTGATGTTTAGCTTATTTCTTCATTGTAGGTCCTCGTGAGGAAATAGCATTCTGTCTTTCATTATTTAGTCCCTTTTAGCGCTACCAAAGATCCATCGGAGGACCTTCGATATTGCTAAACTGTGTGATAATGACTTATGGGCCCGTCATTAGAGTTACGTTTCCAATAGTTCTATAGAGGTTGGGGTGGGACATACGATGATAAAAATTCCCCACCGCTTACGCTGCAACAGTTTTTGGTAGCAGAGGATGGTTTGTTAAGACTAAAATACCAGGTAATGAAGAGGCGGAGTTAAAGACAGGACAGATTCAAACAGTTTCATATATATGTTAAGTTCGTACCTTTATGTCACGTTGTGGTCTGTCTGACCTCAATGAAAAGAAGTTAGCTGGTCCGCCATAGGCCCTAGATCCCGGGATAAGCCCAGGGGCAGTCTTAGTGTGGCATACACTAAGTTTATGTGCATTGTCTGCTGTTGATGCAGGTACTAGGCGGTCGTCGAACGGAAAGTCACTGCACAGGAAACTTTGTTGAATGAAATAGGGGAGGTTTATTTGGGTCACTTCAGAAAGCACAACTGGGGAAGTCCCGAGAATTTTCCACTTGTAAGAGAGCATAATCGCCCTGGTCGAGGTTGTGCTGGAGTGTAGAATTTCTTGGAGTATGTGAAAATACTTTCCTATTTCTTTTAGTGGAGCAGACAAGCTGTCTTTATGTAGTTTGTTATTGTTCGTCAAAGACTTGGAAAGATGCTGAAGCTGATTTTGTAAAGGGATGGTCAGTAGTAGGAGTTATACTGATGTAACAAAGAGCCGCACTGGTATTGGTCAGTTGATGAGAAAAACGTCACTGAGGTGCCGTGCTGCTATAGGTTAGTTAGTGTGTGTTGCGCTGGGATTGGACAGGGTAAATAACTTTGATTGGAAGCAGAGAAAACAAAACACGGAAGAGAGTTGTTAAAGATTTATTTACTAATACGATTTATAGATAGTATAGAGACATGAAGTTGTTAAAATTGTTGAAAACACTGTTTAGTAAGGATGAACCTATACCCATTAGAGAAGGAATTCCTATAGCTCTTGAAGGAACGCCGGCATCATACATGGCGTTAGAAAGGGGTTATCATACGTGTACCTGTCTAGAAAATTGGATGAAATATACAGAGCAGGATGGTTATTTGGCTTTTCCAGAAAATGGTACCTTTAATACTAGGATTTTAGAAAATTTGAGAAGATGAATGAATAATTCGAGTCCAAATCCAAGACCTATGCAGTACTAAGCTCTTGAAGAATGGGATTACGAGGCATATAAAAGAGAAAGAGACAGACAACAGAATAGATATAAGAATACAGTGAGTAGGTATTCTGAAGCGAAGTGGGATGTTTGTAAGAAAATGTGGAGAAGAGACACTGTTGAAGGAACTAGAATGTTTCCGGTTATGATAGCTGAAACAAGTGAAGGGGGAAAATGTAAGGAGAAAAAGAAAAATACTGAACTACAAGAAAAAGATACATATTTAATTGCTAGTACAGATGAGATAGATGAGGACTTCTTGAATGAATTATTAATGAACAGACCTCCACCATACCAAGAGGAGCAGAATAATTCAAACTCCAGCGCTTCACCAAGTGTTTCACCAAGTGCTCCTTTGATCCAAATTGAAGAGCAAGTGAATAAACCCTCTGAAAATGTGAGACAGATTCAAAATGTGTTCATGGGTCCAGAAACGGTTTGGGTGTTGGAGAAGAATCAGTATCCCAGAATGTTAGTATTAGTAATAATAAACATAGTGAAATGCATCAACAAGTTGAGAACAGAGTGAGTAACTATGGGCGTGCAGTAAAGAAACCTAGCAATTTGCGAGATTTTAGAGGTGATTAAGTAATTTGAAGTGTGCATTGTTAACCATAATATCTGGAAATGTCATTATTTTATGTTGTGATGATTTTCAATTTGAAAATAGTTTAGCAACTTAACTTAAGACGGAATAGTATTTAGGTTATATTATGGAGGAATCTTCCTGTACCTATTGTATGAGTTATTGTGTATATGATGCAACAGATGTCCTGGTATAAAATATTTGCTTTATTATCCTCTATGCAATATGTTTTAGAGTTTGACAGTGTTCACATTTTTAATAATTTATGTATGTGATATGGTAATATGTTCTTCGTAATACTATACAATTTTATTTTATTGAAAAAAGGGAGATGTGTTGTGATGTCTTTGAATGATTCAGGTTTTATGTATAAACCCTTTGAGGAACCGTACATTTGTGTCATGAGCATTATGATGTAAGTTGGCTCTGATGTGGAACTTTGGGGTTGTGGTTTGAGTTGGCAGTTGGAGAGACAGCGGGACAGTCTGTCAGTGCCCAGATGCTGTGTCAGGGTTATTAGTGTAAATAAAGCATACGACTAAAAGTATCAGGTGTCAGTGAACCTTTACATGCAGTCCTGTGATTATTACAGTCAGTACTACCGTAGCTTCTGGCTGAGCACTTCTTGGGACCAAGTCTACTCAGAGCCTGGAGCAAGTCAGCTCCAACGGAGCCCTGTGAGAACTGAAGAGCTGTACAAGCACTCAGAGACCAGGCTGATCATGCAACTGGTGCAACTCTCACAAGTGGCAGTGGCTGGTCACTGCTGTAACCACCCTGCACTCTATAAAACGAACTGAGACAGCACATAGAGTACTCAAAGTGAGCCTGCAGAGCAGGTACAGCTGTGGAACAGCTCACCATGACCAGTGGCTGCTCCATCAAACCTTATTAGCACTGTGGCATCAGCCCCACTCATGTTGTGTACTGCTGGACTTGCAGAACTTGTAGCACAAGGGTGCAGGCATACTAGCACTGAGCCTTCTATGAATGAATGCAAAAGGAGCAGTTGATGGACGGAATGCAGAACAATGTCATACATTCACCCCAGTACAGAGATCTGGGCCTAAATCCATCGTTTTTTTGCTCCCCATGCCATTCCGGTTTGAACCCAGCCATGTGCAAATCAGTCTTGACCCTGCGCCCGATGGGAACAGTCCAGCCCGACCTGCCAGGCCAGGTCCTCCCTGGACTGGAAACAAGCATCCTGGGACCGGTTTCGGGGTTTCACTCCTCATCAGCCACGATATCTTGACTCCAGTGGCATGGAGATCACGGGACCCACGTCTGGGCATACCCGTCCCACTCGGGGTGACAAATGCAAAAAGAACAGTTGATGTATAGAATGCAGAACAATGTCATACACTCACCCCAGTACAGAGATCTGGAGCTAAATCCATCGTTTATTTGCTCCACATGCCATTCCAGTTTGAACCCAGCCATGTGCAAATCAGTCTTGACCCTGCGCTTAGTCTATACTGGGGTGGCATGGTGCTTTGTTCTGCATTCCATCCATCAATTGTGTGTCTTTTGCTTCCTTGCCCTAAGTGCGCTGGGTATGCCCAGACGTGGGTCCCGGGCTCACTGTGCCACTGAAATCAAGCTATCCTGGCTGATGAGGGGTGAAACCCTGACACCGGTCCTAGGATGCTTGTTTCCGGTCCAGGGAGGACCTGGCTTGGCAGTTCGAGATGGACTGTTTCCATGAGGCACAGGGTCAAGACTGATTTGCATATGGCCAGGTCTAAACTGGGGTGGCATGGTAAGCAAAAGAATGATAGATTTAACTTAGATCTCTTGACTGGGGGGTGAATGTTTTGATATGTTCTGCATTCCGTCCATCAATTGTGTGTCTTTTGCTTCCTCGTCCTAAGTGTGCCGGTGCCCAGACATGGGTCCCGGGCTCACCGTGCCACTGGTTTCAAGCTAGCCTGGCAGATGAGGGGTGAAACCCCAAAACCGGTCCTAGGATGCTTGTTTCCGGTCCAGGGAAGACCTGGCTTGGCAGTTCGGGCTGGACTGTTCCCATGAGGCTTAGGATCAAGACTGATTTGCATATGGCCAGGTCTAAACTGGGGTGGCATGGTGAGCAAAAGAATGATGGATTTAACCCAGATCTCTTGACTGGGGGTGAATGTTTTGATTTGTTCTTCATTCCGTCCATCATGTGTGTCTTTTGCATCTATGAATGAGGCACAGGACTACGGACTGCACGTAATCATGACCTTGCAGCAAAAGAAAGCTTAAGATGCCGTCTCCCCTCCCACATGTGATTATACAGTCAGCGCAGCACACGCCCTAAGCTGAAATCCCCTCTCCTTCATTCCTTGACCACATGCAAAACTGGGCAGGATGGCAGCAGCTAAATGCCAACTCTTGGCACTCAGCTGACAACAGTTACACATGACAGTACATCAGACATATTGAGTGAATGTCTGACTCACTTCAAAGAAGAACTGAATTGCTTGAGGACAAGCCGGGGCGCAACACAGGCCTCTGCCGTGCAGGTCCTCACCAACTCTTCAGGGGGCCTCCATTCATTCAGAGGGACCACACTCACCCCAAGGCCAATGAATATCTGTGAGATATAGGAGACTCAGGGAGGGTCCCCTCATCACATTTTGCAAGGGGGCCACATCATTGCGCTTTACATCACTGAGGACATGGTGTCAATGAGGTAATATGAGGGCAATTGTTAATTTGCTTTAGTCTAACCCCGATGAGTGACACTTGGCAGAACTGTCAGATCATGACTATTGCAGGTCCCTGTGCCAGCTCCCCCTGTGACGGTCCTCCTGTCAGCTTGCCCACAGTCCGTTACCCTCTGCTGCCTTCTGTTTTGTGCCTCCTCTGCTCATTTTCTGCTAATGTTTCTGCCTCTTCTCTGCTCGGTCCTGCCCTCTATGTTGCCTTTTGCTGCTCATTATTGTGCCTCTTTCAGCTTATTTCTGACTTTTATTTTGCCTCTTTCTGCTCATTTTTGACCTTTTTCTGCCTCTTTCTGCTAGTTTCTGACCTTTATTTTGCCTCTTTCTGCTCGTTTTTGACCTGTATTTTACCTCTTTCTGCTTGTTTCTCACTTTATTCTGCCTCTTTCTGCTCATTTCTGACCTTTATTTTGCCTCTTTCTGCTCATTTCTGACCTTCATTCTGCCTCTTTCTGTTCTTTTTTACCTTTATTTTGCCTCTTTCGTTTCCATTATTTTGCCTCTTTCTGCTCGTTCTGACCTTTATTTTGCCTCTTTCTGGTAGTTTCTGACCTTTATTCTGCATCAATTGCTCATTTCTGGCCTTTATTTTGTCTCTTTCTGCTCGCTTCTGACCTTTATTTTGTCTCTATCTGCTCGCTTCTGACCTTTATTTTGCCTCTTTCTGCTCGTTCGTGACCTTTATTTTGCCTCTCTCTGCTGGTTTCTGACCTTTATTCTGCCTCTTTCTGCTCATTTCTGACCTTTATTTTGCCTCTTTCCACTGGTTTCTGACCTTTATTTGACATCTTTCTGCTGGTTTATGACCTTTATTCTGAAGTCGTATCCACAGCGCCCAGTTACCCCTAGCGGTTACAGTGCTGCGCTATACAAATGCTGGTTTATTGATTGATTGATTGTGCATTGTGGAAGAAGTCAATTTTCAGAACTGTGGCTAAAGACACTGCATAAAACATTATAAAATTATCTCACATGAATACCAAATGCTCAACAGCGGGTGGGACCTGAGGCAACACTACACATGACTCTATTGGGACTGGATTTTATCAAAGGGAAGACAGATGAAAGAGGTAAATCGTTTCCCAGCAAATGCAATTATCGCCGAGCATAATGGTATCTCAGCGGGTGTCGCCGTGATACAGGATTGTTAGACACTGCTGAATGAAGTGGGGCTACATGTGAGGAGCCCCAAGTCTCCTGAGCTCAGGAATGAACTCCTTCAGGCAAACCAACCAAGGGAGGCATATAGCAGTGAGACACTCTTTCTTGCTCTCTTTCCTCTCTGCCCTTTCTCTCACATGCACACACTCTCGATCACTCTCTCTTCGTACTCGTCTCTACTAGCTCTCAAATTTCAGAGTAACCTTTCTCTCTCTCCTCAGTCTGTCTCTCTTACACTCATTCTCTTCCTTTCTTCTTCTCCTGCTAGCACTCACATCCACACTTTAGGTCTGGCTCACTACGTACTTCTTGACTGTCTCTTCGCTCTTCCTCCCACCTGTTTCCTGTTTCTAGTTCTACTTTTTTATCTTTTTTCTCTTAATGATTTTTTATCTAAATATTCCTCCTCTCTCATTCTTCCCACTTGATGTCTCTCTGACACAAGGGAATGGCACTCCCATCTGATCATTAGTTCAGTGTGTTATAAACTTTAGTTCAACAAGCTCCTATCGCACTCACACAATATACCCATGCTGACATGCACAGGAAAACAACTCCAGGTATCCGTAAACACATACAAATTGGCATGCACACAGGCACAAATGCATACAGACCAAAAGATACAAAAGCACAAATGTGCACACAAAAGCACACCTTCCAGCACTTGTGCAAATATACTTTAAAACACACCTAGGGCACAAAAACACATACAAATGCTTGGACAACACACTACATATAGCCATATATTTACAAGCACGTTGGGCAATCCTTTTGAATGTTTTCTAGTAAAGATGGAAAAAGAATTAAAAAAGAAGTGTCCGCATGCATGGACACTTTTGGGTGACCATATTGGAATTTGTTTTTATACTTTGCAAATTGCAACAAAACATTCTAAAGAAAACATGCATTGGCAAAAAAAAAGCTTAGCAGTCAACGCCTGACCTACTGGGCTTGCCAATACTTTATTTATGGGTACATAAAAGACAGACACACTGAAACCCATATAAGTAGATTGGTGTTGCATCCCTGTTGCTGTTTATTGTAGTTAGTGAAATCACTGTCTTAGATAGTACTGTTCTTTAAATACTATGGGGCAGATTTACAAGCCCCTTGCGCCACTTTTGCGTCACTTTTAACATGGGAAAAGTGACGCAAAAGTGGCGCAAGGGGCTTGTAAATCTGCCCCTATATCAGCAATCATTCACATTCATGTTAAATGGAGCACTCGTGCTAGTAAAGTGTGACCTTTTCTTGAATTTTCATTAAATGTCAGACATTTGGGTTTTCATCATCTTTATGAACTGCAGTCACGTTTGCATGCACGCTTATTATAGTGTTTGCCAGAACAATTGATATATTTAGCATTTTATTACAAAACTGGATTATGACTAACGGACTTGTAAAATTGTTGCAAAATGTTGTTCTGCTTCAGGAGAAAACTAATCCTTTTTTGGTTATTTTGTCGTAGAGTTATGAGCAGAGCTAGCTCTTGCACTACCCAGGGGCACACAACCAATAAAGAGAAAACATTTTGTTACAGTAGCAAAGTATGCTGTCCTTGAATCAACACAAAGCAACTCTTTATACAGTTTATTTCTTTCTCTCTTCTTTCCAAGCCCTGGGGCCACACATGCTACTTTTACCTCAGCATACACAGATTTCCTAGATTCTGAATACAACATCTCCAAAAATGGCCACTATTTGTACCATTGACATAACACGTCCCATAAATAAGTTGATCCTGGGCTTTGTTATTTATTGCACTTAATAAATAACGTCAATTACAAGTTTCCTAATTAAAATGGACATTAATGTCATGGGAGTGATTCATCACAAAGCCAAGGGCAGCGGAAGTGACATCACATAATGTTTGAACTTAATGACATCACAGAAAGTGACATTATATGACCCTTGTCCCTGATTTTTTGCAAGAAGGCATGTCACATGACTCTAACATCACAGCAATTGACAATTCTGATGTACTATAAAAACTACATGATTAGTATAAAAGACAAATGTATTTTTTAGATAAAACCTATATTATAGCACTGACATGATCTTTGAAAGGTCTGGGGCATAGTACTTTCCCTGAATTGCAGTGAGTGAGCAAAGCGAGTAAGCCGGACCTCCTCTAAGGGGTTTCTCAACTTGGATTTTTTTTTAAAAGAATGAGGTGAAATCATGCATTTTAAAACACAACTTTCTCATAAATGTGCTAAAATGTCATAGGCGCTAAAGGGCACTCATTAAACATTCAAATATTTTCATGGTGTGCCAAGCCAATGAAACCTGACGCTCCCCAAGAGTTGACCCAATTGTTTTAAAAATATGGTGGGCATCCCAATATGTCAGAAACTACCTCCATTGTGCCTTTGTCTTGGGTGTCCCCATATTCCGTGGGTGCACCCCTGTATCAAAAATAATATACAATATCGCCATGCTAGAATTTTGAAATTTATAATCTTCATATACCACAGTTGAGCCTTAGGTCAAAATTTACCTCACTGTTTCAGGGCCAGCATTTTGTCATGTTGCCACCCTCCCATATGCCAGGTTTTCCACCCTTATGCCAAGAATTGCCTCCATTGTGCTAGTACCAGTAACACAGTGGTTAATTTTTAAAAGAATAAGTGCTGGGGCTCTCATTAGGAGGCAGCTTGCACCAGCCCATTTCTCCTGTGAGCACCGCCTAAATCAGAACTAAGTACTAACCATGAAAGTGGGGACAGGATGTGGGGTAACGGCCAGAGCTGCTGAATTCAGTGCTGGGGAACCAGGTTGAAGTCTCAGTGTCGACTCAACATCCTGTGATTCTGGGCAAATCACTTAATCTCTCTGTAAATTACTGTGTCCTTAACTGGTGCTCATGAAAAGTGCTGGTGTTGATGATTAAGTGCCGGTGCTGAGCACTGGAAACCACCGGCTGAAATTAAGCACTGCCGAAACGCGTGCCATATATGAAATGAATTACCTCTAGTATGACAGTACTAGTAATTTACCATTGGTGCCCTTTATACCAAAAATTGCCCCCATTGTACAAGCAGCAGTATTTTGTCATAGGTGTCTGCCATGCTAGGCATTGCTGTAAGTATGCCAGTGCCAGTATTTTGCCCTGGGTATCTCTATAAGATAATAATTACCTTAAGTATGCCAGGGCCGATGACAACCTCACAAGCATCACATCACATTCTCCCTCACACTCACATTCGCTCACTCACACGCATTCTCTCACATTCACTCTTTCGTTCTCACTCATGCTCTCTCACACCCCCTTACACTCATTCTTATTTATTCTCACTCACTCACTTGTATTCACTCTTAATGCCACTCATTTTCACTCACTCATGCTTAGTAACACTTAGGCTCCGGTATACTAATGCTTTGTGCCCTGTTTGTGTCACTTTTGTGACACAAACCTGGTGTAGAGTGTTAGGGTGAGATTTACTTTTCAGCGTAAATCAGAATTTGCGTTGGATAGTATCCTAAAGTAATGCAAAGTTATGCTGCTTAGTGTTATTTTGCATCAATGGCGCAATCTATGGCTGGTGCATGGGTATTCCAATGCAACCACCCAGGTCTTTTGGCGCAAATCCCTTTCGACAAACATCGGTAGACAGAAATTTGCACCACAATCTTATGCCTGCCGTAACAAGGAGGAACAGTTTCATTTCTCCTCTTTTTTCTAACTTTGTATTTGTGCTCCATGTACAGCACACATGCAAAGTGGGAAAAGCCTTAGTTTTTTTGTATGGGGATAGACTCCTTCCAGTATAAAACCTATGCTTGAGAGAATGCCCACACCTTTGCACTATGGCACAAGGTCATGTGTATTATCACTTATATTCAAAGAGGCAAGGCTAGCTTATAGGTGACTATCACATACCTTGGATGTGTACTAACAACTTAGAAACCACTAAGAACTGGACTGACTACAAAAAACAAGCCACTTGTACACAGTTTTCAAAAATGAAATGAAAACAAATATTATTCGGCCAATGTCACGATTAATCCATAAAGGAAAAACTTGCACCTGAACCTTGCTGCAGGAATATGGAGGGCTTTTTGTTGATCACTGTAAGAAATTAGGTTGCTTGATAAGGGGGGAGGGAGGGGGTGACTACCCACCTTAACCAACAACCACAATCCTTGTCAGAGTGAACCACTATAGTCACAAAATTAACCTGAGCTACACCCCCTTGTGGCTATGGCATACAGCAGATGGCTTAACAAATAGGCAATATGTAAAATATTTATACAGTACTAAACAAAATAAAGTAAAAACACAGCACAATAAAAATCTCAAACCAATTTATAAAAATATTTTTAATGAATTAAATGACACTAAAACGACAGAAATTTAATAAGGAGAACAGTATATATGAATTTTCAAAACTTTTAATAAAAATAGTGCCAAAAAACATCAAGCATGAACCGCAGTCAACTGGTTGCAGTAGACTGGGACCTACGTGCAATTTGGGGCCGATCACAATGGATCACTGGTTGGGTAGAGAAACCAGGTTCAACCCAGTTGAAAATTTTACCTTGAGACTTAGTCTCAAAAACGGAAGTCCAAAATCTTCAGCGGGGCAAGGCAGCAGTCTGTAGCTGAGGGAAGCTCCAGGAAGTCAGATTGCAGTTGAATGAGTTCCCGATGTAGCCACTGGTTTTATCTCAAAGTGTTCTGCGCAGCACAAAATTCGCAAAGGATGTAGCTTTCTGTGTGGACTGGAGCTTGGTCAGAGTTCTAGAAATGCACTTAAAAAATTGGTGCTAAAATAATCTAATCTGGTATGAATGAAAGCATTAGCCAGGATGATCATACAGTTAAAAGATAAGAAAGGATACAAGCTACAAAGGTGGCTATGATGAATAAAGGTAGGACTTCAAAACAATGCTGTGGGCTGAACAAGAAGAAGCACGGCATCAATGTATATGCCTAAACTCATTACTGCTTATGCAAGAAAGGGACAAGGCCAAAAAGAATCAGGACAACAAATAGAGTGCAGTTGATTTGGGCATTATAAGGAAGACGAGTCGCAGTTTTAGAAGGATTCCTCTTCATGAAGTAGTAATTCATCCAGTCACTAATCGCCTACAGGGCCTTGGGAAGGTCACTTCATCCTCAACTGCAGTCCCGTCCTGCTTCCAACAACAGCTGTGTCATCAGCAGACATTCAAAAGGAATAACTAATGCATATGAAAGTAAGACCGCAGCCAGATGTAAAAATTGGAGTGCAGAACTATTAGTGAAACCCCAAGGTAGAGAGATACCTTGGTTCTGAGATACAATTGCCTAGTTATACCAGAAAATATCTTCCCCAGAGGAAGGAAGTGACCCACGTTAATATCGTGCCTCCAAAGCCAAACACTGATAGATGAGAAAGTGGGACACCGTGATCAATGGTTTTAAAGACCACCGACAAACCTCAGAGCCCGATAATAACCCACAACTCATGTGACATCAAGACTGCTGCCACCTCGGTGGTGTGGCCTAGTCTAAAGCCCAGTAAATAGTTATTCTTGTTGAACTACTGTAACTGAGACATTACTGATGACTCTTAACTTGACAATCCAGAGATGGCTTCTTTAGAAGGGGCTTTACAGTGGCCGTTTTGAAAGTCTCAGGAATAACCCCAATAGTAAGCGAAGCTTTGATGATATCTCTTGGACTATAGCAGATGTAACCTAAACTACCTTCATCACTGTACCAGGGCAGCCACCCCACGGGGAGCACGTAGGTCTACTACACTGGAAAAGTGATAAATACCCTCCAGGGTGGAGTCCTTAAAAGCATCCACGCAAGCATATTGAATCAGAGCCAGCACAGGAATTGCAAGTTAATCTTATATAGCTTTATGGTACTTGGAGGTCTTAATCTCCATGTTGAAGATCCTGATTGTCAGGTGACTGCTGCTCTAGTCGCAGATTTAAAAGCACTCCGGTCAGTGCAAATGGTTAGTACAGCAACCCATAGGTTGGGGCACACTTTGGACCCAGTTTTTTCTAATCTCACCAATCTAGTGGTAGACCCTCCTATTCAGCTTCCCTGGTCAGACCATTCTGTTATACCTTTTCATATTCCAATACGTTTATTGCTACCTACATATTTCTCTGGCCAGCCTTCCAAGGTTTGTAGATGGGCCAAAGTGACGTCAGTGGCTTTTATGCAAGCACTGAAAGAGGATTATCCTGTTCTTGAGCACAGCATTGATTGAGCCAATTCTCAAGTGATAGATTGGATCAAGGGTGCATTAAATCAGATAGCACCATTTACTGAATATGTCCCTAGAAGGATGAAGCCGTCAGCCGTATGGTTCAGTGAGGAGTTAGCTATTTTGAAGAAAGATTGCAAGTGATTAGAGCGTAATTGCAGCAAAAATTGTAATCCCGCTGAGAAAGTTAGTTACCGCTCTGCCCATAAGGAGTATCACAGACAGATTAAGATTACGTGGTGTAATTTATATGCAGCAAAAATAGATACTGCGCAAAATTCTTCTTGTGAACTATTTTCCATTGTTAAGTGACTCTCCTCTTTAGACCGGGTCTTGGTGGTCGTCCCTCCGACCGAAGACCTTTTTGCTCAGTACTTCTATGACAAGGTTGTCAGAAAAAATACATGCCTTAAAGCATGGTTTGAACCCTTGGAGGACAGTGAAAGACGTTCTAGCTTCAAGGTTATCACATCAGAAGAACTTACTTTGATAATGTCTTCCTTTAAATCCGGTGCTCTCTCAGACCCAGCACCCGCTACTTGTTTTGCAGTAAGATACAATCTGTTTAGCCCCAGTGCTCTGTGACCTTCTTAACAGCTCCTTCAGGATAGTACAGGTTCCCAAAGCCTGGAAGCACGCTGTCATAGTGCCACTACTAAAGAAACCTTTGTTGAATGCCCCCAAACCAGAGAACTTCAGACCTATCTCGCTGCTCCCTTTTTTGTCAAAAGTAGCAGAAAAATACATAAACTTACAGCTTTCTGCATTTATTGAAGCCCGGGACATCCTGCATAGGACTCAGTCTGGCTTTCGGCGTCAATACAGCACAGAGTCAGCGCTCCTGTTTGCCTCTGAATCCATCCGGCGGACAGGTGACTGGGAGATACCACTGCTTTGCTGCTGTTAGATCTTAGTGCAGCATTTGACACTGTGTCTCACAGCCTACTTCTTGAACGGCTGCATAACCATGGAATTGGTGAAAAGGCCCTGCAGTGGTTAGCCTCTATCTTATAAGATCGGTCTTTTCTGGTGGCACAAAAAAAATACTTCTCGAAGTTCTTTCCACTACAGCAGGGGGTGCCTTAGGGTTGTTCCCTGAGCCCGCCACAATTCAACCTGTTCATGTGCCCCCTGGCATGTGCATGTGCAACAACTTTTCCATCGTACGCAGATGATACACTGCTTATAATCACGCTGTCTCAAGATGCTTCCAATGCTGTGGGGAAGCTCCGGTCCTGCCTATCAGAGGTGGACGAATGGATGAGCCTAAGCTGTTTGAAACTTAACGCCGGGAAGACCAAGGTCCTCATCCTTGGCAAACAACCTGCAATCTGGTTATCGGCCTGGTGGCCTGACTCTCTGGGCAAGTTACCTATAACTAATCCAAAAGTGCAAAAACTAGAAATCTGGTTTAACTCAGAACTATATTTTGATAATCAAATTACGAGTCTTGCAGGGCAAAGTGTTGGGATCTTAAAGACCTAGAAAAAAATTCTTGTTTTCTGCCAGAAGCAGCCAGGAAGACAGTGGTCCAGTTTGTCATCACGTTGAGACTTGATTACTGTAATGTTCTGTATCTCAGTGTGTCTCAGGCACAATTAGGAGGCTACAACGGGTGCAGCATAGTGCAGCTGAGCTGCTATTAAATCTGCTTAGATGCTCACCATCGGCCCCAGCTCTAGCAATTTTGCACTGGCTTCCGTTAAGACATTGGGTGTCTTTCAAAGCCATCCGCTATTGCCACAAAATTCTCAACCATAAAGGCCCTGAATATCTTCACCCTCTGATCACACCTTACTTTCCTAAAAGAAATCTGAGCTCGGCTGACGCTTCTCTTGCATGCATCCCCAGAATTAAAAGAGCCCTTATTGGAGGCCGTTCCATCAACTACTTGGCAGCAAAGAGGTGGAACTCTCTTCCCCTTTGGCTTAGGCAAGAAAAATCTGAAATAGCTTTCCGCAAGAATTTAAAAACATGGTTTTTCAGGGTGACTCAGATTAGGGTTCTCATATTCCTGGTCTGCATTATTGGACTGATACTCAGCGCTGGGACATGTCAGCTGACGTAGCTATGCACTTTATAAATCTCATTATTATTATTATAGCTGGCCTCATTATTTGTATTTGCTTACATATCAGTCAGACTTTGCTGACAAAATAATCAGCTAAAAGATTATGCTAAAATATTTGATCAATCTTAAAAGTGGCTTAGGTGAGTTTGGAACTGTGCTATTTGTAGGGCATGAAGTGTGCATTTAGAAGACCAGGTGACAAAACCAGTGCTTAATTTGAGCTGGTGGTTGCAGGTGGGGTGCAGTGGCACTCATTTTAATGGCCAAGCATTTATCTTTCCTCATCAAACTTTGATCAAGAGCAAGAGAGAAAAACACAAAAGGGGGAGAGAAAGACAAAGAGAAAGACAAAAAAAGTGGTTGACAAAGACAAAAGAACCTGCAAGAGGGAGATAAAAGGGCAGGGAGTGTCTGGTAGTGGATAACAGAGGCATGAGGTAAAAATCTAGACTATGCAGCCTTGGTATTCAGCAACCCGACCTTCAATAGCATTCACTGCAGCCTTCTGAATAAGCACTAATTATTTTAGAAATTAAGCACTAGATGAAACCTCCTCATCAGTTGCTGTTAAACCTGTCATCTTTAGGGTGGTCTTCCCCCATGTTTTTGCCTGCTTACCTTCACTTTTTGCTGTATCTTTTTGTTGGCCATAGGACTCTAAGCACTTTACCACTTCTGACCTGTGCTAAAGTGCATGTAGTTCTCCCCTAAAACATGGTGACATTGGTTTATACCTGATTGGCATATTTAGTTTACCTGTAATTCCCTTGTAAAGTGGTTTTCCATACACGGAGGGCCTGTAATCTAAATGCTACTAGTGGGCCTGCAGCACTGGTTGTGCCTCTCATACAAGTAGCCTTTAAAACCTGCCTCAGGCCTGCCATTGCAAGGCCTGTGTGCGCAGTTAACTGCCACTTTGACTTGGCATTTAAAACCACTTGCTAAGCCTTGAACTCCATATATATATGACATAGGTCACCCCTAAGGTAGGCCTGAGGTAGCACTATGGGCCGGGTGCTGTGTAACTAAAAGGTAGGACATGTACTTTTAAGTTTTACATGTCCTAGTAGTGACAAACAGGTACATTTTCTACTACTGTGAGGCCTACTCCTCTCATAGGCTAGCACTGGAAATTCCTTAAAACACTTTAAAGCTGTAATTCCTGATTATAAAGGAGTAGCTAAGTCACGTTTCATATCTTTGGAATGGTAATGACAAATCCTCTGTAGTGGTAATGTTGGATTTGAAATTACTCTTTTAGAAATGCCACTTTTAGAAAGTGGACATTTCTCTGCTCTTAACGTTTCTCTGTGTGACTGCAGCTTGTCTCCAATACATGTCTGGGCTGGGTAACAGCTACACTTTCTGCATTCCCTCTAGGCAGCCACAAACACAAGAAGGGTGGGTGTGACAGAGGACTCATCTGCATTCTGATGGCCTTCCTGGGCAGGAAGGGGTAGAGGGAGCTCACACTTACATCTGAATAAGCTGTGTCCTGTCCCTACACAAAGTATTGATTATCCTCCACAGATAGCCTGGCAGACAGGGCTGGAATGAAATGGGACCTGTGCACTTCAAGTAGTTGCTTTGAAGTCACTCCCCAGTTCAAAGGCACATTTGGGTATAAGTATTGGGGCTCTGACCCTACCAAATCAGTACACTACTGGACCTGGGAAGAACTCTGCTTGGATAAGACTACTGTGCTAAAAGGATTGCCACTCTGCCTTGACTGACTTTTCTGAGAAACTGCTTCTCTGCTTTGCTGAGCTTCCCTGCTGCCTGCTGATCTCTGCCCTGCTGAGGACAAGGACTGGACCCATCTCACTTGAACCCAGAGTGACTCCAAGGGGCTGTTGGTTTGCCTCCTGGTTTTTGAAGTCTTAGGGACACAAACGTCTTCCTTCAATCCTGCTGGTGCTGCTGGATTCTGCCATCTGTGAATCCCACCCTTGCCTGAGGTTCCCCCTCTAGTCCTGGGTCTCAGAAGTGGGTTCTGCAGCTGATTTTCTACAAAACCAATGCATCGTCACCACTGCGCCGGTCCAAACAAATTAATCGCTCTTCGATGCCAATGCAGTGGCTGTTCAATAACAGCGGTTCTACAGTCTGCGTGGCCTGATAACAAAGCTCTGCATGGCCGACGATGATGCATTGCCTGTATTTCAACGGAGTTCGATGACGATGCAGTGGCCCGATTGCGTGGGAAAGACGCATTGTGCCCTCGATGTCGACACTTTGCTCCATCCAAGGTGATTTCTAAGTGGACCCTGCATGGGTTCTGTAGCCAGCCTGCCCTCCATCGCGGTCAGCTTGATCTTTGAATTTGCACCGGTCCCTCGCGACCTCAAGTAACCTTTTGGAGGCTAATGACTTCTAAGCACTGTTTTTGCATTTAATCTTTCAAAATCCATATCTCAAGTTCTACTTATTGGAATTATGTCCTTTTACTTTGGTTTTACTCAGATAAATATTCTCTGGCATTCTAAACCTGTGTGGAGCCTTTTTGTGTTGTTTTCATTGTGTTACTGTGTGTGTGTGTGTGTGTGTGTGTGTTGCACAAATACTTTACACATTGCCTCTTAAAATAAGTCTGCCTGCTCTGTGCCAAGCTACCTGAGGGTGAGCACAGGTTAATTAAAAGTGTGTATCTAGCTTACCCATGGACGTCAATTAGGGATTCACAGGGGTCCCAACTGTGACCCCTAAGCCACCCGTTGCGACCCCTGCCACCTTGTCTGTGACCCTTGCTGTTTGTCAGCCTTGGCAAGCGCTTTGGTGGCATAAAATAAGCCAGTGTGAGCAGCGTTTGATTGCACTGCTGTGCTGAAGCTCTGCCTGCAGAGAGATCATGATAGCCTGTAAGCTGGGCCTGGGTGGGGGAAAGAATTTGTCTCACTCCTCATTGTTATGGTGACCCCGGGCCAGCTGGCTCAGTCCTTGACTGGATAAATTGTATATATCTGCTGCTGCCCTGGTCTAGGTGTAGTAGCCAATGGTGATGAATGTATTCCCCTGTCAGTGTCCCATGATATATGCTGAGTGAATGAGCATGAAGCACACCACGTGGCTGGCCGTGATTGGACAGTGACTAACTACACGTGCTGCAGCTCGCAGCACATTTGTGTAAGTGGAAGCGTGCACCTGCTTCACACCCTACCCTAGCTGAGGACATCATGTGGTGCCTGGTGTGGTATGTGTACCACCGTGTTTGGGACTGGGTCCCAGGGCCGTCAATCTGATGGAGCGCAAAAGTGCTACCAAAGATGATGACCCTCGCAAACATTATTGGCCAGCCTTCGCGGCAGTAAAGAAAGCTGCATTGACGGCGCTGCCACAGACTCTAATCAGACTCGTGTCTGCTGCATGGGTGCTGGGGGTCACTAGTCTCTAGCATAACTGACTTCAACAGAAGTTCGAGAACAGACTCCCAGTCCCGACCTGGCCATGAGTGACTTGCTTCACTTAACTATCACACTCTGACTGAGTCGGGCGGTCGGACCTCAGGCGGGTCAGGTACTGTGAGAGTGAGACTGACTGAGTTGTCACATCAAGTTGACTAGAGTCTCAACTCTTCAACTCTCCTTGTGGTTATGCCGGTCATTGTAACTCCTGTGAGCTGCGGGCCCTGGGCAAACCTCTAACAGAAGAAACAAGTAAAGTAAGATAAGATAATTTGTTTTTGGAGTTGACACAAGATTTTCAAAAACCCTGCAAACTTCAGAAATTATTGTTAAAAAGCACACATTTCAGGTTCAACCATTCTAGCGGTCTAGTCATCATTTAGGTAATGTGAATAACACATTGATTGCCATTGTTTTATGTCAAACACTGCTTCTGGGTAGCCACAGTACGCACACGCCGATCAGCGCTGGTGGACTGGCCAACAAATCATTGCCTGTTTGAAGGCTGGAATGGCCATACCAGGCATGTGGAAAGGCGGGGGCAGGTTTTGTTAGGGGGGCCGGTGTTGTAGCAGTGCAGTAGTTTTAAAAGCACTGCAAAGTTCCTTGTATATTCAGTAGTTTTCAGGTAGCAATAAAAGTGCTAAGTTTACTCTGGTGATTTATTAATATACCTGCTGGAGTCAAGAGATGGGAGTTTTGTCTAGTGGCAGTTTTCATTTATCTAAGGTAGCGCAGAGGGTTGATATGCCTACTGCAAAGAATGTGTGACATGTGGCTTAGCCTCGGAGCAGTAGTCAGACTCATGAATGCTGTGTGGCCTGGGTGCTGGGTGTCACTAGTCTCTAGAGTGAGTGACTAACTTCAACTCAAGTTCAAGACAGACTCCCAGTGCTGACCGGGCCATGAGTGACTTGCTTCACCTAATTGTCACTCTCTGACTGAGTCAGACCTCGAGCAGGCTGCGGGGCACGTAGTTGTACTGCCACGGCGATTTTGTGCATGGCTGCATGCACCTTGTTTAGGGTTAATATGACTGGCAGTATAACATTGCTTTGAATGACCACACTGGTAAGTCCATAAACAATACCGGTGGGTTATCAGTGCCAGTTCAAGAAAAACTGTATTTGATTGTGCAAGTCATGTGTGAGAGTGAGATTGACTGAGTCGTCACATCAACTCGACTAGAATCTCGACTCTCCAACTCCCCTTGGTGGTGTTGGTTTTTGTGACTTCTGTGAGCTGTGGGCCCAGGACAAACCTCTAACAGAAGCTACAAGTAAATTAAGTTTATCTGTTTTTGGAGTTGACACATGATTTTCAAATGCCCTGCAAAACTTCAGAAATGAATATTAAAAGCACACATTTCAGGTTCAACCTTTTTAGCATTCTAGCCATCATTTAGGTAATGTGAAAACATATTATTTTCATTGTTTCATGTCGACACTGCATCAGTGTAGCCACAGCATGTGCACGCCAGTCAGTGCTCGTGGACTGGCCAACAAGACATTGTCTATTTTGAGCACCACCAAGGCCAGAATGGGCATACTGGGCATCGGGTGACGAACAGGCATTTCCATGGGAGGCTGGAAGGATGGGATGCAGGTTTTGTTAATGGGGCCAGTGCAGCAGTTTTAAAAGCACTGCAAAGTTCCTTGTGTATATATAGCAGTGTTCAGGCAACAATAAAAGTGTCAAGTTAACTCTGGTGATTTATTAATGTACCTGCTGGAGTAGAGAGATGGGAGTCTTGTCTAGTGGCAAGTTTCACTTACCTAAGGTAGCGCATAGGGTTAATATGCCTGCTGCAAAGAACGTATAACATGCATATCAAAGAACAATATTTTATGTGGTTTGCTCAGTGCGTTACATGCTTTTGTCACAGAGATTCTGTTGTTACTGTGCAGTTCATAAGTTACATTCATAATCTAGCACAGTGACCTAAGAACTGCCATCTAAGAGCTGCATGCAAGATCCATGGTTCAGGTTATAAAGTTATGTTTTTTTCCCCAGTCTTTCTATCCTGATGTTGCTAATAAAGGGTTTTTAGGTATAAATAAATTCTTATTATTAAACCACTGTTATGGTCTGAATCCTGAGTTTGTGCTTATCCAGACCAAGCACTCTGAAAAAGTGCCTATCAGTATGGATGACATGTGAATCCTACATCTTGTAGTCTCATTTGCCCTATGTAACATTTTCTATACACTGATATACGCCTGTGTGATTCATTGTCTCTGTATGTGTGTGTGATGGTTTTTTGAAAATGTGGAAAGTTTTGCTTTAGGAGCAGTGATTAATGGAGTTGTTTTTAAATGCGGATTGTAATCACCACATTTGTAAAGCAAACGTTGATGGAATTCTGGCTGTTAGACAAGATGCTTGTTGCTGGTAAGGTATATACCACACAAGATTCCCTATTAGGCACCCTATGGTATACCGCCTTTAATTCTGATCTGCTTTTGATGCACCATGTTTGTTGAAGAGACTAAGGGGTCTAACAGTCACGTGATGTCACTTCCTGTAATGTCATCAGGTCAAATGCCTTGCAATGTCAATTCCTGTGACATCATTGGGGTGGGTCAAAGGGCAGGTGTTGTCACTTCCTGTGATGTCACCAGGTCAAAGTTCGTGTTATGTCCGTTCCTGTGACGTCAGGCGGGGGTCACATGGCATGTGATGTCACTTCAGCTACCCCTGGTATTTTGATGAATCAACGTCCACAAGCTTGCCCTGTTAGGATTGTGGTCCCTACTTGGACAGGGTGCATACCTCTGCCAACTAGAGACCCAGGGGCATATTAGCAAGACCCACGTTAAAATTATCGCCATTTTAGCGGCAGGAAACTGCCGCTAAAACGGCGATAATGGGCTTGCTAATATGCGTTATGGAATTCCAATAGAAGCCCAGGTTAGATGTGCAGGACATCTAACCTGGGCTTCTATTGGAATTCTATAACGCATATTAGCAAGCCCATTATCGCCGTTTTAGCGGCAGTTTCCTGCCGCTAAAACGGCGATAATTTTAACGTGGGTCTTGCTAATATGCCCCCAATTTTATTAGTTGCCTAAAAATCAGTTTGACCTGGGGATCATAGTTAGGGGTGGTCGGAACTATCGGAGTTTCACTTCACGGAATCCCACAAAGTTACATAAAAACTCCACAAGATTCCGCAGAGTTCCGTGAATGGGCAGAAATATGCATGTCGCTCTGCTCATGCTGCAATTTAGCGCAAGTAGCACGAGCAGTACTGAAAAATCAGTACGAATGGCACCATGTGGTGGCAAGAGCATGCGGCCATTCGAGTGGATTTTGCTGCCTCACGAGTAGAAAATCTACTAGAGAGGCAGGAAATCTACTTGAAAAGCAGCCCTCTGACTGCGACCACCTCTGTTCGAAAATGGCGCTAGGGGATGGCAAATCTTGCTCACATTTCTGGAGCCTTGCGGGAAACAATTTCGCCATGTGGCATGTGGCAAAATGTGACCGTAACTCTGTGTTTATAAAGTAACATTGAGATGCCAATTCCATAGGCAGAATGAAACTTTCCGCCCACCCCTACATAGTCCCTAAACCAGGCGGCATACGCAGAACTTACGCCATCACCTAGTAAAGACGTGGGTAAGAATTGAGGGACAGTTTGAATGAAATTGCGCATTTCCTACAATCAAAAGCTGAATCATTTAATGGTCTGAGGAGCGCAACCTTTATTGCATCATCGCTACCACTGATCCAATCTATGGTATGTCCTGCAACAGTCGGATCCTGGATTCACTTGCTTTAAAGCAAGCGCTTCTAAAATGCTTATCATAAATGTGATATCATGTGATAAACGGCGTATTGGCCCATGGAATCAATTCACCTAACAACAATAATTCATCAAAGCCACAGCGTGTGTTAAAAAGAATCGTACAAGTGGTCCAGAACAGTTGGGTCAGCGTCAAGTAGACAACAAACCAAAATGACACCTAACATATGGGAGTTGGAGAGTTTCAGAGAGGATGGACTCAAACATTTCAGAGATATACAGCTGCAAATTAGAGACCAAGCATAACGGCGTCATAGTGAAACATTTAGGGCCACGGCTCCCTGCATCCAATGGGCCAGAATGGGTGGCAGATCCTTCTCCTACATCGTCGCCAAGACCTGGAACGAACTCCCCCTCCGCATCAGATGAAGCCCAACACTACACCTATTCTGAAAAGATCTCAAAACCTGGCTCTTCGGATGACCACGGAGTTGCCCGTACCCCCCTCCCCCCAGCGCCTTGAGACCCGCATGGGTGAGTAGTGCGCTCTATAAATCCCTGATTGATTGATAGATTGATTGAGGGCTGTCCAAAAAAGCATTTTTTAAGTACATGCAGGCGATGACATCTTCCACGTTTGACTCTGGATATAATGGATTTGCACAATATTTTACTATTCACACAGCACTGCACTGCCTGCCTTTCAGTAATGCTGGACCTTGTGTACTTTGTTCGAGTTTTGGTGTCATGATGCAGGTTGGTAAATTAGATGAATCCATGTTTTTTGAGCTGTGACTCCTTTTCCTCGATTTTACAACGCGAGTGACACTAGAGTCTGAATCCGAAGTCACTGCCATCAAAGAGCTATGGGAAGACATGTGTCAGTAAGGAACTAATCGAGTGTGACATATTTATTTAGAGGACACGCAATGTATGTAAACAAGATTATCAGAAAGGATGTATAAGAAAAGCAAACACGCATGCGAGCAACACTGGTAAAACTGGAGGCCTCTCACTGTCGCAGATGTGGGGTTCCATGAGTGTTTGTGTTTTATTCAGAATTGTCTAAGCCTTGCCAGGAATCCCCCATGTCAAGTTGTTGTGTTCGCGAGTGACCCGGAATAACCTCGTGCACAATGAAATACCAGAAGCAAAAGTAGAATGACAAGCTCTGTGATATTTTGCGGATAGATGTTTATACAGTATTGATGATGTTTACAACTGGTCTTGTGGAACAGCTCTCTGTTTATATTAGACCCAGATGTATACAGTTGTGAAAGAAATTAAATAAGGAGCATGTTTCCAGCATTTCTATTTCAAAACAATAATACAGCTTGTGTTCGATTTTTCATACAGTATCAAGCTGTAAATTTCAGGAAAGCTTTCTTCCATTTTCAGTCCCAAGAAGACCAGCATGCCTATTCTTTCTGTAGATGCATCTAACCGCAATTCTATAATGTGACCCTATGTAATAGTATGATTTCTGAGGTACGTCTGATGAGTTCTCGGAGAAATATAAAATCCAAATATTTATTTGGCAATTATTAGAATTATTTCAGAGGTCTAAAATGGATTAGGCACCGACTTTGGGTCATTTTCTGCCCACTTTAAGGGCCCACTGAATTCCGATTTCATGCTCGACCTTTACATTTCCATTGACATCAAATATGGTCCCTGAAAAGAGTCCTGCAATGCCACCAGGAATTTACTCCGCTGCAGAAGCGTTGGATTTGCTGCACAAACTATAGACCAGATGTAGGAAAATTGTATTAACAAAAAGTAGTTGCAAATTGTGCACTGACTTTTTGAGAATCCCATGAGGTGTCAAATTGCAACTCAATCCAAATGAATGCTATCTCATGGATGGTGGCCTGCTGGGGTCAGCAGACCACCATGCCTGTGATTGCATTTAAATAAAGTACTTTTTAAATGTTGTACTGTTTTTTAAAGTTTGTTTAAGATTTGGCAGTGGTCCGCTGGACCACTGCCCTTTCCCTCACAAACGTTTTATTATATTCGCAGAGAGGAAGGGGTAGAAGGGGAGTTATCCCTTTGTCAATGAGTTACCACCTCCTTTCAGGAGTCTGTAACCTATCAAAGGTTTGCGACCGAAGCTGTAGTTGCAAATCATGAATATATAGCATTGCAAAATATATTTAGAGTGATACCCTAAACACGCTCCTTCCAAATTGCAATTCGTTATGCATTCCTAAACCCAACTGCAAAATGGCTTTGTACATCTGGACCTACATCTTGAAGTGCCTGCAGATTGTCCTTTGGTCATACTACAGACTATTATATAATGATGCGCACTGCCCTAGTGTGCAGGTGCAGAGCGGCCGACATTGAAGCTGGGGAACCAGGTTCGAGGCTCAAACATCCTGTGACTCTAGGCAAATCACTGCATCTCCATGTGCCTAAAAAAATAATTAATGTGTCCATCTGTAATACAACTGGTGCTCATGTAAAGTGCTCTGATACCTCTGGTCGAGTTTGCACTATATAAAACTGCAAAAAATAAAAAAACATTGGATGTGACATGCACATTGCAGGGATTTGTTCCTCATTAACATAAATATGTGCATCTCCATACTCTGGAGCTGACAAATTGTGTGAGAGGCTGTATCTGTGTGTGGGTGGCCTCCCTGCCAATTGATAAAAGATGTAAAGTGCCCAAGGATGCTCATCTTCTACAAAAGGAATGTTGGTCTGAGTCCTTGAGAGTCTTCATAGTCCACTACCGAGGTCCACCATCGGGGAGCACATGTCCAGGCGGCTACTCCTGGGCCTGTTAGGCTCACATGTACACGTTGTTAATAGGAGCATGGGCAATACGGATTTAATGGCAAGACTGGAAATTCACTCAGGAGCTTCAGAGGACCATTTGCTTATATAGTTTAGATTTGATAATTTTGCCATAGAGATTTAGGCATGTTCTCAGAGAGAAACAATAAGATTGAATAGTCATGCACTATGGCTGTTCTCACTACTTAGCAAAACCAAAGGGGATGATGGACGGAGTGTTGAACATTGCAAGCACTCACCCCCAGTCAACTGATCTGGGTTAAATCCATCATCATTCTTTAGCTCACTCCGCCACCCCAGTTCAGACATGGCCATATGCAAATCAGTCTGACTCTGTGCCTCATGGGAACAGTCCAGCCCGAACTGCCAAGCCATGTCTTCCCTGGACCGGAAACAAGCATCCTGGGACCGGTTTCTGGCTTAAAGCCGTCATCAGCCAGGCTATCTTGAATCCAGTGGCAAAGTGAGCAAGGGACCCACGTTTGGGCATACCCTGCCAACTTAGGACAAACATAGCAAAACCAAAGGGGATGATGGACGGAGTGTTGAACATTGCAAGCACTCACCCGCAGTCAACTGATCTGGGTTTAATCCATCATCATTCTTTAGCTCACTCCGCCACCCCAGTTCAGACATGGCCATATGCAAATCAGTCTGACCCTGTGCCTCATGGGTACAGTCCAGCCCGAACTGCCAAGCCATGTCTTCCCTGGACCGGAAACAAGCATCCTGGGACCGGTTTCGGGCTCACAACCCTCATCAGCCAGGCTATCTTGAATCCAGTGGCAAAGTGAGCAAGGGACCCACGTCTGGGCATGCCCTGCCAACTTAGGGCGAACATAGCAAAACCAAAGGGGATGATGGACGGAGTGTTGAACATTGCAAGCACTCACCCCCAGTCAACTGATCTGGGTTTAATCCATCATCATTCTTTAGCTCACTCCGCCACCCCAATTCAGACGTGGCCATATGCAAATCAATCTGACCCTGTGCCTCATGGGAACAGTCCAGCACGAACTGCCAAGCCATGTCTTCCCTGGACCAGAAACAAGCATCCTGGGACCGGTTTCTGGCTTAAAGCCGTCATCAGCCAGGCTATCTTGAATCCAGTGGCAAAGTGAGCAAGGGACCCACGTCTGGGCATACCCTGCCAACTTAGGGTGAACATAGCAAAACCAAAGGGGATGATGGACGGAGTGTTGAACATTGCAAGCACTCACCCACAGTCAACTGATCTGGGTTTAATCCATCATCATTCTTTAGCTCACTCCGCCACCCCAGTTCAGACATGGCCATATGCAAATCAGTCTGACCCTGTGCCTCATGGGAACAGTCCAGCCCGAACTGCCAAGCCATGTCTTCCCTGGAGCGGAAACAAGCATCCTGGGACCGGTTTGTGGCTTACAGCCGCCATCAGCCAGGCTATCTTGAATCCAGTGGCAAAGTGAGCAAGGGACCCACGTCTGGGCATACCCTGCCAACTTAGGGCGAACATAGCAAAACCAAAAGGGATGATGGACAGAGTGTTGAACATTGCAAGCACTCACCCCCAGTCAACTGATCTGGGTTTAATCCATCATCATTCTTTAGCTCACTCCGCCACCCCAGTTCAGACATGGCCATATGCAAATCAGTCTGACCCTGTGCCTCATGGGAACAGTCCAGCCCGAACTGCCAAGCCATGTCTTCCCTGGACCGGAAACAAGCATCCTGGGACCTGTTTCTGGCTTAAAGCCGTCATCAGCCAGGCTATCTTGAATCCAGTGGCAAAGTGAGCAAGGGACCCACGTCTGGGCATACCTTGCCAACTTAGGGCGAACATAGCAAAACCAAAGGGGATGATGGACGGAGTGTTGAACATTGCAAGCACTCACCCCCAGTCAAATGATCTGGGTTTATTCCATCATCATTCTTTAGCTCACTCCGCCACCCCAGTTCAGACATGGCCATATGCAAATCAGTCTGACCCTGTGCCTCATGGGAACAGTCCAGCCCGAACTGCCAAGCCATGTCTTCCCTGGACCGGAAACAAGCCTGGCTGATGAGGGCTGTGAGCCCGAAACCGGTCCCAGGATGCTGTTGTGCTATGATGCATCTACTTATCCTGGACGAGATCGAGTCAGGTCCCTTCCTCATGAATACTTCTTTCAACAGTCTGTGGTCAGACCGCACCTTGAAATACATACCCCACACAAATATTTTGAATTTATTCAAAGCCCAGTAAATATCCAGTGCTTCCCTTTCAATTACAGAGTAATTTTCTTCTGCAATTTTGAGACTTCAGGAAGCACAAGCGATTAGCTCTTCAACTCCCTTTCTCTTCTGAATAAAAACCACCCCAAAGTCTTTTAAGCTAGCATCTGTCACTTAGATTGTCTCTTCACCTGGAGCAAACGCTTTTAAGCTTGGGGCATTTTTAGATCCTGTTTTAAATCTTTAAATTCCCTCTGACATTCAATACTCCACACAAATTCCACCTTCCTGCCTAATAGGGATCTTAAGCTCACAGTTTTTTCTGCATAATTTTTCACAAACGTGTTATAATACTTTGCCATCCCAAGGAAGAAAATTAGCTCCTGTTTTTTTTGTTTTTGGTTCCTTTAGTTTCATTATGGTATCCACTGGTTCCTTTTTGGCAGAATACCTGACCCAGTAATGTAATGTCTAAGATAATCTACCTCTTGCACACCAAATTTGCATTTCTTCTCCTTTAAGGTCAAGCCGGACCTCGTTAGTCTTTCCAGTACCAAGCACACTCTGTCATCATGTTCAACCTTGTCTTTCACAGATATCAATAAATAATCTTGGTAGCACCTGACTCCATGCAAGCCCCTCAAAACATCAGACATCTCTCTCTGTAAAACAGATGCTGCCGATATCAGGCCAAAGGGCATTCTTTCGAATTTGTACTCCGCGATCGGTGTAATGAATGCTGTCAGTTCCTGTGAGGCCATTTCTAATTCAGCTTGGTAATATGTTGAAGTCATATCAAGTGTACTGAAGAAATTTGCTCCAGCCAAAGTTGCTACTATCTTCTCAGTATTAGAAAGAGGAAGTTTATCCACTATGACTTCATGGGTAAGCCCTCTCAAGTCGACACAAACTCGAATTTCCCCATTCAGTTTTTTAGCCACTACTATGGGCTCCAGCTACTCCATAGCCTCAACACGCTTGATCACTTTCATATCAATCACTTTCTGTAGTTCATCTTTCACAAGCTCTTACATACTCAATGGAATTGTTGCTCAAATATAAATTTGCCTTGAAAAAACAAAAGACAAGAGGGATTTGGCAAAACAGGAACGGTTGGTTTAATTAAACACTTCGGCCGGTATCACAGTTACTGAAGCGGGTCTGAGGACTGTCTCAAAGAACCATCAATCTGAACAAGGTTTTATACATTTCTTTGAGTATCGTAAAGTGCTTCAGTCGATCCTTTTTTGGTAAAAGAATGTGGACCTGGTCTTTAGAGTCATAAATAAGGTCCCTGATAACAAATGCAGGTGGGCCTCGACATTGCGTGGACACAATGGGGGCCAGTAGGTAACGTGTCCAAATGTCTGGCATGAGTGGTACCTGATCACTGTGTGTACTTTGTGTACTATGTCCTGATTGGTTATGTGTTCCTAACTTCATGTGGCATCTGACTTTATGGTGTTTTGGGGAATGCGCGCACCCCTTTGGCCATATGTGCTTTATTGGGGCCAATCTCCCTGGACCATTGTGGTGTCGCTGCACTTATCTGAAGAATTTACCTCAATTTCCTGTTTGCGCATCTGTCTGCCAGCTACTTGGCACCCCACCTGTGACCTGTCGATTAGTAACCTCAGGCCCTCGCTGGGGTTGATGGAGAGTTCATAGCGGGTGAATTTGATAATGGAGATGCATTTCCGTTGTTACATATGAATGTATCATTATAAACACTGGCATTGATTTTATCAATACTAACAGAATGCATCTCAACTTAGCTATGACAGGCACTGCATTTCTCTTTAGTCTTATGTGGTGGTTGTACCCTTTTAAACATCCCAGTTTTTCTTGAAATAGTGGTTGAAACTCCTCAATAAAGTTTGTGGTAGTATGTTGAATTTCTTGGATAACCACCTGATCATCTGAATTGGAGTCTAGTTTAACACCCAATATCTTTTGGTGAGGCCAACCAATCAGACTATCACCTTTAAGAGAGACATAAACCTTTCCTTCACAGGAATGACTACCTAGTTCCAATTTAGCTGCAAAATAACCCAACATTTCAATGGGTACCCCTCTATATCATCCTGGATGTATATCTATGTCACACAGTTGTGTTTGAGTTTCACATTTTTCATTAAATGCTTCCTTAGATATGATGGTTAAATGAAAGCAGGAATCACACCTCATTAATAACTCTGCAGCATTAACTCTTACTATTGCTGAGGGGTGTTCATGTTTGAAATTTTTACATTTGAAACGCTATGTCTTGAATGGCTTCATGTACCTCTTTTCCTTTATTCTTTACTCCTACAACATTTTCCAAAGTTAACCTTCCTACCACATTGGTTACATACAACATGCACCGCAGGACAGCCACTGTCATTGGCTTTGTGGCCTTGCCTGCTGCATCTGAAGCATTCTCCTTTAAATTTTATCTTCTCATTTTTCCCCCAGATATTACCATCTTTAACCAAACACACAGACTCATCAGTTTGACTAATGTCACCTCTTGTTTCAAGTTGCTTAACTCTTTCACACAGTTCATCATGTTTTCCACTCTTTTGGTTATTATTATGACTCCCTAAAGAGGCGGCTCATCTTTTAGCCATAGCTCTTCCCTGATCTTGTCACTGCCACACTTCAGCACAAATTGATCCCTGATCCTGTCATCCGTTGCCCCACCAAACTTGAACATCGCAGCAAGTTTCCTTAAGCTGATAATTTACTCCTCCATTGATTCTGTACTGCCCTGTTCCCTAAGGCCAAAATGATATCATTCCATTTTTGTGCTGAATCTTGGCACGTAATGGTGATTCAACTTTTCTATGCATATCTCATATTCATTTAGATTCCTTTCTTCCTCAGCACTCAATTCTGGTAATGTCTCCAATACCTCTTGACCCTTTCCTCCAAAAGCAGTGTAACAGTAATGAATATTTTCTTTCTGTGCTTAAATTCGTTCCACATAATCTAGTGTAATTGATAAATATATTTTTCCACTTATTCCACCTTATAAGTGGATTCGCTGAACTCATAAAAACATTTGCGGTGGTGTTACATTCTGCGTCTTTGTACCTCTATACTGGATAGAAACTGAGTGTAAGAATTTACTAAAAGTACCTCCGTACTGTACTTACAATTGCTGTAACTCTGTATTAGATATGTGTATATCTGGAATCAATTACCTGAGGACATAAACACATAAAATCTCTTACCAAGTTGCTTGCCACATTTCTGTTCAGGTTGCTGTATGAGAGGGTTACTTAAAAAATTCTGGCCAATGTTCACCAGATACTAGATGAAGGGGTGTCATGTCTTCTTGTACTCTGACATATCACTGAAGCTTTTGATACTGTGGATCATGGATGACTGCTGACATATCTGAAGCATCAAATGGGTTTCTGAGGCATGGTGTTGAATTCACAAATCGGTCTGCCATCTGTGAGTCCTACACTGCCAGGTAGTGCGACCCCAGTACTGGACCCTTGGAAGTGGTCCTGAAGGTAATCTGCCAGCTAATCTGTGGATTCTGCAAAACCAACGCATTTTCTCTGCTGCATGGCGCAACCCTGAGCAGAACCGGCGCATCGTCTCTGCTGCTTGGACTTTCCCAGTGCAAGGACATCAAATAGCAGCCCACAGCCCCATTGGAACCACCGCTGCACAATGCATCCATGGCGCAGGCCCTCGCATCTCAAGTCTTTCATTGACAGCAGCCTCGACAATGATGCAGGACTCTGCATGGCAAGCCCCGCAGCTTCTTCAGAGCCAGCTGGTGTGTGATGCATCCTTGACAAAGGATTTTGCAGCACATGCCCTCGCCAATAACCTCGACGATGACACAGGACCTCGCATCACAGCCTCGCAACTCCTTTGAACCAACGTTGCTCGACGCATCTCTGACCCAGACTTCGCATTGCCTTGGCTGCGCAATGCTTTCTTGATGCAGGACTCTGCAACTCTTCGCAAACCAGGAATTAAGGTACTCTTGTTCAGCGGGTCTAACTGGGTCCCTGTATTTGGCCCCTGCTACATCTCGGTTGACCTGAACTTGTGATTTTTTCCAGGTCTAGCGCAACCAGATACCCACAGTTGGGTCTTTGTGCTTTTTAGTGCTATAGCAACTGAAATCTTTAAAATTGCATATCTCCGGTTCTACTGATTGGACTTTTGTCATTTAGATCTTGATTGATTTATTAAAATTTACTCTATGTTTCTAAATTGACGTTGAATTTTTCTTGTGTTGTTACATTATTGCTATTTAAAGTTCTGCATAAATACTTTACACATTGCCTCTAAGTTAAGACTGACTGCTCCGTGCAAAGCTACCAGAGGGTTGAGCACAGGTTAATTTTGGGTTTGCTTGTGCCGCACCCTGGCAAGGATTGTGGTTCCTGCTTGAGTAGGCCTTCACCCCCCTCCCCCTCCCTTGACCAGTACCCCAGTCTCTTACAAATAGCATATTACTCTCAAAAGACCGTCTGTCACTTCAAGTATGTAAAACGTTATCCTCTGGTTCTAGTTAAATAACTGTTAAAAATGCATGAGCATGAAGAAAAATCATGTCATGAACCTTATGTAAAGATCTGCTCATTTTGTTTATTACTGGGTCATCCAGTTTTGAGTGCTGCAGATAGTAAGTAAAAGAGCAACAAAATGTACCATTTGAACAAGGTGTGCAATAGGGAAAATAGAATTGGGGTTTACCTTGGTGTTAAAAATGTAGGTATAAACAAACACTATATCCAAGCAAATATCACATATGCTGAATTTGTGCATGTACAGGTCTGTAGTACTTGTCAATCAGCCAACTATTTATAATTTATGACAAGCCACAAGCATATGTTAATTGATATAGGTACACGGTGGTCACAAATACTGGATGTAAATTCTGCACTGACATGATTGCCATTTTGAGATGTGACCAATGTACACTAAAATATTGCACATTTTAAATGTACCATTCATCATCCATGTTTGACATTGGGCTAATTTGAGTATGTTTGTAGGGTAGCAAATGTAAGTATATGTTTGTCGTCACTTTTATTATCATATATTAGGAATTGTTCCTCTCTGTGGGCCATTGTAAGCTGTGTTGGGATGTCTATATCTCTGTATGTTTTATTAGCTGGTGGTGTGTCACTGGTGGCCCTTTTAATTCATGTTATGAGGGGTTTTAAGGTGGGTATTGATGGTAACTGGCCTGTTATATGTTCTGGTACGTGGTGTAGTATATCTTTAAGTAATTGTGCTGTGGGTTCTTGGGTACTAGTGCTTGCTTCTCTCATAATTTCTGATACTTCTCTCACTTCTATTTCTGTTTCTTTTACACTAATTACTATAGTTTCTTTGGTAGTTTCCCTCCCATAACATGCATTAGAATAATATTTGGTACATTTCCAATCAATATTTTCCGCAGAAGCTTTATCTTGAGTGTAGGTGCATCCCATGTAACACAGTAACATTTTCCCCTTCTGTGATATTATAGATTTTGCACCCTGTGTCATTATATCTTCATTTACTGTAATAATATGAATATAGAAAAATGTTGTTTATTAATATATGGTCAAAACTTACTTTTATGCTGTTTCCCGAAGTTGTATCTTCTTGGAAACCTTTTCTTCGGAAAGCATTATGAAACAGGTGTTTTTTTCTGTAGGCAGGGAAAAGGTAGTTTTATTTGTTGGATATATTATATTTTTGAAGTTTAGCGACATTTAGGTTAGTTGGATTTTTAACTGTTGCTGTTTTACTATGTTTAAAGCAGTTTTATATATACTTACTTTTTGTGTGGTCTCTGATGCGCACTTATTGATGGAGTTTAGTTGAAGGTTGATTAATCTGTAGAAAAGGATAAATGTTAAAAACTGTGTTAATAATTGTTCATTATAATTTTTACTTACTTGGAGAAGTGGATGTACGGTTGTATATGTTGCAGGCTTCTCTTTTGCAGGGAAAATCCGGCAGAGTTTCCTCCTCTTCAAATGTTTGGCGTTTTTTTTAACAATTTTTTGGTTAAATTACTGTGGCTTTTATATTGTTTGTTTAATTGGTTAAGCTATTTTATTGGTTATAGTTTTGCATGGTTTAATATTATTTGTTGTTTTAGCATCATTTCATTTACTTTTTCAGTTATGTCCTTATTTGGAAAGCGCCAATAAGGGCCGGTCGGAGCTTTAGAGCTGCATCGTAATCGGCCTCTTGGTTTCCTTTCCGACTGCCTCATTATGTTGGAGGCGGTCGGAAAGGAAACCTGCCAGTCATTCCGGCTGGCTTCCGACGTGCTCAGAGAGCCCGTCCACCAGTCGGAAGCCGGCAAGTAATTGCAAGGGCGTGTCTTGCCGCCCTTGAGATTACGATCACGGTTTCCGACATGGTTTCCATGCCAGTCTGTCCGACATGGAAACCATGTCGGAAAGCGTGCTTGGAGGGCCCCTTGCAGGGGCCCCGTTTGGTGCACAGCTGCCGGTTGGAGGCTGAGGGGGCACCTATGGTGCCCCGCTGTTGATCCCTGCACCTTGTGGCAGGCACCTTGAGGGTTGCAGGGATGAACCGCACCTCCTGTTTCACTATGGGAGCATGCATTACGACCAGTTTATGGCCGTAATGCATGCTCCCATAGTGAAATATAGGAATGCGACCGAACATTGTTCGTTCGCATCCTAATGGGGTGGTCGGGACCGCCGACCAAGTGTCGGTCGGTCCCATGACCGAATTGGTGTCGGGCAGAAGTGATTCCACCTGACATCATAATAAGCCCCTTAATGTGTTTTATGCTCGTATTCGAGATAACTTATTTTATTTAATATTATATGTATTTATTTCATATTTGGAAATGATATTGTTTGTAAATATAAATATGTGTTGTATGTAAGTGGGATGTAAATATGTGTAATGTATAATTTAGAGGAGTTTTCTGTTTATATATTTTAAATGTATGATTTTGGTTAAGTAAAATATTATATGTTATTTATGTATTGTAATTATTATTGTGGGATATGTTTTTTGTTTGTTTGTTTAAATATTGAGTTTTTCATATTTTATAATGCAACTTATTCCTTGTTTTAACAATATTTATGTCGTCGATATTGTTGATTTCGATGTTATTGACATAGTCTATGGTTAGTTATGTCACAATATTTTTGTTTTTGATATATGTCAGATTAGATATTTTTGATGTCGATATTTATTTGTATGATATTATTTACTTTTTAAATTAAGTATAAGGGCTTGATATTTTTGTTAACAATAATAAAGTTTCGATAATTGTGTAAGTCGATATTTGTTGGCTCGATATTATGTCAGTGATCCGAAATTACTAAGGACAGGTGTGTTTCAAGAAGCGTAAACCAGGAGGATGGGCAGTAGGAAAAAATACATCGCCATATGGGCACCATTTGATGCATTAGTCCGCCATGCAGTAGCACTTTAATACACTGGAATGGTGACATTACATGCGTTGATTTAGGTATCATTCTCATTTATTGTATAAAATGTTGTCATTCATGTAATATAGTTGGATATAGTAGTCTAAAATGAGAGGATAATTTTGCAGTTGCACTTTGAAATGTATTTTCTGCAACATTTGTACATGTTCTACCTTAGGGTAAATTACTTTTGACGGACTTTAGCACTTTAAATTATGATGTTTTTCAGGAGGGTTTATTTGAGGTCCGCTGTCAGATATCTTGCTAGGTTTGCATAGGCATATGATAAGAAAATGTTATTATTTTGTGCTATTTCTTGCACACTTTCAACTTTTGCACTATGTATTCTAGATGTTGGTTGCACATGGTCAATCATACATTGTCACTTTAGTTACAATGAAGTTTATGTTGTGATTATGTCAAATGGTATTGGTCCCTTCTGCTTTTCTTTGTCCTTTGTCCATCTTGGAAAAAGGAAGGTTTTATGGCCATCTGTGTATTAATTATCTGGTAATCTGCTCAATAAAAACTAAAAAAATGATAAAGATAGTCAGTGGTGCACTCCTTCTCCAAAGCACTGACCTGAGCTCCTAATGTCAAGATTTTCCTCTATATTGTCATGGAGTTTGTCCTATTGTGTATCCCCTGAGTTCACTAAGGGCCTTATTTAGAGTTTGCGGATGGAATAATCTGTCACAAACATGGCAGATGTCCTGTTCTCCATATTGCTAGTGCATTATAGCCTATGGAACTTGTTATGCAGCAACCAGGATATCCACCACCTTTTGATGGAGTACCCTGTCCAGCAAACTCTAAATAAGGGCCTGCGTTGTAATTCTAAGTACTACCATGTCTCAAATGTCTCAGTTTGCTAATTTGTGAGGATGCAGACAGCATGTTTCCACTCATGACATCCTTTAGGGCATCCCAGATGGTGACCATTCACTGTTCCCCGGTGTCATTTATAGATATTTTAAAATAGACTATCATTTAACCTCCAGCGTTTACTGGCACAGCAAAATTCATGTTATGGATGCATGATCTGAGAGTGCTATATGGCTTATGTCTATGTGTTCTACCTTTGGAAGGAGGCCACCAAAAGGTGGTCTAGTCTAGGATGGGTGAATTCTGCAGCTGAAACAGAGAATAATCAATAGAGTCAAGATGTTGTTATCACAAAGCATCTAGCTATCCCATGCTATTTAGCCAATCCCTTCCTTTCCAAGTCAACAAGACAGTCTAAACCAACAATGGTTTGGCTTTACCTTTAATACCATCAATCACAAAATTGAAGCCTTCTCCAATTATTAGACCCTCTTCAATTTTTCCTAAAATAGATATAATTAGGGACTTAAATAATTTCTCCTGATTGGATTGAGGATCTTGGTAAAGGTCAATGTATGGATGTAGGAAGCTGGCTCTCTATACAATGTACTAAATGAAGTACACTGTGCAGAGAGTCCAGTGGATCCCTTACTGGTACACAGAGGTTAAAGTAGATAATGCTAGTTCTCTTTTTGTGTTAGTGTGGGTGAGCAGTTCAGCTTATCAGAGGGTAGTGCTAAGCATTTGTTGTACTCAAGGATGCAATACATGAGACACACACTCAAGAATAAATTCAAGCCGAATTTATAAAAAGAATGCAGATTTTTATGTATTGTTTAAGGCCACGAACTTCGATCTATAGTAAGTACTTTAGAAGTTATGATTTTTAAGAGTTTGGAAAATATATCACTTTTGTGTGCAATTACGCACCATTGAAGGCAATGGAGAAAAGCAAAAAATGCATGTAAAATCAGGCAATGGTTTCACGAAGTTCACCTTCTCACTTTAGGTCAATAGCAAGACCAGGTCCAAAGTTCCAGCAGCAGAAGATCTGGAGCATCCCAGATTCGGCCGGGAGCAGGGTGCTGAAGGTGTTGGGAACTGGTGCTCTACGATGAAGGGAGCCATCTGGAAAGACACTGCACAGGAGGACTTAAAGGTAAGTCTGGTGGGTCCCACTTGAAGGAGGAGGTCACAAGGCTCAAAGGACCATGGGAGTACAGCTGGTTCATCGATACCGGGGTGTGGGACCGGGAGTAGAACAGATAGGTCAGCCAGGGCGGTGTGCGCTGAGAAGTCGTCATGGTCAGTTAGCAGGCAATTTGGAGAGGTGATTTCAGGACAGCAGAGCCACTCAGGACATGGGTCTCTGGTGTCTCAGCGTCCCTTGATGGGTTCTTGTTTCTGGATTCATTGGAGTCTGGAATGGACTCCTCGCCTTGCTGTTTGCTGTAGGCGGTCCAGTACCCCGGGTATTGGTGCAGTGCGGCTCCGGTAGGTCCTGGTGTCTCCAAACTTGTTAGGGAGACAGATCTGAACCTCCGAAGCTGTTGTACCTCTTATTGTGCAGGTGCTGCATCGAATTCTTCGGGGAGCAGCACAGCGACTAACTGGACTTAGCAGGATCGGTGCCTGCGGTGTGCAGAGGAGTGATACCTTAACTCCAAGGGAGGTTCTTGATGATTTCTCAAAGTCAGGAGGAGCCCCAGGGTTCTTGGAGTCTTCACAGGTTCAGGACGACATGTCACACTGCGATTGTGGAGACCTAGATGCAGCAGGCATGGTTTGCACCAATTTCTTCAGCAGCAGGGCTTCAGTTCTTGGGCAGCGAGTCTTTTTTGTCCTTTCTAGATCCAAGAATGCCACCTAAATATTGAACTTAGGGGCATTACAGGGGGAGGCAGGTAGTAGCCAATGGGCTACCTACTTTAGGGTGTCTACATCCTCTAGATGACCACTTCCTGTGGGTGGGAAGAGGCAATACCCTAGCCCTGATAGGTTATTTCTCCACTATTTCAAGATGTTGGGTTTTCAGGAGAGGGGTTCACTGTGCTTGCCACACGTTTGGGGTGGGGCTGGCTGAATGTGGACACTCCTCCTCATCGAACTAATTTTTCTGCCTGTCCTCCCACTAAATGTGGAGCGGGATGGGGTGGCATCCTCCACTATCTGGGGAAGCCTGGGCGGAAATTCAAAGGCAACAATGCCTTTGAAGTTTCCTGCTCTGGAGTGACATTCCGGCCTAGGGGAGGTGTGAAGCACCTCCACCCAGAGCAGGCTTTGTTTCTGGCCTCTGAGAGTGCAGGCTCTCACCCCATGAGGTCCGAAACATGTCTGGTGGTGGCATACTGGCTATGCTTGGTAGGTTTTTAGGCGACCCTCTAAAGGGCGCTGTGTGCATTTAGTAATAAGTCCCACAATGGCATCAGTGAGGATTTATTAGGACAAGATCTTTGGTACCAAACATCTTAGGGTACAGTGAAGCCATCATGGAGCTAGGAAACTTGTAATGGCAAGTATCCAGCCCATGTATCCATTATGGCTTCCTTGTGCACTTACAAAATCCAAGAAGGGCTCAGATATTGCAGGGTATTATCTGCTCATGCAGATATGTCCGCACCCTGCCTTAGGGCTATAAGGCCTGCAGTACGGTTGACTTACCTATATCTCATGCAGTGTGTGAGGGCATGACACACAGGGCTGTGGGCCATGTCGACTCTTGGGTTTATGTCTGCATCAAGACACGCAGCCTACAATGGCAGTTTGCACGGTCTTGGTGAGGGGTCTCTGGGGTGGCACAATTTGTGCCTCAGCCCCCTTGACCCTCTTCAGTACCAATGCCCTAAGTACCAGGGGTATCATTTGCTAGGGACTTAAAAGGTGACTGAATGTGTGCCAATCATGGTACAGTTTTGGTAAAGAAATCTGGCACAGGGAACCTAGTTAGCAGGGACCCAGTGCACTTACAGTTCGAAATCTCACCAGGCATCAAGCAAAAAGGTGGGGCTAACCATGTCAAAAGAGGCACTTTCCTACATGAACCCCCCACCCCCCAACCGAAAGAGGATGAAACTAACCTTTCCTCACTGAGTCTTCATTGTCTAAGTGGAAGAACTTGGAAAGGTCATCTGCACTCGCATGGTCAGTCCCAGGTCTGTGTTCCACTGTGAAGTCCTTTCCATGTAGGGATATGGACCACCTTAACAATTTGGAGTTTTCTCCTTTCATCTGCATGAGCCATCTGAGAGGTCTGTGGTCAGTTTGGACAAGGAAGTGAGAGACATGTACAATCTTGCCCTGCTCTATCTGGCACGTACTTGCCTTGATAGTGAGACCTGCACTCTGCAAAGCCTTCAGGACCTTTTGGAGGTGGATCAGGTGATCCTGCCAGTTGGACCTAAAGACCGCAATATCATCCAGTTAAGCTGCACTAAAGGATTCCAATCCAGCAAGGACTTTATTCACCAACCTCTGAAAGGTGGCAGGGGCCTTCTTTAATCCAAAGGGCATCACAGTAAACTGGAAGTACCCATCTGGGGTTGAGATTGCTGTTTTCTTTTTTGCTCCAGGGGTCAGACCTATCTACCAGTACCCTAATGTGAGATCAAAAGTACTCAGATATTTCACTGCCCTCAACCCGTCAATCAGTTCATCAGCTCTAGGAATTGGATGTGCATGTGTGTTTGTGACTGCATTGAGGCCCCTATAGTCCACACAAAACCTTATTTCTTTCCTTCTACCCTGGAATGAGGCTTGGGGACTAAAACAACTGGGCTGGCCCAGGGGTTCTCTGAGTTTTCAATAACACCCAATTGAAACATCTTTCTTTCTTCAGCTTTGAGGCTTTCTTTCACACGATCAGACTGTCTGAAGATTGTATTTTTGAAAGGTAGGCTGTCACCAGTGCCCACATCATGGGTACACCAGATAGTCTGACCAGGGGTAAAAGAAAAGAGCTCAGCAAACTGATTTAGGACTTGCCTGCAATCAGTCTGCTGTTGGTCAATGAGGGAGTCTGAGATGGTCACTCCTTCCACTGAGCCATCTCATAGGGTTGTGAGAGAGGAGGTCAGGGAGAGGTTCACTTTCTGCTTTCTGCTTCCTGATCTTCATCAGTGACCATGAGCATGGATATGTTGTTGCTTATACCAGCTAGCTCAAAGTGCTACCATAAGCCCCCCTGACCTAGACAGGGAGCGAACAGTTACTACAACCACTGAAAATGATAACCCTGTTCCCTCAGGAACCGTGGTGAAAGACCAAGAACCTTTCGCTCAGACACTTGTGCTCTTGTTTGCACAGAGAAATATACAAAGAACACACAAAGGGACGTTTTCAGTGTTTATTGAACCAAAGTGATTCTTCTTTAGAAAATATGTGCTGCAACAATCAATAAATAGAAACAGATGAAAGTTATAATAAGTGTCAGGATGGTGAAGAGGACGAAGAGTTCCACCATCTTGCTGAGACACTGTATATATGCAAGCATATGTAACAGAATAACAATCTTGATGTTTTCTCCAGCCACCCGTTTTCCTTGGGTTTATTTTCGTCTTTAGCCTGGCAGGACCTCCCCCCCGAGATGACGATGTTAAACAAAACTGCTGAGTGGTCAGACCAGGTCTAAGGCAAACTGTCTTTAAATGAAAGACAAGGGTGGTTTGAAAAAATGGCGTCCAGCGTATGGCCGGTGACATCAGTGGGTCCTACCACATGTTGTGGCAAGCCAAAACCATTCATGAAGTCAATAAATCGTGCCGACTCTGTGCCAGAGCCAACTTCCAAGTGGAAGTTAAAATCTCCCTGAATGGTCATTTTGGAGGAGGCTAGTCCATCTTCTAAATGGCTGCTAACATTGTCCATGAAGGATGCTCTGGGGCCAGGGCCTTATATATTAGAACTCCTTTGAAGCTGTGTTACGTGGTGGGTTGGATGCTAAACGCAAGTGCTTCACACTCCTGCGATGGTACTGCTAAAAAAGTCGCTGAGACTGTCTTTCTATATATGATGGCTAGGCCCGCTCCCCTACTACCTGGTCTGTCGGAGGTATTATTTTCGAAACCCAGGGGAGTGGTTTCTAATAGACTGGGCCCAGATGCCGCATTGGTCCAGGTTTCGGTCATAAACACTATGTCCATCAGATGGTTTTCTATGAACTCATCACATTCTAGACTATGCTTTACCATGGATCTAGCATTAATCAAGGCACAGCGAAGGGGCTTGTCTCTCTCCCACCCAGCTTTGTTTGAAAAGGTGGCCTCTGAAGAGGACGAATTGGTAGGCCCCTCAAAGATCAGTTTGGGAAAGGTGGTCTGGCAAAAGGAGCATGACCGGGGTGGAGATTTAATATAAAAATCAATCATTGGACCAGCACAGACTGTTCAACCTACCTTATTTAGAGCCATTAGCTCTCTCTTAGAGAACTGTATCCAATTGTTGCCTTCTGGGGGGAAATGAGCAGGGGGCCTGGACTGAGCACGTTCCGAGCGTGGACCGGTGTAGACGGGCTTGCCCGGTGGGGACGTGCTCTAGCTTGTCTTAAATACTCTCCCATGTGGCAGGGGGCATGTCCCAGGTCACAACCAAGTGCCTACTTGCAAATAACTGGGGTCCAGCTACCCCCTGCACGACCAACAGGCTCCCCTGAAATTGCGCAGTACTGTGAACTTATAACAAATCAAAATCAGAGGGAAAAACTTTAAAAACATAAAAGTAATCAAATACTGAAGCAACTTCAGTAGGGCGTCCACGTCGCGGGAACCAGGCACCTCCCGAGTTGCACCAAGTGTGCGTACAAGGAAATGAAAGATGACGAGCAAACACACCGTCAATTACAGGCGAGCATAGCCTGATCAGTGGAGCAACGCGGACATGCTCTAGCTTGTCTTAAATACTCTCCCATGTGGGATGGGGCATGTCCCAGGTCAAAACCAATGGGCCAGATACGCCCTGCGCGACCAGCAGGCTCCTCTGCGATCGCACAGTACTGTGAACTTATTAACAAACAAGTTTAAAAACATAAAAGTAATAAAATACTGAAGCAACTTCCATATGGCGCCCCCGTCATGGGAGCCAGTAGGTAATATATAGATATATCTTGGCAATTAAATCTGTCATGAGATTTTAGCAAGAACTATTTCAGTGCAAATTATCTACCAGAAGATTTTAGCAAAGGGGGCTCTAAAAAATAACATTGTCTACTAAATTAACTAAGATTACATTTAACAAAATACGCCAGCAGGTTTTAGCACAGGGTAATCACAACCCACCCTTTAAAACTCTATTGCCAGTAACAAATGATTTTCACAAAAGGTAAGTCAGGCCTACTGTATTTGTCATATTATTTCATAATAAACATATCAGACCTTTGGTATTGTACATATCTTTTCTCAGTAAACCATTCAGCTCTGTAGACTTTATCGCTGGGTTGTCACCATAACCAATCAGGTCCACTGTACTGAATGTCACTTTTCCCCAAAAATAACCATCAGGCATAAATTCATAAGAAACAAGGATTTTCATAGAGAAAATCTTCAATCCCTAATGTTTACCTGTACAGTTAACTAACACCTGACCCTAATCTACTAAGGTAATCTGTGAGGTATCATGCAATAAAAACTCCCTACAGACTTTAATGACAATCTACCCATAAAAGTCTTAACTTTAACACATGCTTTTCACAATAAACACATCAGGCCTACTGCATTTGTTATAACTTTTCATAATAAACAGATCAGGCATAAAGCCTTGATCATTGACTTGCCACTGCCACGTGTCTCAGTTAGGCCTACTAGGATCCGTTGCCATTTTTACGCGTACACGTTTTTTCCTAAAGTTGCCTTCACTTTGCCACATCGACTTTTGACACACTTTTGCATTTGTGACACTTGGGTAAGTTTCTTGGAAACATCGACCTTACTAACATGAATAAACTTTGCGAGAACATTATCACATTTCCTTGGCATTGTGTACAAGGCCCTCACGAGTGTTGTGCAAATGTATTTGTTATTTACGCCCATATGGTGACACAGCTATCTGGGGAATACAAACAATGATATTCTGATCCGTTATTACAGAATTTGAATGCTGATGCCCCAAAGGTAGGCAAACGGGTTACCCCTTTATTAATGTATGCCGATGATGCTGTCTTAATCTCCAGGACAGCAAACGGCCTACAATTATTGATGGATAACTTTTCTAGTTATATGACGGAAAAGTTTTTCAAAATAAATTTGAGTAAAACCCTGGTTATGTCTTGTGGGAAACGGAATATTAAGAATGAAACACATTACATCGAAGGTATACAGATAGAGAGGACTTTTTCCTTTTCATATTTGGGAATTCTTTTTAATAGTAAGGGCACGTGGAGCGCACATATTAACCTATGTAAATTGAAATTCGTAAAATCGGTTGAGGCTATTTTTAGATTTTCCCAAAAAATAGGTAAAAAACCAGTGCGGGAAATTCTTAAATTATTTGGAGCAAAATGCATTACAGGGAGTTGTTATGGGGGAGCCCTGTGGGGTGTGGCAGATACTTCTCAGCTACAAATCCTGGAAAATAACTTTTTAAAAAGACTATTAGCCGTGCCAGTTTCCACTGCCACTTTTACAATACATAGGGAGACCAATACCCCTTATATCCTTGATTTGATCAGTATAGCTGCCCTTACTTTGTGGCACCGCATCTGGACTCGGGAAGAGACACATTTTACGAGGGACATTATATCGGATTGTTTGAATCAAGATCACTATAAGAAAATAACATGGTTAAGTTACATTTGTAGCCTTTTAACCCTTTTGGTGCTTGCGTCGGCCAATGGCCGACGCAAGCACTACCTCCCTGGTGCTGCGCACGTCCATTGGACGTCACCAGGGAGGGCAATAATAAATCGTCCGGTGCATCGCACCGGATTTTTTTTTTTTTTTAATTTTTACTGGGGGAGCCTTCCGCGTCTTCCCCCGCCCCCCTCCCGCCCATCTGTGACGTCAGCGCGCCGCGAGGCGCTCTGACGTCACTGATTTCCCCACCGGAGCCGAGGACAGCAGCAGGTAAGGCCGCGCTCGACTCCGATGGGGAAATCTGGCTGGAAACAGCCTCCCCAGCTTTCAGGGAGGCCTCGTTTGAAAGGGAGAGTCTCCCCTTTCAAACGAGGCCTTCCTGAAGGGTTTCCTGACCGTGGATCGCAGCGCTGCTGCGATCCACGGCCAGGAAACCCCACTAGACACCAGGGATGTCTTTGGGGGGTCGGCCCTCGTGGTGATGGGTCGCCCCCCCCCCCCCGGGGGCACATTTTAAAATTTATTTACCTGGTTTTTTCCTGGGGGGAGCGATCGCCCCTAAAAAATAAAAAAAAAAAGGCATTTTTTTTTTTTTTTTAAATGGCGGCGATATTGGCAGGGGGTCGGTCCTTCTGCTCAGTGGCCGACCCCCTGTGGGCATAAATGCCAACATTTTAGAAGAGCAAAGTGGGAGATTAAAGAAAAAAAATAGGGAGAATGGGGCCTTGAATCGGGTTACTGTCATGTATGGGCTTAGCAAGTGTGCTGCTGCAGGATCGGACATTTGAAACTCAAATACACGTTTTGCAGTATTATACCTCTATTTGTATCTCATGTATCATGCACACCTGTCACTTTTTCCTCTTGGAACGTATGCCTCTTTGTATCTGGTTTGTTTTTGTTAGTTGCACAATTGTCACCTTTCCTCATGTAATGTAACGCTTGCTTTTGTATTATGCTCACGTGTAACCGACTCCTCATGTAATGTTACTGTTCCTATTGTGAAGCGCTCTGACACCTTCGGGTAAAGTCCGCGCTATATAAAAACGCATAAATAAATGAATAAATGGAGTGCAATGGCAGGCAGAAAGAGGGTGATGCAAGTGTTGTGCACTGGCCTGCAGGAGCAGGTTGCTGGCAGTGCATACACCACGTTACACAATACCAAGCCCTGTCAGCTGAAATCGGAAGTCTCCCGCCTGAATCGGGAGGGTTGGCATGTCTGCCTGTGGGGGCAATTATGTACATAATTATGGGGGCCACAATCTGCTCCCAGGGGAGCCATAGGCATGCACGTAACAAAGTGCATATAATGTAAAGAGGTTAGTGGGTTACTGCTTCTGTGCCAGCTTTATGTTTTTTTTGCCCAGTCTTTCATCATCTAATCTTGTGAAAAGGGTTCATTTGGGTAGAAAATAATTCTTATTATGAAAGAGAACCCCCAACAATGGTACGTTTTAAATTCTGGATTTGTGCTTTCCCAGAATAAGGGCTCAAACTATATTGCCTGCCAGTATAGATGGCATGTTACTGCTACACTACACCTTGTCCTGTCTGATGTAGCATATCCTATGTACTGTTGTCTCTGTGCAATGTGTGTGTGTGTGGTGTAAAGTGCTCTGACACCGTACACTGGTGTGAGTGTTGCTATAAAACTAAATGAATCTGAGAGACAGTGGTTTTTGAGACTTGAGGGGCACTGTTAAATGGTGCTAGTGAGGGAATCCATGGCAGAGGTGGTCATTGGTGGGGCACCAGCAGACATTGTCGCACAGGGCGCCACCAGCGCTAATGCCGGCCCTGGAGTGAATGATATATATGTATCTATATGATACATGCACTCTTTGACTGCTGTTACCTCCTTTCTTGACTGGAGGGCTTCCTTTGTGCTATAATACGGCATGATTTTCATTTGGAATAGTAAAGCGGCAATGTTGCTACGAAGCCCTGGCCCACCTGGAAGGGCGCCTTTTCTCGTCATGATTCATATGGATATATATATATATATATATATATATATATTCAGAAACACAAAGGATGCCGCACTCCAGAGATTGGTTTCAGAGTTGCTTTATTTTCACCACGACTGGTGGTAGTGGTGGTGAAAATAAAGCAACTCTGAAACCTGTCTCTGGAGTGCGGCATCCTTTGTGTTTCTGAATTTAAATATCGTGTAAGGATTCTACCCGTTGCTGCACCAGGTATTGAGCGCGCTGACATTGGGAATTAATTGTTATATATATATAAATATTTATTTACAGAGATATTTCTCAGTGCTGAAATTATGAGACTGTGAAAGAACTATAATGAGTCTCTTTGAAGTTACCTGAAAGGCAGTAAAGTGTGGTACTGCTGCAGAGTACAACATTTCTGCTAGATAGAGATATCTGACTTTTGTGTAGTGGCAGTTTTGACGCCATAAAGGGTATGCTGAAACGAACAGATCGGTATTATGTAGACAGCTTAGTGGATTAGTAAAGCCACGCAGTAGAAACACTTTGTAACAGACTAAATGTATGTGAGAGAGGGGCTATGGAGAGATGAGGGGCACTTTTGCAAGGATGGTAGTGGGCGCATCAAAGGAGGTCATTGTGTGCAATTGTAAAGCACACGTTCACCCGTAGGCATCTTGGCGCTAAAATGATGGTAGCACTGGCTCCCACCAGCGCTAAAAGGCTGCGATTATGGGTATGTGGCAAGGTAAAGTAATACTGTGTCTTTTTTCTCTCTTTCTTAGTCTTTTTGGAGAGCGTACGGATTTCGCAAAGGTAAGGTGACTTCGTCATTATTGACTTAAACACTTCACTTACGCACACACCCACCTACACTTTAAAACCAACAACCTATCTGCCTTCTACGTAGGATAGTGTTTTAAAAGGATAGTTTAGGCACTAGCAGAGATGGCATATCGTTGGATTAATGCTGCCCAGGCCCTAAATCTGGTTCTGGAGTCCAGCTCTGAGGCAGGATCAGAGACTGAGACAGCAGATACTGAGACAGCATCTGAGGGAGAGGACAATGGAGCCGAATCTGGGAGTGACTTTTCAGTCGGCGCAGTTCCATCCGATGACTCATCGTCCAGCGATTCTGAAGGAGACGATGTCAGTCGTGCTGTCCCTTTGCCAGCACAGTCTGTGCAGCAGGACACCCGTAACAGGTTAGAGCAACCCAGAGTGCAGGCACGTGCGGCCGCAAGCACAGACGGAGTGCTGTCTTGGCAGCCTCCCAATTTAGTTCAGCCCCAAATTCCGCCTTTCACTGGTGACGCTGGATGTAAAGTAGATACGGCAAATTTTTTGCCAATTGACTACTTCCATCTCTTTTTTGGTGTTGACTTCCTAGACGAAATTATGCAGCAAACAAATTTGCGTGCCGAACAATTTCTGAGGGAGCAAGGAGGCACTCTTGGGCCTCATTCTAGGGCGTGCAAGTGGACTCCCACTTCACTAGGGGAGTTGAAGATATTTTTGGGCCTCACACTTAAAATGGGGGTAGTGCATAAACCAACCTTGCTATCCTACTGGTCTACTCGCACGGTTTGGTTAACCCCCATCTTTGCACCATACATGAGCAGAGATCGTTTTTGCTATTGCAGCGCATGCTGCATTTCAATGACAATTCTGCTGCATTGTCCCGGGACCATCCAGACTATGACAGGTTGTTCAAAATTCGGCCTGTCGTGGAACATTTGTCTGCCAGGTTTCCAGAGGTTTATACTCCTGGAAAGAATATAGCCATTGATGAGTCCTTGATCTTGTATAAAGGGCGGCTGCTGTTTAGGCAGTACATTCCGAGCAAACGCGCTCGTTATGGCATCAAGCTGTACATGCTGTGTGAGAGGTCGACTGGCTATGTGTACAGCTTGAGAGTGTATACAGGGAAGGACACAACTCTTAACCCTGTAGTTTGCCCTCCCATGCTAGGGGTCACAGGAAAGATTGTATGGGAGCTTGTCCAGCCACTTCTTCACAAAGGTTATAACCTTTACGTGGACAATTTCTATACAGGAGTAGAGCTGTTCAGAGAGCTCTACAAAGCTGGCACCGTGGCTTGTGGTACAATTCGTTGTCGCCGCAAAGGATTCCCGCAGGAGCTTGTTTGCAAGAAGCTCCAGAAATCCCAGAGCACTGCGTTGCGTTCCAACGAACTGCTCGCAGTTAAGTTCTCAGATAGGCGTGATGTGTACATGCTCACTACAATTCATGCTGAGAGCACTTCCCCTGTCACGGTTTGGGGTCAGATGGCCGAAGTCCACAAGCCCACCTGTATACTTGATTACAACAAGTACATGGGCGGAGTGGACAAGAACGACCAGGTTCTTCAGCCATACAATGTGAGTCGTAAAACTCGCACTTGGTATAAGAAACTGTTTACGCACCTGATCCAGATGGCAACATACAATGCGTATGTTGTTTATCGTGAGACCACCACAGGAAGACTCGTGTCTTTCCTTGACTTTCAGTTGTCTGTGATTGAAAGTCTTACTGCTACAGAAGCAGAAGCCTCCACTTCATGTGTTCTGGAGGACGTGGCAAGGCTGCAGGAGCGACACTTTGCAGATAAAATTCCTGCAACACCCAAAAAGGAGCGACCATGTCGTCGTTGTAAAGTGTGCTCGATGCAGGGAAAGAGGCAGGAGACTCGTGTTTACTGTCCCCAGTGCCCAAGTAAGCCTGCCTTCTGTTTTCCTACTTGCTTTATGTTGTATCACACTAAAGCAAAATACTGGGAAATTGACTGAGGTGGAGCTGCCAATAGGATAACCTTTCAATTGGTGTGAATGGATACCTACTGTCTGTGGGCCACTCCTTCACTACGCAAGCAGCTGCAGGATATTTGTTCCTCTACTTCATGAAATCATGGACTTCTCAACACCTTTATCTGCTTTCAGAACGTGGTAGTTGTTTGTTCTGTTTGCCAATTGACAAGTGCATTATAGTCCCCACGCTGCACATACTGGTGGACAGAACATATGCCACGTTGTCATGGAGTACCCGTGTTTCACATTCAACCGTTCTTCGTAGTTTATGATGTTCTCTTTAGGAAGTTTTTGAAAATTTCCAGCATGTTTGTCTTAGTTTCAAAGGTAGATATGCTTGCTCAGCTCGAGAAATGTTTTTGCGGCATACTCGGGCACCCCCCAACTTGCATCCACAAACTGGAAAGAGTTGGATAGAGCATTGTGAGAGCATTGATAGATCGTGACAGAAATGTTCACTCAAGCTTCAAGTAGCTAGAGATGAAAGGCATTAGTATAGGGTCTCTTAACAATTGGACAGGGTTAGTCAGGACTCTGAGGACAGACACACGAACGGGTTAGAACAGCTTACGGTAGGTGCGCTTTCCGAGGAATATTGCAAAGGTAGAAGGCAGATAGTAAAGGTAGTATAGATACACGTCCTGACTTCTTCTTCACCCATGGATTCAAATCCATTGCTGCCACACTCACACTGAATTTACTGTGGTATTTATGGGTCAATGCTGCTTGCCATGTTCATCCTCCGTTAGAACTTAGTAGATGGTCAGTTTGCTGTATGATAAGTGCATTACAGTCACTGCACATAACGGTGGATTGGACATATGCTACGTTGTCACGGACTACCCTTGTTTCACATTCATCCGTTCATAGTTTATGATGTTATCTTTTGAAAATTTCCAGCATGTTTGCCTTAGTTTCAAAGGTAGATATGCTTGCTCAGCTCGAGAAATGTTTTTGCGGCATACTCGAGCACCCCCAACTTGCATCCACAAACTGGAAGGAGTTGGATTTAGCATAGTGAGTGCACTAAAGGTGCATGAAAGACATGTCTTCCTGAGCCTCATGTGGCTGTCATGGAAGTCATTAGTATAGGTTCACTGGGCATGAGTTCTGTAATGTTCTGGAAGAAGGAGGTGGAGACTTGACAGGTGGTAGAATATAGTCAAAGTCATTATGTCTTGTGGCATATGAATGTGATGGGCCCTTGCATGGCGGCAGTATGTTTGTGTGAGTGCAAGTGATATGGTTGTTTGGGCCTGTGGCTGGCGGTATGGAAGTCTTGTGTGTGGTGTGTGAATGGCGTGTGAATGGACCATAAAGTGGTTGGTGCCGTGATGTGGCTTTATGGCTCCCCTTCAGAAGGCTTGGCTTCAATATTTATATACTTTGATAAGTATTTGTGCTTTGAAGCCAGCGTTTCTGGAGGTGCTAAAACCAACCTGTGTAAGTGGTGGATTAGCTTTATCAAATGAGTGTTAGATTTATATTTGTGTCGGTCTAATGGCCTTTTGTAAGATATTTTTTTTCCACAATGGGTAGCAGGGGACTTTCTGCCCTAGCTCAGTCGTCACCTAGGCAAACCTTTACATTTTTGAGTAGTAGACAAAGGGGGAAGTACAAGGGTGAATGACTTGCGTGGTTCTCACTGTTTTTTACCCAACATGCCCTGCTAGCCTCATATTTTGTTGAAAAAAATCACTATTTCCACACATTTTTGTGTGGGAAAGTTGTGGCATCGCCGGGCAGACACGCATTTCCTACAACCCAGCGTTCCCCAAGGTCTCCCGATAAAAATGGTGCCTCACTCGTGTGGGAGGCCCAAGTACCCGCGACAGGCTAGGGCCCAAAGGTATTGAGGCGACATTAAAATTGCCTATCACAAAACAACCTGGTTTTGCAAGGGGTCACCTCGGTTTTGGCCCCGAGCTCGGCGGCCAGCTAGGAAACCTATCAAACCCACACATTTCTGAAAACTAGACACCCGGGGGTTCCAGGGAGGTATGGCTTGCGTGGATCCCCCAACGTTTTCTTACCCAGAATCCCCTGCAAACCTCGAATTTAGGTGAAAAAAATCACTTTTTCCACACATTTTTGTGTGGGAAAGTTGTGGCATCGCCGGGCAGACATGCATTTCCTACCACCCAGTGTTCCCCAAGGTCTCCCGATAAAAATGATACCTCACTCGTGTGGGAGGCCCAAGTACCAGCGACAGGCTAGGGCCCAAAGGTATTGAGGTGACATTAAAATTGCCTATCACAAAACAACCTGGTTTTGTGAGGGGGTCACCTCGGTTTTGGCCTCGTGCTCGGCGGCCAGCTAGGAAACCTATCAAACCCACACATTTCTGAAAACTAGATACCCGGGGTTCCAGGGAGGTATGGCTTGCGTGGATCCCCCAACGTTTTCTTACCCAGAATCCCTGCAAACCTCGAATTTAGGTGAAAAAATCACTTTTTTCCACATTTTTGTGTGGGAAAGTTGTGGCATCACCGGGCAGACATGCATTTCCTACCACCCAGTTTTCCCCAAGGTCTCCCGATAAAAATGATACCTCACTCGTGTGGGAGGCCCAAGTACCCGCGAGAGGCTAGGACCCAAAAGGTATTGAGGTGACATTAAAATTGCCTATCACAAAACAACGTGGTTTTGTGAGGGGGTCACCTCGGTTTTGGCCCCGTGCTCGGCGGCCAGCTAGGAAACCTATCAAACCCACACATTTCTGAAAACTAGACACCCGGGGGTTCCAGGGAGGTATGGCTTGCGTGGATCCCCCAACGTTTTCTTACCCAGAATCCCCTGCAAACCTCAAATTTAGCTGAAAAAATCAAATTTTCCACACATTTTTGTGTGGGAAAGTTGTGGCATCGCCGGGCAGACATGCATTTCCTACCACTCAGTGTTCCCCAAGGTCTCCCGATAAAAATGGTACCTCACTCGTGTGGGAGGCCCAAGTACCCGCGACAGGCTAGGGCCCAAAACGTATTGAGGTGACATTAAAATTGCCTATCACAAAACAACCTGGTTTTGCGAGGGGGTCACCTCCGGTTTTTGGCCCCGTGCTCGGCGGCCAGCTAGGGAAACCTATCAAACCCACACATTTCTGAAAACTAGACACCTGGGTGGTTCCAGGGAGGTATGGCTTGCGTGGATCCCCCAACGTTTTCTTACCCAGAATCCCCTGCAAACCTCGCATTTAGGTGAAAAAATCACTTTTTCCACACATTTTTGTGTGGGAAAGTTGTGGCATCGCTGGGCAGACACGCATTTCCTACCACCCAGCGATCCCCAAGGTCTCCCGATAAAAATGGCACCTCACTCGTGTGGGAGGCCCAAGTACCCGCGACAGGCTAGGGCCGAAAACATTTTGTGATAGGCAATTTTGATGTCACCTCAATACGTTTTGGGCCCTAGCCTGTCGCGGGTTCTTGGGCCTCCCACACGAGTGAGGCACCATTTTTATCGGGAGACCTTGGGGAACACTGGGTGGTAGGAAATGCGTGTCTGCCCGGCGATGCCACAACTTTCCCACACAAAAATGTGTGGAAAAAGTGATTTTTTCAGCTAAATTTGAGGTTTGCAGGGGATTCTGGTAAGAAAACGTTGAGGGATCCACACAAGCCATACCTCCCTGGAACCCCCCGGGTGTCTAGTTTTCAGAAATGTGTGGGTTTGATAGGTTTCCCAACTGGCCGCCGAGCACGGGGCCAAAAACCGAGGTGACCCCCCTCACAAAACCAGGTTGTTTTGTGATAGGCAATTTTAATGTCACCTCAATACCTTTTGGGCCCTAGCCTGTCGCGGGTACTTGGGCCTCCCACACGAGTGAGGTATCATTTTTATCGGGAGACCTTGGGGAACACTGGGTGGTAGGAAATGCATGTCTGCCCGGCGATGCCACAACTTTCCCACACAAAAATGTGTGGAAAAAGTGATTTTTTCAGCTAAATGTGAGGTTTGCAGGGGATTCTGGGTAAGAAAACGTTGGGGGATCCACGCAAGCCATACCTCCCTGGAACCACCCGGGTGTCTAGTTTTCAGAAATGTGTGGGTTTGATAGGTTTCCCTAGCTGGCCGCCGAGCACGGGGCCAAAAACCGGAGGTGACCCCTTGCAAAACCAGGTTGTTTTGTGATAGGCAATTTTAATGTCACCTCAATACGTTTTGGGCCCTAGCCTGTCGCGGGTACTTGGGCCTCCCACACGAGTGAGGCACCATTTTTATCGGGAGACCTTGGGGAACACTGGGTGGTAGGAAATGCGTGTCTGCCCGGCGATGCCACAACTTTCCCACACAAAAATGTGTGGAAAAAGGGATTTTTTCAGCTAAATTTGAGGTTTGCAGGGATTCTGGGTAAGAAAACGTTGGGGGATCCACGCAAGCCATACCTCCCTGGAACCACCCGGGTGTCTAGTTTTCAGAAATGTGTGGGTTTGATAGGTTTCCCTAGCTGGCCGCCGAGCACGGGGCCAAAACCGGAGGTGACCCCCTTGCAAAACCAGGTTGTTTTGTGATAGGCAATTTTAATGTCACCTCAATACGTTTTGGGCCCTAGCCTGTCGCGGGTACTTGGACCTCCCACACGAGTGAGGCACCATTTTATCGGGAGACCTTGGGGAACACTGGGTGGTAGGAAATGCGTGTCTGCCCGGCGATGCCACATCTTTCCCACACAAAAATGTGTGGAAAAAGTGATTTTTTCAGCTAAATTTGAGGTTTGCAGGGGATTCTGGGTAAGAAACCGTTGGGGGATCCACGCAAGCCATACCTCCCTGGAACCACCCGGGTGTATAGTTTTCAGAAAAGTGTGGGTTTGATAGGTTTCCCTAGCTGGCCGCCGAGCACGGGGCCAAAAACCGAGGTGACCCCCCTTGCAAAACCAGGTTGTTTTGTGATAGGCAATTTTAATGTCACCTCAATACGTTTTGGGGCCCTAGCCTGTCGCGGGTACTTGAGCCTCCCACACGAGTGAGGCACCATTTTTATCAGGAGACCTTGGGGAACACTGGGTGGTAGGAAATGCGTGTCTGCCCGGCGATGCCACAACTTTCCCACACAAAAATGTGTGGAAAAAGTGATTTTCTCAGCTAAATTTGAGGTTTGCAGGGGATGCTGGGTAAGAAAACGTTGGGGGATCCACGCAAGCCATACCTCCCTGGAACCACCCGGGTGTCTAGTTTTCAGAAATGTGTTGGTTTGATAGGTTTCCCTAGCTGGCAGCCGAGCACGGGGCCAAAAACCGGAGGTGACCCCCTTGCAAAACCAGGTTGTTTTGTGATAGGCAATTTTAATGTCACCTCAATACGTTTTGGGCCCTAGCCTGTCGCGGGTACTTGGGCCTCCCACACGAGTGAGGCACCATTTTTATCGGGAGACCTTGGAGAACACTGGGTGGTAGGAAATGCGTGTCTGCCCGGCGATGCCACAACTTTCCCACACAGAAATGTGTGGAAAAAGTGATTTTTTTCAGCTAAATTTGAGGTTTGCAGGGGATTCTGGGTAAGAAAACATTGGGGGATCCACGCAAGCTATACCTCCCTGGTACCACCCGGGTGTCTAGTTTTCAGAAATGTGTGGGTTTGATAGGTTTCCCAAGCTGGCCGCCGAGCACGGGGCCAAAAACCGAGGTGACCCCCCTTGCAAAACCAGGTTGTTTTGTGATAGGCAATTTTAATGTCACCTCAATATGTTTTGGGCCCAAGCCTGTCGCGGGTACTTAGGCCTCCCACACCAGTGAGGTACCATTTTTATCGGAAGACTTTGGGGAACGCGGGGTGGGTGGAATTTTGTGGATCCACGCAGATTCCAGAACTTTCCACCACAGAAATGTGAGGAAAATGTGGTTTTTTTTAACAATATTTTAGGTTTGCAAGGGATTCTGGGTAGCAGAACCTGGTGAGAGCCTGCCAAGTCACCCCATCCTGGATTCCCCTGGGTGTCTAGTTTTCAAAAATGTATAGGTTTCCTAGGTTTCCCTAGGTGCCGGCAGAGCTAGGGTTCAAAATCTACAGCTAGGCACTTTGTTGTAAAAGGGTCCGTTTTCACTGCGAAAATGTGGTGTGTCCACGTTGCGTTTTTGGGCCGTTTCCTGTCGCGGGTACTTAGGCCTCCCACACAAGTGAGGTACCATTTTTCTCGGAAGACTTTGGGGAACGCGGGGTGGGTGGAATTTTGTGGATCCACGCAGATTCCAGAACTTTCCACCACAGAAATGTGAGGAAAATGTGGTTTTTTTAACAATATTTTAGGTTTGCAAGGGATTCTGGGTAGCATAACCTGGTGAGAGCCAGCCAAGTCACCCCATCCTGGAGTCCCCTGGGTGTCTAGTTTTCAAAAATGTATAGGTTTCCTAGGTTTCCCTAGGTGCCGGCAGAGTTAGGGTTCAAAATCTACAGCTAGGCACTTTGTTGAAAAAGGGTCCGTTTTCAGTGCAAAAATGTGGTGTGTCCACATTGCGTTTTGGGCCATTTCCTGTCGCGGGTACTTAGGCCTCCCACACAAGTGAGGTACCATTTTTCTCGGAAGACTTTGGGGAACGTGGGGTGGGTGGAATTTTGTGGATCCACGCAGATTCCAGAACTTTCCACCACAAAAATGTGAGGAAAATGTGTTTTGTTTTACAATATTTTAGGTTTGCAAGGGATTCTGGGTAGCATAACCTGGTGAGAGCCAGCCAAGTCACCCCATCCTGGAGTCCCCTGGGTGTCTAGTTTTCAAAAATTTATAGGTTTCCTAGGTTTCCCTAGGTGCCGGCAGAGCTAGGGTTCAAAATCTACAGCTAGGCACTTTGTTGAAAAAGGGTCCGTTTTCACTGCGAAAATGTGGTGTGTCCACGTTGCGTTTTGGGCCGTTTCCTGTCGCGGGTACTTAGGCCTCCCACACAAGTGAGGTACCATTTTTCTCGGAAGACTTTGGGGAACGCGGGGTGGGTGGAATTTTGTGGATCCACGCAGATTCCAGAACTTTCCACCACAGAAATGTGAGGAAAATGTGGTTTTTTTACAATATTTTAGGTTTGCAAGGGATTCTGGGTAGCATAACCTGGTGAGAGCCAGCCAAGTCACCCCATCCTGGAGTCCCCTGGGTGTCTAGTTTTCAAAAATGTATAGGTATCCTAGGTTTCCCTAGGTGCCGGCAGAGCTAGGGTTCAAAATCTACAGCTAGGCACTTTGTTGAAAAAGGGTCCGTTTTCACTGCGAAAATGTGGTGTGTCCACGTTGCGTTTTGGGCCGTTTCCTGTCGCGGGTACTTAGGCCTCCCACACAAGTGAGGTACCATTTTTCTCGGAAGACTTTGTGGAACGCGGGGTGGGTGGAATTTTGTGGATCCACGCAGATTCCAGAACTTTCCACCACAGAAATGTGAGGAAAATGTGGTTTTTTTTACAATATTTTAGGTTTGCAAGGGATTCTGGGTAGCATAACCTGGTGAGAGCAAGCCAAGTCACCCCATCCTGGAGTCCCCTGGGTGTCTAGTTTTCAAAAATGTATAGGTTTCCTAGGTTTCCCTAGGTGCCGGCAGAGCTAGGGTTCAAAATCTACAGCTAGGCACTTTGTTGAAAAAGGGTCCGTTTTCACTGTGAAAATGTGGTGTGTCCACGTTGCGTTTTGGGCCATTTCCTGTCGCGGGTACTTGGGCCTCCCACACAAGTGAGGTACCATTTTTATCGGAAGACTTTGGGGAACGCGGGGTGGGTGGAAATTTGTGGATCCACGCAGATTCCAGAACTTTCCACCACAGAAATGTGAGGAAAATGTGTTTTTTTGGACAATTTTTTAAGTTTGCAAGGGATTCTGGGTAACAGAACCTGGTGAGAGCCAGTCAAGTCACCCCATCCTGGATTCCCCTGTGTGTCTACTTTTCAAAAATGTATAGGTTTGAAAGGTTTCCTAGGTGCCGGCAGAGCTAGGGTTCAAAAACTACAGCTAGGCACTTTGTTGAAAAAGGGTCCGTTTTCACTGCGAAAATGTGGTGTGTCCACGTTGCGTTTTGGGCTGTTTCCTGTCGCGGGTACTTGGGCCTCCCACACAAGTGAGGTACCATTTTTATCGGAAGACTTTGGGGAACGCGGTGTGGGTGGAATTTTGTGGATCCACGCAGATTCCAGAACTTTCCACCACAGAAATGTGAGGAAAATTTGTTTTTTGGACAATATTTTAGGTTTGCAAGGGATTCTGGGTAACAGAACCTGGTGAGAGGCAGTCAAGTCACCCCATCCTGGATTCCCCTGGGTGTCTAGTTTTCAAAAATGTATAGGTTTGCTAGGTTTCCCTAGGTGCTGGCAGAGCTAGGGTTCAAAAACTACAGCTAGGCACTTTGCCAAATAAAGGACATTTTTCACAGTGAAATTGAGGTGTGTCCACGTTGCGTTTTGCGCCGTTTCCTGACGCGGACACTAGGCCTACCCACACAAGTGAGGTACCATTTTTCTCAGAAGACTTTGGGGAACGCGGGGTGGGTAGAAATTTGTGGATCCACGCAGATTCCAGGACTTTCCACCACAGAAATGTGAGGAAAATGTGTTTTTTTGACAATTTTTAGGTTTGCAAGGGATTCTGGGTAACAGAACCTGGTGAGAGGCAGTAAAGTCACCCCATCCTGGATTCCCCTGGGTGTCTAGTTTTCAAAAATATATAGGTTTGCTAGGTTTCCCTAGATGCAGGCAGAGCTAGGATTAAAAAACTACAGCTAGGCACTTTGCCAAAAAAGGGTCATTTTCACTGTGAAATTGGGGTGTGTCCACGTTGCGTTTTGCGCGATTTCCTGTCGCGGGCTCTAGGCATACACACACAAGTGAGGTACCATTTTTCTCGGAAGACTTTGGGGAACGCGGGGTGGGTTGAAATTTGTGGATCCACGCAGATTCCAGGACTTTCCACCACAGAAATGTGAGGAAAATATGTTTTTTTTGACAATTTTTTAGGTTTGCAAGGGATTCTGGGTAACAGAACCTGGTGAGAGGCAGTAGAGTCACCCCATCCTGGATTCCCCTGGGTGTCTAGTTTTCAAACATATATAGGTTTGCTAGGTTTCCCTAGATGCAGGCAGAGCTAGGATTCAAAAACTACAGCTAGGCACTTTGCCAAAAAAGGGTCATTTTTCACTGTGAAATTGGGGTGTGTCCACGTTGCGTTTTGCGCAATTTCCTGTCGCGGGCTCTAGGCCTACCCACACAAGTGAGGTACCATTTTTCTCGGAAGACTTTGGGGAATGCGGGGTGGGTAGAAATTTGTGGATCCACGCAGATTCCAGGACTTTCCACCACAGAAATGTGAGGAAAATGTGGTTTTTTTGACAATTGTTTAGGTTTGCAAGGGATTCTGGGTAACAGAACCTGGTGAGAGGCAGTAAAGTCACCCCATCCTAGATTCCCCTGGGTGTCTAGTTTTCAAAAATGTATAGGTTTGCTAGGTTTCTCTAGATGCAGGCAGAGCTAGGATTCAAAAACTACAGCTAGGCACTTTGTCAAAAAAGGGTCGTTTTTCACTGTGAAATTGTGGTGTGTCCACGTTGCGTTTTGCACCGTTTCCTGTCGCGGGCACTAGGCCTACCCACACAAGTGAGGTACCATTTTTCTCGGAAGACTTTTGGGAACGTGGGGTAGGTAGAAGTTTGTGGATCCGCGCAGATTACAGACCTTTCCACCACAGAAATGTGAGGAAAATGTGTTTTTTTTGACAATTTTTTAGGTTTGCAAGGGATTCTGGGTAACAGAACCTGGTGGGAGCCAGTCAAGTCACCCCATCCTGGATTACCCTGGGTGTCTAGTTTTCAAAAACGTATAGGTTTGCTAGGTTTCCCTAGATGCCGGCAGAGCTAGGGTTCAAAAACTACAGCTAGGTACTTTGCCAAAAAAGGGTAATTTTTCACTGTGAAATTGGCGTGTGTCCACGTTGCATTTTGTGCAGTTTCCTGTCGTGGGCACTAGGCCTACCCACACAAGTGAGGTAGCATTTTACTCGGAAGACTTTGGGGAACGCGGGGTGGGTAGACATTTGTGGATCCATGCAGATTCCAGAACTTTCCACCACAGAAATGTGAGAAAAATGTGTTTTTTTTGACAATGTTTTAGGTTTGCAAGGGATTCTGGGTAACAGAACCTGGTGAAAGCCAGTCAAGTCACCCCATCCTGGATTCCCCTGGGTGTCTAGTTTTCAAAAATGTATATGTTTGCTAGGTTTCCCTGGGTGCCGGCAGAGCAAGGGTTCAAAAACTACAGCTAGGCACTTTGCAAAAAAAGGGTAATTTTTCATTGTGAAAATGTGGTGTGTTCACGTTGCGTTTTGAGCCGTTTCCTGTCGTGGGCACTATGCCTACCCACACAAGTGAGGTACCATTTTTATCGGGACACTTACGGTAATTCAGATTTGTAAAGCAACTGTTATTACCTATTGACTTTCGATGCATTTCTGCCTTCCAAATGAAAGACAATGTGTAAAAAAGAAGTTATTTTGAAAAATGACCTATAATTCTCATGCTAGTATGAGTATTACCAATTTCAGAAATGTGCAAATATCTACTGTTTCTAAACTCTATATTGTGTTCCCATTTCAGAAATGCATAGGAGTCTTTCATACCGAATATTCCATGTATACATTTTCCCAGAATAATTGCTATATACCCGGTACATAATAAAAAACCATTGCAAGACGCTGCTCAGTTTTTGGCTCTGGGTTCATCGGGTTCTTGGTGAACCTACAAGTCCTATATATCCCCACAACCAGTAAGGTCCAGTGGATGTAACGGTATATTGCTTTCAAAGAGCAGTCATAATTAGAAGAAGTTACAGGTGAAAACGTTGACACAAAAGGCTGTTTTTTTCAACTAATTTTCCATTTTTCCTATATTTAACTGTTAGTTTCTATAAAGAAACCTTGATGGATTTACACAAATGACCCCTTGCTGAATTCAGCATTTTGTCTACTTTTCTAAAATGTATAGATTTCTAGGATCCATTATTGCTTTCATACCCATTTCTACCATTAACTGGAAGGAGGTTGAAAGCACAAAAAATAGCAAAAATAGGCTATGTCCCAGAAAAATGCCAAAACTGTGTAAAGTTTTTGGTTTTCTGACAAAAGTCTGTCATTCCCTAAAATCTGGGAAAATGGAGATTTCAGCCCCACAAACCCTTTTTTGATACCATTTGCAGGGAAAAACCCAGACGCTTTCATATGCAAGACTTTTTCCCATTTTTCCCCAAAAAACCAAAATTTAGCTGTATTTTGGCTAAAATCTGGGACCCCTCCAGGGGAATCCACAAACCCTGGGTACCTTTAGAATCCCCATGATGTTGGAAGAAAAGGACGCAAATTTGACGTGGATACCTTATGTGGTCAAAAAGTTACAGAGGCCTAATCGCGAACTACTACAAATAGCCAAAAAAGGGCTCAGCACTGGGGGGGAAAAGGCCCAGCAGTTAAGGGGTTAAAGGAATGTGAGATGGATGTGAATCTAAAAAATCCCGAGGACATACAGAATATGAGTAAAAAGGAATTAAAATTGAGGCTCTGTAAAGTGAGGTCCTCAGCAAGGGACGTTGCTACGAGTAACAAATCATGCATATCTTGAAGGGCCGATAGCAATGGGTATTCAGCCATATCTCATTTTTATAACTAATATACGACACAGATTTTATTTAACTAGATTACGGTTGAATACTCTCCATTATCTTTTAGCATTTCCCAAAAGGGACAAGTGGTGTGCCAACTTACCAAAATGTCCGTGTGATGGCAGGTCCCCACAGAGTACTCTTCATCTTTTACTTTTTTGTAAATTTTATAATGAAATTAGGAAAACATTTTTACGACCTTTTTTTAAAGCAAACAGCCTGTACTCTTTTAAAGCTGCTTTTAATTATATTCGAAAATTGGAGAACGTTTTAATTTGTAATGCGGTAATTTGTTTCATATCCTTGGCTATCAAACAAAGGAAGGACCTTGTTTACTTGGAAGTATTGAATTATGAAATTGATTAGTTTTTGTTTGTTAATTAATTTGTTGAATTATAAAATGAACTAGATTTTAATTGTTAGGAGATTTATTCTAAAAATCAAAAAAGTATTTTCTTCTGAGACTTTTTGTATATAAAATGCATTTTTCATCTCATATTGTAATAACTGTATATAATTCCGTTCTTATTGATATTATAGTATGCTTTTATGGACATTTTTTGTATGTGCCGAATAAAGCTTGATTTGATTTGATTTGATATTCTGATCACTATCTCAGCTCAAGGCAAGTATGCCATTTTCTATTTATAATCGTTTGTTTCTGAGTATAATACGAGGGCACACTGACTTTGAGGGGTCCCTGCTTGCTGAAGCTCTCGCCCAGCAGCTGACTGACATCTCCGTGTGGGGGTGTCCAGTTCACGACCAAGACGGGTTGCTAAATTCTTACCCACCAGGTAACAGGGTTGGATCATCCAGTAGGGGGTTTGTTGCCAGAACATATATTTACTCCCCAGACACATAGATTAACCCGCAGTGACTTCAGGAGCTTCTCCCCACCTCTCAACCAGCCTACACTGAAGAGGTAGACAGGAACACAAATAGCTAATCCAACTGGTTGGACGTGGCAGTAACCTCACTCACCCCAGAATTAACCATCAAGGTAGGAGGTAGTTGCCCTACTGCCCCCTGGTATTCGGAAGCGCTAAAAAAACACAAATTAACCTGTAAAAAACAAGAATGCACATGGAGATCAGCGTATGACAGTAAGGAGAAGGACAAGTATAAATCTTGTCTCACAAAGGACAAATCCTTTCTAGTTAAGGAAAAAACAAAGTACTACACCCAAGAAATCGATAGTGCAAAAAGATTCCTCTAATGAGCTGTTTAAGACAGCTATGACACTTACATCACCATGCACACCTGAAATTGCTTGCACACAGCAATTGTACGACAACATTGCTATGCATTTTCAGAGTAAAGTAGAAGATTTCTTTAATGACCTTTATCGGCCTAGGATACCACTGGAGGGCTCTGCGATTCAAGTCAGTCGAGAATCTACGGCCAACTTGGATCGGCCTCTGTTTTCTAGATTCGCTGACCTTGACATTAGGCAGGTGGGGGATCTCATTGCTAATGCAAAATCGGATCCCCTCTGGATCCTCGCCCAGTGACAGTATTAAAACTGGCACCAGACATCATCGCGCATAATCTTACTACAGTGTTTAACACTGCATTCAGCCAGGCCATTTCCCCAAGATTTGGAAAGTTGCCTCTATTCTACCTATCTTAAAGAAACCGAACCTCAACCCCAATGACATGACCAACTTCCTCCTCATTTCTCGTCTTCAGCTGCCCGCAAAACCTTTAGAGAAAGCCATGAATCATCAACTCTCTGCTTTCATCACTGAGCATAGCTTACTGGATGACAGGCAACACGGATTTAGAGGAGGACATAGCATGGAATCAGCGCTGATTAAATCAGTGGAAGAAATCAGAGTGGCAGTAGATGGGGGGTAAGGCCGCACTGATCCTGTTGGATCTCTCAACGGCCTTCGATACCGTCCACCACAACATCTTTGTGAGCAGATAGCAGCTGCAGGCGTCCAGGCATCAGCCCTTAATCTCTTGAGATCTTTCATAGCAGATAGGAAGCAATTTGTAGTCTTAGATCCTTTCAAGTCAGAACCCTTTAAATTCTCGTCTGGAGTGCCCCAGGGCTAGTCCATTAGTCCTATGCTATTCAATGTATATGTAGCAGCCCTGATGCCAATCATCAAATCCTTCGGTTTCGCTCTGACCTCGTACGCCGATGATACTCAGATCTTCATTGCGGTTACGAATCAGTATAGTACCACTGGCAAAAAATTCCATGATTGCATGTTAGCTTTTAGCGCATGGATGAGTAGTAACTGCCTAAAACTTACCTCCAATAAAATGTAGGTAGTACTATTTGGAAATGACCCCTCCATCTAGTCCCCGAGTTGGTGGCCGGAAGAGTTGAGTTGCCTGACTAGGCTGGTCGATAAAGCCAAAAACCTGGGAGTGGTTGTAGACAATAAGCTCTCTTTTGCTAGTCAGGTGAACACCTTAACTACATCTACCTCCTTCATTCTTAGAAAGATTAAAAGGATCCTAGATTTTATTCCCACAGACTCTCAAAGAACTGTAATATCGTCCTTGATTTTGACTAGGCTAGATTATTGTAACAGTCTTTTCATAAATCGACAGTAACAACACCTGAAGAAGCTACAGGTGCTGCAAAATGCTGCTGCAAGACTTTTGTCTTGCGCTCCCAAATTTGGTTCTGTGAGAAATGGCAATCAAAAACTCCATTGGCTGCCACTGAGAAATAGGGTAAAGTTTAAATCACTCTGCATTGCGTACAAGGCACTTTATAAGATAGGACTAACTTACTTTATTCCAAAGTTCAAATGGTAAGTACCCAATAGGACACTCAGATTGGCTAGTGCCAAATCTTTGCTGGTATCCAGGTATAAAAAAACTACCTGGGGGGGTAGAAGCTTCTTCACAGGCACGAGCACGGCCTGAAATGAACTACCTCAGAGAATCCGTGCCAGCCCAAACCTGCTGGCCTTCAGAAAGGCCTTAAAAACCTGTCTTTTCTGTAATTAGGCACCACGGTTTTAACTAGGCACCTAGTAGGTCTAGATCAATGTTACTCAAAGTTTGGCCCGGGGCCGCATGTGGCCCTTCTGGCCTTTATGTGGGGCCCTTGGGGCCTTTACATGCGTCCCCCTGGTCAACAGCAGCACTATGCTGCTGTTTACTCCACTCAGCACTAACATAAACAAGCATTGGCATAGCCAATAGGTCTCGCTTTTGGGACCTTATAAGTGTTTAACCATGCAACAGTTAATGTTGTTGCAGTAAAGATATTGTGCTGCATAACTAAATACTTATACTTATAAGGTCCCAAAGGCGAGACCTATTGGCTATGCCAATGCTTGTTTTAACCTAGAGAGTGTCCAAGACCCCAACCTGTCAAACGGGCACAAGTCCAGGACCTTCCGCTTTAAAGTGGTCAATCGATGCACAGGAGGGTCCTCTCAGGGTCTGGGACAGAAGGTTCTACTGGCAGGATCTGCTTAGTGCATTCTGATTAGTGGCGTGCAACGATTTTTTTCCAGGGGTCAAATTTAGTAAAGTGTATGATTTTTGCACTTTGGGATGTTTGTGAACTTTCTCGGTTTAAATTCATCTGCCTCGCGAGAAATTATCTAGACATTGCACTATCATATTCTCTGCACTACGAGATAATACTCACTCTAATAAAATCCAGCCAAGAGGGAAAAGGTATACACGTTTTTCTGTGGAAGTTTAAAGTAAGAGACGGAGATCGTCTTGCAATTCCCAATTCAATACCAGAGATATTACTTTACAGGGTAGTGAAAAAGCGCTCGGCTCCTGCAGAGAATGGGTTACAAAAGCCCTGGAGGCTGAATATTATTTCCTCCTCCAATTCAGTCTTATATAAAAAAAATAGTTGCTATTTTCAGATAATAGACTAGTTTAAAGTCATAGTCAAAAGAAATTAAAACACAGAACTACTGAACTCAGATATGACAGAATTTATCCCCAGGCTCTACCTTTTAGTCTCTAAAATCCCTGCAAAAGTGGGTGTTAAATCTGTCAGGAATGCAAGAAACGTAATACGTAATACAATCTTCATAGCTCGGTTTAGTTATGTCTCAAGGAAATACTTACATGTAGAGTAACGGGTGGCTTGTTGGTCTAGGGGTATGATTCTCGCTTAGGGTGCGAGAGGTCCCAGGTTCAAATCCTGGACGAGCCCTATGTTTTCTTATTTCGTTATATAGTTTACTGTGTGTTTTAGAATCCGAGGAAGGTTTAATTTGGATAGAAAAAAAATAACTCAAAACATCCATTAAAAAAAAAAAAAAACAGGGTTCGTCCAGGATTTTAACCCAGGACCTCTCACACCCAAAGCAAGAATCATACCCCTAGACCAACGAGCCGGCATATCTATGTTGGATTTTACATGGACTGATGTACTCAATTATGTGTGGAATATATACATGATTGATGTATTCTATAGTTCTGTACCTTTGCCACGTACACATTATTCTGTCTTCATTACTGTGACCCTTTTACCTTATACGAACCTCTGCCACGTGCACATTATTCGCTCTTCTGTACTTTGACCCTTTTACCTTATATGTGTGTGAAAAATGAAATAAGTCGCCAATCTACATCCAATATTTTTTTTGGGGGGAGGGGTGGAGCTTCAAAATCAAAAGTCAAAGTGCAACAACATAGTAGTCTAAAGTGACGTGCTCGCTTTAAGTGCAAAGGAGAGCGCCCGAGCTGTGAAAGTGGCTGGATGTGGTAGCAGAGATAGGTTCCCTCTACGTTACTTCCGGCTCTGATTTCTGCCGCAGGTGCTCTACGAGGGACACGGCGCACGGTTTCAGGTGCGCAGAGACAAATCGAGCGGTTTTGGGCATAGCCAAGAATAACATGTGTAATGGTAAGCGTGACTAAGGCCCGGTACCATCAACTGTGGAACTTGCTGCTTGAATGAGACGCTTTACAGCGAAACCCCGACACTTGGCCCTATATCTCTTTCTTCGCTGACGTCCTGCTCACCTCCAGATCTCCTGGTCTTTCACAGAATAACAGCTCTTTGAGCCTCTAAGCCTCCGAGGTGTCCGCCTGCACAATGATCGTGCCCTCCCCTGTGCCATTTATATCCCATAACTCCACCCTAAAATCTTCAAGTAACAACCCCTGCGTCACCCTTCTAACACAGCTGGCTAGCGAAGAAACGGAACCTGGCTGGCCCATCTCCCATCTGCCACATCAGTACAACCAAAACAAACAATGAGTCTGTTGTATGGACCTCAAAGAAAGACCACCGCCTTTCCCTCTCAACAAAAAAGAGCATGCCACGGGGCCAATGCTAACACAATGCTCCTCATAACTCCTACTGCGTGACAGACATATAAAATAATACCTAAAGAGGGACCACAAAAACAATAGGAACAAGCATTTGAAGGCACAAGCGGGGAGGAGGTGGGGGCGACGCGAGTGGTGCGCGCGCCACAGCGAGCGATCTGCGCGCGCCACAACGAGACATCTGTTTTGCATTATCGGGCACGATAATGCAAAACAGATGTCGGCCCTGCGCGCGTCACCGCAGGAAAAAGGCCATGACGCACGAGCGTCTGGTCAGCTTTCCAAAACCCCTTACTAAAAGTCTCACAAGCAGCGCATGCGCTGCTCTAGGCTCGACCTAAAAAGATGTTAAATAAACTGCCAAGCATTTATTTAAAGGTTAAGTGAAGTCAAAGAAAGGAAGTAACTAGGGTGTCCACACCTCTTAACTTTAGTAACACTTTCATTTTTAAACACAACTTGCAGCAAAAGTGTAAACATTTCATAAAGTCTCTTCAAAATTCAAAAAGTGTATTTCATTAACATGCAGTACCATTTCTCCTTAGTACATCAGATTATATCAGTGCGTTGAGAAGTATTTTTTTGTTTAAAGTGATAGTTTTCAAACATGAATTTAAAAACATTAATTCTTCGCCAAACCATGACAACAATGCCAATATTGAACTAAGAGTTAAGTCAGTTGTTATGTGCATCCTCTCGGGTGGCCTGGGATTATGCATGAACAACATTATAATTTATTAAATCAAACACAGGAGAAGATTTTGTAAAGTGCACATCCTGAACTCATATATAAGGAAGTCTTTTTATGTGTGATAATAAAGAAAAAGGAGGAAAAGTGCAAACAGGTGCCTAGGATCACACAATTTGGTAAAGTTGGGAAGTTGGGATTAATCCCAGGTTTTCTGGTTTTACATTGTGCAGTTCATCACTAGATATATGGTTTGTTTCCCCTATACCCACCATACCATGGACACTGCGCTGCCAATCTTTCTGCCTTGACCACCACCCTGCTGGCATCAATGCGGCCCTATGCACATCAAAGACCAAACATTTTGGCCCCTGGGAAAATGTTTGCGAGTACCCATGGTCTAGATCAAGGAGCTAACGCCAGGACACCCCAGGGTAACAATGTTCTCTATAAGTTTAATTAACATAACATAATGTAGTTATGGTTACAACCTAGTTTTCATAGGAGTAGGTCATTTTCAAGTGCCTATATCTTTGGTGCCGCTTGATGAATCTCCATGAAATTTTCCAAAAATGAACCCAGTACTTCAGATGGAGTCTGGAAAGTTTTGTGGTGACCCATCAAGTGGAGGCCAAGAAAAAAGGGGGGTCCCAAAACGCATTTTCCCCATGTTCACTTCTAATGGACCTTTGAACAAGCCTACAGCCTGAACCGCTGGATGGAATTACACCAAATTTGGCAGGAAGCTAGATTTTGGTACGCAGATCGTGCTTTTTGTGTAAATCCGTCAGTAGTTTGGGAGATATTAAGTGGAAAACAAAATTGTATATCTGGGGACAAGGATAAGTCTCGGATCCACTCGCGAATTATCCGCAAATCTCGAGGTGAAGGAAGGCTCTGATTGGCTGGCTGCAGCTTGAAAGAAAAGTTGCGGCTGGCATTTTGTTTCATTGTCTCAGTGCTATGAAAGTACATTGTAAAACCACTACAAGGGGGCAGGATACAGGTATACGCCTAGAGGTGTCCCGGAGAGACCATTATGACCCTAAAATATAATTTTTTTAATGTTAATCGCTGCAATTTACTAGCCGCAGATCCTCCACAAACTTTGGCCCCAGCAGAAAAAAATTGATGGCTTTATGAGATGTCATCAGTGATGTCACTGACCATGTCATCATGAGTGATGTAATATGTGAGGTCATAAGCAGTGCATTGCGGGGGCGTAAGTTATATTTAGCTCAGGTAACTATAACTGCTGAATTTCACTGGTTTTGTACGAGTGAAATCTTAGCCTAACTATAACGTCCCTCTAACCTTTATTTTTTTTAGTGACTTTCTCAGGTTTTTTAAATTCTATTCCCTAACTATAACACCCATGTAACCTTTGGATTTTAAGTGAATTTCCTATGGTTTTTTAACTAGTAGTCACATTTGCAGAGTTGAGGAGAAAGGGGGAGGTGCCTCTGACCAGCTATCAGGAATCCTACTGTGTTGGGCTTACTGGAGGAAACAGGAGGGCTTCTGGGCCCCCAAGAAGCCTGAGTATCCAAAAGGACTTCACCCCCCAAATCAGCAGTGCACCAGGAGGCGCGTTTGCAGGGTGGTGGAGAAAGGGGGCATTGCCTTCAAAGACGTCTCAGCAATTCTGCAGTGTGGGAATTACTGGAGGTAACAGGAGGGCTTGTTGGCCCCCAAGGATACTCTAGAGCCAAGGGGACTTCATACCCAGCCATCAGTGCATCAAGAGGTGTGTTTGCCGAGTGGTGGAGAAAAGGGGCGTGGCTGAAGTCCTCTCAACAATCGCGATCTGTTGGACTTAGTGGAGGTAACAGGAGGGCTTGTTGGCCACCAAGGAACCTCAGCATCCAAGGAGACTTCATCCCCCAACCAGCAGTGCCCAAGGAGGTGCATTTCCAGAGTGCTGGAGAAAGGGGGTGTAGTCCCTGAAGTCCTCTCAGCAACTACGCTGTGTGGGACTTACTGGAGGCAACAGGAGGGCTTTTTTGCCCCCAAGGACCCTCCGCATCTAAGGGCACTCTATCCCCCAATCAGCAGTGCACCAGGAGGCTTGTTTGAGAGAGTTGTGGAGAAAGGGGGTGGGCCTCCGGTGACTAAACAATCTTTTTTTAATATTATTAAATTATTTATTAGGGTAGAGGGGCCCCCCTTACCTGAGCTGACTTGGGCCCTGGGGACCCCTTCCCCAGGGGCTGGGACTTTTTTGAATGGGGAGGGGAGCCACGCTGCCCCCTCCCTGGGCCGATTTCCGCCCTGGGGGCCCCATCCCCGGGGCCTGGCTTTTTTTTTATTTTTAGAAAACTTACAGGCAGGGGGTCTGTGCGGCCCCCCTCCCTGGGCTAATTGCGGCCCTAGGGAAACCATCCCCTGGCATTTTTTTTTATATTTAAGAAAGGGGGAGGGGGTCCATGCGGCCTCCCTCCCCGGGGCGATTTAAGCCCCAGGGACCCCAACCCCTGTGGCCTAGCCTCTCTGTTGAGAACTGCAGGGGGATCCTCAAGGCCCCCAGGTCCCTGCTGGCTCCTCTCCTCCTGTGGGAGCCAGCATTGCTTTGAGACCCAGGGAGTTGCTAAACATGCATCTCCCTGGGTGTCAAAGCAATTTGTCTGCTTCCCTGCTCACTTGACAGCGGGCAGGGAAACAGACAAATGCTCCGCTTTCAGCAAGCGATGGCATTTGTGAGCTCTCACTTGCTGAAAGCGGAGCAGCGTTTGTTGAGGCTTGGCAGGAGCAGTAAATCTCCTGCCAATCCACAGCAAACTGCAATATCCCAGGGGTGGGCACCCGGGACATTGCGGAGCAGGCCCTGGGGGGTGGCGGTCCCCGGGGCCATCTACGGCTCCGGGAGGGGGACCCCCTCCCTTTTTCAATTTCATCCTGGGGAGGTGGTGGTCCGCGGGGCTGCAGGGTGCCGTGCAACCCCCCACATTACATTTTAGAAAAGTCACGGGTAGGTGGCGGTCTCCGGGACAGTGGAGTAAGCCATACGGGCCTCCCCCAGCATTTTTTGTTCTATAAGCCCCGGGGAGGTGGTGGTCCCTGGGGCATCAATGTGCCCTGGAGGGGGACGTGTGCCCCCTCGGCTTTATTACAATGCCCCGGGGCCTGTCCCACCCATTAGAAATAAAGCACAGGAGCCTGTGCTTAATTCTTTTACATTTTTGTGGGACTCGGCTTCAAGCCAAGCCCCAAGATGGCTTCCAACACTTCCTGGATGAAGTGTTGCCAGCCAATCAAATTTCAGTAGGATTTTGGGCTCCCAGATATCTATATTTTTTAAACTTATATACCTCTAAAACTACTGAATGGATTTACACTAAATCACAAAAGCATGCTTTCTGAACCAACATCTAGCTTTCTGCCAAATTTGGTGTAATTCCATTCAGAGATTTGGGCTGTAGTCGTGTTAAAAAAATGAAAAATACCCATATACACAACATGGGGAAAACGCGTTTTGGGTCCCCCATTTTTCTCGCCCCCACTTGATGGATAATGCCAAAACTTTCAACACAGCAGCTGAACCAAAAAGGAGAAGTTTTGTGAAAATGTTGTGAAGATTCGTCAAGCGGCGCCAAAGTTATTGGCAAAACAAAAAACACTTTTCATATGGGAACTTTGGTCCTAACTATAACTACCTACTACTATCGCCAGTAGGTAATATATACATACATTGCCAATGGCTAGTTATAGTGAGGAGCATATTTCTATAGGAAAAGCATTTTTGGTTTTCCAATTCTCCTAATAACTTCTGCACTGTTTGACTAATCTTCCCAAAACTTTCCAGAATTTTTTTTTTTACACCTCACGTCCTTCGGGGTGATCTGTCTAGTGGGGCGGAGAAAAAGGGGTTGTCCCAAAACACATTTTCCCAATTCTTTTTTCAATGGGAACATTAGAAACATCTAGAGCCTAAACTGCTGAATGGATTTACACTAAATTTGGCAGAAAGCTAGATCGTGGTCCAGAAAGAGTGCGTTTTGTGAGTTGGTGTAAATTCGTTCAGTTGTTTTGGAGAAATCAATGCTCAAAGTCTTTGTATATATCATACCTCGGAGGATCTGCCGACCTGACAGATCTCTTGAAGAGATTTGATTGGCCAAAACCACATCAACAATGATGTGGCGGCAGCCATTTTAGGACGCAGGGCCCGGCGTAGGCCAAGGCCTGGGAGGGCAGTGCATACATCATTTAGGGAGAGGGGGGACCATGGCCCCTCTCCCAAAGCCTCCAAGAGGCCCCAAGGACCCCATCCACAGGGACCGACATCTTTAGAAAGAGGGTTGGAGCTCAGCCCACCTCCCCGAGCCTTAAGAGACCCCGGGGACCCCATCCCGCAGGGCTGAACAAAACTTAAAAGGAAGGGGGGCTGTGCTGTCCCTCCTGAGCCTCTTAAGGCCATGGGAACCCCATCCCCTGGGGCCATCACACAGAATGTGTCCCAGGGAGCCCACCACCGGGACACAATAGTTTCCCTGCCCACATTAATGCGGGCATGTAAATATGTTTTCTCCCACCCGGTTAGAGCATTTTTAAATCTCCTGCCACGCAAAAGAAAACGTGACTTCCCTGCCTGCAACTGTGCAGGCAAGGAAAGCATGTCTGCTCCCTCCCGGTGGGAGCTTTAAAAATGTTCCTTCCTGAGCCTGAAAAGGCTGCAAGGACCCCATATCCAGGGCTGAATCAATAAATAAGGAGAGGGGGGCCGTGCCCAGAGCCTTCAAAGGCCCTGGGACCCTATCCCTCGGGCCAGACAAAAGTTAAAAGGAAAGAGGCCCCCTCCCTGAGCCTTTGAAGTCCTTGGGGACCCCATTCCTTTGGTCCAGCTCACAGACTGTGTCTCAGGGAGCCAACCAGGGACACAATAGTTTCCCTGTCTGCATCAGCGCAGGCGGGAAACATATGTTTTCTCCCAACCGGCAGGCGCATTTTTAAATTTCCCACTGGGTGGGAGCAAACATGCCTTCTCTTTCTGCAGCAGTGCAGGCAGGGATGGTATGTCTGCTCCCCCCGGCAAGAGCTTTCAAACTGCTCCAGCCAGGTGGAAGCAGATTTCGGTTTCCCTGCCCGCATTTCTGCGGGCAGGGAAATACAGATTGTTCCTGCACAGCGGGTCCAAGCATAAACAGCTGCACCAAGGGGGGGTGACCAATGCCGGGTCCCGCAGTGTGCGGGGAACTGGCTGGTGCCACAGGGGCCCGGGGCTCCCCACACGGCCTCAACTTGATGCTTGGTGGGGCACCTTTAATAGTATAATTAGGATAGAGCCCTGGGCCACAACGGACTCAGGTAAGGAGGTCACATGGCCCTACCTCCTCTTTATTATGGCATTCGATCCTGGGTCCATAAAAGGTGTGGGTTTGGCCACAGGGCCTACTGGTAGCCACGTCCCATGCTGGGCATAACCTTTGGCCCTGCAGCCAACCCCCCCCCACGACATGCAGCCAAACCGATCCTGCACACGGCCTTTGGTCCCATCCCACAGGGCAAATGCCATAATAAAGTGAGGAGGCTGAGCAGCCTGAGGGCCTGTCTAACTATAGGTGGGTGCCCTGGTCACGTGCTAATATTCGGCAAAACATGACCATGAATACAGTTAAGAACAAGCAACACCAGGAGTTACCTTCAGATTGATTATTTGTGTGTGAACAAGACCACAAGTTGGTTGAAACAAGTGTGTCTATCAGTCACCCTGACTGGAATAAACATGAAAGGCAATTCCCGGTGTACCTTGTCCTTGACTGCACCTACAGTCATGTTTTTGTGGTAAACATATATATATATATGTGTGTGTGTGAAATATATATATATATATAGATAAAATAGGGCAATGAGTAAATGACGGTTTGACGAAGATCGCGGCTGCGATCGAAACGCGTTACCTGTTGAACAAATAAAACCGTTTCTGAAGTGATCCCGAGCGTCCTGGTGCTTGTTCTGTGTGTGGACAGGCGTGCTGAAGATATAGATATATATATATATATATATGTTTTCCAAAGTTTTTCCTGCATTTAAGGACGCACTCCACAGCAGGTAGGTTTCATATCCTTTATTTGCATGAAAGTGAAGTTACAATCCGACCTTTTAAATCCTCCTGCCTAACGCGTTTCAAAGCTTGCTGCTTCTTTATCAAAGGCATCTGTGATTTCACAGCAATGTTGCACGAACACAATGTCACTACGTGCTCCTTCATTTATAGGCATCCGGTGTGCCTTCCTTAATGGATTTTATTGAACTGATGCACGCTGGTACTTGTGGTCAAATTTGGCAATTGAAAATACCTTCCAGTAGGTTCTGTGAATTTCACGTTGTTTCCAAGGACAAATTAAGCCCTCCATTGGGCCTCGGAATGGAATTTCACCTTCACAAATCATCTCGCTGCTGTGCTTATATCGGAAAGGAACAGTCCCCTCTCCTTCAGCCCATCGTTGCTTCCACGGGTGGTGCAGTCCTCCACGGCTGGAAAGAGCCGAGTATTTTGTTTTCCAAAGTTTTTCCTGCATTTAAGGACGCACTCCACAGCAGGTAGGTTTCATACCCTTTATTTGCATGAAAGTGAAGTTACAATCCGACCTTTTAAATCCTCCTGCCTAACACGTTTCAAAGCTTGCTGCTTCTTTATCAAAGGCATCCGTGATTTCACAGCAATGTTGCACGAACACAATGTCACTACGTGCTCCTTCATTTATAGGCATCCGGTGTGCCTTCCTTAATGGATTTTATTGAACTGATGCACGCTGGTACTTGTGGTCAAATTTGGCAATTGAAAATACCTTCCAGTAGATTCTGTGAATTTCACGTTGTTTCCAAGGACAAATTAAGCCCTCCATTGGGCCTCGGAATGGAATTTCACCTTCACAAATCATCGCGCTGCTGTGCTTATATCGGAAAGGAACAGTCCCCTCTCCTTCAGCCCCTCGTTGCTTCCACGGGTGGTGCAGTCCTCCACGGCTGGAAAGAGCCGAGTATTTTGTTTTCCAAAGTTTTTCCTGCATTTAAGGACGCACTCCACAGCAGGTAGGTTTCATACCCTTTATTTGCATGAAAGTGAAGTTACAATCCGACCTTTTAAATCCTCCTGCCTAACGCGTTTCAAAGCTTGCTGCTTCTTTATCAAAGGCATCCGTGATTTCACAGCAATGTTGCACGAACACAATGTCACTACGTGCTCCTTCATTTATAGGCATCCGGTGTGCCTTCCTTAATGGATTTTATTGAACTGATGCACGCTGGTACTTGTGGTCAAATTTGGCAATTGAAAATACCTTCCAGTAGGTTCTGTGAATTTCACGTTGTTTCCAAGGACAAATTAAGCCCTCCATTGGGCCTCGGAATGGAATTTCACCTTCACAAATCATCGCGCTGCTGTGCTTATATCGGAAAGGAACAGTCCCCTCTCCTTCAGCCCCTCGTTGCTTCCACGGGTGGTGCAGTCCTCCACGGCTGGAAAGAGCCGAGTATTTTGTTTTCCAAAGTTTTTCCTGCATTTAAGGACGCACTCCACAGCAGGTAGGTTTCATACACTTTATTTGCATGAAAGTGAAGTTACAATCCGACCTTTTAAATCCTCCTGCCTAACGCGTTTCAAAGCTTGCTGCTTCTTTATCAAAGGCATCCGTGATTTCACAGCAATGTAGCACGAACACAATGTCACTACGTGCTCCTTCATTTATAGGCATCCGGTGTGACTTCCTTAATGGATTTTATTGAACTGATGCACGCTGGTACTTGTGGTCAAATTTGGCAATTGAAAATACCTTCCAGTAGGTTCTGTGAATTTCACGTTGTTTCCAAGGACAAATTAAGCCCTCCATTGGGCCTCGGAATGGAATTTCACCTTCACAAATCATCGTGCTGCTGTGCTTATATCGGAAAGGAACAGTCCCCTCTCCTTCAGCCCCTCGTTGCTTCCACGGGTGGTGCAGTCCTCCACGGCTGGAAAGAGCCGAGTATTTTGTTTTCCAAAGTTTTTCCTGCATTTAAGGACGCACTCCACAGCAGGTAGGTTTCATACCCTTTATTTGCATGAAAGTGAAGTTACAATCCGACCTTTTAAATCCTCCTGCCTAACGCGTTTCAAAGCTTGCTGCTTCTTTATCAAAGGCATCCGTGATTTCACAGCAATGTTGCACGAACACAATGTCACTACGTGCTCCTTCATTTATAGGCATCCGGTGTGCCTTCCTTAATGGATTTTATTGAACTGATGCCCGCTGGTACTTGTCGTCAAATTTGGCAATTGAAAATACCTTCCAGTAGGTTCTGTGAATTTCACGTTGTTTCCAAGGACAAATTAAGCCCTCCATTGGGCCTCGGAATGGAATTTCACCTTCACAAATCATCGCGCTGCTGTGCTTATATCGGAAAGGAACAGTCCCCTCTCCTTCAGCCCCTCGTTGCTTCCACGGGTGGTGCAGTCCTCCACGGCTGGAAAGAGCCGAGTATTTTGTTTTCCAAAGTTTTTCCTGCATTTAAGAACGCACTCCACAGCAGGTAGGTTTCATACCCTTTATTTGCATGAAAGTGAAGTTACAATCTGACCTTTTAAATCCTCCTGCCTAACGCGTTTCAAAGCTTGCTGCTTCTTTATCAAAGGCATCCGTGATTTCACAGCAATGTTGCACGAACACAATGTCACTACGTGCTCCTTCATTTATAGGCATCCGGTGTGCCTTCCTTAATGGATTTTATGGAACTGATGCACGCTGGTACTTGTGGTCAAATTTGGCAATTGAAAATACCTTCCAGTAGGTTCTGTGAATTTCACGTTGTTTCCAAGGACAAATTAAGCCCTCCATTGGGCCTCGGAATGGAATTTCACCTTCACAAATCATCGCGCTGCTGTGCTTATATCGGAAAGGAACAGTCCCCTCTCCTTCAGCCCCTCGTTGCTTCCACGGGTGGTGCAGTCCTCCACGGCTGGAAAGAGCCGAGTATTTTGTTTTCCAAAGTTTTTCCTGCATTTAAGGACGCACTCCACAGCAGGTAGGTTTCATACACTTTATTTGCATGAAAGTGAAGTTACAATCCGACCTTTTAAATCCTCCTGCCTAACGCGTTTCAAAGCTTGCTGCTTCTTTATCAAAGGCATCCGTGATTTCACAGCAATGTAGCACGAACACAATGTCACTACGTGCTCCTTCATTTATAGGCATCCGGTGTGACTTCCTTAATGGATTTTATTGAACTGATGCACGCTGGTACTTGTGGTCAAATTTGGCAATTGAAAATACCTTCCAGTAGGTTCTGTGAATTTCACGTTGTTTCCAAGGACAAATTAAGCCCTCCATTGGGCCTCGGAATGGAATTTCACCTTCACAAATCATCGCGCTGCTGTGCTTATATCGGAAAGGAACAGTCCCCTCTCCTTCAGCCCCTCGTTGCTTCCACGGGTGGTGCAGTCCTCCACGGCTGGAAAGAGCCGAGTATTTTGTTTTCCAAAGTTTTTCCTGCATTTAAGGACGCACTCCACAGCAGGTAGGTTTCATACCCTTTATTTGCATGAAAGTGAAGTTACAATCCGACCTTTTAAATCCTCCTGCCTAACGCGTTTCAAAGCTTGCTGCTTCTTTATCAAAGGCATCCGTGATTTCACAGCAATGTTGCACGAACACAATGTCACTACGTGCTCCTTCATTTATAGGCATCCGGTGTGCCTTCCTTAATGGATTTTATTGAACTGATGCACGCTGGTACTTGTAGTCAAATTTGGCAATTGAAAATACCTTCCAGTAGGTTCTGTGAATTTCACGTTGTTTCCAAGGACAAATTAAGCCCTCCATTGGGCCTCGGAATGGAATTTCACCTTCACAAATCATCGCGCTGCTGTGCTTATATCGGAAAGGAACAGTCCCCTCTCCTTCAGCCCCTCGTTGCTTCCACGGGTGGTGCAGTCCTCCACGGCTGGAAAGAGCAGAGTATTTTGTTTTCCAAAGTTTTTCCTGCATTTAAGGACGCACTCCACAGCAGGTAGGTTTCATACCCTTTATTTGCATGAAAGTGAAGTTACAATCCGACCTTTTAAATCCTCCTGCCTAACGCGTTTCAAAGCTTGCTGCTTCTTTATCAAAGGCATCCGTGATTTCACAGCAATTTTGCACGAACACAATGTCACTACGTGCTCCTTCATTTATAGGCATCCGGTGTGCCTTCCTTAATGGATTTTATTGAACTGATGCACGCTGGTACTTGTGGTCAAATTTGGCAATTGAAAATACCTTCCAGTAGGTTCTGTGAATTTCACGTTGTTTCCAAGGACAAATTAAGCCCTCCATTGGGCCTCGGAATGGAATGTCACCTTCACAAATCATCGCGCTGCTGTGCTTATATCGGAAAGGAACAGTCCCCTCTCCTTCAGCCCCTCGTTGCTTCCACGGGTGGTGCAGTCCTCCACGGCTGGAAAGAGCCGAGTATTTTGTTTTCCAAAGTTTTTCCTGCATTTAAGGACGCACTCCACAGCAGGTAGGTTTCATACCCTTTATTTGCATGAAAGTGAAGTTACAATCCGACCTTTTAAATCCTCCTGCCTAACGCGTTTCAAAGCTTGCTGCTTCTTTATCAAAGGCATCCGTGATTTCACAGCAATGTTGCACGAACACAATGTCACTACGTGCTCCTTCATTTATAGGCATCCGGTGTGCCTTCCTTAATGGATTTTATTGAACTGATGCCCGCTGGTACTTGTCGTCAAATTTGGCAATTGAAAATACCTTCCAGTAGGTTCTGTGAATTTCACGTTGTTTCCAAGGACAAATTAAGCCCTCCATTGGGCCTCGGAATGGAATTTCACCTTCACAAATCATCGCGCTGCTGTGCTTATATCGGAAAGGAACAGTCCCCTCTCCTTCAGCCCCTCGTTGCTTCCACGGGTGGTGCAGTCCTCCACGGCTGGAAAGAGCCGAGTATTTTGTTTTCCAAAGTTTTTCCTGCATTTAAGAACGCACTCCACAGCAGGTAGGTTTCATACCCTTTATTTGCATGAAAGTGAAGTTACAATCTGACCTTTTAAATCCTCCTGCCTAACGCGTTTCAAAGCTTGCTGCTTCTTTATCAAAGGCATCCGTGATTTCACAGCAATGTTGCACGAACACAATGTCACTACGTGCTCCTTCATTTATAGGCATCCGGTGTGCCTTCCTTAATGGATTTTATGGAACTGATGCACGCTGGTACTTGTGGTCAAATTTGGCAATTGAAAATACCTTCCAGTAGGTTCTGTGAATTTCACGTTGTTTCCAAGGACAAATTAAGCCCTCCATTGGGCCTCGGAATGGAATTTCACCTTCACAAATCATTGCGCTGCTGTGCTTATATCGGAAAGGAACAGTCCCCTCTCCTTCAGCCCCTCGTTGCTTCCACGGGTGGTGCAGTCCTCCACGGCTGGAAAGAGCCGAGTATTTTGTTTTCCAAAGTTTTTCCTGCATTTAAGGACGCACTCCACAGCAGGTAGGTTTCATACCCTTTATTTGCATGAAAGTGAAGTTACAATCCGACCTTTTAAATCCTCCTGCCTAACGCGTTTCAAAGCTTGCTGCTTCTTTATCAAAGGCATCCGTGATTTCACAGCAATGTTGCACGAACACAATGTCACTACGTGCTCCTTCATTTATAGGCATCCGGTGTGCCTTCATTAATGGATTTTATTGAACTGATGCACGCTGGTACTTGTGGTCAAATTTGGCAATTGAAAATACCTTCCAGTAGGTTCTGTGAATTTCACGTTGTTTCCAAGGACAAATTAAGCCCTCCATTGGGCCTCGGAATGGAATTTCACCTTCACAAATCATCGCGCTGCTGTGCTTATATCGGAAAGGAACAGTCCCCTCTCCTTCAGCCCCTCGTTGCTTCCACGGGTGGTGCAGTCCTCCACGGCTGGAAAGAGCCGAGTATTTTGTTTTCCAAAGTTTTTCCTGCATTTAAGGACGCACTGCACAGCAGGTAGGTTTCATACCCTTTATTTGCATGAAAGTGAAGTTACAATCCGACCTTTTAAATCCTCCTGCCTAACGCGTTTCAAAGCTTTCTGCTTCTTTATCAAAGGCATCCGTGATTTCACAGCAATGTTGTACGAACACAATGTCACTACGTGCTCCTTCATTTATAGGCATCCGGTGTGCCTTCCTTAATGGATTTTATTGAACTGATGCACGCTGGTACTTGTGGTCAAATTTGGCAATTGAAAATACCTTCCAGTAGGTTCTGTGTATTTCACGTTGTTTCCAAGGACAAATTAAGCCCTCCATTGGGCCTCGGAATGGAATTTCACCTTCACAAATCATCGGCTTAATTTGTCCTTGGATACAACGTGAAATTCACAGAACCTACTGGAAGGTATTTTCAATTGCCAAATTTGACCACAAGTACCAGCGTGCATCAGTTCAATAAAATCCATTAAGGAAGGCACACCGGATGCCTATAAATGAAGGAGCACGTAGTGACATTGTGTTCGTGCAACATTGCTGTGAAATCACGGATGCCTTTGATAAAGAAGCAGCAAGCTTTGAAACGCGTTAGGCAGGAGGATTTAAAAGGTCAGATTGTAACTTCACTTTCATGCAAATAAAGGGTATGAAACCTACCTGCTGTGGAGTGCGTCCTTAAATGCAGGAAAAACTTTGGAAAACAAAATACTCGGCTCTTTCCAGCCGTGGAGGACTGCACCACCCGTGGAAGCAACGAGGGCTGAAGGAGAGGGACTTTTCCTTTCCGATATAAGCACAGCAGCGCGATGATTTGTGAAGGTGAAATTCCATTCCGAGGCCCAATGGAGGGCTTAATTTGTCCTTAGAAACAACGTGAAATTCACAGAACCTACTGGAAGGTATTTTCAATTGCCAAATTTGACCACAAGTACCAGCGTGCATCAGTTCAATAAAATCCATTAAGGAAGGCACACCGGATGCCTATAAATGAAGGAGCACGTAGTGACATTGTGTTCGTGCAACATTGCTGTGAAATCACGGATGCCTTTGATAAAGAAGCAGAAAGCTTTGAAACGCGTTAGGCAGGAGGATTTAAAAGGTCGGATTGTAACTTCACTTTCATGCACTTAAAGGGTATGAAACCTACCTGCTGTGGAGTGCGTCCTTAAATGCAGGAAAAACTTTGGAAAACAAAATACTCGGCTCTTTCCAGCCGTGGAGGACTGCACCACCCGTGGAAGCAACGAGGGACTGAAGGAGAGGGGACTGTTCCTTTCCGATATCAGCACAGCAGCGCGATGATTTGTGAAGGTGAAATTCCATTCCGAGGCCCAATGGAGGGCTCAATTTGTTCTTGGAAACAACGTGAAATTCACAGAACCTACTGGAAGGTATTTTCAATTGCCAAATTTGACCACAAGTACCAGCGTGCATCAGTTCAATAAAATCCATTAAGGAAGGCACACCGGATGCCTATAAATGAAGGAGCACGTAGTGACATTGTGTTCGTGCAACATTGCTGTGAAATCACGGATGCCTTTGATAAAGAAGCAGCAAGCTTTGAAACGCGTTAGGCAGGAGGATTTAAAAGGTCAGATTGTAACTTCACTTTCATGCAAATAAAGGGTATGAAACCTACCTGCTGTGGAGTGCGTCCTTAAATGCAGGAAAAACTTTGGAAAACATATATATATATATATAGATATATATAGATATCTATAGATATATAGAGATATATATATATTTATTTATTTTTTACTGAAAAATAGTTAGCTGCATTTGTCAATGACAACATTAACGTTTTGGGACAAAAAACAATTAATTCAGCAGTTAAAGTTAGCAGCACTAATTATATATTGCGCCCTGCCACGCACTGCTTATGACCTCACATATGACATCACTCATGACATGTTCTATGACACCATTTATGACATAACTGATGACATCTTAAATGACATCATTGATGCCATCACTGATGACATTACTGATGGCAACATCCAATGAGTTTGTTTTATAGTTTATATAGTGGTAGGTAAGTACGATATTATTTGTCTACCTAATTTTGTACAGCCTGGGTCCAGCTAATGGGTGTAAGTGTTTACAAAACACATGTAATCCAAATGCACCATAGCTGTGTAGAGGTATTGAACATGTTATAAATCTTTGTATCCAAGAGTAACTCTGTGTGCAGTTGACAATTGATTTGTGTTCATTATGTTCCACACAAGTTTTTTGGTTCTGCAGGAAAGATTTTCAACAGGAGTAAGATTCTACGTAGTAAAGACTAAGGGGTATATTCACAAGAACGTGTGATAACTACCGCAAGAGTAGCGTAACGCAACTTTCAATATCGCAGCCCATCGCGGGAAAATAAGCCTGTGTCAATGTGGAATTCAGAACAAGGCGGTAGCATGCGATAGTCACCAGATAACGTGTCAAATGACAGCGTGAAAATCAACGCCACGCCGAAAAAACGTGAACGCGAGAAATCATGCGATGAGGACAATCGCGGTACAGAAATCAGCGAACACCAGCCACAAGCCTGTAAATCCCACACGTCCGGCGGGAAAAAGCACCATAAAAGAAAGAAAAAAAAAACCCCAAAAACAATCCAAACTGCGTAGCAACATGGATGCACCCGGACCGAGCGCAGAGGACAAGCCGAACACCACAAGCCCTACGGAGGACCATCCAGGAACCTCGCTTTCGGGGAAGGGCAAGGACAAGAGGAAGAGGAAGACCTGGTACAGTCAGCAGGAAGACCAGATCATCGTCAGGGGGGTGACCGAACACCATCAACAACTGTTTGGCACCTCCACTGCGGCACTGGCAACCCAAACCCAAATATGGCAGACCATCGTCACCAACATCAATGCAGTCGGAGTGTCCAGGAGGTCACTGGAGGAGGTCATGAGGCGCTGGCATGATCTGAAAAGTCAGACCAAACATAAGGGAGGCAGCAACAGCGACTGGAGGTGGGAGTCCTGCGACACAGGAGGAGCTGGATGAGCTGGAGCAAATGGTGGCCACGGTTAGCAGTGAGGAGACGGTGGCAGCATTGGGTGGCCTGAACACAGCAAGATACGACCTGACCCAACAGCAACAGGGTGAGTAACCACTAGGGACGGAGGGGAGATGGGCACAATGGCACACATGCACAATTACGCGCAGCACACAGCACACCCACAATGACCGTGGAACATGTCCCTGCTTGCCTTGGCACACTGCAGCACACATAGAAACACCAAGTAGGCCCCCATCCACAATGTGGACAGAGGGGTCCCCCCCTATCACCAATATCACAACCGACCCGTGCATATGTGCTGAATCCAGCAAAGCAGCGGCTCCGTGACCCACACTGACTATGCAAGTAACACTGCATGTCCGATAGCATGGCAGCTGCCCCCAAAAAAAGACATGGCCCACGAAGCGACATGGAGGTAGCCAAGTGCGGATCACATCCATAAAGGAGCAGGTCACACTCCGACGTGTCCATGTGCACCCACAACCCATGCCTTACAATACGCGCAAGAAAACAACAATGGGTCTTGGCTCAAATCAGTAAGGCTGAGCCCTTAGAACAAAACCAAACAACCATGCCAATACTGATAAACAATTAAAGATTATTTTAGAAGGCCCATAGAAATAAATCTATGACAACCTAAATTCTTCGTTGAACTCTTCAATTTATTTTAAAATCCTTTTATCTTTTTTTCTTTTTTAACTAAACAAAGCTTTTTTTAGCAATTCAGGATAAAGTTTTATATGAATATACTATACAGAATATATCTACAGACACCATACTATACTCTCAATTCATCATCTATTTCTCTCATACAATAACCACCATTCACAACCATTTATAACCCACACTGCATTCCAGCCATACACACCAAACCCTTCCTGGTTCGACAGACTTATTTGAAATTTTACAACCACAGGGGACCACCAAACAACGGAAAAAATTATTATACACCAAACTTTCTAGTGCACTATAGAACAGAATTTACAATAAATTTGCAAAGTGGCAAAATATTTAAAGTGCACAAAGGCTAAATTATTACAAAACGTTTCTCTGGTACAACAACGCATGGTCGACGCGTTTCGAACCCACTTCTTTTGGAGGGTTCTCTTGGACTACAACAGCTGAAACAAAAACAGAGAAACCATCTCTTACTTACTAGTCAGAAAACCAAACTGTGCTTCTAAATTCACACTGTGGCATCCCAGTGTTGCTCTGCTTACCTTAACTTATCGTAGAGGACCCTACTGCTCTCTATGTCTTTAAGGGCAAGTGGTCTGTAAAACATATGCGAAAATAATATAAAATAATGTCCAGAAGAAACAAAGAGAATTAATACTGTCACCAGTCATTACCCGAATAAATTTACAATGATAGAGGTGTCCAAGGTCTTGACTGTCCTGCAAGGACTCTACTTCTTGGCAAGCAAGGGCTAAGGAGAGATAGAACAAAAAGTGTCAAGTCTCGACTGAACTTGTGTTAATCCAGAGACTTCCTTTCTATTTTGAAGGTTCGTACCTTTTAATGTTCCGACGAAGCTGCAGTAACTGTTTTAATGACGGCTGACTCCACCGTAATTCTTTTTACTGTTGGAGGTAAAGCAACATATCAGTCCTACGTCAAATTCCACTTCAAAGAAATGTCATCTCTTTTTCATACGGGCATACCTTTCGAATAGTGGGAAGAAGCACCAGTAGTTACTTCATTGGCGGCTGACTCTTCTTTAGTTGTGCATATCTGTTTGAGAACAAAATGATGTTAGAATCTATGGTGGCTCCGAAATTACTAATTCGAACCGACAACAGTGACGGAGTGGATCACACCATACTGGTGGTATTTACCTTTTCCAATTACAGTGCTTGTTTGACTAGAAAAATCTGTATACTTTTCTCAACCGGCTGTCTTCGCCGTATCTATTTGAAAACAAAGAACAACGTCTCCATGAGAACGCTGAACGCTCGTGTTGCCAAATAGACAACATTAGTTTACGGACAATATGGTGCGAACTAAATACCATCTTAATTGACGCATAGGACCCACGGTTGTGTTCCAAACATACCTCGTGGTTTTGCTCTCCTGGCGGAGGTCAGCGCTCCGTCCGTAGTGCGTCTGTCACCCACGGTGGAGAGGATGCACGTAAGCCCACGTTAAAGCTTCCTGCGGTTAGTGCAAAAAAAGTTCTCCGAGAATTCTGGGAGAAATCACAGAGGTCATGGGGCTTGTAGTTGTTTGCCCAGACCACATGTCTGTATTCGAAAGCCTGGAATGGATTTTCTTATAGTATGAGCCAATCTGTTTAATTACTCCAAACCAACTGCAAAACAGATTTCCCATTTCTAGTTGCTGATGTAGAAAACAAATTCTGAAAGTTCATTCTTCACGTTGCTACCAGCGACGAGAGGCGACGCCTCGCATTTGCTTGATTTTCGATTCCTACAGCTTATAATTTGTCAAAACCAATCACATGTCCGTCATGGAAAGTTTGAATGGATTAAAACGGGCTATTGAACCTCATTACTCAATGTCAGCTGACGAAGGAATACATTCACACCGAGCGGCATTCCAGTGTAACTGAGAACACAAATTCGGCTGTTTGCAAATTATAATTTATACAATTCCACAAGTTCGTTCAGACCGTTCACCGCAGTGTTAAATTTAACAATGAGCATAGCTTCCCATTGAATTAATTTCTGATCCAGGTTTCCACCTCTTAAGTCAGTTTTGACTTTAGAGATGACTGTCCATTTGAGATCTCTCTCTGTATTACCCTTTACCTTCCAGTGATTTACTAGCGGAGCAGTTTCAACATTTTTCTTAATTCTGGATTTATGTTGCGTGGTTCTCTGGCGGATTTCTTGATTAGTCTTACCAACATAAAGCTTTGGACACGGACATAATATTCCATAAACGACATACTTAGATTTACAGTTGGTAAATGTTTCATGCTTCCAATGAATGCCATCATGTGTGAACAAAGATCCTTCAATTGTTTGCTCGCAGCAAGAACACGAACCACACTTGTGGTGTCCGCTTACTGGTGCTAAACCCATATAGTCTCTAAGGGTTGGTTTAGGAGGTTTTGGTAACTCTGCGCGGACAACATGATTGGCAATGCTTTTATCCTTCTTAAAGGCGAACAAAGGGGCATTTAGAAGGGTTTCGTCCAGATTTTTCTCCAGATGCCAGTTTTGGTGAATGATTTTTTTCAGTTGGTTAGAATTAGGGCAAAATGTGGTGACACATACCAATCTATCCATAGGTGGTCGTTCCTTCTTTTGTAGAAGTGACTCACGTGGTGTTCACCATGCCCTCTTCATTGTATTCTTCAAAAGTCTTTTGGGATAACCCCGGTCAAGTAACCTACTTAGCAGATTGTTTGCATGCAAGAAATACTCATCTTTGAAAAAACAATTGTGTTCGAATCCTTAAGAATTGTCCGAACGGCAGATTCTGTTTTAGACTTCTGGGATGATTGCTGGTGTAATGGAGGGCCTTATTTCTGTCCGACGGTTTTTTAAATAAAGTTGTCACCAAACTTCCTTCTGATGGATATACTTCCACATCTAAAAAGGTCATTCGCTGCTTTGACTGATTAAGACTGAATTTAATATCTTCAGTCCTTGCATTGAGCCAATGGTAAAATTCATTCAGTTGTTCATGCGGTCCTGTCCATATCAAGAAGATGTCGTCTATATACTGCATCCAATTTGAAATGTACTGCTGGAAAGGGTTGTTATTATATATGAATCTTTCTTCATACATAGCCATGAACAATACAGCTAGCTCTGGTGCAAATGGACAGCCCATTGTGACTCCTTTAATTTGAAAAAATAAGTCACTTGCAAAGCTGAAAAAATTCTTGTTTAGTGCAAAGCTTGCCAATTGGATAATGAAGTTTGTGGGAACCCTCACTGGTTTAGTTCTTTTATCCAAAAAATGGGTTAACACTGATATGCCGTCGTCCTGAGGAATCTGAGTGTACAACGACACAACATCTAAGGTAACCAAGATGTCTTTGTTCTCTTCAAACTTAATAGATGTCAATCTGTTGATGAAGGCTGTTGTGTCCTGAAGATGGGTTGGGACATCGTTTAAAAAAGGTTTTAAAAAATAATCAACATATTTTGAAATTGGTTCGATTAGAGAATAACAACCCGAGACTATAGGCCTACCTGGCGGGCTGGTCTCCCTTTTATGGACTTTAGGGAGGATGTAGAACACTGGGACTCTCGGATGTTTATTTTGTAGGTATTCATACTCCTTTTGGCCCAGGAATCCTTGGTCGTGTCCTGCTTTTAGAATCTCGAACAACTGGCCTTGGAGTTCTGATGTTGGATTTTTTGTGATTCTTTTATAACATTCTGGGGTCGATTCCGATTCGGGCCGGAAAAAGCACCGACCGACTCGGATCCGGAAAAAATACCGACCGACACGTACCAGTGGCGCCCGACACGCCAAGTACGATGCAAGACGCGATAAATCCGACCGACACGTCAGGAAACCAAGCCGACCGACCGAGCCGCTCGGAAAATAGCAATCCGGCCGGAAAAACACGCGAATCCAACCGACCGACACGCACCCGGAACAAATCCGACCGAATCGTACCCGCCAACTCCAACCCGCAAAGTACGATGCAAGGCGCGAAAAACACGACCGAGTCGGACGGAGGACAAGCCGTACGACCGACACGCATACAAAACCGAGCCGAAGCAATACAATACACCGCGACCGACGCGTACGCAGCATACAAAACTGCACAAACACAGCGTGAACGAAACGGAAAACACCGTACGAGACCAATGCAGGGTCCGACTCGGTCACAAGAACGTTTCCAACATACACAAACAGCACAAAGGAAAAATCAACCAAAAAAAGGCCAAACAAGCAATTACCAAGCCAATAAATACTGGGGGGGTGGGGACAGAGAACAAAGACACACCCACAACTCCACCTATATAAAGGACACAAATCACTACCATGAGCCTTTGCAAATGCCATTTCACTGCCAGCACCCAAGAGAAAGCAACCACACACCCACAGCTCATCCCTCACACAAGCCACACACCATCAGCACACCAACAAATACCTACCTCACATACACCCAGCAAAACACACACTCACACACCCTCACCTGCACACCAACACACACATCACTCACCATCACCACCCATCACCATGCCCCCCAAGAAGAATCCCAAGTTCCTAGATTGTGAATTGGAAGTCCTGGTAGACGAGATCCTCAGGGTGGAGCCACAGCTGTTTGGCACTCTGGTCCAACAGACCCCCATGTCGCAGAAAACCAAGATGTGGGAGAGGATCATCAACAGGGTGAACGCACAATCATCATGTCGGCGCACAAAGACGGACATCCAGAACAGGTGGTATGACGTGCGCAGGAGGGTACGGGACCTGCTGAAGATAGACTACAGCAACAGCCAACAGACCGGCAGTGGCCCTCCTGCCAAGCCAATATACCTCAGGCCCTGGGAGGAGAAGGTGCGGGCCATCCTTCCGCCAGTGAGCGTATATGGACTAGAGAACATCCCAGAGCCTGGTGAGTACACAACAAATGTACACAATAAACTGCCACAAAACACACACATCACTGTCAAGGGGAGAGTCAAACCATGCACACATAGCAATTACACAGCAACTAGAACAGAATCATCCCAAAATGTGTATGTCAGTCAGATAAACACAACACATGCCATCAAAAAAGTCACATCCAACTGTGCCAACACATGAACAAACACAACCACAACTACAGCTAGGCAGTGGCACAAATAGAACTAACAAACACATCCACACATGTAGCCACCACAACAACACCAACACACAGTGAAGACCACTCAAAGGAAGGAATTCTGTGTATGCTGGCCAAGTCAGTGTAGCCAATAGCATCATGGGAGTCGCAGTCACACATATTGCCCGCCCCAAAACTGTCCCATCAACACCACCATGAACCATGCGCACATCACAGGGAGTGGAGAAGGACTCACAAGATGGCTGACACTGGCTACTGCTGTGGGGAGCACAAGGCCCTGCTGCCAACTGTGCACCAACAAACAGCAGGACACCACTGACTGACATCCTGAGAGACAACTTCCACTCCCTGCAATGCAAGCACGTTCCATGGTGGGATATCTGGCTGGCTGGGTGGGAAGGGGGACTTGCAGCACTGACTATAGTCACCAGCACCTCCCCTCACACCCCCCCAACACAAACTCCACAGTACCCACCTGGTAGAATGCAATGCCCTCCATCCTAACACAAGATCCCACAAAGCACCACCACCCTGGGTTATGTTGTGTGAAGCACAGGGACACTCTTGGGACTCTTAGCCAAACAACTGCCAGGACAACACTCCCAGCCATCCTGTCAGCACAGCCAGCCCACCCCACAGGGAAGCAGAGTCAAAAGGAAGGAAGCATGGGCATGCTGGGAAGGGGGTGGAGGCAATAGCATGATGGGAGACGTAGTCACAGACATAGCTCACCCCCACAACTGTCCCATCAACACCACCCTGAACCATGCTCACATCACAGGGAGTGGAGAAGGACTCACAAGATGGCTGACACTGGCTACTGCTGTGGGGAGCACAAGGCCCTGCTGCCAACTGTGCACCAACAAACAGCAGGACACCACTGACTGACATCCTGAGAGACAACTTCCACTCCCTGCAATGCAAGCACGTTCCATGGTGGGCTATCTGGCTGGCTGGGTGGGAAGGGGGACTTGCAGCACTGACTATAGTCACCAGCACCTCCCCTCACACCCCCCCAACACAAACTCCACAGTACCCACCTGGTAGAATGCAATGCCCTCCATCCTAACACAAGATCCCACAAAGCACCACCACCCTGGGTTATGTTGTGTGAAGCACAGGGACACTCTTGGGACTCTTAGCCAAACAACTGCCAGGACAACACTCCCAGCCATCCTGTCAGCACAGCCAGCCCACCCCACAGGGAAGCAGAGTCAAAAGGAAGGAAGCATGGGCATGCTGGGAAGGGGGTGGAGGCAATAGCATGATGGGAGACGTAGTCACAGACATAGCTCACCCCCACAACTGTCCCATCAACACCACCCTGAACCATGCTCACATCACAGGGAGTGGAGAAGGACTCACAAGATGGCTGACACTGGCTGCTGCTGTGGGGAGCACAAGGCCCTGCTGCCAACTGTGCACCAACAAACAGCAGGACACCACTGACTGACATCCTGAGAGACAACTTCCACTCCCTGCAATGCAAGCACGTTCCATGGTGGGATATCTGGCTGGCTGGGTGGGAAGGGGGACTTGCAGCACTGACTATAGTCACCAGCACCTCCCCTCACACACCCCCCAACACAAACTCCACAGTACCCACCTGGTAGAATGCAATGCCCTCCATCCTAACACAAGATCCCACAAAGCACCACCACCCTGGGTTATGTTGTGTGAAGCACAGGGACACTCTTGGGACTCTTAGCCAAACAACTGCCAGGACAACACTCCCAGCCATCCTGTCAGCACAGCCAGCCCACCCCACAGGGAAGCAGAGTCAAAAGGAAGGAAGCATGGGCATGCTGGGAAGGGGGTGGAGGCAATAGCATGATGGGAGACGTAGTCACAGACATAGCTCACCCCCACAACTGTCCCATCAACACCACCCTGAACCATGCTCACATCACAGGGAGTGGAGAAGGACCCACAAGATGGCTGACACTGGCTACTGCTGTGGGGAGCACAAGGCCCTGCTGCCAACTGTGCACCAACAAACAGCAGGACACCACTGACTGACATCCTGAGAGACAACTTCCACTCCCTGCAATGCAAGCACGTTCCATGGTGGGATATCTGGCTGGCTGGGTTGGAAGGGGGACTTGCAGCACTGACTATAGTCACCAGCACCTCCCCTCACAACCCCCCCAACACAAACTCCACAGTACCCACCTGGTAGAATGCAATGCCCTCCATCCTAACACAAGATCCCACAAAGCACCACCACCCTGGGTTATGTTGTGTGAAGCACAGGGACACTCTTGGGACTCTTAGCCAAACAACTGCCAGGACAACACTCCCAGCCATCCTGTCAGCACAGCCAGCCCACCCCACAGGGAAGCAGAGTCAAAAGGAAGGAAGCATGGGCATGCTGGGAAGGGGGTGGAGGCAATAGCATGATGGGAGACGTAGTCACAGACATAGCTCACCCCCACAACTGTCCCATCAACACCACCCTGAACCATGCTCACATCACAGGGAGTGGAGAAGGACTCACAAGATGGCTGACACTGGCTACTGCTGTGGGGAGCACAAGGCCCTGCTGCCAACTGTGCACCAACAAACAGCAGGACACCACTGACTGACATCCTGAGAGACAACTTACACTCCCTGCAATGCAAGCACGTTCCATGGTGGGATAACTGACTGGGTGGGTGGGTGGGTGGGAAGGAGGTCTGGCTGTCAACCAAACACAATCAATGCAGACCATGTTCACACCCCAGAGAATACATAGAAATGCCCAAATAATGCAGGACAATGTGCCACACCAATATCAACCCCTGACTGTGACAACTTAGGACAATACAATGTACAGGCCCGCACCCCGAGGCACAGTCACAACTGTCAGGTGTGTCAACCACTGATGCCTGCAGAAACATGACATACATTGTTTGTGTCTCCCAAAAACAGGTGATGATAGGGACACAGCAGCAGACGCTGAGGAGTCCCAGTCCCAGGCTCAAGAGGATGCCGAGCTCACTGGCGTCGTACAGCCTCTGTCCTCCTCGGACGATGAAGAACAACCTGGCACATCCGGTGCAAGTCAACATGCTGCACCAGCAGGACCACCAGCTGCAGCACCAGCAGGTCCACCAGCTGCACCCCCTGCACCCACCCCTCCAACGACTGTCACCACGAATACCATCCCTGCCGACATGGACAGAATAAGGAACAACACCAGCGCAGTGACCCTGGACCAACCTGGGGCCATGGACACCACCACCACCACCAACCCCCAAGGTGGACCAGGGTTATCTGTGCGTGCAACTGCACACACTGCACATGTCAGCAGGGGTGGTGGGAGGGTGGGAGACAGAGGTCGCTGCTTGCAGACGTTGCTGGTGTGCATGAAGACCCACAACTGGTACGCATAGCTGATGCGTACCAGTCCAGCACCGGAGAGCTCAGCCAGGTAGTGGGGCTCCTCAGAGACATTAAACAGCAGCAGGCTGCCCATCATGCCCGCTTGGACTCCCACATGTCCCAAGTGGAGTCACACATGTCACGTGTGGACTCCCACATGTCACGTGTGGACTCCCACATGACCCGCGTGGAGTCCAAGTGGGATGTACTACATGAGATGACGGCGGTGCACAGGGACATTTTACAATGCCTCCGCCAGATGAACAGCAACCAGTCCACACCTCCCTGTGTGCCAACAACATCTGGTACCGAACAAACTGCAACTGCCACAGGGAGGGAGGAGGACTCTGGCGGAGAGTCCCCTGCACCGCAGCAGCCTGCACTTGAGGGCCCCCCCCCAAGAAGAGGGGTCGTCCGAGGAGGGGAAAGTGAGAGGCTGATGGCCAAGCGCAACTCCCAGGAAGCCTGAACCTGTTCTGGATTTTCACCTTTGTGCACAGACTGTTCACCCTGTTGATGGCAACACTACTCCCACACATTGCATGGGGAGTATAAGTTGGAACAATGTGTCAGACAACAGTGGCCCCGATACTGGGGATCCTGTCTACCTGGACTTTCTATTCCTCTAGGAACTTGGGATTGCAAGATTCATGTACAGCACAATCCATCCTATGCACTATTATCACAATAAACACACTAATACACCATACTTGCCTCTGTCGTGATTCCAACGTGGGTGCTGTTATGGGGATGATGAACTGCAAAATTACACAGTGTATGCGAACTGCAACAGCAAGGACAACACAGGCATGTGAGTACAGGCAACGTGACACATATGAGGGAGACACACCACCAGGGCTACACAACACATACACACCTAGGCCATCTGACTCATTGCCTACACTGATGTTGCCAGGGAAGACGGTGCAATGCACAGACACCACACCCATTCCCAGTTGTAGTCAAGTAGCCCACAGGTGCAGTAAGCAAATGGCAGTCAAATGTGTGACCACAGACAACGCACATCACTAAGTGAAGCACAGGTTTATTACACAGTAGCAACATGCCGTAACCACTACAGATGCAAGGTAACCCCACCTGGTAGCGGGCACACAGTCAACAACTGTAGACAGAAGGAAGTCCATGGGTGTGGCGCACATCACCTGTAGGGACACAACAGCTACCAGCCTGGATGTGCAATCACGTCGTCGGTGGACACAGTTCACCAAACGAATCTGAAAGTACCCTGTGAAGGACAGAAATGACACACAGTCAAAAGCAATGCAGTACAGGACAGAACAGCAAAACTCATGCACAATACATGTTACAAGATACCCACCCAGAACCAAGTTAGCATGTCAACACTGTTGGGGAGTACAGCCCACCTGTCACCACACATCGCAACACACATCCTGTCAAGTAGCCCATGGACACACTCCAACAGCACCAGAGCACCACCCACACATCATGCCAACTCACATCATTCACATGACACCTCAGGATACTCACATTCAGCTAAAGAAGTTGGTGATGAGCTGTGTGCGGACATCACCATCACCATCATCATCATCATCATCACTGGCATCGTGGTCCAGGCCAGGATCCTCCACAGGTGGCGGATGTTGGTCATCGTCATCCTGGATGAGAGGCAACTCCTTCCGCACTGCCAGGTTGTGGAGCATGCAGCAGACGATGATAATCTTGCACACTTTCGCAGGGGCATATGGGAGGGACCCTCCGGTCTTGTCCAGGCAGCGGAAGCGGCTCTTCAGGAGACCAAAGGTCCGCTCAATCACTCTCCTGGTCCGACCATGTGCCTCATTGTAGCGCATCTGGGCAGGTGTCACAGGGTTCCTGAGGGGTGTCAGCAACCACGGCATGTTGGGGTATCCCGAGTCACCTACGGACAGACAAGTGCACATCAGCTGACTTGGAAAAGTGGGCGGAATACTACAGATCAGATCACACACAATGGCACAAAGTCAGTACACACCGACAAGCCAGGCACGCTGGTTCTGCATCTGTGCCATCAACCTGGGGATGCGACTACTCCTCATCACAAAGGCATCGTGTGCTGAACCAGGGAAACGGGCACACACGTGTGTGATGGTCATGTCTGCAAGACACACCACCAGTGCATTGACCGAGTGGTAGTGCTTGCGGTTCCTGTAGGCCTGCTCCTGGGCCTGTGGTGGTACCAAAGCCACATGTGTCCCATCAATGGAGCCAATGACATGCGGCATCCTCCCCAGGGCATAAAAGTCACTCTTCACGTCAGTGAGTCGTCGCAGTCTAGGGAAATAGATGTACCGGTTCAGGAAGAGCAACATTGCCGCCAAAACATCGCGGAGCACACGGCTGAACATGGTCTGTGACATCCCACCAGCAGACGCCACAGTATGTTGGAAGGTACCGGTGGCAAAGAAGTGTAGGGCTGCCATCACCTTCACCTTGGGGGTCAGCGCTGTAGGATACGGCCGGCCAGGCTGCAAATGTGGGGACAACTGCACTGCCAAATCCTCAATCAGCTGCCTGGTGAAGCGGTACCGTCGGATGCTGTCCCGTTCCACCATCGTTGCCAGGTCTGGGAATGGCCGATGGACAGCAGGAGCCCTGCAGTGCAGAGGAGAAGTAAGCAAGATCGTCAGTCACCCCACATATGCGGCATTGAACACACTCAAGATCCCAACATACATCATCATGAGGCACAACTACATGAAGTGTGCAGTACCGGAACGACATTTATGGTACATACATGGCCAACATCTGTCAACACGGTCCTACAGGTGGCATCAATTTGTCCCAGGTTGGCCCATTGGATATCATGATGCTGTGTCACAGTCACCCCCCCAGTGACATGTGAGGACAGATGTGCCCCAGGCACCACAGCTCAACGACAGGCACATTCCCAGGGACCCTGTAATGCCACATGGACACTGGCATCACCTGGAGTATCATGTGTACACCACAACAAAACAAACATGACCCCCACAGGTAGTGGCCACACTTGCCATGGCAGGAGAGCCATGGACGTCTGTGACACACACGCACAACATCAGAGTCCATGCACACACAACGTGGATGTGGAGACTGTCTCCCATTGTGCACATGAAATCAGAGACATTGTAAACACTACATGCACAAAGACTGTGGAGGGCCATCACTATTGTGCCACTGGGACACCCTGGCTCAAACATACCGTCCCACATGGGACTCACGGGGTATGTGACATGACATACACAAACACCACTGTGAAATGTGACCATGGCACATGCACAGATATGAACAGTTGCACATCACAGTGGTCACGTACACGTAACACCCAGGATCCTGTCCCCATTAACACGTGCACAGCCTGGGGGTGGCTGCCCACAGGTGACACCCACAGGACAACATGTACACCAACATACACACAATAGGAAATGCAGCCTTACATGCCTTATGATAAGGTTTGGACAGGCTGTCGTGATGTAGGTGTGCCCCTCACTCCCTGGGAGCTATCTGTGGCTGGCATATGTCCATCTGAGACAGGCATGCTGACATATGCCAGTCACATGTACAGTGATGCGTTGTACTGCAATGGACCGATCGGTGCCTCCGGCCGGCCCATTGCATTCAATGTGTGCGGGTACGCGTTGTACCCCTGTGCGCGTTGAACAGCAATGGACCGATCGGTGCCTCCGGCCGGCCCATTGCATTCAATGTGTGCGGGTACGCGTTGTACCCCTGTGCGCGTTGAACAGCAATGGACCGATCGGTGCCTCCGGCCGGCCCATTGCATTCAATGTGTGCGGGTACGCGTTGTACCCCTGTGCGCGTTGTACTGCAATGGACCGATCGGTGCCTCCGGCCGGCCCATTGCATTCAATGTGTGCGGGTACGCGTTGTACCCCTGTGCGCGTTGAACAGCAATGGACCGATCGGTGCCTCCGGCCGGCCCATTGCATTCAATGTGTGCGGGTACGCGTTGTACCCCTGTGCGCGTTGAACAGCAATGGACCGATCGGTGCCTCCGGCCGGCCCATTGCATTCAATGTGTGCGGGTACGCGTTGTACCCCTGTGCGCGTTGAACAGCAATGGACCGATCGGTGCGCACCCATTGACAATGGGCTTGCCTGGCAACGGACGCGTTTTTGAATATTCGAACGAGTCGGTTGCTGGAAAATCAGTTGGTCACCCACAACAATGTTGCAAAATAATGTATGTCATGAAGTTGAAGATTTGAAGGATGCTGTGGGCGTGTTTTGGTGCTGCTATTCCATGGATTGGCCAGATTCAGAAGATGCAAACGACTTGGACCTATCACTTTGGACACAAGGGACAGTATCTGCCTCTCCAGCACATATATATTGCTGCATGTTCCCCTGAGAGCCCACTTGCCTGCACTACATGCTCCAGGACGACATCTGCCACTGCACTGCTGCTGTCTCTGCCCCTCTGGACCCTGCAATGGCACGTACTGTGGAGAGAGCCCCAGCCTTCAGCCTTGAAGAGAACCAGGCCCTGCTGGACAGCCTACTTCCACAGTACAGCAAGCTGTATGGGACACCAGGGGAGCAGGTGAGTGTTCTGTGCACTGCCTTTCTGAATGTGCATTTTGTCTGACTAGCAAGGCTGAGAGTCAGCACACCACTGGCTAGCAGGCTCACTGAGTAGTTGTCACCCCCCATAGTGTGTAGTGACTTGCACTGGACAGGTATGGTGCAGTGACAGTGCTTCTGAACAGGGTTTTACTCCCCATGCTATGATACCATGTAGTGACTTCTGGAAAACTGTCCATGGGCAGCCGTGCACTGCCTGGGTACACCATGTGCCCCTGTGATTGCGACATGTATATGCAACTGTGTCATGCACGGATATGTTGCATGTGTAGTAATGTCCTTATCACTTTGTCATCCTGACAGGCTTCTGCCCATCGGAAGCATGAGATCTGGAAGGACATCGTCCGGGCTGTCCGGTCCGTGGGGGTCTACCAGCGCCGGATCCGCAACTGCCAAAAGAGGTGGCAGGACCTTCGGGGCTGGACCCGGAGGATTGCACGGGTCCAGCTGAAGCTGTCGCCTCCTCGCAGGAGGGGCGGAACACGGACCCTGACCCCCCACATGCTCAGGATCCTGGCGGTGGTCTTTCCAGACCTGGATGGGCAGCTGAAGGCCAGAGAGCAGCAAGGAGGGGGTGAGTCAAAGACTGCACTGTGTACTCTGTCTAACATGTTATGTGCCCTCCTCGGGCCAGGTTGAACTGCCACAGTACAGCAGTCATGTTGTCCAGGAGCCATGTCCCTCTATTGTGCACTGCCCACTCCTCATCTGATACCCAGGTGTGGCGCTTACATGCAGGGAATTCTGTCACTTAGGACTGTGTCCTTGCAGTTTGCTTGACTCAAGGTGGGAGACAGCATCTGTTTCCCTGACTCTGTGGTGGGCATCATGGGTGGGTCCATTGCTTACACAATGCCTGTATTCTGACATGTAGGGTAGTGTCACAGGTCTCCCATATGTCCAATAGGTATGACCTGGACAGATGAGGGTTAAGAGGATGTGTTGTGGGGGGATGTACATGTGCACTTGTGCAGCTCCAGGACTTGCATTCCCCATGACCTACTATTGTGACACAGTGCAGAGTGTTGTTGTCTGGCTGCAAAGTCATACATCACTGAGACAGTGATGTATGACTTTGCAGTCATGCCTCCGCCATGGCATGTGTCTACTGATTGGTGATCCTGCAGGGGAGTGACATGTGCTACATGCACACCATAGTGGCGCTGGCTATCAGGACATGGGTGCATCATGGTGTCTGTCGCTGGTATGCATCACATGCATTTCCTATTTGACTCTGGGCATCCCTTACATCCGTAAACCTGTACTGACTCAGTGGCAAGAGCTGTGATGTGTCCACACCGTGTCCTCTGCACTGTCCAACTACTGTGTACTTGGTGCATGTGTCAACACTGGGGTGTTGCAATCCAACAGACACCAGACAGATGGGTGCAAGGCCATGTGGGATGTGAGTGCCATGCTTGGCATCAGACTGACAATTGACTTCTCCTGTTCAATTAGTGCACTTTTAGCAATGTACAACTATTGATGCCAGGGCTTGCTCTGGGATGTGCTGTGCTCACAGTGGTGTGTGCGTTATGTGCAGGTGACTGATGTCTGTCTGTTTCCCCATTGTTTGCAGATACATCCACGGCCACGGAAGGGGACAGCTCCACGGACCAGGAGGAGCCGGAGAGCCAGACTGGGTCAGCAGCCGAGGAGTGGTCGGAGGGACCCAGTGGCACGGAGGGCGAGGGGAGCCACACCGAGGAGTCCTCAGCAGCATCCACCTCAGCTGAGGACCAGAGCAACTCGGAGAATGACTCCCTAGTGGAGGCGGGTGTCAGCAGCCACCACACCCCAGCTAGTGTTGCTGTCCCCGCCACCACCAGCACCACCACCGCCCTCCCATCGGCTCCCATTCCCCAGGTCCGTGGAGGCTCCCATGTCCGGGAGCGTGTCTCCTTTGGGCCAGGCACCGCACCCCCTGCCCCTGTGTCCCCTGCTGCCCTGAGTGAGGAGTCTGTGTACCTCCTTCGCCAGCTCCATGTAGGGCAGACAGCCATGCTGAGTGTCCTCCATGCGCACACCGCGCTGTTGACTCAGCTGGTGTCGTTCATGGAGGGCATCTCATCGGGCATGTCTGACCTACAGAGGGGCAATAGGTCCATGGACTCCTCCCTGACGGCAGCAGTGTCCCTCCTCAAACGGTCCCTCACCCCTCCTGCCTCTGCTCCATCCACACTCCCCAGCACCTTACCCATCCCAGGCACACACACACTGGCACACACCAGCACACACACATCCAGCACACTGACACACACGCCAATGACAAAACGCACACGCACGCACATTCAGGGGACTGAAGCCAGACTCACAGGGGATGGGGCCCTGGAACACACACACGCATCCACATGCACTGCGCAGTCCTCAGTTCCCTCTCCCTCCAAAGCACCCTCCCTTGCCTCACCTGCAACCCCAAAGTCACAGCAGCTCTTCCTCTGTGACCTCGGCCTCTTCCCCACCGATGAAGCTGCTCCAGCATCCCGGGGGAAGAGGAAGCCCACCCACACGGAGCAGAGTGCCCCTCGCCCCCGGACACCCTCCCCCAGGCGCAGACGGACTGAGGCCCCCACCCGCAAGTCCCCCGGAGTGCTAAGAGCAAGACCCCGCCACCGCCCTGCAGCTCAGGCACAAGGTCTCCGTCCTCCATCCCTCAGGCCCCCACTGCACAGGTGCCCCCACCACACCCTGCCCCAGGTTCCCCCACCCACAGATATACCATCCCCAAGATGCTCCGGCCTTCTCCCCTGCCACTTGCTCTCCCAGCACCACACCCCCGCTGCGCTTGTCTGTGCCACTGATGTGGTGAGGGTGTCCTCCCCCTCTGTCCAACCCACCTTGCCTGTTCCCCATTCTCCTCCCCTGGAGGTAGGCACTGCAGTGGAGTCCACTACCGCCCTGTCTGACTTGGGCACTGCAGTGGCGGACCTGTCCACCCCATCTGCAGGGTCCACTGCAGTTGTGCCGGCACCCACGACATCTGTGTCATGCCCCCCAGTTGTGCCGGCACACACCATGTCAGACACCTCCACTGCAGTTGTCAGTGGCTCTCCAGCACCCACCACCCCTTCCCTGACTCCCCCTGGTGAGCCCTGATCCTGTCCCTGCGGTGCCTGGCCTGCCCCCCGGTTGCCCCTCCTAGTGGATTGTCCCTGGTATTGTGCAGGCATGAGTAGGGTGACATCTGCCAGTGTCACCCTGTTTGAACTTTGACAATGGACTGGCCATTGGCCTTTGCTCTTTTTCAGGACTTCGTTTGGCCTCAACACATATGCTGAATAAAGCAACTTTCTTTTCTCTAGTGCTCATGCTTCAGATGTACATGTTGTTGGTGCAGCTAACCATGCCCTTGCTGCAGTGATGGTGATATCTGGTCTCATGATTATGAAGTGTTACTGTGCAGGAACCCATGTGGTCCAGGGGGAATGTGTCCTATCATGTGGTGTATCCATGTCATCAATAGCAGCATCTGAGGGTGTCATGTGTTCAGTATTTGGCAATGGGTTTCCTACTTACATTGGCAATTTCACATCTGTGGCTTCCACCCCTGCACATCTGTTGTGCCTGCCATCGTTGCTTTTGTCTACTTCCCTGACCGTGTTGCCATCTCCAGTGGACATGCAGGTTTGGGCATCAATGGGGAGGGACTCATCCGTGTAGTCAGTGCAACATTGCTATACAAGTGTGTTGGATCTGTGCTGATGATTCCGTTGGCACATCCATGACCAGGCTGATGTGATGGGAGCCCTCATTTGGTGCTAATTGTTGATTGTGTGACCAAGTGCTCAGCTGACATGATGGGGCCCTACTGAGGCAACATATGGCACAGCTTTCCTCACACAGGAGTGGAGTCCCCTCATGGCAGTGTGTACACGTGTGACATTGCCTGCGCCCAAGGTGTGTGTTGTATGTGCATGTCTGTGTGTTCACTTCCATTCATCTGCGCATGCTGTGATCCCTAGTGTTGTACCTGTTTGTGATGCTTGCTGACTTGAGCTATGTTCCCCCAAAGTCTTCTCCCTGTGTTCTCTGTGATGTGGGTGCATGGCACATTACTGGTCATCAGGGTGTCACCCATAGGTGTGTTTGCTGTCAGGGCAGAGTTTGTGTGCTGACGCAGATGGGTCACAGTCAGGTTTCCCTTTGGCACTTGTTGTTTGCCCCTGTCATGTGATTTCCAGTTTGTGTTATCTTTCAGTGATTGTGACACGTTGTGTGTGTGACTGCTGGCACTCCTTAGGGTCCGGGCTGCAATGTTGGTTGTTGTCTATGTGTGTTCTTTGTGGGTGACCTTGGCTTCTTCATTGGTGTGTGACTGTGGCTGGGATCCCATTGGTCGGTGTGGTATTGCCGTCATGTCCATGTACAGCGTAGTGTGCAGTGTGTCAGACATTCAGGAGTCTTGTTGAGTGTCCATGTGTGATGTGTTTCTACACCTTGGTTCCCACCCACCACCCTGGAATAGTAATGGGTGCATGTGCAATGTCACCAGTGCATGTGTACTTCACTGCTGCACATTGTTGGAGGTCGAGGGGTGTGGTCTTGAGTGTGTGCAGATGAGAGTTGTTGCCCGGCTAGTCCCCTGCCTCCATGTTGGCCTTGGCTTACTGGCCATGCTGATTGATTTGTGCTTGTGTAGGTGTGATGGTAGTTAGTTGCTCAGGACACCTGACTGTGGTTCACAGTGTGAACGACATTTAGCTTTGTCATCACAGTGGTATTTTTCTTCAGCCCAGGGTCACCACATTGTGGGGGCCCTGGGGGTGGTGCTGTGGTGTGTCTGTGACTTGCTGTGTCAGTTGTTGTTCCTACGTGCCTGTGTGACATGTGTGTTTTGTGCTCCCTCTCACCTGTCAATGCCTGCTTGCCCACATAGGGGATTTGGATCCATGAGTTACCTTAGTGTGGCAGTGTATGCACATCTGTATGATTGGTATTCAGCTCTCCTCATGTGTTGTGTTGTTGCCTGGGGACACTGGCACCCCCACCCCTCACCTGCTGTGTATGATGACAGTGTTGGTCTGCCTGTTAGTGTTTGTGCATCTGCACCACTGCATTGGCATATCTTGGGTGTGCCATTGGCTGTATGTTGTTTGGTGTGTTTCCCCTGCTGTCCCTGGGACTCCTAGGTCATCGGTCAGCACAGTGATCATGGTTTGTGTGTCCCATTGCTGACATGGTATGGTATCTGTTCACCTCACATCTGCTGTCTCCACAGGGTATCTGCATTTGTGTGCCCATTGGTGCAAATATGTGGTTCTGCATTCTGATGGTCACTTCTGTCATTGTGTCATTGATGACTGTTGACGGTCTCAGCCACCATGGGTGTTGTTTGTCTGCACATGGCCAAAGGAATGTTTCATTTGCACTGCAGTATTTGGCTCCCCCAATTTATGTTGCAATGGGACACATACACTACTTTGCCACAGATGAGTTTTTGGTTCTGTGACCAGGAATGATCCATGCAGTTTGGCAGTTGCAGCTCTTTCTTTGTCAACAATTACCTTTTGGTCACTGTGATGATGAGGGTGTAGACCCCATTGCCACAATGGTCAATATGTGCTTCAGCTATGGACCCCACACTTGCCTTTTGGTCACTGTGATGATGGGGGTTTAGACCCCATTGCCACAATGGTCAAACTGTGCTTCAGCTATGGACCCCACACTTACCTTTTGGTCACTGTGATGATGGGGGTTTAGACCCCATTGCCACAATGGTCAAAATGTGCTTCAGCTATGGACCCCACACTTACCTTTTGGTCACTGTGATGATGGGGGTTTAGGCCCCATTGCCACAATGGTCAAAATGTGCTTCAGCTATGGACCCCACACTTGCCTTTTGGTTACTGTGATGATGGGGGTTTAGACCCCATTGCCACAATGGTCAAAATGTGCTTCAGCTATGGACCCCACACTTACCTTTTGGTCACTGTGATGATGGGGGTTTAGGCCCCATTGCCACAATGGTCAAAATGTGCTTCAGCTATGGACCCCACACTTGCCTTTTGGTTACTGTGATGATGGGGGTTTAGACCCCATTGCCACAATGGTCAAAATGTGCTTCAGCTATGGACCCCACACTTACCTTTTGGTCACTGTGATGATGGGGGTTTAGGCCCCATTGCCACAATGGTCAAAATGTGCTTCAGCTATGGACCCCACACTTACCTTTTGGTCACTGTGATGATGGGGGTTTAGGCCCCATTGCCACAATGGTCAAAATGTGCTTCAGCTATGGACCCCACACTTGCCTTTTGGTCACTGTGATGATGGGGGTTTAGGCCCCATTGCCACAATGGTCATGGGCTGCTTGCATTGTGGGTGCCACACACATATATGTGTGGCACATGTGCTAGGGGGTCACATTGTATGTTCAATGTCATGTTCGGTGTTGTAGGCATTTGACACAGCCTGCTCACACGCTTGTCATGGTGGTGGGGGGATGTCTTAATCTTGCATTCCCTAGGTTGTGGTGTGCTTGTTGTGTCATGCATTGTCCATCCTATGAGTGGGGGTGGTAGTAGTGGTAGGCATCCAGCCCCCCTGGCTAAGGGTGGTAGTAGTGGTGGGCATCCTGCCCCCTGGCTAAGGGTGGTGGTAGGCATCCAGCCCCCCTGGCTAAGGGTGGTGGTAGGCATCCAGCCCACCCTGGCTAAGGGTGGTAGTAGTGGTGGGCATCCTGCCCCCTGGCTAAGGGTGGTAGTGGTGGGCATCTGGCACCCCCTGGCTAAGGGTGGTAGTAGTGGTGGGCATCCAGCCCCCTGGCTAAGGGTGGTGGTAGGCATCCAGCCCCCCTGGCTAAGGGTGGTAGTAGTGGTGGGCATCCTGCCCCCTGGGTGAGGGTGGTAGTAGTGGTAGGCATCCTGCCCCCTGGCTAAGGGTGGAAGTAGTGGTGGGCATCCAGCCCCCCTGGCTAAGGGTGGTGGTAGGCATCCAGCCCCCTGGCTAAGGGTGGTGGTAGGCATCCAGCCCCCCTGGCTAAGGGTGGTAGTAGTGGTGGGCATCCTGCCCCCTGGCTAAGGGTGGTAGTAGTGGTAGGCATCCTGCCCCCCTGGTTGAGGGTGGTAGTAGTGGTAGGCATCCAGCCCCCGTGGCTAAGGGTGGTAGTAGTGGTGGGCATCCTGCCCCCCTGGTTGAGGGTGGTAGTAGTGGTAGGCATCCAGCCCCCTGGCTAAGGGTGGTAGTAGTGGTGGGCATCCTGCCCCCTGGGTGAGGGTGGTAGTAGTGGTAGGCATCCTGCCCCCTGGGTGGGGGTGGTAGTAGTGGTAGGCATCCAGCCCCCCTGGCTAAGGGTGGTGGTAGGCATCCAGCCCCCCTGGCTAAGGGTGGTAGTAGTGGTGGGCATCCTGCCCCCCTGGGTGAGGGTGGTAGTAGTGGTAGGCATCCTGCCCCCTGGCTAAGGGTGGTAGTAGTGGTGGGCATCCAGCCCCCTGGCTAAGGGTGGTGGTAGGCATCCAGCCCCCTGGCTAAGGGTGGTAGTAGTGGTGGGCATCCTGCCCCCTGGGTGAGGGTGGTAGTAGTGGTAGGCATCCTGCCCCCTGGCTAAGGGTGGTAGTAGTGGTGGGCATCCAGCCCCCCTGGCTAAGGGTGGTGGTAGGCATCCAGCCCCCTGGCTAAGGGTGGTAGTAGTGGTGGGCATCCTGCCCCCCTGGGTGAGGGTGGTGGTAGGCATCCAGCCCCCCTGGCTAAGGGTGGTGGTAGGCATCCAGCCCACCCTGGCTAAGGGTGGTAGTAGTGGTGGGCATCCTGCCCCCTGGCTAAGGGTGGTAGTGGTGGGCATCTGGCACCCCCTGGCTAAGGGTGGTAGTAGTGGTGGGCATCCAGCCCCCCTGGCTAAGGGTGGTGGTAGGCATCCAGCCCCCCTGGCTAAGGGTGGTAGTAGTGGTGGGCATCCTGCCCCCTGGCTAAGGGTGGTAGTAGTGGTAGGCATCCTGCCCCCCTGGTTGAGGGTGGTAGTAGTGGTAGGCATCCAGCCCCCGTGGCTAAGGGTGGTAGTAGTGGTGGGCATCCTGCCCCCCTGGTTGAGGGTGGTAGTAGTGGTAGGCATCCAGCCCCCTGGCTAAGGGTGGTAGTAGTGGTGGGCATCCTGCCCCCCTGGGTGAGGGTGGTAGTAGTGGTAGGCATCCTGCCCCCCTGGGTGGGGGTGGTAGTAGTGGTAGGCATCCAGCCCCCCTGGCTAAGGGTGGTGGTAGGCATCCAGCCCCCTGGCTAAGGGTGGTAGTAGTGGTGGGCATCCTGCCCCCTGGGTGAGGGTGGTAGTAGTGGTAGGCATCCTGCCCCCTGGCTAAGGGTGGTAGTAGTGGTGGGCATCCAGCCCCCCTGGCTAAGGGTGGTGGTAGGCATCCAGCCCCCCTGGCTAAGGGTGGTGGTAGGCATCCAGCCCCCCTGGCTAAGGGTGGTAGTAGTGGTGGGCATCCTGCCCCCTGGCTAAGGGTGGTAGTAGTGGTAGGCATCCTGCCCCCGGTTGAGGGTGGTAGTAGTGGTAGGCATCCAGCCCCCTGGCTAAGGGTGGTAGTAGTGGTGGGCATCCTGCCCCCTGGTTGAGGGTGGTAGTAGTGGTAGGCATCCAGCCCCCTGGCTAAGGGTGGTAGTAGTGGTGGGCATCCAGCCCCCCTGGCTAAGGGTGGTGGTAGGCATCCAGCCCCCTGGCTAAGGGTGGTAGTAGTGGTGGGCATCCTGCCCCCCTGGGTGAGGGTGGTAGTAGTGGTAGGCATCCTGCCCCCCTGGTTGAGGGTGGTAGTAGTGGTAGGCATCCTGCCCCCCTGGTTGAGGGTGGTAGTAGTGGTAGGCATCCTGCCCCCCTGGTTGAGGGTGGTTGTGGTGGTTGGCATCCAGCCCCCCTGGGTTGGGGTGGTGGCGCGCATTCAGGCCCCTGTGTGCATATGTGGCATTGGTGATGGGCATCCCGCCCCTATGGTGCTGCTGTTGCTGGTGTAAGTATATTCAGATTCCCAGTGTATGTGTGTGATGTGTCGTGTACGTGTTGTATGTGTTTTGTGGTTGGTGTCTGACTTACCTTCTGCGCCGTACGCGTCCGTGCCTGTTCCGGTAGTAGATGTAGAATATTGGTATGATCGGGACGAAGGGATTCATGGTTGGTTCGTGTCGTTCGTCCTTCTCGTTGCTTCGCGTCGTCCTCGTCGCTTGGCTTCGTCCTCGTCGCTTCGCGTCGTCCTCGTCGGTGCTGTGTTCGTCTCGTAGCCGTGGATCGTGTTGTGGCGCGATTCGGAGCTTATGTGCGCCTCTCCCGGATGCTTTGACGTGCCGTGCGTAGCGACGGGTTCGGCGCGTACGGAAAGCGCATCGTACTTGTTCGGCCGGACGGGGCTGCATTTTCCCTTCCGTGCGACTCGATTCGGCGTTTCCGGATTCGCCTCGGTCGGAGAACAGGACCTGGTTTGGGTGAGTACGGCTCGGCCGGAATTTTTGCTGTTGTGCGCATCGTACTTGCTCGTTCGGTGTACTGTACGGATCGGTCGGGAAACTGGCTTTCGCATGGCTTTTTTCCCGACCGAATAGTATTGGGTGCGCCTCCGACCGAGATCGGAATCGACCCCTCTGTGTCGCCTAGTTGTCTCATGACTTCATCTGTGTAACTAGGGGTATCCCAAACTACAATTGAGCCCCCTTTGTCTACCTGCTTGATGACTATAGATGCATCATTTTTCAAACAGAGGATAGCTTCTTTTTGTTCTTTCGAAGTATTGTATTTCACATACTTTTTATTTTTCTCCATATTGGAAATAGCAGAGAGCAGCGTTCTTTCAAAGGTAAGAACTTCTTTAGGAATTTTGCTAGATGGAGGGCAAAACGAAGATTTTTTCCGGAGTCCTGTTACCTCTGAAGAATTTGGAAGCGGAAGTTCTGTGAAAAAAGTTTTTAAGCGAATTTTACGGCAGAACTCTATTGTAGGCCTGGGCGGTAAATTCCGTTCCGCTCGCGAAATTTGCGGAATTTGGGTAATTTCGCGTTCCGCGGAGAACGCGAAATTGCCAAAAATTCCGCGATCCGCGGCTTTGCGGAATTGTTTGCTTGTTCGAGAGATATTTCTCCCTGAGCACGCAAACAGCGTTCGCGAACAGGAAAAAAGCATGGCGAACGGGCGGAACAAGCAATTCCGTGTGTTCGCGGAACTTTTGCGTGCTCGCGGAGATTTTTTACCGTTTCGCGGAGCTTTGCGTAGCGCGACTACGCAAATTCCGCCCACCCCTACTCTATTGCCTCTGTTTTCATTTTGATAAAGTCCGTAGATCTTGAAGGGACAAAAGTTAATCCTCTCTCCAAAATAGTTGTTTCAGCTTTAGTTAACACACGTTCCGATAGATTAAAAATGGGAGACGGTCTTAGTTCTTGTAATATTGTCTCCGTGTGGTCATTTCCCATGGTTGGTTGTTGAACCGATTGCTTCCTCTTTGTTTCTGTTGGCCTCTTCCTAAAAAAGGAAGAGGGGGTTGCTGTTGGGGATTATTGCCTCTTCGGTTTATATTAGGGCGGCTTTCGTTACTGTCTGCTTCCCCTCCAGAAGATGATGATGTGTCCGAGATCGTGAGAAACTTGACCGGGGTTATCCCAAAAGACTTTTGAAGAATGCAATGAAGAGGGCATGGTGGACACCACGTGAGTCACTTCTACAAAAGAAGGAACGACCACCTATGGATAGATTGGTATGTGTCACCACATTTTGCCCTAATTCTAACCAACTGAAAAAAATCATTCACCAAAACTGGCATTTTGTGAAAAATCTGGACGAAACCCTTCTAAATGCCCCTTTGTTCGCCTTTAAGAAGGATAAAAGCATTGTCTATCATGTTGTCCGCGCAGAGTTACCAAAACCTCCTAAACCAACCCTTAGAGACTATATGGGTTTAGCACCAGTAAGCGGACACCACAAGTGTGGTTCGTGTTCTTGTTGCAAGCAAACAATTGAAGGATCTTTGTTCACACATGATGGCATTCATTGGAAGCATGAAACATTTACCAACTGTAAATCTAAGTATGTCGTTTATGGAATATTATGTCCGTGTCCGAAGCTTTATGTTGGTAAGACTAATCAAGAAATCCGCCAGAGAATCACGCAACATAAATACAGAATTAAGAAAAATGTTGAAACTGCTCCGCTAGTAAATCACTGGAAGGTAAAGGGACATACAGAGAGAGATCTCAAATGGACAGTCATCTCTAAAGTCGAAACTGACTTAAGAGGTGGAAACCTGGATCAGAAATTAATTCAACGGGAAGCTATGCTCATTGTTAAATTTAACACTGCGGTGAACTGTCTGAACGAACTTGCGGAATTGTATAAATTATAATTTGCAAACAGCCGAATTTGTGTTCTCGGTTACACTGGCAATGCCGCTCGGTGTGAATGTATTCCTTCGTCAGCTGACATTGAGTAATGAGGTTCAATAGCCCGTTTTAATCCATTCAAACTTTCCATGACGGACATGTGATTGGTTTCGACAAATTATAAGCTGTAGGAATCGAAAATCAAGCAAATGCGAGGCGTCGCCTCTCTTCGCTGGTAGCAACGTGAAGTATGAACTTTCGGAATTTGTTTTCTACATCGGCAACTAGATTTGGGAAATCTGTTTTGCAGTTGGTTTGGAGTAATTAAACAGATTGGCTCATACTATAAGAAAATCCATTCCAGGCTTTCGAATACAGACATGTGGTCTGGGCAAACAACTACAAGCCCCATGACCTCTGTGATTTCTCCCAGAATTCTCGGAGAACTTTTTTTTGCACTAACCGCAGGAAGCTTTAACGTGGGCTTACGTGCATCCTCTCCACCGTGGGTGACAGACGCACTACAGACGGAGCGCTGACCTCCGCCAGGAGAGCAAAACCGCGAGGTATGTTTGGAACACAACCGTGGGTCCTAAGGGTCAACTAAGATGGTATTTAGTTCGCACCATATTGTCCGTAAACTAATGTTGTCTATTTGGCAACACGTGGGTTCAGCGTTCTCCTGGAGGCGTTGTTCTTTGTTTTCAAATAGATACGGCAAAGACAGCCGGTTGAGAAAAGTATACAGATTTTTCTAGTCAAACAAGCACTGTAATTGGAAAAGGTAAATACCACCAGTATGGTGTGATCCACTCTGTCACTGTTGTCGGTTCGAATTAGTAATTTCGGAGCCACCATAGATTCTAACATCATTTTGTTCTCAAACAGATATGCACAACTAAAGAAGAGTCAGCCGCCAATGAAGTAACTACTGGTGCTTCTTCCCACTATTCGAAAGGTATGCCCGTATGAAAAAGAGATGACATTTCTTTGAAGTGGAATTTGACGTAGGACTGATATGTTGCTTTACCTCCAACAGTAAAAAGAATTACGGTGGAGTCAGCCGTCATTAAAACAGTTACTGCAGCTTCGTCGGAACATTAAAAGGTACGAACCTTCAAAATAGAAAGGAAGTCTCTGGATTAACACAAGTTCAGTCGAGACTTGACACTTTTGTTCTATCTCTCCTTAGCCCTTGCTTGCCAAGGCATAGGTCCCGATTCACAGAACTAACTTAAGACAAAATCCTAAACTTACTACCATTTTGGTATTCACAGAAGGCACTTACTCAGTTTGGTATTCACAGAAGGCACTTACTCATTTCGGTATTCACACAAGTTAGGAGTCCTAACTTTAGGACTCCTAAATGCCTTCTGTGAATATCGAAAGTCTTAAAGTTAGGATTTTTCTCAGTTTAGGAGTAGTAAAGTTAGGACTCCTAACTTTAGGACTCCTAAATGCCTTCTGTGAATACCGAAAGTCTTAAAGTTAGGATTTTTCTCAGTTTAGGAGTAGTAAAGTTAGGACTCCTAACTTTAGGACTCCTAAATGCCTTCTGTGAATACCAAAAGTCTTAAAGTTAGGATTTTTCTCAGTTTAGGAGTAGTAAAGTTAGGACTCCTAACTTTAGGACTCCTAAATGCCTTCTGTGAATATTGAAAGTCTTAAAGTTAGGATTTTCTCAGTTTAGGAGTAGTAAAGTTAGGACTCCTAACTTTAGGACTCCTAAATGCCTTCTGTGAATACCGAAAGTCTTAAAGTTAGGATTTTCTCAGTTTAGGAGTACCCTAAACTGAGAAAAATCCTAACTTAAGACTTTCGGTATTCACAGAAGGCATTTAGGAGTCCTAAAGTTAGGAGTCCTAACTACTACTCTAAACTGAGAAAATCTAACTTAAGACTTTCGATATTCACAGAAGGCATTTAGGAGTCCTAAAGTTAGGAGTCCTAACTTTACTACTCCTAAACTGAGAAAAATCTAACTATGACTTTTGGTATTCACAGAAGGCATTTAGGAGTCCTAAAGTTAGGAGTCCTAACTACTACTCCTAAACTGAGAAAATCCTAACTTTAAGACTTTCGGTATTCACAGAAGGCATTTAGGAGTCCTAAAGTTAGGACTACTAACTTCTGTGAATACCGAAATGAGTAAGTGCTTCTGTGAATACCAAAATGAGTAAGTGCCTTCTGTGAATACCAAAATGGTAGTAAGATTAGGATTTTGTCTTAAGTTAGTTCTGTGAATCGGGCCCATAGAGTCCTTGCAGGACAGTCAAGACCTTGGACACCTCTATCATTGTAAGTTTATTCGGGTAATGACTGGTGACAGTATTAATTCTCTTTGTTTCTTCTGGACATTATTTTATATTATTTTCGCATATGTTTTACAGACCACATGCCCTTAAAGACATAGAGAGCAGTAGGGTCCTCTACGATAAGTTAAGGTAAGCAGAGCAACACTGGGGTGCCACAGTATGAATTTAGAAGCACAGTTTGGTTTTCTGACTAGTAAGTAAGAGATGGTGTCTCTGTTTTTGTTTCAGCTGTTGTGGTCCTGAAGAGAACCCTCCAAAAGAAGTGGGTTCGAAACGCGTCGACCTTGCGTTGTTGTACCAGAGAAACGTTTTGTAATAATTTAGCCTTTGTGCACTTTAAATATTTTGCCACTTTGCAAATTTATTGTAAATTCTGTTCTATAGTGCAATAGAAAGTTTGGTGTATAATAATTTTTTCCGTTGTTTGGTGGTCCCCTCTGGTTGTAAAATTTCAAATAAGTCTGTCGAACCAGGAAGGGTTTGGTGTGTATGGCTGGAATGCAGTGTGGGTTATAAATGGTTGTGAATGGTGGTTATTGTATGTGAGAAATAGATGATGAAGTGAGAGTATGGTGTCTGTAGATATATTCTGTATAGTATATTCATATAAAACTTTATCCTGAATTGCTAAAAAAGCTTTGTTTAGTTAAAAAGAAAAAAAGATAAAAGGATTTTAAAATAAATTGAAGAATTCAACGAAGAATTTAGGTTGTCATAGATTTATTTCTATGGGCCTTCTAAAATAATCTTTAATTGTTTATCAGTATTGGCATGGTTGTTTGGTTTTGTTACAATACGCGCAGCAGACGAACAATGCACCAGGCCACAAAAACAGTCCGCGAGCACACATGACCCAAGTCAAAAGCAAATCAGGCCCCGAAAAGCACACAATTCAAAGGCACCCCGCCTCAAAGGGAGAAGGCTACACGAAATCAGAGCTGCATCGGCAACTCACCCACAATGCAGCACACACACATAGCAATCACAGACCATCCGCAATGAAGGCAATGTGGTACAAAGTGCAACACCACAGGACAGAGCTCACAACAGGTTCCGCTCGTGCGTAGTAACTGTCCACTCACACCTGGCATTGCGTGACACTGTGTGATGATAATGTACAGGCACTACCACACATCCGTCATGTAGCCGAAAAACACACTGACTGCCATCAAATAGCCAGCTCCCCCCAAACAGTCACAATGTACATTGGCATGCAGTCTGAATGTAAACATCTGCAAATCATCACCATACATGTGGAACTCTGTTAACCTGCATCTCCCCTTTACATTGCAGAGGGACAAACCACACCCCCTGCAGAGCACACCACACATCCCAACATTGATGATGAAGAGGACAACCTGCACATATGTCAAGACACCCTCCAACGGATGCTGGACAGCCTCTGCACCCCACCCCCAGAAGCAGGCAAGGCCAGTTGCCTCAAGGTGACCCCACCACCTGCACAGACCACACAGCAGGAAACACACACCACCACGGCTGTCTCCCAGGACCCCCCAACCAATAGATGGAATTCCAACGGCGTGTGTCGCGTTGCCAGGCGGACTTGGCTCATCAGCTGCGTGTGGGTTTCAAGCTCGTGGCAGCCAAACTCTATGCCATACGTGGGTGTCTGAGTCCCATCAGGGACCACGTACAGTCCCTATCGGACACCCCCTGTACGCACCATGCTCCGCCACAGACCTTGGCTAACCTCGCTGGTGCCATGAGTCTAATACAAGAACTGTCTGGTCAGACAGGCACCAGCCATGACAGCACAGAGTTGGCAGAGATGCGGAGGGCAATGGGGACAATGGAGCAGATACAGGCTGGAAGTATGTCTGCCACGGCTGGACACCAGCGAGTAGTGGCTGGGAACAGCAACACCCTGCAGTACTCCAACTTGCCATTGCTGCCACTGAGCCATTCCCAGATGACTGCAGCGGGAGCATCGACACACACAGCTCCGAGCCCAGATGTGTCCGTGGCACACTGTGATGCTGCCCCATCACCTACGCAGTCTGATGTGTCAGGGGCACACAGCGATGCAGCCATCACCCCGCCACACACACCGGACACACCGGACACAGAACCCGTATCAGGGGAGTGAGAAGGGGATAGGAACTACTGTGTGAGGAAGATGGCAGTAGCATCCATCACCGCCATATGGCCTGTCCCTGCCTGTTCATGACCTATGCATCATACCCTGGAAAATACCTCCTACTGACCTCCGGAACACCCTGCGACATTCACCCGGACCCCGACATGGACTGCCATTGCTTCCCCGCTGGCCAATCACACAGCAATCCTGCTGCGGACTGCACTTTCCCTCTTCCCAATAACCATGCAATCCCCAAAGGACTCTGGGTGGCCCACCACTGGGCTTCCATGTGATGTGGGCTTGGATGGCCAGGTACAGCTCCCGCACCGTCAATCACCTGAATGTGAATAAAACATTCTAAATCACACAGATGTGTCATCACTATGTTCACTCACGTATGAAGGTATGGCTGGATGTGGGGACGATGACTGCACATGAAGGTACACCCTGGTAACTGACATCTATGCGCATGTCTATCCCTGAGACACATGGCCACTTGGATGACTGTGAAGGTGAGTACTAGCTGTGTCCCCATTGCACATCAACAGCAATCTCACAACACCCCAACGTAGGCACACGTCCATGTGTTGAATAGGGCCGTGTGTGGGAGTGACCAAAATGGTGACAGGCCAGGAGTGGTATTCCACACCATGTGTGACAGCAGAACTTCACGTCGCATACCGACTTACACACATCTGTGTGGACACATTCTGTTGTGATGTATGACATAGCTCCACATGGTCAGAGGTTGGACACCATACACACATAGCTGGAGTCATGTAAGTGCACATGTCGTCCAGCCCCCATCCAAAAACAATGTCTGCCTCACAGAGGTGGAGCTTGTCAAAGGGACACACCCCCATTGCACATGCGTCAGTCAGTTCCTCCCTGTGTTGTGACGATGCTCATTGTGGCACACAAGTGGACAATCTAAACAACACACCTCACAGTTAGACACCAGTGGAGTGGCATAGGCTTTATTGGCATGTGCGTGTTAGTACGGACGAGGCAATGGCCACAACAGGCAGGGACATGCTTAAAACACTTACATGCAGCATGGGTACATGTCTAGGTACGGATAATGTTGGGGCTGAAATGAACAACAATCATCACGGATGGCAACGCTCGCAGTCCACCTTGCCTTGCTGGATGAGTCATGTGTTATTTGGCGTCTGCCCATTGCCCCGTGTGAGGGGGCACGACTCACTACACGTGGGGTCTGCATGGTGCACTGCCTCCGGGGTGCGCTGAGTGTCTGCTCTGCCGACAGTGATCAGGTGTGAGGGTCCGACAGGTCAACATGTCATGCTACATTGCCATGTGTGTGCTCTCACCCAGCAGTGTGTCCAAATTGGCAATGTTGCCAGACGACGCTGTGTTGCTCCGATCATGGACCTGCGTCACCTTGCACAGGTGTGTGTACACACGCGTTATTCCACGCACATACATCCAGAGCCCGACCGAAGGCAGACGTGTCCTCTGTTGTGGTGGGATATGTGAGCAATCCCCACGATGCAACAAGTTGTTGGGCCATGTGCTGTGGGTGGCAATCAGATGTGGCAGCAGGAACGTAGTTACTCGTCCATGAATGCCTGTGCAGCTTCATGTGCAATGTGTTCCAATAGTACGTAGTTGTCATGTTCAAGGAACACCAGGGTGAGCCAATCCATTAGGTGGTCCGGGCAGGTGTGCTCAGCCCACGCCGTCTCACCGATCCGCAACACAACCCAATATGGGAGCGCCTCGATGTGGTCACTGCACACGAGAAATTGTGCAATCTCCCATGCACAACTACCAATACATGCGCAGTATGTCAAGGCATCCCATGCACGGTTGTCTCGGTTACACACCTGTTCGTGATCCAACAGGGGGCGCAGACACAAGTCATAGTCCAATTCATCAACAGTTGTGTTGGATAGGCAGACATCCATAGGACACTCGAATGTGCATGTTTGGCAGTGGAACCAGGGCTGGACGCAGGTGATGTGGGCAATGCGGAAGCTGAGCCTATAACTGATCCGCAGCACTGCCGGTGGCAGTGCGCCCAGTAAATGCAGCATACGTGCACGGTACTGTTCCACGTGACGGCGGTTGTGCATGTGCCCGGTATGGCCTGCCATTGCGTTGGTGCGTCTCGTGAACAGGCACTCTTCTGGACTGCGGTAGTTGTGTGGAGGATATGCCACAGCTCTGAGCAATGATTCGAATGTGTGTGCAAGATTGTGGGTAATGGGTTGCTGTTTCCGTGAGTGTCAAGGGCATCCCATGTGGGGGTACCATAGGCAGGGGCTTCTGTGTGTGGGCTGTGGATAAGTCGGATGGTTCATTTGCGGAATGCGTGGTGTGGGAGTCGTCCCCATCTGCCATTGCATCTCTATCAGGGTGTTCCAGGCGCGTTCTGGACCAAGTTCTGGGTGCAGGTGTCCTCCCGCCTTCTGCATTGGGACAATGGTGCTTTCATCCCTGATGTTTGTCTGACTACTACTTGCGTTTTTGGGATGTGATGTGGCTTTGGTGCTGAGATTGGGACACGGCCTTGGGCTCATGGTGTACGGATGGCGATGCACACACACATGTTGGCATGTGGAGCCAGGTGCCCGAGCGGCCTTGCGCTGCTTGTGCTATCTCACTCCGTCTCTCTCTCACTCGCTCTCTCCATCTCTTTCATTTGTTGTGCGCATGGCACACCTTCTTCTCTTGGCTTTGGTCTTCCAGGCTGTGTGCTACGGATTGTCCAGTGGGGAGCAGCTAGGACTCATCCTAAGGGTTGTTTCTGCTTCTGTTTGTATGGTGTTTTGTGTTGGTGATTGCATTGCTGTATGACTGATTCTCCATTTTCGGGCCACGCATGTATGTTTATTTTCCGGCTTGTGCGACATCAGGCAAAATGTTTGTTTTGGGATTCGTGGTGTTGGTGTGCAATTTCTTAGTCAGGTGTTGGGGGTGGTCCCGGGGGGGTGGTGTTCCGGGTGTGGGTTGGGGTCCTGGGGTGGTGGTGGTGGGTGTTGTGGCCCTCTTGGGTGTCCGGGCCCCATGATGAGTGGCTCCATGGCATCTGTTGCCCTTCGGATGTGGCCCTGTGCTGTGCTCCCTTTTGTGGTGCAGGCTGTGGTCGGACTTTACACCAGCTCAGAGCAGGTGTGAATTCCCTGCTGCTAACGCGCCTTATCGCCTGTTTTGTGTTTTTATCGCTGATGTGGCTGGTCGTTGAGAATGTTGAGGTGTGATGTTGTCTCGACTTTTGTCACGGGAACGCCTACTCTGCATCTCATTAGCGATATTTGCGGGGGTCCTCTGTGGCGATGTTTTTTGCGGCTGCTATCGTGGGTAAACTGGTGCTGTGGGCTGTTTACACGGGCTTGTGAATGAGGGGTGAATTTATCACGACTTTGGCTGCGATAAAGTGCCGTTAATTCGGCGATAGCTCCTTTTGAATATGCCCCTAACTTTTATAAGCAGGCTTGAGTTATTAGACAAAATCATGTCAGCGTGACAATTTCTACATAACACAGAAGACTATGTGCACCAGGTACTAACCTATGTACATGTGCTTGTTTTGCTGAGACAATGGGCTATCTGTAACGTTTTCACCACAGAATGAAGGGAGCAGGTAGTATGATGTTTGCCAACTTTAGATCTTGGTTAGTTTTAGCAAATTATGTCTTTTTTTACAACTATTGCATAGAGTGTATAATGTTCTTAGTAGATACTTTTAATACTTTGTGGTGTATTGCTCATGTTTGCAAACAGTGTGTAAACGTTTTCCATAAAGTAAGTACTGTTTACACTACCTAGTTCTTCTCTCATATCAACTTCATTCTCAATGTAGGTTCAGTGAGTTTCAGGGGTTTGATACAGAAAAAACTGTCAGTGGTAGGTCATTTGTTTTTAGAACTGACATTCACTATTATTAGGAACTTGGCTTTATGTGTACAGTTGTATACAGTTGGAACACTGTACTCAATGAGGGTTTCCTATATATCTGTGGATAATTGTTAATGTGAACTATGTTCGATGTAAAGTGTATGGTATAGGGTCAATGTTTCACCTAAGAGAGATGCATCTGTGATGACAGTAATGATAGCTGATATTCTCCTGAGCTATTTTGTACTTATTGTCACTCTTCTAATGCCATAGTAATTTATAGAGCAATATGCGGAGAAATGAAGCTTGGATGTTGTCATCAGCGATGTCAACAATGATGTCATTTGAGATGTCATCAGTGATGTCATACATGATGTCATAGAACATGCCATGAGTGATGTCATATATGAGTTCATACACAGTGCATGGCGGGGAGCAAGTTATAGTTAGTGCTGTTAACTATAACTGGTGAATTTTTGAGATGTTTTTGTTCAAAACATCAATGTTTTCATTGATAAATTCACGTAACTTTAAAGTTAAACAAGACAAGGAAGCAGGCAGGGATTAAACAGCCACACTGCCTGAAATTGTCACATGTAATGTACTGTAATTACATGTTGCCCACCTCAATAGTCAGCTGCTCATTGACCGAACATAAACATAGATTATACACAAATAGAGAGGCAACTACAATCAGTTAGTGAATGTCATAAATTCAAAGAACAATCATGAGTCCTGGTTGATGAATTAATTTCTTTGCTTTTCTGTATCATTTCCATTTTTTCAAAAGGACGCAGCCAACGCATTTCACCTTAAAAATGCTTCATCACGGTGTGAAATTTTAACCACTCTGGAAGAACAAAAAATCGCTGATTTTGGCCCCAGGGCCTTGCAACATTTTGAAGGGGAGGTGGGTGAACGTGGTCCTCCTCCCTGGGACATTTTCAGCCCCGGGGCCCTCATCCCCTGGGGCCCGGCGCAACAAAAGGTGGATGCACTGGTGCCCACCCAGAGCATCCACCATACTGTTTTCGGGAGCCGCGAGGGGAGCCCCAAAGCCCTCGTAACCTCACCAGGCTCTCTGCATGCAGCAGGAGCCTGTATTGCAGGGAGCAGCTAATAATGCTGCTTACTGTGGCCGGGAGCATTCTTTTGATCTGTGTCCCTGCCCGCATCACTGAAGACAGGGAAACAGATGAAAAATCTGCTCCCAGCAAGCGGGAGCAGACTTTTAAGAATCCGCCCGCTGTCTGATGGCTGAGGTAGGGGGGCCATACGTACCCCCTCCCTACAATATATGTTCGACCCTGGGCCTATAATGGCTCAGGGAGGGGGTCCATGCATCCCCCTCCCCATAAAAATAGTTTTTGGCTCTGGGGTGGGCTCCCAGTGAAGCTTGTGGAGGGAGGTCATGCAGCCCCCCCTTATGAACACAGCCCTGGGGGTAGGCTCCCCAGGGATTATAATAAATAAATGCAGCCTAGCGGCCATTTTATTTATTTTTTGATTCTGCAAGAGTCTCGACGGATTGCTGCATTTTCTTTTTTTGCCCCAGGAGGGGGTCCCTTTGAGTCCCCCCAATGGGGCCTAGGGGTTCAGGGTATATCTACCCTGCCCCATATATCTTTATTTTTTTTAGAACTTCAGGTAGAGGACTAAGTCTGCGAGTCCTGTAATGGCTGCCAGCAACATTTTTCTCATGTTGCTGGCAGCCAATTAGAGCACTCACTCTCGCAGGAGTCTGATTCCCGCGAGAGCGAGATGGCCCAAGGGAATAAAAGCTCTCCGAGCCAATCAGAATGCTCTGTTTTGAAATTGGAGCTCCCACAATTGTCTCTCAAGACTCTCGCGGACCCAACTGCCAAAATGTGCAATTATTTTTTACCCTAAATATCTCAAAGACTACTGAACGGATTTACATCAAATCACATAAAGCAAAATCTGTGAACCAAGATCTAGCTTTGCTGTAGCCTTTTCTAAAGAAGTCTATGAAAAATGCATGGGGAGTTTGCATTTTAGGACCCCCTTTTTAGGTCGAGCCTAGCAGCAGCGCGCATGCGCTGTTTGCTCTGCGAGACTGCTGTAGTAGAGTATGGGAGAGAAGCCACGCCCACTCTCCTCCCATATTTTTAATTGGCTTGTGTCATTGTCTTTCGTAAATGCTGCCTTCGGATTCGTTAATAGGCTTGTTAGTCCCTCCTTAGTACGCCCTTGTCTTCATTTGTACCCTCCCATGGCGGCTGGCCCTTTTACTTCAGTTGTTACACGGGACCTGTTATTTAGTCTGTAAGCACTATTTACTTTATTGAGTTTCTCTTACTGCAGGCCAGACATGCGCTGCTTCAGCTGAAACCACTTTGGTTTTGTTAAGCAGAACAGCCGCACCCGTAACACGGGTGCCTGCTTTCAATCACTTTAACCCGGCATTATCTCCTGTCTGTTTCAATCCCCAAAAGTAAAACGGATTTAGAAATGATTAGCGAATTAAGTCATGTGAATTCCAGGTAGCACATAATCCTGTGCTAATGGGCCGAAGCTGACAACAGCACATCTGTGTTACATGTCATCTGTAGTAAAGCCACCTGACGGGTTGTTTTCAAAAGCCTGTTTTACTAACACCACCACCACCACCAATACCACCACCAACACCACCAATACCACCACCAACACCACCAATACCACCATCAATACCACCACCACCAATACCACCACCACCAATACCGCCACCACCAATACCACCAATACCACCGCCACCAATACCACCACTACAACCACCACCAATACCAATACCACCAACACCACTAATACCAATACCACCACCAATATCAATACCACCACCAATACCACCTTCACCATTCCCACCACCACCAATACCATTACCACCACTAATACCACCACCACCACCAATACCACCACCAATACCACCACCACCAATACCACCACCAATGCCACTACCACCAATACCACCACCAATACCACCACTAATATCACCACCAATACCAAAAACACCACCAATACCACCACCACCAATATCACCACCTTTAATACCACCACCAATACCACCACCACCACCAATACCACCAATACCACCACCACCAATACCACCACCACTACAACCACCAATACCACCACCACCAATACCACCACCACCTATACCACCACCAATACCACCACCACCAATACCACCACCACCACCAATACCACCACCACCACCAATACCGCCACCACCAATACCAACACCACAACCAATAACACCTCCAATACCACCAATACCACCACCACCAATACCACCACCACCACCATCATCAATACCAACACCTCCACCACAACCAATACCACCACCACCAATACCACCACCAACACCAATACCACCACCACCAATACCACAACCACTAATACCACCACTACCGCCAATACCACCACCAATACCACCACCACCAATACCATTGCCACCAATACCACCACCACCATCACCACCACCAATACCACCACCAATACCACTACTACCACCACGCCAATACCACCACCAATACCACCACCACCAATACCAACACCCCACCAATAACACTACCACCAATACCACCACCAATACCACCAATACCACCACCACCATCAATACCACCACCTCCACCAATACCACCACCATCAATACCACAACCACCACCACCAATACCCCCACCACAGACACCCCCACCAACACCACCACCACCAATACCAACACCACCACCAACACCAACACCACCAATAATACCAACAATACCACCACCACTGATACCAATCCCACCACCACACCACCAATACCACCAATACCATCAATTCCAACACCACCAATACCATCAATACCAACACCACCAATACCACCACTATCACCACCACCACCACTACCACCACCACCACCAATACCACCACCACCAATACCACCACCACCACCAATACTACCACCACCACTAGTTCTACCACCACCAATACCAATACCACCACCACCAATACCACCACCAATACCACTACCAATACCACCACCAATACCACCACCACCAACACCAATACCACCACCAATACCACCACTAATACCACCACCACCACCAATACCACCACCAATACCACCAATACTACCACCAATACCACAACCAATACCACCAATACCACCAACACCAATACCACCACCATCAATACCAATACCACTACCACCACCAATACCACCACCACCAATACCACCACCACTACCACCACCACCAAAACCACCACCAATACCACCATCACCAATAACACCACCACCAATACCACCACCACCATAACCACTACCATCACCAATACCACCACCAATACCACCACCAATATCACCACCACCAATACCACCACCACCAATACCACGACCACCATCAATACCACCACCCCCACCACCACCAATACCACCACCAATACCACCACTACCAATACCACCACCACCAACAATACCACCAGCACCAACACCACCACCAATACAACCACTAATACCACCAATAGCACCACCACCACCAATACCACCAAAACCAATACCACCACCAATACCAACACCAATACCAACACCATCACTACCACCACCAATACTACCACCACCACCACCAATACCAATACCAATACCACCACCAATACCACCACCAATTCCGCCACCACCAATACCACCACAATTGATTTGTGTTCATTATGTTCCACACATGTTTTTTGGTTCTGCAGGAAAGGTTTTCAACAGGAGTAATATTCCACATAGTAGAGACTAACTTTTATAAGCAGGCTTGAGTTATCAGACAAAATCTTGTCAGCATGACAATTTCTACATAACACAGAAGACTGTGTGCACCAGGTACTAACCTATGTACATGTGCTTGTTTTGCTGAGACAATGGGCTATCTGTAACGTTTTCACCACAGAATGAAGGGAGCAGGTAGTATGATGTTTGCCAACTTTAGATCTTGGTTAGCTTTAGCAAATGATGTCTTTTTTGACAGCTATTGCATAGAGTGTATAATGTTCTTAGTAGATACTTTTAATACCTTGTGGTGTATTGCTCATGTTTGCAAACAGTGTGTAAACATTTTCCATAAAGTAAGTACTGTTTACACTACCTAGTTCTTCTCTCATATCAACTTCATTCTCAATGTAGGTTCAGTGAGTTTTAGGGGTTTGATACAGAAAAAACTGTCAGTGGTAGGCCATTTGTTTTTAGAACTGACATTCACTATTATTATGAACTTGGCTTTATGTGTACAGTTGTATACAGTTGGAACATTGTACTCAATGAGGGCTTCCTATAGATCTGTGGATGATTGTTAATGTGAACTATGTTAGATGTAAAGTGTATGGTATAGGGTCAATGTTACACCTAAGAGAGATGCATCTGTGATGACAGTAATGATGGCTGATATTCTTCTGAGCTATTTTGTACTTACTGTCACTCTTCTAATGCCACAGTAATTTAAAGAGCAATATGCGGAAAAATGAAGCTTGGATGTTGATCAGCGATGTCAACAATGATGTCATTTGAGATGTCATCAGTGATGTCATAAATGATGTCATAGAACATGCCATGAGTGATGTCATATATGAGTTCATACGCAGTGCATGGCGGGGAGCAAGTTATAGTTAGTGCTGTTAACTAAAACTGGTGAATTTTTGTGATGTCTTTGTTCAAAACATCAATGTTTTCATTGATAAATTCACGTAACTTTAAAGTTAAACAAGACAAGAAAGCAGGCAGGGATTATACAGCCGCACTACCTGAAATTGTCACATGTAATTTACTGTAATTACATGTTGCCCACCTCAATACTCAGCTGCTCATTGACCGAACATAAAAATAGATTATATATAAATAGAGAGGCAACTACAATCAGTTAATGAATGTCATAAATTCAAAGAACAATAAGTAACGGTCACGGGTCCTGGTTGATGAATTAATTTCTTTGATTTTCTGTATCATTTCCATTTTTTCAAAAGGATGCAGCCAATGCATTTCACCTTAAAAATGCTTCATCACAGTGTGAAATCTTAACCACTCTGGAAGAACAAAAAATCGCTGATTTTGGCCCCAGGGCCTGGCAACATTTTGAGGGGGAGGTGCATGAGTGTGGTCCTCCTCCCTGGAGCATTTTCAGCCCAGGGGACCCCAACCCCTGGGGCCCGGCGCAACAAAAGGTGGATGCACTGGTGCCCACCCAGAGCACCCACCATACTGTTTTCGGGAGCCACGAGGGAAGCCCCAAAGCCCTCGTAACCTCAACAGGCTCTCTGCATGCAGCAGGAGCCTGTATTGCAGGGAGCAGCTAATAATGCTGCTTACTGTGGGCAGGAGCATTCTTTTGATCCGTTTCCCTGCCTGCATCACTGAAGACAGGGAAACAGATGAAAAGTCTGCTCCCAGCAGGCTGGAGTATTTTTCAAGCTTCGGCCCGCTTCTGATAGCTGAGGTAGGGGGGGCCATACGTTCCCCCTCCCTACAATATATGTTTGCCCCTGTGCTCCACTGTGCCTATAATGGCTCAGGGAGGGGTCCATGCATCCCCCTCCCCATAAAAATAGTTTTTGGCTCTGGGGTGGGCTCCCAGTGAAGCTTGTGGAGGGAGGTCAAGCAGCCCCCCCTTTATGAACACAGCCCTGGGGTTAGGCTCCCCAGGGATTATAATAAATAAATGCAGCCTAGCCGCCATTTTATTTATTTATTTATTTTTGTGTCTGCAAGAGTCTCGACGGATTGCTGCATTTTCTTTCTTTGCCCCAGGAGGGGGTCCTTTTGGGTCCCCCCAATGGGGCCTGGTGGTTCAGGGTATATCTATCCTGCCCCATATATCTTTCTTTTTATTAGAACTGCAGATAGGGGACTAAGTCAGCGAGTCCTGTAATGGCTGCCAGCAACATTTTTCTCATGTTGCTGGCAGCCAATTAGAGCACTCACTCTCACAGGAGTCTGACTCCCACGAGAGCGAGATGGCCCAAGGGAAAAATTCTCCCTGAGCCAATCAGAATGCTCTGTTTTGAAATTGGAGCTTCCACGATTGCCTCTCAAGACTCTCGAGGTCCCAACTGCCAAAATATACAATTTTGTTTTACCCTAAATATCTCAAAGACTACCGAACGGATTTACATCAAATCACATAAAGCAAAATCTGTGAACCAAGATCTAGCTTACTGCCGAATTTGGTGTAATTCTGTTCAGCAGTTTTTGCTGTAGCCTTTTCTAAAGAAGTCTATGAAAAATGCATGGGGAGTTTGCATTTCAGGACCCCCTTTTTAGGTCGAGCCTAGCAGCAGCGCGCATGCGCTGCCGCTCTGCGAGACTGCTGTAGTAGAGTATGGGAGAGAAGCCACGCACACCCTCCTCCCATATTTTTAATTGGCTTGTGTCATTGTCTTTCATAAATGCTGCCTTCGGATTCGTTAATAGGCTTGCTAGTCCCTCCTTAGTACGGCCTTGTCTTCATTTGTACCCTCCCATGGCGGCTGGCCCTTTTACTTCAGTTGTTACACGGGACCTGTTATTTAGTCTGTAAGCACTATTTACTTTATTAAGTTTCTCTTACTGCAGGCCGGACATGCGCTGCTTCAGCTGAAACCGCTTTGGATTTTTTAAGCAGAACGGCCGCCCCCGTAACACGGGTGCCTGCTTTCAATCACTTTAACCCAGCATTATCTCCTGTCTGTTTCAACCCCCAAAAATAAAATGGATTTAGAAATGATTAGCGAATTAAGTCATGTGAATTCCAGGTAGTACATAACGCTGTGCTAATGGGCTGAAGCTGACAACAGCACATCTGTGTTACATGTCATCTGTAGTAAAGCCACCTGACGGATTGTTTTCAAAAGCCTGTTTTACTAACAACACCACCACCATCAATACCACCACCACCAATACCACCACCAACACCACCAATACCACCATCAATACCACCACCACCACCACCAATACCACCACCAAAACCACCATCACCAATTCCACCACCACCACCAATACCGCCACCACCAATACCACCAATACCACCACCACCAATACCACCAATACAACCACCACCAATATCACCAACACCACTAATACCAATACCACCACCAATATCAATACCACCAACAATACCACCAATACCACCATCACTAATACCACCACCACCAATACCACCACTAATACCACCACTAATACCACCACCAATACCACCACCACCAATACCACCACCACCACCAATACCACCACCTCCAATTCCACCACCAATACCTCCATCACCAATACCACCACTAATACCACCACCAATACCACAAACACCACCAATACCACCACCAGTACCATCAATACCACCACCACCAATATCACCACAAATATCTCCACTACCAATACCACCACCAATACCACCAATACCATCAACACCAATACCACCACCACCAATACCACTACCACTACCACCACCAATACCACCACCACCTATACCACCACCACCAATACCTCTACCACTGCCACCACCAATACCAACACCACAACCAATACCACCTCCAATACCACCAATACCATCATCAATACCAACACCACCACCAATACCACCACCAACAACAACACCAATACCGCCACCACCATTACCACCACCAATACCACCACCAACACCAATACCACCACTACCACCAATACCGCCACCAATACCACCACTACCGCCAATACTACCATCACCACCAATACCACCACCACCAATACCATCACCATCAATATCACCCCATCAATACCACCACCATCAACACTACAAATACCACTACTAATACCACTACCACCACCAATACCACCACCACCAATACTGCCACCACCACCAATACCACCACCACCAATACCACCACCAATACCACCAAAACCACCACCATTACCACTACCACCAATACCACCACCAATACCACCAACACCAATACCACCACCACCAATACCACCATCACTACCACCACCAATACCACCACCACTAATACCACCACCAATACCACCAACACCAATACCACCACCACCAATACCACCACCACTACCACTACCACAACCAATACCACCACCACCAATACCACCATCAATACTACCACCACCAATACCACCACCAATACCACCACCACCAATACCACCACCACCAATACCTCTACCTCCGCCACCACCAATACCAACACCACAACCAATACCACCTCAAATACCACCACCACCATCATCAATACCAACACCTCCACCACCACCAACAACAACACCAATACAACCACCACCAATACCACCACTACCGACAATACCACCACTAATACCACCACCACCGCCAATACCACCACCACCACCACCACCAATACCACCACCAATACCATCACCACCAACACCACCACCATCAACACTACCAATACCACCAACAATACCACTACCACCACCACCAATACCACCACCACCACCTCCAATACCACGACCACCACCAATACCGCCACCACTGCCAATACCACTACCACCAATACCACCACCAATACCAATACCACCAGAAATACCACCACCAATACCACCACCACCAATACCACCACCACCACCACTACCACCACCAATAACACCACCAACACCACCAATGCCACCACCACCAATACCACCACCACCAATACCACTAATATCACAAATACGACCACCACCACCAATACCACCACCACCATCAATACCACCACCTCCACCACCACCAATACCACCACCAATACCACCACCACCAATACCACCACTACCAACGATACCACCAGCACCAACACCACCACCAATACAACCACCAATACCACCACCACCAATACCACCAAAACCAATACCACCACCAATACCACCAATACCACCAATACCACCACAAATACCACCACTACTACCATCACCACTACTACCACCACCACCAATACCACCACCAATACCACCACTGCCACCACCACTACCACCACCACTACCACCACCAATACCACCACCACCAATAACACCACCACCAATACCACCACCACCACCAATACCACCACTAATACCACCACCACTAATACCACCACCAATACCTCTTCCACTGCCACCACCAATACCAACACCACAACCAATACCACCAATACCACCACCACCAATACCACCACCACCATCATCAATAACAACACCTCCACCACCACCAATACCACCACCAATACCTCCACCACCAACAACAACACCAATACCACTGCCACCAATACCAATACCACCACCAACACCAATACCACCACCAATTCCACTACCACCAATACCACCACTACCGCCAATACCACCACCAATACCACCACCACTGCGAATACCACCACTACCATCACAGCCAATACCATCACAACCAATACCACCACCACCAACACCACCACCATCAACACTAACAATACTACCACCAATACCACTACCACCACCAATACCACCACCAATACCACCACCTCCAATACCACCACCACCACCAATACCACTACCACCAATACCATTACCACCAATACCACCACCAATACCACCACCACCAATACCACCACCAATACCACCAATACTACCACCAATACCACAACCAATACCACCAATACCACCAACACCAATACCACCACCACCAATACCAATACCACTACCACCACCAATACCACCACCACCAATACCACCACCAAAACCACCACCAACAATATCACCACCACCAATACCACCACCACCAATACCTCTACCACCGCTACCACCAATACCAACACCACAATGAATACCACCTCCACTACCAGCAATACCACCACCACCAATACCAATACCACCACCACCATCATCAATACCAACACCTCCACCACCACCAATACCACCACCAATACCACCACCACCAACAACACCAATAGCACCACCACCAATACCACCACCACCAATACCACCACCAATACCACCACCAACACCAATACCACCAACACCAATACCACCACCACCAATACCACCACTATAGCCAATACCATCACTAATACCACCACCACCACCAATACCACCACCACCTATACCATCACCACCAATACCACCACCACCACCAATAACACCACCAATACCACTACTACCACCACCACCAATACCACCACCAATACCACCACCTCCAATACCACCACCACCACCAATACCACCACCACGAATACCACTACCACCAATACCACCACCAATACCACCACCAATACCACCACCACCAATACCACCACCAATGCCACTACCACCAATACCACCACCAATACCACCACCACCATCAATACCACCACTACCATCAATACCACCACCTCCACTTCCACCAATAACACCACCAATACCACCACCACCAATACCACAACCACCACCACCAATACCACCAACAATGCCGCCACCACCAATACCACCATCACCATTACCATTACCACCACCACCAAAACCACCACCATCACCAATACCACCACCACCAAAACCACCACCACCACCAATAGCACCACCACCAATACCAACACCACCAATAATACCAACAATACCACCACCACAATACCAATTCCATCATCACCAATACCAATACCACCACAAAACCAATACCACCACCACCACCAATATCACCACCACCACCACCAATACCACCAGCAATAACACCACCACCACCAATACCACCACCACCAATGCAACCACTACCACCACCAATACCACCACCAATACCACCACCACCAATACCTCCACCAATGCCACCACAACCACCAATACCACCACCAATGCCACCACCACCAATAACACCACCAATACCACTACCACCAATAAGACTACCATCACCAATACCACCACCACTACCAATACCACCACCACCATCAATACCACCACCTCCACCACCACCAATGTCACACCAATACCACCACCACCAACAACACCACCAGCATCAACACCACCACCACCAATACAACCAACAATACCACCAATACCAGCACCACCACCAATATCACCAAAACCAATACCACCAATACCAACACCACCAATACCATCACCAATACCACCACTAATACCACCACCACCAATACCACCACCACCACCAATACCACCGCCAATACCACCACCAATCCCACCACCAATACTACCACCACGAAACAACCACCACCAATGCCACCAACGCCAATACCGATAACACCACCACCAATACCACCACCAATACCACCAACACCACCACCATCACCAATACCTCCACTAATACCACCACCACCACCAATACCACCACCACCAATATCACCACCACCAATACCACCACCACTAATACCACCACCGCCACCACTACCACCACCAATACCACCACCAATACCAACACCACCACCAATACCACCACCACCAATATCAGCACCAATATCACCACCACCAAATAACCACCACCAATACCACCACCACCAATACCACCTCAACCACCAATACCACCACCACCAATACCACGAACACCACCACCAATACCACGAACACCACCACCAATACCATCACCAATTCCTCCACTAATACCACCACCACCACCAATACCACCACCAATACCACCACCACCAATATCACCACCACCAATATCACCACCATCAATACCACCACCTCCACCAATACCACTACCACCACCAATACCATCACCACCACCACCACCAATACCACCACCAATACCCCCACCAACACCACCAATACCACCACCAATACCCCCACCACCAATACCACCAATAATACCACCACTGCCAATACCACCACCAATATCAACACCACCGATACCACCACCAATACCACCACAACCACCAATACCACCACCAATATCACCACCACCAATACCACCACCACCAATACCAATACACCACCAATACCACCACCAATACCACCACCACCACCAATACCACCACCAATACCACCACCAATACCACCACCACCACCAATACCACTACCACCAATGCCACCACCAATACCACCACCAATGCCACCAATACCACCACCACCATCAATACCACCACCACCATCAATACCACCACCTCCACCACCTCCACTTCCACCAATAACACCACCAATACCACAACCACCACCACCAACAGGGCCGGACTGGCCGTAGGGGGCACCGGGCATTTCCCCAATGGGCCGGAGGGGTGGCGGCCGGTTTTGTGGATGCAGGGGGCCGCTTTTCTTACAGGGTGCCGGTTTTGCAGCAGTGCCGCAAAATCAGCCCTCTGTAAGAAAAGCGGGAGGAGTGCTTAGCGCTAACACCCCCCTCCCCTCCCGTTCCCAGGGCCGGTTGAGAAGCAACCTGCCAGGGCTGGTTGCTGTTCCCAGTCCGGCCCTGACCACAGTAAAAAAAAAAAAATGTAAGTCCGTTTTTATATAGCGCAGCTACTCACCCTTACGGGTCTCAAGGCGCTGGGGGCCGGAGTGGAAATTAAGTGAGCTATTGCCCAGAGTCACATGGTGCTAAGCTGAGCTGCCGCCGGAGCCGGGGATCGAACCTTGAACCCTGTGCTCCGAAGTCAGCTGCCCTGGCCGCTGCACCACACCTCTCCAATACCCCCACCACATACACCACCACCAACAATGCCACCACCACCAATACCACCATCACCAATACCACCACCACCAATACCACCACCACCACCAATACCACCACCACCAATAGCACCGCCACCAATACCAACACCACCAATAATACCAACCATACCACCACCACCGATCCCAATCCCACCACCACCAATACCAATACCACCACAATACCAATACCACCACCAATACCACCACCCACCAATACCACCACTACCACCACCACCACCACCAATACCACCACAACCACCAATACCACCACCAATACCACAACCACCAATACCAATACCACCACCACCAATACCACCACCACCAATACCACCACCAATACGACTACCAATACCACCACCACCAACACCAATATTCACCACCAATACCACCACCAATACCACCACTAATACCACCACCACCACCACTACCACCACCAATACCACCACCAATACCACCACCACCAATGCCACCACCAATACCACCACCAATAACACCACCAATACCACCAATACCACTATCATCACCAATACCACCACCACCACCAATACCACCACCAATACCACCAATACCACCACCTCCACCACCACCAATACCACCACCACCAATACCACCACCACCAATACCACCATCACCAACACCACTGCCAATACAACCAACAATACCACCAATACCACCACCACCACCAATTCCACCAAAACCAATATCACCACCAATACCACCACTAATACCAATACCACCACTAATACAACCACCACCAATACCACCACCACCACCAATACCACCAACACTAATACCACCACCACCAATACCAACCCCACTATCACTACCACCACCAATACCACCACCACCAATACCACCACCACCACCACCAATACCACCACCAATACCACCACCACTCATACCACCACCACCAATACCGCTTCCACTGCCACCATCAATACCAACACCACAAACAATACCACCTCCAATACCACCAATACCACCACCACCATCATCAATAACAACACCTCAACCACCACCAATACCACCACCAATACCACTACCACCAATACCAACACCACCAACAACAAGACCAATACCACTGCCACCAATACCACCACCAATACCACCACCAACACCAATACCACCACCCCCAATACCACTACAACCAATACCACCACTACCGACAATACCACCACCAATACCACCACCACTGCCAATACCACCACTACCACCAATACCACCACTACCACCAATACCACCTGCACCAATACCATCACCACCAATACCAATACCACCACCACCACCAACACCACCACCATCAACACTACCAATAATACCACCACCAATACCACTACCACCACCACCACCAATACCACCACCTCCAATACCACCACCACCACCAATACCACCACCAATACCACCACCTCCAATACCACCACCACCACCAATACCACCAATACCACCAATACCACCAACACCAATACCACCACCAATACCACTACCACAATCAATACCACCACCACCAATACCACCACCAATACCACCACCAACAATATCACCACCATCAATACCGCCAATACCTTTACCACCGCTACCACCAATACCAACACCACAACCAATACCACCAATACCACCACCACCAATACCACCACCAATACCACCACCACCATCATCAATACCAACACCTCCACCACCACCAATACCACCACCAATACCACCACCACCAATACCACCACCACCAACAACAACACCAATACCACCACCACCAATACCACTACAAATACCACCACCAATACCACCACTACCGCCAATACCACCACTAATACCACCACCACCAATACCACCACCACCAATACCACCACCAATACCATCACCACCAATACCACCACCACCAACACCACCACCACCAATACCACCACCAATACCACTACTACCACCACCACCAATACCACCACCAATACCACCACCACCAATACCACCACCACCAATACCACTACCACCAATACCACCACCAATACCACCTCCACCACCAATGCCACTACCACCAATACCACCACCAATACCACCACCACCATCAATACCACCACTGCCATCAAAACCACCACCACCATCAATACCACCACTTCCACCAATAACACCACCAATACCACCACCACCAATACCACAACCACCACCACCAATACCACCATCACCAATACCACCAACAATGCCGCCACCACCAATACCACCATCACCATTACCACCACCATTACCACCACTACCAAAACCACCACCATCACTAATAGCACCACCACCAACACCACCAATAATACCAACAATACCACCACCACCGATACCAATCCCACCATCACCAATACCAATTTCACCACAATACCAATACCACCAATACCACCACCAATACAACCACTCACCAATACAACCACTACCACCACCACCACCACCACTACCACCACCAAAACCAATATCACCACCAATACCACCAATATCACCACCAATACCAACACCACCAATATCACCACTAATACCACAACCAATACCACCACCCCCACCTCCAATACCACCACCAATACCACCACCAATACCACCACCACCACCACCAATACTACCACCACCAAACAACCATCACCAATACCACCACCAATACCACCAACACCACCACCAATACCACCACCAATACCTCCACTAATACCACCACCACCAATACCACCACCAATATCACCACCACCAATACCACCACCACTAATACCACCACCGCCACCACTACCACCACCAATACCACCACCAATCCCAACACCACCAATATCAGCACCAATATCACCACCACCAAACAACCACCACCAATACCACCACCACCAATACCACCACCACCACCAATACCACCACCACCACCAATACCACCACCACCAATACCGATAACACCACCACCAATACCACCACCAATACCACCAACACTACCACCAACACTACCACCAATACCACTACCACCAATATCACCACCAATATTGTAGGAGAGTAGGATCTGCTTCTTATAGTTACCCCAACTTTTTGCAGATGTTTCACTGTTTTCGACTTAGTCTGACTGGGATCCTGCTAATCAGGACCTCAGTCTATCTGCTTTCTCCTCTAAATTGATTGCATGTACTTTAGGTACACTCCAGATTGGTTTCTGGGGTACCCTTATAAGTCCCTAGTATATGGTATACTATGTACCCAGGGCATAGGTACCCCAGAGGCCTCCCAGGGGCTGCAGCATGTATTATGCCACCCCTGAGAGGCCATTCAAAATGACACAGCAGGTCTGCTACTGCAGCCTGTGTAAGGTGGTGCATGCAACCCTTGCTTAGATATAGGTTCACTATATCTATCCTGATCACTGCACATATAAGCCTATCAGTCACCCCTGTGGCAGGCCTTATCAATCCTGAAGGCAGGGTGCTGGGTTTTATGTGAGAGGGTGCCCCTGCATGAGCAGAGCCCCTCTGGAGCCTTCGGAACCACTATTCCGGGGTTGTCTGTGATGCAGCCAACCATATACTCTTAAGTGCATTATAACCTCGCGGTAAATGCTAACTTTAAAATGGCTGCAAGGAATTATGTTGTGTTTGGTGTCAAACACCTTGGAATCATACCTCCACACCAGTACCTGGTGTGGGAGGTATGATTCCTCCCTCTAGAGGAGAAATATGACAGCACCGGTACACCCGGTACCAGCTTCACAGAGCCCTGGCATCACAAAATGGATGCTGCCAGCCACAGACACGAGTCTGCCCTCCTGCTGCTGGACGAAACTCCGGCAGGGGAAGGCTTGACAATAGGTTTCCTGTCACAGGGAGGTGTGACCACCTCCCAGACAGGCTTTAGTGTATTGGGGCTGGGTGGGAGCACTCTCAGAGTGCTTTGATGTCTGCACTGGGGGCACATTTGGTATCCCTGTGCATAGTCCAGCTCAAACCGGTTGCAGGGGTTATCAGCCCCTGCTCTGACGCAAAACTGGACAAAGGACATGGGTGTAGCCACCCCCTCTGTCCTGACCCTCCCATAGGTGGGTCCCCAGAGTTTGTCCCCCCCTTCCTTGGGTATAAAGTAGGAACCCTGACTACAGGACTTTAGATATTACCTGGACTAAACTCTGCTACAGAAACCAAGTAACCTTCGACGATCTACGCTTTGCTGGATGACTGAAGAATCTCCCTTGGAGTAAAGGAGTTACTCCCCTGCAACACAGGCACCTCAACGCATCTGACCAGTTTGCATCTATGCAGCTCCCGACGGACTCCGAAGATTTTGCAACACAGGAGGTGGGTGCCCAAGTTTCCCTGAGGCCGACTAGTGTTCTCAGCAAACCTGAGACCTGCAGCCCTCGTGGGGACCGGGCAACCCGAATCCCTGGACACCGTGCACATTTGCAGCAGCATATGCTTTTAGGTGATCCCTGAGGCTGTGCTTTGGGCTACTTGTATTCCAAGCCCCGAGCAGTGTTTCCACTGAAGATTATTGGCCTACACTCCACGAGTGTTCCGTGGGCTGGTATTGTGTGATTCCTCTCGAGGTCCCTTCGCGATCCCTGGTCCATTGACCTGTGGGTCCCTGAGAAGGCAACTTTAACTTTCAGTGGGCTTCCCTGGTTGCTCCAGACGTGCCCTGACTCTCTATTTCTTGGGGAGTCCCCAGGACCTTGCTGGTCCTCGCAGAAGCATCATAACTCTGACCCCTCAGCTCTCGACATCCTTTGTGGGACAGCTCGACTGCGGATCCTGGTCATTGTCGACGTCTCCTGGTCCCCGTGGCTGCAGAGTCAAGCTTCACCTCTTCGCACCTGAAGCACCCGACATCGGTGGGCATTCGATTGCTCCGATCCTGGTCACGTGAAGTGACCCAGACTTTGTCCCCTCTGCTTTCAGGTTCTTCACATCTCCAATCCAGGCTTGGATCACACCGGACACTTTTCTTCTCCACGGCAGCAGTACTTTCTCGCATCACGCCATTGAAAACGGCGAGGGTTTCCGACACCACTTGACCCCTATGCACCCGGCTCCTCTGGGATAGGTAACACGGGTACCTCGGTTCTCTCAAGGGTGCTGGCCTTAGAACCTTCTATGTTTAGCTGGGTTTGCTTGAAGTCCTCTCCTAAGTGTCCTTAAACTTTAAAATTCCAACCGCGACTTTGCCATAGAGTTGTACAGAGCTCGCGTCTGTGTTCCCACACTGCACCCGTCCTCCGTGGGTCCCCTGTGTCACTACCTTGGGTGGTTCCTTGGGGTCCCAGCGATTCTACGTGCTCTAGGCACTGTGTCTAGTCAAGTCGTGGTTGTTATACAACTTTCTTAATATATGGTTTGGTCTCCCCCTGGAGCCCACTGTGTATTGTGCTATTTACTGTCGTTCTAGTACTGTTATATTGTGTGCCTTGTTCTCTAATCTCATAAAGAGGTTAATAGAGAGTGTTTAGTAATAAATACATATATTTTATATATACCTTGTGTGGTTCTCCTTTCATTTGGTCATGCAAGAGGTTATATACTGGTAAAACAAGCTGCTTTACATTCCTTCAAGACTTAGCCTGAAGGCTGCTCTCCACAGCTACCACTAGGATAGCTTTCTATAAAGGTTGTCTTTAACCTAATCATAAATAAGGGTCGTTTGGACTGGTGCAAGGTGCCCACTTTAACTAGTGGACAGCATATACCAGGCCAACTTCTCACAAATATCACCACCACCAATACCACTACCATCAATACCACCACCTCCACCACCACCACCAATACCACTACCACCACCAATACCATCACCACCACCAATACCACCACCAATAACCCCACCACCAATACCACCAATATCACCACCAATACCACCACCACCAATACCACCACCAATATCAACACCACCAATAACACCACCAATACCACCACAACCACCAATATCACCACCACCAATACCACCACCACCAATACACCACCAATACCACCACCAATATCTCCACCAATACCACCACCACCACCAATAGCACCACCAATACCACCATCACCACCAATAACACTACCACCAATGCCACCACCAATACCACCACCAATACCACCAATACCACCACCACCATCAATACCACCACCACCATCAATACCTCCACCACCATCAATACCTCCACTTCCACCAATAACACCACCAATACCACCACCACCAATACCACAACCACCACCACCAATACCCCCACCACAGACACCACCATCAACAATGCAACCACCACCAATACCACCATCACCAATACCACCACCACCAATACCACTAACACCACCAATACCACCACCACCAATGGCACCGCCACCAATACCAACACCACCAATAATACCAACAATACCACCACCACCGAAACCAATCCCACCACCACCAATAAAAATACCACCACAATACCAATACCACCACCAATACCACCACCCACCAATACCACCACTACCACCACCACCACTACCACCACCACCACCAATACCACCACCACCACCAATACCACAACCACCACCAATACCACCACCACCAATACCACCACCAATACGACTACCAATACCACCACCAATACCACCACCACCAATACCACCACCAATACCACCACCAATACCACCAATAATACACCACCGCCTCCAATACCACCAGAAATACCACCACACATATCACCACCACCACCACCAATACCACCACCAATACCACCACCACCAATACCTCCACCAATGCCACCACCACCACCAATACCACCACCAATAACACCACCAACACCACCAATACCACCAACACCAATACCACTACCATCACCAATACCACCACCACCACCAATACCACCACCAATACCACCACCACCACCAATACCACCACCTCCACCACCAAAATCACCACCAATACCACCACCACCAATACCACCAGCACCAACACCACCGCCAATACAACCAACAATACCACCAATACCACCACCACCACCAATACCACCACCTCCACCACCACCAAAATCACCACCAATACCACCACCACCAATACCACCACCACCAATACCACCAGCACCAACACCACCGCCAATACAACCAACAATACCACCAATACCACCAACACCACCAATACCACCACTAATACCACCACCACCAATCCCACCACCAATCCCACCACCACCAATACCACCACCAATACCACCACCACCAATACCACCACCACCAAACAACCACCACCAATACCACCACCACCAAAACCCCCACCACCAATAACACCACCACAACCAATACCACCACCACCAATTCTGATAACACCACCAACAATACCACCACCAATACCACCAACACCACCACCAATACCATCACCATTACCACCACTAATACCACCACCACCACCAATACCACCTCCACCAATATCACCACCAAAATCACCACCACCAATACCACCACTGCCACCACCACCACCAATACCCCAACCACCAATACCACCAATACCATCAACACCAATACCACTACCATCACCAACACCACCACCACCACCAATACCACCACCAATATCACCACCACCATCAATACCACGACCTCCACCACCACTAATATCACCACATATATCACCACCAATACCACCACCATCAATACCACCACCACCAACAATACCACCAGCACCAACACCACCACCAATACAACCAACAATACCACCAATACCACCACCACCACCACCAATACCACTAAAACCAATATCACCACCAATACCACCACTAACACCAACACCACCAATACCACCACCAATACCACTACTAATACCACCACCACCAATACCACTACTAATACCACCACCAATACCACCACCAATAGCACCACCAATACCAGCACCACCAATACTACCACCACCAAACATCCACCACAAATACCACCACCACCACCACCAATACCACTTCCACAAACAACACCACCACCACCAATACTGATAATACCACCACCAATACCACCACCAATACCACCAACAGCACCACCAATACCATCACCAATAGCACCACTAATACCACCACCACCACCAATACCACCACCAATACCACCACCACCAATATCACCACCACTAATACCACCACCACCAATACCACCACTGCCACCACCACCAATACCCCAACCAGCAATACCACCAGCACCACCAATACCACCACCACCACCACCACCAATTCCACCACCACCAATACCACCACCACCAATACCACCACCACCACCAATAGCACCACCACCAATACCACCACCAATACCACTTCCACCACCAATACCACCACCGCCATCATTACCACCACCACCACCAATACCACTACCACCACCAATACCACCACCAACACCACCACCAATTCCCCCACCACCAATACCACCACCACCAATACCACCACCAATATCTACACCACCAATAATAACACCACAGCCACCAATACCACCACCACCAATGCCACTACCACCAATCCAAAATAATCACCAACAATACCAATACCACCACCAATACCACCATCACCAATACCACCACCACCAATACCACCACCAATACCACCACTAATACCACCACCAATACCACAAACACCACCAATACCACCACCAATACCACCACCACCACTAATATCACCACCACCACCAATATCACCACCAATACCACCACCATTACCACCACCAATACCACTACCACCACCAATACCACCACCAACACCACCACCAATACCACCACCAATTCCCCACCACCAATACCACCACCACCAATACCACCACCAATATCAACACCACCAATAATAACACCACAGCCACCAATACCACCACCAATACCACCACCACCAATGCCACTACCACCAATCCAAAATAATCACCAACAATACCAATACCACCACCAATACCACCATCACCAATACCACCACCACCAATACCACCACCAATACCACCACCACCAATACCACCACTAATACCACCACCACCACCAATACCACAAACACCACCAATACAACCACCAATACCACCACCACCACCAATATCACCACCAATATCACCACCACCAATACCAATACCACCACCACCAATACCACCACCACTACCACCACCAATACCACCACCACCAATACCACCACCACCACCAATACCTCCACCACCGCCATCACCAATACCAATACCACAACCAATACCACCTCCAATACCACCACCACCAATACCACCACCAGCATCATCAATACCAACACATCCACCACCTCCAATACCACCGACAATACCACCACCACCAATACCACCAACACCAATACCACCACCACCGCCAATACCACCACCACCACCAATACCACCACCACCAATACCATTGCCACCAATACCACCAACACCAACACCACCACCATCAACACTACCAATACCACCACCAATACCACCACCACCAATACCACAAATACTACTACCACCAAAGAACCACCACCAATACCACCACCACCAATTCCACCACCACCACCAATACCACCACCACCAATACTGATAACACCACAATCAATACCACCACCAATACCATCTATATCACCACCAATACCATCACCAATACCTCCACTAATACCACCACCACCATCAATATCACCACCACCAATTCCACCACCACCAATATCACCTCCGCTACCACCACCACCACCACCAATACCCCAACCACAAATACCACCACCAACACTACCAATACCACCACCAATACCAGCACCACCAATACCAGCACCACCAATACCAGCACCACCAATACCACCATCAATACCACTACCACCACCAATACCACCACCACCAATAGCACCGCCACCAATACCAACACCACCAATAATACCAACAATACCACCACCACCGAAACCAATCCACCACCACCAATAAAAATACCACCACAATACCAATACCACCACCAATACCACCACCCACCAATACCACCACTACCACCACCACCACCACCACCAATACCACCACCACCACCAATACCACAACCACCACCAATACCACCACCACCAATACCACCACCAATACGACTACCAATACCACCACCAATACCACCACCACCAATACCACCACCAATACCACCACCAATACCACCAATAATACACCACCGCCTCCAATACCACCAGAAATACCACCACACATATCACCACCACCAATACCACCACCAATACCACCACCACCAATACCTCCACCAATGCCACCACCACCACCAATACCACCACCAATAACACCACCAACACCACCAATACCACCAACACCAATACCACTACCATCACCAATACCACCACCACCACCACCAATACCACCACCAATACCACCACCTCCACCACCAAAATCACCACCAATACCACCACCACCAATACCACCAGCACCAACACCACCGCCAATACAACCAACAATACCACCAATACCACCACCACCACCAATACCACCACCTCCACCACCACCAAAATCACCACCAATACCACCACCACCAATACCACCACCACCAATACCACCAGCACCAACACCACCGCCAAAACAACCAACAAAACCACCAATACCACCAACACCACCAATACCACCACTAATACCACCACCACCAATCCCACCACCAATCCCACCACCACCAATACCACCACCAATACCACCACCACCAATACCACCACCACCAAACAACCACCACCAATACCACCACCAAAACCCCCACCACCAATAACACCACCACAACCAATACCACCACCACCAATTCTGATAACACCACCAACAATACCACCACCAATACCACCAACACCACCACCAATACCATCACCATTACCACCACTAATACCACCACCACCACCAATACCACCTCCACCAATATCACCTCCAAAATCACCACCACCAATACCACCACTGCCACCACCACCACCAATACCCCAACCACCAATACCACCAATACCATCAACACCAATACCACTACCATCACCAACACCACCACCACCACCAATACCACCACCAATATCACCACCACCATCAATACCACGACCTCCACCACCACTAATATCACCACATATATCACCACCAATACCACCACCATCAATACCACCACCAACAATACCACCAGCACCAACACCACCACCAATACAACCAACAATATCACCAATACCACCACCACCACCAATACCACTAAAACCAATATCACCACCAATACCACCACTAACACCAACACCACCAATACCACCACCAATACCACTACTAATACCACCACCACCAATACCACTACTAATACCACCACCAATACCACCACCAATAGCACCACCAATACCAGCACCACCAATACCACCAATACTACCACCACCAAACATCCACCACAAATACCACCACCACCACCACCAATACCACTTCCACAAACAACACCACCACCACCAATACTGATTATACCACCACCAATACCACCACCAATACCACCAACAGCACCACCAATACCATCACCAATAGCACCACTAATACCACCACCAATACCACCACCAATACCACCACCACCAATATCACCACCACTAATACCACCACCACCAATACCACCACTGCCACCACCACCAATACCCCAACCAGCAATACCACCAGAACCACCAATACCACCACCACCACCACCAATTCCACCACCACCAATACCACCACCACCAATACCACCACCACCACCAATACCACCACCACCAATACCACCACCAATACCACTTCCACCACCAATACCACCACCGCCATCATTACCACCACCACCACCAATACCACTACCACCACCAATACCACCACCAACACCACTACCAATACCACCACCAATTCCCCCACCACCAATACCACCACCACCAATACCACCACCAATATCAACACCACCAATAATAACACCACAGCCACCAATACCACCACCACCAATGCCACTACCACCAATCCAAAATAATCACCAACAATACCAATACCACCACCAATACCACCATCACCAATACCACCACCACCAATACCACCACCAATACCACCACTAATACCACCACCAATACCACAAACACCACCAATACCACCACCAATACCACCACCACCACTAATATCACCACCACCACCAATATCACCACCAATACCACCACCGCCATCATTACCACCACCACCACCAATACCAATACCACCGCCAATACCACCACCAACACCACCACCAATACCACCACCAATTCCCCCACCACCAATACCACCACCACCAATACCACCACCAATATCAACACCACCAATAATAACACCACAGCCACCAATACCACCACCAATACCACCACCACCAATGCCACTACCACCAATCCAAAATAATCACCAACAATACCAATACCACCACCAATACCACCATCACCAATACCACCACCACCAATACCACCACCAATACCACCACCACCAATACCACCACTAATACCACCACCACCACCAATACCACAAACACCACCAATACAACCACCAATACCACCACCACCACCAATATCACCACCAATATCACCACCACCAATACCAATACCACCACCACCAATACCACCACCACTACCACCACCAATACCACCACCACCACCAATACCTCCACCACCGCCATCACCAATACCAATACCACAACCAATACCACCTCCAATACCACCACCACCAATACCACCACCAGCATCATCAATACCAACACATCCACCACCTCCAATACCACCGACAATACCACCACCACCAATACCACCACCACCAACACCAATACCACCACCACCGCCAATACCACCACCACCACCAATACCACCACCACCAATACCATTGCCACCAATACCACCAACACCAACACCACCACCATCAACACTACCAATACCACCACCAATACCACTACCACCACCACCAATACCACCAATACTACTACCACCAAAGAACCACCACCAATACCACCACCACCAATTCCACCACCACCACCAATACCACCACCACCACCAATACCACCACCACCAATACTGATAACACCACCATCAATACCACCACCAATACCATCTATACCACCACCAATACCATCACCAATACCTCCACTAATACCACCACCACCATCAATATCACCACCACCAATTCCACCACCACCAATATCACCTCCGCTACCACCACCACCACCACCAATACCCCAACCACAAATACCACCACCAACACCACCAATACCACCACCAATACCAGCACCACCAATACCAGCACCACCAATACCAGCACCACCAATACCACCATCAATACCACTACCACCAGCAATACCACCACCTCCACCACCAACACCAATACCACTACCACCACCAATACCACCACCAACACCACCACCAATACCACCACCACCAATACCCCCACCACCAATACCACCAATACCACCACCAATACCACCACCACCAATACCAACACCAATATCAACACCACCAATACAACCACCAATACCACCACAACCACCAATCCCACCACCACCAATACCACCACCACCAATCCAATATCACCACCACCAATTCCGATAACACCACCAACAATACCACCACCAATACCACCAACACCACCACCAATACCATCACCATTACCACCACTAATACCACCACCACCACCAATACCACCTCCACCAATATCACCACCAAAATCACCACCACCAATACCACCACTGCCACCACCACCACCAATACCCCAACCACCAATACCACCAATACCATCAACACCAATACCACTACCATCACCAACACCACCACCACCACCAATACCACCACCAATATCACCACCACCATCAATACCACGACCTCCACCACCACTAATATCACCACATATATCACCACCAATACCACCACCATCAATACCACCACCACCAACAATACCACCAGCACCAACACCACCACCAATACAACCAACAATACCACCAATACCACCACCACCACCAATACCACTAAAACCAATATCACCACCAATACCACCACTAACACCAACACCACCAATACCACCACCAATACCACTACTAATACCACCACCACCAATACCACTACTAATACCACCACCACCACCAATACCACCACCAATAGCACCACCAATACCAGCACCACCAATACCACCAATACTACCACCGCCAAACATCCACCACAAATACCACCACCACCACCACCAATACCACTTCCACAAACAACACCACCACCACCAATACTGATAATACCACCACCAATACCACCACCAATACCACCAACAGCACCACCAATACCATCACCAATAGCACCACTAATACCACCACCACCACCAATACCACCACCAATATCACCACCACCAATATCACCACCACTAATACCACCACCACCAATACCACCACTGCCACCACTACCAATACCCCAACCAGCAATACCACCAGCACCACCAATACCACCACCACCAATTCCACCACCACCAATACCACCACCACCAATACCACCACCACCACCAATACCACCACCACCAATACCACCACCAATACCACTTCCACCACCAATACCACCACCGCCATCATTACCACCACCACCACCAATACCACTATCACCACCAATACCACCACCAACACCACCACCAATACCACCACCAATTCCCCCACCACCAATACCACCACCACCAATACCACCACCAATATCAACACCACCAATAATAACACCACAGCCACCAATACCACCACCACCAATGCCACTACCACCAATCCAAAATAATCACCAACAATACCAATACCACCATCACCAATACCACCACCACCAATACCACCACCAATACCACCACTAATACCACCACAAACACCACCAATACCACCACCAATACCACCACAACCACTAATATCACCACCACCACCAATATCACCACCAATACCACCACCGCCATCATTACCACCACCAATACCACTACCACCACCAATACCACCACCAACACCACCACCAATACCACCACCAATTCCCCCACCACCAATACCACCACCACCAATACCACCACCTATATCAACACCACCAATAATAACACCACAGCCACCAATACCACCACCAATACCACCACCACCAATGCCACTACCACCAATTCAAAATAATCACCAACAATACCAATACCACCACCAATACCACCATCACCAATACCACCACCACCAATACCACCACCAATACCACCACCACCAATACCACCACTAATACCACCACCACCACCAATACCACAAACACCACCAATACAACCACCAATACCACCACCACCACCAATATCACCACCAATATCACCACCACCAATACCAATACCACCACCACCACCAATACCACCACCACTACCACCACCAATACCACCACCACCAATACCACCACCACCACCACCAATACCTCCACCACCGCCATCACCAATACCAATACCACAACCAATACCACCTCCAATACCACCACCACCAATACCACCACCAGCATCATCAATACCAACAAATCCACCACCTCCAATACCACCGACAATACCACCACCACCAATACCACCACCACCAACACCAATACCACCACCACCGCCAATACCACCACCACCACCAATACCACCACCACCAATACCATTGCCACCAATACCACCAACACCACCACCACCATCAACACTACCAATACCACCACCAATACCACTACCACCACCACCAATACCACCAATACTACTACCACCAAAGAACCACCACCAATACCACCACCACCAATTCCACCACCACCACCAATACCACCACCACCAATACTGATGACACCACCATCAATACCACCACCAATACCATCTATACCACCACCAATACCATCACCAATACCTCCACTAATACCACCACCACCACCAATATCACCTCCGCTACCACCACCACCACCACCAATACCCCAACCACAAATACCACCACCAACACCACCAATACCACCACCAATACCAGCACCACCAATACCAGCACCACCAATACCAGCACCACCAATACCAGCACCACCAATACCACCATCAATACCACTACCACCAGCAATACCACCACCTCCACCACCAACACCAATACCACTACCACCACCAATACCACCACCAACACCACCACCAATACCACCACCACCAATACCCCCACCACCAATACCACCAATACCACCACCAATACCACCACCACCAATACCAACACCAATATCAACACCACCAATACAACCACCAATACCACCACAACCACCAATCCCAACACCACCAATACCACCACCACCAATCCAATATCACCACCACCAAAACCAATACCACCAGCAATACCACCAGCAATACCACCAATACCACCACCAATACCACCACCACCAAAACCACTACCACCAATACCACCACCACCATCACCATCAATACCACCACCATCAATACCACCACCTCCACTTCCACCAATAACACCACCAATACCACCACCGCCAGTACCACAACCACCACCACCAATACCCCCACCACAGACACCACGACCAATACCACCACCACTAATACCACCAACAAGGCCGCCACCACCAATACCACCACTACCAATACCACCACCACCAATAAAACCACCACCAATAGCACCACCACCAATACCAACACCACCAATAATACCAACAATACTACCACCACTGATACCAATCCCACCACCACCAATGCCAATACCACCACAATACCAATACCACCAATACCACCACCAATACCACAACTACCACCGCCACCAATACACCCACCACCACCAATACCACCACCAATACCACCACCACCAATACCACCACCAATACCACCAGCACCAATACCTCCACTAATGCCACCACCACCACCAATACCACCACCAATTTCAATACCACCACCTCCACCACCACCAATACCACCACCACCAACAATACCACCAGCACTAACACCACCACCAATACAACCAACAATACCACCAATACCCCCACCACCACCAATACCACCAAAACCAATACACCACCAATACCACCACCACCAATACTACCATTACCACTACCAATACCACCACTACCACCACCACCACCACCACTACCACCACCACCACCACCAATACCACCACCACCACCAATACCACCACCAATACCACCACCAAAACCACCAACACCAATACCACCACCAATACCAATACCACCACCAATACGACTACCAATACCACCACCAATACCACCACCAATACCACCACTAATACCACCACCACCAATACCACCACCAATACTACCAGAAATACCACCACCACCACCAATACCTCCACCACCACTACAACCACCAATACTACCACCAATACCACCACCACCAATACCTCTACCAATGCCACCACCAATACCACCACCAATACCACCACCACCAATACCACCACCACCAATAACACCACCAATACCACCACCACCAATACCACTACCATCACCAACACCACCACCACCACCAATACCACCACCACCATCAATACCACCACCAATAACTCCACCAACACCAATACCACCACCACCAACAATACCACCAGCACCAACACCACCACCAATACAACCACCAATACCACCACCACCACTAATACCACCAAAACCAATACCACTACCAATACCACCACCAATACCACCACCAATACGACCACTAATACCACCACCAATACCACCACTAATACCACCACCACCAATACCACCTCCAATACCACCACCCCCACCAAAACCACCAATACTACCACCATCAATCTACCACCACCAATACCACCACCACCAATTCCACCACCACAAATACCACCACCACCACCAATACTGATAACACCACCAATAATACCACCACTAATACCACCACCAATACCATCCCCTATACCACAACTAATACCATCACCACCACCACCAATACCACCACCATTACCACCAATACCACCAATATCACCACCACCAATACCACCTCCACCATTACCACCACCAGCAATACCCCCAACCACCAATACCACCAGCACCACCAATACCACCAACACCACCAATACTACCACCAGCAATACCACCACCAATACTACCACCACCACCAATACCACCAACACCAATACCACCACCAATACCACCACCAATACCACCACTAATATCACCACCACCACCAATACCACCACCAATACCACCAGAAGCACCACTACCACCACCACCAATACTACCACCAATACCACCACCACCAATAACACCACCAACACCACCAATACCACCAATACCACCACCACCAATACCACTACCATCACCACTACCACCACCACCACCAATACCACCACCAACACCACCAATACCACCACCACCATCAATGCCACCACCACCACCAATATCCACCAATACGACCACCACCAATACCACCACCACCAACAATACCACCAGCACCAACACCAGCACCAATACAACCACCAATACCACCAATACCACCACTAATACCACCACCACCAATACCTCCACCACCAATACCACCACCACCACCAATACCACCACCAATACCAACACTAATACCACCACCAATACCACCAATACCATCCCCAATATCACCACCAATATCACCACCACCAATACCACCACCACCAATATCCTCTCCACTAATACCACCACCACCAATACCCCAACCACCAATACCACCAGCACCACCAATACCACCACCGCCAACACCACCAATACCACCACCACCAATACCACCACCAATACCACCACCACCACCAATACCACCAACACCATCAATACCACCACCTCCACCACCACCACAAATACCACTACCACCATCAATACCACCACCAACAATACCACCACCACGAATACCACTGCCAATACCCCCACCACCAATACCACCAATACCACCACCACCAATACCGCCACCAATACCACCACAACCCCCAATACCACCACCAATACCACCACCACCAATACCACCACCACCAATCCAATATCACCACCACCAATATCAATACCACCACCAATACCACCACCACCAATACCACCACCAATACTGCCAATACCACCACCACCAATACCACCACCACCAATACCACCACCACCAAAACCATTGCCACCAATACCACCACCATCAACACTACCAATACCACCACCAATACCACCACCACCAACACCACCACAAATACCGCCACCAATACCACCACCACCACCAATACCACCACCAATACCACCAAACCACCACCACCAATACCCCCACCACCAATACCACCAATACCACCATCACTATGACCAATACCACCACCACCAATAATACCACCACCACCACCACTAATACCACCACCAATACCACCACCAATACCACCACCACCAATACCACCACCAACAATACCACCACCAATAATACCACCACCAATACCACTACCACCAATGCCATCACCAATTCCACCACTAATACCACCATCACCACCAATACCACCACCACCACCAATATCACCACCACCAATACCAACACCAATACCACCACCGCCACCACTACCACCACCAATACCACCACCACCAATGCCACCACTAATACCACCATCACCACCAGTAAGAACGCCACCAATACCACAACCACCAATACCACCACCAATACCACCACCACCAATACCACCACCAATACCACCACCAATACCACCACCACCAATACCAGTACCACCACCACCAATACCAATACCAACCCCACCAATACCAGTACCACCACCACCAATACCACCACTAATACCAATACTACCACCACCAATACCACCACCACCAATACCAATACCGCCACCACCAATACCATCACCACCACCAATACCAATACTACCACCACCAATACCACCACCACCAATACCAATACCGCCACCACCAATACCACCACCACCACCAATACCACCAATGCCACCACCACCAATACCACCACCACCAATACCACTGATACCACCACCAATACCACCACCACCAATACCAATACCACCACCACCAATACCACCACCTCAGCGCCTCTCACTTACTGGTAATAGCAGGGGCACTGTACGAGGCCGGATCTGCAGCTGGGACCATCCCTCCATGCCTGCCATAAAGCACAGCCCACCCTGCACCTTGAGGTGAAGACAGGGCCCTACTACAGCTGGAGTGTTTTTTATTAGGCCAAAGATAGCAATGACATTACGCAATGCCACAGTGCACACTCAAATCACGGAGAGGGAAGTAAAAAGCCCCCCTCCTGCTCTTCCTCTTGAGTTGTGACAGTGTAATCACAGGGCGAAAGTAGTTGGAGTGCTTTGTTAGTGTTTATAGCTCGGATCATATGTAACTCTCACTTCACACTTTGTGTGTGTGTAATTTACAACACCTACACATCTTCTTCACTGCACAATTTATCATTACTTTGAAGACGTCGCAGGCTGGTCTCTTCTTCTGATATTTACGATCTAACAAGCGGTCGAGAAGGGCCTTTATTGCAATGCAATAGGTCTCGCATTTGCGAGAGTTTAAGCTATTAGTATTGTAAATGACAATGCCTTTTATTTATGTTTTAAAACCCAAAACATAAATAAAAGGCATTGTCCTTTACAATGCCAATAGCTAAACTCATGTGAATGCTAGACCTATTGCATTGCAAAGGCTTGTTTTCTTGCCCTTCACTTGACAGATCACTCCAAAACCTTTTAGATAGGAGTTGAGGTGGATAAACCTTCTTTCTGGGAAGGTTTTGGGAAGATTCATCAAACTGGACTAAATTTATTAGCAAACCAAAAAAAAGTTATTTCTATGGAAAAGCAGACCTAACTATAATTCCATAGTGGTGATCGCCACGATATGTATATGTGTGTGTGTGTATATATATATATTTATATATCACACAGTAGTTCTAGCTAGGTCAGAGTTTCACCCATAGCCAGAGCATTTTTTGTTTTGTTAATACCTCTGTGCCGTTTGATGAATCTGAACCAAAAAACTGGAAAGTTTCATGTCAATTTGTCAAGCATGGGCTAAGAAAAAAGGGGGGGGCAAAATGTTAATTTCCCATGTTAATTACCGTAGGACATGTTGCTCTCTGACAAAGAAAAAATGGCTGAACGGAACGACACAAAATTTGGAGGAAAAGTTAGAACCTTACTCAAAAATACACTTTTTGTTACTTGGTGTAAACACTGTCTGGCATTTTTTAGACTTTTGCATATAATGAGGGGGTGGTCCGGAAGGGGTTAAAAGTTTAAGCAACCCTCAAATCACCATCATTCCCCCTTACCTATACCCACCCCTGAGTCCTCAAGTCACCCCCACTTCCCTACACCTCTACCCACCTAGGAACCCTCAAGTCACCTTCCCTTAACCTTTGCTCACCTGAGCCCTCAAGTCACCCTGACTTCAATCAATCAATCAATCACAGAATTTGTAAAGCGCGCTACTTACCCGCGAGGGTCTCAAGGCGCTGGGGAGAAAAAAGGGGGGGTGCTGCTACTGGTCGAACTTCCCTTTACTTCTAACCACCATCGAACCCTCAAGTCACGCTTGCCTGTCTTTACCTCTCACCTCTACCCACCCCTAAAATCAGTTTTTATAATAACATAAAAAGTATGCTATTTAAAAAATAATTCTTACCTACTTGCTAAGTTACAGTGTGATAAGGACACAAATACTTATCTACTGTGGTAAAGGTCCTGCTTGGTAAAGGCTGCAAGGTAAAGGCTGTTTCCCCTCAGGCCAGACACAAATGCTATGCCCTTTAGAATGTTTGGATAGCACCTTCCCCTCTTCGACAGTTTGCCTCCTTCCCCCTACATCCCATACTTTATATCTTGCCTGAGCTCATGTGCAGTCGCTTGCAAGACATTTTGTTTACTAATGAGGCTTAGAGCCCACCCATTCCTTACCATTGGTTGGCTACATCGTCAGTCTCATTTCTATGCTTCTCTTTGGTCAGCAAATTCCGGCTTCACTTTATGTTTGTGTGTTTGTCCCTACCCTGGAGCATGTCCCAAGTACTGTTTCCCTTGACCAGTGTCCTTCCACTACTTGCTGCTTTCAGAGGTACTTTTTTCTGTATACTTGCACCCCCTTGTTCCTTCTCCGCTCCTGCATTGTTGCTATCCCAGTCTGCCTCTCCCCCGTTGTTGCTTGTTCGTTTCCCCTTCCATTTTCGTTGCTTGTCCCCTCCTGTATCACCAAAAAAAAAAAAGGGCCCAAAATTCATGCCGACGGGTGTCAAGGTGCTATAAACATGCAAACAGCACTGCATGATCTGCATGGCATTTCTTCATATGGGTCCAAAAGAGCAAACTTCTTCCTAGATGTAAGATAATTAAACATTTTTTTAGGAAGGGAGAGAACAATCCTATAATAAGAAAACAGATCCCTTCTCCTTGTGTTCAGCGCTGGTCACGTCCTAGCTCTTTTTTTCTAACTTTCCTTTTTGTGCTGCTGTACAACAGGGCTCAAAGAACTTGACAAAGCCAATAGCTCTTCCATAAGCGAGACCTTTTGCTTGCCAATGCTTGCTCCTGATTTTGATGCCATCCTGTGTGCTGAGGCGATTTGAAATACTTTTTAAAAACGAGCAAGTAGGTACTGTTGTCACTGGCATTTGGCACGAGCAGCAGGAGCTGGGGTGGCACCAGCCCCAGTGGACGCCCAGGAAATCCTTTGGGCCCTGGCTCTTCATTTTTACAATTAAGCACTGGCTGAGTGTCCAATAGCAAGGTAGAATGCTGCCTCAGCATAGTTTCTACGATGGTCGCTGGTCCTTTAAGTGTTTGCACATGTACAACATTAGCTCAGATGCTAATGCAGTGAAAAGTGTTAGCAGCACACGATATACCAGGTACGAGCACACTGCGAAAAGAAAAGGTTTTTACTGGGCACTCATACTATGCAGGGCTTGCAAACTTTTGGCATTTTTGTTACTTAAGGGACTTATTCCGTCCACTTCTGAAAAGCCAGATCGGTATTTTTCATCGAAGTTAACTCGTCTGTGCAGCCTACCACGAATTAGCTATAAAAATGTGCTCTCTGGAAGAGAACACCATGGTGGAATGGCACAAAAGGAGGGTTTTTGTTATATCAGCGTGAATAATTGTTATTGTATTAAAATAAATACCGTGCCATATTTTATCATATCCAGAAACAGCAGTTCGAATGAAAGGCGGTTATCTCCCAGTGTGACGTCATACTTGGGCACCAGATGTGCCCCCCTGCAAGAAAGCAAAAGTGTGCATGTGCGAAGAAACATCTGGCTCCAATAGCTGTTCCTCCACCCCAGGGTTTCTGACATATGCATACATACAGCAAAGCTGCATGTGGAGAAATGTTTAATGTATCTTCTCAGGGTCTCTGTAATTTCTGCGAAATTTTTAATGACTTCTTTCTACCGGGAAAGCAAAGCTTAATGTTTTCTGAAAATAAGTCATGGTTGATGTATGGTATATTGATTCAAATGTGATATTCAGAAAACTGAAAATGTGTAATAAGTTATCCAGATGGGACTTGTATCTTATCTGTTACATGTGTGTACTGTTGCTCTGACAACATGGGGCCTTGAGTGCTTCAAACTGGCAGGGTTTCTATATGTCTGAAGTCCTGTCTTCAATTATTCAACAGGACTTCAACACGGCTTCCTTCTTTAGATATTTTACTTCACTTCATTTTATTTTTTCGTGACATAACACTGCGGCGTGTTTGGAGTGCCAATTCGACACATTCGATAATAACTGATAATATAGGTTTACCAGGTGGCACAGTGTCATCAAGGGCACCATATTCCTGGCCAAAATTCTACATCCTGTCCTTTGAAATGTAGAATGTTATTCCAGGCACTTTGCGCAACTGAAGTAAACCAGTACTGCAACTCCCAGAATGCATTGTGCTTTTAAAGGCATTTCCAGGACAGGGAAACCATCGACATGATGACACGGAGTATGCTGGTAACTGTAAGAGGAATTTAAAAAAATCAACGAGAACGCCACCTTTTACGTTTCTGCCATTTCTTCACAGACTTTTCTACCCCTCTTTGGACCTATCAGTGCTTAAGTCAGATTTCTCAAATTCATTCCTTCCACTTGAACACAAATTCTCATTTTCAACACTAAATACAACTAGTGTGAGCGGAACGAAATTGCAAATAATGTTTTATCAATGGAAATAAGTCTCAGTCAGAGGAAATTTAATGAAAGGCTGGTCCAGGAATGAGAGAACATCTTCAGGTCACATAACGCAGAATCCATGGCAACATGGATATATCTGAGGGAAAACCTGTCAGTCAAATCTATCTGCTTGTATGACGGTGTGACTCTGGATTTAGATCAGGGAAGTTCAATGACTGTATTTTACTTAGCTTTCACCATAATCCGTATAGAATACTTTTCACGTTACATCTGAACAAGGCAAAAGTTAAAACTCCTGCTTCTTAGATGAATGAAAAATGTTCCTAATTTCGGAGATGTAATCATCGCTCGAACTCAGCAACGCATCCTTATGTGAACTAAAGAATACTGGCAGCAAATGTCATGTCTACACCACGGCCTCACAAGACGAGGAAACTAGGGCGCACAACTGGCAGTGTTTTGTTGTTGTTCATGGCTTTCACTGGAAGCCATTGATGTGAGTACGGTTTTCAAACTACTTTATTCAGATCTCTGAGACAAGAGCAGTGAAAAGAGATCTTTGATTTTCACTGCTCTTAAATCAGAGCAATGCAGGGCACAAGTCCTAAAAAAAGAAGTGGGGGGACGCTCCAAGTTAGGTGGTGTCACCGGAAGTGACGTCACGACATGAAGTGACGTCACGAAATTTGCCGGTCTCCGTCTGAAATGCGTGAATACATACAAGATACAAGTAGAGGAATAATACTGCAATAAGTGGCAGTCACTCAAAACACAAGAACACACTATACACAGGACCCATTCCTCGGATTACACGGTTATTACAGACTCGGGCCGTAGGCACTACGGGCATCTGTCGGGGTCCCTGGAAGTGACATGCTCGGCGTGTTGACAGCGCAGCTCCTTGAAGCCTTGGCGCCTCGGCTGTGCTCTGAGAAAGGCTGGCAAGGGAGGGCGCGAGGTGGAAGGGGAGATTAGTCTGAGCCTCGGGTGCATTTGAAAGGCTATCATTCGCGCGCAGGTGCAGACTCGGCTACCGGCTCCATCTTTTGGGCAGGGGGACGGCGTCCACCCGGTAAAAACCCGGTAAAATAAGTGGGGGGATGCCGTCCACCCGCGTGGTACCCCGACTCGAGCCCTGGAGCAATGGGAAAGTGGCTCTGGAACAAGTGCTCTGGTAGTTGACTCTGATCCACTGACGTCACAGTAGATCTAGGAAGCTGAGGGAGGTGCTGGAATAGTGGTTGACCGAACGTGTCCGCGAAGACTGACCAGAGACAGCAGAATCTAGGGTGTCGCTCTTCAACCACCAACTGCTATCTTTTCTGTCAGTACTGTGCCGGCTCAGATTAAGAGTCGAGAGCGGGCTAAGGATCAGGAGGGAAATTGGAGGGGCAGAAAGTAGTGGGTGAGAATGGCGGGATGCATGGTATTTTATTTTGTAAGAAAGGGAGGTACTGTTGACGATGGTTGGATAGGGGCAGGATGATACTGTCGGAATATCATTTGACTGATTACTAGTGGTCACACCTAAGAGGACTGGGGCCAGCAGACATTGTTGGGAACTGTGGTGAAACATTGCAGTTAGGTCAACCTGGACTTGCAGAGTAGTTCCTGCATAGAAGCCAATTATAGTGAGTAGCAGGCTTCTTTCAATGTTCACAGAGCTGTTTATATCCTATTCATGAGGTCAAACGCCAAAAAACAGTTTTAGTAAGCCTCATGCAGACTCAGGGGCAGATTTATCAAGCAGTTGCATCGCCCTTGCCCCATGCACTGACCCAAGGGCAACGCAACTACTAAGTAAGATTTATCAAGCCACGAAAGGCTACCTAGCGTAGTCTTGCATGGCTTGATAAATCTAGAGAAGCGCAATGCAGTGCAAATCCTTGCGTTGTGATAATCTGCCCCCAAGGAGGCATTCCATGGGTGGAGAATGGGTGTTCCCACATATCCACCCATGGATTTTGGCACAGTCCCAGATTTACCATGTTAGAAATTGGGTGGTTGGTTAACTGGGGTGTAAGCCCTGGTCAAGCAGTCACCACAATCCGAGTCAGGGTAAGGAACAAGCATACCCTGAATTAACCTGTGCTCACCCTCTGGTAGCTTGGCTCAGAGCAGTCAGGCTTAACTTAAGAAGCAATGTGTAAAGTATTTGTGCAACAATTCAAAAAGTAAAACAGTGAAAATACCACACAAAAAAATTCCACACCAGGTTAGAATACTAAAGCTTCATTTTATAAATAAAACAAGACCCAAATGATAAAAATCCAATAAGTAGAATTGGAGTTATGAATTTTTAAAGAATAATCTGTAAAATAGCACTTAAAAGCATAAAGTGTCAATCGGGGAGATCTGGTCTCTCTGGACCAAATCCAAAAGTTTAGGCCGACTGCGATGGAGTGTGGGTCGGATACAGTCCCAGGTTAGTTCCGCTGACGTTTTACCTTCTCAAGTTTTGTGCCAAGAGTCCCGTTCTCAGAGGAGAAGTTTGCCATGATCAAGGAGAGCATCACAGGCGATAGTCGGCATGGGGCAAAGAGCAGGCTGGACAACGCGGACAGGCGGGCTGGAGACTTGCGGTGACGATCCAACTGGGATAAAGTGCTCAGAGTCCTAAAGGCAACAAAACAAGGTCATTAAAATTGGAGGAGGAAGGCAAAAAGTTTGGGGGTGACCTTTCAGAGAGGGACATTTCCCAGCATACCTTTACTGGTAGACCTGGGAAGGAACGCGTCAAAATGCTTTGCCTCAACAGGTACAGCATAACAAGGAAAAATATCTTTATTTTTCCTATTTTTTTCCTCTTTCTATGTGTGCTGCATTGAAATATCTTTATTTCTCCTCATTGTTTCCTGTTTCTATGTGTGCTGCATTTTGCAGCACACATAGAAAGAGGAAAATGCCTCTGAGGATTGTTTTTGTGCAGGAAGGTGTCCTTTCCGCCACAAAAACAGTCCTGCTTACAACGCAGGCACCCTTGCACCATGGTGCAAAAGTGTATGCATTGGCGCCAGGCAGCCAAAAGGGCGCCAGGGCAAGGAAAGGAAAAGAATGCACAGTATCATGCATTCCTGTCCTTTCACACAGCGCAGCACAGCAAGGTGACTTGCTGCTCTCTGCTGCGTGAAATAATGGTAAATATGCCCCTCATTGTCTTGCCAGTGGCAAATGTGTGTAAAGATAGAGAGTAGTACAATCATCAGGTAAACTGTACAAAATTCTGCAGTCATTTTCATATGAGCCGATGATATTCCTGATAGGGCCTAGTTTTTTATCCTTTTGGTTGTTGTTACTGTTAATATGATTGGTAAATTTCTAATGAGATCCTTGTAGAAGGCTTTGCTATCATGGCTTGGTACTGTGCAGCCTCATGCGTTTAAAGTTACGGGAGAATCTACTAGCTGCCTCCATGTGTTGTTTCTTTGAGACTAGGTCCAGTCTCACTGTCCCTCCAATCTCTCATAACTGATAAAGACATAAGGCATCACAGAAGTTGATTTGCAGTTACTTTTCATGGAAAACTTCATAAAAGCATGGTCACTTTTGATCCGCTTGAAGATTAAAGTTCTCAAAACCAAGCCATAAGTTCCTTCATTATATACACACAACAACAAGCTCTTTTTTAGATGGGAGTGTCATTGTTTGAGGTCTCAAACCGTTTCAGTGTAGAGATCAGATCTTAGTAATCTGTTGATTGTTGTGGTTTTCTGTCATATTAATGCCCACTGGCAAATATCAGGTCAGCATTGTCTCCTCTGAACCCATCTCCAGTTTTTCTGATCTTGGTTATCCAAGTCACCACTGGAGCTCACCGTTCCATTGTTAGTGGAACTGGCCAACTTTATCTTTGCTAATCTAAGATTCAAGAAAGCAATTAGACCATGAAAATTTGCATGTGAGATAGAAATTTTGAGTGTAGTTCCAAGTTCCTGGATTTGTTTGGGTTAACTTTTTCCATAAACTTTCTGCTGATATCTAAGCACCCTTAATTTATCGCTTTTTTACTTTTGATTTCTGATTTCCAAATGTTAAATATTCTTGCAGTTATCAGAGATCTATAAACCAAGTCCTTTAAAGATTTTTGTTTTACAGGAAATGTGTCCAAAAAAGTCAATGTCTCCATATTTTGAAGTATTCCTGGGATCCCAGGTAGGTGCCAGAAGATGATGCCTGTTATTCCATATAAATTCTACAGTCACATAGAATGACAAATTCCTAGTGGCAGGAGACAGTCAGAGACTTGGACAATTTTGGCAGCAGTACCAAGTACAAGACTTGACCACACATATACACACACATGCACCCAATGTCGCTTTTTAACAGCACTGCCAAATGGTATTGACGCATACAGAAAAATGTTTTAGCGGCACTTTCACAATGGAGAAGATAACAAACTCCAATATTTATTAGTGGCTACATTCACTTGGAGGAATCATGCCAACAATGTTCAATATTTCTCTGAAGACGCACGCCATAACTGAGAGAAGGGAAGGTTAAAGCAACCATTCAGTGGCGGCTCGCACAGGTATCGCTGCGGGGCGGTGCGGCGGGGCGGGGGCAGGGCTGGGTGGGGGGGTAGTGGAGTGTGACATACGACGGGAGCGTTTAGAGTAAATAAATAAATAAACAAAAGCACTTACTTTGCGCTCGCAGCATCGCCAACTCGGCGATGCTGCGAGCAAGTAAGTGCTATTGTTTATTTATTTATTTACTCGAAACTTTCCCGTCGTATGTCACACTCCACTATCCACCCACCCAGCCCCACCCCCACCTCACCGCCCGCAGCGATACCTGTGCGAGCCGCCACTGCAACCATTCAAGGCCTAAGTTCAGCACTGTTCATAATGGGACACTTTGCAAAATACCATTGCCAAATTCCAACAAGAAATAATACACACTATTACTACAGTGGAGTCACAGGCACAGCAACAATTTCAGAACTCCCCAACAGGAACCAATCACACGCGCCAACATTCTCTTGTAACAAGTTTGGTGTCTACTTTCTTGATAGATTGGTCAAGCTAAGTGGCAAACTTTGCTACTTTAATGGACATTGGCTGTGGAAAATACTCATTTCGAAGGGTGTTTCACAGTACCCTTCTCTATATGATTTTCACACGTATTTTTATACTCGTTTCGTTTCAAAAACTTTAATCGGTGTGTATAAAACAACCATAAAAGTACACATAGATAAAAAAGCTGATTACGTTACTCATGATTAATATAAGTTATAAAAAAAAAACAAGTCAATACCCGGTATACAACATAATACCAAAATTGATCATATTTAAAAACATTTAAAAGAGGTACAACCGCCATTTAAATTCCTGCATGGTCATCTCTATGTCAGTATAACAATACTTTTGCGTATATTAATTGCATTTATAATAAAAAGCACTACATTAAGACAGACCTTAGCATCATTTAATTCAGACATGTATTTTAAGGCGGCAATATGCGATCCAATACCTTGTGCAAGCAAAAGTGGTTTTAAATAATGGCTTCTAAAACTTGAATAAAAACCACAAAACAGTATAAAATGCATGGTGCTTTGCTTGCTCTGACCATCACATGGGCAAGGGGTCGAATCTAAAGGGCAAGTTTTCATATTGGGGAAGGCAACTAGGTGATGAGCAATTCCCAATCTAAGTCTAACTAGTACAAAACGATGCATGAGATTGGGATTATAAATTAAATAATCTTGGCAGCCCTCCGTTAAAGTAAATGTTAAATAAAACTTGACAGTTGATTTCCTTCTCTCGCAATCCAGCCGGACATCCCTTTTATGGGTCATGAAAGATTCTCTGATAGACAGTTTGGTGAGTGATGTTTTTTTTTGTCCTCATGTCACCACCGAATGGCACCAAATTGACTCGCCCTCGTATGTGCCCGGTATCGGCCCTGATTCAGTCAGATTTACTGGGTTATATGAAACATGCACGGCCCTCCCAGTTTTACTGAATTGAGAGGGGGTAATAATTGGACAACGAAGTCATTTGGGGGCAGATGTACGACCAAGGAATTTGTGACTCGCAAATTGCGTTGCAATAGCGACTCACAATTTGCGACTCGCAAATTGGTATGTATTACAGTGTTTGCGACACTGATTGCGATTCCCAATGGGGTCCCAAATTGCATGCCTCATGCATATTCATGAGGCACTCGCAACTTGTGACCCCATTGGGAATGGCTGGCCCTCCCAGGTATGGTGGCATGCTGGGCTCAGCAGACCTCCATGTCTGGGACTGCTTTTAAATAAAGCTTTTTTTTTTTTTAATGCAGCCCGTTTTCCTTAAAGGAAAACGGGATGCATTTAAAAAAGAAAAATGAAACGTTTTCGTTTCATTTTTTAAGGAGCAGGTAGTGGTACCTGGGACCACTGCCTGCCCTTAAAAATGAAACGAACGTTCGAGGTCGCTATTAGGAAGGGAACGCCCTTCCCAATAGCGAGTCGCAAATCCTATTTAGCGAGTCGCAAATAAATTGCGACTTGCTAAATAGGGTTTGTACATGGCCCTGTAGGTTTTTGCATGCACAAACGGGTTGCAAACCCGTTTGCGCATACAAAAATGGGTCGTACATCTGGCCCCTGATCTTTAACAATTCCCAGAACCTTCCCCTACTTCTATCCAGTTCCTTAAAAAAAACACAGATCTCTTCTATTCCTGCCACGAACAGGCCACTGCTTGAGTCCAGAGTTTACAAATTTCTCTCCTTGCTAGTAATATTAAATAAAAGATCAGATGGCAGCAATTTACCTGCAGATCATGTATAACTTTATCCAACAGAGTAAGTTACACAAAATGAGCAAGTTACTCAAAATGAGTAAGTAAGTGCCTTCTGTGAATACCAAAATGATAAGTGCCTTCTGTGAATACCAAAATGGTAGTAAGTTTAGGATTTTGTCTTAAGTTAGTTCTGTGAACCGGGCCCACAGTTCACAGAGGCCCCAATCTTCCTCAATTAAGACAATGGAAGCTGCCATATTCCCTGAGTTATGCAGAATTATTGTCATGTCTGCCTTTAAACGCAGATGTCACCAGGCCATATCTTCCTAGGAACTATTATAGTGTCAAGCTCTTCAATTAATGACATAGATACAGCAGCTAATGCGACATTCATCTGGGTCAAATCAAATGTCTACTTCTCATCATGTCATGGTTAAATAAGAATACATACAGACATATAACCAAAACAATGTCGTTTGAATTGACGTCCTTTTGCTTTATATGTGTATAAGGAAACGTCTGGGACGCATACCTTGAGGCACATAACCTATTTTTATAAATTCCTAAACTTCTGTCAGAAATTCCAATCTCTGATAAGATCTAGATTATAAGTACAGCCACTTGGCTCCTTTCAGGAGAGGTCCTTTGCCGAGATTATCACCCGTGAAACTGCCAGAGATGGTTTTACCTGCTGCCAGTGCACTTCGCGGTTGCTACATTTCGCCTGAAGCTGATAAAGCCAAGTCCCGGAGGAAAAGCGACTACCTGCTGCCGTAGTGGGTGTTTGCCCTTCGCAGGGAACACTGTCTTCACACCTCCACTGATGAAGACAGCCTTTGCTGTCAACAAGATATACAGTGTGTCTCTCCTCCCTAAGAAACTCTAGTCTGCAAGTTACGCTGCCTTTCACGCTCTCATAGTATAGCACATAGAAGTAGGCATTAGGGTGTTAGGTCTTACATAGTATTTTAAATGAAATTTTAATATTGCTGGAAATGTTCCATTTATTCTCGTTATTGATAACGTCTCCTGTTCCTGTTTTCAGAATATTCTTTGTAGTTATTTTACATGTACTGAGAAACAGATTGTCCATGTAGTAATAAATACTTTTACCATAAAAGTGTCCAGTCTTCTTAGTTAAATGTGTGTGATACTGTGAATAATGAAATATTGTTTGTTGCTGTTTCCTCTATGCCCCTGGTCCCTTTATGAGATTGTTAGTAACCCAAAAGCAATACTTCTATGTCAATTACACATTGAATATTGTTCTGCAGGATCACAATAACTTGTCTTTCACATTCATCGCTGGTGCATTGAACCAAGTTCGCCCATGTCACCCGTGGGTGGGAAGGCACCATTTGTAGAGTTACGCCAAAGTTGTAACTTACACAACAGAATGTGGCATGAAAAGCGGATGGAAGCTTGGAATTAGACAGATTTTTGGTTTGTTGGTAGCACCGGTATTTGAGCCCTGGGTCGATGGTCTACTAACCACAGACATTTTTGATAAATAGGCACCTAGTTGAGTTCAAGGTATCATAGCTTGCAAGGATTACAGTACTTTTTGTCACCCAGAATGCTTTGACCCCTTCCCCCGGGGCTCTGGTTAAATTAAAGCAGAGGGGATGTGGCCCCTCTCCCCAAGCTTGCAAAGGCCCCAGGGGCCCCATCGCTCAAGGCTGATTCAAAATTTAAGGGGAGTGGGATGTGCAGTCCCCCTCCTCGACCCTGCAAAGGGCCCTGGGACCTGATCCCCCAGGGGTGAAAATAGTTAAAAGGGGAGGTGAGAACACACACCCCGGCCTCATAAGGTCCCGGGGACCCCACACGCCAGGGCCATCTCAAAAGATGTGTGCAGGGGAGGCACTTCCTGGGACACAGTTTCCCTACCTGCAAGAAGAGCCGGCACTTGTTGTTTGATCCCGCCGAGGCGGGAGCTGCCCCTCTCCCCTTCTTAAAGTCATTTGGCCCTGAGGGGTTGGGATCCCTGGGGCACAAAAAGGGCTCGTGGAGGGGATCTGTGTGCCCCTTCCCCTTTTTTTAAAGAAAGCTGACCAAGGTGATAAGGTCCCTGGGACCCAATGGTGACTCGGGGAAGGGGGCTGCATGCCAGCCTCCCTATTATGAAGTAATCATCCTTGGGGGATGGGGTCCTTGGGGCTCAATAGAAGCCAAGAAAATAGGGGGTAACCCAAAATGCAAACTTCCCATGCATTTTCTATAAACTTTTTTTGGCACGTGATATCACAAAAACTGCTGAAGAATTACACCATTTTGCAGGAAACTACATCTTGGTCCTGAAAGCATGCTTTTTGTGATTTGGTGTAAATCCGTTCAGTATTTTTTGACAAATTAGGGATCAAAAATATTTGCATATCTGGGCTGTTGGGTTTGAGGGACTCTCCCAAAAAATAGAGCATTCTTATTGGCCCAGGTGACCTTTTTCCCTTGAGCAAACTCACTCCCACTGGAGTAAGGCTCCCACGGGAGTGAGTGCTCTGAATGCTGCAGACAGCTACTACAGGACTTAGGGACTTAGTCCTGCATGGAGTTGAACTAATAAAAAAAATATAAGGGGGCAGGGTAGCAATATCTTACCCCATAGCCTTTTTGGGCGGGTCCCAGAGGGGCTCCCCCCAACCCCCCAGGCCAAAACAATTGTTTTAAAAAAAAAAATAATATGACCCTGCGGGACTCCCATGGGCTTGGGGCTTTTTCAAAAAAAGATTTATATTAAAATGCCCGCTGATGTTTAAGATTTTAATAATTAGACCCCTGGGGTGGGTCAAGGACCAGGGCTCTTTACTTAAAATATTTGAGGGCGGGAAAAGAGTGAAAGCCCTGTCTGAGCCAGTCCTGGTGACCCCATCCAGCAGGCCGAATGTTATCATCAAAACATTATTTGGTTATATAATCCTCATCGTACAATAAAAACAGTAAAAATATAAGATATAGCAAAATGCATTAGCAAAGAAATAGAAATAAAGGATATATATATATATATATTCACTGGAAAAACCATAGGTTTTAGGGACAGTTATAGTTAGTTGGACATTGCACTCGTACAAAACCCGTGAAATTCCCCTGTTATAGTTAGTTCAGCTAACTATAACTCGCGCCCACAATGCACTGCTGATGACGTCACATATTACATCACTCATGACATGGTCAGTGACATCACTGATGACATCACTGATGACATCTCAAATGACATCACTGATGACATCACTGATGACATCATCCAGTGACTGTGTGTTTCTGTAAAGTTTAAATATGTTTAATATATATAGGGAAAGGCGTATTGAAGAATGAGTGGGTGTATAAGTGTCTGAATGGATGATTTAGTACGTGAGTGACTGACTCTACAAGTGAGTGATTAAACGTATCTTACTGAATGCAAGGGTTACTGACTAAACTGTGTGAATGTCTGTATCCGTCTGTTTGTTGGTGTGTAAGTGGATGAATGGATTTGCGAATAGCTACATGAGTGTCTATATGGGTTATTGATTGGTTCTCTGAGTATCTGTATGGCTGCCTGAGTGTTTGTGTGGGTGGGGTGTGTGTGACTCTATACATAGATGTGTGAGTGGGTGATTCACTGGGTGCATGATTTGAAGAGTGCATCTGTGATGGACTGCTTGGGTGGGTGAGTGTGTGAATGGGTGTGTTAGTGAGTGAATGTATATCTCAGTGGTACATGTGCAAGTAACTACATATGTAAAAGCAGTATATATGTGTGTTAGAGTATTTAAATGGCTATAAGTGAGAGTGTGTTATTGTGAGAGTGGCTGTATGGATGCGTGTGTGCTTGTATCAGTTATTGTATAAGAGCGTAAGAATGTGCTAGTATTTGTATGAGTAAGTGAGCTGGTGTGTGTATAACTGTATAGGTGAGTAAATGGGTGTGTGATTAATTTTTGCATGACTGACTAGGTGTGTGAGTACCTCTATGGATGAGTGGCGGTGTGTGAGTGTTTATATAGGTGTATGAGTGCATATGATAGTCCTGTACTGAGTGACTGTAAGTATTAGTGACTGTACAGGTGAGTGAGTGGATGTGTGTGTAGACCTAAGAATCAGTGAGTGTGTATGTAGTTTTTGGTGTTGGAGTGTCTATGGTTTTGAGAATGGCAGTCTGTAATTTAGAGTGGGTGTATCAAAAGTTATATTAGGGTGTGAGAAGATGCATGAAATTATCACATGGATGATGTCATCAGTGATGTCATTTGAGATGTCATCAGTGATGTCATCAGTGATGTCACTGACCATGTCATGAGTGATGTAATATGTGACGTCATCAGCAGTGCATTGCGGGGCGCGAGTTATAGTTAGCTGAACTAACTATAACAGGGAATTTCACGGGTTTTGTACGAGTGCAATGTCCAACTAACTATAACTGTCCCTAAAACCTATGGTTTTTCAGTGAATTTCAAAGGTTTTTTAAATGCTAATTTCTAACTATAACGTGTCTGAAACCTATGGTTTTTCAGTGAATTTCAAAGGTTTTTAAATGCTAATTTCTAACTATAACGTGCCTGAAACCTATGGTTTTTTCAGTGAATTTCAAAGGTTTTTTAAATGCTAATTTCTAACTATAACGTGCCTGAAACCTATGGTTTTTTCAGTGAATTTCAAAGGTTTTTAAATGCTAATTTCTAACTATAACGTGCCTGAAACCTATGATTTTTTAAGTGAATTTCAAAGGTTTTTTAAATGCTAGTTTCTAACTATGCCAACAGAGGTAGGACATGTGAAGAAAGAAGAAAAAACGCACAGAAAGAAGCAAAAGATGTGCAGAAAGAACCAACAGAGGAGCAGAAAGAGGCCTTGTTGCAAAATCATCCTGTGCCCACAACTTTTTCAGACGGGTACTGGTGGTAACTGACTCTGACTAACCAGAGCCAGTGCGCGTTTGCACAGTGGTGAAGGGAGGGGGGGCCTGAGGTGACATGTGTGCAAACGCGCCCCATGGCGAGTTTTAAGTTGCGGGATTAAGTCCCCTTGAATCCTGAGGGTCCCTGGGGCCCAACTAGACCCCCAGGTACCTACAGTAAGGACCACAGAGCTGAGTTGCAGAGAGGCGTTCCAAGGCCACGCACCTTTTTTCACCTCTCTGCAACGCAACTCTGTTGTGCTTACTGAAGGTACCTGGTGGGCTAGTTGGCCCCCAGGATTCAAAGGGAATTAACTCCCCAACTTAAAACGCACCACAGGGCGTGTTTGCGCACATGTCACCTGAGGCCCCGCCCCCTCCCTTCACCACTGTGCAAACGCGCCCCGTGGCGCGTTTTAAGTTGGGGATTAGGTCACCTTGAATCCTGAGAGTCCCTGGGGCCCAACCAGCCCACCAGGTACTTCCAGTAAGCACCACAGGCCTGCGTTGCAACGCCTGTAACAAATTGTGCAGTTGTGTTTAGGTAGTGAAGAGGGTCGTGCTGGGGGTAGTGTTTTAGGGTTTAGGGTAGTGCAGTGGTGTTTGTGTAGTGTAGGGGGTCATGCTGGGGTTAGATTTAGGGTTTAGGGTAGTGCAGTGGTGTTTGTGTAGTGTAGGGGGTCATGCTGGGGGTAGATTTAGGGTTTAGGGTAGTGCAGTGGTGTTTGTGTAGTGTAGGGGGTCATGCTGGGGGTAGATTTAGGGTTTAGGGTAGTGCAGTGGTGTTTGGGTAGTGTAGGGAGTCGTCCTGGGGGAGTGTTTTAGGGTTTAGGGTAGTACAGTGGTGTTTGGGTAGTGTAGGGGGTCGTGCTGGGGTTAGTGTTTTAGGGTTTAGGGTAGTGCAGTGGTGTTTCGGTAGTGTAGGGGGTCGTGCTGGGGGAGTGTTTTAGGGTTTAGGGCAGTGCAGTGGTGTTCGGGTAGTGTAGGGGGTCGTGCTGGGGGAGTGTTTTAGGGTTTAGGGCAGTGCAGTCGTGTTCGGGTAGTGTAGGGGGTCGTGCTGCGGGGAGTATTTTAGGGTTTAGGGTAGTGCAGTGGTGTTCGGGTAGTGTAGGGGGTCATGCTGGGGGTAGTGTTCTAGGGTTTAGGGCAGTGCAGTGGTGTTCGGGCAGTGTAGGGGGTCGTGCTGGGGGTGGTGTTTTAGGGTTTAGGGTAGTGCAGTGGTGTTCGGGCAGTGTAGGGGGTCGTGCTGGGGGTGGTGTTTCAGGGTTTAGGGCAGTGCAGTGGTGTTCAGGCAGTGTAGGGGGTCGTGCAGGGGGTGGTGTTTCAGGGTTTAGGGCAGTGCAGTGGTGTTCGGGCAGTGTAGGGGGTCATGCAGGGGTGGTGTTTTAGGGTTTAGGGCAGTGGTGTTCGGGCAGTGTAGGGGGTCATGCTGGGGGTGGTGTTTCAGGGTTTGGGGCAGTGCAGTGGTGTTCGAGCAGTAAAGGGGGTCATGCTGGGGGTGGTGTTTCAGGGTTTAGGGCAGTGCAGTGGTGTTCGGGCAGTGTAGGGGGTGGTGCAGGGGTGGTGTTTCAGGGTTTAGGGCAGTGCAGTGGTGTTCGGGCAGTGTAGGGGGTCGTGCAGGGGGTGGTGTTTCAGGGTTTAGGGCAGTGCAGTGGTGTTCGGGCAGTGTAGGGGGCGGTGCAGGGGGTGGTGTGTCAGGGTTTAGGGCAGTACAGTGGTGTTCGGGCATTGTAGGGAGTGGTGCTGGGGCTGGTGTTTCAGGGTTTAGGGCAGTGCAGTGGTGTTCGGGCAGTGTAGGGGGTGGTGCTGGGGCTGGTGTTTCAGGGTTTAGGGCAGTGCAGTGGTGTTCGGGCAGTGTAGGGGGTCGTGCTGGGGCTGGTGTTTCAGGGTTTAGGGCAGTGCAGTGGTGTTCAGGCAGTGTAGGGGGTCTTGCTGGGGCTGGTGTTTCAGAGTCTAGGGCAATGCAGTGGTGTTCGGGCAGTGTAGGGGGTCTTGCTGGGGCTGGTGTTTCAGGGTTTAGGGCAGTGCAGTGGTGTTCGGGCAGTGTAGGGGGTCGTGCTGGGGCTGGTGTTTCAAGGTTTAGGGCAGTGCAGTGGTGTTCGGGCAGTGTAGGGGTCGTGCTGGGGCTGGTGTTTCAGGGTTTAGGGCAGAGCAATGGTGCTCAGGCAGTGTAGGGGGTTGTGCTGGGGGTGATGTTTCAGGGTTTAGGGCAGTGCAGTGGTGTTCGGGCAGTGTAGGGGGTCGTGAAGGGGGTGGTGTTTCAGGGTTTAGGGCAGTGCAGTGGTGTTCGGGCAGTGTAGGGGGTCGTGCTGGGGGTAGTGTTTTAGGGTTTAGGGTAGTGCAGTGGTGCTTGTGTAGTGTAGGGGGTCGTGCTGGGGGTAGTGTTTTAGGGTTTAGGGTAGTGCAGTGGTGTTTGTGTAGTGTAGGGGGTCATGTTTTAGGGTAGTGCAGTGGTGTTTGGGTAGTGTAGGGGGTCATGCTGGGGGTAGTGTTTTAGGATTTAGGTTAGTGCAGTGGTGTTTGGGTAGTGTAGAGGGTCATGCTGGGGGTAGTGTTTTAGGGTTTAGGGTAGTGCAGTGGTGTTTGTGTAGTGTAGGGGGTCGTGCTGGGGGTAGTGTTTTAGGGTTTAGGGTAGTGCAGTGGTGCTTGTGTAGTGTAGGGGGTCGTGCTGGGGGTAGTGTTTTAGGGTTTAGGGTAGTGCAGTGGTGTTTGTGTAGTGTGTCATGTTTTAGGGTAGTGCAGTGGTGTTTGGGTAGTGTAGGGGGTCATGCTGGGGGTAGTGTTTTAGGATTTAGGTTAGTGCAGTGGTGTTTGGGTAGTGTAGGGGGTCGTGCTGGGGGTAGTGTTTTAGGGTTTAGGGTAGTGCAGTGGTGTTTGTGTAGTGTAGGGGGTCGTGCTGGGGGTAGTGTTTTAGAGTTTAGGGTAGTGCAGTGGTGTTTGTGTAGTGTAGGGGGTCATGTTTTAGGGTAGTGCAGTGGTGTTTGGGTAGTGTAGGGGGTCGTGCTGGTGGTAGTGTTTTAGGATTTAGGTTAGTGCAGTGGTGTTTGGGTAGTGTAGGGGGTCCTGCTGGGGGTAGTGTTTTAGGGTTTAGGATAGTGCAGTGGTGTTTTTGTAGTGTAGGGGGGTCATGTTTTAAGATGCAATGCTCCAATACCTGACCAGTCTGCACTACATAAAACTGCAAAAAAACTAAAAATAAAAAGTGTTTTGCACACTTTTGTCATTGGGCTATATGTGGGCTACATCTGGGTAATATTTGTGCTACATTTGGGCTCTTTTTTCACTGGTGGCCATCTTGGAAGACTTCTTTGTTATGAAGTTTCCTAATTTCTTCATTTACTGCAGTCTCCTCAGTAGGAAATGCTTTCAGTTTTTTACTTTGATTCCATCAAGAAGGCATTCAGATGTGTCTCACATCTGTCATAAATTCAGAATGTTAGCACTCTAGTTGCTCATTAGATCACTGGAGTAAAGCTACTGCTCACCAGGGAGTTAACTGGTAGTCTGCTGCTGGTATTGAAAGTGATTGTTTCAGTCTGCATGTCAGAATTTTCTAATGAAATAGAAGAGGATTTGAGATAGTAGAACACAAAGGCATCAACTGGCAGGCTGCTCCTGTTGAAATATAACAGGAAGATATTTGAGATCACACTTGAAATATGTCCTAATTTTTCTTTCTACAGCACTAACCATAATTTCTATGACAAAATGAACCCCATCATTTTGTTCCTTTTTAAATTAAATGTTTTAAGTGTTACCAGTTTATTCCAATCAAGATGGCTTCAGGTGTGCCATACTTTTGTCATAAGTAAGGCTGTTAGCACTCTAGTTGTTCTTTAGAACACTCTGGGAAGCTGCAGTAGAACACAAAGGCATCAACTGGCAGGCTGCTCCTGTTGAAATATAACAGGAAGATATTTGAGATCACACTTGAAACATGTCCTAATTTTTCTTTCTACAGCACTAACCATAATTTCTATGACAAAATGAACCCCATCATTTTGTTCCTTTTTAAATTAAATGTTTTAAGTGTTACCAGTTTATTCCAATCAAGATGGCTTCAGGTGTGCCATACTTTTGTCATAAGTAAGGCTGTTAGCACTCTAGTTGTTCTTTAGAACACTCTGGGAAGCTGCAGTAGAACACAAAGGAATCAACTGACAGTCTCTGCCCTTGTTGGATGTACATGTTTTACTGAGAATGTCAGACTTCATTCTCACATGAGTGAGAAAGATATTGTGAATTTACAGAAAATATGCTCTCATTTTAGCTTCTGGAGCACCTTCCAAACCTCCATGGGACAAGCATGAGAAAATAGTGTTCTCTCAAACATGATTCATGATATCCCAGCAGAAGGTTTTTCACATGGTAAAATCACCTTGGAATACACCACAATTCCTAAAATTAGTATGGTACCGTCAACAAATAAATTCTAATGTAACTAAAGCCTGTTATCACCCTTTATAGTTCTCCTTTTGGTGACCCTCAAAATCTTCTATTCACTACAATGCATTTCAATGAGGTACTATCATTTATATTGGTCCCAAGATGGCTGCCAGAAATTCCAGGATGAAGTGCTGACAGCCAATCAGATCTCACGATGACATGTGTGGTTAGGCTCCGCCCAGATATATATGTGACTTTACTTTTGATTTTCTCAGGAACTACTGAACGGATTTACACCATTTAAGCAAAAGGCACGACACTGAACCAAGGGCTACCTCTTTGCCAAATTTGGTGTAATTCCGTTCAGCAGTTCGGGCTGTAGCTGCGACTAAAGGTTCCTATGGAAAAATGAATGGGGAAAACACGTTTTGGGACCCCCTTTTTCTCGGCCCCCGCTTGACGTATCACCCCGAGACTTTCAGGATAGGAGCGGACCGGAGCGCCCCAACAAGTTGGAAACTTTCGCGAAGATTCGTTAACCGGCGCCAACGTTATTTCAAATAGAATGTCGCGGATTTCCTATGGATTATAGGTTTTAACTATAACTATCTACTGGCGACCGCCAGTAGATAATACATATATATATATATATATATATATAATTTGCATGCAATTGCAGGATTAGACACAATTCAATAGTTATATATCTGAAAAACATCACTGTGTTATACAACGTACTATATACATAGTGTGAAGTGGATAAAAGTTCAGATGCAATAAAAATTCTTCAATAGTCTACTTAGAGCTCTTCAGATATGCAAGTACATTACTATAAGTACTTAATGTGCCAACTCCAGAAAATATACTTTAAGATATTCAAACACGAATGCTAAAATACATATACAAAATACATCACAAACATATGATTTGTTTGTGCAAATGCTGATAACAAAGGGCCAGTTAGCAAAGCCTCAGATTGAAATTTTTAAAAAATCTTCAAAAAATCCATTAGCATCTTAAGTGAGGTTCAAGCCCAGCATGGAGCCATGAGGAAGACATATATAGGGAAATAAAGCTGCAGATTAAGCTAAAATCTTGCCCCCTCTTATACCAGACACTTAACAGAAAGCGGCTCACAGCAAAAACTATATGATTTGAAGTATCAGTTTTCAGAACTCTGAGGGCTCCAGAATATCTCCTGGTCCCTAAATTTAGGCACACAGAGTGGAACCATTCACATCGGGCCCCTCGATACACTGGCCAACAGAACAATATGTGTTTCTCGGTTTCAGGACCTATACCACAAGCTGGGCAGGTACTGGAAGACAATCCATTCCGTCATTTCATCATAACAGCTTTAAGTGGTAAATTCCTGATCCAAAATCTTACATACAAATGTTTAGCAAAAGGGGGTGTAATGTTATCTAAAAATTATTCAAAGTGCGGTGCAAGCTTAAAATTAAAATATTGGTTGGTTAAATGCCCATTGCCAGAATTTAAAATATAAAAATCATAGACGAAGGTCCAATAATAGAACTTTAGTACTTCACCATCAGCCTTTTTGATAGTTGATGGACTGTCCCACTTCTCTTTTGGGCCCAATTTAATGAGCCAGCTAAACATATACTTTAGCCAAGGAACTTTATGTGAGTTTGCTAAGCTCATTCCTATAGACAATTAGCTCAGGAGAAGTCCACATCCTTAACCAATAAACCAGGAGCTTCAGTTGTGCTAGATCAGATATTCTTTTAAGCCCAGTAACAAAGAATAAAGGTACTATGGGCATACTTACTGGAACTGAGACAAGGGATCTTACAAAGTTGTTCTCAGCGATAGTTAATTGCTGCATATCTTGAAAACCCCACAACTCAGTTCCATAAAGAGCAGCATTTTGGGCCTTAGCTCTATATGTTTCCAGAGCTTGGGAAATTGGACACAAGCTGGTTCTGTAGTTCATGTGTGTGATGGCTGGAGACTTATGTTGGATGAGTAAAAAACTCTTATTAAGTTGGGGTCCGCAAGCAAATCTATCAGACAACTTTATCCCCAAAAAAATCTAAATGGTGTCTTCTCCTTGCTGGGGCACAGATTCACATCTCCTTATTCTTCTTTGCATTGTGAGAGGAAGGAGCTTTGTGGCTGTAACATAGCAAGTAGTTAGATGCTGTTTAGATTTTTTGTTAATCTAAGAAAATAGACATTTCCCATTTTTGTGCTTTATATATTATATGTCATTTTCAAATGTGCCCAAGAATTTGACTTTTTTTATAGGAATCATTTGAGCAATTCCAAGTTCTTGATAACCCATATGCCAGGGTAGGTTTGTAAGAAAAGCATTTTTTGTGAATACTTGATTGTAATAATGATCCAAAAATATAAAGGAATACAATAGATAATTCCAAATGTCCTGCCCGCTTGCATTCCCACACTTATCCCAGTTGAAACAGTACTCCATAAGTGTATGTGTCTCTATTGCTGGGGACAGAAGAGGACCAAGAATTGGTATAAAGTCCCTAAGGTTCAACTCCATCGCATGTAGGCCCCGATTCCATCTTAGTTCACAGAAGCCCCAATCTTCCTCAATTACGACAATGGAAGCCGCCATATTCCCTGAGTTATGCAGAATTATTGTCATGTCTGCCTTTAAACGCAGATGTTGCCAGACCATATCTTTCTAGGAACTATGATAGTGTCAAGCTCTTCAATTAATGACATAGATACAGCAACTAATGCGACATTCATCTGGGTCAACTCAAATGTCTACTTCTCATCATGTCATGGTTAAATAAGAATACATACAGTCATATAACCAAAACAATGTAGTTTTAATTGACGTCCTTTTGCCTTATATGTGCATAAGGAAACGTCTGGGACGCAGACCTTGAGGCACATAATCTATTTTTAGAAATTCCTAAACTTCTGTCAGAACATCCAATTTCTGCTAAGATCTAGATTATAAGTACAGCCATGTGGCTCCTTTCAGGAGAGGTCCTTTGCCGAGATTATCACCTGTGAAACTGCCAGAGATGGTTTTACCTGCTGCCAGTGCACTTCGCAGTTGCTACATTTCGCCTGAAGTTGATAAAGCCAAGTCCCGGAGGAAAACCGACTACCTGCTGCCGCAGTGGGTGTTTGCCCTTCGCAGGGAACACTGTCTTCACACCTCCACTGATGAAGACAGCCTTTGCTGTCAACAAGATATACAGCGTGTCTCTCCTCCCTAACAAACTCTAGACTGCAAGTTACGCTGCCTTTCACGCTCTCATAGTACAGCACACAGAAGTAGGCATTAGGGTGTTAGGTTTTATATAATATTTTAAATGAAATTTTAATATTGCTGGAAATGTTCCGTTTATTCTCGTTATTGATAACGTCTCCTGTTCCTGTTTTCAGAATATTCTTTGTAGTTATTTTACATGTACTGAGAAACAGATTGTCCATGTAGGAATAAATACTTTTACCATAAAAGTGTCCAGTCTTCTTAGGTAAATGTGTGTGATACTGTGAATAATGAAATATTGTTTGTTGCTGTTTCCTCTATGCCCCTGGCCCCTTTATGAGATTGTTAGTAACCCAAAAGCAATACTTCTATGTCAATTACACATTGAATATTGTTCTGCAGGATCCCAATAACTTGTCTTTCACATTCATCGCTGGTGCAATGAACCAAGTTCACCCATGTCACCCGTGGGTGGGAAGGCACCATTTGTAGAGTTACGCCAAAGTTGTAACTTACGCAACAGAATGTGGCATGAAAAGCAGATGGAAGCTCGGAATTAAACAGATTTTTGGTTTGTTGGTAGCACCGGTATTTGAGCCCTGGGTCGATGGTCTACTAACCACAGACATTTTTGATAAATAGACACCTAGTTGAGTTCAAGGTATCATAGCTTGCAAGGATTACAGTACTTTTTGTCACCCAGAATGCCTTGACCTCTTCCCCTAGGGCTCTGGTTAAATTAAAGCAGAGGGCATGTGACCCCTCTCCCAAAGCTTGCAAAGGCACCAGGTACCCCATCGCTCAAGGCTGATTCAAAATTTAAGGGGAGTGGGATGTGCAGTCCCCCTACTCAACCCGGCAAAGGGCCCTGGGACCTGATCCCCCAGGGGTGAAAATAGTTAAAAGGGGAGCGGAGAACACACACCCCGGCCTCATAAGGCCCCGAGGACCCCACGCACCAGGGCCATCTCAAAAGATGTGTGCAGGGGAGGCACTTCCCGGGACACAGTTTCCCTACCTGCAAGAAGAGCCGGCACCTGTTGTTTGAACCCGCCGAGGCGGGAGCAGCCCCTCTCTCCTTCTTAAAGTCATTTGGCCCTGAGGGGTTGGGATCCCTGGGGCTCAAAAAGGGCTCATGGAGGGGATCTGTGTGCCCCTTCCCCTTTTTTTTAAAGAAAGCTGCGCAAAGGGATTAGGTCCCTGGGGCCCAATGGTGACTCGGGGAAGGGGGCTGCATGCCAGCCTTCCTATTACTAAGTAATCATCCTTGGGGGATGTGGTCCTTGGGGCTCAGTAGAAGCCAAGAAAATGGGGGGTGACCCAAAATGCAAACTTCCCATGCATTTTCTATAAACTTTTTTTGGCACGTGATATCACAAAAACTGCTGAAGAATTACACCATTTTGCAGGAAACTACATCTTGCTTTTTGTGATTTGGTGTAAATCCGTTCAGTATTTTTTGACAAATTAGGGATCAAAAATATTTGCATATCTGGGCTGTTGGGTTTGAGGGACTCTCCCAAAAAATAGAGCATTCTTATTGGCCCAGGTGGCCTTTTTTCCTTGAGCAAACTCACTCCCACTGGAGTAAGGCTCCCACGGGAGTGAGTGCTCTGAATGCTGCAGACAGCTACTACAGGACTTAGGGACTTAATCCTGCATGGAGTTGAACTAATAAAAAAAATATAAGGGGGCAGGGTAGCAATATCTTACCCCGTAGCCTTTTTGGGCGGGTCCCAGAGGGGCTCCCCCCCACCTCCCAGGCCAAAACAATTGTTTTAAAAAAATAATAATATGACCCTGCGGGACTATCATGGGCTTGGGGCTTTTAATAAAAGATTTATATTAAAATGCCCGCTGATGTTTAAGATTTTAATAATTAGACCCCTGGGGTGGGTCAAGGACCAGGGCTCTTTACTTAAAATATTTGAGGACGGGAAAAGAGTGAAAGCCCTTCCTGAGCCAGTCCTGGGGACCCCATCCAGCAGGCCGAATGTTATCATCAAAACATTATTTGTTTATAAAACCCTCATTGTACAATAAAAACTGAAAAAATATAAGATATAGCAAAATGCATTAGCAAAGAAATAAAAATAAAGGAGATATATATATACCTATGTTAGGCCCCGTTGTCAAAAAACATCCCGAAATAACGTATAAGAAATCTAAATCTCTAAAGAACCACATTGTAAAAAGTGAGTACCAAGAAAACACGGGCAATCAAACTTGGCTGCAACGAAGAGAAGGTTGTAAGCGATGTTTTAAATGCAAAGCTTGTCAGCATGGGGAGAACCTTGAAAGTCTGAAAACAACTTTTAATAAAACCATAAAAATAAAGGGATATTTAACATGCAAATCAAGTTTTGTAGTTTATATGCTAAAATGTCAGTGTGACAAGGTTTATATAGGAAGTACCACCTTGCCAGCCCACAAACGAATCCTGCAGCATAGAAGAGCGATAATTAACAGAGATAGGAGTTATCCTGTAGCCAGGCATTTTGAGAAGAACCATCAAAGCGATCCAACACTGATGCGGTACAGTTGTATAGCTGAAGTTCCCAGAAAGAAGAGGGGAGGGAACAGAGAAAAAGAACTGCGTAAACTAGAGACATACTTTATTCTGGAGTTCGATAGTAAAGAACCCAATGGATTAAATATTGATGAAGATTTGTTTACATGCCTGTACTGTGAACTGCTTTAGAGTTTGCACATTCAAAGGAACCATTCTGTATGTATATATCTTTATATAAGTTATTGAAATTAGAGGAGAAGGACAAATGACACAAGCACTTTAACACTAAGCACTTTAGAGTATAACTGGAATTAGCACTAAAAAGCACTTGCACTTTATACTGGTAAACATGAATGAAAATAAATAGTATATGAAGTACAATATACGAAGGAGGAGGAAGAAAAAGAAAAGGAAAAATGTCAGCACTGGCACTTTAAAAAGTGAAAAATAGATAAATAATAAATAAATAAAAGTCCTGCACTAGCACTTTAACAAGGATATAGTCATTGTTAACTTAGAAATTCTAAGTGAAACATGAGCAGCTAAGGAACATTGGGCACTGTAACATTTTATATAAGAAAAGGAATTTTGCAATTTTTATGTATCTTCAGTTTTTAATTTGTTGAGTAAATTTGGAATTATATTGCTCAATTGTAATTGAAGGAAGATAATGTGCACTGGCATGAAGAAATGTTAGTATACAATGTGAAATAACATGTTCCAAAATGGCGCCCAAATTCACACAGTGAACTACCTTGATGTGCACTGGGGGTTTGTCCTTTGTAATTGTTAATGCACCATCAAAAAGTTTATAATGTTTTTACAAATGTCGCGCTGCATCGTGAACAAGGCTGCGTGTAGCAGCTGAAACGCGTAGATGCCATCACCGTGTTAATAAAGAACCGAGTGAAAACAACCCCCGGAGTGCTGGATTATTGCCTTGGAAGAGAAGGGATTCATGTTGTATATATATATATATATATACATATATATATATATATATATATATATATATATATATATATATATATATATCTACTGGCGGTTGCCAGTAGATAGTTATAGTTAAAACCTATTATCCATAGGAAATCCGCGACATTCTATTTGAAATAACGTTGGCGCCGGTTAACGAATCTTCGCGAAAGTTTCCAACTTGTTGGGGCGCTCCGGTCCGCTCCTATCCTGAAAGTCTCGGGGTGATACGTCAAGCGGGGGCCGAGAAAAAGGGGGTCCCAAAACGTGTTTTCCCCATTCATTTTTCCATAGGAACCTTTAGTCGCAGCTACAGCCCGAACTGCTGAACGGAATTACACCAAATTTGGCAAAGAGGTAGCCCTTGGTTCAGTGTCGTGCCTTTTGCTTAAATGGTGTAAATCCGTTCAGTAGTTCCTGAGAAAATCAAAAGTAAAGTCACATATATATCTGGGCGGAGCCTAACCAACATGTCATCGTGAGATCTGATTGGCTGTCAGCACTTCATCCTGGAATTTCTGGCAGCCATCTTGGGACAAATATAAATGATAGTACCTCATTGAAATGCATTGTAGTGAATAGAAGATTTTGAGGGTCACCAAAAGGAGAACTATAAAGGGTGATAACAGGCTTTAGTTACATTAGAATTTATTTGTTGACGGTACCATACTAATTTTAGGAATTGTGGTGTATTCCAAGGTGATTTTACCATGTGAAAAACCTTCTGCTGGGATATCATGAATCATGTTTGAGAGAACACTATTTTCTCATGCTTGTCCCATGGAGGTTTGGAAGGTGCTCCAGAAGCTAAAATGAGAGCATATTTTCTGTAAATTCACAATATCTTTCTCACTCATGTGAGAATGAAGTCTGACATTCTCAGTAAAACATGTACATCCAACAAGGGCAGAGACTGTCAGTTGATTCCTTTGTGTTCTACTGCAGCTTCCCAGAGTGTTCTAAAGAACAACTAGAGTGCTAACAGCCTTACTTATGACAAAAGTATGGCACACCTGAAGCCATCTTGATTGGAATAAACTGGTAACACTTAAAACATTTAATTTAAAAAGGAACAAAATGATGGGGTTCATTTTGTCATAGAAATTATGGTTAGTGCTGTAGAAAGAAAAATTAGGACATGTTTCAAGTGTGATCTCAAATATCTTCCTGTTATATTTCAACAGGAGCAGCCTGCCAGTTGATGCCTTTGTGTTCTACTGCAGCTTCCCAGAGTGTTCTAAAGAACAACTAGAGTGCTAACAGCCTTACTTATGACAAAAGTATGGCACACCTGAAGCCATCTTGATTGGAATAAACTGGTAACACTTAAAACATTTAATTTAAAAAGGAACAAAATGACGGGGTTCATTTTGTCATAGAAATTATGGTTAGTGCTGTAGAAAGAAAAATTAGGACATATTTCAAGTGTGATCTCAAATATCTTCCTGTTATATTTCAACAGGAGCAGCCTGCCAGTTGATGCCTTTGTGTTCTACTGCAGCTTCCCAGAGTGTTCTAAAGAACAACTAGAGCGCTAACAGCCTTACTTATGACAAAAGTATGGCACACCTGAAGCCATCTTGATTGGAATAAACCGGTAACACTTAAAACATTTAATTTAAAAAGGAACAAAATGAGGGGTTCTTTTTTAAATAGAAATTATGGTTAGTGCTGCAGAAAGAAAAATTAGGTCATGTTTTAAGTGAGATCTCAAATCCTCTTCTATTTCATTAGAAAATTCTGACATGCAGACTGAAACAATCACTTTCAATACCAGCAGCAGACTACCAGTTAACTCCCTGGTGAGCAGTAGTTTTACTCCAGTGATCTAATGAGCAACTAGAGTGCTAACATTCTGAATTTATGGCAGATGCGAGACACATCTGAATGCCTTCTTGATGGAATCAAAGTAAAAAACTGAAAGCATTTCCTACTGAGGAGACTGCAGTAAATAAAGAAATTAGGAAACTTCATAACAAAGAAGTCTTCCAAGATGGCCACCAGTGAAAAAAGAGCCCAAATGTAGCACAAATATTACCCAGATGTAGCCCACATATAGCCCAATGACAAAAGTGTGCAAAACACTTTTTATTTTTAGTTTTTTTGCAGTTTTATGTAGTGCAGACTGGTCAGGTATTGGAGCATTGCATCTTAAAACATGACCCCCCTACACTACAAAAACACCACTGCACTATCCTAAACCCTAAAACACTACCCCCAGCACGACCCCTACACTACCCAAACACCACTGCACTAACCTAAATCCTAAAACACTACCACCAGCACGACCCCCTACACTACCCAAACACCACTGCACTACCCTAAAACATGACCCCCTACACTACACAAACACCATTGCACTACCCTAAACCCTAAAACACTACCCCCAGCACGACCCCCTACACTACACAAACACCACTGCACTACCCTAAACCCTAAAACACTACCCCCAGCACGACCCCCTACACTACCCAAACACCACTGCACTAACCTAAATCCTAAAACACTACCCCCAGCATGACCCCCTACACTACCCAAACACCACTGCACTACCCTAAAACATGACACACTACACAAACACCACTGCACTACCCTAAACCCTAAAACACTACCCCCAGCACGACCCCCTACACTACACAAGCACCACTGCACTACCCTAAACCCTAAAACACTACCCCCAGCACGACCCCCTACACTACACAAACACCACTGCACTACCCTAAACCCTAAAACACTACCCCCAGCACGACCCTCTACACTACCCAAACACCACTGCACTAACCTAAATCCTAAAACACTACCCCCAGCATGACCCCCTACACTACCCAAACACCACTGCACTACCCTAAAACATGACCCCCTACACTACACAAACACCACTGCACTACCCTAAACCCTAAAACACTACCCCCAGCACGACCCCTACACTACACAAGCACCAGTGTACTACCCTAAACCCTAAAACACTACCCCCAGCACGACCCCCTACACTGCCCGAACACCACTGCACTGCCCTAAACCCTGAAACACCACCCCCTTCACGACCCCCTACACTGCCCGAACACCACTGCACTGCCCTAAACCCTGAAACATCACCCCCAGCACAACCCCCTACACTGCCTGAGCACCATTGCTCTGCCCTAAACCCTGAAACACCAGCCCCAGCACGACCCCCTACACTGCCCGAACACCACTGCACTGCCCTAAACCTTGAAACACCAGCCCCAGCACGACCCCCTACACTGCCCGAACACCACTGCACTGCCCTAAACCCTGAAACACCAGCCCCAGCAAGACCCCTACACTGCCCGAACACCACTGCATTGCCCTAGACTCTGAAACACCAGCCCCAGCAAGACCCCCTACACTGCCCGAACACCACTGCACTGCCCTAAACCCTGAAACACCAGCCCCAGCACGACCCCCTACACTGCCCGAACACCACTGCACTGCCCTAAACCCTGAAACACCAGCCCCAGCACCACCCCCTACACTGCCCGAACACCACTGCACTGCCCTAAACCCTGAAACACCAGCCCCAGCACCACCCCCTACAATGCCCGAACACCACTGTACTGCCCTAAACCCTGACACACCACCCCCTGCACCGCCCCCTACACTGCCCGAACACCACTGCACTGCCCTAAACCCTGAAACACCACCCCCTGCACGACCCCCTACACTGCCCGAACACCACTGCACTGCCCTAAACCCTGAAACACCACCCCCTGCACCACCCCCTACACTGCCCGAACACCACTGCACTGCCCTAAACCCTGAAACACCACCCCCAGCAGGACCCCCTACACTGCCCGAACACCACTGCACTGCCCTAAACCCTGAAACACCACCCCCTGCACCACCCCCTACACTGCCCGAACACCACTGCACTGCCCTAAACCCTAAAACACCACCCCTGCATGACCCCCTACACTGCCCGAACACCACTGCACTGCCCTAAACCCTGAAACACCACCCCCTGCACGACCCCCTACACTGCCTGAACACCACTGCACTGCCCTAAACCCTGAAACACCACCCCCAGCACGACCCCCTACACTGCCCGAACACCACTGCACTACCCTAAACCCTAAAACACCACCCCCAGCACGACCCCCTACACTGCCCGAACACCACTGCACTGCCCTAAACCCTAGAACACTACCCCCAGCACGACCCCCTACACTACCCGAAGCACCACTGCACTACCCTAAACCCTAAAATACTACCCGCAGCACGACCCCCTACACTACCCGAACACGACTGCACTGCCCTAAACCCTAAAACACTCCCACCAGCACGACCCCCTACACTACCCGAACACCACTGCACTGCCCTAAACCCTAAAACACTCCCCCAGCATGACCCCTACACTACCCAAACACCACTGCACTACCCTAAACACACTGCACGACCCCCTACACTACACAAACACCATTGCACTACCCTAAACCCTAAAACACTACCCCCAGCACGACCCCCTACACTACACAAACACCACTGCACTACCCTAAACCCTAAAACACTACCCCCAGCACGAACCCCTACACTACCCAAACACCACTGCACTACCCTAAATCCTAAAACACTACCCACAGCATGACCCCCTACACTACCCAAACACCACTGCACTACCCTAAAACATGACCCCTACACTACACAAACACCACTGCACTACCCTAAACCCTAAAACACTACCCCCAGCACGACCCCCTACACTACACAAGCACCACTGCACTACCCTAAACCCTAAAACACTACCCCCAGCACGACCCCCTACACTACACAAACACCACTGCACTACCCTAAACCCTAAAACACTACCCCCAGCACGACCCTCTACACTACCCAAACACCACTGCACTAACCTAAATCCTAAAACACTACCCCCAGCATGACCCCCTACACTACCCAAACACCACTGCACTACCCTAAAACATGACCCCCTACACTACACAAACACCACTGCACTACCCTAAACCCTAAAACACTACCCCCAGCACGACCCCCTACACTACACAAGCACCACTGCACTACCATAAACCCTAAAACACTACCCCCAGCACGACCCCCTACACTGCCCGAACACCACTGCACTGCCCTAAACCCTGAAACACCACCCCTTCACGACCCCCTACACTGCCCGAACACCACTGCACTGCCCTAAACCCTGAAACATCACCCCCAGCACAACCCCCTACACTGCCTGAGCACCATTGCTCTGCCCTAAACCCTGAAACACCAGCCCCAGCACGACCCCCTACACTGCCCGAACACCACTGCACTGCCCTAAACCTTGAAACACCAGCCCCAGCACGACCCCCTACACTGCCCGAACACCACTGCACTGCCCTAAACCCTGAAACACCAGCCCCAGCAAGACCCCCTACACTGCCCGAACACCACTGCATTGCCCTAGACTCTGAAACACCAGCCCCAGCAAGACCCCCTACACTGCCCGAACACCACTGCACTGCCCTAAACCCTGAAACACCAGCCCCAGCACGACCCCCTACACTGCCCGAACACCACTGCACTGCCCTAAACCCTGAAACACCAGCCCCAGCACCACCCCCTACACTGCCCGAACACCACTGCACTGCCCTAAACCCTGAAACACCAGCCCCAGCACCACCCCCTACAATGCCCGAACACCACTGTACTGCCCTAAACCCTGACACACCACCCCCTGCACCGCCCCCTACACTGCCCGAACACCACTGCACTGCCCTAAACCCTGAAACACCACCCCCTGCACGACCCCCTACACTGCCCGAACACCACTGCACTGCCCTAAACCCTGAAACACCACCCCCTGCACCACCCCCTACACTGCCCGAACACCACTGCACTGCCCTAAACCCTGAAACACCACCCCCAGCAGGACCCCCTTTACTGCTCGAACACCACTGCACTGCCCCAAACCCTGAAACACCACCCCCAGCATGACCCCCTACACTGCCCGAACACCACTGCCCTAAACCCTAAAACACCACCCCTGCATGACCCCCTACACTGCCCGAACACCACTGCACTGCCCTAAACCCTGAAACACCACCCCCTGCACGACCCCCTACACTGCCTGAACACCACTGCACTGCCCTAAACCCTGAAACACCACCCACAGCACGACCCCCTACACTGCCCGAACACCACTGCACTACCCTAAACCCTAAAACACCACCCCCAGCACGACCCCCTACACTGCCCGAACACCACTGCACTGCCCTAAACCCTAGAACACTACCCCCAGCATGACCCCCTACACTACCCGAACACCACTGCACTACCCTAAACCCTAAAATACTCCCCGCAGCACGACCCCCTACACTACCCGAACACGACTGCACTGCCCTAAACCCTAAAACACTCCCCCCAGCACGACCCCCTACACTACCCGAACACCACTGCACTGCCCTAAACCCTAAAACACTCCCCCAGCATGACCCCCTACACTACCGAAACACCACTGCACTACCCTAAACCCTAAAACACTAACCCCAGCACGACCCCCTACACTACCCAAACACCACTGTACTACCCTAAACCCTAAAACACTCCCCCAGGACGACTCCCTACACTACCCAAACACCACTGCACTACCCTAAACCCTAAATCTACCCCCAGCATGACCCCCTACACTACACAAACACCACTGCACTACCCTAAACCCTAAATCTACCCCCAGCATGACCCCCTACACTACACAAACACCACTGCACTACCCTAAACCCTAAATCTAACCCCAGAATGACCCCCTACACTACACAAACACCACTGCACTACCCTAAACCCTAAAACACTACCCCCAGCACGACCCTCTTCACTACCTAAACACAACTGCACAATTTGTTACAGGCGTTGCAACGTAGGCCTGTGGTGCTTACTGGAAGTACCTGGTGGGCTGGTTGGGCCCCAGGGACTCTCAGGATTCAAGGTGACCTAATCCCCCAACTTAAAACGCGCCACGGGGCGCGTTTGCACAGTGGTGAAGGGAGGGGGCGGGGCCTCAGGTGACATGTGCGCAAACACGCCCTGTGGTGCGTTTTAAGTTGGGGAGTTAATTCCCTTTGAATCCTGGGGGCCAACTAGCCCACCAGGTACCTTCAGTAAGCACAACAGAGTTGCGTTGCAGAGAGGTGAAAAAAGGTGCGTGGCCTCGGAACGCCTCTCTGCAACTCAAGCTCTGTGGTCCTAACTGTAGGTACCTGGGGGTCTAGTTGGGCCCCAGGGACCCTCAGGATTCAAGGGGACTTAATCCCGCAACTTAAAACGCGCCATGGGGCGCGTTTGCACACATGTCACCTCAGGCCCCCTCCCTTCACCACTGTGCAAACGCGCACTGGCTCTGGTTAGTCAGAGTCAGTTACCACCAGTACCCGTCTGAAAAAGTTGTGGGCACAGGATGATTTTGCAACAAGGCCTCTTTCTGCTCCTCTGTTGGTTCTTTCTGCACATCTTTTGCTTCTTTCTGTGCGTTTTTTCTTCTTTCTTCACATGTCCTACCTCTGTTGGCATAGTTAGAAACTAGCATTTAAAAAACCTTTGAAATTCACTTAAAAAATCATAGGTTTCAGGCACGTTATAGTTAGAAATTAGCATTTAAAAAACCTTTGAAATTCACTGAAAAAACCATAGGTTTCAGGCACGTTATAGTTAGAAATTAGCATTTAAAAAACCTTTGAAATTCACTGAAAAAACCATAGGTTTCAGGCACGTTATAGTTAGAAATTAGCATTTAAAAAACCTTTGAAATTCACTGAAAAAACCATAGGTTTCAGACACGTTATAGTTAGAAATTAGCATTTAAAAAACCTTTGAAATTCACTGAAAAAACCATAGGTTTTAGGGACAGTTATAGTTAGTTGGACATTGCACTCGTACAAAACCCGTGAAATTCCCCTGTTATAGTTAGTTCAGCTAACTATAACTCGCGCCCCGCAATGCACTGCTGATGACGTCACATATTACATCACTCATGACATGGTCAGTGACATCACTGATGACATCACTGATGACATCTCAAATGACATCACTGATGACATCATCCATGTGATAATTTCATGCATCTTCTCACACCCTAATATAACTTTTGATACACCCACTCTAAATTACAGACTGCCATTCTCAAAACCATAGACACTCCAACACCAAAAACTACATACACACTCACTGATTCTTAGGTCTACACACACATCCACTCACTCACCTGTACAGTCACTCATACTTACAGTCACTCAGTACAGGACTATCATATGCACTCATACACCTATATAAACACTCACACACCGCCACTCATCCATAGAGGTACTCACACACCTAGTCAGTCATGCAAAAAATTAATCACACACCCATTTACTCACCTATACAGTTATACACACACCAGCTCACTTACTCATACAAATACTAGCACATTCTTACGCTCTTATACAATAACTGATACAAGCACACACGCATCCATACAGCCACTCTCACAATAACACACTCTCACTTATAGCCATTTAAATACTCTAACACACATATATACTGCCTTTTACATATGTAGTTACTTGCACATGTACCACTGAGATATACATTCACTCACTAACACACCCATACACACACTCACCCACCCAAGCAGTCCATCACAGATGCACTCTTGAAATCATGCACCCAGTGAATCACCCACTCACACATCTATGTATAGAGTCACACACACCCCACCCACACAAACACTCAGGCAGCCATACAGATACTCAGAGAACCAATCAATAACCCATATAGACACTCATGTAGCTATTCGCAAATCCATGCATCCACTTACACACCAACAAACAGACGGATACAGACATTCACACAGTTTAGTCACTAACCCATGCATTCAGTAAGATACGTTTAATCACTCACTTGTAGAGTCAGTCACTCACGTACTAAATCATCCATTCAGACACTTATACACCCACTCATTCTTCAATACGCCTTTCCCTATATATATTAAACATATTTAAACTTTACAGAAACACACAGTCACTGGATGATGTCATCAGTGATGTCATCAGTGATGTCATTTGAGATGTCATCAGTGAATGGTTTTTTCAGTGAATTTCAAAGGTTTTTTAAATGCTAATTTCTAACTATAACGTGTCTGAAACCTATGGTTTTTTCAGTGAATATATATATGTATATATATATATTCACTCGTACTGCTTCCAAATGCTTTCACCAGTCCTGGAAAACGGAAAGCATATATATATTCACTGAAAAAACCATAGGTTTTAGGGACAGTTATAGTTAGTTGGACATTGCACTCGTACAAAACCCGTGAAATTCCCCTGTTATAGTTAGTTCAGCTAACTATAACTCGCGCCCCCGCAATGCACTGCTGATGACGTCACATATTACATCACTCATGACATGGTCAGTGACATCACTGATGACATCACTGATGACATCTCAAATGACATCACTGATGACATCACTGATGACATCATCCAGTGACTGTGTGTTTCTGTAAAGTTTAAATATGTTTAATATATATAGGGAAAGGCGTATTGAAGAATGAGTGGGTGTATAAGTGTCTGAATGGATGATTTAGTACGTGAGTGACTGACTCTACAAGTGAGTGATTAAACGTATCTTACTGAATGCATGGGTTAGTGACTAAACTGTGTGAATGTCTGTATCCGTCTGTTTGTTGGTGTGTAAGTGGATGCATGGATTTGCGAATAGCTACATGAGTGTCTATATGGGTTATTGATTGGTTCTCTGAGTATCTGTATGGCTGCCTGAGTGTTTGTGTGGGTGGGGTGTGTGTGACTCTATACATAGATGTGTGAGTGGGTGATTCACTGGGTGCATGATTTCAAGAGTGCATCTGTGATGGACTGCTTGGGTGGGTGAGTGTGTGTATGGGTGTGTTAGTGAGTGAATGTATATCTCAGTGGTACATGTGCAAGTAACTACATATGTAAAAGGCAGTATATATGTGTGTTAGAGTATTTAAATGGCTATAAGTGAGAGTGTGTTATTGTGAGAGTGGCTGTATGGATGCGTGTGTGCTTGTATCAGTTATTGTATAAGAGCGTAAGAATGTGCTAGTATTTGTATGAGTAAGTGAGCTGGTGTGTGTATAACTGTATAGGTGAGTAAATGGGTGTGTGATTAATTTTTGCATGACTGACTAGGTGTGTGAGTACCTCTATGGATGAGTGGCGGTGTGTGAGTGTTTATATAGGTGTATGAGTGCATATGATAGTCCTGTACTGAGTGACTGTAAGTATGAGTGACTGTACAGGTGAGTGAGTGGATGTGTGTGTAGACCTAAGAATCAGTGAGTGTGTATGTAGTTTTTGGTGTTGGAGTGTCTATGGTTTTGAGAATGGCAGTCTGTAATTTAGAGTGGGTGTATCAAAAGTTATATTAGGGTGTGAGAAGATGCATGAAATTATCACATGGATGATGTCATCAGTGATGTCATTTGAGATGTCATCAGTGATGTCATCAGTGATGTCACTGACCATGTCATGAGTGATGTAATATGTGACGTCATCAGCAGTGCATTGCGGGGCGCGAGTTATAGTTAGCTGAACTAACTATAACAGGGGAATTTCACGGGTTTTGTACGAGTGCAATGTCCAACTAACTATAACTGTCCCTAAAACCTATGGTTTTTTCAGTGAATTTCAAAGGTTTTTTAAATGCTAATTTCTAACTATAACGTGTCTGAAACCTATGGTTTTTTCAGTGAATTTCAAAGGTTTTTAAATGCTAATTTCTAACTATAACGTGCCTGAAACCTATGGTTTTTTCAGTGAATTTCAAAGGTTTTTTAAATGCTAATTTCTAACTATAACGTGCCTGAAACCTATGGTTTTTTCAGTGAATTTCAAAGGTTTTTAAATGCTAATTTCTAACTATAACGTGCCTGAAACCTATGATTTTTTAAGTGAATTTCAAAGGTTTTTTAAATGCTAGTTTCTAACTATGCCAACAGAGGTAGGACATGTGAAGAAAGAAGAAAAAACGCACAGAAAGAAGCAAAAGATGTGCAGAAAGAACCAACAGAGGAGCAGAAAGAGGCCTTGTTGCAAAATCATCCTGTGCCCACAACTTTTTCAGACGGGTACTGGTGGTAACTGACTCTGACTAACCAGAGCCAGTGCGCGTTTGCACAGTGGTGAAGGGAGGGGGGGCCTGAGGTGACATGTGTGCAAACGCGCCCCATGGCGAGTTTTAAGTTGCGGGATTAAGTCCCCTTGAATCCTGAGGGTCCCTGGGGCCCAACTAGACCCCCAGGTACCTACAGTTAGGACCACAGAGCTGAGTTGCAGAGAGGCGTTCCGAGGCCACGCACCTTTTTCACCTCTCTGCAACGCAACTCTGTTGTGCTTACTGAAGGTACCTGGTGGGCTAGTTGGCCCCCAGGATTCAAAGGGAATTAACTCCCCAACTTAAAACGCACCACAGGGCGTGTTTGCGCACATGTCACCTGAGGCCCCGCCCCCTCCCTTCACCACTGTGCAAACGCGCCCCGTGGCGCGTTTTAAGTTGGGGGATTAGGTCACCTTGAATCCTGAGAGTCCCTGGGGCCCAACCAGCCCACCAGGTACTTCCAGTAAGCACCACAGGCCTGCGTTGCAACGCCTGTAACAAATTGTGCAGTTGTGTTTAGGTAGTGAAGAGGGTCGTGCTGGGAGTAGTGTTTTAGGGCTTAGGGTAGTGCAGTGGTGTTTGTGTAGTGTAGGGGGTCATGCTGGGGTTAGATTTAGGGTTTAGGGTAGTGCAGTGGTGTTTGTGTAGTGTAGGGGTCATGCTGGGGGTAGATTTAGGGTTTAGGGTAGTGCAGTGGTGTTTGTGTAGTGTAGGGGGTCATGCTGGGGGTAGATTTAGGGTTTAGGGTAGTGCAGTGGTGTTTGGGTAGTGTAGGGAGTCGTCCTGGGGGTAGTGTTTTAGGGTTTAGGGTAGTACAGTGGTGTTTGGGTAGTGTAGGGGTCGTGCTGGGGTTAGTGTTTTAGGGTTTAGGGTAGTGCAGTGGTGTTTCGGTAGTGTAGGGGGTCGTGCTGGGGGAGTGTTTTAGGGTTTAGGGCAGTGCAGTGGTGTTCGGGTAGTGTAGGGGGTCGTGCTGGGGGAGTGTTTTAGGGTTTAGGGCAGTGCAGTCGTGTTCGGGTAGTGTAGGGGGTCGTGCTGCGGGAGTATTTTAGGGTTTAGGGTAGTGCAGTGGTGTTCGGGTAGTGTAGGGGGTCATGTTGGGGGTAGTGTTCTAGGGTTTAGGGCAGTACAGTGGTGTTCGGGCAGTGTAGGGGGTCGCGCTGGGGGTGGTGTTTTAGGGTTTAGGGTAGTGCAGTGGTGTTCGGGCAGTGTAGGGGGTCGTGCTGGGGTGGTGTTTCAGGGTTTAGGGCAGTGCAGTGGTGTTCAGGCAGTGTAGGGGGTCGTGCAGGGGTGGTGTTTCAGGGTTTAGGGCAGTGCAGTGGTGTTCGGGCAGTGTAGGGGGTCATGCAGGGGTGGTGTTTTAGGGTTTAGGGCAGTGGTGTTCGGGCAGTGTAGGGGGTCATGCTGGGGGTGGTGTTTCAGGGTTTGGGGCAGTGCAGTGGTGTTCGAGCAGTAAAGGGGGTCATGCTGGGGGTGGTGTTTCAGGGTTTAGGGCAGTGCAGTGGTGTTCGGGCAGTGTAGGGGTGGTGCAGGGGGTGGTGTTTCAGGGTTTAGGGCAGTGCAGTGGTGTTCGGGCAGTGTAGGGGGTCGTGCAGGGGGTGGTGTTTCAGGGTTTAGGGCAGTGCAGTGGTGTTCGGGCAGTGTAGGGGGCGGTGCAGGGGGTGGTGTGTCAGGGTTTAGGGCAGTACAGTGGTGTTCGGGCATTGTAGGGGGTGGTGCTGGGGCTGGTGTTTCAGGGTTTAGGGCAGTGCAGTGGTGTTCGGGCAGTGTAGGGGGTGGTGCTGGGGCTGGTGTTTCAGGGTTTAGGGCAGTGCAGTGGTGTTCGGGCAGTGTAGGGGGTCGTGCTGGGGCTGGTGTTTCAGGGTTTAGGGCAGTGCAGTGGTGTTCGGGCAGTGTAGGGGGTCTTGCTGGGGCTGGTGTTTCAGAGTCTAGGGCAATGCAGTGGTGTTCGGGCAGTGTAGGGGGTCTTGCTGGGGCTGGTGTTTCAGGGTTTAGGGCAGTGCAGTGGTGTTCGGGCAGTGTAGGGGGTCGTGCTGGGGCTGGTGTTTCAAGGTTTAGGGCAGTGCAGTGGTGTTCGGGCAGTGTAGGGGGTCGTGCTGGGGCTGGTGTTTCAGGGTTTAGGGCAGAGCAATGGTGCTCAGGCAGTGTAGGGGGTTGTGCTGGGGGTGATGTTTCAGGGTTTAGGGCAGTGCAGTGGTGTTCGGGCAGTGTAGGGGGTCGTGAAGGGGGTGGTGATTCAGGGTTTAGGGCAGTGCAGTGGTGTTCGGGCAGTGTAGGGGGTCGTGCTGGGGGTAGTGTTTTAGGGTTTAGGGTAGTGCAGTGGTGCTTGTGTAGTGTAGGGGGTCGTGCTGGGGGTAGTGTTTTAGGGTTTAGGGTAGTGCAGTGGTGTTTGTGTAGTGTAGGGGGTCATGTTTTAGGGTAGTGCAGTGGTGTTTGGGTAGTGTAGGGGGTCATGCTGGGGGTAGTGTTTTAGGATTTAGGTTAGTGCAGTGGTGTTTGGGTAGTGTAGAGGGTCGTGCTGGGGGTAGTGTTTTAGGGTTTAGGGTAGTGCAGTGGTGTTTGTGTAGTGTAGGGGGTCGTGCTGGGGGTAGTGTTTTAGGGTTTAGGGTAGTGCAGTGGTGCTTGTGTAGTGTAGGGGGTCGTGCTGGGGGTAGTGTTTTAGGGTTTAGGGTAGTGCAGTGGTGTTTGTGTAGTGTAGGGTCATGTTTTAGGGTAGTGCAGTGGTGTTTGGGTAGTGTAGGGGGTCATGCTGGGGGTAGTGTTTTAGGATTTAGGTTAGTGCAGTGGTGTTTGGGTAGTGTAGGGGTCGTGCTGGGGGTAGTGTTTTAGGGTTTAGGGTAGTGCAGTGGTGTTTGTGTAGTGTAGGGGTCGTGCTTGGGGTAGTGTTTTAGGGTTTAGGGTAGTGCAGTGGTGTTTGTGTAGTGTAGGGGGTCATGTTTTAGGGAGTGCAGTGGTGTTTGGGTAGTGTAGGGGGTCGTGCTGGTGGTAGTGTTTTAGGATTTAGGTTAGTGCAGTGGTGTTTGGGTAGTGTAGGGGGTCGTGCTGGGGGTAGTGTTTTAGGGTTTAGGATAGTGCAGTGGTGTTTTTGTAGTGTAGGGGGTCATGTTTTAAGATGCAATGCTCCAATACCTGACCAGTCTGCACTACATAAAACTGCAAAAAAACTAAAAATAAAAAGTGTTTTGCACACTTTTGTCATTGGGCTATATGTGGGCTACATCTGGGTAATATTTGTGCTACATTTGGGCTCTTTTTTCACTGGTGGCCATCTTGGAAGACTTCTTTGTTATGAAGTTTCCTAATTTCTTCATTTACTGCAGTCTCCTCAGTAGGAAATGCTTTCAGTTTTTTACTTTGATTCCATCAAGAAGGCATTCAGATGTGTCTCACATCTGCCATAAATTCAGAATGTTAGCACTCTAGTTGCTCATTAGATCACTGGAGTAAAGCTACTGCTCACCAGGGAGTTAACTGGTAGTCTGCTGCTGGTATTGAAAGTGATTGTTTCAGTCTGCATGTCAGAATTTTCTAATGAAATAGAAGAGGATTTGAGATCTCACTTAAAACATGACCTAATTTTTCTTTCTGCAGCACTAACCATAATTTCTATTTAAAAAAGAACCCCTCATTTTGTTCCTTTTTAAATTAAATGTTTTAAGTGTTACCGGTTTATTCCAATCAAGATGGCTTCAGGTGTGCCATACTTTTGTCATAAGTAAGGCTGTTAGCGCTCTAGTTGTTCTTTAGAACACTCTGGGAAGCTGCAGTAGAACACAAAGGCATCAACTGGCAGGCTGCTCCTGTTGAAATATAACAGGAAGATATTTGAGATCACACTTGAAATATGTCCTAATTTTTCTTTCTACAGCACTAACCATAATTTCTATGACAAAATGAACCCCGTCATTTTGTTCCTTTTTAAATTAAATGTTTTAAGTGTTACCAGTTTATTCCAATCAAGATGGCTTCAGGTGTGCCATACTTTTGTCATAAGTAAGGCTGTTAGCACTCTAGTTGTTCTTTAGAACACTCTGGGAAGCTGCAGTAGAACACAAAGGCATCAACTGGCAGGCTGCTCCTGTTGAAATATAACAGGAAGATATTTGAGATCACACTTGAAACATGTCCTAATTTTTCTTTCTACAGCACTAACCATAATTTCTATGACAAAATGAACCCCATCATTTTGTTCCTTTTTAAATTAAATGTTTTAAGTGTTACCAGTTTATTCCAATCAAGATGGCTTCAGGTGTGCCATACTTTTGTCATAAGTAAGGCTGTTAGCACTCTAGTTGTTCTTTAGAACACTCTGGGAAGCTGCAGTAGAACACAAAGGAATCAACTGACAGTCTCTGCCCTTGTTGGATGTACATGTTTTACTGAGAATGTCAAACTTCATTCTCACATGAGTGAGAAAGATATTGTGAATTTACAGAAAATATGCTCTCATTTTAGCTTCTGGAGCACCTTCCAAACCTCCATGGGACAAGCATGAGAAAATAGTGTTCTCTCAAACATGATTCATGATATCCCAGCAGAAGGTTTTTCACATGGTAAAATCACCTTAGAATACACCACAATTCCTAAAATTAGTATGGTACCGTCAACAAATAAATTCTAATGTAACTAAAGCCTGTTATCACCCTTTATAGTTCTCCTTTTGGTGACCCTCAAAATCTTCTATTCACTACAATGCATTTCAATGAGGTACTATCATTTATATTGGTCCCAAGATGGCTGCCAGAAATTCCAGGATGAAGTGCTGACAGCCAATCAGATCTCACGATGACATGTGTGGTTAGGCTCCGCCCAGATATATATGTGACTTTACTTTTGATTTTCTCAGGAACTACTGAACGGATTTACACCATTTAAGCAAAAGGCACGACACTGAACCAAGGGCTACCTCTTTGCCAAATTTGGTGTAATTCCGTTCAGCAGTTCGGGCTGTAGCTGCGACTAAAGGTTCCTATGGAAAAATGAATGGGGAAAACACGTTTTGGGACCCCCTTTTTCTCGGCCCCCGCTTGATGTATCACCCCGAGACTTTCAGGATAGGAGCGGACCGGAGCGCCCCAACAAGTTGGAAACTTTTGCGAAGATTCGTTAACCGGCGCCAACGTTATTTCAAATAGAATGTCGCGGATTTCCTATGGATAATAGGTTTTAACTATAACTATCTACTGGCGACCGCCAGTAGATAATATATATATATATATATATATATATATATATATATATATATATATATATAATTTGCATGCAATAGCAGGATTAGACACGATTCAATAGTTATATATATGAAAAACATCAATGTGTTATACAACGTACTAAATATATAGTGCAAAGTGGATAAAAGTGCAAATGTAATAAAAATTCATCAATAGTCTACTTGGAGCTCTTCAGATATGCAAGTACATTACTATAAGTACTTAACGTGCCAACTCCAGAAAATATACTTTAAGATATTAAAACACGAATGCTAAAATACATATTTAATCATCACAAAACATATGATTTGTTTGTGCAAATGCTGATAACAAAGGGCCAGTTAGCAAAGCCTCAGATTTTAATTTTTAAAAAATCTTCAAAAAATCCATTAGCAGCTTAAGTGAGGTTCAAGCCCAGCATGGAGCCATGAGGAAGACATATATAGGGAAATAAAGCTACAGTTTAAGCTAAAATCTTGCCCCATCTTATATCAGACACTTAACAGAAAGCGGCTCACAGCAAAAACGATATGATTTGAAGTAACAGTTTTCAGTACTCTGAGGGCTCCAGAATATCTCCTGGTCCCTAAATTTAGGCACACATAGCGGAACCATTCACATCGGGCCCCTCGATACACTTGCCAACAGAACAATATGTGTTTCTCGGTTTCAGGACCTATACCGCAAGCTGGGCAGGTACTGGAAGACAATCCATTCCGTCATTTCATCATAACAGCTTTAAGTGGTAAATTTCTGATCCAAAATCTTACACACAAACGTTTAGCAAAAGGGGGTGTAATGTTATCTAAAAATGATTCAAAGTGCGGTGCAAGCTTAAAATCAAAATATTGGTTGGTTAAATGCCCATTGCCAGAATTTAAAATATAATAATCATAGACGAAGGTCCAATAATAGAACTTTAGTACTTCACCATCAGCCTTTTTGATAGTTGATGGATTGTCCCACTTCTCTTTTGTGCCCAATTTAATGAGCCAGCTAGACATATACTTTAGCCAAGGAACTTCATGTGAGTTTGCTAAGCTCATTCCTATAGACAATTAGCTCAGGAGAAGTCCACAGCCTTAACCAATAAACCAGGAGCTTCAGTTGTGCTAGATCAGATATTCTTTTAAGCCCAGTAACAAAGAATAAAGGTACTATGGGCATACTTACTGGAACTGAGATGAGGGATCTTACAAAGTTGTTCTCAGCGATAGTTAATTGCTGCATATATTGAAAACCCCACAACTCAGTTACATAAAGAGCAGCATTTTGGGCCTTAGTTCTATATGTCTATATGTCTGTTATGGCATCCTTCAAATGCTGCGGAAAGTCCTCCCCCTACTCCCTATGGGGGCGAAGAGAACTATGTTCCAGGCCTTGGTTCTTTCGCGCCTGGACTACGGCAACTCCCTGTACCTAGGAGCACCAAAATCCACCTTAAGGAAACTTCAGGTGGTCCAGAACAGTGCTGTCGACTGCTGTCGAGCTCTCCTAGAACGCAGTCGGCCAAGCCCTGTTTAAAGACCCTACACTGCCTGACCATAGAGGAGAGGATCAAACTTAAATCCCTCTGTATTGCCCATAAGACCCTCATGGGAAAAGGCCCTCTCATAAACCAGTCCCTTATCACTGCATACCGTCCGAGGAAACTCCTCCGTTCTGCGAACTTAAGTCTAGCCGTCATCCCTAAAATTCAAAGGACGCAAAGTGGGGGTTGTTCCTTCTCATACAATGCAGCTAAGCTGTGGAACGCTCTTCCCCTGCATCTGCGCTCAGAGACATCCCATCTCACCTTTCAGAAGTGTCTTAAAACCTGGCTGTTCCAGAACACCAACTGGTAGCTACTTCACATCGCCTGCTTCTCTCTGCCGCTAGCGCTGGGATGCCTTAGGGTAGCTATGCGCTTAAGAAGGGTTAATTAATAATAATAGTGTTTCCAGAGCTGGGAAAATTGAACACAAGCTGGTTCTGTAGTGCATGCGTGTGATGGCTGGAGACTTATGTTGGATGAGTAAAACACTCCTATTAAGTTCGGGTATCAGACAACTTTATCCCCAAAATAATCAAAGCTATAAACATGCCCCAGCACATTTGTCCCCACCCTCATAGTACTCTTCCTAGATGATCTAGCCCTAAATACCATAAACTTGGATTATGCAGCATTCAACTCTAGCCCTCTCAAATCACAGAACTTAACAAATCGATGTATCAGATTTTGGAGACCCATAGGTGTCTTAGAGATAAGTAACAAATCTTCAGCAAAGAGTAAAATTGGGACCTTTGAGCCATCTAGAGTGCAGGAGTTGACATAATCGGACCAGACTATAGGCTCAGATTTACATATGTCCCCGGGATCTTATCAGGACCGGGTGCCTTTGCTGATTTGAGGCAGTCAATTGAGCATTAAGTGTCAGACAAACTAAAGGTAACAGAACGGCTTGTAGTTTTATTAAGAGTAACAATAGTAGTGATACCCGCGGGACTAGAGCCTGAGGGCAAGTTAACAGTATCATCCATGGCATGCAAAGATGAAAAATGTGAAACCCATTTGTCTGGTTGGATATAGAGAGAGACGGTATTCGTCCTATCGAAACTTCAAAGGGACAATATATGCCAAAATGCATTGTTATTTTTGGTCCTGGCAGCACATACTAAATCTTGCCAATTCCTATCTTCCCAGGATCTCCTCATATTCTTGAATGTCAATTTATATTGGCTACTAGTCTTGGTAATTTCAGATTGTAAATGCGACTGGACAGCCAGCTGCAGCGCTTGTTTAGAGTGCACACATTCATTATTAAACCATGGTTTTGATTTGACACACGGGAGCCACGTATGTATAATCTTTTTATAGAGGAACTCCCACAACTTGGGAAACAGCTTTTCATGGATCACCATAATGGGGATTTCATCCTCAGGACACCCGACAAACTCAGCCAAATACTCAGCAGACCAATAATAAATTTCAGATAACAGGTTTGAATTAGACAGGTTTGCATGGCCTTGAGGCCATGTAACCCGTCTAAAGTTGTTAGCTAGCAAGGTAAGAGGCTCCTCAGTGTAGTATGGGGCAACTGGGGAGCTAAGCGCATCCCCTTTAAAATAGGTGATCAAAGAATTATGATCACTATCAGTGTGATTGTGAATTTTCATGTCCACAAGGAACGGCCATAGATATAAATCCACGAGGACATAATCAATGTTACTCCTGTACGCCCCTCTTTAAAAGATGGGTGCCAACTCAGGATCAGAGTACTTCCGTCCATTAGAGGCTGTTAAACCCCTCCCCATTGCAATTGAAGCTCGCCAAAGAGCAATATTAGGAAGAAACCTAAATGGTTTACCAGTTAGAATCAGTATATTCCACTGCTCATCCTCCAACTCAGTCAAGAAATTAATACACACTGAGGGCTCAAAGGTGACATTAAAGTCCCCAGTGATAGTAATTCTAGCATAGTTATGGTGGGATTCTATAAGAGCATCTAAAAGCTCTAAAACTAGGGAATCCACATCGGCAGATACCGCTCTTACGTAGACATTAAAAATTGCCACATCCAACCCTGAGAAAAACTTAAAGCAAACACCCATTTGATCATGAGAATCCATATTTAACGATGAGTGGGAACATAGGGGCAGAGTTCTTAACCAAGACCAATAGCCCACAGGAGGCATGACCAGATTTCTGGGATGGTATGGCCTCTACATTACAGGAAGTAAATCCATTAAAATATACCTTATCACCGGCCCAAGTTTCTTGACATGCACATACATCAAATGGAGTTAATGGCATCACAGTAAAATAGTTTTTGAGAGTTATACTCTCTTGGTTCAATGCAACCATACTCGTACACTTGTCCTGGGAGTGACCAACTTGGTTTACCCCTTGGGTCACACTGGAACGCTCAGGAGCCCGTCACCCCACTCCCAGAGCCCTTGCGTCAACATCACTTGGTTGCATTACCTGGAGACCAACACTGTCAATTGCACCTACTTCTTCATTAATTATATGACTGGTTGCCCCTTCCATCTCCCTAAGACACTCAGAAGCCAGACCCCCAAACCCCAAAAAGGCATCGCCTGATCGTCTTACCCGAAGGCCCGCACTATCGAATGCACCAGGTTCTGCATTGCTGGTTGAGCTGTCGACCTGGCAACCCAGTCAGTCAAGTGAGCCAGTTTTCGTCCCCAGCGCTCAAGCCTCTATTGAGGTACCCGAGGGGTTACAATGGGACCACAAATTATTAGGTACTTCAAAACCAAATCGATGGTGTAACCTATATCTAATGGTGGTGGGAAGAGGCCTAGCCGTAAAGCCAGTGTGTAACTCTAAGCTGATGAGCCCATCAACCAATGACTTGTCCTTCATCGTCACAGATATATAATTGAACCGTGAGAAGCCTAGCAGGCAATGTTTGACATGAACAATATCGGATCTTATTGCTTATAAGCATTTGCGTTTAGTTCTGACCCAGTGAATGACCTTATTGACTAAGGATTCAGCATCCTCACCAGGGGCAAGTTTGGGAACCGGGGTCATATCGACTACCTTACTGAATCCATCAGGCACCTATGGGGAGGGTAAACCTTCAGGGATAGTATAATATGGTTTAAGTGGCTTGCTAACTTAGACCAATCCTCCCGAGGCCAATGACTGGCAAATCAGCCATCCACCAGGGTGCCACACCCATTTTGTCCGCATTGAAAATCTGTTACTGTCCTGAACATAGTGTTTTTTGGGTGCCCCAGGTGGGCACCGGGGCACCCACCAGATGTTCCAGGTATGGGGTCCCTGGGGCAACTATTGGTTCAGGGAGGGGGTCCATCCACCCCCTCCCCTTCGAAAAAAGAAAGGCCCTGGGGGATGGGGTCCCTGGGATGCAAAGTGGGTTGGGGAGAGGGTCTGCGCGACCCCCTCTCCTCACAAAATTGAAAGGTCCTGTGGGATGGATTCCCCAGGGCCCAAAGTGGCTCAGGAAGAAGGACCCTCCGATTCTCTACCTTTCAAAAACATAGGAAAGTCCTTTCTCTTTGTGAACGAGAATGAAAGCCAAACTGTGACCTTTGATGTAAACAGGAGAGAGAGCGATACCATCTGTAGCTGAATTTCAAAATATGAAACCAGATAAACTGGAATCAATACTGTCTTTCCTGCTTGTCTAAATTGCGTGATCCTTGGCAAATATTTTATTTCAGTTGTCTCTTTTTTCTTTATTGTCACATATGAGCACACTTCAGGATGTGCGCTGTACAAGTAAATCTTCTATTTGATATAGAAGGCTGTTAATGTTGCTCCGTCCATAATACAAATCTAGGCCACATTTAGGGTTTATCTTACTACCGAATTGCCTCTTAGTTCATTAATGGCATTGTCCTTGGGGGCTAGCCAAGAATGTTTTTTAAAAACTATCACTTTGCAACACTGTCTATTTATGCAGTATAATCTGATGTTGTAAGGTGAAATGCTTCCAAGTGTTAAAGAAATACACTTTTTTGAATTTTGGACTGAATGTATCATATTTTTACACTATATTTTTTTCACAATATACATGCCAATCGTTTTCCTGGCTCAGCTCATTTACAGAATTTTAGAACCAAGCCAGAGCCCAGGCTCTGCTCTGGCCCACGCAATTAATTTGCTTGCGCCCCCTCCTCTGTTTGCCACTTGGGCTTAGTACATGGGGCCATCAGTTGATAAAATAATTTGTAAGAGGCGAGGAATAGAATCATAAAGCCCTAGCGACATTCACTAATTTGCCAACTCTACCATCAAGGCTTATTGTAGAAGAGACAAAGAAGAATGCGAGCAGTGAAAATACATTTAAAATAAGTGATCCTAAGGTAGTGACTCCAGGCCATTTTGTTTTATGTTACCATAGTGATGAGGTCCTAGGGAGAACACTCAGGCCCAAGTGGGATGGGCAGGGGCACAGCTTAAGAGGGATGTTTGGGGTGTGACAACCATCACATGGATTATTGGATTGGTACTTGTATTATGGAACACTGAGTTGGGTATGCTATACCTGTGTCCTTGTTTCTTGTTGCTCTCATTTCGCAAGAGGTTTTAACATGTTCATTTTTTAGATTAGGATCTTAAATATATATAGTGACCAGGTTTTTTTTTAAAAACATACTTTGTTGGTTTTACAAAGTGCCACATCCAGTGAGGGCGTGTAAATGGTAAGTACATAGGCAGAGCTAAAAGTATTGAATTAGAAGAGATTTCTCAATTCAGATAAGATACATTCAGGAGATAGATGGCTGCCTATGCTAGACATTAGTATTGTAACGTCCACGAGCGACTGAGGATTTATCGGAGATTAATTGTCAATCAATGACCATATGCAACATTAAAGTTCGAAAAAACATTCCTAAGTAACCCTCCCCCCTCCCTCCCGCGTGGCTCACCCCATTATTCTATAGCATATCCGGAGCTCAATTTGGTTCTAGATTCCCCTCCATCGGGGGTTTCGTTCAGTAGGGAGTGTTCATTACCTCCAGATCGTACTGCCGACCGTGGTGTGGGGCCGGGCACGGCTGTATGTCATGGGAAGGGCGACACGTGCTTTATTTGCATTGGAGAATAGAGGGTTCGATTGCCTTAAGTGCCTCAAGCATCAGATCCCATTCCATGGAGATCGGTATTTTCCTTAGGTCCCTATAGTCTTCCCTCGTGATGGCTGCACTTTCTGCACTGCCCCATCGGACTGCCTCCCCGTGCCATGAGTGTAGTGTTGGGGGAAGGGCCGACTTACACCTCATAGTGATGGAGCGCTTCGCTATAAGTAGGGCCAAATCAGCGAACCGGAGCTGTACTTTCTGAGACTTTCGGGCGACGATAAAGGCCCAAGATACATCGCTTGCTGTGTCCCAGCTAGGGATACCTGTGATGTCTTCTATAGTGTGGGCAATCTCGGACCAGAATCCCACAAGGCGTGGGCACGTCCACAACATGTGCATTATGTCTGCATCCTCCATCTGGCATCTTGGGCAGGACACCTGGGTAGACATGCGGCTGAGACAGTGTGGAGTGAGGTAGGCCCGGTGGAGAATCATGTATTGTATTAGCTTGAATTTGGCGTTACGGGATACTCTTTCAGGGTATTCTAGAAGAGAGGCCCATTCCTTGTCCGTCATGTTCCTACACAGGTCATACTCCCATTTTTCTCTAAGTGCAGTAAGGGGGGTCTCTGCATGTGCTCTGGTGCCCCTATAGAGCCATCTAATCAGGTGACGCCCATTACCCATAAGGTATACCGCATATGTCAACTCATGTGTCGGAGGTTCTTCACCATTTGGTGCCCAGTGTTTCTTCACGTAACTAACCAGAGCTGCATGCAATAGAAAGAGAGAGCGCGGGGTCCCTTGTGTTTGGGAGAAATTCTCATGGTCCAACAGCATACCGTCAGCAAATAGTGCTCCCACTGTGGAGACACCCTCACGCGTCCAATTAAGTATACTACGCAAGGTGACCAAGCCAGTGGGTGTAGGGATTCCCAATAGGGGTGTGTTAGGGGCGTAGGGGAGTGTTTGGTTTGTGTATTGTAGCGTCCGCTTCCAGTAGGCAAGAGCTGCATGCAGCAGTAGAGGGATTTCTTAAGGGGATTCTACTCTTTGTCAACAATAAGGTGTGGAGGGTGCCGCAAGATAGCAGCCACGGTGTGTAGTCCAGTTCATGTAGGTTGCGCCCTGCTAGCCAATATGATAGCCATTGTAACTGGCTTGCATAGCAATAGTCTGGCACCCCTAGGGCTCCCCTATCCGTCCCCAGCTGTAGTTTGGCCATCCCCACTCTTCTGCGGCCCCTCCCCCAAATGAGGTCTGTGCGCAGCGTGTCCAGTGTTTTAAAAAGGGGGCTAGGGATCATCACTGGAATGTTTGTGAAGAAATATAACAGGCGCGGAAGCATGACCATCTTGGAGATAGCTATTCTGCCCATTACTGAAAGGGACAGTGAGGTTTAGAAGGATGTCTGTGTGCGAAACGCTTTAATCGCCTTCAGCAGGTTGCCCTCTAATTGGTCCTGTGAGGATCTATATTTTTGGATACCTAAGTATTTAAAGATGTCTGGCTCTACTTTGAGAGATAGTTGCCCAAATCTAATGACGTCCGAGTGCCCTCCTAGCCGGAAAAAGAATGCCTGAGATTTCTTCTCATTAATAGCTAGGCCTGAGATGCGTTCACAATGTTCGAAGATGCATGGTAGGGGTTCCAGGTCATGTGTCAAATTATTAATGTATAGTATGAGGTCATCGGCGAAAGCTGACACTATATGTGTTGTATTACCCACTCGGATCCCAGTTTCTCCCGCCTCCTTTCGGATCCTAATGGCCAGGGGCTCCAGTGCTAACACGAAAAGCAGTGGTGATAGGGGGCAACCCTGTCGGGTGCCTCTGCCCACCAAATATGGTCGCGAAATGTGAATGCCAGTTCGGGCTCGTGCTGTGGGGGCTGTGTAAAGCAGCCTGACCCTTTTTACATATTCGGGCGGGATGCCAAACCTACCCAGTACTTTAAACATATATTCCCAGTTGAGGGTATCGAAGGCATGGCGCAGGTCGAGGGCAATGCATCCCGCACCCTCAACGTTATTAGAAGTGGCCTCCATTACATGGTAGAGGCGTCTGATATTCAAGGAGGTACTGCCGGTTGGGACAAATCCGTTCTGGTCAGAGTGTATAAGTTGTGGCATGAGGGGGAGCAGACGGCGAGATAGTATTTTACCCAGGATCTTGTATTCTGTTGAAAGGAGCAATAAAGGGTGGTAACCTGACATGTCCAAGGGTCCCTGCCCGGTTTAGGGAGTAAGGTGACCAAGGCCTGCATAGTGGTGAGGGGAAGGGCACCCTCCTCCAGCGCCATTTGATACAGCTGCTCCAGGTGTGGAACCAGTGTATCCGAGAAGGTGTCATAGAACTCTGCCGGCAAGCCATCTGGACCTGGAGCCTTAGTACGGGGGAGCTCTCGGATGGCTTCCCTGATTTCCTGTTTAGTGATAGGGCCAGTCAGTTCTTCTTGGTCTGCCTGTGAAATTTGTGGGTATTGGATGTCATTCAAAAAGGTTTCTCTGGGTTCCTCCATTGTTGCCACAGGGGCCTTGTCTAATGATTCGTAATATTCACAGAAGGCTAAGTTTATGTCGTGTTGTGTGTTCACCTTGGAGCCGTCTGGTAAGGCTATCTCGTGTATAGGGGTGGGGGAAGGCGCATAGTCGTGCAAGAAGCGATCCCGACTTGTCGGCCTCTGTATGCTTTAGTTAAGTATATGATTGGTAATTAAGTATTTGGAGGCAGTTCAGCATGTTGTATGCATGCTTCTTGTTGCTCCTCCTTTTTGGTGGGGCTGCTAATTGCCTCTTGTTCTATCTTATTCAGAGTGTCTTCTACAGACTTAAGGTGGTTATGAATTTCATGCCTGGCCCCCACTGTGGCACAAATGGCGGCACCCCTTATGACGGTCTTGAACGCGTCCCATTCAATTAGGCGTGAGGACGCTGTGTTATCATTTTCGTCAAAGTAAGTGGTAATGATTGATGCCATAGTGGATCGAAAGGCCGTGTCTTCAAGCATCTGTGGCCACAACTTCCAAGTAGGAACGGGCGTGGGAATTGTCCCCCATGCCAGTGTAACCTCTAGGGGGTTATGGTCAGAGAGGGTCTTACCTAGGTAAGTGACGTCAACCACCTGGGTGGTATTGGCGAGGGAGCAGAATATTCTGTCCAGTCGGGTATGGAGCTGGTGTGGTGGTGAATAAAATGAATATTCCTGGCTGTTTGGATTCTTGAGACGCCATACGTCCCCCAGCGACCAGCCCTCCGCCCAGCCCCGGAGTGCGTCCGCCTGCTTAACAGAGATCGTGCTTTGGAGGGGAGGTGAGAGCGGTCCAGTTGGATATCTAGAACCGCGTTATAATCTCCTCCCAGCACCCATGGGTATCCCGCCCAGTCTGCCAGCACTGTGTTGAGGCTCGTTAAGAATTTGTCTTGGTTGTAGTTAGGGGCATATATACTACCTATTACTATATGCGCACCGTCAAGTGTGCCGTGAAAAATACCTTATCTGCCCATTGCGTCTATCCGCCGCTCCAAGGCCACAAACGGGACCTCACCTCGTACCCAGACAGCAGCCCCCCTCGCAAAGGCGGAATATGATGAGGTGAACACTTGTCCCCTCCATTTCTTGCGTAACTTGATGACCTCTGAGTCAGTGAGGTGTGTCTCTTGCAACAGGTCGAATTGCGCCTTGCGCTTTTTTATTTGAGTGTGTATTCGATGCCGCTTGTGTACCGCTCCCATCCCTCTGATGTTCCAAGTGACTACGGTATATTTTCCCTGCGCGGCCATGTTTGTGTGCATTTGGTTCTAAGATCAGCCCCAGCTCGGGGCTGGGAATTACATCCTGTGTCTTAAGGGGTGAACCATATCAACTCCCAATACAGGGTCCAACCTTAAAACTATGTTGGACCAAACAAGATACATAGTATTTGAAACAGTTCGATGAGTTTGGTTTGCATTTGCCATGGGGAAGGCAGCTACGTCGCCTTGTTTAATGCTGTTGTGGACGGCAGTGTAGATGACCGGACTGTGGACAATCATGAAGAAGATAACAGACCCGGGGGAGTAGAAAGGGGCAGTGTAAGAATGCGGCCCACACATTATGCTAATCGCTATTGATTCGGCAAGGTGTTCATGCATGGAAGGCCTAGGCTCTAAAGATCATATGCGGTCTGCGGTGTAACAGTGGGAAACAGTGCAAGAGTCTGAATGCATGGTGGTGTCTTCAGACAATTACGGCAAGGGGTGGGGGTCACAGTCTCTGAAGGCCGCCGCTGCGGCGAGCGCCACCTCCTTGCTTTGCTTGGTCTGTTCCGGGGATGAAAAAATATGACTTCTGGTCGTGCCTAATCTTTAGTCGGGCTGGCGTATTGCACATTCAGGGCTCTGAGTTTCTGTTTGACCAATTGGTAGGAGGTCCTCTGACGTTGCACCAGTATAGTGAAGTCGGGATATAGCGAGATCCATTGATTTTCATACTTAATATTGGACTTTTCCCTGGCAAGACGGAGGAGCGTGTCACGGTCCCTATAATTAAGTATGCGGGCCATCATTGGGCATGGAGGCTCACCCGCTATTAGTTTCCTGGTAGGGATCCGATGGGCTCTCTCCACACAGAAAAAGTCTGACAAACCCTCTGGGGCCACGTCCTCTCGCAGCCATTGTTCTACAAAGCGGGTAGGGGTAGAGCCCTCACAGAGTTCTGGCAGCCCAACTATGCGGACATTGTTCCTCCTTGCCCTTTCCTCCGTGTCTTCGACTCTATCTTGTAGGCTGGATACTTGGTTCTGTAGTTGCGCGATCTGCCCTGTATATTTCTCGTGCTGCGGGAGCAGCTCTGTTAGAAGGTGCTGGTTACTTTGCATAGTGGAGGCCAGTTTGTCATGATCTGCCTTGAGTTGTGTGAAGCCGGTTGTCAGGGAGCTGATTTGCTGTTCTACTGCCTTGCAGGAGTGTATCACTTCTTGCAATATTATGTCAAGCTTGTCCGGGGTGGCCTCCATGTTGGTCGGCGGGATGCAACTCTTTTGGGACATTTGAGTTGAGCTGTCTGAGTCCTTCTGCTGCGATGGTTGTGTGTCAGCCAATCCCAGCATCTTCCCCTTCGTACGCCCCATAGTGCTCAGCCAAGAAGGATCGGTCACCGTCAGAGCGTGGCAGCGTCTGGGGTCTGTGGGTTCTTCTCCCCGGGGGCGCATTAGCAGCTGTTTATTCCTCAATCCAGGGGGGTCTTCAGCAAGTGCAGTTGTTTCTTGGCCTCTGTCTCAGGCAGTCATTGCGGAGCCAGGTGCAGGGGGGCGGACGTTTAGTTTAAGGCCTGCAGGCCAGGAACGGAACCACGGAGCCTCCCCAGCCATGTCCAGCTAGGGAAACAGACACTTTGCTACTGGCATACGTGTAGATTTTGCGGATCAGGTGCCTTTGGTGTGATCAGACGGTATTATATTGCCGACTGTGGGAGCCCCCCAGTGTCCCGGTCTGAGCTCAGGGGTGGGCTGCCTTTGTCCGGGCAGGAGGGCCCCTAATCTATTCCACACCAGGGTGCCAAGTGTATGTGAGTGCCTCCAGTCCACAGTGAGGCCCCTCGCAGTCGTCAGGTAGTCCTCGGGGAAGGGCCACCTCTGTACTGATAGGGAAGTTCCTCGTCCACCCCACCTCAAGGCACCAGGATCAGGCAAGCGCCCCCCACCCGCGGTGTGTCTCCTCATAGTTGTCAGGTAGTACCCGTCCTCTCTGACAGTCAGATCAAGGACACTCAAACTGGCAGGGGGAAGTGGTACTCACGATTAGCTGCCTCGCCCAGATTGATCTTGCAGGGTCGGGAGGCAGAACAGATCGCGGAAAAGGCTGCGTCCCCTCTCAGATTTGGGGTCTTAGAGCCGATCTCTCTTCGCCTGACCGACTCGGCCCATGGAGTTCAACGTATCCTGCAGGCACTCCGCAGCACGGAGCGCGCTCGTCCCCACTTTCCCCGCAGCTCCTTCCTGCAGGGCCGACGGGTGGGGGCCCCGCCTAGGATTCGTCGGCTTCGGGCAGTGGCTGGCAGGGCCGCATCAGCAGTTGGTCAGGTCCGGGGCCGATCCTCCCAGGCCGGCATGTGTTGGGCCACCTCAGCAATTGTCCCCGGGCTGCAGTCCAGTCATGCCGCAGCCCGGGTGGGGAAGACAGCAGGCCGCGCCCGCCTGGAGCTACTCAGCTTGGGCCGGCGCAGAGCTCCACTCACCGCTCACGGGCAGCACCCGGCAGTTCAGTAGCGCGGGTCGACAACCCACACGCTAGACACCGCAGGACCTTCCGGACAGGAGTCCACAGTGCCCAGCAGTGAGTATCTGTCCGACCAGCAGGCCCAAAGGAGTCATGCCATGCTTTTTTCTGCGGTGCCGTCAATCTTCTGTTTCTGGGCATCGCACAGGACATATTTTAGCAAAACTACACCCCTTGCAGTCAGTGCGGGCACCGGGGGAGAAATGGGCCTCGGGTGGCCCCCGGGTCGCCAGAATGTACCCGATTATTGGGTCCGGTCACGGAGCTCCGCTACTTTGCGTCCGCCATGGTAGGCGGTTAGCCACGCCCCATATATAGTGACCAGTTAACAAAAAATTAGTAAATCTGCACCCATAGAAGTACTCCTTGAATGGGTGCAAATGTACTTCTTTTTGGAATTCACACACATTGGCAGTCGTAGGCTCAGAAAGCTGCACCAGCCTCAAGTTTCCAGGCATACTACTAGCAATCAAACACCAAACAGTTGTCAGCAAGAAGGCTTGCAAATAGTCGAACTAGTGGCAATCACTTGTGGTAGCATTCTAACCCATCGTGTTTCACCCACTGTGCTACTTTACACTGAGGCCTACCTAATGCAAATCAGTACTGACCCTGTTCCTAAAGAAAATTATGGAATGGGATGTGGCCCGAGGGATTGCCAGTGGTTGAGATTAATTCAAGCATTCCATCCATCACCTTGCTGTTTTTGCATTTGCTGCCCTAAGTGCCCAGAGCATGCCCAGATATGGGTCCCGGGCTCACTGTGCCACTGGAACTAAGCTAAACCTGACTGAAGAGCCCTAACTAGGGCAAAACCGGTCCTCGGTTGCCTGTGTTCCGGGGCAGTGAGGACCTGGCAAGGCAGTTCCGCCTGGACTGTTCCCATGAGGAGCAGAGTCAAGAGTGAATTGCATATGGATGGGTCCAAACTGAGGTGGCATGGTGGGCAAAAAATAATGGATTCGGGTGAGGCCTGAGCAATTGCCAGTGGCTGAGATTAATTTAAGCATTCCATCGATCACCTTGTTGTTTTTGCATTTGCTGCCCTAAGTGCGCTGGGTATGCCCAGACGTGGGTCCCAGGCTCACTGTGCCACTGGAGCCAAGCTATACCTGGCTGAAGAGCCCTAACTAGGGTGAAACTAGTCCTAGGTTGCTTGTGTTCTGGTTCAGGGAGGACCTGGCCTGGCAGTTCAAGCTAGACTGTTCCAATTAGGGGCAGAGAGAAGACTGATTTGCATATGGCTGGTTCTAAACTGAGGTGTCATGGTGACCAAAAACGATGGCTTGAGATGCGGCCTGAGCGGTTGCCAGTGGCTGAGATTAATTCAAGCATTTCATCCATCACCTTGTTGCTTTTACCTGTTCCTCAAGGAAACAGTCCATCCTGAACCTTGGTCATCCCTGCAGTCCACTGTTTTTTTATTTGGAAAATGTGAGATTCACACCCCCCTATTCTCACTGACTAAGGTACGCCCCTGTCCCAGGCTCTGGGAGTGGGGCTACACGCCCACTTTATTTATTTATTTTTTTACAAATTGGGCCCAACGGATGGGATTCGCCTGAATGGGGCCATGACCTGCAAGACCAGCTGCATACTACACAAGCCAGACGTCTGTGCGTTGCATGTGATAAGCTGCTGATGATGGGTTGGAAGGCCATGCACAGCAAGGGGTTGGCTTTACATTTGATAAAATATTAATTTATGTTTAAAAAAATCTCAAAATTCACTGGAAAAAAACAAAGGTTAATGTGACATTATAGTAAGGTGATAATTGCAGTGATAATGTAACGTTTTAAACTCAAAAAAACACTGAAGTTCATCAGTCATAGATACCATAAGTAACTATAACTCACACCCTTGCCATGCACCGCTTATTACACCACATACTACATCACTCATGACATGATTTATGACAATATTGATAGCATGACTGCAACATCTGAAATTACATGATTGATAACTCACTGTAATGTCACTTTAACATTTGATTTTTTTAGTGAATTTGTAAGTTTTTTTTATGTAAAGTAATATTTTCATACCATACGTAAAGCCTTAGGTCGTGCACAGCATGGGCTGGCCACAGGGCCTGGCTTGTGGATAGGCACTGTATCCAATCAACTGCCGGTAGCCAACTGTAGGCTGCAGGGCCAGGCCACATCCAACCCCAGCAGCAGCAAACACCCTCATCGTGCGTTTGGCTGAAGGGCCTGGCTGCAGTTCAGCCGTGCACGGCGTGGGGTAGGCCGAAGGGCTTGGCTCCATTCAGGTAGGCCTACTGACTTTGCCAAAGAGTCACAACACCAAAATATTAAAACTGACTCTATTATCATTTTTCTCCAAAAATCACCCACATTTTTTATGTAGGGCAGATTCCAGTAATTCACACTAGTGGTTATAAAAATGTTTAATTAACTTTTAATTAAAAAAATATGTCCATGAGTCTTTCTTTTAACTGCAGTTTTTATTATTCCATCTTGTGGGCTGAAAAATATTAAAAGAAAGACTCAGAGACATTTTTTATTTTTTATTTTAATAAAACATTTTAGCCCATAAAATGCAATTATAAAAATAATCCCCAAGAGGGCCTTTCACTCCAGCTGAAGAGCATATAGCTCCTTCTAGGTGTGCACAAAAAATATATTGCATGGTCTCCTGAGTTTTAATGACTCAGGAGACTTACTGTTTTTTAATAGTTGCTGAGGGGCTGCTTCATGTCCTGCAGCACCCCACAACAACAATAAATGCTTGGTGGTGCCCCTGCCCCTTGTAGGAACACCACCAAGCAAAAAAAGAAATGTATTAGCCCTTGCAGGGCATAATGAGGTGCTGCTTCATGGAACAGTGAGTAAATAATGAGTCTCATCCTTCAGCTACTTTATTATTCTTTTCATACTTTTGTACTTTTGAATATATTTTTGTGGCTGTCCCAGTGCCTACGTAAAACAACCACCTGGTTTATTTTAGATGGGGCCATGGGGCAAACCCCAAGGCTCCCGTGACTGCAGCCAGCTCCCCAACTGGCACACACTGTGTGTGCCGGCAGGTGGCAGCATAATTTTTATTCAATCAAATTTTCATTGCGGGCTATGAGGGGGAGACACAGGGCCTCCCCGGCCCCAGCTTCCTCCCCTTGCTGGAGCTGGCCTTTGTTTTTTAATGTCAGTGGGTGCCCCCGGTGCCCACCCATGGCATCGATTCTGCTGGTTCCATTGAGGGCCACAGAGGGTGCCCCAGGACCCTCACAGCCCAAGTCGATTCCCCCATGCCATTCTTTTTAATGTCACTGGGTGCCCTGGTGCCGACCTACTACATTCACACTGCTGGCTCTGTTGGGGCCATGTGGGGAGCCTCAGGCGGTTCACCCACCATACTAGGTGCTGACGGGAACCGGCACTTTCTCTTTGCTCCCGCCCACCTGGAGCAGCTGTTTTTAACTGCTCCCACTGGGCAGGAGCAAAACTGAGTTCCCTGCTTTGCAGAGTGCGGGCATGGAATGTCTGCACTCTCCTGGGCAGGGAACTAGGGTGGGCTCCCCAGAACACTGGAGGTTATCGCACCCTTGGGGATGGGGTCCCCAGGTCGATATAAGCATAAGAAGGGGGGTGCACAGCCTCCTCCCCTTTGTTTTACGTATGGCCATGGGGAATGGGGTTCCCACTGCCTATAGAGGATCGGGGAGGAGGCTGCCCGACCCCTACCCTTTATTTTCCTTACAGCCCTGGGGATGGGGTCCCCAGGCACATTTCAGGTATGTTATTAACAGCTCGAGATAATGGACCCCCGGGTAGCCGGTCAGATCTCAACATGAGATCTTTCGAGCCCACCGATCCTCCATGGCATAAAATTTATGAGGTTTTTGAGCATTATTTGCTCAAAAACTACTGAACAGATTTTCACAAACTCATAAAAACCACACTTTCTGGACCAAGATCTAGCTTTCTGTCAAATTTGGCATAAATCCATACCGCATTTTTTGAGGCATGGGGAAAACATGTTTTGGACCCTCCCCCTTTTTCATGGTCCCCACTTAACAGATCACCCTGAAACCTACCATGAAGGAAATGAGATGGATGAGACTTTTTTTCTGAAGCGTTTTGTGAAGATTTGTCAAACGAAGCCAAAGTCAGTAGGAAAACAAACAATGCCTTTCCTATTGAAACGCAAACCTAATTGTAATTACCGCCACTGGGATATATATATATATATATATATATATATATATATATATATATATATATATATATATATATATATATATATATATATATATCCTTCATCATGTTCCCATTCCTGACACTTACGGGCGCTCCCAGGCGGTGCGAAGTCGGTACGGCAGAGCCAAGCCGTTTCAAATTACAGCAACATTTCCGTTCAGCAATCCCTCTCGCACTCACGGATAATTCAATAATCCAATCCGGTAATATTTCCTTTAGCAGCTTATTGTTAGCATGCCAGTAACACCCAACGCGTTTCAATCTCAACGGAGACCTTGATCACGGGGGGAAAAAACAACAAACGGCGACATTTTTTGTAATGTAGTGTACTTTACAAACATATATATATAAACATAACGGCGATTTAAGCAATGGAAAAGTAGATGATATTGTAATTCTATGTAGGCGTTAACAATTTGGCTTGATGGTACATCTTTTGTGTGACCTGCAATACCATTTTATTTTCATGTCTCATACTGGGATTGTGACTTATATTTTACATGGTGTTTTGTTGTTCCCCATTTGAATTAAAAATCGGGAATTGTTTGTAAAGTACACTGCATTATCCACAATCCACAATGCACAGCGGCACATCGCAAGATGTGATGTAAGATGTCCGGTATCTTTATTTAAATAATGAAAAAATTTCGCCACTTGTTGTTTTTTTCCCCATGATCAAGGTCTACGTTGAGACTGAAATGCGTTGGGTGTTACTGGCATGCTAACAATAAACTGCTAAAGGAAATTGTAGGCGATTGCTAATACATTGTGCTTTGCACGCGTGGGTTCGGATCCCACCCTCGTCGCCATAATTTGTAGTAAACTGGATGGCTCCAAATTGATTATAGAAGTAATCTTTATTGGAGGTAAATCACATGCAGCAACCTTCAGCAATACAATTCTATTACTGGTTATTTCCTGGAATCTTAACTGTGATGCTGTTCCATAGCATCACAGTTACATCACACAATTCCAGGTATTACCACACAAATATTACCGGATTGGATTATTGAATTATCCGTGAGTGCGAGGAGGATTCCTGAACGGAAACGTTGTTGTAATATATATATATATATATATATATATATATATAAATATATATAAAATAAACAGTATGGGTAACAGGATTTCTGCCCGGCGCAAAGTATCTCAGATACTGGTCCCCACCAGTATTTTTTATAATTATATAACACCAAACAACACTGAGATATTCCCAAAATGCATCAATAAAAACCAAATCTTCTTAAGGAAGTTAAGTCCTAAGCAGAGTTCCTAATGCTTACCGCAAAACCGGCTGGAAGCCTCCTGGTCCGTCTCCCTTCGTTTCCCAATCTGTACTTAGCCACATGCTGCTCTTTCCTTAAATACCAATGCCGCAGTAATGCATACCACCTGGTGTGGCACGAACCGTATCAATTATGTCCAAAACTATAGACGATTCGTCTTTATAGCCCGGCATTTGCCTCTCTTATACACACTATATTTTCCATTTACTAAAGCCTCAATCTCTATTAAATAACGTTATTCCAGGATAAAAGAAAAAAAGTTTTATGCAAACTCTGTAATCCTTTCACACTTTCAAAATAACCACGACATTTCTGATTTTTTTCCTCCAACATTGGGAAACGAAGGGAGACGGACCAGGAGGCTTCCAGCCGGTTTTGCGGTAAGCATTAGGAACTCTGCTTAGGACTTAATTTCCCTGGGGAAAGCGGATATTTTGGTTTGAAGAACGGGTGCTGTGATTAATGCAGAGGCACCTTTGACATTGAAATAGAGTGGTCATGTTGGGAGGAAAAGCTAATATTTTGTGTGTCCGGTTAGAATATATTTGATTCTACCAGTGATTTGGTTTATTTTTGCAGACCTTATCAAAGGGAATTATACATAAATATCTTACTGAAGAACGGGAATTACAATGGACAGTGACAAGGCTATATCACATGTCATATAATGATTTTTTGGAGGTGAGAATTAATAAAATTGATGAACGGATAAATATGTACTTTAGAGTAAATATTTATTATTAATACGCTCAGAAGAAATAAAGGGTTTTTACCTGTTTTCTATAGAAAACTTAACATTGAAGGAAGCGTATGGTTTAAAGTGAAGGAGAACACAAGAATAACAAGACTCGAGAAAGATTATAAGGTAAAAAATAAATAAGATAAGAGAATTATGCCCAAAAAAGAGTTGAATGGATCTAGACATGTGGCTAGAGGTAAATGGAACTGTTATTGAATAAAAATATGCAGGGGTAATGTACCAGGAAAGGGACAAATCATCTGATAGAGTTTTTCTTGATCCAACTCTATGAGGTGTTGATTAGTTCACAAATTTATGTGGCCGGACAATTTTGCGAGAGCATGAAGATTATGGACTCTCTGTAGCGCTAACAAAGATTTATAACAGAGAATGTTATGGTAGAAATGTGTGGACCAAATCCACATGTGTGTTGTTAAATAGATTTATTACATTGACAATTACTGTATGTATGGTTTAGATTGTAATTGTATTATTCTATGTTTGGAACAGCCCTGAAGAAGCGCAGTGGAGCGCGAAACACGTTTTGGCTTTTGGCTTTTTCTGACTACTTAAGAAAAATAAATAACAACAAAAGAAACAGAACAAGAAGATTTGGTTTTTATTGATGCATTTTGGAAATATCTCAGTGTTGTTTGGTGTTATATAGTTATAGAAAATACTGGTGGGGACCAATATCTGAGATACTTTGCTCCGGGCAGAAATCCTGTAACCCATACTGTTTATTTTATTGATTAAACAGGAGCAAGGTGCTGCAAGGTGTTCAGTTGTTGTATTTTGAGAAATATATGTATAAATAAGAAATGGCAAAACATTTTGACAAACGAGAGGTGTTAGCTAAGGATTTATTCTCAGGAGTCCTTACAATAGGGGATGGGGCTACGAGAGGATCTAAGAGTCTGAGAGAATTATTTGTAAGATTAGAAAGAGTGCAGAAAAAAGAATCCGCCAAATGACTTTGAGAAAATACTTAGATGCCGAGAGAACACCAAGAGGATTGAGGATTAAATATTTCCTGCTGTTGAGGATTTAGATGAGAAGAAGGCAGAAAGGTGGGAGGAAAGACTGAATGCAACATCTAAAGAGCTTATGATAATGCTTATAGAATTTGCAAATGATCAGAGGAAAACCTTATTGACAGAAATAGAAGAGATAAAGAAAGAGATAGAGAATTTGAATTGTCCAGAGAACGCTATGAAAAACTATGAGATACTAGAAAAAGTGATGGATACATATCAGGTGGAACTGCAAGATAAAAAGCAGATTAAGTTCTCCAGGGATGAGAGGGATTACAGGTATGGCAGAGTATATACATATGCTAGGAAATTTGATGGCACGCTGCGTAGTGATGAGAAGACTATCAATGCAAGGGAGAAAAACATCACTTTAAGTGAGACGTCAAGTTAGCGAATCCGATTTAGAACAAACTAATATAGGAGATCAAGGATCAGGGGCGAGGTCTTCGTCTTTTTTAAGGGATCTACGGAGAATGCGGAGATTACAATTTCAAACAGGAGGGAGAGCTCGGGAACAGGACAGGAGAGGGGTAGAGGCTGCAAAGGAGGGGGCACCAGATCCTTCCGTAGGAGACAGAAACAGAGATGGGGTGAGAACCAGACTACAGTTACAGAGGGAAACAGAATTGAAGAAGTAGAGAATTTGATAGTGAATCTGTCTAGTAAAGTTTTGATGGAAGCTGAAAGAAGTGTTCTGAATAGAGGATTGAGTTTTGCACCCACACATAGATGGGATGATTTGAATGCCAAGGTTGATGTTAATCGCTTTGTACGCAAATTGAAATTGAAAAAAACATTCTGAACAAACCTGTGAGTAAAGAAACCCTACAGATTGAAAAAGATCTAAGTCATGTATCTATTAAGGAATTGATGGATATTGGGGTTCTTGTTAATTTAGACAATGAAACTAATTGTGACATTGAAGATGTAGCTTTAGAACTTGATATTGAAATTAATCACAGTTTTTCCAGCAATTTGAAACCTAAATCCAAGTTTGTACCACCTAAAAAAGGTGAGAATGTATTGGATGTTTTCACAAACCTTGTGATGCGTGATTTTGATAAACATGTACCTATGAAACACAATTTCAATTTAATTAAAGAAGAGTTCAAAGCTTTACAAGACTTGAGTAATGACAAAAATATCATCATACGACAAGCGGACAAGGGGGGAAATGTAGTGATTTTAAATCGCTGTGACTACCATAATGAGGCACTGCGACAACTAAGAGACCAAAAAAGTTATGAGAGGGCAAGCATGACACAGTTAGTGAACTCAAAGGATTTAATAAAGAAGAAACTTAGATTATATCTAGATAAACAACTATTAAATACTGATGAGTATAATTATCTGTGGGTAGAAAATGCTAAGGTACCTATAATCTATTTCCTACCAAAGATACACAAAGGTGGGAGGATACAGCTTGGGAGACCCATAATATTGGGAATAGGGAGTATGACAGAACATATTTCTGAATATATAGATATGTATCTAGCACCTTTTGTAAAAACACTTGTTTCTTAAATAAAGGATACTAAAGACTTCTTGAAACAAATGAGAGACATATAATTGGGAAGAGGATATGTTCATGGTGACTATGAACGTAAATAGCCTGTATACCAGCATAGAACATGAGAGAGGCATTGAGGCTGTTAGATATTTCCTATATACCAAATCAGCAAGCTATTTACAACACTCTAATATGGTACTGGATTTACTGAGATTGGTCCTTATGAACAATTTCTTTTACTACAGGAAGGACTTATTCCATCAGGTGACAGGAACAGCGATGGGTTCTAGATTTGCACCCTCATACGCGAATCTATTTATGGGTCATTATGAGAGAGAACACGCTTGGAAGTTTGGGGAAGTTTATGAAGAGAATGTTATATATTGGGGAAGATTCATAGATGATGTTTTTATGATTTGGAAAGGAGATGAGGAGAAACTGAAATTATTTCATAATAATTTGAATAATAACCAATATAACATTACATTAACTTTAGACTACAGTAAAGAACATATTGTCTTTCTTGATGTAGAAATGTATGTCACAGAAGGACGTATGGAATCTAGACTATACAGAAAATCTACATCAGTAAATTCAATATTGCATGCAAGAGCAGGACATTTGAAAAGACAAATTGATAATATCCCTTATGGGGAATTCCTACGTGCAAAAAGAAATTGTAGTGAATTGAAGGAGTATGATGCTACAACTAAAGAAATTACTGAGAGATTTTTGAGAAGAGGTTATGATAAGAATTGTGTGGATAAAGCAAGACTAAGGGCACAGAAAGTAACAAGGAACGAACAATTGAAAGATAAGAGCAAGACTAAATGAGGTGATGATGATGTGATACGCTACATTGCTACATATAGTGAAGGTAATGCCAGAGTCTTTAATACCTTATGTAGACATTGGGATGTGCTAACCCTAGATAAGGATGTAGCAAAAATATTGCGGAACAAAGCTACAATGGTATATAAAAAAGCACCGACTTTAAAAAGTTTGGTAAGCCCAAGTGATACTGTGAACTATGAAGTTCCCAGTGTAGGGAGAAGAACAGTAACCATGCCAGGAAGTGCGTTACCATCAGGTTCCTATAGATGTAACCAGTGTATATGTTGTAAACATATAGTGGATAAGGCACAGACTTTTCATGATAGTAGACATCAAAAAGTGTTTAAAATTGGTTCATTTATCAATTGCAACACCAACTATTGTGTGTATGTAATGGCATGTATATGTGGAAAGATGTACGTAGGGTCATCGGTGAGGAAACTGAAGATCAGATGGATGGAACATATTCGTGTCATTAAAAACTGTGATTTAAAATATCCCATTGCTGTCCATTTCAAAGAGACTCATAAATTGACTGAGATAGGAGGAATTCGATTTATGGGAATTGAACAAGTCACTTTAGATAGGAGAGGTGGGGACTTAGAAGGTAAACTGCGTAGCAGAGAAACCTTTTGGATTAATAAATTGCGTACGGTTCAATTTGGTTTAAATATTGATAGAGAACTATATACTTTAATAGTGTGGAAATAAAATCTATAATTATGCCCCTTCGCTGCCCTCTGCGCGATCTAATTATGCCCCTTTGCGCGATCCCCTTTGCGCGATTAATAATTGCCCACATTAAAAGCCGACACCATTTTGTTTTTAATTCACCCTTTGGTGTCCCAAGACCCCGAGCACGAGCACGACACCCCTGCACCTGGTTTTCCTCATTTTCACCATCTGTCTCTGTGGTTTCTGCCAAGTCCGGGAAACCAGTACATGAGTTCCTGCTCCCCGCAGAGATGGTTCATGTTTCTGACATGAAGCACGAGCACAAACCCCCAAATGAGGAAGCCTTCCCCTTCCAACTGTCAGACTATTTCACATCGCAAGTCCCCTCACGAAGCCTAAGACACGCCCCCATTTCTTCACACTCTGCTCCTCTTGCTGAATCTTTGTTCCTCTATCTGCCACGACCTGTTTGTTCCTCTATTTTGCCTCGTGACCAAGACTGTATAAATATTCTGCTGTTGAAAATAAAGAGGCGCACTTAAAGAGAGGGACTTGAGAGATTGCTCCTGTGCCCGCTTGGTGCTGGAAGCGCTCCCTTTAACTCGAGTTATTGGTCTTCTCCTCCTTCATTTGAGCACCACGGACTCCTCGCTTTGCATTGACAAGAAATTATGATTTATTAAGCATAGAAATTCAGAAATGAGGTAATAAGTAAATTTAATTTACCACAGTAAGATGAGATGAACAAGACATGAAGACATATATGATCAGGGTATGTCTTCAAATAAGGAGCATTTATTAGAAGATAAGACATGAGACTGAACAATTGCTCTCCCCTTTCGGTCTACCTTAAAATTAGGGGCTCTTATAGCTGTAGGAAATATATCGGGTGTAAGGGATGCCAGTGCATTAATTTTTGATTATGAAGGAATAATAGTATCGGTAACTAGGTGGTGATGTGGCTGGCATCAGAGAGTTAGGAGTGTTCATATTGCAAGGTCAGGTTACATAGAAATATCAGCACATGGGACCAAGAGATGGAAATAAAGACATATGTGATTGAGGAATGCTTCGTTTGCAAGATCTTGAGACCAGTGAGTAATAGCATACGGTTTTAAGAGATGGAGATGTTGGGTTCAGAGACAGGAGTATGAATCCTGGAAGTTCGTGCTTTGGAAAGAAAAATACACAGTGGTTTCCTTACTTCTAGAAGAATGTAGAATTTAAGAGATACACTAATGCGGTTATATATTTTATTTGGAGAAGGAGATTAAGTTTAGAAAACAGCACAAACTATTTAAAATAATATTACAGGTGTTGAAAAGAGTGGTGATAACTGCAAAAATACGGATATAATTACTGAATGGATTTTAGTTTTTGAGATAATTTGTATAAAGAGATCGTTTACAATAAGATCAGAAGTTTTGGGGTGCCATCCCTATTAATTGTGCATTATGCAAGAATAGGTGCAGTGGTAAAAAGTGATTAGAAATTGAGTGGTTTACACTAGCGAACCATGCATGGAGTTAGTATTCACATTGTTTCCATTTTAAAGGTAAAGTTAATAAGTAGCGATAGCACATGGTACTGAGGGAGTATAAGGTTGCATCCAGAGACAAGGGTTCTATTCCGGGCGGTGCTGCTTTGTAAAGACAGAATTGTCTTCTCTGTTTTGTAAATGTAAAAGGACTACCAAGTTCACATAGAACGCTCTAAGTTTAATTTAACAGGAAGCGATAGCACATGGCACTAAGGGATTATGATAGTACACTTAGAGACGAGGGTTCGAATCTTAGCGGTACTGCTTTGGAGGAAAAAAAAAGAAATGTCTTAGTTATTGTTAAAGGATTACAGAGTTCGCATAAAACTTTTTTTCTTTGATCCTGGAATAACGTTATTTAATAGAGATTGAGGCTTTAGTAAATGGAAAATATATAGTGTGTATAAGAGAGGCAAATGCAGGGCTATAAAGGCGAATCTTCTATAGTTTTGGACATAATTGATGCGGTTCGCGCCACACCAGGTGGTATGCATTACTGCGGCATTGGGATTTAAGGAAAGAGCAGCATGTAGCACAGTACACATTGGGAAACGAAGGGAGACGGACCAGGAGGCTTCCAGCCGGTTTTGCGGCAAGCATTAGGAACTCTGCTTAGGACTTACCTTCCCTGGGGAAAGCGGATATTTTGGGTTGAAGAACGGGTGCTGTGATTAATGCAGAGGCACCTTTGACATTTAAATAGAGTGGTCATGTTGGGAGGAAAAGTTAATATTTTGTGTGTCTGGTTAGAAGATACTTGATTCTACCAGTGATTATGTTTATTTTTGCAGACCTTATCAAGGGGAATTATACATAAATATCTTACAGAAGAACAGGAATTACAATGGACAGTGAGAAGGCTCTATCACATGTCATATAATGATTTTTTGGAGGTGAGAATTAATAAAATTGATGAACGGATAAATATGTACTTTAGAGTAAATATTTATTATTAATACGCTCAGAAGAAATAAAGGGTTTTCACCTGTTTTCTGTAGAAAACTTAACATTGAAGGAAGCGTATGGTTTAAAGTGAAGGAGAACACAAGAATAACAAGACTCGAGAAAGATTATAAGGTAAAAAATATATAAGATAAGAAAATTATGCCCAAAAAAGAGTTGAATGGATCTAGACATGTGGCTAGTAGGATTAAATCTAGAGGTAAATGGAACTGTTATTGAATAAAAATGTGCAGGGGTAATGTACCAGGAAAGGGACAAATCATCTGATAGAGTTTTTCTTGATCTAACTCTATGAGGTGTTGATTAGTTCACAAATGTATGTGTCAGGACAATTTTGCGAGAGCATGAAGATTATGGACTCTCTGTAGCCCTAACAAAGATTTATAACAGAGAATGTTATGGTAGAAATGTGTGGACCAAATCCACATGTGTGTTGTTAAAAAGATTTATTACATTGACAATTACTGTATGTATGGTTTAGATTGTAATTGTATTATTCTATGTTTGTAACAGCCCTGAAGAAGCGCAGTGGAGCGCGAAACACGTGTTGGCTTTTGGCTTTTTCTGACTACTTAAGAAAAATAAATAACAACAAAAGAAACAGAACAAGAAGATTTGGTTTTTATTGATGCATTTTGGGAATATCTCATTGTTGTTTGGTGATATATATATATATATATATATATATATATATATATCTTTCTATTCAATTCAGAGCATTCTACATTGACGGTTTTAATTAGTTTCAGCACACTACTTACATGCTTGTGACAGAAATCTTGTAGCTGGTACTCTGTGCTAATGAGATGTGAGATGCTGATGAAGGACTAGTGATGATGAGATGGTGGCATCAGTGGTGATAAGCATTTTCTGTGCGCAGTGGTACCCTCATGCCCATGATGAATACTGTCTTGATCTATATCATTGTTCAAATTAGTCATAGCAGGTGTTGGTAAGGGTTCTGCTGGTAGTACAATCTATTAATTCCTCCAGGCACTCAACAATTAATGTGACAAGGCTTGTGCTTACTGAATAGGGTGCAACTATGCAGCTGAAACATATACCATTGGTAACTTTTCACTGAGTCACTAAAGAGCTAATTTGACATCTGAGACTACTTTTTGCTATTGACAGTCATTGGTGGAATTTCCTTAACTTGTTTATCACCATCATGATTATAACTTAAAGGAAAGCCATGACACTACTACTCCCATACCTATTGATGCACCCTAGATACTTTGTAGACTGTTTCTTACTCTTACAAATTAGAAAAAAATATTTCTTGTTAGATTATGAAAACATTTTGCGCCAGGGGAGTAACCAGAAAATTAAAATACCCCCCTACTTTGAAGCAAAGCTCTTATGGCACCAAGCAAATGAAGCAGGTCATCACAACCCTCCCCAGAAGATCTTGCTTGTCTCTGCCATCCAAGCATCTATCCATTCATCCTTTCATACTTCCATCTACCTGCTGATATCCACTATTTCACCTTTACATTCTGTTACCCATTCAGTCTTTCATCCATCATTCAGTCTGTCACCCTCCCATCTGTCCGTACACCTATCCATATCCAAACCTATCCATCCCTCTTCAAACCTATCCATCAAACCCATCCATCCATCCAAACATCCATTCTTTCACACAATCATTCAACATTTCACTCATCAATACCCCCTATCCATCAAACCCATCCATCCATCCAAACATCCATTCTTTCACACAATCATTCAACATTTCACTCATCAATACCCCCTTCCTCTATCTATCTTTTCAGTCATCCATCCATCCTTTCACTCAACCATCCTCCTTTTCACTCCATCCATCCACCCTTTCCCTCCACTCATCCATCCATTCATCCTCTGTTTCACTCATCCATCCATCCACTTATTCACTCAGCCATCCATCCTTTCCGTCATTCAACCACCCTTCGATACATCCATCCTTCTACTCATATATCCACCCATTTACCCTTTCACCCATCTATCCTTTCCCTTACCCTTACACCCTTTCACTCATCCATTCATTTATTCACCCTTTCACTCATCCATTCATCTACCCTTTCATCCAGCCATCCATCTACCCTCCCTTTCACTCATCCATTCATTCTTTCACTCATCCATCCTTTCGCTCATCCTGCCACCCTTTCACTCCTTCCATCCATCCAGACTTTTAGTCCATCCTTGCATTCATTCATCCATCCATCCATTTACCCTTTCGTGCATCCAGCCATCCTTTCACTCACTCATCAATCCTTTCACTCACTTATCTATCTATCCACCCTCTCACTCATCCATCTATCCATCCATTCACCTTTTCACTCCTCATCCATCCATCCATCCTCCCTCTGTTTCATACATCCATCCTTACATCTTTTCTTTCACTCATTCATCCATGTATCTATCCATCCACTCTTTTACCTACTCATCCTCCTGCACTTTCAAGTTAATTATGAGCTTTTTGTTACCGAGCTGTAGACAGAAGAGGCCCATCAGAACCCCACACCAGCTGTAGCTACGAAAGCGAGGGATTGACGGCGCCCCTCCCTTCCACTGCATTACCACTGATATAACAGTAGTACAGAGATAGGGAGACAAAGCCATTCATAGCCTACGAGCACATAGGGAAAGCTTCACAGTAGCCATATCTGGCAGGCTTTGCTTTGTCACTTGCAATCAGTGAGCAACCTCACCTCCTGCTTAAAATATGTTGTGCCACAGACTGTAGAGTAGCTGTTGTCCATATAAGGAAGGGGGCTTAAAGATGTTTGTACCAACCCTCCAGTTTCAATGATTTGTAAAAAAAAAAAAACGAAGTAACACCTTACCACAGGACAGTGTTTGATGAGCTTCTGGCTACAAATGTTCCTAGAAGCAAAGTCACAGTGGCCACATTAGGCAGACTGTGCCATCACAACATGAATACCCTCTATTCCACCTGTTTTATTCTCAAGGTCACTGTGCTAATGTTGTCTTCAGAAGAAGATGGACTCCAGATTTTATGAAGTAACCCCTCCATTGCCAATGGCTCCTACAAATAATTTTTAAAAAGTACAAAGGAAAAAGTATCCCAGGTGGAAGAGGGACAGATGGAAAGACAATCCTTGAGCTCTCACTGCTTTCATCTGGCAGACTTCCTTCTTCATAAATTCAATCAGTCCACCATCACTTCTGCATTAGGAGCATCCTTCTATCTAGAAACTCTACTCAACAGACATGCTCCTGTTGTCCAAAGAAGGAAGGGTACTTAAAGGTATTTGGACCAAAACATCTCCGACTCCTAAGTATGAAAGAAGGAGCTCTTTACTGCACATGCATTAAACAGCCTTGGCTACACATAGGTTTCGATAGAAAAAGCCCCAGAGTCAAATCATCAGAAAGGTTGTGCCCTTTTGACTGCCAAGACAATATGAGTGACCTCCAGTGAAAATGACCTACACTCCGAGGCAATAGTGCCATTGTTCATCCCAAAATGAAGGGGTCTTTCTGTTTTGTTAAGCAAGCATCTTGGCGCCAATGACTACTGAAGTTAAAAGTAAATTAAATAAAATGTGATTACAAAAGAATCCTAAGCAGGCAAGCTGTTGCTGTTCCAAAGAGCCAACACTTAATTAGTGGTTGTAGGTGGAGGATGGTGGCACTGAATTTTAGGGAACGGGACTAGTTTTTATCACTCTAATTTGATCCAGAGGAAGAAAGGCAGAAAATTGAGAAGAAGGAGTTAGAAAAACAGTAACAAAGGCAGAACGCAAATATGAAACAGAACCTGCAAGCATGAGATGAAGAAACAGGAAGTGCCAGAGTGAGAAGTGGTGGAAGAAAGAGACCTGAGGTGGAATCAAGACTAGGTGGGCTTGGCATCACCCTTATTTTTTTACACTGGTGGCGGCCTCTTAAGAAATTCTTTTGGGTTCTGCTTTTATTTTTATTTTTGCAATTAAGAACTGAAAATAGCAAGGAGGAGTCCAAGTTTTCTTTACATCCACTAAGGCTGGGCCTTTTGTCCTCCTGTTACCTACCTGTTTTTGTGTGACTGTAGGCACATGCAAAAGTAAATAAGTAACTCCAAGTACACATCCAGAGTTGAAAAGCTTCTTAATGTCTTGAAGTTGACCCACAACACCAGAGAACACCAGCGAACTCGCCTTACATTCCAGAAATGGAACAAGAAGTAAAAGGCAACATGACACAAAGTAGAAAGCAGCAATAATGGGGAAGGAATACCAGTACTTCATTACCCACCTTTTCTTAACATATAAAACAGAACATAACTCAAGACAAATTACAATCCAACAATCTGACTGATAAATTGATTACACACATGCAACATAACCTATAACTGTCATTTGAATCCTGCCTGTTTTCGAGAGGAGCAGAACTCAACTCAGCACTTTGTGAATTAACCTCCAGAGAAGGAGGGACAGGACAACATGTCGTAGAGAGACATGTTTGAGGTACGATTGCGATACATAATTTCTTGAAACTTATCTTCATTCCCAATATCATTTGCCGATGTGGAATTCGGATCTCCCACATTGGAACAAGCGCAGAAAAAGATTTCTGCTTGTGCATTTGAAATAGGAACCATACTACTCTTGTTCCACCTCCCCTTGCCATGCAAAGAACAGAAGCTCTGCTAGTTTTAATGACCCTAACTGGTAAAGAGTATTTATATTCTCTGTTATCACTCTGAAAGGTTTTTCAATCAAAACCCAATCACCAGCTACAATGACAACACTTCTCACATTTTTCCTACTATCAAAGTTCTTTTTTGTTTGTTTTGTATGTCAACAACTCTTTCCCACATAGTACTTCTAAATATGTCAGTTTTGTCTTGGTACTCATGTCATTCAACCAAAAAGATACAAGTTTTTTTTTTGCTTCCCTGCCTCTTAAATTCTTGAAAGGAGAAACATCTATAATTGAAAGGGGAGAAGTCAAATATGTTCAAATATTCTCTTTAAGGAATGAATCTACATCGAGTCCTGCTGATAAGACATTCTGTACGCCTTCTTTCAAAAAATGGTTAGCCCTTTTAACAAGATCATTGGCTGCAGGACTATAGAGAGCAACCTGAAAATGTTTGATATTATATGAGCTCAAAAAAACATTTATTTCTTTTGATACAAAATGTGTGCAATTGTCAGGGACAATTTCTTTAAGAGGTCCCTCCTAAAGAAAGATCCCCTCTAGAAATTTCAAGACATTCTTAGTGTTATGGGAATCTACAAAAAACAAACAAACCAGTTTTGAAAAGTATCCAATTAATACGATCAAAAACCTACTATTAGCAGGAAGAAGCTTTAAAGAAACTGAAAAATCTAAAGCCGCTTGGCCCAGCGGACATTTGGGTGATGGTACTGGATAAAGATATTTGTTCACCATTTTCTAGTGTTTATTAGAGACAACACACTGAGGACATTCACTTATAAGACAAGGAACTTGTTTGTCCATGTTTGACCACCAGTAAACGTGGTACAACATCTTATATAGCATTCGATACTGTTCCCCACTCGTTGCTTCTGTCTCGTTTGATGGAAATAGGTGTCACGGGATCAGCCTGGAGGTGGCTAAAATCTTTCCTTGAGGGGCGTACGCAGCAGATTTGGATCCCCCCATTCTCTTCCACGCCTCAAGGTGTTACCACAGGAGTGCCGCAAGGGTCCTCTTTGAGTCCCCTTCTCTTCAACATCTACGTCACTCCTCTGGTACAATTAGCGGAGGAGCTAGGAGCCAAAATCGTTGCATACGCCGATGATACTCAACTACTGTTTACCTGGGGTAAATTGGAGTGTGATACCCTGAAGGTTAAGAAATGTCTGACAGCTGTCTTTCAGTGGCTCTCAGCGGCACAGCTTAAATGCAATGAAGAAAAATCGGAGATTCTTCTCTACGGCAATTTTCCCACGCGTTTCAGAGAGACTCTCTGGCCGGCCGGCTTTCCGCTACCATCCTCTTCTGGCCAACCGGTGAAGAATCTGGGCGTGTGGTTTGACGAAAATTTGTCTTTCTCGTATCACATCAAAAAATTGGCCGGGAGCTGTTTTGGGATACTGAAGTCACTCAGGAAATTTCTCCCCTTGCTCCCTAGGGATGCAAGGGAGACAGTGACCAGGGCGTTGATTTTGTCTCGCCTTGATTACGCCAATGCCCTGTACATTGGTCTACCAGATTACTCTCTTAATAAACTGCAGGTCGTCCAGAATGCAGCAGCCAGGCTTTTATTCAACATTCCTATCAGAAGCAGCGTTAGACAACATCTGCGCACCTTGCACTGGCTGCCGGTCACTAAGCGTGTTAAGTTCAAAGCCCTTGTGGTTGCCCATCGTGCTCTCCACGGATTGGGGCCAGCTTACCTAAGGAAGCGCTTTGAGTTCTATACCCCTACCAGAGATCTGAGGTCCGCTTCTCAGTATCTTGCCCGGTTACCTCGGGTCCGTCGTCAAAGAATGGGGGCAGATCTCTTGCATTTCGGGCAGCCACCGCCTGGAATTTGTTGCCCTTCTCGCTGCGTAACACCATGATCTTAGACTTTTTAAAAAACAGCTCAAAACACTTCTGTTTTAACCTGCGATTCTCTTTCTAGCTGCACCTTAAGGCTCGCGCCGGGACACTCCTGGGAGTATCTGAGCGTGTTATAAACTTCATTAACATAACATAACATAACATAAGTAGCTGAATGATCTAAATGTCCTTCAGGAGCAATTTTAACAATATGCTCATGCAGATCTACTGGAAGTATTAATAAACCATTTCTCAAACAAATGTGATTCTCACACATTAACTCTGAGGACACCAGAATTGAGCTCTTCAAATCACTAGAAAGATTTTTTGAAGGAGAAGGCCACCCTCTTTGATAAAGCTGATGACTTTCTGTAACATCAAGTCACGAGAGGTCGCAAATCTCTATTTGTTTTCTGTGACGAAGCTAGTGCATCCTGAGACGGCATCAGTCGCAACCATTGCACACTCATGTTATTGTCATTCTCATCATGTGACTCAAAAAAAAGTAAAGGCAGACGAGACACTCAGGCAATAAGCCTGAAAATGTCTGCCCTTTTGTATATACTTAAACTATGTATCATACTCGTGTAGTTTGGAAATACATTTTACCAAAAGTGCTAATGCTTCACACAAACCATTCCCACTCAAAAGATACGCCAATGGAGAAGATCTGTATACATATCAAAAGCAGTGCCCCAGATATAAGTTTTGAATTTTTGCACTGCCCATACACAAGCTAATGGCTCACTTTCAATTGCACTATAGTTGTCCTCTGGTTTCTTGAGTGTTCTGAAGGCTAAAACAACTGCGATCTCTTTACCATCAACAAATTGCCCAAAAACAATGCCAATATCTTGCAGGCTAGTATTAACTGTAATGAAAGATTTCTCACTTCGTACATATGGGCTTAAAGCCGGAGCATCTAGTTTCTTGATTTATTTAAAGGCACCTGCGAAGTCAAGTCAAAATTAGTTCCCTTTTTAAGCAAAGACCTCAATGGTTGCACAATGAAAGCATACCATGGGACAAATCTGGCATAGCCCTGGCAAAGCCCTAAAAATTAGCCTAGAAAATCTTTATGAGGAGGAGGTGGTGCCTTTTGTTTGGCTACAAGATTGCAAAATTTCAGTTCGATGCCATCTCTCGAGATATTATACCCCAGATAATCAACTTGTTTACACTTCTCAGGTTTAACAGTCATCCCTCTCTCATCTAAAATGCATAGAACTGGTCCTCTTGTTTCTAAATGTTCCTGCCTTCCTTTGGTGAAAATAAGAATGTCATCTTTGAAGGCCTGAACATTCTCTAAGTAGCCATGCAAAATATCGTCATTTTTTGGAAGACACTAGCTGTTCAGAACGCTGGACAGTTCCATTTTTTATTTTTAAATACACTTGGATATTTAGCAACCGCTGTGTGGATGATATCATCATCATATACTCATGGCTAAGCCAAGCATTTTCCCCAAAGCAACAGGATCCTCATATACTGATCACAAAAAATGCCTAATTTAGCCAAATTCATTCATTATATATCTCACCCATGTATGGCCACATATACGTTTGTCCAATTTTTCTCCCTAAGCAGTCCAAGGATGCCTCAAGTACCCAAGCATGTCAATATCATTGTCCTCAAAAGCTATAGGATTAATATCCATTTCATTAAAATGGGGTGAATTTTTCCAGAACTTGTAAAAAGTGGTGTATGCTAAAATTGTGTTAGGTGCTCAAGAGTGGGCCGTAACTAAAAAAGATTTACCATCAATCCTTGCTTGATACAATAGCTCCTTAATTTTCCTGTCCAAATACAGTTCACTTTGAGTTTCAATTGCTAAGAGAACATTGCTGAATTTTTCTACACAGTCGTGTACATTTACATTCTTACCACAGTCCTCATATTCACATTACAAATCTTGACAATATTTGCATTGTTCAGTGACACTCTGCAAACAGATTGAAAATGTCCTCTGCCTCCTTGAGTATTCTTCCAACATTTCTACAGCTATTATCCTTTTTTCCTAGGGCTGGGCAAGATGCGCTGTTATCCATGAGACTCCTGGAGACACACCTACAACAGTTATTTTGCACATTCTAATTCCTACCACTTTTGTAATTCACCACAAAATCAGAATGATCATCTAAAATTAACAGGAAATAATCATTCTTGGCTAGACTAAGCTTGTGAAGAAACAATTGATCTGGCTAGGCTCTTCACTATGGCTTTAACATCTGACAAGGCAGGATTCCTGCAAGGTAAAAACCACCCCTTTGTTAACTTAGAGAAGCACAGACACAGACTGGTCCATTATGCATGTAGTGCAATGAATTCCTCCACTGATTCGTCGCTACCCTGCTGGTGCTTGAAGAAATTGTGCCAGTCAAGAAGTGCTAGGCTCCTCTGAGTACTGCCCCCACATTATTTCCTTTATCTCAATGTACACATGCCAAGCAATATTCTCATCAGAGGGGGCAGCAACTGAAGGAAGATTGTCAAATACCCTCTGGCCTGCAATGCCAACATGATTAACATGAAGAGCTAGTTTTCTTGGAGGCGTGTATCTAGATTATTCAACAGCTCTTAAATAGTTCTCGAAAATACGTAGCCACTCCTTGCATTTAATCTCTGGTTTACCTGCTCTTGGAAGGATTGGTGGATGGCTGTATAACACCTTAATTGAATGCATCAAGCCTCAATGTAAACAGAGTTAAGAAATCTGTGCAGTTTGAAAAATAAATAAATAAATAAATCCCATCTCAGGATTTCCTATACCGGTAACACAACCTTATGGTGACAGGAAACAAATTGCTTAAGGTGGAGAAAGCAAGACCAAGAAAAGCAGTTTATTCAATTCCTTCCTGACGCTGTTGATCAGCAATGCCCAGCCCAAGATGGCCACTAACATCTGACGTCAGACGCCCACACATCACACATAGCAAAGTGACTTCTGGGCATATCGCTCAGGACGTACTTTGTTATGCTCATGGCGAGCTGCTGTGAGGCGGCGTCACAAACTGCAAACAGAGGTTGCAAGGAATAGCTAGGGTGCCAGGTGTTGCACCCTAAAATGTTTCTTGACCTGTCATCCTTACAGTGGTCTTCCCCCAGATGTTTTTCTTCCAACCCCCACGTTTTTCTATATCTTTGTGCTGGCCTTAGGACTCTGGGCACTTTACCACTGCTGACTGCTAAAGTGCATGTGCTTCTTCCCTAAACATGTTTGTGATTGGTGTATACCTGATTCACTTATTCATTGTACCTGTAAGCCCCTTGTCGATTGGTACGCCATGTGCCCAGGGCCTGTGAATTAAATGCTACTAGTGGGCTGCAGCACTGATTGTGCCACCCACAGAAGTAGCCTTTCAAACCTGTCTCATGCCTGCCACTGCAGTGCCTGTGTTTGCAGTTTACTGCCACTCTGACTTGGCATTTAAAACTACTTGCCAACCCTTTAACTCCCCTTTTATTTCATATAAGTCACCCCTAAGGTAGGCCCGAGGTAGCTCTAGGGGCAGGGTGCTATACAAGAAAAAGGTAGGATATGTACCTGGTTGTTTTACATGTCCTAGTAGTGACAAACACCCAAATTAATATTTTAACTACTGTGAGGCTTGCTCCTTTCATAGGTTAACATTGGGGATTCCTTAAAATACCTTTAAGCTGTAATTCCAGAGGAATAGCTGCTTTATGTTTTTTATCTTTGGATTCGTAATGACAAATCCACTTTACAGGTGAAGCTGGATTTGCCATTACTAGTTTAGTAGGGCCACTTTTATAAAGTGGCATTCCTCTGCTGTTAGTTCTTTGTGTGCCTTACAGCCTGTTTCCAATACACGTCTGTGGTTGGGTGACAGCTACACTTTGTGCAGTCCTTCTAGACAGACACAGGATACTTCAGAGCATATGCATTCATCTGCATACTGATGGCTCTTCCAGGGCAAGAGGAAAGGGAGGAGCAGACACCTACACTTCAATAGGTATTGTCTGTCCTTACACAAAGCATTGATCAACACACCACAGATAGCCTGGCAGTCAGGTCTAGGCTGAAAGGGGACCTGTGCACTTCAAAGGCTTTGCTTTGAAGTCATCTCCACTTCAAAGGAACTTTTGGGTATAAGCACTTGATCTCTGACCAGTGGCTGTTTCTCTTCATGGGCGTCGGGGCTCCGCCCCCATTACAAAGTGCTCAGCTCATATCATGTAATAAAAAACTTTATTGCAGTACTGCTTTATTGTAGTCTACAGTACTACTACTACTCTCATTAAGTAAAATATAACTGCTTGCTTGAAGAACACTCACCGATACCTCCGCTACGTGACTACACCCTGGGAGGGCCCAAAGAAGCCTACGTGTTTGCCGGCTGAAAACCTCACAGCCCTGAAGGCTGTGATGTCATCAGCTCGGCAAAGACCTTGCTGCAAGGCGCAGTCTCCACCCCCTGATGGCGTGGAGGTAAAGTTAGCCCCGGGCGTTTTAAATACAAGCCCGGGATCGCTAACCCTCCACGTCAATCAGAAAGTGGAGAGCTTGTCACCCCACCCTTTTCCAACTCCTTACAGGGCGTGGGTGGGACCCTTCCCTGTGACGAGATGGGAAAGGGTGTGGCAGGCGGGAATCAGAGGAATCCGAGTCTGCGCAGACTCGATCTCTGACAGACTGCTTCCCGCACGTGTGAGTCTGCAGTGAGAGTTGGAGTTGTGGAAGCAGCTGCCATTTTACGGTGTCACCAGTACTCGAGCTAGACTGCATTCAGAGCTGAGGCATCGCAGGCCAGGCAGTCTGTCCTCAGGCTCTGAATCATCATTTCACTGCAGGTTGCTGTCCGGAGGGAGAAGGGCAGTAGAACTGGACTGCACCGACTGACTTGTTGTGAACTGGGGCAGTTCACAAGGTAAGGCCCAGGCGGGCATTTTTTAACTTATATAGGCCTGTTTAGGGTGGTGTCGTCGCATGGAAGGATGTAGGGGAGGGGAGAGGGGGCATGCACACAGCGCACAGTTTAAGCGTGTGCGCTATTTCATAAAAGAAATAGCTTTACTGCTGCAGTTGGTTGGTGTTCTCCCGGTGTTCCCCATTAGTGTGCATTGTTCCTTATTTTAAGGGTGTGGGGCCGGGGAATCCAAACGATGTTGTCTCGGGCTTTCAGCTGTGGTTGCTAAGGAGTGATGCTACAATGGCAATGAAACGGTAGCAGCGTACTTAAAAGGGCCTCTCCTGCCTCGATGAAAGCTGCTTTCCTTTTTCCATAAAAAAGTATAGGAGGCCTGCTGTATGGCTCTCTTACTGTAGTGCATTAAATCCACAGCCATCCTGAGGCAAAAAACTAGTGGTGTGGTGTGACATTAGTGTTCTGGGCCTGCAGAGATGGCTGCACTATTGTGTCTCTCACTTCCTCTCTGATTATGCATCATTGAGCCTGTGTAGAACGGTGAAGGGGGAGTTTAGATTCTACGATCGCTCTGCACTTGATCTCTCTACTGAGAGTGCCAACAAGTAATGCACATGCCCATTTCTTTATACAGGGCTTTCTTTGAATAACTATCACCAGCTTTTATTTTTAGCTGAGGTGTCTTGTTTCTGTTAGCTGTGGCCTTTTCAGGTAAGGTGTCATTCCTTGAGTCAGGGCCCATATTTAAAAAAACATCTACAGTTTTTAAACAATGCTTTAACATTTGATGGGTGGATGATGTTTGGTTTATATGACTGTATTATATGATCCAGATGTGTATTGTAATTAATTTGCACACATTGGCCTTTTAAAACATGTGCTCTTTGTAAATGTAGTAGTAGAAGTAGTATATGCTTTATTTCGACAAACTTGTGTCATAAAAGCTTCGTTAACTTTTTAAAAGAAAATTACAAAAGTGCAAAATTGACTTAAGATACAAAATTAGCCAAAACAATGTACACAACTAGTTTGAGAAAATGCTCAAATGCTCTGTGTAAATGATGAGCTCATTTGAATGGACAGAATTGATAAGTAAGAAACAGCCCATGCCTCAGGGTAATATAGGTCCCAGCATTGTTATTTACACGTGGTTTATTATCTACAAACTGCAAATCCGTGCAACATCTCCTAGTCTGGTGAGCAAGTGAGATGGGGGTGTCTTGTAGAAGGCACAGAAATGGGGGGTTTCTACAGCGGCAGTGACAGGGCAGCTGCTTTTCTCATGGTGACAGACTTGATGAAACAATCCAGTAGCATATTTGACAGCACATTGGCTGAATCTTCATCACGGCCTCCTAATGAACCGGAACACTTGTTCTCCATGTAATATCTGCTGTCAGGGCCCAGCTCTCTGTGGTGAAGGATGGAGCACGGTTCTCTGAGACATAAACTCATAATAATCATGCCTTTGTGAGGTTGTTGTTGTGATTATGTCCTTACAAGAGGAATAGCTGCTTCCTTGTATTCAGGCACCTGCTGTGCGTCTACACTTTCCATCCACAGTAATAATGAAACCTATTCTTCGTTCCGGCTAGAGACTGCTTAGGTGTTTATCATGTTTAGCAGACCTCATGCACAATACAGAGAGACGAAGAGTAACGGGCCCGCTCTTTTCAGCCATTTTAAGTTTTACCCGTCATTCATGACGTATGGAGTATTTTCTCCTCGGGGACACACACTTTCTGTCTCAGCCTGACTTGGCAGGAGTCTTCATCTAAGTCTATGCCTGCTCCCCCACTGAGCTTAGGGCAGGATGCTCACATCCACACACAGACCTGAGATATCACTGCAAAAAGACCTAGAGCATCAATGGCCATAGAACAACCACATACCTATTGTGAAAGAAGAGCACACAGTGGCACAGATAGACAGAGAACATGGTAGGCTGGCGTCTGATATGCATCCGATTAGACTGACAGTTTTGCCAGTCATTGTCTTTGTTAGAACAGATTCACAATTGCTTTATTAACCTTCCTGCTTCCTCACATTTGCTTGAAAATGCACCATTTGTCCACCCTTTTTTCAAAAATTTCTCGGTGGGTTAACTCCCCGAACCCTCCATAGATTGTTTGGGGTCGCTCGCTGCGCTCGCTCGCAGCAGTGCAATACAACAATTATTTTACGCCTCACCACTTTCAAATGTCACCAGCCGCCACTGTCTCTGACCCTATCTAATCAGACACTACTGGGCTTGTAACTGAAGCTCTGCTAGAAGTACTCAACTTGACTGCTTTTCTGGAAGGGATGCTTTTCTGCTTGTTGCTCTGCTGCTCTTTGACTCTGTTGAAGGAGAGCTGGACTCTGCCTTCTGCCAGGTGATCTCCAAGGACTTGTTGGCTTGTCCCCTGTGCAAGAAGTCTCAGGGACAACAAATACTTTGTTTTTCCCTACATGGCAGCTGGGCGCTGCCCGTCGTGCCTGAGGAGCTTGTCTATGATCAGTGCTTCGTGCCTGAGTGACAGCGCAGTTTGTCTATGATCAGCACTACAAGCCTGAGTGACATTGAAGTTTGTTTATGATCAGCGCTATGTGTCCGAGTGATAGCGGAGTTTGTCTATGATCAACGCTTCGTGCCCGACTGACAGTGGAGTTTGTCTACAATCAGCGCTTCGTGTCTCAGTGACAGTGGAGTTTGTCTATGATCAGTACTGTCCGATCGGCAGTGGAGTGTGTCCAGGAGCAGCGGTTTGGAGCTGTGCACTGACTGAAGTCGCAGCACTCCTTCCCGACACTGCCACAGCCTGCCTACATAGGGAGAATCCACGCTATGTACGTGCTACATCGGTGGCCTCCCTCCCGTCCTAGACACTCGATGACGCAGGCCCAGCCTCTAGGGTACTGTGTGCTGCGGGACATGGGTGCCTGTAGCCTACCTGCGCTCCCTAGCTGCCGCCGTACCTGTAAAAGTAACTTGGTCTCAGTGACTGGAATTAATTACTGAATCACTAGTGACTTTTGAGCACATGGTTTCTTCGCAATTGTGATCATGTCTCTCTGGTGAGCCACTGAGGGATTTGTGTCACATTACCCAGGTCTGCATGACTGCAACTAACCTTTTTGAAAGCATTAGTGACCTTTAAACACTGTTTCGCAATTATACTTTAAAGAAGCATATCATGAGATTCACTGTTTGAATTTTTGTCGTTTTGGTCTTGTTTTGATCAGAATATAATAATCTACATGTCTAAACTTGTGTGGAATCTTTTTGGGGCGTATTCATTGTATTACTGTGTGTATGTGTTGCACAAATACTTTAAAGATTGCATTGTTAGATAAGACTGACTGCTCTGTGCCAAGCTACCAGAGGCTGAGCACAGGTTATCTTATTGTGTATCTAGCTTACCCTGACCAGAGTGGTAGTTCCTGCCTTTGCCCTATTTACACCCTATTTTACATCCTTGTGTCCAAAATGGGCAGAGGATGCAATTTGTACTAAGAAAATAGCACTAAAAGCAATAGGACATGGACAGCAGTAACCAGCAGCCTCTCACTCTCTCTTATTGCATCTCTTTCTTTGATCGGACAAGAGCAGAACATCGCTAATGTTGGTTAGATTGGTGATTGTGCAAAACATTTTGCATACTTCACACCCCTATCATTAAAAAGAGGACCGTCATAAAGAGAGGAAAGCTGAGGAACTTTGTTGCAAACTTCATGCATTTTAAGGTACCACTCTCCTGTTACATTATATTTTAAATAATAAAACAAAAGCCCAATCTGTTCCTTCATGATGCATCCAACTTGGCAACACCACCAGGTGCCGCCAAATGCTTTGTAGTCTCTTTCCCAAAAATACTTCTTAATTCCTAGTTGTTCCTTCCATCAGACACCAAAAAAGAGGCTCCAGAAATACTTTGTCCCGCAGCCCCATAAAATGCTTCTAAAGTCTGAATAAAAGCATGTTTTGCAACTTCAAAATATGACTCAATTTGCACTGTGGAATTAACAGCAGTAGCACTATTTTTCAGACATGGTGTTGCATTCTAAAATACTCACCTGTCATTATGTAATATCTTCTAGGTGAAAATAATTCATATGAGAGCTCAAGAGTAAGAATAACTTTTCTGAGAGCAGCATGTGCTATAGTAGCAGTTTTAGACCTGACAGCCCTTGGTGGGATCTTTCCCCAAATGTTTTGCCTTATCACCTCCTGTTTGCTGAAATTCGTTTTGTTGGCTTTAGACTCTGTGGACATTACTGCTGCTAACCAGTGCTAAAGTGCTTGTGCTGACTCCCTTAAACATAGTCAAAATGGCTTGCACTCATTCGACACATTTAATTTACGCATACTTCCCTAGTAAAGTGGTATTACATACCCCCAGTGTCTGTAAATGAAATGCTACTAGTAGGCCTGTAGCACTTATTGTGTCACCCGCTTAAGTAGCCCTTTTAATTGTCTCAGGCCTGTGTTTGCAGCCTGTGTGCAGTTTCAAACTGCCAATTTGACCTGGCAAAATCAACCCTTTAGCCAGGGCTAAACCTCCCTTTTTAGTAGATATAAGCCACCTCTATGGTAGGCCCTAAACAGACCATATAGCTGGGTGCATTGTATTTAAAAGGTAGGACAGGTGTTATTCAGTTTTGTCTGTCCTGGTGTGCAAAACTCCTAAATTCGCTTTTAACTATGGTGAGGCTTATCTTTCCTATAGGATAACATTGGGCCACCTTATTACATATAATAAGTGCTAACCTTGGATTGGGAACAGCTAGAAATGTCATTGTTGATCTCAAATGAAATGTAATTTAAAATCCTCTTTAATGGTAAATTTGGGTTTTGATTCACTGTTCTGAAAATGCCACTTTTAGAAAGTTTACATTTTCTTGCCCTATTTGGTGCCTGTAGCCTGTGCCCTGGGTCACATGACTGTGAATAGAGTAGCAGTTGGTATTTGTGTGCTCCTCCCAGACAGTGAGACAAAGGGGGACTAGTTTTGGCAAGATGGGAACTTCCTGCCAGAAAGGGGCAGAGCTGTTCCCTGCCCTACTTACATTTCAAAGTGACTGCCTCCAGCACATTCACAAAGAACTCGATACCACCCTAGACCACTTGGAGCCTGGGCAGGGAAAGAAAGGAAATTTCCAGAACCATATGAGGTATATGCAAAACCAAAGGGGATGATGGACGGAGTGTTGAACATTGCAAGCACTCACCCCCAGTCAACTGATCTGGGTTTAATCCATCATCATTCTTTAGCTCACTCCGCCACCCCAGTTCAGACATGGCCATATGCAAATCAGTCTGACCCTGTGCCTCATGGGAACAGTCCAGCCCGAACTGCCAAGCCATGTCTTCCCTGGACCAGAAACAAGCATCCTGGGACCGGTTTCGGGCTCACAGCCCTCATCAGCCAGGCTATCTTGAATCCAGTGGCAAAGTGAGCAAGGGACCCACGTCTGGGCATACCCTGCCAACTTAGGGCGAACAAAGCAAAACCAAAGGGGATGATGGACGGAGTGTTGACATTACATGATGAGGCACAGGGTCAGACTGATTTGCATATGGCCATGTCTGAACTGGGGTGGCGGAGTGAGCTAAAGAATGATGATGGATTAAACCCAGATCAGTTGACTGGGGGTGAGTGTTTGTAATGTCAACACTCCGTCCATCATCCCCTTTGGTTTTGCTTTGTTCGCCCTAAGTTGGCAGGGTATGCCCAGACGTGGGTCCCTTGCTCACTTTGCCACTGGATTCAAGATAGCCTGGCTGATGAGGGCTGTGAGCCCGAAACCGGTCCCAGGATGCTTGTTTCTGGTCCAGGGAAGACATGGCTTGGCAGTTCGGGCTGGACTGTTCCCATGAGACACAGGGTCAGACTGATTTGCATATGGCCATGTCTGAACTGGGGTGGCGGAGTGAGCTAAAGAATGATGATGGATTAAACCCAGATCAGTTGACTGGGGGTGAGTGCTTGTAATGTCAACACTCCGTCCATCATCCCCTTTGGTTTTGCCATATGAGGTATAGCCTAGATGTTTATCCTAATTCAAAGAATGGAACCTGATATACATAGTGGACCCTGAGATTAACTCTTCAGTTCACTCCTGGACCTGTGGAGGACCCCCAGAAGGACTGCCTTGCACTTCAGAGGTCTGCCCTGCTGCTGAAGCCCTGCTTTGTACCTCATAGGACTGGCTTGCTGCTACTGGAGGACTGTCCTGCTTGAAGCCTGCATTGTACCCTCAGAGGACTGCTCTACTGCTTGAGGCCTGCCTTGCTGCTTGAACCCAGGACTACCAGAGTGACTTGAAGGGCCAACTGGCTGGCTTCATGTTCTGAGCTACAGGGACACTAATAGGTCCTACAACCTTGATCCCGGATCCCGCGTGAAGAGAGCCCCGCCCTCCAAGTGGCTCGCCACCAGTCCTGGATCCTTGGAAGTGGTGATAAAGGTGCCCAATCAGCCACAAACTGAAACTTGGGACTTAGGACATTTTCCACCAAAATGTGGTCTGAAAACCGACAGGGACCAGGACCTACCTGCTCGCCGATCCACCCAAGGTGAATCGCCGGTCAGCCTGACTTTGCTGTAGCTCCCACTACATTCTTCTCCACATCAGCAAATTCTGTTCAGCGGCTCTTCTTTAGAAGGGTATCTGACCGCGTTTATCCCTCTTTGGCTACAGCCTGCAGCTTTTTCGATTTCCCAAAAAGAAGTAGAAATCTTCACTGAGACTTTGTCCAGCGGCTCCCTGATGATGATCCCTCCTCCTTGGAAACTGCTGGCTGCCTTCCCCCGTTGAACTTTACCGTCTCTGACATTTTTCTTCAATAATTTTTTTAAGTTCAAAGATAGGCCGAATCTGCGTGCAATCCACTTCGTGTAGTCGAGCCATGCTCCATCACAGTCAGCCATAACTTACGACTTTGTCTTGGTCTTGCGTGACTAGATTTCTGTGGTTGGTGCTTTTATCTTTTAGTTGCTAGTTTTTAATAAAATTCATAACCCCGGTTCCACTGTTAGGATTTAATTCATTTTTGGTGCCATTTTATTTATTACAATTTACTCTATTTTCCTTAATTGGTGTGGCATTTTACTTGTGTTATGTTTTCACTTTATTACAGTTTATATACTGCATAAATACTTAACGCATTACCTCTAAGTTAAGTTGACTGCACTTGTGCCAAGCTACCAGAGGGTTAAGCACAGGTTAATTAGTGACTTCTTATGTTTCACCCTGACAGGGATTGTGGTTGTTGCTTGAGGAGAGTTACCACCTCCCTTAACCAAAAACCCAATTTCCTACAAACGGTAACTTCGCCCACTTCACTAAATGCAGACATGAGAAAACAAATATGAATTCCCCACCACCACCCTCAAGCCATTTACTTATACAAAAACTAAAATAATGTCTTCATCCTTCTAAACTAATCTGGGTCCTTTCAACATACGAATATTCCGTTTATCTTCGTGTGTTCTACATGACTGCTTGTGCATCTCTTTGCAATAAGGTGATTATGAATGCTATATGCTTCAAAGCCGAATCATTTTAACTCATTATGTCCACTGTGCAAACCTGAAGAGCCGCTGAAACCAAACCATACCACTCATCTTTATTTGCTTTCCTCCCCTCATAATACATACAATGACAAGATGCTGATATACAAATCCAGGCTCACACTCTTCAGCACACACCACTTGAATCTATGTTTTCATCTCACTTCATCTCAAGCATGACTGTTTACATCACCCTGGGAGGCTGCAGTGCAGGGAACAGGAAATGCCACAAATAACGAGATGGAGGATTCCTTCAGAGCCTGTCTCAACTGTGCCCATTATGCTAGGGGCTACTCTCTTATCTGGTAGATGTGCTCAACAAAAAAAAAAAAACCTTTAAACAAACACAACAGCAACTTCTTAACTATCAGGAGGCAGGTGGATTGAACGCATGAAAGCACGTGCATTTCAACCCAGTGTTCAGTATGTGTATAGAGCATGTTGATAGTATTTTGTCTTTGCAAGAAGATCAGTTAAAATATTGAAACCGGGTTGGTATAATACTGTACTTATATTTCTGGAATAGGCTGGAAAAGTACAATACTCATCATATAACTATCCTGTTTCTATTTCAGGTGACTCCTGCCACATCGCATAGTTTAATTCATTACAATAATTTTTAATACAATGATGTATCTATCCCACGGTAAACAAGATGACTAACTCTCTAAATATCATGTCAGTTACAAAAGCAATTTACAAATCACTCATTGATGCAGGGTGTGAATAGTAATACCGTTTTTTAAAAGTGGCCCTGGATGTTTGCACAGTCTGTTTCTGCCTTTGATAGGAAATTTGAAAAATTGCTGGTAAATGGCAAATATAAAAGTTTCAGACCTGTTAGTGCTCCAGTGGCGGCAGGTCATTTTACCAGTGATGGGGTCAGGGACACACACACAACATTGTTTTTATATCACTTTGAGGACCGGCCATTGACCGTAATGAAGTGTGTAATTACTATTCTAACTCCACGCGCACCTTGATAGTAGGGTAGGTTATAAAGCGCACTGACGCAAGTCAAACTGCACTTTTAGTTTTGCCCACTCACACACACCCATGCTTTATCACACGTGTACACACACACACACACCCATTTACAACACTCACTCAGAAATACATTAATACATAACACACGCACCAAACATAAAAAAGACACATAAAACTGAACTTCACTTCACCTCTCCAGAAGGAAATCCTCGGAAGTCCCAGGAGGGCTGGGACTGTCGCTTTTCCTGATTTGCTGACCGACGGTCAGCCAATGAGGGCAGGCAGCAGTCCCTTACTCCTTACAGAGTGGGATGGGTCTGTGAGAGTGCTCTGTGACAAGGTGTCACTGATGACAATCGGCCCTGGGCACGTTAGGGCTTACAACTGAAGGGCCCAGGTCTGAGGCAATCAGTGATGCTCCCCCTTGTCACGAGGAGGAGGGTCACAAAGCACTTTTGCTAGGCTGAGGAAGTCACGCCCACATGGCTGTAAAAACTTCAGCCTGGCAAAGTTCAGCTCGGGCAGCCAGATGTCTGCAAATTTAGCCCAGGTCTAGCTCCTGGCTGCCTGACCTGAACAAAAAGAGTGTCTGTCAGGCTGACCTTTGTCCAGCCTGACAGACACTCTTCTTGCTGGGGAAAAAGGTGGGGGCATGGCCCCTCAGCCCAAATGGATGGGCCACAGCTGCTGTGACCTCTAATAAATTATTTAAATATTACATGCCTGCTGGAGTACAAGAAGAGTTCAAAATGTTGCTGCCACACAAGAAATACACATGACGTTTCAATATTTATTGAAGTATTGTGATTCTTGAGTAAAATAGGGCGGAGAAATAATCAATAGAAGGAAACAGAATAGTGTGATCAGCAGTACAAGAATGCTGAAGAAAACAAATAGTTCAATCATTGTGCTGTTACAGAGAATACATGCTTGCATTTAAATACTGTAATATGTAGTACCAGTTCACCTGACAGATGTAGGCAGGTCAACTCGGGGGAAATTTATCAAGGGAAAAGACCTGGAAAAAAGGAAAAGCTTGTAAATTTTGATGTATTAAATACAGATTCTGCATGTTATGTCTCATTTGTAAATTGAAAAATCAGAATGGGTGAGTTATAACACCTGCAAAATACTTCACCCCAATTTAATAGTACTTACGGGGTCCGGTTAATATCCATTCCATTTTGTACAACTGTTCCCATGCTCATCACTGTGTACCGTGCCCTTCTACTCGAGCTCTTCGCCTCCTTTAATCTTAACTGCTGCAACAGTCCCAATATGCAATTTATGCTAAATTTAAAAACCCTTTGGATCCTGACTCCTATACTGTTGGACAATGCCTGCAAGCAACTTTGCACTGGGTGCTATCGAACCACCTCGATAAATACATGTGGAAATTAGATCAACTACCACACCACCGCCGGCCCCAAGCAACTGACCATAAGAGCTATGTCCATGACCATCCCATTTAGTTCATGTGAGCACTCTAGGGCTGGTTGTGTTCCTATTTCCTCAAGTAAACCAAGCTTACAATAAAGTTTTTAAATGATGACAGGCCTGTGCTGAATCTCCCAATGGCTTGGCTTCCCTCCAAAGATTCAAGTAACCATAACCTTGGTGCTTTCCCACCCTGACTACACTAAAGGACCATGTCTTGGGTCTTCTTTTTTAAAACTTGGCAAATCATAGAGACGTCCACTAGCCAACTCCTTAATATGCCTACTCTGACTCACACCCTCCCATTCCTCACATCCTTGCATTGTTGCTTGTGGCTAGACACTTCAACCTCAAAGCAATGTACATTGCATATCAAGCTACCGAGGTAATGGGACCACTCTTCTTTCAACATTAACTCTGAACATATCTCTAAACATGGCCATTATGCTCCAGGTTGGTCCTTCTTTTGACTAGTTCTCACTTCAGAAAGTGGGAAACTGGCAGAAGCTGCTTCTCCATCCAGACTTGAAAACTCTGGAACTTGATTCTTGCAAGAGTAAGAATTGGCAATCATCTGGAGTATCAGAAAGCTCTCATTTCTATTAATAGAAGAGCAATGATCAAAAATAAAGGCGTGTATGAATGTGTCTATTCTCACACTCTCCACAACACATCATAAGTATGAGAAGTAGCATACGCCCACTCATTACCTCCCATACAAGATTCACCGCATCCAGCACCCTTTCTACATTAGACTCTGCAAGAGTGCCTAGGAAGCCAATGTACACTAGATCACTTAGAGGACTCTTCAGGGGTGTGAAGCGCTATATATATTCTACAATACAATCGAATGATTAAAATAGATAAGCCATACCTCGGCTGCATGTTTTTCCACTGTGGTGCCTCAGTATATTGCAAAGCAAGTAGTTGAAAATGTACCAAACACGCTCTGCTATAACACTTAAGAAAAAGTCATCTTTCAGCAGCATATGCACGGGAGCTCTTCCAAGAGCAGAATGTAATCATGCTGGAACCCCAGGAGACCACTCCAGGGAGTGCGCCTGTGGCTTTCATTTCATCACATTCAGACTTTATTACAGCCCCAGACCAGGACAGAATTACATGCACGTTGGTTGAGCTGCAGTGTCCTGAAGTGAACTGTGTGTTGTGCCGAGACAGGCAGGACTGCCAGCGTCAGACGGGGTCCCTTCACTGCAGACTTCACCATAATAACAATATAAACACTGGCGCATGGAAAGTATTAAATTAATGTTAGGCGTGCCCATCAGAGTTGGGTGTTTTCTACATTTTTGTTTGGACAGCTGCTCACTTATATCAGTCTACAGGTGCAAAGCATGTTTCCTCTACAGAAGAAACACTCACCATGGCTATCTACACACCACATATCCCAGAGGCGTATTATCCCTTGTGAAAGAATGTCGAAGCACAAGTAGATGTGAGCAGCACATGAGTAGTCCTCCTAGGGAAGAAATGGCTCAGTGCCCTCATGAACAGTATATTCCCGTCCAGTATTTCCTTGCATGAACTATTAGCTTGAGTTTAATAGGTTTAAGTGCAGTGAACTAGGACTAGCGCCACAGAGTTATTTATTTGTTAACTGGTGTCTCTGATGACATGTAGACCTCTTGTCACCCAGGTTGAAAACCTTGGCCACCAATGTAGTTCCCCATGTTTACCCATCATATCAGAGTTAGATAGGTAAGTCAACCTCACAAAGTTTCTTATTATTGTAGAATCAGACGATCAGTGTTTAAGACATATCGGTAATTGTTGGATGAGCATTGACTTAGAACAAGATTATTATATGCTTTTATATTTTTCTCCTTTTCCATTTTTACCTTTTTATATAGCACTTAACTAATCTCGTAAGGCATGTGAGCGCCGTGGGAGGCTGGTGGTTAAGAAATATCATTATCCATGGAACAGAATTTTTTTTATCCCCTTTCCAAACCTTCCAGCTTTACTTTTAGTCATTGAAACTAAAAAGTGTGTCATTGCAATGCACATCTATGTCACATTGGCTTCAGCTTGGTCTTGACAAGCAAAGCATGAATGCAGGACTACATGGACCTTTGTGCATAGAGGCCTATGGGAAATGTTTCTCTTCCCCCACACAGCAGATTCTTTTAATGGACTCACTACAATCTTGAGATTGATTGCCAATAAAGTAGCCTGAGGGTCTGGTCAAGTAGAGAACAGCATATTTAAATTCTAATATGTGTGACTCAAGCTGCAAGGCTTTCAAACTGGACAGGAAATCCAGATCTCTCTGGATATCGTAGGTTTAGTGTCATCATTCTAAAACATTGACCAAACTTTAATCACCCAGTCAGCCTTTCTGATTGTCAAAATGGATGTGCAAAGTGATCAGGAGTCTGATTCTGAAACTCTTGTGATTGGGTCCTCATTTTGGAAAGGCTGGTGTGAAAATCGATGGAAACATTTGTAGATTACTCCAGTGATGCTATTTCACATAACACAGAAGGAAAGGAAACTACACAAGCCCTCTTTACAAGTAGCCGTCAAATTCCTATAGGGCCAGGAGTTGACGACTCCATTGGGATTACGAGACCTGTGGAAACCCACCTAGAGACTCTTGCTGCTCGAATTAGGTGGAGTCTCCTTGTGAAATACGGGGGCTCAATGACGAATAGCATGGACAACCAGCACTGGATTGGCTAATTCCTTCAGGAATCCTCACTTCTAAGGGAACACTTTGAATGCCACATGGAGTATCTAGTAATGCCAGCCCCCAGCCCAGGTAATGATGCAATGATTCTTCTGGTTTTGGTATCTCCAGGAGGGACAGAGATACTGGGTATGCCTCCAGGTATCTAACAATGAGGCTTTCTGGTGCCAAAAAGGACTCTGATGGGCTGCCACTCTTGTTAACTTTATCCCCTATTGATGAGCTGGTGGTAATGTGGCTCAAATCTGTGATGTTTATTGTAATATGAAATTAAGGGAATACAAAATGTGTAACTTGTCATACAAATATCTTTGGATCACTAATAATTGTTATATCCATTGTAGTTTGGTGAAATATGTGTCCCCCCAAGGGTCAGATTTAGTAACATTTAACGCAACACAGTAAGAAAACTTGCTGCCCTGTGTCAAATGGAGAGAGCAGAAATGTGCCATATTTATTACGATATGGCGCATTCCTGCTCTCTCTGTGCTGGTGCACTGTTTGTAGCAAAGCGCCAATGCAGGCACCCTTGTGTCATGATGCAAGGGTGCCTGTGTTTCAAGCAGAATTGTTTTTTGTGCAGGAAAGGACACTATCCTGCACATAAACAATCCTCAGAGGCATTTTCCTCTTTCAATGTGTGCTGCAGAATGCAGCACACCTAGAAAGAGCAAATAACAAGGAGAAATAAACCAAATTTCCTCATTACGCCTCAGTTGGGATGGTGTAGCACTTTGGCACATTCCCAGGTGTACTACCATTAGTAAATCTAGAATGCACCAAAATCCATGAGTCGAGGTATAGGAACACCCACACTCCACCCATGGAATGCCTTCCCAATGCAAAGTAACGCAAGACAGCGATTTGTGCTACCTCTGGATACACTAAGCCACACAGACCTCGCAAGGTGGGTTTGTGTGGCCTGGTAAATATCACTTAAGCCCTTGCATTGCCTTGTGTCGCCTGGTGTGGCGCAATGGCAATGCAAGAGTTTAGTAAATCTGTGCCTTAGTCTTTTCCCAGATATTGGGTTTTGACCATCATGTCTCTGATAGCTGTGTGGGTCCTCCAGATATATGTTAGTGGTTGCATCAATAAGAAAGGACAGGGCAAAAAGAGTGTGATTAGCTTCACGTCTGCTGTAGCACATGCCGTTAAGGTGGTGAAAAATGGCACAGGCATTTGTGGAGCATTAAATGAAAGGAAATATATAGTAATTTGCAGTCAGAATTAGGCCTCAGCAAAAACATTTTTATGCCAACAATATTTTAAAAAATTGCAAATTTTATGTTATGCAAGTTTCACAAAATGTTCCATAAAAGACTGGCTTGTGCAGAAGATGTCTTGAGACAAACAATTTCATCTTGCTCTGCCCGGTCTCATGCACTTGCTTCCCATTTGAGTGAAGGCCTCAACGTGTGCTCACGACAAAAGGGACTGAATAGCTGACCCTATGAAAAAAAGGAGGCATAGGATACACCAAGCTGATGTTATGCACTACTTGTCCGCAGCATATAAAGAACAATACAACACAGTATCCATCTCACTGCCTTCCCACCCTGCTTTTGACCAGGTTATGGACCAAAGGCTGTTGTGCATCAGGAGACATCTGAGGGCATATTCCTGTGCCATCTGTCTTGACCAACCCCTAACCCCACTCCCTAAATATCTCGGAAGGCCTTGCCACTAAGGCCCTCAATAAGAGCTGCCTTGACCTAGGACTGGCAACTACAAGTGTTTCCAAGCATATAATTATCGGGTCCTCAAACTCCAGACCCAATAATTATGAGCCCGGAAACACCGGACCCGGAGCCATTAGTGGAACTGCTGAGGCTACAAACAGCTGCTGTAGCTTGCGCCCACCTGCATATTTCAGCATGAGGGGAGCAAAGGAAGCCCCCTGCAGCCATAGCCGCCCCTGCCTTCTTTCACACAGGCTTGGGCAAAAGAAAAAGCCCCTGTAGCATTTACCACCTACTGTAAGTTGGTGGGAAATGTTTGTGGATTTGTGCCCATAATTTCCCTTAGAAGGGAAAAACACATGCAGAATTGGACCCGGTATTTACTGGTTTGCATGTAATCTGCTGTTCCAAAGTAAACAAACTCATAGCTCACAGGGAGATAGTAGCGAGAATCACTAATTCTAGCCTTAATGTCTCCTCATTGAATTATTGTTGCACTAGAATCAGGGGCGCCCCACTGAAATTCCTACACATTCCTGTACAAATATTAAATAGATCGATTTATTAGAGATATGATAATATCTCTAAACAAATCGATGTATTTAAGTCTGGGCTGCATGTCCAAGGCTGTCTGCCCTGCCTCGCTCTGAAGCAGGAGACGGAAGCCAGGCAGTAAATCAACTTTCTGAACTGTGACGCATGACACAGGGCTTACCATTCTAAAGCCCTTCTTTGCCATTGTATTATATGGTAGTTTCCAGTATAGGCCAGTGATGCTTTCAGCGCCACGGTTTCGGGCGTCGGAGTCTCTCTCCCTGCATGCGTACAGCTGTCTGGCATTCACAGAAATAGATTCCATCTTTTCCCATTTGTCACATGTAGGAGTTGATGCAAGCACATGTGATTTGGTGCTTTATCCTTGGTAATGTGTGTTAGAATGCTAAATTAGGGCTACTGTTCCTAGAGGAGAAGAAAATCTATATAGGCAGGTTGTGTGAAACTAGAGCAAGGACACGGGTTAAGTCAACAAGACTGTCTCATGTTGCCCTCATGCTTCATCATAGGGCGTTTGCTCCTCATTGGATAACTTTTATTCTTCTTTATTTCCCTATTTTTGACAGGTTGGATAGTGAACTACAGTAAAGTAGGTAGCACTTTAGGGGCACCACTTTGATATATTTGTGGGGTAGTTTAATCCCTTCTTCTGTCCTGACGAAGCGCCACCAAAGGGCGCAAAACATGTTGACTTATTATTCAGAGTGAGACCTTAGGGAGGATACTCACGCACAACTACTAGGGTACTTTTTGACCCCACCGAAGTGTACTGACTACCAGGGTTCCTTATGACCCTATTGGTAGCATTCACGTGTAAAAGGTTTTTAGTCTGCCAGGGCGGTCCAGTTATTAAAGAATAGTTTGTGACCTCCCCTATCAGTTTTAATTCACATCTTCACACTTATCCCACCACCCCACTTACAATCTTTTTTGCACTCATCAAATGGCTTTTCTCAACAAAAGATCTCCGCTAAAGTGACCCTTCGGGGGACCCGTTGGGCATTGCAGCGCCGGCCCAACAAGGAGCAAACGCCCTATGATGAAGCATGACATCCCCTTGGGGATGTGTGAGGGCAGCATGAGACAGTCTTGTTGACTTCCCCCATGCCCTTGCTCTAGTTTCATACAACCTGCCTATATATATTTTCTTCTCCTCTAGGAACAGTAGCCCTAATTTTGTAAATTTGTGATTCATACTAAGAAGCAGGGGCTCTGGACCTTCCAAACTAGCTCCCAGTCCCCCTCTTTTTCCTTCGTTTAGGAAACCTTTTGACACGTGTTAGAATACTAATCTTATTTATTTATAGGTTTTATATAGCGCTAGCTAGACCAGAAGGTATCAGAGCGCTTAACATGATCGTGAAGAACACAGTATAATCAAGTCACTTACCATATGATGCGAGACACATTAGATTCTAGTACACACATAAAAATATACAAAGAAAATCGTTAGACAATGAGCGTGGATTACCGTATGCGGGCAATAAGAACAGTATGAGTTAAGGGAGAGAAAGACCTAATAGACAGCAGAAGCAAACAAAATAACCGACTGCAACAGAGGGTCCAGTCCTGTAAAGAGAGATAATTAACAAAGTTCAGTATGCTTAAGTGTTAAAGTATATTGTGTTATGTATATTGTGCTGATACCCCTGGTCACTCTGACCTTCCCCACTTTGACATCTCATGCCCTGGCTGCACGTTGCTCGCCCCTTTAGAAGTAGTACTGCTGTATATGTTTCTCCATGAAATTGATCCAAAAGACAAGTAGGGTTTTTGTTCCCTTACAAAGTTGATCCAAATATCTGAGTCAAGTTCAAAGGGAGAAATATAAGCTTATAGTATTTGCTGTACAGTGAAAAAAGTGGCCCTATCTTCATGCCCTTAACATTGATGCCAAAACCATGGATTGATTTACGAACAATTAATGTTAAAAATGTTAAGGTAATTCATGTCAGCGATTTAGTTCCTCTCTTATTTTACATGTTTTACTTAACCTTGCATTCTGTTAGCTATTTTATCATGTTGTGTTTCTGTATTGTTTTCCATGCATCTTATTACTCCTGCATAGTGCATACTTTGAGCAGTGCCAGGTGTTTATGAGGGGTCACGATTGAGAGATCTGAGGCTGAAGCCAAAGCAAAGTGCCTGTCAGAGAGTTGACCTCTTTGCAAAGTACACAAAACAATGGTCATGTGTTCCAGTTACAATCGAAATTCTGTGGAAATGTGTGTGAACGGGGTACACAGATAGCAAAATATTTACAAGGCAAAAGCAAAAGGAAATAAAATGCTTAAATGTGAGTGAGCGGTGAAGTGTGAGAGATGTGAGGAAGTGCATTCTGGGAAGAGTGAAAAGAGGGTGCTGAAAAGGAAAGAGAGGCGTTTGAAGATGTACAGATGGATGAGATATGCAGAGAAAAAGGGCATACACATCTAATATAAAGCGCACATAACTGAAGGCCAAAACTCCTTCCACAGGCCTCAATGCTATTTAATTGACAAACTCACAATTTCAGAATTGAAACATTTGCAATGTTAATTATTTATAACAAATCATTGTTGTTACTCGTATATCTTAAACAGCTAACAACAATTGATAAAGTCAATCATACTGACAGGTTTAAGGTGTATGTCAGTTGCTGTGTTATACATCTGGATGCAATTACACCTCAGAGAGAAACCAAAATACCGGTCGGAATGCACACTGCGGGAATCACAGAAGATACATGTTCCCTTTTAGAGAGCCACCACTTTTTTCATCCCACTTAAAGACCTGTCTGCACATATTTCTATATGGCTGATTGCAGCCAGCAGCTGTGGGTGCTTCCTGAAGCCCGGTTAGAGCATTTTATTCCAAAGCAGATGCCGCATGTAGTGCAGGACACTGGGCAAGCACACACTATAAAGGGCTGAACGGGGTGACACAGTTAGCAAAATATTTACAAGGCAAAAGCAAAAGGAAATAAAATGCTTAAATGTGAGTGAGTGGTGAAGTGTGAGAGATGTGAGGAAGTGCATTCTGGGAAGAGTGAAAAGAGGGTGCTGAAAAGGAAAGAGAGGCGTTTGAAGATGTGCAGATGGATGAGATATGCAGAGAAAAAGGGCATACACATCTAATATAAAGCACACATAACTGAAGGCCAAAACTCCTTCCACAGGCCTCAATACTATTTGATTCACAAACTCACTATTTCAGAATTGAAACATTTGCAATGTTAATTATTTATAACAAATCATTGTTGTTACTCGTATATCTTAAGCTGAAGTTGTTGCGCTGTACAATTTGCACATTACAGTGACTGTTGAACATATTAATGCAGTAAGATATGGGGCAGTTTTTAATGTGTTTAAAATTGCAAGACGATAAGTTCCCACTGCTTTATAAACCTTGCTTTATCACTAAATTCATTTGCTTTAAAACGCGCCATTTACCAATCCACCCTGGACCCCATGTTTGTCCATTAAGATTGCTTGTGTCGCTCGCTACATAAAAGTCATACCTGAGTTTTACGCCCCACCACTTTCAAATGTCAGCACCCACCACTGCTCAGAATAAGGCCCTTAGTGTGCTAGTGATCGCCAAGGTTTAGCTGAAACAGTGCACACTTTTCAGTCATCGCCTGGTGCTAAGTGACACTCTAAGTGCCTACTTGTCGGGTATCAATCAACCCTGACTCATATATGTCACCTGAGTCTGCCTGATGAACATAAGAATGGAAGAGCACTTCTATCAAAAGGCTCCATTAAAGTTCCCTGTTTACGCTACTCACTCTGATCCTGTAAAGATCTTACACACTGTCAGAAAACAGCTATTGTATTTTTTTGCATTTGTCACCCCGAGTGGGACGGGTATGCCCAGACGTGGGTCCCGTGCTCTCCATGACACTGGAGTCAAGCTATCCTGGCTGATGAGCGCTGAAAGCCCGAAACCGGTCCTAGGATGCTTGTTTCCAGTCCAGGAAGGACCTGGCCTGGCAGTTCGGGCTGGACTGTTCCCATTGGGCGCAGGGTCAAGATTGATTTGCATATGGCTGGGTCCAAACTGGAATGGCATGGTGAGCAAAAAAACGATGGATTTAGGCCCAGATCTTTGTACTGGGGTGAATGTATGACATTGTTCTGCAGTCTGTCCATCAATTTTTGTTTTTGCATTTGTCACCCCGAGTGGCACGGGTATGCCCAGACTTGGGTCCCGTGCTCTCCATGCCACTGGAGTCAAGCTCTCCTGGCTGATGAGGGCTGTAAGCCAGAAACCGGTCCTAGGATGCTTGTTGCCAGTCCAGGGAGGACCTGGCCTGGCAGTTCGGGCTGGACTGTTCCCATTGGGCGCAGGGTCAAGACTGATTTGCATTTGGCTGGTTCCAAACTGGAATGGCATGGTGAGCAAAAAAACGATGGATTTAGGCCCAGATCTTTGTACTGGAGTGAATGTATGACATTGTTCTGCATTCTGTCCATCAATTGTTTTTGCATTTGTCACCCCGAGTGGGACGGGTATGCCCAGACGTGGGTCCCGTGCTCTCCATGCCACTGGAGTCAAGCTATCCTGGCTGATGAGAGCTGCAAGCCCGAAACCGGTCCTAGGATGCTTGTTTCCAGTCTAGGGAGGACCTGGCCTGGCAGTTCAGGCTGGACTGTTCCCATTGGGCGCAGGGTCAAGACTGATTTGCATATGGCTTGGTCCAACCTGAATGGCATGGTGAGCAAAAAAATGATGGATTTAGGCCCAGATCTTTGTACTGGGGTGAATGTATGACATTGTTCTGCATCCTGTTCATCAATTGTTGTTTTTGCATTTGTCACCCCGAGTGGGACGGGTATGCCCAGACGTGGGTCCCGTGCTCTCCATGACACTGGAGTCAAGCTATCCTGGCTGATGAGGGCTGTAAGCCCGAAACTGGCCCTAGGATGCTTGTTTCCAGTCCAGGGAGGACCTGGCCTGGCAGTTCGGGCTGGACTGTTCCCATTGGGCGCAGGGTCAAGATTGATTTGCATATGGCTGGGTCCAAACTGGAATGGCATGGTGAGCAAAAAAACGATGGATATAGGCCCAGATCTTTGTACTGGAGTGAATGTATGACATTGTTCTGCATTCTGTCCATCAATTGTTTTTGCATTTGTCACCCCGAGTGGGACGGGAATGCCCAGACTTGGGTCCCGTGCTCTCCATGCCACTGGAGTCAAGCTATCCTGGCTGATGAGGGCTGTAAGCCAGAAACCGGTCCTAGGATGCTTGTTGCCAGTCCAGGGAGGACCTGGCCTGGCAGTTCGGGCTGGACTGTTCCCATTCGGCGCAGGGTCAAGACTGATTTGCATATGGCTGGGTCCAAACTGGAATGGCACGGTGAGCAAAAAAAGATGGATTGAGGCCCAGTTCTTTGTACTGGGGTGAATGTATGACATTGTTCTGCATTCTGGCCATCAATTGTTGTTTTTGCAGTGGACACCGAGAAGGCCCGTGCTACCTCGCTCACTCCAGTGCACACGGCTGCGGCCTTCCCGACCGCAGGGACAGTCATCTCAGTAGGCCAGGTCAGCCGCCACTAGTCCATGCATGAAGAAGACCCCTTCTGTCACGGACCCACCTTGACGCTCTCGGAGCAATCATCGGCCCATGCCTTGCCAACAGCTTCGATGGTGTGGAATTCGGTTAGGGGTAGGTGGGTCCAGCAAGGGCCGTGTCAGCTCCAGCCCCGGAGCGGCGATCGACGTGCAGCGGCTGCATCACTGATTCGGCTCTGACCGGCTGCCTCATCCGCCGGGCTCCGCAGCAGCGCTCTGCCTCCCATGCTCTGCTGCAGCTCCTGCCCATTCGTGTCAGTTCACCAGCAAACGAGGGATGGATGGGGCTCTGTCACGGTGCTGCTGGCCGGGCGAGGACAGAGCAATGACAAGGTGCGTCCTTTCACGCCACCATCTTGGTCACGCCCCCTTGATGCCCTTTTTAGAAAAAAAACAGACACTTTCATTACCAGCACATGTAAAACTTAAAAGAAAATATCCCACTTTTTAAATATATTGCACCATACCCTGAGGGCTGTGTAGGGCCTACCCTAGAGGTGACTTATAAGTAAGGCAGGTTTACGTCTGGCAAAGGGTTTATTTTGCTAGGTTGAAGTGGCACTTTACACACACAGACTGCAATGGCAGGCCTGAGACAGGTTTACAATGCTACTTAAGTGGGTAGCACTACAGGCCAACTAGTAGCATTTCAGTTACAGGCCCAGGGTGCATGTATTACCACTTTACTAGGAACTTATAAGTAAATTAAATATGCCAGTTTGGGATAAGCCAATGTTACCATGTTTTAAGGAGTGAGCACATGCATTTTAGCACTGGTTAGCTGTGGTAAAGTGCACAGAATCCTAGGCCAACAAAAACGAGATCAGAAAATATGGAGGGGTAAGGCAAAAAGTTGGGGGCAAGACCACCCTAAGGCTTTTAAGGACTAACACTTGGGTTCTACATATTTATACTTAGAGTTTTTCCCAGTTTTCTTGAGGGAAACATATGCTGTGCTTTATGCTATATATGCCAAGTACATCAGTCCAATGTCTTCCTGGTGATGTTTGACCATAGTTTTCTGTGACTGAACCTCACTTAGGGGCCTATTACGATGGTGGTCGGAAAACCTCCCCGACCGCCAACGCTGCGATGCCGAAAGGACCATGTCCTGCATTTCTCTGCACTGCGTGGCAGGCACTGCACAGTGCCTGCCACCTGGTACAGGGAAATGTAAGGGGGGACCATGGGTATCCCCCCAGTGCACCCACACCCCCCCAACACATTGGGGGCCCGCAACGGGCCCCCGGAAGACAATCTCTGCATGCCTTTCCATGGCGGTTTGACCGCTGAGGAAAGGCTGGCTATCGCCGGCATCATAATCCTGCCGGCGGAGCCTGCTCTGCACCACCACCATTATCCCGGTCCTGCTCCGTCCGCCAGGCAGGAGTGTGGATGGCAACCGGCTGAAAAGCGGCGGTTGGAATTTCCCACCGCCGCAGTCACCACCGCCATCCTAATTTGACCGGCGGTTTTCTGGCTTGCGATCGCGGGCGGATGTCCACCGCCGGTCCGGCAGGCACCACCGCCGGCCCGGCGCTGGACATCCGACCGCCATCGTAAGAGGCCCCTTAATCTCTGTGAATTTTTGTAAGATAAATACCTCTTATACTTATTGCAAATACTTTGTGTGCAAAGAAACCTTAATTTAAATAGCCATTTTAATTCTGCCTGAGAGACTGAACAATTCCAACCAGTCGAATAGAAGGATCTAGAGGTTGGGCATAAGGGAGTGATATCTCAGGATAACAGTGGAACAGAACATTAGCTAAAACATTCTTTGAGCCGAGAACATACTTGATTGCAAAATTGTACAGTGCAAAGAAAAATGCCTACCTAGGTTGTCGACTATTCCTATGCTGAAGATTTTGCAAACAGTGCAAATTCCAAGGATCAGTTTAAATTTCAAACAGCTCTTAGTACACATCAATAGATGTCTCCATTTGTTACAAGCCATCTTCATTGATAAGTAAAAGTCAAGACGTCAATCTATTTTTATTTTGTTTTCATAGCAAAACTGCTCTAGCAGCTCTTTTAGAGGCCTCTGTGTCCATGTGGACTTCTTAGAAGTATCTGCATGGCATACAATTGGGTTTGGAGGAAACATCCTCTTTAGTGTTTTAAAAGCCTTTTCAACTTGATCATCTCAGCAAAAACCCTATATCAGAGTTTCCTTTTTCAAAACATGAGTTACATCACTAGTTATCGCTGCAAGGTTCTTAATAAACTGATGATAAAAATTTGCAAAACCACAGAAACTTTGAGTCTCTGTCATTAGTAGGTGGCAGCCAAAATTGCTTAAACATTCTTTGAGCCCATGGAAAGCCCAGTGGCATTCAATGTGAATCCAATATACTCCACTTCATCTTTTACAAATTCACACTTCTCAGTTTTCACACGCAAAACAAACAATGTTGCTGAAGTTTTTATGGCATCACACATACATTCTCTGTATGCTTCCCAAGAGTCTTAAAAAACACCAGGATGTCATACAGGTAGAGCAATACAAACTGTTTCAAAACATCAAACAATTTTGCATTTATAAGGTGCTGAAAAATGGCTGGAGCATTGCGCATCACAAATTCCATTACACAATATTCAAAATGCCCTAATGGGGTCCTAAAAGCCACCATTATTATACATAAAAGATAATAGGAACGCACAAATCAAGCTTAGCGAAGATGCATGTTCCTTGAAAGGACTGCAACATATCCACTACAAAAGGCAAAGGATATCGATCCTTACTAATAATTTTATTTAAACATCTATTAATAATGGAAGGACTGAGGTCCTGATCTTGCTTGGGTAGGAAAAACCAAGGTGTTCAAGCTGATGAAGAAGATGGACCAATTAACTCATTCTGCAAATTCTCCTGCAAGTAAGCATTAAGTATTGCCTTGTCTTTATAAGTTAAAGTATAAATACAGTCAAAGGGGAAAATAGCAAAAGATTTAGTTGAAATGGTACAATCATATTTCCTTTGAGTGGGAAGCAAGCTGATCTCAGGCTTAGCAAGCACTTGAGAGAAAGCAGGGCACTGAAATGATACTGGCGAAAGATTAGCCACAATCAAATTTGAAATGGATTTTCTTACTTTAATATTAGGTGATGTTGTAGCACTAATGTGTTGGGCTTCATAATTTATTTTATGTAATTCAATTTGTCTCTTAACCCAGAATAACCTCAGCTGCCATATCAAATCCCCTAGGTCCTCCGGTGGATTATCATAAAACGACCTAGAATAGATAATCGCTAACATTCAATAATATAAGCAATCTTTTTTACTAGCCCACTCTTAATTAGTTGAACATCAAATCAATTCTGAATTTAGCCACAACCAAATAAATGAAACAGACTCAGCAGATTATTTTATCTTAATATATTTCTGTTTAAGAATCAAAGGATTAGCATACAGCCTTAATTTGAAATTAGATCAGGTTTAATATGCATTCACAAATTCTGCGAGTTTCAAAATTGAAAGAGCTGTCTTTCTCAGCCGAGGGAGATATTATTGACTCCAGAATTATGGACTACCAGGAAATCAGTTAAATCTCATACCAACCCTGTAGGAAAGTTCATCAAATACCGAATGACCAGTTCCAGTTCTTATACAGAATCGTATGCCTCTGTCTGCACTGCGGCGTCAATGCCACAGCAGCTCTGTTATGAACCCTTTCAGTTGAAAAGGTTCCACTACAACAGCATACCAGCCAGCAACAAAAACAGTATTTCTTCACAATTTGCGTTGTTTCTGGAATTCCAAATCGTCACTCTCTGTACTGCAAGATGGGTAGAGGGGAGACGCCCCACAGTTCAAAATGTAGGCAATTATACTCTATTGATTCCAGGTTTACGCCCCTTGACATCACCAAATTTGTCAGACCACTCTGTCCCATTGGTCGCCCTCAATAGAATGAAATGATGTAGTAAGTAAAAGTATACAAATCCAGAAGAATTAAGTAATCCATTTACTCACAATTTCCTTAGAGCCACTGTAGTTTTGTCATATGATCTTTTGTTGCATTTAGAAAGTAGGCGAGTTCATGCTGTCATCTCTTGTCAGTCCATTCTCAAGCATTGCTCCAGGAAGTAACACTTTAGTTGCAAGTCTAGTCAGGTAAGCTACAAACGTGAAAGAGGAAGATTGAGTGTTAGAACATAAGTGGAAACTTCACAAAAAGTTCCCATAGGCTTCAGACTAGTCAGTTCATATGTTCATTCTAGGAAAGGAAGCAGAGTTTGAGGCCTTCATGATACACAGCTCATGCACAATGAATTTGTGCTAAAATGAGAATCTCACGTTACATAGAACAGTGCAATAATTCTTCAATTTAGCATCACTTTGTAATAAATGGAAATTAATTCATGTAAGTATAGGGTACTCATAAAATTTTAACACTCACTATCATTTCATATATAATTTTGTAAGTCTCTTTTGCACATTATATGTAATACATCATACAGGATTTAAAAGCACACTTGAAATAAACCTTTATGAAGTGCATATCATAACATAACCTCGTGTAACATCTACTTCTCTTGTTTATGTCAGTGCTCACAATACACATTCTAGTGTTATTGTCTGGTTTCCTAAAACATAAATCAGCTTTATTCCTATATAGAATTTTCTGTGTTATCGTTTATTTAACCCATTCATCTAAGCATAAGTACACATCACTAAAATGTCAAATTTCACATCAGTTTATTGACTGTTAGGTGGTATCAGAAATCTACTTCTAACATTCTGCATGCTTTTACGATGCAGTATCAAAATCAGAACTTCATTTGTGTGTTTCTTGAAACATGGAAACCTAATACACACTATGTAATTATCATGTAAAATAGTGTCACAATCCGTTTTCTGTCTAAAATTGTCATAAATAGATAAATGATAACATCTCTGCTCCATCAGTGGTCAATAACTTCCTGAAACACAACAATGATCGTAACAAAACTGTGAATACAAAAATATTCTTCTAGTAGACCAGTTCACATATGGATTATGTCTCTTCGACCAAGGAATTCCAAACATTAAAGCATAAATGGGAGAGTCAGTAATGTCAAAAGATAGCACTAATGGGCCTTGACCCAATGGAGAACCATCTAATGTCCTAATAAGCTGTAGGGTCTTCTTAACTCATTTTGTTATATTATTCTTAGTGGCTCATTCCGGGTCAATGAACATTCTGCAGGCACCGCTAACCATTAATGAGAATACTAATACTTTCAATTGTTCCCATTCTCAAAACAATCAGCAAAAGGAACAGATGATTGATAAGGAAGTCAATTCATCCTATGTTCTTCTTAAATTTTTCTGTGGCCATTTTGCATGAGTTTGCATCATATGTCCCCCATCAACACAATTTAAACATAAGCCAGCCTTTCACCAGCATTTCTTTTCATTCTCAGTCAAAGGGCCTATCTGCATAGGTTCATCTTGAGGCAAAGGATCCCCGGAAATGTGACCAGCCATCTGCGGTAAATCTGGATGAATCAGAAACATTTCTTTGGAGCTACTTCTTTTCTTTTTGTCTCACTTGTCATTTATGTTTACTTAACAACACTTGATCAATACGTTCATAAAAATGAGCAGGATGTTGGGAACGGATCACTGACATAATATCGACGGACCGAATATCGACCTACAACAATATCGAGTCCAGAATATCGATGGACAGAATATCGACATTCTATCTCTACAAAGGTAAGTACAAAAATATCAAAACCAAAATATCGTTGTTTAAGATATTGTTTTTTTTAAATGTCTTAAAAATAATGTAAAATTAATTAAAAAATAAATATAATTAATAAAAACATAGTTACAATTATTTAAAATAGTTAAAAGTGAGAAACAATAAATGTAATATGTAAAAAAATAAAACATACATATTTAAAAAAAAAATATATATATATTAACTTAAAAATATTAATAAATAATTACTTAATGTAATTATAAAATGTCAGAAACATAATAAAAAGTATAAATACATATATACATAAAGCTGTAATATAAATATAAAAATAAATTATATATATAATAAATTAAACTTAATATTTATTTCTAAAAAAATATTTTACACTACTTTAACTATAGCAATAGGAAAATGTTGGATAGCGTAGGGAATAAAATTACTATTCCCACTCCGAAAACTGCAACAGTAGGGAAAGTTTTGGATAGCGGAGGGGAATAATTTACTATTCCCACTCCAGTAAGTGCAACAGTAGGGAAAGTGTTGGATAGCGGAGGGGTTAAAATTACCATTCCCACTCCAGTTATTGCAACAGTAGGGAAAGTGTTGGATAGCGGAGGGGTTAAAATTACTATTCCCACTCCAGCAAATGCAACAGTAAGGTAAGTGTTGGATAGTGGGTGGGTAAAAATTACTATTCCCACTCCACTGAGTGCAACAGTAGGGAAAGTGTTGGATAGCGGAGAGGTAAAAATTAATATTCCCACTCCATTGAGTGCAACAGTAGGGAAAGTGTTGGATAGCGGGTGGATAAAAATTACTATTCCCATTCCACTTAGTGCAACAGTAGGGAAAGTGTTGGATAGCGGGAAGGTAAAAATTACTATTCCCACTCCAACGAGTGTAACAGTGGGGAAAGTGTTGGATAGCGGGTGGATAAAAATTACTATTCCCACTGCAACGAGTGTAACAGTAGGTAAAGTGTTGAATACCGGAGTACTAAAAATTACTATTCCTACTCCAGTGAGTGCAACAGTAGGGAAAGTGTTGGATAGCAGGTGGGTAAAAATTACTATTCCCACTCCAATGAGTGCAACACTAGGGAAAGTGTTGGATAGCGGGTATGTAAAAATTACTATTCCCACACCAGTGAGTGCAACAGTAGGGAAAGTGTTGGATAGCGGGGGGGGGTTAAAAATTACTATTCCCACTCCACTGAGTGCAACAGTAGGGAAAGTGTTGGATAGCGGAGAGGTAAAAATGAATATTCCCACTCCAACGAGTGTAACAGTAGGGAAAGTGTTGGATAGTGAAGTGGTAGAATTTACTATTCCTACTCCAGCGAGTGCAACAGTAGGGAAAGTGTTGGATGGCGGGTGGATAAAAATTACTATTCCCACTCCACATAGTGCAACAGTAGGGAAAGTGTTGGATAGCGGGAAGGTAAAAATTACTATTCCCACTCCAACGAGTGTAACAGTGGGGAAAGTGTTAGATAGCGGGTGGATAAAAATTACTATTCCCACTGCAACGAGTGTACGAGTAGGTAAAGTGTTGAATACCGGAGTACTAAAAATTACTATTCCTACTCCAGTCAGTGCAACACTAGGGAAAGTGTTGGATAGCGGGTATGTAAAAATTACTATTCCCACTCCAGTGAGTGCAACAGTAGGGAAAGTGTTGGATAGCGGGGGGGATAAAAATGACTATTCCCACTCCAGTGAGTGCAACAGTAGGGAAAGTGTTGGATAGCGGCTGGGAATAATTTTCTATTCCCAGTCCACCAAGTGTAACAGTAGGGAAAATGTTGGATAGCGTAGGGGAATAATTTACTATTCCGACTCCAGCAAATGTAACAATTAGGGAAAGTGTTGGATAGGGGCGTTGGTAAAAATCACTATTACCACTCCAGTGAGTGCAACAGTAGGGAAAGTGTTGGATAGCGGGTGTGTACAAATTACTATTCCCACTCCAGCGAATGCAACAGTAGGGAAAGTGTTGGATAGCGGGGGGGTAAAAATTACTATTCCCACTCCAGCGAGTGCAACAGTAGTGAAAGTGTTGGATAGCGAGTGGGAATAATTTACTATTCCCACTCCAGCAAATGCAACAGTAGGGAAAGTGTTGGATAGTGGAGGGGAATAATTTAGTATTCCCACTACTGCAAAGTAATTACCATTAATTAACATATACTTAATTTCTCAAAAATAATTAACCTCCCAACATGTTCCCCTATAAAGAACACCAACATCATAAAATATTAGACATTTAACATAATTAAATATCAATTAATTAATTAATTAATTACAATTAACAAGCAAATTAAAAACTATCAAAAATAAATTAGATCACACAATTAACACTTTAACCCCTTGCATGCTCATGACGGCTCCTGGCCGTCATGCGTCACGGTGGGTGTGTGCGCACGACGGCCGGGAGCCGTCGAATCCCCGCCCACTAATAAAAACCCCCGCACAGCGCGAAAATTCGCGCCGCATGGAAGGGGTTAAAGTAACTTTAAATAAATATTATATATAAAAATATTAAATGTATTACAATTAAATTACTTCCCACCCTACTCCCCTATCAACCCACAACCCACACCTAAAAAATTACACAATTAACATATTTACCAATTAATTATTAATAATGAATATCTAATTAATAACTAACTAATAAAAAGAATAACACAATTAACAATATAAAATATTAATTACATAAATATTAATTAATACAATTATTAATTACTTAATTATAATTACATTACTTCCCACCCTACTCCCTATAAAACCACAACCCACACCTAAAACAATTACACATTTACCATATTTACCTATTAATTATTATTAATTAATAATCAATTAAAATTTAATTAATAACCAATTAATTAACACAATTAACATTATAAATTATTAAATACATTAATATTAATTAATAAATAAATAAATTAATTAATTTCAATTAAATTACTTCCCGCCCTATTCCCCTATAAACCCACAACCCGCTACGGAACTAAAACGCAATATTTATTTATTTTAAAAATTAATAACTTAAAAAAAAGTATTAATTAATATATTATAATTAAATTACTTCCCGCCCTATTCCCCTATAAACCCGCTACGGAACGTAAATACGCATAAAAAACACTAAAAAAAAATAGATATTATTAACAACGATATTTTGACTTACGATATTAATAACTTCGATATTAAGTAAAACGATATTTCTTACCTGCATGTCGATATTCTTGTAGTCGATATTCTTGCAGGTCGATATTCTGTCATATCGAAATTTAAACATCGATATTATAGCATATCGATATTTACAACTCGATATGTCTGCGTACCGTTGGGAACAGACCAACTCATCCTTAATCTCCTCTTTAAAAATCTTCGAGAAAAGAGAGTTTTTTTATAGTTCTCTCTACCCTGGTAATTATGGATGTCATACAAAAACAATGCAACACATAAAGATATGAAAAGAAGTCATGTAAGTCAATTTGTCTATTCTCCTTTGGTGAATAGCCCACAAGTGTTATTCAGTAGAATATTCAGACATCTTCTTCAAAGCAAAGAGAAAGGCATAATACATTTCCAAAGAGGCAACCACATTTTTTAGCAGAGGGTGAGCCAAAGCAACAGCTGGTCCACTAAGGCCATCAATAAGGTAACTCGCAATTACTAGACTTGGATTAAACTTTGCCGGTCAAAAGCAAAATGTGCTCTCAAAATGTCCAGGGAAAGGTGGGGCACATGAGGGTACTACTGGGATGCCTGTAGACCTAGAAATGAAGTTTTGCTTTAACATTAACACCGAACACCATGCCCACTGGATTCTCAAGGTGTAATTTTTGTAACACTTGTGCTAGTCATGGGAAGGATCCGTAGGAATAACAAATCTAAGGAGTCATTGGTGTTGCAATCTGTCAGTGACTGGAAGCAATGAGGTTCTGTTCAGTTTCCTTCTGGACTGTCTCAGTGAACTGCAACTCCTCCTAGTAGCCACGGTGCCACCCTGCACTGTATAACACACATGAGTGATGTTAAGGGGCCGATTCCGATCTCGGTCGGAGGCGCACCCAATACCATTCGGTCGGGGAAAAAGCCATGCGAAAGCCTGTTTCCCGACCGATCCGTACAGTACACCGAACGAGCAAGTACGATGCGCACAACAGCAAAAATCCGGCCGAGCCGTACTCACCCAAACCAGGTCCTGTTCTCCGACCGAGGCGAATCCGGAAACGCCGAATCGAGTCGCACGGAAGGAAAAATGCAGCCCCGTCCGGCCGGACAAGTACGATGCGCTTTCCGTACGCTCCGAACCCGTCGCTACGCACGGCACGTCAAAGCATCCGGGAGAGGCGCACATAAGCTCCGATTCGCGCCACAACACGATCCACGGCTCCGAGACGAACACGGCACCGACTAGGACGACGCGAAGCGACGAGGACGAGGCGAAGCGACGAGGACGACGCCAAGCAACGAGAAGGACGAACGACACGAACCAACCATGAATCCCTTCGTCCCGATCATACCAATATTCTACATTTACTACCGGAACAGGCACGGACGCGTACGGCGCAGAAGGTAAGCCAGACACCAACCACAAAACACATACAACACGTACACGACACATCACACACACACGGGGATGCTGAATATACTTACACCAGCAACAGCAGCACCATAGGGGCGGGATGCCCATCACCAATGCCACATATGCACACAGGGGCCTGAATGCGCACCACCACCCCTACCCAGGGGGCTGGATGCCTACCACTACTACCACCCTTAGCCAGGGGGCTGGATGCCTACCACTACTACCACCCTTAGCCAGGGGGGCTGGATGCCTACCACTACTACCACCCTTAGCCAGGGGGCTGGATGCCTACCACTACTACCACCCTCACCCAGGGGGCTGGATGCCTACCACTACTACCACCCTTAGCCAGGGGGCTGGATGCCTACCACTACTACCACCCTTAGCCAGGGGGGCTGGATGCCTACCACTACTACCACCCTTAGCCAGGGGGCTGGATGCCTACCACTACTACCACCCTTAGCCAGGGGGCTGGATGCCTACCACTACTACCACCCTTAGCCAGGGGGGCTGGATGCCTACCACTACTACCACCCTCACCCAGGGGGGCTGGATGCCTACCACCACTACCACCCTCACCCAGGGGGGCAGGATGCCTACCACTACTACCACCCTTAGCCAGGGGGCTGGATGCCTACCACTACTACCACCCTTAGCCAGGGGGCTGGATGCCTACCACTACTACCACCCTCACCCAGGGGGGCTGGATGCCTACCACTACTACCACCCTTAGCCAGGGGGCTGGATGCCTACCACTACTACCACCCTTAGCCAGGGGGCTGGATGCCTACCACTACTACCACCCTCACCCAGGGGGGCTGGATGCCTACCACCACTACCACCCTCACCCAGGGGGCAGGATGCCTACCACTACTACCACCCTTAGCCAGGGGGCTGGATGCCTACCACTACTACCACCCTCACCCAGGGGGGCTGGATGCCTACCACCACTACCACCCTCACCCAGGGGGGCAGGATGCCTACCACTACTACCACCCTTAGCCAGGGGGGCTGGATGCCTACCAATACTACCACCCTTAGCCAGGGGGGCTGGATGCCTACCACTACTAGCACCCTCACCCAGGGGGCTGGATGCCTACCACCACTACCACCCTCACCCAGGGGGGCTGGATGCCTACCACCACTACCACCCTCACCCAGGGGGGCTGGATGCCTACCACCACTACCACCCTCACCCAGGGGGCAGGATGCCTACCACTACTACCACCCTCACCCAGGGGGCTGGATGCCTACCACTACTACCACCCTCACCCAGGGGGCAGGATGCCTACCACTACTACCACCCTTAGCCAGGGGGGCTGGATGCCTACCACTACTACCACCCTTAGCCAGGGGGGCTGGATGCCTACCACTACTACCACCCTTAGCCAGGGGGGGCTGGATGCCTACCACTACTACCACCCTCACCCAGGGGGGGCTGGATGCCTACCACTACTACCACCCCCACTCATAGGATGGACAATGCATGACACAACCAGCACACCACAACCTAGGGAATGCAAGATAAAGACATCCCCCCACCACCATGACAAGCGTGTGTAGGCTGTGTCAAATGCCTACAACACCGAACATGACTTTGAACATACAATGTGACCCCCTAGCACATGTGCCACACATATATGTGTGTGGCACCCACAATGCAAGCAGCCCATGACCATTGTGGCAATGGGGCCTAAACCCCCATCATCACAGTGACCAAAAGGTAAGTGTGGGGTCCATAGCTGAAGCACATTTTGACCATTGTGGCAATGGGGTCTAAACCCCCATCATCACAGTGACCAAAAGGCAAGTGTGGGGTCCATAGCTGAAGCACATTTTGACCATTGTGGCAATGGGGTCTAAACCCCCATCATCACAGTGACCAAAAGGCAAGTGTGGGGTCCATAGCTGAAGCACATTTTGACCATTGTGGCAATGGGGTCTAAACCCCCATCATCACAGTGACCAAAAGGGAAGTGTGGGGTCCATAGCTGAAGCACATTTTGACCATTGTGGCAATGGGGTCTACACCCCCATCATCACAGTGACCAAAAGGTAAGTGTTGACAAAGAAAGAGCTGCAACTGCCAAACTGCATGGATCATTCCTGGTCACAGAACCAAAAACTCATCTGTGGCAAAGTAGTGTATGTGTCCCATTGCAACATAAATTGGGTGAGCCAAATACTGCAGTGCAAATGAGACATTCCTTTGGCCATGTGCAGACAAACAACACCCATGGGGGCTGACACCGTCAACATTCATCAATGACACAATGACAGAAGTGACCATCAGAATGCAGAACCACATATTTGAACCAATGGGCACACAAATGCAGATATCCTGTGGAGACAGCAGATGTGAGGTGAACAGATACCATACCATGGCAGCAATGGGACACACAAACCATGATCACTGTGCTGACCGATGACCTAGGAGTCCCAGGGACAGCAGGGGAAACACACCAAACAACATACAGCCAATGGCACACCCAAGATATGCCAATGCAGTGGTGCAGATGCACAAACAGGCAGACCAACACTGTCATCATACACAGCAGGTGAGGGGGGGGTGCCAGTGTCCCCAGGTAACCACAAAACACATGAGGAGAGCTGAATACCAATCATACAGATGTGCATACACTGCCACACTAAGGTAACTCATGGATCCAAATCCCCTATGTGGGCAAGCAGGCATTGTCAGATGAGAGGGAGCACAAAACACACATGTCACACAGGCACGTAGGAACAACAACTGACACAGCAAGACACAGACACACCACAGCACCACCCCCAGGGCCCCCACAATGTGGTGACCCTTGGCTGCATAAAAATCCCACTCTGATGACAAAGCTGAATGTGGTTCACACTGTGAACCACAGTCATGTGTCCTGAGCAACAAACTACCATCACACCGACACAAGCACAAATCAATCAGCATGGCCAGTAAGCCAAGGCCAACATGGAGGCAGGGGTCTAGCTGGGCAACAACTCCCATCTGCACACACTCAAGACCACACCCCTCGACCTCCAACAATGTGCAGCAGTGAAGTACACATGCACTGGTGACATTGCACATGCACCCATGACTATTCCAGGGTGGTGGGTGGGAACCAAGGTGCAGAAACACATCACACATGGCCACTCAACAAGACTCCTGAATGTCTGACACACTGCACACTACGCTGTACATGGACATGACGGCGATACCACACCAACCAATGGGATCCCAGCCACAGTCACACACCAATGAAGAAGCCAAGGTCACCCACAAAGAACACACATAGACAACAACCAACATCGCAGCCCGGACCCTGAGGAGTGCCAGCAGTCACACACACAACGTGTCACAATAACTTAAAGATAACACGAACTGAAAATCACATGACAGGGGCAAACAACAAGTGCCAAGGGGAAACCTGACTGTGACCCATCTGCATCTGCACACAACCTCAGCCCTGACAGCAAACACACCTATGGGTGACACCCTGATGACCAGTAATGTGCCATGCACCCACATCACAGAGAACACAGGGAGAAGACTTTGGGGGAACATAGCTCAAGTCAGCAAGCATCACAAACAGGTACAACACTAGGGATCACAGCATGCGCAGATAAATGGAAGTGAACACACAGACATGCACATACAACACACACCTTGGGCGCAGGCAATGTCACACGTGTACACACTGCCATGAGGGGACTCCACTCCTGTGTGAGGAAAGGTGAGCCATATGTTGCCTCAGTAGGGCCCCATCATGTCAGCTGAGCACTTGGTCACACAATCAACAATTAGCACCAAATGAGGGCTCCCGTCACATCAGTCTGGTCATGGATGTGCCAACGGAATCATCAGCACAGATCCAACACACTTGTATAGCAATGTTGCACTGACTACACGGATGAGTCCTTCCCCATTGATGCCCAAACCTGCATGTCCAGTGGAGATGGCAACACGGTCAGGGAAGTAGGCCAATCCAACAATGGCAGGCACAACAGATGTGCAGGGGTGGAAGCCACAGATATGAAATTGCTAATGTAAGTAGGAAATCCCATTGCCAAATACTGAACACATGACACCCTCAGATGCTGCTATGGATGACATGGATACACCACATGATAGGACACATTCCCCCTGGACCACATGGGTTCCTGCACAGTAACACTTCATAATCATGAGACCAGATATCACCATCACTGCAGCAAGGGCATGGTTAGCAGCACCAACAACATGTACATCTGAAGCATGAGCACTAGAGAAAAGAAAGTTGCTTTATTCAGCATATGTGTTGAATGAAAACGACGTCCAGAAAAAAGAGCAAAGGCCAATGGCCAGTCCATTGTCAAAGTTCAAACAGGGTGACACTGGCAGATGTCACCCTACGCATGCCTGCACAAAACCAGGGACAATCCACTAGGAGGGGCAACCGGGGGGCAGGCCAGGCACCGCAGGGACAGGATCAGGGCTCACCAGGGGGAGTCAGGGAAGGGGTGGTGGGTGCTGGAGAGCCACTGACAACTGCAGTGGAGGTGTCTGACATGGTGTGTGCCGGCACAACTGGGGGGCATGACTCAGATGTCGTGGGTGCCGGCACAACTGCAGTGGACCCTGCAGATGGAGTGGACAGGTCCGCCACTGCAGTGCCCAAGTCAGACAGGGCGGTAGTGGACTCCACTGCAGTGCCTACCTCCAGGGGAGGAGAATGGGGAACAGGCAAGGTGGGTTGGACAGAGGGGGAGGACACCCTCACCACATCAGTGGCACAGACAAGCGCAGCGGGGGGTGTGGTGCTGGGAGAGCAAGTGGCAGGGGAGAAGGCCTGATCCTCTTGGGGATGGTATATCTGTGGGTGGGGGAACCTGGGGCAGGGTGTGGTGGGGGCACCTGTGCAGTGGGGGCCTGAGGGATGGAGGACGGAGACCTTGTGCCTGAGCTGCAGGGCGGTGGCGGGGTCTTGCTCTTAGGACTCCGGGGGACTTGCGGGTGGGGGCCTCAGTCCATCTGCGCCTGGGGGAGGGTGTCCGGGGCGAGGGGCACTCTGCTCCGTGTGGGTGGGCTTCCTCTTCCCCCGGGATGCTGGAGCAGCTTCATCGGTGGGGAAGAGGCCGAGGTCACAGAGGAAGAGCTGCTGTGACTTTGGGGTTGCAGGTGAGGCAAGGGAGGGTGCTTTGGAGGGAGAGGGAACTGAGGACTGCGCAGTGCATGTGGATGCGTGTGTGTGTTCCAGGGCCCCATCCCCTGTGAGTCTGGCTTCAGTCCCCTGAATGTGCGTGCGTGTGCGTTTTGTCATTGGCGTGTGTGTAAGTGTGCTGGATGTGTGTGTGCTGGTGTGTGCCTGTGCCGGTGTGTGTGTGCTTGGGATGGGTAAGGTGCTGGGGAGTGTGGATGGAGCAGAGGCAGGAGGGGTGAGGGACCGTTTGAGGAGGGACACTGCTGCCGTCAGGGAGGAGTCCATGGACCTATTGCCCCTCTGTAGGTCAGACATGCCCGATGAGATGCCCTCCATGAACGACACCAGCTGAGTCAACAGCGCGGTGTGCGCATGGAGGACACTCAGCATGGCTGTCTGGCCTACATGGAGCTGGCGAAGGAGGTATACAGACTCCTCACTCAGGGCAGCAGGGGACACAGGGGCAGGGGCTGCGGTGCCTGGCACAAAGGAGACACGCTCCCGGACATGGGAGCCTCCACGGACCTGGGGAATGGGAGCCGATGGGAGGGCGGTGGTGGTGCTGGTGGTGGCGGGGACAGCAACACTAGCTGGGGTGTGGTGGCTGCTGACACCCGCCTCCACAAGGGAGTCATCCTCCGAGTTGCTCTGGTCCTCCGCTGAGGTGGATGCTGCTGAGGACTCCTCGGTGTGGCTCCCCTTGCCCTCCGTGCCACTGGGTCCCTCCGACCACTCCTCGGCTGCTGACCCAGTCTGGCTCTCTGGCTCCTCCTGGTCCGTGGAGCTGTCCCCTTCCGTGGCCGTGGATGTATCTGCAAACAATGGGGAAACAGACAGACATCAGTCACCTGCACAAAACGCACACACCACTGTGAGCACAGCACATCACAGAGCAAGCCCTGGCATCATTAGTTGTACATTGCTGAAAGTGCCCTAACTGAACAGGAGAAGCCAATTGTCAGTCTGATGCCAAGCATGGCACTCACATCCCACATGGCCTTGCACCCATCTGTCTGGTGTCTGTTGGATTGCAACACCCCAGTGTGGACACATGCACCAAGTACACAGTAGTTGGACAGTGCAGAGGACACGGTGTGGCATGTGGACATGCACACATCACAGCTCTTGCCACTGAGTCAGTACAGGTTTCCGGATGAAAGGGATGCCCAGAGTCAAATAGGAAATGCATGTGATGCATACCAGCGACCGACACCATGATGCACCCATGTCCTGATAGCCAGCGCCACTATGGTGTGCATGTAGCACATGTCACTCCCCTGCAGGCTCACCAATCAGTAGACATATGCCATGGCGGAGGCATGACTGCAAAGTCATACATCACTGTCTCAGTGATGTATGACTTTGCAGCCAGACAACAACACTCTGCACTGTGTCACAATAGTAGGTCATGGGGAATGCAAGTCCTGGAGCTGCACAAGTGCACATGTACATCCCCCCACAACACATCCTCTCAACCCTCATCTGTCCAGGTCATACCTATTGGACATATGGGAGACCTGTGACACTACCCTCTGAACCTGAGCCCCTCACACTCTGCTGTGAATGGGGAACAGCTGCCTGAACTTCACATTCACATGCCCCAGTCTGCATGGGCAGCTGATCAGACACCTATGTGACACACAAGTATCGTCTCCTATGGTCACATCTCCAGTGGCATGCTGAGCCCCTACCAAGAAACTCCACAGCAGTCCTGGCGACTAATCCACAGCACACTGACACAGAGGCAGACACCTGAGGGGTCAAATCACTGCGCACAATGTGTCAGCTGATACACGGGAGTGGGAGTACAGAGTGTATTGTATGGCCTGGAGTAGGCATGACTGTCCAGCCCCACATGAATGAGGGATGAGCCCTGGACTGTAGGCAGCTGGCTAAGTATGTGTGACACACGTCATATACATACTCCTGGGGCCCAAACATGGTTCCCACCCGCAGCATGGGTGTGTGCCAGATACCCCAGCCACATGTGGTGGATCAGCTCAGCAATTGGACCACAGATCAAAGTAACACGCTGAATACATGTCAGAATACAGGCATTGTGTAAGCAATGGACCCACCCATGATGCCCACCACAGAGTCAGGGAAACAGATGCTGTCTCCCACCTTGAGTCAAGCAAACTGCAAGGACACAGTCCTAAGTGACAGAATTCCCTGCATGTAAGGGCCACACCTGGGTATCAGATGAGGAGTGGGCAGTGCACAATAGAGGGACATGGCTCCTGGACAACATGACTGCTGTACTGTGGCAGTTTAACCAGGCCCGAGGAGGGCACATAGCATGTTAGACAGAGTTCACAGTGCAGTCTTTGACTCACCCCCTCCTTGCTGCTCTCTGGCCTTCAGCTGCCCATCCAGGTCTGGAAAGACCACCGCCAGGATCCTGAGCATGTGGGGGTCAGGGTCCGTGTTCCGCCCCTCCTGCGAGGAGGCGACAGCTTCAGCTGGACCCGTGCAATCCTCCGGGTCCAGCCCCGAAGGTCCTGCCACCTCTTTTGGCAGTTGCGGATCCGGCACTTGTAGACCCCCACGGACCGGACAGCCCGGACGATGTCCTTCCAGATCTCCTGCTTCCGATGGGCAGAAGCCTGTCAGGATGACAAAGTGATAAGGCCATTACTACACATGCAACATATCCGTGCATGACACAGTTGCATATACATGTCGCAATCACAGGGGCACATGGTGTACACAGGCAGTGCACGGCTGCCCATGGACAGTTTTCCAGAAGTCACTACATGGTATCATTGCATGGGGAGTAAAACCCTGTTCAGAAGCACTGTCACTGCACCATACCTGTCCAGTGCAAGTCACTACACACTATGGGGGGTGACAATTACTCAGTGAGCCTGCTAGCCAGTGGCGTGCAGACTCTCACCCTTGCTAGTCAGACAAAATGCACATTCAGAAAGGCAGTGCACAGGACACTCACCTGCTCCCCTGGTGTCCCATACAGCTTGCTGTACTGTGGAAGTAGGCTGTCCAGCAGGGCCTGGTTCTCTTAAAGGCTGAAGGCTGGGGTCTCTCCACAGTACGTGCCATTGCAGGGTCCAGAGGGGCAGAGACAGCAGCAGTGCAGTGGCAGATGTCGTCTTGGAGCATGTAGTGCAGGCAAGTGGGCTCTCAGGGGAACAGCCAGCAATATATATGTGCTGGAGAGGCAGATACTGTCCCTTGTGTCCAAAGTGATAGGTCCAAGTCGTTTGCATCTTCTGAATCTGGCCAATCCATGGAATAGCAGCACCAAAACACGCCCACAGCATCCTTCAAATCTTCAACTTCATGACATACATGATTTTGCAACATTGTTGTGGGTGACCAACTGATTTTCCAGCAACCGACTCGTTCGAAATTCGAAAACGCGTCCGTTGCCAGGCAAGCCCATTGTCAATGGGTGCGCACCGATCGGTCCATTGCAGTTCAACGCGCACAGGGGTACAACGCGTACCCGCACACATTGAAAGCAATGGGCCGGCCGGAGGCACCGATCGGTCCATTGCAGTTCAACGCGCACAGGGGTACAACACGTACCCCCACACATTGAAAGCAATGGGCCGGCCGGAGGCACCGATCGGTCCATTGCAGTACAACGCATCACTGTACATGTGACTGGCATATGTCAGCATGCCTGTCTCAGATGGACATATGCCAGCCACAGATAGCTCCCAGGGAGTGAGGGGCACACCTACATCACGACAGCCTGTCCAAACCTTATCATAAGGCATGTAAGGCTGCATTTCCTATTGTGTGTATGTTGGTGTACATGTTGTCCTGTGGGTGTCACCTGTGGGCAGCCACCCCCAGGCTGTGCACGTGTTCATGGGGACAGGATCCTGGGTGTTACGTGTACGTGACCACTGTGATGTGCAACTGTTCATATCTGTGCATGTGCCATGGTCACATTTCACAGTGGTGTTTGTGTATGTCATGTCACATACCCCGTGAGTCCCATGTGGGACGGTATGTTTGAGCCAGGGTGTCCCAGTGGCACAATAGTGATGGACCTCCACAGTCTTTGTGCATGTAGTGTTTACAATGTCTCTGATTTCATGTGCACAATGGGAGACAGTCTCCACATCCACGTTGTGTGTGCATGGACTCTGATGTTGTGCGTGTGTCACAGACATCCATGTCTGTCCTGCCGTGGCAAGTGGGGCCACTACCTGTGGGGGTCATGTTTGTTTTGCTGTGGTGTACACATGATACTCCATGTGATGCCAGTGTCCATGTGGCATTACAGGGTCCCTGGGAATGTACCTGTCGTTGAGCTGTGGTGCCTGGGGCACATCTGTCCTCACATGTCACTGTGGGGGTGATTGTGACACAGCAGCAGGAGATGGGAACTGTGACACGGCATCATGATATCCAATGGGCCAACCTGGGACAAATTGATGCCACCTGTAGGACCGTGTTGACAGATGTTGGCCATGTATGTACCATACATGTCCTTCCGGTACTGCACACTTCATGTAGTTGTGCCTCATAATGATGTATGTTGGGATCTTGAGTGTGTTCAATGCCGCATATGTGGGGTGACTGACAATCTTGCTTACTTCTCCTCTGCACTGCAGGGCTCCTGCTGTCCATCGGCCATTCCCAGACCTGGCAACGATGGTGGAACAGGGACAGCATCCGACGGTACCGCTTCACCAGGCAGCTGATTGAGGATTTGGCAGTGCAGTTGTCCCCACATTTGCAGCCTGGCCGGCCGTATCCTACAGCGCTGACCCCCAAGGTGAAGGTGATGGCAGCCCTACACTTCTTTGCCACCGGTACCTTCCAACATACTGTGGCGACTGCTGGTGGGATGTCACAGACCATGTTCAGCCGTGTGCTCCGCGATGTTTTGGCGGCAATGTTGCTCTTCCTGAACCGGTACATCTATTTCCCTAGACTGCGACGACTCACTGACGTGAAGAGTGACTTTTATGCCCTGGGGAGGATGCCGCATGTCATTGGCTCCATTGATGGGACACATGTGGCTTTGGTACCACCACAGGCCCAGGAGCAGGCCTACAGGAACCGCAAGCACTACCACTCGGTCAATGCACTGGTGGTGTGTCTTGCAGACATGACCATCACACACGTGTGTGCCCGTTTCCCTGGTTCAGCACACGATGCCTTTGTGATGAGGAGTAGTCGCATCCCCAGGATGATGGCACAGATGCAGAACCAGCGTGCCTGGCTTGTCGGTGTGTACTGACTTTGTGCCATTGTGTGTGATCTGATCTGTAGTATTCCGCCCACTTTTCCAAGTCAGCTAATGTGCACTTGTCTGTCCGTAGGTGACTCGGGATACCCCAACATGCCGTGGTTGCTGACACCCCTCAGGAACCCTGTGACACCTGCCCAGATGCGCTACAATGAGGCACATGGTCGGACCAGGAGAGTGATTGAGCGGACCTTTGGTCTCCTGAAGAGCCGCTTCCGCTGCCTGGACAAGACCGGAGGGTCCCTCCCATATGCCCCTGCGAAAGTGTGCAAGATTATCATCGTCTGCTGCATGCTCCACAACCTGGCAGTGCGGAAGGAGTTGCCTCTCATCCAGGATGACAATGACCAACATCCGCCACCTGTGGAGGATCCTGGCCTGGACCACGATGCCAGTGACGATGATGATGATGATGATGGTGATGGTGATGTCCGCACACAGCTCATCACCAACTTCTTTAGCTGAATGTGAGTATCCTGAGGTGTCATGTCAATGATGTGAGTTGGCATGATGTGTGGGTGGTGCTCTGGTGCTGTTGGAGTGTGTCCATGGGCTACTTGACTGGATGTGTGTTGCGATGTGTGGTGACAGGTGGGCGGTACTCCCCAACAGTGTTGACATGCTAACTTGGTTCTGGGTGGGTATCTTGTAACATGTATTGTGCATGAGTTTTGCTGTTCTGTCCTGTACTCCATTGCTTTTGACTGTGTGTCATTTCTGTCCTTCACAGGGTACTTTCAGATTCGTTTGGTCAACTGTGTCCACCGACGTGATTGCACATCCAGGCTGGTAGCTGTTGTGTCCCTACAGGTGATGTGCGCCACACCCATGGACTTCCTTCCGTCTACAGTTGTTGACTGTGTGCCCGCTACCAGGTGGGGTTACCTTGCATCTGTAGTGGTTACGGCATGTTGCAACTGTGTAATAAACCTGTGCTTCACTTTGTGATGTGCGTTGTCTTGGTCACACATTTGACTGCCATTTGCTTACTGCACCTGTGGGCTACTTGACTACAACTGGGAATGGGTGTGGTGTCTGTGCATTGCACTGTCTTCCCTGGCAACATCAGTGTAGGCAATGAGTCAGATGGCCTAGGTGTGTATGTGTCGTGTAGCCCTGGTGGTGTGTCTCCCTCATTTGTGTCACGTTGCCTGTACTCACATGCCTGTGTTGTCCTTGCTGTTGCAGTTCGCATACACAGTGTAATTTTGCAGTTCATCATCCCCATAACAGCACCCACGTTGGAATCACGACAGAGGCAAGTATGGTGTATTAGTGTGTTTATTGTGATACATTTGTGTTAATAGTGCATAGGATGGGTTGTGCTGTACATGAATCTTGCAATCCCAAGTTCCTAGGTGAATTGAAAGTCCGGGTAGACAGGATCCCCAGTATCGGGGCCACAGTTGTCTGACACATTGGTCCAACTTGTACTCCCTATGCAATGTGTGGGAGTAGTGTTGCCGTCAACAGGGTGAACAGTCTGTGCACAAAGGCGAACATCCAGAACAGGTTCAGGCTTCCTGGGAGTTGCGCTTGGCCATCGGCCTCTCACTTTTCCCTCCTCGGACGACCCCTCTTCTTGGGGGGGCCCTCAAGTGCAGGCTGCTGCGGTGCAGGGGACTCTCCGCCAGAGTCCTCCTCCCTCCCTGTGGCAGTTGCAGTTTGTTCGGCACCAGATGTTGTTGGCACACAGGGAGGTGTGGACTGGTTGCTGTTCATCTGGCGGAGGCATTGTAAAATGTCCCTGTGCACCGCCGTCATCTCATGCAGTGCATCCACTAGGACTCCACGCGGGACATGTGTGAGTCCACACGGGACATGTGTGACTCCACGTGGGACATGTGGGAGTCCAAGCGGGCATGATGGGCAGCCTGCTGCTGTTTAATATCTCTGAGGAGCCCCACTACCTGGCTGAGCTCTCCGGTGCTGGACTGGTACGCATCAGCTATGCATACCAGTTGTGGGTCGTCATGCACACCAGCAACGTCTGCAAGCAGCGACCTCTGTCTCCCACCCTCCCACCACCCCTGCTGACATGTGCAGTGTGTGCAGTGGCACGCACAGATAACCCTGATCCACCTTGGGGGTTGGTGGTGGTGGTGGTGTCCATGGCCCCAGGTTGGTCCAGGATCACTGTGCTGGTGTTGCTCCTTATTCTGTCCATGTCGGCAGGGATGGTATTCGTGGTGACAGTCGTTGTAGGGGTGGGTGCAGGGGTGCAGCTGGTGGTCCTGCTGGTGCTGCAGCTGGTGGTCCTGCTGGTGCTGCATGTTGACTTGCACCGGATGTGCCAGGTTGTTCTTCATCGTCCGAGGAGGACAGAGGCTGTACGACGCCAGTGAGCTCGGCATCCTCTTGAGCCTGGGACTGGGACTCCTCAGCGTCTGCTGCTGTGTCCCCATCATCACCTGTTTTTGGGAGACACAAACAATGTATGTCATGTTTCTGCAGGCATCAATGGTTGACACACATGACAGTTGTGACTGTGCCTCTGGGTGCGGGCCTGTACATTGCATTGTCCTAAGTCGTCACAGTCAGGGGTTGATATTGGTGTGGCACATTGTCCTGCATTATTTGGGCATTTCTATGTATTTTCTGGGGTGTGAACATGGTCTGCATTGCTTGTGTTTGGTTCACAGCCGGACCTCCTTTCCCCCCACCCAGCCAGTCAGTTATCCCACCATGGAACGTGCTTGCATTGCAGGGAGTGGAAGTTGTCTCTCAGGATGTCAGTCAGTGGTGTCCTGCTGTTTGTTGGTGCACAGTTGGCAGCAGGGCCTTGTGCTCCCCACAGCAGTAGCCAGTGTCAGCCATCTTGTGAGTCCTTCTCCACTCCCTGTGATGTGAGCATGGTTCAGGGTGGTGTTGATGGGCCAGTTGTGAGGGTGAGCAATGTCTGTGACTACGACTCCCATCATGCTATTGCCTCCACCCCCTTCCCAGCATGCCCATGCTTCCTTCCTTTGACTCTGCTTCCCTGTGGGTTGGGCTGGCTGTGCTGACAGGATGGCTGGGAGTGTTGTCCTGGCAGTTGTTTGGCTAAGAGTCCCAAGAGTGTCCCTGTGCTTCACACAACATAACCCAGGGTGGTGGTGCTTTGTGGGATCTTGTGTTAGGATGGAGGGCATTGCATTCTACCAGGTGGGTACTGTGGAGTTTGTGTTGGGGGGTGTGAGGGGAGGTGCTGGTGACTATGGTCAGTGCTGCAAGTCCCCCTTCCCACCCAGCCAGCCAGATATCCCACCATGGAACGTGCTTGCATTGCAGGGAGTGGAAGTTGTCTCTCAGGATGTCAGTCAGTGGTGTCCTGCTGTTTGTTGGTGCACAGTTGGCAGCAGGGCCTTGTGCTCCCCACAGCAGTAGCCAGTGTCAGCCATCTTGTGAGTCCTTCTCCACACCCTGTGATGTGAGCATGGTTCAGGGTGGTGTTGATGGGACAGTTGTGGGGGTGAGCTATGTCTGTGACTACGACTCCCATCATGCCATTGCCTCCACCCCACTTGCCAGCATTCCCATACTTACTTGCTTTTGTGTGGAGTTCAGTGGGTGTGGGTGTGAGGGCAATGGCAAGATGGCTGACAGTGGTGTCCTGCTGTTGGTTGGTGTGCAGTACCCAGCATGCCCTTGTGCTCCCCACGACACAGCAACAGTATCAGACATCTTTGATGGGCCTTTCCACTCTCTGTGGGATGTGCATGCGTGAGTGTGAGCTTGCTGGGCCATGTGGTGGGGGATGTAGGGCTGTGACTACGACTCCCATCATGCTATTGCCTCCTCCCCCTTCCCAGCATGCCCATGCTTCCTTCCTTTGACTCTGCTTCCCTGTGGGTTGGGCTGGCTGTGCTGACAGGATGGCTGGGAGTGTTGTCCTGGCAGTTGTTTGGCTAAGAGTCCCAAGAGTGTCCCTGTGCTTCACACAACATAACCCAGGGTGGTGGTGCTTTGTGGGATCTTGTGTTAGGATGGAGGGCATTGCATTCTACCAGGTGGGTACTGTGGAGTTTGTGTTGGGGGGTGTGAGGGGAGGTGCTGGTGACTATAGTCAGTGCTGCAAGTCCCCCTTCCCACCCAGCCAGCCAGATATCCCACCATGGAACGTGCTTGCATTGCAGGGAGTGTAAGTTGTCTCTCAGGATGTCAGTCAGTGGTGTCCTGCTGTTTGTTGGTGCACAGTTGGCAGCAGGGCCTTGTGCTCCCCACAGCAGTAGCCAGTGTCAGCCATCTTGTGAGTCCTTCTCCACTCCCTGTGATGTGAGCATGGTTCAGGGTGGTGTTGATGGGACAGTTTTGGGGCGGGCAATATGTGTGACTGCGACTCCCATGATGCTATTGGCTACACTGACTTGGCCAGCATACACAGAATTCCTTCCTTTGAGTGGTCTTCACTGTGTGTTGGTGTTGTTGTGGTGGCTACATGTGTGGATGTGTTTGTTAGTTCTATTTGTGCCACTGCCTAGCTGTAGTTGTGGTTGTGTTTGTACATGTGTTGGCACAGTTGGATGTGACTTTTTTGATGGCATGTGTTGTGTTTCTCTGACTGACATACACATTTTGGGATGATTCTGTTCTGGTTGCTGTGTGATTGCTATGAGTGCATGGTTTGACTCTCCCTTGACAGTGATGTGTGTGTGTTTTGTGGCAGTATATTGTGTACATTTGTTGTGTACTCACCAGGCTCTGGGATGTCCTCTAGTCCATATATGCTCACTGGCGGTAGGATGGCCCGCACCTTCTCCTCCCAGGGCCTGAGGTATATTGGCTTGGCAGGAGGGCCACTGCCGGTGTGTTGGCTGTTGATGTAGTCTTGCTTCAGCAGTTTCCGTACCCTCCTGCGCACGTCATACCACCTGTTCTGGATGTCGGTCTTTGTGCGCCGACATGGTGATTGGGCGTTCACCCTGTTGATGATCCTCTCCCACATCTTAGTTTTCTGCGACATGGGGGTCTGTTGGACCAATGTGCCAAACAGCTGTGGCTCTGCCCTGAGGATCTCGTCTACCAGGACTTCCAATTCACAATCTAGGAACTTGTGATTCTTCTTGGGGGCATGGTGATGGGTGGTGATGGTGAGTGATGTGTGTGTTGGTGTGCAGGTGAGGGTGTGTGAGTGTGTGTTTTGCTGGGTGTATGTGAGGTAGGTATTTGTTGGTGTGCTGATGGTGTGTGGCTTGTGTGAGGGATGAGCTGTGGGTGTGTGGTTGCTTTCTCTTGGGTGCTGGCAGTGGAATGGCATTTGCAAAGGCTCATGGTAGTGATTTGTGTCCTTTATATAGGTGGAGTTGTGGGTGTGTCTTTGTTCTCTGTCCCCTCCCCCCAGTATTTATTGGCTTGGTAATTGCTTGTTTGGCCTTTTTTGGGTGATTTTTCCTTTGTGCTGTTTGTGTATGTTGGAAACGTTCTTGTGACCGAGTCGGACCCTGCATTGGTCTCGTACGGTGTTCTCCGTTTCGTTCACGCTGTGTTTGTGCAGTTTTCTATGCTGCGTACGCGTCGGTCGCGGTGTATTGTGTTGCTTCGGCTCGGTTTTGTATGCGTGTCGGTCGTACGGCTTGTCCTCCGTCCGACTCGCTCGTGGTTTTCGCGCCTTGCATCGTACTTAGCGGTTTGGAGTTAGCGTGTACGTTTCGGTCGGATTTGTTCCGGGTGCGTGTCGGTCGGTTGGATTCGCGTGTTTTTCCGGCCGGATTGCTGTTTTCCGTGCGGCTCGGTCGGTCAACTTGGTTTCGTTACGTGTCGGTCGGATTTTTCGCGCCTTGCATCGTACTTGGCGTGTCGGGCGCCACGGGTACGTGTCGGTCGGTATTTTTTCCGGATCCGAGTCGGTCGGTGCTTTTTCCGGCCCGAATCGGAATCGACCCCTAAGTGTTTCCTTAGGAGAGTCTCAGTTAAGAAGAAAAAGATAGAGATTTATGTTGCAGTAGATAAGCCAGTGTCAGGAATTACTGTTGACCCATCAACAGATTATGGGTCATCATTATGAAAGAGTGTGTAGGCGACTCATGGTCAACATTCTGGCCCTCCTACCTAACACTATTGTACTGCATGCCATGCTATAACAACTATAATGGGGTTTCCTTACTATATTGCACCATGCAGATTCCCTCGGACTGAGTCTCCATTTCTTAGAAAAAATCAGTCCACTTGTGGCTGAGGCTCTACTGTTCACCCGTCCTTAGCACCTGATACTGCATCAACACTGTTTTGCCAGTCCACTGTGGAAGTGGCTTCATTTATCACTATTTTACTGCCACTTAGCAGCTGGGTCTTTGTGTTTCTTCTTTTTCAGATCCTTGGTGGCTGGTGCGCTCCCTCTGGTCCTGCAAGAACTTTTGAAACCTCAGTAGCCATCTTGGATGGCAGAAACTATGTAAATTAAACCCCAAGAGGTCTTGATGCATCACATTGAGACTTCTGCAAAGGCATTGACTTCCAGCAGACTCTCTGGCAGTGCTTAATGTGTAAAATAATAAGTGCCAGGGCCCTGACCAGGAGGCCACTGACGCTTGCATCACCCATTGCCCCTGTCATCACTCCCAATAACTGTACGAAAACAACTACTAACTATCTCTCTCCTGCAAGTGTGACCGTTCAGACTATTCCAGGTCTTCAAAAACTGTAGGAATAGCTGGGAAGGCAGATAGTCATTTTTAATGTATATTGTATTTTTAAACAACCGTTATTGTGCTCATCTCTAAATTAGATGAGCAGTGCCATGATGTGGCAGACTTCCACAAGCGCCGATGTTGTCAATTAAGTGGGGGTGCTGAGTACGGGAAAACACCGGCTAAAACGAAGCACTGCTCTCTGGTCTTCCCTCATGACCCAAACAGGAGACAACTGTGTGCGGACCTCCTGCAGATAAATAGCCATTTGCCAAGCCTTAATCCTGCTGCTTATAAAGTAAACCCAAGACTGATTTTCATATTGACACAACTGGCATTACTTGGCGGTGTTAGAGGGCATTCTGGTCATGTTCTCAAGCAATTGCGGGTAACAAATTAATAGTGTGCAACAGGAAGGGATTACCACAGTTATTTTGGCACTTCCAGAAATATCGTAGAACACTTCAAAGACTATATGAAGAAAAAGAACCAATAAACATTTTGAACTGATGTCAATTCTATTAATTATAGCAGGTTAACTTTCCTATAAATGGGCCACTGGGCATGTTGTGTATGTGTATGGGTTATCAGTAACCACAGAGTGTACATTGAACTATCTGAGGAGAACTAAAATCTGTAGGAGTGTGATGTGAACTCCTACAACTAGGAATTATGTGATCTGTCACTTAACACCCTCTTGCGCAACAACCCGATGTGTACAAAGGAACCTTCCGGGTTCCAGTTTAAGCACCAATTGTTCCACAGGTGTGCAAAGCAAATGCAACAGTGAGTCACAAATCTGAGAAAATGAAATTATAACTCACAGAATTAGTTCATGTTAACTTCTTTTCAATCACAGGCAGGTCCTGTGAGCACAGTGTTGCAAGCAATCAACAAGATAAAGAATAACGTGCTATGCCAAATGAGTGGAGGGAGAAGGTATTGGTTAGTGATACAAAATCCATATTCAAAGGCAAGACCGCAAGAGGTGACCTTGGCATCTGTTTTTTGTAGCCAGGTATGGACACACACCTATAGTGTTTGTCATTATTATTTTAGTTTATTGTTTGCTCCACAACCCCTTTCCCTTGGGATTATCTGCTGGACCCTGCTTTTAAAAAAAACCAGCAGTATCTGCCCAATGATCACTGGGATTCATGCTGCCTCTGCAATCTCGCAAAGAGAAGAACAAGTTCCCACAATTTCGAATGTTCTTGTTCTTCTGGCGTAACCTGACAACCAGGTACCAAACTCCCCATGACCTCAGGAAGTGAAAAGTGCCAAGGCACATGGAATGTAGCTGTAATATGCAAGAAGCATTGCATAGCAAATTGATCTGAGGTTGGCTGCCAGCCTTTTGGCTTAGTCAATATTTTTTTGGCATGCTTTTTATAATACGTTATGGTTAAGCTGTGGGCTCTCTACAATATTTAAAAAAATAAATCGCACAAAAGCTAAAATATCTTTTTGGTCTCCAAAAGAGCACATTACCATAGTACTCCCTGCCCTGAAGGGCCCTACTTTGTGTGCGGATGTGCTCCTTGTGAAAGAGACGAGTGTTGTCACTCACAGTGAAGTCAGCCAACAGCAGAAATGGGCTGACCTATTTCTCCGGGCTGTATGCTGCAGTAGGTGGATGAAAAATGTGAATGATGCAAAAGCAGACCAATAGAGGAAGATGACTGTTTGAAAGTCCCTATAATTAAGTGTATTGTACATATAATTTTAGTAAAATCAAAAGGGGTTGGCTAATGCCAGACCTAAAAATGAGGGGAGAAAAATAGAGAACAAGCGGGGGATGAACATGAAGAAAAATAGAGAAAGAGTGTGTTGTGATGCATCTTCTTCTCCTTTATATAGGATTAAAAGAGATGCTTACATCTCAGGAAAGACACTTACTTCATCTTGGATTGGGACCTCCAATAGATTTCTCTGAACAATCCACTATGTAGTGAAGAGCATTTAATTGGCCTGACTATTCTTCTTCCCTCAGAATCATGACATCTGCTGAGACATCTGTACCCACTGCTAGACACTGTAACTCCACTGCCGTTCCAACTAATGCTTCCAAGTGATTGCAGAAAACCCCTTCAGTGACCAAGATCACAGACCCATCAGCATGGTCTACAGCAAGAGGCTATCCACTCAGTGCTGGGCTGCAGCATTCATCACCATCCTATCTGGGTGTGCATGCATGCACAGTCCCAATCTTACCACAGACAGCAAAAAGTAAGCTCTGTGTATATGTGAGAAGTACACATATTCGTCTTCATTTTTGGTGCTGGGGGCAGACGGTGATTATCAACACCAGCATCTGAAGTTTTTCTGGTATGGCCAAGACTTCCAGTAATGTTCATCGGACTGGTTTGTTTTTGTATGTAACTTGCTACCATGCCTGTTTCATGTCACTTATTTGACCATACACACCACCTTGAAGTGATTTCCCTTTCTACATCCCACGGGTATGTGGTTCTTCTGGTGGAGGAACTATGTTGTTTGCACTGGTTGTAATATTACTCTTTTCAAAAAGGATTTTTTCCAAATTTCTTGTCTCTGCGGATACCTGTTCTAAAACTATCCATCTCAGATCATTAGGGGTATGATTGGTTGTTATGAAGTGTTCCTCCATCTTGGTGGTACTGCGTTTCCATCGTACTGTGCTCCTATGTTCCACAATGCTTGTGTTTACTTTTCGTGTTGTCATGCCTATGTATTTGAGATTACATGGGCATAAAATGAGGTAGATCACTTGTCTGGTGTTCCAATTAGTGTGTTTTCTCAAATCCCACAGGGTATTTTGTCCTAGGTCTATCTTTTTTGTTGCTGACGTCAGGTGGCAAACGCCCCATTGCCCTCAGGGGTAATGTCCTGTGATTGGTGGTAGCCCCAGCATCAGGTGCATTGTCTGTCCTGGTGTTTGTTGTTGTCTAGGTCTTGTGTGTACCAGACTGTCTCATATGCTTCATGTTCTCTTGTGAGAGAATAGGGGCTGATCCCATTGTCTGTCTCACATATTCAGAGTTCTCCAATTACGTTGAATTATTTTTTTAATTCAGTTAGATGCCATGTTATATGTAGTGAGGCACACCGGGGGTGGGGGGCTGTCTTGTTGTGTGTTGCGCCCTCCAAAAGTGCCTCTCTGTTTTGGTTTATCAGTTGTTCAGGGTAGTTCCTGGCTTTCAGCTTGTTTGTCAATATTTCTGCTTGTTTCTTGAAGTCTTTTGTTTGGCTACAGTTGCATCGTAGGCAGAGAAACTGGCCATAAGGAAGATTCTCTCACAGAGGGTGTGGATGAAAACTATCAAATCTCAAAAGATTGTTTTTTGCTGTGGGTTTATGGTACGTGTCTGTATGTAACCTACCCTCTTCATGGACGATCGTGAATTTGAGGTTTCTGTCTTGTTCATTTAACCAATCAATAAAGGTTAAGGCTGTGTTCCTGTCTCCCTTCCATCCTGTGCCCATTTTCTCAACAGTTACCAGGATCTTGGTGCCACTGTCATAGCACAGTTCGCCCCCGTAGGGGGCCTCACAGGCTGGCACCATAACGGCCTCCGGGGCCCCGGAAAAAACGGTTTGGGGTGCTTCAGTGCGCCCAATAACAGAGGGGAATTATACCCCTCCCCGGGAAAGCGCGTGCTCCAAAGGTAGCGCAAAAAGACCTGGCCAATAGGTGGCCAGGTGATGTTTTGAACCCCCCCAATGAGGGGAAGCCGCCGCATGCCAGGAGGGGACAATGTGGGGCTATAAGCGCACCGCCATCCCAGCACAGGTTACTTTTGGAAGCCGGGGGCGGTGCGCTGAACAACTTTCGAAAGACAACGCATCTCGGCTAACGCGGGGAGCTTGGGTACCACATGACGACCAGCTGCCGTCACGTTCTCCTTTCCTGGTTGGAGCCTGCCAGTCTTGGTCTGTCCCCGAGTCGCGGCGAGGAGGAGGACTGCTGCTTGCGAGGTTCGCGGGGTGGAGCAACAACGTCACTGGGTAGAAGAGAGGAGCAGCTGAATGGCAGCGCCTGGAATACATGGCAGATCAAAAGTAGAAGTCGCAGGTTTGATACTACAGTGAGGAAAAAAAAGCGGCTATGAGCTTTTACCGTACGTTTTGTGTGTTGATTCATGTTAACAGTTGTTAGCACGAAGACAAGAAAAGAAAAGTGTGTGTAATGAGACCATGTGCGGAATGCTATGAAAACACAGCCCCTTCTTTGACATAATGGGCTGCACTATAATGGCCATAAAACCGTGCATGTGTTAGTATCCCTTTAATTATTACGGGTGCCACATGTTAAGCAGAATAGAGGAGCTACTAAGGCAGCCTCACAGTCCTCACTGTCGAGCACTCTATTTTAATTACAAATAGGAACATTTGGAGATAGGTCACTGTAAAAGCCTTCTGTTTTTCAGACGAGTTTAAATCAGGTTTTTGTAAATATGTTTTATAAGGCAGGACCTGTTGGTTAGCTGGGGGAAATACCATTGCAATAAGTGCTGACTAAAGGCAGGTACCTCTCGCTGCACAGCAATATTAATGAACACGAGCACGCTCTTCCAACCAGGTGGCGCGTCACTGGCATATTGTATCCGTTATCACCGGGTCCAACGCAAGTTATGCTGATAATTTATGGGCCATGCAATTCAGGGGCATATTCACAAGGAGCCATCGCCGAATTAACGGCACTTTATCGCAGCCAAAGTCGTGATAAATTTGCCTCCCCATTCACAAGCCGGTGTTAACAGCCCACAGCACTAGTTTACCCGCGATAGCAGCCGCCAAAAACATCGCCACAGAGGACCCCCGCAAATACCGCTAATGAGATGCAGAGTAGGCGTTCCCGTGACAAAAGTCGAGACAACAGCACACCTCAACATTCACAACGACCAGCCACATCGGGGATAAAAACACAAAACAGGCGATAAGGCGCGTTAGCACCAGGAAATCTACACCTGCTCTGACCTGGTGTAAAGTCGGACGGCAACCACCACAACAAAAGGGAGCACAGCCCAGGGCCAGATCCTAAGGGCAACAGATGCCATGGAGTCACTCATCATGTGGCCCTGACACCCAAGAGGGCCACAACACCCACCGCCACCACCCCAGAACCCCAACCCACACCCGGAACACCCCCCCCCCCCCCCGGGACCACCCCCACCCGCGGACAAAGAAATTGCACACCAACACCCCGAATCCCAAAACAAACATTTTGGCTGATGTCGCACAAGCCGGAAAATAAACATACATGCGTGGCCAGAAAATGGAGAATCAGTCATACAGCAATGCAATCACCAATGCAAAACACCATACAAACAAAAGCAGAAACAACCCTCAGGATCAGTCCTAGCTGCTCCCAACTGGACAATCCGTAGCACACAGCCTGGAAGACCAAATCCAAGAGAAGAAGGTGTGCCATGCGCCCAACAAAGGAAAGAGAGGGAGAGAGCGAGGGAGAGAGACGGAGTGAGATAGCACAAGCAGCGCAAGGCCGCTCGGGCACCTAGCTCCACATGCCAACATGTGTGTGTGCATCGCCATCCGTACACCATGAGGCCAAGGCTGTGTCCCAATCTCAGCGCCAAACCCACATCACATTCCTAAAACGCAAGTAGTAGTCAGACAAACATCAGGGATGAAAGCACCATTGGCCCAATGCAGAAGGCGGGAGGGCACCTGCACCTCTGACCTTGGTCCAGAACGCGCCTGGAACACCCTGATAAAGATGCAATGGCAGATGGGGACAACTCCCACACCACGCATTCCGCAAATGAACCATCTGACTCATCCACAGCCCACACACAGAAGCCCCTGCCTGTGGTACCCCCGCATGGGATGCCCTTGACACTCACGGAAACAGCAACCCATTACCCACAATGTAGCACACACATTCGAATCATTGCTCAGAGCTGTGGCATATCCTCCACACAACTGCCGCAGTCCAGAAGAGTGCCTGTTCACGAGACGCACTAACGCAATGGCAGGCCATACCGGGCACAAGCACAACCGCCGTCACCTGGAACAGTACCGTGCACATATGCTGCATTTACTGGGTGCACTGCCACTGGCAGTGCTGCGGATCAGTTACAGGCTCAGCTTCCGCATTGCCCACGTCACCTGCGTCCAGCCCTGGTTCCACTGCCGAACATGCACATTCGAGTGTCCTGTGGATGTCTGCCTATCCAACACAACTGTTGATGAACTAGACTATGATTTGTGTCTGCGCCCCCTGTTGGATCACGAACAGGAGTGTAACCGAGACAGCCGTGCATGGGATGCCTTGACATACTGCGTATGTACTGGTAGTTGTGCATGGGAGATTGCACAATTTCTCGTGTGCAGTGACCACATCGAGGCGCTCCCCTATTGGGCTGTGTTGTGGATCGGTGAGACGGCGTGGGCTGAGCACACCTGCCCGGACCACCTAATGGATTGGCTCACCCTGGTGTTCCTTGAACACGACAACGACGTACTATTGGAACACATTGCACATGAAGCTGCACAGGCATTCATGGATGAGTAACTACGTTCCTGCAGCCACATCCGATTGCCAGCCACAGCACATGGCCCAACAACTTGTTGCATCGTGGGGGTTGCTCACATATCCCACCACAACAGAGGACACGTCTGCCTTTGGTCGGGCTCTGGATGCATGTGTGTGGAATAACGCATGTGTACACACACCTGTGCAAGGTGACGCAGGTCCATGGTCGGAGCAACACAGCGTCGTCTGGCAACGTTGCCAATTTGGACACACTGCTGGGTGAGAGCACACACATGGCAATGTAGCACGACATGTCAGACCCTCACACCTGATCACTGTCGGCAGAGCAGACAATCGGCGCACCCCGGAGGCAGTGCACCATGCAGACCCCACGTGCAGTGAGTCGTGCCCCCTCACACGGGGCAATGGGCAGACACCAAACAACACATGACTCATCAAGCAAGGCAAGGTGGGCTGTGAGCGTTGCCATCCGTGATGGATGTTGTCCATTTCAGCCCCAACATTATCTGTACCTAGACATGTACCCATGCTGCGTGTAAGTGTCTTAAGCATGTCCCTTCCTGTTGTGGCCGTTGCCTCGTCCGTACTGACACGCACATGCCAATAAAGCCTATGCCACTCCACTGGTGTCTAACTGTGAGGTGTGTTGTTTAGATTATCCACTCGTGTGCCACAATGAGCATCGTCCCAAGAGAGGGAGGAACTGACTGACGCATGTGCAATGGGGGTATGTCCCTTTGGCAAGCTCCACCTCTGTGAGCCAGACATTGTTTTTGGATAGGTGCTGGACGACATGTGCACTTACATGACTCCAGCTATGGGGCCGATTCCGATTACGGCCGGAAGGGCACCGAACGATGGTCGGAGCCCTTCCGACCGAATCGGAACGTGCCGGCCGGATTCCTTTCCGACCGAGCCATTCCGATGGGCTCGGTCGGAAAGGAATCCGACTCGGATTTCCGGATGGCTTCCGACGGGCTCGGAGAGCCCGTCCGCCGTCCGGAAATCCTTCAGTACTCCCCCGGCAGCCTTTTCACGACCGAGGGAGTACGATGGCAGTATTTCACTGCCTTTTCGTGCCGGTCTTTCCGGCACAAAAAGGCAGTCGGTAACTGTCTTTGGGGGCCCCCAGTAGGGCCCCCATGGGTGCGAGGCCGCCGAATGGCAGCCTGGGGACACCTATGGTGCCCCTCTGTTGCTCCCTGCACCCGGTGGCAGGCACCTTGGGGTGCCGGCCACAGGGTGCAGGGATGAACTGCACCTCTGCTTTTCACAATGCAAGCATGCATTCCGCCCGGAATGCATGCTCCCATTGTGAAGTATACGAGTGCGACCGAACAGGGTTCGGTCGCATCGTACTTGCAGGGCCGTAACCGACGACAGCAGGTCGGTCAGTTACGGCTCCTGGACGATGTCGGACGGACCTGAGTCCGTCCGACATCGGAATCGACCCCTATGTGTGTATGGTGTCCAACCTCTGACCATGTGGAGCAATGTCATACATCACAACAGAATGTGTCCACACAGATGTGTGTAAGTGGGTATGCGACGTGAGGTTCTGCTGTCACACGTGGTGTGGGATACCACTCCTGGCATGCCACCGTTTTGGTCACACCTACACACAGCCCTATTCAACACATGGACGTGTGCCTATGTTGGGGTGTTGTGAGATTGCTGTTGATGTGCAATGGGGACACAGCTAGTACTCACCTTCACAGTCATCCGATTGGCCATGTGTCTCAGGGATATACATGCGCATAGATGTCAGTTACCAGGGTGTACCTTCATGTGCAATCATCGTCCCCACATCCAGCCATACTTCCATACGTGAGTGAACATAGTGATGACACATCTGTGTGATTTAGAATGTTTTATTCACATTCAGGTGATTGACGGAGCTGCAGCTGTACGTGGCCATCCAAGCCCACATCACATGGAGGCCCAGTGGTGGGCCAACCAGAGTCCTTTGTGGAGTGCACAGTGATTGGGAAGAGGGAGAGTGCAGTCCGCAGCAGGATTGCTGTGTGATTGGCCAGCGGTGAAGAAATGGCAGTCCATGTCGGGGTCCGGGTGAATGTCGCAGGGTTTTCCGGAGGTCAATAGGAGGTATTTCCCAGGGCATGATGCATAGGTCATGACCAGGCAGGGACAGGCCATATGGCAGTGATGGATGCTACTGCCTCCTTCCTCACACAGTAGTTCCCATCCCCTTCTCACTTCCCTTGTACGGGTTCTGTGTCCGGTGTGTCCGGTGTGTGTGGCGGGGTGATGGCTGCATCGCTGTGTGCCCCTGACACATCAGACTGCATAGGTGATGGGGCAGCATCACAGTGTGCCACGGGCACATCAGGGGTCGGAGCTGTGTGTGTTGATGTTCCCGCAGCAGTCATCTGGGAATGGCTCAGTGGCAGCAATGGCAAGTTGGAGTACTGCAGGGCGTTGCTGTTCCCAGCCACTACTCGCTGGTGTCCAGCCGTGGCAGACATACTTCCAGCCTGCATCTGCTCCATGGTCCCCATTGCCCTCCGCATCTGTGCCAACTCTGTGCTGTCATGGCTGGTGCCTGTCTGACCAGACAGTTCTTGTATTAGACTCATGGCACCAGTGAGGTTAGCCAAGGTCTGTGGCGGAGCATGGTGCGTACAGGGGGTGTCCGATAGGGACTGTACGTGGTCCCTGATGGGACTCAGACACCCACGTATGGCATCGAGTTTGGCTGCCATGAGCTCGAAACCCACATGCAGCTGATGAGCCAACTCCATCTGGCAACCCAACACACGCTTTTGGAATTACATGTATTGGTCGGGGGCTCCTGGCAGACAGCCGTGGTGGTGTGTGTTTCCTGATGTGTGGTCTGTGCAGGCGGTGGGGTCACCTTGAGGCAGCTGGCCTGGCCTGCTCCTGGGGGTGGGGTACAGAGGCTGTCCAGCATCCGTTGGAGGGTGTCTTGACATATGTGCAGGTTGTCCTCTTCATCATCAATGGTGGGATGTGTGGTGTGCTCTGCAGGGGGTGTTGTTTGTCCCTCTGCAATGTAAAGGGGAGATGCAGGTTAACAGAGTTTCACATGTATGGTGATGATTTGCGGATGTTTACATTCAGACTGCATGGCAATGTACATTGTGACTGTTTTGGGGGAGCTGGCTATTTGATGGCAGTCAGTGTGTTTTTCGACTACATGACGGATGTGTGGTAGTACCCGTACATTATCATCACACAATGTCAGGCAATGCCAGATGTGAGTGGACAGTTACTACGCACGAGCGGAACCTGTAGTGAGCTCTGTCCTGTGGTGTTGCACTTTGTACCACATTGCCTTCATTGCTGATGTTCTGTGATTGCTGTGTGTGTGTGTGCTGCGTTGTGGGGGAGTTGCCCCTGAAGCTCTGATTTGGTGTAGCCTTCTCCCTTTGAGGCGGGGTGCCTTTGAATTGTGTGCTTTTCGGGGCCTGATTTGCTTTTGACTTGGGTCATGTGTGCTCGCGGACTGTTTTTGTGGCCTGGTGCATTGTTCTTCTGCTGCGCGTATTGTAAGGCATGGGTTGTGGGTGCACATGGACACGTCAGAGTGTCACCCGATCCTTTACGGATGTGATCCGCACTTGGCTACCTCCATGTCGCTTCATGGGTCATGTCTTTTTTTTGGGGCAGCTGCCATGCTATCGGACATGCAGTGTTACTTGCATAGTCAGTGTGGGTCACGGAGCCGCTGCTTTGTTGGATTCAGCACATATGCACAGGTCCGTTGTGATATTGGTGATAGGGGGGGGCCCCTCTGTGCACATTGTGGATGGGGGGCTATGTTTGCTGCAGTGTGCCAAGGCAATCAGGGACATGTTCCACGGTCATTGTGGGTGTGCTGTGTGCTGCGCGTAATTGTGCATGTGTGCCATTGTGCCCATCTCCCCCCGTTCCCCCTGTCCCTAGTGGTTACTCACCCTGTTGATGTTGGGTCAGGTCGTATCGTGCTGTGTCCAGGCCATCCAATCCTGCCACCGTCTCCTCACTGCTGGCTGTGGTCACCATTTGCTCCAGCTCATCCAGCTCCTCCTGTGTTGCAGGACTCCCACCTCCAGTCGCCGTTGCTGCCTCCCTGTTGGCGGCGAGCTTATGTTTGGTCTGACTTTTCAGATCATGCCAGCGCCTCTTGACCTCCTCCAGTGACCTCCTGGACACTCCGACTGCATTGACGTTGGTGACGATGGTCTGCCATATTTCGGTTTGGGTTGCCAGTGCCGCAGTGGAGGTGCCGAACAGTTGTTGATTGTGTTCGGTCACCCCCGTTAAGATGATCTGGTCTTCCTGCGGACTGTACCCAGTCTTCCTCTTCTCCTTGCCCTTCCCCGAAAGCGGGGTTCCTGGATGGTCCTCCGTAGGGCTTGTGGTGTTCGGCTTGTCCTCTGCACTCGGTCCGGGTGCATCAATGTTGCTACGCAGTTTGGATTGTTTTTGAGCTTTTTTTTCTCTTTCTTTTATGGTGCTTTTTCCCGCCGGATGCGTGGGATTTACAGGCCTGTGGCTGGTGTTCGCTGATTTCTGTACCGCGATTGTCCTCATTGCATGATTTCTCGCGTTCTCGTTTCGCATTTTTTCAGCATGGCATTGATTTTCACGCTGTCATTTGATGCGTTATCTGGTGACTATCGCATGGTACCGCCTTGTTGTGAATTCCACGTTGACACGGGGTTATTTTCCCGTGCTAGGCTGCGATGTTGAAAGTTGCGTTATGCTACTCTTGCGGTAGTTATCACACGTTCTTGTGAATATACCCCTCAGAATTTTCACTGATACTTGTCAGCACGGGAGTTTATTCATTTGCATTTCTCCTCCAATTGCAGTGAACTAGATTTGTCAGTTACTAAAATAGTTTTATTATGCCCCCTCATGCCAAACAGACACAAACATTTATATTAACTCTCCAGCGACTGGGCCATTCCTTAACTTTAGTACCAGGTTCCAGTTCTGGAACCTCAAGCTGACCGGGCAGTGCAAAGAACACTTAACGAAATATCTTTTGCCTGTCTGTAGTCTTTGCTGCTTATATCTCACACTCTGAATGTAGCACAAGGAGCTCGTAAAAAGGGTGATCGGTGGAATTATTGCACGTGTGAAACCCTAGAGTTGTAGCTTCAAATCTAGCCTTAAATGCAGCCTAAAGGCCGTACAGCCCACAGTCCTAGAGCTTGCATCTCAATCACAGAGAAAGCACGCCCAGGCACGACGGGATTGAGTGTGTCAGCAAAGTGGTTTGATCTTTCGAAGTTGTGCAACTAGTCGGCCGGACACTACAGTGAATTCATGATCATGGCTCACTTCGGTAGTGTGCGGGTCGGGCCCTGCGCAGACAGACTGGCCCACAATGCCTTGATCGTGGCTAGCACGTAAATGCTCTGGGGCTTATTAACAAGGCCCTTGCGCCACTTTTGCGTCATTTTTAACATGGGAAAAGTGACGCAAAAGTGGCGCAAGGGGCTTGTAAATCTGCCCCCCTTAGTTTATGTTTCACCGCTAGATGCGAATGCCATGGCGGGACTGTCCTGAGCTATGGGTTTCTGTTCTCAGTCTCCCCTCCCACACGGCATGAGAGCTCCTCAAACGGATGGCTCGTGGTTTGGTTGTGAGAGAGCAGTGGCTACATGGGATTTTGCCATTTGGCAGCAATCCGTTTGTCAAATGGATTGACGTTAAGGGAGCATTACCTCCACGTCCCTCTCGCTTCTCTCCATTACGCAATGAGGCCCCTGCGCCTCGTAGACACACCCCCTACCAAAATAAAAATGCACCGCCCCCTCCACAATACCTGTTCTTTTGTGTCTGTAGACACGGTACGTGTGGGTGCAGTGCGCTCACTCCAGCGTAGGTTCCTTGGAGCTGGTTCTTCTCTCTTACTGGCTCCTTTTCTTCGGCGGCGTTTCTTCTGACCTGGATTCTTTCCTCTTCTGCCTGGATGCTTCCCTTCTCTGTGAGTTTTTTGGGACTGACAGTGACTCGGGTTGTGGCTTGGCTTCCTCGTGGCCGGTCTGCACGTCTCAGCGCTGGGCTCTGATTTTGGTACGGAGAAGTGGCGCGAGATTAGGCCTGGCCGTGCGGCCTGACTCGACAGGACTCCTTGGGCTATGGTGCTCCTGGGCCGTGTCGGGCACTTCAGAGCGGTGCTCTGTCTGTCGCTCTGTCAGGATGGCGCGGAGGCAGCTTGGTGCTGCATGCTTTTGGCCCTTGCTTGTGGATTTTGGGCGTGCTGTGCCTCTGTGTCTGCGGTGCATGTCTGCCTGTTGGAATGCGGTACTCCTTTCTGCTGGCGATACAGTCTCGGCGGGTGGGTCACTCTGCTCCTCCCTCGTTCTTGTCTTGCAGGGCCTGTGGTCTGCGCTGCTTACCTCCGGTCGGCTTGTGGGCATTTTCGGGTTGCTGGGTCTCCTCCTCGCTGCTGGGAGTCATTGCCAGTGTTGTTGACACGTTCTCCCTTGTTTTTGTTGCCGCCATTCCAGGAGGTCGGCGGTGCCTTCCTCTGGTATGGGTGGGCGTGGCCTGTTGTATGGCCTGCTTTCCGCCGGCCGGAGGTTTGCTGTGCCTTTCTCCGGCCGGGGTGTGTGATTGCCTGTGCTCTGGTCGCACGGTGGGCAGTTGGGGGCTCTGCCGCAGCACGAGCCTGGGTCCTTTGGTGCTTCGGCGGCCACTTTGCGGGGCCCATGGCCTGGGTGCCTTTTTCTCATGCGGTGTGTGTGCGCTTGTTGGTCTGTGGCACCTCTCGGTTCCTGCTGGCGATGCTGTGGGGGGTGACTGCGCAGTTTTGGCATCTCCCAGCCTGCTGGTTCCCTGTTGGGATCTGTGGGGGTGCCTGTCCCCCTTTCTTTTCTTTCTTTATCTCTTTATGGCCAGGGGTGCTGTTTTGTGTATCCTGTGCCCCACGTGGGGGGGGGGACTGCATCTGCTCGCGGTGCGACAGACTCGTCCCTATCTTTGTGCTGGTTTTGTTCTCCCGGCTGGAGGTCTGCGGTGCCTTTTCTCCGGTGGGGCGTTGTTGCTGGCTCTCGGCTGCCCTGTCAGTGGTGCTCTGAGGATTGTTTCTGGCTGGTGCTGGCTTGTTTCTGTGTGGGGCGCCACAGTGGGGTGCGTTTGTTTGGTGCCTAGCGGGCCCTCGTGCAGTGCTCTGGTTTTCGTCCGGATGGTGGGCTGCAGTGCCCTTTCTGGCCTGTGTGGGCGTTTGGGGCCTTGGCCCTCTGGTTTCGGCACTTTTCCCTGTGGTGCTTTTCTATCTGTTTTGTCCAGGCCCGCTTCCAGCCCTCGGCGGTGGTTCCCTGTCTCTGGCTCCTGTGTCTTGCTGGGGCTGGGCTTTCGTGCCGGGTGTCCGTGTCCTGCCACAGGGGTTTGTGCAGGCTTGCTCCTACGATGGTTTGTCGACGTCTGGTCTTTGGTGTCGGTTGCCTCTGGGGGTGGGTGCCAGGGCCTGCGGCTGGTCCGCCCTGGGTCCCCTGCTCTCGTCTGTTCTCAGAGGTTACGCAGGGTTGGGCTTGGTTATTCCCCGCGTGGGAGTCCTCGGGGTGTACCTGGTGCTGTAGCTGCATCAGTGGGGGTTGCTTTGCTGCTTTTGGCCTTGGGTCTTGCCAGGTTGTCTTTCTGGTTTTCTCTGTCTGCCTGGCCTTTTCTTCTGGGTTTCGGCTCTTTCCTTCCTCATGGGGGCTTGTCCTCTGGTGGTTGCTGTGGGGGTTTCCCTGCGTCCTGGTGGTCCTGTCTACCCGTGTCTGGCGTTGTTCTGTTCCACGTGCGGGTTCGGCTCTGTCATGGTTCCTGGTTTTGGGGCCTCCTTCCCCTGCGGCTGTCCCTGGGCTTGTCGCTGCGCTTCGGAGCGGTGCTCTGGCTGTTGCGGTGGCTTGTTGGGCCCCTCGGTGTGGGTGCTGCTCCCTTTTTGGCCCTTCTGTTTCGGGTGCTGGGCCTCTCGGCCTCTGTGGTGGGGGTCTGTTGATGGTGGGTGCGGTGCTCCTTCCCTTTGCCCCTCCGTCCGTCTGGGTTGGACGTCCTTTTTTGTTTTATGCATTGAGGTGTTATGTCTGTTGTTGTTGGGTTGTTTCCTGACAAAATGGACTGTCCTTTTCTCATTTTTTGTGGGTTCTCCTGTGTTCTGCCTCTGTGTCTGCGTTGCGGTGCTTGCAGGCCTGGCGCTGTTTTTGCTGGGGGCGTCCCCCCGGCTGCTGGGCGTCCGGGTTGGATGCTGGGCAGGGCTTCGGGCCGGCCTTCCCCTGCGTTTCTGTGCTTCCTCTGTTTTCGGCTTCCTGTGGCGATGGGGGCCTGCGGGGAGGAGTGCACTCCTGCCGGGGTCCCTGTTTTCAGCTTCGGTGTCTGTTTGGGATGTTGGTCGTCGCTCTGGGGGTTCTCTATGTGCAGTTTCTCCCCCTTGAGTATGGCTGTCGTCTTTTCTCTTTGGCTTCCCCTGTGTGCTGTTTGGTGGGTGCCGTGGTGGCTTCTTTCTGCCTGGTTGTTCCGTCTTGGTTCCGCCTGTTGGCGGTTTCTTGTACTGGGCCTCTTTGCCTGCTGTTCCGATGGTTTGCCGGCCTCTGGTGGCTTTTCAGTCTGTTGGCTGGCCTCTGGTTTTGGCCTTGCCTGCCTTATTGTACCGGTGGGGCATGTGTACTGGTTTCGCGGGTGCTGTTGTCCCGTCCTGTGGTCTTCCAGGGTGTTACGTCTGCGGTTCTGGTTGGGGGCGTCTGTGTCCTGCGGCCTTTAGGCCCTGGTGGTTCCTGCCTGCGTCTGTTCTCAGGCGTTCGGCGTTGTCGGCCCTGGTTCGTTCCTGGTTATGTGGCTGTATGGGCTTGCTGGGTGCTGTGGGCTTCACTGTCTCCTCTTCCTGTGGCCCTGCCGCCGTGGGTTGCCTGTTCTCATCCGCTCCCGGGGATTGGGCTGGGTCGGGCCTGATTCGTGCCTGGATGGGTGCCCGCCTGGGAGTGCCTGGTGCTGTTGGCTTGACTCTCCTGGCTTGTGGTCTGTGTTTTGTGGCTTTCCGTGGTCCGGTTTGGGCTTTGCCCTCTTCGGTTCCGTGGTTGGGCGGTGTTCTCTGGCTCCTGCTTCTCCCATTTCTGGGTGGTTGGGGGCGGCGCTGTGGCCCTGTGCGTTCTGCTTGGTTCCTTTTTGTGCTCCTCTTGTGGCCACGGCTTCTTTCGCTCCTTGGGGCGCCGGTGGCAGCCTCCTCTGCTGTCCTGGACTGCTGGGTTCTTTTGGCAGCTGGTGGGCTGTTGTGGCTGCCCCTTGTTCCTGCCTGGGTCCCCTGGTTTTCCAGTGGGCTGTTCCCCATTCCTTTTCCTTCTGTGGGCCTTTCGGCCTGGGGGGGGTTGGCGTCTGACTTCCGCCATTCTGCCGGTTCCTCGGGCTGTGCTCCTGGCTTGGGATGTCCGGTGTGCGCCTGTCCTGTGGCTGGTTGGTTGATGTGGCTGTTTCCGGTGGGGTGTTTGCCCTTTGACTCTGGGGCGTTCTTGCCTGCTTTCTTTTTGCATGTTGCGTTCCTGCGCGTCCCCATTTGTCCGCGTCTTCTGTGGTTTTTTGGGGTTCGCTGTTCTGTCTGGGCCCTTCCAGTTCCTGCCGTTTGGGCTCTGGGCTGTTTACTGTGGGGCCTGGGTTGCCCTGGTGTCTGTTCGGGGTCCTCCTCCCGCTATTCCCAGGTTCGGTTTGGGGATGTTGGGGGGTGTCGTTTTGGGGTTGCTTCCCCTGCAGTTTCCTTGGTCAGCGGGCCTCTTGCTGGTTTTCCTCTGTTGACCTTGTTCCGGGGTCCTTGGCGCTGGTGGGGGTCTGGCTTCTCCGGTTCTGTGGCCCTGTGGTTGCGTTTTCTCCTGATGCCTTCTCGGGCATTTCCGGGGTTGGCGTCTTCCGGTTGGGGCTGGGTGGCTGTCGCTGCCTTGGTCTCTCGGCTTTGGTCGCCTCATCTGTGCAGGTGCCTTTTGGGGGTCTGCCTGGTCTCCTTTGGCTATGCATTGGCTCTTGGTTGGGGCTTGGTGTGCTCGTGCGCACATGGTTCCCTTTTCTGTTTCTCTGCCGCTGGTGCCCTGGGCTAGCCTTTCTGGGCTTGGCGGTCCCGTGGCTGGGGTCTGTTGGTCGGTCTGGTCTCCTGTTTTGTTGTGGGGTGGTCCTTCCCTCGGTGGATGTGTCCCTCTTGGGGCTTTCCCTCCTGTTTGGCGGGCACTCTGGTGTTCCCCTTTTGTCTGTGGGGGGTTGCGCCTTCTGGCTCTGCTGTTTTTCGCCCTTTGGTGTCAGCTTGCTGGCTTGGGGGGGTCTACGGCTCCTTGTTTTCTGGGTCTTCTTTCTTGCCCGTGTTTGGGACTGGGCTTGCCCCTGGGTTTTGGTCAGCTGTGTTGTGTCTGGCTTGCCTTTCCTGTTTGTTTGCCCTTCTTTGGTGCGTTTTGTTCCGATGTTCTGGGCTTGTGCTTGGACAGTTGGCCTGGTTTTTCTTGGCTTGGTATGTCTCATTGCGTAATGGAGAGAAGCAAGAGGGACATGGAGGTAATGTTTCTATTATTTACTGGTAATCACATTAATCCTAGTCCTACTCTCGCTTCTCTCCATTACGGCCCGCCCCCCCCTCCCGGTGGCCCGGCCAACTGTGTCTACGGTGGCTTGGTACATACAGGTATTGTGGAGGGGGCGGTGCATTTTTATTTTGGTAGGGGGTGTGTCTACGAGGCGCAGGGGCCTCATTGCGTAATGGAGAGAAGCGAGAGTAGGGCTAGGAGTAATGTGATTACCGGTAAGTAATAGAAACATTCCCCAGTTGTTGTGGAGAAGTGGCCGCTCTGAACCTCCAAGTTGTATGAAAAAAAAAAAAGGGTCACGGGGTAAGTCGGATCATGTTGACGGACAGCCCAAATTGTTTCATAAGCCGGAATGGAGCAGCTATTTTTGGCTGTGCAGCAGATGCCACGAGGTAAGACTGTAAATGCACATTTCTGAACTGGTGTGATGTGCCTTTTTATTGATATAGCCAAGATCATAAGGCGCATTGATATTTGCGGAGTTATGGACCCCCTTCCGCGAACAACAGGGGACTCATCTGTGCACAGTCCTGGATTCTAATGTTTCTCCAGCGTGAAATGCCATATTTCCTAACCAGCAGAAATGCTGCTTTGTTGCCGGGCTCTCAAGCCCAGGCCCAGCCATATTCGAGACAATAAGACATATCGTTGGTGCATGCGTGGTTGGAATTACGGGCTGCAATTATTCAATGGTCTCACAATCCCCTTTCCCTATTCCTGGGGTTGGAATGTGTGCAACAGTAATTAAGCTTTTGTTAAACTCAGGGCCTGGCTAGTTTATTGTGCCATTCCTGGTTAGTAGAGGAGTGTCACTGAGTGGAGTTGCATTCGTATACATGGGAAGACAGCCGGGGGCCGTGAAGCATGGCTGGGGCCTAATTGAGGGGTTGCAGAGTGAAGGAAGTTTTGTTGCATGGGATGATAGTGACTTTGAATTAATAACAATACGAGATCGCAGGCTGTGACTGAGAACACTGCCAGGATGCACATTAATCCAAAATGGCGTGGTATACAGTGTAAGCTAGGCTGGCAGAAAATGTGCGGATAAGTCACGTTCATGCCAGGGGTTGTGCAGTAGTTTCAGGGCGCCCGGAGCCTTTTATTGCTCAGAGTGGGATTTCTGACTGCTATTGAGAGTGTCACACACTTGAATGTTACTCTTAAGTGAACTTAACTTGGTAAATGCCACACATAAGCAATTTGCTAACCTGGCAGCTATGCACGTGGAGAGCCCAGACAGACTAGATGTCATGATAGTTAGTCCCTTCCTTGTGCTTTTTCCTGCGGCTCAAATGGGCGTAATTTATGATCTTTATGTTCCCTGCGTATACATTGTTTAATTTTCTTGCAACAGTGTCGCTCATAGTCATTGAAGGTCACTCATGATTACACTGAAATTGGAGAAATGTCACACATGAGCAATATGTACCCTGGGAGCTATGCAGTTGGTATACAAAACAAAAGGAAAAAAAAAAACGCAAAGGGAAACACTACTACCTTATAGGCTCTTTGTCCAAAGATGGAGGGTGCAGACACACGCCGCCGGATGCGGCTACATGGTTAGGCAAGAGACTGTGAATGGAAGTATAAAGCGAGTTCTTGAGTGCGCCTCCCTGGGCATGGGGGCACACCTGTATAGACAGGCGAGGTATGCTCCAGCAGGCATGTTTTATTTCATATTATAAAGGTCGGCTTCTCTGGGGTAAGAGGAAGATGGCATCAGGACATTAGGTTCAAGGAGTACGATCCACTGATTGCCATCCTTGAGCAGGGCCATCTACAAGCTAAGTGGTTCCCATGGTTGTCTGGCACGCTGGGCAGAGGGCGTTCATCATACCATGAAAGTGGGGGCCCAAAGTAAAAAAAAAATGTATATATAAACACCTGGCCATGTTTGAGCAGTAATGAGACATAGGACACCACCCCTGCCATATTATGGCAGTAGCCCAACTGGTATGTCCATTTCTTTGGGGGCAGTGGCCATACATTTTTAAGCAAAGCTAAAGAAACATGCACTTGTCTTATGGCAGTAGCCCAACTGGTATGTCCATTTTTTGGGGGGCAGTGGCCATACATTTTCAAGCAAAGCTAAAGAAACGCGCACCTGTCTTAAGCTAGGACGGTAGCTTAAGGCGATACATTCCTACTGAAATAAAATAAATAGATACATTCTTTTGCAAACCTTGCAGCATAAATGACCCCCCTGGTTTGAAGCATAGTACAAACAGGCAAAAGTGTTCTTGCGGGTAAGTCTATGTGACACCAGCCTTCTAACTGGGATATTGATGGCGGCAGCCTATAGAATAATCTGAACTTAATAATACTGGCTGTGCTCAATGATAAGCTGGCAGAGACGTTAGCTCACTGTCATAAGTCTTCACACTTGCACAAGAAAACAGCTGCAGACAGAGAACTAGGGCTCTAGGCAGATGTGTGGAGTAGTGCTTTCAGGTCAAGGGTTAACAGAAGTAGGTTAGCCCCACATGTTATGTGGTGTTTCTTGGTAATCCCATGTAGATCTAAAGGCATTAAATCAGACGACGGTACCACTGGGGTTCAGCCTGGGGTCACAAAGCAGGGCTGGGACCTAACCACTGGGCGGTCGACCAAAAATAACAGGAAAAGTATTCCCACCCCTTACCCACCAGTCTTTGCAACCACTGAGGCACAGAGCAACCATGACGAAAAAGGTTTGGAGCGTAGAAACAAAGTGTCTCCTCACTCACTGAAACCCTAACTCTCACGTTTAGGTGTTCATTTCTTGTTTTCAGGTGCCGGTGCGCCCAGCTGCAATGGTTGTTTCTTAAGGTGGTGAATTAAGAGGGTCCTCTCTGTCCCGTTTGCCAGCAGTCCATGGTATGGGTGTCTAACAAAGCCATTTAATGGTGTTAGTTAAGCAAATGAGTTTGTTGGGGGATGGTGTGCCACATCACTCCCTTCCCCAAAAAATAATTTTGGTATATGACTGTCTTTTCTTTCATTTATGACATCTGCGTGTGGAGACGACACACTGGGTGGCTAAAGAGGACCCGACTGTGCCTAAACAAGACTGCGAGAAATGGAATCAGCTTTCAGCGAACCTGAGGGGATTACAGGTGGCGCCACATTGCAACCCAAGAATTGGTGATCCAACAGGGAGCCAATGACCTTGTGCAGCTCGGGAGGAGGGTCCTCCTCCATGCCATCCAAACAGACTTGGTGGAGGCGGCCAAGCTGTGTGGCAGCACCACCATCATATGGTCTGAAATAATTGCCAGGCTGGCATGGTGAGGCGCCCTGTCAAATAGCGCGGTCAATGGCTCCAGGAGGAAACTAAGTGAACCAGCAGATGTTTAAAAAACAATGTCCGGGAGAGCATCCGGCACGGCCTGATCAACCCAGGGCACCCGGAGCTTTACACCCAGGTTGGAGTTGCATCTTACGGAAGAAGGGATTAAAGTGTTCTGAAACAACCAATGGGCAGCCATGGCACTGGCAGGCTGCACCTTTAAAAAAAAAAAGAGAACGAGAAGAAAGGGGAATCGACAAACAGGATGGGGGAGCCGCAGGGAGACGGAAGCCTCCCTTACGGCGTAGCAGCTAAGACGGGGTACATTTGTTGATAAGGAGGCCCACTGGCAGGGTGGCGTGCAGGAGAAAGGTCACCCACCTTGGGATGCTTTATGGCAGGATGAGGAGGCCAGAAGGGAGGAGCAAGCGGAGACGGCACTCGCAGCCAAGACCCGCTGAATGGCGGGGCACAAAATGGACAAACAAGGAAGTGAGTTGGGGCCTAACTCCAGAGAGAGGCTAACCCCCCCCCACGCAATCAGCATGAAAACCAACAGGAAACTTTATGACCCCATAAAATGGCATGTATAATGGCCTGAACAAGCTATGAGGTGTCACAAGTATGGTAGACAGAAAACAGAACGTGATTGTGATATGTCAGAAATGATTTATGACCTGTCAGCCATTGTGAGTTATGATCTGTCACGTGATTTACAAGCCTGTCAAAATGATTTATGACTGCTAAATGGATTGATTAATGAACTGTCATGTCTATGATTTATGAGCTTGGAAAAATGATTTATGACATCCCGTGAGGTTGGTTCATGGCCTGGTCATAGCGGGTTATGACCACGGTACTGTAACGCAAAAAGTAATTCGTACATGTTATGCAAAATAAACTGCGGCCAACATATACCACAAGAAACAAGACACACACGTGTTGGCTAACTTTATTGGAAAATATATGTGAAGACTGACATGTATGGCAGTTTGGGAGTGGGCCTAGTGCAAGGGTTATTGTGCTGCTCACTGACACATATGTGAGTAGATGGTTCAATCTAGTTTATTTCTTTGCATTCTGGTACATGTAGGCTTGAATTTAGAATGGGATGAACAGAACTGTCCAAGCTAGAATAAAAAGGAAAAACTGGGAGTGAATCAGCTATCTGGGAGATCTGAATCTATGAGTGATGTGGAAGTGGTACAAATAAGCTATCACATTGCAGTATTTGCTATTGAAAATCAGAGCGTGGGTGCTTAGAAGTCCACAGTATCCTTGCCTGAGGTAGTCACTTAGGAGGAGGGCAGAATCACAGTGCAGTATGAGCGAAGGGACATCTAGAAGAGTGGGCTGCATCCTCCAAATCAAACATGGTGGAAATTCCCAGGATCACACACAAAAAGAAAACATTCTACAAAAAAACTGCATTTGTGTTGATTGCACTTAGGAAAATAAAAAGCTGATGTGTGGATTGCTTATATTAATGCCACTGGTAATCAGTAAGGCCTCATCCCAGTTTGTCTTTTATGCCCACCATCCAGCTCCAGACAGTGACTGGTCATATGCAAAACAGTCTTGCTCCTGTCCAATAGGAAGAGTCCAGCCCAGGCACCCCTTTTCAGTGAGGTGCACCCCGAGTCGACACAGCGAGCACAGTGCCCAGGTCACACCTATGGCATCTCATGAAGAAAACTAAAACAAATGATGGCTAAAATGCTTCCATAAAGTTAATTAACAGCACAGTTTGTTGACTGCACCTTCATGGGTCTATCCATAGCCACTTTTATGTGTGCTCCCTTCAAGTATCATGCATGCATTATGTAACACCACTAAATAAATGGATAAAAAACAAGAATTTAAAAAAGATTACTGGGTTATAACACTGGGCTCCTGTGAATGTTTGCCGAGATTGCTGCAAGGTTGCTTAAGTGCGTTCATAATTACATCAGATGTTTAGAAATCTATTTTCACAGTAATAGGCCAAAAAAAAATGTTTTACAAACTTTCCAGCCATCATGCCGTAGGCCCGCTGACAGAGGTGGACTGATGTTAGTAATTTGCAGAAGCTCCATATGTGTGGGTATGAATAATTGGAGTTACAGTAATGTCCTGAAACGGATACAGAGCTCCCAGTGTTTTGGCTAGCACAAGAAACAAGGCCGAAAATGCAGATGTGCTGGATTTAAATCAGACAAAGGCATAATAATGTGGCTAGAGGTAACAGCAAAGTAATCATTGAAAGCACATGTTGAGCAAGAAATGTCTTTCATTGCATCTGAAGAGTGTACATTGTTCACATTGAATGTGTTAGTCTTCTCCCTGCAGTTCAAGGTAAGATTATTTCCCCACATCCCTCTTTTTTTTGGCTTGTAAGACTTTGGGGGGCATTTATTAAATTGTAGTGCAATGCAGCACAGCAACCAAAGTTCCTCTCCTCTGTTGGGCAGGGGCAAGAGAGCAGCACAGAGACATATTTATTAACTATGGCCTCCTGCTGCTGTCTGTCTGTCTTCCCCTGCGCTGGCACACAAACCATTGTGCAGAGGTGTGTGTGAGATGTCTAGCAAAGGTTTTGTACTAGAAAGTTACCCTTCCAGAAGAAAATACTATGCTTACACACTTTTATTTACATTTTACTTATTGACTGCGTGCTGTGCAGTTGCAGTACACATGGAATAAGTGAAACTCATGAACAAAAAAATACATTTTTCCTACTTAACACCCTCAGTGCTCACTTTATATGGCCAATTGCAATGAATGATGAGATTTCAGTCGCTAACTCCAGAAACCTTGCTCACTAAGCCTTGGATTGCTCACTTCCTTATCCTCAGAATCAAGTGCTAATGGGTGTACTTGGTGCTTAGTTGTCTGTGATTGTAGCTGGTCAGGCAAGTGCTTCAGTAGTAAAAACACAGTAACCCCTGTGCCCCTCTAGATCCTAAAACTGGTTATGACAAGTTGCTTACCCAGTGATTTTAATGGATAATGTTTTAATCAATGCTAATTTTTAAATGCCATATTTCCCTCACCATCAACATGATCTCAGCAGCTTTACTGAAGACCAAGCGTCATATTTATCAAGATTTTGTGCCATCTCAAAGTCATGCAAAGCGAAGCAGTCTTGATGAAGTATTTACTTTCCAGTCAAAACATTTTTTGCACTACAAAGTTGCCCTTAAACTTAAAATCGTGCAAATAGTGCTTTGTGTTACTTTGCGTCAGGGGGCATTCCATATGTGGTACTTGGGCTCTCCAATGATTTCACCCATGTTTTCTGATGCAAAGCGAAATCTACAAAGACTAGCAAGCTTAGCTTTTCATAGAAAAAAATAAAGCCTCTTTGAGGCAGGCATTAAAACAACAGGATATATCACAACAAAACAGTCAAAAAACAATGCAACACAACAAATGCAGTACAACACAACAGAATGCCTTTGCAATAATGGAGTAGAAAACACAGCAGCACGTAAACCAAACACTTCAGTACATCAATAAAATAGCACACTATAAGTGTGAACAAATATTTTTGACACACATTACCACCTTCAGTATCCTGTTTTTCGAATACGGTGGTAAAACATGTTTGGAGCAAGCACTGCCTTGACTTACCACCAAAGACATAAAATAGCACTAGTCAAAAATGTTATGTGATCTATCCTAAAAACTACTAATAATGAATGTCCAGCCCATTGCTGAATTAGGACCCACACCCAGCACAGACGCCAAGAACCTCACGGATCGTCATCAACAGTAATCCCAACATGATCCCCCCAGTAAATACCATTACAACTTCCTGCTTCCACCCCCTGAGGATGTTGAGGAGAATCTTGCTAGGATCAGCAAACAACTCATTAGATGACTGCAAACCATTCAAAACAATGGCCAAACTCACTCTCGTCCTTCCATGCAATACCTACATCACACCACACCTCAAAGAGCTCCACTGGCTCCCTATACACAAGCATGCACAGTTCAAACTCCCCACTCACACCTTCAAAAGCACTACGTAATACTTGCCCAGCCTACTTCAATAGCTGCATCTCCTTTGACAAGCCAGCCAACTCCGCTCAGCCGGACTCCTACTTACTCACATTCTTTGCATATGTTTTGTTATGTGTATTTGTAAAGTGCACTATCACCGTGAGGGTCATCCTGGCGCTGAGTAGCTGTGTATGCCTAGCCCTACCTATGGTAGGTTGGTTCATTATAAAGTTAGGTCTCGAGCTTCTTGTAGAATTCAAGAAGAGAGGAGGAGACTCTGATGTGGAGAGGGAGGTGATTTCACGCTTTAGGAGCGATGTAAGAGAACGCTTGTCCTCCTGATCTGGTTCTGGGTATGCATGGGATGTTAGCGAGTAGTAGTCCTATGGAGTGGAGGTGTCTGGATAGTTGGTAGAAGGAAATGTGACTACTCAGGTAGGTGGGGCCTGAGTTGTGGAGTGCCTTGAGTGTGAAGAGTTTGAATTGAGCGTATTTGTGTATTGGAAGCTAATGTAGTTTCCTGAGGTGCAGCATAATGTGAGTACTGTGTAGGACGTTGAGGATGAGTCTGGCTGCTGAGTTCTGCATAGTCTGTAGTCTTCTACTGAGTTGCTTAGTGATCCCGGCGCCGAGGGTATTCCCATAGTCCAACTTGCTGGTGACTAGGGAGTGAGTGACAGTTTTTCTTGTGTTGCTTGAGATCCATTTGAAGATCTTCCTCAGCATTTTCCGAGTGTGGAAGCTGGAGGCAGTGACTGTGTTGACTTGTGCAGTCATGTCCAGTTTGCTGTCGATGTTTATTCCGAGGTTCCTGGTGTGGCTTCTGGGTGTGGCTCCAAGTTCAGCTGGCCACCAATTGTAGTCCCATAGTGAGGTGTTCGTGCTGAGATCTCTACTTCTGCCTTGTTCGTGTTGAGCTTGAGACAGTTAGCTTTCATCCAGTTAGCTATTTTGGTCATGCAGACGGTGAACTTGTTTCTTGTGTTGGGGGTCTTGACTGAGAGGAAGAGTATGAGTTGCGTGTCATCTGCATAGGAGAGGATGTTGAAGTCATGTGCGCAGATGACACTGACCAGAGGGATCATACATGCATTGAAGAGGGTGGGCTGAGCGATGAACCTTGAGGGAATCTGCAGGTGGGCTTGTGGGCTTCTGAGGAGTAAGGTGCCAGGCTGACAGCTTGTGTTCTATCCGTTAAGAAGGAGCAGATCCAACGGTGCACGGGTCCTTGGATGCCAATCTTGTGCAGGCACCTGATGAGGATGGGGTATGAAGCTGTGTCAAAAGCTACAGAGAGGTCCAGGAGAAAGAGGGCTGTCGGGTCTCCTCTGTCGTACACAGCGGATGTCATGCAGAGCAAGATCCAGTGGGCTGAACATCTCCTCTATCGCTCCTAAAACATGTAACAACCTACATCTACACATCAAAGTTTCCTCCTCCCTCCAGTCTTAACCAAGGCCAAACACACAACCCGTGTCTTTTGAACACCGACCACTGGCACCGAAGGCGGCTCAGTTTTGTCATTTGTTCAAGCTACTGCTTCTGTTGCCCACTGGTAGGCCTTCAACTTGTGGCTTTGTTGTACGGTGGACTGTTGGGTCACATATGGGTCTTCTTGCCCTGATGAACTTGCATGTACATTTAAAATGGCAATGAAACATTTCCCTTGCTATAGGTGGGTCTGTCCCTTGACACCGAATGCTGTTATATATACACCCTGTTCCTGATTAACTCTGAGTTTTACCAGAGCTTGGACGGGTTCCTAGAGTTGGCCGGGACTGCAAGAGCCCTCTGACATTTACCTCTATCTCTGGGATGCAGGATATTAGGATTGCTTGGTTCAGAGGCCAAACCCACACTTGCTCAGCACCCGGATACCCTCCCAGGTGATTGAGCGCTTAACAACAAATATGCATAATATAACATAGCACAACACAACCCAACACATCACAACATAACATTTATGAAAACAAAAAGTAATTAGTATGACAACTAAGCATTACGGCACAACAAGAATTGGTCCAAGGAATATTGGATGCAACAATGGTACTGGAGGAAAGGGAATTTAAACAATATGCTAATGGAAATTCCCAGATGCAGGTTCAACAGTAGAGGATGATAGACAATTACTATATCTATGTACTGTAGATCAATTGTTTCTCCTTATACCCCATTAGCTAATCATTTTATACTCATAACAAGATCTCTGAAGTACCTTTGGGCACTCGAGCAATGTCAGGACCTGAATATTTGCCTGTGTGTGTTACAGGGGGACTTTAGTCACGTACTCTTCACAGTTGTTTTTCAGCGCGCCTTACCCCACCTCCTTCTAGATGCAAGGAGTGAGCTTGCAGATTCAGCAGCCACTCTGGGGTAGTGCTTGCAGTCTCTGGTGCAGCTCAGGCCCAAACAAAGACCCACCACACAAACAAAGGAGAAGAACCCGCCCATAGGTCAGTTAGAAAATTGACAGTTGTCCATCTGGGGAATAGAGCTAGTCCCAGGAGCCTGCACATGGGAACCCTGGTGCTCAAAGGTCACAGGGGGCCACTTCCAGAGCCAGCATAGGTTTTGAAGTTTACCACAGATGGTGGTTTCTGATTCTTCTCTATGCCACAGGTGCACAATAGGTCTTGAGTTGACCACAGAAATGCAGTCACATATTGTTCTTGGTGCAGTGCACCTCCAGCCTTGGGGATGCTGGCTGACCCCCTTCTGCTTCATGGGTGAGTCCTACAATGTCCCACTGGCAAATCCCAGGTGAGTCTCCACTCTGATCAGTCCCAGGACAAGGAGAGTGCTTCAAACACTTGAGGACTGGGAGGGTAAGTCAGGACACCGTCTATGGTGGAGAGGTACTTCCTCAGCTGTGGGCAGTTTTGACAACATAGTTGAGGGTTAGGTTGGCTTGTGTAAAGTCAGTTTTCTACCAATGAGCCTCAGCTTGGCTATTCTTCTGGGCAGACTTACTCCCGCATAGATGCTTTGTGTTCCTCTCTCTCAGCAGGTCAGGCAAATGGATTTCCAAGGCAGAAGCACATTTCTTCTCCAGCAAGTAGTTGCAGACATCTTCAGATGATGTCTTCTCACCCTTGACGCAGATCTGGATCTTAGATGTTTCCATGACAGTCTGTGGATTGCCACCTACTCTGGACAATGAGAAGTCCAGGAACCATTTGTGTCTGGTTCAGCCCTCCTCCTATACTACTTTTTCAGAAAATGGATTGTTGATTCTGCATACTCTGTTTGGAACTGGTTTGAGGAGGTAAACTTACTTTATGTATTCATCCTCTCCAAAGTAGACACAGGAGCCTATTCACAAATATTAATATGTACATGTGGATTTACTATAAGTAAATTTACTCTTACACTTCTGAGTAACTTTACTACTTTTAAATATTCTCCATTTAAGAGTATAAAGTTAATCAAAAGCGTAGATTTACTTGCCGTCACCGAGTGAAATAGTGGGTTTAGTATGTAAAAATTTAAAATACGACTGTAAAGTTACTACTAGTAACTACCGTATTTGGCATCCAGAACACATGGCAGAGACCTTCACAATCTCCCTATGATAAAGTAAAGGGAAAGTGTAAAAGTTTATTAAACTTTAAAAAATATATTTTTATGTTGAATATTAATTTGAATTAATTGTATATATTTATCTTACATGTGGAATATTTAGAGGTTTATATTAAAACAAATCCCACCTACAGTAAAAGATTATATTTTTTCATTATGTATTAATTATTAAAAGTGATGTACTAAAATAATTAAAATTAGTTTGATTATTTTGAATAAATATTAATGTTACATTAATATTAAACCCTTCCTTATCCCTCCCTTAACTCCTCCCCTTTAGTAATAAGTGTTCTCCACTTTCCAGCAACTCCCCTCTGTCCTTTCAACATTTACTACTTAAACGTATTCTTACATGTGTCGAGATCTCTGCCTTTGGGGAAGAGAACTCCGTACTGAAAAGACACGAGAGGCGGATGTGGAGACCTCTACACAGATTTGTGAAAAGCATTTATAGAATGTTTAGCAGTACTATTATAGTCCTAGTAAAACCACTACAAAATATAGTTTATAAATAGACCTCACAGTCTATTTTTTCGGGTTATGGATCAACAGCTCAGGGCTGGCTGAAGAAGGGTGTCTCCAACGAGAGCACCCAAAAAATGAGCACAAAGAGGAGGGATGCCCTCAGACCTGATAGCTATCAATATTGTGAGAGCAGCAGCTCTGGGTGGGGGGGGGACAAAATGCAGGCCATGACCTAAAGGTTTGTGTCCTATAAAAGAGAGTGCAACCTCCACCTCCTATTTGCCCCACCTAGACTAATGGGAGTGCTCCACGAAAGGACAAATGGCGAGACCTCACCAAATGGTAACTTCTGCACTTCTATAGGGCACTCACTCTATATCGTCCCACGCTTTACAGTCAGTTTATTTTCAAAAGCCTTCAGGATTCTAGCAGAACACATTGCTAGTCTGACAGGCTATCTCTAACCTACATCATGTTCACTGACAGACAGTCATACAATCCACATGCTCCAATATGCTGCCACAACTGCCAAGCTTATGTCAGCTGCAAAAAGAACAATTGATGGACAGAATGCAGAACAATGTCATACATTCACCCCAGTACAGAGATCTGGGCCGAAAATCCATCATTTTTTTGCTCACCATGCCATTCCAGTTTGAACCCAGCCATATGCAAATCAGTCTTGACCCTGCGCCCAATGGGAACAGTCCAGCCCGACCTGCCAGGCCAGGTCCTCCCTGGACTGGAAACAAGCATCCTAGGACCGGTTTCGGGGTTTCACCCCTCATCAGCTAGGATAGCTTGACTCCAGTGGCATGGAGAGTACGGGACCCACGTCTGGGCTAACCGTCCCACTCGGGGTGACAAATGCAAAAAGAACAATTGATGGACCGAATGCAGAACAATGCCATACATTCACCCCAGTACAGAGATCTGGGCCTAAATCCATAGTTTTTTTGCTCACCATGCCATTCCAGTTTGAACCCAGCCATATGCAAATCAGTCTTGACCCTGTGCCCAATTGCAACAGTCTAGCCCGAACTGCCAGGCCAGGTCCTCCCTGGACTGGAAACAAGCATCCTAGGACCGGTTTCGGGGTTTCACCCCTCATCAGCCAGGATAGCTTGACTCCAGTGGCATGGAGAGCACGAGACCCATGTCTCGGCATACCCGTCCCACTCGGGGTGACAAATGCAAAAAGAACAATTGGTGGACAGAAATGTTCTGCATTCCGTCCATCAAATGTTTGTCTTTTGCTTCCTCGCCCTAAGTGCGCCGGAAACCCCGAAACCGGTCCTAGGATGCTTTATTCCGGTCCAGGGAGGAACTGGCTTGGCAGTTCGGGCTGGACTGTTCCCATGAGGGACAGGGTCAAGACTGATTTGCATATGGCCAGGTCTAAACTGGGGTGGCATGTTGAGCAAAAGAATGATGGATTTAACCCAGATTACTTGACTGGGGGTGAATGTTTTGATTTGTTCTGCATTCCGTCCATCAATTGTTTGTCTTTTGCTTCCTCGCCCTAAGTGCACCAGGTATGTCCAGACATGGGTCCCGGGCTCACTGTGCCACTGGATTCAAGCTATCCTGGCTGATGATGGGTGAAACCCCGAAACCGGTCCTAGGATGCTTGTTTCTGGTCCAGGGAGGACCTGGCTTGGCAGTTCGGGCTGGACTGTTCCCATGAGGCACAGGTTTAAGGGGGGCGTGGCCACGAGGCGGATGAGAGCGGACGTGTGAGCGGAGAGCTCCGTGCCGACCCCGTCTATTATCCTGACCAGAGGCGCTGTACGAGGCCCCCGAACCCCCAGGAAGAAGGGGAAACGAGCCGGGAGGCACCAGCACCTAGAAACAGCGCGGCTGGAGGCGGTGTAAACCTGGGGCCCCGCTGAGAGAAAAAACGAGTCTTGGAAGCAGATCCAAGATGGCGGTGTGAGGGCTCCGAGCTCCGACTGGTCGCGGAAGTGGCGCAGCCTGAGAGACCTAACGGGAGCAGCTCGAGAGGACAGTTCCCCCTGTGGAAGCCCAGAGTGCATGTTGCCGGGGGAAATCGGAGACAGCGACTGCCGAGGGCCTGGGGCACCAACGACTCCGGCGGCTGTAAGAAGGCAAAATGGCGGCGGGAGCGGCTGGAAAAGTTTTCACGGCGGCGATAAGCTGAAGCCGCGAGCGGGACCGGGGGATCGCATTGCCGCTACAGAGACCGGGACGTCTGCTGGAGGTATGCGGGAGCAGGTGGCGCTGTAGTGTGGCTGGGAGCGGAGGGCGCGAGGCGGTAGGCAGCCCCTCCCCCCCTCCTTTACTTTTCCCGAGGACAGAACTGGTGGCATTGTGGTGACCGGCAGGAACAAGCCGGCGCGGCTGGGGGCCGATTTGATCCCCATAAAGGTGGTGCAGACAGAAGGAGAAGAGGACAGGGGCTGCACGGTGATCCTGGAAGAGGGTTACCTGAGGGAAGCAAGCACAGTGGTGAGAACAGCGAGGTGAACAGATTGCCTATGAGGAAGGTCGGTTTAGGGCTGGAAGGGCACTTAAGGACGGTGCAACCATCACAGGGACTCCAGTAGCTGTAGAGTACTGACAGCTGTGTGAAGCTGGTTGCGTATATTGGAGTGTCCGTCCCCACCCCTAATTGGGGGATCTGACAGTTGGTACATCTGAGCGAGGAAGGCCGCAGACAGAAGACAACAGGCACACTGGCGAGCCTAGCTGGTACGGATGCATTGCCACGTCGTGGGATTAGTAAGTGCGGGTATTGCATTGGAGGAGAGGCCTGCGGTATCTGACGCATGAGGCGGGGAACCCATGGAAATTAAAGTGGAAAGCAACGGGTCTAGCCGAGCCCGGAGGACGGACCTGTCAAAGGGAGCGATTCGGGCAGTGAGCGCCAAAGGGGGGCGAGAAGACGGTTGGCACACCTGATGTGGGTCCGCATAGTGGGAACCCGCTGAGAGGACGAGACATCTAGAGATCACCCGGGGGCATTGCGGATATCGAGACCTGCGGAACCATGGGGAAACCGAGAGGGAAGCAGGTGGGAGCACCCGTGGAACAGGAAGAGGAAACGACCACTGGGGAGATGCGAGAGAGTCAGCAACAACACCCAGAGGGGATGCTCCAGCAACAGGTTGATCAAATACTAAAGGCCATAACAGACATTAGGGAGGCCCTGCAGCTGGACATTGCGAATGTGACACAGGGCTTGGGATTGCTCCGAGCGGATCACGCCAAATTGGCTGATAGGGTAAAACAAACGGAGACAGCCATAGAAGTCCTGGAGCCAGCCCAAAAATTGATGGCAGCGCAGATGACAGATTTTCAGAATAGGCTGCAGATTCTGGAGAGTCGGGCAGAAGACGCTGAAGGGAGGAATCAAAGAAACAACGTCCGGGTGGTGGGGCTCCCTGAAGGGGTGGAAGGAACCAGCATGGTGGACTATCTGGAGGAGTGGCTAAAAGGGACAGTCACGCCGGAAGGGTTGTCATCTTTCTTCACACTGGAGAGAGCCCACAGAGTGCCGGCCAGGCCCTTAGCACCCGGGAGACCGCCAAGGCCGGTGGTGGCCAGGCTGCTTCACTACAAAGACAGGGATCTACTACTGTACAAGGCAAGGACGGCAGGCCCCTACACAGTGGACAATAGTAAGGTGACCTTGTTCCCGGATTACACGCTCGAGGTCCAGCGCCGCAGAGTGTCGTTTGTGGCGGTCAAGAGGGCGCTTCGGGATGAAGGTATTCAATACTCCCTGATGTTTCCGGCGCGTCTGAAGACTACAGTGGACGGCACGATGTCCTTTCATGACAGACCAGAGGAGGCCTGGGACTGGCTGGAGAGGTATAAAGCTGGTATTGGAGAGGCAGGAAGCGGAGTGGGAGCTGGAGCGGAGGGGCCGCGCCCGCGCAGACTGAGGCGTAATCGGCGACGTCAACAAGTGGCCCGGAAGCCAACAGAGACACAGACGGAAAAGGAGAGAGCAGCCGCTTTGCAAGCAGTCACGGCTATCTCACGAGTGGAAGGGGGTGCATTTCCGGCGAGAACGGAATCGGAAGGGGGGTCCTTGGAAGAGGACAATGAACAATCGGATGCCGGAAGATTGGTACTGCCTCATGTGACAGCCGGGACGGCGGATGAGACTGTGGATGGGTGAAGTAGACTCTGGCCGGACATGGGAAGGATATTAAGCTGAGAGGGGGAGATGGGGAGGGGGCTAGATGGGAATTAGGATGGCTAGGATTAGCCCACTTAGAGCCAGGGATTATGCAGGGGCTGTAACAACTACGTGAAAGAAGTCTCGTTGATGCGAGGCCCCGGAAGGGGCTGGTTCAACATTACGGGGGAAGGGCACGGATTGGAGGCCTACTAGGTGTCTGATTCTCTGAAGCCGAGGGCTCACCTTCCGTAAGTTTGTGTGGGGGAAGCTCCCTAAGGGCATCGAGGGAGCAGTTGAGTGGTAGTTTGGATGGGTACTAATTTTGTAGCGCCTGTTCTGGGGGGAGGGAGGTGGGGAGGGGCTGGGAGGGGGTTGCGGGGAGTTAGGGACACCGGTGTGCTCTTAGGTGGGGATGTGTGCAGGAGGGGGATTGCCTGATAAATGGGGACGTTACATGATTTGAAGTGTATAACTTGGAATGTGAGGGGGCTTCACACAATGCAGAGGCGCCATAAAGTGCATGCTTACCTGGTACGACGGGGGGTGCAGGTGGCGTTTCTTCAAGAAACACATATTAATCGGTCTGAGGGAGCAGCATTGAAGAAGAGATGGAAGGAGCAACTATTCTATACGACTTATTCAGCATATGCCAGGGGCGCCCTGGTGTGGGTCAGAGCGGGTGTCCCTTTTCAGCCAGCGCAACAATTGATTGACCCGGAGGGAAGGTTTGTGGCGGTGTTGGGGACGCTAAATGGAGTAGATGTGGCCCTGTGCAGTGTGTACGCTCCCAACATCGACCAGCCCTCCTTTTTTGAGAGCTTGTCGGGGAGCCTGGCGCCATACTTAACTGGTGCTGCAATATTGGGGGGAGATTTCAACACCATAGCTGATGTGGACATAGACAGATCCCACCCTCCGCTCCCAGGTGCCCAAGTACACAGGATCTCCAAGGCGCGGAGAGTATGGCAGGCCCATTGGGGGCTGGTCGACACTTGGCGCGCCCAACATCTGGAGGAAAGGGATTACTCCTATTATTCTGGCCTTCATGACCTGCATGTGCGACTGGATGCAATATTATGCACCCCCAATGTCCACCTCAAGGTGATAGGTAGTGAGTATTTAGCGAGAACAATCTCGGACCACAACCCGCTACTACTGCGGGTAAGGTGGAGCCGAGAGAGATCACTTATACCGACTTGGCGGTTACGACCGGAGGCACTGGAGGATCCGATCTTTAGCAGGGAGTTGGGGGAGGGCATTGATCAATATTTTGAGAAGAACGAGGGGACGGCGACATCGGCAGCAATTGAATGGGATGCGTTTAAGGTTGTGATCAGGGGTATATGTATTAGCAAGGTGGTGGGAGTAAGGAAAACGTTATTGGCGGACTTGGAGAAGGCCGAAAGCCGACTGCGAGAAGCGGAGAAAGATCGGCCTGGGGGGCCCGGGGCGCAGACTGAGGTATCGGAGGCCAGGGAGGCAGTGGCGGTACAGATGGAGAGACTGCGCTCTTTTGACTATAAGACGTATAGAGCGCGGATGCATGCGGAGGGGGACAAATCGAGCGCCCTGCTGGCGTGGCTGGCCACACCGGTGCCCAGGGAGTGCCGATACTGGGCTTGACAGATCCCACAGGGGAGTGGAGAACACGCAGGCAGGGATTAATAGAATGTTCCTAGAGTATTATGCTGAGCTCTACAGTACCCAACTGAATAGGGACGCTGATGACATAGGGGAGTATCTTGAAGGGGTGGCCCTACCGAGCTTGGGCAAGGAGCAGGGAGACTTGTTGGGAAGCGAGATTACGGTGGGAGAGATCAGGAGCGCGATCAAGCATATGGCCCGCAACAAGACGCCTGGGGTGGATGGCCTTCCCATAGAATTCTATTCTAAGTATGCGGAGTGTCTGGCCCCGCGCTTACAGGTGGTTTATAAAGAGGCGCATAAAGAAGGGAGGCTGCCCGAGACAACTAGGGAGGCTATTATCATACCTCTCTTGAAACCTGGTAGGGAAGCCACGGATACGAAGGTTTACCGCCCGCTATCAATGTTGACGACTGACTACAAAATCCTGAGTAGGATCCTGGCGTCGCGCCTAGTCCCGTACATTCCTCAGCTGGTACATCGGGATCAATCGGGTTTTATACCGAAGCGTAACACGTCTATTAATGTGAGACGGTTGTTGCGAATTTTAGAGGAATGCCAGGATCCGAAATCTACTGCTTTGATTCTTTCAGTGGACATAGAGAAGGCATTCGATAGTCTGGAGTGGCCATATCTCTTTCAGGTAATGCGCAAGCTGGGTTTGGGCGAGGCATTCGTAAGGTGGACTCGAATACTTTATAACTCAGCGACGGCCCGAGTGCGAACGGGGGGGACAGTGTCGTCCCCCTGTTTAGTGGGACGAGGGACGCGCCAGGGCTGTTCACTGTCTCCGCTCCTGTTTGCACTGGCGATCGAACCACTGGCGATGTGAGCTAGAACAGGGAGGCACTATGCTGGGTTGGAAATACGTGGAGAAGTGCAATACATCTCGCTTTACGCAGATGATTTGCTGATGTTTCTGGCCGCCCCTGAGGAGGTGCCCAGGGGAGCGACGGAGCTGTTGCGGGTGTTTGGGGAAATATCGGGGTTGTGTGTGAACTGGGAGAAGACCTGCCTGTTCCCGGCGAGTCGGGCGATGCACCCTCCCACCAAACTGGAAGGAATAAGATGGGAACCTTGTTGCCTACAATATTTGGGGATTAACATCTACCATGAGCAGGCGGATCTATTGGAGGGCAATGTGAACAGAGCAGTGCGAGGGATCAAAGGGAGCATAGCGTTTTGGAGTACTTTGCCACTATCAGTGGTGGGTAGAGTAGCACTACTGAAAATGGTGGCACTGCCTAGACTTTTATATTATTTCAGGACGCTGCCGATTTGGATCCCAGGCTCGGTGTTTAAGACGCTTAGATCTATGGTAGGCGGATTCCTGTGGGGGAGTGGCAGGCGGCGAGTGGCACTGACCACGATGATGAGACCTAGAGCGGAGGGAGGATGGGCGGTCCCGGACTTCAAAGTGTATTACCTAGCAGCCCAGCTACAGTGGCTCACTCAGGCGGTGGCTCGGGAGTTTAGGGGACCAGATGGCCCAGAAGACCGTTGGCTACCGAGACATGTTCTATCATTTGTGATTCTCGGCCAGCGATTGCGAGTTGATTCATTGACGAATGAGGAGAAAACACTAAGAGCATGTTGGAATAGATACAGGCGTAGGGGTGGAATCACTCGTCCATATGCACCGGAGATACCCCTGGGCATGTGCACGGCCTTCCCGCATGGAGGAGACTGGTCTGCACTAGCAAACTGGGAGGAACTGGGGCTGGAAATGATCGGGGATCTCTATGAGGAGGGAACCTTCTTGCCCTTTCAAGCGTTGCAGGAGAGATATGGTTTACCTAGGGGCGCCTTTTTGCTGCATGCCGCGCTGGCGTCTGCGATTCAGAAATATTGGGGGGAAGGGCTATCGGAGCCACAGACATCCCTGACATGTCAATATGTGGTAATGGCAGCGGGAACGGTAAAGGCAGTAGCGTGCCTGGGTAGACGATTGTTGGAAGAGAAACTGCAGCCACTGACTCAGTTGCGAGGAAAATGGGAGGCGGACCTGGGTAAGGATATACCTGAGACGACTTGGACTAAGATAGTGGAAAGGGCATGGAAAAGCACACGAAACGCTAGATTCCAACTTATCCATTTCTACATTATACACAGGGCGTATTTAACCCCAGAGCAGATATCTAAATATTTCCAGGTGGACTCGGCATGTTGCCCCAGGTGTAATACGAAAGCGGCAGATTTTCAACATATGATGTGGAGCTGTCCACAGCTCGGAACGTACTGGGAGGAGGTGGTAGAGATCTTATGTGGAGTGACGGATAGGCAGATAGAACCTGACATGGGGGCATGCATACTGCACTGGTTTCCGCACACGGCGCAAACTAAGATTACGAGCAAGTTCATTGACTTGGGGCTCCTATTAGCTAAACGGGAACTAACAGTGGAAATCTAAGCAGGGCCCTAGAGTGGCGCGATGGAGGGAAGAGTTCGCAAATTGGGCGGCTAGCGAGAGCATGGTTCGGCTACAGCAGGCCAGGAGGGCGAATAATGAAAAAGCAATAGAGACTGCGCAGGCATGGGAAGCATTGGTGGCCCTGCTGAAGCTCCCTGAGCCGGATACGGATTCCCTTGGAGGCTCATCGGGATAATGTCAGAGCACACAGATCATAGATAGGCTCGAGCTGCCTACAAGGGAAAAGGAGTAAATGCGAAGCCAGCGGGAAGGGGAGTATAACACAAATACAACTGGAGATTAGCACACCCTAGCACGATGATGATGATTGATTATTCCTGATTAAACTACTTGGAGCACACCGGTGGAAGGGGTAGGGGGTAGGGGGAGGGAGGGGCAAGCGGGGGGATCCACATTTGGGAGCCTTATGTTTTGGGATGGTATAGAATGCATATATTGATGTCGATATTAACAGAAAGTGAGGACGATGGGTAGGGTATCGTAGCACTGAGGGAGATGAGGACGCCACACCGATGGTTGACTATAGACAGTCATGTAATGTATCAAGGAATATGCCTCCCACTGATGATGTGCATTACAAGTGGGGGTTTGTGTGAGTTGAAAATTAATAAAAATATTTGCCCCAAAAAAAAATGAGGCACAGGTTTAAGACTGATTTTCATATGGCCAGGTCTAAACTGGGGTGGCATGGTGAGCAAAAGAACGATGGATTTAACCCAGATCGCTAGCCTGGGGGTGAATGTTTTGATTTGTTCTTCATTCCGTCCATCAATTTTTTGTCTTAAGCTTATATCAGCTGGCACAAAGATAGTAGTCCTGTGTCAAAATCATGTCACAAGTGCAGATTAGAACTCACAACTATAGTCACAAGCCCTAACATCATGGGTAGGAAAGCCACAACATCTAGCACCGCCCAATTAAAAGGGGGTCTAATTAATGCTCGATCATTATGCAAGCACTCACAGGATATCAGAGATTTAATCATAGAGCAACAGCTAAACTTTCTTTTTGTCACTGAAACCTGGTTAAAAGACTGGTGTAATCCAGATATCATGGCAGCACTTCCACCCAACTATACGATTTGTAAGAAGGACAGAGGTGATTCCAGAGGAGGGGGATTGGCTATTATTCTACGTGATTTGCTACACTGTACGAGCTTCGAATTGGGCACACTCAAGGGAGCAGAAAGCCTTGGCTTTTGCCTCACAATAAACGCCTCCCTTTTCTTTTGAGGAGCCCTGATCTATCGTCCACCCAGTCATAGTACTATCTTTCTTGACTCTTTAGGAGAAACCCTAAGCCATTTTCTGCTTAGATATGCCAATTTCACCCTCCTAGGAGACTTCAATCTTCACTTAGAATGCAGAAATGAGCCGGGAGTGGTGCAGAAATGAGCCGGGAGTGGACAACTTCCTTGAAATAACAGAATTGCTTGGACTGCACCAATTGGTGGATGTCCTGATGCACCAGACAGGTCATACATTGGATGGTGTCTGCTCCAACTTCACCTTGTTATCCGTGGATACCCCTAGTCCACAGATATGGTCAGGCCACGACCTTATCCCCTTCGCCATTAAGAGTCCACTCGTGAATTGTCCGGCTAAGCAAACTGCCCCCTTACAACCAAGGCGTAAGTGGGCGCAACTAGCCATCAATCCTAAGCTGCCCACCACTGCCCAGGCTAGTGCCCCGGTCCTAACTGGTATAACCTCAGACGACTCACAACTCTTCGACACCTGGATGACCGCAATAAGTAATGAACTGTTCCCACTAGAGCTACACAATAAGAATGCAAAAACGAAAACCCATAAAGCCCCCTGGTTTACGCCCGCCCTAGCTCAGCTCCATCTCCAAAGTAAGCAACAAGAGCGTAAGTGGAGAAGAGCCTACGATGTAGCAGAGCAAAAAGCATTTAAAATAAGCAGAAAGCACTACCATACTCATATTAAATTAGCAAAAAAAGAGTATTACTCCAACAAAATACTTGAGGCCAACCAAGACCAAAAGATCATATCCTCAGTTATAAAGTCCTTCACCAACCCCAAAGCCTTGCAGAAAGAAATTCCGCCCTCTCAGAGTTTATGTGATCAAATCTCGATCTTCTTTGAGGAAAAAATCCTGAATATCCAAAAGGATTTTGTAACATACCCTGTACAAAACCAGGACTGGGACCTGGAGCCTGACCCAGCCGGTCACTCACTCCAAACCTTTGAACCAGCTTCGCTGGAGCAGACACGGGCTGCAATTGCCGCCTGTAAATCAGGTTCTCCTTCGGATGCCTGCCCCCCCATGATTCTCCACCAAATCACAGACATTGTCAACCCAATAATTAATCAGATAGTCAATTCCTCATTAATCTCATTAATCTCAGGCTCAGTTCCAGACGAATGGAAGCTAGCAATAGTAAAACCGCTGAAAGAAAAAAAAAAACATTGACTCATCCAGTCTCTCCAACCTCCACCCTATATCGCTTCTCCCAATCCAGGGCAAAATCACGGAAAAACTAGTCCACAAAGAACTAACAAAGTTCCTCGAAGTCGCCATGATCCTTCACCTTAGGCAATCTGGCTTCCGCCCCAAGCACTCCACAGAATTGGCACTCCTGGAAATATCGGACACTCTAAAAACTATAGCAGACAAAGGCAGGAAGGCTGTTATGATCTTGCTCGACCTCTCTGCGGAACGTACCATCGCAACTGGAGACCCACAGGGCTCATCCCTCAGTCTGCTGTTATTCAACCTATATATGGCCCCACTCATTTCCCTGATAGCTTCATTTGAGATAGATGTAACGTCCTACGCAGACGATACACAATTGATACGATCCCCAGACAACGATTCCACCAACGCTGAACTCAATATTAAATGATGCCTAGCCGAGGTCATCCGGTGGATGAAGGTGTAACACAGACAAAACCGAGATCATACTGATAGGAAAAGACAATCCCTTCCAGCTGAGCACCTGGTGGCCGGAGGATGCAACACCACCCCCACCACTGTTAAGGTAGCCAAAAACCTAGGAGTGCAATTCGATACCGCTCTCTCTTTCCGACCACACGCATTGACAGTGGCAGGGACCTGCTTCAACCTCATCAAGTCATTAAAAAAAAATGTTGACTTCATCCCCCTCACTGCAAGGAAACTAGTTGCGGTAGCACTGATCCTCTCACACCTAGACTACTGCAACAGCCTCCTGGCGGGAACCAATAAACAAACACTAAAAAGACTACAAGTGGTGCAACACGCTGCGGCCCGCTTAGTCCTGAAGTTACCTCGTAGATCCTCCGCATCCGCAGCTCTAACAACCCTTCATTGGCTCCCACTGCATAAGAGAATCCTATTTAAGATTCTCTTAATCACTTTCAGAGCTTCACTAAACCTCGGCCCAATGTACCTCTCAGCCAGGTTCACCCCATATACCACGACCAGGACCCTTAGGTCCTCATCAGCAAATTTCCTCAAACCCCCCAGCTTTAGGTATAAAACCTAGGGGGGAAAAACAGTAGCCGCCATGGGAACTAAAGCCTGGAACCTTCTGCCAACCCACCTGAGAATGTTAAAAACAGAGACGCAGTTTAGGAAGGCACTGAAAACTTGGATCTTTGGATCCACAGACGATTTCTGCCTATCCCTCATATAGGGCCCCGTGGCTTCCTCTCAACCTTCCTCCGACTAGCGCCAGGATGCTCCTTTCGGAGTGACAGCTTGCGCTCTATAAATACAACAATCAAATCAAAAGAAGGCTTGCTTATTGCACCCTCCAGATCACAGAGTCCCCTCTGGGTCTTCAATACCATTCATTAAAGCTGGGCCCCAGCACAGTTGCATGGTTGTTGCACACTAGGGTCATCAAAATGTCAATGTACCAAAGAGAATTGCATTTGGGAAAATCAGGCAGGATTGCATGCTCACAAAACCATGCAGGGGATAGTCTCACCCCAGCACAACTCGGTTGCATCTTTCTGAGTTAATTCAAAATTAGGTTGACACTCAGATTTTGATTGAAGCAGAAACTGGCCATTTACCAGGGGCTTTCACTGCACAAATGTATCCAGTTATTACCTGGAAAATTTTGTTTTGAGGCAAACATGTTGAAATTTGAAAAGTTGGTGGTGTACTGGTCAGTATGTCTGTAACATCATGTTATACTCAAGTCTGGCATGCAGAACTCACACTCATCTGAAAAACAACAGTAAGGCTGTAATATTACTGTGTAGGAAAATGGTATTTCCACCAAATAGCTTTAAAGATCACAGGTCCAGATCATGTCAGTATTAGGGGCTGTACACCAACCTCAAGGAATGGGTTAAAATCCTGCTAGAAGAAACTAGGCTTTCATCCCATCAAGTTCAATAAAGTGAGTACAAATGAGTCGAGTAATAACTTAATTTAGCTACTACTAAAATAAGACTCATCTTACAAAGGACATGGTCAACCCTCATAGAAGTGTGTTGCATTCTTCCAACTTAACCCCTTTATGACACTTTATCTTATTTCTCTAATGTGAAAAGGGGCAAAATAAGTTATTCTACCTATAATTGACAGACAGCATAAGATCTCAGTGACTGCTATCTCTTCGTGTTTTATCTGCATCCCATTGATTTAAGCGGACATTTAGACTTTTGTGATGCAGGAGCATCGCCATATACTAGTGGTGCTCCGCCTTGCCAAACTTGTGGTTCATCCACCTCATTTAGAGGTGGGTGAAATATTGGGCTTCTGCTGCTGGCGAAGATGGAAACACTTGACCTGGTAGCCTGTCTGCCATTGTAGCCTGTCTGCCAGTGGACCACAAGGTCACAGTGTGGCAGCCCTGCCCTCTGTATTGTTTAGGACAAGGCAACCACATGTTTTTTACTTTCCTTGGACCACCATGTGAGGCATTGTGGTTCTGGGGAGGAAAATATTGAAATGTACCTGATGCACAGGGAAAACATTGCGTGCACACTAGGGATATTTGTTTTGTGCTTCTCACCAGCAAGTCCCCGATTTGGAGTTTGTTGCTGGAAAGCAAAAAGGCTTGCCTAGTTTCAACATGAAAATCCTTTCAGCAGTAATGCAACTGCATCCACTGTAATGGTGGCTGCACTTTCATTACAGATAATCCCACCAGGTGAACAGGGATCTCTAAATATAGCAGATGGGCCTCCATCTGGGGTGGACCCAAAAGGCCTCTACCAAACTGCTGGGATGGAGCACAATCTGTCAAAGTGTAAATAAGGTAATTAATTCCTATCTCAGAAGCAAAGCGAAAACTCAAGCTTCTGAAGCCCACATTGTCTCCTGCCAATTCTGTTCTGACAGCCATCTTTAAACAAAATGAAGATCATTTATTCTGATTGAATATGAGGAAAATACCATTCTTCCTCTCCTCAAAAATTTCACATTCTGAGCAGGCACCATATTGTGTCACATTGCAGTTATTTCCCAATTTTAGGATCCTGTTTAGAACTATCATACTTCCAAAATACATTAGATAGAAACAGCCTTTTTCCTGTATGAAGCAAGGTTCTAGAAACTATGACACAGAAACTTCTTTTCTACTGAGCTTACATGATATTTAGGTTCCCATCGACAAGTTAATTTTTACCTTTCTTATCTATACTTGCCAGAGTAGCATGGGTGTCCAGCAATACTCCCCACTCCTTTAGGAACTTTATTGTGTCTTACTGGTATAATATTCATTCAGAGCATTCATCTTTCTCTACTATTCTGGTGGTCTGTGAGTTCCCAGAGGGTTTGCTTCATTCACCCTAACTCCAAACTTGTTTCATTCCTCTGAAGATGGTACTCTGCCAGTGGATCACCTTTGATTTGGAACAAAGTCTTCAAACATTTACATCCCAACAAAGAAAAACAAGCAAAAAAACATTTGCTTTTCCTGGCAGCTGTGGTATGTCCTTGATACATTTCCTCTTTCCACCTCCTGAATGCAGATCCTAATTTGCGCAGACCTATTCTGAACTTAGACATTATCTTTGTCCCTCGCCATACTTTTTCGGTGGGACTAAGCCATAAAAGCCTTCATTCCAAGTGTCATCTCTAAAGACCCATTCTTCTTTTCTTGAGTAGAAAACCCTTAAACCTTTGGACCATTGCCTGTGAACATCCTTGGCTATGTGTTATGTCTAAGTCATTTTTACCGAGGGCAGGAGGCTCATGGTAAGCCGGCTCGTGGTGATCTCATCTGTGGGCACGTGGATCTAAGGGAACACAAAGGAAGGAAGGTTCTACGGGGCAGAGGAGGACGGTTGGTGCCTGCGAGCCGGAAGAGTTTTGAAGTGCCTCTGGGCGGCTGCCCGTAATCTTGTACTTGGCAAAATAAACTTGACTTACTTCAAGGAAGCGCGTGTGCCTAATCTTCCTTTATCGATGCAATACTGGCAACGAGGATGGGATACGAACCCACGCGTGCAAAGCACAATGGATTATCATTCATGTCAATGGCCATGAGGTTCAGGGGAAGGTCCATGTGTCATACACCGGACCAGATATTCTTGGGTGGCATCACCAAGCCTGCTTGGGTATTGTTCTAAAGCCGGGTGGTGTGCATCAAGTTTTGTCGATTATTGATGATGGATCAAATGGACATGGAAACAACATACATGATTTGCTGGAGAGCCATAGCAACATATTTAGTGAAAAATTGGGTATGTTGAAAGGGTTTGAGCATGTCATCAAGGTAACGGAGGAGTGTATTACTGCTAAGCACAAACTGAGAGGTGTGCCCTTGAGTGTAAAGGACAATTTGAAGAGTGTGCTTGACAATTTACATAGGGATGGCATCATTGAACCGATTCTTCCTTATGGCTTTCGCCCATTGTGGTAGCGAGGAAGAAGAATAACAAGATCAGAATGTGTATTGATTTGAGGAGTTTGAATCAAGCAATCTGGGTGGATGGGTATCCTCTACCCAAAATTGAAGAAATGATGTGTACATTAACAGGAGCCAATGTGTTTTCTAAGCTTGACCTACATTCTGCCTACCATCAGATTGTCTGGCTGAACAGTCAAGACATCTCACTGCTTTCATAACACCCTATGGTATGTACCAATTCTGCAGGATGCCTTTCGATCTCGCTTCCGCTGCTGTGGTTTTTCAAAGGGTCATGACTGAAGTTGTGAAGGGGTTGGATGGTGTCTTGGCATTTCAGGACGATGTATTGGCTTTTGGTAAGGATGGTCCTGAACACCTCAAGAGGCTGAATGCGGTTTTGAATGCTATGAATGTGAGAGGTCTTAAACTCAGGAAGGATAAGTGTGTGTTTGGTGTGAGTCTGGTAGAATATTTGGGTCATGTGATATCGGGCAAAGTTATTGGTCCCAGGCCAGGATTATTAGAAGCTATTGAAAAAGTACCTAAAGAATAGTTGAGAGCATTTTTAGGAATGTGTGAGTACTAAATTGTTGAACCTCTGTTGGATATGCTAAAGAAAAATGTCAAGTTTGTGTGGAGTGAGTTACAAATGTTTGCTTTTAACAAGATCAAAGAAAGTTTAGCCAATGCTTCTTTGTTGAGTCCATTTAGTCCTGGAGAAATTCTAACTATAACTGTGGATGCAAGTTCGGTTGGCCTCGGGCTGTGCTGTCTCAGGGTGTGGGTGATTGTGCCCGCACTGTGGCTTTTGCCTCTCGCACACTCAAGCCCACTGAAAGACAGTACTCTGTCATTGAGCGTAAGATCCTTGCTTGTGTCTAGGCAGTTGAGCGTTTTAAAACCTACGTTTGGGGCACTAGATTTAAATTAAGATCAGATCACAAACCGTTGATTTCAATTTTAAATGGAACAAACGTTCACTCTTCGAAGGCTACTCCTAGATTGGTCAGGTTGAGTGTCAAGCTGTTGGAATACAATTTCTTGGTAGAATACATTCTGGGAGGTAAGAATAAGAAAGCAGATTGCTTATCTAGACTGTCTATCGCAGGTGAGGAAGAAGTGCTGGAAGATCAAGAGGATGTTGAGTGTTTAGTGGCCAAAGTGTTTTCTTTGCAAGTCAAGTGTATTAGTGAGAGAGAGCGGAGATCTGCCTTGGGTCAAGACTTGGTATTGGGGAAAGTTCTGGAGTACACTAAAAACAGGTGGCCAAGGGAAGGTTGCCTGACTATTGATCTTCAACCTTTTAGTAAGATCCAATCAGAACTTTCTTTGGAAGATGGGTTGCTGTTTCGAATGGACAAATTGGTACCTCCATGTGTTGTCAGGGAACAGCTTATTAACATCAGCCATAAAGGTCATCCTGGGTATGACAATGACGAAGAAGAGGTTGAGAGAAACCTTATGGTGGCCCAAGATGGATCAATAGGTGGAAGAAAAAGTTGGAAAATGTCCTAATTGTGTGAAAAATGACAAAGGACTAAGGTGTTGTCACTCCGCCTATGAGCATTCCTGAGGTTCCTCGGAAGGTGTGAGAGAGAGTGAGCATTGATTTTCTTGGACCGTTTAAAATTGTTCCACCAGCTCAAAGGTTTGCCATAGTATTGATTGATCATTTGTCTAATTGGCTTGAAGTAAAGTTTATTGGTGAGCCTAATACTAAGAATGTTATCAGTTTTCTCAATGAGGTTTTTGCAAGGGAAGGGTTTCCGTCAGAGTTGTTGTCTGACAACGGAGTACAATTTGTTTCTTCAGACATGGAGGAATTTTTGGAAGAGGCCAGAATCAAACACAAAAGCTGCAGTCTCTTTACCATCCCCAGGGGAATGGTCAAGGTGAGAGAGCTAATAGAATGATTTTGTATTGTGTGGGAGGGGCTGTACTTGAAGGTGTCGATGTGGGTGATGCGGTGCGTACCATGCTTTGGTCATATCGTAGTACCCCCATAGTGTGACTGGGATTTCACCTTTTACTGCGTTGAGAGGCAGGGGCTCTCAGGATTTGTTGAGGCCTGCCTGGTTGAACAACTTACCTAAAGTAAAATCTGCAGGCCTCGGGCACATGACTTTGAGTTGGCAAGAAACAGAATCAAGAGTAGTCAGATCAAGAGTAAGGAACGATACGATGTCATAAAAGGGACGAAGAGGGTGTTTTTGGAGGAGGGTGATTATGTGTGAGTGAAGCTACCGGAAGCAAGGAGGTTCAAAGGGAAATTGAGATATGGTCCCTCATATTGTGTAGAAGAAGTTAACAAGGACGGGTGTGCTGTGAAGCTGCAAAATGGCCAGTGGTGGAATTGTGCCAGAGTTGTCAAAGTAAAGGGGTTTGAGACGGTGTGCAGAGAACCTGTGGGAAGTGAAGTTATCAATCGCCCCATTCTGTCGTCTCTTATGTTAAATAGACGGGTGTGCAAAGTTCCTGGTAGATTCAAGGATTATGTAATGTCGTAACATGATTTTTTTCTTTTTGACCATGTAGTATTTTAAATGCTCTGTTTTTTTTGTTCTTCAGGTGTTATCTTTATAACTTTTTGCGAGGGGGTGAGATTGTTATTGTTATGGTTATTGTTTTCCTTTTTGTTATATTGTAAAAGGGAGAGGTGTGTTAAGTCTTAGTCATCTTTACCGAGGGAAGGAGGCTCATGGACAGCCGGCTTGTGGTGCTCTCATCTGTGGGCACGCGGATCTATGGGCATGCGAAGGAGGAAAGATTCTATGGGACAGAGGAGGACGGTTGGTGCCTGTGAGCCAGAAGAGTTTTGAAGTGCCTCTGGGCGGCTACCCGTAATCTTGTACTTGGCAAAATAAACTTGATTTACTTCAAGGAAGCGCATGTGCCAAATCTTCCTTTATCGATGCAATACTATGCTAATACTGTTGATGCATATTTGGCAAGATGTCACTGATATCAAGTTCTATATTGGAAGAAATTAACAGTTCTCCTTTCTGTAGACTGCAAACAGTGTATAGTTGCAGTCACTGAAATGACCCAGCAACTCAGTGATATTCATTGTTTTACTCTGCCATTTCCGTAAATATGTCATTCTCAAACATACCACCAGCTTCTCACCTTATAGAGGGTCTGCAGGTCTCCCTCAATAGGCCCTGTTCTTTTTAATTTTTTTGGGCATTCAACTGGTAAACCCCTAACAGAGTTGTATGGACTCCAGTAACCGACATGGAGATTTACACTGTGGTGGGTGGACCGACAACCCACCTGGTCAATGAATGATGAATGCCATTGCCTGTGCTCCCTGGGAAGAGGGGCTCCCATGTATTACAAAATCCCAGACTGCCTGTGGGGATCTTATTACCTTCTGTGAATTGCTCCATGTGACAGCTGCACAGAAGTTGACAGTAGGTGACATGTTTTTGTTTTCAGAATCCAGACCCCAAACTAGGTGTTTGTTTCTGCAAAACCATAGGCGTTGAATTAGGGGGGCGAGAGGCGCTGCAACACCCCCAAAACAGCCATGCTGGATGAGCAATAAAGATACCTTTACATTTTGTGTTTCTTGTCACATTTACTGTACGTTCAAAGACAAATATCAGGCTATGTCTTCTGACAAATTGCTGCTTAATTGGAAACTGGTGATTACTTTTATTTCTCTGACTGTAAAGTAAGAGGATTTTGTAAAAGGGGCCTAGGTGACAATGCTGCTGGGGTACAGGTAGTGACAGGAAAGGTTACACGATATGCGTTTAAATACCTGTAAATGAACTAAACACATATTTCAAAATATATCAGCAATTAGGAAAGAACAAATTAAGCACTTATTTGTAATTCTGTAGTATGGTGTAAATAAAAGTGTTAATAGAATCCAAACAAATCAAGACACCACTTGGGGATGCAAAAATGACAAATATTTGCTGAAACATGATTTCCACACATTAACATTTGTGCACTATATAGTTTTACAAGTAAAATTGCATGTCTATGCAAATTTAGTGGCCATTTCAACAGCAAATGTGCCTGTAAATGACAATACGCAACTACAACAGTGCTCCAAAATGCACCAACAGTTACATACCACACCTTTACCACTATCCTGCTGAATGGGTGTGGCACATTTGCTACACTTGTTTTTTGTGTGATGCACGGGGATTATTCACAATCCCTATGAGTTCAGTGATATAACAGTAATGGCAGGACCTCCACTCTGAAAAGTTTTCCAGCAGCACTGTGCTCAACAAAAAACAAATGGCCCTGACATGCAGGGACTTTTCTCACAGAGTCTAGGGTCATAACGCTTGTGTCCTTTTCAAGGCTGTAAGCTGTTTTGGCAGCCAGTGCAAGGAAAAGCGTGCATCAAAAAGACATAAGACAGGCATTCTGTACATTGACTCACAAGCCTGTGGTGGAAGGGCGTATGTCAAAAGATTTCGATGGCAACGCAAGCTGAGTTTCTGCTGCCAAAACCTAGTGTTTCACCATGAGGCTGGAAGACTCACTAATTTACAATGGAACTCTTGCTCCGCAAAACTCTAAATTGGGCACAAAGTCTGTTGGAATGAGTGATAGGGGTTTTCTGCTGTGCTACAAGACTGGAATACACTCTCTCTTTCTCTTTACATACATAGTATTTACTTTTGAAGTTTAGAAATACCTTCCACGCCTAGCTGTTCTCATAAAATTTGGTTAGAAACCTCAGGTTGTGTTGTGTGCACTGCCAAAAATGGTGTTTGGACATATATCGAGTTGCAAATATCAGGAGACAGAAATATCGGAAATTAAATATTGTGATACAAAAATATCATGATGCAAGAATATCGTTAAGTATATCGTTTTTTTGGTAAATAATATTGCTTTTAAGAATTTCATTGTCCTTATATTGTTCTCAGTAATATAGTTGTAAAAAATATAGATTTTTATTTTTTTAACGTGTTTTAGTTCATAAACTAATTTTATGTGTTACTGTTGTTTGTATAATTGTTATTCATTTTGTAAAATATAGTTCATAATTAAGTGATTTTTAAAATGTTTTATTTAACTGTTTATAGTAATTTATAGTGTCGTAGTGGATTGATTGGGCTTGTAGGTGGATAGGGTGGTAAGTTAATTAAGTATGAAATAATTGTTAATTAATAATTTTTAATTAATGATGTGATTGATATTAATTATGTAAATTATGTAATTCTGATTCATTTTAGTTATGTTTTAGGTGTGAGTTGCTAGGTTTGTAGGGGTATACGGTGGGAAGTTAATTAGGTGATAATTAACAGTTAATTCTTCATATAGAATTCATTATTTATTGATTAATTTTGTAAATTGTGTAATACTTGTATATTTTAGTTATATTTTAGGCGCGTGTTCCTAGGTTTGCTAGGTTTGTTGGAGTATTGGGTGAGAAGTTAAGTAATAATTCATTAACAATAATTATTCATTATTACATTTATTGTCAATTATGTAAATTCTGCAATATTCCTTTTAGCTGTATTTTAGGTGTGGGCTGTTGGGCTTACAGGGGTCTGAGGTTAAAGATTATTAGGTAATAAGTAACTATTTATATTAATAATTGTCTAATTGATTATTAATTATGTAAATTGTTTAATTGTTTTCTTAATTTGTTTAATAAATATATATTTTTAATGTTAATTAGTAATGTTTATTTTGAGAGCTTAATATTTTTTCAAAATTAATAGAGTTATTCAAATGTGTTTGAAATGAAGTACTTTCTTAACTGTTGTTTAGACTAGAGTGGGAATAGTACATTTGACCACTCCGAAGTGCAACATTTTCTCTACTGTCACACAGATTGAAGTGGGAATAGTTAATCTTGCCCCTCCGAAGTCCAACACTTTCTCTACTGTTACACAAACTGGAGTGGGAACAGTAAATGTTATCCCTCTGAAATCCAACACTTTCCCTACTGTTGCTTAGACCGGAGTGGGAATAGTAAATGTAAACACTCCGCAGTAAAACGCTTACCCTGCTATTGCATAGACAGGAGTAGGAATAGTAAATTTAACCCCTACGAAGTATAATAGTTTCCCTACTGTTGCGCTGTTTGGTGCGGGAATAGTAAATTTAACCTCTTCGAAGTCCGACACTTTCCCTAACTTGCAGTGAGTGGAGTAGAAATAGTAAATGTAACCTCAAAATGTAACACTTTCCCTACTGTTGCTTAGACTGGAGTGGGTAATAAATGTAACCTCTCCAAAGTCCAACACTTTCCCTACTGTTGCACAGACCGAAGTAGAAATAGTAAATCTAACCGTCTAAAGTCCTACGTTTTTCCTACTGTTGCATTGTCTGGAGTAGGAATACTAAATGTAACCCCTCCAAAGTCTAACTCTTTTCCTACTGCTGTGTTGTTTGGAGTGGGAATAGTAAGTTTAACCCCTCCAAAGTCCTACACTTTCTCTACCATTGCATAAACTGGAGTGGGAATAGGAAATCTAATGTTCCCAGACTCTAATACTTTTTTAAACTGATATTGGTTAAATTTATTTTTATTATTATTTTTTTATTTTGTACGTGGATTTTTTCATATTTATTTTATTTTTAACATTTTTATTTTTAATTGTGTCAATGATCTTTCAAATAGATCTCAGTACAAAGATATTCCATTGAAAGTGTGTTCTACAAATCCCTTGTACTGGAATATAGCACAACATAACATGACATGATGGGTTATTGAAGAACGTTCTCAGAAGAGAGTTAACTCCAATCAGTGGCTGGATTGAACCCACAATAGGGCATCTTCTCATAAGGACATACAAGGAAGTATAGAAACAAATCAAAGATTCTGAACTGGGCTGCCTGATTGAGGATTAGTAACAGGATGCTTCTGAGGCTAGCAAAAATGTTTGCCCGAAGGGAAAGGTTTAGTCCAGTTTTCACGCCTTATTGAGTGAGAGGGGTAACTAATGCACTAACAACCTGTTTATCAGGCAAGGCCCGGGGCCTGGATGGGGTAGCAGTAGACATTTTTAAACGTAATATCTCTTTGAGGGCACCATTGTTGACGAATGTGATTCGGGCTGCTGTTACCAACATGTTTCTGCCTACCCTTTTCTGAAGCAACTATCGTGTCCATAATAAAAAAAGGTGATAAGAACCTCCCTGCTTGTTATCACCCTATTTCTCTGCTCAACTCAACTGTGGAATTCCTGGGTAGAGTTTTACTCACAATGTTGGAGAGTTGGGCAGAAGAAAGTGGGGTCCTCTCTAAGGTTCAGTACGCATTCCGCCCAGATTTGGGAACAGTGGAGCAATGCCTTAACCTCCTCTTGATAACAGGAAAATATACTCAGGCCAAGAAGCAATCAATCCATATGGGTTTTATGGACTTGACATGTGCTTTTGATACGGTAAACCGTTCTAAATTATGGTTGTCGATGAAATCCCTGGGATTGGAGAAGCTTTTGATCTCTATGTTAAGAAGAATACACCAGGGGACACGCGCAAGGGTTTGTTACGGTACTAACGAGACATCTCTCTCTTTCGAGGGGTTCGGCATGGGTGCATCTTGGTGGCATCCTTCCTAGTCTCCATTTACATTAAGGGCCTAGAAAAAGCCTTGTTCGACCGTGGAGTAGATTGCCCCCGCTAGGATATCAGCCTGTCCCACTTTTCTTCTGAGGATGACACAATGTTGTTATCAAGGGCAGGCAATGGTCTTCAATATCTGCTTGGTTCCTTCACCCTATTTATGAAAGACCTAGACTTGAAAAATTAATCACTCCAAATCAGATATCATGACTTGTGGACCCAATGGAACTAAGATTAGATCACATTGGTTTGATAACACAAAGCTGGAGAGAGTCACCAAATTTCCTTAGTTGTGTCTCTCGTTTTCTTCATCCCTAGATCCCAAGAACTGCTGAGATCAACTGAGGCAGTCCAAAGATTTGGTGCTAAGATAGGCGAGATACCAATTAAGCAATTACTTGAGATATAGAAATCCAAACATACATCTGTGCGTTCCTTTAGGGCCGGGGTGTGGGGCGACATCAACCCTGACCCCCTTCAGAAAAATTAAAATACGTTTTTACGGCAGCTGTTGCCTGTCCCAAAATCAAGCCCTAATTTTATTTATAACTCGGAGACTAGTACACCCTGTAGCAGCAATTTTATAAAAAAAAGCCAATAGATCATGCAGTGGGTTTCAATGTGGGCTAAGGAGGAAACAACCTTTTCAAAAGCCATCATTGATGATTATTTAGCATTAGTTAAAATGTTAGCCAGGCCGGGTTCTAGCGGGTGGGCCAGGCCCTCCCAAGATAGACCCGAGGTCCACCCATGGCCCATTCACAAGCAGGAAACAATCTTAGTGCCCTGGAGCCAGGGGTGACGTCATGGGATATGGCTGCTATTATTGTACTGCATAAACAGAAGGGGTACTTGAGACAAACCCACTATATCGAGACCGCAAGCCCCCGTCACACATTAATTAAGAGATTAAAACAGTTTTATGGCAGAAGCAGTTGAAGGATTTTGCCAATAATAGAAAAATAAGTGAAATGGACATACAATCAGGATATATATGTTACTAGTTTTTTTAATATTTTCTTTCCGCTGCGACCTTATTCCTAACTTATAACCAGGCCCACTGGAATTATGCGACTAGGGAAAACTAAATTATGTGGCAGGGTTGACTAAATTATGTGGCAGAAAGATCCAAATTACTCAGAGTAAAGTAACACATTTTGTAATAGTATATCTTCATTACTTTTACAATTTTACACATTAACGCTGTCCTGGAGAAGGTTGCACCTCGTTAGATCCACCTAAACACTGAAATACAGCAATAGGCAGCTGAAAGGCGACCAGTCAAAATTAACGAAGGGTCTTCCATAGCGCAACAACACATGTTGGTGCATTTCAATAACTTGCGATCCGTTTGTGCTAGAAAACAATATTTTGTTTCGGTGAAATGTACATGCATTTATGAAAAAAAGAGTGAGACAATGCAGGAAATCTGCATTTCATGCATGATCACTCCAGATTTTGTTGCTATTTTCTTGAAACTCTATTGCTGGTTTTGGCACTCTGTACACCTTAGCCCTACTAAGTAGGAGTAAAGTGCACGTTCTACTCTTTTAAACATAGTCAAATAGGCTTATTCTTAACTGACACATTCAATTTGCCTATAAATCTTTTCTATATGGTCTAGAAATGCACCTAGGGCCTGGAAGTTAAATGTCACTTGTGGATTATGGTACCTATTGTGCGATCCACATGGTGGGCCTGTAAAACATGGCACTGTAAACTGACTACTGCAGTGCAAGACCTACAGTGCAACCTGTTAAAATAATCTTTTTTGACAAAGACCTACCTTTTAAATATGGAGAAGTCACCTCTATCTCTGGGTTATAGCCTACAACGTAGGGTGTATGGTATTTTGAAAGTGGGCCACATAGAAAAGCAATGCCACCATGTCCTAACAGTGATGAGGCTCAAGCGCTATTTTCTCTGTGGCAGACCTGGCTGTCCTATATAAAAAACCAGAGTACAGATTAAAATATTAACACTGCTATTTGGCTTTTGGGACCAGCAAGGAAAATAAACCCCTATTTTAAATCATTATTAAAAATCCAATTTCATTGTGAAGTACAATTTTTAATAAATACAAATGAAAGTTACATTTAGAAAGTCACATTTACCCTGCCTGATGCTCCTGGAGGTTAATTTGCATCAGGTCTGCAGCAGCTGCGCAGCCGGTACTTAGCCTTTGTTAATGAGGTGTAAAATTCCTTCCAGGATCCACACAGTAGACCACTTTGATAGATAGGTCCAGCTAAATGGGCAGTTATGACTCCTCTGACCTCAGCTGGACATTCTGGGTAAGGGCTGCCTTCTGTTGGGTATTCTGTTGGCATAACAGTGTCAAAACTGGCCTAAACAACGCCTGTTTGAGGCACTTGTAAACATGTTGTGACCTTGAAGGATCAAACAGGGTCAGATCACAATTCTTGTGTATCTTCTATCTGGTTTCTGAAGGTCCATGCTTTGTCTTAACAGACTTCTCCCTCATTTTGTTGTGGGCCAGGGCCTGATTCAAACTGCATTTTAGTGTTAGATGAGGGAGGACACTAGTCATTTCCATAGCATTTCCATAGCTCACTCCCCAACCCCCCTCAGCTATCAGAGGCCAAGTTTAATGTGGCTGAATACTTTGGCCATTTCAGAATTACCCTGACACCATTTTGGGCCTGTTTGCAGTAAGGCAAAGAGAACCTACTGAAAAAAGTAGGTAGGATAAGACCTGGCAACCTTTACCCCACCCAGGAGTCATCCCACCCCCTAGATATTGTCAAGCATAAATGTGGCATCCCCAAAGCACCCTCCTCAGAACACTGTATTGACTTGTGGAAATTCAGAAGGGGACTGGACCCGCTGCTGTGACCTTATCTCTTCTACCCAGAACAAAGAAGTGGACACCAAGGGTCAGTTGGCTGACCTTCTTGGTGGTTACAAGCTGCAAGAGGACTTTTTCTTGAAGTGCCCAGCGGATAAGTGGGAACTGGTCTTAAACTGAACTTTGCAGTTGGTCTCTGCCTGATACCCTGAGAATCTCTAAGTGCCTTTCCCTGAGGTCATGGGGGCTTTAGAAGTGTACTCCTGTAGTTGTTGAGTAGCTACATAAGTGTCTATATGGGTTATTGATTAGTTGTCTGAGTATCTGTATGGGTGCCTGAGTGTCTGTGTGGGGGGGGGTGGCTCTGTGCATAGATGTGTGAGTGGGTGATTCACTGGGTGTATGGGAACAAGGGTGCATCTGTGAAGGGCTGTATGGGTGGGTGAGTGTGTGTATGGGTGTGTTGGTGAGTGAATGGATGTCTCAGTGGTACATGTGTGAGTAATTGTGAGAGTGGATGTATGGATGAGTGTGTGCTTGTATCAGTGATTGTATAAGAGAGTAAGTATGTGTTAGTATCTGTATGAATAAGTGAGGTGGTGTGTGTATAACTGTATAGGTGAGTAAATGGGAGTGTGATTCTTTGCATGACTGACTAGGTGTGTGAGTAACTCTATAGATGAGTGGCGGTGTGTGAGTGTCTGTATAGGTGTATGAGTGCATATGATAGTGCTGTATTGATGAGTGACTGCATGTATGAGTGACTTATTGGTGAATGAGTGGATGTGTGTGTAGACCTAGGAATCAGTGAGTGGGTATGTAGTAACTGGTATTGGTGTGTCTATGGTTTCGAAAATGGTAGTCTGTATTTTAGAGTGGGTGTATCAAAGGTTATATTAGGGTGTGAGGAGGTGCATCAGATTATCATGTGGATGATGTCATCAGTAATGTCATTTGAGATGTCATCAGTGATGTCACTGACCATGTCATGAATGATGTAATATGTGAAGTCATCAGCAGTGCAATGCGGGGGTGCGAGTTATAGTTAGCTCAACTAACTATAACGGCCGAATTTCTCTGGTTTTGTACGAGTGAAATGTCCAACTATAACGTCCCTGAAACCTGTGGTTTTTTCAGTGAATTTCAAAGGTTTTTTAAATGCAAATTTCTAACTATAACGTCCCTGAAATCTATGGTTTCTTCAGTGAATTTCTAAGGTTTTTTAAATGCTAATTTCTAACTATGCCTACAGAGGTAGGACATGTGCAGGAAGAAAGGTGCAGAAAGAAGCAAGAGATATGCAGAAAGAACCAACAGAGGTGCAGAAAGAGGCCTTGTTGCAAAGTCATCCTGTGCCCTGGGCACCCCCCCACATTTTGCTGACTGGTACTGGTGGTAACTGACTCTGACTGACCCTGGGCTCTGCCTAACCAGGGCCGGAGCCAATGCTATGCTGAAAGACACTTAGAATACAGTGAAAACACCTATATACACTAGGGTACACTATGTGTTGGGGTGCCCCTGTGATTGGCATGACCTCTCCTGTAAGGCCCTAGTACATAATAGGGCAGGGGGATTAAAACTTCATCTAAGTCCTTAGCATATAATAGGGCATGGCAGTTTAGAGGCCAGCAGCCCTTTTCTGAACTTGTATGTGTGCACTGCTGACCCTGAGATCAGTTTAAAAGTTGCCATGTGTGTGCAGAAAGAGGCAAGAGAGGTGCAGAAAGAGGGAATAAGGGTGCAGAAAGAGGCAAGAGATGTGCAGAAAGAAGCAAGAGAGGTGCAGAAAGAACCAAGAGAAGTACAGAAAGAAGCAACAGAGGTGCAGAAAGAGGAAAGAGGGGTGCAGAAAGAGGCAAGAGAAGTGAAGAAAGAAGCAACAGAGGTGCAGAAAGAGGCAAGAGAAGTTCAGAAACAGGCAGCAGAGGTGCAGAAACAGGCAGAAGAGGTGCAGAAAGAGGGAACAGGGGTGCAGAAAGAGAGAATAGGGGTGCCGAAAGAGGCAAGAGGGGTGCAGAAATTTGCAAGAGAGGTGCAGAAAGAAGCAAGAGCAGTGCAGTAAGAAACAACAGAGGTGCAGAAGGAGGCAAGAGGGGTAGAGAAAGCGGCAAATGAAGAGCAGAAACAAGCAAAAGAGATGCGGTACGAGGCTAGAGGGGTGCAGAAAGAGGCAAGAGAGGTACAGAAAGAGTCAAGAGAGATGCACAAAGAGGGAAGAAGGGTGCAGAAAGAGGCAAGTGGGGTGCAGAAAGAAGCAAGAGAGGTGTAGAAAGAAGAAAGAGAAGTGCAAAAAGAAACAACAGAGGTGCAGAAAGAAGCAAGAGCAGTGCAGAAAGAAGGAACAGAGGTGCAGAAAGAGGCAAGAGGGGTGCAGAAAGAGGGAAGAGGGGTGCAGAAAGAGGCAAGAGGGGTGCAGAAACAGGTAGGAGAGGGGCACAAAGAGGCAAGAAGGGTACAGAAAGAGACAGGAGGGGTGCAGAAAGAAGGAAGAGAAGTGCAGAAAGAAGCAACAGAGGTGCTGAAAGAGGCACAAAGGGTGCAGAAAGTGGCAAGAGAAGTGCAGAAAGAAGCAACAGAAGTACAGAAATAGGCAAGAGATGTGCAGAAACAGGCAGGAAAGGTGCAGAAAGAGGGAACGGGGTGCAGAAATAGGCAAGAGAGGTGCAGAAAGAGGAAAGAGGGGTGCAGAAAGAGGCAAGAGGGGTGCAGAAAGAAGCAAGTGAGGTGCAGAAAGAGGCAACAGAGGTGCAGAAAGATGCAGAGAGGTGCATAAACAAGCAGGAGAAGTGCAGAAAGAGGCAAGAGTATTGCTGAAAGAAACAACAGAGGTGTAGAAAGAAGCAAGAGAAGTGCAGAAAGAGGCAAGTGAGGTACAGAAAGAGGCAAGAGAGATGCAGAAAATGACAAGAGAACTGCAGAAAGAGGCAAGAGGGATGCAAAAAAGGGAAGAAGGGTGCAGAAAGAAACAAAAGAAGTGCAGAAAGAAGGAACAGAGGTGCAAAAAGAGGGAAGAGGTGTGCAGAAAGAGGCATGAGGTGTGCAGAAAGAAGCAATACATGTGCAGAAAGAAACAAAAGAAGTGCAGAAAGAAAGAACAGAGGTGCAGAAAGAGGCAACAGGGGTGCAGAAAGAGGCAACAGGGGTGCAGAAAGAGGGAAGAGGGGTGCAGAAAGAGGGAAGAGGGGTGGAGAAAGAGGCAAGGGGGTGTAGAAAGAAGCAAGAGACCCTTAGAAAGAAACAAAAGAAATGCAGAAAGAAGGAACAAAGGTGCAGAGAGAGGCAAGAAAGGTGCAGACAGAGGGAAAAGGGGTGCAGAAAGAGGCATGAAGGGTGCAGAAAGAACCAAAAGAAGTGCAGAAATAAGGAAGAGAGGTGCAGAAAGAGGCAAGTGGGGTAGAGAAAGAGACACGAGAAGTGCAGAAAGAAGCAACAGAGATGCAAAAAGGGAGAAGAGGGGTGGAGAAGGAGGCAAAAGGGCTGCAGAAAGAAGCAAGAGAGGTGCAGAAAGAAACAAAAGAAGTGCAGAAAGAAGGAACAGAGGTGCAGAAAGAGGCAAGAAGGGTGCAGAAAGAGGGAAGAGGGGTGGAGAAAGAGGCAAGGGGGTGTAGAAAGAAGCAAGAGACCTGTAGAAAGAAACAAAAGAAGTGCAGAAAGAAGGAATAGAGGTGCAGAGAGAGGCAAGAAAGGTGCAGAAAGAGGGAAAAGGGGTGCAGAAAGAGGCACGAGGGGTGCAGAAAGAAGCAAGAGAAGTGCAGAAAGAGGCAAGAGGGGTGCAGAAAGAGGGAAGAGGGGTGCAGAAAGAGGCAAGAGGGGTGCAGAAACAGGTAGGAGAGGGGCACAAAGAGGCAAGAAGGGTACAGAAAGAGACAGGAGGGGTGCAGAAAGAAGGAAGAGAAGTGCAGAAAGAAGCAACAGAGGTGCTGAAAGAGGCACAAAGGGTGCAGAAAGAGGCAAGAGAAGTGCAGAAAGAAGCAACAGAAGTACAGAAATAGGCAAGAGATGTGCAGAAACAGGCAGGAAAGGTGCAAAAAGAGGGAACGGGGTGCAGAAATAGGCAAGAGAGGTACAGAAAGAGGAAAGAGGGGTGCAGAAAGATGCAAGAGGGGTGCAGAAAGAAGCAAGTGAGGTGCAGAAAGAGGCAACAGAGGTGCAGAAAGATGCAGAGAGGTGCATAAACAAGCAGGAGAAGTGCAGAAAGAGGCAAGAGTATTGCTGAAAGAAGCAACAGAGGTGTAGAAAGAAGCAAGAGGTGTGCAGAAAGAAGCAAGAGAGTTGCAGAAAGAAACAAAAGAAGTGCAGAAAGAAGGAACAGAGGTGCAGAAAGAGGCAAAAGGGGTGCAGAAAGAGGGAAGAGGGTGCAGAAAGAGGCACAAGGGTTGCATAAAGAAGGGACAGAGGTGCAGAAAGAAGCAACAGAGGTGCAGAAAGAGGGATGAGGGGTGGAGAAAGAGGCACGAGAAGTGCAGAAAGAAGCAACAGAGATGCAAAAAGGGGGAACATGGGTGGAGAAAGTGGCAAGAGGGGTGCAGAAAGAAGCAAGAAAGGTGCAGAAAGAGGGATGAGGGGTGGAGAAAGAGGCAAGAGAAGTGCAGAAAGAAGCAACAGAGATGCAAAAAAGGGGAACAGGGGTGGAGAAAATGGCAAGAGCGGTGCAGAAAGAAGCAAGAGAGGTGCAGAAATAAATAAAAGAAGAGCAGAAACAAGGAACAGAGGTGCAGAAAGAGGTAAGAGAGGTGCAGAAAGAGGGAAGAGAGGTGCAGAAAGATGCACGAGTGGTGCAGAAAGAAGCAAAGAGGTGCAGAAAGAAGGAACAGAGGTGCCGAAAGAGGCAAGAGGTGTGCAGAAAGAAACAAAAGAAGTGCAGAAAGAGGCAAGAGCAGAGCAGAAAGAGGGATGAGGGGTGCAGAAAGAGGCACGGGGGTGCAGAAAGAAGCAAGAGAGATGCAGAAAAAAGCAAGAGAAATGCATAAAAAAGCAACAGAGATGCAGAAAGGGGGAAGTGGGGTGGACAAAGAGGCAAGAGGGATACAGAAAGAAACAAGAGAGGTGCAGAAAGAAACAAAAGAAGTGCAGAAAGAAGGAACAAAGGTGCAGAAAGAGGCAAGAGGGGTGCAGAAAGAAGCAAGAGGCGTGCAGAAAGAAGCAACAGAGTTGCAGAAAGAAACAAAAGAAGTGCAGAAAGAAGGAACAGAGGTGCAGAAAGAGGCAAGAGGGGTTCAGAAAGAGGGAAGAGGTTGCAGGAAGAGGCACAAGGCTTGCAGAAAGAATGGACAGAGGTGCAGAAAGTAGCAAGAGAAGTGCAGAAAGAAGCAACAGAGATGTAAAAAGGGGGAACAGGGGTGGAGAAAGTGGCAAGAGGGGTGCAGAAAGAAACAAAAGAAGTGCAAAAAGAAGGAACTGAGGTGCAGAAAGAGGCAAGAGGGGTGCAGAAAGAGGGATGAAGGGTGCAGAAATAAGCACGAGTGGTGCAGAAAGAAGTAAGAGAGGTATAGAAAGAAGCAAGGATAGTGTAGAAAGAAGCAACAGAGGTGCAGAAAGAGGTAAGAGGGGTGCAAAAAGAGGGAACAGGGGTGCAGAAAGAGGCACGAGGGGTGCAGAAAGAAGCATGAGACGTGCAGAAAGAAACAAAAGAAGTGCAGAAAGAAGGAACAGAGGTGCAGAAAGGGGCAACAGAGGTTCAGAATGAGGTAAGAGGGGTGGAGAAAGAGGCAAGGGGGTACAGAAAGAAGCATGAGAGCTGCAGAAAGAAACAAAAGAAGTGCAAAAAGAAGGAACAGAGGTGCAGAAAGTGGCAAGAGGGGTGCAGAAAGAGGCAAAAGAAGCAAGAGGTGCAGAAAGAAGTAAGAGAAATGCATAAAAAAGCAACAGAGATGCAGAAAGGGGTAAGTGGGGTGGAGAAAGAGGCAAGAGGGATACATAAATAAACAAGAGAGGTGCAGAAAGAAACAAAAGAAGTGCAGAAAGAAGCAACAGAGGTGCAGAAAGGGGCAAGAGGAATGCAGAAAGAGGGATGAGGGGTGCAGAAAGAGGCACGAGGGGTGCAGAAAGAAGAGAGATGCAGAAAGAAGCAAGAGAAATGCATAAAAAAGCAACAGAGATGCAGAAAGGGGGAAGTGGGGTGGAGAAAGAGGCAAGAGGATACAGAAATAAACAAGAGAGGTGCAGAAAGAAACAAAATAAGTGCAGAAAGAAGGAACCGAGGTGCAGAAAGAGGCAAGAGGGGTGCAGAAAGAGGGAAGAAGGGTGTGAAAGAGGCACAAGGGGTGCAGAAAGAAGCAAGAGGTGTGCAGAAAGAAGCAAGAGAGTTGCAGAAAGAAACAAAAGAAGTGCAGAAAGAAGGAACAGAGGTGCAGAAAGAGGCAAGAGGAGTGTAGAAAGAGGAAAGAGGGGTGCAGAAAGAGGCACAAGGGTTGCAGCAAGAAGGGACAGAGGTGCAGAAAGAAGCAAGAGAAGTGCAGAAAGAAGCAACAGAGGTGCAGAAAGAGGGATGAGGGAGGGAGAAAGCGGCAAGAGAAGTACAGAAAGAAGCACCAGAGATCCAAAAAAGGGTAACAGTGGTGGAGAAAGTGGCAAGAGGGGTGCAGAAATAAGCAAGAGAGGTGCTGAAAGAAACAAAAGAAGTGCAGAAAGAAGGAACAGAGGTGCAGAAAGAGGCAAGAGGGGTGCAGAAAGAGGGACGAGGGGTGCAGAAAGAAGCACGAGGGGTGCAGAAAGACGCAAGAGAGGTGTAGAAAGAAGCAAGAGGAGTGCTTAAAGAAGCAACAGAGGTGCAGAAAGACGCAAGAGGAGTGCAAAAAGAGGGAAGAGGGGTGCAGAAAGAGGCACAAGGGGTGCAGAAAGAAGCAAGAGACGTACAGAAAGAAACAAAAGAAGTGCAGAAAGAAGGAAAAGAGGTGCAGAAAGGGGCAACAGGAGTGCAGAAAGGGGGAAGAGGGGCGAAGAAAAAGGCAAGGGGTGCAGAAAGAAGTATGAGAGCTGCAGAAAGAAACAAAAGAAGGAACAGAGGTGCAGAAAATGCAAGAGGGGTGCAGAAAGAGGCAAATGGGGTGCAGAAAGAGGGAAGAGGAGTGTGAAAGAGGCACGAGGAGTGCAAAAAGAAGCAAGAGGAGTGCAGAAAGAAGCAACAAAGGTGGAGAAAGAGGCAAGAGGGGTGCAAAAATAGGGAAGAGGGGTGCAGAAAGAGGCACATGGGGTGCAGAAAGAAGCAAGAGATGTGCAGAAAGAAACAAAAGAAGTGCAGAAAGAAATAACAGAGTTGCAGAAAGAGGCAACAGGCGTGCAGAAAGAGGGTGGATGGGTAGAGAAAGAGGCAAGGGGGTACAGAAAGAAGCAAGAGAGCTGCAGAAAGAAACAGAAGAAGTACAGAAAGAAGGAACAGAGGTGCAGAAAGAGGCAAGTGGGATGCAGAAAGAGGTAAGAGGGGTGCAGAACGAGGCAAAAGGAGTGCAGAAAGAAGTGAGAGGTGCAGAAAGAAACAAAAGAAGTGCAGAAAGAAGGAACAGAGGTGCAGAAAGAGGCAAGCGGGGTGCAGGAAGAGGGGTGTGAAAGAGGTACAAGGGCTGCAGAAAGAAGCAAGAGAGGTGCAGAAAGAAGCAACAGAGGTGCAGAAAGAGGGAAGAGGGGTGGAGAAAGAGACAAGAGAAGTGCAGAAAGAAGCAACAGAGATGCAGAAAGGGAGAAGAAGGGTGGAGAAAGAGGCAAGAGGGGTGCAGAAAGAAGCAAGGTGGGTGCAGAAAGGAACAAAAAAAGTGCAGAAACAAGGAACAGAGGTGCAGAAAGAGGCAGGAGGGATCCAGAAAGAGGGAAGAGGGGTGCAGAAAGAGGCAAGAGAGGTGCAGAAAGAGGCAACAGGGGTGCAGAAAGAGGCAACAGGGGTGCACAAAGAAGCAAGTGAGGTGCAGAAAGAGGCAAAAGAGATGCAGAAAGTAGAAGAGATTTGCAGAAAGAGGCAAGAGAAGTGCAGAAAAAGAAAGAAAGGTGCAGAAAGAAGCAACACAAATGCAGAAAGAGGCAAGAGAGGTTTGCACACCATTAGTACCAATTTAACACCCACATTTAGCAATAAGTAACAGGTGACCATTCTAGGTTTGCAAAGGACCTTCCACCACGCTGTAACACTCGTTGCTGCATTTTTGGTAACGTTTGAGCCGTTTGAGCTAGAAACAAGACTTTTTTTGTTCAAATATGCAGATTAGGCAGCAGATGATGGAATATGGGGCTAATGCGGAAAATGTATAAATGTGCGAAAGTCGGAGCAGCCAAACAGTTGCACAATTCCAGTGGCCCTGCTCATACCTCTGACTAGGTCCAGTAGTGCTCGTCAGTGATTCCTTCTTTTTTTGTCCCATTGAGTGCATAATTTAGCTTCTATGGAAACGAGGAAGACTAAACCTGAGGTTACCACCCCACAACACACACTACCATACCACATAATTACTCTCCATAACACTTAATCTCACTCTACATAATTCCTATGCACTAAATACCACATACTTACTATCCACATAATTTCACTGCACAACATAGCACATAATTCCACTACACACAACGTACATCCACTCCACTCCAAAAAACATTAGTAAAAAACGTTTACATTTACAACGCCAATAGCTCTAACTCTTGCAAATGCAAGACCTATTACATTACAAATGCTTCTTTAACTGGTAGTCGCATTTGCAGAGTGGTGGAGAAAGGGGGCTGGGCCTCCAACCAGCGCTCAGGAATTCCACTGCATAGGACTTACAGGAGGTACCAGGAGGGCTTCTTGGCCCCCAAAGTCCCTCAGGAGTAAAGCGGACTTCATCCCCCAACCCGTAGTGTGCCAGGAGGGGCATTTGCAGAGTGGTGGAGAAAGGGGGGCGTGGTCTCCGAAGACCTCTTATCAATACCACTGTGTGGGACTTACTGGAGTAACAGGAGGGGTAGTTGGCACTCAAGGATGTCCTTGGGGGGCAACTACCCCTCCTATTACCTCCAGTAAGTCCCACACAGCAGCATTGGTAAGTACTCATAGCAGGCCATGCCCCCTTTGCCCACCATTCTGCAAACGTGCTCCCTGGTGCGCTCTGGGAAGGGGATTAAAGTCTCCTTCGCTGCTGGGGGTCCTTAGGGGCCAACTAGCCTACCTGATACCTCCAGTAAGCCCCAGATAGTGGGATTGCTGAGAGGTGGACACAGGCCACGCCCCCTTTCTCCACCAATCTGCAAACGCGCCTCCTGTCGCACTCTTGGTTGGGGGATGAAATCCCCTTGCCTCCTGAGGGTCCCTGGGGGCCAACTAGCCCTCCTGTTATCTCTAGTAAGCCCCACACAGCTGAATTGCTGAGAGTGGTCCGAGGCCAGCCCCTTTTTACACCACTCTGCAAACACGCCTCCTGGTGCACTGCTGCTCGCGGGATGAAGTCCACTTTAGTCCTGAGGTCCTCAGGACACAAGAGGACCTCATTGTCCCACCAGCAGTGCGCCAATAGGCGCATTTGCAGAGTGGTGGAAAAAGGGGCGTGGCCTCAGACCATCTCTCAGCAATCCCACTGTGTGGGTTTACAGGAGGTTCCTGGTGGGCTAGTTAGCCCCCAGGGACCCTCAGGGTTCAAGGGGACTTAATTCCCCAACCCAGAACGCGCCAGGAGGTACGTTTGCATAGGTGTGCAGGGAGGGAGCAGGGCCTCTGGCGTGTTGCCGGGTTTCTTTTGGGTTTTTTTTATTTTAGGAAGGGGGGCTGTGTGGCCCCCCTTCCATTAACCCTTATGGGCCCTGGGGACCCCATCCCCCGGGGCCTTAGCCATTTTTGATTTAGAGGGGAGGGTGGCCATGCGGCCCCCCTCCCCAGGTCGGTTTCGGCCCTGGGGACCCCATCACCTGGGGCCCGGCAAAACCTTTTTTTTAAAAAGGGGGTCCGTGTGGCCCCCCTTCCCTGGGCCACTTTTAGCGCCGGGGACCCCATTCCCTGGGGCCTGCCCAGACTTTATTTTTATAATTTTGGCTAATTTTGGCCTCGGGGATCCCATCCCCCGGGGCCCGGCCTTATCTAGTTTTGTTTTTTGTTTTTTTAAATCAAAACGGAAGGCGGGCCGAGTGACCCCCCTTCCCTTGGCCACTATTGGGCCCGGGGACCCCATCCCCTGGGCCTGGCCTCCTTGATGGGGACTGCGGAGGGAGCCCCAATGCCCCCGCGGTCCCTGCCGGCTCCCCGCCTCCTGCAGCTGCCGGCTTTGATTTTGGGCAAGGGGAGCTGCTAACATGCAGCTCCCTTTGCCCAAAAGCAATTCTACTTTGCTTATTGGAAGTTAGAGCAGGTTTCCTGCTCTCGCTTCCATGAAGCAAAGCAGTGTTTGCAATGGCAGGGCGGGAGCCGTGCTCCCGCCCTGCCATAGCAAACAGCAATGTCCCGGGGGTGGGCACCCCGGGACATTGCAGGAGCCGCCCCTGGGGGGTGGCGGTCCCCAGGGCCATCTAGGGCTCCAGGAAGGGGGCCGTGCAGCCCCCCTCCCAACTGAATAAAGCCCCGGGAGATGGTGGTCCCCGGGGCTGGGGGTCTGCAATGGACACCCACACTTCATTTATGTATGCCCCGGGGAGGTGGTGGTCCCCGGGGCCGTGTGGGGGGGTTCGAGCCCTCCCCACACATTTTTTTTTTAAATCAGAGCCCCAGGGAGGTGGCGGTCCCCGGGGCTGTGGGGGCCGTGTTCCCCCCGTGTTTAATTATTAAAGCCCCGGGGAGGCGATGGCCCCTGGGGATGCGTGGGGGAGGCATAAGCCCCCCCACGCATTTTAATTACAATAAAGCCCTGGAGAGGTGGTGGTCCCCGGGGCTGCGGGGGGGCTGCGTGCACCCCGCATGTAATCAGCATGGCCCCGGGGAGGTGGCCGGGCCACCGCGGGCCCCCGCACTATATTTTGTGATTGCCCCTGGGACCTGGCCCACCCGGGGGCTTAATTAAACGAAGCCCAGGAGACCACGCTTCTTTTTTTTATTTTCGGCGGGATTCGTGATCCCAGCGCGAATTGTGCCGATTTTTTTTTTTTTTTACTGCTTTTTTTGGGCCTGGGGGACCCCCTGAGCAGGCCTAGAGAGTCAGGGTGTTTCTACCCTGCCCTCTTTTCTTGTCTTTTACCTTTTTTTTAACTGTTTAACAAAGATTGCTGCCAACACTTCCTGGTTTGGAGTGTTGACAGCCAATCAAAATGAAGCTCGTGCTCGGGAGGGTTCGCAAATCCTCCTCGGCCCTCAGATATCAATATTTTTATTTTTTGAATTTCTCAGGAACTACTGAACAGATTTACACCATTTTTTTAAAAAGCACGCTTTCTGGACCAAGACCTACCTTTTTGCCAAATTTGGTGTAATTCCGTTCACCAGTTCGGGCTGTAGCTTTGTCTAAAGTTCCTATGGAAATTAACATGGAGAAAATGCGTTTTGGGACCCCCCTTTTTTCTCGGCCCCCGCTCGAGGAATCACCCTGAAACTTTCAAGACAGGAGCTGACCTGAGTGAACCATTAGTTTTAAAAATTTCGCGAAGATTCGTCAAACGGCGCCAAAGATATTGGCAATAGAAAAAACGCTTTTTGAATAGAAACGAGGTCCTAACTATAACTACCTACTGGCGACCGCCAGTAGGTATTATATATATATGTATATATATATAAAATCTAAGGAAGTGTAAACCTTTATCCTATATAGGGTCCCTGTGCAAACCACCTTTCCGAATCAGGCCCATAATGTCCAGGCTACTATGCCAAAAGCCCCTGACCTCTCAATGTGTATATGCAAAAGAAACATTACCTTAAAATGCATTACCACGAATGAGAATTATCATATATGTAGATGATGTTCTGTATCAGTTGAGTACTTGCTTTTACACTATCTATACAGATCGGTATGTTTCGCGACAAGGCTAATCTTTTACCTTTTTAATCATTAATCGCATCTCTACTTCACCTTTCTACTATTGTTTCGATATCCATTATGTCACCGGAAGGAGGTGATGTAATATTCATTGTGCCAGGGCTTGTGTTTTTATCGTAAACTCCTGCAAGGTTAGGCACGGCTGTTAATAAAACATACGAGTGGATAGCAGCGGCGGATGTTTGCTGAGGGCTTCTTGGCGTCTCCCCTGCCCGCGTCGTGCTGGCTATCTCGCGCCGTTTTGTTTTCCTTCTCTGATATTTGTCCAGTTCATGCTGGCATCCTTCGAGCCCCCCACAATCTCCCTACGTGATAGCCAGCGAGCTGATGCCGAGAGCTACTTTTCGACCCCCCACTGCTTGAAATATTGTTGGCTCGCTCGCGTTGTTATTTTCTTCCTGTGATGCGGTGCCAAGGCCTACTGCTTTCACTGTATGACTCGCACACGGCAGAGGCCCCTGCGAGGCTGTCAGCCTCCGCGGCCTTAAAGTAACAGAGGCTTCTTTAATCATTTATTTTATTAATTCTACTCAGGAAGCGCCACAAAAGAGTTATTGGATCCAAAACTAATACAAATATCTAATATAAAGTCTGACATCTGTTCCTGTAGGATGACCCCTGTGTTTCACGTAGATATCCAATTTCAATGGGATTCGCCATCAATCACATAGCACGTTTAGCAATCTACACCAGTTGTACATTTGCAAATGTGCAATGTGTAAGACTATTACCTGCCGAATTTCCACCTGTGGAAAATTCTGTATGCCTAAATGTGTATTAGCAAATATACATTTTTGTACCTAGGGGAAACATGCTGTCCTCCATGGAGAAGTGCTACATTTCACACCATCAAAAGGCACTTACTCCCTTATTTGACAGGACCAAATGTATGTCCATTCCAATGATGGTAAACATGAAGAGATACGTTAATAACCAAAACCTGCAAGTTTGGGTATCGTGTCCTACTTCTGTAGAGTAACTCATGCGGAAACACCCGCAATGCCGCCCAACTCTAGGTTAGTAAATGCAGCAACTGCACCTTACAAACATACAAGGCTACAGCCCTGTTTCTGTGTTGTATTTAAGTTCATAAAGTTGTTTTTTGTGCCCATAAATACCAATGATTGCAGTGAATTCGCCCATGCCGGAATTTAGAAATATGTGTACTTTTGCGTTGTAGCTATTGTCGTTGAGAAGTAAAAAGGAGGCGCATCACTGCAAAATTCTACACAACACTCACTTCATGAGGATTCACTGACCTAAATTCTGACTTCAATTCTGGAACAATAATCAGGCAGGCTGTCCGCAGTACGTGATTCCCTTATAGGTGTTTTATATGCATTTGGTTGTTTAGCCTTCATTGAAAAGATGACAGTGGAACAATATGGGAGTACGGCATGCCTCAGTAACAGTAAGTTCGATAGGACAAAAAATATAGCTCAATAAAGCAGAATCATTCAGGACAGTTCCACCAAAGAGCATCAGAAGCTGGAGTAAGCAACCTAGCTTCTTCTGTGAAATGATGGATACTGGATTTGGCGGGGCAAGGTGTCCTAAAATAGGTGGTCATGGTCAACAGAGAATTAATCGAAGACCTTGAATACTAAACAAGCTTTAGTAATGCAGTCTTTTCAACTAGAGTGTTAGAAATGGGGTCTCTAGTTGGCAGTGGTTTGCACACTGTCCAAGTAGGGACCCTCACTCTAGTCAGGGTAAGGGAGTCGCATAGCTAAGATAATCCCCGCTCAACTGCTAGGTAGATTGGCACAAGCAGTCAAGCATATCACAGAGGAAATGCGTAAAGCATTTCTAAATAAACACGCAGCAACACAGTAAAACCACTACAGAATGAGTCCACATCAGTTAAGTAAAATAGGCAATATTTATTTAAATAAAACAAGACCAAAACTACAAAAATCCAACACATATCACTTTTCAAAGGTTAAATAAGTTCTATCAATAGCAGTTGTGTAGCTAGCCCTCTGGCCATCCGTGGCGATCACTCCGTTTGCCACCCCGCGGCGGCCACATTGAAGAGCGGGGCAGGGGGGACTGGTGAGATTGCTCCATTTCATTTGCTGCCCCGCGGCTGTCGATTGGAGAGGGGGGGGGATTGCTGCCCGAGGCGGCAGTTAAGAGCAGGGGGAGGCTGCCGCCCCTAAAACTCGTGCCGGCTGGAGCGGACCGCTCCCCCTCCCCCCTTTGCTACGCCACTGATCAATAGAAATCAATGGATGCGTTTCTTTTAGCACAAAGTACCTTGGATGTGTCAAAACTCAAAGACGATGCAAGGCGCAGGGAAGGTGAGGCGCCGGAAAAGCAAAGTGATGTGTCAGTTCCTTACTCCCAGGGGAGGTGGTGCGTCGGTTCCTTACTGCTATGCAAGGGAGGTGATGCGTCGGTTCCTTACTGTCAGGGGAGGTGATGCGTCGGTTCCTTACTGAAATGGACATGAGGCCTCGGTTCCTTACTGCTGGGCAACATCAATGAAGAGATTGGCAGCCAGGAATGAAGTGTCAAAAATCCAGATACGCTGCATCGATTCCACAGCCACGGAGCAGCGCATCTTGGACTTTCGGTGATGCGGTGCTCAAAACTCACGCTGCAGTGGTTCTTCTGACACACTGCGATGGAAAGCTAGGGCCTCCGGTGTAAGCTGTTGCGATATGCCGATCGGGGACTACGCTCCGGTGCTGGCAGCAGCGAAGCGTTGAAGTTTGTAGCGTCAATAAAAACAGACGCTGGGAGCCGATGCATTGATTTTTTCCCTCAGTTCACCAGATTCTACTTCCAAGGGCCCAGGAACTGGATTTGTCACCACTCTCATCAGAAGAGCCCAGGCACTGGTAGGTGAAGTCTTTGATGGCCCTGAATCTTGTTAACAGGAAGCAAGCACACAAAGCCCTTGGTGAACCTTGGAAGCAGGCTACAGAAAGCAATGCCCAGTCTTTTCACTCCCAGGACAGAAGCAGCAAGCAGAAGTCCAGCACAACAAAGCAACAGGCAGAATGTCAGTTCCTCCTACAGCATCAAGCTCTTCTTCCTGGCAGAATGTATTTTAGTCCAGAAGTGCTCTGATTTGAGAGTGTCAGAGGTCCAATACCTCTTTCTGCCTTTAAAGTTGGCAAAGTTCAAAGGAAAGTCTTTGTAGTGCACAAGACCCTGCCTTTCCAAGACCTGGCTCCAGACACACTGCAGGGGGGTGGAGACAGCTTTGTGTGAGGACAGGCACAGCCCTATTTAGGTGTCAGTAGCAACTCCTTCCACCACTCTAGCTTAGGAAGGCCCTTCAGCCTGGTGATGGCCCATCAGGATATGTAAGGCACACCTTAGCTCCCTTTGTGTGACTGTCTAAAATAAATGCACAAGAGCCCAACTGTCATCCTAGCCCAGATGAGGATTCGACAGACAGGCAGAGGCACAGAATCGTTAAGCAAGAAAATGCCCACTTTCTAAAAGTAAATGTAAACAAAATAGCGAATGCACTCCTTCCCTTGTCTTCTTGTAAGTTTTTGCTGAAACTGCCAATATACGTGCGTGCAAAACAGCACTGTGAATCGTCCCATCACAGTATGTCAAAGACACAGAGAAAAGGTTCCGCGTTTAGCGGCTCCAGCTGCTGCACTGCTTTGAGAGGAAAAAATATTCCATGTAAACCAAACCTTCACTGTAAACCAAGTGATCCATGCTAAATCAGTCAACTTGTCAGATTAGTTATCATAATCTCTATATTTATGTAGAATCAATCCGGAGACAGGTAGATTGCACTTTCTACAAGTGGCATTTTCAAACACGCAATTTAAAAACCAACTTTACCAAAAGATGTACTTTTAAATTGTGAGTTCAGAGACCCCAAACTCCAAATCGTGCTCAGCTCCCAATGGGAAATTACACTTAAAAGACAATTCAAGGCAATCCCCATGTTACCCTATGGGAGAGATAGTCCTTGCAATAGTGAAAAACGAAATTCACTATTATGACATGTGAAACACAACAGCACATGTCCTACCTTTTAAATACACTGCACCCTTCCCATGGGGTTACCTTGGGCCTACCTTAGGGGTGCCTTACATCTAATAAAAGGGAAGGTTTTGGCCTGGCAAGTGGGTGCACTTATCAGGTCGAAATGGCAGTTCAAAACTGCACACACAGTCACTGCAGTTTATCGTCTGAGACATGTTTGCAGGGCTACTCATGTGGGTGGCACAATCAGTGCTGCAGGCCCACTAGTAGCATTTGATTTACAGGCCCTGTGCACCCCTGGTGCACTTTACTAGGGACTTACTAGTAAATCAAATGTACCAATCAGGATAAACCAATCGCCAATACAATTACACAGGGAGCACTTGCACTTTAGCACAGGCCAGCAGTGGTAAAGTGCCCAGAGTCCTAAAACCAGCAAAAACGAAGTCAGAAAAATACAGGAGGAAGGTAAAAGGTTTCGGGATAACCCTGCAAAAAGGGTCCAACACAGAGTATACAGAAATTATATCTGTATAGTTACTTTCCTTTTATGGATTTTGCTATGGATACCTAATGGTAGATCTGATTTGAGAATGTGGTTGACTTACTCCCTTGGTTCTGTGGTTGGTTGTGTCAAAAAGGAGATGACAACTGTCTGCTTAAGTGCAAGACCTCAGTGATGTAGAGAGCAAGCATCGATTAGAGCTACTTGCTGAAAGTCAATGGAATATGTTCTGATGTCAGATGCTTTGACCTTGCTTGCTACCTGTACAAATACATTCTGCCCAAAGGAGGGGAAGGTGGAAACAAACAATAGAAAATCCAATAGGTTACTTCTGTGCACAAGTCATTTATCTATAGACTTTTCAAAAGATTTTTTACCCCCAGATGGTCATTTTGGAATGCTTTTTTTCTTTTAAAACACTTCTACAAGGCTGACATGCCTGCACACACATCTGTGTGCATAAGCACAGCAGACATCTTGGAAAGCTTTTTCCCCCCCAAGATTTATATCCACAATCTAGCGGGAGATTGATGAAGTGGAGGGGCTGGGGAAAATGGGTGCTGGGGGGGGCTAAGTTAAAAATAAAGAAAGCGGGTGGGAGTGAAAGGAATGATAGCAGAGAACAAGGAGTGAGAGAAAGAAAGAGTGAGAGAAAATAGCCTCTCATGCACTGCAATGCAGGGTCTTGACATCAACAGTGAAAAAATTCACTCATCGAATAAAAACATTGAGAAATCGAAATGCTCCTTGGGTGGGACAAGAATGGGAAAAAAAAACTATTAAATCAGAAAATTCAATTCAGTGACCTAAAAACTGTTGTTTGCTGTATGGGGAAGTGGGAAGAAGGATATGCAAAATTTCTAGGGTTCTGCTCCATGGATTCACAATTTTTCATGTTTATGTAAACTCAAATCTTCCCCTAACCATAAACTGGAAGGCCCTCTATCTGTGAAAATTAAGAAAAGAAAATGACCAACGCAGAAGGAGCGCATGTGAAAATTTCCAATTGTTGAAAAATTCTACAACTACTCCATCAAATATTTGTTAATATCAACATAAAATCAATGAGTATTGTAGGTTTAAGCATTTGACTTATAAATATACTAAATTCTTTGAGAATTGAGCCCACAACTAAAATTTTTAAGAGAGCAGGTGGAAAAGTGGGGGGACTGGAGTTGGTGAAAAAGATCCATTGGCATTCCCCCATGTGCTCTCTCATCTAGCCAATGAATCATTCTCACATTCAACCACTCAACCATCCACACAGTCACCAATCAATGAAGGAGCCTTCCAAGTTATAACAAAAAGACAAGACCTATCGACTTTGCCAATGCTTGGTGTCATTGCTAGTGACAAAAAAAGAATTAACTGCACATCCTATAAATGAATTTCAGTTTGTTGCTGTCATATTAAAGTATGCTAACTATTTTGTGTAGAAGCTGCTGTAGTCATCTTTGCTAAACCACCTAGAGAAGCTCTCGTTTTGCAGGTATGTGGGTTTTGAATTTTGGTTTTCTAGCCATGAAGTTTGAAAATTGCTGTGTTTGTGGAAATCTTATTTCCATGGAAATAATTTGAAGGCCACTTCACTGAGTTTATTTTTTCACATAATGTAGTGCTTGCTCCTGCTTCTGAGAAGATTGAAACATATGCATGAGACCTCATTCCCAAAAAAGTTGAAAATGTGTGTGCGACTCTCCGCACAGGGAGCTCCTCTTTTTGACAAATGATGGGGCAATTTGTGCCCAATTTTCTGTGAGCACTGGTATTTTTTCAATAAAAACATTTTGCAGACTTATCCTAAATACAGAGAACTGAGGGGCATATTAGCAAGACCGGTGATAAAATTATCGCCGTTTTAGCGGCAGGAAACTGCCGCTAAAACGGCGATAATGGGCTTGCTAATATGCGTTATGGAATTCCAATAGAAGCCCAGGTTAGATGTGGTGGAGCAGTAAAAATAAAATTTTTAACCCCTAACAAATTATATAATTAATTAATTAAAAATGTTCGTTTAAATGTAGTAATCAACATTGTATATGTGGGAATGGTAATATGCCAATGTATGTGCTAAATAATCTATTAATGAATGTCCGTGTGTCTAATCATAACGTAAGAATAAAAAGCGTACTAAATAAAATAAATGCATGTTTGTGCTTCATAGAAATAAAATGTGTCGTTGCAAAAACAATAGTGATGGTAAGTAAGGAGCAGCTTAAAATGTCGCTTTTTGCTAGGTAACAACTAATTGGGGTACGTAGACGGGAGGGAAACGAAAGGGATATTTTTCTCTATTTAATTATGTTTTGTTTGCCTCAAATTAGTGCTTCTAAAGTAGAACCGAGTGGCGAGATAAAATGGCCGCCAGTGGGAAGATGTGCGCAGGCGCAAGGGGACACGTGGTACGGGATGAGATTGATGAAATCTGGAGCCTCGTGATGTCTCTGAGAGGCTAGGATGCAAGAAATGGTCAAGGCTGGTGTGACCTAATTGAACTGATAGTGTGCCGTGAGGATCAGGAGAGAGTCCGTGGGAAAGGAGCCCAAGAGAAAGGACAATGACTGCGGAGTTCTTGAATGTGTCAAAAGAAGATACAAATGAACTGATCGAATCGGATGGAAATGTTTAAGCGTATGGGAAAGGAAATGATCCAAGGACCCTTGAATCCAAAAGAACTTGATTAAAGAATGAATAAGCTGACATGTATGGACCAATGAGAGAAAAGCGTGATATTAAGGTTGCAACAGTTAGTTAACAAAGTTAGAATTGGGGTATAAGAGGGCCTACTCTTAGTGGGAGGGGGTCAGTTCCAGGAGAGTTCCAGGGAAGTTCCAGAGAGTTGCAGTACGAGAGTCGTGGTTGCAGTAGAGGAGACGGGTTGCAGGTAGCTGATGCTGACGAGCTGAAGTTGCTGTTGCGGTCTTAACTTTACAGTTGAGTATGAGAATCAGGCTATTTCTAATCCCAAAGTTAGGTTAGAAATCATTAGGCTAAATTAGGAAGCTAGGCAGGTAATTAAGGTTTTTGGCTTCATGACAAAATTTCCTTTCTGCAATAAATTGATTATGCTTAATAAAATTGTGAATTTAAAATGAATAATTGAATAAAGTATTAAATCTTTTCATGCTTTTAAAATTATATAAAATTTAAGATTCTTTAAAAACCAAAATGACTCAGTGGTTATTTTCCTAAATGATTGTGACATGAGTAATTGGTTGATTGTGATTCAGCTGGTCTTAATCACTATGAACTAATTTCTTAAATGAATGATTCATCGACAAACAATGAGCAGGAATATCTTAAGAAATAACTAAAAGAAAGTGACAAATTAAGGTAAATAGATATCCTTGCTCTTCCAGCGGTACACAAAATGGTGTTCTCCATTTAGTTCTCATGCTTCTCCTAGGAGTACAGAAATTCATAAAGGTGTAAAAGGAAATCCAGGAGTGTGTGTGTGTGTTTAGGCGATGTTTATGGGCCCCATCGTCATGTGGATATGAGAAATATAGTTTGCCCCTGGATGACCTATAAGTAACCTGGGAGGAGGATAGTTTTTATTGTACGCGCTGCATCAGATTTCTTGGTAGCAGAGTTATGGTTTTCTATAGATTAGTTTAGTGATTATTGTTTATTGATTATTGATTATTTGATGACTAACACTATTTGTTGAGTCGCGTTATGTTATATGTAAGTTTTCACGCTTCTGGGATGGAGGAAGTGGAACACGTGTGGCAAGAGAAGTCACATGGAATTTGGTACATGGTCTGAATTCATTTTTGGTTATAACGCAGGTTGTGTTATGTTAGGGATTTCGGTGTGAAAAGTGTGTAAATGAAATAGCAAATCACGTTTACTTGTGAAACTTTGGCCTTAATTCTCAGGAGCCTAGTCTCCACATGTGTCTTATCCCCAGAGAAACGAGTAAATTGTTTGTTTGAAAGAAGGGTAAGGTAGAGGGAAGTGCTACTTTATCGGCAAAAGCAAATAATTCTGTGGTAGGGTAGAGGTAAGCGCTGCCTACTGGAAAAACAGGATTCTTGTGTAAAAGGACAAAGCTGTCACTTTGTTTAGCGAATCAGACTATGGAATTGTTTATTTGTTGTAACTAACGAAGAAAACTGTAAAAAGAAAAATTGCCGATAAATTTTGTAAAGGAGGGGTAAAGAGTAGAAGTGACGTGAAAAAGTGCCGCGCTAGGATTGGTCAGTGCACTAGTCACGTGAATACAGAGCAGGAGTGACGTAGAAAAGTGCCGCGCTAGGATTGGTTGGTTCGCGGACGGTGGAAATTGTTCTGATTGGTACGTTAGTGTGAATCGCGCTGTAATTGGACGAAGTTCCGTACACAGAAACAGCGTTAGAGTAAAGAGAAAACAAATAGAAAACATGCCATATTACGAGTATGAAAGGGAGAGAACGTCATGGACAACGAAATTAAAGAATTTCTTTAAGAAAGACAAAAAGGTTGTGACTAGAGAGGGACAAGTAATTCCTCCGCCAAAATCAGCAGCTTCACATATGATGCTGAAATATGGATATCATACGTGCATATGGTTGGATAATTGGGTAAAATATACAAAGAATGATGGAGCATTGGCTTTTCCTGAAAATGGTTCTTTTAATGTAGCGATTTTACGGAATTTAAAAGAAAAGATGCTTAAATTGGAACCTAGACCTAGACCGACACAGTTTGAGGCTTTAACAGAATGGGAAGATGAGATGTACGAGAAAGAAAGATTCAGAGGTATGAAAGGTTATGAGTTCGTGCCCGGAAGAATGTGGGGAATGAATCATGAGGACAGAATAAAACGATGGAGATGTGCTAACATGACAGGAGGTTTGTTTCCAGCTTTTACAGTTGAGGAAGGGACTAAGAAAAAACGGACTGAGAAAAAGAAACATTTAGAGAGAGAAAAGTATATGCATGAGAGCGAAACGGATGACGAGTTGCTGGAAGATATATTAAATAAAAATCCACCTCCGTATCAGCAGAATTCTACAGTGGTGACACCAAATGCGCCACCAATAGAAGCTATGCGAAATGAAAGTCCAGAAAAAAGACAAGAAATAAATAGGTCACAAGAACAAATAAGAACTTCCCAAATTGAGGGAATAGAAAATGATAGTGCAAGAGAATTGGCAAGGACAACAAAAGAACTAACTGAGAAAATTAGAGAATTAACAAAGAATATGGAAGCAGTTACCGTACCCGTAACAATAGGTCCAGTAATACCAGTTTTCGAGAATCAGAAAATTGATGAACGATCTTTGGTGATTCCCTTGAGTTCGCAATTCCAAAGAGAAAAGGAAAGAATAGAAACAAGTCCAGGTACGAGCAATTTGACTAGTGCTTACAGACCAAGTCCACCTGAAAATTTGACAGTGAATGAGTGTAGCGGTAGGAAAATGCCTATGGTAACTGAATCTGCAACGGTGACACCTGAAAAGAGTGGAAATTGGACAGAAATAAATAGTACTCCTATAGGTCCGACTCCTGATGAGTTAAATGAGTGGATAAAAGCTTTTAAAATAAAAGAAACGGAAGAAAAACCATTAGATGTGATCAGATTGAAGATTGACATGGAAGAATTAATTCTAGGAACGATTGGTACAGAAAAGATAAAGAATTATCAGGATGATGAAATAATGTTTCTGTGCAAAAGTATAACATGGAGGGCAAAGAATTTACATGACAAACTAGAAGAAGTGGCCGGTGAGATTGGAATAGATTTTGCAAAAGTAAAAACGTTGCAGAAACCATACAGAGTAGATTTTTGTGAAAAAGATATTGAAAATTTGAATACAGCAGGAAGGCTGACACAGATAAAAGAGTTGATTGTTTTGTTGAGAAAATGGGGTGATGTGGACAGATGGAAGGTTAGATGGACAAAGAAGAATGAGAAAAGTGTAGACAAAGGTTCATTGGCTTTTATGATAACAGAAAAGGAACATGTTGTTAAAGAGTACCCTATGAGAGAAACTCCAGGTGGTAGTTATGTGCATGTTCCCTGGACTAGGCAGGACATCCTGTCATTTACAAATGACTTTCCAAAGTTAAGAGAAAAGCCAGTTGAGTGGTACCGACAGGTAGAAAGGTTTGTAAAGGTCTCGAAAGTGTTGTGGATAGATTTGGATGGATTGTTTGACATAGTGGTACCAACGGATCTATGGTCAGAATGTAAGATTACAGTTGACTGGCCAACTACAGAATATCCAAGAGATCCTAAGACAGGAGCTCCAGGACCAGATGTGATGAAGAAATATGACAAGGTGATTACCTTTTTGAAAAATAAGATTCCTCCAAAAGAGACAGATTGGGTTAAGATTGATAGAACTACACAGGAAAGCAAGGAGAGTGTACATGCATATTATGAGCGATTGTTGTTGGTTTTCAAACAGTATAGTGGTTATGAGGAATTAAGTGAGAAGGATATGAGTCATTTTGTATACCGATTTGTATTTGGCTTGAAACAAGAAATAAGTGATATGATTAAGCAACATATGATAAACTGGCAGAATGCAAGTGTAGATGAGGTGCTGAGGTATGCTAAGTATTGTAGTGATGAAATAGAGAGTAAACAGCGTAAGTTGAAAGAAAAAGCAATGTGGGCACAAGTGAAAGTGGCAGAAAAACAAGAAGCTCAATTGGATAATAATAATGGAAACGAATCAGGACAAAATAAGATGCGACCAAATATAGGTAAAGGAAAAGGACAAGTGAGTCTAGAAGAGGCAAAGAAGAAATGGCCATGTCATAATTGCGGAAAATTAGGGCATTGGAGAAATGAGTGTAAGTTCCCACCTAAACCTAATCCGGAACATCAATCATTAACTCCACAGGTGCAGAATGAGGTAGTTGTTCAACAAAGTCAGGTGCCACAACCACCACTTCCCAACACTGTTAACCAGCAAAGATACAGTACAGAAACAGGATTCTACGGAGGAGAGCAGGTAACACAGTTGCCGAGAGCAGCTAACATTTCCCAGTATTGGTTGCATCAGAGTGAGGATGACCCAGATGAAAGTTTCTGACGGTGCGCAAGAGAGGGGAAAGAGTGCGTGCTTGGCGCAACTCTAGAGGTAGATCAGTCTGGTCCCTTTGTGGATGGAGAAGTGAATGGAGCAAACGTAACATTCCTTGTCGATACTGGAGCTACCCGTTCTACTGTTAGGTCAGTGGAAATTCCGAACCTTCCTCTCTCAGGTGAATGCATCCAAGTGGTAGGAGTTGCCAATCAGCAGATTAAAACCCCACTTACTGAATTGGTAGAAGTAAAAATTGGTTCTTTTAGGAAAATGCATAAATTTGTAGTGTGCGATTGTAGTCCTGTAAATCTTCTAGGTCGTGACCTCTTGTGTAAAATGAATTGCACAATTTATTGTACACCAGATGGAATTGGTTTTCAGACTTCAGATGAAGATGCTTTGTATAAAGTAACTTTGATGAATCAGGAACCTGAAATGAATGGGTTGTTTCCTGCATTTGATGCAGGAAAACTTCCAGAAGAGTTAAGAAGTGCAGTGAAAGAAAGTGTGTGGGATTTTACAGGAGAAGACATTGGATTAATGAGAGAAGTTGATCCTGTAAAAGTGACAGTGAAAGAAGGGATAAGTTATCCAAACACGCCACAGTACAAATTAACTCCAGAAATAATTGAAGGAATAACTCCTGTGATAAATAAGATGATTGAACAGGGAATTCTGAAAGAAATCATGAGCAGTCCATGTAATTCACCTATTATGGGACTGAAAAAGCCAAATGGAACATACAGAATAGTACAGGATTTGAGAAAGATCAACAAAATAGTTGTACCATGCTGTCCAAAAGTGCCAAACCCTGCAGTGATTCTATATCAAATTCCGCATGAAGCTGAGTGGTACACTGTGATAGATTTGTGTCATGCATTTTTCTCTATTCCTTTGCATCCAGATAGCCAGCCATTATTTGCATTCCGTTTTGGAGAGCGTATTTTGGCATGGTGCCGAATTCCTCAGGGGTATACAGAGAGCCCCTCAATTTTTAATCAGATTCTAAAGAAATCTCTGGAAGATTTAAAAATGCCAGAAAAATCAGTGATGGTGCAGTATATCGATGACCTATTGGTGGCATCGAAAACCAAAGAGGCATGTGTAAGTGACACAATTGCTTTACTGAACCATTTGGAGAAAAGAGGACATAAGGTGTCCCCTTCAAAATTACAGTTTTGTCAGAAAGAAGTCCAGTATTTAGGACATAAAATTGAGAAAGGAGTGCGGAAAATAGCGACAGAAAGAGTAAGAATGATTCAAGGAATGAGAGCACCAATGACTCAAAGAGAGGTAAGAATGTTTTTGGGAATGGTTGGATATTGTCGACAATGGATAAGTGGATTTTCTTTGATTGCAAAACCATTACAAAAATTGACAAAGAAAGATGTAAAAGACCCTTTTGAGTTAAACAAAGAAGAAATGAAATCTTTCAAAGAATTGAAAAGGAAACTGTGTGAGGCCCCTGCATTAGGCATGCCTGATTATGAGAAAGATTTTGAGTTATACTGCAGTGAAAGAGATGGATGTGCATTTTCAGTACTAGTACAAAAACATGGCACCATGAAGAGGCCTATAGCTTACTTTTCAGCTGTTTTAGATCCTATAGCAAAGGCATTGCCTGGATGTTTGAAAGCAGTTGCTGCTACTTGTGTAAGTCTGGAACAAAGTGAAGGTATAGTGATGGGGTATCCACTGAGAGTATATGTTCCCCATTCAGTAGAAATTCTTTTGACAAGAACAAAAACACAGTACATGACACATAGTCGGCTGACTAAGTACGAAAAAGTCATCTTGAGTGCAGAAAATGTGACCATAGATAGATGCATAAATGTAAATCCTTCGACTTCATTGCCAGATGAAGAGAGTATAATTGAACAAGATGAAGTAGATCATGATTGTCTGAATGTGCTGGAATATTGCACAAAACCAAGAGCTGACATAAAAGATGAACCGTTAAAGGAATCCGATTATGTCATGTTTGTAGATGGTTCATGTTTACGCACAAAGGAAGGAGTGTTAAGCGCAGCTTATGCAGTATGCACAGTGGCAACTGTAATGGAAGCGTCTTGTCTGAAAGGAGTTAGGTCTGCCCAAGTTGCGGAACTAATTGCTTTGATTCAAGCATGTAAATTGGGGAAAAATGTACGAATCACGATTGTGACCGATAGCCAATATGGTTTCGGCATCGTACATGATTTTGGCCAGATTTGGTCACAAAGAGGATTTTTGACATCTGCAGGAACACCTATCAGAAATGGAGATTATGTTAAAAAACTGCTTGAGGCGATACAGCTGCCTAAACAAATAGCTGTAGTGAAGTGCAAGGCGCATAAGAAAAACGAAGATTACATAGCGGTCGGCAATAATTATGCTGACGAGATCGCTAGATATTGTGCGGAAAACATGGCGTCCCTGAACAGAAATAGAGAAAGGGAGCATGTCTCTTGTCCTTTGCTTTTCACTAATGCAGTCGAAACATGGGATGAAGTAAGGCAGTTACAAGAAACAGCAAGAGATGAGGAAAAGGATTACTGGATTAAAGCAGGATGTAGAAGACAGGAAGATAATGGAGTGTGGGTATACAGAGATGAAAGACCAGTTATGCCTGATAGCATGATTGCAGACATGGCACGGATGTACCATGGACAAGCTCATATTGGGAGAGATGCAATGATCAGACTTTTTAGACAAACTTGGTATAATCCAAAATTCAGAGCCATTGCTGAAAGTCTTTGTCAAAGATGTCTTATTTGTCAACAATTTAACCCAGGAAGAAAAACAGTAGTGAGTCTAGGAACAATAGGACGAGAAGGCGGTCCATTCACAAGGATACAGATGGATTTTATTGAGATGCCCCTAGTAACAGATTAAGATATGTTCTGGTGGTCGTCTGTTTGTTCTCTCGTTGGGTGGAGGCATACCCCACAAGAAGGAATGATGGAACAACAGTGGCAAAACTTATGCTACGAGAGTTCATTCCGAGGTATGGTTTTCCAGTCACAGTTGAGACAGATAGAGGAACACATTTTCAAAATGAGTTGATTCAATTGATTTGTGAAGCATTGAGTATTAAACAAAAATTACATTGTGCTTACAGACCCGAAGCTTCTGGGGTAGTAGAGCAGATAAATGGAACAATTAAAAACAGATTAGGAAAAATGTGTCAAGCTACAGGACTCAAATGGCCAGATGCACTGCCTCTTGTTCTGATGACCATCAGAAGCATCCCTGAAAAGAAAACGGGACTCAGTCCTCATGAAATGATCATGGGACGAGCAATGAGACAAGCCCACGTACCAGTCAACAAGTTATTAACAATAACTGATGATCTAATACTGGATTATTGCAAAGGACTGGCTGATGTGGTGCGTTCTGTGTTTCATCAGGTTGGACCGGATGCGACCACTCTTGAAAGAAAACCAGCCCACGACTTGAATCCAGGAGACTGGGTCCGTATTAAAGTCCACAGGAGAAGAAACTGTCTAGTTCCGCGTTGGGATGAGCCAAGACAGGTAATCCTAGTAACAACGACTGCTGTCAAGTGTGCAGGAGTAAAGAACTGGGTTCATGCCAGCCACACAATCAGAATTCCAGAACCTACAGATCGACATGTGAGTCGGCGTCTGGAAGTGTGGGATAAAAGTTTAACGGCGGGAACAACCAAGATAAAAGAAAGGGTGCCAGAACTTGAAGATCGACCTGAAAGTCGACATCTGGAGACCCCAACGGAAAACACCTCTAGAGAAGAAGAGGAACAAGAAGAAGAAGAAGAAAGAAATTCAGAAGTTCCAGAACTTGAAGATCGACCTGTAAGTCGACATCTGGAAATATCTGACACAACTTCAGGATCTGATGATTCAGCTGCAAATTGGGAAGAATTCCGAAAGGGAACTTGGGGTTATAAACCAATTAGAGAAGAAACTGAGCGAGAAATTGAGTTAGATGAACAACCAAGTACAAGTTATGGTGGAAATCCTTCAGAAACAATATTAATAGATGAAGTAGGGAAAGAAGTACACAAAAAGTTAGAAAATCGAGAAGAACCCCGAGGAGCAATAGGGATAGATAGAAAAACAGGAGAACAGGGAAATTCAGAAGCAGGTAAGGAGAAAAACACCAAATCGGAAGAACCCCGAGGAGGGACAGTGATAAGGGAAAACAAAAAGGAGAAGACAGATCCACCAGTAGGAGATGACGAGATTATAAGTTTCAAAATAAGAGACAATAGTGAGACAGTTGAAACAGAAACAGAAGAAAGTGGAGGAGAGGAAAAAGCAAAGACTGAATCAAGAAAAAGAAATTGGAGGTCGGAAAGAGAAGAAAGAGAGGGTGAGGTAAAAAGGCCAAGAAAAGGAGATAATTGGCCCAACAGCTATGTAAGAAAATTGAGATATAGAATAATAAGAGCAGAAGATGAAGATGCTGAACAAGTAAATGAAGTAACAAGTCAAAAGGGACAAGAAAAACCCAGTGGAAAAAGATTACAAAAGTCCAAAAGGACAAGGAAAATAAATTCAAAATTTAAGTCACCTGAGTGGCTGTATATTGCACTAACAGATTACAAAGGAGAAGAAGAAAACACTCACGGAAACCAGAGACTGAGAAGTCGGATGGGAAAAGGTGAGATGCAACAAAAGGACTGAAGTGAAGACTTAAAGTGCTTCTGCCGGACGTGACAAATTTTACTGGATGTGACAAATCACCGGATGTGACAACGAAAGAATTCTGGAGAGAATTAAAGAAAGTACTAAGCAAAGACTTTTTGGAAGCAGAGTGGCGTCTAAGTCATTTTGAGGTGTAGTGACACAATTTTCTGAAAATTTAACAAATAGAAAAAGAAAAATGGAAAATAATGAGAATAGAAGAAATAAATGTGAATTTGTAAAGAGATGGTGCAAAATGTGCTACTTTTGTACAGGGTTATTAATGACCATATGGATAGTTTTAGCAATCACAATTCCAATTAGCGTGGCTGTGATAGAAGCAAAGAATGATACTAAACAAGAAAAAGAAACTAATATTAAAGAACAAGTTGTTTTAAGAAGTAGTGCAGAGTTGCATAAGGATAGGTCAGTAACAGATTTCTCAAAGAATGTTTTTACAAAATTGTTGTATGAGTATGTAAAAACAATGGAAGTGAGAGATTGTTATGTTTGTATGCAATTGCCTGCATCAGTATCTGAAGGTGTGACTTATCATCACTTACCTCTGACTTATGGAATAACATGTAGTGTAATAGCAAGTTTATTTTATAAAACAGGTAGATTAGAATCTTATTATACTGATATAGATAAGATATTTGCAAACATTCCTGTAGTGCCAGAACTTAACAAAGTGAAACCAGCAAAGGTTTTAGGAGAATTCTTTTTAGAACATAGAAAATTAACGTTAGAAGAAATAGTTAGTGACAACCTTACCTGTGAGTTAAAGAAAGAAGAAAAAGTATTTATAGACATGGTTGAGGAAAGAAGAATGAAATTTCAAAAAGAAGCAATAAAAGAGGAAGGAAAACGTTTATGGACGTTTGAGGAAGGAAATCATGAAGGGAAAAAGATAAATGCAGCAATGACATTAGACTGGCCGCAAACAGGAAAGTTGTGCATTAGGAGAAATAAGACAGTCTATGACAATTACTTTGTAGGTTCCAGTGTCTGCCATGACAATTATCAAATTCTGGGAGGTTGGGGATTCAAAGGTGGAAAAGATCCAATATTTCCAGGTATCTATTATATTTGTGGGAATAGAGCTTATTACAGGTTACCGGACCATTGGTATGGAACTTGCTATGTAGGCCTGGTCTTTCCAAAAATCTTTCACATGGACAGAGAAGAAAAGGGAACATACAAAATGATTAATGGATTTAAACGTAGAAAAAGGGAAAGTTTTTCAGAAATTGTAGGAGATATTTTTGGAGCATTGATACCAGCAGTGGGAATATCTTTGAATGCATTTAAAATTCGGAAGTTATCCACAGTAGTAGATCGTTTATCTACAGATACTGCGGGAGGGTTCTTAATGGTAAATACCGAAATGGTTGCCATGAGAGCTATGGTGATGCAAAATCGGCTTGCCCTTGATATTCTTTTGGCAAAAGAGGGTGGAGTCTGTGGAATGTTGAAAGTTCAACATTGTTGTACTTACATTCCGGATAACAGTGAAAATATACAGAAGTATATTACAAATATTACAAGTCTGCACAAAGAATTAGTCCCACTGGAGGTTGAAAGTGTTTTGGGAAAACTTGGTAGAGGGTTTTCCTCAGTAGCAAATTGGTTAACTAGGATGAGTAAACTAGTAATAGGGAAAGTTATAATAGTAGCAACTATAGTGATATTGTTAGCCATGACATTGAAAATAGTAATAACATGTATAAAGAGAAAAGTAAGACAGAATAAGATAAGAAGAAATAACAGAATAATGAGAGAAAGAGAGAGAGAAATGGGTGAAATTGAGTTGGAGAAAATGAAAGAAAGCATGTATAAAGAGACTAAAAGGCAAGATGAAGAAGAGACAGAGATATGAATAACAGAAAGTAAAGGATGAAAGACATGCTGCCTGAAAAGAAGTATGACTTGGGTTTTATGTGGTGATTTAAAAATCACCAAAGGGGGATTGATGGAGCAGTAAAAATAATTTTTTTAACCCCTAACAAATTATATAATTAATTAATTAAAAATGTTCGTTTAAATGTAGTAATCAACATTGTATATGTGGGAATGGTAATATGCCAATGTATGTGCTAAATAATCTATTAATGAATGTCCGTGTGTCTAATCATAACGTAAGAATAAAAAGCGTACTAAATAAAATAAATGCATGTTTGTGCTTCATAGAAATAAAATGTGTCGTTGCAAAAACAATAGTGATGGTAAGTAAGGAGCAGCTTAAAATGTCGCTTTTTGCTAGGTAACAACTAATTGGGGTACGTAGACGGGAGGGAAACGAAAGGGATATTTTTCTCTATTTAATTATGTTTTGTTTGCCTCAAATTAGTGCTTCTAAAGTAGAACCGAGTGGCGAGATAAAATGGCCGCCAGTGGGAAGATGTGCGCAGGCGCAAGGGGACACGTGGTACGGGATGAGATTGATGAAATCTGGAGCCTCGTGATGTCTCTGAGAGGCTAGGATGCAAGAAATGGTCAAGGCTGGTGTGACCTAATTGAACTGATAGTGTGCCGTGAGGATCAGGAGAGAGTCCGTGGGAAAGGAGCCCAAGAGAAAGGACAATGACTGCGGAGTTCTTGAATGTGTCAAAAGAAGATACAAATGAACTGATCGAATCGGATGGAAATGTTTAAGCGTATGGGAAAGGAAATGATCCAAGGACCCTTGAATCCAAAAGAACTTGATTAAAGAATGAATAAGCTGACATGTATGGACCAATGAGAGAAAAGCGTGATATTAAGGTTGCAACAGTTAGTTAACAAAGTTAGAATTGGGGTATAAGAGGGCCTACTCTTAGTGGGAGGGGGTCAGTTCCAGGAGAGTTCCAGGGAAGTTCCAGAGAGTTGCAGTACGAGAGTCGTGGTTGCAGTAGAGGAGACGGGTTGCAGGTAGCTGATGCTGACGAGCTGAAGTTGCTGTTGCGGTCTTAACTTTACAGTTGAGTATGAGAATCAGGCTATTTCTAATCCCAAAGTTAGGTTAGAAATCATTAGGCTAAATTAGGAAGCTAGGCAGGTAATTAAGGTTTTTGGCTTCATGACAAAATTTCCTTTCTGCAATAAATTGATTATGCTTAATAAAATTGTGAATTTAAAATGAATAATTGAATAAAGTATTAAATCTTTTCATGCTTTAAAATTATATAAAATTTAAGATTCTTTAAAAACCAAAATGACTCAGTGGTTATTTTCCTAAATGATTGTGACATGAGTAATTGGTTGATTGTGATTCAGCTGGTCTTAATCATATGAACTAATTTCTTAAATGAATGATTCATCGACAAACAATGAGCAGGAATATCTTAAGAAATAACTAAAAGAAAGTGACAAATTAAGGTAAATAGATATCCTTGCTCTTCCAGCGGTACACAAAATGGTGTTCTCCATTTAGTTCTCATGCTTCTCCTAGGAGTACAGAAATTCATAAAGGTGTAAAAGGAAATCCAGGAGTGTGTGTGTGTGTTTAGGCGATGTTTATGGGCCCCATCGTCATGTGGATATGAGAAATATAGTTTGCCCCTGGATGACCTATAAGTAACCTGGGAGGAGGATAGTTTTTATTGTACGCGCTGCATCAGATGTCCTGCACATCTAACCTGGGCTTCTATTGGAATTCTATAACGCATATTAGCAAGCCCATTATCGCCGTTTTAGCGGCAGTTTCCTGCCGCTAAAACGGCGATAATTTTATCGCCGGTCTTGCTAATATGCCCCTGAGTTTTCCTTGATAGTATTCGACTAATTTACATTCAGCTCACATTCAGCTGTAAATGTAGAAACGAAGGGCCTGTTTACAAAGTGTTGAGTACAGAAGTGAATTGACCAGCTGAATTTCCTCCACTATAAAGTTAGTTTGATGGAGGATATTCCATCAGTGGATCCTCCTCAAGATTTGCAACTGTCTCCTGAAATCGAAGAGTTTTACATCACAACCCAATTTTGAATTTGGCCCATACTCTTTTAAAGTGTAATTCACAACTTCTGAGCAACATATTTCTTTTATACATTATGATGTATCACACACCATGACCAACACGTCATACAAAACATTAAACAGCACACACCATCTACAGAAAATCTCACTCAAATGACTAAAAATACAAAGTTTGGAGAACATAGTATGCTCAAAAATAAAACTAACAGACCAAGAATTGGGATGAATCACATACTTAACTTGGGAGAAAACACTCATGGGAATATGACGAGAGAGTACTGTATAGCTAATGTGAGGTCGTGTGTGTCTTAAAATAGTCAGCATATTATTAATTAGAACAGTTCATATGTATCTAAAAACTCAGTGGAAAACATGACATTTTCCTCTCTCTTATGTCCGTACTAATGGAACACCTAGTAAAAGATTAATACATGCCAACACTATTTTTTAATACATTGGTTTATATTTTGCATAATCATTTACCCAGAGCGTGTATATATGAAACACAATTTTAAATCATTTTTTAAAAATATTATTGGAAGGGTGGAAGAGAGCAATTCTGTTTAATATGCACAGATGTTTATAGGGTGAGATGGAACCCTATGATGAAGCATGCCACCAAAGGGAAGCAAGGGTTTTCGTCCTAACAGAAACATGATTCTGGAACAGTAGCGGTCGGTGGTGGGAGTGCCGCCGGGCGCTGTCGTGGGGCAGGGGAGGGGCAGGGTGGGGGTAGTAAACTACAGATTATGGGCGATTACAGGTAAGTACACATATAAATAAATAAAACGAATTTCGTTTCTCGCGCTGCATCACATTTGGCGATGCAGCGCGAGAAACGAAATTCGTTTTATTTATTTATATGTGTATTTACCTGTAATCGCCCGTAGTCCGTAGTTTACTACCCCCCACCCTGCCCTCCCCCGCCCCACGACAGTGCCCGGTGGCACTCCCACCACCGACTGCTACTGTTCTGGAACCATAGAGACTGAGGTGGTATCATTTTGCCACCACAGTTTCAGACCTCGAGTACTGGTCTGATGTATGTTTATAGGTTTGAAGAAAGTGCTCTTGGGTCTTTGAACACTCTCTAACCCTTTTTTGTGTTTGTTGCTTATATGCACAAATGCCTTACTTTGAACTAAAATCCTTTCCAGTACAATAAAGCACAGATTACAAAAAAGGCATGGCAAAACTATAACACATAAACTTGGCGTGCATTCTTAATCTGCGCTCAAATTCTTATTAGTGAATCAAGCAGGGACAATCTCTCAAGCTCAGCCGTTGCATTAGCGCGTGAGGTGACTCAGCAGGTGAAGTGCTGCTGCTTCAAGGTTTGTATGTTTTATTTTGTACAGAATGTTTTCAAAGAACAGACCGCACCATACGATCAAAAGAGGGCTGTCATCTAAGGGGGAAAAGATGTGTGGCGCGAGGAAAATCGAGAAAAACAGCCAGTGAACATTTTCACAAATTACAGAATTTGTTAAAGTTACATTTTCCCTATTGCATAATTGCTTTTGTTCGACAATATACTAGAAATTAGCCAGGAAGGAAGTGTTCTTTCGTTGAGTGAGGGTCAGCCAGGACCATGTGCCATTATGGTATGGTGCTAGGCCACATTTAAGGTAACGGGCCTCACACAACATTTGCGTGTGTAACTCTGAGTTCACCTACAAATTCAAGGGTGGCAGCTGCAAGGCAACACTCACCAAATTTGTAGTAGAAGGGTTATCTTCATGTGGAGAAATATTATCCCCTGGAGAAAAAAAAAACAACAAAGTTAACAAGTATGCTTCATTTGTTTTTTCTCTCACATGCATATATTTTCGCATGTGAAAAATGTGTTTAATCACAAACATTTGAAATTTGCACCCATGCATGGCCAAAAACATGAATGTGCAGATTTCCAGAAGCTCAATATCATTAATGTTGGATTGGAAGAGAGTCTGCACTGGCAGGGATAGAGATAGGTGTTACAAGAAAAGAGAGGAGGTGCCAGAGGGGCTGTCTCAGTAAGAAGGGAGGCGATTCCGTGGCCACAGAAACTAAATGGATAACCTTTTCTGGGGGGGTATTCTCTTCTCCAGTCAGATGAAGGTCTTGCAAGAAACTGCCTTTTGGCAATCGGGCTGTAAAAACATGTTAGCGATGTTAGAAATGGGATTTCTGGTTGGCTACGGCTTGCGCCTAAGCCAGGCAGAAACCACCACTCTAGTCAGGGCAAGGGAGTTACACGCTGAAGATAACCCCTGCTCACCCCCTTGGTAGCTTGGCACGAGCAGTCAGGCTTATCCCAGAGGCAATGTGTAAAGCGTTTGCGCAACACACACACACACACAGCAGCAACACACTAGGCCCACCACAAAAAGAAACTCCACACAAGGTTATATAAAAAATAGCCTTTGTATTATCCAAAACCCATTAGATCATAATCACACAATGTACACTGTGCCAAATGGCACTGGGCAAGATTCACAGGGGATTATATACACATGACAGGGCCAACTGGCCCACTGTCAGAACCTTTAGAAAGTACTAGTAACACATGTAAAACACAACCAGTAACTACTGGTAGAATAATGACCTCAGCATTATCACATTAGGCATAAAACACATTAGGCCCAAACCTCATTAGCATAAACACATTACGCAATAGGCATCATCCTAAAACATCATAGCATGACATTAGGCATCACAAGCATAAACACATTATGCAATAAAACGCAGTGCACCACAGTACACTGACCAGGTGCATACATCACCTTAGAAACTGACCCCAGGCTAATTGGCCTTTTACTGGGGGCTCAAATGCCCTATGTCCAGATAGTCAGGGCGTAAGCTGTGGGCCCTCCACTGGCCCCTTGGCTGCCCATGCAGCAGAAACACAGTGTGCAGATGCGCTGGGGTGCGGGGTGCAACTCACCCCCTCCTTAACGAAAGAAATAGCCCCCAAACATTGCAGCTGCCCGCGCTCCCGCAGGGCAGCTGGGATTGGCACAAGGAGAACTGGCACCACTGAGCCGCCTGGGTCCCCACTGGGACTCTAAAATAAGATGGCCCCCAATGTTGCAGCTGCCCGCGCTCTCGCAGGGCAGCTGTGACAAAATTTAGGCCAAAAATGGGCACTGCTGCCAACTGTGCCGGGGAGGCCCCACTCCTGGACCTCTGAATATCAAATGACCCCCACGTTGGAGCGGCCCGCTCTCCTGCGGGACCGCTCAGGGAAGGCACCGACAATGTGCCTCGACAGGTTCTCGCTTCCCAGCCAGCCCCACTCACCGGGCTCCTCTGGGTTTCCTCCGGTCTTCCTGCGGGGGCTTCACCTCTCTCTCAGAGGCGGGGGAAGGCCGAAATGGAGCTCGCACAGCTCCGACTTCTCTGGTGCCCGCGGGGCTCTCTCCGACTCAGGGGTGCCCCGCTCAGGCATGCGCCAACTTCCGGACTCTGCGGGATTCTGGTGGGGAGCCCGCGGGGCTCCGGTCTCCTCAGCAGCATCCGGTGAGCTTGCGGGGCTCCTCCCTCACTTTTCTGGCATTCAGGACCTCCTCATCGACGGAGGCGGGGTAGGCTCCCGCCCTCCTTCCGGACTCCTGGCATGCCCAGTCAGGCAGAGGTGCCTGACTTCCACTGTCCGTGGTCGCGGCGGTGGCTCTCTCTTCCTGGCGAAGTGCAGGGTGGGCTCCCGCCGTAAAGTAAAACACCAAGGCATGGTGGGCTCCCGCTACTGGCACCACCATGCGGGGCAGGCTCCCGCTATCAAAAAAAAGGCACAAACGCGGGGTGGGCTCCTGCTCCTCGGCACAAATGCAGGGTGGGCTCCCGCTCCGATCCCAGCAACACGGCGGAGTCCCCAAGCCGGGATTCCCCCTGAAAGTGATCACGCAGCACAGCGCTGCCGGCACCACGGTCCCCGGAGCACCCTTCGTGCTGAGTGCACCTCCCAGGACGCCCAGGCCAAAATCTTTAGGGGCAGAGCTGGGCACAGGCAGGCCAGCACGCAGGGACCCCGAGGAAGCTGTAGCTGGGTCCCGCGGCGGTTCCTCCTTGCCCAGCAGTCCTTCGGCCTCACAGCTCCAGATAAGCACTTCACATGGGGTTACAGCCCCTATATTTATATCACATTTCTTTTGTCTGCCCTGGCACAGGGCTTGGGGGAACCAGTCCTAACTGGTTCTGGGGAGTGTGGAGCACTTTGTTTACAGGGCTCCTCTCCCCTTTGTCAGGTTGGGGCTCTGTCATCAGACGCACCACAGGGGGGCGGAGCCAGCATTCACATAGGCAGGCACAGACCTATTCAGGGTCAGGGGACTACTCCATCCACTACTCCAAATGCAGATGTCCCATTCAGCCTAGCGCTGACTCACCCTGCCCTCCCTGGAGCCACACACACCGCACCAGCCCCTGTCACTCCAAAGCCAGACATGCAATCCACATCAGGCAGGCAGACACATAGCACACAGAAATGCCAACTTCTAAAAGTGGCATTTCTAAAATAGTTATAATAAATCTGCGCACAGCATCGCGTAGTATTTATTATTACTATTCCAAGCATACCAAACTTGACCACGCTGCTCCTCTCATATCAGGAATTACCACTGAAACACTTATCAGGGAATCCCCAATGCATTCCTACGAGAGGGCAGCCTCACAGCACTGAGAAACCAAAATGGCGGTTTGTCACTACCAGGACATGTCACACACTTAAGGTACATGTCCTACCTTTCACCGACAATGAACCCTGCCCATAGGGCTAGCTAGGGCCTACCTTAGGGGTGACTGACATGTAGTAAAAGGAGGGTCACAGACATGGCACACACTTTAGGTGCCACGTCACAGCGACAGTAACACTGCGCGCACAGGCCCTGCAATGGCAGAGGCCTGAGACAGGTTTGAAAGGCTACTTTGGTGGGTGGCGCAATCAGCGCTGCAAGCCCACCAGTAGCATTTAATTTACCAGCCCCGGGTATATGAGATACCACTTTACAAGGGACTGACAGGTAAATTAAATATGCCAAACAGGTGTAGACCAATCTTTACCATGTTTACCACAGAGAGCACACGCACTTTACACTGGACAGCAGTGCTAAAGTGCCCAGAGTCCTAAAACCACCAACACTATGTCAGAAAAAAGGCTAGGAGGAAAGCAAAAAGTTCAGGGATGACCCTGCAAAAAGGGCCAAGTCCAACACGCGAAAAAGACTATTTCTTATTGTGGACAGCCTTATAAATTATGCAGTAAGTCTCAAACTTAATATGGGCTGGATGTGGAACCAATGCATTCCATCCAGGATGAGGTCATGTGATTCAGTTTTGGGTGATGTGTATTTAGAGAGCTGCAGTGTGAAATTAGAATTTCAAAGGAGTTTAGGAGGAGTCTGAGAAGCCTGTTAGGACAGGAGCTATTCTCATTGGATTAGGTGACACACTTGTCAGCTGGCATTGCACCAGAAAATCATGGCCTAATTAAAGACTTCCAAAAATATAATGTCCTACATATTGTTTAAAAATATATCTCCCCATTGAAGTTAATATAAAAAAATCTACACTTAATGGAGCAATTTTTTGTAAACAGCATTTAGGACATAGGGGGGCATATTCTCAAGGAGCTATCGCCGAGTTAACGGCACTTTATCGCAGCCAAAGTCGAGATAAATGTATCGCAACATTCACAAGATGGTGCTAACAGCCCATAACACCAGTATACCTGCGAAAGCATCCTCAAAAAACATCGCCACAGATGACCCCTGCAACTATCGCTAATGAGATGCAGAGTAGGCGTTCCCGAGCAAAAACCCGCAACAACACCACACCTCAACATTCTCAACGACCAGCCCGATCAGCGATAAAACCACAAAACAGGCGATAAGGCGCGTTAGCAGCAGGAAACTAACACCTGCCCTGACCTGGTGCAAAGTCGGACCACAGCCTGCACCACAAAATGGAGCCCAGACCAGAGCCACACCTGAAGGGCAACAGATGCCATGGAGCCACTGAACATGCGTGCCGGACACCCAAGAGGGTCACAACACCCACCACCACCACCCCCAGGACCCCCCCCACCCCACCATGGGCACCCCCCAGCTCCCCCGGACCAAGACACAGCACATCAACTGCACGGAAACATGACCACAAGCACCCGCCTGATGCCCCACAATTGCAACAATCAACATACATGTGCGCACTGAGATCCTGATTCATACATACACCATTGAAAGACCAAACAAAATGTCACATTCAAATACGTCACCAAACAACTATCCTGAGGAGTCATGGCGGGGCATCCCTGGACAAACTGGGACTCACAACCTGCAAGACAATACCCAAGATAAGAAGGTGTGTCAGGCATCCATCAAAGGACAGGGAGAGAGAGAAAGAGAGAGAGAAAGAAACAGACAGAAAGAGAGAGACTAAACAAGGAGCGCAAGGCCAATCGGGCCCTTGGCTCATGCAAACATGCCAACAGCTGCGTGTGTCTCCAACTCTGCGCACCACGAATCACAGGCCTGGCATCAAAGTCAGCGCGAACTCCACATCACAATTAAGACATGCAAGCAGTAGTCAGACGAAAATCAGGAATGAAAGCACCATTGTCCCAACACACAAGGCCCAAGGCCAACCAAACCCCCGACCTTGGTCCTGAATGCGGCTGGCACACCCTGCGTGAGATACCATACCAGCCTCCGACGACTCCCACACCACGAACTGCGCTAATGAAACAGCAACGTGCCTACACCCCACACACACTTGTCCCTGCACGACCGACACCTGCAAGGGATGCCCTTGACACATTGTCAAGAACTACCCATACGTACAAACGTCGCACACACATACGACTCATTGCCCAGAGCTGTGGCATATCCTCCACCGAACACCCGCCAGTCAGACGAGTGCCACGAGACCAACAAACGCAATGGCCTGCATTCCCGGGCACATGCACAACCCCTGTCACGTGGAACTGTACCGTGCCCGAAGGCTGCATCTGTTGGGATCCCTGCCAATGGCAGTGTTGCGAATCAGTTTCCGTCTGAGTTTCCGTCTTGCCTACGTCACCTGCGTCCAGCCCTGGTTCCACTGTCGATCATGCACATTCGAGTGGCCCATGGAGGTATGCCTATCCAACGCAACTGTAGCTGAAATGGATTATGACCTGACAGTGTGCCCCCTGTTGGCCCACCAACAGGAGTGTCACCTGGATAGCCGTGCATGGGATGCACTGATCCTTGGGGTATGTGCTGGCAGTTGCACATGGGAGAATGCACAACTCCTTGTGTGCAGTGACCACATCCAGGCACTCCCCTATTGGGCTGTGTTGCGGATTGGGGAAACGGCGTGGACTGAGCACATCTGCCCAGACCAGTTAATGGATTGGCTCACCCTGGTGTTCCTTGAACCCGACAACGACGTACTATTGGAACACATTGCCCATGAAGCTGCGCTGGCATTCATGGACGAGTAACTACGTTCCTGCAGCCACATCGGATTGTCACCCACAGCACTGCTCCCAACACCTTGTTAAATCCGTATTTGTAAAGCGCGAACTACTCACCCTTACGGGTCTCAAGGCGCTGGGGGCCGTCGTGGAAATTAAGTGAGCTATTGCCCAGAGTCACATGGTGCTGAGCTGAGCTGCCGCCGGAGCCGGGGATCGAACTGTGAGCCCTGTGCTCCGAAGTCAGCTGCCCTGGCCGCTGCACCACACCTTCCCCACCTTGTAGCATCGTGGGGAATGTACCCACATCCCACCACAACAGTGGACATGTCTGCCTTCGTCTGGACTCTGTGTGCATGTGCGTGGAACTACGCATGTGTACACACACCTGTGCAAGGTGATGCAGTTCCATGGTCGGAGCAGCACAGCGTCGTCTGGCAACGTTACCAAGTCGGACACACTGCTAGGGGGAGAGTACACACATGGCAATGTAGCACGACATGTGGACTTGTCGGACCCTTTCACCTGATCACTGTCAGCAGAGCAGACAGTCGGTGCAGTCGGGTGGCAGAGCACTATGCAGACCCCATGGGCTGTAAGTCGTGCCCCCTCACACGGGGCAATGGGCATATGCCAAGCAACACATGACTTGTCCAGCAAGGCAAGGTGGGCTGAGACTGTTGCCATCCGTGATGATTGGGGTTCATTTTTCCAACCCCATTTCCTGCACCTCGACATGTACCCATGCTGCGTGTAAGTGTCTTAAGCATGTTCCTGCCTGTTGTGGCCGTTGCCTTGTCCGTACTGACACGCACACGCACATGCCAATAAAGTCTACGCAACACCACTGGTGTCTAACTGTGATGAGTGTTGGTTAGATTGACCACTCGTGTGCCACAATGAGCATCGTCCCTACACATGGAGGAACTGACTGACGCATGTACAATGGGGGTGGGTCCCTTCTGACAGCTCCACCTCTGTGAGTCCAACATTGTTTTGGGAGAGTTGCTGGTAGACCTGTGCTCTTACGTGTCTTCAGCAATGTGAGTATGGTGTCCAACCTCTGACCATGTTGTGCGATGTTATGAATCATTACAGAATGTGTCCACACAGATGTGTGTGAGTAGGTATGCGACGTGAAGTTCTGTCGTCAGATGTGATGTAGGACACCACATCTGGCCTGCTACCGAGTTGGTCATTCCTCCACATAGCCCTATTCAAGACATGGACCTGTGCCTACGTTGGGGGGTTGTGAGTTTGTTGCTAATGTGCAATGGGGACACAGCCAGTACCCGCCTTCACAGTCATCCAATTGGCCATGTGTCTCAGGGATGAACATGCGCATTGATGTCATTTACCAGGGTGTACCTTCTTGTGCAATCATTGTCCCTACATCCAGCCATACTTCCATACGTGAGTGAACATAGTCATGACACATCTGCATGATTTGGAATGTTTTATTCACATTCTGGCGAATGACGGAGAGAGAGCTGTACATGGCCATCCAAGCCCACATAACATGGAAGCCCAGTGGTGGGCCAACCAGAGTCCTTTGGGCATTGAAAAATGATTTGGAAGAGGGGGAGTGCAGCCCGCAGCAGGATTGCTGTGTAATTGTCAAGCAGTGGAGATATGGCAGTCCGTGTCGGGGTCTGGGTGAATGTCGCAGAGTGTTCCGGGGGTCAGTGGAAGGGGTTGTCCTGGGGCATGAGGCATGGGGCAGAGCCAGGCAGGGCAAGCCATATGGAGGTGATGGATGCTACTGCCTCCTTCCTCACACAGTAGTTACCATCCACATCTCACTCCTCTGATACTTCTTATGTGTCCGGTGTGTGTGGCGGTGTAATGGCTGCATGACTGTGTGCCACTGACACATCAGGGTGCAAAGGCGATGGGGCTGCATGACTGTGTGCCACTGACACATAAGGGGTCAGAGATGTGTGTGTCGAGGTTCCTGCAGCAGTCATCTGGTACAGGCTCAGTGACAGCAGTGGCAAGATGAGGATCTGCAAGGCATGGAAGATCGCAGCTACATCTCGCTGGTGTTCAGCAGTGGCAGCCATACTTCCAGTCTGCATCGGATCCATGGTCTCCATTGTCCTCCGCATCTGTGCCATCTCTGTGCTGTCATCGCTGGAGCCTGTCTGCCTAGACAGTTCTTGTCTCTGAGTAATGGAACCAGCGATGTCAGCTAAGGATTGTTGGTGGGCATGGTGCGGACAGTGGGTATCCGTTAGGGACTGTAGGTGCTCCCTGATGGGACTCAGGCACCCACGTATGGCATTGAGTTTGGCTGCCATGAGGTCGAAACCCAGCCGCAGCTGATCTGCCATCTTCTCCTGGCACCCTAACACACGGCGTTTGAAATCCATGTGTTGGTCGTGGGGGTCCTGGGAGGCAGCCGTGATGGTGTGTGCTTCCTGCTTTGTGGTCTGTGCAGGGTGTGGGCTCACCGCAATGCAGCTGGGCTGCCCTGCTCCTGGAGGTGGGGTGAGGAGGCTGTCCACGAGCCGTTGGAGTGTTTCTGGGCAAATGGGCAGGGTGTCCTCTTCATCATCACTGAAGAGATGTGTGGTCTGCTCTGCAGGAGGAGTTGGTTGTCCCTCTGCAATGTAAGGGGAGATGCAGGTTAACAGTGTGTTCCATGTATGTTGACGCATTGTGAATGTTTACATTCAGACTGCATGACGGTGTACATTGTGACTGTTTTGGTGTAGCTGGCTATTTGATGGGAATCAGTGGACATTTCGACTACATGACGGATGTGTGGTTGTACTCGTACATTATCATCTCACAGTGTCATCCATTGCCAGATGTGATTGGCCAGTTTCTACGCACGAGAGGCAACAGTTGTGTCCCCTGTCCTGTGGTGTAGGGGTTGCACTCTGTCCCACATTGTTGACAATGTTGATGTACTGTGATTACTATGTGTGTGTGCTGCATTGTTGGCGATTCGCCCCTGCAGCTCTGCATTGGCGGACCCTTATCCCTTTGAGTCGGTGTGCATTTGACTTGTGTGCTTTTCGGGGGCTGGGATGTTTGCGACTTGGGTCATTTGTGCTACTGGGGATATTTGGTACTCTTGTGCATTGTTTGTCTGCAGATGTGTTCTTGACGTCATGGCTCGTAAGTGCACGTGGATGTGTCAGAGTGTGACCTGCTCCTTTACGGATGTGGTCCACACTCAGCCACCTCAGTGTCGTCTCATGCACCATGTCATGTATTGTGACTTCAGCCATGCTATCTGTCATGCAGTGTCACTTGCATTGTCAGTGTGGCTCACAGAGCCTCTGTTTTTCTGGATTCAGCACATGTGCATGGGTAGGTTGTGGCATTGGTGATAGGGAGGGGGGCCCATTTGTGCACATAGTGGACGGGGGCCTACTTGGTGTTTCTATGTGTGCTGCAGTGTGCCAAGGATATCAGGGACATGTTCCACACTGTTAGACTTGGCATCTTTTGGCGTGTTTCCCCTGACTTTTTGCTTTCTGACCTCCCGGTTTTGACTCTGTTTTTGCTGGTGTAATGATTCTGCGCACTTTCCTCACTGCTGTCCAGTGGGAAAGTGCAAGTGCTCCTGTATAAAATGCGTTATGGATTGGTGTTTCCATGATTGGCCTATTTGGTTTATGTGTCAGTCCCTTGTAAAGTGCACTGCGAGTGCCAGGGCCTATAGACCAAATGCTGTTGGTGGGCTGCAGCACTGGATTGTGCCACCCACGCAAACAGCCCGTAAAGTGTAACTCGGGCCTGCCAACGCAGAGCCTGTGCGCAGCCTGGGGCTGCCATGACGACTTGGCAAGTGCACATACTTGCAAGTCCCTAAACCTTCCCTTTGCTACATGTTAGTCACCCCTAAGGTAGGCCCAAGGTACCCCTGTGGGCAGGGTGCGTTGTATGCGAAAGGTAGGACATGCCCGGGTGTGTGCGGCATGTCCTGATAGTGAATTACAGCCTAGTTCGTTTTTCACTATTGCAAGGCTACCTGTTCCCCTAGGCCAGAACGGGCGGTTTTGATTATTACAGTTTATAATCCTAACTGACCCCGGGAACATGGTAGAAATTCGAGTTTAGTATGCCTGGACTCAGAATGATAAAATGCATCTTTTAGTGAAGTTGGTTTTAACATTCTGTGTTTGAAAATACCACTTTTAGAAAGTGGGTATTTTCTTGTCTAACCATCCAAGCCTGCCTCTGCGAGGTTGTGTATTCCTTGTCTGGAGTGTGAGTGACAGGGGCTGGGGGATGCCAGGAGACAGGGTGAGTCAGCGCAGGGCTGAATAGCAAGATCTACATGTAGATGGGTGGGAGGGGTCGCACCTGGGCCCTGAATAGGACAGTGCCTTCCCTCCACAATGCTGGCTCCACCTCCTGTGGTGCGTCTGATGTCCCTGGCCTACTCACTGAAAGAAGGGACGGAGACTTGTCAACAAAGTGCTCCAGAACTGGTTTGGACTAGGCAAAGGCCTCTCTGCCTTCAGAGAACAAAGGAATTTGGGATATAAATATTGGGGCCCTGACCCCATGAATTTAGATCTCGCTGGAATCAAGGAAACTGCCAAGACGAAGAGCTGGAAGAGCTGCCAGGAGGAGTACTGCCCCTTTGCTGTGTTGTTGCTTTGTTGGGTTGGCCTGCAGCTGCTGCTTCTGCCTTGGGCAGTGAAAGGACTGGACTGAACTTTCTACAAACTTGTGCTGAGTATCTCCAAGGGCCTGAAACCGAGCTGGCCTCCTGTTAAGAAGTCTCAGGGACTACAAAGACTTCACAAGCCTCTGGGTACCGCTTCTGGAACGCTGTTTCAGTTGCCACAGAGGAAGGGAACCGCAACCGACTCCGTCAACCGAATCCATCCCTGGCCGGTGACCTGTTTGCACCGCAGACCGCATCACCCCGCTTCGCATCGCAACCCTGGTCTCACCGTGGGCGACGTCCGACGCCGCCAACATCGAGCCGCTGCTTGCACCGTGACCTGTGGGCACCGCAGTTCGCATCGCATCGCTTCACTGGGCCAGCCGGACCAGACCGACGCTGTCGCTGCAACTGGCTCAAGAGTCGTGACCGCATCGCATTTGGGGCACCGCTCGCACGTCTGCGACGCACCGCTCCGACTCGCACCGCTGTCCGACGCCAGCTCCCGCACTCCGGCTTGGTCGCCTGCATCGCAACCTGTCAGCACCGCATCGAGCATCGTCTCACCCTGCATCGCACGCCTTGGACTCACCGACTCCGTCTGCACGACGCTCATCGAGCCGCTGCCTGCACCGCATCGAGGGACACCGCACCTTGCATCGCTCCGTCTTGCACCGCAACCGCGACGAACGCCGACCGGCTCGTACAATCTGTACCAGCCACAACGAGAAAGGTACTGTAACTGAGTCTGTTCACGACTCTGCTGGCCCGTATCGACGCGGTCGGCTGGAACTGTTAGACTCTGTGGTTTTCAGCATCACGGTAGGCTCGGACGGAGCTACCGACTCGTACGAACTTTGCTTTTGTGCTATTCCTGCAAAGAAGAAGTTACTGTATCAAGTATTCATTCGTAAAGTATAGTATTGTGGATTTTTGTCGTAATTGGTCTTGTCTTGAGTATATAAAATATTGGTTATTTTTCTAAACTGGTGTGGTGTCCGTTTGTAGTGCTTACACTGTATTACTGTTGGTTATGTGCAAATGCTTTACACACTGCCTCTGAATTAAGCCTGACTGCTCGTGCCAAGCTACCACGAGGGTGAGCAGGGGTTACTTCACGAGTGTAACACCCTTACCCTGACTAGGAAGGAGGGTCCCTACTTGGACAAAGGTGCAAGCCCTTGCCAACTAGAGATCCCATTTCTAACACACACTCATTGCGGGTGTGCAGTGTGCAGCACATGATTGTGCATGTGTGCCATTGTGCCCATCTGCCCCTGTCCCCCCAGTCCCTGGTGGTTACTCACCCTGTTGCTGTTGGGTCAGGTCATTTCGGGCTGTGTCTAGACCCCCAACTCCTTGCACCGTCTCCCCACTGATGACTGTGGCCACCATTTCCTCCAGCTCCTCCTGTGGCGCAGGACTCCCACCTCCAGTCGCCTTTGCTGCCTTCATGTTGGCAGCGAATTTCTGTTTGGTTTGGCTGTGCACTTCATGCCAGCGCCTCTTGACATCCTCCATTGACCTCTTCGACACTCCGACTGCATTCACTTTGGTGACGATGGACTGCCATATTTCCGTATATGTTGCCAATGACGCAGTGGAGGTGACGAACAGTTGTTGGTAGTGTTCTATCACCTCCGTGACGGTGATCTAGTCTTCCTGCGGACTGAACCCCATCTTCCTCTTCCTCTTCTCCTTGCCCTCCCCCGAACAGGGGGTTCCATGCTGGTCCTCCGTGGGGTTTGTGGAGTTCGGCTTGTCCTCTGCACTAGGTCTGGGTGCATCCATGGTGCTACGCAGTTTGGATTTGTTTTAGGGTTGGTTTTTTGTTTGTTTCGATAGTGCATTTTCACGCATGACGCGTGGGTATTGCAGGCCTGTCACAGGTTTTCGCTGATTTTGGTATCGCGCTTTGTGGCGTCGCAACTTTTTGGGCGGTCGTGTTTCGCATTTTTTGTTTTTTGCGTTGGTTTTTACGCGGGCCTTTGGCGGGTTGTCATGCTGCTATCGCATGGTGCCGAGGGGTTGGGAATTGGACGTTAGGATGGTGTTATTTTCTCGCGATGGACTGCGATATGCAAGGTTGCGTTAAGCTACATTTGCGATGATTATCACAGGTTCTTGTGAATGTGCCCCAAAGTGTATGTGGGACAATATTTTGTGTTATCAATCTTATGGCATACAAAGCACACTATGGAGCAAGGCCTTACACATGGCGAATGTCAGGCTCTGACAAACTCTCGAGGCAGCAGATCTGAAGATTTCAAAAGAGGGTGAATATCAAGTGAAGAAGAATGGACATCTGTGGGGCCCAACAGCTCCTTGGGAGTGTTCATTTGAATGAACTGCTGTCATCCAGAGGGCTATGAGGCAAATGTTGCAACAACAGTATGATTGATGGCCAAGCAAGAGGAGAGGGAAAGTGGGCTACTCCGCATTGACAGGGCATGAGAGAGTTGAGTAGGAGCAGCTTTATGAGCTTCTACAGAACAGCTCCTCGATGATCTGGGCCTTCTATTTTTTCTTAGTTTCAGAGGAGTGATCAGGAGTCTCATGTTCAAGGTGATCAGATTCCAGAGTCTTGTGAATGCAGACTAAGAATACTAGATTATTGATTCTTCCTCTCCTGCTTTTCTGAAGCCTGAATGTGGTGTGAAATTTGCTCCTAGTGTTATGGTCCCTGCCGGCAAAGGTGAGCTTCTCTACCAAGCAGATGGGGATTGCATCATAACTCAAATGTATTTTACTAGCAAGAATCTAATTCAGGTTTAAGAGTACGCCATGCTCATAGACGGGAAGCCAGAGCCCCTGTTTTTGGTGTGGCAGATCCTCAAAGAGTCACTTAAAACATATTTTAGCTCTGATTGCCCTGTGTGGCTTACTGAATATTACTGTGTATCGCGATTCTGGAGGCTGGATGAAGTCTCCTACTAGACCAGGGGCTGTATTACATAGGGAGCCCTGGGGGCACAATCTGCATGTGCTCTCTTTTTGTGAGCCCTCAAGTCACTTTGTTATTACAGAAGGGGTTGCAGACGCTTTTGCAGTCCCTTCTGTAATACAGAGAGTGCTGGTGCGCATGTAACACCATCGCTATCTTGAAATAGTGTGCCCTCAGTTGCATGGGGATTGGCCTCATTCAACTGAGGCACACTTTTGGCCTCTGCACCCATGTCCTATTACGGACGCTCCTGCAGAGGCAAACAGGCCTTTAGGAGGTGCACTGACAGTGAACCACAAAAAGGTGGCACTCTCAGAGCAGCCCTTTGGAGGAGGGAAAGGGGGACCAATGGACCCCCAGACATCCCCCGGCAGGCAGTGCAGTAACTCACTGCACCTGCCTGAAGGGAACTGTATGTTCCATCTTTAAAGTGCAGGCAACTGCTGCCTGCACTGTGAAACACATAGTGGCTTGTAAGCTGCCACTTCGTCTCTCATTGAACGGTCTGCTCCTAGGACAGACGCCATTTCAGCACATTTATGATTATAGGGCCCATTATCCTGGTCTGTGCCAGGCGTATCTTTTGAAAGGTGTGGAGTGGCTCAAACTAGCACAGCGTGCCCTATTTATAATACAAGCCCAGATTGGTATGTAATTGACAAAAAAATGAACAGATGTAATGTAATGTAAGGGCTATTTGTAGAGCGCACTGCAACCCGCCGGGTATCCTGGCGCTGAGAGACGGAAAAAAAGCCTGTGACAGAGGGCAGAAGGCATTATACTCTGGGAAAGAACCAAGTCTTTAATTTCTTTCTGAACGGCAAAAAGTCCGTCATCTGTCGCAACTCCGTAGGTAGGCTGTTCCAGAGCCTTGCAGCAGCAACACTGAAAGCTTGCCCCCCCAGTTTAGCTCTTCTGACCCTAGGCACTTTCACCCAATTGGCAGAAGAGGACCTAAGGTAACGAGTGGGAACGTACCAACTAAATTTACTCTGCAATGGTATTGGCCCAAGACCGTGCAGTGCCTTGAACACGACACAGAGGGATTTAAAGTGAACCCTCTGCAGAATTGGGAGCCAATGAAGGTCCGCAAGGGCCTGAGAGGGGGAGGACTGACGAGGTCTCATCAAGGCCAGCTTGGCCGCTACATTCTGGATTCTCTGCAGTCTCCCAGTTAAATATTTAGGGGACTCCAGTAGCAGGGCATTACAATAATCTAACCTGCTCATGATGACACTCCTTACTACCAATGCACGAGTATGTACCAGGAGCATGGGAAGTATTTTCTTGAGGACCCTAATAAGGGAAAAACAGCTCCCAACGGTCTTATTGACTTGATTTTCCAAAGTCAGCTTCTCATTAAAACAGATTCCCAAATTGCGAACCGATTTAGAGGGTGCCAGCGGGGCATCGGCAGCAGTGGGCCACAAATTGGCTGTCTGGAATGCATTTTATGGATCCACAGTTAATTGTAAATGATATTATTAATTTTTAAATAAACCAGGACCCACCTGTCCTATCTGAACTGTAGAAGACTGCCTGCATTACCTAATGGCTTGTGGGTCAGATTGATCATTCCTTGTGCTTACAGTGCTAATAATGAAAGGAATTCACTGCCATCTCATTGTTACATGTAATGGATTCAACACTTGACAAATGGCTTTCTTGCAGTAGAAAAATAGACAATTTCCCACTTTCTGTTGCATAGTCATATTCTCCAACCCTTTGACATTTAATGTTTCATTGTTAAACACCAATGCATACCTTGAACACTAAACAACACTCGTCTGTTTTTTCACTATTGAAATCTTGAGCATATGTTTAATGCACTTCCAATCTACCTCACTAAACCTAGCAGCAAGCATACATAGACGTTAAGGTGACTCACAAAGAGAAATATTAGCCCATAAAGAATGAGAAGGGAAAGAAAAGGCAAGAAAGAGGAGCCACATGTGGTTCAGACATGGAAGCAGATTAACAAACAATTCTTTCTATGTCGTTGTAAAAGATTATTTCTTCTAACCTGCTTCTGGGTTTACGTTTTCATAGTTCCAAATAATTGCCCTGAAATCTGGTCCTCTCTTCTTTTCCTAGACCTAACACATGGTTCTCTGAAACAATAGTACTGCTGTTGTCTTTTTGCATGAATCTTATTATTATTTTAGAGGAGTTTAGGTGCACACATTACCCTTCTTTTGTTTTTTTTTCTCTTTAGAATTCGAAGACATCTAGTGCCAGGTTGAGGCTCCATCATACATTTAATAGTGGACCAGGTAACAAAGGATTGGTTGTGGTTAAGTAGTGAATTTATGCTCTAATATGAGTTCCTCCTTTCTGAGAAGTCCTTGTTACAAAGTGAGTAGGACCAGAAGTGTGCCGCCTAAGTAATTCTGATGGAACTCCCTCATGGTTTGTGAAGTTTTTTAGAGTTTCAATGGGCTTTTACTCAAATTGCTGAAGGAGTGGCGGCTCCTCTGCTAAGGCGGAGGAGCGTCGTCCCACTGCTTCGCAGCAGTTAAGTAAAGGCAACATAAAATGATAATAACTCACAGAGTCTGGGAGCTGGGTGCTTCCTGCTGCTTCCTGCATCCTGCTGCGGTACCGGAGTCAGGAAGAAGATAAAGAGGAGAGGTGGCGGCCATCACAGATAAGTTTTTTTTTAAAGTTTTTTTAGTTTTTCGTCCGTCCCCACCACCCACCTGCTCCTGCCCCCGCCCCACCACCTAGGTCCGGTAGCAGCTGCTACTGTGCTGAAGGTGTCCATGGACACAGTAACATGGGATGGTGAAGTTCAAGCAGCGTTTCATTGCCCTTACTGTACTTGGGTTCATGGGAGTACTGTCATTAGGGCTATACAGGGCTACATTTTAATGGTCATCTTTATTATTTCAGGTCCCCTGTGAGAGGCATTGTGAGTTTGCGTTGAGTGTGTGAATGGTGGTTCTCTTCCAGGGGATACTCATCAATAGTCATAAGCACTGAATAGTCCCGCCCACGTGCGGGGATCCCGGAGCATTAACAAAAAATATATGCATATACTCCTATATATATATAATATGCATATATTTCAAATATACACACATGTATATAAAATATGCAGCCTAAACCATAATACTAGGCTCAAATATGCCAATATTGCATTGAATCTTTTCGTTTGAAATACTTAAAAACATATAAAATAACATTTTCATGACAAAGAATGTACCTCCAACTTGTTTTTGAACATAGCCTTTATTTTCAAAGGGAAAAAGGCAAGGTGATAGCAGGCAGATTAGCCTAGAATGCTGCATATAGAACACTCAGAAAAAACTGGTGCCGTGCCTTTAAGACCTCCAGGCTCCCATCATGCCCCACAGGTGACAGTTAGGTCAGTTCTTTTTTCCGGCTCCTTCTGTGAGGATCCTGGAGCATTGACCTAGTCAGTTAGTGGTTTTTTGTCACTAATTGATCTTTTCAAGTGAGATTTTCTGTCTTCACTCAACGTTTTTAGTACTTATTGTACTATTCTCATAATTATTTCTGACTCTACAGCTATTGTTCCTGTCAGAATGCCGGCCTTATTTATTAGGTGCCCTTCCTGTGGAATACAATGGCAAAGTCTGATCCGCACTCGGTCTGTATTGTGTGTCTCCCATCTACACACAGGCCTGACAAGTGCTACTACTGCCAACAATTTTCAAGAAGAACCCTTTGTGAAAGGGAAAAGATAAAGCTTCATGCTATGTAGGAGAGAGGAAAATCTGCAAGTGGCAAGGAAGGACATTCCTCTAAAGAGCCCCCCTCTCAAAGAAGACCAGAGCACAAGAAAAAAGGTGAAAAACGAAGACATTGGTCAAATTCGCAGTCGAGGGAAAGGTCGACGTCGAAAATACCCTTGTGCTCTTCTTCAGCGTCGAAATCCCCGATGCCGAGACCGAATCGAAGAGTGTTTCGCCGTCGAAGGGGATTAATACAGGTACGGCTAAGACCTCTCACTGACCGACGTCGACACCCTCTCGCAGGCGGTCCGAGTCAGGCTCGCCTACGATGGTGGAAGGCAGACGCTCGACGTCGAAGACACATCGCTGACAGGTGAGGTCGCCGTCGAGAACCTCGGATACGACGTCGAGACCACCACCGAAGTCGAAGGTACATAGAACATCGACGCCAAGCCCGGAACGCACTCATAGCCATTTGATTGCTTCGTTGCCGACGGCAGGGCGAGCATCGCCGTCGAGCAGGTCGACGTCGAGGAAGTCAACACCGACGTTGAGAAAAAGGACATCTCCAAAGTCGAGAAGGTCACCGGCGGGGTCGGCGTCGAGGAGGTCGACGTCAAGGCCTATTTCCACTCATAGGTCTCCAAAGGCCAAGAGGCTGAGAACAGATCGCTCACACGTGTCGACGTCGAGGGATCCTTCGACGTCGAGGGAGATCCACGATCTGACTGGTAAAGAGCTGGCGTTGAGGAGTGCGTCATCTTCTCCGGAACTACGAATTGTCTGGGTAACGCCGAGGGCTCGCCGGTTCCAGTGCACCATACACCTCCGACTACTCTCTCCCCAAGATGGTTGGAGAGTGTGAGGAAATGAAAGATGCAGAAAACTACCCCTGGTTCAGACTATTTGCAAATATACTCGCCTTCTCATTCGTCTGACAGGCAAGTGCGACATACTACACCTCAAAAGTCCACAGCCTCGAGGAGACACAGATCATGATCTCCCCTTAGTCATCCCAGGTCTATGCACAGTTCAACCAGGGAGCAAAGACACAGGCCTTCTTCATGGTCTTCGGAATCATCATCGTCACAGGCTGATTACTCTCCGACCCTGTCATCCACTCCACCGGCTAGAGTGTCACCAGTGGATGATATTATTACATTTAACAAGGTGTTGTGTAGAGGGGCTTTGAAGCTCAACATTGAGGTGCCTACAGCTGTTCCATCAACATCTGTAATTTTCGAGACTCTGCATCACAGGTCTTCCACTAGACCTCTTCTTCCCTTGTTGCCTGGCTGGCTAGAACCGGCTCTTCACACTTTCCTGACACCGGCTTCGGTGGGCGTGGCGCCATTGAGGATATTAAAAAAGTATAGGGCTCCAGAGCAGGACCCTCTTTTTCTGAGGTCTGACCCACCACCAGACTCCGTCATTGTATAGGCTGCAAGGAAAAGTCAAACGGGGGCCTCATCATCTACTGTACCCCCTGACAAAGACAGCAAAGCCACAGACGCCATTCGAAAGAGAATGTGCAACATCTCTTTCATGAAGGTGGCAAGCGCATCTGCTCTACTAGGTCGTTATGACCGCTCGCTGTGGGACTCCCTCTCACGCTTTACAGAAAAATTGCCAAGACTTGCCAAAAATTGACAAGGAGATTCTGCACGAAGGAGGTATCACGGCAAATCAGGTCATCAGCGCGGCAGCTGATGCTCAGACCTTGCTGGCTATGGCTATTCACATGGCATTTGTGCTAGGAGATCCTCATCATTGAGACTCACAGGACTGAAACCGGAGGCCCAACATAGAATACTCAACCTCCCCTTTAATGGTACATCTCTCTTTGGCTCTCATGCGGACAATGAGATGTCAAGGATGAAATCCGAGTTGGATACCTTGAAGGCGGTTGGTTTGGAGAAAAAGAAGGACTTTCGACGTCGTTACCGGCCCTGTGATCGTCGTCAGTACCAGCAGAGGGTTCAAACCCCTCATTGGTCCTCGCAGCAACACCATGCGAGATTGCATTTCCATCAGCGACGGCCCGGTAGAGGAAGAGGGGGCTCTAGACAAACCCCTCCTACTGCAAAACAACAATCTAAGCTGTTACCCACTCTGGTGGGAGGAAGTATATGTTTTCATTTAGAACAGTGGATAAAAATAACTCAGGACAAATGGGTACTCAATATTGTGCAAAATGTGTACTCAATCAGATTCAAGTCTCCACCTCCATCAGTGCCTCCTCGAAAAATCCCAGTCAGTCGGCTAGATCTGCTGCAAGAGGAGGTATCCATCCTGCTACAAAAACAGGCCATCGAAAGGGTTCCCTGGCAACAACATCGACAGGGGATTTATTCACGTTACTTCCTGGTTCCAAAGAAAGGTCCAAAAAAGGAGTTCAGGCCAATACTAGATCTCAGACTCTTAAACAAATATGTTCTCAGAGAGAGATTCAGGATGCTGGCCTTACATCAAATCATCCCACACATTCATCAAGGGGATTGGATGTGCTCCATAGACCTTCAGGAGGCTTATTTTCACATCCCAATTTCTCGAAAACACAGGAAGTTCCTTCGATTGAGGATAGAGTCAGACCATTTCCAGTTCAAAGTCCTTCCTTTCGAACTCAAGTTTGCTCCTCGCACCTTCTCAAAATGCATGGCGGTGGTGGCAGCCTTCCTGAGAAAGCAAAAAATCTTCGTCTATCCTTATCTAGATGACTGGTTACTCAAGAGTGCCTCTCCTAGTCTTCTGCAGAATCATGTGAGTTACTGCATCCAAATCTTAAATCGACTGGGCCTGTGTGTGAACTTCAAAAAGTCTATCCTAAATCCTACTCAAAGGATTCACTACTTGGGCGCTACGCTAGACGCTGCAAACGCAAGAGCGTTTCCTTCGGAGGAGAGACTATTATCAATACTCCACAAAGGTCGCAATCTTCTAAATCCTACAGCCAGACAGGTGTCATCTCTGCTGGGTTCGATGGTGTCATGCATATTCATTGTCCCGAACGCCAGGTTACAAATGAGGCCCTTACAGCAAATGCTTGAGGACCAGTGGTCCCAAGTTTCCAATGGTTGGGAGGACATCATAACACTTCCTCACTCATTCCAAATCTCAATAAGATGGTGGATGCAGCGGTCTCATCTTCTGCAAGGAGTTCCTTTCCATCAGGAAATTCCCAAACAGAGTATTGTCACCGATGCGTCTCTCCAGAGCTGGGGTACTCACATGGGATCTCTTCAGGTACAGGGGATGTGGTCGGACAAGGAGAAAACTTACCACATCAACATGTTGGAACTCAGAGCTTTGCATCTGGCTCTCAAAGCATTCTTCCCCGCCATAGAGTCGCACTCCCTGTTGGTTCAGACGGACAACACCACAACAATGTATTACCTGAACAAGCAGGGAGGGACCAGATCCAGACCCCTGTCTCTTGAGGCTCAAGCTATTTGGAAATGGCTACTGGCGAGGAACATGTCCATATCTGCAGTCCACCTTCCAGGCTTCCTCAACACACAGGCGGAGGACCTAAACCGAAACTTCGTCAAAGGGCACGACTGGGTGCTGAAAGACGAAATAGCACAAGACATTTTTCGGACATGGGGTTCTCCAGACATCGACTTATTCGCAGACGCGGCAAACACAAAATGCCACGCCTTCGCGTCCAGGTACCCCCAACCAGGCTCCAGGGGGAATGCACTGTTGATCGACTGGTCAGAGAAATTACTTTACGCCTTTCCACCAGTCCCTCTCATACCACTGGTGATCAACAAGCTCTACAAATCCAGGACAGAAATGATCCTGATCGCACCAGAGTGGCCTCGCCAGTGGTGGTACACAACCCTGTTACACCTCTCCAAGACACAGCAGAGGAGGTTGCCATGCCTTCCGGATCAGCTAACCAGGTCAGGAGGGAAGGTTTTCCATCCCAACCTACCGTCATTGAGATTGACAGCATGGCTCCTGAGGTCTTACAATATGGTCACCTAGGCCTCTCGCAAGACTGTATGCAGATCTTAAAGGAAGCGAGAAGGCCTTCAACGAGAAAATCATATGCTTTCAAATGGAAGCGTTTCTATTTATGGTGTATAGCTAATGGTCATAACCCTATCAGGGGTCAAGAAAAGGTTATTTTGCCATATCTTTTGTACCTAGCTAAAGCAGGCTTAAGATTTTCCTCTATCAGAGTACATCTGGCAGCAATTACAGCTTATAGGAAGTCTCCTACTCAGGCTTCCTTCTTTCAAATGCCAGTTGTTAAAGACTTCCTGGAAGGGCTAAAAAAGGTCTAGCCTCCAATTTGGTTACTTTCCCCTACCTGGAACTTAATGTGGTTCTTTCTAAATTAATGGGTCCCCCTTTTGAACCCATCCACAAGGCTTCTCTACAGCACCTCTCTTGGAAGGTCGCTTTTCTAGTGGCAATTACCTCAGCTCGTAGAGTAAGCGAGATTCAGGCCTTATACTCTGCAGAGCCTTATCTCGTGTTCCATGCGAATCGAGTGGTCATGAGGACTCACCCGAGTTTCCTACCTAAAGTGATTTCAGATTTTCATAATAATCAGTCTATCACTCTACCCACATTTTTTCCTAATCCTACCACGCGTCCTGAAAGAGCGTTGCATTCACTTGATCTGAAAAGGGTGCTAAAATTCTATCTGGATAGAACTAAGGATATAAGGAAGTCTGACCATCTCTTTGTTAACTATGGTCCAATGCACACTGGTTTTCCCTCTTCTAAAAGATCCATCGCTCGATGGATAGTGTCTTGCATCACATTAGCCTATCAGTTAGCTCATAAGCAGATTCCTGGCAAGCCTAGGGCTCACTCTACGAGAGATAAAGCGGCTACTACAGCGCTGCTTAAAAATTTACCTATTCAGGAGATATGCAAAGCAGCTAAATGGCGGTCGGTTCACACCTTTGCCCACCATTACTGCCTAGATTCCGATACTCAAGCGGATGCTCAGTTTGGGCAAGCATCCTTGAGGAATTTTTGGGATAATTGTTTAATTCAGAATGTACTCGTTAAGCAGGTATTCGTCCGCAGGGTCCAGGGATGGGCTCGCTACTCTATTCAGTGTTTATGACTAGAGATGAGTATCCCCTGGAAGAGAAGGATAAGTTACTTACCTGTAATCCTTGTTCTCTTCCAGGGGTATACTCATCAAAGTCATAAGCAACCCTTCCTCCTCCACGGACAAATACCATGTCTATAATGATATGAATACAATGTAATATGCCGTCAAAAAGACCTGACCTAACTGTCACCTTTGGGGCACGATGGGAGCCTGGAGGTCCTGGAGGTCTTAAAGGCACGGCACCAGTTTTTTCTGAGTGTTCTATATGCAGCATTCTAGGCTAATCTGACTGCTATCACCTTGCCTTTTTCCCTTTGAAAATAAAGGCTATGTTCAAAAACAAATTGGAGGTACATTTTCTTTGTCATGAAAATGTAATTTTATATGTTTTTAAGTATTTCAAACGAAAAAATTCAATGCAATATTGGCATATTTGAGCCTAGTATTATGGTTTAGGCTGCATATTTTATATACAGTTGTGTATATTTGAAATATATGCATATTATATATATATATATAGGAGTAGATGCATATATTTTTTGTTAATGCTCCGGGGTCCCCGCACGTGGGCGGGACTATTCACTGCTTATGACTTTGATGAGTATACCCCTGTAAGAGAACTAGGATTACAGGTAAGTAACTTATCCTTGTCTCCAATTCCATGTCAGTATTGTCCCAGATTTGGGTATTGAGTCCATATCAAGTAGGTGAAGGAGTTTACTAGGGATGGAAGGCTGATCTAACCCAGAAGATTTGGCCAGAGTTTTCTTAAACTGAATCCCACAAAAGTGGAGATTTGCCTTACTTCGCCTGGCTTACATAGGGAAAAGCATCCTTTAGCCAGACGTTATGGGAACTTCCCAGACTCCAGCGAAAATAGTTAGAAGTCTCCGTGCATTTAAGATCACAGGTAGTGAGAGTGGCAAGTGTCTGCTACAGCCAATACCAGATCCTCAAGAAGATCCTCCTCGTCTTCAATAACTACCTTCATACTCCTTGTTTAAATGCCTTAGTCCAATCTAGACTTGATTATGCCAATGTGATGTGCCTTAGAGACCCTAAAAAACATTCCTTTCATCTTCAAATGGTCTGGAATGCAGCCTCTTGCCTGGCCTCAGGCAAATCTCGATGAAAGCATAGCCCTCCTTTGTGAAGGTCCCTTCATTTGACGCCTATTTGCCAAAATGGCTCTTTTTACTCCTTGACCATTCCATAGAGCTATATATCAGAATTCACCTACTTTTCTCGCCTCAATGTTTATGAGCATTCAAGCTGGGCCTGTTGATCCTCAAAGGGAATGAAGTTCTCCTTGAGAATCCTAAACCTAGAACAATAACCTAGGGTGTTCGACCTGACAGCCTTAGGGTAATCTTCTCCAAACATTTCCCCTTCTTACCTCCAATATTTGCTGTATTCTTTTGTTGGCCTTAGAGCGCAGAGCACTTTACCATTGCTAACCAGTGCTAAAGTACATGTGCTTCTCCCCTAAACATGGTTTGATTGACTTATCCACAGTTGGTATATTTGATTTATTTGCAAGTCACAAGTAGAGTGCACTACAAATGCCCAGGGCCTGAAAATTAAATGCTACTAGTGGGTCTGCAGCACTGATTGAGCCACCCACACAAGTAGCCCTTTAAACATCCCTCAGGCCAGTGCCATTTAAAACTGCATGCCAAGCCGTAAACTCCTTTTTATTACTTATAAGTCACCCTAAGGTAGGTCCTAGGTAGCCCATAGGGCAGGGTGCTGTGTAAGTAAAAGGTAGGACATGTACTTTTGAGTTGTGCATGTCTTGGTAGTAAAAAACACCTAAATTTGTTTTTCACTACAGGCCTACCCCCTCATAGGTTAACATTGGGAATTCCTTATTACACTTATAAGTGGTAATTCCTGTTTGAGAAGGAGCAGCTCTGTCAAGTTTAATATCTTCGAAATGGTAATGACAAATCCTCTTTGCTGGCAAAGTTGAATTTATCATTACTATTTTAGAAATGCCACTTTTAGAAAGTTGGAAAAGGAACAAATAATGGACGGAGAGCTGAACAATGCAAACATTCACCCCCACTCACAAAGATCTGGGTTTAATCCATTGTTCTTTTGCTCACCACGCCACTCCAGTTTGGACCCAGCCATATGCAAATCAGTCTTGACCTTGTTCCTTATGGGAAAAGTCCAGCCCGAACTGCCAAGCCAGGTCCTCCCTGGACCGGAAACAAGCATCCAAGGACCGGTTTCGGGGCATCACCCCTCATCAGCCAGGCTAGCCTGAATCCAGTGGTGCAGTGAGCACGGAACCCACGTCTGGGCATACCCTTCCCACTTAGGGCGATAATTGCAATAGGAACAAATGATGGCCGGAATGCTGAACAATGCAAACATTCACCCCCAGTCACAAAGATCTGGGTTTAATCCATCGTTCTTTTGCTCACCACGCCACCCCAGTTTGACCCAGCCATATGCAAATCAGTCTTGACCCTGTTCCTTATGGGAACAGTCCAGCCCGAACTGCCAAGCCAGGTCCTACCTGGACCGGAAACAAGCATCCAAGGACCGGTTTCGGGGCATCACCCCTCATCAGCCAGGCTAGCTTGAATCCAGTGGTGCAGTGAGCACGGGACCCACGTCTGGGCATACCCTTCCCACTTAGGGTGACAAATGCAAAAGGAACAAATTATGGACGGAATGCTGAACAATGCAAACATTCACTCGCAGTCACAAATATCTGGGTTTAATCCATCGTTCTTTTGCTCACCACGCCACCACAGTTTGGATCCAACTATATGCAAATCAGTCTTGCCCTGTTCCTTATGGGAACAGTCCAGCCCGAACTGCCAAGCCAGGTCCTCCCTGGACCTGTAACAAGCATCCACGGATTGGTTTCGGGGCATCACCCCTCATCAGCCAGGCTAGCTTGAATCCAGTGGTGCAGTGAGCACGGGACCCACGTCTGGGCATACCCTTCCCACTTAGGGCAACAAATACAAAAGGAACAAATGATGGACGGAATGCTGAACAATGAAACATTCACCCCCTGTCACAAAGATCTGGGTTTAATCAATCGTTCTTTTGCTCACCACACCAACCCATTTTGGACCCAGCCATATAGAGTCAAGCTAGCCTGGATGATGAGGGGTGAAACCCCGAAACCGGTCCTAGGATGCTTGTTTCCAGTCCAGGGAGGACTTGGCCTGGCAGTTCGGGCTGGACTGTTCCCATTGGGAGAAGGGTCAAGACTGATTTGCATATGGCTGGGTTTAAACTGGAAAGGCATGGGGAGCAAACAAAACAATGGTTTTCGGCCAAGATCTCTGTACTGGGGTGAATGTATGATATTGTTCTGCATTCTGTTCATCAATTGTTCTTTTTGCATTTGTCACCCAGAGTGGGATGGGTATGCTCAGACGTGGGTCCCGTGCTTTCCATGCCACTGGAGTCAAGATAGACTGGCTGATGAGGGGTGAAACCCCAAAACCGGTCCTAGGATGCTTGTTTCCAGTCCAGGGAGGACCTGGCCTGGCAGTTCGGGCAGGCCTGTTCCCATTGGGAGCAGGGTCAAGACTGATTTGCATATGGCTGGGTTGAAACTGGAATGTCATGGGTAGCAAAAAAATCGATGGTTTTAGGCCCAGATCTCGGTACTGGGGTGAATGTATGACATTGTTCTGCATTCTGTCCATCAATTGTTCTTTTTACTTTTAGAAAGTTGTCATTTCTCTGCTCTTAGCTCTGTGTGCCTGCAGCCTGTCTCCAATACACGTCTGGGGTGGGTGACAGCTGGACTTTGTCCAATCTCTCTAGACAGCCACACACAACAGAAGGTTAGGTGTGACTGAGCGGCCATCTGCACCCTGATGGGTTATCCTGGGCAGGATGGGAGGGAGGTGCTGACACTTACACCTGAATGGGCAGTGTCCTCTCCCCACACAAAGGGTTGCATACCACCCTGTAGTGAGTCTGGAGTCAGGGCTGGGAAGGGAGGACCTCTGTGCACTTCAGAGTCCCTCTTTGAAGTCACCTCCACTTCAAAGGCACAACTGGATATAAGTACTGGGTCTCTGATCCCACCAAATCAGACATTTCTGGACCTGTAAAGGAACTCTGCCAGGAAGAAGGACTGCTGTGCTGCCCTGCTGCCTGCTACCCTCTGCCCCTGCTGAAGAAGAATTAAACTTTTGTTTGAACGCAGAGTGATCTCCAAGGGCATGCTGTCTTGCCTCCTGTTTTGAGACTCCAGGATATCAAAATCTCACCTCCTGCTCCTGTGCCTGGTCAATTGAAAGCGGATCCAGGTGCTAGCTCCAGTAGAACCGATGCATCCCATGCTGCAAGAAGTGGGAACAGATCCAGCGCATTGCACTCGGACCCACCGCAAGGCCTCCAGAACCGACGTATCGGAACCACTGCATTGCAACTGCTGCAGTGAGAGACGATCCGTCACATCGGTTTCGTAAGCAGCTGATCTCGGCTCTGGGACTTCATCTACGGAACAGGCACATCGCCATTGTTGCATGGGGAAAATTGGCACATCACCTCGACTGCGGGATCAACATCGACACATCGCTCGGCTGCACCCTGCATCTCGCTGTTGCAACCATGATCCAGGTACTTTTTTCAGTGGGTCTAGCGAGGCTCCTGTATCCAATCCACGCTTTATCGTGGTTGGCCTGAACTCTTGACTTTGCCCCGGTCCATCGCGACCACATAACCCCCATATGTGCACATTGCTTCTAAGCGCTATTGACACTTTTTTTTTATTCTACTTATTGGATTTCTGTCATTTTGGTCTTGTTTTATTTATAAAATCATACTGTATTTTTCTAAATTGGTGTGGGGTATTTTTGTGGTGTTGTCACTGTGTTACTGTTTGAAGTGTTGCATAAATACTTTACCTCTTCTAACAAAAACAAGAGCAACCCATATGTCCTTGTGAACTGGGTGTAGCAGTTTAGCCAAAAAACAATTGTTCACAAGGAACTCATTATAACATAAAAAATGGAAATAAGCTAGGAGCACTAGTTCCTTCAAGCTAAATAGGAAATGCAGTTAGTTTCAATAGGTATAACATTAGACCACTGTTATTTCATTAGTAATGGTAATGAATTAATCATAGAAATAGGGAAAGCCCACAGACAACGGATTTGCTGTTGTACCCACTTCAGCCGAAGATGGGCGTAAATTTTATTTGCAAAACATGCTTGGAGAGAGTAATGACACTATGTATTTACACTATATACAAGGTAAAAAAACGTGATTGATGTGCCCCAGTATAGTGACCATAACCAACAGTGAAGTACTTTACAGTGACAAGTGGAGAGGAACAATTGGTTATTGGAGTGGTAAGGGAGGTCCCATGGGAAAATAGATTCTAATGCATAATTTTTTCCAATATTCTGGGACTCTCCCTCCCTTTGTAGTCGACGACGGTTCGACCCTCGTGGGATGTGGGGTCTCTTCAGGACAGGAGTGCTGGGGACCTGGGCTCTGTGTTAGGCCGAAGGTATGGTGGTGTCAATCGTCTAGTTGCAGCCTAATGGCTGGTGTCTCTAGTGGTGTAAAATATCACCTTCTGGGACTCTGCGGGTAGATCAGCGACAAGGAATTGTCAATATTGTTGTATGGAGGACTGCCAGTGTGGATAGGGGAGCCAGGAGTAGGGGTAGTGGAGTACACAGTACCGCTGTGCGCAGATGCGCAAAGGCATAAGTGGGGCAATCCTCTCACTTTTCTGCTGAGGATGCAGCTCTCACTTCTCTTTAGCGAGGTCCGTCTTAGTCCAGAACAGCATGAAGGGCGACCGGGTAGTGCCGTATTAACTACTACTCTTGACTGTGCCCCGGTCCAGCGCGACCACATAACCACCATATGTGCACATTGCTTCTAAGCGCTATTGATACTTTCATTTTTTTTTTATTCTACTTATTGGATTTCTGTCATTTTGGTCTTGTTTTATTTATAAAATCATACTGAATTTTTCTAAATTGGTGTGGGGTATTTTTGTGGTGTTGTCACTGTGTTACTGTTTGAAGTGTTGCATAAATACTTTACACATTTTCTCTTAAGTTAAGCCTGCCTGCTCTGTGCCAAACTACCAGAGGGTGAGCACAGGTTCACTGAGGTTGTGTATCTGACTTACCCTGACTATGATTGTGGTTCCTGCTTGGACAGGGTGCATACCTCTGCCAACCATTTGCCCAATTTTTAATAATTAAACTGTGCTTTCTCCATAGCTCTGGCTGAACTCTGAATTTGCTACATATAATCTACAAACTGGACCCAATTTGAGAGTTTTCAGAAAGAGCCTACATACCTATTTCTTCTGCTCTCAGTGGTTAGTGTTCAGATTGAGCTTCAATTTGTTTACTGTACAGAGATGCCAAGTTGAGGGAGGTATATCTCTATGATGTATTATGGAGGATTATTCCAATGGTTCACTTCATCATGTGTGGATCCCAAGAACTGGCATAGCAATTAGTGATGCCTGGGTATGCACCACAGATCATTTGAATATTAATGAATCTTTGCATTTTTCCATAGGAGGGAATAGTGGAATCTATATGCAGTAAATCTATGTTGTATTGGGCAGTAAGAGCGTCATTTGTTTCAGGGTTGTGATCTGTGATGTGCATGTTGCTGCATGTACATAGTGAGGTCTCTGTTGGTGAATTTTGTCTTCTTTTTTCAAGCTAATGCCAGTACTCCAGGTTCTTCAGGTGTAACCACTTTCTAATCTTCTCCTATAAGGGTATACAGAATTTCCACAGGGCAGAACACCTCTTGAGCTATTACTATATACGGTAAACTTTCAGGGATTTTGCAGTGGTTTTTCAATATTTGGATGTACCATTTGTGCTATTTTGTGTGCAAAAACCACCTTACTCCCAATTAGAGTGGAAGTAAATACAATTCACCTAGGCCCAGATTTATTAAGGTTTTGTATTGCCCTTGCACCACCCTAAGCGACGTAAGGCAATGCAAAACGTAGAATGAGATTTACCATGCCATTCCTGTGTGGCTTGTTAAATCTGGTGTAACGCAAGTGGCTGCCTTGTGTTAGACTGAACCGAGAAGCGGGTGTGGATGGTATCACGCATCCACCCACTTATTCTGGCGTACTCCCAGATATACCGACACTGGTAGATCTAGGAATGTGTCAGAACTGTACAGCTTCCCAATAGAGGCGCAACAAGGAGAAATATCTTTATTTCTCTTTGTTGTTTCCTCTTTCTAAGTGTGCTGAATTCTGCAGCACACGTGGAAAGAGGACAATGCCTCTAAGGATTGTTTTTGTGCAGGAAGGTTACCCTTCCTGCATAAAAACAATCCTGCCTATAACGCAGGCAACCTTGCACCTCGGCGCAAGGGTGTCTCTCGTTGCCGCTAGTCTGCACTGAGTGCACCAGCGCACGGAGGAGTGCGCCATATTTTGATAGATACAGCACCTTCCTGCTCTCTCCCTGTCACACAGTGCTGCACGTTGCCTTGCTGCGTTGTGTTGCGTGACGTATTGATAAATCTGGGACCAAGAGTAATAAAATGATTTCTTCTAACAATATTCACTGGACAGTAATGGATGTGAAACATACAGCTGAGCAGGTCCCTGCGGTAACTGCAATAACCCTCTTCTGGTTCTGTACTGCCTGCAAGTTTAAATCTTGAGGTTTCCCGCATTGTTTTGTTAAATTTGGCCTAAGGACCCATGCGACAATAATCAGTCCCATCTCCTTGATTTACTTTACTTGCAGGATATTAGTTCAGTGCCCAGGAAGACTTCTGAGGGGCTCAAAAGGGTGCCCTGCTAAACTGACAGAAGGAATCTGTCTCCATACATCTCACATTACCATCCCATAAGATGTTAGTTTATTAAAAAAATAACCACCATGAAAGTCCCCCAGAGGGATGAGTTTATTTTTCAAAATTGTACTTAGAAAAAGCAAGCAACGGAATTTGCTTTATTTTTCGCTTCTCGGTGTGAATTTCTCCCTAATGCTCCCGTGATAAATTCTTTAGTTGTCTTTTGATCTTAGCACAGCGACTACAGTAACAATCAACAGTACAACATGAGCGAGCTCAGAGGCTGCCATAACAAGGCATGAGAAATTCATGTCTGCACCAGTTATGTTACATTTCCAAGCTCCCCTATGCTGTGAATATGTGTGTGGGAATGGGGTATTCAGAGGCCCAGACAGTTGGGACCAACTGATTTTCCTACTACTAAGAGCCAGGGCTGAAGCTATCAATGGTGCACCGGATGAAGTCACGCTGGTTTGCTTTAAAGTCTGGGCAGGCTGGGGTATTTTTTTGGACATTATGTTACCACAAGTATCACCTATCTGCCCCAGCGAATAGCAGGCCGCCCCCCCCCCCTGCTTCCTTGTGTACCAGAGGTTTGGTACCTCCCTGCCAATAACATGTAATTATTCTGTAGAAGTAAATAAATAAATAAAACCACTTACCTTGCGCTGCTCGGCGATGCGGCGAGCTCAAGGTAAGTGGTTTTATTTATTTATTTACTTTTGACTACCCCGTCGTATGTCGAATTCCACTACCCCCGCCCCCGCCCCGCCTCACTTACCTGTGCGAGCCGTGACTGGGGTCCCCCCTGCAAAGTACATGGAGGGGCTCCCCTCCGGACTCACTCAGCAGCTCTCAAGCCAAGGTACTGTGCTGAGAGGGCACCATGGAGTTTGGGGGCCCCTGCACTGCAGAGGCACGGGGTCCTGTGTTATGTCACTGTCAGTCAGGTGCCCTTCCGAGTTGTTAGCCAGTTTGAAGTGGTCCCCTCAATTTTATTTGTTAGATTTGCTGGTTTAAGGACTCTGCCGTTTTGAACTGTCAATTCAATTCAATTCAATTCAAGCAAGATTTACTCGGAGGCATTATAGCATCCATAACTGTCATTCATTATTACAGTGCATGTGCTTTTTCCCCCAGTTGTGTAACACAGGTCACTATGGCGCGGGGGAGCAATCTTTCATGGGACCCCCATTCAGACGAAGGCCATTAGAGATCTGTGAGATATGGGAGACACCAGGCCCGTCAGTACATCCCGCAGGGGAGCCCGATAAACAATAAACATTTGTTATTCAGCGCCAAGATACCCTTGGGTGAACGTGCGCTTTACAAATACACAAGTTATGTTATGTAGATCATTTGTTGTTATGCCATTGTTTCCCCCTTAAAATGTACTGTGAAAGTTGCGGCACCAAATTGGCTGGTTTAACTTTCCAGTGTGTCCACAGTAAGCTGGTGTAGAAAATGAACCAATGGCGTGGAAGTTTAAAGACATGAATAGTACTGTATTTATTCCATCCACATATATGACTTAAATCATTGCTCAAGAGAACACCATTGGGTCCTAACTGGCAGCAGTTTTCAAATATCTGTAGTAACATATGTTAAAGAAAAGTACTCTGTCACGTGGGAGATCTTTTGTACATAGGTAAGCATGCTCTGTAAACTCACATGACTGATTCTCAAGAGGAAGATAGTGAATATTACGGCCCCAAAGATGAATAGTTGCCAAAAACCATTTGTCACTATCTAGGTCAAGTTAGTTTTTCTCTCGAGAAGGCCTACTTGTGGAGCAACTTGATTTCCATAATGCAGCATGGAAAAATCACATAACCTTCCATTAAAGTTGTTTTCTATTTGTACTCAAGATCCTATTCAATGGTGAAAGTACATTTGATAAATATTGTGATAAATCAACTTATAAATTTGTCTACCCTGTATTGCTTAAAAGTCAGTTGGAAAGTTAACCGGTTCTGCTGACAACCTTTTCTCCAATGACTACAATTAACATCCCAATTAGACATGAAGTGCTGGTCTGTTCTTGGCCAAAGCAAACACCTCTAAGTTCTAAGGCAAGGAACTCTGTTTTAGTGGTAACTCTTAGACTGGGAGAGCCATTTGGTAGGGGACAAGAGCAGACGGTAAAAACCAATGGTTGTTACAACAGTCTTCTCTTTCACAAGAAAATCCCAAATGGAGATCTAGGTCACAGAAACATTCTCAGCCCCAGAGATCTCTGTTCACATCAGAAGGGAAAGCTGTTTCCATAACTGGGAGGAATAGTCCTTCATTTCCCCAGATGGGGGCCTATGAGGAGACTCAGAGCTCCTGTTGGGGAGCCTACCTGACGATTTTGAATGAGGAAGACTGGAAAGGGCTACAGTAAAGTTAAATAATAAGTCCTGCAAAATCAGTAAGGGTTTGGAGAAAATTCTCTCAGGTTGTGTGTAGTAAATTCTCCAATCACTGGCTACTGCACAGTATAAAATGGCACAGCATCAACCCTTCCTCAGAACAGTACTGGACCTGGAAGTTCATCTGAAGAAAGAAAAAATTCTCCCTGACTAATGGGAAAAGAAGAATAAACAAATCCTGATCCTCATTGGTGCCAGGGATTAGGGCTTCATGGTTTCTCTTTCCTGGCTTCCTGCTCTCTGCTCCAGGAAAAGACATAGCAAATAAACGGCTAACTCCTGAGAACAAGCATTTGCAACGCAATCGGTCTCGCCTTTGGGACCTTATATGTATTTAGCTATGCAGCACATTAGCCTGGGTGCTGAAACATCTACTGTTCTTTAACATGGAGGGAAAGTAAGCACCAAACTGCGTGACACGCCAGGTATGGGAACACATGGAGAGAAATATTGCCTTTCATAGGGAAATGGTATAGTCCAAAGCTCTGTTTTTAATATAAAATCAGGGCCTTCGGTGGTCATATCACTGAAAAAAACAAGATTTGAAAAAAATATTATTGCCTACAGGTGCTTGTGGAAGACAATTTCTATGGACTGGAATCTAGAGAATGCTAAAGGGATTCTGGTACTTTACTGACCTCTGCTGGTCGTTTTCTATCAAGAAAGTTAAATATAGGCAGTTGCCAGAAAAATTAAAAAAAAGAAAGTCCCTCATCAGAAAGCAATTCTTGTGTTTTACTAACCTCTGCTGGTCGTTTTCTATCAAGACATTTAACTAAGGCAGTTGAACAGAAAAAAAGTCCCTAAGCGGAAGCAGACAAGTCCTAGGGCTGATCTTCAGAGCCCACAAAGTACATACACATATAAGTATATAATACGTATATACTAAAGTATATACAAGAGGTCTCGAATGCTCGACCTAAAAAGGACCAGCAGACCAGTTTGAGTGGACTGCACTGAGCATTTTGAAACCCCTGGCTAATGGCCCATTGGGCATGCCTAATACCCAGTCCTGCTGGCCCACTGTGGGCTGTAGGAGAGATCAGGAGTAACTTTCCCAGCATCAAGAAAGATTGGGACTTGTTACTTTTTTTTATATCAGGAGGATCAGGACACCACAGCATCAGAGGAAGGTGCATTCTAACTGGATACAGATTTCAAGTTTGTCCTGCTGTGAGCTTTTTTTTCACCCGGTGTTCGGGGTGTCACAGATGGAACTTCCACAGAAGAGTATCTTGCCCAGTGGAGCTCTGGCAGGCTACAGACTGCAACCGTGCCTTGCGGAAGAAAAATGAGAATTTAAAAAGTGACTAAGAGAGTCATTTGAAGTTTGCCAGAATGGTGCATCTTCCCTTGTACTTCAGATACACAGTTCGCTAAACTCATGGTTCTGCCACCCCACTGAAAGGTGGGGTAATGGCAGAGATTCTGACAGTGGAGCTTCAGCTGACTTTGCCTTCGAAAACCTCTGACCTAAAGGCCGTTCCACCAGAGTGCCAGAGGGTCACAGTGACAGTTGCCCTGGTCTGTTTAGAATGGTGCTACTGTTACTTGTTTCCTGTACACAAGACCACCATGCAAGTCAGGGTGGTCTCAGGCAGTGAAGTCACACAATGGCCCAGAGTGAGAATGGGAAAAATTTCCCAGTGCATTGGGCCCATTGTTATTTTGTTCTTCAAGAACAAACTCCAGCTTTGGTGGTTCGTTCTTGCAAACATTATGAACCAAGTCTCTGCCAACAACCTGAGAGATTTCAATCCCTAATTCTCCTCTCCATTAAACCTCAAGAACTCCAGGTTATCACATAGTCCCCATGCTGTCATTCTTAGCATGACCCAATCCTCAAGGACTCCTCCTCCCTGTCATAGTCCTCTCCCCTGATCACCCGTACAGGTGCCCTCCTCCCGTTCCACCTCCCATCCCAGTCACCTCTGTTTTTGACTCTTGTTTAGACCAGCCTTAAACCTCAAGGTTGGTCCTAACACATACCATATCCAGTTAACAACCATGACGCTGAAGACTATTTTCATACCTGAAGACATCTCTCTCCAGGCCATTAACTCCTCTCCAATACACAGAGGAATACCTGCTCCACCCAACTCACTACTTTACGTTGTTGATTCTCTCCTAGTCTGCCATTCTCCCACTACCTTGAACTCTAACAACATCTGGATGTATGACTTCCCCTGCCAGACATGCTCTCAACCAGCTACAATGACATAACCAAACTGCTCCGACACAGGGTGATATCTCCTAGTCGATAACCTACTCGCTTTCCTAATGGCGTATGAGCACCTTATAGAATCATCCTATATACCTTCACTCTTCCATCCATAACATCTGGGGCAAACTAGATACCATAATCAACAAAATTAACTCCTTATCTGCAAGCCTGGAATCCACAAAAATCACAACTAGCTCCTAACCTCCCTCATGTTTCCTGGACCAAGAAACAGACTACACATCTACACATGAACATTCTTCCTTAGAAATAACACAGCTTACTACGGAAAGCGAGCATGGAATGATCTCTAAGATGAGGATGTTGATTCACTACTAGAGATCTACAACTCAACACACACAATTACCCGCCTCAAGACATGCACAACATCCAGATAGTCAAAGGTATGAGGAAGCATTAATCGCACCAATCTGAAAAAAAAGACTCAGTACCAACAACTGTATTCTGGTCCTAATAACCACTTCACAAACCACAATGTTTATAGCATCCAACATGATGTTTCGGCCACAAACCTGCAGATCTGCTACTAAACACAACTCAGAGGTAGCTGAGACTATTCAATCTTACAATGTGGACATCTTAGTCATCACAGAGAGATGTGACTAAATGACTTCTTCACTCCTTTCATCAAGTTGCTGGTTCCGCCCAAGTTAGTGATCAAACACCTCAAGAGAGAGGGGCATCCTGGAGGAGGGGTTGCAGCCCTCACAAACATTCAACCCAACTCATTTGTTTAAGAGTTGAGAACTACTACACATTTGAATGTCTAGGAGTGGAACTTAGTGCTATAGAAAAAAATCTCTTCAAAGTTCACATTGTCTTCCACAATGAGCCTTCACTGAACAATTAATGTGGAGCTCTTCATTGAACAATCCATCTTATCCATCAACAAAATCTTTAAATGAGATTTTAACCTCCACTGGAATTATCCTATGGCCTCTCAGGGAACTTAACTGAGCTTCTTTTTTAGTAAAAAAAGACATAAAATATTTGCACAAGGCTGACATTTGAAACTCTTGACTGTTTAGTCACTGAGGAAGGTGTTTATTGATTGACTCCATCCTACCTGTTGACTGGTCTGACTGACAACTTCCCCATCCTTTTCTATATCCTTTCTGAAACATCCCTAACCAAAACTCAAGTCTACTGACTGAAAATATGAATCAGAGACACTAAGGGGCCGATTCCGATCTCGGCCGGTAGGGCTCCGAATCGGATTCGGCTTTACCGGATCCGATTCGGAGCCCTGTTTCCCGACCGAACCGTACGCGGGTCCGGCCGAGCGAGTACGATGCGAAATCGCCGACAGACTCGTCCGGGCGTCCCGACCGCTCCGACCGACTTCGCTCCCGGCTCGAACCGCTCCGACCGACTCGCTCGGACTCGACTCGCACCGCACAATGGAGACGTTCCCCGGCCGGGTAAGTACGATGCGCGCCGCGAGCCAGTCCGACCGAGCCGCGCACTCCGGCTCGTAAGAGCTGTCGGAGCCGTACTTTGGGGGTCCGTGTCGGACCCCCTGTACGCGTAGCTGCGCGAGTCGCACACGGGGGGACCCATGGGTCCCCCTACCTGTGCGTGTACGGCGCGAATCGCTTCGCCGCGTACCCGCTGTAGGGGGCGCCCTTGTCCGACTCGCACCCATTGAGTCAATGGGAGCCCGCGTACGCGTTGTACGACCGGCTCCCATTGACATCAATGGGAGTCCGACCGACTCGAGTCCGATAACATACGGACGCATCGTACTCGTTCGGTCGGACTGCACGGGTCCGATTCGGTCGGAAATCTCTCCGGGTCCGGCTCGGTCGGAGAAATTTCCGGCCCGATTCGGAATCGACCCCTAAACATGTTAACAACATTGTGCTGGCATCAAAAAAATCAGATCTGAAATTCAATCTGAGAATGAGGGGGAATCAACAACCTTCCATTCAAATCTTTACAACGAAACTATGGCCAATATAATAGCTGAATTGGCGACCATGAAACAAATTAGACAAATCTGTGACAACACTGACAAGAGCAACTATAGATCAGCCCTCAGACGATACCACCAACAAATCAGAGTCACCAACAAAATACAACTTTTGTGTAATAGTACAACAAGGAGCTAAATGCAGGAGGAAAAAGATTAAATCAGTTGAAAGAAAGTGGAGACAAAATACCTCCATCTTGAATCTGACTATACACCTAAATGAGATAAGAAGTTATAAAATAACAGCTTAGAGGCAAAGGCTTCTTTCTTCAGATCCCTACTAGACCAAGCAAGAATCCACTCCAAATGTGTGAAATGATCACACAGCAAACCAGCCCTAGTACTAACGATGACATCAGGTCCTCAAAGGACTGATGTGAAGAGCTACCTAGTTAGTGAATATTTGCTCCTTTTAATCTTACCTGAAAAGATGTTGCAGATAAGATTAAACAGAGCAATCACTGTTCAACACCTCAGTTGATCTTCAAACCTTCTCTCCCATCCTAATGACCAGTGCTCCCTAGAATGAGTTCAGAGAAATGTATGAAAGTGAAATTATCAAGACCATAGCTAACAAAACCAGCTGCACACTTTGCAGACCCAATACCCCCTTCTTAATCAAAGAAATTAGCCAAAACATCTTGCCTTCGTTGACTCGGTTGATCAATGCCTTGCTGTCCCAAGGCAATGTCCTTAACTGCTTGAAAGTTTTACAGGTTATCTCTCACTTGAAAAATCACAAAGAGAGGAGCCAAATGACCTCAACAACTTCTGACCCGAGAACAACCTCCTGTTTCGAGTGAAAATATGTAAAGTTATCTCTCAACTCAACATAATACATTAATGATCACAACCTATAAGATAATCTTTAAGTATGGTTCAGAGCTGGCTCTGGCACTGAATCATGGATGATGCCCTTCCCCTTCTGCACAAGGGAGACTCTTGCTTACTTACCTTTACTTCTCAAGCTATCTGCATTGTTTAATACAGCTGCAGAAGTGAAAAGGTACCCCAAAGTTTAGATACCCCAATATTTACCTCAATCTGAGTTCTCACGTTTCACTGTATCAGAGATGGTGTTAAACCTCAATTTAAAGAGGCAATTTGTCCAGCGTTAAGGCACAACCCAAGCATTGAAATCAGAAAATACAAACAAATGAATACATGATTGGGTCTGGATCGGTTCACTCAATAACGGAGTTCTAGATCAATGAAAAGTTAAACAGTTTTATTACAGATTTAAAAATTAAAGCGGTACAGGGTCAATGCCATGAAGGATCTCAATGAAGAGTTATACATAAAATGCAAAAACCAGAAAGTTCCAAGTGGGTAGCAAATTTGGGAAAGAAACGGACAACATCCCTAGCAGAACAGAAAAGTCTTCTCTGGTTCATCCTCAAAATCGAAGGTTTTTATACATTATTTTCACAAATTAAATTACAAAATCTGTAGACACATGGAAAATAAACATAGCATTGACTTAACATCTAAGCACTAGCCTATTACAATAATAATTAAGGAGCACCCTGTATTCTCATGTTGGGCCAGATGTATTTGATTTGATTTGATTTATAGTTTGTATAGCGCTCAAATGCCCTGAGGCGTCTTGGCGCTGCTGCTAAACTAAACAGGAGGGGAAAGATGAGGCAGATATATGAAAGCTCCTTATTAATTGAAAAGTCAAGTCTTTATAAATTTCCAAACTGATAGGATATCTGGGCATTTCCTTAAATTAGCGGGGAAGGAGTTCCATAGCTGTACGGTCCTCGGGAGAAAACTCCTACCTCCCCATGAAGCTCGTTTGACCTTGGGTAATGCTAAGAGTAGTAGTGAGTGTTGTAGTCCAGTGTTGTGCAGTGCCTTAAACGTAATACAGAGTGCCTTGAATTCCATCCTCCTTGCAACTGGGAGCCAATGTAATTTGATCAAGACCTGTGATGCTGATTGATATTTTGGAATTCCTGCAAAAATCCGAGCAGAGGCATTTTGCAGCATCTGGAGGTTTAGGAGAGATTGTTTCCGGATGCCGATGACAAGGGTGTTTCCATAATCCAGTTTAGCTAAGACTAAGGTAGTAACTACCATTTTTTGAAGGTCCAGAGGGATAAAAGGACAGATCTTACTAATTATTTTTAAGGTAAAGAATACTGATGAGGCGAGAGCATTGACCTGGTCTTCAAAGTAGAGTTTATCATCAAAGAGGATTCCTAAGTTCCTCCCTTTCCGTACTGGTGTAGGTGGAACCCCCATGTCCTGTGGCCACCAACTTGGTGACCAGAAAGACTTGTCTTTACCCAAATGAAGAACCTCAGTCTTCCCTGCATTAAGCTTTAGGCAGTTTGATCTCATCCAGTGTTCTACCTGGGACATGCATAAACTAAACCTATGAGCAGTCTCATTGTGATTGCTAGACATGGATACCACAATTTGGGTATCGTTGGCATATGACACCACTGAGAAACCCAGCGATTTTGTAAGTTTAGGCAGTGGGGTAGTATAGAGATTAAAGAAAGTAGGGCTCAGCGAGGAACACTGGGGTACCACACATGGCAGACAAAATTGTTCAGAGATGAAATCGCCCATTGCACATGAATCGTTCTGTCTGTTAAGAATTATGTTAGCAGCTTAAGCGCCGGCCTCCTATTCCTAGCTCAGCTAGTGGGTCAAATAAGGTGATATGGTTGACCGTATCAAAGGCCGCTGAAAGATCTAACAAAATCAATGCCGCCTGTCCACCACAATCAAGAATGAACCTTAGTTCTTCCGATGCAGCTGGCAGTGCTGTCTCAGTACTGTGTGCCTTTCTAAAACCATATTGGGTGCAATCCAAAAGGTTATTATTGCCAATGAATGACATGAGTTCAATGCTCAAAGCCTTCTCTAATAGCTTAGCTGGAAAGGGCAGTCTAGAGATGGGTATATAACTGCTCGGCTCGTGAGGGTCAAGGTCATTCATTTTTAGCAAAGGTAAGATGTAGGCAGTCTTCCATTCAAAGGGAAAGTGACCCGTGCTAATGATTTAATTGTAGATCTTAGTCAGTTGAGTGCCAAACATCCCAGGAGCCAAACAAACAACTTTTGGGGGGCATAGATCTAGTGATGATCCCGATTTAATAAAACCAATCAAATTTAAAAATTGTTCTTCACTAAGCATGGGAAATTTGTCGAAGGTAGTTTTAGGGAGTTGTAACTTACTCAACGGAGGTTTGGACGCCCCCGTGACTATTTAACCCCTTCGCTGCTAGGCCTTTTCCCCTCCTGTGCTAAGCCTTTTTTTGGCTATTTGGGGTAGTTCGCGCTTAGGCCCCTGTAACTTTTTGACCACATAACGTATCCACGCCAAATTTGCGTCCTTTTTTCCAACATCATGGGGATTCTAAAGGTACCCAGGGTTTGTGGATTCCCCTGGAGGGGACCCAGAAATTAGCCAAAATACAGCTAAATTTTGGTTTTTGGGGAAAAATGTGAAAAAGGGCTACAGATGAAAGCGTCTGGTTTTTCCCTGCAAATGGCATCAAAAAGGGGTTGTGGTGCTGAAATCACCATCTTCCCAGCTTTCAGGGACAAGCAGACTTTTGTCAGAAAACCAAAATGTTTTACACAGTTTTGGCATTTTTCTGGGACATAGTCTATTTTTGCTATTTTTTGTGCTTTCAACCTCCTTCCAGTTAATGGTAGAAATGGGTACAAAAGCAATAATGGATCCTGGAAAGCTATACATTTCTGAAAAGTAGACAAAATTCTGAATTCAGCAAGGGTCATTTGTGTAGATCCTTCAAGTTTTCTTTATAGAAACAAACAGTTACATATAGGAAAAATTTAAAATTAGTTGAAAAAATCAGCCATTTGTGTCAACGTTTTCACCTGTAACTTCTTCTAATTATGACAGCTATTTGAAAGCAACATACCGTTACATCCGCTGGACCTTTCTGGTTGTGGCGATATATAGGACTTGTAGGTTCACCAAGAACCCGACGAACCCAGAGCCAATAACTGAGCAGCATCTTGCAATGGTTTTTTATTATGTACCGGGTATATAGCAATTATTCTGGGAAAATTTATACATGGAAAAATCGGTATGAAAGACACCTATATTTCTGAAATGGGAACAAAATATAGAGTTTAGAAATAGTAGATATTTGCACTTTTCCGAAATTGGGAGTACCCATACTAGCATGAGAATTATAGGACATTTTTCAAAATGACTTCTTTTTACACATTGTCTTTCATTTGGAAGGCAGAAATGCATCAAAAGTCAATAGATAATAACAGTTGCTCTACAATTTTGTGTTACCCTAAGTCTCCCAATAAAAATGCTACCTCACTTGTGTGGGTAGGCCTAGTGCCTGCGACAGGAAACGGCCCAAAACGCAACGTGGACACACCACATTTTCACAGTGAAAAATTACCCTTTTTTTGCAAAGTGCCTAGCTGTAGTTTTTGAACCCTAGCTCTGCCGGCACCTAGGGAAACCTAGAAAACCTATACATTTTTGAAAACTAGACACCCAGGGAATCCAGGATGGGGTGACTTGACTGGCTCTCACCTGGTTCTGTTACCCAGAATCCCTTGCAAACCTAAAATATTGTCAAAAAAACAAATTTTCCTCACTTTTCTGTGGTGGAAAGTTATGGAATCTGCATGGATCCACAAAATTCTACCCACCCCGCGTTCCCCAAAGTATTTTGAGAAAAACGGTACCTCACTTGTGTGGGTAGGCCTAGTGCCCGCGACAGGAAACGTCCCAAACCGCAACGTGGACACACCACATTTTCACAGTGAAAAATTACCCCTTTTTTGCAAAGTGCCTAGCTGTAGTTTTTGAACCCTAGCTCTGCCGGCACCTAGGGAAACCTAGCAAACTTATACATTTTTGAAAACTAGACACCCAGGGGAATACAGGATGGGGTGACTTGACTGGCTCTCACCAGGTTCTGTTACCCAGAATCCCTTGCAAACTTAAAAAATTGTCAAAAAAAACAAATTTTCCTCATTTTTCTGTGGTGAAAAGTTCTGGATTCTGCGTGGATCCACAAACTTCCACCCACCCCGCGTTCCCCAAAGTCTTCCGAGAAAAATGGTACCTCACTTGTGTGGGTAGGCCTAGTGCCCACAACAGGAAACAGCGAAAAACGCAACGTGGACACACCACATTTTCACAGTGAAAAATTACCCTTTTTTTGCAAAGTGCCTAGCTGTAGTTTTTGAACCCTAGCTCTGCCGGCACCTAGGGAAACCTAGCAAACCTATACATTTTTGAAATCTAGACACCCAGAGGGAATCCAGGATGGGGTGACTTGACTGGCTCTCACTAGGTTCTGTTACCCAGAATCCCTTGCAAACCTAAACAATTGTAAAAAAAAACACATATTCCTCACTTTTCTGTGGTGGAAAGTTCTGGAATCCGCGTGGATCCACAAAATTCCACCCACCCCGCATTCCCCAAAGTCTTCCGAGAAAAATGGTACCTCACTTGTGTGGGTAGGCTTAGTGCCTGCGACAGGAAACAGCGCAAAACACAACGTGGACACACCACATTTTCACAGTGAAAAATGACCCTTTTTTGGCAAAGTGCCTAGCTGTAGTTTTTGAACCCTAGCTCTGCCGGCACCTAGGGAAACCTAGCAAACCTATACATTTTTGAAAACTAGACACCCAGGGGAATCCAGGATGGGGTGACTTGACTGGCTCTCACCAGGTTCTGTTACCCAGAATCCCTTGCAAACCTAAAAAGTGTAAAAAAACACATTTTCCTCGCTTTTCTGTGGTGGAAAGTTCTGGAATCTGCATGGATCCACAAAATTCCACCCACCCCGCGTTCCCAAAAGTCTTCTGAGAAAAATGGCACCTCACTTGTGTGGGTAGGCCTAGTGCCCGCGACAGTAAACGACGCAAAACGCAACGTAGACACACCCCAATTTCACTGTGAAAAATAACCCTTTTTTGGCAAAGTGCCTAGCTGTAGTTTTTGAACCCTAGCTCTGCCGGCACCTAGGGAAACCTACCAAACCCACACATTTCTGAAAAGTAGACATGGGAGATTCCAGGGAGGTATGGCTTGCGTGGATCCCCCAATGTTTTCTTACCCAGAATCCCCCAGAAACCTGAAATTTTGCTGAAAAAATCACTTTTTCACACATTATGTGTGGGAAAGTTGTGGCATCACCGGGCTGACACAAATTTCCTACCACCCAGCGTTCCCCCAGGTCTCCCTATAAAAATGGTGCCTCACTCGGGTGGGAGGCCCAAGTACGCGCGACAGACAAGGGCCCAAAACTTATTGAGGCAACATCAAAAATGCCTATCACAAAACGACCTGGTTTTACAAGGGGTCCCATGACTTTTGGCCCGGGGCTCGGCCACCTAGGAAACCTAGCAAACCCACACATTTCTGAAAAGTAGACACCCGGGGTATTCCAGGGAGGTATGGCTTGCATGGATCCACTAACGTTTTCTTACCCAGAATCCCATGCAAACCTGAAATTTTGCTGAAAAAATCACTTTTTTCACACATTTTTGTGTGGGAAAGTTGTGGCATCACCAGGCTGACACAAATTTCCTACCACCCAGCGTTCCCCCAGGTCTCCCGTTAAAAATGGTGCCTCACTCGGGTGGGAGGCCCAAATACGCGCGACAGGCAAGGGCCCAAAACGTATTGAGGCGACATCAAAAATGCCCATCACAAAACGACCTGGTTTTGCAAGGGGGTCCCATGACTTTTGGCCCGGGGCTCGGCGGCCACCTAGGGAAACCTAGCAAACCCACACATTTCTGAAAAGTAGACACCCGGGGATTACAGGGAGGTATGGCTTGCGTGGATCCACCAACGTTTCTTACCCAGAATCCCTGCAAACCTGGAATTTTGCTGAAAAAATCACTTTTTCACACATTTTTGTGTGGGAAAGTTGTGGCATCACTGGGATGACACAAATTTCCTACCCCCCAGCGCTCCCCCAGGTCTCCCGATAAAAATGGTGCCTCACTCGGGTGGGAGGTCCAAGTACCCGCGACAGGCACGGGCCCAAAACATTTTGTGATAGGCAATTTCAATGTTGCCTCAATACGTTTGGGCCCATGCCTGTTGCGGGTACTTGGGCCTCCCACCCGAGTGAGGCACCATTTCTATCGGGAGACCTGGGAACGCTGGGTGGTAGGAAATTTGTGTCATCCCGGTGATGCTACAACTTTCCCACACAAATGTGTGAAAAAGTGATTTTTTCAGCAAACTTTCAGGTTTGCAGGGATTCTGGCAAGAAAACGTTGGTGGATGCACGCAAGCCATACCTCCCTGAATCCCCGGGTGTCTACTTTCAGAAATGTGGGTTTGCTAGGTTTCCCTAGGTGACCGCCGAGCCCCAGGCCAAAAGTCATGGGACCTTGCAAAACCAGGTCGTTTTGTGATAGGCATTTTGATGTCGCCTCAATGCGTTTTGGGCCCTTGCCTGTCGCGCGTATTTGGGCCTCCCACCGAGTGAGGCACCATTTGTATCGGGAGACCTGGGGAACGCTGGGTGGTAGGAATTTGTGTCAGCCTGGTGATGCCACAACTTTCCCACACAAAAATGTGTGAAAAAGTGATTTTTCAGCAAAATTTCAGGTTTGCAGGGATTCTGGGTAAGAAAACGTTGGTGGATCCACGCAAGCCATACCTCCCTGGAATCCCCGAGTGTCTAGTTTTCAGGAAATGTGTGGGTTTGGTAGGTTTCCTAGGTGGCCGCCGAGCCTCGGGCAAAAGTCATGGGACCCCTTGCAAAACCAGGTCGTCTTCTGATAGGCAATTTTGATGTCGCCTCAAAATGTTTTGGGCCCATGCCTGTTGCGGGTACTTGGGCCTCCCACCCGAGTGAGGCACCATTTTTATCGGGAGACCTGAGGAACGCTGGGTGGCAGGAAATTTGTGTCAGCCTGGTGATGCCACAACTTTCCCACACAAAATGTGTGAAAAAGTGATTTTTTCAGCAAACTTTCAGGTTTGCAGGGATTCTGGGTAAGAAAACGTTGGTGGATGCATGCAAGCCATACCTCCCTGGAATCCCCTGGTGTCTACTTTTCAGAAATGTGTGGGTTTGCTAGGTTTCCCTAGGTGGCCGCCGAGCTTCGGGCTAAAAAGTCATGGGACCCCCCCTTGCAGAACCAGGTCGTCTTCTGATAGGCAATTTTGATGTCGCCTCAATACGTTTTGGGCCCTTGCCTGTCGCGGGTACTTGGGCCTCCCACCCGAGTGATGCACCGTTTTTATCGGGAGACCTGGGGGAACACTGGGTGGTAGGAAATTTGTTTCAGCCCGGTGATGCCACAACTTTCCCACACAAAAATGTGTGAAAAAAGTGATTTTTTCAGCAACATTTCAGGTTTCTGGGGGTTTCTGGGTAAGAACACTTTGGGGGATCCACGCAAGCCATACCTCCCTGGAATCCCCCGGGTGTCTAGTTTTCAGAAATGTGTGGGTTTGGTAGGTTTCCCTAGGTGGCCGCCGAGCCCCGGGCCAAAAAGTCATGGGACCCCCTTGCAAAACCAGGTCGTCTTCTGATAGGCAATTTTGATGTCGCCTCAAAACGTTTTGGGCCCATGCCTGTTGCGGGTACTTGGGCCTCCCACCCGAGTGAGGCACCATTTGTATCGGGAGACCTGGGGGAACGCTGGGTGGTAGGAAATTTGTGTCATCCCGGTGATGCCACAACTTTCCCACACAAAAATGTGTGAAAAAAGTGATTTTTCAGCAAACTTTCAGGTTTGCAGGGGATTCTGGAAGAAAACGTTGGTGGATGCATGCAAGCCATACCTCCCTGGAATCCCCCGGGTGTCTACTTTTCAGAAATGTGTGGGTTTGCTAGGTTTCCCTAGGTGGCCGCCGAGCCCCGGGCTAAAAAGTCATGGGACCCCCTTGCAAAACCAGGTCGTTTTGTGATAGGCATTTTGATGTCGCCTCAATACGTTTTGGGCCCTTGCCTGTCGCGCGTATTTGGGCCTTCCACCCGAGTGAGGCACCATTTTTATCGGGAGACCTGGGGAACGCTGGGTGGTAGGAAATTTGTGTCAGCCTGGTGATGCCACAACTTTCCCACACAAAAATGTGTGAAAAAAGTGATTTTTTCAGCAAAATTTCAGGTTTGCAGGGGATTCTGGGTAAGAAAACATTGGGGGATCCACGCAAGCCATACCTCCCTGGAATCCCCCGGGTTTCTACTTTTCAGAAATGTGTGGGTTTGCTAGGTTTCCCTAGGTGGCCGCCGAGCCCCGGGCCAAAAAGTCATGGGACCCCCCTTGCAAAACCAGGTCGTCTTCTGATAGGCAATTTTGATGTCGCCTCAATACGTTTTGGGCCCTTGCCTGTCACGGGTACTTGGGCCTCCCACCCGAGTGATGCACCGTTTTTATCGGGAGACCTGGGGGAACACTGGGTGGTAGGAAATTTGTTTCAGCCCGGTGATGCCACAACTTTCCCACACAAAAATGTGTGAAAAAAGTGATTTTTTCAGCAAAATTTCAGGTTTCTGGGGGTTTCTGGGTAAGAAAACTTTGGGGGATCCACGCAAGCCATACCTCCCTGGAATTCCCGGGTCTCTAGTTTTCAGAAATGTGTGGGTTTGGTAGGTTTCCCTAGCTGGCCGCCGAACCCGGGGCCAAAAACTCATGGGACCCCCCTTGAAACCAGGTTGGTTTGTGATAGGTAGACCACGGGGAGCAGAAAGGCTGTAATGGTGGCGAGGATATGGGCATTGGCGTGCCTACTTCGGACAGCCCCAACCCTAAAAAAAATTGCAAAAAAAAATCCCTGGCGTCAAGTGGGCTTTCTGCCGCCCGGGGGGGGCAGAAAGACTGTTATGGTGGCAAGGGCATGGGGGCATTGGTGTGCCCATTTTGGGCAGCCCCACCCTAAAACAAATTGCACAAAAAAAAATCCCTGGCGTTTAGTGGGCTTTCTGCCCCCCCAGGGGGGCAGATTGGGGGCTACAGCCCCCATCTGCCTCCCAGGGGGGGGCAGAAAGGCTGTAATGGTGGCGGCGGGGTGGGGGCATTGGCGTGCCTGTTTTGGGCAGCCCCCACCCTAAAAACAAATTACACAAAAAAAAATCCCTGGTGTTTAGTGGGCTTTCTGCCCCCCCGGGGGGGCAGATTGGGGGCTACTGCCCCCATCTGCCTCCCAGGGGGGGCAGAAAGGCTGTAATGGTGGCCCGTTTCGGGCAGCCCCCACCCAAAAAAAAACACGCCAAAAACAATCCCTGGCGTTTAGTGGGCTTTCTGCCCCACCGGGGGGGCAGAAAGGCTGTAATGGTGACGGGGGGTGGGGGCATTAGCGTGCCCGTTTTGGGCAGCCCCCACCCTAAAAACAAAATTACACAAAAAAAAATCCCTGGCGTTTAGTAGGCTTTCTGCCCCCCCCGGGACGGCAGATTGGGGGCTACTGCCCCCATCTGCCTCCCAGGGGGGGCAGAAAGGCTGTAATGGTGGTGGGGGTTGGGGGCATTAGCGTGCCCGTTTCGGGCAGCCCCCACCCTAAAACAAAATGCGTCCCAAAAAATCCCTGGTGTTTAGTGGGCTTTCTGCCCCCCCCGGGGGGCAGATTGGGGGCTACTGCCCCCATCTGCCTCCCAGGGGGCAGAAAGGCTGTAATGGTGGTGGGGGGGTGGGGGCATTAGCATGCCCGTTTCGGGCAGCCCCCACCCTAAAAAAAAATGCGTCCAAAAAATCCCTGGTGTTTAGTGGGCTTTCTGCCCCCCGGGGGCAGATTGGGGGCTATTGCCCCCATCTGCCTCCCAGGGGGGCAGAAAGCTGTAATGGTGGCTGGGGGTGGGGGCATTGGCGTGCCTGTTACGGGCAGCCCCCACCCTAAACAAAAATGCGCCAAATAGAAATCCCTGGTGTCTAGTGGGCTTTCTGCCCCCGGGGGCAGATTGGGAGCTACTGGTCCCATCTGCCCCCAGGGGGGCAGAAAGACTTAACAGTCACAATTTTTGGGGGAGAGCAAAAGCCCTTGCCCAAGGGCCGCTCCCCCTCCCTGGTGCCTTAGTGGGTGGATCCCTGCTTGGGGATCGCCCTCCTGGGGCGATCCCCAAGCAGGGATCCACTGGGGAGGGGTACCATTGGAAAGGGGAGATTCTCCCCTTTCCAATGATACCTCTCCCGTCTTTCTACGTGCTCAGGGGGCTGAGATAGCCCCCTGAGCAGGTAGAAAGTGAAACTGAAATGAGCCTAAAGGCTCATTTTAGTTTCGTTTTCAGTGAAATGAAGTCAGCGCGACGTGCGCGCTGATCTTCATTTCACTGAAAGGAGGGGGCCTCGGGAGCTGGGAAGCTCTTCCCCAGCTCCCGAGGCTGTGGGAGAAAGGAAATCCCTCTGCTGTCTGCAGCAGAGGGATTTCGTGCCCTTGGCCTCATGACGGAATGGTTCCGTCATAAGCACAGGGGCACCGATGCTCATGACGGAACCATTCCGTCATGAGCATCGAAGGGGTTAATGTAAAGGTGGCAAAGACTTCGTTTACCTTTTTCTGAAAAAAATAAGCAAAATTGTTGCAAAGAGTTTGGTTGCAGCTACTATTGCGAAGTACAGGCTCTTTTACTCATTTGTTTACAGTATTAAAAAGTTCCTTTGCTAAATTTTCAGATTGAAGGATCTTATCTGTAAGGTATTTTGTTTTTTCTTTTAGTATTAATTTTTTGTATTCTGCAATTGACTTTTTATAGGCCTCTCTATTTTGGGGGTTGTATTTGGTTCTCCAAACGCGCTCCGATTTCCTGCATAATTGTTTGTGAGTTCTCCTACGCTCAGAGAACCATGGTTCTGAGGTGGTTTTTGAGCGATTAGTAAAAAGTAGAAAAAGAAATTCGGTGCAAGAATATCCATTGCTTTATTAATCCTAGTTGTGTACGTCTGTGTGGTTATCTCCATGTCTTGCGTAAAGTTCAGATTCGCTTCTGGTAGGGTTTCTGATAAAGGTGAATCAAGATCTGAAGAGCTAATTTTCTGCCATGCCCTACTTTTTATGGCTTGAGGATTTGAGATTAACTTTGTTTGAGGCTGTGGTAAAGTGATTGAAAACATCACTGATATGTGATCTGACCACAACAGAGGTAAGACGCCAGTTAACTTCAGGTATGGGTTATTGGAAAATATCCCATCCAGCATATGCCCTGTAGAGTGTGTGGCTGCCTCAACTCTTTGAAGCAACCCTAAACTCCTCATGGTGTCTGTAAAAAAAATGGTGTCATTATCCTCCGTATTCTCTAAATGGAAATTAAAGTCACCCAGCACTGAGAAGTCTGACAGTTTAATACTATTTTCTATCAGTGAGCTAAGATTTAGTGAAAGGGATGCTCTGGGCCCGGAGGGACGGTAAAATAATATCCTTCTAAAAGAGTAGTGTTTTGTTAATTCAATTTGGAAGCCTGTCTGCTTTAACCATTGTATAACCAGGTGGTATTGCTTGGGCCAGATGTCTTGTCTGCCCATGTTTCAGTAATGAAAATTATATCTACCTCATGAGTGTCTACAAAGCCTGCAAACTCAATTTTATGTTTAATTAATGACCTGGCGTTCAGTAATGAACACTTAAAGATGTCATCCTGTGATGTGAGATGACAGGCTGACACAGGTTTCTTACATTGAGTGTTCCGAGGCGCTTTATGGGTAAGAGACAGCTTGCAATTGGGTCATTTCATCTTATTAAATCCTGGATCCAGCTCTAATATAACACAGCCCGAGATCTTACCATTTAGGTCCAGCACAAGGAGGTCTTGACTGGAATACTGCAACACTGGCATTTTTCCTGGGGCAAAAGGACCAGGGGTTCCGGCCCTCGGCGCGATCCAGGCGTGGACAGGAACAGACGGTCTTGCCTCAATCGCGCCTTCGCGGCACCAGTGGTGTGCCCGCTGCGCGTCTTCTGCGCGGTCACGTCAGGCTGCTCATTTATGGTCCCTCCTCCAAGAACATCTAGCATGTCAATCAAAATGGTGGACTCGCTCTGACATGCGGTTACCGTCACAAAAAGTGCAAAAATGCTTTCTATGGCTAAAAACTGGGCAAATTCTTAAGAAACTTACTAAAACAAATAAAAACAATTCACATTCATGATTTCCTGAAATTTTCCTCTCATTCAAGAACGGCAGCGCTGTGCGGTCACGTCAGATTGCTCATTTATGGGCTCCCCTCCAAGAACAACTAGAGTGTCGACCAAAATGGCGGACCCGCTCGGACATGCAGTTACTGTCACAAAAAGTGCAAAAATGCTTTCTATCGCTAAAAACTGGGCAAATACTTAAGAAGCTTACTAAAACAAGTAAAAACAATTCATATTCATCCTTTCTTGAAATTCTTCTCTCATTCAAGAACAGCAGCAGAATGGAAACTGTATAAAGTTTTTTTGCGGTTGCAACCAGCCGATTTGCAGAGTCGAGCCGTTTGCGACTGCAAACGTGCTTTTTATAATGTACAAAAGTCAAATTGTGATTCAGTAACTTGTTATCGAATCGCAACTTGTGATTGCTACCAAATACCAATTCAGTATTTGGAAGGTGCGTCCCTTCCAAATACTGAAATAGAATGGTATGTAGTAGTGACCAAATTCCGGTCTCAAAACAGTAATACTTGACCACCAGTTTAAATCTGGTGGCAAACCATACGCAAAGGGGAAGGGGTTCCCTTTGAGAGTGTTTGAAAAATATTTTTTAAGAGCAGGCAGTGCCTACTTTAAAAAATTGAAACTGCAAAGTTTAATTTCTATTTTTTAAACGCATCCCATTTTCCTTTAAGGAAAACACGCTGCATTTATAAAAAAAAAAGATTGCTTCATTAAAAAGCAATGACGGACATGGTGGTCTGATGGCCTCAGCAGGCTGCCATCACTGTGATGGCTGCAATTCCTAATGGGACCAAAGTGCGACCTTCATCAATAATATGCATTAGGTAGGCCACTTTGCGACCCACTAGGAATCACTAATGAAACAAAAGAGTTTCATACATTAGGAATACCGATTTCCTTATTGTGATTCAGAGAGAATCACAATTAGGAAATCGATATTCCTAAAGTTTGTAAATCTGTCCCCTTGTCTGGAGATGCTAGAACATAACTAGTTATATGAACAATAATGTGTTATGTGAATGAAGAGACTACAGTGAACCAACAGAAGAAACTATGGATGTTTCAAGCTGTGGCTGAGATTTCAAGAGCATGACAATAATAACAGATGGAAATAAACCAATACATTTCAGCTTGACTTTATGCTGCAGAATTTGTAAAGAGAGAAGTGGGAAGGGGGGGAAGAAGTGTGAGTGACATCTTGTAAAACATAGCATTTATATTTAAATTCAGGCCTAGTTAACATACATCAGAGAAACACACATCTACACATCATAGAGAATTTGTTCCAAAAGCAAGAACACTATTGAAGTATGCACATGAATTTGTAAACGCTTTTAATGTTAGAATGTTTTTAAATAAAATATTTGTTCATCATAGTTTAAAATATTTATTTGTTTACCCATTTAATTATACTTTAATGTAAGTTAAAGGTTAAACTTAAAATTAATTTAAAATAATAGTGATATAAAGCATAATTTTAAGGCATCCTGGTAATACATTCAATACACCTTAAACTTTAAGGGGGATTACGACTGTAATTAGTATAATTTATTTTAAAAATGAATTTAAATATGAAACAGTGATCTGTTTTGTTAGTGTGATAGTCCTAGGTGAAGAGAAGTCAGGGAATAGTGCTTATATATTTTTAACTAAACTAATATATATACTAATATATAATTTTGTTTAGTATATATAATGCTTAATTACATTTATTAATGTCCTCTATTAGTTTGAATACTGGTATATCTGCACTGGTTGCAGAGATCTTCAAAAACAGGTAGAACAGTACTGATAGTAACTTTACAGTTGTAAATTCAGTCGTAGAAGTTTCCATCTCCTCTACAGAAATGTTGAATTGCATCCAGAAGGAGATACTAGATAGAGGGATATCTCTACATGCAGAGTACTAAGCATGTAAACTTACCTATGTGAATAGGACCCTTTGACATGAAGGCATATTTGAAACAAGAGCATGATTGTGATACACTCCACAGAAGTTTGAGTTAATTTCACCCACTGATCTATGGATCATTCAGCAAAATGCATTTCCATTCCTAGAACATCTCTATGGATTGGTGACTTTCTGGGAGTCTTTCAGAAATGTCCCTTTTCCAGCATTATACATTTCAAAGTAATTTCCAATGTATCTTCAGTGGCAATGTCAAGCATGTCAAACTTAAAGAGTACCTAAAATGTGTGAAAATAAATCTTCAGTCTCATCACTATTACTACAAACGTTTTTACAAAACAGAAAATGCACATTTGTACATTGTGTACCATCCCCACTGAACTAAGACAAAGCCAATATAACATTTAAATAGCAGCTACTTTCAGTAGTCCATTGGTGGGTGTTGGACTTGGCCCTTTCTGCAGGGTCATTCCCAGACTTTTTGCCTTCACCCTCCTGTTTTCTGAAACCATTTTTGTTGCCTTTTAGGACTCTGAGCACTTTACCACTGCTAACCAGTGCTTAAGTGCTTGCGCTCTCTCCTTTAAACATGGTAAAATTGGGTTACACCCAATTGGCATATTTAATTTACTTGTAAGTCCCTAGTAAAGTGGTACCACAATTACTCAGAGCCTAAAAATTAAATGCTACTAGTGGGCCTACAGCACTCATTGTGCCACCCACTTCAGGGGCCCTTTAAACATGTCTCAGGCCTGCCATTGCATCCTGTGTGTGCAATTCTAAACTGCCATTTTGACCTGGCAAAATAAACCTTTTGCCAGGCCCAAACCTTCTTTTTTAATATATTTAAGTCACCTCTAAGGTATGGCCTGGACAGTCCCAAGGGCAGAGTGCAGTGTATTTAAAAAGTTGGCGGTGGAAAGAAGAAAGGAGGAAAACGGAAACCTGTTACAGATAAGGGAGCAAGGCGGAATAAACAAGCTCCCGACATGCTATCAAGCCGGTCCCCGGGGGGACAAGGAACAGATGAGCGATTGCAGACGACTCCGGAGTACCCGCTATGGGTATCTAACCTGGTATTGGAATTTAAAGCTCATTTTACCTCGACTGTAAAAGTTGAACTCGATGCTTTAACGACACGTATTGATAAACTATCATCATTGGTGGACCATTGGGGGGGCAAAGCTGATGTTATCCTTAATACAATTGAGTCTATCAAATCCCCTACTCCAGAGTCGGTCTTGCACCAAAACAAGGTAACAACGACCACTCTCGACGAACCACCTCTCCCCTCAGGGCCTAACATAATCGTGCAAAAGGATGCAGCTCACACTCCTAGATTGTCCGCCACGCAGAGCCGGGATCCAGTTAACCCCCAACAGAGGCCTCTTCGTTGTTCCCTCTCCGAACCTATAAACAGGCCCACACCGATTACATCAGGCCCATCTGACCAACAACAAGCTGGAAATAACCAAGATGTTTATAAGAGGACCCCACCACATATAAAATCAAGGGAAACCCAACCCGCACTACCATGCATTGACCTGCCCCCAGCCTCCACTCCCTATGTCATTGTATTAGCCGGAGTACCTGAGCTGGAAAGAGGCTTAGGGGAGACACATTTTGAACTTAAAAACAAATGTATTTATTGGTTAACCAAATATAGGCCTCTCCCTTATCAAGATCAAAGTGAAATTCTACTCACTCGCAGGGTAAGCTGGCTGGGGTGGAGGCGAAAGGACATACCTGGGGATTGTGTTGTGATCAACTTTAGGGATGCCTGGGCTGTCCAACACATCTTAGATTGGGGTTACTCAAGGGAGACTGGGGGTATCCTCTCCTTGCCCCTGGGATATTTCTATCCCCCTAGGCATATGCCGGACAACGAGGGAAACACGGCCAAGGGCTGGGGGGCGAGCGACCAGAGTGGTGCTAGGCCAAAAACAGGCTGGGAACGTCCAACACCAATGATGTATAATATCCCTGTTAACAACAGATTTAGCTCTCTGGATTTGGTAGATTGACTAAATCCAACCGATCCCTCTAATAAATGGTCCAGTGACAAAAACGAGGCCAAATTGGGACACATGCATCAGGATGGACTCCCACACAAGGAGGGACATGGGAAGAAAAAAAAAAAGTTTCGGAGCAGACCCGTGAGGGTAGCGTTCTAATTCATACTTCCACCCCACTTAGTAATTCAAACCGGGCTAATGAATGTAGTCACAGGGGAGCGGCAGGGTACAAAGACACACACCAAGCTCCATTAGAGGAAAGCCTTACCCCGCAGGCCTCCTCAGCTAATTCAGTGGAACCACAAAGCACTCGGATCTTATCCTGGAACATAGCAGGCCTTAACTCGAAACTGGATCTCCCAGATTGGGGGGCATTCGTAGATGAACATGAGCTATGCCTGTTCCAGGAAACATGGTCAAAGACAGATATATTTAGAGTGGGCTACGTGTCGTACTGTATTCCAGCAGTTCAGGGGGGGGCTTGGGGGAGACCCTCGGGGGGTCTATGCACCTGGGTAGGAGTGCACTTGGGATGCAATGTTAAACAGTTAGAGACCCCGTCCCCTGATATTCTGTGCATCCTCCTTTCTCTTCATAATTCTATGAGGATTGCAATAATTAATGTCTTCTCACGGCCAGTAAGTTATGGACAATCCTCTCACACGCTCGATTGCCTTACCTCATTTCTTCCCACTATACCAGAGAACTGCCGGGTAATTATAGGAGGGGATTTCAATTGTCAATTTGAGCCCCTGAATGGCCTATCCACTAGTATTACGAGTGAGGAGGACTCGGTATGGTCAATTCCAGAACATAATATCCAACCAATACGGGCATGGACTCCTCTAGCATTACAAATGAATGCAGTTACACTTAGCCACTCACTAAGGGCTTGTAATGGCCGACTCCCATCCGACAGTCCCGGGAACTTTACTTTTAATAGACCCGGGCAGGCATCAATATTAGACTACACTTTGGTAGATGTCAGCCTCTGGCATAGGGTTATCGATTTTAAGGTTGTCTCCCGTCATGAGAGTGATCATAATCCCTTGGTCCTAGAAATATCCCTTCCCTTTGCCAAAGACCTCCCAAGCATATCCACAAACCCCAACCCAAGCCTAGTATTGGCCGAAGGAGGGAGGAGGGTTCGCTGGGGGAACTTGCTCAAACACCGGACAAAGTGGCCTCTCTTTATCAACAAATCGTCTCCTTCTTAGAAGTTGCGTTTCGAATATCTGCAACTAGCAGTGGTATAGCGTCCCAACTGATACAGGCAAAAAACAACCAGGACCTGTTCTCCACACTGGCACAATTTTTTTTTAATCGTAATAGGCCCAGGCCGAATTTTAAACCAAGGCACCCATGGTATAATAAACATTGTAAGGTAGCTAAGCAAGCCCTCTTAACCTCTATCAGATCGAACGATAGGCCACGAATCAAGGAAGCCAGGGATCCATATAAAAAAATTAGAACTGGAGCAAAAATTAACTGGGAAAATGATAAATGGGAAGCAATAAAAACAGCACTGGATAACCATGATATGAGAGCCTTCTGGAATTTAGTTAAGACAGGGAAATCCGAAGGCCAATCGGCTATAGGACCAAACCTAGGGGAAGAAGTCTGGAGAACTCATTTTAAATCTTTATACTCAAGGCCCGCAGAGGAAGAGGAAGAGGGCAGGGCAGAATCAGCCACCTTAGATGCGAACCCCCCAAATTTAGATGCTCCCCCTTGTACAATGAAGGAGATCATAGTGGCATTGGGTAATCTACTTCCAGCAAAAAGCACCAGGGCTGGATATGATACCTGGTGACCTTTTCCGATCCGAACCCGCAGTTTGGGCACTCTACCTATGGTCATTATTTAATGCTGTTTTACAAGGTATGGCGTTGCCCCCCACCTGGGCTGGAGCAGAAATTATCCCCATTTATAAAAAGGGCTCACCATTCAATCCAGCAAACTATCGCCCTATAAGCCTCCTGGATGTCACTCAAAAAAAAAATTCTCGCGTACTCCTAGGGCGATTGCAATCCTGGATAGAAGAGAACAATGTATTAACACCTTTACAAGTAGGATTCAGGGCAAAGATCTCCACCATTGACCAGATCTTCAGATTACAACTTATCCACTGGAAAATTGTGATCCTAGAGGGTTGCAGCCTCTACCTCACATTCGTGAATCTTAAATCCGCGTTTGACTTGGTGCAGCGCGATCAACTATGGGGCATACTTCTTGATTTGGGAGTACCAGAATACCTCTGCCACCAGCTGAAACTTCTGCACCAAGACAACTATGCGAGAATTAGATATGGTAAAAATGGTGAACTTTCCGCCCCTTTCCCTGTAGAGAAAGGGTTGCGACAGGGATGTGACCTGGCCCCGACACTCTTCTCTCTTTTCTTAAACAGCTTAATTGAAACTCTGTTAGCTGGGAAAGACATTGATGCTCCGAGGCTGGCGAACCGCAAAATTCCAGCACTCATGTTTGCGGACGATACGCTGCTACTCTCCAAATCACCCATGGGTATGCAGAGGGTCCTTGAGGTATTCAGCTCTTTTTGCAGAAAGAGGGGACTGGAGATCAACCTCCAAAAAACCAAGTACATGGTTTTTAATGCTAATACCACAAATTGCCCACATCCCCAACTGGATGGAAGGGCCCTAGAGAGGGTGCCCATTTTTGATTATCTAGGGATCACACTCACTGAAAAAATGGACTGGGGAACACAAATAAAGAAAGCCAGTCTAAAACTGACTCAGTCCACGGGGGGCATCTTAAAAGTTTATAAAAGTTGCACCCACAAAGTGATAGGTCCCACAGCAGAAATCTATAAAACACAGGCTAGGGGAGCATCACTGTACGGGCCATCAACTTCCCTATCTATGCCAGAGAACCTATTCCTTAGGCAACTGCTGGGCCTCCCTATGAGCACCCCATTAACACCGCTCAGGATGGATTTAGGGATTGGCCCTATAGCAGATGTAGTCTCCTCTAGACCCCTCCTATACTGGCGATGCCTGTGGAGTACACCTGAACTAGCTGACTATAAAGAGGAGTTGAAGGCTGTTATGAGCCTTCTAGGTGCAGGGAAACTCCCCTGGCTAGCTCCTATCAGGAACTCTTGCCAGGCACTAGGGAGGGCAAATATGTGGACTACACCAGAAGAGACCTGTCCCACAATCTCCAGAAAGGCACTACTCGACTCCCATAGAGAACACAAACTGGTCTTACTATGGCAGGGGACTAAACCAAGCTGCTTGACCTCCAGGTTTCTGGATATCAAGCAGCAATACAGGTTAGAATCGGCACTTGATCACATCCAACCACTTATGGCAAAGAAAATATTTCTCCAATTCAGACATGGGGTGCTCCCGCTGCGAGCATTTACTAACAATTGGCAGGGAGCCCATAAACTTGATTGCCCAGGGTGTGATCGAGTTGAGGAAACTGAATTGCATGTTCTTTTCTTTTGCCCCGCCTATGTGAGGCCAAGGTCTAGGTGGCTGTTACAACTGTGCAGAAATATGGGGATCAGACACTACATAGAGGTGCACAGGCTCCTCAAGTATGAAACTGATACACTTACTGTGTTTGCCATTTCTCGGTTCCTTCACTCGATGTGGTGCATTCGCAGAGCTATTTTAAAGAAAACTATTTTAGGAAACCCCTAGCTCCTAGCATCTTTTATACATGCTGCTATGCCATGTTTGCACATATCCATTGTATGATTATTGTTATTGCAACTATCCTTCCTCTGGGTTCCTTTTTTTAAATGTATTATATTTGTTTTAACGCGGCTTTTTAACATTGTTATATATATCTATTAGATAAAGTCAAAAGCTTTTTTAACCATTGATAGGAGTTTTATATACTAATGAATTGGCTATCTGTTTAAATATGCGTTATTTTAACCCCTCCCGCACTCAAGGTAGAATACACAAACTCTGCTGATCATTGTCTTGTATCCAAGCTTAGTACCGAGTGTTGCTGCGAAGGAGCGCATTTAAGAATGAATTAGATAACTTTGCACCAATTAGATATGTACTAATTTTTAACATAGCACTAATGTACACAAATTTTATGATGACATATTCTAATGTTTTTCCTTTTTATTTAAAATGTATTGTATTGTCTCTTTTTATGTGTTTTTATGGCCGCATGGTCGAAATAAAGCTCTTTAGACTGACTGACTAAAAAGTTGGACATGTACTTTTAAGTTTTACATTTCCTGGTTGTGAAAAACTCTTAAATTTGTTTTTCACTATTGCAAGACCTAACTCTCCTATAGGATAACATTGGGGTTACCTTATTACATTTAATAAGGATTGCTTCCAAATGGGAGCAAGCATATAGGTCGAATTTAGTGTTTATAGATTTGTAATTAAAAGCCATCTTAATGGTCAAGTTAGATTTTTTATTACAAATCTGAAAATTCCACTTTTAGAAATTTGGCATCTTCCTGTCCTAACCATTTGGGGTCTGCTGCCTGCATTCTGGGTCATATGACTAGGTGTAGTAGGCAGCTGGTCTTTGTGTATTGCTCCCAGTCAGTGAGATAAAAGGAAGATAGGTGTTGGCAGGATGGGCCACTCTGAGTAACGAGGGGGAGAAGCTGTCACCTATCACACTTGCACATCACAAAGGCGCTGCCTGAGCACTCTCATAAAGGGTTTGACAATTTTGTTTTGTAACCCTAGCCAAGCTGGGGGAAGGACTGGGAGGTAGGACTTGCCTCAGGAGCACCTCGGGGGGTAGAAATGTCTAGGAGCTTCCTCTACTTCAAAGTGGGCACCAGGTATTAATACTGGACCATTAGACCCAACTCTTCAGATCACTTCTGGACCTGTGAACTCTGCCAGGAAGAAGGACTGCCCAGCTGTGAAGTCTGCCCTGCTGACCTGCTTTGCTGCCCAAGGAGTGCTCTGCTGCCTAAGAAGTGCTGTTGCTGCACTAAGACTCGTCTCATGTGAGCTACCCTCCTGAAACCAGCCTGCCTGTGTGTCCCAGGACAGCAACATCTCCAAAGATATGTTGGCTGACCTCCTGTTCTCAGCCCACAGGGACACAACAGGATTCTCTGTGCCACACATCTTAGATGCAGGCCTGTGCATCACTTCGGCAGCTCTGGCAGCCAGACCCAGCACATTGTATCTCAATGCCAACAACCGGCTCAGCTCGATGCAGCACAGCACATTTTGACGCAAGTACTCACAAGCCCCAGTGGCTTCACCAACACCGGCCCAGCGTGACGCACCTAGACCTCAGCACTGATGCATCGCTATTGAAGTCTTTGCAAGGCCCAGTGACTTACTTGATAACGATGACAGACCTAGCATTGCATGAGCCATTCGACGGCCATTGACTTTGCTGCATGATGCATCGTGGTGCAGGACCTTGCATCGCAAGCTCCACGTTGACTGTTTCTTGACATCGGCCAGCGTAACTCAGTGCAAGGACCTCACACTGTTCTGCAACCAGGATTCAAGGTACTCTTGTTCAGCGGGCCTAACTGGATCCCTGTAATCCTCTCATGCTCCAATCGGCCTGAACATGGGACTTTGTCCTGGTCTGGTGCAACCAGATAACCACAGTTGGTGCTTTGTGCTTTTAGTCGCTATATTCAATGAAATCTCTCAAACTGCGTATCGCCAGTTCCAATGATTGGATATTTTCCATCGTGGTGTCAAATTATTTATTAAATTTACTCTGTTTTCTACATTTGTGTGATATTTTCTTGTGTTGTGTTTTCACTTTATTACTGTTTGAAGTCCTGCATAAATACTTTACACATTGCCTCTAAGTTAAGCCTGACTGCTCTGTGCCAAACTACCAGAGGGCTGAGCACAGGTTAATTTTGGGTTTGCTTGTGACTTCACCCGCTCAACCAGTAACGCAGTTTCCTACAATTATGCATTATATGGAATGAAAATACACAATTATGCATTATATGGAATGAAGATACACCATATATTATGTGTAAATTATTCCAAATGTAGTACACAATCACTATGTCTACAGTGACAATAGAGTTGAACCTTCAACAATTATACATCATAGGAAAGGGGACAGATTAATTTCCCCATCACATGTGGCTAAACTATCACTACTGCTATTTCAGGAGAGAGCTGAAAACACCCTTTCAGCTATCTGCTCATGGGAATATTGTTGGGTTCTCCTTCTATTCTCAGGATGTCTGGAACCCTGTACGTCAGGAGAATAGAAGGAACCTTGTGGTGACAGGGTTCTGGGGACAGTTGGAAGAAGTTTGCCATGAAGACGGATCGTTTTATCCTGTTCTGTTGACTTCCAATATATACTTTGTTTCAACATACCTTCGTCCGTACAGTATTATTTTACTTCACTCTAGCAATCTTTCAAACTATTTCTCCACCTGCACCTTTTCTACCGAATCCAGATTCTCCAGAAATAGATTGGGAAAAATGGAAAGAAGGATTTGAAGCGTATCTCGAAGCTCTTGATGGAGAGTCTTTTACTTGTAAAAAGAAATATGCTGTTCTCAGACATTGTTTAGGTACAGAAGGCCGCAACATATTAAAACATATTCCTAAAGATATTGTCATCGTTGGTGATGGTGAAGGTGACAATGTAGTAGACGAAAATGCTACTGCCATCAAGGCATTAAACAATTGTTTCAAAGCTTGTAAAAATGTAACCTTGGAAACACAAATTTTACAAGAGGATTCAATTACAATTTCTGGACCCTTCCCAGTCTGGGTTCCGCAGCAACCACAGCACCGAGACTGCCCTCATCGCCGCCACCGATGACATCAAGTCCCTGCTGGACAACGGAGAAACGGCGGCCTTCATCCTCCTGGACCTGTCAGCCGCCTTCGACACGGTCTGCCACCACACACTACGAACACGCCTCCACAACGCCAGGATCCAAGAGAAGGCCCTGGACTGGACCACCTCCTTCCTCTCCGGCAGAACACAGAGCGTCCGCCTTCCCCCCTTCCGCTCCGAAGCCACCGAGATCATCTGCGGCATACCCCAGGGCTCTTCCCTCAGCCCAACTCTGTTTAACATCTACATGGCACAGCTCGCCCATGTTGCCCGTCGGCACGACCTCAACATCATCTCCTATGCCGACGACACCCAGCTGATCCTCTCCCTCACCAAGGACCCCCACACCGCCAAAACCAACCTCCACAAAGGAATGAAGGCCGTCGCTGAATGGATGAGGAACAGCCGACTGAAGCTGAACTCGGACAAGACGGAGGTCCTCATCCTCGGATCCACCCCTTCGGCCTGGGACGACTCCTGGTGGCCGACCGCACTGGGAACCGCCCCAACACCCACCGACCATGCACGCAACCTAGGGGTCATCCTCGACTCCACCCTCTCCATGACTAAACAGGTCAACGCCGTCTCCTCCGCCTGCTTCAACACCCTCCGCATGCACCGCAGGATCTACAAGTGGATCCCCACTGAAACGAGAAGAACGGTCACCCAGGCCCTCGTCAGCAGCAGGTTGGACTACGGAAACGCCCTCTACGCAGGAGCCTCGGCCAAACTCCTGAGATGGCTCCAACGCATCCAGAACGCCTCTGCACGCCTGATCCTCGACATCCCTCGCCGCAGCCACATCACACCCCACCTGAGAGACCTGCACTGGCTCCCGGTCAACAAGAGGATAACTTTCAAACTCCTCACCCACGCACACAAGGCACTCCACAACACCGGACCAACGTACCTCAACAGACGCTCAGCTTCTACACCCCCACCCGCCAGCTCCGCTCCGCCGACCTCGCCCTCACCACTGTCCCCTGCTTCCGAAGAGCGACCTCCGGTGGCAGATCATTCTCCCACCTCGCCGCCAAGACCTGGAACACCCTCCCCATCCACCTACGGCAGACCCAAGACCTGCTCACCTTCAGAAAACTCCTCAAGACCTGGCTTTTCGAGCAGTAGCAGCATTCCCCACCCCAGCGCCTTGAGACCCTCACGGGTGAGTAGTGCGCTTTACAAATGATATGATTGATTGATTGATTGATTACAAGGTGAATCAGCTTCAACTTACGTTGGCGCTTTACGCATTCTTGCTTCTTCCTGCGAATATAAAGCATTTGAAGAGGAAATGATTAAAGATCAATTAGTTGAGAAAACCAACAACAAAAAAGTTCAAGAGGCACTTCTATCTAAGCCTGACCACCTGACTTTACAAAAAGCATTAGATATTTCTACAAGGATTGAAAGCACTTGTTCGTATATGGAGCAAATGTCTTTAACTGATACCAAAAATCAAAATGTGTGTGCGATCAAGTCTAAAAATAAAAGATCTAATGATTTAAAAACTAAACCAGATAAGAAAAATACTAATATTGCATCTGGGAAAGTACCAGTGTGTTACAGATGTGGCAGTACCAATCATCTTGCTAATGCTGTGTCATGCCCTGCCATTTACAAAATATGTGTAAAGTGCTCCAAAAAAGGTCATTTTGCTGCCGTATGAAAGTCTAAAAAAAATGCACCATTCAAGAAAGTACACAACATTGAGTCTTTAATGGAGGAAAATTCTTCATCCAGTGAAGAAGATGAAATTCTCACTATTGTGGATATGGATTGTTCCAATGGTATTTGGGGTGTCAATCCTCAAAGACTCAAGAGACCTCTGTGTACAATTATTGTGAATGGTGTTAATGAACAAATGTTGGCTGATTCTGGGTCTCTTTTCACTTTGATAAGCGAATCACTCTGGAAACAATCCTTTCTAAAGCAAACATTGAATCAGTCTTGTGTACATCCCATTGGTTATGGTGGAAAAATTATTGATGTTGTTGGTGAATTTAATGCTGATTTTGAATGCAGGGATAGTAAATCCAAGGGCATCATATACGTAGCAAGGGATGAGGCATGTCTTCTCGGGTGGGGAGACCAAGCTAATCTTGGTATCATCCTTGATCCCAATAACATTCAACAGGTGATGTTGAAGAAAGATTTCTTCCAAGTTCAAACTGTCCAACCTAGCTCTTGGGATGTGTTATATCCGGAAGTGTTTAAAAAAGAGTTGGGTCTTTTCAAGGGTTTCAAGCACATGATTAAATTAACAAATGGTGCTCAACCTGTGATACACAAGGTCAGGAGGATGCCCCTAGCTTTACAATCTGACTTAAAGAAAGATTGTTTTCAAGTGATATAATCGAACCTATTGAATCATCTGATTGGGTGTCTCCTGTGGTTCTGGCTATAAAGGTTAATGGCAATCTGCGCATGTGTGTAGATTTACGCGATTTGAATAAGAACATATAGATTGATCAGCATCCTTTTCCCAATATCATGCAGATGACATCCACTCTCAAAGATGTCACGTTCTTCAGTTTATTAGATATGTCATCTGCATATCATCAAATTGAATTACACACTGAATCAAGGCATCTAACTGCTTTCATCACTCCTGAGGGACTTTTCCAATTTAAGTGCAAGCCCTTTGGTCTGGCCTCTGCGTCTGCCGTCTTTCAGAGAGTGGTTGAAAGTATGTTTAAAGGTATGCCTGGGGTTATGGCCTTTCAAGATGATGTTTTGGTGTATGGTGAGGATCAAAGTCAACATAATAACAGATTGTGCCAGGTGTTGTCTTTGTTAAAATTAAAGTGCGTCACCCTTGGCATTGACAAATGTAAATTGAATTGTACTACTGTGGATTACTTAGGGTATATGTTATCTTCTGAAGGTGTGCAACCCAAACAAAGCCTGGTTAAAGCCATTGAAGATTTCAGTATTCCAAGTGACAAGGATCAATTGAGGTCTTTTATGGGTCTCATTGAATTTTATTCCCGTTTTATTCCCAATTGTGTATCTAAAACTTACAACATTAGATCTCTTCTCAAGAAGAACGTCAGATTTTCTTGGAACGATGCATGCACTAAGGAATTTAATTTAATCAAACATGAAGTTGCTCATACAATTCCCCTTAAAGCGTTTGATCCTTGTGACAAAACCATAATCATGACTGATGCCAGCCAAAAAGGTTTAGGTGCCGTCCTTTTAGAAATTGGATGGCAAAGATGAAGTAATTGCATTTGCCTCGAGAAGTTTGCATGGAGCTGAACCTTCTTACTCCGTGATTGAGCGCAAAGCTCTTGCATGTTGGTGGGGCATCACTCATTTCAAGCATTACCTCTAAGGTTCAAAATTTGTAGGTCGTGTTGACCATAAACCACTTATCGACCTGTTCACCACTAAAGGGGGAGGAAAAGCTACCCCTAGAATTGCGAGATGGCAATTCAGACTTATGGAACACAACTTTAGCATTGAGTGTGTACCAGGCAAAAGAAACCGCCTTGCTGACTGTTTATCTCGTTTACCTTCAGTCAGCAACAAGCTTGTTGAAGCGAAGGATGCTCAGGATGATTTTGAATTGGTGTGTTGTGTTATAGGTCAATCTGAGGATGTCATTTCAGAGAGAGAGTGGAGAGAAGCTTCTAAATGTGATCAAGAATTTAAGGAAATTTTGGAAATTTTAAGTCAAGGATGGTCTCACAACATTGATGAACACAATTGTGCCTACAAGTACAAGCATGTTTTCGATGAGTTATCCACGGTGAACGGTCTGCTGTACAGATCATCACTTTTAGTTTGTTCCTGAAGCTATGAGGAACAAGGTTCTTATGTTAGCTCATGAAGGCCACATAGGTATGCGTGCCATGAAAAGAAGGGTAAGAGAAATTTTTGGTGGCCGGCCTAGGACAGACAGGTGGAGCATTTTGTTAGGGATTGCATGGAATGTGCCATCAGTGACAAATCGCAAGTAACCTGCCCCTCTCTTGTTGAAGCTATAGAGGTTCCTGACAAACCCTGGTTTAAGTTTGCTATTGACATTATTGGCCCTTTGTATTTGTCTGCCAACTTACCCGAGTATGGCATTGTTCTCATGGATTTTCATAGTCGTTGGCCAGAACTCAAGTGGGTAAGAACTGCTGATTCCACTTCTGTCATTAAGTTTCTCAAATCACTTTTTGCTAGAGAGGGTGTTCCTGAGGAACTCCTTACTGATAACGGCCCTCAATTTGTTTCAATTCAATTTGAAATTTTTCTACGTTCTGTTGGTATTAAGCATGTTAAAACTTCTCTTTATCATCCTAGAAGCAATGGCCCTGCGGAACGTTTTAACAGGGTCATTAAACAGAATGTGCAGTTAGCAAAAGCTAGTGGTCTGAATTGCAAGGCAGAAAATGAAAAACTCCTATGGGCTGTTCACACCACTGCCAATTCTGATACTAACGTGTCTCCTTTTGTCTTATTAAGAGGTCGTATTCCTGCTTCTAAACTTTCGAGAAGATAGATGGGTGACAAAGGGTTTGTTTTGCCCAAGGATAAGATTGAAGATGTTGACAGGAAGCGTGTTGAGGCACAAAATAGATATGATCAAACACATGTTCCCAAGCAATTGAATGTTTGTGGGGGGGACATGGTGAGAGTGAAGTGTTCTAGGATTTTACCTAAAGGAGAGTCCAAATTTTATGTTGCCAAGAAAGAGATAAAAGTTAACAAAGGCACTGTCAAATTGGATGATGGAAGGTGGTGGATCAAGGGAAAGATTGCTGTCTCTAAAACAGGTTTGTGTGTTCAACCTGATAAATCTCTTCGTGCTGGTGTTAGTTATGACACCATTTCTACTTTCCGTTCCCGGTCTCCCAGGACCATCAAGCTGCCTTCCATGTTTCATGATTATATTTTGCAATGACTTTTATGACTATATTTTGTAATGACTTTTATGATCTTTTTGCTATGTAAATTTTTGTATTTGCTCTTAGTATTTATTTGTTCTTCATTTTCATTTTTGGTTCTTCTCATTGTTAAGGGGAAAGATGTGTTGGGTTCTCCTTCTATTCTCTGGACGTCTGGAACCCTGTACGTCAGGAGAATAGAAGGAACCTTGTGGTGCCAGGGTTCTGGGGACAGTTGGAAGAAGTTTGCCATGAAGACGGATCGTTTTATCCTGTTCTGTTGACTTCCAATAAATACTTCGTTTCAACATACCTGCGTCTGTACTTCCCTACAAATATCATCCTCAGTCTGGCTTCTAATCTGGGTCTTTCAGATGTATCGAAATAGTTAATGACACCACAGTGCAATACCCTAACTTATATTGGATATGTTAATTTCAATTTTTATTAGTTTAAAAAACTGTTCTATTAGCCACTTCAGCATAAATTTGTTTCAGTCGAGCTACTTTCAAAGTAAATGTGTATCTATATCATGCTAACACAATAGACATGCAGCTAATCTTTCCGGTCATTAAACATGCCCTTACAAACTTTATAGCTGTACAGTAATTCAAAATTTGCTTTTCTAAAAGCAAAGCTTAAAAAAGCACATGGAGCCTGATTCACAACTCTTTGTTTACTTAGATTCAACTAACATGTGCAAAGATACCACCTGTTGTCTCAAGTGGCAACTCTTGAGTCAAAGAATTAGGATCTGTGAAAAGCTAATCCTGCAAATTTAGAAGGTCATTGAGATCTTGGTTGGAAGGATTAGAGTACAACCGTAACCCGGTGGCTGCCCCTCACTGCTAACTCAATATTCCCCCTCATTCAAAGGAAGGAGAAATGTGATTGACTACTGATAGTGACCCATCCACCACAGGGTGGTCCTCACCATCAATAATTTGCCTCAAGTGTGGACAATTGATATTCGTAGGCCTAGACTTCCCAAAGACATTGGGATGGGACTCTCAACATTTAAGGCTCTCAAAAATAAGGTTTTAGACCAGGCATTCACTCATGACTAGCCTCTACAACCAAAATGGCAATGTCCAGAGCTAGAGTTGACCTTGAAAATACAATGCTTTGGACAAGGGGTGCTGTTAGTTAACACTTGGGACTGATGGGTTAATGGCTTCTAATACCTGTAGTGAAAGTCCTCCATGGATAATGCAACTTTATTTGTTGCAGTATTCTTTGACCCATGACACAAGTGTGCTGATGTAGGAAGCTGGCTCTCTATATAGTGCACCAAAATGAGGTACACTGTGCAGAGAGTTCAGGCAACTCTTACTGGTTTACTGGGGTTAAAATATTAATCCCAGGGGGCGTGGCCGGCCGGCAACCAAGATGGCCGCACCGGAGTACATCTCAAAGACTCACCGATCTAACCCCCAAAATCCGCCGCAATAATCTACTTTTAGCCCGGAATTAACACCTCCTCTGTGGTCCCTGACTCCTCAGGAAGACTCGGACCGAAAATTGCTGTCCCCCGGTGCCCCTGGACTGTGGAATAGACCGTCAGCTGCGGCCCGTGAGGATCGATGCGTGGAGCCCCGGATTCATCGTGGGCTGGAGAATCGGCAGCCCTTGCAAGACGCACCGAGGCAGGGCCTGGCAGAGACGAGCTACTGCGTTTCCGACCTGCCCCCCCCTGGTCTGGCCACACAACAACGTGCGCTCAGCGGAGACACGGCCGAGAGCTGCTCGGAGGCCTTCCGCGATTTCAGGAGGTGGGCGCCATTGACGAACGCAGGTGAGGAGTCTGAGGCCTGCAGTGCTGTAACCGGTGCTCCGGACCAGATCGGCTTACAAGCGGTGGGAGGACGCCGGAGGATACACCATCGCGAGCGCCCCGCACTCCGCACTCCGCAACAAGGTGCGGGCTCCTGGCATAGGCCAGGCCAGAGACAGAGGCGAGGGGCACGGATCAAATGCAGGCTCCACGCAGAGGCAAGAGGCCAACTTACAGCGAGCTGCAGGATCCCCACGGCGCATACCTAAACAGGCAGCATTGAACGGAGGAGGTCAGAGGGGAAACGGGGATGATTTGCGAGGAGTGACGCACTCCGTTGGAACCCATGCTCAAGGTCCCCTCGAAGCGCCGCCATTTTGGGTGAGCTGGGGAAGGAACGTAGATGATCAGCCGAAGTGCAATCAAGCGGCTACCATAGCTGAAGGCATTCCACACGCTGCTGAAAGACCCGAGTCAAGCCCGGTGTGTAGAGTTGCATCGAGCCTACCATTGCCATACGCTCAGCTCAGGCGAAAGTGGTGCCTAAAATTAGTGACTCTGGAAAATGTCAACGCTAAAAGGGCCTAAGCAAACACACCAAACTAAACTGGACAAATATGCGCATTCTAGGGCCTAAAACGTGGAGGAGAAAAATGAAGCGCAGGGCACGAAGCAACAGTCAGACAAGGGTGCCCCTACCCTGCAGGACATTATGGAGGCCATACAAGGATTCCGCACAACACTTGAACACAAAATTGACTCGGTCACAATGGAGGTGACGCTGATGCATGCTGACCTACACAATTTGGGGGAGAGGGTGAAAGCCACGGAGGACTCGGTCACCACTCTCCAATCCTCCCCCAAAACCTTAGAAATAACGGTGAAGATACTCCAAGTGACGACTGGGGACCTGGAAGTTAAGCTTGAAGATTACGAAGGGTGCGCACGCAGGAACAATGTACGAATTTTGGGAGTACCGGAGCGGGCGGAGGGACAGGCCACGGATCTATTCGTTGAGGACTTGGTACAGAACCAACTACAGCCCCGCGCTCTCTCCCAATATTTCTCCGTGGAACGTGCCTACAGAGTGACAGGAGGGCCTCCAAAACCGGGTGCACCCCCGCACCCTATCCTAGCCAGAATATTCAACTACAGGGACAGGGATATAATTTTATAAACAGCGCGTACAGCCCCTCCGCTGAAGCTTGAAAACTCTACAATCACCTTTTTCCCAGACTTCACGGTAAAGGTCCAGAAAATGCGACGATGCTTTTTAAAGGTGAAACGAGCGCTTCGAGAGAAAAACATAAAATATGCAATTCTCTTCCCGGCGAAGTTGCGGGTGATGGTGGAAGAAAAATCCTGGTTCTTCCTGACCCCGGAGGAGACCTGGGAGTGGCTGGAGGGGTGGAGAACCCTGGAGCCCAAAGATCTAACTCGCAAAGACGCACGCAGGGGCAAGAAAGTCGGCAGGATACCCTTGGACTCAAGGACAGCCTTCAAAAGGAGATGGGTCAAAATGGCGCAGCTAAGCAGAGGCGAGGGTCTCTGGACAATCATTGAACTGCGACTGGTCCAACTGGGCGCTGAGGACGTCTATTCGGTTGCTGATGAAGAGGTTGAAGATTGTTAAGTATATCGATTGTTAGTGGGGAGGTGAAATATGGCAATGCTGGACCATCCAGCTCCTCGCTCCTAACATGGAGCTGAATGCATAGACAAATTACACACAGTGTATTTGGTACTAATTGTTCTGATACAAACGTAACATGAGGGCTTAAATGGCATTGAGCCAGGAGGATTAAGGATTCTTGGCTGGGTCCGACTAGGCCGAGTTCCCCTACGCAGTGTTTGATGGGTACAGGTATACAGGCGCTCTGCATAGTTGGGGGTGGGCAGTTCTGAGTCCACGTTGCAGGGAGGCAGGGAGGGGGTGGGTCTGGGGAGTTACATGTGGGATTGTTATGGCAACGTTCAATGTTTAATGTGGTATATGGCAAAACATGTTGACAGTGCATGGAGAGTATATGACCTAGCAGTAGGACGACCAATATCGCAACAGTTTGGACAGTTGACTGCCACGCCACTGAGCACTCACAGGGGGCGGAGATGGGGATCTATGTACACATTGTCTCGAGCTGTCTGAGGCGCTATCCACACCGACCAAATGAATGACGACCCTGGCGTGGCTCCACGGATGGGCCAAATCAAAATAATTTTGTAGAACGTCAATGGGTTGGGAGACAGAATAAAAAGGGGAATAGTATTGCAGTACTTGAAAAGACAGGCCCCTGACGTGCTGTTACTGCAGGAAACCCACATACAAGGAACCTCTTATTGTGCGCTGAACAGATGGGGTTATAAACTAGTGGCCCACACCTGGTACACCAAGGGGTCGAGGAGGGTGGGTATTCTCCTCTGTAATTCATTCCCCTTTCAGATCCACACCGTGTCGCATGATGCGATGTGTAGGTTTGTGACCCTTTCAGGTTACTTAATATTACATCCCTCTATGTGCCACCTCGACTGCACTCCTCGGCCTTGGCTGACTTAGGATCACACATACTTACTTTGCCCGAGGGTGACTCGTTGATTGAGGAGGACTTGTAACATGGCCCTTAATAGAGACTTGGATAGGAAACCGCCAAAACAGGGAGAAGCGTCCGGGAAGGCGCTAGAGGACTTTTTAAGAGCAATGGGTATGATGGATATCTGGAGAGCTTACAACCCATCATCCCTCCAATATACCTTCCACTCAGGAGCTCATGTGAGTTTGTCCCGTATATATTATATCTTTGGTCGGGCCGACCAGCTCTCTATGTTCGGGCCATGGCGCACCTCCCCAGGGGTATCTCCGACCATTCCCCAGTCATAACAAATTTTGGAGGCAACCCCTCTGTTAAGAGATATGAGATGACACTTAACCCCTGGTATTTACAAGTGCCGACCATACGGGAGAGGCTTACAGAGGCTACCGCCAACTACTTTAAAGAGAATAAAGGGTCGGTGGACTCGGCCACCACATTATAGGAAGCATATAAACGGTGGTCAGAGGGCAGGGAGTTTTGGTGATCGCTGGGCACAAGAAGGAAAAGCTAAAACAATTACGCGAAGTAGAAAAAGAAATTACCCAACTAGAACTTGAACTAATAAACTCAGCCGCCCCGGATACTAAACATAGATTGCTGCTAAAGCAGAAAGAATCAATCAATCAATCAGGGAATTGTAGCGCGCTACTCACCCGTGAGGGTCTCAAGGCGCTGAGGGGGGGGGGGGCAGATCTGTTTAGCCGAAGAGCCAGGTCTTGAGGGTCTTCCTGAAGGTGTTCAGGGAGGGGGCGCGTCTGATGTCTGCCGGTAGCTTGTTCCAGGTCTTGGCTGCAATGTGAGAGAAGGATCTTCCGCTTGCTCTGGCTCTGCTGATGCGCGGGGTTTCGGCTAGTGCGGAGGTTTCTTTTGGGTACGTGGAAGTTGATTCTGTCATCGAGGTATTTGGGTCCGTTGTTGTGTTGGCATTTGTAGGCGTGAGTGAGGATTTTGAAAGTGACTCTTTTCTCCACGGGGAGCCAGTGGAGACTTCGTAGGTGTTGGCTGATGTGTTCGTGTCGGGGGATGCCGAGGCGAGTCTGGCGGCGGTGTTCTGTATTTTCTGGAGTTTGTGGAGTAGGGACTTGTTGATGCCGGCGTAGAGTGCGTTTCCATAGTCCAGTCTGCTGGTGATGAGTGCGTGGGTGACTGTCTTCCTTGACTCAGGGGGGATCCACTTGAAGGTCTTGGGGAGGATGCGGAGGGTGTTGAAGCAGCTGGAGGTGACGGCGTTGACCTGTCGGTACCTGGTGAGTGATGAGTCGAGTACGATGCCGAGGTTCTTGGCGTGGTCTGAGGGGGTAGGTGGGCTTTCGAGGGCGGTCGGCCACCAGGTGCTGTCCCATGCAGAAGGGGTGGTACCGAGGACGAGGACTTCTGTCTTCTCGGCGTTGAGCTTCAGGCAGCTGTTGGTCATCCAGACTGCGACGTCTTGCATTCCTTTCTGGAAGTTGAGTTTGCAGTGGTGGGGTCTTTGGTGAGGGAGAGGATGAGCTGGGTGTCGTCGGCCTAGGATACGATGTTGAGGCCGTGTTGTCGGACGATGGCTGCGAGGGGGGCCATGTAGATGTTGAAGAGGGTGGGGCTCAGTGATGAACCCTGTGGGAATCCGCAGGTGATTTTCGTGTGGTCGGAGAGGAAGGGTGGGAGTCTGATCCTTTGGCTTCTTCCGGTGAGGAATGATCGGCTCCAGTCCAGGGCTGTTCCTTGTATGCCTGCGTCGTGTAGTCTGGGGACTAGTGTGCGGTGGAGACGGTGTCGAAGGCCGCTGATAGGTCGAGTAGGATGAGGGCTGCGGAGTGGCCTTGGTCCAGGAGGGTGCGGTTGTCATCTGTGGCGGCGAGTAGGGCGGTCTCTTGCTGTGGTTGCTTCGGAATCCGGATTGGGACGGGTCGAGGACGGCGTTCTCTTCAATGAATCGTGTCAGTTTCCTGTTGACTGTTTTCTCTGCAACTTTGGCTGCGAAGGGAAGGAGCAAGATGGGCCGATAGTTCTTAAGGTCGTTGGGGTCAGCTGTGGGCTTCTTGAGCAGGGGTATGATTTCTGCGTGCTTCCAGTCATCTGGGAAGGTGCCGGTTTTGAAGGTGGTGTTGATGGTGCGTTGTAGTTCGGGTGCGATGGTGGCCGCGGCTCTGTGGTAGATGTGAGAGGGGCAGGAGTTGGTGTCTTCGGCCGTGATCGGTGTCCAGTTGGAGAGGGTGGGCTGGCTGGTGTTTCTGGGGGGCGAGGGGCCATCTGTGGCGCCTGGTGGATGGTCGATGAAGTTGTCGTAGAGGTTTTTGATCTTGAGGTGGAAATAGGTTGCAAGCTTGTCGCAGAGGTCTTGGGATGGGGTGATGTCTGTGGCTTCACTGCGTGGGTTGGTGAATTCCTGAATGACACTGAAAAGTTCCTTGGAGTTGGTGGAGTTGGCCAGGATTTTGTTGTGGATGAAGTTCCTCTTGGTGGCTCTGATCTGGTTGTGGTAGTCCGTCATGACGTCCTTGTAGGTGGTGTGGTTTTCGGTTGTTTTGGTGTTTCTCCAGTTCTTCTCCAGGCGTCTGCAGGTGCGTCTGGCTGATATTGCTGAGGAGGCAGCTAAAGCCCAATACCGCGCCACTCAGCATTGTGTATATGAGATAGGTAATAAGGCGGGTAAACGAGAAAAGGCCACTAGATGGGTGTTTGAGATTGAGACGGGAGGTGGGACTCGGCTTAAAAACAGGCACAGTATAGCAGAAGCTTTTGCAGAACACTTTAAACATATTTATACGTCATCAGGGGTCTCCACTTACAAAGAAAAGCAGGAGTTGTTGGCCACCCTCAAACTTCCTACCCTTGACAGCTCAGAGGTGGAAGAGCTAGACTCAGGCCTTACTAAAGAAGAAGTGGTCAAGGCAATTGGGCGCTGCAATCCGGAAAAGCGATGGGCCCGAGTTCTCTTCCTATTGAACTCTATAAAGCAAACGCATCCACAATCGCCCCATACCTGATTGACATGTATGAAGAAAGCGTTGCAAACGGGATCCTCCCTGAAACTCAGAGGCTTGCCAATGTTGTGGTGATCCACAAACGGGTGAAACTTCCCTAGTACTGTGGCTCATACCGGCCTATCTCGCTGCTAAATCCAGAGGTGAAAATCCTAGCCAAAATCCTGGCCACGCGCTTGTCACCCCTGCTCCATAAACTGATCCACCCAGATCAATCCGGCTTTCTGCCAGGCAGGAATACCGCACTTAACCTTCGGCGGCTTAATGGTGTACTGGGCATGGCTGGGACTACTAGAGAGGAGGCAGTGATAATGTCCCTCGATGCCAAAATGGCATCCGATATGATTGAATGGCCCTACCTGTTCACGGCGCTTGAACGATATGGTTGGGAGGGAAATTCCTATCATGGGTGCGGCTCCTCTACTCGGAGCCCCTCGCAAGAGTGACAGTAAATGGTGGTCGGTCAGCAATTTTTAACCTGCAAAAAGGGACGAGACAAGGTTGTCCACTTTCCCCGCTGACATTCGCTCTGGTCCTTGAACCTTTGGCAATCTGGATTAGAGGAGACCCCCTTATCAGGGGACTAAACTGGACGGCGGAGTGGGAAGACACAATCTCCCTCTACGCCGATGATATTTTGCTCTATTTGGCCAAACCACATTCTTCAATACATAGAATCTTACACATATTCACCCTCTTCCAAAAATAATCAGGATACACTATCAAGTGGGAGAAATCCCTCATCTATATACTGTGCGGGAAGGGTTCCAATCTGCCCATACATTGTGGAGCCAAGATGGTTACCGAAGGCTTTCTGTATTTGGGGATCTATGTCACGAAAAATCCCACGGTATTTTACGATAACAATCTAGCCCCCCCCCCGCTCTGTCGACTACAAGACGACGTGCAGCATTGGAAGACCTTACCCCTCACGCTGTTGTGCAGAGTGTCCTTGTCAAAATGATGGCCCTTCCCCGCTTCGTTTTTGTCTTACAAAACGCACCATATCCTGTCCCAGCCAAATATTTCCAGGCCATAGAGTCAGAAGTCCGGACACTTCTCTGGAATAATGGCATCCCCCGCATAGCACTGACTAAACTCATGAAAAGCTGGTATGATGGAGGGATTGCCCTTCCAGCAATTAAAAGTTATTACTGGGCCTTTCAGCTAGTAGTCACCAATCACTGGGTACACTGGCCAGGAACAGAGCCAGACTACAGGATTGACAGATATAATATGACTCCAGGGAATTATCAAAGGGTACTGTACGGGGGAGGAAGAATGGGCCGGTGTATACTCCAACCTCAACCACCGTCTCATTATGGCACACGGCGACGGCCGCTTTGGGACGGAAAAACACGATCACGCAGGCCACCCCTCTTTTAGAGACGGACCGACTGGGGCTCTTGGCAAAATGTTCAGGATTCGACAAATGGGACTTTATTGGTCTTTTGAAGTTGGGGATCTGTGGGCGGGGGGAAGGTGGTCCCCTTCAGTTACCTCCAACATGACTATGAACTGAGTGCAGGGAAAACTTTTAGATACCTTCAAGTCCGAAACACACTACATAGGGTAATCCCCAAAGGTACTGATCTCCCGGCCTCTTCGCCCCTGTAGGACAGACTCCTCGACGACTATCTAAAGGAGAAAGCTATTTCTCTGACTTACAGGAAGATACTAAACAATACACCTGACACATGGGGGAAAATACGAGCTAAATGGGCAGAAGATGTGGGTGATCTGAGTGATGAAGAATGGCAGGAGGCACTGGCATCCCCCCGAGAAGTGGCAATTCGTTCCCGGTTTAAATTAATTCAGCTTAAGATTCTACACAGAGCATATTATACCAGTGTAGCGTTGGTCAAAATGGGTACCCTAAGTTCCTCACTATGCCCTAGGGGGTGCGGCCAGGTGGGGACGTATATACACCAGTGGTGGGATTGCCCGATTCTTCAGGCATACTGGGGGAAAATAACATCGAAAATGTGGGCAGTCTGTGGGAAGACAATGGAGGTCTCGCCCCATAGTGCCTCCTTAATGTATGGGGTGCAACTGACCTGACGGCAAGAGAGAGGACTTGGGTCTCCCTCGGATGTGTGGTTGCAAAGCGCAATATAGCAAGAACCTGGAAGGGAGTCACTGGGCTTAAGTTTCGTGACTGGGAGACAGACATGGATTGGTGCATGCAGGCGGAGAGGGTGATATATCAAGGGAGAGGATGCCCACAAAAGTGGACCAAGATTTGGGGGGCATGGAACAAAAGTAGAGGGATGCTATGGACACCGTTTAATGATTTTTCCCCGCAGGTCAGAGAATATTTTGGATATTGGTGTTCACAAAGCCGTGGCGACTGTAGGTAATGTTATGAGGGTGATGGTCTATTGTAACAACATTATCACAACTGTACAAATGCACTGTGCTAATTTGCCATCAAATGTCATTGTATTGTATTTTTTATTCAATAAAAAAGATATAAAAAAAATAATAATAATAATAATCCCAAATGCTTTCTTTTGTGGTACTGTTGGCGAACAGTTTAGGCTTGTTAGAGAATAGTGTTAAGCATTTATTGCACACACAGAGTCAGTAAGTGAGACACACACTCAATAAAGAAATACGACACCATTATATAAAAATAACACAGATTTTTATATAAATGTAGACACCAAGAACATCGTACTCAGCTAAGTGCTTTTTAAGATAGAAAGTTTTCAAGACTTAGAAAATGCTCTGTATTGTATCTTTAAAGCGGTAATGTTATCTTATCGGGGAAAAACATATACTGGATTCGGTCTCTTGGCAATGACTTACGGGACTGTTCTTCAGGACTTAAGGTAAGTATTGGGCAAGGTCCAAGGCAGCACCAACAGCTCTGGGGTAATCGGGTGAAGAGGTGCTTTTCGGCATCAGGTGCCCCATTTAAGTTAATGGGAAATGGTCCTGTTGAAAAGAGGCTGCAAGCAGAGACTGGGGGGCCTGTTCAGTAGAACCCACAGGGGGGCTCAAGTCTTGAGGGTCTAGGGCATGCTGGGACACCATCAGTCCACTTGAACTCGGGCTGGGGGGCTTGGGTGCAGTGTGGCTTTCTCCAGCGGGGTCGCATTGCTGTAGACTTCTCGTGGTTCTCGGCTCCTGCAGAAAGAGGCTGCAGGTGGCAACTGGAGGACCATTCTGGCCAATCTAAAGGGTGGGATCAGAACTTGAGGGTCTCAGGATCACGTTGGCACATTGCCTCCCTCAGACTCTGGTTGTGGGGCGTGGGTGCAGGGGTGCTTTGAGGTGTCGGGTCTTGGTTGGTCATAGACTCACTCTGTGTCTCAGGGATGGATATGACCCCCTGGAGCACAAAGACTTTTCTCCTGTCCTGCCTCTCCTTCGGTGAGCCTGATGGCTAGAAACACAGTGGACTGGCAGATGCTCTGCGGTGCCTGCAGACACAGAGGAGCAGCTCCTCTACTCTAAGGGGGATCTTGCCCAGTTGTTGAGGGGCTCAGTAGTCCTCCAAGGGTTTTGGGGAGGGTGTCCAGCTTTTGGCATAGTCGGTCCCAGCCATGGTCGAAGTGCAAGCAGCCTGGCAGGGTTTTCAGCCAAACTTGGGCGTAAGTCTTCAGTTCTAGCTCTCTTTGGTCCTTCTTTCTTCTTTTGTTCCCAGTAGTTGAATTTGATTAATTAATGTCAAGGGGCCATCTAAATACTCAATTTAGGGGTGTTAAGGGGAGTCAAGGGTGGTAGCCAATGGGCTACTTACCCCTGGGGTCACTACCCCCCCCTAGATGACCACTTCCTGTGGGGAGTGAGCATCACCCTGTCACAGAGTTCCTAACTCTTCCTCACACAAGATGGTGGAATTCTCTCTTTCGTGTTCACTTCAGACTGCCCACCTTAGGGGTTTCACTAGCCTGGAGGTGCAACACGCTAATTTCCCACCTGTCCTGGTGCCAAATGGGCCTCAGGGCAAGGGACGGCATCATCCAGGTCTGGGAGAAGCCAGGCTTCCATATCAAAGGCAGTGGGCTCTTTAAAGCTCCCTGCCTTGACATGCTAATTTACTGGCCATTCATTTGGAGGTGGTGTAAACATCTCTTGCCAGAGCAGGCAATGTTTCTGACCTCTGAGAGCGGGGCTCTCACCTCCTAGGGGCTCAGAAACTCATTTGTGGTTGCAGGCTGGACAGAACCAGTCAGCCAGCACACTAGAGGACTAGTAAGGTTCAGGGGTACCTCTAAGGTACACTCTGGGTGCCTGTCTCAATAAATCCATCACTGGAATCAGTGTGGGTTTATCAATATGCTTGATAACAAACACCATAGGGTTCAGTGAAGCCATTACGTAGCTGGGAAACTCATTCTTTCCAGTGCCCAGTACATACCTTAAGATGTCTTCCCTGCCATTTCTTCCATGCAGATTTTGGTGATAAATGGGGGATAGCTCATGGATGCTTCCTGGTGTATGCTGGTTTAGCGGTGACTGTCTGCAAGGTCTTGACAGGGTTTCCACAAGAACCGGAAACACGTGTTGAACCAGACCCTTCCAGACATGGGAGGTGAGGGCAAACTCAACACTTAAATTTACTCATTGTTGATACCACGCATGACTACCCGTATAACCACATTGAAGACACAATGGGAAGGCGATATGGGCATGGGGTTAAGGGAAGGGGACTGGACATCTATATTGGGCAACTGCCAGAGAGTTACATGTAATGCATTCCTGAAATTATACATTATAAATGTGTACATAGGGATTACATCACGCCATAGTGGCTGCACAGACTAGACTCCTCCAGATCGGAAGAGTGCCCAAATGCAGAATGACAGAGGGAACTTGTATTCACATGTGGTGGTCATGCCTGGGTGTAAGTGCCTTTTGGGGTGAGGTAATTCAGACTTTAGAGATACTAACTGAATTGCAACTGCAGCCAATACTACAGATTTGCTTGCTGGGACTAGTCACACATAATAAACACACTAAGGGGCATATTTACAAGAAAGTGGCGAAGCGTGTCGTTAAGCCAAGAAGGCTAACGACACGCTTCGTCACTTTAGGAATGCAGGGCGGCATCATATGCACTAGAAAATGGTGCAACCCTGCGTTTTCCCCTGCGCTGGAGCTAAATTAATCTGCTTAGCGCCAACGCAGGCACCCCTCCACCATAGTGCAAGGGTGCCTGTGTTGAGGGGAAGATTGTTTATGTGCAGGAAGGTCCCCCTTCATGCACATAAGCAATCTTTAAATGCCGTTTTGTAACTTCTGTGTGTGCCGCCTAATGCAGTTGCAAAACGGCATTTATTTTAAAATGATTGTTTATGTGCAGGAAGGGGGACAACGGAGTGGAATGGGACTTAGCAGAAGTCCGGCTACAACAGGAAATGGGAAACCATGAACCGGGACAAGATGTGGAAAGGACAGTTGATTAATACTTTTTAGATGTGTCTGTGATGCTGATTTGCTGTAATTTGATGTGATAGTACAAATTATGATGCTTCATAATTCAAATGTTATGTATGAACTTATATTATTGCACACGTGTGACTCACATCTCACTCCTTATTTAGGGGGGAAAGGGGGAACCGGTCAAGTTACTGAACTCTAATGTTATCTTCATAAAATCAATAAAAAAATGAACAGAAAAAGAAACATGGTACCCAGAAATAATAAGAAACTAGGGCTGGGAGAGATTTGTCATAAAAAGCTTGAAACATTGTTTGATCCTCTTTGTAGTCTCTAACCCAGAAGTTTGAAAAAAAACGTGTTTTTTCTGCTTACTTGTAATACCCAGTAATGGAACTAGACATTACAGGGGCATATCTGCTCATGCAGATATGTTCTCACATGCGCTATAATGCACCCTGCCTTAGGGCTCCAAGGCCTGCTGAGGGGTGACTTACATATAGCCCATGCAGTGCCTTTGGCATGGCATACAGCAGTGTGCCAGGTCGTGTTTTCAAACATATTTTATACCATGTCACACAGACTTCAATGGCAGTCTGTGTTGGATTTGTATGTGGGTCCCTTAGGGTGGTCTAAAATATGCTGCAGCCCTTAGAGACCATCTTTAGTACCCATGACCTAGATACCTGGGGTACCATTTACTAGGTACTAACAGGGGTGCTAAAGTCATTAGCCAATTGTGAAACAATCAGACATCACCTTGATTTAAGGAAGGAGCACTGGCACCAAGGTCTGGTTAGCAGACCTCAGTGCACTGTCAGAGTCGAAAATCAGCATCTAGTAGCTAAAAAGGGGGCAAAGAGTGGGGGGACAACTGGAACAAAAACCCAGTTTCCTGCAGCTGAGATTAAATGTGATAGCATCTTCTCCTGCACAGGAGATGGCATGGGGCAAAGAAAGCAAAGAGACTTGGGGGCATATTCACAAGGACCTACCACCGATTTATCCCCACCTTAACCCATCAAAAGTGGAGATAGATTTAACACCCCATTCACAAGCGGGTGCAAACTGCAGACATCGCCAGTATTCCCGCGACAACTGCCCCAAAATTTAACACCACGGTGGACACCACCAACTAACCCTAATGAGATGCAGAGTAGGCGTTCCCGTGCAAAAACACACGAAAAACCACAACACCACTTTCACAACGAACTGCCAGATCTGCGAAGCGAACCAAAAACAGGCGATAAGCCGCGGTAGCACCAGTGATTTAACACCTGCCTTTTCCTGGTGTTAAGCAGGACGACTACCTGCAGCATGAAAGGGAGCCCAGCCAAGATCCACACCCGAAGACCCACAGATGTCATGGAGACAAACATCATGCAGCCCGGATACCCATGAGGGCCACAACACCCACCGCCACCACCCCCAGCCCCCCCCGCTCACCCCCCGGACATACACATACCGTGCACGACACAAGAGCCACCAAAAGCGCATGATGATGCACATTGTCAAAAAGATAACACACATGTGTGGCCAGAAGAACGAGAAACAGTCACACAGCACTGAAGTAACAACCAAAAACTTTATTGAAACACAACACAAAACACCAATGCGGCAGACTCCTGTCGGGTCTGTCCGAACAATCACAACGTCACAGCCTGGAAAATAAAGCACAAAATCAGAACGTGTGCCATGCGCACATCAAAGGAGCGGGACACAGAGAAATAGAGAATGAAAGAAAGGCAGAGAGAGAAAGAGAGAGAGGGAAGGAAGGGAGAGAGAGAGAGTGAGAGAGAGGGAAGGAAAGGAAAGGAGACAGAGTGAGAGAGCGAGGGAAGGAAAGGAGAGAGAGAGTGAGAGAGAGAGGGAAGGAAAGGAGAGAGAGAGTGAGAGAGAGGGAAGGAAAGGAGAGAGAGAGAGAGACACCGCCGCCCCTGCGCACCCAGGCCCCACTGTTCACCTGTTGCCACCGGTGTGTCTCCAACTACGTGCCGGGATACACTGCAAGCCACCAGGACTGCAATCTGTAATCAAGGCCAGAGTCAATCATGGCAGAGTCCATCTCACAGCACACAGCAACAACGCTTGTCCGTCCCTGCGCACGCATGCAGCCGCACCCCACCCCCTCCCGCCGGCCAGCGCTGGCTGTCCGCACTTGCGCACCCCAGGCCCACTGTTCACCTGCCACCAACAGTGTGTCCACCAGTGGGCACACCACGTGCCCTTGCAAGCTCCAGGCCCCGGTCCTGCCACCATGGCATGGTCCACATCATGCGGACATGCCCCACGGCCCAGCAGGTCCCACATATGTCGCTGAGTCCTGAGGCATCAATGGGAGAGACCACATCAGTACACACGTCATCATCGCAGGCTGCACACCCGCTCAGCTCTTCCGGTGCCACTAACCCTGTGCAACCCCAGTCAGCGCCACGTGGTGGTAGGCCCGTGACGGCCGCAAGGCCTCGGGTGCCACTAACCCTGTGCAACCCCAGTCACCGCCACGTGGTGGTAGGCCCGTGACCGGCGCAAGGCCTCGGGTGCGACAAACCCTGTGCGTCACAACTCATGGGCCCTTTATGATTGAGAACCGTGGAGCGTCCGTCATCCAGTCACCACCGGCAGTGTGGAATGTGACGTCGTCGGCCCCTTATATTTGCGGGGTCACATGGCCTGTGACACCTGTGCCGGATGGGAGTGGTGTGTGTGCAGACCTGCCCTCAGGGAGTGGCCGTGACATGCTGACAACTAGACCAGTGACCTGCATACCACCAGCGAGTACGCCTGCGACATGTAGCTGTGTGGGCCCCCACTCGGAGTGTAAGCGGAGTGGTCTGGCCTGGCGTATGCCAGACCAGCGCAGGGCTTGCAACAATGACTCGGGGGCTCTGGGCGTGGTTCAGTCAATGTCCGGACAAGGGAGTGACTAATGCGTGTGTCCCTGTTGTAGTGTCCATGGCAAGCGGAACACAATAGGCAATGTAGCACACTGTGACTGGCATCCTACTAGATGAGCAACATTGACGTGAGGGAAATCACTGTCCCTACATTCATCCACACATTCATACATGAATGATGAAAGACATGACACAGCAGTGCATTTCTGGATGTCTATTGCACATCCAGTGGAGTTTTGCAGCTGGAGCAGTACAGTGCCATGCCAAGCACACTACACAATATGGGCCCGTGGAGGGCCAGCCGGAGTCCATCCGGGGATGACAAGTACTGCGGAAGAGGAAAGGTACAGTCCGCAGACTGGTCGCCGTGTCATTGGTCATCAAACAGGATATGGCAGTCCATGTCGCGGTCCAAGGTGAGTGCAGCGGAGTGTATCAGGGGTCAGTGGCAGGTCATGGGGCCATGTGCGGCACCAAGCAGAAACAGGCAAGGTGGCGGACATGAATGCTAGTGCCTCCTTCTGAACCCAAGCCCATCGATGTCCTCATCCTCGGATGTGTGCTCTGCCCCACCTGTGGGTGATGCAGTACCGGCTGCAGCACTGTGTGCCACTGATACATCAGGGGCTGGAGGAGGATTGTCAGCCGCATTGTGTGGCAGTGACACATCAGGTGCCGGAGTGGATACGCCTGCCGCACTGGGAGGCACTGACACACCAGGGGGCGGAGATGTGGATGGTGTGGGGGCAGCATCATTCATCATCGCCACGCCTTGTGGCAGCAATGCCATGATGAGGACATGCAGGGCATGGTAGATCCCAGCTACATTTCGCTGATGTGCAGTGGTGGCTGCCATCCTTTCCGCCTCCATCCGCACCATGTCCTCCATGAGCCTCCGCATGTGTGCCAGTTCACGGCTGGGATCGCTGGAGCCACTCTGAGCGGACAGGTGTTCTTGTCTCCGAGTCAGGACTCCAGCGATGTCAGTCAGGGCTCATTGGAGACCATGAAGCGGGCCGTGGGTGTCCGTTAGGGACTGGAGCTGGTCCCTGATGGGACCTAGACACCCATGGATGGCGTCCAGTTTGGTAGCCATGAGGTCGAACCCCACCCGCACCTGCTCAGCCGTCTCCCTCTGGCCCTCCAGCACACGGCGTTGGAAGACCATGTGTTGTTCCTGGGGGTCTTGGGAGACTGCCGGGGCTGTGGGTGCCTCCTGCTGGGTGGTTTGTGGAGTGGGTGGGGTCTCCTCGATGCAGCTGGGCTGCCCTGGTCCTGGAGGTGATTGGCGGATGAGTTCAATGATGTCTTGGAGGGCTTGGGTGTCGATGCTGGTGGTGTCCTCCTCGTCATCAGTGAAGAGTGGCTGGGACTGCTCTGCAGGAGGTGTTGACGGTGCCCCTGCAATGTGAAGGGGAGATGGTGTATTACAATGTGTCCGCATGTATGTAGCCGCATGGTACAGGTTCACATTCAGACAGCATGGCATTGTACATTGTGACAGTCTGTGGATCAGGGCCATGATCCAGAGTGATTGTGGGTGTGCACTGTGCTCTGCTTGATTGTGCGTGTGTGCCATTGTGGCCATCTCCCCCCGTCCCCCCAGTACCTGGTGGTTACTCACCCTGTTGCGGTTGTGTTGTGTCCTGTCGAGCAGTGTCCCGTCCCCCGACTCCTGCCACGGTCTCCACACTGATGACTGTCGACACCAGCTCCTCCATGTCACCAGCTCCTGCTGTGGCGCAGGGCTCCCACCTCCAGTCTGCATTGCTGCCTTCTGGTTGGCTGCGAGTTTCTCCTTGGTCTTGCGCTTGATGTCAATCCATCGCCTCTTGACCTCGTCCATTGACCTCTTGTGCTCTCCGATGGCATTCACCTTGTCCACGATGTCCCGCCATATTCCATTTTTGGTGCCCAATGACACGTTGGAGGTGACGAACAGTTGTTGATGGTGTTCCATCACCTCCGTGACCAGGATCCTATTCTCCTGCGGACTGAACTTCGTCTTCCTCTTCTTCTTGTCCTTGCCCTTCCCTGTCCCCGAGGTCCCAGGCTGGTCGTCCGGGTGCTTGTGGGGTTGCGCTCGTCCTCTGCGCCTGCTCCGGATGCCTCCATGGTGCTTGGGTGTTGGTCATTTTGTGTTTGCGTGTTTTTTCTACTTTTATAGTGGTTTTTCCCGCCTGCCGTGTGTGTATTGCAGGCCTGGCGCTGCTTATCGCTGATTTCCTCATCGCGCTTTGGCCCATTGCATGTTTTTTCGCGTTGTGCTTTGTGTTTTTATCACGGTCGCGGTTGTTGTATCGCGGACATTGTCCGCGTTTTCGGGGAACTATCGCATGGTACCTCCGTGTTGTGAATTCCAGGTTAACACTGGGTTATTTTCCCGCGATGGGCTGCGATGTATGAAGTTGCGTTAACATTTTTGGGAGATGTTTAACACACGTTCTTGTGAATATCCCCCTTGGTGAAGACTCAATGTGACTTCAACGCTCTTGTCAGAGGTTTGCAGTGATTTGTCTATAGATCTATAGACTAGTATATATTGTACGGAGACCTAACAGCTTTGTTGTGCCTTTGCTGCCGGAGTGGTATACTATTATAGACTAATGGGCAGTAGCGGCCCGTGGTGGGAGTGCTGCCGGGCGCTGACATGGGGCGGGGGGTAGTAAACTACGGATTACGGCCGATTAGAGGTAAGTAAACATATAAATAAATAAAACGAATTTCGTTGCGCGCGCTGCATCGCCAAATGCTACGGACCTGGGTATCATATAGTATAAATAACAAATGGTCCTAGACTTCCTTAGCACGCATCAAGTCAGAGACGTTCAGAATTCAAGTACAATTTGTTGCTCAAAGGAATCAGCACATGGTAATTAATACATGTCAAAGTAACATTCTCAAATATGCACCATGAAAAAGGAAAGACACCCACTGTTTTTCTGTAGGGAACTTTGTATTTTTTATTCTTAAATAAACCAAAAAAGTTAAAACATTACCGAATATATACCAATCAAAAGGTTGCTCGAAGAAAGGGGTGCAAAGAGGTAGTGCTCGTGTGTGCAGTAGATGGGAAAAGAAAAGACTTCAGAGTGAAGATAATTAAACGGAAGTAATTGCAACAATTTTATAATCCACTCTGGTTATTAGTAGAACATGCACCAGTGTATTATGGCCTGTCCACAGTACATCCTTTTGTCATCATTTTTATACATTTTTTAGTAGTTGCAGAGAATCATCATCTGTTTGTTGGATGGGGTAGTAGTAGAATATGGTACAGGCCCAGAATTAGGGGTATATGTCGACGTTTCGACCTGACTTATTGCGTAGAGGGTAATTTTAAACCTCTGCTCGGGGGTCTTTTTCAGGACAAGGGAAGTGTGGGAGGCAACCTAGAAGGATAAGCGTAAAATTAAATGCTGTATTGTAAAAGATCGCAAAAAGTGTGTCCTATGGGTGCCTGGACTACTGACCTATTTCAGGCGCCTATTAATAGCAGGCCTGATCACAGCTCCCGGGAATGAGGAGTCTGTAAATAAATGAAGGTGCATATCAGAATACCAAATCGAGTAGGATCAACTGATGAAAGTGTAAAAACACTAAAAAACACTTACCCGCATGGCAATGCGGTGTAGAACACTAAACATCTAGTCAGCTGAAATGCTTGACGGGGTACCGAAAAACCCAAATCAAATCCAAATTAAACACATCTGTGATACTGAATTAAGGTGCATATATGCAAAGGCAATCAGCATTCCTTTGAAAGGGGAACCAATCACCCTACTTGATCTAAAAAATATAATTAAATGGAACATTGAGTACATTCGTCCCGCAATATAGAATTGTGTGCAGGACGATGAAAAGAGACACAACTGTGGGCCTCAGGAAAATTACCTTAAAAATGCAGTTTCATCACCCTGGAGATGAAAGCTCCTCACCCGTCAGTGTCTGGCAGTAGACTGGCCTACGCGTAAAGCGTCTGTAGTTGAAGGATGTCAGAAGCGTGCACGCCTCGCGTGCACGTCGCAGTCAGAACGCCGTGGTCGCACTAAACGTAGGCTTGGCCCCGAGACTATTATCAACAAGCAGTGTTAAAGTCTTTTCAAATTCCCACTGAGGAAATATTTAATAAATTAGCTCTGAGTGTGTCCTCTGGCTTGCCTCTGGATCCTCTCCCACAGAAAATATGGAAAGAATTTCACTCAGAATTATTTCCCCGGATATGGCAGATCTGTTGCCTATCATTCGATAAAGGAACCGTTCCAGAGGGTTGGAAGCAGGCGATGGTGACCCCGCTACTTAAGAAACCCACTCTTGATCCTCTTTGTCCATCAAGCTTTAGACCTATCTCCCTGTTGCCCTATCCAGTAAAGATCCTGGAGCGAGTGGTCAGTAAATCGCTTTCCCACTTCTTGGAAGAAAATCAACTGCTAGACGAGGCACAATTCGGGTTTCGTCCAGGGCACGGAACAGAAACGGCCCTAGTGACAGTTCTCGATAACCTAAGAATGGAGGCAGACAATGGCAATGCAACCATATTGGTATTACTGGATATGTCTGCCGCGTTCGATACGGTGAACCATAGCATTCTGTTGAAGAGACTTGAGAGGATTGGAGTGAAAGGACTGGCACTGAAATGGCTGCAGTCATATTTGACAGGTAGGCAACAGCCGGTGACTATCCCACCTTTTACATCCTCAAAGACTCCCGTGCGACACGGGGTACCACAGGGATCAGCAATCAGCCCAGTTTTATTTAACATTTATTTGTGCCCACTCATCCCGATTATCAAGTCCTTTGGCATTGATTTAGTCAACTATGCAGATGACACACAATTGGTGTTCTCGCTAGAAGGAGACCAGGCAGTCTCCATGGATAAATTCCAGGAGTGTATGCAAAGTACCACAAAATGGCTCAGAAATAACTCCCTACTATTCAATGGAGGAAAAACAGAGATCGTATACTGCTCTACGACTAAAATAGCTTGCCCCTTCCCCTCAGAATTTAGGCTCACCCCCACAGACAAACCTCTGACTCCAGCTAGAACAGTACGCAAACTAGGGGTTATGATGGATGATAGCCTCCAGTTGGAGTCACAAGTTAATAAGACAGTGGGTACCTGTTTCTCCTTGATTAGAGCCTTACGAACGATCCTCCCACTGCTGCCCACCACTACCAGATCACAGGTAGTGAGGACAGTAATAATGAGCAGGTTGGATTACTGCAATTCACTGTACCAGGGTGCACCAAACTCAGTAATTCTGAAGCTGCAAAGGATTCAGACCTTAGCAGCCAAATTGGCTCTAAATTGGCAGCGTAGATCCTCAACATCGCTGGCTTTGAAGAATCTTCATTGGCTGCCAATCTGCCAAAGAATAAAATTTAAATCCCTTTGTTCGGTGTTTAGAGCAGTACATGGGTTGGGCCCAAAATCCTTGCAGAAAAAATTTAAGTGGTATGCACCCAGAAGAAATCTCCGGTCATCAAGCACAAATCTGGTGGCTACCACGAGATTCAAGAAGACTAGGACTGGTGGGAGAGCCTTTGGTGTCGCGGCCACACGGCTTTGGAATGATCTCCCCTTAGACATTAGACAAATTCAAACCCTGCTTCCATTCAGAAAGAGGTTGAAGACCTGGCTCTTCCTGAGGGAGGAGTAACTTGAGTCTTTCTTTATCTCTGGACAGGTCATCTTCATGCACTTTGACATCAGGATGAGTCTCAGCGCCAGGATACCCGTGGGGTGACAGCTGCGCTATATAAGTGTAATTACATTACATTACTATGAGTAGAAAAGACCGGGGGAGTGTATTGGAGAACAGACTTGAAAATATCATTTAAATGACCAGAATGCACTCAATACCTGGAGTGTATTGGAAAGCTGACTTGCAAATATAGTTTGAATAACGCTAAATGGCCGGAATGCACTGAATACCGGGCTGACAATTCAGCATATTGCCTAATAAATAGGAACACAGAACTGGGACTAAATACATGACCATGATGTGCTTACACAAGGATGACAGTACGGCATGTTATCAGCCAATTAATTAAACAAACCGAACAAGGATAGATCCAGTGGCACAAAACATTTAGCGACATGTTTATTTTCCTTTTTCATGGTGCATATTTGAGAATGTTACTTTGACATGTATTAATTACCATGTGCTGATTCTTTCAAACAATAAATTGTACTTGAATTCTGAACGTCTCTGACTTGATGCACGCTAAGGGAGTGGTATACGAAGCAAAAAATGATGTACTGGAAAGCAGAGCAGCATAATTAACACCAGCTGAGAATAATTCCACTATTCCACCAATCACTTTTTATTTTTTACTAAGGGACTTGGAGTGTGACTAGTAGGCTGCTCTTCAATGGTGATATTCAACTAAGCAAAAGCTGGTCTAGGCCGCCTTTGTCCCTGTTCAGATATGAGCTGTCCGAGCAGAACTCTTCCTTCATAAATTAGACCACAGTGATTTGGAAATGGTTGATCACTGTCTATAGTGACATTAGTAGCAAAAAGAATGGGTTGGAATTTTCACCAGATTAATTACCATTGACTGTGGCTAATTCAAGAATTCCAGGCCTCATTTTTATTTTCTAAGTGGGATGCCCGAAGTGTGACAGGTATGCCCAGATGCGGGTCCTGTCCTGTGGTCCACGTGCCATAGGACTCAAGCTGCACCTCACTAAAGAGGCCCAACAAGGCTGAAACCCACCGAGGTTGCTTTTGCTCACATTCAAAAGCGATAATGCTTAGTAATTCAGCCTGGTGTGTCCCTCTTGGAGGAGGATCAAGGATGAGTCTGCAGTGGCGTTGTGAGTAAAAAACAATAGGCAGGAGTGCAGCCCATAGTTTTGCACCATTGGCTGAGGTCAAGGCTAGTACTGAACAAATCTCGTTTTTGTTTTAACCCCAGATTTATGTGTTTTATAATAGAATAGATTCCCTGGACTTTAGTAAGATTCAAGTCTTTATGTTGACCTACCAGACACATTCCTGAAACTTGGTAAACTACCTTCGTAGTGGGCAGGGGTAGAATCGCTTCCACTAGTCAGAGAATTCTCTTAACTCACTTCATTCTGCATTAGAGGTAAGCTCGAGGAAGCCTGGGAGCTGCAGGCTGCCAACACACTCTCTCTGCCCCAGTGCGGAACAAAGTACATTCATTGCCAAATGATGACTGGTCTGAGGATCCTCTGTGTCTGTGAATACTTGAGAAAAAGAATAACAACTTTAATGAAACTGGCGCACTGAGTTCTGCCAATAGAATGGGAATTTATTTGGTTAGGAGAGTGACTATGACATCTATATAGCATGACACAGGAGGTAATGTCAAAACGATGACTACGTCTTCAATAAATACACAATGTTATTACATTTCTGTTATTTTGTGACCTTCATCTGCCCTCCACTGAATATATCGATAAAATGCGCTCTACCTCAGTTAAATAAAGACTGCACTCACGCGTCCCTGAGAATTCCGAGCAAAACTAATTTGTTGCTTAAGCGTTTTGGGTTTAAATGCACTTCTTGGTGCTATCAACTCCTTGAAAGCATGGTGGATGTATTTTCTAAGGGCAACAAATACCTTTAAAAGGGTCCTTAAGACGCAGGAGCTGGTGCTGAAAGAGATGCAAGTTACGTTTTCACCCCGTTTAGTACCAATTGGTTTAGGAGTAAAACGTACGTTGTGCCCCTCTTCCGTGTTAGAAAGCGCAACTCCTGCCCAACATCACACAGTTTGGTCAAGCTGGGACTGACCCCAGATTTACAAGGTTTCACTATGTGCAATCCTGACACCAAAGGTTCATGATTTGTACTTCAATTCTTGGAGGATGATATTTAGAGTGTGAGTGACAGGCCGAATCCACATTTGATTTTGGGCAGTTTACGTAGTGCAAACCAAGGACATAACAGTGCTTCACTATAGACGCGCACTACATTGCACGTTTATTTCCAGCACAGGGAGATTTCCCAGGTTTGTGCGCATTGCCCGATGATATGTGGCTGGCAGATGTAGTCAGTAGGCCTCACCGCCTCATGATAAAGCTCGGCTCGTTGCGGGCTCGAGTTCCCCGATGACCGTGACTTGAGCCCAAACCAGGCTACGGCTGACGGCTCTCAGTCCCGCCTGTGCCATTCTCAACCTAGCAGCTGGGACAGGAGATGTGTGTCCCTCGTGTTCACTGAGCTGAGGGGCCCGCTCGGCCTCGGTTCTCAGACTTACCTGCACCACCCTCATCTCAGCAGGTATGTCCGTACCAGGCAGCAGCAGAGAACAGTCTGAGGGCTGGGACCGTGACATCAATATTTGTTTGTAATAATTTATTGCAAGTCAATTGTGACTTTTTTTTCTTTTCGAGGCGCATTCTAGAGTCAGAAGAATCCTGTAAAACGAAACTAGTTTACAGAGGTCAAGCGAAATCAATGTCTCTCTCACATTTATAGAATTGCCACCAGGATACTAGTGCAAACATTACTCCAGGGGAGGGCACCATTGCACTAGGAAAGGCCAGAATATGTGAAGAATTAACACCATTTGTCTTATCTGGAGGGGTGATATCCGGCCAAGAGTGTTCTTTTGTCAGCAATGGACAGGGGAGTAGATATCAGTGGAGCAGCGGGTGTAGCAGCACCGGGGCCGGGGAGGAGAGAGGGGCACCGCTTGCACCGCTGAAGTTTACTTAAGAGTTCTAGGAATGCCTCCCTGGAACCTGGATCCCTGTTTATAAAGTGGAATGAAGGGAACAGGAAGGAATGGTTCTTTGAGGTGGGCATCGTGGCAGATAGTTGGAGAGTGTGGAAATTAGAAAATTAAAGAAGAGAGAAGGTAAAGATAATGGGTGCGACGAAAGACAGAAAGAACAAGACAATGGATTGAAAGCGAGGACCGGCAGGAGATATGGAGAAGAAACAAAGGGGCAGATTTACAAGCCCCTTGCGTCACATTTGCGCCGCCACAGCGGCAGCGTAAACCATGCGCCACGTTGCGACTTATTTACAACGTGACGCATCTAGGGAGATGTGGTGGCGCAAGGGTAGAATTGCATGTCGCATCGGTACTGGCGCATCCCTGCTAATATGCAGGGATGCGCCAGTCCTTGTAAATCTGCCTCAAAAAGTGAGAGGGGAAATACAGAGCAGAGTGAGAAAGGGGAAACATATTGAGAGGGCAGCGAGAGAATGAAGTAGAGAAGACGAGCTATGGAGATGAAAGAAAGGGGGAAGAAGTAGGGAGGAGTCGATAAGGGAGAAATGAATAACAGAGGAAAGGGAGGAAAACGGAGTCTGGTAAAGGTAGCAGAGAGAAGAGCGAAATAAGGACGAGAGAGAAAGGTGATAGGAACCAACCAAATGGCATAAGGACGAGAAAGAAAGTGGCAGAAATAAGGGTAGTGGAGAGACCAGGAGGAAGATGAGACAGAGTGAGAGGGAAGTGCAGACAAGAAATGGGTGTGAAAGATGACGGGACGAACTGGAGGACAGGGAGATTAGGAGACAAGGGCGGTGGAGACATAGATAGGAGAGAAATGGGAGGAACGGGGGAAGTAGAGGGGTGCTGAGGAAAAGAAGTGCAAAGCAGAGCAAAGAGAGGAGAAGAAAGGTTAGATAGAGATAAGGATGAATGTGAATTGGAGGTATAATATAACTTGTGTTTGTAAAACACATGTTCACCACTTAGGACTCTTGGCCCTGAAATAACAGATGTTTATTGTTACTCACTTGGATGGTACTCCTTTTATTGCCCTTGAGAGGATGAAAGGCTAGGTGGTTCCACCAGCATTTGAACCTGTGACCATTTGGTCAAAACGTGCATCCCTAATTTGGATGTACTGGTCCCCTGAGCCACCAGATCTGCAAAAGACAGAAGCCCCGATTAAAAGTAATGTGGATTTCTGTGTGGGGCGACTTAGTGGCGGGAAATAATATTTTTGACCCATATCCCCACAAATAAATCCGGCTATTATGATTTAATCCCCACTGGATGGAGAATAACCAAGCAAACCCAGTTTGTCTGGGTCAAATTCCACAATCCCAATTATATGTGGAATACTGCTCCCATTTACCACCTACCCTGAGCAGGTGATAAATGTGAGCCGGGGTCGGTGCGGCTTGGGGTGGGATGTGGGGGGTGGAGAAGACGCTAGGGAGCAAGAGACTCTGGGGGCTGGCAGGGCATGCTTTGCTGAGCTGTATGTAGGGGGGGTCATCCAGGGGAAAGGTCGGCAGCCCTGATCTCATGCGATTTTACTAGCCAGATTTACATAATAATAAAATTGAAGTTGGTGTTTCGACACCTGGGAAATCAGAGTGTGGTACCACTGGCGAAGTTATAATTGGGAGGAGTAATAGCCCACCCAGGGATACCCCTCTGCCTCTTCTAATCAGAGCCCTAGTGGTAGTAGATGGGGAGGAAAAGAGGAGAAAATATCCAAGGAAAGACTAAAAAGAGAAAAAAAGGGGATGGTGGAATGATGAACTCAGTGACGTTTCGTGAAGGAAATTCAGTTGGGAGATTCAACTCTGTATTTAGAGTTTGCTCCCAGAAATGTCAGGATTTTCTGTTTCTTTCAAATTCTAAGTGAGGCTATTAACCTAATTCGGTTATATGGCACAATAAATATTATACTAGTGACACATTTTCCATGCACTGGAGAGAGGCCATCTGCGCGTGAGGGTCCTCGTTACAATACTGATACAGAGCACGAGACAAAGGTTAGATATGGAAATAGGACTAAAGTAAACACTAGCAGCTCTAGCATTGCCCTTCAGTTTGTCGATTGCAATCTGGAAATGATTCCACTTGAAGAGAAACCTCGAAGAGATCCTTGCTGTTTTTGGGAAAAAAATGATTCCAGTAAAATCAATCTTCCGTATAATTTCTCAAACTGTTGTTTATTTTGGCTTTACAAAACCAACCTCCCACAGAGTTTCACATATTTTCACACTCTTCTGTGAACAGAATGTCAACATTTCCTAACATATGTTCTATCAAGAATCATACCATATGTTTTTTCGAAGTGGCACGCTAAAGTTAAAATTCTGTGGCATTCGAGACCACAAACAAGGCAGCTGTATAGCATAAGATCGACTACAAGAAGAACTTATAATAGTTTTAAAACTATTTAGTCCTCTAAATAGGTATATAAGTTTTAAAACTATTTAGTCCTCTAAATAGGTATACATTTATACTCTTTAACAAACACTGACTACTTGCCAGCCCTGCATTGAAGTAAATCAGCTTACCTTATTTAAATATGCTAGGCCATATCAAGACATTGTACAGCTGCTGTCAGTTTTTAACTGATTCTGAAAAACGACGAATTTTTGAAGGTCAATTTGCCCAGAGCAAACTTCACAATTGCACTGATTGGAGAGTTTACATGTTGCCCCACGGCTAGTGCAAAATTGTCCAGCACTAGTGCAAATCTAGTGATCTATCTCATTTTAAAAATGTTATTGTAATTTTTAGCGTGCACCAAGGGGGCAGCAGTGAGTGGTGCACTCTACTAAGGAATCCTTGAACATTGTATAGCATAATGCACGTAGTTAGGGAGAACACAATACATATCAAACAACTTGTACAGGACATGAAGAGTATTGCACATTCCAAGGATTGAGTTATGCTGCCTCCAGGTCAATGGGGCGATGGTACAAAAGGGCCAGCAGTTAAGATGCTTTAGGGCACACGCTCGTACTAGGGGTCAGCTGCGTAAGTGGTACATGGAGCAGGGCCTAGAAAGCCAGCATCCTGGGTGGAAATAAATGCGGTGTCCTCGCTGCTGCTGGTAAATAAAATGAGGCAGCAGGGGGGCCCATTCGAATTCACAGGTCAGTCCCTGGCTGATTACATTTGAGCAGTGGCTGGCCTCTGGAACAAACATCACAGGAGATGTTGCCGAACGGTCAGAGCTGCTGAGTTTGGATCTGGGGAACCAGGCTGGAGACCCATTTCTGTTCAACAGTCCTTGATTCTGGGCAAAATCACTCTGCGGCAGCCGGCACAGGCAAACGCAGTGGGGTGGCGCAGGGTGGGAGGGGGGGGGGAGAGTCGACAGACAACGGAATAGGTATAATTTGATAAATAAATAATACCTATTTCGTCATCTGTCGGCTTTCCCCCTGCCGCGCCCCACGCCACCGGCCCACTGCGTTTACCTGTGCCGGCCGCCGCTGATACCACTTAATCTCCACGTGCCATAAAAAAACAATAATGTAATGTAACTGGTGCTCTGGTAAAGCATTCCAATGCCCTTGGGTCAAGCTGGCGAGGTATAAAATCTAGAGAAAAAAAATCTCTGTACCTCCCCCAAATCACCTAAATCATCCACAGGTTAGCTCCATTACTCTGGTGGCAGGTTGTTTGGTGAAGAGGAGAGAGTTGTTGATGTGTGGCGGCAGGGCTCGTGAGGAAGATGGCGGGGGAAAGCAGGGGGCTGTTGTGCTACCAATGGTGTGTGAGGCACGCTGAAATGATTAAAAGCACTTTAAATTAAATCGCTGGAGCCTAGTGGGAAGGACGCTGCTGTTTGCATGACCTCAATGCAGACAGCTCAGTGAGCTCCCCCTCTGAACACTGGCGCCCTGGGCCTGAGCCCAGCTCAGCGCTGCCAGAAGCTGGCCCAGGTGGTACAACACTATTTTAGAATCTAATCTGTAGTATTCACCTTGTTTATAGTCAACACTTAAATGGTGACTTCATTTCTCTGTTTGCATCATGAAAGGGAATGCTTTACAATTACAATTCTCTTTATTTGGTACCTTGTACAACACATCGATCTAAATTATTTCATCATTATACTTAACCCTGCGTTGTAATCCTCGTCCCTACCTAACTAACATCAAAATACATTAAAATATACAGAGATCTCCTCCAACGTGTAATTCTGAGCAGTGGCGGCTCCTCAGCTAAGACGGAGGAGCGTCGGCCCACTGCTTCTCAGCAGTGAAGTAAAGGAAACATAGAATGATAATAACTCGCATTACTGTCATTTTGTGTTTCCTTCTGCTGCAGCTTTGCATTTGGGGTGGGGCTGCTCCGATGACAAAGGAGCAGGGAAGGAGTGTTTTGCCCACTCCTAAGAGCACATAACTGTTTGGCAAGCCCTCTCGGGCCGGCCAAACATTCATGCAGGCTTCGCATCTTCTCCATGCAGGCTGCATTACAGCCTAGGTGGATAACATGCCCAGGCTCCCATTCTCTGTTGGAGCGCCGATCCATGTAGCTCAGACCAATCACAACGCTGCGTTGCAGCGTTGTGATTGGCTATCGGGAGGCTGGTTGCCAGGTGCTTCCTGCTGCTTCCGGCATCCTGCTGCGGGACCGGAGTCAGTAAGAAGAGGACGGAGGAGAGGCGGCGGCCGGCCGGCCATCTCAGGTGTTTCTTTTTTAAAAACGTTTTTATCCCCCTTCACACCCCCCCTGCCCCTACTCCCGCCCCACCATCCGGGTCCGGTAGTAGACGCTACTGATTCTGAGGTGGTTAAATGTCAAAATATTTACTTCAGGTGCAGAAATCACAAAAAGCAATGGAGATCTGCATAATTTGAAATAATGAGTGTGTGCATTGCATATAGTTCTACTTTTCCGAAATAGGAGAGCCTTTCTGTGGCTGCGCAGCAGAAATTTACAACTGCAGACATTCTGTTTTTACTGCATAATGTCCATGGTCATAAAAATAGACCTTAAATGGGTGAATAACAGAAAAAATCAAAAGGTAGTTGAGTCAATGAAGGGATGAGTGAGGCATGAGTAAATGAAGGGGCCAAAACTGAGTGCATGGATATTTGTGAGGTATTTGTAGAGTGCAAACCTAGACAAAGGCAGCTAAAGGCTGTTCATGACTAAAGGCAAGGGTACTACCAGAAGTGACTTCATAGGTAATTGGCTTGAGGAATGTTACTACATCATGAGCTTTCCTGAGCTGGAGCAGTCCTGATGGATAAGGGGTTCGTTTCCCAGATCCTGGATGCATAAATGGGAAAAAACAGGGTCCAACACACCTTCTCTGCCCCAGTGTAGAACAAATTGCTTTTATTGGCAAGTGATGACTGGTCTGGGGGGTCCTCGGTTTCTGTGAATATTTGAGAATAAGGAAAACAACGTTAATGAAACTATTATGTTATGAATTTATTTGTTTAGGAGAGTGACTATACCAGCTATATAGCATGACGCAGGAGGTAAAGTTAAAGGATGACACCTTCTTCAATAAATACATAATGTTATTAGATTTCTGTTATTCTGTGACTTTCATCTGCCCTCCCTTGAATACATCCATCCAATACACACTACCTCAGTTGAACAAAGACTGCACTCACACGTCCGTGAGAATTCTGCTAAAAAACAATTTGTTGCTTAAACGTTTTGTATTTAAATGCACTTCTTGGTGCTATCAAGCCCTTGAGAGCAAGGGGGATATGTTTTCTAAATGCAGCAAATAACTGTAAAAGGGTCCTTCTTCTTTGTCTCCAGTCTGATGGTGTCCTGGCTGCAGGTGTGCTGAGAGCCGTCAGCGGGGGTCAGCCATATATTGCAAATGATGAAATTGGTTTTGAAGAGGATACAGGCCAGCAAAGGGAGCCAGTGGAGTTCCACCAGGATGGTAGTGCGATGGCGTGCATGGGTGCATGACTGCATAAGTGAGTGCCTGGATGAATGAATGATTGGATGTATAGATGAATTGGTAAGTGACTGGGCACATGGATGAGAGAGTGCACGGATGGAAGAAAGAAATTGTGATTATATGGACAGTTGGCAGGATGATTAGATAAATGCAGAGATGGATGAAAAACTGATGATTGAAAGTGCAAGGATGCATGAACAGCTAGGTGATGAGTGAGTGCATGAATGGCTGACACCAAGTTGTTTGAGGTGGTCCCGGTCCCATAGGTGGGAGGAGATTGCTGCCCGGCCTTCTTCCTGCATATGCTCAATGCTCATTAACACACAAACAGCCCTTCACCATCCACGCACCCGTAACTCATCCATCTATGTATGCAACCTTTCACCCATTCAGTCATCCATGGACTCACTCGTCCATCAATTGTCGCATTGATCCACTCTCAAGTGCTCAAAACAACAGAGAAAATTCAGCAAACAATGAAAAAGCCTTTACCTTTCCTGGTTATTTATAATTAAACTTTGACTAACAGAAAATTAAGAACTGAAGGCCCCCCAGCATATGCATACAGTGATGTTAGTATGATGCAAAATATGAGGTGAGTTGTTCATTATTTATGAAGCTTCAGTGGGTCCAGCAATGCTTGTAGATAATTGGTATGCCCTGAACGTGATACTTAAGTTGACTTTAAATCTTGGGATGTGACTGCTGTTTTCATACAAGTGGCATTATTCCCTTGGCACACCTGCTGCACAATACTAATAACGAAAGGACAGACATTACAGAAATCAAGCAGGCATTGCTTTTCAGCCACACATATTATACAGAACACTTGGGGCTTCATTTATGAGGCCCTACCGGCACTTTTGCGCTGCCGGAACGTCACTTTTTTGACGTTCCGGTGGCGCAATGTGCCACTGGTATATTTCTAAGGCCACATAAAGCCACGTTACTTGGCTTTTCTGGCCTTATAAATATGTGCCCCTTTCACTCGGAAAACTGTGTGAAAGGGGCGTTCCATGGGTGTTGCTGGGGGCTTTCCCAGGGGGGAGGTGCAGCTCCGGATCAGTCGAAGAGCCAGGTCTAGAGGCTCTTCCTGAAGGTGTGCAGAGTGGGCGAGCGTCTGATGTTGACTGGGTGCTCATTCCAGGTCTTTGCTGCGATGTAGGAGAAGGCTCTTCCACCTGCTCTGGTTCTGCGGATGCGTGGGGTCTATGCCAGGGCGAGGTCGGCGGAGTGGAGGTTCCTTTTGGGTACGTGGAAGGAGACTCTTTCGTTGAGGTATTTGGGTCCGATGTGGAGGGATTTGTAGGCGTGGGTGAGTAGCTTGATGGTTACTCTCTTCTCGATGGGGAGCCAGTGGTGGTCTCGTAGGTGCTGGGTCATGTGCTCATGTCGTGGGGTTCCGAGGACGAGTCTGGCTGCGGTGTTCTGGATGGTTTGGAGCTTGTGTAGCAGGGTTTTGTTGATTACGGGGTAGAGGGCGTTAGTATAGTCCAGTCTGCTGGTTATGAGTGCGTGGGTGACGGTCTTTCTGCATTCGGGGGGGATCCACTTGAAGGTCTTGCGGAGGATGCAGAGGGAGTTGAAGCAGGTGGAGGCAACGGCGTTGATCTGGCGGGTCATGGTGAGGGAGGAGTCCAGAATGATGCCAAGGTTTCGGGCGTGGTCTGATGGAGTGGGTGGGTTTCCGGGGGCGGAAGGCCACCAGGTGTTGTCCCAGGTGGTGGAGGAGGGTCCAAGGACGAGGACCTCTGTCTTCTCAGAGTTGAGCTTAAGGCAGCTGTTGTTCATCCAGGCTGCGACATCTTTCATTCCTTCCTGGACGCTGAGTCTGGTGTCTTCGGGGTTCTTCGTGAGGGAGAGGATGAGCTGGGTGTCGTCGGCGTAGGATACTATGCTGAGCCCATGCTGTCTGACGATGGCGGCGAGGGAGGCCATGTAGATGTTGAAGAGCGTGGGGCTGAGCGAGGATCCTTGGGGTACTCCGCAGTTGATCTCTGTGGGTTCGGAGAGGAAGGGGGGGGAGTCTGATCCTTTGGGTTCTGCCGGTGAGAAAGGAGTGGATCCAGTCGAGGGCGGTTCCCCGTCGTGGAGTCTGGCGGCGAGAGTGCGGTTGGAGACGGTGTCGAAGGCTGCAGAGAGGTGTAGTAGGATGAGGGCCGCAGTGTGGCCCTGGCCGAGTAGCATTCGGATGTCATCGGTGGCGGTGAGGAGGGCAGTCTCAGTGCTGTGGTTGCTGCAGAATCCAGACTGGGAGGAGTCGAGGATGGTGTTCTCTTTGATGAAGGTGGTCAGCTGGGCATTGATGAATCTCTCGGTGACTTTGGCTGCGAAGGGAAGGAGAGAGATGGGCCAGTAGTTTTTCAGGTCAGTCGGGTCAGCCGAGGGTTTCTTGAGGAGGGGCTTGACCTCTGCCCGCTTCCAGTCGTCGGGGAAGATGCCTGATTCGAAGGAGGTGTTAATGGTCCGGCATAGTTCGGGTGCTATGGCGGCGGCGGCTCTGTGGTAGATGTGCGGCGGGCAGGGGTCCGTGGGGGCTCCTGAGTGGGTGTTCTTCATGGTCATGGCAGTGTCTTCGGTGGTGGCCGGTTTCCAGTTGGTGATGGTTGGCTGGTTGTCGGTGGTGGAGAGGAGGGTGGTGTCTGGAGTCTGTTCGCTGAAGTTGTCGTAGAGGGCCTTGATTTTCAGGTGGAAGTAGAAGCTGAGCTTGTTGTAGAGGTCCTGGGATTGTGTGACGTCCGTGGCTTCGCTGGGGGGTTTGGTGAACTGCTGTATGATGTTGAAAAGTTCTTTTGCGTTACCGGCGTTGGTGTGGATTTTGTTCTTGATAAAGGTCCTCTTGGTGGCTCTTATGCACTGGTGGTATTTAGTCATGGCGTTCCTGTAGGTGTTCTGGTCTTCGGTGGTTTTCCTCCAGAGTTTCTCGAGGCGTCTGCAGGAGCGCCTGGCTTCTTGGAGGTTGGTGGTGAACTAGGCAGCCTTCAGGGGATGTTGTCTGACGGGGTGGCGGAGGGGTGCGAGCTTGTCTGCGTAGCTGGTGATCCAGCGAAGTTATTTGGCTGCAGAGTTGGCGTTGGTCGTGGCGGAGGGGGGGTCATGGAGGAGGGTGGTGTTGAGGTGTTCCTCTGTGACCATGCTCCAGTTCCTTCGTGGCGGGCGCGGTGCGGGCTTGGGTGCGGTGGTGGTGTTGAAGGCGAAGTGTACACAGTGGTGGTCTGTCCAGAGGGGCTGCGTGGTGTGGTTGAAGTGGATGGTTTTCCCTCCTACGAAGATGGGGTCGAGGATGTGTCCGGCTTTGTGGGTGGGGGTGGTGACGAGCTGCTTTAGTCCGAGGTTGGCGAGAGGAGGGTGGTGGAGTCGGGGTCGCTGCGGTTGTAGAGGTGGAAGTTCAGGTCTCCGAGGAGGTGATGGTGTGGAGTGCGACGAGGTCGGCAATGGTGGTGGTGGAAGAGGCACGAGGCCCAGGGGGTCTGTAGGCGAGGGTCCCGCGCAGCGTGGTTCTGGGGCTGGTCTGGATCTGGAAGTGGAGGTGCTCAGTCTTGGAGAGGGGGTCGCTTGTGCTGGAGGTGGAGAGTCAGAGGGAGCTCTTGTGCGCAATGGCGAGTCCTCCTCTTGGGCGGTGGGGGCGGTCCTTTTTCTGGATCTTGTATCCTTCAGGGATGGCGGTGGTGATGTCAGGGGCGGAGGTGGCGTTGGTCCATGTTTCCGTGAAGAAGGCGACGTCTGGCGAGAGGGTGTCGAGCAGGTCCCAGATCTCTACGGCGTGTCTGTGTAAGGAGCGCACATTGAGGAGGATGCACGTCAGGGCTTCGGTGGTATGGGCGTCCGGCGTGGGTTCAGCGGTCGTGGGGAGGCTGTCGATGGTGAAGGATTGTCGGCAGTGTCGGCAGGAGAACTGGCCGTGGGTTGTGTTCGGCGTCGCTCGCTGGCAGCTGTCGTTCCTTCCGGGGTTGAGTGCGAGGGGGGGCAGCGGAGTTGTAGCGGTGGAAGGTCGTAGATCCAGGGTTCCTGTCGCTGGCCGCGGTCGGGTCGCGGACGGGCACAGACGGGCTTGCCTTTGGCATGCCTTTGGCATGCCGGCGGTGCACCCGCTGCACGGCCGCCATTAAGTACGGGAGGGGGGAGGGAAGCGCAGCAGGGAGGCGGGAACTGGCAGGGGAGAGGGGCCGCGGGGGCAGCAGCGGCGGGAAGGGCACAGAGGAAAAAGGGGCACAGAGACAGAAACGGCTAAATAACAGAGGACACAGGTACAATTACTGGCACAATAAAGACAGGTACAATGGAGATAGAGTGAAAAGGCTAGAAAGAAGACAGAAAACGGGCGCAGAAAGACAGAAAAACAGCACAGGCACAATTGAGATACAGTGAGGAGGCTGTAAGAAAAACGGGCACAGAAGGACAGAAAGACAGAAAAATCGCACAAAGGCAGACACGGGCACAGAAAGACAGGAAAACAGAAAAACAGCAGTAAGACAGACACAGACAACAGCGGCCAGCAGAAGAGCAAGGGATGAGGCGCAGGGATGAGGCGCAGGCAGGAGCCTGTGGGTGGAGGAGAGCTTCGAACACCTACCTGAGCGAGCAGAGCATAGTGCCCGGAGCGGTGGCACTTAACAGCGGAGCTGCAGGGGGAGAGCAGGTCACTGACCAGGAGGTCAGAGGTCTTGCTCTACACCTGAATGCTCTCCTCCAATCTCCCATTCCAGTGTCCTGTCCTTTTTATCTGGCACCACTCCGAGCCCCTTCCTTCAGGCTTCTATCAAACACAGAAGAAGCACAACAGGGTCAGTGACAATGCAAGTTTTACACATGTGCATGTGCCTGCCTATGCACATACATGCACCCACACACAACATGCACATGTACAGCACATGACAGCACAGGCAATATCCATGCAAGTTACTCACAAACAAACAAGCACACAAAACATGTTAAATACTGGCACCAGCAGCGATGTAAGCTTCTCTCTCACACACACTCACCCCCCCCCACAAAGCACTTGAGTTTTGTCAGTCCACCACAAAGTTCTTGTCCTTTCTTGTGCATTCTGGGTCATAAAGTGCTGGATCAATAATACAAAATGCAAGCATATAGGTACTAAAATGCAATCTAAAAAATCAATGAGCACACAACTAGGTCTGGCTTATAAGTGAATATATCTCTACATTGATTGGTGAGTGTGTGCAAGTGTGAGTGATATTGTGGATGGGCAGATGAGTGAATACAAACATTTATCAGTGGGTGGATAAATGGAAGCACGAGGGCTCAGATAAATAAACAAGTGCATGAACAATGAGTGAGTGCATGCATGAACAATGAGTGTATGCATGAATGATGAGTGAATGCATGCATACACTCACTGCTAATGGTACAAACATATACCAAACATGAATAAGTACAATTTGCCTTGATGTATAAATGAGAGCAGCGCTAAAAACAAGTGCACCATTTTCTAGTACTGCAACAACTTTTATTTACTGCTGTATACCTGCACAGTATGCCCTTACCTCAGTTCACTCCACTCCATGGCTCCACAAGGACACCCACACGTTTCCTAGCAAATGTTTTCTAGCATACATTAAACAACACATATTAAATAGACAGACATTCCACCAAACTGGCAAATGGAGAATCAGAAATGTGCCTGCATTAAGTCAGAGCTCTTTACTATGTAGGCCATTTCAGCTCCATCAAGTGCCATTCTGTGGTTCATGCCACATCAGGTTCACTACAGTGGCTGAGCTAAGGGCAGTGAATGTGAAGCCTATTGGTGAGGGGTTCCTCTAAATGAAGCAGGTGCATGGAGCATTACAGTGTAGTACAGAAAATGCATTTTGGAGAATATACCACGGAGTGTTGGGCCTCCTAGTACACCAACACAAGACCAAGGAAGTGTGCAAGCTTGGGAATCAAGCTCAAATACCTTTTAGGCCGTTCAACCCAGCACAATGTAAGTGGTCCTGTCATGGCGGACACCATTGAGGATATGAGCCATCACAGATGTCTACTAAAACCTGCCGGCCTGATGCTGGGGCATGAACAGCAGGCAGGTTCAGGTGAGTGAACTCCACTGACACATAAGTCAGCCATGGCAATAACTCTTCATCCATTCACATATGAAGTATTGTACAGTCCACTTAATTCCTCTTGTCCTCTCAGCCTGTTTCATCCATCCACTTCTCAAACACGATCAACCTTGTGCCAATTCACTTCACCATGTTAAAATGCTACATTTCCCATGACTGAAGGAAGCTCATTCTCAATATATATGAGACTAATTAGGTTATGATGTACAGTATGTCAAGCAGAAACAAAGTTTATATAAGCCTACATGAATTAAATGCCAGGCTTTCCCGTACGAGTTTCAAATAAGGCCTGGACGCCAACCTCTGCTGCACATATGCAGTTGAAGTAATTGTAGTTTGTTACCATCGGGACATTTGAAGCAGGGTAAATGGTAACAGCCCATTACTCAGGGAGGATATGTGGCCTACTGTCTAGAGTTGCTGACATTCGAACTTATGCCCCAGATTCAGATCCTTGTCTTGGAGCGCAACTCAACACTGTGTGATTCTGGGCACATCACTTAATCTCCTTGTGCACACAAATACATCTAAAAAATGTAATCTGTGATATGTGTTTAGGTAATCCCCACTTTATATACTCTGTTAACAATGTACAGCTCTTGTAAGAAACTGGGTTATTAGGTGACGGGGGAGAAGGCCCACCCAGGCAACAACCACAGTCCTTGTCAGGATGAACCACAAAAATCACTAAATTAACCTGTGCTTAACCCTCTGGTAGCTTGTCACAAAAGCAGTCAGGCTTAACTTAGAGGCAATGCGTAAACTATTTATACAGCACTCAAACAGTAAAGAAGTGAAAACACAACGCAAGAAAAACCCACACAAATTTAGAAAAATAGAGCAACGTTTAATAAATGAAAGGGCACCAAAACAAATTAAATCTAACCAGTAGAACCAGAGTTATGAATGTTAAATCTTTTTAGTGAAATCTAGCTCCTAGAGATCAAAGTGCCGACCGCCAGTATCTGGTCGTGTGAGACCGGGTTAAAGTCAAAAGTTAAGGCAGACCGCGATGAAGCGTTGGTTGGATACAAGGGGTGAACTGCACCTGGTCTCGAATTACCCCAGACTTTGAAAAAATTATTGAAAAGTTCTTGGGAAGGTAGAGTGTCAGAGGAGCAGGGAGCAGGCTGTATCTGAGGCCAACTCATCAATGATGGGGAGCCGCTGGACAAGGTCTTGGTAAAGACGTCAACAAAGGCGGGAAAAGCTCTGAGCAGGAGATGCTGGATTTGGGTGTGGAAAGTTTTTCCCTTCCCCTTGTCAAGCCTCCAAACTGTCTGGGGTGACAAAAGCCTGGTGTCAGGTTCCTTTGTGTGCTGGAAGCAAGCCCTTTGGAGTGCAAGTGGGGCAGGGTACAGCTCTGCCCCTGCCATTCTTGCAGGATGGCCTATCCTTCCCACACCTAGGGGCATATTTACAAGAGTTTATCGCCACAGGAACGTCACTCTTTTTGATGTTCCTGTGGTGATAAGGCCTTCGCCTTATTTAGAAGGGGGCGTTAAGCCACTTAATGTCGCTTAAAGCCGGCCCCTATTCATGCAGCAGGCAATGGGTGTTGCAGTGGATGTTCCGCCGCAATACCCATTGCTTTTTGATGCTGCCCCCTATTTACAAGGGTGATGTAAATATGGGGCAGCACCAAAAATAACACCAGGGGAAACCTGGTCTTAACCTGGTGAAACGAGGAGAAATTATTAATTTCTCCTCGTTTTTGCTGTTTCTATGTGTGCTGCATTCTGCGTCACTGTCGGGAAGGAATAAACAAACCCCAACAGCAGAACCATTCACAGTCATGTGATCCAGGATACTGGCAGAAGGCACAAATGCCTAGGATAAAAAAATGCCAACTTTCTATAAGTAGCATTTTCAGAATTGTGACTTAAAATCTGAGTTTACCATTAAAGAGGATTTTACATATATTTCAATTCATTTGAGTCTAATCAGCGTATCTCTATTTGCTCCCAATCCAAAGTTAGCACTTATTAAATGTAATAGGCAACCCAGTGTTAGTCAATAGGAGCGATAGCCCTTACCACAGTGAAAAACGATTTTAGGACTTTTTCACTGCCAGGAAACTTAAAACTTAAGTACACATGTCCTACCTTTTAAATAACATGCACCATGCCCTAGGAGCTGTTGGACCTACCTTAGGGATGGCTTATAAGTATTAAAACAGAAGATTTAAAAAAGGTTTATTTTGCCAGGTTGAAATGACAGTTTAACACTGCACTACAGGCTGTGGTGGCAGGTCTGAGACTTGTTTTAAAGTGTTACTTTATTGGGTGGCACAATGAGTGCTGCAGGCCTACTTTTTCAAACACAGGAGGGGGACCCAACCTTCGCAATTAAAGTGCTGGGATGAGTTTACCAGCCTAAGAGCATTCACTTATTTGAATGTTCTCAAGCGTTTATTTGATTTTCATTTATATTTTTTGCTATTAACTCATTTACATTTGTAAAAGCGTGCCTAACCAGAAGACACACCATTTTCACAGTGAATTACATGTATAATAAATAATCATTTAGAACTTCAACGAAATTCAGACACATTCAATAAAGACAAAAAATCATAAATCCTTAAAGCATGAATGGTGAAAATGCATTCTAGTAGAATCCAGTCAAATTATACTACAACAACCAGCATTAGTTAGGCAATACTCATTCTATATAGAGAATCAACAGGTTGTTGTCTGCTGAGTATGAACAATTATAGTGCAGGGGCCATTCATTTCTTTTGCCTCCCTGCAACTAAGCATATTTTACAGTTAATTTATCCCAGCAGTATTAGACGCTGACGCGTTTCGAGCCCCATCATAGTCAGGGGGTTCTCCTCAGGGCCTTGAGACTGGATTTAGTCTGGAAAAAGAAGTCCAGAATACATTAATGTAACTCTCCTTTCATTTAGTACACTACTGCACTAGGCTTTTTATTTACCATGGTTACCTGAACTCGTTTTGTTTAAGAGTTCAAGTTTCTCTTCTCTGAGTCCTTTAAGATGAATTGTTCTGCCTTTTGGCTTAGGCAATTATTAACACTAGTGAAAAAATAAGCAGGGAGAAATAGAGCCTCATTCTTAACTTTCTTTAAGCTGCTCTATTCTTATTTTTAATATAAATCCAAAACGCGATTTTTAAACTTACAAAATCAGGTTGTGGACACATTTTAGCTTTCAAAAGCACCACTTCTTTGTTTTGCTTTAGTAGTCAAACAGAGGGCATTTTCTTTCACGATCTTTGACTTGTAACGCTACAAGGAACCAATTAAAGAGCTTCATCAGTTCTTTCCGTCTTGCAGTATTTTAAACCAAAATATTTAAGAAGAGCCTGCAAATCGGCATTTAAATAAATCACGTGTCAACTTACGAAGAACAGCGTTTAGCTTCCTTTCCGTCTATCTTGTGTGGAAAGGTTTCAGCAGTGCCCGGCAGTGGCTGTTGCGATTTGAATTCACTCTCACGAGTTAATTAGCTCCTACGACCCTGGAAGCAAGTTCAAACAACCTTGGGGTATATTCACAAGAACGTGTGATAACTACAGCAAGAGTAGCGTAACGCAACTTTCAATATTGCAGCCTATCACGGGAAAATAACCCTGTGTCAACGTGGAATTCACAACAAGGCGGTACCATGCGATAGTCACCAGATAACGCGTCAAATGTCAGCGCGAAAATCAACGCCACGCCGAAAAAATGCGAAACGCGAGAAATCATGCGATGAGGCCAATCGCGGTACAAAAAGTAGCGAAAAGCAGCCTCAGGCCTGCATATCCCACGCGTCTGGCGGGAAATTGCACCATAAAAACCACAGAAACAACACACCAGAAACAAGCCAAAGCACGTAGCAACATGGATGCACCCTGACCCAGCGCAGAGGGCAACGCGAACCCCACAACCCCCACAGACCACCAGCATGGAACAACTGGCTCGGGGAAGGCCAAGGAGAAGAGGGAGAGGAAGACGGGGTGCAGACCCCGGGAAGACAAGACCAAGGCCACAGAGGCGACAGAACACTACCAGCAACTGACCCACAAGCAGACCACCTGGAATGCAGTCGGAGTGCCCAGGAGGCCAGTCCAGGAGGCCAAGAGGTGCCGGCAGGACGTGACAACCTAAACCAGGTACAAACCTGCTGCCAACAGGAAGGCAGCAACGGCAACAGGAGGTGGCAGTCCAGCGCCACAGGAGGAGCTGGAGGAAACCCAGGCCACAGTCATGAGTGTGGAGAGGGTGCAAGGAGTAGGGAGTACGGACACAGCTCAAGAGGACCTGACACAACAACAACAGGGTGAGGATCCAACAGGGACTGGGGGGACGGGGGGTGATGGGCACAATGCCACACATGCACAATGAGGTGTAACACACTGCACACCCACAATTACCCAGGGACATGTCCCCCATCCCCGTGGCACACTGCAGCACACACACATAGCAATCACAGCACATACCATGACAATGTGGCACAAAGTGCAACACCCACACTGCAGAACAGGGGACACAACTGGGTCCACCCAGGCGCAGAAACAGAACAATCACATTGGACAGAGCAGGGAACTGTGAGATGCACATCTACCCCTACAACCCCACATCAGCCATGTAGGCCAAATGTACACTGTCCCAACTCAAATAGCCACCACCGCCCAAACAGTCACAATGTACATTGTCACACAGTCTGCATGTCGACAATAACAAGACGCCAACACAATGCCAACATACACCTCCCCTTCACAATGCAGAGGGACAAACAACACCTCCTGCAGGTCAGAACAGACAACCCATCAGTGATGCCCGAGACGAACACCACACCCCCGACACTGACGCCCTACAACAGCCCATGGACATCCCACACAACCCACCACCAGGACCAGGGCAGACAAGCTACTCAGAGGAGAACCCAGCCCCTGCAACAGACCACACAGCATGAAGCACCCGCAATCACGGCTGCCTCACAACACTTCACCCACCCACACATGGCACCCCAATGCCAGGTGGCAGAACGCCAAAAGAAGGTGGCCCAACAGGTGAGGGTGTTGCCGAACCCATGGAATGCGAAAAAGAACACATACGTGGGTGTCCAATACCCTTCAGGGACCACCTACACCCCACAAAGGAGACCCACACCTCCACAGAGACACATGCACATATCATGTTGAACTGGCTATGGGCACGTGCGCCTGGCCCCTTTATTGGCAGGGCCACATGTACAGTGACGCCTGTGCTGGATGTGTGTGGGGTGAGTATAAGCCAGCCCGCACGGAGTGCTTGGTGCTGCCAACAACCTGAACAGTGGACACCAGTGTAATGGAAACAGAAAACACCAGCATAACAGAGTCAACTGCAGAGCAACATGGAGGGATCCGGAGTAAGGACAGAGGTCACCCAATATTCAGTCTGGAGGTACTGTGAGTTGCAGTGCACTGAGGTAGGGGCACTAGAGAAGAGCGCGCTCATGTGAAGAAATTGCTAGGATTGTGTCCCTTCGGGTTAGTCCTGATGCAGATGCAGTGGGGTGTGTTACACCTGCATCAACTTCCTCATCAACGTCCCAGGTCTCCCACACTGCCTGAGGTGACAGTTGCGTCCGCAGTCCACAGAGCAATACCCAGTATTAGATCTGGGTGTGTAGCTTGACTACCGCCACCGGTCTCCATTCCTGCCTTGGGGCTGTTGCCACCTGCCCTCCCATTGTCTGTGCCTTCTCCCGTCCGCACACTTGACATATCCTCCTCCTCATTGTCCCAGGTCTTCCCCACTGCATGAGGTGACATTGCTGCGCAACCTTACAACAGCACAAAACTCAATCAGTAACGGACAATGACTTGCGGTGCTCTGAGTCACTGGCACCTGGAGTGCTGAGCAGGGTATCAGGCCGATGATGGCATCCACGACAGGTCTGAGCAACTCCGCAGGTCTGTCAGGACCACCGTTTCGACTCTGGCAGATGGCGGTTGGAGGTGGTCCTTGCTGTGGTGGCGTGTGCCTCCTGCGGTGATGCGACATCCGGGCCGGTCAAGACTCGATGCCATGTGTGGGCCCTGGTGGCCCGCAGTAGGGGCCGGAGGAGGCGGACAGCGCAGGGCCACAGACACATTATGTAGGAAGGTGGAATCTGACTATATGGTTGCCCCCACTTTTTTTTATGGTGTTTTGCTGGTTTATGACTTAGTTGGACTGGGATCCTGCTATTCAGGGCCCCAGTCTATCTGCTTTCTCTGTAAAAAGGTTTCCATGTGCCTTAGGCACATCACTGATTGGGATCTGGAGTGCCCTTATAAGTCCCTAGTATATGGTATACTATGTACCAAGGGCATAGGTACCTCAGAGGCCTGCCAGGGGCTGCAGCATGTATTATGCCACCCCTGGAAGGCCATCCAAACTGACACCACAGGTCTGCTACTGCAGCCTGGGTAAGGTGGTGCATGCACCCCTTACTGTGATATAGGTTACCTATATCACTAAATACATACACACATATAAACCTATAAGTCACTCCTAAGGCAGGCCTTATCAATCCTAAAGGCAGAGTGCATGGTTCCTATGTGAGAGGGTGCCCCTGCATGAGCAGGGCCCCTCTGCAGCGTTCAGAGACCATCTCTGATGCTGTTTGTAGTGCAGCCTGACCATATACTCTTAAGCGCATTATATCCTCGCGGTAAAATGCTAACTTTGGAATGGCTGCACCTAAACATGTCGTGTTTGGTGTCAAACATCTTGGAATACTACCCCCCTGCCAATTCTGGCGGCAGGGGTAGCATTCCACCCTTCTAGAGGGAAAGACATGTTAACCCTGACTAACCCGGTAACTTCTCTCCAGAGCCCTGGCATCACAAAATGGATGCTGCTGCCACAGACACGAGTCTGGCCTCCTGCTGCTGGACGAAACTCCGGCAGGGGAGGCCTGGACAATAGGTTTCCTGTCCCAGGGAGGTGTGACCACCTCCCCAGACAGGATAATGTGTATTGGGGCTGGGCGGGAGCACCATCTGTGTGCTTTGAAGTCCTGCACTGGGGGCACATTTGGTGTCCCTGTGCATACCCCAGTTCAAACCGGATCAGGGGCTTCCAGCCCCTGCTTTGGCGCGAACTGGACAAAGGGAAAGGGGTGTAGCCACCCCTCTGCCCTGACCCACCCATAGGTGGGGCCACAGAGTAGTCCAACCCCTATCTTTAGAATAAAGGTAGGAACCCAGTCCTTAGGACTTTAGATTATACCTGGACGAAACTCTGAAACTGAATCCTGGACCTTCGACGCTCTACGACAAGATTAGAGGACTGAAGAATCTCCCTTGGGGTCAAGGAGTGACTCCCCTGCTTGGCAGGCACCAAAGAAGCATCTGTCCGGTTCGCATTTCTGAAGCTCCCGTCGGACGCCGAAGTCATCGCATCACCAGAGGTGGATTCTCAGACTTCCCCAAGGCTACCCTGAGTCCCCAGCAAAGCTGAGGCCCGTGGCTATCGTGGGTGACTTGAGACCGTGACCCCTGGACACCGAGCACATTTGCAAGTGCATCATCTTCTGGGTCTCCCAAGAAGTCGTGCTTTGGGCTCCGAGTAGCCCTAGCCTCCAGCACCACCTGCACCGAAGATCACTGGCCCCCACTCTACGAGTGTCCTGTAAGCCAGCTCCACGTGCGGCGTCACGAGGTTCCTTTGCGGTCGCTAGCCCGTTGGCTAGTAGCCCTTAACGAAGGCCAATCCTTTTCTTACTTGGCATCCTGGTTGCTCCAGGCCTGCCCTCACTTATCCTCGCTGGGTGAGTTCCACAGACCTTGCTGGTCTGCACCATCGACGATCTACATCTTCCTCGAGACTTGCCGTTGCCAAGGCTTGTTGGGTCCAATCCGGTCGCCTCAGCACTCGACAGACATCGTGTACCAGCCCGAATCCTGCTCCTGGTCGCCGACAACGCCTCCCGGACCTCGTGGTTGAAGAGTCAAGACGACCGTCAGCGCACCTGAAGCACTCGACATCGGTGGGCATCTGTCCATCGCCTTCCTGGTCACTGGCTAGTGACCCAGACTCTGTCCCCTCTGCTTTCAGGTTCACCAGAACTCCGATCCACTCTTGGATCCACCCGGACACTTTTCTCTTGGCCGCCAGCAGCACTTTGCAGCAGATCGCCATTCGAATCGACGACGAAACCCGACCCCGAAAGGCACCTATGCACCCGGCTTCCCTGGGTGAGGTAACACGAGTACTCCGGTGCTCCCGTGGGTAGAGACTCTTCAAAGTCCTAGATCTCAAAGGGTTTTGTCCTAGTCCTCTTTTAAGTGTCCCTTTCCTCTAATTTCCCGATCCCGACTTTCTCCATAGAAGTCAACGGCGTATCGCGGTTGTGTATTTACACTGCACGCGTCTCCCGTGGGTCCCCTGTGTCACTACCTTGGGTGGTTCCTTGTGGTCCAAGCACTTCTAGAGGCTCTAGGCCTAGTGTCTAGTTCAGTCGTGGTTCGCATACCACTTTATTGGTATATGGTTTGGTACGCCCCTAGGGCCCAAACGTGTATTTGTGCTATTACTGTGATTTAAATAACTTATAACTTATGTACTTCGAACTCTAGCCTCATAAAGAGACTAGAGGGGTGTGTTTAGCAATAAATACATATATTTTGAATATATACCTGGTGTGGTGCTCTTTCATTTGGTCACTCAAGAGATTATAGACTGGTAAAACAAGCTGCTTTACATTCCTTCAAGACTTAGCCTGAAGGCTGCTCTCCATAGCTACCACTAGGATAGCTTTCAATAAGGTTGTCTTTAACCTATCTCCAATAAGGGGTTGTTTGGACTGGTGCAAGGTGCCCACTATAATTAGTGGACAGCATATGCCAGGCCAACTTCTCACATTGGTGTGCAGCGTGTGGGATTCCAGCTTGCTATTGTTTTACCAGATAATCTCAATTGAATTGATCAACTGAAAACCACTAAAGGTACCTAAGGTACATATAATTTAAGCTTAGAATAACAGTAAGTTCTACTGAACTTAGAGTTGTGTGTTAAGGGATAGCACAACCCTTTCTACAACTCAAGAGAGTTTAGTAGGCCACACTAGAGTAGGTAGTGCATACACCACACCACACTAGTAATGTCTTTAAGGGCAGGATCCAAAGAATCCTTGCAGGAAGCCATTGAGCTTCCACCCTCCAAGTATGATACACTCCCATTCTTGGAATTGAGAGCTTTATGCAACTTGAGAAAACTAAGGACAGGCCAAAGCCCCACCACCCAACACCTCAAGGAGTTGTTGGTGGCTTATGACCTTAGTAAGCCCGTGGGGACTGAAGGGGTAGGAGCTGAGGGTGGGGCAGGAGAAGAGGAGGAGGCCAGGGGTACCAATACCCCCAGCCCCCCCACTGAAACTGGCCAGGAGGGTGACAATGACCTTGACCTGGAAAACCCAATCCCTCCTGTGGATGATGATGAGGATGATCAAGATGATGCCCTCTTTGTCCCCCCAGGAAGGATTAAGAGTGTGCCCAGGAAGTCTAGATCTCCTTCTCAGGAGTCTAACCACTCTGGCACCTCTATAGGGAGCTCTGTCTCCTCTCACAGGAGGGAATCCTCACATGAGAGGAGAGCCAGGCTGGTACGGTATGAGGAAACTCAGCTGGAAATCAGAAAAAAGCAACTGGCTTTAGATAGGGAATCCCTAGATCTCCTTAGGGAGAGAAGAAAGTTGGGACTAGAGTCCCATGGTGACAGCAATATCCCTAGAGATAGGGACAGGTCTTATGACCGTAGAAACCTAAACAAGATTGTCCCTCCCTACCAGAGTGGGGATGACATCCACAAATGGATAACTGCACTGGAGAGGGCCTGTAAAGTTCAGAAGGTCCCCCAGAGGCAGTGGGCAGCAATCTTGTGGCTCTCCTTTGCAGACAAAGGTAGAGACAAGCTCCTCACTGTAAGAGAAGAGGATGCTGACAATTACACAGTCTTGAAGAGTGCTCTGATAGATGGGTTTGGCCTAACCACTGAACAGTATAGGTTGAAGTTCAGAGACACCCAAAAGCTCAGACTCAAGACTGGGTTGATTTTGTAGATTGTGCTACAAAGGCTCTGGAAGGTTGGATACATGGCAACAAAGTGCATGACTTTTTAGGATTGTACAATTTGATTATGAGGGAGCAGATCCTTAATAATTGTCAAAACCAGCTTTTGCACCAGCATCTGGTGGACTCTGATCTGACCTCTCCCCAAGAATTGGGAAAGAAGGCAGACAAATGGGTCAGAACCAGAGTAAAAACTAGAAATCAGGGTGGTGACCAGAAGAAAGATTCTACTAAGTCCCAAGAGAAAGGTGGGGATAAATCTAAGGATAAGTCCCCTACAGGGCCCCAAAATTCCTCTTCTGGGGGTGGGTCCCAAACTCCTTCCTCTCCTGAAAAGAAACCATATTGCCATGTCTGTAAAAAGCCTGGGCACTGGAAAACTGATCCCAGTTGCCCCAGGATTGGCAATAAAGAAAATGTTCCTCCCACAACTACTACCACCCCTCCTGGTACTACCAGTAGTAATCCTCCAGTTGGGAGTAGTGCACCCAAAAAGTTAGGTGCTTTTGCAAGAGGAACAGAGGTGGGCCCTAGTTTAGACAGGGACCCCTCAACAGACTCCTCTGACTCTGATGGTGGTATAGGATTTGCCACCTTTACCATGGGTCCCATAGCATTGGGCAGGTACAGATTGGAGCCAATAATTAATGGTCAGAAAGCTGTGGCATTTAGGGACACAGGGGCTAGTGTCACCATGGTGGCAGGGAAACTAGTCCCCCCTCACCAGCTTTTACCTGAGTTTAAATACCAGGTGACCAACATTGATGGTGTCAGAACAGATCACCCCATGGCCATAGTCAATCTCAGCTGGGAGGGGGTCACAGGCCCAAAAAGAGTGGCAGTGTCCCCAACCCTACCTGTAGATTGCCTGATGGGCAATGATCTGGAAATTTCAGCCTGGGCTGAAGTTGAACACCAAACCCATCTTAGGATGTTGGGCGTCCCTGTAAAGGTTAGTGGGGCTGTGATGGCCACAGCCCCAGCCCAAGAATTTGGAGAGATGGAGCCTGAAAGAATGGCCCACTCTCCCCCAAAAGAGAGCACAAGGGTTGAAGAAAAGTCTTCTTCCCCCCAGACAGTAGGTGAGGGTCAGCCTCCTCAGGGAACTGACCCTACCCCTAGTGAAGGAACTGCCACAGAGGTAGTCAGGCCTGGCCTGGCCACGCCCCTGATGGCAGAGGACCCTTCCAAAGTGGTACCCCGTCTGGAGCAGGTAACCTGCCCCTCTCTACCCTGCCTCAGTCAGCCCAGGGCTGCAGAGGTCAGGGAGGTCAGTGGACCCCCAGGGCCCCCTGTCCAGAGGAAGCCCCCATCAGCAGATTAGGGGCACCCAGTCTAGTAGCCCTAGCCAGGTGAAAATTCCTCTACACACTGAGGGATCCCCCATACCTTTATGTAGGGACCTCCCCCAGAAGGACTCTGGTAGGCAAGGGCAAACCTGGGACCTGAAGGTTCCAAACCTGCCCTGTCCCTCCAGTAGTCCATCCAAAGGGACCCAACCCCCAGCTGTAGGCAGCCAAAGGTTGACCCTTAGAGCAAAGTGCAACTCAGTCATGGAAAGACAGGCATACATGGTGACCAGTGATCTGAGGAAACTGAGGCCAACATTCCTAGGGCCTCACTTCCCTACTCAGACACCTCACCAGCCTTGTACTTTACCTAAGCACACCACAGGTAGTGATTCCCCATGGTGGAGACCCTCTCATACCCTTAGGGTGAGGGATTGCTTAGTGGACCATATGACAGGGGGCAACCATGCTAGTGCAGGTGCTTCCTTATATGACCACTTAGTCAATGAAGGCTCAACTGGCCAAGGTTAGCCTTATCTCCTTTCGTTTGGGGGGGTTATGTAGGAAGGTGGAATCTGACTATATGGTTGCCCCCACTTTTTTTATGGTGTTTTGCTGGTTTATGACTTAGTTGGACTGGGATCCTGCTATTCAGGGCCCCAGTCTATCTGCTTTCTCTGTAAAAAGGTTTCCATGTGCCTTAGGCACATCACTGATTGGGATCTGGAGTGCCCTTATAAGTCCCTAGTATATGGTATACTATGTACCAAGGGCATAGGTACCTCAGAGGCCTGCCAGGAGCTGCAGCATGTATTATGCCACCCCTGGAAGGCCATCCAAACTGACACCACAGGTCTGCTACTGCAGCCTGGGTAAGGTGGTGCATGCACCCCTTACTGTGATATAGGTTACCTATATCACGAAATACATACACACATATAAACCTATAAGTCACTCCTAAGGCAGGCCTTATCAATCCTAAAGGCAGAGTGCGTGGTTCCTATGTGAGAGGGTGCCCCTGCGTGAGCAGGGCCCCTCTGCAGCGTTCGGAGACCATCTCTGATGCTGTTTGTAGTGCAGCCTGACCATATACTCTTAAGCGCATTATATCCTCGCGGTAAAATGCTAACTTTGGAATGGCTGCACCTAAACATGTCGTGTTTGGTGTCAAACATCTTGGAATACTACCCCCCCGCCAATTCTGGCGGCGGGGGTAGCATTCCACCCTTCTAGAGGGAAAGACATGTTAACCCTGACTAACCCGGTAACTTCTCTCCAGAGCCCTGGCATCACAAAATGGATGCTGCTGCCACAGACACGAGTCTGGCCTCCTGCTGCTGGACGAAACTCCGGCAGGGGAGGCCTGGACAATAGGTTTCCTGTCCCAGGGAGGTGTGACCACCTCCCCAGACAGGATAATGTGTATTGGGGCTGGGCGGGAGCACCATCTGTGTGCTTTGAAGTCCTGCACTGGGGGCACATTTGGTGTCCCTGTGCATACCCCAGTTCAAACCGGATCAGGGGCTTCCAGCCCCTGCTTTGGCGCGAACTGGACAAAGGGAAAGGGGTGTAGCCACCCCTCTGCCCTGACCCACCCATAGGTGGGGCCACAGAGTAGTCCAACCCCTATCTTTAGAATAAAGGTAGGAACCCAGTCCTTAGGACTTTAGATTATACCTGGACGAAACTCTGAAACTGAATCCTGGACCTTCGACGCTCTACGACAAGATTAGAGGACTGAAGAATCTCCCTTGGGGTCAAGGAGTGACTCCCCTGCTTGGCAGGCACCAAAGAAGCATCTGTCCGGTTCGCATTTCTGAAGCTCCCGTCGGACGCCGAAGTCATCGCATCACCAGAGGTGGATTCTCAGACTTCCCCGAGGCTACCCTGAGTCCCCAGCAAAGCTGAGGCCCGTGGCTATCGTGGGTGACTTGAGACCGTGACCCCTGGACACCGAGCACATTTGCAAGTGCATCATCTTCTGGGTCTCCCAAGAAGTCGTGCTTTAGGCTCCGAGTAGCCCTAGCCTCCAGCACCACCTGCACCGAAGATCACTGGCCCCCACTCCACGAGTGTCCTGTAAGCCAGCTCCACGTGCGGCGTCACGAGGCTCCTTCGCGGTCGCTAGCCCGTTGGCTAGTAGCCCTTAACGAAGGCCAATCCTTTTCTTACTTGGCATCCTGGTTGCTCCAGGCCTGCCCTCACTTACCCTCGCTGGGTGAGTTCCACAGACCTTGCTGGTCTGCACCATCGACGATCTACATCTTCCTCGAGACTTGCCGTTGCCAAGGCTTGTTGGGTCCAATCCGGTCGCTGACACCTCAGCACTCGACAGACATCGTGTACCAGCCCGAATCCTGCTCCTGGTCGCCGACAACGCCTCCCGGACCTCGTGGCTGAAGAGTCAAGACGACCATCAGCGCACCTGAAGCACTCGACATCGGTGGGCATCTGTCCATCGCCTTCCTGGTCACTGGCTAGTGACCCAGACTCTGTCCCCTCTGCTTTCAGGTTCACCAGAACTCCGATCCACTCTTGGATCCACCCGGACACTTTTCTCTTGGCCGCCAGCAGCACTTTGCAGCAGATCGCCATTCGAATCGACGACGAAACCCGACCCCGAAAGGCACCTATGCACCCGGCTTCCCTGGGTGAGGTAAAACGAGTACTCCGGTGCTCCCGTGGGTAGAGACTCTTCAAAGTCCTAGATCTCAAAGGGTTTTGTCCTAGTCCTCTTTTAAGTGTCCCTTTTCTCTAATTTCCCGATCCCGACTTTCTCCATAGAAGTCAACGGCGTATCGCGGTTGTGTATTTGCACTGCACGCGTCTCCCGTAGGTCCCCTGTGTCACTACCTTGGGTGGTTCCTTGTGGTCCAAGCACTTCTAGAGGCTCTAGGCCTAGTGTCTAGTTCAGTCGTGGTTCGCATACCACTTTATTGGTATATGGTTTGATACGCCCCTAGGGCCCAAACGTGTATTTGTGCTATTACTGTGATTTAAATAACTTCTAACTTATGTACTTCGAACTCTAGCCTCATAAAGAGACTAGAGGGGTGTGTTTAGCAATAAATACATATATTTTGAATATATACCTGGTGTGGTGCTCTTTCATTTGATCACTCAAGAGATTATAGACTGGTAAAACAAGCTGCTTTACATTCCTTCAAGACTTAGCCTGAAGGCTGCTCTCCATAGCTACCACTAGGATAGCTTTCAATAAGGTTGTCTTTAACCTATCTCCAATAAGGGGTTGTTTGGACTGGTGCAAGGGGCCCACTATAATTAGTGGACAGCATATGCCAGGCCAACTTCTCACACATGGCGTTGATGACCCCAAGACCATCGCTACAGAGGCAAGTCAATGTCTCAGAAGAAGGGGTCCCAGGCCTGAGCAGCACAGAGTTAGTGGCCCTAGATGCACTGCGGCCGGCACAGGCACCCAGCCACGGGACGGTGACTTGCGGTGCAGTCAGATGGGCCATGCGACCTGAGCGGGTCCCCATCAATGTCCGAGGTGTATGTTGTGGAGGGTTTCGGGGGACAGTGGAAGGTGTCCTCCAGGGCATGATGCGGAAGGTCTGATGTTATCTGGAAGCAGCAAATGGAGGAGTGGTAATCGCAACCCTCGTTTGCACCAACAATTCGGGATCAGCTACATGAGGATGAAAACTAGCCCCTAGTCCATAGACTCAAATGCCACCAATGTACGACCAGTGAGTGTCCATGAATGTCGGGGAACAAACTTAGGGGCACAGGTGCTGTGAGGGGATGCAGTCTGTGATGATGCCGGTACACATATGTGAACTCCAAGAATGCCAAATCAAGGCTCTGTGACCTACTGGACCGCAGTATAGGCCGGAGGCAGCGGTCAGCACTGGCTCACAGCCACGGGTTGTTGGCTCGCGAGGCACAGAGTTAGTAACACAGTGGCAGTTGTCAGTAGTGTTCAATAACCTCCGTGACGCTGATCCTGTTCCCTCCGGACTATAACGTGTCATCCTCTTACGCCCCTCCGTGCGTGCGAAGAAATGTATTCTGCCTTTTGAATTACCGATGTTCAGTTCCAAATCTGTGATCCCACTCGTGTGCAGCGTAGGCCGAGGGCAGTGGTCCGCGTAGGCCCACAGACACGTGTGGTTGTGATGCCATGCACAGACTTGTTGCCACCACATCGGAGGGTGTATTGTGAATTGTTCTCTGCCTTAAATAATGTTCACTGCCATGGTGTAATCAAGACTCAGTTCCAAATGTGTGACCTACCTAACCGTGGTGTAGGCCTGAGGCAGCGGTCAGCACGGCCCATTCACCGAGTGTCTCCGGCATAGGTTGGATGGCCCCACCGGCCTGTGTAGTTCAGGTTCAGTGGCACCACGTGTTAAGGTCACGTCTGTGTAAGTGACCCGGCATTCGTCCGGACTGAGCCGCATCTTCCTCTTACACCTCTCCGTGCGACCACTGGTGTGGACTCCGCCATTTGTGCTTTGCGACTATGTGCTGGATGTGTGACCTACTGGTCAGCAGGGTAGTCCTGGTCCCTCATCCACGTGTAGCCGGCTGGCGTTGAACAGGGTTAGTAGCACCACGTGTAGCAGGCTGGCGTTGAACAGGGTTAGTGGCACCACGTGTAGCCGGCTGACGTTGAACAGGGTTAGTGGCACCACGTGTCGCAAGATGCCCATATGGAACTATGCCTCACTGATCGGGGGGTCTGGTGCTGTGGCCGCTGGCCCGGATTTGGGGTCACTGCCATTCATGACTCAGGACACAGTTTCACATATGGGACCTACTGGTCCGAAGAGTAGGCCGGGGGCGGCAGTGGAGTACGTCAACGAAAAAGGAATAAAGCGGGCCTGTGTCGTGGAGGCCGTGACGGTCTGAGGTGGCTGCCAAGGTCTCGGGCTTGGGGCTTGCGCCGGCATGTGGTGGGCCCTCCTTGACACACGCCGGTGTCGGAAGGTGATCAGTGTGGCCTGGCTGCGCAGGGGCTGGCCTGACGGGTTCATGGTCCAGCGTGCCGGGGTCCGGCAGGCGCACGGCATCGCAGGCAACTCCGCTCACGAGGATGGCGTCAGCCTCGTGGCGAGGTGGGAGGCGCCGCCCTGGCAGAAACGTGGGTCTTTCCAGAAGAGGACCACGCCCAGGCCTACGTGCTTTTTATTCACACCCCTACGCTGGCGTGGCGTACGCCGGGCCATCCCACTCCTCTGACGCTTAGGGGGGGCGTAACAGGCAACATTTCCGCGAGGTCCCCCACTGGCTGGGGTGACATGGTGGCGTTCACTGTCGACTACACTCCATACACAAGCGGTGTATGTCGCCATGGATATGGGTGTGTTCTGCATACTGCGAGGTGTCCAGCACATCTCCGGCACTCTTGGAATTGTGTACTTTCCCAATCATGGTTCTACTGCATCCTTCACACATGCCTGGTTGCCACCTCTCCCCACATTCGGCTATTATGTGGCTGAGGTGCCATGCCGTTGCTTGCTCATGATCAGGGCTTGCCCATGTGGACATTGTAAGTTGTTCTGTCGTGTCTGGTGGGTGGGCATATTGTTGTGCATGTTGTATGTGATTTTGTGATGTGTGCATTGCCAGCGTTGTGAGTTGCATGGTTGTGGAGTTGAGGTGTGTGGGGTGTTCATTTGTATATTGCCAAGGGGCTGTGCATTTCCCTTGTTGCCATCCTGGGAACGCTGGTTGATGATGGACTGTCGGAGGATGAAGGTATCATGCACACTGGCTGTGTATTTGAAGGCGACATTGTTGGGGGGTCCACGGTGTTCTGTTGTTGCCTTCACATTGGTGTGAGACGTGTACTTCCTGTTGCGGTGATTGTGTGCTGTGTCACCAGGGGGCACAGGTAGTACATGTGTGCTGTGTATTGCCCCCAACACGTGCGTCCATCCTGCTTGGGCGTATGGTCCTTGCTTGGTCTCCAGCGGATCCTGCGCATTGTGTTGTACGTATGGGGACTGGGGTACCAGGGTGATGGTGATGTCCAGGACAGGTGTGGGGGACTTGGATGTGGCTGGCTGTGAGACTCCTCCGACTCTAGCGGGTGTTGGTTGGGGTGTCCCAGAGGCCAACAGGTGCAGCCACGCCATCAGCTTTGTGTGGGGTGGGATGTTGGTTGTCCGCTGTGTTGGTGCCGTAGGCCTGTTAGGCGATGATGGTCAGGATGCGTAGGTTGGTTGTCCCTTTCAGCCTGTAGTGGGCGGTGACATTGTCAGATGTTGGGTCTGTGCGGCTGGTACGTTTCCTGGGGTTCAGCTGTCTTTGTCTGCGCTGCGTCTGTGGTGGTCCGGGGGGTGGGGGTGTATCGGGTGTGGGTTGGGGTCCTGGGGTGGTGGAGGTGGGTGTTGTGGCCCTCTTGGGTGTCCGGGCCGCATGATGGATGGCTCCATGGCATCTGTTGCCCTTCGGATGTGGCCCTGGGCTGTGCTCCCTTTTGTGGTGCTGACTGCCGTCCGACTTTACACCAGGTCAGAGCAGGTGTAAATTTCCTGGTGCTAACGCGCCTTATCGCCTGTTTTGTGTTCTTATCGCCATTGTGGCTGGTCGTTGTGAATGTTGAGGTGTGATGTTGTCTCGGCTTTTGTCACGGGAACGCCTACTCTGCATCTCATTAGTGATATTTGCGGGGGTCCTCTGTGGCGATGTTTTATCGGCTTCTATTGCAGGTAAACTGGTGCTGTGGGCTGTTTACACCGGCTTGTGAATGGGTGGGTAAATTTAACACGACTTTGCCTGCGATAAAGTGCCGTTAATTCGGCGATAGCTCCTTGTGAATATGCCCCCTTGTGTTAACTCTGGAAGGTGCCACTGTGTATCTTGGCGTTGTGGCTCATAATTCCTATAAAGCTTACTTAGTTTTGCTGGCACAGGATACAGCTCTCGTGCTTCCCTCCATGTAATGAAGCCTAGTTGCAACTTTCACTTCCTTATCAAGATTCCTTTGGTGTGAAGGTGGATTATATTCCATATGAACTTCTGCCACCACAGTGGTTTATGGTCTATGTGTGCTTACAAAGTTGAACTCAACTATCGCGCTCAGATAGCTTGTATTTCACAAGAATTGTATAAGGGACAAAGGACTTTATTCTTAACCTCTTACTTTTAATGTTGTTAAAAATGATTGTGTGCAAGATTATGTACAATTGTGCTGATCCCATCAAGCATTGCCAATCTCGGACATTTCATTTAATCCTGGAGTTGTACTGGTGAATTTTAGGATTAAATACACTTCCTTTCTCAGCAATTCAGTTTCCACGTCACTTCCTCTTTGGCTTGGTTTAATAGCGCTCAACACGGTCCATTTAAAGTCTCTCTCATTATGTGACATTTCATTGAAATGACTCACCATGGGGGCAGTTATGACTTTATTTTTAATCCTAGACCGATGTTGCACCAGTCTTTGTCTGACTTCTTGGTTCGTTTTGCCAATATATAATTTTTGACAGAGGCTTTCCGAGTCCATTTGATGTTACCATGTACGTATTCCGTTCCCTCTATTGTGGTATCGCACATTGAACAGGTTCTACACTTGTGGTGCCCCACTATGGGTTTTAGGTTCCATTGTGAGATTAGGTCGGTTTTCTTAGATGATGAAAAAATATCTGCTCTCACTATCTGTTGCCCTATGCCTGCGATTCTTCCTCATCGCAAATAGTGGTGGATCCAGTGGATGTCCATCTGAGCGCGATAGTTGAGTTCAACTTTGTAAGCACACATAGACCATAAGCCACTGCGGTGGCAGAAGTTCATATGGAATACAATCCACCTTCACACCAAAGGAATCTTGATAAGGAAGTGAAAGTTGCAACTCGGCTTCATTACACGGAGGGAAGCACAAGAGCTGTATCCTGTGCCAGCAAAACTAAGTAAGCTTTATAGGAATTATGAGCCACAACGCCAAGATATATGGTTGTACCTTCCAGAGTTAACACAAGGTTGTTTGAACTTGCTTCCAGGCCAGGGTCGTAGGAGCTAATTAACTCGTGAGAGTGAATTCAAATCGCAACAGCCACTGCCGGGCACTGATGAAACCTTTCCCACAATATAGACGGAAAGGAAGCTAAACGCTGTTCTTCGTAAGTTGACACATGATTTATTTAAATGCCGATTTGCAGGCTCTTCTTAAAATATTTTGGTTTAAAAAATACTGCAAGACGGAAAGAACTGATGAAGCTCTTTAATTGGTTCCTTGTAGCGTTACAAGTCAAAGATCGTGAAAGAAAATGCCCTCTGTTTGACTACTAAAGCATAACAAAGAAGTGGTGCTTTTGAAAGCTAAAATGTTTCCACAACCTGATTTTGTAAGTTTAAAAATCACGCTTTGGATTTATATTAAAAATAAGAATAGAGCAGCTTAAAGAAAGTTAAGAATGAGGCTCTATTTCTCCCTGCTTATTTTTTCACTAGTGTCAATAATAGCCTAAGTCAAAATGCAGAACATTTCATCTTAAAGGACTCAGAGAAGAGAAACTTGAACTCTTAAACAAAACGAGTGCAGGTAACCATTGTAAATAAAAAGCCTAGTGCAGTAGTGTACTTAATGAAAGGAGAGTTACATTAATGTATTCTGGACTTCTTTTTCCAGACTAAATCCAGTCTCAAGGCCCTGAGGAGAACCCCCTGACTATGATGGGGCTCGAAACGTGTTGGCGTCTAATACTGCTGGGATAAATTAACTGTAAAATATGCTTGGTTGCAGGGAGGCAAAAGAAATGAATGGCCCCTGCACTATAATTGTTCATACTCCGCAGACAACAACCTGTTGATTCTCTATATAGAATGAGTATTGCCTAACTAATGCTGGCTGTTGTAGTATAATTTGACTGGATTCTACTAGAATGCATTTTCACCATTCATGTTTTATGGATTTATGATTTTTTGTCTTTATTGAATGTGTCTGAATTTCGTTGAAGTTCTAAATGATTGTTTATTATGCATGTAATTCACTGTGAAAATTGTGTGTCTTATGGTTAGGCATGCTTTTACAAATGTAAATGAGTTAATAGCAAAACATATAAATGAAAAGCAAATAAACGCTTGAGAACATTCAAATAAGTGAATGCTCTTAGTCTGGTAAACTCATCCCAGCACTTTAATTGCGACGGTTGGGTCCCCCTCCTGTGTTTGAAATTGTTCTGGCCCTACCCAACCTGCTTCGGGCCAAACCCCCTGTTGGCCTACTGGTAGCATTTAATTTATAGGCACTGGATACATGTAGTACCATTTACCAAGGACTTACGAATAAACTATATGTGGCAACTAGGTTTAGGCCAATTTTAACATGTTCTAAGGAGAGGGAACAAGCAGCACTCTCTCACTAGTTAGCAGTGGTAAAGTGCACAGAGTCGTAAAGCTAACAAAAACAAATTCAGATAAATGGGAGTGGTGAATGCAAAAAGTTTGGGGGACTAGCACCCCAGGGTGTCCAGTCTAAAAGGGCTCCATCATTTTCTTGCTATGTTCATGCTGTATAACTGCCAATACAAGCATTTCTGCAATGGACTTAGTCCTCATGTCTCTAATACACCACATAGATGATGGACCAGACATCTCTATGTGATTGCTAAGACATAGGGCCTGATTACGTTCTCGTTAGGAAAGCATTCCTACCGAATCGGTTCCAGAATGCTTTCCGAACGACTCCCACTCCAGCGAGTACGATGTGTGCGTATTTTTGCAGACTCGGTTCGGTCAGACTTCCATTGAATTCAATGGGAGCCTGTGTACCCAAAGTGAACACATGCTCCCATTGAAAAAAGGGGTGGGTGGGCAAAAGTGTGCACCCTGTGGCAGGCACACCATGGTGCCCACCACACTGTGCATGCCTGTAAAGGGAGGACCCATGGGCACCCACCGCGACCGAATCGGAGGGCCCCGGGTAAAGGGGGGGCCTGCTACGGGCCCGCAAAGTCCAATTCCCACAGCCGTTTCATCTCGGCATAACCGAGTCGGTACGGCTGTCAGAATTGGTCATCATACTCGCTCGTTCAAAACCGTCCCCATTGAGCTACACCAATCGCCTCCGAACGACTCGGATTGAGTGAATCGCGTTCAGTACCGATTTGGTCAGCGCGGACGGCTTCCTCATATCATACTTGGTCGTTCAGAAGGGGGTACGATTCGGTCAGAAACATGGACTCCGAATCAGATCTGCTTTATCTGAAACCCATTTGGAGCCCTTCCTAACGAGATCGTAATCGGCCCCATAGTTGAAGGCTGTCCTTGGGTCATCTACATCTTCTACAAGTACCTGGCAAGCAGCTATTCTGGAAGTGATCTGTGTGACCATGGATGCCCAGATTCTGTGTATGGAAAGGCCACATAACAACCAGCATATGTGTGAAAATCTTGTGCTTATATCAAATGCAATATGGTGGCCACGAGACATATCACCAAATGTACTTGTTCAGCCCAGGTAACACTCAGCACATAGACCTACTAAGTCGCTTATTTATTAGTTTTGTATTGTATAATTGATTGTTGTATATGGAGATGTATTTTTTGGGATGTTCATGATGAAATGCTTTTGACTTGCAGACTTGTATGATTTTATATAAAATCGAATAAAGTTATATGATTGACTGACTGGCTGACATAAACCTACCAGGTGGATGACGTAGAGATGCACTGAACGATAATGAAATTCAGATGTTTCTGTGCATGCAAAATGGAATTATCTGATTAATTGATTAGTGTGTCTCCTTGTTAGTGTGGCATCAAAACAAAACCCCAAAATTAGACACCACAAAATTTAGACAACCCGAACATTTACCACATCTGGTTCTCTCAAAGATTGAATTGTGCATCAATGCACCCCTAAACATCAATTTGCAGAGAAAAACAGTTTAAATAAGTAATGGGGTCCACTCAATAGGTCAGTAATTATTCTAAATTCCAAATGAGCAGCAACATTAGAAATAAGTCTGGCAGCATCCCTATCAGCACAAGGAAAGTCTTTATAAAATCTCTCAAAAATTCTGGCTCACCCCCAAAATCAAGGGGTTCTTATACACATTACTGGCATAACACATTAGAAAAACGATGAGATCATCGTGGTGTGAGCAAAAATATAATTTCTTTAGCAAACCAGAACACAGGAAAAATTCACGTCATTACCTTGAAACAGCCACCATCCCATGTTCGAAAACGTATTCAACACCCTATATGCTAATGCTATCCAGAGAAGTTCTAACAGATATGAAACATTTGAACAATAATACTTTCAACAAATGAATAGACTAGTGATCACAGCGGATGGCAGCAGAAGGGTCGTTGGCATTGCTACAAGTCATAGAGAAAAAGTCCATCAAAAACAATGTAATCATAACAGTGTCAATAAACTACTAAATGTCAGCTTGATGTACTCTGTGGGCAGAAGATGTGCCCAGCAGGAGAAGCAGGAAGGGACAGTGATGGCATCCATCTGGTCTAAAGTGGCATTTTACATGAAAATGTGGCATAACTGAAACATATCAATAGACCTGCTTTTACTCATCATACAAAATGTGTTTAAACTGCAATTATGTCAATGTAGCCTGCATATGAATCCACATCTAAAAAGATGTTATTCATCATTATTAGTGCACAAAATATAAATCCCAAGAAACAACAAAACATTCCAGTGACAGAACCTGTGGGATTGGAGCTGAACACATTTCTACTTAAACACAAGCTGTAGAAAGAACCAGGAGGGGCTGAGAAGGCTGGAAAAGGGAGATAGCTGGACCTCATTGGTCAAATTAGAATGTGCTTCCTGATACCAAATCTTTAGAAATCAAAGGGGTATATTCACAAGAATGTGTGATAACTACCGCAAGAGTAGCATAACGCAACTTTCAATAACGCAGCCCATCACAGGAAAATAACCCCGTGTCAACATGGAATTCACAACAAGGTGGTACCATGCGATAGCCTGCCGAAACCGCGGACAAAGCCCGCGATACAACCACCACGATGGAGATAAAAACACAAACCACAACACCAAAAAACACGCGATGGGCCAAAGCGCGATGAGGAAACCAGCGACAAGCAGCGCCAGGCCTGCAACACACACCTGGCAGGCGTCAGAAACCTCCATAGAAGCAGGAATAAAACCCACACACAAACTGACCAACACACAAGCACCATGGAGGCAGCCGGAGCAGGCGCAGAGGATGAGCGCAACCCCACAAGCACCCCGGACGACCAGCCTGGGACCTCAGGGACAGGAAAGGGCAAGGACAAGAAGACCAGGAAGACCAAGTTCAGTCCGCAGGCCAACAGGATCATAGTCACGGAGGTGATGGAACACCATCAACAACTCTTCGTCACCTCCAACGTGTCATAGGGCACCAAAAATGGAATATGGCGGGACATCGTCGACCAGGTGAATGCCGTCGGAGAGCACAAGCGGACAATGGATGAGGTCAAGAGGTGATGGAATGACATCAAGCGGAAGACCAAGGATAAACTCTCCGCCAACCTGAAGGCAGCAACGCAGACCGGAGGTGGGGGCCCACCGCCACAGCTGGAGCTGAATGACATGGAGGAGCTGGTGTCGACAGTCATCAGTGTGGAGACTGTGGCCGGAGTCGGGGGACCGGACACTGCTCGACAGGACACAACACAACCGCAACAGGGTGAGTGACCACCTGGTACTGGGGATATGGTGGGAGATGGCCACAATGGCACATATGCACAAGCAAGCAGGGCACAGTGCACACCCACAATCACTCTGGGTCCTCGCCCAGACCAACAGACTGTCACATTGTACAATGCCATGCTGTCTGAATGTCAACCTGTACCATGCGGCTACATACATGTGGATACATTGTAATACACCATCTCCCCTTCACATCGCAGGGGCATCTTCAACACCTCCTGCAGAGCAGTCACAGCCACTCTTCACTGATGACGAGGAGGAGGACAACACCAGCATCGACATCCAAACCATCCAAGACCTCATTGACCACCTCCGCAACTCACCTCCAGGATCAGGGCAGCCCAGCTACATCCATGAGACCCCACCCACCAGCCAAACCACCCAGCAGGAGGCACCCACAGCCTCGGTACACTCCCAAGACCCCCAGGAACAACAAATGGCCTTCCAACGCCGTGTGCTGGAGGGCCAGAGGGAGACGGCCGAGCAGGTGCGGGTGGGGTTCGAGCTCATGGCCAACAAACTGGACGCCATCCTTGGGTGTCTATGTCCGCCCCATGGTCTCCAGCGAGCCCTGACTGACATCTCTGGAGTCATGACGCGGAGGGAAGAATACCTGTCCGCTCACAGTGGCCCCAGCAATGCCAGCCTTGAGCTGGCACACATGCAGAGGCTCATGGAGGACATGGTGCGGATGGAGGCGGAAAGGATGGCAGCCGCCGCTGCACATCAGCGAAATGTAGCTGGGATCTACCGTGCCCTGCATGTCCTCGTCATGGCATTGCTGCCACAAGGTGTGGCGATGATGAATGCTGCTGCCCCCACACCATCCACATCTCCGCCCCCTGGTGTGTCAGTGCCTCCCAGTGCGGCAGGCGTATCCATTCCGGCACCTGATGTGTCACTGCCACACAGTGCGGCGGACAATCCTCCTCCAGCCCCTGATGAGTCAGTGGCACACAGTGCCACAGCCGGCACTGCAACACCCACAGGTGGGGCAGGGCACACACCCGGGGGCGAGGACGTGGATGGGACTGTGGTCAGGAGGGTCAGCCACTAGCATCCATTACCGCCACCTTGCCTGTTTATGCTTGGTGGCGCACATGGCCTCAAGACCTACCACTGACCCCGATACACTCCGAGGCACTCACCTTGGACAGCGACATGGACTGCCACATGCTGTTTGACGACCAATGACACGGCGGACAGACTGCGGACTGTACCCTTCCTCTTCCGCAGTACCGGGATGGACACTGGCTGGCCCTCCATGGGCCCATATTGTATGGTGTGCTCGGCATTGCCCTGTACCGCTCCAGCTGCATGACTGCACTGGATGTGCAAATAAACATCCAGTGACGCACAGCTGTGTGATGTCTTACGTCAATCCTGTGTGGATGTGTGGATGAATGTGGGGACAGTGCCTTCCCTTGCGTCAATGATATTCATCCTGTGGGATGCCAGTGAGGGGGTGTGACATTGCATCTTGTGTAGCGGGTTCCGTGGACACTGCAGCAGGGACACACGCATCAGTCACTTCCTTGTCCGGACACGGACTGGACCACGCCCACAAGTCATTGTTGCAGGCCCTGCGCTGGTCCGGCATACGGCAGGCCAGTCCACTACGCTTACGCACAGAGGGGGGGCCCTCATTGCTACCCGTCGCAGCCGTGCTCGCTGGTGGTGTGCAGGTCACTGGTCTAGTTGTCAGCATATCACGGCCACTCCCTGAGGGCAGGTTTTCACACACACCACACCCATCCGGCACAGGCGTCACAGGCCATGTGACTCCGCCAACATAAGGGTCCGACGACGTCACATTCCCCTCTTCCGGTGGTGACTGGATGACGGACGCCCCACGGTTCGCACTCATATAGGGCCCATGAGTTGCTGCGCACAGGGTTAGTGGCATCCGAGGCCTGGAGTATGGCACGGGCCTACCACCACGTGGCGCAGACTGGGGTTGCACAGGGTTAGTGGCATCCGAGGCCTGGAGTACGGCACGGGCCTACCACCACATGGCGCAGACTGGGGTTGCACAGGGTTAGTGGCATCCGAGGCCTTGCGGACGGCACAGGCACCCCGCCACGGGACGGTGACTTTGGGTGCACTGAGTCAGTGGCACCTTGAGCTGCTGAGCGGGTGTGCAGCCTGCGATGATGCCCCGTCCCGGCGGTCCGGACAGCTCAGGTTTTGTGTGTCCTGCTGGACCGCAGAGTAGGCCAGAGCCAGAGGGCAGCGCAGGCCTACAGCCCTGTGGCGTCGCTTCCGGGATGCCAGAGTTGGTGGCACCCATTGGGCTGAGCGGGTGTGCAGCCTGCGATGATGCCAGGTGCACTGGTATGTCCTCTGCCATGGAGTAATCAAGACCCAGCACCAAACGTGAGATCTGGTGGCCTGCGGAGCGGGGCTGCATGATGTGGAGGGTGCCATGTCCGCAGGCCCCGGGCTTGTGGCTTGCAGCGGCATGTGGTGGGACCTCCTGTCTACGCACTGGTGGCGGAAGGTGAGCATTGAGGCCTGGGTGTGCATGGGCGGGCATGCTCCGATGGGTGGGGGGAGGGGTTGGGGTGCCTCTGCCTGGGTGTGCATGGGCGGGCAGACGATGTTGTCTTGTGCAAGTGTGTGTACTGTGACAGTCATGTATCTGGGCTCTGTTTCAGCTGACGGCTCTGACTCAGATGTGTGACCTGGTGTCCTGCTATACATACCGGCACGTGGTTGGAGACACACCGGTGGCAGCAGGTGAGCAGTGTGGCCTGGGTGTGCAGGGGCGGCTCTCTCTCTCTCTCTCTCTCTCTCTCTCTCTCTCTCTCTCTCTCTCTCTCTCTCTCTCTCTCTCTCTCTCTCTCTCTCTCTCTCTCTCTCTCTCACTCTCTCTCTCCCTCCCTCTCTTCCTCTCTCTCTCTCTTCCCCTCTCTCTCTCCCTCTCTTCCTCTCTCTCTCTCTTCTCTCTCTTCTCTCTCCCTCTCTTCCTCTCTCTCTCCTTTGCTCTCTCTCTGTCCTCTGATGTGCGCAGGACACACCTTCTCATCATGTTTTTTGTCTTACATGCTGTGACCTACGTATTGTCCCGAAGGGAGCGGCCATGTGTCTTCATTTCATTTCGTTGTTCATTTTAATAAAGTTTCATTTGTTGCTTCGAAAGTGAATGTGTGCTGGTCATTTCTGTGACGACACATGCATGTCACCAGTTGTGATTGTGCGGCATCAAGCGGAATATTTTGTACATGTTTAGGTGTGGCTGATGTGGCATGTCTTTGGTCGGGGGGATGCCAGGGAGGGGTGGTCCTGGGGGTGGTGGCGGTGGGTGTTGTGGCCCTCTTGGGTGTCCGGGCCGCATGATGGGTGGCTCCATGGCATATGTTGCCCTTCCGATGTAGCCCTCGGCTGTGCTCCCTTTTGGTTTGCAGGCTGCCGTCCGACTTTACACCAGGTCAGAGCAGGTGTAGATTTCCTGGTGCTAACGTGCCTTATCGCCTGTTTTTTGTTTTTATCGCCGATGTGGCTGGTCGTTGTGAATGTTGAGGTGTGCTGTTGTCTCGGCTTTTGGCACGGGAACGCCTACTCTGCATCTCATTAGCGATATTTTCGGGGGTCCTCTGTGGCGATGTTTTTTGTGGCTGCTATCGCGGGTAAACTGGTGCTGTGGGCTGTTAACACCAGCTTGTGAATGGGGAGGTAAATTTATCACGACTTTGGCTGCGATAAAGTGCCGTTAATTCGGCGATAGCTCCTTGTGAATATGCCCCTAAGTCTTATATATTTTGCTTGCACTGTCCACTGACCCACTACCTACATAATCACACACCCCAAGAAAAGCAACACCTGCATGAACAACACATTGAAACTTTTCTTATCACAGTTCCAAACCATATTCTACAACCAAACCCACTCAAAATCTCGCAACATATCCCAGAGGATGTACATCATGGTCTGAAGACCGCCCTCATTTAAATTATGTGTTACAGAAAACAAATGATGGACGGAATGCTGACCATGCAAACATTCTCCCCCAGTCAAAAGATCTGGGTTAAATCCATCGTTCTATTGCCCACTACGCCACCCCAGTTTGGACCCAGCCATATGCAAATCAGTCTTGACCCTGTGCCCATTGGGAACAGTCCAGACTGAACTGCCAGGCCAGGTCTTCCCTGGACCGGAAACAAGCATCCTGGGACCGGTTTCAGGGTATGTCACCCTTCTTCAGCCAGATTAGCTTGAATCCAGTGGCACAGTGAGCAAGGGACCCACGTCTGGGCATACCCATCCCACTTAGGGCGAAAAGTGTTACAGCAAACAAATGATGGACGGAATGCTGACAATGCAAACATTCTCCCCCAGTCAAAAGATCTGGGTTAAATCCGTCGTTCTTTTGCCCACTACGCCACCCCAGTTTGGACCCAGCCATATGCAAATCAGTCTTGACCCTGTGCCCCATGGGAACAGTCCAGAACGAATTGAAAGGCCAGGTCCTCCCTGGACCGGAAACAAGCACCCTGGGACCGGTTTCAGGGTATGTCACCCTTCTTCAGCCAGGATAGCTTGAATCCAGTGGCACAGTGAGCAAGGGACCCACGTCTGGACATACCCATCACACTTAAGGCGAAAAGTGTTACAGCAAACAAATGATGGACGGAATGCTGACAATGCAAACATTCTCCCCCAGTCAAAAGATCTGGGTTAAATCCATCGTTCTTTTGCCCACTACGCCACCCCAGTTTGGACCCAGCCATATGCAAATCAGTCTTGACCCTGTGCCCCATGGGAACAGTCCAGACCGATCTGCAAGGCCAGGTCCTCCATGGACCGGAAACAAGCATCCTGGGACCGGTTTCAGGGTATGTCGCCCTTCTTCAGCCAGGCTAGCTTGAATCCAGTGGCACAGTGAGCAAGGGACCCACGTCTGGGCATACCCATACCACTTAGGGCGAAAAGCGTTACAGCAAACAAATGATGGACGGAATGCTGACAATGCAAACATTCTCCCCCAGTCAATAGATCTGGGTTAAATCCATTGTTCTTTTGCCCACTACGCCACCCCAGTTTGGACCCAGCCACATGCAAATCAGTCTTGACCCTGTGCCCCATGGGAACAGTCCAGACCAAACTGGACCGGAAACAAGCATCCTGGGACCGGTTTCAGGGAATGTCACCCTTCTTCAGCCAGGCTAGCAAACATTCTCCCCCATTCAAAAGATCTGGGTTAAATCCATCGTTCTTTTGCCCACTACGCCACCCCAGTTTGGACCCAGCCATATGCAAATCAGTCTTGACCCTGTGTCAGCTGGTGTGAGGTCTGTCCATGTTCCTGGAGAGCATCAGCGGAGACATTGCAGTGAGAAATACTCACAGGTGGGTCACTTTGGCTACTACGTAGTTCTTTTCCTCTGAGGAACACCCTGTATTATTGGCTCTTGAAGTAGGGGCCGATCCCATCATGGAGCCCATCAGATCCAATCAAGTCCTTTGGAGTATTGTCTATTCAGAACATGTTCCTCTTAGCACCAAGGTTGTGCTCTACACAACTACCAACAAGTGGCATATTGAGGCCTGTATAGTGTACAGCTGCATAATAAGAACAAGTTGTGCACCCCCACAAACAGTATAGTAGGTTCTTGGTCAGTATTCCCCACAAATAGTGTCTTAAGCTCCAAGGTGCCAACATCAAAGAGGTTGAAATACAGTCCATAAAAGGTATGGAAATAATTTAAAATAGTATCTTAAGTGTGTGACCTTAAGTGTGTGACCACAGTGGGTACACATGGTCCAGAACTGGAGTGGACCGAGGAGGTATAGTCTAGCAGGGAGTCACAATTCACTTTTGAGTTTGATGGATACTATATTTTCAACCTGCTCAAAGTCCTATTCTCTTCAGCTTTTACATGTAAAAATATTGATTCTTGTATCAGAAGTTTTAATTGTTGTTATTCCAAAATAAAGCTCCAGCTATAGAATGTGTGTGCTGGCACTCTTGTAACGTGTTTGAGCAAAAAGCGGTGCAAACGACATTGCAGATCGACAATGTAGCTCAAAAACGTTTTCACGCAAGCCCAATCTACTAAAATAGTGTGAAGAGACTGTGCATGAATTCCTAACGTCTAAGGAAACTAGGCACAAACAAGGAGTAAGCGGAATATCTCATGACATTACTACACGTATGATGTGTAATTGCAGCAAAAATGCACATTTTATGTGGATTATTTTTAGGATGGATGCTGGCCTCGCTTTAAGATTTGTACTGGAGAGTTTACCTGGAGTAAATATTTCACGCTAGGCAATACTGAGTCATTTTGTGCCATAGTGCAATGCCTAATATTGCAGTAAAGCAGCTTATTTAGTGCGAGCATGGTAGATGACATCAGCAACTCTTGCAAAATCGGGTGCTGTGATTTTTTTACCCTATGCGCAACGTAGCACTGCTGTTTTCCATGCTGTGCTGTGCTGAAATCTAAGTAAATCTGGGTAAAAGTCTTATCCAAGCTAATCATTACATTTCATTCAAAAGTGTAGCCCAGTTTACTTTAGTAATTTTGACTCTTTATATGTTATCAGAGACCACTTCAGAGCATTGCCACTGCTACATGACGGGGTATGATTAAAAGGGTTAACCTTGCTCGGCAGTAATCCCAGTGGTGGCTGGCATCTGGGGGGGGGGGGATTTTGGGAGGGTGCCCGCACTTAAAATAATATAAACAATACAAAAAAACTTACCAGAACTCGGCGACGTCTGGGCTTGGACGTCTTCTTTCTACACAGGGACCGGAAGCAGCAACTCCCTCGGCCAATCCTTGGGCTGCTCTCGCCCGCATGAGAGCACCCCTAGGATTGGTGAGAGCAGCCTCACTCTGCCTCCACAGCACTCTGGATGCGTTGGCTGTCTCTAACGCAGCAGCTGGGTTAGAGATGTTTATAGTTCTCATGTTTGGCTGGCCGTCGCAAGATGGCCGGCCAAAAAGACATGCGCACTTTAAACAGTGCCTCAACAGCCCACTCTCCTCCCTGCTGAGTGACATGCTTCTGCCAATCAGCAGTGGCCCTGCCCCCGTCCTGACACTCTGGATGGGGCATGAAAAATAAAATGGTAATTAATTACCATTTTATTTTTTTCTCTTTGGGTAGATTTTTAAGTGGGGCGACGCTCCTCCGCTCAAACTGAGGAGCAGCCCCTGAGTAATCCATAGCCCTATGTTTAAATTCTGCTGAACATTGCTTGAGTTTAGGGTCTAATTTCCCATGAATATCAATTGTCTGTGTTTTTAAACTAGTCTTTCGATGTCAATTTGAGAGATTGTGCTAAGATGCACCATTTGCGGTAAAGCTGTTCTTTAGGCGCGCACATCTCAGAGTCATAAATGAGGAATATCTTTGAATATGTCGTACTATGCAATGAAAGCTTGGCCTCTCACATAAAGCCAATAGGGGCTTTTATTGAACTGCATGATGTAAACAACACAGGCTCATTGCAACTGTATGGCCTTGGAACATATATTGTTTCTTAGGTGTTTGAAAGATAGATATTGTGAGCAAAGGTTTGCACTAGTTCCTGGTTCAGGGGTATTCATCAGTTTGTGCCTGCAGTGGGAGTTTGCTCTCTCTTAGCATCTGTTACCCATTTGGAGGATGTAGTCAAGTAATTACAGGTGCCTGGGTGATTTTGTCCTGTAGTATTTCATGGCTGCTCAGCAATGGCTATATACATTTGCTGATGTAACTGCGTTGTGAAGTGTTGAGTGTTATGAAATAATCCAGGGCACGTATTATCATGTTCTGTTGCTTTGTCTATATTTGAAAAGGGTCTCTTTGGGTATCATTCACATTATATGTTCAATTTGTGAGTTACCATGTATGACAGAATTCTCTTGTTGAAATGCAGCTGGAAATGACATGAATTGTTATTCGTTAATCATTTCGTCTGAACACATGCAATGGTTACAGACTGCTTGCCTGAAATCACTGAATTTTTTTGTGTGTAAGTAGGAAACTTGTCAAGGGCGAGCACACCTTCTGAGCTTTTTATATAGTCTTTCTGTGGTTCCATCATTTATAAAGATTACACCTGTGTCCATGCAGACGCTATTCCTTGTATTTTATTTATTTTCTATAGCATTTCTCATATTGTGCCATTTAACAACACCACCCCATGTTCGACATTAAGACAATTAAAAATACTGCTACTACCAAAAGGCATTTTTTAGAGGAATTGTGGACTGGCAGCAGAGAATGATGGCCACAATCCACAAGAGCTTCTAGCAGGCATGAAATGTTCCTTCACAGAGAGAGAGAGAGCGAGAGGGTAGGAGACCTAGCACAATCACATACACTTATGGGCACCTAGGCTGGATTTACAAAGAGAGGTCCTAGGGGAAATCCAAAGATTTTGGAGTAGACGCCTAACTCACTATATTGTGTCATGCTTCATCATCGTTGCCTATCCACAACCTAGTAGGATGGTACCACCAGGGCGGACTCAAACAAAGTTACGAGTTCTTATATAAATAGCTAGTGGATTTTAAGCAGGGGTCTAAAAGAAAAGTAGCAAAAGTGTCTCATGGTATACCCAATGAAATTTCCTTTATTAGTTGGGTACCCTAAACACAGAGAAAAACACGTCGTATGGTCTGAGTGTCAATGACTCAATTATCCCTGTATGAACCAACATGTTTCGGCCAAAATTTTAAACCCATATGAGTCTGAGCCCTTCGTCAGAGCTGTTAGCATCCCCGCCTGTCTACTCACTCATACCATGCATAGTCATGAGGCCTATGGTTCTCACCTTCTATTGGAATTCCTACTGGACAAAAACCTAATTACAGGTGGTTCAGGCATCATGTGCATCTGGCGGGAGGCAGGCTCCTATATTCTTCAAGGTAGCAGTGCCTGTCTAAGGTACATAAAGCTCCCCGCTCAGACTGCTGCTGAGGCATGAGATGTTACCTTTCCAAAAAATGGCGATCCTGATGTGGTAAGATTTTCGAAAGACCCTTACACCTGTGGGTTTTGATTTTTGGAAAGCACCCTGGGGAGAAGAGAGAAAGTTTCCAGCACTGACAGTAACCGTTCCGCCCCTACACACCTACGGGATGCATGTAATAGCTACTGATGGCCACTGAGCCCATGTTGGCCTGGATGGCCATGTGCAGGATCAAAGCATGCGGATGATGAAATGATCCCAAACAAATTACTAGAAATCTTCAGGCAGTGCTTGGAGATACCGGTGTCCGTTTGATGCAGTCTCTGACCAAAAGAGGGGAATCAGCTGAACAGAGGGGAACTGCTATTTTGATTTTTGATTTTAGGCAGTCGTATGGGTTGGCTGTAATACTGAGAATTTGTTTTTATCAGGTTACCAGTAGCTGTTCTTATTATCATCAATGCTCAGCCAATTGTACGTCAAGCTGGAATTCTAAACCCCTAGAACAACCTTTGGAAAAAACTAGCTCACTTTCTTGCTCTGAGCAAAACATGCTGGTTCTTTCTGCCCTACCAGTTTAAAAGTTTGCCATCCGCCACTGTCACTGAGATGTAACTGAGATCTTGGTCCCATGGGCCCAGCCAATTGCTATGCTTTACTTTGGTCCACTGGAGTCCTATGGCAATTGATATTACTATTTTTCAAAATCTTAATTTCTCTAAAACAGCTGAACAGATTTTCTCCAAATCACAAAAAGTATGCTTTCTGTGTAAATATCATGCTTTCTGGCAAAGGTTGGTATAATTCTGTTCAGCTGTTTTTCTGTATCATTGACTAATATTCTCCATGGAACTTGCATGCAGAAAAAGGTGTTTTGGGCTCCCACATTCTTCTGACTTCACTTGATGGACCACCATACAATTTTTCAGGAACGAGCTGAGGTGGATGAAATTTATTTCAAAAGCTGTGTAAAGATTTGTCAAACCGCACCAAAGTTATTGGCAAAACAAAAAATGCTCTTCCTATGGAAGGGCTGATTTACGTGTGATAGACAGATATAATATATATATATATATTATATATATATATATATATGCATAACTGTCATCCCATGCAATCCATGACAAACAAGAAGCAGCACAACAATTGAGGTTATTCAACCCTGTTAATCGTGCTCAGTACAACACATTTTGGCTTCACAGAAGCCTTCCTCAAAGTGATTTGAGTGTGCGCGATTTCCTCTAGAGATATAATTCTAAATCCATGGAGAGCAGCAACATACTGCAAAATAAAGTCTGATTCAATTGGCTCATCATTGTAACAGGAAAATTCGATGTAGTATTGCACTGCAAATATACAATGTCTAATCATTCTTGATAAATAAATTAATTCATTACTGTTGTAGCTCAAATACAAAACAATATTCTTAGTTCCAATTGCATCTCCAATGAGCAGAGAAATGCGAGGTTACACTCTGAGGGTAAAAGGTGCATGTATAATAACAGCCATAGGTGTAAAAAGGCAGGAAAAAGGGATGGATTATTGAAAACATGAAAAAGATCAAATGGAAAAAGTGAAAAGTAAAAGGTGCAATTAGTGTCTAATTGATGTAATTCATTACATATCTTTTGTTAATAATCCATATTTTGAGACTGCTGTCAATCCATAAATTTCAAGCAAAACATTGTTGAAAGATCAAATATGCAAGGAAAGTACCAGGACGAGTATCTATATGTGTTCAAACATATTCTGATAAGGGGACATATATACTTCAATATGATTAGTAACAAATAAGTGAATATATAATCAAATGCATCATTTACCTGTTCAACAGTATGTCAATAAATTCCATTTATAATCAAAAATGTGTATAGCTTAACAAACTTGAATTGCCAGTTGTCAGACTTAGATGCACTTTGGTTACTATTCAAACACGAGAGCAAATTTGACCATAGAAATATATCTATATGAAATTTATAAAACACAATATCCCCATGAATTTTTCATAGACTTATTTAAGAAGCTCTATTGCAAAAACAGCTTAATGGAATAATACCAAATTTGGCTGGAATGAAGATCGGTAGATCTCAGTCCGCAGCATGTGCTTTTTGTGATTTGGTGTAAATCCATTCAGTCATTTTTGAAAAATTAAGGTACAAATATATTTACATGTCTGGATCGTTGGACTCGCAAGAGTTGCACAGGAGCACCAATTCAGAAATTGACTATTCTCATTGGCCCAAGCAGCTTTATTTCCCTTGGGTCAATACGGTCCAGCGGGAGTCAGACTCCAGCGGGGCCGAGCACTTTGATTGGCTGCCAGCAACATGAATTTTTTTCCACTGGCAGCCATTACAGGACTTGGGGATTTGTCCCCTTTCCTGAAGTTAAAAATAATAATAATAATAATAATATTAGGGGGCAGGGTAGGTATACCCTACCCCGTAGGTCCTCTGGTGGAGGGACCCGGAGGGACCCCACAGGGCCAAAATAAAAACACCAAAATTGGTGGTTTTTGCTGCAAACCTGTGGGGCTCCCGCAGGATTGTGGCAAAAAAAATAAATGGCGGCCACCTTTTTAAAAAAAAATATGGGGGCATATTCACAAGGACTTATCGCCGAGTTATCTGCACTTTAGCGCAGCAAAAGTGGCAATAGAATTATCGCCCCATTCTCGCAAACTGGTGCTAACTGCCTACATCGCTACATATCCAGCAATAGCTGCCGCAAAAAACATCGCCACGGTTGACACCGCCAACTAACGCTAATGAGATGCAGAGTAGGCGTTCCCGTGCGAAAACACACAAAAACACCACATCGCGGCATTCACAACGAACAGCCAGATCCGCGATGCGAACCAAAAACAGGCGATAAGCCGCGCTAGCTGCAGGGATTTTACACCTGCTCTCTGCTGGTGTTAAGCAGGATGACTACCTGCACCACAAAAGGGAGCCCAGCCCACAGCCACACCTGAAGAGCAACAGATGCCATGGAGCCACTGCTCATGCAGCTCAGAGACCCCAGAGGCCCACAACACCCACCGCCACCACCCCCAGGACCCACCCACACCCCGGGGCCCTCCCCCGGCCCACCCACCCCGTACACAGATACGCCACAGCAACTTCACAAAATCACAAGATAAGAAAGACCCTGATGTCGCCCACATACAACAACAAACACACGTGTGGTCAGAATAAGGAGAATCAAACATTCAACTCTGAAATTCCCATAACAAAACTTTATTAGTACACAACACAAAACAACAAATTGGATTAATCCTTGCGGATCCACTCCGGACAATCTGGAAGCCACAGCCTGCAAGATAAAATCCGAGATGAGAACGTGTGTCATGCGCTCATCAAAGGACAGAGAGAGAGAGAAAGAAAGAAAGGGAGAGAGAGAGAGAGAGGGAGAGGGAGAGAGAGAGGGAGAGAGAGAGCGAGAAAGAAAGGGAGAGAGAGAGGGAGGGAGAGAGAGAAGGAGGGAGAGAGAGAGAGGGAGAGAGACAGAGAGGGAGAGAGAGACAGTGAAAGGATGAGAGGGTGAGAGACAGCCGCCCCTGCGCACCCATGCCCAACAGCCCACCTGCTGCCACCGGTGAGTCTCCAACCACGTGCCGGTGCATGCTCCGAGCCCGTGACACGCGACCTTGGCAGACTCCACATCACGCGGACCCGCCCCGCGGGCCACTAGGTCACACACCTGGATCTGGGCCTTGATTTCGGAATGGGAGAGTCCATAACAGTGCACACGTCATCAACGCTGGCTGCACACCTGCTCAGCATCATAGGTGCCACTAACTCCGTGAACCTTGAGGCAACGCCACGTGGCGGTAGGCCCGCGTCGCACGCAGGCTCCGGCCTACACTGCGGTCCAGCAGGGCTCACACCAACCCTCACCAGCCCAGACAGCCAGGACGGGGCATCATCGCAGGCTGCGCACCCGCTCAGCACTTCAGGTGGCCCTATCTCAGTGCCCCGTGAGTCACCGACCCATGGCGGTATGCCCGTGCCGGCCGACGTGCTCCGGGTGCCACTAACCCAGTGCAACAAAAGTCACCGTCCCGTGTCACGCGGGCTGTGCCGCATGCAGTTCTGCTCTGTGACCCGCAAGTCATGGTCCCTCCATGATTGTGTCACGTGACATGGCAGGCGGGCAGAGCATTGTCCCCTCGGGCATTGTGGAAGATCTGGTCCATGTAGCTCTGTCGTCCCACCCTTTATACGTATACGGAGTGGGCTGGGCTTGCGTACGGACGTCCAGCGTAGGGATGTGAAGTATCATCTCCGGGCTCTGGGCGTGGTCCTGTGCTGGGCTGGGCAGGAAATGTACATATGCGTGTGCCTCTGTCGCAGTGTCTGCGCAACACAGGCCGCGATGTGCAATTTTGCAATGTTGCATGCAGCCGGAGGGCGCACGCGCACGTGTGAATGTACAAGGTGCGCAAGTCCGCTCGGGCTCTTGGCTCATGCATGCCAACTGCCGTGTGTATCGTGCTTGGTGCGCCATGGGCCTAAGGCCTAGCCTCAATTGCAGCGTGTAAACCACATCACATTTCCACATTGCAAGCACTAGTCAGACTGACATTAGGGATGAATGCTCCTTTGTCTCCACACAGGAGGCGGACAGGCATCTGCACCTCCGACCTTGGATACAGCATGCAGCAGAAACACCCTGTGAGAGATATCATAGCAGATGAAGACGACTCCCACACTTCACACAGCGAGGATGAAGGACCAACGTATCCACACCCCACACACAGAGGCCCTTGCCCGGGATACTCTTGCATGGAATGGCCTTCACACTTACGTACACAACAGCACATACGTCCTAACGTCGCACACCCATACGACTCATTGCTCCGAGCTGTGGCTTTTCATCCACATGACTGCCGCAGGTCAGAGGAGTGGCAGTTCCGCGAGTGCCACCACCGCAATGGCCGAACATCACGGGCACATGCACAACCCCAGTCACGTGGGACTGTACCGTGCCCGAATGCTGCAAATGTTGGGGGCCCTGCCACTTGCAGTGTTGCGCATCAGTTACTGTCTGAGCTTCCGTCTTGCGTACGTCACCTGCGTCCAGCCCTGGTTCCACTGTCGAACATGCATATTCGAGTGACCCATGGATGTCTGCCTATCCAATGCAACGGTAGCTGAACTGGATTATGACTTGTGTGTGCGCCCCCTGTTGGCCAACGACCATGAGTGTAACCGTGATTCACGTTCATGGGATGCCTGGATGTTTGGCATATGTGCTGGCAGTTGGACATGGTAGTTTGCACGATTCCTCGTGTGCAGTGACCACATTGAGGCGCCCCCCTATTGGGCTGTTTTGCGGATTGGTGAGACGGCGTGGACGGAGCACATCTGTCCGGACCAGTTGATGGATTGGCTCGCCCTCGTGTTCCTTGAGCTCGACAACGACGTACTCCTGGAACTGATTGCATAGGAAGCTGCGCTCGCTTTCATGGACGACTAACAACGTTCCAACAGCCACGTTCCAGCAGCTACGACTGATGGTAACCCATGGCACAGGTCCCAACACCTTGTTGCATTCTGGTGATGAGTCCACATTTCCCACAACAACAGTGGACATGGCTGCATTCCTATGCTGCCTGTGATTGCCTGATGCCTTGGTCTGCATGTTGTGGCCCTTGTCTTGCCCGTACTTACACGCACATGCTAATAAAGTCTGCGCTGCCACACTTGTGTTCAACTGTGATGGGTGTTGGGTAGGATGGCAATTCGTGTGCCTCATTGGGCATTGTCCGTACACAGGGTGGGTCTGGATGACGCATTTCATTTAGGGACGAGACCCTACTGGCAGGTCCACCTCTGTGCGCCAGACTTGGTGGTTTGGGATAGTTGCTGGTAGACCTGTGCAGCTCCGTGACGTCACCATTGTGGGTATGGGGTCCGACTTCTTGGCATGTGGGTCACTGTGATCGTTCTGGACAGTCTGTGTCCGACCAGCTGGGTGTGGGTAGGTATGCGACGGTAGGTACTGTTGTCACATGTGATGGTGGACACACCTTCAGGCCTGCTACCGACTTTGACATCTTTACACACAGACCCATTTCCTACATGGATGAGGGGCTACATTGGGGGGTTGCGAGTATGTTGTTCATGGGTGATGTGCCCACAGCTAGGTCAGTCCTACGCAGTCATCTCATTGGACTGCCATATTTCCATTTGTCTTGCCAATGACACGGTGGTGGTGACGGACAGTTGTTGGTGGTGTTCTGTCCACACCGTGCAGTGGATCCGGTTTTCCAGCAGTGTGGAACCCCGTCTTCCTCTTACTCTTCCTCTTCTCCTTGCCCTTCCCCGACCCCGGGGTTCCGGGCTGGTCCTCCGTTGTGCTTGTGGGGTTCAAGTTAGCCTCAGCACTCGGGCCAGGTGCTTCCATGGTGCTCTGCAGTTCGTTTACTTGTTGGTGTATTTTTTGGGTGCTTTTATGGTGCCTCTTCACGTGGCGCGTGGGTATTGCTGGCCTCCTGCTGGTTATCACGGTTGTTTCATCGCCATTGGGCGCATCGCAACTTTTTTCGCGTTAGCGTTTGGATTTTTATCGCCGTCGCTGTTACGAGGACATTTGCCGCGTTATCGTGCGAATATCGCACGGTATCGCCGTGTTGTGAATGCCACGTTAACATGGCGTTATTTTCCCGCAATGGACTGCGATGTGAGGAGTTGCGGTAAGCTATTTTGGCGATGTTTATCGCACGTTCTTGTGAATACACCCCATGGGGAGGGAAGTGTGAGTAGGGCTGCCCTCCCCCTCCATGAACCCATTTTGGGGCCAGGGGATCCCATCCCCGGGAATACTATTGAAGGGGAGGGGCACACGACCCCTTCCCGAGCTGTTTTCAGCCCCAGGGACCCCCCCGGTCCCAATGTATTAATTAAGGACAGGGAGCACTTGGATCCTCTCCCCAAACCTAAGAAGGCCCTGGGGATTCCATCCACTGGGGCTGAAATCAAAATGAAAGGGGAGGGGGTAGCGCGGCTCCTCCTATCATCCCCTAGGGCCATCACTTTAATGAAAAGGGAGAGGGACCTCTAACTTAGCCTTTAATGGCCCCGGGGACCTCATCCACCAGGGTCTGCTCCGAGACTGTGTCCGGGGAAGCCCACCCCCAAGACACAGTAGTTGTTTCCCTGCCCGCACCAACGTGGGCAGGGAAACGTGTGCTTTCTCCCATCTGGCGGGAGCAATTTTTCACCAAACAGGAGCAAACACATAAGTCTGCTCCCAGCCGGCGGACGCTTTGAAAATGCACCCGTCGGATGGGAGCAGACTTGTGTTCGAAACAGAACACATATTGCTCCTGCTCATAGAGAGGAAGCATAACTAGCTGCTCTCTCCAGGCAGGTGCAAATCCAGCTCCTGCACCATGCAGATAGCTGGCTGGGGCCGTGGGAGTCTTGGCGTTCCTCCCCCACCCCAACATGTGGCCTTTGGCCCTGGGGGTGGGGTCATCAGGATCTGAGACGGTCCGAGGAGGGGGGCTGCATGCCCCCCTTTTTAAATAAATACAGTCCTGGGGGATGGGGTTTCCAGGTCCTGAGGAGGCCTGGGATGGGGACTGCATGGTTCCCCTCCTTTTTTTAAATAAGTACGGTCCTCGGGATGGGGTAACAGGGTTTAATGAGGCTCAGGAGGGGGCCATGTGACTCCCCTCCCCTTTTTCCCAGCAAAATGTTAATTTAATTTAGAAAGCCCTCCAGTGGGCCTCCAAGATGAAAATGTTCAGTTTATTTTTTCTTTTCTGCTGTTCCACTAGGGAAGACTCGGAGTAGTTCCATGACCTCGTGGCCCCCTTAACCTTGACCTTAAGGGGTGGTGCAGCCTTCCCGGCTGGACTGCCAGCCATTAATCATTCAACAAAATATCCCCAAATTAACGACAGCGCAGAAACACAGCTCCTTGGTCACAGACTTCATGATACTGCACAGAAATGGTGAAAAGGCACTGCAGGGCTTTTAAATTAAATGAACATTTTGCTACAGTACAGAAACATACTAAAGGTAAAGGAATTTTGAAAGTGCACTACTGATCCCAGCATGCAACACTTAGTTAAACTCATCTGTGAGGCCCACTAAGGGCTAATTAAATGGATATGCAGAATGGAGTGCCTTTTCACCATTTCTGTGCAGTATCATTGAGCCTGTGACCAAGGAGCTGCCTGCTCTGAAACGAGTGAGGCAATGAAATGCATCTGAATGAAAATGCCAGTTTCCTTTTATTAAAGAGTCAGTGGAATTCATCTGCTTTTCAAGTGAGTCTTCAACTGGGGATGTTTTGTTGAAAGATATATACATATATATATATATATGTCCACAATGTGATCCCTTTGATCAGTGCGCTCGTGCAGCGGGTGCTCAGCGTGGGGGCCGGATCCTGGCCCCAAATTCAATTTTTTCACACAAAGGACGCAGCACTCAGGAGTGAAGATAGTTCAAATGAGTTTATTGCACAACTCAACCAACGCGTTTCAGCCCTCTCACGGCTTTGCTCACCGTGAACTATCTTCACTCCTGAGTGCCGCGTCCTTTGTGTGAAAAAAAAAAATAATATATATATATATATATATATATCCAAAAAACAGGTTTCCCTTCTTGGGAACGCTCTCCCGGAAAGTGACCTCGAACAGAGAGGACCCCAGACACACCAGGTTCTCAAATTTCACCTCTTTTAATTCAGACTTAACGCGTTTCGAACTTCTTATTCTTGCTCACAAGCCAATTTAGAAGAGAACAGCAACACGCAGTGGAACTTCTACTGTTTAAATACATGCAGTCCTGCCCCAGTGGGCGTGTACTGTAGCCCCAGTGGGCATATGCTTGAAGGCATTCTGGTACTGGTAGTTTCCACCTTACTTTTTCCCACTGTGGGTGTTGCTGCAACTCTCACCATCATAAAATTAATATCCAACATTTGGCAGGTTAAAATCAAGGACGCAGAATATGCTGCAATTGCAATGTCTCTCTCATAGAGCTTTCCGCTCCATGAGGCGCCTTGGATCCGCTTTGAGGCGGCGGTTCATTCCCGCGACCAAGCATGGCCGCAATACATCCAAAAAACAGGTTGCCCTTCTTGGGAACGCTCTCCCGGAAAGTGACCTCGAACAGAGAGGACTCCAGACACACCAGGTTCTCAAATTTCACCTCTTTTAATTCAGGCTTAACGTATGTATTTAAACAGTAGAAGTTCCACTGCGTGTTGCTGTTCTCTTCTAAATTGGCTTGTGAGCAAGAACTAAGAAGTTCAAAACGCGTCGTTGCAGGATATATAAAGGTGGGGGCGGAGATATATCCAAGGAGCAGCCGCATCTGAGGAAGGCCATTTTGGCCGAAATGCATTATGCACACACTGTTTTTAATAAAGGTTTCCTTGGTTTCCCCGAAGTGGCCTCTTCTCCTTGCTTACCTGGAGGGGATTTGTTCATGGATTCTGCGCGTCTCCCAGTGGCGCATAAGAGGCCCCATTCCTGCAAGTGGCGGGAGTAGTGCTGGCACCAGCTGTTTCAGCTTGAACTGCTTTTCCGAGGTATCGGATCAACTCCTGCCCGCCCTGGGGGCTGGCTGAGCAAGGGCTTCTACCAGTGGTGGCTCGTGACTACACGAGGATTCGAGTGCACTGTCACTTCGTCTCAGAGCCCCGCAAAATTCCTGCGCCCAAGGCTGGAACGTCAAGGGGACCCAAGGGAGCCTGACGACATCGTACCTGGATGTGCCGTCCTTACATAACGCACCTTTTGCCTGCTACTTTTCCCCACGCAACATCGAGCCAGAAACATTGATTTCTGGGTAATGAAGTCTACTATGGATTGCAGTGGCAGTATGACCATGTGACTAGGGGTCAGTAACTTTTCCTCCAATGAGGTCGTTGCAGGATATATAAAGGTGGGGGCGGAGATATATCCAAGGAGCAGTCGCATCTAAGGAAGGCCATTTTGGCCAAAATGCATTATGCACACGCTGTTTTTAATAAAGGTTTCCTTGGTTTCCCCGAAGTGGCCTCTTCTCCTTGCTTACCTGGAGGGGATTTGTTCATGGATTCTGCGCGTCTGCCAGTGGCGCATAAGAGGCCCCGTTCCTGCAAGTGGCGGGAGTAGTGCTGGCACCAGCTGTTTCAGCTTGAACTGCTTTTCCGAGGTATCGGATCAACTCCTGCCCGCCCTGGGGGCTGGCTGAGTAAGGGCTTCTACCAGTGGTGGCTCGTGTCTACACGAGGATTCGAGTGCACTGTCACTTCGTCTCAGAGCCCGGCAAAATTCCTGCGTCCAAGGCTGGAACGTCAAGGGGACCCAAGGGAGCCTGACGACATCGTACCTGGATGTGCCGTCCTTACATAATGCACCTTTTGCCTGCTACTTTTCCCCACGCAACATCGAGCCAGAAACATTGATTTCTGGGTAATGAAGTCTACTATGGATTGCAGTGGCAGAATGAGCATGTGACTAGGGGTCAGTAACTTTTCCTCCAATGAGGTCGTTGCAGGATATATAAAGGTGGGGGCGGAGATATATCCAAGGAGCAGCCGCATCTGAGGAAGGCCATTTTGGCTGAAATGCATTATGCACACGCTGTTTTTAATAAAGGTTTCCTTGGTTTCCCCGAAGTGGCCTCTTCTCCTTGCTTACCTGGAGGGGATTTGTTCATATATGTAGGTATATATATGCACATATATATATTTTTATTTATATTTTTGGTGTGTAAAATGTGACAAATGTGACACACATGAAAACTATATAAAGTTGGCACCAATAAAAGAAATATATAAAATTTGAGGGCCAAAAAAGGATGATTAAAGAAGGAATCATATATATAGTATATGATCTTGACATGCAAGAAACTATGGGGTAGGCAAGTTTCTGTGCTGCATTGTGTCATTGGGAGAGAGTTGAAGATCTATTACGAGATGGCGCTCTTTTCCTCTAACCGTGCACTGGCACAATTGAGGCACCCTAGCACCAACGCATGCATCGTTGTACCATGGTGCAAGGGCGCCTGTGTTACGGCACAAATGTTTTTGCACAGGAAAGCACAATCCTTAGAGGCGTATTCCTTTTTATATGTGTGCTGCAACACACATGGAAAGAGGAAATATTAAGGATGAATAAAGATATTTCTTCTCATTATGCCACACTTGGGAGGGCATAGCATTTGTTCGCATTCCCAAGTTTACTAGCTTTAGTAATTTTGGGAATGCACCAAAATCCATGGGTGGCTGCATGGGAACACCATACCCTGCTTTGCGTTACTTTGTATTTGCTACACCACAAAAACACACACAAAGTGACTTTGCATGGCTTAGTAAATACCAAATATTATTTTGGGGGAAGTGGCGCAATCCCAACAGAAAATCATAATAGATCTGCCCCTCTATATAGTAAGACCAAAAAAGCAATTGAGAATCAGAATACGTCAACATCTCAGGGCGATCAAAAATTGTGATTAGAACTACCAAATGGCTACGAACTTTATGGAGAATCATGCTGCAGCTTTGAAGGTATTCAAGTATAAAGCTATAAAACATGTGAAAAAGCACCCTAGAGGTGGTGACAGATAACTAGAACTTAAGAAATAGGAATCAATCTAGGTTGATTTTAATACTGGGTAGAGACAACCTATAGGGTCAGAATGTTGAATCATGTCCATCTTTTAATTTTTTGGTCAGAGAAATTAGGTGTTGACTCAAGAAAATTGATGCCTCAGGTATAGATCCCTGCATTCTCTTTGCATGACTTTGTACTTGATTTGTACATCTATTTTCTCACTCTTCCTCCTCCTCATATAAGTAGGAAGACTGGTTAAAAATCTAGATGGTATCTGCCTATCCTCAATATAATTTCAGGAATAATTTGATAACACTGATAAATTCAGCTGCTCATAACATCTATATAATTTTAAAGCCACGATGACAGATCTACGGCTTTGCATGAGTCCCTCTTGGAGATCAGGGATATTATATTCCATGACTAGTAGAAATTTGGAATTATGAAATCACTCCTTCTAATAATGGCATAGCCACCCTGATAAGCATAAAATCAGCACATTTGATATATTAGTAGACGGTTTTCTTACACATAGGGCATTTTGACAAAACGCAGCTTTATGAAAAACACTGGCTGATTTTCCAGCACAAATCCGCTGTAAGGAACCTTAGCACTAAGCACTTCAAACGAAAACTATTGTATGAATTATTATGCTGGAGATTTAATAATGGTGTTTAAGCAAAGAATGCATTTCAAGATTTATATGGATGGTTTGCACTATGCACTTTAATCTTGCAATTAGCACTTTAACCTAAATCATCAAATGATTGTTGCTTGTATAATGTACCGCCCTATCAGTATGCCTTGTAAATATCCCATGTATGCATGTACTGCTGGCCGAGATTTTATAATAATGCTTATGAGTTTATAAAGCTCTCCATGTTCTATACAGTACATCTGCTGAAGGCTGTGTGCAGCGTGGGGGTTTGGCCCCAGCGGGGATTTGGTGCAGGGTCTGGCCACAAAGGACTGAAGGCCATGAGCAGCGGTGGGTAGGGTGCCAGCATGTGATTGGGCAGGGCCTAACAGCAAGCCAGACCCTACTCCCAACCCCCACGCCATGCATAGCCAAAGGCCTTATGCATCAGGAGGTTGGGCATAGGGCCTGGCCACAGCCAGGCCTTGCGACCAACCCCACTCCATGCACAGCGATGGACATCTTCCTTTACGTGAAAAAGAAACATAGAAATTCACTTAAAGAACACAAAGGTTTAAGAGACGTTTTAGTTAGCAATTGTAACAATATCTTGCATTATATTAGAAAGAGACCTTAGAAATCCACTGAAGAAAACATAGTTTAAAGGGATATTCTAGTTAGGGGAAAATGTCAGTTAAAACATACTTTTTTAAACCAACAAAACCACTGAAATTCACCAGCTATAGTTATCTCAAACTAATAGTAACTATTACTCGCTCCCATGCCATTCACTGCTAATTACCTCACATATTACATCATGTTCTATGGCATCATTGATAACATCACTGCAACATCTGAAATGACATCATTGATGACAACACTGTGCATGGCAGGGGCATGGGTTAAAGTTACTTTAGAGACCCAAAAGTAACTTTTCCCATTTGAAACTCCATAGGATGCTTTTCTCCTGGACACAGGAAATACAGCCAAACAGAATACAAACAAATTTGGCTTGAGAGTCGAATTGTGTTTAAACAAGTGCTTTTGCTTTCTTTGGTGTAAATCCGGATCATAGTTTTTGAGAAATTAGCATTTGAAAAGTGACCTGTGCATGAACAGATTACATTTTAGAGATATCAGGACCACTAGTTTGCAGATTTTGGGGAACCTGGTTTTGCAGACCTCCACAAATTCAAAAATGAAAAATACCTAAATCTGATTGGATGAAGGAGCTTTGTCTCCTGTTGTCAACTTCAGGTTCACAGATCCACAGGCAGATCAGCAAAACCAAAAGGATCTGATTGGCAGGGTATAACTGAGAGAAAAATGTTGCTGCCACCATTATGGACACAGGGTCTTGGTTCCCCATATCCTGAAAAGAAATGTGAAAGGCCACATAAGTGGACAGGGTGAGTACACCCAGACCCCAATGCCTATGTGGTTGGGTCACAAAATGACCAAATTAGTAAAAAAAACTTTACATTTTGCTACAGGTTCATAGATTTCGGCACCAGAGTAGCAGACCCCAGTGTGGCCTCCCAGGTCAGCAAAACCGGGTTGAGAACTGCAAACACAGCACAAGCTCTACAGGCATGAGAATGTAGACCCACAGCAAGCTTCAAGGATCCATGTTGGCCTATTTTCATTTTACAAAATTCCAAAACTGGGTGAGCAGACCCCAATAAATGTCTAGCATGGGTTGGTCCATGAAATTGAGAATCCGGTAAAAAAATGTAAAAAAGAACACAGTCTGGCATAAGGCCAGGTCCTATGGCCAAGCCTCTGAGGGTCGGCCACTTGCAGAGGGTTTGCTGCAGGGTCTTTCCTGTGGCCAGGCATGCATGCAACCCATGTAATGAGAAATGAAAAGCTGTGGGTACCATAAGATGACTGCCTGCAGCAAGTCGTGTGCAGAGTCTGCTCTACACCTACACAGCTGCGCACAGTCGAAGGCAAGGTCCTGCAGCCAACCCAATTGGCAATAGAAAATCACTAGGCAACAAGCAGGTCACTCAAGAGTTATAACAGACCTCAAAGTAAACATTGGTAAAAATAAACTCAATGTACCAATCAATTATAAAAACATCGCATTTTTTTAAAGACAAAAATATTAAAAAGATGGCTCGAAATTCATAAATCAATTAATGAAACACATACTAACAATGACAAGACAATATGATATCATGGTAGCCAAGAATTATATACATGTTAAGAATCCTGCAACTTTTGATCTCGTTATCACACCATGTACATATGAATTCTCACATAAATAAATAAAGCATCACAATGAATGGAGACAGTACATACACTAGAACAAATAATGAGCCACACAAATTCTAAAGAAAACAAACATTGAATGAATTAGATTAATGTGGTGCTGGTTCCTCAATATGTCAACCCACACTGCATGCAGTGAAGTAAATGTGCAGTGAGAGTCGGTCACCTGTGGACGGTTGAGGGACGGGGCCTGCAGCCAAACTTCCAGAGAGGGATTGAGCGAAGGGTGTCATCTGAGGCCAGGCCTTGTGGCTAATACCCGATATATGTGAAACTAAAGGCTGTGTGCAGCCGAGATGGCCACCTGTGGTGCTTTGGGTGCAAGGCCAGGCCCTGTGGCCCATCTCTTACACAGGGTTAGGTGCATGTGCTCAACCTGGCAGCAGGCCACTACCCACTGTGCATGCCCTGTTACTATCTAACTCTCATTCACATCCCTCTTCACTTTCACTCACTCTCTCTCAGTCTCTTTCTCTCACTTTCAAATTCAACCACTCACTTAATCCCTCTCACTCATTTTTAGGTCGAGCCTATAGCGGCAACGCGCATGCGCTGCTCGCTTTGCGAGGCATGCAGTATTCAGTATGGCGTGGAAGCTCTGTGGAAGCTCTGCCCACTCTCCGCCCATCTTTTTCATTGGCTTAGGTCCTAAATGCTGCCTTCCGATTGGTTTTAGGCTTGTTAGTCCCTCCTCATGACGGCCATGTTGTCATTTGTATCCTTCCATGGCTACTGGCCCCTTTACTTCGAAAACTATTTTCTTCCCGTGCCTCCCCCCCCTCCCGCAGTCGGTGACTTCTTGTCCCCCGCACCCCCCGCACTCCCGTTCGTGCCTTCTTGCCCGCCCGCACTCCCGTTTCCAATGCAATAGGTCTCGCGTAAATGCGAGTCCTATTGCATTGCAAATGCTTGTTTTCTTTTGCCTCGGCTTTCCTGTTCCCAGCACTGCTGCTATCATGGAGGCCATCTGTGTTGACTTTGTTGTCGCCCCTCCTCCCGCTGTAGATTGTGTTGCCTTTAGTCCCACAACCGTTGTCAGTGTTAACTTTCTTCGTTGTCCGTGTTAACTTTTTTCCCGTCCCCCTCCCGTTGTCCGTGTGAACTTTGTTCCCGCCCCCCTCCCGTTGTCCATGTTAAATTTTTTCCTGCCCCCTCCCGTTGTCCGTGTTAACTTTTCCCCCCTCCCGTTGTCCGTGTTAACTTTGTTCCCACCCCCCTCCCGTTGTCCATGTTAACTTTTTCCCCGCCCCCTCCCGTTCTCCATATTAAGTCCCGGGCCGTTCGCTTCAATGGGGCTGCCAAATTCCTGCCAGCTTGCGCAGTTGGCTACCTGGAAGACGCCGAAGCCATGCTGCAGGGCAAAAGCGTGAGCGACCTACTAAACAACACCAACATTTATGGCATCAGCGCACTTCATCAGGTAAGGGACGTCATGACCTGAAAAACCGAGTGGCAATCCACCACAAATGCGAAATCATTCCCTGAGCAACCATTTTCCTGTTCTCCTGCACATATGGATGTATAATAAAGTTAGCAAGAACCATCCCCGTTCCCGTTATGTTCTCTGGTCTTTACTGTCTTGCAGGCAAGCATTTTAATTTCAGGGTCCAAGTGATGTGGCCAGGCCCCTGGGCTCCCCATTTATTTACCAACACCTGTGAGCGCGGGAGAGGCACAGGTCACAGAAATTATGTGCTTCATCAATCTTTCGAACTGGGGATACTTTTTGATTATTTTTTATCCTTTTGTTATTTTGATGCAAGCAATTTGTCGCGAGAAGTGCGTTGTACCATTTCGCGGGGAAATATAAATAAACCAAGCTTCTACTTATTTTACTCTTTTAACAAAAATACTCTTGGTGTGTATGTGCAGAGGAATCCACAACCATTTTACTGTCCTGGCAGGCTCAGTCTCTGCATGGGTCGGTCGCCTGCCGAGTTAAGCTGCCACGCATCATGCTATTGATAAATTATTTTTTTCTAAAAGTGTCTACATAAAGCTTTTATCTAGGAACAATAGTCGTTCCTATTACTACTTTTCTTTTGATCCTTGAATGTTTTTGAGGTTCTGAACACCGAATCTCCTGAGGCGCAGCAGCCAGAGCGTTAATGTTTTCTCAAGCACCTCGACTTGTTCAGGCTTTTCTATTATTTTTCTCTCTTCGTTTTCAGTTTCATTTCTGAAGACGTCTGGACGCCATTGATGACATCCCAGCAGTAAATGTGTGCACAATTTAAATGCAATACCGTTTCTAAAACAGTGTAGTGAAACCTTTATTTCCTTGGTATTGTAATATAACTACCATTGTTTTACCATTCGTGCACTGTGGCAAGGCCTTCTGTTCTCTGTCCTGTTACAAATAAAGCTAGATGGTGGAAAAAAGCGAGCATGATTTCAGGGAAGTATGGTTCTCAATCACTCTTTTATTGTTCAGTTGTAAGTTCCAGTAAGATATCCTAGGCTACAGGCAGGAGCGTTGGAATTATGCAGCAGGAGATGACCACATTATGCGGGAGGGTTGACTATATTATGCAGCAAGAAAAGCAAACCATTCCTCAGATTTCGTTAGTATTACTTCGTTATTTTATTATTTTTGCACGTTAACACTTTCTGAGTAAAGCTTTCACCTAATTAGTACCAGTTTAACATCCAAGTACATTAACAAGCTACGGAAAGGTGGCCAGTAAACCTTTGTGAAGGGCCTTCCACTGTGCGGAAACACTACGTTTGCACTAGAAACAAAACATTTCTTGTCCAAATATGCAGATGATGGTTTATGTGGCAAATACAGCAAATCTATATTTGTGCGGGAAAACACCCTGGCTGCCGAATTGCTACAGGTAATGAGTGAAGGCATTCTCACTATTATGGAGAAAATAGCCCAAGGGTAGGCCTGCAACCTCAATCACATATTTGGGCTTTCTATTTGCTGGCTCTATTTGTATTCCTAAATCAGACTACATGACCCAGTGTATAGTAATTGTATAGCTATTCAAACCCTGGAGGCACAGCACCCAGGATAGTGTGCTGCATGGCTAAAAGCTTATAAGGTCCCAAAGGCGAGACCTATTGGCTATGCCAATGCTTGTTTCACTTGCATGCACTTACTCACTCACACTTTTAGTCACCCATTTCTTCTCCTGTCCATAAACGTCAGTCACTGTCACTAACATACAAAATCTTCTTTTAAACCTCTAAAGTTGGTTCTGAAAAGAAACATTTTTTTCTTTTTACTTTTTTTTGTTTTTTTGAGTATTTACTGATAGAGTCTCTATTTCGAGCTGCACAAGGGATGACCATGCCAAAACCCAGTCAACGCAATCAGACAGTTTTGAACCGGAGATACATTTCTCCTTCTTCCTTCTGGAAGAAAGGTTAAGGCAACTTCTGGTTGCCGGAACAGCAGACATGGCATATGGAATGGTTAAAGAGGATGTACTAGCCTCTTCTGTGTACCTCTTTCTCTTTGTTTTCTTAGCAATTAACGACTGTCCAAGCCTTGCATATAGATGCTTGTCCATTGACAAGTTTCCGAAGTTGTATTTTCCGTGGTTGCCCTTGCTTGGCTTCTTCTCACTCAAAGTGCATGTCACAATTTATTTGAATGACAATTTGTTTCACCTGGTGGAATGGTGAAAAAATTTCAAACGATGGATTCTGGTGGTAATATCTTCCAGTTTATCATTTCCTTCCTCTCCTTCTTCTGGATTTCTTCTCTCTTGGTCTCCTTGACCAGAAGCGATCAGAAAAGTGGGAAAAGTGTTGCTTTCCCAAAAAGAAAACCACAGGAAAAAAAATCTGTGCATTTACCTTTGCTGTTGAGCTGTCCTGTTATAAGGAGTGCAATGAAGTGTTCCAGAATCTCAAAATAAGTTTGAATGTGGAACAATACATTCTCATTATCCAATCAAACCTCTGCAATGTTTCATAAGAATTTGCTGATCCTCTCTGACCCCATGGAAATAAGCAAGGGGTCGATAAGCCCTGGATCCGGAATTATGGTTCTTGGCACCCCAAATTCCACAAGGCTTAAAACATGGAAAACTTGAAATGTAACACTACATCAGTGACTTTTTAGTTGTGTTTACAGAACTCCGACTTCCACACAACATCTTACAATACATTCTAAAAGCAAACACAACTTTTAAAAAAGTGTACAGGGTTTGCTATACTCATTATTTGATTTGCAGGACTCAAAACGTAAGTCTTGCCTCGGCAATCGTGTGGGAGCCATGAACCCAGAAAAGAATCTCTAGAACTACTGAATGGATTTACACCAAATCCCCAAAAATACTTTCTGAGTGCTATTCAGTTTTATGCCAAGATTGAAGGTAAATCTATTCAGCGATTTTAACTGTAACAAAGAGAAAATTTTCCCATGCGAACATCAATGGGAAATTAATGTTTTTACCTCTCTCCCCCTCAGCTTCATTTTGATAGCTTTCTTATCTATCTCAGTTCTTGTTTCTGACTGAATGACTTTCCTCTTTATTCTGGTGTTTGTGGTGCTCAAGCAGAATTTTGGTCTTTTGGGTAGTTTTATTATAACCATTAAACTTTACAGAAAATGTTACAAGCAGTGGCGGCTCCTCCATTAGGGTGTGGGTGCGTCGCCCCACTGCTTTCTCGCAGTGTGAGAAGCAGAAACATAAAATGGTAAAACTACCATTTCATGTTTCTGCTTCTCGCACGGCGAGAAAGCAGAAGTGCCTGGAGTGCCTGGTTGGGGGCGGGCGGGTGGGCGTTCCTGCTCGAGTGCAGGGGAGGCGTGGCTAGCCCACTTTCTTGGGTGCTGACTGTTTGTTCTGCCACAGGGCCGACCAAACCAGTCATGCGCAGTTGCGCACTCTCTCTTTTTCTCTATGTAGGCTGCATGCAGTCTAGATAGAGAAAATGGCCTCCCTACAGGTGCCCGGCTGGGGCGCGGTCCGCTGCACCGCACCAATCACAACGCTGCCATTGCAGCGTTGTGATTGGCTTAGGGGAGCGGGAGGGAGGCTGCCTAGGTTAAACACAGGCCCGGCCGGGAGCAGCAGGAGCTGAGGCGGTGGCGCATGACCCGGAGGAAGCAGTGGGAGGAAGGTAAGTTTTTAATTTTATTTTGATTACCGTCCCGCTTTCCCCACCACCCCTGTGCGACCCCCTCCCCCGTCTTGCCGGCTGCGACTGTGTTCTACAGCTGAAGGTACACATGATTGCGATTCTGTTTTTTAAAATCTATAAATCCAAGATTGCAAAAGGCAGCAACAAATACCAGGTGTGGTGCTATGCTGTATTCAACACGGCTCATTTCTCAAAATAGGTGCTCATTCGAGGCATGCTAAGTCTGTTGTTCCATTGTGTTCAGACAATTACACGGTATTAATGCTCGATCGGGACATGCTAGATTAATTCCAAGGAAGGCTGGCACAAAAAGAATGGATTCACACTGAGATCGCCAAGGTAGGCATTAATCAACCTATCAGCTCTGCTCTATTATGCTTGCACGATTTTGCAGCCGCCATAAGACTCGAAATATTTTCTTGAACAGATGTGTCATCCTGAAAACGCACCGCCCAGCGCAGCCCTCGTTTTGCGCGGCCTCAAACTGTTTAACGCCTCAGCACTGCTTGGGTTTCAGACACCCAGCCCTTTCTGAAACGCCTCCCTGTGTGATTATTCAAAAGGTCAGAACGAGGCTCCGCACCTCAAAGTGCTGAATGGAAAAAACATATGACTCGTCTTATTTTCTGTTGGCTTTTGGCGCGCTGCGCTGAGGAGAGCGGTCCCACCTGAGTTCAATGCGCAGAGACCAGCTGATAAGTTGCATGATTGTTTTACCACTCACAGTTCCCCCTTCCTGAACGGATTTTTGTATAACTCATATTCAGTAAGGCAGCAGGCGGACTTTATCATTGTATTCCTGGCTGGAAGGTGCAACAACACCTAAATACAAATTTCCTCACATCGTGATGAGGTGCTCGATGTAAACGATCTCATTTGCACATGCAGATGGCTGAGCACGGATGACAAACTGCAAACAGTATTGGTTGTGATTTTCTGGCGAAGGGGCCAGCCCAGTCTCGTTGAATACATTTTATACCGAGCCAATGTATGTCCTTTGCCACCTGATAGCAAGAAATGAGGGTCTTGTTGAAGCCAACAAGCATATTTTAGAGCGAAAGAAACTCAAATGGAATTCACGAAAAGCACTGAATATTAATCTGCTGCTGCTGGGTGCGTACTAAGGGTGTGTGATATTTCTCAGTTTACCCCAAATAAATCCTCGGGTAATAGAAAATTATATGTTGTCGCGAGTCAGCGAGTGTGCCCTGATGGCAGGACCACCATCACAAAAGACACTTCAAGCAAAGCACAAATAGTGGTAGGAAGATATTTTTGAGGGTTGGAGGCCTAATTTACTGCAGGTGACGAGGCCGAATGGATTCAGCTGCATCGCTTTACTTTCCGGTTGTTTTCCGAGGTGGATTTGTATCCGCAGCAAAATCCGAAATGCAGCGCAGTCGATGAGGGTTGTTCTGTAGTTTCTGAAGTGGGCAGATAATAGCTTGGGCAGTACAGGATAGGAGGCCAAAGGAGAGTGAGATGATAACCGTTTTCTTGACTGTGAGCCGGGCACCACTTCTAACAAAGACCCCTATTGGAAATGAGGTGTAATAACGGGTGCACGTTTTACACCCTCTCATTATTGCATGGCATGGCAAAGAGCGGATGTATAATTTGCACCCAAACCCGGGTTTCATAGCCCTGCTTGGAGAATTGTGTGGACTTTGTGCATGGTTGAAAGGGTTGGCAGTGCGTGCACCCACCCTTTTTGTGCTGTAAATCACTGGGGCATGTGTCAATGTCTGCATGATTATATTCTTGTTTCAGGCACAAACCTAACCTTACACCCAATAGTATATTGGTTTCTTTTTGTGCGCCTAGGATGTCAGCAAAACAAGCGATAGACAGTTTTGCCAGTCACTGTCTTTGTTAGAACAGATTCACAATTGCTTTATTAACCTTCCTGCTTCCTCAAAATTGTTTGAAAACGCACCATTTGCCCACTCTTTTTTCAAAATTTTCTCGGGAGGAGAACCACCCCAAAACCTCATAGGTGGTTCGGGCTCGCTCGCTACGCTCGCTACAATACTGTACGACAATTGTTTTATGCCTCACCACTTTCAAATGTCACCAGCCGCCACTGGTTACAAATAGGTGGGTGCCTCCATCATGGCCATCTTGTGATTTGATTTTTTAAATCGAATCATAACTCATTACAAGATGGCTGCTGAGAGCACAAACAGCGACTGTTTTGTAAAGCATTTTATTTAAATGCAAAATTCATTCCAAGAAAGCATTATCAAAGCAGATAGGTTGTCAAGAGCTGGACACCAAAAATATTTCAGGTATTTAACTTGGAGTGTATGAGATAAGAATGATGCCCTTCAGGAGCCACTTTGTTCAAACTGGGAAAAAAATAACATCTGGAAGCTGATGTATGCAGAAGGATGTCTCTTTCTAGAAGAAAAAGCCTACTCTGAGAGAAAAAACCCAGGTGAGGTCAAGAAAATGGTAGGGAAGACAGTGGGAAAGGTAGGCAGATAGAAGAATGGAGACTAGAACTGGTCAGGAAGGCAGAATCTCACAGTTCTGAAAAAAAACAAAAGCTGTAGGACTCCCACAAGGCTGGAGTTTGGGAACTAAGCAAGAGCACAGAGCCCATTGAAGCACACTGACCGTGTTGCAGTGCAGAGAATTGCAGACCCAGTTTCCTTTTACATTGTTTAACTGAGCAGGAAGAGGAAATGGGTCACAGGAAATATGTCAGCGCTTGTCTATTAATAGCAATAAGAATTAGTTGGATAAACCGCCATCTTGAAATGGTAAGAGATGTAGCTTTTCCTTGCATAAACTGAAGAGGACACAATAATGGTTCCAGGCCAGAGTAACCCCTTCCAGAATATTCCCAGTCATCTAACTCCTAGAAAAAACAAAGAATCCAAAGAGATTGCAATCCTTCTTGAAGAGAAGACTCCCCTGCAAGCTCCTCCACAGAGGAATCATCAGGATGTGCATGACTAGGAAGCACAGGTAAAACAATTAGGGCATTATTATGATGCGGCCCGGAAAGGCTCCGGCCATCGGTCGGACCCTTACCGGGCTGCATCTTGGTTTAATTTCCGACCAACACATTACAATGCTGGCGGTTGGAAATTAAACCGGCCAGTCATTACGGCTGGCTTCCGACGGGCTCAAGGAGCCCGTCGGAGACTGGCCCGTAATCCCAAAGGGCGACCTTTCCGCCCTTGGGATTATGATACTTGGTCTCCGGCAGGCATGGACAGTCTGTCGGAGAGCGAGTATGGGGACCCCTAGCGGGGCCCCCTTTCCTGTGCGGCCTCCGGTTGGGGGCAGAGGGGACACCTAAGGTGCTCCCCTGCTCATCCCTGCACCGTGTGGCAGGCACCCTGAGGTGCCTGCCACACGGTGCAGGGATGAACACAGACTCTCATTCCTCTATGGGAGCTTGTGTTACAGCCGCTTTACGGCCGTAACACGAGCTCCCATAGGGGAATGGGAGTATGTGACCGAACAGTGTTCAGTCGCATTGTAGTTAGGTGGTCGGGACCGCCGACCTGAGGTCAGTCGGTCCCGTTTCCGCGTCGGTGACTGGCAGATGTCTGCCCGATATCGTAATCACCCCCTTAGTGTGTTGCTCCTCAAACCTAGTGCATCAATGCCAGGCCACTAGAGTGGCATCAGGGCCTGACACATAGCTGAGAGGACCACTCCAGGAGGCACCAAGATCTTGAATCCAGCAAATGCCAATTTTGGCGGTGTTGTTGCAGCGCAAGCATGGCAAAATTTTATGTACACTTACTCTTCTTACTACTCTAACCGTACTGGGCTCTTTATGATTAGACAATCTGCAGCATTTCATTTTACCACAGAGGCAATGATCCTCTGATGAATCTTTCTACCCCGATAGGAGAGGTGGAAATTAGGCGTACCATAATACCACATTAGCTGTCCTATGAGCACAATAAATTGACAGCTAACTCACAAATTTAAGATCAGCTTCAGCTACACCACTCTCAAGACCATGCTGTATAAATAAAGGATTACAACAGGAAGACCCAACCTCCTAAAGAAGTTAAGTCGGACTAGAATTATGCAGACTAAAAGCTCTGCTTCAGCTTCACAGAATAAAGAAGTAGCACTTGATGATTCTCCCTACAACACATTTAAGTCATTAGTCAAATAGCACAGTATCAATGGAAGAATCAACAAGACTGTAAAATAGACTCAGACAGATTGTAAATTAATTTGGTTATTGTATTAAAGATTCAAAATTCATTGTAATAAGCAATCTTTTAAGTATTCTGGTTAAGAATATCACAGCTTGCATTAAAGTGTCAACCATTTTGGCCAAGCTTTAAAAAAAGTTATTATAAAACTCAATTTTCAGAGTTACAGAGTCCCACTACCATTATAGGCAGAAGGATAGTTTGTTCGTCTAGCAGCTCAAAATCCTAAAGAAGAAGGGGAAAGGGTTCAGATTTAAAGTCCATTAAGGGCGAGTCCATTAGCATGGGACAAAAGAAATAAGAAAAACGAAATGGTTCGGCAAAGAAGGTCTAAGTCTATCTGCTACCAACAGTAGCATTGAGCAAAAGTAGTCCAAAAATAAAAAAGATGGGGGCATTTTAACAAGGCCCGGCGATAAATATCGCAAAGCGTGCTTAGCGCTTGCATATTTGTCGCCGGCTATCTCTGTAATTTATCGCCCGGTTAGCGCGTTATCAACAACTCGCATCGCCGAGGCGATAAAATTCCAGAGATAGCGTGGATATCGCCGTTTTTCATGGTGGAAAACGGCGATATCCTAGATGATAGGGCCTGTGGTCTTAGCCACAGAATCCACCCCCCATGTTAAGTATGCCTTAGTCAGGAATTTAACAGACGTTAAATTCCTGCGTTAAGGCATACTTAACGCGATTTAAAAGATCGCTAACCCTCCTTGATAATATCGCGAAGCTGCCTTCGCGATATTATCCCTGTTTGGTTTCACAGCCACGCCTACTTTGCATCTCATTAGCAATGCAAAGTTAGGCGTGCTGGGAACGGGCGCTAAGTCAGCAAAACACGCGATAGCGTGTCTTTGCTGATAAGGCGATGAAATTATCGCTGCTTTTCGCCCGAAAACGGACGCAAAAGCGGCGATAATTTCATATCGCCCCCTTGTTAATATGCCCCATGGCTCTTAATAATCATAGAAAATCGATCAGCATAGAGTTCTGGTCTCAAAGTGGGAGAAATCAGAATGGCGAACCGCTGCTCCTCCTTTGGGGCTTCTTATTTTATAAAGTCTCTATCAGAGTCCTAGTGAAGCAGCATCACACCACTGTCGGAAGACTATCATGTGCTCAAATTCACATAATGTCACCCAGGACATTTGTACCTGTAAGATGGTTTCCCATGCTAATCATGAGAAACTAGAGATTTAAAAGTCCACAAAGGCCTAACAACGGTGATAAGAAAAATACAAGATATCAGTCTATAGTAACAGCTGAAAACCGGTTCCCACAGGAATAATTCACTGTGAATGCTAATCAAACATTTAGAAACATCGAATGTTATACATGTACTGAACAAATAAAGCAACATATTAATAGATGCAAAAGGACCATTATTAGGTCAATGAATAAGTCAGCATTAGAGAAAAGGCACATTTGAAAAAGCCTTTAAGTTGGCATTACAATTTTAAATGAAAATAAACTCTAAATCAATATCAAATATAATGCAATAAATTCATTTTATATAGGAAATAAAGTAGAACGTTCACTGAATATTATCACATGGAAATGACTAATGTTAAATTAGCCTACTACCACAATTTTCTCAACTTTCATATGAGTATATAATTTTCTAAATTCACTCAACAAAAATTGTTCTTTACTTTTCATAAATGATAGATTCTCTAGCATTATTAGTTTAGATTTCAAGTTCATATCTTGTTTCTTCACATTTTCCACCAACTTTTCTACATGGTGCATTCTAATAGAAGGCAATAGAAACACTAAGCCACTTTAGTAATAGCACATAATTCCATCAGTAAATGCTAATAAACAACATGTTCATAAGTAATTCTCATTAGTGCAGCTCATTTATATGTGTGAGTATTACTTTGTATGTATGTTTTTTCACCTTGCATTTTAAAGCACGAATTTACAGTGCTTCTACTACACTTGTCTCAGTTTCATGTGTTACTGTTTCTAACGTGTGCAAAGTGCACTTTCGGCTTTTCGTGTTTTAAATCAGTAGATGTACTGTATATTAGGATTTTTTAAATCTTGCTCTATCAGTGTCATGATTCCGTGCCAGGAGAAGCAGCCCTAGCCCTCTACCTGGCCATTCCAGGTCTCATCCCATGGACATGACTAGTCTACACCAAGTGTGACAAGTGAGCCTTATTGGCTTTACCAATGCTCGTCTTGTATTATTATGTTGCACAATTTTGAAAACATCTTTTAATCATTCCCTTTCTTCTAATTTCACACTTTTTGCTTCCGGATGTCCTTCTGCCTGCCTTTTTCACTGCCCGAATCTGGGTAGATGCCCATACCTCACAAATAATTTAACATCTGAACTTTCACTGCACATTCAGTTTTGCTTTTTCCCTTCTTCTATTCATCTTTTTCAGAAACAACATTTATATAAATCTTTGCTATTCACCGGTTTCCCACTCTTCAAATTTTGCAGAACTGAAACCTGCGTCTTCCTTGGGTTTCTCTCCTCTCTGTTACTCTGATCCCCCTTCCCATGTCCATTTATGCCTTTGGCTGCAATTCTGGTGTCACTATTGCCGCATCTCACACATTTACCACCCTCTGCATTTTTGGAGTATACCTCAATGACAACAATATATAACATATAATTAAAATGTTTACCGCAATATCAATTTGATTGGCAAAGCATGTAATTTGCAAAATACTGTTATTTATATCCAACACACAAACAAACACACAAACACGTTTGCTTTTCCAGAAGTCAGTTGTTCTGCTGAAACACAGTCACTACATTTGCATTTCAAAATATGCATCTTTCTTTGTTTTTATGTACACGTTGAAGCATTTCTTCCCATGCTCCATGGCCATCCATTCCTACAATATATTTCAAATTCTGACCATCAACATTTACAAAAGGGGACAGATGTAGATATGGGGCAAGTATGTATAATGGTTATACAAACTGAAGAAGCATGTGGCTTTTGAGACTAGAAATCTTCATATAAATAAACATTTTAGGATTTCCCCCCCCCCCCTTCATATGCTAATATTAACTTTAAAGGGCAGTTGTGAAAATATGAGATTTTTATTCACAATTTGAAATTAACATTTTTGATGTAGTCAGATATTGAACTGGCCCCATGTATTTTTAAAGGTGCATAATGTAGCATTTCTTGTGCCCGTGCTCTGACACTTTACCTCAGACTCCGCTTCCTCCCCCTCCTTTGCACCGGGCCAGGTGAACGCTTGGTTCTCTCAGCTCTCTCCGGCCAGTCGCACAGCGCACGCCGACCACCGAACTGCCTAATTGTAGTGATTTTAGCGATCCCTTGTAGCGGGCCCTGAGTAACTGATTCACCCCCGGCTGGGCGGCGAGTTTCTCAGGGTGGGGGACGGCGGTCGTTAGATGCTGGCCCCAGGCCTCGGGGTGCAGGCAAAAGGAGTGTGGCATGAGGAAATTGGGGAAAAGGAAACAAGGTACATGGAGACATAGCTGCAGTCACTGGGGTGGTTGGTCTGTTTAATCGACATTTGGCTCTGCGGCGCACAGAGGGGGAGGCAGGCAACAGATTATTTGGGGTGTTGTCTCGCTTTATCCCATTTGTCACCTGCCCCCTCGTGCACAATCTCTCTTGTACGTATCCATTACCAAACCCCCCCACCCTTCTATCACCCTCTGCAGCACCTTCAGTGGTCAGATAAACACCTTCAACGCCCATAGTCAAATCCCCCTGGGATCAGAAGATTTGGGCTTTTGGGGGCGGGGGGGTTCACCTCTGTAGTGGCACACAGCCAATAAGGAAGGAAATGCTTGGCAGGGTCACAGTAGTCAGGGCTGCAAGGGCTCCCAAGTTAGGTGCAGTTTCAGGCACTAACTCCTGCAAGATACTGTACTCATTTTAACAAGGCTTAACGGATTGCGGCCAATGGACTGAGGTCTGTCGGTTTGACGGCGGGTGGAGGTGGCAGCAGACTGTGCTGGGGAGGTAAGCAGAGGCGAAGAGGACGTGTTTCCCAACATTTTTCAACTTCACTGTCCTTCCTCACTCACATAACTCTGCTAACAGCCCCCAATCAGATGAACCTATAAACCCACAACAGCCACTAGCGGATTCTCGTTTGTGCCTACGAACATGCCTACAAACATTACATTACATTCCAAAGATCACGAGGTGTAACTCACTGGGAACTTGGGTCGTGGGTCATCGAGAAGGTCCCCAATCCCAGTAGGATTATGGTTGTGAGTCTCGACTGGGTCAGCAAACATAGGATCCTCAAAAAGGCCCACAGCCTTTGAACCCAGTTGGAAACGTTCGTATAAAGTGCTTTGAATGAGGCGCAACCAAAAGGCCAATAAAAAATAGATAGAAGGGTGATGGAAGCCAGGTCCCAACAGGGAAACCTCTTCAACACCTCAAATAGGTCTACAGAGAACACGGGTCAGTCTTTAGAGAAAAAGCCAGAAATACCGGCCCTTCTGGTCAGTAGAAAAGAATCATCGATAGTCTTTAAACATCCAACCCAATTAGGCCATAGAACACGAAACACCTGACACAACGAACAACATGAGAAAGGAGGTGGAGTAGCACATGTAGGCCTGGGCGGTGAACTTCGCTCCGTTCGCGGAGTTTGCGGAGTTTTCTGCACTCCGCGGAGCTTGCGGAGTGCAGAAAACTCTACTTCGCGATGTGCAGCGGAGTTTTTTTCCCGCTCGCGAACAGTAAGTTCGCGATCACGAATGGTAAGTTTGCGAGCGCGAGCTTCCGCTCTGGTAGAATTTCTACCCGAGCGGCAGGAATACCAGCACAAACTGCAGTTCCAACTGCACTCCGCCACTCGTGGAACTTCGCTGAGTTTTTTTGTAATTTCGCGGAGTTTTGCGTCGCAAAACTCCGCGAACTACGGCCAGGCCCCATCTCAGACAGCAACCTGGACGCACCCCCCCCAAACAAAGAAAGAGATTATTGCAAAAGTCCACAGTAGCAGCGATGAATTAAGAAGACTCCTGGACATACAGACGTATCGGAAATCCCCACAATTTAAATATTTTTCAGCCCCAGCCAGAAAGTTGGCTTGCAAGGCAATCAAAGCAAGTGAGGGGATGGCAAAATAGAGAGCCCAGCAAACCTTTAATTGAGTGAAGCAGATGACAGGTTATTTAATGAAACTGAAGCAATCAAAGCAAGGCAAGGGGGAGACAGCAAAAGGGCCTTATAATTAGACATAGTGCAGAACGGAACCTATTTTACTGAACACTCAGTACTAACATCAATGAATTTGGCTCTGCAAGCAGCGACCAACGCACCAACTTGGTAGTCACACAAACTTGAACTGCAAGTGGCTTTAATGTAATCCCTGGCAAACAGTATATCCACACCGAGCTGAATGATCAGCTCCTTGGAAAGCAGTCTTAGTAAACTGACTGATGAAAAGTCTACAAGTCACTGCACCTGTGCTCCAATTGTGGATAAAATTTGCACTCTCACGGATATGCTGGCACTTTTAGGAGAGGACTTAAAGCAACTAACTCATAACAACAGAGAAAGGCGAGAAACTAGTCAAGGAAATCTTCAATCGTCAATCTTGGCACTCGCCTGCAAACTCACTGCAAACAAGAACATAGACCTAGCAACAGAGGATACACTCCAAGAGATACAGCAATATAGCACAGGCTTCCCTACCCCTTGCAGTCCTCAAAAAGCACTGGTAGTGGATTCCTCATTGGTAGGAGAAGTATCTTTAGAACCCATGAAGATTCGGAATCTCTCTTTACTCTCCGAAGATCAACAAGAATCAGCAGAAACAACCAGAATCCTAACAAGGAAAGAAAAAAAAATGCTAAAAAAAAATAAGACATACAGGAACAGCCAGGCTAAGCCCCTGCATCAGTCAATGCTTGACAACACAGAGGCTACAAAAGGGAAAACAAGAAGCCCGTGTTACCCAATAGTCAATGAAGGAACAGCAAAGCAGGAAGCACTAACTCAGGAGAAACTCCCCATGAGGTATACTAATATGGAAATAACCACAGTACCGCCACTTGACAATCAAATGGCTAAATCTCAAACAATTGCAACCAGTACATAAGTAACGGAATAAGCAGAGAAACATACAACTCATGCAACAATTACTCATATTCATACAAAACAACAACAGGTGGGAGGACAAAAAACCTAGGAGTGTGATGCGGAACAAGTTACCAACCAAGCTTATCCAAGGAATCAGCAGGTGCCACTGTACTCAACAGTGTTCAATGGCGGGTATAAGCCTGCAGCGATGAATTTAAAAACACCTATCAGTGTAGGGAGTTGAATCCAACAAAGTCTTTCCAGACAGCAACCCACCACTTCTGTTGTAGGTAGCAATTATGGCTATCCGGTAGATACCTCCCCCAGCGAAACAGGGCACCAACATAGTGAAGGCACCTCGGGAGGTAGCCTAATTCACCCGAAGGCACTTGTCCCACAAAATATAACCTCAGATCGAAAAAGAAAGACACTCACATAGCTAGGAACAACATCAGTAAAGGATCACAGAAAAATCCTTTGGATCTAATCTTTACTCCAGACTATACCTCACGAGGAACACAAGACATATTAAATAGAGCAAACATGCTACACCTACTGCCTACCACCTACTGCCTACTTTGAAACACATAAAACTAGGAGATATACAGACTTGGGGAAAACTATCCCACAGGCCGGGTATGATGGTGACCGCATAGCTGCGGCAGCACGGATCCCTCCCCCTGAACTGCCCAGCTGAGGTTGTGCGTGAACGGTGAGAGGAGGTAGCTCCTCCCCCAACAAGCGATGCTATCCAGCTGCACGGCGATTCGATGGTGTGAGCGCCACGGCTGGAGATTCCTCCCGAGATTTCTGCTGCTGGTGTGGTGGCTGGGGGCTGTCACCAGTCAGCACGGCAGCTAGAGGCACGAACTTTTAGGTATCCGGATGGGCCCAAAAACAGCTTTAAAACCGCAGGCAGCGAGCGCCATTGGGCCTGCAGGGAGGAAAAGGATAATACCCTGGGAAGAAAAGAGGTGGTGGAGAGACACAGGAAAAATCTGACCCTGGGTCTAGTGGCGTTAAAATCAATCGCAAGTCAGTGGACTTCTTTAAAAAAGCAGACCGGGGCACAGTTGTTGAAACTAGAGATATCTCTCTGGGGCCAGAAGATCCTCCTCAAGTAGCGGTACACCACATAGCATTTTGGAAGGGAGCAAGCAGCAAAGCAGTGGAGAGTCAGTGAAATCCGCAAATGTGAGTCCGCCCAAACAAGCCCCTATCCCCCTTTCAAGGGATGTGGATCCTGTGGTGAATATAGAAGGGGACAATCAGTCGGCTCCAGCGTTTACGCTGATATGCTCCGATAAGACTGTGGCTATATCAACATCAGAGGCCATAGACAGTGGAGATATAACTAATGGAATTAATAGGCAAGGGAAAGGTGCCCATAATTTCACCAGGTCGAAAGCAACCAGCTCGGCACCAGAGGACGCCATTGGCAAGAAAGGGAAAGAGCAAAAAGCCAGAACCCCAAGAAGTGTCAGGTCTAAATCAGCTGGCTATGTAGGAGAGATTGAAGTAGTGGTGCACTTCTTTTCACTGTCGGACCAATCTGCTTGGTCAGGTGAGGAACCGGAGCTGAAATATGGCCTGAAGGATAGCTCACTAAGTAGCTCTAGTGGGTCAAGTGGAGGTGTGGACAGTATTGGAAGGCAAGAGTCTTGGCAGGCTATTAAACGCACAGCCTCACCTAATGGATAAATAACTAGTGCTGCTCTCATGTGGGATTACTCATCGATACCGAGGCCAGAATGAAACACCCCCAGTGGCAGCATAAGAGCAGCAGCACAACCTGATGCGATCACATTGGAGACTATATAACAAGGGTTTATGGCTCATCGTGATGAGACCAGGCTAGATACCCGCAGGATGCAGTCAGTCAATGAGAAGTTACAGGTGGCAAAAACCTGTACTGAATTTGCGACCCGAATGCCTGAAATGGAAAGCCAGGTAGTTGCCTTAGAGGCCGAGGCCACAGCCAATAAGGAGACTGGAGAGGACCACAAGGCAAGCCTTGTGGACACTCAATGGAAATTAAAAGAATTTGAGAATCTGCAAAGGCGGAACATTCTCAGGGTCTTGGGGGTGGAGGAGGGCTTAGAGAAAGATGACGCCCGGAGCTTGATTGTTAGTTTGTTTAAAAGTGCCTTCCGGAACTGCTAGACTTGAACTGGGAAACAGAGATTCAGAGGGCACACAGATTTCCCTTTAAGCAGCATTGTCGTCAGGACCCAGAAGGGAGCAGACCTAGGGCCATTCTGGTGTTCATCATCAACTTCCTTCTGCGCCAGACTATCTTTGTTAAAGTTCTCCCAGATGCAAAGAGAGTGGTGAATGGCTGCTCTTTTTTTGTCAGACCAGACTTCTGCCACGCTATGGTGGAGAGACGATGGCGGCTTCGGCAGCTCATACAACCTATGCAGTCTATGGGGGCACAGGCATATCTACTTAGCCCTGCAAAACTCAAAGTCATATCAAGAGACAAAACTTATTATTTCTCCTTGGAAATTAAAGCTAAAGAGTTTCTTGATAAACTAAGCGGATTTTAGATCTTAGGGGGGGCAAGGTGGAGGATGCCTAAAAACGAGGAATGCTCAAAAATGTATGAATAAGGGAGGACAAATGGATTGATTGATTGATTGATTGTATTACCTTTCTCTCTTCTCTCTCATCTTTAAAAAAAAATAAAAAGGGATACTTTAGGGTGTGCATTGTTGGATGGCAGTGATTATATGCACTTTAATAGCACTTAGTACTTTATTAGAACACTTTATCTTAGGATAACATGATCATAATGCACTTAGTTTATTACTGTACTATATGTTTTTAATGGAACATCGAATTAGGTACTTAGCTATTTTAGGAAATTGGATGTATTAATGGACGGACAGCTTAAAAATAAGACATATATTGCTGTTAGAATGGTATTCAACTTGAGTAGTTATTAATTTCCTATTTTTGACTACCCAGATATTTTTTGGCTATTTTCTCGGTATGGGATGAAAAGAGGGATTATGGCCGAACATGCTCAATTTTTGTATTGCTTTGACTCTTGCATATAGGGGTAGAGTGATGGGGGGAGGGGGGGTCCATCTCCATCTATTGCGCCAGGAATGGTCCAATTGCCACAGTGAGGAGCGGGGTGGGGGTGGTGGGTGAGGGGTAGATAGGTGCATGAGATAGGGGAGAAACTGGGGTGTTGGGCGGAGGAAGGGAGGTGGGGGAAAGGGAGGCATAAGGAATGTATGGGTCGCATTCTCTAGACAGTCAACAGAGAATGGATAGGGGTAAGAAATTTGAGGAGAGGTTGAGTGACCCTAATGTGTTAAAAAAGACGGTCTACTTAATTTGGATTATGATCAGAGGAGTTTTTTATGCTGGGTAAAATTTGTATTTGTACAATAAAGGTCTGTGGTTTGAATGACAGAGGTAAAAGAGGTAGAATGGTGATGGTTCTCAGGGCTATGAGACCTGATGTTATATGTTTATAGGAGACCCATGTCCTGTGGGAGAAAAGGAAAGTATTAGAAGAACTCGGATATACATTATTAAGTTGTACCATGCAGGGGGCTACCACAAGAGGGGTAGCTATAATGGCCAACTGGGCTGTGGGGTCATTAAATAAAGCCAAAGTGGATGATTGTAAGGTTGTTCTAAGGTTGTTTTAAGGTATTTAAAGGTTGGGCGGCAGTCACTACATACACTTTAATGTCATCCAAGCACTTTATACCGAGACAGCTCAAATCTGTGGGGCTATTATTCTCCTTTGTTATCACTGTACTGTAAGTTTTGCCATAACTCTCTTATTGTTTGCTTTGATTTTACATTGCTTTTATATGGATCGTGCTATATTTAATATTTAAGGTATACTGTATTGAAATATGTGATGAAATATGGTGTTGTTTATTGATTGCCCCTGTATGGATGTTTTTTTTCATATCTCTGTGAATAATATTGTTGGATGAACTATAACCCATGCCTTGGAAATAATAAAAATAATTTAAAAAAAAAACAAAAGACGTCAAAAAAAAAAGAAAGAAAAAAACAGAAGATATACCCAGAATACGATTTGTCTCCTCTAAACACATTTTAGGAACAGAATCTACAATAGTTACATGGTCAACAGAAACGATGGCTAACATGTTCTCCCGGAAACACAGACATTTGCACAATGATAAATTGACATCAAACCAGTGGAGCCAGAGAGATATCCTATTGTATTACTGCACCCACAAGGCCCAACAATGTGCCTTCAAAAGGAACCAGCACACTAAGAGGCATAAAACACACGTCCAAAGAGGCACCAAGTGGGGGTCCTGGACTGCTCATCTACCTCAACGCAAATAATTCCAGGAAATGTGTCTTGACAGACTCTTGTTGGGAACAATCAGAGGTAGACCTGAATTGGCTGGCCCCCACATTAATAGAAAAAAGGTAGCTGCATACCTAACAACGGGCTCAACATCAGACATATTAGGAAGGAACACATACAAGAACCATCTAACATTGACATCATGGAACATGGCAGGTTTAAACCAAATTCAATAACAACAAGAAGCTTTAAACTTCCTTAAGACTGGGGACGTCATCTGTGCGCAAGAGACCTGAAGCCTGAGATCATCCCACTAGACGGACATCAGGAATGTTTTCAACTCGCAGACAAAAACAATTCACTTGAAAGACCGTCCTGCGGACAAGTGACTTATGTTGACACATCTCTAAGTTGTAAGGTCAAGATAGTGAAACAGAATTCCACATGTCAGGTGCTAACATTGGGCAAAGTTCATTTAGGCCCGTCAAGAAAGGCAATATTGATAATTAGCATCTACCTGAATCTGTTTAAAGGCTCTAAAGAGGAAACAATCACCACATTATTGTGATTCACTGGAGGACATGCTATGCAGAGTCCCAAACCAAGAGATCCACCTACTTGTTGGTAATTTCAGCCTGGAAAATGTGTTGCAAAAGATCTTAAATTCCAATAAGCCATTAAAAAGGAAGCATAAACTGCATCATTATTTACAGGACTACAGCCTCTACTTTTTCCAGTAAGGGTACAACGGTAGCAATTAGAAATAAGCACACCGAATAGGGGGTCTAACCAAGACTCCATATTTGTGTCCAAACTCCTCACTATATGCTGTATGCAAACAGCTATTCACACAAGATGATGGACGGAATGTTGCACATTGGCAACACATTCACCCCCAGTCACAGATCTGGGTTTAATCCATCGTTATTTTGCTCACCACGCCACCCCAGTTCAGACATGGCCATATGCAAATCAGTCTTGACCCTGTGCCTCATGGGAACAGTCCAGCCCGAACTGCCAAGCCATGTCTTCCCTGGACCGGAATCAAGCATCCTAGGACCGGTTTCTGGCTATCAGCCGTCATCAGCCAGGATAGCTTGACTCCAGTGGCGTAGTGAGCACGGGACCCACGTCTGGGCATACCCTTCCCACATAGGGCGAACAGCAAAACACACAAGATGATGGACGGGATGTTGCACTTTGGCAACACATTCACCCCCAGTCACAGATCTGGGTTTAATCCATCGTTATTTTGCTCACCACGCCACCCCAGTTCAGACATGGCCATATGCAAATCAGTCTTGACCATGTGCCTCATGGGAACAGTCCAGCCCAAACTGCCAAGCCATGTCTTCCCTGGACCGGAATCAAGCAACCTAGGACCGGTTTCTGGCTATCAGCCGTCATCAGCCAGGATAGCTTGACTCCAGTGGCGTAGTGAGCACGGGACCCACGTCTGGGCATACCCTTCCCACATAGGGCGAACAGCAAAACACACAAGATGATGGACGGAATGTTGCACATTGGCAACTCATTCACCCCCAGTCACAGATCTGGGTTTAATCCATCGTTATTTTGCTCACCACGCCACCCCAGTTCAGACATGGCCATATGCAAATCAGTCTTGACCCTGTGCCTCATGGGAACAGTCCAGCCCGAACTGCCAAGCCATGTCTTCCCTGGACCGGAATCAAGCATCCTAGGACCGGTTTCTGGCTATCAGCCGTCATCAGCCAGGATAGCTTGACTCCAGTGGCGTAGTGAGCACGGGACCCACGTCTGGGCATACCCTTCCCACATAGGGCGAACAGCAAAACACACAAGATGATGGACGGAATGTTGCACATTGGCAACACATTCACCCCCAGTCACAGATCTGGGTTTAATCCATCGTTATTTTGCTCACCACGCCACCCCAGTTCAGTTCAGACATGGCCATATGCAAATCAGTCTTGACCCTGTGCCTCATGGGAACAGTCCAGCCCGAACTGCCAAGCTATGTCTTCCCTGGACCGGAATCAAGCATCCTAGGACCGGTTTCTGGCTATCAGCCGTCATCAGCCAGGATAGCTTGACTCCAGTGGCGTAGTGAGCACGGGACCCACGTCTGGGCATACCCTTCCCACATAGGGCGAACAGCAAAACACACAAGATGATGGACGGAATGTTGCACATTGGCAAAACATTCACCCCCAGTCACAGATCTGGGTTTAATCCATCGTTATTTTGCTCACCACGCCACCCCAGTTCAGACATGGCCATATGCAAATCAGTCTTGACCCTGTGCCTCATGGGAACAGTCCAGCCCGAACTGCCAAGCCATGTCTTCCCTGGACCGGAATCAAGCATCCTAGGACCGGTTTCTGGTTATCAGCCGTCATCAGCCAGGATAGCTTGACTCCAGTGGCGTAGTGAGCACGGGACCCACGTCTGGGCATACACTTCCCACATAGGGCGAACAGCAAAACACACAAGATGATGGACGGAATGTTGCACATTGGCAACACATTCACCCCCAGTCACAGATCTGGGTTTAATCCATCATTATTTTGCTCACCACGCCACCCCAGTTCAGACATGGCCATATGCAAATCAGTCTTGACCCTGTGCCTCATGGGAACAGTCCAGCCCGAACTGCCAAGCCATGTCTTCCCTGGACCGGAATCAAGCATCCTAGGACCGGTTTCTGGCTATCAGCCGTCATCAGCCAGGATAGCTTGACTCCAGTGGCGTAGTGAGCACGGGACCCACGTCTGGGCATACCCTTCCCACATAGGGCGAACAGCAAAACACACAAGATGATGGACGGAATGTTGCACATTGGCAACACATTCACCCCCAGTCACAGATCTGGGTTTAATCCATCGTTATTTTGCTCACCACGCCACCCCAGTTCAGACATGGCCATATGCAAATCAGTCTTGACCCTGTGCCTCATGGGAACAGTCCAGCCCGAACTGCCAAGCCATGTCTTCCCTGGACCGGAATCAAGCATCCTAGGACCGGTTTCTGGCTATCAGCCGTCATCAGCCAGGATAGCTTGACTCCAGTGGCGTAGTGAGCACGGGACCCACGTCTGGGCATACCCTTCCCACATAGGGCGAACAGCAAAACACACAAGATGATGGACGGAATGTTGCACATTGGCAACACATTCACCCCCAGTCACAGATCTGGGTTTAATCCATCGTTATTTTGCTCACCACGCCACCCCAGTTCAGACATGGCCATATGCAAATCAGTCTTGACCCTGTGCCTCATGGAAACAGTCCAGCCCGAACTGCCAAGCCATGTCTTCCCTGGACCAGAATCAAGCATCCTAGGACCGGTTTCTGGCTATCAGCCGTCATCAGCCAGGATAGCTTGACTCCAGTGGCGTAGTGAGCACGGGACCCACGTCTGGGCATACCCTTCCCACATAGGGCGAACAGCAAAACACACAAGATGGACGGAATGTTGCACATTGGCAACACATTCACCCCCAGTCACAGATCTGGGTTTAATCCATCGTTATTTTGCTCACCACGCCACCCCAGTTCAGACATGGCCATATGCAAATCAGTCTTGACCCTGTGCCTCATGGGAACAGTCCAGCCCGAACTGCCAAGCCATGTCTTCCCTGGACCGGAATCAAGCATCCTAGGACCGGTTTCTGGCTATCAGCCGTCATCAGCCAGGATAGCTTGACTCCAGTGGCGTAGTGAGCACGGGACCCACGTCTGGGCATACCCTTCCCACATAGGGGAACAGCAAAACACACAAGATGATGGACGGAATGTTGCACATTGGCAACACATTCACCCCCAGTCACAGATCTGGGTTTAATCCATCGTTATTTTGCTCACCACGCCACCCCAGTTCAGACATGGCCATATGCAAATCAGTCTTGACCCTGTGCCTCATGGGAACAGTCCAGCCCGAACTGCCAAGCCATGTCTTCCCTGGACCGGAATCAAGCATCCTAGGACCGGTTTCTGGCTATCAGCCGTCATCAGCCAGGATAGCTTGACTCCAGTGGCGTAGTGAGCACGGGACCCACGTCTGGGCATACCCTTCCCACATAGGGCGAACAGCAAAACACACAAGATGATGGACGGAATGTTGCACATTGGCAACACATTCACCCCCAGTCACAGATCTGGGTTTAATCCATCGTTATTTTGCTCACCACGCCACCCCAGTTCAGACATGGCCATATGCAAATCAGTCTTGACCCTGTGCCTCATGGGAACAGTCCAGCCCAAAGTGCCAAGCCATGTCTTCCCTGGACCGGAATCAAGCATCCTAGGACCGGTTTCTGGCTATCAGCCGTCATCAGCCAGGATAGCTTGACTCCAGTGGCGTAGTGAGCACGGGACCCACGTCTGGGCATACCCTTACCACATAGGGCGTACAGCAAAACACACAAGATGATGGACGGAATGTTGCACATTGGCAACACATTCACCCCCAGTCACGGATCTGGGTTTAATCCATCGTTATTTTGCTCACCACGCCACCCCAGTTCAGACATGGCCATATGCAAATCAGTCTTGACCCTGTGCCTCATGGGAACAGTCCAGCCCGAACTGCCAAGCCATGTCTTCCCTGGACCGGAATCAAGCATCCTAGGACCGGTTTCTGGCTATCAGCCGTCATCAGCCAGGATAGCTTGACTCCAGTGGCGTAGTGAGCACGGGACCCACGTCTGGGCATACCCTTCCCACATAGGGCGAACAGCAAAACACACAAGATGATGGACGGAATGTTGCACATTGGCAACACATTCACCCCCAGTCACAGATCTGGGTTTAATCCATCGTTATTTTGCTCACCACGCCACCCCAGTTCAGACATGGCCATATGGGGTGAATGTTTGCCAATGTGCAGCATTCCGTCCATCATCTTGTGTGTTTTGCATTTCGCCCTAAGTGGGAAGGGTATGCCCAGACGTGGGTCCCGTGCTCACTACGCCACTGGAGTCAAGCTATCCTGGCTGATGAAGGCTGATAGCCTGAAACCGGTCCTAGGATGCTTGATTCCGGTCCAGGGAAGACATGGCTTGGCAGTTCGGTCTGGACTGTTCCCATGAGGCACAGGGTCAAGACTGATTTGCATATGGCTATGTCTGAACTGGGGTGGCATGGTGAAGCAAAATAACGATGGATTAAACCCAGATCTGTGACTGAGGGTGAATGTTTGCCAATGTGCAGCATTCCGTCCATCATCTTGTGTGTTTTGCATTTAGCTCTAAGTGGGAAGGGTATGCCCAGACGTGGGTCCCGTGCTCACTACGCCACTGGAGTCAAGCTATCCTGGCTGATGAAGGCTGATAGCCTGAATCCGGTCCTAGGATGCTTGATTCCGGTCCAGGGAAGACATGGCTTGGCAGTTCGGTCTGGACTGTTCCCATGAGGCACAGGGTCAAGACTGATTTGCATATGGCTATGTCTGAACTGGGGTGGCGTGGTGAAGCAAAATAACGATGGATTAAACTCCGATCTGTGACTGGGGGTGAATGTTTGCCAATGTGCAGCATTCCGTCCATCATCTTGTGTGTTTTGCATTTCACCCTAAGTGGGAAGGGTATGCCCAGACGTGGGTCCCGTGCTCACTACGCCACTGGAGTCAAGCTATCCTGGCTGATGAAGGCTGATAGCCTGAAACCGGTCCTAGGATGCTTGATTCCGGTCCAGGGAAGACATGGCTTGGCAGTTCGGTCTGGACTGTTCCCATGAGGCACAGGGTCAAGACTGATTTGCATATGGCTATGTCTGAACTGGGGTGGCGTGGTGAAGCAAAATAACGATGGATTAAACCCAGATCTGTGACTGGGGGTGAATGTTTGCCAATGTGCAGCATTCCGTCCATCATCTTGTGTGTTTTGCAAACAGCTATTCCACAGAGAAAAGAAAGCTATCACTTCCTGCTAGTAGCCAGTTAGGAGATCAAACACAATGTAGGATTAACCCTACCAACAATTGGTTCCTCAAACGGTGATGACTAGTGCAAAGTGATCAAAAGAATAAAATGGTTTAATATCATAAAAGAGCGGTTCAAACATTGGCAAACTGTTTCATCCAGATATTAACTCCACTAAACTCAATTAATCATGGGGATTTGACTACAAGATGGACAAGTATAATAACCTCCATTCACAGATCCTTAGCAAGCAATAGATTTAATGGATGCATTCAAGTAAGCAAGTACATTCTTATCAACTGACTTTGGGACAAAAAGCCTTGGTTTAACTTCAAGCTTGAAAGAGCCAAAGCAAACCTCAGGAAACTGAAGAGGATATTTAAGAAAGATACAACAAATGTAATTGTGAAATCATCCTGCACAGAAAGAAGGAAGTCATACAGGAAACTTCTTTGGGAATCTAAAAAAAGATATCAAGAAGGTCAATGGCTAAAGTTGTATGCACTAATGTGGAAAAGGAATCAATCAAAGTTCTGGAAATTTTTGTGCTTCATGGACTATTCTGTGGCATTTGATGGAGTGGACAGACAAACATTATGGAGGAAACTGTTTGACTGGGGAATTTTCCAAACCTTTTTAAAAGCAATCATCTCACATGGATGTGGGTGAAACTCAGCTAAGGGAACAGGGTATTGCAAAATGTTTACACAAATAGGGGCATCAAACAGGGCTGTGTATTGGCCCCACTACTATTTAATCTGTATACTGCAGACCTGGGGACCGCAATTGCAAAGGCCAAGTCATTCCCTCTGAAGATTGGCTGACACAAAATCCACATATTACAACATGAGGGCGATCTAGTCATCTTGGACCAAATTACAATAGGCCTCCAGTGATATCTAGATGATTTGTTAAAATACAGTCAAAGCAATCGGTTGGTGGAAAATTCAAACAGAACCAAAGACCTGGTCTTTGAGAAATACAGGCTGAAAGCAAAGAAAGTTTGGAAACTTGATCCCGCTAGATTTGAATATTCAAAAACACACAACTATCTGGGTGTTTGGCTATCTGACAATAGCAGCATGCAAACGCACTTAAGGGCCCTGAAAAAGAAAGCACGAAGTTTAATATTTACCCTATGCAAATGAATCGCAAAATTGCACAGTCCATCTGCCGAGCAATAATAAGTTGTTAAGGCCACATTAATAACATGTGGAGTACAGCTTCCAGGAGGAGATGTGTGGCAATGCAGGATACTCTGAGATTTTATTACTGGAGATAGCTACACTGTCGGTGAGTGTCAACCAAAAAATTGTATTCGAAATCTTCAGCTAAATCATATGGCAATATGGGTAGTCCAAATTTCTAGGAGGTGTAAATGATACTTATTCCTGAACTTATATTTTTAGGTATGCATACCTTTTTTAATACTAAACTTATATCAGTTTTCTTTTTTAAAGTGTACTGATTTTTATGACTGGTAGACAATGAAAAACAAGAGGAAACCACAGAAAGGCGTACTTACTAAATGAAAGTGGATATTTGGGTTAAAGGTGAGTTGTTTAATATCAATGACAATATTTCTTTTGAAAAGAGGTTTATTTACCCAAAATACTTTTAATGTGTAATACATACAATAAAATGTATGCAATACCCCTCATCATGTCGTCAGACACATCTGTGCAATCCCATTCATCCTCTCCATCACTGCTCACTGCAAAAACTAGTTGATCATTCTAAATCAATCCACCCCACCCTGACCCTAATAAACCCTCCTATAATGTTGCAATCTTGCAATTCCTGCTCTAACTTCAACAAATCCCATCATCCTACCCCTCTCCCAATCTAACTAAACCCTTTATACAATTCCTAATGTTGAGTATTTAATTTTTCTGCCTTTGCAATGTTGTACCTGGGTAGGTTGGTTAGCAGGTATGACACACTGAAGGCACATCTCACTGTTGGTGGGACGCAAGTCCTGGGGATCTGTATTGCAGGGTTGAAGGTGTGCTATGGTCTCTTACACAAAAGTAGGCCAGCTTTCAACAAGCCTTTTTCAAATTCCAGAGGGCTGCAAACGTTACAAGGGTTTCATGTATGCCACTATTATTTTCCACCGTCAATATACTGATTGAAACATGTGTGCCTGCATTTTGCTTTAATGCAAACCTCGCTCAAAAATTGAGATCAGCCTCTCTAAACAAAGGGGGTGGGGCTTTAATTGAAACCAATACAAAAAGGACTTTCCCAGTTTTTAAATAAAAGAAACATATGCAGTCCACACACTGTGCAAAATACCATCACAACAGAGTTAAAAAAAAATTTTATTACAAAGAGAAAATAAAATACTTAAAGTTCAATTACAACACAATCTTATATTAAAAAACGCAACCAGGAAGATAGCACATAGAAACAGTTTAGGCAAACTTCATTAGTCAAACCTCCTACTAACAGATCATTATAAAGAAGAGTTGATAATATCAATCTTAATCAAATGATACCCACATAGTAGTAAGGTCACATTATTCATCAACGTGTTTCTGTGGTATTTTGAATCACCTTCTTCAGGACCACACAGTTTTAAATGTCTTTCCTGCTACACCAATGAACTTGTAGCGTGTGTCATCACAATAGATTTCGCTTGTAGACTATTTTTACAGTTCAAAGAAAACACACAAATACAATAATTATTGATGTTAAACAGAGCTCACTGCACCATATGCATATTTTACAATAAATAGTTTTGGACAGTCTCCAAACATTTAGTTCTACCTTACAGTTAGCACCGGCAATGTCATTACTATGTTATCGATAATGCTATACATACGTGGACATTTCTGTAAGATGAAATGTATTCTCTAAAATTAAGACGATAAGAACTATAGTCATAATCACTATATTTCTATAAAGATACTCGTACCTCTCTATATATACACTTGCGTAATACAGAATAGTGCTCAGCATAATAAATTCAATCTGTCCCCTGGGACGGTATGTTCACCCACATCTTCTTGACTTATATGTTTGCAGGCGATTAGATATAGAGAGGGGTACCAGTATCTTTGCAGAGGAGCCTTGATATGTATTATGAACTGGCGGTTAAGCTGAGACCCTTATCATTATTTCAGACCTTATGATAAGCATTTCTAGTCAAAAGAGAGGGAGGTTTTTCTCTTTGTCATTATTGTTTAGGTGTTACCAAGTATCAACCTTGTGTTCTGAATGATGACTCCTACATACATGTTTTTCCACCAAGATTTTCCTGTACAATATGCTGCATATACTCTCATGCTCCACAAACATCAGCAGAGACTGAAATGCCAAGATAACTATTTTATCATGATAGAGTTTCTGTCTGCCTAAGTAATAGACTTCTGCAAATACAAAAAAAATGGAAAAGCCAGTGGGTCTGGCAATTTTATAAATTAAAATGCTTTCTTCGTTGTTTGGCGAGCTTGTGTGGATGAGTGGCTGCATGAATGAGAGGAAGTGTCAACTGTGGGATGTATTAGTAAGAAACTGTAGGAAGGTAAGATCCTTCTGCATGGTTACCCCAATTTTTTGAACTAGTGCTAAGCTGTTTTTGACTAGTCTGACTGGGATCCCGCTAATCAGGACCCCAGTCTCTCTGATTTCTCCCTTAAAATATTATGTTCAGTACTTAGGTACATCCCAAATTGGATACTGAGGTACCCTTATCGGTCTCTAGTATATGGTACTAAGGTGCCCAGGGCATACGTACCCCCAGAGATCCCCCATGGGCTGAAGCATGCATTATGCTACCCAGGGGAGACCATTCAAACTGTAACTACAGGCCTTCCATTGCAGCCTGTGAAAGCTGGTGCTAGCACCACTTACAAAAGATATAGGTTTCCTATATCTAGGGTCACTGCACCTAAAACCTATAAGTCACCCCTACAGCAGGCCTTTACAATCCTGAAGGCAGGGTGCTTGGTTCTAAGTGTGAGGGTGCCCCTGCATGAGCAGGACACCCCTACAGCCTATAAAGTCCATTCTCCTGTGTTGTAAGGGAAGCAGCCATATACCATATAGAGGGGCACCGCATAATTACGCGATGACCATCTCGAAATTGGCTGCAACGAATCCTATCATGTTTGGTATCAAACGTTTTGGAATCATACCCCCACACCATAAACGGTGTGGAAGGTATGATTCAAACTATTGGAAGAACCCTCTGTTAGGCTCTCCAAGTTCCCAGTACCAGTCTTCTAGAGCCGGACAGCCAAAATAGTTGCTGCCAACCAGAGACACAATTCTGCCCTCCTGCTGCTGAGCCAAGCTCAAGAAGGGGAAGGCCGAACAATAGGTATCCTGTCACAGGGAGGTGTGACCACCTCCCAGACAGTATTTAGTGTATTGGGACAGGGTGGGTGTGCTTGCAAGCGCCACTCAGTCTGCATGAGGGGCACATTTGGTGTCCCCATGCATAGTCCAGTTCAAACCACTTTCATCAAGATCTTCGGGCTCCAAGTAGGCCTAACCTCGAGCATCTACATTGACTAGAATCTTCATCCACACCACATAGATTGCATCGTAGCCTGCATATTTTGGTGAGCTGCTCAAGGTCCTCTTGCGACTCCAATGCCTCCGGCCTGTGGGTCCTGCTGAGGGTCATCTTTGTTTATGTTGGGCTCCCCTGATTGCTCGGGCCTGCCCTGACTCCCCTGCTTGTGGTGAGTCCCTTGGACCTTGCTGGTCCCGACATTGCACCTTCTTCGATTTCTAAGTGGGTTGCAGCTGCCAAGGCTTGTTGGTGCTCCCTACAGACACCAACCCTGCAGCATTCGACATCCGACATGAGACAGCTTGTGCACAGCTCCTGGTTTTCCTCAGCATCGCCTGGTCCTCACAGCTGCAGAGTCAAGGTCACCGTCCACTCTCCTACAACACCCGACATCGGTGGGCATTCGTCTTCCAGGTCTCGGGGTCGCACCTGAGTGGCATAGACTCTGTCCCCTCTGCTTGCAGGTACCTCTCAACTAGAATCCACCTACGGATTCTACCGGACATTTTCTCCTTCTCCAGCAGCAGCACTTTCCTGAAGTCCTCCACTGGAAACAACGGCGGTTTCCGACACCACTTTGCACCTATGCACCCGGCTTCCCTGGTGTAGGTAACGTGGGTACTAGGATATCCACGGGTGGGGTGGCTCTCCAACCTCCTGTCTTCTACAGGGTTTCTTCAGGGTCCACTGGGAAGGGTCCGTTTTCTTTAAAAATCTAGTCACTCACCTTGGGTGGTTCCTTGGGGGCCCAGCACTTTTACGTCCTCTAGACATTGTCTTGACACGAGTCGTGGTTCTTATACCACTTTCTTAATATATGGTTTGTTCCCCCCCACCCCCGGGGTTCACTGTGTATTCTGTGCTACTTACGTGATTTCTATGCAAAGTATTGTGGGCCTGATTCACAGAACTGACTTACTTGAAATACGTAAAGTTAGTGATTTTCGGTATTCACAGAATACACTTACCAATACTAACTTTATGTCCGCTCCCGGGCCCGGAGATTCCGGCCCTGTGGCGGAATTTCCGCATCTGGGCCGGAATCTCTGCCTCCGGGCCGGAATACCCTCATTTAGGCCGTTTGAGCATAAACGGCCTAAATGAGGGTATTCCGGCCCGGAGGCGGAGATTCCGGCCCAGAGGCGGAAATTCCGCCACAGGGCCGGAATCTCCGGCCCGGGAGCGGACATAAAGTTAGTATTGGTAAGTGTATTCTGTGAATACCGAAAATCACTAACTTTACGTATTTCACGTAAGTTAGTTCTGTGAATCAGGCCCTGTGTGCATTGTGCATATCTCCGGAAGGAGATATCAAAACGTGTTAGAGAGTATTATATAATAAATACATATTTTTTTAAATACCTTGTTTGGTTCTTTTTCATTTAATCTATACCTATAAGATTGCATTCTGGTAAAACAAGCTGCTTTACAATCCTTCTGAACTAAGCCTGAAGGCTGCTCTCCACAGCTACCACTTAGAGAGCTTTCTAAGGTTGTCTAAGACCTCCTAAATCACCATAAGGGTTGTCTGGACAGGTCCAGGGTGTCCACTTACATAAGTGTACATCATATACCAGGCCAGCTTCTCACAGAAACCCAGTGCATTGATAAGTAAAGGGCAAGTGCATAGATGGATGTACGAGAGGATGAGTGAGTGGATAAAAGGCAGAGCACATGAATGCATGAATGGGTGAGTGCATGAATGGATGTGTGAGTGCATTTCTTCTACTACATGCAGTTCTTCTACTACAAGATTCCTGTAACCTAACTTTATCAATCCATGCAGGTTAGGTTACAGGAATCTTGTAGTAGAAGTGGAAATGTTAATAAAATGCCCAGAATGACTATCATGCCAGTGGAGGCATACACGTCTTATTAAATAGCAAGGGATGGTCATCATTGTGTCAAGAATACCCATAGTTCATTGTACCTAAAATGTGTCAAAAATCGCCACTATTATGTAAGTGGAAGCACTGGGTGCTTGTATTACAGGGTTGGGGTATTTTGAGGTCATAGAAGAGCTACTGACGGCCAAGTAGCTTGCCCAAAGCATAATCATGACCCACTTGAGCTGCAAAAAGTACGCCGTGAAAGATCTACCACTGCGTGGCTGGAGCATGGTGCACAGTGTGTACCTTGTTTGATGCCTGCCAGCTTGAGTCATGTGACCACCCTGCAAGGCATGTTCCATGACCTCGTGATCTGCTGGGTCATGCATGGATAAGGGACCAGGACACAGATTATTTGGCCCTTTCCCCCTACAGAATGTTTTACCTGACAGATCAGAGTGGCTTGGAGATGTGGTCTATGTCCTTAGCTATAGAGGTGTGGTTCATAGTGCTTTGCCTCTACCACATGGAGCCTCAACAGTGGCAAACACTGTTGTGTCCTGTAAAGGTAGACATCAGGAGCCAGGTAGAGTTTTTCAAGTCTTCTTTATTATGTCTCAGTCCAGGTTACACGAATCTTAAGACCAGCCCGCTCTAGTGTGGTACCAGCCCCACCAGGAGCAGCCTGCCTAGCTGCTCAGCCCATCTCTAACTCACAACACACATCCACTCAGACACCCAGGCATTCCACGCATCACAGGCACACCAACATTCCGCAACCAACTCACACTCTGGCTGAGCAGCTAGGAGCAGCAGGGCTGGAGTACATGCAAATACACATTAGTAGGGTATAACAAACACCGTGACTAGTAACAAGGCAGCAGGAGACACAGCAGCAGGTCTCCCAGTTCCTGCCTCTGCCGCATCGGCAGCCACAAACGTTCAGAATGGGAGAGAATCACATTATCACTCACCTGTACAGGTGCAGCTCTCTAAGGCCTGCATCTGCCATATGGAACCTTGCAAGCAGGACATGTCCCAGGAAGTGACTCAGCAGTAGGAGACCTGCAGTAGATGCCCCAGTGCCTGCCTGTGACCTACAGATCAAGATTCATACCAGTCTTTTTGCATCCCAAAAGTACTATCCAGTGGGGAATGGGTTTCCCCAGGATGTAATAAAAGTGCTGGGGGTTGGAGCATTTACAGAAGGGGTGAGGAACCCAGGGATGTAAAGGGGTTGTGGTTACACTGCGTCTGGCATTCATGTTGGAACAGTTGTTAAAGCTGTGAAACCCACAGCAGCTACTGGAGGCTCTGTGACGGTGACAGAGGTTGTAGGAGGAATAGTATGGGAGTGTGAAAACATTCTGCAGTGGCCCTCCAGTCCCAGTGAGGTCTATCCAAGCCTGGCTTGCAGCTGAATGTTGCAATTATTTTCAATTTAACTCTTGATACGTTCAAAAATTATGTTTTCACTAGAACTACTTTTTTGTACTTGTCAGTGATGTAAAGATGAATGTACACAATGGTGAAATACTGTGAGTTGATCCATAATGGGACAGACAGCCCATCAAACCAATGCCTGAAGGGGTTCACAAAAAAACCAAGAGGATTGCAGTGCTTTAAGTGGGATGAAAAAGTTGGGGGTGTTCTCTAAAAGGGATAAATAAGCCGAACAAAATTATAATTCGGAATATTTTCCAAGAGTTGTGACCTATATAATTAAGGGTGTGGCTTAAAACGTATAAACTAAAATTCTGTGCTTCATACAGAATGCCACCTGAGCAGTATCTGGGCGACTTCCCACGAGTTTTCTGCTATTTCATTCAAATATATGACACAACTATGGACACAGCCCTAAAACACTTCACACCTATTGGGTTTGCCAATGTATGTTAGCAGTATCAAGCAAGTAACAACTTCATTGTAAATAATTAGAATTGAAAATGTTTCAATTCTGAAAATGAGAGTGTGAATAAAACATTAGCAATTCTGTGTAAGGGTTAGTGGTCTTCGCGAGGTCTCAGTCACCCTCATTCTCTCCTACTGACCACTGTCCTCTGTGGTCTCTCACTCTTTTAGACAACCCTTTTTCTCCCCACATCTTTCTGAAACCCTCCAGATGCATTATTTCACCTGCAATATTCTTCCTTTTCAGCACATCCTTATACTTACTCCTTCTGCATGCATGTACTTTCATCTCCGCTTCACCATCCCCCTGATACGCACCCATCAACTCACTAGTAAAAACTGTGCGCTCTGCAGAGAGGAGAGGACTAGATGTACATGTAGTCTGGACATCTTTATGAAAAACTGGCAGGCACTGACTCACACAACCTCATCCTCAACTTCAAATCCTCATGCACACCCACTCACAAACTGACCTCACCCAGACAACTGGTGGCAACTCAGTTCACAGTATGCATTATACCAGAGCCCTGTGTGGCATGAAATACAATAAAAACACAACATATGTAAGAGCAAATACTCTTAGGGAACACAAGATTAATTCATTCAAATGACATGTAAAAAGGAACTGGATTTAGGATATGGATTGCCTAGGAGGGTTTTACAGCCATTATTAAGAATGTAAAGAACTTGATGGGTGTTTTGCCTGCAAAGTTAAATAGGGAAAGGTTCCAAAGGCAGGTTTTAATTATTCCCAGGTAAGAGACCAGGCTGGACCTGCATCACTTAAAGCCCTGCCAATGGCCTAAGAGGGCTGAGCCACAGTTATTTTCTGTATGTGATATGTAGTGAGTGTTGCATGTTGTGCTGACATGACGTTGAAAGCTTTCTATATACCCAAACATAAAAATTGTGTTTTTTAAATTTAAAATAACTTGTTGTTTTTATAATTATGTCACACGACTACTTTTTCCTCTTTCTAATCACTGTAACAAACGTGTGATTATTTACCCAGTGTTGGGATGGGAAGGGCCCCTACATGATTCTGCGAGCATGCGCCTCAGCCATGAATTAACCACAAGGAGGTCTCTGATACTTCTGGGCTGTTTTCGGCCTTGATGTGTGCAACAATCATGCAGTCTGCTGTAGTTATCGTTTGCAACTCAGAGTAGGACTCTTTGGTCCAGAGTGGTGCACCATTGATAATAAGGGTGACTACCGTCAGCTCTCCGGATTGCCACAGGCTAACCCTGTTGGTTGTGGAACAGGTCTTTTTCCTGTTACCGGCAGAAGGTAAGCAGCCTGACCTGTGTACACTGTCTGTTCAGTCTCTTGGCAACTGAACCCTATGTATGGATGGCTCAAAAGGGTATGCACATCAGGATGTATCAGGAACATGTATGTCATGGTGTTACCCCCTCCCCACTCTCCCCTCGGGTTGAAAGGTTTAAAGTTGGTGTGGGAAGGCTTGTGAGCACAACCTCTTTAGAAGTGCAGGGATAGCTGTCAGGCATGTTCTGTGTTTTATTGTTCAAGCGGTGCTGACAGGTGTCAAGTGTGAAGGCTTCCCTTCCATTTAGCCCATGTTATGGATTTCTCCAAGCAGAAAATTACCATCCCCACCCCTCCATCCTGCTGACAAAAGACAAGGACAGTGCCGTTAGAATCCACAAACGCTGTCTGGAAGTTGAGTATAAGGGGACTGAAACCTCAGGCAAGTATTCAAGAGCTTCTCAATGATCTGTGCCATGTGACGCCCTGCTGGGTACTGGAGAAATGACTGAGATCAGGAGCTGTTGTTGCTGCCAGCTTCCCAGTCAGGTGAAAAAACATCATCTGGGAAGCCTGCCACATTCTTCTGGAGGAGCTAGAAATCTGCCTAGAGAGCTGGAGGTGACCTTGTAGGAGGAGATTGTCCAGAGGGGAGCCTAATTGTAACTACCTGGTGGTAGGGCTGCCCAGAGAAGAGGACTTATCAAGAAACCACAAGTGACATCAACACTGTGGGACCCAGAATGAGAACAATGCTACAAGAGACTGTGGTGAGCCCCTTCAACCTACCGTGGTGTGCATCTCCAAGTAGGTCTTCAGGGAACCTTAGCCCTCCTCCATATCTATAGCAGACAGCCCTGCTGCTGTACGGCCTCTCTGTGTTTATGAGGGCCCTCCATTGTTCCCGGAGCACTGTGCACTACTTGAACTTAGTCACAACTAGTGGGTTTTCTGGACGGAGTGGGGTCTGACAATGGTGGGACTGCAACTCGGTGACTGAAATTGACGGCTGACCTCCATGAACTACCAGCACAGATATCTCTAGGTAACATTCCTGCAGAGACTTTGGGAACACTTAGGGACTTCCCATTTTGCCACCAGGGTAATCCAGACATAATAGTGGACACCAGAGATGTATGACTGGCCAGGGGGGGTCAACTTTTAGATGGAAGTCAAATAACTCAGTCACTGTGAGCACTGCCTGTCTATTTTCTTCTTGTTTTGTAGGGTTTTCCAGTATCACTGTCCCCATTTTTTGTAATATTTTGTTATATATATATTAAAATACTTTTTCGTATCTCAGATATAGCACAGGCTGGACAAACGATTTAAGAGCTATATTGTGATTTACTGAAGTCTGAGTCTCTAACCCCACACCTCCTCCCTGAATAAGCCTTGGACTTCTCAACCCGCTACCCTGAGAGTCAAGTGCTAAATGGGCGTACTTGGTGCTTAGTTTTTGTGACTCATAATATAATGGTCCCTGTGCATCAGAGGCAAAAAAACTATATTTCCATGGTTGAAGCACACTAAACCCTGTGTGCCCTAGGGCTTCCAAACCAGTTCTAACACCCAAATTAATGGTACTCAATTTACCAACCTGATGATAGAAGGTTAAGTCCACTTCACAGGTTCTCGAACTTATGATCTGCAGATGAACACATATTTCAGTGGTGAGCATTCAATTTGCTGACCAATCACTCCAACTCCTTAGCATTTGAAGATGTTTAATGTTAGCCCCTATGCTTTGTCAACATTCAATGGAAAAGGAGTTGCAAAAGTGATAGGTCGTTTGGGTCTGTTACATATCAAAATGACAGGAGCGATAGCACATTTTAGTGTTATGTGGTTGGAGGAGTGAAAGGTGCTCTTTCCATATTTGCTGGCACGAAAGTTGTAGATGTGGGATTGACGCATTTCAGAATACAATCACTGTGGATTCAGGTTCAGACTAACCCCAACAAAGCTCAATTTGTTGTCTTATTTTATTATTGTGATGCTTTTTGGGTTAGTTTGAAAGTATGCAAGGAGGGTTTCATGGAAGAACCTGCCCTTCTTATTAAGTAGCAGTCCAGCCTACATTGTATTTTGAGTCCCTCTCATTCCCGAAACCACCCTGCTTGCCACTCTGAGTCCCCTCTTGCCCCCTTCCAAAGTCACTTAGAAGGTGGACATCATATGCACTTACAGAGGTATACTGCCATAGAAATGCATGTCCAGGTGTGCAGCCCTGGCATCTGATGGAATACTTGGTCACCCCTTGCTAGCACTGTATGAATATGCACTGCTAAAGCAAGAGGGACTGCTACCACTTAATCAGGGTGCAGGATCCTACAGAATCCTGCACAATGTTACACTCAGGCTGTGTGCACATAAAGGTGGATACGCTGGGATGAATTTAGCACAAGATTATACTGCATACTGTTTAATCTGGCTCAGTTTTACAGGTCATACGTGTTATGCACTGAGTTTACCAGCTAATAATTGCTAGTTGCTATCCAGTCTATGTATGTTGATCCGTATGTCTCGGTTATTTAAATAACACCAAATGCCACCAAAATGGGCCTTCTGAAGATTTTCACCACTTCCTTCTAAAATAAGGTATGTAATGTGGCCCCTTTTATCTATTTATGTATCAATGAACTAATACATTCAATATCGGATAGTAAATTTAAGATATAAGTACTGCAATTATCTTTTTTGTCACAAGCTTAATGAGAATATAGGGCCTCTCTTTTATCAGCTATTATTTGAATTTCGCAGATTGGGTTTTATTCACCAGTACAATTGTCTCCCTTCCTTCAAGAAATTCAAGAAACTAATTTAAAGAAATTAATTTAATTATTTTCTACTGAACATTTTAGCTTGGTCCAATTGACAATTTCCTCAAAATGACTCCATATCATAATGGCCTTATCATATGGCTCTTAAGCCTACCTCTGTACAAGAACTCATCATGGACAAGCAAGACATTTCATAATTGTTCAAAATACACTGGTTCCCTATCCAGAAGAGATGCCAGTTCAAGATGTCGACCCACACTTACAAAGCCCAGCACAACGAAGGACCAACTTACATCGACAAACGCTTGACCGTCCACCCCCCAATAAAGACACCTATGAGTGCCTCCCTCTTCCTCGCAGACACCCCCCCGATCTCCCAAAGCAACAGTGGAGGATGCTCCCTCTCACACCTGGTGGCCAAAGCTTGGAACGACCTTCCTCTGCACCTCAGGACCAACCCATCACACCAGCAATTCAGGAAAGGACTCAAAACCTGGCTGTTTGAATGAATGGATCACCACGAAACTAGCACAAACCCCAGCACCTTGAGACCCTCACAGGTGATTTTCCGTACTTTACAAATCATTGATTGATTGAAATCCCAACATAGGTTGATGGAAATTGCAAGAATCTGCCTTTCTATGAGGTTGCTAGTCTCATCATCCCAGATTATGACTTTGCCCGGTCACACTACTATACAGATTTCCATCTGTAACATATTTACCACTAATAAGGTAGTCAAATAATACAGCCCACCACTTTTGTCAGCAAGAAACCTCAGTACTATGCAGCCCGATAACCATCTTTTTGTGCTACTGAATACAATCATGCCTCCTGATAACATTCTGGAAGTATTATGTTGAGTTCTTGAAGTATAGACTCCTCACATGGGAAGAAAAGTCACAGCAGTGGAAGAATGAGACAATAAACGGTTCTCCAAGGAGCTCTGCCTCATGGAAAAAGGTAGGACACTTTTTAGACAGTGAAAAATATCTGGTTCACCTGTTAAGCAAACAGAGCTAACCTGGACTAAGCTCTAAAGTCTTAAAAAGACTGAAGTTCTCATGTTCCTGATTAACTCATTAAAGATAAATGAACTCCAATTTTAGAGGAGACCACACCAAGATCACCAACTACCTAAAACCCTCTCTTACATCATTGAAGACTTGCAGTATGAAAATAACAAATTCTGTGGGTTTGATATCCAAGATGACAGGGGCAGTTTTCCCCACAACACAGGATTGTAACTTTTCTAATGAAGAAGCAGAAAGCCGATCCTGATATCCTGCAAATTCCACAGCAATATCTGGACTAGAATTTACCTCAACAATCCTCAAAACCCTGTATATCACACACCTCTCTGCACATTTTGAATGAAACAAATGTTATATCTACTTTCAGTCACGTTTAGGACTTTGCAGGAATACCAAAGTGCATTTTGAACATTTCAGAAGCATGGGCTCACTGTCAGGAACCAAAATAAAAACATTGTTTAGAGTCTATTGAACCAAACTTCAGCTTTTGACACAGTGTACCCTAATTTTTTATCTCTCGGTTGAAGACCTCCTGTAAAATTAAAGGGATGTCACTGCAGAGGATTGGATCCTTGTTCTGAAACCATTTCCAGCACGTAAAACCTATACCTTTCCTCACCAAAAACCATCGGAATTCCCTGTGATGTGACCCAAGTTGATTATCTTTGTCTCCATCATATGAAATAGCTACATAGACAATCTACAGGAGCCACACCCACAAGACATCCTACTCTACTTCAGAATAGCAAAGTAACCGTAGGGTTGTTAAAGACAGCCTCTCCCATGTACAATGAATGAGTCCACACAGGGTACGCCAGAGTGCAGAACAGTTGGAGATCATTGAAACAGGCTCTCCTGTTTGACTGGGCCATCAGCTTCTGGAGGCCCCACTCCTGACTCCTGCAAGGCAGATCAGGGAAATGGACACCATCTTCAACACAGTATTGTCCTTCATCTTACAAATAAACAATGTCACCAACAATGTGCTTTATTATCCCCAATGGGTGCTGCCATCATGCCCTTGGGTTTGCTGTGACCCTTCAATGCCTTCACTTTTGCAATGAACTCTACTGGGTACGTCTAAGAAACAAAATGTTAGGTGGGTTCTGTTAGAATTGGGGGTCTCTAGTTGGCACAGGTAGGTACTTGTGACAAATAGGGACCCTCGCCTCTAGTCAGGGTAAAGGGGTACACTCCTAAAATAACCCCTGCTCACCCCCTTGGTAGCTTGGCACGAGCAGACAGGCTTATCTCAGAGGCAGTGTGTAAAGCATTTGTGAACACATACAGTAATCTAGTGACCCACTACAGACGGACACCACACAAGGTTTATATCAAAAATAAGTATTCTTTATATAGTTTTAACACAAGACCATAAACGACAAAAATCCACAATACTGTACTTAAAATGGTAGTTTTAGCTTAGTTCAGTTCAGTTCTTAAGATGCGACACTTTAAGTCAATGTACCTTACGATGCGGGACGCTTCCACAACAAGCAATGTTGCAGCGATGGAAATGCGACAAAGTTCTGGTGCAAAGAAATAAAGACGTCAAGTTCTTCCTGATGCGGCACGCTTCTCCGAGGTTGCGAGAAGTCTCGATTCGATGCGTCAACTGCAGCGGCGACACCCTTGTTCAGCGATGCGACGGCAACAGCTTTGGCGGCGACCCTCTTCTCCGACGTTGCGAGACGCTTCCGCTCGATGCGACAACTGCAGCGGCGACACCCTTGTTTCGTGATGCGACGGCAGCAGCTCCGACGGCGGCGCGCTTCTCCGTGGATGCGAGGCGCTTCTCTTGATGCGGTGCAATGCGACAGCTACAGCGGCGACACCCTCCTTCGGAGTTGCGACGGCAGCGGCTGCGACGGCGACACGCTTCTTCCTCGATGCGAGACTCTTCTCTTGATGCGGTGCAATGCGACAGCTACAGCGGCGACACCCTCCTTCCGAGTTGCGACGGCAGCAGCAGCGACGGCGACACGCTTCCTCTTCGTTGCGGGACGCTTCTCTCGATGCGGTGCAATACGACAGCTACAGCGGCGACACCCTCCTTCGGAGTTGCGACGGCAGCAGCAGCGACGGCGACACGCTTCTTCCTCTTGAGTCGCGCTTCCAGCTCCTTGCGACACGCAGTCCCTTCAGAAGGCCCAAAACAGCAGCAGGCACTTCCAAAGGATTCTTGGGGAGCTGGTGGTTGAAGTCTGTTGTCCCTGAGACTTCAGCAGGAGGCAAGCTCTTTTCTCAAGCCCTTGGAGATACTTTACAAGTTGAATAAAAGTGCACACAAAGTCCTTTCTCCTTCCTTTGGCAGTCAGGCAACCACTGCAGGCAGATCCCTCTAGCTTAGGGATAGTCTTCTCCTCAGTTCCTTCTTGGTTCCGCTCCTCAGCAAAGGTTTCTTCTTGTTTTCCCAAAGTGATCTAATTTCCTAGGGGTCTGGGTCCCCTTTTTATACACAGTTTTCCTTTGTTCTCTGAAGGCAGAGAGGCCTCTGCCTAGTCAAAACCAGTTCTGGTCAGTCCTGGAGCACTTTGTTTTTCTGACTCCTTCTTTCCTTTCAGAATGTGGGGCAGGGTGCTCAGCCGCCCGGCAGGAGGTGGAGCCAGCATTGTGGAAGGCAGGCACAGCCCTATTCAGACCCAGGTGCAACTCCTCCCTCCACTCTGGATGCAGATCTTTCTATTCAGCCCTGTGCTGACTCACCCTGTCTCCTGTAGCCACCCCCAGCCCCTGTCACTCAATCTCCAGACAAGGAATACACAACCTAGCAGAGGCAGGCTTGGAAGTTTAGGCAAGAAAATACCCACTTTCTAAAAGTGGTATTTTCAAACACAGAATGTTAAAACCAACTTCACTAAAAGATGTATTTTATCATTCTGAGTTCAGGCATACTAAATTCGTTTTTCTACCATGTTCCCTGGGTCAGTTCTGACTATAAGGTGTAATAGTCAGTCTGCCCATTCTGGCCTATGGGGAGCAGGTAGCCTTGCAATAGTGAAAAACGAAAATGGCTGTAATTCACTATTAGGACATGCCACACACACCAGGGCATGTCCTACCTTATACTTACAATGCACCCTGCCCTAGGGCCTACTTTAGGGGTGACCAACATGCAGTAAAGGGAAGGTTTAGGGACTGGTAAGTGGGTGCACTCACCAAGTCGACATGGCAGCCCTAGGCTGCACACAGGCTCTGCGATGGCAGGCCTGAGACACATTTTACAAGCCGCTCCTGTGGGTGGCACAACTAGTGCTGCAAGCCCACCAGCGGCATTGGATTTACAAGCCCTGGGCACACTCAGTGCACTGTACTAGGGACTGACAAGTAAACCAATCATCCAATCATGGAGTCACTAATACATAACACAATTTTATCATAGGGAGCACTCGCACTGTGGCACTGAATAGCAGTGGCACAGTGCCCAAAGCATCTAACACCAGCAAAACGGATCGGTAACATAGGAGGCATCATAAAAAAATGGAAGGGAGACCCACGCCAAGGATGCCAGGTCTAACAGGTTCCAACAAGCACAAACTCTTCATGTCTGCTTCATCCTAGGGGTAAGAAAACTCAACACATTTAATTTGAAAACCTTGAAATACCAGCTGTTTTGCAAATGGATGCCCCACTTTCAAGTGGAATGCCCTGCTTTGGCATCTTCACCGCGAAGTAGACTTTAGAAGATATCTTAAATGTCGGAAGCACTTTTCCAGTCGATATTACACATTTAAAGAGATATAGGTCATGTTCCTGTTTGCTGACGCTGCATTTCTTCCTTTCTTCCCTGACAAGCACTTTGAAACTACTGTGTAATTGAACTAGGCTGTGTAAAAACAGTCCACACAACAAAATAAAATAGGTTTAAAATTGCAAGGACATGCATTTCAAATAGTGTTTTAAGTGTACAAATAAAATGTTCATCGGTGTACTTTACGTTTTCCACAAATATTCAAAATGAGAATTTGATGATAATATTTATTGACCTCGGCTAAAAACCAAGTCTGGCTTCTGTCCCCACTTTAAATGTGAAGCCCTTTAGTCTTGCACCTGTGGCGTGAATTATAGTGTGTAAGAAGGACAGCAACAGAAAGTGCTTCTACCCTGTTTGTAAAGTGCATGCCCACCAAGGAACAGAAATAATGTCACGTGATGCCCTGTCCTTGCGTGGTCCACGTAACGTGATATTAATCCCAGCCTCTTGCTACAGCTGGATGACGTTGTGCAGAAAACTACATCCATCGCACGGCTTCTGCATTAAATTAGCTGTCCAGGGCTTAAAATCATCAAGTTTTACAACATTGTGTCTCTGGATGGCTGCTGATATGTAATTAAACAGTTGAATTAAATTGTGAACATTTAACTGCATGTTTACGGATTTCGTCGAGCATTTCCAGATGTCATCCGTCCCGTGTAACCCTTTAGGAGTTTATGGCTAGCTTCGCGTTGCACAACTTTGCGGCTGTGGTTAAATAGGTTCTGCTCACGTTACACAATAGCTCCGAACACTTTCACCTTCTCTTTATTGCAAGTAAAATAAGACGGATGGTTTCTGGATCTCCGTATGAATAGAAGCTCTGTGATAAATCTAGATAACAAAATATTAAGACGTGTTGTAAAAACGACCCCAGGCACAATTTCCAGTAGTTTTAAAGTGGCGTGTTGTTACGAACAATAACAAACTTGTTGAGTTATGCAAAAAAGCGAATGAAAATACATTGAATGAACTAAACTCAGACATTAATTACAGCCCTTGGTTGCAGAATAGTCACTCACGCTGGTTAAATTATATTATTACCCTGGCATTTGTTGTGACCTCTTGAGAACCAAAGTGGTATTTTTCCTGGTCTGGTGTCATTTCCAGTCGTGGGTCATCATGCTTGGAACGACGGTCCCAGACAGGAACAAACGACCGATGTCTCCCAGGTGCTCAGAGGAAGCCCACAGCTCCTCATTAAGAGTCCTTACAAACTCAGGAGGAGTAACCATAGTGACACAGGGGCACATGCATCAATGTAGGCTTTTGCGATTCCTTAATTGCGATTATTAAGGAATCGCAATTAAGGAATTGCAAAAGCCTATGCATGTAGGAATCGCTATGAAATTAGCGATTCCCAAACATTCCTTAATTGCGACTCGCAAATTGCGAGTCGCAATTAAGGAATGCCTTCCCATTCATTCCTATGGGCCTACAGGAATGAATGGGAAATTGCATGCGCAATTTACGAGTAACCAATAGGTACTCGCAAATTGCGCATGCAATTTCAAGGATGCAAGGGTGTCAAAAGGACACCCTGTTGCACCCCTGAAATTGATCTGTGCACACATGTTGCGCACACACATGCCGCAAGGGCATGTGTGTGTGTAACCTACAACTTTGAAAAATGCACTTTAGTGCATTTTTCAAAGTTTTTGCAAATTACATCAAGTCCAAATTGATGGTAATTTGCAAACCCTATTAGCGAAATCGCTATTTGCGATTCCATCATGCATTGCATGCAAGGAAGCGCAATTTGCGATTGCTTAAATGCAATCGCAATTTAAGAAATCGCAATAAATTGCGATTTCTTAAATTGCGAGTGCCTAAACCTTGATGCATCGAAAAAGCCCTTTTTGCGGGCGCAAACGGCCGATTTTTGCGAATCGCACCGTTTGCGCTCGCAAAAAAGGTTGATGCATGTGCCTGATAGTCCTCACAGATCGAGCAGGGGCAAGCGGAAAGGAGAGGCGCATGCGACGAGCTGAGGATACGGAACATGAAATGCCTGCCTCATAGTAATCTATCACTTCCTTAATGCTGTCCTATAAGAATTAACCCTTAAGAGTGGTTGCCTGCAGCTTTATCTGATGTCAGTATGCATGTAGTGCTTGTAGAACGCAGCACTAGCTAAAAGGCAGCGGAGCGCTGGGCAGCGTCAAAGGCAAGCATAGAGTCAACGAGTGAGAAGAGTGATCTGGCAGGATGAGAAGCTATCTATTAGTCAAAACTGGTGAAATAAGAAAAGTAAACAGTGAAATGGTGCACGGATTCTCAATCTGTGCTGAAGTATCACATTATCAATTCAATGGAAAAGGAGCAGCCGTTCAGATTCACTTTACTGCAACAAGAGGTGACAGCAGCACCACCCCGGACTCAACCAGCCTGGAGTATGGATTTGTAGTGGCAATTACAGGAAACCAATACTACTCCACTCCAGACTAGAAGACCACAGTATTAGCCCGATGACAACTCTGGACTTGGACAGATACATTTACAAGAGTAGAGACTCAACAAAGAACACAGCTTCAACAGAGTTGCACCGAGCTCAGTTCCAACCTCAGTCCAAGCTGCTCCTCCAGGGAACAACTCATACGAGACACAGAGCAATGCTTGAGGACCAGGCAAAGGTTCTGTAAGACAAATAAATCAGATAGAGCCAAAGTAGTTATGATACAAGCATGGTTCTGGGGATCATTACACAATGTGCTCCTTAAACATGGGCAACTTGCTTAGGATTTTTCAAAACATATCGATCATCAGACCTACTTTGATGTGCTCTGGAAGTTCAGGAGGGGACTTTTCTGAACAGCTGGAACAATCTGCAGCAACCTTGAAATCATCTTGAAGCAACACAAAGCCCTGAAACATACTCTAGAAATTATAAATATCTGAAATGCACAGACAACCTCATCAAAGGTGAAGAAATGCCTCTAAGTTCTGTGTTGACATTTCATTACTAATTCACTGGAGTCTATGATTAATGAGTCCTTTATAGCAACATAGCTCAAAGGATCTTCCTTTAGTACCTCAGGAGGGGCGTGCACCTCTGAAGGACAAACTACACTATGCATCATCTTTAGATATATGATTCTATGCATGAGATTTCTCAAGTCTCTACTGCATTAAATATGGGCTTAATTAATGATATACTGCCCAGGGGAGCATGACTGAGTCAGCTGCTTACCTGGCTACAAACATTTCGGATTCACTGCTATCCTTAGGGGGGCCCTGCTAATTTATCAAAGTGCAAACAAAACTTGTTGAAAAATTAATCCTCATGGGCTCAATGTAAGAGCCCCCTCAAAAGTTGTCCGGAGATGTATTTTTGGGGCGGGAGCAGGGGTCGCTGCTCCAGACAACTACTTTTCTCCTGGTGTTCATCCAGATAATTCTGGGCCCAGACTTCCTGCAAAGCTGCAGGGACTGTTAACAGCTGCTGCTCCCAGCTCCCGCCAGCCCACATCTTTCAGCTGTGAGGAGCAGAAAAAAGCTCCCCCCAGCCGAAATATAGAGGAATCTGTCCTCCTGCAACCCCTACCATCCCCCTTAACATTGCCATGGGTGAAAGAAAATGCCACAGCAACATTTATCACCTGCTTACAGCAGGTAATAAATGTTTGCGGAATTATGCTCATTATATCATCTGGAAGGGAGAAAACATTATTAATAGAATATTAATCCTCTGTGCTATTTTATGATCAGTCAAAACCTCAACTAGACGAAACTCCGATCTCTCTCCAGGAAGAACATTAATCACTGAGTTATCGTGACATTTCTATTGTTGCCTGGAAATTGCTGGAGGCCAGGAATGCAGCAGCAGGTGCTTTTAAAACCAAAATAAATTTGCAAACACGACGCCCCCCGAAGTCAGCGCCCGGTGGCACCATCCTAGAACAGGCCCTGATAAAGACTGTCCGATGTTGTCTATATAAAGCTTCCGTAGGTATAAAATGTTGTCACATAAGTGAACAATGAGTTATACCACTTGCCATGGCCATCAATAGTACTAGCATTTAAGTCACAAATGATGGGTCAGGTGAAAATAACTTGTCAAACAATTCACAATTAGTATCAAAGGAAATAAAACGCAAGAGAGTCAGAAATGAAAGGATAGAGAGAATGAGAAAGCTATGCAACAGCCTTATAATATCCAGTGTTAGGCTGTTAGGACAGTAATGTTCCTCCATGGTGTGCAGTTGTGTTCCCTCGCTCAGAGTGCCCTACTAGGAGGATCTGGTATGCAAATTTCTGATTTTGGTCCCACCACCCCAATAATTTAGTGTGTGTGAGAAGGCCTGGGCCTGATCCATGAGATGAGTGAAGTTCATGGCTTGTCGTGGTGCACCAAGTGTGCCCTCATTGTTTGATAGTGGACTATGGTACCTGTGATGGGTTTAGCATGTACATCAGTTTTATGTTTTGTGATGCAGTTGTGACCAGACCTTTTTATCTCTGTCACTAGAGATGAGGCCTACTAACCGCTCATGCAAAGTTCCTCTTCTATACGCTAAACATCTCAGTGCATGTTCTGCATGTGCATATACGTGTAGCCAGTGTGGAGCATGCATTGCATATATGAATGAACCACAGTAATGGAGAACTGTTGGTTCCATTTTGGAAGCCCCTGGCCTGTCCCATTGCATAAGATGAAGGCGGAGTTGTTTTCGCAGAGAGAGGAAGTATATTGCTGACATTCATAAAGCTGGAGGGAAAAGACCTAGACACTGAAGTGGGGACAGAGGAGACAGAGCGCAATTTGAATATCCATCAGGTCCTTTGGCTGAGAGGGCCACTGATTAGTCCTACTGAGCACTGTCATTTGGTAGATGGTGGAGAGTGGGACTGCAGTAGTTACTCCAGTTCCAAGTTCAATTTGACCATGGAATAGGGTACTCCACATAATACACTAAGGACTGCTATGCAATGACATCTAGTGTCTACCTGACAGCCAGTTCCCCAAAGTTGAGACAAAATTACCTGGATTCTTACGTAGAAGGATGAGTGGCTTCCCTGTCATGAAGCACCTGGAAGTTAGCTTGCCGGCTGAGAGAGGGAGTGCACCAACCCTGCATGATGTGTGATAAAATAGGGGCCGATTGCCAAAAGGTGCTGTCCCTGGAGCTGATAGTCGCCCTCTCAGATGGACTCAGAAGAGCGATCTACTTGCCCCCAGATCAGAGTACAGTCTCTCCCACCGAGTGTCTTGCACTATTCTGAAACTATGCCGCTACAAACCTGAAGTTGCATCAGAGTGGCCTGCACCACAGCACTGTCCTGAAGTTGTGCTCTAATGGACTGTGCCACTGCAATCCTGAAGTTGTACTCGAGCGGACTTTACCACTGCAAAGTTCTAAAGTTGTGCTTACGTGAAATGTGCCACTGAAACTGCCTGGAGAATGCCCGAGAGGACTGGGCTGCTGTGACGATTGACTGGCCCTGAGCGGACTGTGTTGTTAACCCAGCACCATGTTCTGAGCCGGAGACACGCCACATGCAAAAGAGGGTCTTGAGACAGGCCTATGACGTCTGGCCTTGCAATTAATTTCTCAATTCACCAAAAGACCAGAAGTTGACTTGTGGACAGCTGGAGACCTGCCATAACACTGGAGCCAGCAAGCTTGCAGGCTCCAGGAGGTGGCCTCTATGCTGCTCCAGTGAACTTGACCGGAGTGCTCACAGCCAGCATGTCTCCTGAAAGAGCTTGGGAGAGCCATACATGTACTGTCGGTCCCTGACATGGCCGGAACTCCGAAGATCCAAAGGTGTGAGATAAACAAATTGCTGGGACTATTAAAAGTAAGTGAACACATGAACTCTAGAGAGGGTGGTAGCACTGCATGTGTGCCTGATGCCCACACCTGCCCACAGACAGACTCAAACGTGTGAATAGGGGAGAGAATGAGGGGATAAGGAAAAAGGGAGAATTATCGATCCCCTGGGTACAGTGGCTCCACACCAATTACATGCTTGTATCTGTATCCTGTAGTGTGTAGTATTACCTTTTCAATTTGCACTGAAGTACTGAGGCAAGGAGTGAGTTGGGTGCCGTTTGAATCCTGAGCTTGATGCACCTCCCACACGACCTTAATAAGAAGCCTGTGACTGCATGCCATTGCTAGCACTAAGAGTAAGATAAGGAAGGAATTGCACTTGGACCAGTTTACAGAGCCAGAGTAGGACAGATCCTGGAACATTATAGGCATCCACCCTTCATGGCTGGGGACCAGCAACCCCTGCTTGCACTGTGGGCCCTACAAATAGGGTCTGACACGGACTCTCTGACAAAGTTGTATGAGTGCAGTAGATGCTCAACTGTCTGCTGTGCAAGAAATGTGGTAACTCAAAAAAAAGGCAGGTCCTTCCTAACTAGGAGGACAGCAAAGTGTGCTTATTCCCTCCATGTTAATCTCTTTAGGATGAGCAGGGACTTTGGAATAGCTGCCAAGTTTCCCAGATCCATGTTTTTCCCTTTGAATCCTGGGACTTGTAGTTCTGTTTTATAATGGCATGAAGACTAAAAGTCCCAGAATTCAAAGAAAAATCCTAGAATGGAGTAGCACATCATGCATAGTTCTAGGAAACTTGGCAGTGCTACCTTTGTACAACACCAAAGTCATAAGTGGCATGAACTATGTTCGCGTTCATGTCCGTTGTTTGAAAAGTGCTGTTTTATCTAAGTGCGCCACGTATGCCCAGACGTGGGTCCTGGGCTCACTGTGCCACTGGAATCAAGCTATCCTGGCTGATGAGGGGTGAAACCCCGAAACCGGTCCTAGGATGCTTGTTTCCGGTCCAGGGAGGACCTGGCTTGGCAGTTCAGGCTGGACTGTTCCCATGAGGCACAGGGTCAAGACTGATTTGCATATGGCCAGGTCTAAACTGGGGTGGCATGGTGAGCAAAAGAATGATGGATTTAACCCAGATCTCTTGACTGGGGGTGAATGTTTTGATTTGTTCTGCATTCCGTCCATCAATTGTGTGTCTTTTGTTTTATCTATGTTCTGCAGTAGTATCATGAGGTTTGTTGTAGTACCCTACATTTCAAAATGCATTTTTTATACAGGTTTTGTAAGGTGCCAATCCAATAAATACTATGCAGAACGAGCATCTCCTTCCCTCTTCTATGCACTGGTATGTGAAGCCTTGCGACTATCCATGCAGCCAGGTGCATGCAGTCTTGATGCATGGTTCTGAAAACACCCTGAAAGGTACAAATGCCAACTGTGGAGTTGGCTGACCTATGAAGAAGACATTCTTATTTTCAGTGGTCTCATCCTGTGCCAGGTGCCAGGTCTAAGGCCTTCAGGCAGCCCAGATTTATAGAGTCAACACCATTTGCATTTGCCGACTTACTTCCCATTTAATGCAATATCAAAGCAAGTGCAAGTGCAAAGTTGTGAGGACCAAGAAACCTCACAAGGATGTCTGCATAAGCTGCAACAGGCAAAAAAACCTATTTAGTAACTCACAGCTCTGGCTAATCGGAGGGCCCGTCTGTAAGTCAGCTGTTCCATCGCCTACCCAGGTCAAACACTGCCCTCTCAGCAATGAAACATGAGTGTAAAACACGATAGTTTTCAGCGACGTGGTTCCCTGCGACATCAAAGGCCCACCTTCTACCCACCAGGATTTCACTGCCCTCTCTCTGCGGTCGGCCGCAGGTTCAATGTTAACACCTACCATTTAACCCCTTCACCTCCTTTAGGCCCTGCCCCACATGACTTCCTTGGAGGGCTCTGTTGGGAACTGCAGTTCATCCTGTGCACTTTGGTAACATAAACATAAAATCTGGACTAGAACAAGGCTGTCACGTTTGGAGTATAATGTCTGAAATTACTTGTTTTACATCTACCTAAATATGAACGTTATGGTGGGCTCTTTGAGCGTATATTTTCGTTCTGTGATAAAATTAAGTATTTTTTATACTTGTACTATTTAGAATTTTTAATGTAATTGGAGGAAGTGATCAACGTTACGTTAGTGATATATGTGGCTCCAGCTACATTGGGGGGCTTAGCTGTCTGTAAGAGGGAGGTGCTTTCACTATGGGGTTTGATTTTTATTTATAAAAATAAATCTGTTTGACTTCAGCCAAACTCTTAGGAACTTTAGGTGAATACTAATTACCAGTCGCAGCTCCTGGAGGGAGGGCTGTGGGGCGGTGGGACGGGGTGGGGGAGGGGCAGGGTGGGGGGTAATAAACTCCGGCATACTGCCTAACGGAGTTAAGTACATAAATATATAAATAAAACGAATTACATTGCGCGCACCGCATCGCCATTTGGCGTTGCAGCGTGCTCAATGTAATTCTTTTTATTAATTTATTTATGTACTTAACTCCGTTAGGCAGTATGCCGGAGTTTACTACCCCCACCCTGCCCCTCCCCCGCCCCACCACCCTGCAGCACTCCCTCCAGGAGCCGCGACTGCTAATTACACGCTCAAGACCTATTTCTCAAAGTTTTAGCGTATGGAAGTGGAACTTCCATGAGCTAAAGAAAGACAAGTGGATGGAAATTCATTGCACTTGCAGTTTGGATTTACTCCTGTGGACAATTGGCCAGTGTACCTGGTTAACCGTAGGAGTAAATCAATGACCTGGCCAATGATCAAACACGTTTTGGTAAATATGATGGTAAAGGCCGTGCAGTATTAACAATAGTGGAAGCTTTCACTGTGTTTGGAGGAGCTCTGTAAAAGGTCACTGGTAACCTTTGTAACATTGTCACTGTAGGTCATTTGTTTTCATTTCTGTATTTTCATTTCTGGAGCCAAAATCTGTAGACAAAAGTGTAAATACAGAGAGCAGAAAAAAATCTTGGCCAGATTACCAGCATCTGTTTAATAATCCCACAAGGGTTGAAACAAATCTAGTACTTGCTCTGAATATGACAGTTTGAAAGGCATGATCACTTCCATAAGGCATGCCAGAAGTATTTTTTGGGGCACGGTTCAAACATGTCATGCAGTCTCCTAAAGTATGATCCCTGCTTTATGTTTAAAAAGAAAGCATGCTTCAGGGAGAGAGAAAACATGGCTGTGTTAAGGTGCCTCCTCATTAATAAATAGGAAAGTCATCCTTCAAAATCTGTAAATACATTTTGCAACAGGTGCATGGGGCCCTTAAAAAGTGTGGGCCCTGGGGAATAATTCACTCTCTGTCCACAGTCTGAGAGCCCTGAATAGCATTCCAGGGGTGACTGTACCTTTTTAGGGCTTGCATTAGCCAAGACCTTTTGTTTCACCAAAAATATATCTATAATATACTTACTTAAAGGGGCTTTCAGCCACCTCTCTTCATTCATTGGTCTGTTCTTGTGTCATTCACATTTCAGCATACAGCATGGGGCAATGCATCAGCCTACTTAAGCCACTGGCTAACTTCACTTTGAGTGACTGTATTTAGCCCTCTCACAAGGAGCTCCTCTGCACAATGGTAGTTCCCTTCAGTGCCAATGTTTTTGTTTTTACTTTATTATTACTTTAGTATTGCCTTTCTTTGTAGAGCTTTATGTGATAGCATGACGCTTTCTACCAGATGTGAGCACAGGGAGCATTCCAGCTTTATCAGTTCCTGTGTCCTGTCAATGCTGTTGTAAATTCCTTTTGGAGTGGCCTTTGTTTATCTGACTACTCCTAGTATACAGCATACCAGATGACGCCCATTTGAAACTGTTCTTTATAAAGCTATTTTGTATGAACTCAGTGAAGTGCACCAAAACCGAAGCTGGGGTGCCAAGGTGCTGCCCGTCACACCACAGGTAGTGCTTTTCTCATTAAAGACTAAGCAGTGTTTAGGCTACAATGTGCTCTTTCTATGTAGGGCAGATAAGTTAACAATAGAATATATCAGGCACTGATAAGCAGGTGGTTCTTCACTATGATGGGCTTCAGCTGACAGCGAGGGGCCCTGTACATAGATGTCCTGTTCCGCGGAGTGTATAGCGTCTCCCAACCTGCCTGCCCCTGGGAGCTTTAGCGTCAAGCTTTCTTCACACATGGAGCCTATTGCATAGTTCACAATGTACTGTAAGATGTATATCTCTACAATATTGCAAGGGAGGTACGCCTGGCCCTGCAGCTAGGTCTTCCTACTATCTTCTGGAGGGATGGAGAGGCCTAGGGTGGTATGATATCGGCAGGAGCACAGCATTCTGCATGTCTTCGCTGGGCGGGGGGCACTGATGGTAAAAGCCTCTGCTGGGCTAGGGTCACTTCTATAATATGCACTGCTGGGATAAGAGTTTTGCTACTGGGCATTGCTGGTATTCAGCATTTCTGGGCTGGGCTCTGATCACTATTGCATAACTTTCCTCTGCTGTGCGGTACCCGCTGAACACTGGAGCACCACTGCTGTTTGCAAGGAACACCTTCCTTCAGCTCTGGGACCCGCAGGCACAGGATTAACAGAGGTATTATGGGATTTGTAAAGTAGATGGTCCCTCGACGAGAGGTGATCTCCTGTGTGTTAGGATAAGTGTTCGCTTTACCTGCAGCAAAGTCAACAGTGTCCTTAAGGCCACATCTTGTCCCAAGATCTTGAGGTTTGTCTCTTGTGATATTACTCTTTGGTCTTTTCTATGCCTTTTGTTATGTTTCTCTCTCTGTTACTCCCTCACCTCCACCAGAAACAAGCCCACTTGGATGTGGATAAAATAAGTTTTAGATGGATGCTTCAAAGTATCTGGCATGCAGTCCGTTCACTTCATATGTCTTTGCGATTAATCGAGCACCTCACGGTGAATGCTGCGTTTCTGTCTTCTCTTGTGCTTTATTATAATAGACTGTATCGCATAAAATATTGGAAATCCATAGAAAATGACAAATGTTTGCAAGTGCCTTGCCTACATGGAGTGTCACACTTGAAAATATTGATTAGTGAAAGGGAAATCCATGACTGGGGGATTTGTAATCCTGTGACATAAAGTAATCTGTGTATATTGTATTTACTTGGGTGTTTGTAATGCGCTGGTTGTCATGTTACGATAACTATGCAGCACTCTCAGGGGCATATTTACCGCAATTGTGGCAGATGGCAGCACAGCAAGCTACCTTGCAGCGCTGCCCTGCATCACAGGGAAAGGGCAGGAATGCACCATTTCATTCGAATACGGTGTCCTTTTCCCCTGTGCTGGCGCGGTTTCGGCAGCCTAGTGCCAACACAGGCACTCTTTCACCATGGTGCAAGCGTTTCTGCGTCACAGGTAGGATTGTTTTTCTGCAGGATGAGGCACCATTCTGCACAAAAACAATGCTGAGAGGCTTTTCCTCTTTCTATGTGTGCATAGAAAGAGGAAATAACGAGGAGAAATAAAGATATTTCTCCTTGTTACGCTTCTTCTGGGAAGTCGTAAGATTTTGACACATTCCCAGCTTTACAAGCCATTGTAAATCTGGGAATGCTTCAAAAACCATGGGAGTTGTATGGGAATACTCACCGCAACTCCCGTGGAACTCCTCCCTTGCACAGAGTAAGGCACCGCAGCGATTTGCACTGCGCGGCATTACTCCATATTTGTGAAGCCATGCAAGGGCAAAGCCCTCATAAATAGCCGCTCAGTCTTTAGCACAATTCTTGCTGAAAGGAAGCGGGGGCTCACAGTCTGCTCCCTCCATGGCGCCCCTGAGGCAAGGAGGCCTATGATGCGTTTGAAAATATATTTTAATTGCTTCACCTCCCCTCACATTGCTCATCACGGGGCAGTAGTCAAGCGCTGCCTCGATAGTGAGTGACTCAGCGGCAGTTATGCCTGCCTTAGATCAACTATAAGCTGTGCAGGGGCACAGTGAGTGGCACTGTCCATTTCTTGGTTATTTATTCATGCCAGAGTTTAGCAATTGTATACTTCTTACATTTCGCAAAAGGGTGAACATGCAGCATTTGTTTAGTTGAACTAGTCTGAAGGACCAATCAAAAAGTCAATTGCAACTTTGGGGCAGATTTACAGGCCCCTTGCGCCACTTTTGCGTCATTTTTAACATGGGAAAAGTGACGCAAAAGTGGCACAAGGGGCTTGTAAATCTGCCCCTTTGAGATTTGTGGCACCCCTAGCACCTGTGAGCTCGGACTCAACCTTGCATCTGGTGAAGCAACCCCCTGCGGTAGAGTCTATGCTTCAAAGCAGGAGTACTCTTGGGTAAACCTGCAAATATTTGGCATCATTGTCTCAATATGTGCAGTTTACTATGGTAATGTGTGCCTTTTTGAGACCAGAATCATATGTTTGCCTCTAACCTTTTTTTTCTTTAGATTGAGGAGAGCCCAGCAGCTTCCCAACAACAAAGTTTTGCAAAAATCCTACACAAGTGCTAAAGCCAATACCCTAGCAGCCAATGCTTGTTATATGTATGAGCCCACTGTTTTGTAAAAAAAAAAAAATGATCTTTGAAACTAGGGTGTGAGACTGTGGGACACAAGGAACATAATACAACATAACGAGTATTTCAAAAATGCATATCCATCCTTTGGGACATCTTGGTGCTGAATAGCAGATGTTTATCGTTACCCACTTAAATGGTGTTGATATTACCCATCCTCAGAAGGATGAAAAGTTGAGTGGATCCGACGGATTTGAACCTGTGACCATCATGTGAACCACAGATTCCTGCAGTGGATGCATTAGTGTCCACCATACCAAGCAGTATGGTATTTTATTCTACAATTTGCGAGCCGTTACATTTTTCTGCACATTTAAAAAAAAATGCGGTGTTTCTAACCTGTTGGCGGTTTTTGTACTATTTTGAAAGTGCTCTGCAGATGGTGCTACGTTGTGATAGGACACAATACATCATAGTCTTTCATTTGTTGCAGTTTTCCTATTGTCCACACTAGAAAAAGTGATCAAGTGGGATATGGAAGTTGTGACCGGCTAGTAAGTGCCTGCAGTGGTTAAGCTTTTTCCATAGAATAGATTTACGCACATGGTGGCTACTCCCAGTCACACCACTGCACATGCATTAAAATCAAGGGCAACGGAGAGGCATTTTAATTAGAACCTCTGGGGTACTGCACTAGAATACATTCCCTAAACGCTTCGGATTGGAAAGACTTTGAATGAAATTGGGAAGGCAGGACACGCTTCATGCTATGCTTTAGCAGGAAACTATACAATTATAAATGTCACGCCTATGGATTCAAGTCTTGCATGATGCCTGGACCCCCCCAAGGGTAGAAAGCTGCTTGTATGTGTTGATAAGTGTGAATGTTACTTGATTTGAGAGGCCCATTTTCTATATTTCAGACCCAGTTGCGGTTATGCGCAGTGACAGCACGTGTGAGTACAGTGGTTGCATGCATGTGTTACAGCATCTCCATCAGCCAGAGGATTGGATGTCATGTAGTGCGAACAAATTGACCTCAATGGGGTTGCATTTGATATCCCAGGTGATATATTTATTTGGATTCTAAACATTAGTTTTTCTTCCAAGTGTTTTTGGCTGTCCAATTCAACTGACCCTCACCACCTACTGTGTTTGGTACCTTCGTAGCAGACTGTTTCTTTTCCTACTTTCTGTGAAACTTTACTCTCCTGACCTTTTACTGATTAGTTTTAATTTTCCCTTCACGGAGACATGTCAGGTGACTGAGTAGAAATAATAAACATGAAGTGTTGAGGTAATTCAAAACACAAATGCTGCTATTTCCCATCAGCAGGCACCTTGAAACCATGCAGATGTCATGAATTACTACTGGATACATCTAACTTGGGGATAGTTTGGTTTTGTTTTGGCATGTTTAAGAGAAAGCTGGCATGTGGTATGGACGCTTTTGGTTATGGGGCTCTGATTGTCCATGAATGTGCAGCACTGTACTTGCCGTGTGACAGAGCCACACAGGCTGGTTCCTGTGAAGTCACAGCAGACTGGTAGTGCTAATTTAAACGTGTTCTCTCTGACAAGGCGCTGGCAAACTACTACTCCATATCACTACCGGCTCTTTTGGGCAAACTGCTTAAAGGTTTAATTAATAAACAATTAACAGCCTACTTGGAGTCAAATCAAATCCTGGATTCTTCGCAATTCGGCTTTCGACCACGCCATATCACGGAAACAGCGCTTTTGGCAGTGACTGACTCCCTGCGACTCACACTTGACGCAGGCAACTCATCCATGCTCGTGCTATTAGACCTCTCAGAGACATTCGACATGATCTCCCAATTCAGGATGACTGAGAGGCTGCAAGAGATCTGAATAAAACGTCTTGTGCTTAAGTGGCTTCGCCATTTTTTGCATGACAGATATCAAAACTTTCATACTTGGCCCATATAACTCTCACAAAATGAGACTAAACAGGGGTGTCCCACAGGGCTCTTGTTTGAGCCCCACTCTGTTTAATATCTATGTCTCACCCCTTGCTAAGATCGTAGAGCCTTTTGGCTTTGAGATAGTCTCCTATGCGGATGATACTCAGCTGGTGTTTACATGCGAGTCAGACCTAGCCGCTACCAAAAGGCGTTTTGCCTTGGGTATGATAGCCATCTCCAACTGGATGAATGACAATTATCTCCAACTAAATGCAGGCAAGACGGAGGTCATGCTATTTTGCAAAGCCTCCTCTGTCTGGAGAGATGAGTGGCGGCCTTCCCAATTAGGGCCTCCTCCTACCCCTAAACAAACTATTAAGAATCTGGGGATGAAAATTGATCAAGCTCTTACAATGAAATATCACATTCTGACCAGTCCCGGACTATGTTATCAGAACATGCGACTTCTGCGCAGAATATTTCCGTATCTTCCTACATCCGCCAGAAGAACGTTAGTCCAAGCCCTAGTAGTGAGCAGATTATAGTGGTTCTCAAACTGTGGTCCCCTGACCCCCCAGGGGTCCGTGACACATTCCCAGGGGGTCCACAGGCAGAAGTTTTAAAAGAAATGGAAAGTTCCTTGTATAATCAGCAGTTTTCGGCACAACACTAAAAGTGTCAAGATAACACTGATGATTAATGTACCTGCTGGAGAGAGAGATGGGAGTTTTGTCCAGTTGCAACTTTGACTCATCTAAGGTAGCGCAGATGGTTAATATGCCTGCTGCAAAGAACTTGCACCATGCATTTAAAAAAAACAGTATTTTATGTGCACAGGTCAGTGGGTTACTGCTTTTGTCATAGAGATTTTTTTGTTACTGTGCAGTTCACAAGTTACAATCGTAATCTAGCGCAGTGAGCTATGAACTGCCATCAGAGCTGCATGCAAACTGCATGGTACAAGTTAGTTAGTTATGGTTTTTTTCCCAGTCTTTCATCATCCTGATGCTGCAAAAAAAGAATTGTTTTGGTAGAAATAAATTCTTATTTTTAAAGTCAGTGCTAACCACTGTGTTATTTTCTGAATCCTGAGTTTGTGCTTCTCCAGCCCAGGCACTCTTAAAAAACGCCGACCAGTATGGATGGCATGCGAATCCTACACTTTGTAGTCCTCTTTGCCTTATGCAACATTTTTTATACACTGATTTACACATGTATGATTCATTGTCTCTATGTGTGTGATGTAAAGTGCTCTGACACCCTACACTGGTATGAGAGGTGCTATAAAACAAATGAAAAACATGTGACAGATGGACTATGGAGAGATGAGAGGCACTGTTGGAGGGTGATAGGGAGGGAATCATTGAAGAGCCCCAACAAAGACTGTCGCATCCTGGTGCACAGTAAGGTCATCATTTACTATGCTTTAAAAGCTAATACAATTCAATATATAATGACAAATGTGCTGTAGAAAGCACCATTTTTTCCCAAATTTTCTTGAGGGGAGAGCCCCCCAACGTCCCCTTTGTAGTTGTCAGGCTCACTCGCTGCACCTGGTGTGCACGGAATGGGGACTGGTCTGACAACATTTGCCAGGGCTTTGGGTTTCCAGTCCCTCCCTGGTAGAAGCAGGAGACTTGTACCACGAAATAAAACCAAACATTGAAATGTTAGGCGCTGAGATGCAGCACCAACCTTCCCATTAAAATATTTACATTTTTGCAAATGTTTTCAATATAAAATAATAAAATCTCTAGTAATTCGAGTATTTGTTTGGTGTGCACTTGTTTGTGTATTTTTTGTGAATTACTGTTTTAATGCTTGGGGGGGGGTTCCCGGCTTCCAGTAGGGACTCGATGGGTGTCCTCAGGAGTCAAAAGTTTGGGAACCACTGGATTAGACTATGGCAATGCTCTCTTGGAGGCAGCTAATGAAACACTCGTAGCCAAATTACAGGTAGTTCAAAACACGGCAGCCAGGCTCATTTTCAACCTCCCTTCCGGGACTCCCTCTGCCCCACTGTTAAAGGAAGTGCACTGGCTGACAGTGAAAAAAAGGTGCATATTTAAGCTCTGCTCTCTTACTTATAATGCGTTACGAGGCAAAGGACCCAAATGTTTTCAACTAAAAATCAAAGCATATACATCTAGCAGAAACTTACGATCATCTGATAAGGCCCTGCTGTGTGTCCCCCGCACTCACCTAATGAGATGTGGGGGTGGAGCTTTTTCTTACTTTGCCTCCTTTTACTGTAACAAGCTTCCGATACACATCCGCATTTGTGCAAACTACTGCAAATTTAGGAAATTGCTGAAAGCGTACCTATTCTAATTCCCCATCCCATATCCCTGCTGATACTTGCTAAACTGGCCCAGCGCCGAGATCCCCATGGGTGAGTCATGCGCTTTATTAAATTTAAATACCATAACATAAGAAGAGTGAGTGGTAGTTGGTGGTAGCTTACAGGTTTGGGGGAAACCCAGGCCGAGTGACAGAACACACTGCCATGAGAAAACAATTTGCTAAGAAGGCATTATCTCATGATAAAGCCCAGAATAGTTCCTACCTTAAAACGCTACTTGGGCCCCTCTCCTAGTTCATATGGCAGGGGCACCTAGGCTCCTGGTCCAGGCAGAAATCAGTAGAGTCACTTCTCGGGATAGTGCATTGCCAATGATGAGAGCCAAACATTTGGAGCTTATGCTTTGATGTGTCTATGTGATCTAGTAGGATCCTATCCTAATGGGCATCGCTGTCTTGATGAGCTCCTCTGTAGAGTAAGTAAGTAAGTAAAACATTTGCAGAGCGCAACGAATGCCGAGGCTTCTGGGCGCTGGAGGAAGCACATACTTCATCTAAAATATGTAGACTTGTGTATGGTTTAAGATTGAAATGAAGGTTTGTGGTACTGTTAATATGGAAATCGATGCATTCATCGATGAAAATGAAATATTGTCTTTATTAACAGAATCACCCATTGTGAACAAATATGTAGTCAAGCAGGTCATCCTGAGACCAAGGCCCAGGATTCCTGATTGATAGATCATAGGGGAGAGGGTGTGTTGCTGTGAGGCAAACCCCGGGCTGGAAACTCTTGATCAATCCCACAGATAGGCGCAGGGTCATGAAAATGGCCAAGGGAGATTGCCCAAATAAAGCACACATGGCTGGAGGAGGTATGCGCGCTCCTAAAAACACCATAAAAAATCAGATGCCACATGAGTTAGAAACATATACTAATTAGGACCTAGCACATGCAGTGATCATGCGCTCCCCATGCTGGACCTTTTAAGTTTGGACACATTATCCTCTGGCCACATTGTGTCCACGCAAGGTAGAGATCCACCTGTGGTAAACATTAGACAATTAATTTTACGACTTCAAAGGCAGCAACCAACATTCCTCACCATATATGGTACGCAGGAAACTTTTATGACCCATCATGTTTTGTATAAAAGACAAACTCATACTGATTGTAAATTGAGACAGTCCTCAGACCTTGTGCCTGTAACTGTTCTCGTGATCGTAATGTTTAATTAAACAAACTGTTCCTGTTTTGCCAAATGCCTCTCGTCTTCTGTTTTTAAGGGATTTCGAACTCAAGCAACATTTTGGTGACCACAAAGGGACTGATTGGGACCTCAAACCCAACTGCAGCTGAAGGAAGGAGACCCCCACCCAGGTGGAGTCACGATTGCACAACAAGAAAGGTGGGCAGACACCACAATTGATTGGAAGCTCTGCTGAACCCCCAGGGCAGAGGTCCATCGTGAAGCAGCCATCACAGAGGGTAAGAGACTACATCAGAACCTCAAACATAGTCTAAAGCATTTGGCATATGGTAAACTACGGAGAAGCGTAAAAAGATAACCTAAGCACTTGTGCCACTGACAGGGTCTGGCATATTATCTATTTTATATTTCCTAACTGAATCAGTCGTAAGGCGGCCATGGAGGCATTTCCATGGAAGTCACCTTCTTTTGATTGCTGAATATGCTAGAGAAGGTGAAGATAGCCCTCGATAACTCCCAGGACACTAGTTTTTGAGATACAGTTATCCTGATTGGGGAGAATTGATACCTCAGTCTCATAGTTTTTTAACTCAATGTCTTCTCAGTGCTAAGAGGTTTCCTAACACCCTTAGTATCTGGAAGGAGTGTGGGAGGTACATCTTTTTTAGACCCTGGGTGTTTAACAGGGAGGAATTCTGACATAGGGAAAAAATTGGACCCAGGAAACTGGTCGTAACTTGTGTGTGGACAAGATGGGCTGGTGATTCCAGAGTTAAGATATGGTTCTATGATTACCACCAGGGGTGGGCGGAGCACGCAGAGTTTCACTCCGCGTAATTCTGTGGAGTTATAAAAAAAATCTACCAAATTCCACGGAGTTCCGTGAGTGGGCGGAGTTACCATCAGCTCTATTTATGTGAGTAGGATACTGTATCACAAATGGTGTGAGCTGCAGTCAGTTTTCTTACAACTTTCTTGGCAGCGCCTGAGCATTACACACACTACACAGTGAAAACAATCAGTCCTCTGATACCGGTCTCAGACACGTGAAGAAGAAGCCCCCTCATGGAACTGAGACTTTACTTTACCAGGCTTCACTAAGTTAATCTGTGGGTCGTGTTGAACTATTTGACAACTCTCTCAGTTAAAATCTCTCCCTTTTAAAAGTTCCCCACCCTCTGGCAAAAAGTAAAAACCCTTTCCACTGTCCCCCCGATCTCCAACATACAGGCCTTTCCCATAGCTCTGCCACTGCTTCAATGATGGCGCAAATACTGGAGTCCATCCTCAACAGCCTAATGCAGCCTGACAATGTTACAGTAACACTTCTAACCCATTACTGCCCACTACTTTTATCTGTTACTTCTGCAAGCTTTGCAGCCGTTCAATGTTTGCTTTTTTAGAAACAGCTTTGGTCAGCAACACACAACCCTATACTATAAAGCGCTATGCAGCCGTGCACTAGGCCAGTGAGACTTGAAAGAATCAGAGCAACCAGCAAACATCACTGCCACACTTCCACCTTAAGAGAGGAGGAAGCACTGCATGCTACTGCACATGAGGTGCACTTGATCGTTCTCCACGCCTAAGAAGAACCTGCCTACATTCTCCGTAGTGGTGGGGGGTGCTGGTAAACTCTGCCTCATGGTGTATGCAGAGTTTTTTGCCAAATTCTGCTTTCCAAGTGGAGCGCAGAGTGGCAAAAACTCTGCAAACTCTGCCAGCGGAGTGGAGTTTCCCACCCACTCCTAATTAGCACCTTTGTCTAGGAGTGGATATTGGCAGACACTCCAGCTCACTTAGGAACATGTTCAACGCAGTCTTCTCTTTTTAGAGAATAACATGTGCTGAGAGTGTACTAATTTTTTGAACAAAGTAATGATTTCTGTGAACCATTATTGAACTGCATTATGTATGTGATGATTTTGTATTGATTGTTGATTGCAAACTGCATTGTGTGAAAAAACAGAGATCTTGCAGATGCTATTCTAACATATTGCATATTCCACTATGTTGTAATACTACATATGCATTTTTATCTTGTTTTTATCGAAATGTTCAAACGAACTCTTTTGATGCAAATATTGTAAAGACGCTGAGCTCCTAGTAAGTAATTTGTAAGATTGCACAACATACAACTGCCGCTACGATTACACAAACAAAACTAACAAATGTCATTTGAGTTGTATTTACCAAAATTACTAAAATTGCCATGGATTCCCCATTGAAGCATATGGAAATTAGGTTCCCCAAACAAATGAAGGAAATAAATACGTTTTGCCAAGAGTGGCCTTTCCACACAAAGGCACAAACATTTCCCTGGCGTAAGGAGGGAACATTAGACACAACTGTAATTGAACATACTAAAACATATATAGGACAAAATAAAGATAAAAGAGAGTCAATGTTAGACTTATGGGCCACCTTTGAAGAAGTTAAAACCGATAGCCCCACAATGCTGATAGCGAGCAAGGCTTCGGCACCTCCCCCACCAAATGCAAGGATGGATTTACTCACACCAGTTCCCTGTGCATTAGGATATTCAAATACAACAATAGTAGATGCCGACAAGCGCTCCCACTGCAAAAAGGACAATTAGGTCTAAGTCAGAGAAAACCAAAAGCAAGTGAGCCCAGCCGCCTCCAGCACAGACACGGTCCCTATGGACGGTTCCCAAAAGCTTGACTCCCCGTCCACAATGCTCAACACATGACACCTCAAAGGCAAGTAAAGCACACTCTTCCACTGGCTCAGGCAAGCAGAAATGGGTGGCTGGAAAGTTTGTGGTAGTTCTCAAAAGTGACTCAGCGAGCTCAGGGGAGGAAAGGAACTCCAGTCTCCCAGGAACCGATGACGAGTGTGGGGCTACAGGGATTGCCCAGGTAACCGAGGAGGAAACGGAGAGGGAATTTGAAGGTGAAACCAGGCCACTGAAAGCAGCACGCAGCTCAGAGCAAATGAGACAGGCCAGACGGTGCAAGGAAGAGAGACATGAGCTGATGGCCAAGGGCAACCAGGAGTTACAGCAAGAGTATAGGACAGCGCGCTCTTTACATAAGGGAAGTGGGCCAGGTACAGGGCGCAGCACTGGAAATAATCAGAGGTAGATGAAAGGCTACTAGCAGGGCTCAGAGCCACACTATCCAGTCAACAAAGAAGAGGGGCATACCACAAAATAAAGGAAGAGGGCAGCCTGTTACTTACTAACCCACAATGCAGGAAAGACAAAATGGCACCTGTGCGTACAAACAAGGGAAGCAGAGACAAGGATACTCTCTGCTCCGCTTGGGTGCACAACAAAGATAAACTAACCCTGAGGGAGATAACAGTCAAAAAGGAAGGCAACACCTTTGTGTACCTGTTTTGCGATGTCTTAGCAGATTGGATTGAGGAGAGGGACCAATTTGAAAGGTCTTGACCGAGGGAAGGATCTTTTGAGTCCGAGGACATGGGAGTAGTGGAGGATTGCATCAGGCATGAAGGAGGAAATCCCAGTTGGAACTTCCTCTACATGCAGAAATGCCTCACAAGATGGGAGAGCTATGTTAAGGAGAAACCTGCAGAGTCACATAGAATAAGAATGTGCCTGTTACTGCAGAAGGGCGCAGCAGGGATTATACATATGCCATGGGCCCAGATAGACAAAGAGGGGTTGAGAACATAGTTGCCGTATGCTGTATTAGCTAGTTAGAATTGTTGATGTATAAATTCCAGCTCGCTCCTGTATTCCAGTCTCCATGGAGATGCCTGTGCGGAGGCAGTTAAAGGCTGGAGACCGGAGAGCTGGCAGTGTCTGTTGGTGGTTCCTGATATGGAATAAAGTGTATTCCTAAATCTACGAGTGTTTATCATTTTAACACTGATGACGACGACGCTATAACCACCACCAACTTCCCCTTGAACCCACGTATTTTGTTTCAGCCTCCTTAAATCGGATTTACTGCCAGCGATATTGTGGATTTTGGCAGATTAATTCTCCGGTGACCTAATCTGGCTCCTGACGTCCAAGCGATCTGGTAATTATGTCTAAAATTACCTTTATCCTTGAATCCGGGGACTTGGCTGCTCGCGAGTGACTCGCGCTCCTTCTGTGCTGTTGGACTCGCCCCTTCACCGCTCGAGCGTCTCTCTTCTTGTAACTGGCTCGTCATCACGTCACGCTACGTAACGACATGCAGCCATTTTGTTTATTATCTCCATAGCAACTGCAATTCTTCAAGTTACGGCTCAGTTTCTCCACAGTAATTTACTCGAGTGAATATCACGTTTATTTTTTTTTCTCCTTTATCTTTGTTTTCAGATCCTCATAATTTTCACCAATATGTCCACTACATCCATGAGTCAACCTCCAGCATTTTTATGTGAAAAAGGTGAGCCTTTACTTCCATGGAAGAGATGGAAGAAATTATTTGATTCCTACTTAGTGGCTATTGGTGGTGAAAGGTTTTCAGCGTATAGAAAACAAGCTATTCTCCTTCACAATTTAGGCATTGAGGGTCGCAATATTTACGATAGTATTGATTAACTGCCTATTGGAGAAGATGATGGTCAAGTTGCGGATGTATTTGAAATGTCTATGAAGATGCTTGAGACTTACTTTGGCCCGCGTATTAATGTTCTACTTGAAAGACATACATTTTTCATGAGAATCCAAGAGCCTACTGAAAAAGTTGGAAATTATGTTGCATCGTTAAAAACATTAGCCCGAACTTGCGAATTTGGTGACTTAACTGAATCCTTAATTCGTGATCAGCTAGTCAGATGCACAAACAGCTCTAGGGTTCAGGAGAAACTGTTATCAAGGAATCCCTCGCTTAAAGAAGCAATAGCTATTGTTGAAGGTGTAGAGAATACTTCTGGATGGGTGAAGGAAATGAAAGAACATAAAACAGGGACTGAAAATGCTCTCACACCCAGCAATATCCATGATGTTTCGCTTACTGAAGCTCAACAAATTCCAGTAGACAACATTTGTAAAGTGATTCAAACTCCTAAAGGAAAAACGCATAGTGAACAAGGCAAAATGAAATGTTATCGCTGTGGGAGTTTTAACCATCCTTCTAATTTTCCTAATTGTTATGCTAAAAATGCCACCTGTTCAAAATGTGGTATTAAAGGTCATTATGCCAGGGTCTGTAGGTCTGGTGGAAAAGTCCACGCAGTAGATAGTGTTGAAACCGTGACTATTAAGCCAAGAATGCTAGTGTCTAATGTAAGAAGTGATGGTGTGGTGGATGCTAATCCAATATTTATGCCAGAATGTGATGTTGAAATTTGAGGAAAATTATTTGTTGTGCTAGCAGATTCAGGTTCTCCCTTCACAATGATTGGTAATGAGCTATGGAACAAAACTTTTCCTGATATTCAGTTGCTTCCACCTGATATCAACCCTGTGAGTTATGGGGGCACGCATTGATGTATCTGGTTATACAGTAATGAGAATACACTTCAAGGGCAGAGAAATAATTGGGAAGATATATGTAGCACATATTGGAGATAATCTTTTGGGCTGGAGGCACCAAAAGGATTTGGGTATAATTCTTAATCCCAACGCTCTCAAAGCTTCTGATCAAGTCATGTTGGTTGATTACAATTTAAATTCCAACAAATTCTTTGAAGAATTTCCTCAAGTTTTCACCGACAAGCTTGGTTTGTTGAAAGACTTTGAGCATTGCATTATTCTCAAACAAAATGCTGTGCCATGTGTGCACAAAGTCAGAAAAGTTCCACATTTAATGATGACTCCTTTAAAAGTGGAACTAGATAGATTGATCAATTTGAATGTAATAGAAGAAATTGAGTCATCTGAATGGTTGGCCCCAGTGGTTTTGGCGCCTAAAGATGGTGGAAAAAGCATCAGGATGTGTGTGGACTTGAGGGGTCTCAATAAATGGATATGGGTGGACCGTCAACGCCTCCCTAACATTGCTGAATACATCACTATGCTCAATGGAGCTAGAGTTTTTTCGGTACTTGATTTGTCTTCGGCATATCACCAGGTACCACTCCACCAGGACTCTAAACACCATACGTCCTTCGTGACACCGTTGGGAGCTTTTCGCTTTGTCAGAATGCCCTTCGGCTTAGCGTCAGCTGCAGCCTGCTTCCAACGTGTCATGAAGATTGTTCTAGGTGATATGCCGAACATATTATTTTTTCCAAGATGATATCCTGGTTTATGGTAAAGATGACAATGAACATGACACCACATTAAGGAAGGTTCTTATGAGACTGTCTGACAAAGGCCTCATGGTCAACAAACAGAAATGTAAAATAGGTGTGTCTTCTGTCACATATCTAGGTCATGTGATTTCTGGGGAAGGGATCCAACCTAAACTTGAGCTTGCTAAGAGTATTATTGATGCTCCTACTCCTACTGACAAGGAACAAGTTAGGTCCTTTCTTGGCCTAGCTGAATTTTACGCGAAGTTTGTCAGGGGATTTGCAACTGTGGTGGAACCAATTAGGTCTTTACTAAAAAAGGAACCCAATTTGTATGGAATGAGGATTGTAATGCTGCTTTTGTTTCTGTTAAGCGTGCAATCAGTGAAATGCCTAGTCTTGGTCATTTTGACTCTAAAAAAAACTTTTCTCACTACTGATGCAAGTTTGTCTGGTTTGGGTGCAGTTCTCACTCAAGTGGATGCTAGTGGTGAAAAAGTTGTTGCATTTGCATCAAGAGCGCTAAAAAAAGCTGAACAACAGTATTCTTGTATAGAAAGAGAAGCACTTGCAATTGTGTGGGCAGTTAGACACTTTAAATTTTACTTATGGGGGATCCCCTTTATTGTGAGATCTGATCATCGTCCACTTGTATAAGTGTTCTCTTGCATGGAGAGTGAAAGGTTGACTCCAAGATTAAAACGTTGGAGTGAAGGTTTAGAAGAATTCAATTTTCAGGTACAGTATCTTCCTGGTTCTGCTAACAAAGCTGCTGACTGTTTGTCAAGGTTGCCTATTCAAATTCAAGAAGATTATGTTGATGTTGAATCTTTGAGTGTTTGTTGGGTTAAGGAGCCAGCCATCACTCAAGAAGAATGGACTGAAGCTAAATCCCATGATTCTCTCTTACCTGTGGTTAGGGACTTTGTGATAAAAGGATGGCCTGCATGCAGTAAGAGTGTTAATTCTGATCTTATGCCTTTTTGGTCTATTAGGGATGAATTAACTCTGCTGCAAGACGAGTTGATGCGTGGTGAGAGATTGATACCTCCTTCTGATTTGAGACCCAAACTTGTTAATCTTGCGCACTAAGGACACCTGGGAAGGAGTCTTACTAAGGCCCGGTTGTGTGAGAGATATTGGTGGCCAGGCATGGATCATCATGTTGAGGAGGTAGTTAAGGATTGTTACCTATGTGCTTCTAATGACAAGTCTAGGGTCATCAATTCTGCTCCGTTGTCACCTGTGGAGGTTCCACGTGAACCTTGGACAAAACTTGGTTTGGATTTGATGGGTCCTTTTGAGTTATTAGGACCTTCAGAAAGGTTTGTCATTCTCTTAGTTGACTACACTTCAAAATGGGTCTCTACCAGGTGTGTAAGCACAGTCAACACTAAGGTAATTCTTGATTTCCTCAAGGATGAATTTGCCTGCGAAGGTATTCCTAAATGTCTAATTACTGACAACAATGTACAATTTACTTCTCAGGATATGAAAAATTTTCTGGATGATTTTGGAATAATTCATCTTAAAACAGCTCTTTATTCTCCACAAGCCAATGGTCTTGCGGAACGCATGAACAGAGTTGTTAAAAGTTGTGTACAGAGAGCTTTGGAGTTGAAGGTTCCTCTTAAAGATGTTCTGCGTGACACTTGGTGGGCTCATCGTACCACTGTTAACTATGTCATGCACAGTTCTCCTTTTCAAGTGTTACGAGGTAGACAAGCTCACTCTAAATTGAACCCTGGTTGGTTGCCTTTCCAAAATATTATTTCCTTTGATAAGGATGAGGTGGATTCCAGAATTAAATCTTATCAAAGGAAATATAAAGAGAGATATGACTTGAGAAATTCTGTAAAGGCTAGATTGTGGCGTGTGGGTGAATGGGTGTTGGTCAAGAAACCCAGGTGGCAGAAGAAAGGTGTCACTGAGTATATGGGTCCTTTTATCATTACATCAATTCAGAAAAATGTTGTGACGATGCAAAATGGTAGTAAATGGAATATGTCAAGACTAGTAAGGTTCAATGGTGACAAGTCATCATTTCCTTCTTGTTCTGACAATGGTTTTCCTAGTACTGATCTGCTCAATTCAGATATTATTTCCACAAGGAGATTTCCTCACAGATCACATCGTGTTCCTATGCGATTTAAGGATTATGATATGAATGTATCTTAATTGTATGGTTTCCTTGTTTTATTCTTTTGTTTCTTCTTTTCTTATTTCTTTTAATTTTTATTAGTATAGGGTATGTGTTGTATTAGCTAGTTAGAATTGTTGATGTATAAATTCCAGCTCGCTCCTGTATTCCAGTCTCCATGGAGATGCCTGTGCGGAGGCAGTTAAAGGCTGGAGACCGGAGAGCTGTTAGTGTCTGTTGGTGGTTCCTGATATGGAATAAACTTTATTCCTAAATCTACGAGTGTTTATCATTTTAACACCATAATTGCTGGATGGGGCAGGAAAATGCATTATATGCTTTGAGAAAAATACCACAGGTATAAACTTAGAGATAGGTGACATTAAGAGCTGCTAAGCAGTCTGATTGGGGAGCAGACCAGCATAGTGTTCACCCAAGCTAGCATTCCAGCAATCACGCTAGCAAATACCCAGTATGACTGGCCACATTTAATATGTACAGGCACTGGATATGGATCTCCATGATAGAAATATTCCCTGTCTGCCCAGATGTAGGAGGGTTAATGGCAAAGATCATGAAGTCAGAGGAAAGCATAAACAATTTCCTAAATAGAATGAAGGAAAGATGGGGACAGGAAACCTGACATCCGTGGGCCAACACAGGCCCACAAGTCACATTTTTGTATAATACTTTGAAGAAAGGGTTAACCACCGATATACAGAGCAGGCTGGACAGCGTAGTTGGTTTAGATACCAAACCCTGGCAGGAAATACAAGCTCATATACTCCACTACCATAAGACAAAAATAGAGAGAAGCAGGAGCAGACCCAAAGAGACACAGCAAAATTAGTGCAGCATAAGTTGAAAAACACTGCTCTCTCTCTCTCTCTCTAGAGAGAGAGAGAGCAATGGACGCAGCCATGCAGAGGCACCAGTCACAATGGGGGCTCCACTACAAAACATTAGAGGGTTCCAAACAGGTAGTACAGGAGCACAAACAGGATATGGTAGTTGAGGCTATGGAGAGTGCTTCTATTGCCGTAGGCTGGGTCTCCTGGTAGAAGCCTGCCAGACAAAGGCATACCATGAGCAGCAAAAGTAGCAGAGGTCAGAGAATACGGACCAGCCTCGACAAAATCCCACGCGACAGGACATGGTCAGTACCAAGCACAGGGTAATCAGAATATATCATACACTCAGTCACAGGGAGGCCAGCCATTCACCACACAGCCACAACAGGGATCAGGTAATTGGGTGAGCATGTACCAGAAGCAACCACAGAGAGGGAACCCAGCACAACAGGGACTGGGGCCACAACCCCAGCAAGGAGGGATGACCATGTGGGGAGCTACTACCTTCACGCAAACACAGAGTCAAAATTCACAGTAAAATAGACCCCCCAGAAAATGAAGACAGGTGATAATAATCCAAACGACTTAACCCCCAGTAGTTCACCTCCGATGATAGAAACAACCTTATTTATCAACCACCCCCTAAAAATTGTATCAGATCAGAAAAGTCTAACAGACAGCATTGGGGGTTAAAAAATGTGTTACTTGCATCTAGGAATTCAGGGCTGCGGAGGGCTGTGTCGATCGGGCATCCACACTAACGGCATGGTCAACCTATGGGAGCACAAAATAATCAGGTTGCCTAAGGCGCTTACTAAAACAGGCTCCACTCTGCTGCTGATACCCCAGGGTGGGGTTGTTAGCCACACCCCAGGAGCAGGGCAGTCTGGCGAGGGGGTGGGACACCATCTAAAAACTGTTTAAATAGCAATCACTGAGGTCCCACTGCCAAAGTGTAATGCGATGCATTCCAATCACCAAGCAGGAAGGACCCCATTTGCGGGCATCATGACCACTCTTAACATTTCCTTCATGGTATGTAGTCCCAGTAGAGCCTCCAAATGCTCTAGAAGCCTCCGAATCAATGGAGGCCTCCCTTTCAGTTCTAAAATGAAGCCATCCTTGCTGATGGGAACAATATTCTTCTTGCGCCTGGGATGGTAATACCCTAAAACTCCACAACCCCCTCACGTGAGAGTCAATTAACCAAGAGGCCTCAGCGTGATGACGAGTTCAAGACTCCAGTTGGGGGGTTCACTCAACCTTTCACCCTTTTGGAGATCGACAAGTTGAGCACCAATTTCATTAGGGAATCAATGACTGTATCTAACTGAAGAGCTCAAGAAACCCCAGCCAAAAGCTAGGGACAGCGGGGCTACCAAAATGCTAATGGAACATGGGGTGTTGTTTGAAGGAGAGGGGGGTGCCAGGGATGTAGACTTCCTCTACCCCTGCTCTAGATGGATCTCATGACACCATGTGCGCCGCTTCCAGATTCACCTCCATTCCAAGCATAGTCCACTCATGTTGCCCCAAACTTGCAGGTACAATCCAGGCCCTGACTTCTGACCCCACGGGAGTTGCATGGGGGAGGCTCTGGGGGCTATAGAGCAGCCTCTGACCCTCTCCCAGTGGGGCAAGGGAGGCAATGAATTATGCGACACAAGAAAATGCCCAAACTAAAAGAAAAACATCCAAAAAGAAGATTCCATAGATAAAGGCGGGTCGAGATCAGCCAAAGCCAGGTGTCTGATGCCACAAGGGAAGGCCACGGAGTACATCATGTGCCGGGAACAGAGAAATGCACAAATGTAAAATAAAAATCCCAAGGCACGTTGCAAGCCCCAGCAATACCAACTGGCAACACGCACCCTCTTCCCACATTTCCGCGCACATGTAGTAGCATACTAGGACTGAAAAACATAACTCACATCAACCACAACTGGAGATAATATCAAAACATGTAGCTCCCAGCAGGAAAATAGTCTTGGGAAGGGGCCACACAGCAACCATGCACTTATACAGGCACTGAGCGAGGTGTTTTAAAAAAAACTAATGACGTCCAGAGGTTTACGCCTGAGCTGGGTTCGCGGAGTTCCACTATGCGGAACTCTGCAAAGTGACAAAAAAACTCCGCCAAGCTACGTGGAGTGCCGGGAGTGGCGGAGTGTGTTACCTCACGTCGTTCAAACTGATTTCTAGTGCTGGGTGTTTGTACAGTTCGAACGGCATCATGCGCAGCGCAAGAGGGTGCTGCTTCTTTCTGCTGCTCAAGTATAAGTTCTACTCGAGCGCCAGCTTCCTCAACGCGAACAGAAGGTTTGTCAAGTGACTGCCTGTGTTGAGAAATCTTGCTGGGAAGCGGTCTAGCGTTGGATTTTCCTTGCTCGCGCTCACCAACTTACCATGCGAGTGAGGAAAAACAAGTTTGTGCTCGCCAACTTACCATGTGAGCGAGGAAAAAACTCTGTTCCGCTTCCCGGAGCAGAGTTGTTTTTGGAACTCCGTGAGCTCCGGGAAGCGCGGAGTGCTAAAAACACCGCAAACTTGCAAACAGAGCAGAGTTCACAGCCATGATGATATCGCCCTAGAACTAAAAACTGTGAACTTTCATGAACTAGTCAGAAGGAACACAGCCATCGGAGGAGCACAGACAACTCCCAGGGGACCCTGACTAGAGCTGAAGTGTCACGACAAAAAGTTATGTATATTAATATGGTTATGTATGATCTGCCTACTATGGATAGCCCTACACTTCAGTACCAGAGAGGAACTGGCAAGTCAAAAGAAGTTCACTAAAAGGAAACTACAGCACCTACATAGGGATCTCTCATATGTTACCTACAATTACACCAAACAAAACACCAGCATCCCACATGCACTGCACAGCGCCCTTTTGCATAACACATGGTACCAGCACATGCCCACAGTCGGCTCCCAAGCATCAGCCAGGTCATGTTATGTATTTTCATTAGTCCCAAATGTGGTTGGTGCAGACAGGCTTTACTTGTCCCAGGACATAGCCCCCGAGAAAGCAAAATGCCTAATACACCTCTACCTATGTAGAATAAGGCCCACGATCCAACCCTACAAGATAGAACAACACAGGGTAGTTGTAAACATAACCCGATATGACACCAACCCAACAGCTCTATACATTCTAACTGAACCCACTGATATCCAAACCAAACTGGACAGGATGTGTAGGAAGGGCCACATAGGGGAAACTATCACATGGCCCCGAGATTTCCCAGAGAAAAGATTTTTGGAGGTGGCAAAACCCCCAACTCAGTGCACAAACTCGTCTGCTCCAGTGTCCATCCGTGGACCGAGAGTGGCTCTTAGTGTAACCGGGGTGGTCTTCTTAAACAGCAAATGGTCCCCCAAAATGGAATTCCTATGTAGGGCCATCCAGCTCGGGGATAAAAAAGGGAATGGGCAGCATGGAGAAGGTTTCAATGAAAGTATGACCACCCCATGTCAGGAAATCTGGGACACCGAGGTAGGTGGATACACTTGGTTAGAATGGAAAGGGCAATCCCTTATTGTATATAAACTAAAACTATATTCCTTATGTTTTAAAGGAAAAGGAACTCTTCTGATGGGCATGAATGCTAACTGCGGAGTGATATTATAAATTACGGATATCCAATGGGGCTTCTCCTCGCTGATGGACTATTACTGCCATTGTGGCAAGCACGCCTAGACTCAGCTTGTTCCCAGATGAAGGGGACTGTGTTCCCTGGTCACCATGCACACCCTGACACGGGTCATTCCTGGAGAAGACCTATCAGACGTGTACCAGCACCCGTTAAGGAAAAAGAAAACCTTGCTTCACCAAGCTTGTGAGAGGAGAGCTACAGGCTCTTTTGGCTGGGCACAATTCAAAGATACTCCAGAAGAATTTAAACTGTTCACGGAAGCACAGCAGTGGGCAGGGGGGGGCAATAACCTTCTTCACAGATAACCCAGTGGGAGATGCTCAAAATGATGAATAGCACTGAGCTCGGCTTCAATTCAATCAAAGAAGAAATGTGAGCAATCCTCCTTATGGTAATGCAGCATCGATATGTACTGGATTTAATGACTGCAATGGAGGGAGGGGTCTGTGCCAACATCGGTGCAGCTTGCTGTACGTACATCCTAGGGATTGACCTAGACAATGAGACACTAACTCTTGCCATTCAAGCACTACACAATCTACAAAGAACTATGTGCGAAGAGGGAGGTGCCCCTGAGCAGGAGTGTTTTTCTAATTAGTTCTCCTGGCTCCCACGATGGATATCCAGTTAATGTAAATCAGTGTTGCCAGTTATCATTATGTTGCTGTTGGTATCTGGGGTTATTCAATTGGGGATCACCTGTTGTAAAGATGCAGTCCTCAAACTGGGAAGAATGCAGGTCTGGGAGACCTTCGGGTACCCATGCGCTCTACAAATCCTAATAATATAACATAACATAACATAAATGGGGAGGTAGTTGTTGCCAAACGTGAGTATAAGGAACAACAGGCCCCAAATAAAGTAACTGTCAAGAATGCATGCTTTAGGTAGTGTAGTTGAAAAATCAACTAGAGGGACGAATGTTAATATGGAAATCGATGTATTCATGAAATCTCGCCCTTATTAACAGAATAACCCGTTGTGAACTCCACATCAACCTCAACTCGCAAATATGTTGTCAAGCAGGCCCCAAGACCAAGGTCTGGGATTACTGATTGATAGGTTACAGGTGGGAGGGTATGTAACTGACAGGCAAACGCTCTGGCAGCAAACTCTTGATCAGTCCCACAGTGACTGGATGGGGTACGCACACTCCGAAAAACACCATAAAAGATGCCCCATGAGTTAGGAACACATAGCCAATCAGCACCTAGCACACGCAGTGATCACGCGCTCCCCATTCAGGACATTTGGACACATTACCCACTGGCCACATTGTGTGCACACGAGGTAGAGACCCACCTGTGGTAACCATCAGACAATTAATTTACGACTCCAAAAGAAGCAATCAACATTCCTCATCATATATGGTACGCCGGAAACTTTTATGACCCATCAGGTTTTGTATAAAACATAAGCTCATACTGATTGTAAATTGAGACAGTGCTCAGACCATGTGCCCACAACTGTTCTCCCAACCATAAGGTTTATTTAAACAAACTGTTCCTGTTTTGCCAAACGTCTTTTGTCTTCTGTTTTTTAAGGGATTTCGAACTCAAGCAACAGTACTGTTTAGGTATCAGAGTAACTTAGTATGCGATGCAGTGCAAAACCTGAAACCAAAGACTTAGTAACAACTACAGGGTGGGGAAAGAAGCATTTTATAGTTAGGTGAGGTACATCTTGACAGGAACCACCAGAGTGAGAAAGTCCTATCCTACAGAGAGTTGATCCCAAAATTAGAAATTGAGGTAAAACTTGAAACCAAGCAAGGTCCACTACCTCAAGGAATTATAGAAAAAGTTGTAATCCACACAGTGACACAAAAAGGATGTTTTGGAGTAGATAAATCAAGACATGGTATTTTATGGAGATACAATGTACAAACAAGGTTTCAAAAGGATGATTTTATGTTTTATTTTAGTTTTATCTGTATCTTTATAAAGAACTGTTCTATCAAAAGGTGTCAGCCTACTGTACATAGAACAACCAAAGATGCATGTTTATTGTTACAAATTACCATAATAAAACAAAAACTGGGAAATGGAAGGGATCAGCTCAATAAAGAGCAACGTATTCCAAACAATAGGAGAAAGCTAGTTTGAGCGATAAAGACTCTGTAAAAAGCAAAAATGGTAAAAGATAAGAAAGAATGTATGACTAACAAGTCTTGGAAGACAAGAGATACAAAAGAGGTAGCAGAGAAACAGAAGAATAAAGGATGAAGCTATTCTGGGTAAAGGTTGTACTTTTTACCAATTGCAGAAGGTACTGTACGAGAAGATTGCAAAGGAAAGGGTCTGCCCTGAAAATGACTGTGTAGCAACTTTGTCAAATGTGATTTTTGGTTTGAAGCCTGAAATTAGGGAGGTTTCTTAATTTTTTTCCAAGAGATGTTCTGTGAAGTCCAGAAGAATTCCAGGTGTTTCTAGTGTAGAACTTTACAGGTGGTGCAAGACAGTTGAATGAAGATTAGCTTGAGTTGGAGGTAATAAGAATATAGGAATGCTGAAGAGGATGGCACTGCCATATTCAATCCTGATACAGGTTCTTTGGTTGCAGAAAGGAGCCGAGCTTTAATATAAGGACATGGAGAGTTGTGAATAAGTCCGTAGGCCCACTGATCTCACTTCATTAGGAGAGAAAACAGTGATGTTAAACTCCAATAGCCATGTTTAGCTGTACTTAGTGTTGAGAGGTCATCTAAAAAGAATAAAATTTGTCTTCTGTGGGCTGACTAAGAAATTGTAGAGAGATACATTTCTGCAAATGTCTTGGAAGGAAGATGCTTTCAGGTAAACCAGAGTGCTGTCTGCATATTCAGGGTTTTTTATATAGCGCGAACTTGACCCGAAGGTATCAAGTATCAGAGCGCTTTACATAAGCACCAGTTGCGTTACATAGGGACACATTCAATTTTTTTTTGTTAGGCACGGGAAGATTAAGTAATTTGCCCAGAATCACAGGATGTTGAGCGCCGTTGCCGACACTCGAACGCGGTTACCCAGATTTGAGGTCAACCGTCCTAGCTATTAGACCACATCCTCTCCCCTATATTGATGATGAGTAAGCTATGCCTGCCTCATCTATTGGAGTTTTTAGTAGTTCCAACTACAGATTGAACACCATGGGAGCAAGGCCAGACCTCGAGGAACGCTCCTAGTGACAGGGATTGGATTGGGATCATATCAGGAGCTCAGATAGCAAGGAAGGAAACTAGCTCAGAAACTCTCCCTTGAAATGCATGCAGGATTTGGGGACTGTACTAAACCTATCATGATCACTTGTATTGAATGTGGCTGATAAATCAAGAAATATGTGGATGCAGACATTCCCGTTATCTAACATCCAGTGAATGGCATTGCATACTAGTTAGATACAAATTCATAACCTAAGCTAGGAACAAGGGTAGAGGAAGGGAAGTCTGTGAATCTTTCTTAATATTTACAAAATGCCCCCGGAGTTCTTTCTATCCTTGGTTTCGAATGTCAGCCCGAAGTGTGGTGTATCCTGTCGGGGACTGAAGTGCTGATGTCTATCCGAAACTGCAAATGCAGACTCCACAGAACTAACCTTCAGTTAGTGCCAAGTGTGTGAGAAGGCCGAGAAAGAATATGCAACTCACATAATCCGTGCAAATCACCCGGATATAAAGGCAATTTAACATGAAAAGGAAGTAAGACATCGCTCTTTTCAGCTGGCTTTTCTAAAGGGCGGCAAGGGGTCTGGGTGGAATTAAATGTGATGCAGATGTGTGCTGCTGCCCATGAAGGTACTTGTGCAGAATTGGTACAGATGTTTGCTAGATTCTGTTAAATAAAACTGAACGGTGTGCGACCAGCATTCTGAGTGCACACTAAATGTGAATATATGGGGAAGGGGGTATACTAATGATTCTGCCCATTCCAAGATATATCAGGCGAAGTGAAGGCACTAGTAGACACGAACGAAAGGTCAGGCTTGTGAAATGCTCACATATTTGTCTCACAGTAGCCTAGTATTTAGTTTCACTACCACTGAGGACTTTACATCCACCGAAAAGCATTGAGATCGCCAACCCTCACCACAGTGAGAAAGACCCCTTCTCCTGTCTGCCTTGAGAGTGTCATACCCCACAGAAGGGCAAGTCCAGATGAGTTACATCTAAAGAATACATACTCTTCTAGCACTTGTAGCTGCTGTTGTTACTGTTACACAACGTAAATCTAGTCGTTACACTGTAAGAATAAACATCTGAACCAGGAAACACCCCAGAGAACTGCAATTGCAAAGGTCCCCACTGTTAGCACTACAGCACTTGTTTACAGGTTATTGTCCTTGCCTTGTGTCTACAAGTAGTTGATTATAGTTACAAGTCACAAGAGCAACTTGATTGAAAGATAGATTGTTTAAAAGAAAGGATTGGAGGTTTCAGACATTGAGTTCAGGGTAAAGATGCCATCTTGTCGCCAGTTTCACTACAAAATGTGCTGAAATCACCGCCTCAGGTTCCCGCAGGTCACCTCAGGCGGCACTGAGGCCCATGCAGAATGAGCATCATCTCACGAGTAGTGCATTTGACACGGATCGGCGCAGCTTTTCTTCTCCTGCCTGTTGTGGACAAACACACGCAAACACACACACATGCATCAAATGTGATTGCATCTTTCAAGTGCAATTTTGGATCAACATGTCTCGATTGCACAGAATTGCAATTTTGTAATTTTTCATCTACATTTGTACTTAGTGATCGGTGCCAAAACTACATTTGTTGCAACTGACAAGAGTTAAAACTAAATGTAAATGCAGTACACTGTCTATACAGCAAAGAATGGAGGTTTGAAGGGGCTTGAGTTATGTTGCCTGTTGAGTTGCATTTTTTAGGGTAATTCCAAATACCTACCATATGTGTTGCCCAGGCTTGATTACACTACGGCCAGGACTGTCTGTGACCTGTGTGGGAATTAGAGGCACCAGCGGATCGTTTTTTATCACCACTAGATGGAAAAAGCCAGTCGGTCCCACCTTTGATGCTTCTGGACCAGGTGATAAATCCGTGTCCAGCCAAAAGCTTAAAGAGGTCAGTTCAGGATTGGATGGAGAGCTCCACTGATTTTAGTCCAGCCCCACAATTTCCATGTTCCACTGCCTCATTTACAGGTGGAAAACAACAAGGGTATGCCCAATTATGCTATATCAGGAACCAGGTGCAATAACATATAATACTAGAAAAAAGGGCTGGTTTCCCTTTTGTGCATCTTCAAATACTCAGGATGGGCACTTAGTTTAAAAACCAAATGGACCACTGGCTCGGGTGAGCTACCAATAACCAGCTTATAACCAAATATTTTCAAAGTCCTTAACAAACACAGGAACATATGTACAAACCCCTGTCGCCACGAGAACGTCACTTTTTTCGACGTTCCTGTGGCGATAGGGGTTTCGCCTTATTTACAAGGCAGCGTTAAGCCACTTAACGTGGCTTAACGCTGCCTTGTAAATAAGGCCCCCTTTCACGCTATGCTTAGCGTGAAAGGGGAGGGCAATAGGTGTTGCGGTGCGAAGCGAGGAGAAATGTTTAATTTCTCCTCATTTTTGCTGTTTTCATGTGTGCTGCATTGTGCAGTACACATGAAAACAGCAAAAGGCCAATGATTGTTTATGTACAGGAAGGTTCCCCCTTCCTGCACATAAACAATCATTTAAAAAAAATGCAGTTTTGCAACGTCTGTGTGTGCTGCAATAAGCAGCACACATAGAAGTTACAAAACGGCATTTCAGGATTGTTTATGTGCAGGAAGAGGGACCCTCCTATACATAAACAATCCTCCCCTGCACACAGACACCCTTGCCCTATGGTGCAAGGGTGCCTGCGTTGACGCTAAGCTGCTAAACTTAGCACCAGCACAGGGCGAAACGCAGAACTGCACCATATTCTTGTAAATATGGTGCAGTCCTGCGTTTCAGAAGTGGCGGAGCGTGTTGTTAAGCCTAGGAGGCTAACGACACACTCCGCTACTTCCCTTGTACATATGCCCCACAGTGTGATATACAATAAAGCTTTTTTGTGTGTATTCTCTTATTTTTGTAAAAAACATTTAGCAATGTTTTTCATGTTTTTAAAATCACAAGTTAAAAAAAGAGAAGACATATAGTCTTCTTTATTCTTCTAATACATTGTATATTCCTAAAAAATCATCATTGCATGATATATACAGCTTTTTCGGCATACAATGTAAAAGCATTCATATTCTACTATTTAAAATCACAAAACATGTTGAAGCAGCATAGTCAGTGGACTATTGATCACTTTTTCATCACCATCTTCAGGGCAAAGATTTCTCTCATAAAAACATTCTGTGTGTGCTTAACTTTCACAGGATATCTGTGTTGCACTTTGCGGATTTAAATTTATCGGTATGGCAGGTTCTTTCCAACAGCCCATCCTTTGAAAATTAGGATATGTTTGTTATAAAAAGCAGCTGGTGTAATACTCTGGTTATGTCAAACCATTCAGGAGCTAGTATTTTCAGTGCCCAATCCTTACTTTTTGAAGATACACAAAAAGGAAACCAACCTTTTTTCTAGTCTTTAACCACCCTGTCCCTTTTGCCAGCGAGAGTTGACTCTCCTTCTCTTTGCAATAACATATACCACACAACAGTGGTTCACTGTAGACTTATTTCTGAATGATAGCAATTACACAAATGCGTGGATGCAGATACTCTCAATGAGTGGTACAATATTCAAAAATAGTACACCATTTTTTCATGACCTATACAATTTATAACATAAATTTAAGGACCAGCAAGCCATAATCTGTTGGCTAAGTGGAGTCTCAAACTCCCCTGGTGTGGTTCCTTTGCCTGGTGAATAAAAAGGCCGGTGCTTCATCGCACTAGAGGCCATGACCCCAGTACTCTCCGTGAGATGCTGGACAGATAATCTATTATGTACAAGGTACTCGCACTTTTGTTCCCCATATAGTGGGTGTTTTATTGTGATAGATGACAAATTCAGTTGCTCAATCATGTTAAAGCATGGCCTTTTTTTAATTCACATTTTATATTGTAATGATTTTAATTAATCAATAAATAAATAAATTCTGATCAAGTCTTAGGATCAGCCAATATTGTGCGCTATATATCATTTAGAGGTGGGGAACTGCTATATTCTACCTGCAGAATCTCATTTGGCTCTTCTGTCAGAAACCTATGATCTGTTGGCTCAGGGCAACCGAGTCAATGCATTGGAAGGTCTGCCCTATGAAGGAATAATCTTCCAATGCGTATTTTGTCCTGTCTGAGAGTAAGGGGCGTGACCCCTCTGAGCGTGGTGTCCTTCCTTGGCGGGCAATTACTTTTCCTGTAGTTGGACAAAAAGAGACTTCTAGTCCACAATCAATAAAATATCTCAAGAATTTAAACTTGTTTGATTGACACTTGGCTTTATTCTTGTGTCTGAACGATCTCTCAGTAAATAAATCCTTTTTAAACATAGAAGAGCACAGCTCCACTGTATCCATATAAAAACAACGTATGAGAAACGTTTTCCACAATTTCACAGCCAGCCACCAAGTGATGCCATCAGAATATCTATCATTAGTAACAAATGTTATGGATTTTGTGAAAAATAATACAATACATTTAAGTTGAAGGCACCAACAATATGACATCGAGGGCTCCATATCATAAAGTCAGAATGATCAGTTGAAGGAAACTGTTTACCTTTCCAAGGTTCACTATTTCAAGAAAAGAAAGGCACTTAATCCTGCATAGATTGTTTCATGGGGTCTAGAGAAGAGATAGGTTTTCAAGGCTTTGTAAAATCACAAAAGGTGACCAAAGCAGAGAATAGGGGAGCGAGTCCCAGTACTTTGCTGCTTCTGCTGGGAAACTGTGGCCTCCTGCCCAAGTTTGCTTGTAGTTAGGAATCACTATAAGCCAAGTAGAGAAAGACTGGAGATTTCAGGTGGGAAATAATGACAGATTTATGCAGTAAATACAGAGGGTCAATACAATGGAGAAAATGCACATTAATGTGAAGCTGATCCTCTCTGGCATTGGTACCAGTGAAGAGAGTTCAAGGCTGTCAAAGAGATGGGGCATAGAGGAAAACTGGTAGCAAATTGTGCAGCTGCATTTTGGATGTGTTGTAAGCATGTGGTGAGGAACTTTGGAACACCAAGGAACAGGGAAGTGCATTTATCCAGATGACTCAAAATAGTTGCTTAGTCTACTGAATGACTACTGAGCAGTGCCAGGATACCCTCATGGGTGATGGTGTGCTCTGCATATACGCATAACGAAACATGATGAGACTGAGAGGGCAGGGGTGTGAGAGTCTTCAGCAGTGTTTGCAGAAGTGGAAAGCAAGTAAATGAGATCCTATTGACATGAGTTGAATGTGAAAGGTCCTGATTGAAGAGGACACCAAGATTTCCTACTTGAGATACCAGAGTGGGAGCTGCACTGAGCTGGGTAGGCCAGAGATGCGAGAGTGAGACAAGAGAGGGGATGCTTCCTGATACCCGAATCTCTGTCAACTTAAGTTTATTATTATTCATCCAGTTGACTACAATGACATAGCAGGCTGGAAAGGTATGTGTGTGGGTGTGGGAGGGATGGTCATTGAGGCTTCTGTCAAGAGAGAGCAATAGCTGAGTGTGTCATCATAGTACATACGATGTAAACCAAATGAATGGATAAAAAGAGTAAACATAAAGATTGAAGAAAGTAGGGCTCATGGAGGAAACTTATACAAGTCCATGAGAGAGTCTTGAACTCTGAATGACTCTGATTGAAATGGTTCGAAGGAGACCCCTTGAGTGTGGCTGGATAGATACGACTTGACCCATGTTAGGGCCTGGCCCTGGATCCCCAATTCAGCCAGTCAATACAGAAGAATGGGTTGAGAGACCAGGCCATATGAGTCTGACAGGTATAAAAGAATGAAGGCAGATGATTTTCCTTTGTGGGCTAGCATTCTGAGGTTATCCGGAGCTGTTGAGAAAGCAGTTTCTGTACTGTGGGATGCAGCCGTGGCCCATGCAGGTAAGAACGGTGGGGCGGTAGGGCCGGGTGAGGGGGGATTTCGACGGACAATGACGAGATAAAATTAAATAATTAATTAATTTTCCCTCATTAGCATCCGTCACGAACACCCATGAATGCCCGCACCCCCCTCCCCCACCGCTCTTACCTGGACGGGCTGCGGCTGGTGGGAAGGGAAGAACCCAGATTGTGAGGGGTCCAGGAGGCTGCTAGATTTAAGGAAATAAGAAAGTTGTTTATTATTAGATTTATCAAGCATCTTAATAGGGAAAGGTAACAGAATTATGGGTCAGAAATTGCTTATAATTGCTGGGTCTGTTGAGGGTTTTTTAAAGAGAGGAATCACTGAGGCGTTCATTTAGGTGGAAGGGACCAGAGAGGTAGAGATTGATGTATTGCACAGCACAAGTTTGCATATAAATGAGCAGCGGGGGAGCAGAGTGACATATAGAGTGGGGTCAGGTATCTAAAGGTGATCTAGAGGACGCAGCTGACATTGGGTTGTGAAAGTCACAGCGGAAATGGGAGCAAATTCCATGGGAGAATAGGTGAAAACAATCCTGATGCAGAACAAGCAGGGTCTTGTAATGTATGTCAGGGACTGGCATAGGAAGGCTGTCCAGAGGGAAAGGGGGTAAAAGGATCAGGAAGATTTTGAGGCCTGGTTGTAAGGTCAAGCTGACTGGCAAGAAAAGAATTCAGTAGCTGGTTGATTTTGTCCTCAAAAACATTATCACATAGGGCTTGAGAGGGTTTGAGTTTGAAGGCAATGCAAGAGGAAGACAGGAGCAAATGCAAAAATTTTAAGATTTCGTTGCTGCTGTTGCATGCCTTGAGAATTGTCTCCACATAGAATTGATCTTTAGAAGACAGCAGAAGTGATTTATAAGAGCAGTGTCTGCAGCACAAGTCATTCCACTGCTCGTGGAGTAATTAAATCTCTATACACATGCCAGTCTTTTCCAGCTTCTTTTGGAATTTCTTAAGACTGTGTTGTACTGGGAAGCAGAAGGACGAAGACCATGAGACTATGTAGAAGTAAGCAATAGGATGTTGTTTAGAACTTAGAGAATGCATTGATTGAGCTCAGTGGCATCACTGTCAAATGCTGAATTAAGGTGGGTGAATTCCAAATTGGCTAGGGCAGTCTCAACCACTTCCAAATTATGTATGGACCAAGCATCTGGATATTTGTAGTAACTCCTAGGACTGTTTAAAACACTTGGTTGCTAATGCAAGTAACTAGTAAATGGTCCATCCAAGCCTGTGGATTAGGGCACCCACTGCTGACTAGATTTGGAACAGCAAACATTTGGGCAATACAGTGACCACCTTTGTAGGTGGGTTCTGAGACATTTTGTGTGAGATTGAACCCTTTCTTTAGTGTTAGTTCATCTGTTGAAGCCACCTAGAACTAGGAAAGAGTGAGAAGAGACAAGTGAGAAGATTACCAAAATGGATGCAAGGGGGTAGGAGGCAGGAGCAGAGAATGCTTGCAGCTGAGCTGGAGGGAGAAAGAACAATTTAAAAATGGAGGAGTTCTGCATGAGGTAAGGCTATAAAAGACAGAGGAGACATTGTAAAGGATATCTTAGATAATTGCAAGGCCACCTTCTGCTTTCCTAGGTGGAGTGAGTGAAAGGCTTTGAATCTTAGTCCTAGATTTGTTACTAAATAGAACATCGAGCAGGGAAACTAACAGAAGTTTATGGATTTAGAGGGAGCATTTGGGTAAAGCACAGTAATGAATTAGTGCTGGGCGCAGACGGTGCGTGGATGGGTGCAGATGGGCTTGCCTTAGGCATACCTTCAGTGCACCAGTGATGTGCCTGCTTCACCCATCCACATGTCTAGCATGTTTAAATGGCCCCCATCCTGAAAAAAGGGACATGGCCAAAGAGTGTTGCCAGGGGACCGTCCTGTGAGCCTATTTACTGGCTCACCATGGCTGACTGAGCACAATGCTCTTACAGGAGCCAAAAGTATGCAGTCCTGGCACCAGGGCGGTAGTCATGTTTATATTAGATGAAATTCTGCCAACCCACTTTGTTGGGAAGTCACATATCCATCAGTGCTTAATTTGTAAAAAAATAAGTGCCAGGGCTCTCGTAAGGAGGTCACTGCAGCTTCAACCACACATTGCCCTGCTATGCTACCAATGATAGTAACAACACAATTACTAACCATCACACTACTACAAGTGTGCCAGTTCAGGTTATTCCAGGCTCCAAAACCTATAAGAAAGGCCTGGGTGGCAGGTAATAGTAATTTTAATGAATATTCCAATAATAATTAACTGTTGTTGTGGTCATCTCTAAACTACCTAAACAGCACCACCTTGTGGCAGGCTGTCTCAAGCGCCGGTGCTGACAATTAAGTGCTGGTGCCGAGCACCGGAAACCACTGGCTCAAATTAAGCACTGATATCCATAGATCTAGTGATCTTTCAGTTAATTGGCCAAACAGAAGGCAAACCGTTTAATATATAAATGATATATTTGTGCGAATATTTAAAGTTGGCTGTGGATCAGTCCATTGCTTATCACTGATTGTCTTCTCAATCCTATTATCTTGCTTCTCATGCAATGACTTTCCTGCTTCTTCTTTTTTGATTAGTATTTCTGCTCCCTTCCAATATGCAAGTCTCCCCTCATTCTTTCATTGCTCTCCCATCTCTCCCTGCTGGTCCATTACTCTTTGTCCCCACCTGCTCATTCATTGCTATGCCACTCGTCCTAGTTTTAACTGTGTCACATTCACTTGCCTACTCCAACCTACTACTCCATTGCTTTTCTTCTCTATACCCCACCTCCTGGGTGTTGTCCCCTGTATTGTTGCTTTCTTTCCCACTTTCTCCACTGATCTCCCGCTCCACCCTGCTCTTCCAATGCTTTTCACCCCCCAGCAGTTCCTCTGTTGCTCTGCCAACCTTTTCCACTCCTTTGTTGTTTTTTGTCCCAAACCACACCCCTGAGCTTCTCACTGTTGCTCCCCTAATCTTTCTGCTTATTTCTTTCCTTAAAAAATGTATTCTTTTTTAAGGAGTCCAGCAGCTGCACATTGCTAATAGTATCCTTGCTCCTCTGCTTACTTGCTTACTCTTTGGTAGTTTAATTTACTATTAGAAAATGACCCTCAGCCATCTTAGAACGGTAAATTACGCTTACACGTGTCATGAGGTCACGCACTGTCAGACATTTTGGAATACTTTTCTATTCAGGAGACCTTCTTTAAATTGGTCACCCATTGGTGCGGATGCATCATTACACACCAACGGCCATCTTGCAGCAGGTTTTTCTCATAGAGACAAACATTGGTTCCCAAGGCATTCATATGCTATGAAGTCTGGCTATTTTGTTATATATATATATATATATATATATATTTATATTTATATTTAGCATAGGATTATCCCCATAGAAAACAATCATCCAGCACTCCAAGGGGTATTGGTCACTCGGTAGTTTATTGATGACGGTTACATCAGCGTGATTCAGCAGTCTCACGCTGCCTTGCTCACGATGCCAGAGCGCCATTTTTTCCACATTAAAATACTCATTCACAATAAAGAACAGTGACGAGGGACTCCATTTACAATAACCAACAAACAGCCCACTTTCACTTGCAAAGCGGCTGCCATCTTAGAACATATCTTATATAGAAGAATAGCAATTATAAGGGCAGTTCTAATTGTTGCATATCCTTCATTATCTTCCTTTTGCAGAAACGGATTACATTTATTGTTTCAATACCGGGACATTAATGATACCAACATTTAACCTATCTGAATTCCTATATATATATATATATATATATATATATATATATATATATATATATATATATATATATATATATATACATACAGTTTGCAAACAAGCAATGCCAAGACCTTAGCCCTTGCATTTTAAAAGTGAGTGCTATTGGCTTTGTTAAGGCTTGCTACTAAAGAGAAGGATGTGGCGCTAGGACTTTACACAATATTAAATTGCTCATTTGATCTTGAAGCTGATATTCCCTCCATATTCCATATATGCCCAGATAAACAGAGACTCACTACCTGTAGAAATGTCTGGACAAAAACCCAAAACAACTGTTTCATACAGCCTTTTACTGGCATGCTTCTTTTCATTGTTCCCAAGTCCAAAGGGAAACTTAGAAAATATTTGTGAAGCAATAGAAAAATGGTGTCCACTCCAACTAATCTGGATTCTGTTAGTCCATGTCAAATCATCCAAAATCTACATCAGGCTTGACATTCGGGGTGCTTACTAACTTGTGAGTGTCAGAACTAGTGCACAACAGAAGGAGCACAACCCCTGACTTTTCATAATTTAGTTAGAGAGAGCCAGCTGTGAGTGCTTCAAGACTCTCGTAAATAGCTGCATGCAAATGGAAGAAAGTCTAGCACGACAAAGGATACTTTTGGATGAGATGAGGCTATGATGAGTACCAGGGGTTTTCAGCAAATACTAAAATGCTAATTGTTTTACTGAATGCTTTCTAGATATCTTCTTCAAATCATCCTTTTTTGAGTTATCAACAGTGGAACGAGAAAGTTTAAGACGTTCCACTTGATTGTAGCACACTGCTTGTCACCTCTGAAAGAGAGAACTGAGTTAGGGTTTACATTACAAATGCCACATTTTTATGTAGTTTTTGCTTTTCCTAAATATGGAGGAAATACCTCAACATATGATCCTAGTTATGGGGATTGGTCTACTTGTAAGATGGCCTAGAAGTGCTTGACTAGTATTGGTCAATAAGAGTGCTCAAATTCACAAATAATCCTGTTTCTTTTAGCAAAACCCTAGCGTTTTTGTTTGACATTTCAATTGAAGACTTTTTTTCAAACTACAATACTGAATTTAATTCCTTGTATGTCAGCTGGATGCAATAGACAAATATAAAGGTAATTCCTCGTACTTCAGTTTCCAAATTTAGCTACATGCAAAGCACGTGTTCAGCTTTTTAGTAATCAAAGACAGTTTACATCTCAAATGGCAGACTTTCCCAAAATAAAATAAAAACTTGTTCCAAAGTGTCAACCACTCACTACCAATTCAGGGGAGGAGAAGGGGTCACCCAAAGTGATTGCTTGTTAGGAGCAAGTGCCCTCACCCACCATTACGTGGCCATGCTTCATCATTGGGCATGCTCCTAGTCGGGCCGGCGCTGCAATGCCTGATGGGTCCAGCGAGAGGGCTCTTTGCCGGAGGCCTTTTGTTGAGAGGTGCCAGAAGGATGCCAGGGGTGCTAGGTGTTACCTGGTCTGTGATTGGTGAGGAAGTGTGAGATAAAATTGACTATAGGTACTGGTGCAGTAATTTTACTCTGAGAAGTGGGACCTATGTCAAGGTTAAAAACAAAGGTTGGAAATGTCAGAGATAATGGTCTGATATTTCCAATGTGTGAGTCTGAATTCAGAATTCCTATATTTTCTTTTGGGCAAGTCTTCTATCTTGTCCTCCAACTGGTGGCTGGATTCACTTGGTTCTCCTTCTTTGGTTCAAGAGCTCGGAAGCTTAGGATAATTTTTGATGTGAAATGTATACCTTTGAGTCACTTATTGAAGAACTTACATCACCATGCTTTTTCAGCTAAAATAAATTGGGAATATCTCCTGCTGCTACCCAGCTCTTTCAGGAAAATATTGGACAAAGCCCTCATCATTTCCTGACTGGACTTCTGTAATTCTATTTTCATAGGTCTACCTAGGTATCTTCCTTACAAATTGCAACTCTCCAGAAAACCACTGCCAGTCTTATCTTGGTTTGAGCAGGAAAAACAATATCTCTGTTCACCTTACTCTTCTTCACTGGCTGCCTTTACATAAGTACTGTCTTTTTAAGGTCCTGTGCTTTTGTCACAAAGTATTACACAGCTTGCCTTCTGACAACTATATGGCCTCTCTCTTTTCTTAATATACCCGTATGAGGTCCCTTTGGTACAGTTCTCTACATTATGTTAACACTCTTAAATTCAGAAAGACCAGCATTGGCGGTCATTCTGTTACTGTGGTTACTTCCCAAGCTTGGAATGCCCTTACTTTGCCTATTCAAGCTGAAAAATGCCTTTCCAAATTTTGCACCATGGTAAAAACTCACTTGTTCCCTCTGGAGGATCTGTTTACAGATCGATTTCCTTTCTAGCACTAGGACACCCCTTTCTTTGGTTATTGCATGCTTTAGAAAATTAAACATTAATCAACAGGGACTGAGCAGAGCAGAGAGAAGCAGTGACTGAGGTTCCTGGGATTTCAGTTATGCCCAAGAGTTTAGTGCAGTGGTACATACAAATGGAGAGGAGAGGTAAAAATGTGGGGTTGACAGTTATGGTAGACCAGCAACAGGCAAGCAGACATCAGGAGTACTACATAAAGTTGTTTGAAGGAAAGGACAAGGCTGGATAGGAGAGAAAAATTAAATCCTAGACTTAAGATTCACTTGCTGAACTAGAAGGCGTATGGGCTGTAAGATCATCTCTGGAACCCAGACTCAGGTGTTCACAAATGGCATTTGACCCACCACATTCCGCACCTGACCAAAGACTGTGGGTGACCATTAGGATGTTGCTTTTAAGAATTCCCCACATTCATCCAGGCTAGATAAGCCATATCAAACTTTCATAGCCCCTAACCATTTTCCCCTCCTGTGACATCCAGAGCTACGATTGAGGTTCACCTGTATGTATTCTCCTAGACATTCAATTCAAAAGGAATCATGCCACTGGCAACCCCTCGGTCTGAATAATGCATAGCACTCTACTGCAGTGCTCAGCTTTGGTACAAAACCCATTGCCAGTATTTAATTTAGTCTGAACACTCCAGGAAAGTCTCTTGTTCCCTCATCAGCTAATGGGAAATCACATCTCATACATCCCAAAGTTGCATAGGAGTTTGCATCCAGGGCCAGCTCTAGGGCGGTGCGATCAGTGCCACCGCACCGGGCGTTGACTTGGGGTGGAGGCGTCATTTTTGAAAATGTATATTATCATTTTAGAAGCACCTGCTGCCGCGTTCCTGGCCTCCAGCAATTTTCAGACATCAATTAAAATGTCAAGATAACTCTGGTGATTAATCGTCTTTCTGGAAAGAGGTGGTTTGTCTTGGGGAAGTTTTGACTCATACTTAGGTAGCGCAGAGGGTTAAAATGCCTGCTGCTAAGAACGTGTATTATGCAGATAACAAAGCGCATATAATGTAAATAGATCAGTGTGTTACTGCTTCTGTAAGAGAGCTCCTTTTGTGACTTGTCGTTTTTAAGTCAAAATCCTAATATAGAACATTGAGTTATTAATTGTCATCAAGGAGCTGCATGCAAACTGCAAGGTATATATGAGAGCTACATGTTTTTTTGCCCAGTCTTTTATCATCCTAATCTTGTGAAAAGGGTTCATTTGGGTAGAAAACAATTCTTATTATTAAAGAGAACCCCTAACAATGATGTTTCGTTTTAAATTCTGAATTTGTGGTTTTCCAGAATTAGGCCTCAAACTATATTGCCTTCCAGTATAGATGACATGTCACTCCTACACTACACCTTGTTGTCCTGTCTGATGTAACATTTCCTATACACTGCTTTACACATGTATGTGCAATGTGTGTGTGATGTAAAGTGCTGCGACACCTTACACTGGTATGAGTGGCGCTATAAAACTAAATGAATCTGAGAGACAGTGATTATGGCGACTTGAGGGGCACTGTTAAAGGGTGCTAGTGAGGGAATCCATGGTAGAGGTGGTCATTGGGGGGGCGCCAACAGACATTGTCGCACAGGGCGCCACCAGCGCTAAAGCCGGCCCTGTTTGCATCTCCCACCTCTGCTTCATGAGAAGCAATGGGAGGTGTGCATATAACATCTGCATCTGACAAATGTAGAATTGTATAACAAGAGGCCACTCTGACTGCAGTCAAGTTCTAGATTTAGAGCAAAGAGAAGATAAGGCCTTGAGCCGGAGCACATTGGAACAGTGTGATGTTAGGAAGGAAACAGACAGTCTTTTGAGTAAGGCCTGTATAACATAACATGTGTATTTGTAAAGCGCACGTTCACCCCAGCAACGGGGCATCTTGGCGCTGAATAACAGATGTTTATTGTTACCCAACTCAATGGTACTCATTTTATTGACCTCAAATGGATGAAAGGCTGAGTGGACCCGCCGCGATTCGAACCTGTGACAATGAGGTCGAACACAGGCCCCTGCAGTGGATGCATTAGTCCACTGAGCCACCAGACCCATGTGTAAACACTCATTCTGGAGATTTTTAGGAGGAATTTTTGGGCTTGCCTGTTTTTAAGAATTATGTAATTTAGACGTGTTGGGACTCCCGTAAGACTCTTTTTCGAAGTTTGCTTACCTCCTCGCCAATGAAATTCACCTGATGCTGTGTGTTATGAGCCAAGGAGATAAAAGAGCAGTAAAAGAGATCCAAAGGAATCCACTTCTTGGTGCATAGTTAAAAATCAGGAGCATGAATGTACAGGGTCTAAACTCACAAACACCAATAAAATACCTAGGTACCCACGTCATTAATTCAGTGGACACTTGGACTACTGCTAACTGGCCATGACTAAAGGCCCAAATTATTGACGATGTAACAAGGTGAAAGGGGCCACCTATCTCATGGCTAGGGAGGGTTAACATGGTGAAAATGAATATCCTTCCCCGTCTACTATACGTGTTTCAATCTATCTCCATGGTCATACCCAAAACAAGCTACAGTCCCTTCAAAACCACATTATTAAATATGTAAGGTGAGAGGAAAAAGTGAGACTTAATAAAATAATATTGATGGATTCAATAGAGAAAGGATGGTTGGCACATCCTGACGTCTTGCAATATTATCAAGTGGCCTACCTCTGTATCTTAGTGGATACGCGAATATGAAAATCGATGGTTCATTATGGACGGCATAGTAGCAGGCAGAGACATATGGGACCTGCCTTGGATACTTAAACCTCAAAGACCTGGATTGCTATATGTGTCTGCAGTCAACAAAACAACCCTGGAAATTTGGGATCATGTGTCCTCGACACATGGTCTTTCCACACAGATGGCACCATACACACCAATACATGTAATGCTAGCATCACTCCAGGCAAAGGCACGTGAATATTTCAGAATTGAAAACCAGGGGGGCGCCTCACAATAAGGGACATGTTCCATTAAAGCAAGATAAAATCTTTCATCGGGAGAAAGAAGGATTTTAAGCTGTCCGAAAATGAAAGACTACAATATGCTTAAATACATCATTGGGCCACCCCACCCGATATCAAAGGTCAGGCAACTGGGAATCTCACCCCACTTGAAAAGCTACTGGGTGCCTATGATACCATAAAAGGGCTTATAGGAGTAATATTGAAAATATTAACAGACAAGGTGGCGAGACTACAGTGGTTCTATAGAGGGGCTTGGGAGGGTGAGCTGGCTCATGCCTATGGAGATAAAATGTGGTCCTCACTATGGCAAGCAATCTGAAAGAACTTCAAGAGCTTGCAACATAGAGAGTCGGACTATAAACTCCTTATAAGGTGGTTCCTCAAGCCCAGTAGATCAAGAGTATCCTCTGTGTCGGATTGCTGCTGGCATTGTGGGACTGATGTGGCCATGTTTATTCACATCTGGGGGTAGACCGAGGGTGCTCTTTGACATCTCTTAAGAGAAGCCAAAAAGTGACCACAGTGTATTGAAAAATACAATTGGCACCTCCCACAGAGGTGTGGATATGAAATCTGTGGCACACAATGGTCCTGGAAAAACTAATTTATAACTTGATGAACAACAGTAAAAACTTTGAAAGAATTTTGGCCCCCATGCAGCAGTACCTCACCTCTCTACCAATGACACGGTCTATACCATGGTATGCCCCCCGCTGGGCATGGGGCCCTACTGATCATAAGAGAGAAACCACATGAGCAGGGGAAGAATTGGTGTGGGTGAGGAACAGCTCAGTTGTGGCACTAAGAGATTTATACCAAGCAACCTGAAAGTATGTGATCTGGGGTTGAGGGAGGGGGTGTGTGTTTGGGGGCGTTGATCTGTTGTTATTTCTTCTTCATGTGAATGAAATGTACAGGCGAAAGGGGCGTGGGACGTTGCAGCTAGGAATGGCAGGCTGACGAGAATTTTGCCATGCCAGGCCTAGACATGTAGCAGGACAATGTGTTTATGAAATGTCAATAAAATTTGCTATCCCCCAAAAAATATCAGGACCATAATTAGTGTCACTTTATCTCTACCTTAGAGCGTGACAAATTGTGTTTTAAGTGAAGTACCAAGTTTTACACCAGTTTTACATTATAAGATGGAAAGACTATTAGCTAGATTTAATAGAAATTGAGAATGAACCAAAACTAAATTATCTCCTAGTGAACCAAACATGAAATCATCCAAAGACAGAGGGATGTTAAAGAGGAAATGTTTGTACAAGTCAGAGCTTGACTCACTTTATTGTGCCTTTTATAATGTGCTGTGTCATTCCACTATCGGGCACTGTGTTTTAAGAACCCAACCTAACATCTAAAACACAGCCCTGCCAAGTAAAACGCATCCGGGGTTCATTTGCCACTTTAAGTGATTGCTTCTGCATCCTGCACAGCTGTCTATTGTCACAGACGAAGTATTCGCTTCCTGGCTCACAGCTTGAGGCCCTCTGCTCAATCAACATGGCCCAGCGCGAGGTCTGCAGCATCTAGAGAGCTCCAGGTAGTCAAAGAGCCCGACCTGTGGTGGAGCAGAGCTGTCTATGCTGTCATGGAAAGAGCATTCCTCTCAGCCTACCCTGGGCTTGGTTAGTTTTCACAATATTATGATGTGCAACTCCCTCACAGTCTAGAGAAGCGTGCCTCACTGGCTTTAACTGGAGGCAGGAATCATTTATCTAGTCCGTTGTTACTATTATTTTTGTCAAGCATTGAAGCATAGTGTTCATATTTTCCAATTCACATCAATAGATCCACCTGGATGTTACTGGTGCTCCACCCACAGCAAGTAACTACTGGAATTGTGACGTGGTACCATGAACTATTATTCTGTTCTAATCAATTGATTTGTTTAGTTTCTGGTACTGAGGCGGGATGGAAGAATGGTGTTTGCACCGTGCAAATTTGGTACAATTTCCAACCTCGCTACATCTACTTAGATGGGTCTTTACCTTGAACTGTGGCTTAAAGCATCAAATCTAAAAATATATTAATGGCAGTGAAGCATATTTTGCCCCACAGGAATGACAGAGGGGTAAATCTACAAACCATAGTGGTTTATTATCACACTAGTAGAGTGACAATTTCAAATCAGTTTCATTTAGTCATAAATAATCAGGTGAATACAGCACATGTGAATATTGTTGTGCAAGCCAAAAAGCAAATGCGAGCAAAGTTATTTAAAGGTAGAATCGGCACATAATGAAGATTCTGTTTCCCTGAAGGAAAAGTCCCTAATGCTAAGCTGAAGTTGGGGGCCAAGTCGGGGAATTCATAAGCACCAGGTGTCAGCAAATAAGGCATCTCAAATAGAACCAAATGAAGGTCCCAACAGAGGCAAGAAGAGATGTGCTGGCTCGAGAAGTTATCTCTATGAGCAGGAGTAAAACGAGCATCAGGTCTCAGGAGCGGTAAAGCGGCATCCGCCTCCCAAGGTGGGCAGAGGGAAAGTCTAGCTGTCTAATACGGAGGTGCACAAATAAATCATCAAATGATGCCAACAGATACAACTCCTACAGTTTCCTCAAAGGAAAGAACCAATCAAAATTAACATTCACAATGTGCCTGGTGTCGGCTCACTTCTCACGAGTAACACAATGCAGAATTGTCCATCACTGTGGCCTTCGCAGGTATGGCAGAAGGGAGGAGGCTTCTTCGGCTCCCTTTTCACGCAGGTGTTGAGAATCATCTTCCAACTTATTAAAATGCAGCAGAAAAGACCTTCGCACAGAACTCTAACAATAACAACACAGTTGACAAGACGGTGGCAACTATGATCAGTCTAAATGTGAAACCATATGTGAATATAGGTAATAAAAGATTATGCGTATTATACATTAGTATGTCATTACATGCACAGAAGAGAGTGACACTGCCTCCCCAGGACGATGGATAGGTATAACATTATTACACATAGATAACAGGGAACTGACACAGGTACAGCATCATCTCTAGAAGGTTAGCTGGCTTTACATCTCATGTACAGCATTATCTATTTATTACACTTTATTCATTTCTGTATTTCCCTCATATGATAACATTATTTAAATAATGTGTTCAAGCAAATGAGTGCAACCATGAATAACCGGATCAAAGTTTTCAAAGATTTTCTGATATGCAGCAGATTGTAGAGTAAGTAAGTAAGTCTTTATTGTATAATTACTTTAAATCATTACAAAAGAACATCAGCAATGCAACATTAAAAATCAAATAAAGAAATTCATATATTACAGTGTAAAACCGGAAGTTTAAAACCCGAAGGGAGTCAGCTTGACGACATTAGCTGTTAACGAATGTGCACGGATATGCTGTGCACAAGGCACCATGGTGCACAAGATTGGGCTATGTTCTATCATGCCGAATCTCATGAAATAAATAATGTGCAACATTATAAATTCATATATTACAGTGTAAAACTGGACTCTTAAAACCCGAAGGGAGTCAACCTGACCACATTAGCTGTTAATGAATGTGCAGGGGCATGATGTGTGTAAGAGACCATGGTGCAAGAGATTGGGCTATGTTCTATCATGCCGAATCTCATGAAATAAATAATGTGCAACATTATAAGTAAAGCTGTGAGACCGCACATTAATTAACTGGACATGCAGTGCGTGCTAAAAGTGGACTCAGCTGATGCGTGAGATGGGGCTAATCCTCATTATGCTAGTGTTCAGTGGGCGTGCACTATGGCATAAAGAAACCCCCACCAGGTGAGGGCTCTGCTAATATTGCAGTTTGCAGTCAGCAATACAGCATTAATAATCAAAATAAATAGTTTCACATATTGCATTGTAAAACCAGACATTCAAAGCCCAGAGAAGCTGAACCTGACCACATATGGTATTGATAAGCATTCAGTGACACGTTGTGTGCATAAAGCCATAGTGCGCAAGATTGGGCCATGCTCTATTGTGCCGAATCTCGAGGGGTGAATGGTGTACTATATTTTGAGCAAGGCTATAACCCGTGCATAATAGACTGACCATGCATGAGACTGTAAAGTGCAAGGTGGGCGCGCAACATGTCATAAGACAACCCCCCGCAGGAGAGGGCTTTGCCAATATTTAAGTGTCGCATGCTTGGTCGTAAAATGCCCAATCAACATAAGTCCCTATAAGGTGCATCATGTCCTCTTGTTAAAATTTTACAAGATAAAATTCAGCTGCGTCTGATCATGTCCATAATAAGGCTTCACATCAAGTTCCTGTGGATATGCGGGATGTGTTGGCCTCAGCTCTTAAGAGGTGCGCAGGCCAGTGGCGGCTCGCATAGGGCGTGCTGCGGGGTGGTGGGGCGGGGGAGGGGCAGGGTGAGGGGTAGTAAACTCGGACATACGACGGAACGGAGGAAAGTAATTATTACATTCCTCCGTTTCGTCGTATGTCCGAGTTTACTACCCCCCCACCGCCCCGCAGCACGCCCTATGCGAGCCGTCACTGGTGCAGGCGATTTCCAGCTTCAGTGTAGAACTTGCCAATCAGTGCAAGTTCCATTGGTACGGCGTTTGTGCAGATATGTGTCAGGACCTCTTTGCAAGTTCTCGTTCCATTTTGCAGAAAAATCGTTTTGAGGTACACTCGCCTCTGGTGTGACAAGGCAGGCAGTTTCTCCAGTTTCCTTTGTTGCATTGTTGCCCCTTATATCGGATTCATCCGTTTTGGGCATTTTCCTGTTTTGTATGTGTTGGACTTGGCCCTTTTGCCCTGAATTTTTTTCGCTTGTGTAAGAATAAAACATGGTGTGTCTGAACAGAAAATAATAAATGCTGTGCAATGTTGTACACACTGTTAGTTCCACCATTTTAGAAGTGCACTTGGATAAAATGTCACCCTTAAAATGGACGCCTTCCCTGCCTGCGCATGTGCCGCCTGACTGAGGCGGGTTGGCAGTCTAGTGGTTCGTTTCCCAGTGCCCCCTGCTTTTGGAGGGAAACTTCGCACCGAGGGTGCTCTACTCCTCCCCCTAGACCAGTTAAGACCGGTTTCCCAGGGAACCTTCTGGAAGCTTCCAGCCCTGTCTGGTAGATGGGGTGAGGGGGATACATGTGCTCAGTCAGGAAAAGGCGGAGAGGGGTTGGGCTGGACTGATTGAGAGGGGACACTCTGCCAGGAGGTACCGCCACATTGGGCCTGTGTGCTGGCCCCTGTGCCCATCTGCACCCCTCCACCGTCCACAGGGCCAGTGAGAGCCCCTTACTGGAGTGTAGACTGCCATGACAGGAGGAGTACCACGTTATGGGGGATGACTGCTTCTAGGAGCTGCGGTCCTGTTCCGATGAGTACCCACTGCCCGTTGATCTGACCCAGTATTGTTGGTCTGCTCTCCTACCGCCCGGAATCCAGCACCTGGGGAGCGCTATCCTGTCATCCCTGAAGCCCTGGCCCCCTAGCGCCTCGTGAGTGCTACCTGTGGAGTGCCAGGGGGAAAGAAGAGCTATACAGCCCCTGTCCAGGGAGGAGAGGAGCGTTGCCGTGTGGCCCTGAAGCCCTGGTGGGATCTAGCGCCTTGGGAGTGCTGCATCCCCTGTGCCCAGGCGAGGAGTGGAGCTGGTGACCTGCTGCGCTGTGCTGCCAATGTGGGGCAAGGGAATCCCCCCTGCGCTGCTGAACGAAGAGCGGGTGCCTACCCCGCATTGCCAGCCTTCGCGGGTGCCCACCCCGCGTTATTGTGCCTTTTTGCCTCCTGTAATTAAGCGGGTGCCCACCCCGCGCTTTAAGACTGCCCCGGATCACCGCCGCAGCCGGGCCGCAGAGAGAGAGAAGCGCCCAAGAGCAGTGGGCGGAAGATCGGCCCCGCGCCTCCCTGTGGGCGGGGCCTGCGGAGTCGAAGCCTCCCGGAGCCTCGCGGGCTCCGCGTCAAAGCCCCGAGTCCCAGGAGGGGGCCCGGGTGAAATCCGGTGAGGCGTCGTAGGAGGGGGCTCCGCGTGAGCGGAGGAGAGCCCCGAGTGCAGCCGGAGCCCCGCCGGCTCCATATACAAGTCCCGGGCCCCAGGCAAGGGACCCGGGTGAAGGGCGGAGTTGCCGCCTGCGGGGCGGGAACAGGAAGCAGCAGTGCGAGGCCTGCAGGGCTCCGTGTGGGAAGAGAGCCCTGCGGCCACACCAGAAGCCGTCGAGGAGCCTCGTGGGCTCCGGAGTAAAGTCCCAGGCCCCACGAGGGGTGGCCCGGGTGAAGAGAGCCCCTGGGTGGAAGAACCGGAGCGGGAGCCCACCCCGCCGGTCCGTGTCCCGCAAGAGGAGCAGGAGGAGTTTGGAGCCTCACGGGCTCACCGTCGAAGTCCCGGGTCCCAGGAGGGGGCCCCGGGTGAAGCCGGCAGAGGCGCTGTCATCGGCGGGTCTCCCGTGGTGCAGAGGAGAGCCCCGCGCGCCGCCTAGACCACCAGGACAGGCCCTGGTGATTGCCGCCGAGGAGCGGAGGCCCCCATAGGAGTCCCGGTGAGTGGGGGCTCTGGGGGGAACTTCGTGGGTGCTGGGAGGGGCACCAGAAGGGCCCGGTGTGACAGTCTCCACAGCTGCCCCGCGTGGCAGTGGGCAGCTGCACCATTTTGGGGGCAGGAGCAAGGCTTAAATTCCCAATAGGGGGGGCTCCACCGGACCAGGGCTCACCTTGAGCACCGCAGTGCCAGTACTCTGTTGGGGGGTTGTCGGGGCACATTGCCGGTGCCCGCCCCCGGGGCCAGTACTCTTTCTGGGCATGAGTGGATTTGAGTCCAGGAGAGGGACTCCAACGTTCAGCGTGGGGCTCCAGCTGGGCCAGTAATTAGTGGGCCCCATTTCTGCACTGCCGTAACGTGGGGAACATTGGTTTGCATAGCAAGGAGGGCACTGAAAAGGGGAAAGGCCTGCTGACAGCCTTCCTGAGAATGTCTTGTGCCCAAATGTTACCTGATGTTTTCCCCTCAGGGTTGCCATGCTGATGTCACGCCTAATGTTTCATAGTGATGATGCCTTGGTTATGTGTCAGGCCCACTTTGATTCGTGCAAATGCGATGACGCCGGCTGGATCTAGGCCAAGGCTCCAATGTCTGTGTCTTTTGAAGGTTTAGGCCTCAGGTTTCAGATATAATGTTAAAATGCATGATGTGCTCTTACGTCTAAGGAAATGTTCCATGCACCTGTTTAGGCCTACTGTCGCCCTGACTAGGGTGACGTGAAGGGAATATGTTGATGGCTCACATGTTTTAGGCCCAATGTTATGCAGCATCGGTTTCACAGGTTCTAGGCCTAATGCCCCCTGAGGCTGCACTGAGGGGTTTAAGGTAATGAGGCTACTGCCTATTGGGGCGACCCATGGGTTTTCGGCCTAGGGAGATGCCTCATGTGAAAGCAATTTATGTGGAAAGTATTTCTTTGCAACCTACACCGGAGATGATGCTGGCAGTGGCCCGATTGGCCCTGCCTTGTAAATAGTCCCTTTGTAAAACTGCTACCTGGTGCCAGTTGGCACAGAGTTACTACTGTGATTACTTTTGCTGAAGTTTTGCATAATACATATGCTGTTTTTCCTACTTAAACTGGTGTGGTCTCCTTTTTGTAGTGTGCCTGGTGTGTCGCCTGTGTGTGCTGCGCAGATGCTTTACACAATGCTCCTGGCATAGCCATCCCGCTCCGCACCACGCTACCCCATTTCCAACAGTATGTTACTCATCCCAGCTTCTCTGCAGTGATTTATTAGGGTTGCTAGTAGTTTGGGCAGTGTGGTTAGCTTTTCAATGATAGCATCACTTGCGTTGCTTGTGGTTGCTTCCACGCCCTTGTGTTTGTTTGCCCACTAATCTGTTTTGGCATTAAGCATATCCAACTTTTTGTCAATTGTCAGAACACTCTGTGCCAGTCTGTAAATTAGCTCCACTTGTATTTCTAATGTATGGGATTGCCATGTGAGTGCCCTAACAGTGGCCATCAGGGAAGAATTTATGGTGTTTAAAATATGGTCGGGACCCTCCCCGTTGATGAGAGCAGAACTTGGGGAACGGTATCCAGGATGTGTAGCCCTTGTTGCCCCCCTGATTCCTCCACCTAAGCTGGGTTTTGCTGTCTGTTTCCAGTGACGTAGATTCGATGAGTTGTTGTCTGGGTCCCCCCTTCGTCCCTAGTGCATTAGGCTCCATGTCTAATGTGCGGGGTGCACTAAGTTGTTGCCGTGGCACCTTTCCAATTTTATTTATGGGGGTAGAACAGTTCTGTCTAGATTTTGGGTCAGCTACATTTGTGGGTGTCAGCTTGCTGGTTGTTTAGGAAATGTACAAGGGCCTTTATTATAATTTCCCAGCTTTTTTGAGTTGTTCCCAATTTGGCTTTGCTCTGTCCATTATACTCACTTAAGTTGTGCCCCTCCATTGGCCATATCAATTCTTGTGTCGTGCTTTTGCCACTTATGTCACCTTCATTTATTGTTGAGGAAATCTCGATAACCTCGATTGGCTCTATTAGTTCCTCTGGTGTACTATGGTTGGAGGAATTGTGGAGATTTTAGAAGCTGCTGTTTTCCATTGCCATATCTGTAAGCTTCACCATCTCTGCAATTGTTGACTTCTCAAAGCTTGGGCGGGTTGCACAGTCTGGGGTGTATGCAAGTGCCTCGCACCGCTTCACCCCTTCTGGGCCAGCAGATCATAAGTCCATCTTAGTTTGCTCCAATGCTCCATTTTGTCCCCTAGTGGTTCCACCATGCCCACCTCAGCCTTCCAAAGTGCTTGTGTATGGGGTTGTTTGTTATGGCTAGGCTGCAGGCCTGAGATGGTAAGCCGCTGGAGAGGTCCTGGTCTACCCCTCCATCCACAACTGGGGTCTGACTCCTCTCTACGATGTTTTGAAAATGAGGTCCCGTCTTTCGTCACCCAGGCATACCTCTCAGCCTTCCTTGTGGCTTTGCCCTTTCAACTTCAGTGCCTGGGTCCGAAGGGACTGTTTTTCTCTGAGCCCTTCTAGAAATGGCGATGTTCCTATGGGCCTCGAAGACTTGTGTGAGAGTTTCCAATTGGTGTAGAAAGCAGAAACCTCCTGTCCAATCTTGAACACCTGTTCTGTGGACCTTGATTGCCTGGTTTGCCTGACTTACGTGGTCTGCCTTATTAGAACAGTCGGTGTCACCAAGGGCACCAAGTTCACCAACGGGCATGCAACCTTTCAAGCTGGTTTGGCTGGCATGGGCATTTCTCTGTGCTTCTATGCCTTGTACTTATACTTGTACTTTGAGTTCTTTTGAGAGTGCACTCATTGCTTTTTCGCCAAGCCTTGTCCTATGGAGCTGGACGTGGGAGTTGGTGTTCGAGGGCATACACTGACATATGCAGCCTGAACTCTGTGCCCTGTGCTCTTGATTTCCACGCTCTGAGCACTTGGTTGTAGTTTATGTCTGTGGGCTCTAAAACTCAGAGCAACCTCCTAGTCCAATCTTCAATGGCCCCACTGGCTTATAATTATGGTAAAGTTTATGGCTACAGAACCACAAGGTAGCAGTTCCAGGGCTCCCCAAGGCTGTAAAACATGTGTGAGATTCATAAGACGATTGAGTTATGTTAAATGAGTTGTTATTGTTATAAGACCATGTTCTATGCAGTGTCTATACTGTGTCTGGAGCTGTAGATCTCTCTCAAGCCACTTGCATAGTGCTTGCAGGGCGCAGTAAGAGCAGTTTTTTGCAGCATATGTTCTTTTTGTCATTCTTATGTTCTTTCCAGAGCAGTGAGTGCATGCGACCCCCATGCTGTGATGCAAGCCGCACTGACCTATCACCAGCCGCCTCCGCTTCACAGCCGGGCGCTCGCCGCCTAGTGCCCAGCACTCACTGCATACTCTTTACTGTGTGCTGCCTCCTCCTTTCAACTTGCTTCTCACCTTGCCTCTGCTGGGCCTGCTGGCTCCCCCACTCGTGGCACTCAGGTGCACGGTTGTGGCATGCTCGGAGGCTCAGTGCTGTGTGTGTGCATGGCCCGGCCACTGGGTCTAATGCTGGGTCTTCGGCTGAGACTGGGGCTGGGTCTAAGACCCGTTACGGGGCTGACTGTGGCTGTCACCTGTCTGCTCGACAATTTTTCAGCAGTCTCGGCCACCGGGACGAGCATCGGCCATGCTAAGGCCAGGTCCGAGTCACGGTGCGGGCACTGTGTGAATCCCCCCTGCGGCTATCGCCCGTTGGCCTGGCCTCTCGCTCCCTCAGCAGTCCCTCAGCCCTGCACGCCGAGGTCCTGCTCCACTCTGTAAAGTTCAATTAGCTCCTAGGAAAGTGAACGTGGAGTACAACAACTGAGAGAATTTGAAAACTCGAAAAGGTGAGTTGTTGGTTCCTACTTTACAGACCGTAGAGTAGAAACACTTTATAAAAACATGCAGCACATGCAGTGGTTAATTTGTAAAATAAAAAGTGCCGGGGCTCTCCTCAGGAGGCAGCACTAACAGGAGAAATGTGTGTTACATTCTGCTTGTACATATATGTACTGTTCTTTTAATAACATTCTTTACACAGCCTGATATCTTCTGGCATGCGCTGTGTTGTATCTTTGTATTAGATTCTAGGTTCTATATAGAGTGTTGGTTGTGTGTTCCAGCCTGTGGCTTCAGTTGCATCTGGAGCTCATCATGGTCAGATGTCATTGCCGTGCCGCCAATAAATAATAACCTGTTAAGAAGTATTGTTGTCCGGAAGATTTAATAATGGCGACGAGTTGAAGAACCACTTTTGTCAACTATGCGGCACGGGAACAAAGTATTTCTTGGACCCATGGAAATCGATTTTAAAGGAGCATATTTCAAGATGGTAAATAATATTTTTATTCACGTTTAAAGTCTCAAAAAAGGAAATTATTTCAAGAGTTTCCGCCTGGAGGGTGCTTTGGAAATCTGCCGTGAAATCGGAAGAAAGAAACGGAGGAAAAGCGGCGAGCTCCAACAGGAAGTTTGAAAGTACACAAGTCATATGGAGAAGAAGAGTAACGGATTGCCTACCAGTTTCAGGTTCGAAGGATCACGCCAGCGACAATAGATGCAAAAGGGAGGCACACGTAAGGAATACGCCCGCAACAATCGATGCTGAAGGAAGAAACACGTAAGCAGGCGCGTCGTTCAATTACATCATGGCGCAAGCCTGAATACGTGCAACGCGACGTGACGGCCATTTTTAATCTCCATGACAACCTATTGCAGCACCAGTACGAGAACCTTTTAGTCTGTTTTGTGCATTTAAGGATCGTCATTGCACATCGCTGCGAAAATATATACAAGGTGAATTTGGAAGTATCATGGTGAGTGATATTGTGCCACATTTAAAGTTTTTTTATTTTATGCTTTATATATTTTACATTTTGAGACGTAGTGACAGGGCAGTTTAGTTCATATTACTCAAACAGACACTCAAGACAAACTTAAGTCAAAATAATTTATATATACAATAATATTTTAATAGAAACATGCAGTTTGAACCTCCAGCGAAATTTTTACAAGTAAAAGGTGATCCACCCATACCGTGGACAAGATGGAAAGAGGAATTTATTACGTATATGAAGGCAATAGATGGAGAACGCATGGGCGCAGAAAGAAAGAAAAGTATTTTTTTACATTGTCTAGGCTCAGAAGGACAAGTAATTTTCAGAGCATTACCACAAATAACGCCACAAGAAGGACAAGACAATATGAATGTATATGTTGAGGCTTTGTCAAGAATGGAGAAGAGGTTCAAACCAACGACTAATATTGCATTGAACAGATTTAAATTTTACACTAGGGCACAGAAAGAGGAGGAGCCTTTCGATGATTTCTTGACTGCATTAAGATCATTAAGCATGCACTGTAACTTTGGAACGATGGCTGATGAGATGATCAGAGACCAGATCATTGTGCATGTAAAAAATAGGAAAGTTCAAGAGAAGTTATGGGTCATGGGAGATCCAAAATTAGCAGAAACTATAGCCACAGCGAAAGCTTTAGAACAATCGGAGAAGTGGATGCAGACTGTAAGACAAAATGCTAGTAAGGTGGAAACAGTGGAGGAAGTTTGTGTAGTTAAAACTAAGAATGAAAATAAGAATGATGCTCCACAAGTAAAATGCAGTGTTACAAAGTATAATAATAGCTATGGGAGTAAGAGATATATTGGTCATGGTAATCAAAATTCATGTTATAAATGTGGAAGTAAATCTCACATGGCATCTTTCCCAGGATGTCCTGCCATTAACAGAGAATGTAGAAATTGTGGTAGAATGAGGCATTTTGGAAATGTTTGCAGAGATATTAGACGAAACCCAAATCAGACACGTGGTTTAATTTCATGCATTTCTGAGGCAAACAAGATTACAAACATTAATAAAAATAGCGATATTTCAGAGTGCAACAAAGGGTTTGTTGTGTCTATCATAAATATTGGATCTAAGGAGGAAGTGATAATGAGGTCTCCAAAATGTGTTGTGCAAGTTCTAGGAGCAGAATTAGAACTTATGGTGGATTCTGGGTCACCTTGGACTATTATCACTTCACAATATTACAAGGAAAAAAATTAGTGGAATATTTGATTACGGCCAACTACAACGATCTGATATTGTGGCTGAAAGTTTTGATGGGTCAAAGATTGATATGGAGGGATTTTTAAGAGTACCTTTATATTTTAGAGGGAGATGTGCGCAGATAAAATTATACATTGCAGTAAAAGGAATAAATGTGTTGGGTTGGCGTGACCAGTGGAAATTAGGGATTATATTGAATCCACATTCCAGTGAACCAGTATCATTATGTGAGGAACATAATATAGAGAAAATTGCTAATATTGGCAATGGTTGTAAAGAAGCACAGTTGATTACTACTTACAAAAATGTATTCTGTGATAAGTTGGGCAAACTGAAGAACTTTTCACATAAAATCGTATTAAAAGATAATGCATGTCCGGTCAAACAGAAATTGAGGGGTGTACCAATTAACATAAGAGATGAATTAAGGGACATGCTCAAAGAATTATCTAATGAAGGCATTATTGAGACTATAAAGTCATCTGAATGGGTTTCACCTATCCTTTTAGTCCGCAAACCGGATCAAAAATTGAGGGTGTGTATGGACTTAAGAGCATTGAACTCCAATATAGTCATAGACTGTCACCCATTTCCCAATATAAATGAAGTAGTGTCCATGCTGGAAGGTACGAAGGTTTTTTCTACATTAGATTTAAGATCTGCGTACCACCAAATAGAGCTTACAGATGAATCAAAGAAATACACAGCTTTTATTACTCCACAGGGTCTCTACCAATATACTAGGATGCCCTTTGGATTAGCATCAGCCGCGTCGTTTTTTCAAAGAGTGATGTTTCAAATTTTCAGAGATATAGATAATTACGTAAAGTGCTTTCAAGATGATATCTTGATCTTCTCCAAGAATGAAACTGAACATGAATGTCATTTAAATGAAGTATGTAAAAGGTTGGAAAACCATGGCCTTACCCTTAAGGCACATAAATGCAAGTTATTTAAACATTCAGTTGAATATCTTGGCCACACGTTGTCTGGTGATGGAGTGGTTCCAAAAAAATCCAATGTTGATGCCATACTTAATGCTCCATCTCCTAACAATAAGGAACAACTGTTATCTTTCGCAGGTATGTGCGAGTATTATAGCAAATTTGTAGAAAATGTTCCTACAAAAACTTTTAAGACAAAGGGGCTGATTCCGATCTCTGCCGGTAGGGCTCCGAATCGGACTCGGCTTAACCGGATCAGATTCGGAGCCCTATTTCCCGACCGATTCGTACGCGCGTCCGGGCGAGCGAGTACGATGCGAAATCGCTGACCGACTCGTCCGGGCGTCCCGACCGCTCCGACCGACTCGTTCCCGGGTCGAACCGCACCGACCGACTCGCTCGGACTCGACACGCACCGTGCAATGGAGACGTTCCCCGGCCGGGTGAGTACGATGCGCGCCGCGAGCAGTCCGACCGAGCCGCGCACTCCGGCTCGAAAGAGCAGTCGGAGCCGTACTTTGGGGGTCCGTGTCGGACCCCCCTGTACGTGTAGCCGCGCGAGTCGCACACAGGGGGGACACATGGGTACCCCCTACCTGTGCGTGTACGGCGCGAGTCGCTTCGCCGCGTACACGCTGTAGGGGCGCCCTTGTCCGCCGCGCACCCATTGAGTCAATGGGAGCCCGCGTACGCGTTGTACGACAGGCTCCCATTGACTTCAATGTGAGTCCGACCGACTCGAGTCCGATGGCATACGTGCGCATCGTACTCGTTCGGTCAGGCTGCACGGGTCCGATTCGGTCGGAAATCTCTCCGGGTCCGGCTCGGTCGGAGAGATTTCCGGCCCGAATCGGAATCGGCCCCAAAATGTCACTTACGAATGGTTAGAGGAACAACAGAAAGCTTTTAATGACATCAAAGCAGATATTGTTAATGCACCCACTTTAAAACCATTTTGTATGAGAAAAGAATGCATTATTACGGTTGATGCCAGTTTGTATGGTTTGGGAGGTGTGTTGTCACAAAAGAATGGTAAAGAGGAGTGGAATGTTGCGTTTGCGTCCAGAACTTTGAATGAAACGGAACGCAAGTATGCGGTAATCGAAAGGGAGCTACTTGCGTGTGTATGGGCTGTTGAACATTAGAGAATTTATGTATGGGGCAGCAAATTTACTTTGAGGACAGATCACAAGCCCTTAGTTAATATTCTTTCTGCTGGTGGAGGTTGGAATTCAACAGCAAGAATTGCAAGATTAGCGTCTAAACTTCAAGAATACAATTTCAAAACAGAATATGTACCTGGAAAAAAAAATGTCACGGCAGATTTTCTATCACGCCTTCCATGTGGTCAAAATGGGGTAGGTGTGGTCAAAGAGTGTGATTTTGTAGTAAACATCAATGATGTCGTACCGTTTCAGTTCAATGAAATCACTGAGTTAATGTGGGAAGAATGTGAACGTAAAGATGATATTTGGGATGATTTAAAAAAAATTGTGATTGAAGGATGGCCAAAGAAAAATGACATAAGGTCAGAAATGTTACCTTTATTTAATGTTTCAGATGAATTGGAAATTGAAGGAAACCTAATTTTTAAAGGTGTTAAGTGCATCCCTCCAAAAGGAATGCAAGATGTCATACTTAAGATTGCTCATAAAACCCATCCAGGAATATCTTCCATGAAACGTTTAATTAGAAGTTACTTCTGGTGGCCTGGAATGGATAGATTTATTGACCGCATAGTTAGACAATGTAAAGAGTGTGTATCTAGTGAAAAGATGTTAAAGGTAAATACTCCCCCTTTAAGAATGGTTAAGTGGCCCAAGGAACCTTGGCAGAAAGTTCCTTTCGATATTTCAGGGCCTTTTAACATTTTGCCAGAAAATTCACGTTTTGCGTTAGTATTAATTGATTATCACTCCAAATGGCCAGAAGTGAAATTTGTTTCACAAGCCACCACTTGTTCAGTTATTAGTTTTTTTAAGGAGGTGTTTGCACGCGAAGGATATCCCTCCATTTTAGTCACTGATAATGGAGTACAATTAACTTCATCTGAGATGGAAGTTTCTCTAAAGAATTGTGGCATCAAACATTTCTTCACGTCTCTCTATGAACCACACGAAAATGGACAGGTTGAGCGCTTTAATCGTGTGCTAAAAAATTTTGTGATTGACTCCATTAAGCAGGGTGGTAATTGGTTGAGTGCGTTGAGAGAAAGATTATGGGTATATCGTATTACTCCGCACACTACTACTAAAATCAGTCCATTTAAATTGTTGAAAGGAAGAAATCCAGCTTTCAGTGTTTGTCCACGGTGGTTCAAAGAAAAGTGCAGAAAGTTTGGAGTTGAAAAAGAGTGTATACATGACACTGCCAGAAGGGTTGAAATTAAACAAAGCAAGACCAAAAAATTGTATGATAACAAAATGAAAACAAGGATGCACAAGTTCAAAGTTGGGGGATTGGGTCAGGATTTTGAAACCTGGTTTTATTAATAAAGGTTTTAGTTTGGCAAAGCGATACAAATCAAGAAAGTATTTAACAATAGTGTTATTACTCAAGATGGAAAAGTGTGGATTAACAGAAGGTTAGCAAAATGTCCAGATAATTATTTTGCAAAAGTGAATGATCTTGGTAATGAAGATGAGACCTGCAATAAGGACCACAATGTTGTGCAATCTGAAAATTTTCATGGTGAGTGTGGAAATAATACTGTGGCTTCAAGAGTCAAAGTGTCCAACCGCTTAAGACAGTTTCCCAAAAAATATAATGATTTATTTAGGTTAAGTATCTTACAAATGTTACTGAGTTTCTTCTACTATGTATTTTGTCAATTTGTTTTCACTAGCATTTTCTTTATTTAGTAAGGGGGATGTGTTACATTCTGCTTGTACATACATGTACTGTTCTTTTAATAACATTCTTTACACAGCCTGATTTCTTCTGGCATGCGCTGTGTTTATTTTTGTATTAGATTCTAGATTCTATATAGAGTGTTGGTTGTGTGTTCCAGCCTGTGGCTTCAGTTGCATCTGGAGCTCATCATGGCCAGATGTCATTGCCGTGCCACCAATAAATAATAACCTGTTAAGAAGTATTGTTGTCCGGAAGATTTAATAATGTGCTTTTGCAAATTTCCTCCTGACTAGAGCTCCGGCACTTATTATTCTGGACAGGACTTGGCCTAATGGTTAGAGCTGCCGATTTCGGAGCTGGGGAACCGGGACCGAGTCTCGGCGTGGCTCAACATGCTGTGATTCTGTGAAAAATCATTTGCCTTCCAAATGAGTGTGTCCTTAACTGGTGCTATAAGCGCGGGTGCTGAGGATTTGGTGACGGTGCTGTGCACCGGAAAGCACTGGCTCAAATTAGGCACTACATGAGTAAGAAGTCAAGCCCCTCCTCAAGAAGCCCTCTGCAGACCCGATGGACCTCAAAAACTACAGACCCATCTCTCGCCTCCCCTTCGCAGCTAAAGTCACCGAGAAGATCATCAACATCCAGCTCACGAACTTCATCGAAGCCAACTCCATCCACAACTCCTCCCAATCCGGATTCCGCAGCAACCACAGCACGAGACTGCCCTCATAGCTGCCACAGACGACATCCGCACTCTCCTTGACCAGGGCCACACGGCGGTTCTCATCCAACTGGACCTCTCTGCAGCCTTCGACACCGTCTCCCACCGCACACTTACCGCCAGACTCCACGACGCCGGCATACAAGGAACCGCCCTCGACTGGATCAGCTCTTTCCTCACCGGCCGTACCTAGGAAACGCTAACGTGCAACCTAGGAAACGCCAACGTGCAAGGTATCAACTCTCACTTAACGGAGGAAACTTGGGCAGGCCACCTCTTGGAACATTTCAACTTAAAGTTAAAGGAGGAAAGTCCCTCTGCAGCAAAACCGGGGCCGGGTCAGCCCGACGAGCTAAGTCCTTATGGAATCACCAGCAGAATACAAATAAGCGTCCCTCAATTTACGACTTTGCAGATCAAAAACCGAATAGCCAAAGGTAAAGCAGAGGGTGCACCGGGCCCCAACGGGATCCCCCCAATTTTATTCAAAACTGACCCGGACTATTGGGCAGCCGTGCTACTATTAGTGTTTAAACACATAGGAGGCGGGAGCATTATTCCAGACTCCTGGAAAGGCTCCATAATATGCCCAATTTATAAGAAGGGAGATAAGAACAAAGCAACCAGCTACCGACTCGTAACCTTAATTGACATCGAGGCAAAATACTATGCCGGACTCCTCCTGGATGACCTGACAGCATGGGCAAACGAAAAATCGCTCATTCCCATCAACCAGACAGGCTTCTGTAAAGGCACAGGGACCATCACAAATCTACACGCCCTGACGCTACTGATGGACGGCATCAAATAAGCAAAGCTCCCCCTTTTTCTTTGTTTTATTGATTATTCCGCAGCTTTTGACAGTATTGACAGGAACAAACTATGGGCCAAACTAGAGAAGATCAAAATTCCAGCTGCACTATTACAGCAGATAATTCTCCTACATACCAACATGTGGGTTCAAATAAAGCTAGGAACCGGGGAATTCCTGTCAAGGAAAATACAAACAACGAGGGGTCTGAAACAGGGGTGTGTGCTGGCCCCTACACTTTTTAACTTATTTACGGCAGACCTTTCTTCGGAATTAAACACCAGCACCTCACACGTGCCCAGGTTAGGGGGGCTTTCACTTTCTAATTTACTGTAGCCCGACGACGTCGTGCTGATTAGCCGAACTCGAATTGGGCTTCAGCACCTGCTAAACACAACCATCAGTCACGCAGCATCTAACGGTCTAACGATCAACTTAGAGAAGTCGAAGGTCATGCGCTTTAACCCAAAAAAGAACACATCTGGGTTTCACTGGCATCTGGCAGGTGCAGCCATGGAAGTTGTGGCAGAATACAAGTATCTAGGGGTGATAATTGATAACAAGGGTACTTTTAAATCACAAAAAGAAGCCATAAAACAGAGAGGCAACTCAATAGCGGTAGCTTTAAAATCTCTCAAACATAAAACCGCCGGACCAAGCTTCAGCCCACTAATACAGGTATTACAAGCAAAGCTAATCCCAGCTATCACCTACGGGAGTGAGTGCCTTAGGGGAAGAGACGGGGAAATTCTGGATCGTACCCTGTCAAGATCAGCAAGAATAATTTTCACTCTCCCAAATTATGTCTCTCCCGCACAAATTAGGCTGGAGTTCGGTCTACAGTCCCAAAAAATATCTCGAAATGGCGCCTACGTGAAATGCTTGCATAGGATCAGCAGGTCCGAACAAAGCTCTCTGAATTTCCATCTATGGAAAGAGATAAATACAAGCAAGGTCTGTATAGCAAGGGACTATCTGACAGCATCTATAAACCGACTAGTCCTGAAGGAGCTTTCGGCAACTTCGGGAACGCAAAACCACTTTAAGCTGTTGGTAAATAAGACAGTGAAAAGGCTGTCAGTAGTAGAGGACAAAGAAACGCTCAGGGAAAGGGCCCATGGATGGTGCGTGCTGCAGAGCTACACAAGACCCTTCCCGCAAAACTATCTAGGCGCTGGCTTCAACAGGAAAACAATAGAGAAATAGCTACGGTCCCGAATGGGTATCTTTCCTGTCCTGCCGCACCTCCCACCATGGAAGCGATCATCGGAAACAACTAAGTGCCGTCTTTGCGGGAAAGCAGAAGAGAGCATCACGCATCTATTATGCACCTGTCGAGAATTGGATCCTGAACGACGACTGCTTTTGAAAACTATCTTTAACACCAGACGGATAAGATCCTGTAGAAAAGCAGTGAAGGCATGCCTTGGAGGAGGAGATCTACAGCTGGTGTGCCGGTTCGTACAATTCATGGGGATGGCAGAGGAAAAAATGAAGAGATCCGGTGCACAATAAGCAGTTTTTGATCGCAGGCACGCCACTTCCCGGAACTGGCACTCTTCATTAGGAAATGCACGATGCAAAAGTCTTCCTTTAAATATATAAAAAAACAATTTCTTGTTAAGCACTGGGCACTAGGCACTTTATGGATCTGCAGTATTTTCGTCATAAAATCCAACGACGAGGCTGCCACATGATGTCAAAATCTTTTCATAAAAAAGCTTGTTATTTTAAAATATATGCAATCCAAAGGCACCTTTTTATTTACGCACAAATGCCTCAGGGATTTTTATGAGACTGTCATGAGGGAAAATCAAGGACTGCTCAATGCATATCGGATGAACTGATACTTCGTAGGACTACGGCACAAACCAGTAGAACGGAATACGTTGCGTAGATATCACAAACTGTACCATAGCTCTTTTTATTGTTGGACACTATACATGATGTAACTGCGGTTTTATTTTGATGAATTTCGCCGTCGAACGTTTTTGTAAAGGTTTTAATTAACTTATACAATAAAATTACTTACTTACTCACCGGCCGAACCCAAAGAATCAGACTCCCGCCCTTCCTCTCCGAACCCACAGAGATCCGCTGTGAAGTACCCCAAGGATCATCGCTCAGCCCCACACTTTTCAACATCTTCATGGCCCCCCTCGCCGCCATCGCCAGACAGCATAGACTCAGCGTAGTATCCTATGCCGACGACACCCAGCTCATCCTCTCCCTCACAAAGGAACCTGACACCACCAGACTCAGCTTCCAGGAAGGAATGAAAGATGTTGCATCCTGGATGAGCAGCAGCTGCTTGAAGCTCAACTCAGAGAAGACAGAAGTCCTTGTCCTGGGGCCCACCCCTTTGCATGGGACAACACCTGGTGGCCCAACGCCCTCGGCAACCCCCCACTCCCACGGACCACACCTGAAACCTTGGCATCATACTCGACTCCTCCCTCAACATGACCCAACAGATCAATGCCGTCTCCTCCACATGCTTCAACACCCTCCGCATCCTCCGCAAGATCTTCAAATGGATCCCCCCGAATCCAGAAAGACCATCACCCACACACTCATAACCAGCAGATTGGACTACGGAAACTCCCTCTACGCCGGAATCAACAAATCCCTGTTCCGGAAACTCCAGACCTTCCAGAACACCGCTGCCAGACTCGTCCTCGGCATCCCACGACAAGACCACATCACCCAGCACCTACGAAACCTCCACTGGCTCCCCGTCGAGAAGAGAGTGACCTTCAAGCTACTCACTCAAGCCTACAAATCCCTCCACAACACCGGACCCCAATACCTCAACGAAAGAGTCTCCTTCTACGCACTCAAGAGACGCCTTTCGAGCCGCCGACCTTGCCCTTGCCGAAACCCCTCGCATCTGCAGAGCCAGAACGGGTGAAAGAGCCTACTCCCACATCGCGGCAAAGACCAGGAATGAACGCTCGCTCAGCATCAGAAGTTCCCCCACTATGCATGCCTTCAGGAAGAGCCTCAAGACCTGGCTCTTTGGGTGGGACTGAGCTGCACGATTTGCCCCCCACTCACCCAGCGCCTTGAGTACCTCACAGGTGAGTAGCGCACTTCACAAATCCCTGATTGATTGATTGATTGATTGGTAATAGCATGAGGATGTTATTACCTTACATTTTCAAAAGAGAAAATTGATGCTTAATGTCCTTCAGATAAACACTGGATAATTGGAATACCAATTCTCTCATTTTTAAATCAAAGAAATATTTTTTTTAAAAAGAACGTCTTCAAACATTAAAAAGATTTTTTTAGTAGTGCCCAGCTGGACGCTCTGTATTCACCAGATTGTATTCTTAACTGTGCCTTTCACACCCAACAGCATGAAGTGCAGTGTGCTTTCGTTTGCCCCCTGAGTTACACAGTTCTGTGTATCTTTTTTCACAACACTGCTTATTTGCATGGAGGAAGGTGAGTTTGTGAGCACAATATCAAGATGCAGCTGCTGCCAGCATTACATCATTTAAATGAATAATTGAAACCCCACACTGAGGAAGGCATAGCGCGGACTCGTGCGTGCCCCCATTATGGCGGTCGCGCCGGTCCCCTGGGATCGGACGAGGTGGGGGGGTCGCCGCGCGCACTATTGCCGAGGCGCCCCACCTCCCCTGAGTAGCCAATGGCTATGCCCAGTGGGGGGGGGCGAACCGGAAGCACTTGAGGGCTTCCGGTTCAGCGGTATCCTCCAACGTTGGGGCAGACCAGTTTTGACCAGTCTGCCCTGCGCCCCCCTCTTAAAAGGGATCTGGGAGAGCGAGAACAATCTCTTGTTCTCTCGCTCCCCAGCGTCCGGGCCATCAGAGGCCCGTAATTTGCTTTTCGATCCAGCGCGCACCACGTGTGACCTGAGCTGCAGGGTTGTGGTACGGTCTCCATGCTTGCCGGCCGGGGGCATCGGATTTTGGCCAGGGTCGGAATTTTGAAGTTTCGTGTTCACAGGGTCATCGCCCTGCTCTGCACCTGAAGGGTGAGTGTGTTAAAGTTCCTAGGTCGGGCCTAGTTAGTAATTGGGTGGGAGACCGCCTGGGAATACGCTCCTGTACGCTGACAGACATTAAGGGTGCGAGACGCCGGTTAGCTCAGTTTGTTAGAGCGAGGTGCTAGTAATGCCAAGGTTGCGGGTTCGATCCCCGATCATTTCAGTAGCTTAGTTTTCGTGCCCATTCATTTCACTTTTAGTGTATTGGCTCCCTCCGGTGGATAAAACGTGTACTTTACCGATGAGGGTAAGTTTGGTGAAGGGAAAAACTGGCGCAGTTCATGGGCAAAAAAGATAATTTTTAAGGTCTATCTTACATTGATTGTGCATTTCAAGGGGTGGGCAGCAAATAAATGTGATTCTTTTAGGTAGGCCAGTGAACAAATGAACATGGAATATAAACATAACAGGATATTTGCAACATCTGTTCCGTCTGTAAAGAACAATCCCAAGAAAATTTTAAGCAACTGCGTCCTGTAACGGAGGTGGGGCGCAAAAGATGGACGCTGGTACTAGAGTGGGGCATGCAAAGCTGGCCCTCATCACAGGCTGGTGCGCGTGGCGGCCCCCCTCCTCCGGGCTCGGGGGCCCGGCGCGGCCGCCGTGGTGGCGGCACGCGCGATGTTCGTGCTGGGCCTTGCCCAGGATGTTTGATATGTTTATATTGGAGCCTACTCGATAATATCACAGTAACACAATGGTGTTACAACAGCAGTTAATTGTGATGTTTATTTTGAAATCAGAGTTCTGCCCATTGTCTGGATTTCAGTGTGTACCTAGTAAGACTGTTTCCTGGTGTTAGTGGACACAAATTTCGAGTGCGGAGTGGTGCATTAACACGTTTTCTTAAATAATGTTAAAATGCACATAAAACCTCTCTTTCAACATTTTGCATAATCTTTCTACATGAACGCCTAGTCCGGAAACTTCCAAAGACAAGACTGTAGGACAAACCAAGCTCTTCATCCAGCTGTAAAGTAAATGTTGAAGCCACCATCAGCAGCACGAGCTTATTTTCCTGACCAGTGTCTCGAGTCATGCCTGAGAGAAAAAGTGTGAGACAGTGAACAGTTTAGGTGTCAGAGGCAGGAGAGTTTTAACAGGGTTGTTATGGGAAGGAATATCCCTAGATTTAAAGGAAGCATCTCCTAGGAGAGATATGTATTTTTCATGTCAGTGTGCGAAATTTCTAATTTTCCTCACACAACCTCCCTGCAATTCTCGCACATGTCAGGATTAATATGTATAATTCCCAAAAAGTTTTGCATTTATATTTTCATGTTAAAATAGTGACTTTGCGGCCCCTTTTATGTTATTTGAGAGAAAAGGATCCCCAACTTACGAGATAAATATTAACATTGTCTGTGTATTAAAGAAGGAAAAGCAGCAAATTCCACGAATTAATGGGTACACTGAAAAGGCACACATAAAGTAACCCGTCATGCGCCGATTCTGCCTTGCTTTTGAGCAAGTGTTTTAGTAAATATTGTAGGTGTCTGGACGCATTTACGTGTAAAACGGGAATTGGCACAGCAAATAGCTCTGGCTTAACAAGAAATGTGCCTTTCATGCCATTAATTGGGTTTAGGCATTCCCTAGGGAAACATGAATGCGCCTTTTTCCACTCAGCTTTGCACTCCAGGTCCATTTGATTTCAATGTTCCTCCTTCAATCAGTTGGACACGCACATTGGGTGTGCACCTTCGGAGTAGCTGGGTACATGATATGCTACTGTCTTACTCCTTGTCCATACAGTAGTGAAGCTTCTGTAGACGCTGCCATTACATCTTCAGTTTAAACATAAGCCCGTCCTATAACGCAGTTAGTGGGTGGCATTCCCCTCTCGTCAGACACGGTGGGTATAGCCACGGGCATTCCCCTTTGTTGGCAGTTCTTCCCATAAGGATCCAAGATGGAAAATGGCACTTGTCCTTCCCATTAAAGGTGTCATTTAGCGGGACATATCCTGCACGCCATTTTCCCACGGACATAAAAATGGGGAACAGCGCTATGCTGGGAGTACCGTGGTAAGCTTTTGCATCGGTATTAAAGGGCCCCTAGGTTTTGTATTTCGGGGTGGCCGGGAAGCTGGTGATCTGAGTGTCTCGGCAATGACGTTGAGCACATGTGATGCTGGGCGAATCATTTAATATCCCACGCAAATACGAAGGGGGCCTCATGTAATGCACCTGGTGCCATGCTAAGCGGGGGCTTGGCTAAGCGCTCTCATTTGAAAGTCTGATCTCAATGTTCCTCAGGTAATGCAGCTGGTGCGTTGCTAAGCGCTCTCATATTGAAAGTCTGAGTTCAATGTTCCTCAAGTAATACAATTGGTGCTATGCTAGGCGCTCGCATTTGGTAAGTATGATTCCAATGTTCCTGGCGCTATGCTAGCCGCTCTCATTCGGAGAGTCCGATTCCAATGTTCCTCATGTAATGCAACGGGTGCTGTGCTAGGCTCTCGCAATTGAAAGTTTGATTTCAATGTGAGTTGTAAAACCAGCCATCGCAGGCTGAGGATCAGTCATGCTTAAAATAAGCCTGGGCCGGTTCACAAGAAACGCAAGGTATATATTTGGTATATTACCTGCTACTCTATTGTGTTCCACGAACAAATCCTTGCTGAAGCGAACATATCATGGCTTGCTAAAGTTTTATGACAGCCTGGTTAGCTCGCTCGAATTCTCATTCCACATTTTTGTGGTCTTACTGACTCGTGGAGTTACGGCTAGCGTGAGAATGTGTCTGGTGAATCAGAGTGCGAGGAATTCAAGGTTACGCATACATGGTGGTTTTAACGTTCGCAATTTTAAGTCTGCCAGCCCCAGGCTGTTTAGTGCGAAATGTTTGACCGTGACAATTTGTTGCCACCGGAATGGACAAACCACTGACGTTTTTGGGTTGAAACATTCCTGCCCTACTGGTGGCGTCACATCGGGACATTTCCAAGTCGTTATGATTTCACATCAATATATTCCAAGTCTTTGATGTCAGTCTTGCGCGGCGCTTGCCTCTGTGATGTCACTTAAGCACAGTATCCGCACTTATGATGTCACATCAATACGTCCCAGGCCTTGTTGTCACACCTTCGAGAGTACCTATGCACGCATGTGCTATTACACATATGAATTAGGGGTCTGTGTCACATAGCATCTATGTACCCATCGCAGGTACACGTATGCAATCGAAGCTTGTTAGGTCACACGATACCTCAGCACCTGTGCGCTTGTGCACATATGCATTTATGTGTCTGGGTTTTTGTCACACAGTGCCTATGCACCCTTGTGCTCGTACGCTGATGCACAATATTAAGGTTTTGTGTCACGCAGTATTTCTGCACCCGTGTGCCTGAACACTTGGGCATTGGATGTCTGTGTTGTCATACAGTCCCTAGGCGCCCTTGTGCTTGTACAATCAAGCATTATATGCTTGTGGTTTGTCACACAGTACCGCGGCACCCTTGTGCCGGAACACTTAAGCATTAGATATCCGTGTTGTGTCACACAGTACCTATGCACCCGGGGGCCTGGACAACGAAGCATTTATTTTCCTGTGTTGTGTCACACGGTACCTATTCCCCGTGGGCTTGTGCACAATTAGTCAGTAGACGCCTAGGTTGTGTCATACAGTATCTATGCACCCTTGTGCTGGTACAATTTTGCACGGGACACGTGTGTGGGGTCACACAGTACCGATGCATCCGTTTGCTTGTGCATCAGATGTCCGTTTTGAGTCACACTGTACCTATGCACCCGAGGCTGTGGGTGTGGTTGGTAAGGTGGGGTACAGTCTCATGATGTAGTCAATAGGGTGGGCATGTAAACTGTCTCTTATCCTAAGGCCAAAAAACACTAATTATCTGTGTTTTTTAATTTTCCTTTATGTATGGCTGGATCCATGACTGTGGTTCATGGGAGGTGATCCACACCGCAATGACGGCAAGATACCTTGGAGGTGATGCACACCGCAATGGCGGCAAGATGTGGACAAGAAATGGGACCGGAAGATCCGGAACGGGTGTGGCAAGTGGCAGCATCAAGTGTGGTGAGCTATCAAGAGGCGGGCTCAGAGGTGCCAGCGTGCATGGGTGATATGCCGAGGCCCATGCACGGTAGTGGTTGGGTATAGGTATAGATAGCCACAATTTGCTGCCAGCTGGTGTGTTTTAGCAGTCCGCTGCATTACAAGTTTATATGTATTGCCAGCTTGATCAAACCCTGTGGTAACGGACGGATGCAACACCTCAACATCCCTGTCTCGAAATAGTGTTCTGCCATTAGGCAACATCTTTCGGCACTTGTACACGCAGGTGCCATCTTAGCGGATACTGAGCGGCGTTGGGATGCTCTATGGTAGGGGGCCTTTTTTCCCGCTGAAGGGTCCGGGAAACAAGGAAGCAACCAGATGATTAGTAGGGGAGAGGTTCATACGGAGCCTATCCCAGAACCTAGTGGCCAGGCGTCTGTTGTTTTCGCGCATGCCTTGGTTATGTTTATGGGAGATCTTGGGGCCTGTGGGGCACTCCCTGTGTAGTCTTCCAAAGTTTACAATATTCTGGGATCAGTCTATTCTAATAGGGCACCAATCCTTGTTGAGATGGGTGCAGTCTCGGAAAGTAAATCCGATGGCATGGTTAAAGGCAAGGGACAAGGCATGACCTTTCTAGTAGGCAGTGGGGGGAGGCCAGATAGTCGGTCAACTATACTGGCCTGTGGCGGTAAGGTCATGATTGGTGAGCATAGTTCGGTTCATAGCGGGCAGCACCATTTAACAAATGGGGACGCCCGAGTGGGAGACAGAGGGTCTCACATGGAACTCCAGGGGCAGTTACAGCCAGTTGGTAGGCTGAAGGCGGTGCGGGGGCCAGGGAGTCACTCTTCCAGTAGGCTACCGCACGCGCATGCGCACAAGGGCGCAAGGATGCAGAATTGCAGCGCCCCTTTATGGCGTTAAAGCTCAGGGCGTAGGGGGGGCCCGGGGGAGACATCCGTCCGGTAAGCTGGACCCCCTACGCAACGTTTACAACTCCAGGGGCAGTGACAGCCGGTCGGTAGGCTGAAGGGGTGCGGGGGCCAGGGGAGTCACGCTTTCCAGTAGGCTGGTCGGCCACCCTCGCACACGTATGCGCATCAGGGCGCAAGGATGCAGAATTGCAGCCCCCGTTATGGAGTTAAGGCTCAGGGGCGTAGGGGGGGCCCGGGGGAAAATAACCATCCGATAAGCTGTACCCCCTACGCAAGCCTACTCCAGTGGAGTCTTTGTAGTTTCACCGGGATCTGGGGCTGCCAGTCATGGACCTTGCCGTAGGCTCTAGCGGGGACACGCAGAAAGTAAAGTATATACATGTTTAGATTACGGTAGGAATGGTTATGTATTAGAAATATGTTAAGGTTAGCCAAGTGACATCGTGTATCTATCAATGTATCCGGACTTTCTGCGTAATTGTACATAATGTAAATAAGTTAATGTTTTTAATTATGTAATAAATACGGCCGGGGGGTTACTCCCCCTAATCCAAAAAAGTGTGGTCTGAAATGCTTGCCTTGGAGGAGGGAGGGAGTCCTCATCCAAGGGCGGTCTTGGGTCTAAGAATAAAAGGGGACTTAGGCCGTACCAGGCCATAGAGGAAGGCATAGCGCGGACTCGCGCGTGCCGCCATTATGGCGGTCGCGCCGGTCCCCTGGGATCGGACGAGGTGGGGGGGTCGCCGCGCGCACTATTGCCAAGGCGCCCCACCTCCCCTGAGTAGCCAATGGCTATGCCCAGTGGGGGAGGGGGGGCGAACCGGAAGCACTTGAGGGCTTCCGGTTCAGCGCTATCCTCCAACGTTGGGGCAGACCGGTTTTGACCAGTCTGCCTGGCGCCCCCCTCTTAAAAGGGGTCTGGGAGAGCGAGAACAGTCTCTTGTTCTCTCGCTCCCCAGCGTCCGGGCCATCAGAGGCCCGTAATTTGCTTTTCCCCACCCACCATCCCCTAAGGCAGGCAGTTCATATGAGTGTTGCAGTCATATGTGTCTTGCTTTGTTCTTAAATTTTGTTGCAGGTATCTCAGGAGACATGGTGAATGTAAAGTTGTGATTATTAATGATTTTGGTATTCTGTAATAAAAGTGGCAGTATATGTTGTTTTCAGTTACAGGTAAAAGTTATGTAAAGTGGTACGTTGATGCTATCGTAATGCGTAATAAAAGTGTCATGTCAGTATATGGTATGTTGTTGCAGGTAATATTGTCGTATTTAGTTTGTGTCCCTGGTCAGGCGGTAAGGTCATGATTGGTGAGCATAGTTCGGTTCATAGCGGGCAGCACCATTTAACAAATGGGGACGCCCGAGTGGGAGACAGAGGGTCTCACATGGAACTCCAGGGGCAGTTACAGCCAGTTGGTAGGCTGAAGGGGGTGCGGGGGCCAGGGAGTCACTCTTCCAGTAGGCTACCGCACGCGCATGCGCACAAGGGCGCAAGGATGCAGAATTGCAGCGCCGCTTTATGGCGTTAAAGCTCAGTGCGTAGGGGGGCCCGGGGGAGACATCCGTCCGGTAAGCTGGACCCCCTACACAACGTTTACAACTCCAGGGGCAGTGACAGCCGGTCGGTAGGCTGAAGGGGTGCGGGGGCCAGGGGAGTCACGCTTTCCAGTAGGCTGGTCGGCCACCCTCGCACACGTATGCGCATCAGGGCGCAAGGATGCAGAATTGCAGCCCCTGTTATGGAGTTAAGGCTCAGGGGCGTAGGGGGGGCCCGGGGGAAAATAACCATCCGATAAGCTGTACCCCCTACGCAAGCCTACTCCAGTGGAGTCTTTGTAGTTTCACCGGGATCTGGGGCTGCCAGTAATGGACCTTGCCGTAGGCTCTAGCGGGGACACGCAGAAAGTAAAGTATATACATGTTTAGATTACGGTAGGAATGGTTATGTATTAGAAATATGTTAAGGTTAGTCAAGTGACATCGTGTATCTATCAATGTATCCGGACTTTCTGTGTAATTGTACATAATGTAAATAAGTTAATGTTTTTAATTATGTAATAAATACGGCCGGGGGGTTACTCCCCCTAATCCAAAAAAGTGTGGTCTGAAATGCTTGCCTTGGAGGAGGGAGGGAGTCCTCATCCAAGGGCGGTCTTGGGTCTAAGAATAAAAGGGGACTTAGGCCGTACCAGGCCAAATAGAAATTGATGTTATTTAAAGGTAGAAAGCAATGCTGCCAGGTTATATTTTGAAATCGTTTTCTAACAAATAGGATCTCCAAGTGCCTTTGGGAATGAAAGGACTTCTGCTATCTGAGGAGGTTAGAAATTCACTGAAATTTAGAAGCATGTTGCTAAGTACACCTCTGGGACATTACTGCTCGCATCTTAAAGAAACCGTACTGCCCTAGTAACTAAAACACCTACGCATATGGTATAGTCGTCACTATTTTATTTATTTTAGTTGTGGTTTTTGTAAAGTGATATATCTATTCTATTTAGCAATTTTCCAAATTAACACGTGTTTTTAGATGAATGCATTCCGGAGGAGGGGGTGGTAGTATTATGGACAGGAGTTGTAGCTGATTTTTTTCAACTGTACCCCAAAATGAAAAGCAATTATTTCACTAAGATTAACCTTTTATATTCTTTACACCTTTATTCTGTGTGATATTTCTTTTTAGTTTCTGGATTGCTTAAGTAGTTAAACTTAAAAACATTATGGATATTGCACAGTATGGTGGAGCAAGGGGTTAAGCGGAATGCACTGACTTGATGAAATCCTCAGTGTAGTGCCTCTCTTCAGTTTCAGAGGCTACTGGCGCTGTGGTAAGTAGTACGTTTTCTACCCACTCAGTAAAAGCAGACAGCAGTGACTCTGTAGTGTCAGAGTCTGGCCTGGACCATCTGTCTCAATGTGTGCAGTGGTTCCCTCGGTGAAGACCACCCAGAGCTCAGTGACTGTCCTCACGATGAGAGACACTGGTGCTGAGCTTCAAACTGAACCACTCTTGCACAGCCTGCCCCCTTCTCTGCTCATATGTCTGAGCTAAGTATTTTATTTATTGAGCTATGCAAGTATATGCAAATGTCCTATGAAAGTACTACTTCAAAGATTTGTTTATTGCTTAACACCATGGTGCCGCGTTTTTTTGTACAGTAGAGTCAAACCAGAAATAGGAAGATGGTCACTGCGCTTCCATTTTAGAGGCCTTGTAGCAGTTCTAAACCCATTTTAGACCTTCTCATTGCTCATAAGGGAGTCATTTCCAACATTTATCTCTTTATATGGACTTCATTGCTTGGCTTTATTCGCAAAAAAATGTCACTCTAGGTGTCACCCATTTGGCATTGGAATGTCACTCCAGTGCACACTCAGGACATGGAAATGTCACACAGAAGCAATCTGAAAACCTGGCAGCTATGTAAACAACAGAAAGATTTGTGAGAGCTGAAAGCAAAGCTTATAGGGATGAAGCCCTAAGGTAAGAAAATACCTACTGAGAAGAGTACACATAAGTCAGGTATACCTCACAAGGCAGTACGCATCAGAAGGTAATCGATTCTGCACCACATTTCGAGGAGTACCTAACTTATTTGTAGATCGCCGTCTGGACACAGGAGCCAATTGTTTTTGAGGGTATGAACCCACTGGGAAGCCTTAATTTACCAAGACTATGACCGTTTAAGTGAAGTTTGACCCTGCGCAAAAATTGATTCACACTTACATATTGTGAGAATGGCAGAAACATGTCTGCCGAGTTTCGAAAGACGTTGCAGGATCCTACTTCAACATATTGTAGTGACAACGCATGTTGGCTCCTTAGAAATTCATAAAATGTGTTGGTCTTGTTTTTTATTAACTGCACCATGAATTATGTTTTTAAAAAGTTCACAGTAACTCTGGTATTGCTGAGTATTGAAGTAGCATTTACATAAAGCTTTCTACTCCAGGTGAAGCACTGAAGTGGTTTGTAGACAAGAAACACGCTGCAACAGGAGGGTGAGAGGAGGCTTAGTTGGAAAGATGTTGTACTTTACTGTGAGTGAGCCTTTTTGAGAAGCATTTGATGTTGGGCATAAGTGATCAAAGTAGGGCTTTTATCAGTTGCAGCACCTAGCGGTGTGCTTGTAATGGTCATTGCATTTATATACTGCTTACAACTCCTGATGAGACGGTGAAGCTCTTCGCATCGAGTAGCACGCTATTTGGGAACCCAAGGTCAGTGATAGTTAGGTAGTGATTAGTTTGTCTAGTTGTTCTATGTAATAAGGGATTTGGTTTATTCTTATGTTCTTTAAGATTTCAAGCATTTACTCCATTTTTCTATGATATACTTACTGAATCATTTATATCAAATGTAATTTGGCTGGCGGAAGGACCGTTCTCAATTAAAGAAAAGACTGAAGACTATAAAGATGATGGGATGACTCTTATTTGTGTCTATATAAAATTGTGTGTGCTAAGAGACTTGTTGTGAAATCAAATATTAGTTGACTGAATAAAACAGATTCAGAGAAACTAAAACTGTAGTTCATAAAGTCCATCGGGCAGGATGGAGCACTAAAAACCCTCCGTGAGCCATACTTAACAGTGGAAAAGCTGCTTTAATGAGACAGGTGCAGATTATATTATACAAAAACCCTGGCTTCTCTCCATACAAACTATAAAGGCCCGGCCTCACTAGGCATTGTAACAACTATCTATACAACTCCCCATTCCCTAAGAACCTCTCAAAAGCCCCTGTCAAACAAAAACTCTCCAATCTCTCTTCACTCCAAACTTCACCCGTCCAAAACTGTTCCATGTCTTCCAGACACTTGCCTTCCTGTTTTCTCTACATTTTTCCCTCCCTCCTGCCTCCCCATTACCCCTCTGCATCTTCCAATTGTATCCTAAACTGACAATCTTCCTTGAAATAACTTGAAACCTGTTCTAACTACTCGCCACCAGAAAAACCTCCTCAGTGTTTGTCGGCCCCATCCCCAATCAAATTGGTTCACACAACATGGTCCTCAACCGTAGGAGATACAAATCCATCTTTAGCATCAATAAGTGTACTCCATCATCCCTGAAGCAAAGCCTCTCTTCGTACCTGATCTCACCATGCTCAATGACAAAAATCCCTTCGACCTTACGAAATCTTGCAATGTCACAATTACATTTTTTCCTTGACCTGAGGTTCCGGAAGCCTCTCCAACTCCACCTTGACAAAAATGCTGTCCACATCAACGTAGTGTCAGATGATATCCGCTTTATCTCATTCAAGTCATCCTTTACGCATTTAGAGAGAGCCAATCCCTTCATTTTCAGCAAGTCGTTCTCACCCAAGTGAAGCACCATCACATCCGGACAATGAAAAATGTTACTCAAATATTCCAGTTAAGGTCACAATCCAACGCATGCCACCCTTACCAAACCATTTCAACTGTATTTTTAAATCATCAAAGCCAAATTGTTTGCCGAACTTCCGGGAATTCGCCTGCATTTCGGCCCATTGTACAAAGGAGTGCCCAATTCATGCCTCGATATGCTTCCAATGAGGCCCCGCAATGCAACTTATAATAAACAGAAAAGGAATGTTAAACTGTCCTTACCAAGTTAGACCCCACCCCATATACTACTTGTAGCACTCAGACTTCCCTTGCCCACTTTCTGAATTTCATGTTCCTGACAACAATGCATCTCAGCCTCCGTTGCCATCCCTATTCTGAAAGGGTGAGTACCAAATTCCCCACCATGAATACCTAGTACAACGTGATTTCTCTCCACCCTCCACTGTCCTCCTATGAGCACCGAATGCCACAAATTCTAGCCAAGCCTGACTGTATGCATGCCATGTGGACTCCGCCAAAGAAACTCTGACCCGTTGCATCACATGCTCTCTCTAATGGTCCGTAGATGGTCCGGCATGGGAATCCCCTTCTCGTCTGCCCAAGGAACTAGCCCACAGAATCTCTGCCACTGGGAATGAGATAGAGCATCCGCGATGCTGGTATCAACACCGGCAATGTGCTGTGCTCTCAAGATGACATTCAACTGCAAACGTTTCAGTACAAAAACTCTCAGCAACCTGAGAACGTGAAGGACCCTTGCTGACTGTCTATTCTCTATGTCAACCACTGGCTTATTGTCCACATGAAAAAGCACCTTCTTATTGAAAAATGTGTGACCCCACAGACAAACTGCCACCACCAATGGTAAAAACTCCAGGACTGCGATGCTGCAGCCACCACCTTTCCAATTGTCTGGCCACTCCTCTGCACACCAATGCCAAAACACACCTATACCTGTTCCAACTGTAGCATCCAAAAAAAAGCTTCAGACCATTCCGCTGTTTCTCCCATCCTCTTCAAACTGATACTGTTAAACTCTCTCAAAAAGCCTGCCAAATCCTCAGATCAGCTTTCTCTACTGAATTCATTCGAATTATGTGGTGCGGAATGGAAACCCCTGATAGAGTCAGACCCAACTCCCTACAAAAAGTGCGACCTGCCTCTGCAAGCGAAACTGAGGTGGGCTAGCAATACCTGAATCTCCTTCACCTGTGCTGTGTGCTTCACCAGCATCTTACTCAACAAACACAACAATTTTTATTTTTTTCTCCATGGGCAGCCTCACCTCCATTTTGACTCAATCCAGCTCCATCCTGTGACATGGGCCCTGTGGGCGAATATGACGCTTCCAACATGACGGCTGTGGATGGCCATGGGAGATCAAAAGCGTCAGCCCTAATGCTGTGCGACAAAATCAAATGGTGGCATCATGACTTCATCATGAGGATGGGCCCAAAAATAGAGGAAGGACATGGAGCGGGCCACAAGGAGGAAGACGCCAACCCCCAGAGGAGAAAAGTCTCACTCGAATGTAAATACCATGAGGAGGGAGGCATCGGGATGCTGCAGAGGTGAGAAACAACTCAGGAGAGGAGGACCCAAGTGGAGGTGCTGCACTGACAGGAGGAGGTCGCGACTCCGGGGAAGCTGACGAGAGAACCCTGGAACCGACGGAGATCATCCCCACAAGAGGATGCAGAGAAATTGCATACAGCCCCAGCATCTTAAGGGAAGAAGGTGCTGAGGTCCATATGGCTGCGGCCCAAGGTCAAGGCCTTGGCACCAGGCAAGTGATGATGTGCATGATGCAGGAGTGGTATTAGCACAAGGGGTGTTATCGTTATGTGTGTTTGCTGCACCAAGAGTGGAAACCACTTATAAATAGAACCAGAGAGCACACGTTCTGTACAAAGACACCCCAAAGTACCCTAGGCAATGCTCTATAAAGTTGAGCATTGCATTGGTGCCTGGTGAAGGGTATAGAAAGGCCATAGGAACCCCACTCAGGATCTCTTTTATTTTCCCGAGGGTCTGCACTGCTGTATCAGAGGAGACTGGGAGACTGAAAGCCCAGAGAGGCAGATAATCTAGAGAACCTCAAAGAGTGAAGGAACTCTGAGCAATATCCACAACCCACTTATATGTTCTTTAACCATGGGTTATAAAAACCTGAAACTATTGTATCAAATAAGATTAAAAAAAGGTTAAAAATAAAATAAAAACACCAACAGCACTGACTTGTGTCTCTTCGGTCATACCATGTTAAACACCCAAAGAAAAGTCAAAATCTCCCCAGGCACACTAGTCTTTTCTGGTGCCACCAAGATGACTAGATCCTGTAGCAACTCCTGAAATTCTGCAACAAATCCTCACTCTCTGAGAAATGTGGGGCACCCACAATGTAAAAAATCATCCAAGTAGTGCATCATGTTGTGGGAACGCGTAACCATGTTAAACAACTGCTGTAAAGTAGTGCTGAAGGTTTCAAACAGAGAACAAGAAACTGAACAGCCCATTGCCAACGTCTTGTCAATAAATATGTATCCTTCATACTATGTCCCCAGTAGTTCCCGATCAATCTGCAGCACTCTGAATGCGGACTTAATGTCACATTTTGCCATTAAGGCACCAGACCCTTCTTTATTGAGCAATGTGATTGCCAAATCCACTGACTCGTTGTGCACCCTACTCCTCCCCTCCGAAATGAAGTCATTGACCAAATGACCTTCAGGCCAGGAAACATGTTGAATCATCCGGAATTCCCCATGGTTCTTTTTTAGGGACAACTCCAATAGGGGGATATAATCAAATGTAGCAGCAGCCAATCAATAAAAGGGCCGGCCATTCTTCCTTCACACACTTCTTCAACAATTTATGCCACCATCTCCTCTTGCTCCTGGATGGAATGCATATTCTCAGCCCAGCGACTTTCTCTTGGACCTTCGTAGACCAACCTGAAGTGGTTGTCCAAACCATCCAATAAGAATTCTGCATCACCCAGCCTATTCTATTCTATTCACAGGAACTTATAAATCACATGGCTACCCAGGAGGGCCTCCCAGTGCTGCAACAGCTAAGGAAGAATGTTAATGCTGGCCAAATGGTTGGAACAAAACGGTTTTACAGTTTCCTGAATGTTACTTCTGATTTGATCTGTCTTATGTGCCGTGGAAAAGAATTCCAGAGCTTAGGGACCAGGAAGGGGAAGGACTGACCTCCACTCCTAGCTCTCCTTATCCTGGGAACTACAAAGAGTGGCTGATTAGTGGACTGCAGCGATCTGGAGGGGTTGTAGGGAGTAAGTCATTTTTGGATCAGTTTAGGACCCTTTTTAATCATTGCTCGATGGGCCAGGCAGAGTACTTTGATGTGTATCCTCTTAAGCACTGGCAGCCAATGTAGGCTAGCCAGCACCCCAGTTGCTGTGTGGTGTTTGGGGACTTTCCGCAATATCCGGTCTTCAGAGTGTTGAACAACCTTGAGTCTTTTTATAACTGCTTTTGGGCTTCCCAAGTATAGGGAGTTCCCATAGTCAAGCTGTGACATGACTAAGCTTTGTACCACTATCTTTGTACCACTATGAGATGGTTCTAGTAGCCATCTGAGCAGCTGTCTGCCATTGAAATGAAAATGAAATGAAATTCGTACTTGTAAAGCGCACTGCTACCCCAGCTGGGGTGTCCTGGCGCTATACGCATACCGCTGTGGAACCCTTCCTGGCTATTCCCTGTGAAATGTCCACTCCTGGGCACCCCCAAGGTGAAGCCAGGCATCCCAGCGCTGGTGGGGCCATTGTGGAGATTAAGCAAGCTATTGCCCAGAGTTGCAGAGTGGGACCCATGATTAGAATAGGCACCGAGGCGAGAATTATCAGGTCTGAGGAAATTGAGCCCAAGACCTGCTGAGGCAGGAATTGAACCCTGGTCCCGGGCCAGATCTCTGCATCAGGGTCTGCCGCTCTAACCATTGAGCCACACTTCTCCACATTGGGGTGACATACTGATTAAATTAGGTGGGGTTCAAGGATGAGTCCTGAGGGACCCCAGCAGTTCAAAGGGTGAGTTTTTGACAGTATGGCTTCCTTGCAGACTTGGAAAGTTATGTTATAGAGAAAGGAGGTAAGTCATTTAAGTACTATCCCGGCTATACCTGCTTCTTGCAGACTATTTACTAGCACTGGGTGGGAGACGGTGTCAAACACTGCGCTAAGATCCAAAAGGATCAAGGCATCAGACCCGCCTTGATCCAGGATTACTTTAAGCTCCTGTGTGGCTGCGAGCAGGGCAGTTTCAGTGCTGCTTCCTGATCTGAATCCGGATTGCGAAGTGTGTAGTATGCTGTTTGCTTCCAGATATAACGGCAGATTCTTATTAAAAAAATTTTTTTTACCTGGGTTCTGAAGGAGGGAGATAGGATGATAATCTTAACACATTGCTGGGGCCTTTCCTGAGTAGATGGGCAAATAAGCAAGTCTGTCAGCGAGGTGATTACTGATTTTCTGCCTTTTAGCATAATGTCAGGGGGGCAGGGTCTTGTGGGGAGCCTGATTTTAAGGATTTCAACAGTTTATCTGTGTTATGCATGATCTCTGGAAAAGTGTTTAATTTGCCATCTCCAAATCGAGGGCACATAGGGACTTCTTCATCCCTTCTCAGAGTGAGGATGTTATTTACTTTCTCAAGAAAGAGGTTATCCATCATATTACAACGTGACTCTGATGGGAAAGGGGCATTTTTATTTTTGGCAGGTTTCATCAGGCTACCTACCACACTGAACAGTTCTTTAGAAGAGATAGCTGCGTTGTTAATTTTTGAAAGCAAAATAATTAACTCTAGTATTTCTGATGGCCTCTCTCCTTGGGTCAATAAAAAGCTCAACCGGTCACTCTCAACTGGTGTATGAGCCTTCTCCCATGTGGTTCTGAGGTCCCCTCCCTCTGCCTCTGTCACTGTTGGGCTGCCACTGACCCCCTTGTCCACCCATTGACCCCAAGCGTCTCTGTGGGTTACATTGCAAGATCGGATGTTTTCCACTGCATTGGGATAATTTATGCCTAAAACTACAGTATTCCCTATTGCATATGTCTTCGTTATATGCCCTGCCCAACATGTACCTGTGTAGTTCACCTGCCCCAGCCCCCTGACCTCATCCCTCCTTGGGTGGGACGATCATGAAAAGGCTTGTAAGTCACCAGACACCCACTCGCTGTGTATGTTGTATCTGCTGGCCATGCTAGCGTCATTGTTTGCAGAAACAACGTCATCTGATACTCTGGCTCTAAATTCCTCCTCATACTTCACCCATGCCTAACCCCTGAAGGTGATCTGGGCCTTCCTCCCTACATCTAGATTCTTGAACAATGCCACGCATTGCTCAGGAAATCTCTTGCAGTATACGTTAGTGTATATCAGGAAAGTAGCCGTCCAGTTTTCTAGATTAACCGGCACCCTCGGCTGCCAAGACAATTCATACTCTTCTTCTTTTGACCCTTCCTTGGCCCTTGCCTTTCTTTGCAATAACTTGAACATCTTGATATTACTCCCCTTTCCAAATTTGCTCCTTAGTGGATGCCATGAGATGAGCTCCAAGAGACTTGGTAATATCCATATAAGGAAGTTTTTTATGCTTAATGTCCTTACTGTTTTTGGCCTCATCCTCATCCTTTACCAAATCAATTGCATCCTCCAAGTATGATCCTGCCGCCTTTCCAATGTCCTCCCCTGTTTGGCACTAGACTCTATTTCCCAGTCCCTTGGTCCTCGACGTACTTTCCTTTTACCAGGTGCACCCCTGATACGTCATCCCCCACACCCACTGACTGAGAAGTCTTCGTAGAGTGAGCCCCACCTTCTTTACCTGGCTTTAACGTTGTGGCCTGTACTGAAGCCTGTCTCCTCAAGGCCATGCTCTATCCATTTGCACGGCCACTTCCTTCTTTTCTTTTGGCTTCTTTCTTATCTGCAAGCCACCAACCTTGCCACCATTACCCCTTGGCGCCCATGACGCACCTTATTGGGTGCCAACCACCACTCAGCCTCTTTATCCTCTGTGTCCCTCAGTTCACCCTCTTTTAGGTCTTCCTCATCATAGTCCAACATCTCCTCTCCCATTCCACATCTAATGTTTTCACACGCACTCATGCCAGCCAACTCTCTATCACCCACACCACCATCGCCGAACTGCACCTCACATAGTTGATCATACAATTCTGTACTTCTGGGAGAGGCCGCAGTAAACTTCCACCAGAAACACCATTCTGGTCCCTTCCTGTCCCAGGACCAGCCACACAGACACAATTCCAGCCTTTGGCATGGGGTTGTTGAGCCGTTTTTAGCTCTCCCTGCTGTGCCCACACCGCTGACCTGCTGTTGCAATGACCCCCCCCTTGCCTGCCCCATCTGGTCAGCTGCCCTATCTGTTCTGGCCACATTATCTATGGCAGCCATGTCCTATTCTGTAACCCACTTCCACTGTCCTGTTGCCCCCAACCTGAGGGGCCACTCGCCCATATTCCTGCCAAATGTGGGGGGCACACTTACTTCCCAGCCTGCTCCAGGTCATACCATAGGCCAGAAACCAGGCCCTACTATGCTGCTGGCCCCCCATCCCTGTGCCATCACATCCCTACCAATAACCCACTCATGGAAGTTGTGGGCTGGGAAATCCAAGCTGCTGCGCACGTGACGTTGGGGGTGAATCGCTCTCTTCATCACCTCTCAAACCAGGTCTTCCTTTTTGCACCTTCGCTTTTGGGGGTGAGCTCTGCTGCCGCCACGCCTCCAGCTACTCTCCTCGCCATTCTAGAACACCTGGGGACCCATGCCTGGTCCAGCACTCCTGGCAAAAGCTGGTCGGACCTCCCCTCTGCTTTTAGTGTAAGGAGGGCATCCATGACCCTCTTGCACTGTTCACTAGCCACTTACTGCCTTCCCACCGGTAACTGTCCCAGAGAGACATCTGGCCTCACTAAAAAGTTATTGCACCTTCTGACTGATGTGCCAATTATCGGAATGATACTAACAGCCACTCTCCTCCTATCCCTACCCAGACCCACCCCTTCTTGATAACCCGCTAATTCCTGGCTCCCTAGGACCCCACTGCACCACCTGCCCAAAAAGCCCGGGTGTGCAGGGCTAAAAGCCCAGCATCCCCAGCCCCCATGTAAGTCTTGAAAGCATTAGGATCAGTGTGCCAGTGAGAGAAAAAAGTTTAGATTTGGGCAAAAAATGGGAAGGTTTGTAAAGGACAGGTGTTAAAAAATGGTTGTCGTTGAGAGTATTTTAAGTTTTTTATAATGAACACAAATACATAACGATACAAATCAATATATTTGTAGTTTGGTAATGTACTATATCTGATGCTGCAAGTTGTTTCGATATTTTTGAATGTAGATTATTATTTTTTATTTTGTTTTGTGATCATGCAGGGAAAAGCCAGCTCTTCACCAGTTTCCTTTAGGTTATATGGTTCTATTTAGCCCTTATCTTTGCTGGTAAAGAGTTCCACAATTTGGCTGATTGCACAGAGAATGACATGCTTCCAACATTTTTTTCTTGTAAACTGGGAATATTAGATAAGGTGCTGCTCTAGAGTGAAAGTTCTTTGGTTGGATGTATTTGGTGGCTTTCCTCTTAAGGAATGCTGGGCCAAAATAATACTGGGCCTTTACCATTGATTGCTTGTGATTGGGCCTTCAAGGGGGAGAGATATGGATATATATATATATATATATATATATATATATATATATATATATATATATATATATATATATATATATATATATATATATATATATATATATATATATATATATATATATATATACATACACACCCATATCTCTCCCCCCTTGAAGGCCCAATCACAAGCAATCAATGGTAAAGGCCCAGTATTATTTTGGCCCAGCATTCCTTAAGAGGAAAGCCACCAAATATATATATATATATATATATATATATATATATATATATATATATATATATATATATATACACATACTGTTTCCATGAAGCAGTTATAAAGGACTTAGACAAACTTAGAATGACTGGGGGCACACCATTAAAAAGAGATACTAAAAAATTCAATTTGAGCCAGGAAGAACATGCTGCCATCACCGTATTACAGAAAGTTCCAACTATTATAATTAAGCTTTCAGGCAAAGGCGGAAACATGGTGGTACTTACGAGAGAACTATACCAAGAAGAAGCATATAGGTTGTTAGGAGATTCGGAGAGCTATGTGCGAACTGACAGAACAACCTACAATACAAGTGTCAGAGATTTCTTTGCCCTATTCAATGCCTGGCGTGACAAAGGAACTATAACAGAAGATGAATATGAATTCATTTAAGTGGATCATCCGGTGCTACCAACATTTTATCACCTGCCAAAAGTACACAAAAACAAAAAGAGACTGCCTAGACGCCCAATCGTATCATCGAAAGGAAGTCTCTTGGAAAAAGCTTCAATATAAGTGCACTCATTTCTCTCTCCCATGGTTAGAGAACTTAGTTCATTTATTCAAGATACAATGGATTTTAGCTGCTTGATACAGGACATTCAATGGGAAGCAGACTTTATGTTAATTACTATGGATATAGTCAGTTTGTATACCTGTATTGTAGATGAAAAGGGTCTTACCTCACTTCAGTATTTCTTGAAAAGTAGACCGCTGAAATTCTTGGAGCACAATCAAATGCTATTAAGGATGGCTTCCTTCTGTTTAAAAAATAACATGTTTTTGTTTGCAGGTGATTTGTATTGGCAGAAACAAGGAACGGCCATAGGCACGTGCTTCGCTCCCAGCTATGCAAACTTGGTCGTAGGCTGGTGGGAGAAGCACGTGGCCTGGGCCGAACAGAATGAGAAATGGGTAGGAAAAATCACCCTATGGGCAAGCTACAGAGATGAGTTGTTTATAGTATGGCGTGGTACCCAGAGTGCAGGTAAGGAATACATTCAGGTTTTAAATGAGAACGATTTGAATCTGAAATTCACCTGTGAAATGAGTAGAACAGAAGTGCCTTTTTTAGATCTGGCAGTTGTTGTTAACAATAACAAACTATGCACAAAACTGTTTAGAAAACCTACAGCAGGAAATACTGTATTGCATGCAAGAAATCAGCATCCCAAGTGTTTGGTGAATAGTATACCTTACGGGGAACTCCTAAGATCCAGGCGAAACTGTTCTCTAGTATCCGATACCAAGAAAGACATTTTTGCAAGATTTAGGGAGAGAGGATATTCCCCAACAGTATTAAAGACTGCCAGTGAAAAAGCTAAGAGAAAGGATAGACAAGAACTTCTCACGTGTGGAGGAAAGAAGGAGAGGGGGAAAATTGAAGAGGCTACTGAGAAAAGTCCAAGATTAATATTGAATTTCTCTAGCGAGTCTTGACAGATCAGAGAAATAATTGAGAGGAATTGGGGGATTCTCCACACAGACCAGTTGCTGGGAAAAGAATTAGACAAGAGGCCAAATGTAACCTATAGGAAAAGTATATCTCTGAAAGACATTTTGGTCAATAGCCATTTTCAGAAAAAACCTCCTAGAAACATGTATGTCACAGGCTTTTATCCATGCACTAAATGTAAAGCCTGTAGAAACAGTACAAAGGTGAAGGAGTTTGAAGTGACAGGCAGAAAATAAAATAAAAAAAATCACCAAATTACTAAATTGTAATTCGGATTTCGTAATCTACTGCCTGATTTGCCCCTGTGGAAAGAAATATGTGGGTAGTACAGTCCACCAAGCTAAAAAGAGGATTTTGGAACATATCAGAGCCATTAACAATCAGGATAGTACTTACCCAGTGGCAAGGCACTTTGCGGAATACCATGAATGTAGAGGAGACAAATTGAAATTCTTCTACATAGACCAGGTACAACACAAAGAGAGAGGAGGAGATAGAGTGCAAACCCTAAGACAAATGGAGTCTAGATTTATAGTAGACCTCCGCACCAGAATCCCGATAAACACAGAGGAAGAGCTGTGGATCCATGTGGGACAATAAAGAACCACCTGGGTCTTTAAGGATTTTTAATAGTAAGCTCCCATTAATAGGCTTGGAATTCCGGTAGTTAGATTTGATTTATTTTTTTGAGTATTAAGTTTGCATTATCTTTGCACATGAATACACTATTGCACTTATGAGTGTCCGTGACACAGTGTTGTCTGCTTACAGATTATAATGTACACAAATATAAACAGGCGGGTCTATTGTAAATAAGGAAGGAGAAAATATGAAGGGCGTCATTTTGTTCATTGATGTTGATGTCAACATAATGAAGACAATGAAATTGTGGAATTGAATTGGCCAACCTATTCAAGGCTAGATAGTTAGAGGGATTTGGAACAGGGAATGAATTGTATATTTAATGAGGAATAGCATTGGTGAGAACTCGTGAACGTTTTTGAAGTATATTATTTTTGAATATTTATTTTTGAATATTTAATTTTTAAATGCACCATCCACGTTACATTAGTTGGATTAACCAATTTATGGATTGAGAATTAATCATGGATTTGAATTAAGAAAGTTGATTTTTGCAAATGAATTTAAGGAACATTAAGAACTAATTATGTAGAAAACAAAAAAAGAAAAAAAAGAAAAAGAAAATAATGGATTGTGCTCGCCAGGCATATATGTATGTGAGAAATCATTGCAATTACAAAATGGCTGCCATATTCACAACCAACTGCAAATTAATTTAAGTGATAGTCCTCTGTTTGTGTTTATGTATATGTTATGATATTCTGCCAATCACAATGGGGGATGTCAGATTTAATATATGTCATCACTGAGGGGAGCTGACATTGGCAAGGTCAGGGAGCCGAAATGAGTTTGACGGCTGTAGGTTGCACGTGAAAATTCAAATAAATTATCAAGAAATAAAAAGCCTTGAGTGCCCAGCGTCATATTAGGAAGAGAGGTTTTCACGAGCCGTCCTCGCGAGCTGTGAGCACCCACTGTGAGGAGAGCGGTAACCATTGACGGGAAGAGTGGACCGAATATATATATATATATATATATATATATATATATATATATATATATATATACATATATCTTTAAATATGCTCGTGATAAAAGGGACTACCAGACAGGCAGGATATTCACATTTGCCCGCAAGTTCGATTCGGCCAAAAGACAAAATCTGGTCCCCAAAGTCCCAGGAACAATACCACCTGCAATACAGGAAGATGGAGCATCCACTACTGATCTCAGTTCGGTAGCCAGCAGTTCTGAATCTGTCGACAGTGATAGTAATATGCAGCATATGGCAATTCCCACTAATCATACCCCGTCTGAGGAGTTGGGTTTTTTAGTGTGGGACCGCCGTCAAACTCTGCGTTCGCGAACACAGGGCAAGACAGGCGGAAACGACGGAACAAAATCAGGAAACAACGGAGGACAAGGCAACGCAAGTGGCAGCAACAGAGCCAAGAGAGGGAGAGCCAAGAAGTGGTAACTTCAACAAACATTGTGATCAGTACCCCTCAAGCTGACAACACAGTAATCAATTTGTCTGATACGGATCTGACGGTTGCTGAACTCCAACTTTTGTCTCTAGGATTGTCCTTCTGCCCCCCCAACCAGTTCAAATATGCTCAAGCCAGGATTGGCACTTTCAAATTTATCCGCAAACTCAAATTAATGAAGCATTTCCATCTCACTAAAACTGCGGAAGTGACATCTAGCAATAGAACTGGTGTTGTCCTCTCTGACAACCTACAAGTATCAGATGTTAGCACTTTACAAACCATGTTGGCACTTGAGGATGACTCTAATAATGTGAATCTTTCAACACAAGGTCAGCTACAAACAATGGGGATCAATGACATCCTTCCTTCCATCAGTCCATTCCGTCCTAATTCTACATTTGTTCCCCTCATGCCTAGGGATGCTATCGATATTTTTAGTGACTGTCTGATAGAAGATCTTAAAAAATTGAATCGGAAAGTATCACAGGAACATAAGCGACGTAAATACATTGAGATTCAATACTCTACACTCATGCGTAAATTGAAAAAGAATACTAATGTAATCGTCAATTCATCAGATAAAGGAGGCAATATCGTGCTGTGGCCGCGGTCCCTATACATGGAAGAAGCGCTTCGCCATCTCTCAGATGTATCCTGTTACAAAAAAGTCACTGCTAAAGACATCCAACAAATAAAGACTGTGGTACACAATGAATTGGGGCAGTGGAAACGCGATGGTTTATTGAACAAAAACGAACACAAATTCTTGAAAAAAGAGTTTCCCATCACTCCCGTACTTTATTTCATTCCCAAAGTTCACAAAAAACAAAATCCTATACCAGGACACCCAATAATATCAGCACAAGGAAGCCTCTTGGAAGCCACATCTAAATATGTGGACTACTTTTTGCATGAATTTGTGGAAAATTTACCGTCTTACATCAAAGACACTGGACACTTCCTGGCACAATTACAATCAGCGCAATGGAGTAATGATTGCCTTTTTATTGTTATGGATATTTGTTCACTCTACACCAGTATCAACCACACAGATGGGTTGAACGCAGTGAAATATTTTCTGGACAAAAGAAGTATCCATTATCGTCAACACAATGCTATGGTTTTACGTATGATTGAGCTATGTTTATGCAATAATTTCTTTATGTTCAATCGTGAATTTTACCAACAACTGCGAGGTGTGGCCATGGGGGCATGCTTCTCCCCCAGTTACGCGTGTTTGCACGTGGGCTGGTGGGAGGAGCATGTCCTCAGGCGAACCCATAAAGATCTTTTTGAAGCCCACGTGTCACACTGGTGGCGCTTCATTGACGATGTTTTCATAGTCTGGAAGGGGACAAATGCTTCAGCCATTGAGTTTGTGAACATCATTAATGATAATGACCTCAATTTAGAATTCACGTCCCACATAAGCGATCAAGTGGTGCAGTTTTTAGATGTGGAGGTCTACATAGAAAAGAATGCCATTCAAACCAAATTGCACAGGAAGTGCACAGCAGGTAATTCTGTTCTGCACGCCAGTAGCTCACACCCACGTCACCTGATTAAGAGCATTCCTTATGGGGAATTTCTCAGATCCAGAAGGATTTGTAGTACAGAAAAAGACCTAACTGAGTGCCAATCTGACTCTTTTAATAGATTCAAACAACGAGGATATGTAACTAAAGATTTGAGGGCAGCTCTAAACAAAGCAAATGACATGTCTAGAGATGAGTATCTGGACAATGTGTCCAGGGTGACCTTAAACAAGAACAATAAAAGCCCCGAAATTTTATATACTAAGACCGGGGAGATTAGGCTAGTAACTACATTCAGTAAACAAGCAAATCAAATAAGAAAAATTGTTTACAAGAATTGGCCAATATTAAAAACTGATCTAACCATGTCACAATTATTGCCAGAACTTCCTCAAATCACTTTCAGACGGGCACCCTCTATGAGGGATGCCTTAGTTAAAACTAGTCCAGAGACTAGTATAGCTGGCACCTGGTTATCCAATCGTACTGGGTTTTTTAAATGCAGCTCTTGCAGGGCCTGCAAATTCGGGGTCAATACCTCAGAATTTACAAATGCTTTTGAAACTGTACCCATCAAGCTTACAGGTCTGTATACATGCCGTACTGACTCCGCGGTTTATGTACTTGAGTGCTCATGCAAAATGAAGTATGTAGGTAGCACCAAGTTACAAGTTTTCAATCGCATTTTACAACATCTACGGGCGATAATAAATTCAGATCCTAGTTACCCCGTAGCCCGGCACTTCAAAGCAGTACATCATAACAATATTAACGACCTGTGCTATTTTGTCATAGACACAATACCCAAGTCCCCAAGAGGAGGAAACAGAGAAAGGAAATTGAGACAACTTGAGTCATATTATATACTAACACTTGACACAAGGATGCCCAACGGTTTAAACACGGGAGAGGACTTACACAATTTTTTGTAAATCCATCAGATAAATACATGGAAGGGCTGTTGTCAAGGAATTTTAGGCTCTAAGTGGGTATCTATTGGATCGTTGTCTTTTTCCCGAATTTTAGCCTGGTTTTTAACCCTGATTTTACCATCTTTTACCTAAGGGTAATGTCGGATCTTTGATGAGGTTTTTAGACCGGGGTAATGATAACGATTCATTACATGATCTTTAAATTTTTCTTTAAATTTTTCTTTGGATTTTTTTTTAATGTGACTTTTTTTAAATAACACGGATTTTATGTGGTCTGCATCTGCACCTCATAAACGAGTTAGCCAGTTTTTTGGCTTATTACAGTCCTTACTAATATAACACAGGATGTCTTCTGCCTATTCCTCCCTGATTCAGTTTTTGATCCTCTACCACTTTGTTATGGCGTAATAACAATTGATGGATGAAGGTCTTTCACTGTTTTAGCATGCACTTTATTAATAAGGGAACGGTCATCAATTAGAGACAATTTTTTCATATAACATGTACTTGCGTAGATTCATGAATTTCTGGAATCAGTGATTTTTATCATGTCATGGAATAATTGGGCACTATGCCCCTTATGTGTCATCTAGGCTGAGGGATTAAGTTACACTATCCTGTTTTAATCTATCAGGTTTTTAGGTTTTATCATTTGCATTTATTTTTCATATTTGTACTTGCTGAATTTTTTGAAATAATATTAAGGGCACTGTGCCATGATTTTATTATCGTATTTTTAGCGATGTTTAAATATGATTATTTTTATGCTGATAATGATTTTACATTTTCACCTGATTTTAGGATTTAGCCAGTCACATCAATTAATTATTTAACCAACTGCTTGTGGGATTGATAAAATGACTCAGATACCGCAGTATTGTGTTCATCTCTATGATTAGGATTGAAAGCAAGTTCCAATTTGTTTAACCATTTGCACTATATATACCCACAATTCACCTCGGCGTGTCATGTGATCAAGGCCGTGGAGACGCGGCCGAAACGCGTCATGCTGTTTGCTATTTGCACAAAATAAAGCACTTTTGAAAACATCTTTGGTGGTCCGAACCTGATGCTGTAGAGATACAAGCTGTTCAGGAGTTTGGTGTGCCATATATATATATATATATATATATATATATATATATATACACACACACACATATATATGTATATATATATATATATATATATATATATATATATATATATATATATATATATATATATTATCTACTGGCGGTCGCCAGTAGATAGTTATAGTTAGGACCTATTTTCCATAGGAAATCCACAACATTCTATTTGAAATAACGTTGGCGCCGGTTGACGAATCTTCGCGAAATTTTCCAACTTGTTGGGGCGCTCCGGTCCTCTCCTATCCTGAAAGTCTCGGGGTGATCCGTAAAACGGGGGCCGAGAAAAAAGGGGGGTCCCAAAACATGTTTTCCCCATTCAATTTTCCATAGGAACCTTTAGTCGCAGCTACAGCCCGAACTGCTGAACGGAATTACACCAAATTTGGCAAAAAGGTAGCCCTTGGTTCAGAGTCGTGCCTTTTTGTTAAATGGTGTAAATCCGTTCAGTAGTTCCTGAGAAATTTGAAAAAGAAAACACATATATATCTGGGCGGAGCCTAACCACACATGTCATCGTGAGATCTGATTGGTTGTCAGCACTTCATCCTGGAATTGCTGGCAGCCATCTTGGGACCAATATAAATGATAGTACCCCATTGAAATGCATTGTAGTGAATCGAAGATTTTGAGGGTTACCAAAAGGAGAACTATAAAGGGTGATAACAGACTTTAGTTACATTAGAATTCATTTGTTGATGGTACCATACTAATTTCAGGAATTGTGGTGTGTTCTAAGGTGATTTTACCCTGTGAAAAACCTTCTGCTGGGATATCATGAATCATGTTTGGGAGAAAACTATTTTCACATGCTTGTCCCATACAGTTTTGGAAGGTGCTCCAGAAGCTAAAATGAGAGCATATTTTCTGTAAATTCACATTATCTTTCTCAGTCATGTGAGAATGAAGTCTGACATTCTCAGTAAAACATGTACATCCAACAAGGGCAGAGACTGTCAGTTGATGCCTTTGTGTTCTACTGCAGCTTCCCAGAGTGTTCTAAAGAACAACTAGAGTGCTAACAGTCTTACTTATGACAAAATTATGGCACACCTGAAGCCATCTTGATTGGAATAAACTGGTAACACTTAAAACATTTAATTTAAAAAGGAACAAAATGAGGGGGTTCATTTTGCCATAGAAATTATGGTTAGTGCTGTAGAAAGAAAAATTAGGACATGTTTTAAGTGAGATCTCAAATATCTTCCTGTTATATTTCAACAGGAGCAGCCTATCAGTTGATGCCTTTGTGTTCTACTGCAGCTTCCCAGAGTGTTCTAAAGAACAACTAGAGTGCTAACAGCAGCCTTACTTATGACAAAATTATGGCACACCTTAAGCCATCTTGATTGGAATAAACTGGTAACTCTTAAAACATTTAATTTAAAAAGGAACAAAATGAGGGGGTTCATTTTGTCATAGAAATTATGGTTAGTGCTGTAGAAAGAAAAATTAGTGCTAAAACACTACCCCCAGCACGACACCCTACACTACCCAAACATAACTGCACTACCCTAAACCCTAAAACACTACCACCAGCACGACTCCCTACACTACCCAAACACCACTGCACTACCCTAAACCCTAAAACACTACCCCCAGCATGACTCCCTACACTACCCAAACACCACTGCACTACACTAAACCCTAAATATACCCCCAGCATGACCTCCCACACTACACAAACACCACTGCACTACCCTAAACCCTAAAACACTACCCCCAGCACGACCCCCTACACTACCCAAACACCACTGCACTACCCTAAACGCTAAAAGACTAACCCCAGCATGACCCCCTACACTACCCAAACACCACTGCACTACCCTATACCCTAAAACACGACCCCTACACTACACAAACACGACTGCACTACCCTAAACCCTAAAACACTACCCACAGCATGACCCCCTTCACTACACAAACACCACTGCACTGCTCTAAACCCTAAAACACTACCCCAGCACTACCCCCTACACTACCCAAACACCACTGCACTAACATAAACCCTAAAACACTACCCCCAGCACAACCCCCTACACTACACAAACACCACTGCACTACCCTAAACCCTAAAACTCTACCCCCAGCACGACTCCCTACACTACCCAAACACCACTGCACTACCCTAAACCCTAAATCTACCCCCAGCACGACCCTACACTACCCAAACACCACTGCACTACCCTAAACCATAAAACACTACCCCCAGCATGTCCCCTTCACTACACAAACACCACTGCACTACCCTAAACCCTAAAACACTACCACCAGCATGACCCCCTATACTACTCAAACACCACTGCACTACTCTAAACCCTAAAACACTACCCCAGCATGACCCCCTACACTACCCATACACCACTGCACTGCCCTAAACCCTAAAACACTACCACCAGCACGACCCCCTACAATACTGCACTACCCTAAACCCTAAAACACTACCCCCAGCACGACCCCTACACTACCCAAACACCACTGCACTACCCTAAACCCTAAAACACTACCCCCAGCACGACCCCCTACACCACCCAAACACCACTGTACTACCCTAAACCCTAGAAAAGAAACCCCCACCCCATGCCCAATCCCCCTTACCTCTCACTCCTCATGGTTCCTCTCTCCTCGTGGTTCCTGCTTCACGTCATCTCTGAGGGCGGTGCACGTCGTTGTGCGGAAACGGAACAGCCTCTGTTTCCTTACAACGACATGGATCGTCTACATGTTTTTAGAATGCATGGTCATTTACCATACATACCTTTACAACAAAATTCGTTGTAAAGGCATGCGTGGTAAATGACCATGCGTTCTAAAAAAATGCGTAGTAATGACTTCGTGATGTACAACGCATGCGTGGTAATGCATGCGTTGTAATGGTATCGCAAAGTAAAAAAGTCGTTGTAACGGCTGTTTACCCATCGAAGCTGGTCAGTGAGACGTTTATTTGATTAATTAGGAGGAAGGAATGTGGTTTTTTTACCGAAAAGTGCATTCCCGGCTGTTGTATTGTGAAAGTGTCCGCGTGGCCTGGTTTCACTTCCGGTGAGAGAGTGGAAGAGTCTGTTTGGATCTAAAGGAGTTCTGTTGTTGGACGGGGCCAGTGCGACAAGTCATCAGAAAACATAGCTAATGGAAAGCGTCCTCCCTGAAGTGTGGAGCAGTGCCATGAGAGGTCAACGAGTGTGCGTCCCACCGCAGTATGACCGTACCGCGTGACCCATGTGCCGCCTCCAGGGTATGGGAGGCAGAAGCGGCATCGCAGGTCCTCTTGAAGACCGTTGTAGCATTAATTCTACATTTTGGTACTAGGGCATTTTAACTTTGTTGTTCCTGCCAGATACAAAGAGAAGATCCTGTGTTATTCAGTGCCCTCGTTACCTTTTTTGTGGGTTGTGGTGCTTGTCACTTCGCTGCCCCGCCGGTGCACACGACTGGGCACCCCACCTCGTGTGCCATCTGCAGGGCCTCTGCCCTTGGATCACAGGTTTCGGTTTCTGGAGTGGCAACATAAACAGTTGCTCCCAAAGGACTAGCCTCAACACTTAGGTGAATATCCCCTGCACCAGCATTCCACGGAAATTCTTTCCTAGCTCTCCCACGTCAACGAGCACGGCTCCGCTCGCGACACCGTATGACGTCATCGGAGCCACAAGAGGATCTCGTCGGCGTGCTGACGTCAGTTCCACCCATTTTTTCCGTGCCACGGAGGCAAACAAGGGACCGAGACATTTTAACATGTATACATAGTATAATAAATATATATATATTCACTGAAAAAACCATAGGTTTCAGGCACGTTATAGTTAGAAATTAGCATTTAAAAAACCTTAGAAATTCACTGAAAAAACCATAGGTTTCAGGCACGTTATAGTTAGAAATTAGCATTTAAAAAACCTTAGAAATTCACTGAAAAAACCAAAGGTTTCAGGGGCGTTATAGTTAGTTGGACATTTCACTCGTACAAAACCATAGAAATTCCCCGTTATAGTTAGTTCAGCTAACTATAACTCGCACGCCCGCAATGCACTGCTGATGACGTCACATATTACATCACTCATGACATGGTCAGTGACATCACTCATGACATCACTGATGACATCTCAAATGACATCACTGATTACATCATCCAGTGAATGTGTGTTTTTCTGAAAATTAAATATGTTTTATATATGTATATCTCAAGGTCGATGGAAGAATAAATGGGTATATAAGTGTCTAAATGGATGATTTTTTTGTAAAATTGATTGTATAACTGACTAAGTGTATCTTAGTGAATACATGGGTTAGTGAGTAATGTTTAAATATGAAAATATCTGTATCAGTCTCTCACTTTGTGTATAAGTGGCTGCATGGGTTGGTGAGTAGCTACATGAGTGTCTATATGGGTTATTAGTTGGTTTTTGAGTATCAGTATGAGTGTCTGAGTGTCTGTATGGTTCGGTGGGGGGTATTACTTAGTGCATAGATGCATGAATGAGTGACTCACTGTTTGTATGTGTTGAAGACAGCATGTGTGCAGGACTGTATAAGTGGATGAGTATGTGTATGGATGTGTTAGTGAGTGAATGACTGTCTCAATAGTGTCTTTATGAGTAACTACATATGTTTTAAACTAGTATATGTGAGTATTGGTGTATATAAGTGAGTATATGTGAGAGTGAGAGATTGGAAGAGTTCCTGTACAAATAAGTAGGTGTTTCTATAAGTGATTGTTTAAGAGAGTAAGTATGTGTAAGTTTCTGTAGAAGTAAGTGTGGTAGTGTGTGTATAACTGTATATGCAAGTAAATGGATGTTTGATACTTTGTTTGCATGTGTGACTATGTGTGTGAGTAACTCTATGGATGGGTGGCGGTGTGTAACAGGATGTATAGGTGTATGAGTACATATGATGAGTGAGTACATGTATGAGTGACTGTATAGGGACTGTTGGTGAATGAGTGGATGTGTGTGTAGATCTTGGAATTACTGAATAGGTGTGTTGTAACTGGTATTGGTATGTTCATTGTTTTGAAAATGTTAGTTTGTATTTTTGAGTGTGTGTATCAAAGGTTATATTAGGGTGAGAGGAGGTCTGCCACTCTATCACAAGGATGATGTCATCAGTGATGTCATCAGTGATGTCATTTGAGATGTCATCAGTGATGTCATGAGTGATGTCACTGACCATGTCATGAGTGATGTAATATGTGACGTCATCAGCAGTGCATTGCGGGCGCGCGAGTTATAGTTAGCTGAACTAACTACAACGGGGGAATTTCTATGGTTTTGTACGAGTGAAATGTCCATCTAACTATAACGCCCCTGAAACCTATGGTTTTTTCAGTGAATATATATATATATACATATATATATATCTGTAGGAGTAGTCTGGCAGCACAATTTTGGATTCTTTGTAATCTCCTCATGGTTGATACATGTGAGCCATGATATAGGGCATTAGTGTAGTCCAATTTTGATAGTGTAAGTGATATTGCTGCTTGAACCTTATGAGGGAATTCTAGATATGGGAAGATGTGTCACAGTATTTTTCAAGGTATGAAAGGCTTATTTGCATAATTTACCCAATTGGGCATTCAAAGACAGTCTAGAGACCAAGGTGATTCCAAGGTGTCGGACCTCCTTAGGTATTGTTGATGATGGGCCTACTTCATCTGTCCAGGTGCATAGAGGGTCAAAAACTTTTCAGCCGCCACAGGTAAGTATATGTGTTTTTGAGGAATTGAATTTCAGGTGGCTTCATGCCATCCAGTGGTCAATGCCCTTGAGGCAACAGAAAAGTTTTGATGTTCCAGTGTCCCTGTGGTTTTCTAATGTAGGTAGCATCTGTGTATTGTCAGTGTAGTTATATCATGTGAACCTGAGACGTTTGATTTGTTCTGCTTCGGCTTTCAAGTACATGTTGAAAAAGAGGGATGAGATTATAGAACCTTGGCTTACTCCTGCTTTGATATCATAGCGATTTGATGAACATAGAGGCATATAAATGATGTTTGTTTTATTGCATAGAGGAAGAGATCCAGGTGAGAATTGTAACCCCAATACCAACTTCTTTGAGTCTAAGGATTAGGATACCAAGGGTAACAATGTCAAAGGCCACTGAAAGGTTCAAGAGTAGTTGTACAGGAACCCCATTTTTGCCTGTTTTTAAGGTCATAACAGATTGTGATTAGGACTGATTCTGTGCCTCTTCCAGAGGGGAATCCAGTTTGAAAGTCAAGGATTATCTTCTATGCAAATTGAGATATGGTTGAGAGCAGCTCTTTCCGTGAGTTTGTCAAGGAGTGATCAATTTGCTATTGGTCTATAATTGTTGCGATCTTGAGGATCCACGTAATCTTTTTTAGTAGGGAACGTTTGTATGCCTTTAGTAAGTTTTTATGTGAAAACCACTCTTTGACAGAAAATTGATGGTAAGGTTTCGGACTGTGATGACTGCTGATGGTGATGGAAGGATATTTCTGCCGACTTATAGGGGGCAAGGGTCAGAGGTACGGCCAGTTGGTCTGCTAGTTTTCCCTTGGAAGGACATCAGAGGTGGGAGTGTCCTTCCATTGGGGCTCCTCTTTCTAAGTGGGTTTATGCAGATCATTTTTCTGTCTCTTTGGTATGATTCCAATATGTCTGATTTGGCTCTGTAGTGAGTTGCCAGTTTATTACAAAACTCCTGAGAGTAAGGAAGCATTCCTTTGAGGCTTTCTGGTTTGTGTAATTCCGACAATATTTTAAACATTATTGTGGATTCTGCTAGCTTTTTTTTATTTGTGACTTGTACATTCTATTACATCCATGAATGTGCATTTTGTGATGTCAGTTTTTGGATTTGTACCAGGTCCATTGAAGAATTGCAATTTATTGTTGTATCTTTTCTAATTCTGTGTTCATCGTAGGAGTTTTTTTCTTTTACGTTATTTCGATGTTTTGTGAGGGATTTATACATTGAAGACTGCCTGGAGCCAACCATAGAGCCTCTATAGAGTTAATTGTCTCCAGATCTGTGTTAGAGGTAAGTTAGGTTACTAGGTCTTCTGTGTTAAGCTTGCTCCAAGGTCTGTAGGTAATTGCAGTAAGGTTAAGTTTGGTTGAATTTTGTTGTGGAATGAACTTATGTCATAATCAGTCCACACACCTGGTGTAGTCATTTGAAAGGAAACTAATTCTGGATGACATCTAAAGTGGGCCCTGCAGTGTGAGTGGGATGGAGAACGAGCTATGTAATGACAATGGTTCTGGGCTACAGCATATTAAGTTTGTTGATCAAGTAACTAAGGATACAAAAGTTTTGGTATTTGGTATTGATGTCTGATATTGAGTCTCAAAGAGTGTTTTGGAAATGTTCTGTCACTGGGAGGTAGCCTGTAGAGGAGAAGGAAGTCACAGTGAAAAACGTTGGCTAGGGTTGCTTCTGACATAGAGTGATTCACAGCCTTTTATAGGGACATTTTCAGCTTTGATGAGAGTTATTGATTCCTTAAGTACTGAGGCCAATTGAGCACCCATTTCAGCAGTGCAGTTTTGCGTGAATATGTGATAACCTGGTATGATGGTTTTGTGTAGTTTTGGGGCCCTGTCTTCCACAAGGTAAGGTTCAGGTATGCAAAATATATCCGGTTTTGCCTCCATCAGTAGGGCGAAGACGTTATACCTATTCTTGCTCACTGAACGTGCATTTATTAGTAGGCAGTTTAGGTGAGCTAGTTTGATTTTGGGAATAGTTTTTAAAACTGAAGTAGAGTAAGTATGGTCCTTAAAGGTCATGGGTGATGGGTTATTGTTGATTGGTACAGTTTTGTTTGGGGTGCTGTATGGATGATTAGTTGGGGATAAGACAGTTCTGTCTGGGCCTGTGTTCAGTTGATTGTGATTATCGCTCCCCTGTTCAATCTGTTCAAAGAGGCTTAGGAGAGATTTTGTGGGGTCCTTAGAAGTGAGTGGTGAGGATCTGGGTTGAGATTGTGGGGACTGGGTGTTCAGTTGCCTTTGATAGGGAGACACTGTGGATCACAGTTTTGAGATTGTTGTGTGCCAGCAGAAGAAATGCAAGATTAGAGGGGGTGTTGTGCTGTGTGTTTCTTTTGTGTTTGTTATAGGTGGAAGAGGTATAAATGAGAGGAGGTGGAGCATGAGAGTGTAGTGTTTGGGCTCTGAATTCAGGAATGCATGAGAGATGGGTGAGAAAGCAGTTTTGCTCTGCCTTGGCGAGCTGAATGGTTGGCGTGTATGGTCTTTGGGTCGAGTGAGGGGGTGAGGAGTGGGGGATTGAGTCATTAGTGTTGATTCTTACCATTGTAACATGGGGAGTCAGAGATTGCCTTACAGATTGTGCTAGGTGAGGTGTGAGCAATTGTTTTGGGGGTTAACTGTTTATTTCTGACATTGGTTGGGTCATTTGGCAGTGAGGTAGATTTTGATGGGTTGAAGGCGTACTTGGGGTGGAGGAGTTTGCATTTATTGGGGAGGATTCTGCAAGGGCAGGATAGGGGAGGGTGGGTGAAATTATAAGGGACAAGTGTTGGTTCATGACTATTTGCCTGAGGTTAGTATAGAGCTAGGATGAAGGCTGTGTTGGGTGAGGGTGAAGTTGAGTGTTGACAGGGAAAAGTGGGGAGGGGGAGGTGGGGAGCTTAGGGGCTTACGGTAAGGAGGGTTAAGGTGTGAAAGATAGTGGGGAGTACAGATATAAGTAGTGAGTGGTAACAGAAGGATGGGTATATGTGTTGAGGTTTGAGGCAAAACATATAGGTGAGATGTGTGTGGGAGAGGGCAGCTTCTTGAGATGGTAATATGTAGAGGTCTGGGTAGGAGTAGTGTTGAGAGAGAGTTGTGATCAGTGAGCATATGAATTTGGGAAGTGTCTGGGGTGTTGGTAGAGGGATGTGTGTGTTTTGAGGGACAGAGTGTGTATTGCCTTCTGTGGACGGAGGTCATTCCAGGCCCAAACAGGGAAGAAGCCCTAGTCCTCTGTGCCCTTTGTCCTCAATGCCCAGGCTGAGAGGACCTGAGGTAGCATAAGCAGATGGAGGAGGTCACATGACCCTGTTTCCGACCCCTCAGCAACTCCAGCAATGATCAAAGTGAGTGCACTTGGGAATAAATCGTAGAGCGGGTACAAAATTCACTATTCCTGTCTGGGTTGAATCAGGTAGTGAGGGTGAGGTGGAGATAAGAAAGCAGGTGGAGGGGAAGGACTGTGAAATTCAACAACTATTGGACCTATTTGTTTGAATATATGCGCTTTATTGGCTGAAAATATATACTCCCCTAACTAAGCACTGATCTCGCTGCTCCCGTTCCCCGCCAAAGTCCTGGAGAAGGCAGCTCACAAACACCTGGAGAGGAACAACCTGCTAGACACCTCCCAATGTGGTTTCCGTGCCAACCACAGCACTGAAACCACCCTGATAGCTACCACAGATGGCATCTGTGCCCTACTTGACAGGGAAGAATCGGCGGCCCTGATCCTCCTCGGCCTCTCCACAGCTTTCAAAATCGTATACCACCACACACTCATCAAGAGACTGCATCAGATCGGGATAAAGGGAAACTCATTCATGTGGATTGCATCATTCCTCACAACACATATGATATGCAGAGAATCTGCCTTTCCCCTTTCACTTCAGAACCCACGAGCACCATCTGTGGTGTCCCTCAAGGTTTATCCCTCATCGCCACCCTCTTCAACAACTCCATGGTGCCTCTAGCCTACATCATCAGAACCCACGATCTCAACATCATATCCTATGCCGACAATACCCAGCTCATCCTCTCGCTCTCAGCAGACTCCACCACCACTAAGAATAACTTCCACAACTGCATGAAGAATATTGCAGACTGGATGAAGGACAACTGTCTGAAGCTCAACATCGACAAGATCGAAGTGCTGATCTTTGGCAACCATGCCTCACTCTGGAACAACACCTGGTGGGCCACCAAACTTTGACCCACTCCCATACCGAAAGAAAACGCCCGCAACCTCAGCATCATCCTGGACAGCAAACTCACCATGAAACAAGAGATCAACGCAGTCTCCTCCGCCTGCTTCCACACTCTCCACCTGCTCCGAAGAATCTTTAAATGACTCCCCATCAGCACGAGAACAACAGCCATGCAAGCCTTAATCGCCAGCCGGCTGGACTACAGCAATGCACTGTGCACAGTACAGTACTCCCCACTGTACTCATTAGAAGGCTCCAGATGATACAGAACTCAGCACCCAGACTGATGATCAACTTGCTTAAGTTGGACCCACATCACCCAACACCTGAGAAACCTCCACTGGCTCCCCATCCCGAAACAATGCCAATTCAAGCTAATGATACAAAGCCCTCCACGACCAAGGACCAGCATACATGAACCACCACCTGAACTTCCACCAACATTCCAGAAACCTTCGCTTTGCCTCCCTCACACAGACATCGCGCATATGCTGTTGCTGCAGTGGAGGCCGCTCCTTCCTCCACCCCACCGCCAGAGCCTTGAACGCCCTCCACCTCCGAACATCATCCTCGCTGACAGACTTCAGGAAGACACTCAAGACCTGGCTCTTCAACTAAATCCAGCAACCTGGCACCTGTATATCCTCACGGGTGATAAGCTGTGCTTTAAAAGTATTGCTTGATTGATAGAAGCACTGTTATGTTGGTGGTCCACTTAAAAAATTCAACAGTATATTTATTATGCTTAGTTGGAGAGCGTGATGAACAATGAGGTACCTTCAATAGTATGGCATTGTTTAAATCAATCAATCAATCAATCAGCATTTGTAAAGTGCGGCACTGACACCCCTAGGGGTATCTGGGATTTGAGGATGATGTGTCTCCATACAAATCCAGGTGTTGAGTCTCTTCCTGAAGTCTGCCTGCAATGGTGCTATGCGAGGTGGCGGGGCAGGTCGTTCCAGGTCCTGGCGGCAATGTAGGAGAAGGAGCAGCACCTGCTGTGGCTGTGACAGGTGCAGGGGGGTGGGCGAGGGTGAATGAGGAGGAATGCGGGTGTCTGGAGGGTTAATGGAATCTCATTCGAGGGTTGATGAGGGAAGGTCTTCGATCGTGGAAGGCTTTGTAGACTTGCATAAGGATCTTGAACTTTTCTGGATGGGGAACTAGTGGATGTTTCTGAGGTGCGGGTGATGTGTGAACATTTGGAAAGGTCCAGGGTGAGTCTGGCTGCAGCGTTCTGTATGGTCTGGAGTCTTCTGAGGAACTGAGTGGAGATGCCAGCTTAGAGAGCATTGCCGTAGTCAATGAGGCAGCTGGTGACGAGGGCCTGGGTGATGGTCTTTCTTGTGTTGATTGGGATCCATGCAAAATGTGTGGAAGCAGGAGGATGCAACTGCATTGACTTGTCTTTTCATGGTCAGTTGACTGTCAAAGATGATCCCTAGGTTGCGTGCATGGTCTGTTGGTGTTGGAATTGGGCCGAGTTCAGCTGGCCACCAGCTGTGGTCTCAGGCGGAGGTGTTGTTCCCGAAGATGTGTACTTCTGTCTTGTCGGAGTTGAGTCTGAGGCAGTTGTCTCTCATCCAATTGGCTACATTGGTCATGGCGTTGGAGAAATTGATTTTGGAGTTAGTGGGGTCCTTTGTGAGCGAGAGGATAAATTGAGAGTCGTCTGGATAGGAGATTATGTTGAAGCTGCGGGATCTGGCCGTGGGATAAATGAGCGATGAACAATTATTAGGATAAGCAATCTGATTGAAATCCATTTAGTTCAGAGCTTCATATGGTTTTATAATTTATGAACCAGTTGTACTCATGCTAGAAATAAGTAGATTAACTCTGACTGAGATTAGAGAAAAAGCGATCAGTAGTGGTGTGGGGCAGAAGTGAAAGGAGTAGAAGAAGTGACTGGGGGAGCTGCAAGCAGATGAAAAGAGAGAGGAGCATGGCTGTTCAAGAGAGAAAGAGAGAGGTGAGAAGAACAGATCAGCAGTTGTTGATAGGCAAAAGTGAAATATGAAACACTCAGTCATTTCTGGCAATAATCTACCTTGCACAAATAAGGTAGCTCTTACTTTCAGATCTGTCTCACTGACTGCAAGGATCACACAAGTCATACCCTGACAATGGTGGGGTTTGTTGTTTTGGCCTCAGCGGGTGGGTCCTGTGGAGGAGTAGGGGTGCACTTGGTGGTATCCCAAACAGGAAAGACAATGGAGGAATAACAAGTTATATGTAGATGCAAATTGACTATAATTATGTTTAAGTGGCAGTAATAATTTAGCTTATCACAGTTGAGTTTCTGGTGATTACAAAAGCCTTTTTATAATCTCTTGTCCATCTGTCTGTTGCACTGTATATAGCAATTGGGCGAGAGAGGAGCAAAGCGAGGACCGGAAGAGGACTGTGTTCTACCTGAATGGTCTGAATAACAATCATTCCCCCTATATTGGTAATGCTAAAGGATGTCCGTTTGTGATTATGGTGTAGTATGAAGTTGGGACCCACAGGGATGAACGACACAAAAGTCCTCCAGGAAGCCAACTATATGTGGCAGATCTCTTCATGCACCGGGTCCCTGGACTCTTTGGTAGCAAGTGTATTAACAGTGGGTTTTCTGACAACATGAGTGTTTGATATGGAAAGTCCAGTTGTGCTAGAGCTAATTTATTAGCATCGCCTACAGGATATAACTGTAACCCAGCATTCACTAATTACAATGAGTCAGACATGGTACAGTGCAATTGTGAACATTTTCTGGGATGTTTGGAAACCTCTGTCATCCAGCCTGAATGCAAAACAGTATACTACTAATAGAATCTGATTGTGGTGCTCCTGTGGCTTTGGGCACAGCGTTCCTTTATTATCTGATCATGTATCTTGTTCAGCTTTAAGTTAGATAACCCAATTGCTCAGGGTCATCATCTTGGGAAAAGTCCATTTTTTAGAGTCTTCTATATTTCGTATCTCTGCAGGCAAAGAATTACAAAGTTTTTTAGTCTGGTCTGATAATGAAGTTTTACCAGTGGTCTTGTTCTTGTTGGGAGGGAAAGTGAGTCTTGGTGCATTGTCATGAGCATAATGTCCTACTCTGGGGTATTGCTTGAACTTCACTTTCAGGTACTGCTGGCCTTTGTCGGCTTTGTGGATGATGACGGCCAGATTTAGAGTTTGTCGCAAACATGATGTAGTACCCACTTTTATAAGAAGAAAGGTCCAAAGATTCTCTTCCTGGGTATTATTGCCAGTTCTCAGAGGGTGGTGGGAGGATGCTAAGTCGAGGTACTGGACCTTATTTGCCTCAATCTTATAAAAATAAAGAACATGTGAGTGTGTCCTCCTCCTGGTTAGATGTTAATATGCAAAAAATGATTTCGGAGTTTCAAATGATGGTTTTAAGTTTTGCTTTTATTGTGATGTTTAAGTAGTCATCATTATCCAGGATGTTACAGAGATCAGTTTGAGACATTCAATAGCCGACACGTGTTTCGTTCTTACATGGTCATCTGGACCAGGGCTTTCTCAAGGCTTTCAAAGTTACTCACAGCAACACTTAACTTCTCAATTTTGATTCAAATAGATCTATTATTTCAGGCAATTCAAAAGAAGCAAAGAAGATTTTATGCGGCCTATCTGCCGGTTAAGTCCTTGGTATAATCCCGATCTACAAGTGGTGTGCAGTGATGCAATGATGTAGTACCCAGTCTGCCAAAGTCCTGGTCTGCGTGCCTCATTTAGAGAGAGGTGGGGCTTTCCACCAGCGGAGCCCCCATTGACTCCGTAGAGGGAAAGCTTAGTCCAACAGCTGTCAGATCACATGGTGTGGTATTTCTTTTTCTGTCCATCATCACCAAGAAAAGACTGGTTGTGAGAGGTAGAGGTAGAATACAACGATAATGAACCCTTCACCCTGGGTGAATACTCCTATGGTGCGGGTTCATTAGCTTTTTTTGGGAGCTTATTTCTGAAAAACAAAGTTGAAGTTTTGTAAGCAGAAGTCACAATCGATGGCGGCTATCCACCAATATTTTTGTACCTTGAAGAACTGCCTTTTAAAATAAAGAGGTGACCACTGGGCCGGCAGTCAGCTCCAAAACTTGACAGATTGAGTACTGTCAGGATGGCAGACTTAATTTCCTCTGCCATCCCTACGGAGGCTACTCCAAACACCAAACAGAAAATCAGGCCCAGATTTTCTTGAAGGGAGAGATCCTGGTTGTTGACAATTGGTGTAGTGCATGAAGCACTGGTGCCATGTGTTCCCTTGGTTTGGGTGCAAAAGTAGTCGTGTTGTTTTGTTTTGGATCCTTGGATTCTAGTTGTGGAAGATGGAAGCAGGATGAGCCAAGGAACAAGCTGTTGGCATAATTAATTTGTGATGTTACAAAGATCAGGATAGCCTGTAGTATCAAATGTTACTTTAGTTGAAGGAATATGTGCCTAGCGTCCTCATTGTGGAAGAAGTTGATTTCATTAAAATTTGTGGGATAAAGGATATATTTGAAACCATGATTACATCAAACTTTCTTTCTTCATTTGATGCTATTGGTGGCACCTCCAATTCTTAGGGGCATATTGTTGGGGGATGGTGGTTGTCCGATTGTCCACGATGACACTCTCAGATTTATTGGAGTTCATTTTAAGATGATTGGACATTATCCATACATCAATAACATGGAGGCACTCATCAAGTTTGTATGTGCTTTTGTTCACAGGGTTTTCTAGTTTTAGAATAATCTGTGTGTTCTCTGAATAGTTGTAACATGTGAGGTTGAATGATTTGATCAGGTCTGGTAATCAGGTTAAAACAATATTACATGGGGCTGTGCTAACTGAGTATCTACGTTCCAACTCCACCCCAAGTGGTTTGATAGTAACCAATGAACCAGGGATCTTTCTCATGGGCAAAGAGTTCCGGAAGGACTGGTCCCTTATTGCCTGGAGGTGTACTAGGGACTGGTTGGTTCTTATCATCAGAACAGCCAAGAGACTCTCGGACGCCTTACTGATCCAGATAAAAACATGTGAGAGCAATCTAAAGTCTGGGATAAGTCTATCATTACCTTGACCATTGGGGAGAAACAACTGGCCTTTTTGGACCTGTCAATACAAGAAAAGGATGGTGTTTTGACTAGTGAGGTGTTCTATAAACCCACGGATCGTAATAGCCTACTAAGATTTGAAAGTTATCATCCATGGGGCCTATGAGAAAATCTGCCGGTGGGCCAATTCTTACGTCTCAGACGAAACTGTACGGAGAAGAGTGACTATCATACCCATGCTGAAAATTTGACTCAAAAACTAAAGGCTAAGAATTATCCTATGAGAATGATTAAAAAAGCTAAGAAGCGGGCATTGCACAACAATCGAGAGCAACTGCTTATGCCACAACAAAAGAAAACATGTGACAGACTCATTGGTGTCTCTACTTTTAGCGCTTTGTCTAACCGACTTAAAACAATGATTAACAAGAACTGGAGTATCCTCCAGTCTGGAGGTATGTCCATAGAACAACCATTGTACTCATTCAAAAGAGCAAGGAACGTAAGGGACATAGGGCCAGATGTACGACGGATTTTTCCATGCGCAAATGGGTTTTAGACCCGTTTGCGCATGCCAAAAAAACAGTGAGCCATGTACTAACCCTATTTTGCAAAATAGGATTAGGGACTCGCTATTAGGAAGGGGCGTTCTGAGGGCGCCCCTTCCTAATAGCGAGTCTGAACCCTATGTAAGAATGTTTTGCGACCGCAATTGCGGTCGCAAAACACTCGCAGTTTACCACCCTCTTCAAGAGGGTGGTAAAACATTCGCAAACGGGAAGAGGTCCCCAGGGTACCCCTTCCCCTTTGTGAATGGGTGCGCAAACATTTTTTCAGAGCAGGCAGTGGTCCCAGGGACCACTACCTGCCCTTAAAAAATGAAGCAAAAATGTTTAATTTTTTTTTTATGCATCCTCTTTTCCTTTAAGGAAAACGGGCTATATTTTTTTTTTTAAACTGCCTTATTTAAAAGCAGTCCCAGACATGGAGGTCTGCTGACCCCAGCAGGCCACCATCCCTGGGAGTGCCAGCCATTCCCAACGGGGTCGCAAATTGCGACAGCCTCATTAATATGCAAGAGGCATGCAATTTGCGACCCCATTGGGAATCACAGTGACTCAGACACTGTTGTACATTGGCAACTGTAACTCGCAAATTGCGACTCGCTATTTGGCGCAATTTGCGAGTCGCAATTGCCAATGGTTGTAAAGCCAAAGGTCCTACGCTCCAACAGACCACGCTCTGGAACCTCCCTCCACCTACTGGCCACTCTCCATGTGGTTCCTGTAGTGTATGCTGTTTTACGAATAGGACGAAGCAACTGGATTTTGGCATGAAAACTGAGTGGAAACAGAAATGTTTTACTAACTGTAACTCCACGAACGTCATCTATGTGATAAAATGCCCATGTGGAGTACTGTACATTGGGATGACGACACGAAACGTGCGCGTCCGCATTGCAGATCATCATAGTACTATTAGATGTAGAAGGGACGCCACTAAGCTGACCTCTCACTACATTGAAAAAGGCCACAATGCTGAGCAGATAGAGTGGTCCGTTGTGGAAAGATTAACAAAGGAACATACAAACATGACGAAAGCACTCCTTTTCTTTGAACAGAGTGGGTATATAGGCTCCGCACTGACTGATTCGGATTAAATGATGAGATCCCTTGGGGAAGTTTGTCGGCTGACTGACTTCTTTACATCGGATGGACTTTGGAATGATTACCAAGTGTTTCACTTAAGGCATTGCCATGACTAAGGGAGAAATATATAGGTTATGATGACCTTTCCTCAGTTGTTGACTATTAACCCTCCCTTTGTCCAATGTGAACATCGTGATGAATTCATAAGGGATTATAAAACCTCTTCTTTCACCCTTTCTCTCCCTGTTTCGACCAGACCACAGGGGATTACATCACCTCGTAGAACCTTACATGCTCCTTTTTGCTGGTCTATGACTTAACTACGCGGGTGGTGTCATTATAAGAAAAGATTCTCACAGTTACTCATGATACCTTTGATAAAAGAAGCATTCTTTCTGCGATTTTCACGCACATTGCAACAGCTCCTGTCACCCCTTCATTGGCTTGTGGCAGTATATTCATAGCCCTTACCGGCAGTTAATACCCTTATGTTCCATTTTCACCACTGTCCAACTATAAATATCTTATATAAACCTAAGGGCAGGGATGCAAAAGAATTGGTATATAGAGTACACCGCGAGAACCATCTCTTAGAATTTTTAAATATTATCCCACATGGGATAGGTACATGTTTTACTATCTTTAAGCTCAGGCAAGCCTCGAACTGTTGTCTGACTTTGGGCTCCTTGGACTACAGTTCCCTAGCACCCGTGGGCCTAGCACGCCCGCTCTAACATGTCGTCAACATCACAACCACGCCCCTGCGTGCCGTCGGTAATTGGACCACTCATCTAGGACAGAGGCGTGCACGTCGAAGAGTATTTGAACCGCCCTTAGCCAGAGCACCAGTGTACCAACCAGCAGGGAGCGGACGGACGTAGGTGCTCTGGATTGGCGTGCTTTCTGATAAAGTAAGGAGCGGGGGGAAGGTTCTAGGGACTGGAGACGTGTGGAGGTTTTGAGTTTGGCTGTATGTTGTCCTATATTACTATCAGGAGTTCCCATCGGTACTCATACTATGGGGGCAGAGCGTCTCAGTAATTCACTGAGCGGTCATTTGCCCTAGGAGTTGATCGATGCTCTTACATAGACCTGAGCCACAATGTTATATTTGGCTGACAACTCTGTACATTGGGCCATTTAGCAACTACTGGCATATGAGAACACTGACCATATAAAATAAAAAATGTCCTTTCCTTGGAACCAATACAGGTATGCTGGCATTGTACGACCGAAGTGCGGATCTCCACATTGTAATGAGCGGTGACTGAGAATATGCACACCTGATGTTTTGGAACGGGCCTGGAATGATGTGGTTACACTCATTATATTGAACATTTGACTTATTTTTTGATAAATGATTGAGGAAAGTGCGTTCTATGGCATTTACTGTTCCCTGTATTTCTCACACCGCGACACCTACATACAGCTTTGATATTACACCATCTTGTGTGTTCCTTTCGAGCTTACAGCTTGTGAATACACCACACATGTTTTTTGGGGGCAGATTCTTTTACTGTCCCGGTGAATATCTGCAACGTAGATCTAGAACTAATCTTGATTTTGGACCTTAGCTCATCAGTACCAAGCAAACCTTGATTTTGATTACAGAAACATCGGTCCACTGACACCTACTATATCCACCTACTCTAGGTTGTCTTGGGCTTTCCATATCTACTATCATTCATTTTATGTTGTTCTTCCTTTTTATGTTTTTTCTTCATTTTAGTGTGTGACTACGAAGGCCACCACCCCTCCTTTGACCGAGTCTCTGTTATCCCCTAAAATATAGGGTAAGGAGTAGGTGTATTATGTCTTTGGATCACTAGTAACTTTAGTGAACGTTATTTATTATGCAGGATATAGAATCTTAATATCCTGATTAATTAGTCCTTTAGTTAATCAGTCACTATATGGACTTATGGTGTTTTTCTTAACAAAAAGTTGATAACACTGTCACCAACCCCCCCTTCTGTTGTCCCTGAGAAGGGGTCTCGTGTTTCATTACCCACTCACTCTCACAAGATATGTCTTATCGACTGCATGGGGTGGGTGGTGATTTCCAGCATGCAAGGAGACCTGTGGTTTTAGTCGTGTAGCCTACCATAGTGTGCGTTTAATTAACTGTGTGGTGCACACTGATACATTGTTATGGAGCTGTATTACTCTTTCCCCTCTGCAGGTGCATGATGATTTGCATATAAGAATATCCCAGGTAGGATTTACTTGGGTTTACCTTAGGTGTACTCCCCCACTTTAGCACGTAATAGATATAGGGAACACCGGGTATCGCTATCATAGCGATCCGACAGACCTGACGAATACCCCTGACCTCTTAGGCTCTGTGCGTGGGCAGAAACATGTTGGCTTATTGAAGGATGGACTAAGAGACATTATGCTCTGTAGATTCCATCAACGTAGTTGTTTATAAAGTACCTGAGGCCCTCACTAATAAAGGTGATAACCGAGCAACCTCAAGGTTTTTTTAATAGAACTGGATCCCGATTTTTGTCCTGTAAGTTTTATTTAAGAACTCCCTCCTTTCGCCAAGTCTTCGCGGAGGTTGAGTCCATACTGGTAGTATCATCTTACCAGGGTGGGAAGAGGATGCTTATGATGAAGCATGACACAATATTGTGTGTGAGACATCCTCTTCCATTAAGGATGGCCTCCTCTTAGACCACACCTGAACTTCAGCATTCAAATTTTCAGATCTTACCACTATTTCTTTGCACAATTTACTGGTCCAGGCAACTTACTTCTTTTGTGTTTATTATAATAGCAGAAGATAGACATTGAGCAGGAGTGGAGAAATGATTGAGCTTTGCAGGACATCATAATGTGGAGCCAGGAATAGCAAAGGAGAATGGTGACACTGCTACTTTTGGTTATAAACCAATGCAAATAGTTATTTGTGTTGGTTCATAAACACCAACCTAGACTTTGTGTTGGGTCTGCATTAAAAAAGTAATGAAAACCAGGCGCAAATTCTTTGTAAATCTGAGTATCTTTATTGTACCCCACCACAGTGGACTATAGGAGAGATTACCTAGACTAGTGTTTTCTAAACTGGTAGGTTGTGAAAATATTTTTGGCGGGTTGCGAAAGTCAGAACAATAAATAAAGATAAAAAGCAATGGTTCAGCACTCAAGATTAGTGGGCATATTAAGCAAGATGCATTTGAAATTCAGCAAAAAATTTAAGAATCGCCAGTTCCTTAATATGTGCTGCCATTAGAAAGATCCTAGCTTTATCAATTCATTCAGTGCACAAATTGGAATACGTTTGTCTCTCTAGAGCGATACATTCATGGCATCTGCTTCCAGTCGTCACGACTGGAAGCAGACGCCATGAATGTATGGCTCTAGAGGGACAAACGTATTTCTAATGCCAGCACATAATAAGGAACTGGTGATTCTTATCTATAAATCAAAGCCCTGAAGAAGTCCTGTGTGGACAACTGAAGAAAGAAAAATTCTACATATACACTGATTATTTGCTGAGTGCCAATGCACCGTGAATATTGTTGTTGTGAATAGAATGAGAATTTCTTTTTTGCTGAATTTCAAATGCATCTTGCTTAATATACCCACTAATCTTGAGTGCTGAATCATTGCTTTTTTATTGTTTTGGAAGTTCCTTCCATTTGAAGTAGAGAGGGGCTATACTTCAAGTTCGTTGCACCATTGGAAATATTTATATTTAGCCTAATATTTTTGTTGGCAGTGCAGTCTTCTATTCCCTCTGTCTCTTGCTGTACAATAAATAAAGATGCTTGTGAATACTGTGTTTAACTTGTCACATTTGCTGGCAATTCAAAGACAGAGGTTAAATGCCAGGTTGCTTTATTCTTTTAATATGGGAATTGGAGTTTACCTTTCTTTCTCTGACTGCAAAGTGAGAGGAGATTTTAATTGAATTATGTGACCATGTAGGATGTTGCTTTTTACCACAACAACATGTAAATACCTGTAAATTAACCTTATGCATCCAGCAGTTAGGAAAGCAAAAATGAAGCACTTTTGTTTTATACCACCATGGCCGGTCCCAAGCCCGGCTGAGAAAGGAGGAGGGTTATGGGTAGGGATAGCTATCCCACCATGTATAAAATCCTAGCTACAGAGACTAAAAGTTGTCTCGGTTTTAGGGAGGGGGGATTCTCTTTCACGGAGATCTATGATGCCTTGTGGTGAAAGCCAGAGACCCCTGGCTGCCACAAAGCAGTTCCATCCGCTTCAACCAAGACCATCACCATCAGGATATGAAACATGAGGACCATGCACAAGACAGGCAAGACAGCCCAAGTGGCAATGGAGATGAAAAACTACAAGCTTGCCCTGCTTGGCATCTGCGAGATCAGATGAACACAATCTGGACAAAAAAGACTGACTCCAAGAGGAATGATGATGTATTCTGGACATGAGGAAGAGAATGCCCCGAACAATCATTGAGTTGGCAGACAGTAAAGAAGAGGAAAAAGAGCAGTTTTACAATAGACTACAGTCCATCCTGGAGAAGTGTCCTGAGAGAGACATCAACATACTGATGGAAGATCTCAATGCCAAGATAGGAAGCGACAACACCAGGTACGAAGAAGTCTACATCGCCAAGACGTTCAGGATGTCCCTACAGGATTTGAGAGTGATGAGAGGAGCAGATGTTGGGTCAGACCATCACCTTGTCATGGCCAGGCTTAAGTTAAAGCTGAGGAAAGCATGGATGGAACCGATAAACCTACTCCAGTGATATAGCACCACCCTCCTCAAAGATGCACAGAAACGGAGTGAAACCTCAGTCACCCTGAGCAACATAGAGCCAGTAGAAAGTCAGTAGGAAAAGATCAAAGAAACTTGCCAAGAGGTACTCGGTCCCAAAAAACATCAGCATAAAGAATGGATCTTCATTTGAGACTCTCCACAAAATCCAAGAGAGAAAGGAAAAGAAAGCTGCAGTCAAAACCAGCTGAACAAGAGTAGAAAAAGCAAAAGCTCAGGGCGAATACAACAAAACCACTAAGGAAGCAAAGAGAAGCTTAAGAGCAGACAAGCAAAGATTCATAGATGGTCTTGCCACGGAAGCCCAGGAAGCAGCAAGTCATGGAAACGTGATGAACCCTGTGACATAACGAGTAAACTCTCCGGCAGAGACAGCAAGCCAGAAAGACCTGTTAAATGTAAAGCTGGGAAGACAACCATGAGTAACAAAGGCCAACGACGAAGATGGGTGCAGCACTTTGAAGAACTGCTGAACCAGCTCATACCACAGTCTCCACCAGACATACAGCCAGCCGATAAGGACTTGCCGATTGACTGAAGCAGACCACCCCACCCAAGGAAGAAATACAGCAAACCATCAAACATCTGAGAAATGGGAAGGCAGCAGGTCCTGACAACATTCCTGAGAAGGCACTGAAAGCAGACATTGAAACATCAGTAGACATGCTGTACCCCATGTTTGGAAGGATCTGGGAGGAGGAAAAAGTGACATCAGGCTGGAAGGAGGGATAGCTCATCAAGATCTCAGGAATGGTGACCTGAGTAACAGTGCAAACCGCAGAGGGATAACTCTTCTATCAACCCCAGGCAAAGAGTTCAACCAAGCCATCCTGAACAGAATGAAGGAACATTCGACAGTCAGTTGTTAGAATAGCAAGCTGGCTTCTGCAAAGATAGATCCTGAACAGACCATATTCCAGCACTGCATATCATCTTTGAGCAGTCGAAGGAATGGAACTCCCCTCTCTATGCCCTCTATGCCAACTTCATCGACTATGAAAAGGCATTCCACAGTGTGCACAGAAAGACTCTTTGGAAATTCCTATGCCACTACAATGTGCCAGAGAAACTCATAAGAATCATCAGGAATTCTTATGGGGGAATGACCTGCAAGATAGTACATGGAGGATAACTCATGGAAGCCTTCCAAGTGAGGACGGGAGTCTGCCAGGGTTGTTTGCTCTCATCTTTTCTCTGCCTGCTGGTCATAGACTGGATTATGAAGAAATCCACAGCAGGGATTAGAAATGGGATCCAGTGGACACGTTGGATGCAGCTTGACGACCTGGACTTTGCAGACGACCAGTCCCAACTCTCCCATACCCATCAGCAGATGCAAGAGAAGACCGACAATGTGGCAGCCACATCTGCACAACCTAGCCTTAAAATCCACCAGGAAAAAAGCAATATCCTGAAGGCTAACATAGCCAGCACAGCTGCAGTCCCTCTTGCAGGTGATGCACTGGAAGAGGTTGAGGCATTCACCTACCTGGGCAGGGTCATAGCCAAGCAGAGCTTCACAGGCGCCTATGTCAAGGCAAAAATCAGCAAAGGCCCCCTTCCTTCAGCTAAAGAAGATCTGGCGCTCCAAGGACCTAACGGGACAAACCAAGATCAGGCTTTTTAACACCAACATAGAATTGGTCCTTCAGTATGGAGCAGAAGCTTTGAGGGTAAATTCCAGACCTTCATCATCACCTGTCTAAGGAACATCCTCCAAATCCGCTGGATAAACAAACACCATCAGCAGCAACAACCTATAGGAGCAGACTTTCCGACTATATGCCCATGAAGAAATTATAAAAAGATGATGGGGCTGGATAGGTCACACCCTCCACAAGTCCGGATCAAACACCAACAGACAAGCCCTGACCTTGAACCCTCAAGGGAAAAGGAAAAGAGGAAGGCTAAGAAACACCTGGTGCCGATGCCTCGAGCTGACTGCAAGGAAATGGGCTACACCTGGAGTCGGACTGAGAGAAAAGTTCAAGACAGATATGGCTGGAGAGTCCTGGTTGATGGTAAATACCCCAGGAGGGGCAGTAGGCATAAGTAAGTATGTTTTTTTGTAATTCTCAAGTATGCTGGAAACAAGGATTTAATAGGATCAAAACAAATCAAGACACTTACTTGGTGAGGCACAAATGACAAATGTTCACAGAAATCTGATTCCCACACATTGTCATTTGTGTGCCATACAGTTTTATCAATAAAACTGTATGTCCGTGCAAATTAAGTGGTCATTTCATTGAAAAATGTGCAGTCTGTAAATGGCAATGTGCACCATATGATGCTTTAATCACATTTAAAAAATGCCCTTCTCATCTCCATTATAGGTAGGTGGATCGCGAAACTTTGATGTTCTAAAAAGTTTGGGAACCACTGTCTTAGACTGGTTTTGCATATATCAAATGGGTAGCTCTTGGCTAAAATGCAGGCTGGAGATTAACTCTTCAGTGAATCTTTGTTTATCGAATACATGCTTCAGGGTGCTATTCAAGTGGTGTGATTCCTTCTTCTCCCACCGTATTCAAACAATCTGTGTCTTCCACATTATATTTTCGTCTCATCCGCATTTGGCAAAAATGTCTGCAATACTCTGCGCATTTATGACACCAAGTAATGCAATATAATGTTATTGGAGAGCTTAATAAACAGCAGTACTCAACCAAAATACGCCAGTTTCAGAGTACCCATTGCTGCCAATGCACAAAATTGGAGGTGCATTTTACACTGAGCACAATACTCAGTTGACACGTATTACTTGTCAAAAATCTGGGAATTGCTTGTGTGAGTTGTACATGTGAAAAGTGCTCTTGGAAAACTTGCTCAATGGCAATATGTCTATGGGCAATATCTTCATGGCCAAATTTCACAGTTCCACAGACTCAATTGAACCCTGGATCACCTGAAATGCACTGACTATCACTGCCAAACTAATATGAATATCTTAAACAATTTTTGATCGATGAAATGCATGAAACAGAATAAAGTTCATTTGAATCCATTTAATATGCATTGACTAAAGTATTATGCTTCATACAATAATGTCGTGTACACAATCCTGTTATGTGCCCATGGAGTCACACTCATGTGGTGTTTTCCTAATTTGCTGTATATCTGCATGCATCATGGATATAACACAAGTACAATAGCACCTGAACGACAATAACAATATGCCATAAAAACTGAAAGCATCTGCCATGCTTGAGATTGGAGTTGTTCAAGGCGAGGGGCAATTCTATCACAGGTTCAAATAACATACACTTTGCATTCACCCATTTTGACTTGCCGGAATAAACATGCATTTATGGTGATGATGGTGCATATTTGTGCATGCAAAAATGTAATTTGCTGTTTCTCACTAATCCACTAGAGGGCACAGATCTCCTAGGTGAGCCAGGTCTATGGTGCTTGAATGCACATATTATTTGCATTGCAGCAGAAGATTATGCCTGGTATGTTAGGGGGCATGCAATCCCAGAGAGCATGGGATTTGCTTTAAACGCAGTGGATTGAAGGTGATTTTGTGCCTCCCTGTGATGAGAACTCTGGCACACAGTATGCACAGCCCAGCTGTCTCTCATTTCTTTGTTAAACATGCTAAAATGGGATTGTCACTTTGCATTACATTGACAGTTTGGTGAACAATGCTGATTGCTCCCATCCCTTCAGCTTTGATGTTCAATCACACCTTCGTGATCTTCTGTCACTTATTAAATTAATTGCTCTTCCGAAAATCCAAAGGTGTGCTATTAATTTAATTTGAAAAGCTACCTCAGTAGAACATATCTATAGCAAGATGGTGAACTTTGACATGGATTTTCTCACATAGTTAGTAAAGCAAAGCAAGGAAGCTGTGGTTCGTAAGAATGACTACATGAATCTGCCAATCAGGGCTTTAAGTGGACCGGGTCCTGCCGGTGCTCTGCACCAGCAGCTGCAAAAAGCAGGTGGTGAGACGAATCCCTATCGGGCTCTCCGTTTTTACTTTAATCGTAACTGTTAGAAATGGGGGTCTCTAGTTGGCAATGGTTTGTCCCTTTGTCCAAGTAGGGACCCTTGCTTCCAGTCAGAATAAGAGAGTTACGCCCTTCGACAACCCCTGCTCACCCCCCTTGGTAGCTAGGCACGAGCAGACCGGCTTATTTCAGAGGCAGTGTGTAAAGCATTTGTGCACACATACAGTAACACAGTGAGAACAATACAAATGGACACCACACCAGTTTAGAAAAATAAGTAATCTTTTTCTAAACCAAACAAGACTAAAACGACAAAACTCCAACATACAGTTATCAAGATATGACTTTTAAAAGGTAAAAAGAACTTCTGTCCATAGCAAACTATAGATGCGACACTTTCAACAAAAAGTACCTTGGATGCGTCAAAATCATAAGCAAAACAGCCAAAGGGAAGCTGATGTGTCGGTTCCTTACATACAGAGAAGGTGATGCGTTGCTCCAGGGGAGGTGATGCATCGCTTCCCTACTGCCACACAGTGGAGGTGATGCGTCGATTCATTACTGAAGAGGAGGTGATGCGTTGGTTTCTTACTGTGCGGGTAGGTGATGCGTTGGTCTCTTACTGTGGCCCTGGCGTTGCTGTAGACTTGGTGCCCCAGTGCAATGCATGGGGATTCGGGGAGGCGTTGGCTCTCGATTCGGTGGCGGCACCGTCGCTACGTGGATCTTTCCAGCCACGGTCCCACGATGCGTTAGTTCCTGCAGCCGCATAGTAGGGCCTACATCGGTGCGGTGATCTTGGACTTCGGAGAGCGGTGCACGAGACTCGGCGTGCAGTGATTTCTCCAGCAGCGGGCAGGTGCTGTGTCAGTTTTTTCAGCGGCACGGCGGCGATGCATGGGAATTCTTCCCGCACAGCAGTGTTGCATTGGAAAGAGGTGCAGATGCGTCATGCTTCTTTAGTTTCTTCAAGTTTCCTCAGCTCCCAGCAGCAGGAACAACCTCCAGAGGCCCAACACGGGAACAGCACCTCTGGGCAGGTCAGAACTCCCAGCAATGGCGTTCAGGGGAGCTGGTGGTGAAGTCTTTGTGTCCCTGAGACTTCAGAACAAGGGGCAAGCTCTATTTCAAGCAGGATACACAGCACACAGCAAAGTCTTTGTCCTCTCCTTGGTAAAAACAGCCACTGCAGGCCCACCCTAGACAGCACACAGCAAAGGGTCAGTACTTCTCCTTCAGCTTTCCCAGTTCTTCTCGTTGGCAGAGGTTCCTCTTGAGTACAGAAGTATTCTAAAATCCTGAGGTCTGGGCCCCAATATTTATACTCAATTTCTCTTTGTTCTCCTGTGGCAGAAAGGCTCTGTGTGCAGTCCAAACCAGTTCTGTCCTCTCTGGCCCACCTTCTGGGCAGGAGGCGGAGACAGCATTGTGTAAGGCAGACCAGGCCCAGACAAGTGCAGGGGAAATCTCCTCCCACCACTCTAGATGCAGCCCAAGTCTATTCAACGCAGCCCTGACTCATCCAGGAGAGGCAGGGCCACCTCAACCCCCCAGTGGCTGTCTGAAGAGAATGTACCTCCCCATCCCCTGTCACTCCAGAGCCAGACAGTTAATCCACAAACCCACAGAGGCACACAGGATGGCTAAGCAAGAAAATACCCACTTTCTAAAAGTGGTATTTTCAACACACAATATAAAAATCATCTGTACTAGAAGATGCATTTTTATATTCTGAGTTCAGGCATACTAAACTCCATCTCTCCATCTTGTCCCAATGGGAAGTTATACTTATAAGATGTTATAAATAAACTCCCATTCTATCCTATGGGACAGATAGTCTTTCCATATTGAAAAACGAAATACACTGTATTTCACTATCAGGACATTCTACATACACCAGTACATGTCCTAACTTCCATATACACTGCACCCTGCCCACAGGGGTACCTTGGCCCTACCTTAGGGGTGAATCACATGTGATAAAAGGGAAGGTTAGGGTCTGGCAAGTGGTCTCACTTGCCATGTCGACATGGCAGTAGAGACTGCGCGCAGACACTGCAGTGGCAGATCTGAGACCCCTTTGAAAGGCTGCTTGTGTGGGTGGCACAATCAGTGCTGCAGGCCCACTAGCAGCACTTACAGGCCCTGGGAACACACAGTGCACTGTACTAGGGACTTAGTAGTAAGTCAAACAAGTCAATCATGGAAACACCAATTCATTTTTTTTGTTTGATCTGTTTATTAGGTTTTACATATGTTATATAGATGACAGGCTTATACATTTCCAAAAAGGAACCAGCAGGTAATCTCTAAAACAGAGTATTCAACACAGTAAAGCGACAATATGAGCACACAAATAGCATCAAATTGTCTCTCTGACGTAAATTATCCTACCCTAGGTCTAACATGCGAATAAAATCATTCCATTGTAGCTACATTTCCTTATGGAAACACAGAGCAAACGTATTGTGCGTGTACATATTAGCTTCAGATATACAACTCATATGGCTCCTCTCAGGACATGTCACTACGACCATCTTATCGATCAAACGACCATATAGATAACATTAAAACAATTAAACAACCAAGTGGAGGGACGAGGAGAGAAAGCAGGAACCCTACATGGGTGGGGGGAAACGGTCCTTGACCATTGTAAAGCTACTAATTATACATTCGCACATATGCATATTTGATCATCATAATATTAATACAAGGTGGCTTGAGGTATATGAAACATACTACACATTCCAGATCACATTTTGAGACACATTACGACACTTGTATTGAATAGTTTTGGTCAGTGTTGAGAATGTCTGGCGGATCGTCCGAGGTTAACAACCCTTGAAGTGTGGACAACATTGTGTTCCATGCCGTGGAAATGGGGTATTTACGAAGCCCTAACGTGTCCTCCCTTAGTAATGAGACTGCTTCGGCCTTGGCCCAGTTTATCATAGAGTGGAACCATGCTTTTAGCGGTGGGGGATCTTCTGCCTTCCATCGGCATGTGATAAGCCTTTTAGCCACTACCAAACCCAGATCTAAAAATCTAGAAGAGGCTTTACGCTTTTTACTTCTAGGGAATATCCCCATTATACACGCCTCCCATGTCTGCGGAAACTCCCTATTGGCACTGGTAGTCAGGGCTCGGATCACCTCATCCCAATACGTTTGCAATTTGGGGCAGGACCAGAGCATATGTAACAGATCAGCATCTATCAGTTTGCATCGTGGGCAACATGCATCTACCCTATTAAAATATCTGTTAATCTTATCCGGGGATAGGTATGCTCTATGCACAACATAAAATTGAATCAGCCTGAATCGCGCATTTCTGGGGATCTGTCTGGGGCTTTCCAATAATATGGACCATTCTGTAGCTGTGTATTATTGCGCCACGTCTGTTTCCCATTTATTTTGCAATGGTGCTAAATCAATCATGGTGTGTTCCCAAATCGATTCCGCGAACCATTTTACGAGATGTCGCCCCGTACCCATCACATGTACATACTGCATTAGGAGGTGTGTTGGGGGTTCCGGCGAGATGTTTCCCCAATATCGCCTCAACATGGCCAACCAAGAGGCATGGTTCAAGAATTGCCCTGGAGGGACACCCTCTTCCTCAGACAGAGAGAGAAATGGCTGCAGCGCAGCCTCCATATACGGATCTCCCAGTGTGGATATATCTACCCGCTGCCAATCTGTAAGGTCCGTCACACTGACACCACCCCTCGCTTTTGGCATACCTAACAATGGAATGACTGGAGCATATGGCGTAACATGCCTAGTAAGGCGCAATGCCCTGTGAAAGCATTTCTGAGCTATCTGCACCAGAAGAGGAAGCAACTCGTGTGATTTATTGCAGGGATGGAAAAGAAAGAGTATATGTAGTATGCTGTCCTCGTGCACTCCTTGGGCCTGATTCACAGAACTAACTTACGTCAAAAACGTAAAGTTAGTACTTTTTGGTATTCACAGAATACACTTACTCATTTTGGTATTCACAGAATGAACTTACTCATTTTGGTATTCACAGAAGTTAGTAGTCCTAACTTTAGGACTCCTAAATGCCTTCTGTGAATACCGAAAGTCTTAAAGTTAGGATTTTCTCAGTTTAGGAGTAGTAAAGTTAGGAGTCCTAACTTTACTACTCCTAAACTGAGAAAAATCCTAACTTTAAGACTTTCGGTATTCACAGAAGGCATTTAGGAGTCCTAAAGTTAGGACTACTAACTTCTGTGAATACCGAAATGAGTAAGTTCATTCTGTGAATACCAAAATGAGTAAGTGTATTCTGTGAATACCAAAAAGTACTAACTTTACGTTTTTGACGTAAGTTAGTTCTGTGAATCAGGCCCCTTGCGCGTGGACATTCCATTCTGTGATGACTCGCGCTGCCCGTTGGCTCGCGCCTACCTCTGTAAAGTGACAGTTGGAGGAGACAGTTGGAGGGTTTGTGCTGTGCTTGCACGCATGGCTGAGGGCTATCTGTGGGATTTCAGTAGATATACTAAATAAAGACTTCTTACCTCTGCAATCGTATCCTGTCATCACTACATGGTTCGTGGCGACGAGCTGGACGACAAGCTGATCCCACAAGGAATCCACGCAGAGCACCTCGCCCTCATTCGGAAACACAAGTTGAATCCAGTAGATTCAAAAGGTACAAGCCGTACCTACAACGCTAAACGACGTGATCCAGACAAAGAAGACGGAATCCTGACAAGTGGTTGGTGACCAGCCTTCGGTACCCACACCCAACACACACGACGGCACCTGTACGGAAACGGGGAAAGCTGCGGTGTGGAGGAGGTGGAGTCCTGCAGTGCGTAAGTCCCCGGCACAACCGGTCCCTCCTGTTGCCTGACTTGGCTCTGCCTGGTAGGGGCGGAACTGGAGGCGGACAAGAGTATTATTCTCCATAAAGGGGCGGCACTGAAGCCCATGCGGAGGCGGGACACCATTCCTGATCGCGCTATTAATTTCTTCGATCTTCTTCACCTGAGGCGGGGCCCACGGCACTAACCACTCCGTGTGAGGCGGATTTTCTCCACGATCACGCAGCAGTCACAGCCCTGAGGAGGAGCTTAAGACGGCATCTCCGCCCCGTGAGGCGGAACATCTTCCCTTCATCGTGTCCTCTCAGGAGAGTTTGGATGACGCAGAACAGCCCAGCTGACTTCAGTTTGCTTCTCGTATCGAAGGATCATCTCGCTACAGCTACGCTCCTTATCAGCGTGTACTCGATTTCCTCTTCATTGTTTTTTTTCTCTTCTTCTTCTCTCTTCATACAATTTCATGTACTACGCTGGAACAACATATTCCACTGTCCTTGCATTTGGTGAAGATCTATAGGACCCTGTTCTACATCCATGCTTACAGTAAGAGTACAATATCCTATATTTTACTTCTCCTGCTTATAAAAGGACATTACCAGCGGAGTATTTTTTTATAAATCTATTGCTTTTTCTCTAATAACTAGACTTTTCTAAGCTCCAGTGACAGTGCGGTAACGCGCACACCATTGTGACTGTTTTTCTCATTTTCAAAATTGCATGTGGTATCTATATTACGCTTGTCATTTATCTCTTGTGGGTATTACTGTATTAGGGCATTTTAAGTGACTAGCTTACCTTGTAGGTGGTTAAGGTTTATATACATACACATTATGCAAGCCGTTAACCCACCACCACCGTTCCTTGACTCGCCTGATGAACCACCAATTAGCAGGCGTCATTGGCTCGACGCTTTCGAAACTCACTTAGGCGCTATTGGAGCACATTTGTTTAGACCAGAAAGGAAAAAGTTTTTACTACTACATTCACTTGGATTTGAGGGGAGAGCAACACTCAAACGCCTACCTGATCCCGTAGGTGTTGTTGAGGAAGAACTTGATGAATATCAAAGCACAATTAAGAAATTGACCTGTAGATATGTTCAGCCAAGTATTGTGGTACTAAGACACAAATTCTTCAAAAGAGTACAAAAGAACGATGAAGATGTTGACACATATATCAGTGCTCTCAGAAAAATGATAGCAGATTGCGAATTTGAAAATTTTAGTGAACAATTGGTACATGACCAATTTATAAGCCATTGCATGGATAGAACCATTAGACAAAAACTTTTGTCCTTAGGGAATCCTACCCTTGATGAGTCTATCCGTATTGCCAAGAGCATTAAAACTGCTCATGTCTCAGTGAAGGAATTATAAAACAAAACAGTGGAAGTTGTCACTCCAGTATGCATTAACGACTACAAAAAATAGAGAGAAACTTCTCGAAATAGTTTTTTCAAAAGATCTGATATTTGCTTTCGGTGCGGTAACTCTACGCACAACAAGAACAGCAGACCGTGCCCTGCAAAAACACATAGTCTGCCGGTCCTGTGGCAAAGTAGGACATTTTGCCAAGGTATGTCAGGGGCATAAAAGAGAAAATGTCAGAGTAGCGCATGTCAAAGACACCAGTGACAGTGACATGAAGACCCCTTGTCTGAGATGACACTAGTTGTCAAGGAGAGTGAAATTCGAACTGGCGATCCCTCTGATTGTGTAGACCCTTATGCTAACATACTTGTAGGAGAAAATAAATTGTGACTTCTCGTGGACTCTGGTGCACGCATCACCATGATTTCTAAATCACTTTTCACCGCCAATTGGGGCGAAAGACAGCTATTGCCCCCTGATCGCGCACCTGTGTCCTACGAAGGGCATAAAATTGCTCTCCTAGGATATTTCGAAGACATCATGGAATTTAAAGGCAGGCGCATTCAAGGGAAAATTTACGTAGCTATCCAAGGTTTGAATATACTAGGGTGGTTTTACCAAGGTTTGTTCAACATGATGTTGTGTCCAGGAGCCAAAGAACAGGTTTTAGCAATACGTGATTCCTCCCATGTTGAAGAACTTTTGAATAACTTTCCCAAAGACTTCTCTGGTGATCTTGGAAAAATCAAAGGCTTCAAACACAAGATTAAAGTGAAAGAAGGTGCCATACCCGTAATACACAAATTAAGAAGAGTACCTTTCAGCGTCAGAGAAGACCTTGAGAAAGAACTTACAACATTGTGCAACAGAGGAGTAATCGAACCTATTGAATCGTCAGACTGGTTGTCCCCACTTGTCGTAGCATGCAAAAAGAACAATGAACTCAGAATTTGCATTGATTTGTGCAGCCTAAATAAAGAGATATGGGTAGACTCGCACCCACTAACCAACATCACCGAAATGTTGGCCATGGTTGCAGGGGCAAAGTTCTTCAGCAAACTTGACCTCGCTTCTGCATATCATCAAGTTGAGCTTGACATAGATTCACGCCATCTCACTGTGTTCAATTCCTCATCCGGCATGTTCCAATTCTGTCTCGTGCCATTTGAACTGGCATCGGCAGCATCGTTTTTTCAGCGCCTCATGGTTAATCTACTCAAAGGCATTAAAAATGTTGCCATCTTTCAAGATGACGTTCTTAAACATGCCATCGACGAATCTACACATGATGAAACCTTACGCCAAGTACTATCCATATTCCAAGAGCATAGGATTGTTCTCAAACGTGAAAAATGTGAGTTCTCTAAGAACTCGGTTGAATATCTAGGTCACACAATCTCAAGTGCAGGTGTCACACCGAGACCAGGGTTGGTTCAAGCCATTTTGGATGCATCTCCAACTATTAACAAAACTGGCGTCAAATCTTTCTTAGGTTTAAGTGAATTCTAATCACGTTTTATCCCTGAATACGCCACGAAAGGACGCCCCATCTCCAACTTGTTAAAGCATGAAACTGTTTTTGCATGGTATGATGAATGTAAAAATGCATTTGAATGGTTAAAAACACAACTTAGTAAGGTTAAGGCTTTGAAACCTTGCACATTAACTGTTGATGCCAGTTGTTATGGTCTCGGCGCAGTCTTAACCCAGCAGATAGGCACTCAAGAACACACCTTAGGATTCGCATCGAGAGTACTAAGAGACACAGAAACACACTACTCGGTCATTGAAAAAGAATTACTGGCATGTTGGTGGGCCATTGAAAAATTCAAATGATACCTATGGGGCAAGAGATTCACTCTACAGACTGACCACAAACCCTTGGTAGCCATCCTAGGGAAGACTAATTATCACAATAATACACCACGCATAGCTAGACATGCTTCCAAACTCCTCCAATTCCAATTAGATGTTGTACACAGTCCGGGTGGGAAAAATGTGCGTGCTGATGCTCTTTCGCTTTTGCCTCCTGTTTCTAACATGTCAGAGTGTATTGACAGACCCAACAGCGATGACGAACTTGAAGATTGTCTAGTTGCTGCAGTTGAATTACAACACAACTGTTCTATATGTGAAAACAATTGGAAAATTGCTATGCTTAATGATGGAACGTTGAAATGTGTCAAGAAATACATTGCTGAAGGTTGGCCTAAAGAGAAAAATGTAAATGTTGATGTCCAACCATATGTGAAAATAAGTGAAGAATTATCTGTAGAAGATGACCTTATCTTCAGGCTAGAAAAAATTGTTCCCCCTTGTGACCTCAGGAATACCCTTTTGACTAAAGCACATGAAGGACATCTGGGTGCCACTCTCACAAAACGTAGAGGACGTGAATACTTCTGGTGGCCCCAAATGGACCGAGACATTGACGCCATGATCCATGATTGTCCCATCTGTGCTGGTAGTGACAAGACTCTACGCGTCTCCAATCCTCCCCTTACACCTATTCCTCTTCCCTAAAATCCCTGGGAAAACCTGGGTATTGATGTACTGGGTCCCTTCCATACTTTACCTCATCAGACCTGCTTCGCTATAGTCTTAGTTGACTACTACTCGAAATGGCCTGAAGTAAAATTTGTAGCTAAAGCTGACTCTAAAGAAATCCTTGATTTCATGAAAGAGGTTTTCATGCGGGAGGACTTTCCGAAGACTGTAATCTCTGACAATGGCGTACGATTTATATCTGCTGATGTTGAAGCATTCCTCAAAGAATCTTCCATCAACCACCTCAAAAGCTCCCTCTATCATCCACAAACAAATGGTTTAGTGGAAAGGCTCAACTGAGTCATTGGGGATTGCATACGGTGGGCTATTTCTCACAACAAAGTAATACCTGTTGCTGTAAGAACCATGCTGTAGTTCTACAGAACCACTCTGCACTCGTCTACTGGTGTTTCTCCTTTTGAATTGCTCAAAGGCAGGAAGGCCTGCTCTGAATTCAGACCAGCATGGATCTCTAAGTGGTTCAAAAACAGGGTCACTGCTCACGAGCTTGACGATATGGTCAGAAACAAAGTTGAAGACACTCAAGTCAAACAAAAAACATACTTTGACTCTAAAAATATTTCTCCAATAGGAATTTCGCAGTAGGTGACAGTGAAAATAAAGAAACAAAGTTTTGTAAGAAAAGGTGACTCCAAGTTCAGTGAACCCGTTTGCATTGACAAAATTTGTGGCAGTGCTGTTCGTGTCAATCAACGCAACTGGAGGAACATGAACAAAGTTGTTAAGGTCAATGACAAGATACATTGTAAACCTTCTCAGTGTGCTGATGGTGTTACCATGCATTCCACTAGTCCAATATGCAGTAAACTTGATGTTATAAATAATCCTCCTGTTCTCCCCAGGAGGAGTGGCAGAGATATTAGACTGCCTGCCAGGTTCTGGTAATTTTCTCCCCTTCGCCCTCTCTCTCTCCTTTGTGTCCTTTCCCCCCCTCGTCCTCTCTTCCCTTCTCTCTTGGTTCTTCCTCCTATGCTTCTTTTATTAAGGAAAAGAGATATATGTAGTATGCTGTCCTCGTGCGCTCCTTGCGCGTGGACATTCCATTCTGTGATGACTCGCGCTGCCCGTTGGCTCGCGCCTAGCTCTGTAAGGTGACAGTTGGAGGGTTTGCGCCGTGCTTACACGCATGTCTGGGGGCTGTCTGTGGGATTTCAGTAGATAAACTAAATAAAGACTTCTTACCTCTGCAATCATATCCTGTCATCACTACAGAATCCTATCCAGGGAATACGGGGGCTTGTGTTCTGCTGTGTCTGTCAGATGTAGTTCCTCCACCCATTTTGCCACCCAAAGTATCTGGGATGCCAGATAGTAATACTCCATGTTGGGTAGAGCCAGCCCACCTTGTGACCGAGGTAAATTTAACTTTGCTAATGCTGCCCTGCACAGTGTGTTGTTCCAGATAAAGTCCCTTATAATACCCTCTAATGATAAGAAGAAGGAGGCTGGAAGGTAGATCGGAAGGTTAGCAAAGTAATAAAGTAAGCGTGGCAGCATTACCATTTTTATCAATTCCACCCTGCCTATAACTGAAAGATTAAGTGTTTTCAAAATTCAATTTGGGATTTAAAGCTGTGACTACTCTAGTTATATTGCCATCCAGGAGATCCCGATCGTTGTGGTAAATACGTATACCAAATATCAAAACACCACCGGTTGCCATGTCACCAACGTTCCATCCACCTCCAAATGAGGAGCATCTGTCCCAGGGGTGAAAGGGAATAGAAAAGACTTACCCCAGTGCACACCCAGTCCAGATAGTGAAGCAAATAGTTTTAGCGTGTCCGGGATGATCCACGGGATTGCCTGTAGATCCTTAACATAAAGCAGAATATCGTCCGCATACAGCAAAACCGCGTGCAGATCATCCCCAAGGTGTTTCCCCCAGGCTGTTGCTGTTTGCCGCAGCGCTATTGCCAGTGGCTCTATAGCCAAGGAAAAGATCAATGGGGAAAGAGGGCACCCCTGCCTAGTTCCCCTTTCTATCAATATGGGCCTGGAAAACAGAGCTCCCAGACGGACCTGAACTGCAGGTGCTCCGTATAATAGTTTAATTAAGCTCAGCATGTATGGCCCAAAACCAAAGCGACAAAGCACTTCAAACATGTATGGCCACTCAACCGTATTGAACGCCTTCTCTAGGTCCAATACAACACAGCCAGCAGTTGGCCAATTCAATGCAGCACAGCGCATCACCCAGAACAGCCTGCGAATATTAAGGGATGTGCTTCGAGCTGGCACGAATCCGTTCTGGTCCTGGTGGACCAAATGCGGGATGACGGGTGCCAGTCTGCCTGCCAGAACACCTGCTAGGATTTTATAGTCCCTGTTCAGTAACGCCAGGGGCCAGTAAGCACTTGTGTGCGTAGGGTCTCTGCCCGGCTTGGGAAGCATGACCAAGGTGGCTTCTGTCATGGAGGTCGGGAGGGGAAGGCCGTCACGTGCTTCCATGTATACCTTAAGTAGTTGCGGGCTTAACAGATCGGCGTACGTTTTATAAAATTAGTGGGGAAAGCCATCAGGTCCCGGCACTTTGCCAGATGACAAAGCCCGCATTGTACCCCTGATCTCTTCTAGCGTGAGTTGGGCGTCCAGTTCCATCTGCTGCTCTGGCGTAAGGACTGGAAAAGAAAGGCCGTCCAGAAACTCCTGTATCGCTACCTCGGGGACACTCAGGGCGGACCTATATAATTGTGTGAAATGTGTGGTCAGTTCACTATGTATTTCATGTTGTGTAAATTTAAGCTCCCCACCCTGAGACCGGAGAGCGATGATGGGTCCAACCGACTGTTCCTGTTTGAGCAGCCAGGCCAGAAGAGGTCCTGATCGATCCACCTTAGCATGCGCAGATGCTGAGTGCACAGCAAAATTTAGACAGCGCTGACGTTCTAGGAGTTCAGCATGTTTCGCTCGCACCTCTAACAAGGGGGTAGTTTCCGCAGCATCCGCAATCACTCAAGATTCTAGTGCCAACAGCTTCCTTTCTACTGTGAGTAGGTCCGACTCTATCTGCTTTCGCAATCCACAGCCCAATCCCAGGCACCTCCCTCGTAGCGTGACTTTCATGGCCGCCCACTCCACCTGAGAGGACAAAGCAGACCTGGAGTTGAGTGTAAAGTACTCCCCTATAGCTTCCCATATCGATTCCCGAAAGACTGTGTCCTCGAGCATCGCCGGTTGTAACCTCCACGTAGGGACACCAGGAATCCCGCCCTCCCAGGCCACAGTGACACAGTGTGGATTGTGATCAGAGTGTGTACGTCCCCAATACTCTGAGCCCACAATGTAAGGAAGTAAAGATGGAGAGCCGAAAAACCTGTCTAAACGAACATGCAAATTATGACGCACTGAAAAGAAGGAGTACACCCCCACACCGGGGTTACGATGTCTCCAGACATCAATCAGGTCCCATCCATCTGCCCATCCATTCAGCACTGCAGAATTGGCCGTGGCAGTCGTACCTCTAAGTGGGGGGGAAGGATCTATCCACGCCCGTGTCCAGAACACTATTAAAGTCCCCTCCAATTAACCATGGAACCTCACACCATTTCTTTAACTCTTGGGACAACAGGCTAAGAAACTGACCTTGATCAATATTAGGGGCATACACATTTCCTATCAGGATATGGAGTCCATCTAATCTGCCCTTCAGGTGCACATATCTGCCCTCTTTGTCGGTAAGGACCTCATCTATTGCAAAAGGCGTACCTGGGCGGATCCAGATCAGGGCCCCTCGTGCAAATAAAGAGTAATCCGTGGCATATACTTTACCCTCCACCTACGTTGTAATCTGGCTGTTTCCACCGCGTTTAAATGTGTCTCTTGTAAGAGCGCTATACGCACATTGTGCCTCTTGAGATATGAGTATACCGCATACCTACGGGATGGCGTTCGGAGACCCCGCACATTCCATGTGATTATCGTGTGATCCATCCTGACATTATTTCAAGTAAGAAATGAAATGTACCTCGGCCTATGCATATACCTTTGAGTATGAATCAAATATGCACTGAAACATCTTTTATACCCCCCAGAGTGGCTCCTGCAATTAAAAGGAAAAGGGATAGACCAACAGGGTAAGGGAAAAACATTATAAGAGCAACCCTCATACCCATGGGATGTTGCCCAAACCTGACAAGCAGCAGCACAACCACATGTCCTGCTGGTTCCCAATAGACAGGAGGAATGGAGGGATGTGGCACCACGCAGGACATGCCATTGTGAATCCCCAAGTGTCTTCTAATTATGTATTGGAAAATATGTGTAGCGGAGAATAGCCCACAGGGGCCTGGTGCAGTTCCCAGTGTACTACCCTATGGGCAGGCAGCGCCATGCCATATGACAATATAAAGACACAGTACCCAAGGCAGTTCATGAGGCAGTTCTTGAAGCAGGCACCAATCTAAGTCTTTGTCATACGATACCATCCACAGTCTGTGGCGTGATGTCGGGCATTCGTAACGAAACCTTATCCGACAAGTCCACCGCCGACGAGCCTCCATCTGAGGAATGGAGTGAAGTATCAGCTTTGTCGTCCAGCCCCGCTGTTTCTGCCAACTGTTCCGCGATGCTGACCACCGCCTGCCGCTCCCAGCGGATCTGGTCCAGGTGCCACGATAGGCCAAGGAGTCGCTTCCTAGGACGGCGGGGTCGAGGTCTTTCTCCACTTGCCTCCCCAGTCCATGCAGCTGATGTGCCTGTAGGCCGTGGGCCCGAATACTGACCCGAAGTCTCAAGCCAGTCCCAAGCGTCCTGAGGTGTGTCATAGAATCTAGACTTCCCATCAAAAACCACTCAGAGTCTTGCCGGAAACAGCAATGAGTAAGAAATGTTTAATTGACAAAGCTTTTGCTTAACTGGCAGGAAAGACCCTCGTTGTCGCTGGACCTTCATTGTGTAGTTGGGGAAGAACAGGACCTTGGTGTTCTCAAATTTGACCTCATCCAATTTCCTAGTTTCTCGCAGGATCATGTCTCGATCATTGAAGTAAAGCAATTTAAAGATGAGTGGTCGTGCTCTGGTGAAGAACGTGGTATGTGGTAATAGGGTCTTGAGCCATTGCTCCATGAAGGTTACCGCATCCTGACCTTCCGCTCCTTCCGGCAACCCAATCAGCCGTTTGTTATTCCTCCTGGAGCGTCCTTCCGCGTCCTCCAATCGCTCTTTGAGGAATCCTATTCTGACCTCATGTGCATTTTGTTGCTTCTCCTGAAATTCTGTGGCAGGCGTCAGTTCTGCTATGTCTTGCTCCACAGCAATAACACGTTCCTTGAGAACCGGTGGTCAGCATGCAACAATGTAAGGTCTAAAGCAACTTTATCCAATTTGGCTTTCATCAACTCTCTAGATCGCTTTATTGCATTCAGGATTGCGTCAAATCGATCATTTGGGGACTTCGGCATCTCTGCTGGTTGTGTTTGATCTGCTTCGTTCAGGCCAGCGGCCTGCGAGGAGGCCCTCCAGTTCCTTTGGTGTGTCCCATTTGTTCAACGGGTCCTTCCAACTCACTGCTGGAACCTCGGTGCGCTGGGCAGGCCAGGCCGACGCGCTACTTCCAGGTGCGTGGGCCACCTCGTTAGTGTTGTGGACTGAGGTACAATCTCCGGCTTTACCAGGTATAGCCCTGGTTTTGTAAATACAATAGTGTAGTCTTCTCTGTGCCTGTGATGCAGTTTCTCTGTCTGTCCGACTGGCTATATGCGTGAGTCCGCCACCTTCAGTCTGCCCCTGCTCCGATGATCCTGTGCTGCAATTTATTGCCTCCGAGCCACTCATCAGCCAGCTGACCACACATCGCTGCTCCCCAGTGCACCCCTTCCGTCTATCTGATGAGCGCGGGCATCCCCACGGGTCAAAGGCCTCCGTGCGTCCTCCAGGAGCCACCGGCTTCTGTCGTATTCCCTCACCGCTTCCCCTTGCAGGGTATGCCCCATCAACTACCTCTTGTCTCCACTCCGGCCCCTGCTGCTTGTCAGAGCAGTAACCAAGCCTCCCTTAGGCGCAGTGATCGTGGCCCCAGCTAAAGCGAGCTCGCTTGCATCAGGGTCGCCACACAGTGTACGTTTTTGCGGCCCTCTCCTATTCCGTTAGGGTAGGCCAACACGAGCGCCTCCGCTCACGGAGGCCATATCCAGCAGCCCCAGCCTGTGCTTCGACCAAGTGCTATCGTATTCAGCGCCTTTTATTCTCCGGTCGGGTGTCAGGTACAGCCGTCCCTGCCCCCACCACGCTCTGCACTCCAGTCAAACCTGCTGTCAAATCTCCATAGAAGGTCGCACCCAGGCCTGGTCCGCTCCTCTTAAATCTGTCTCTGGCCACCGGTGTTCTCCCCTGCTACTAGCAAAGATATCGCATGGCCCATCACCTTCCCCCGCACACGTCCTCCACCCGCTGTCCCGTCATCGTCTTTGCAGCCGTTTCCTTTACCGTGGGACTGTGCCAGTCCGATGTTCCCCAGCCGCCTGGGCCGTGTCTGAATTCCTCGTAGGCAGCACCGCCTACCTCTCCTGCCTTCCTGGAGTATTGATCTCGGCCTCGGACGTCCTCCTCACCGGTATCCGGCAGCGTAGCGCCTGCAGCAATCCTGCCCCTTCATTCTCCTCCAGCCGGAGCTACGCGCTGAGCCCAACTCGGACCGCGCCCTTCCAGCCTCCATACATCACTCGTCTTCGGTGCCCACACGAGCGTTTTCACAGCGCGAGCAGTGCTCCCGCAGGCACCCGGAGTTTCACCGGACCTTCGGTCTCGGCGCCGTGACAGGAAATATGCCAAATTAAGGGGATAGATGGCGGATCGAGATCAATACGTGTCCGCCATGCTGCCCCTGCAGGCCACGCCCCCATGGAAACACCAATTCATATGCACAATTTACATAGGGAGCACTTGCACAGGCTCTGGCAGTAGCAAAGTGCCCAAAGGTTCTAGACCAGCAAAAACGAAATCCACCACACAGCAAAAATACACGGGGCAGAGTCAAAAAGACAGGGGAAAACCATGCCAAGGATGCCAGGTCTAACAGTAACTCTGCAGCAGTTCCCTGCTTTTGATGTAACTTTTTTTTGCAGTTCTATATTGCACGGCCAGCGCTTTACATGAGCACCAGTACACAAAGACATGTTCTTTTTGGTAGGCACAGGGAGATAAAGTTATTTGTCTAGAATCACAGAACGGTGAGCTGACGCCAAGACTAGAGCCTACTCCCCGCCCCCGCGCTCCAAAGTCGGCAGCTCTAGCCATTATACCACAACCTCTCCCACAACAACTAAAGCATTTTTAATATTATATACAACGAAGCCATAGTTATTGCTTATTTATCTTATGCAACTAACAACAAAGATGGCTTGTTGTAGGTGTAATGCTACTTATTGTATTATATATCTGGATGGAATGACAGAAGCAGCAAAATACCAGTCGGGCGGCACACTATGCTAAGCACAGATTTTTAGTTGAAGTGCTGTTAAGCCATGCCCTTAATTACATCGGCAACGCCCCTTTGAGAGACCCCGCCAGTTTTTTCATCCCACTTAAAGCCCTGGTGCTAATCTGTAGCGCCAATGGAAGGGGGCTGCTTACTTGCCATTGGCTGACTACACACAGTCATTTTGTTATTTTCATTTTAAAACGTTCCAGCGTAGCCACTCATGGTTTTTGACGCAAAGGCTTATCTACTAAAATTGTTAGACTGCGCTTTGTGTAAAAAACATAGGGGCATATTCATAAGAGGGTTGTGTCGTGATTGCACCACGCAATGTGGTACATGTACTACGCAAATCTCTAAGACAGATTTATGAAGCCAAGCATGCCACTTTGCGTGGCTTTGAGCGGTTTCATAAATTTGAAGTAGTGCAACGCAGCGCAAATTGCTGCATTGCACTAGTCTACCCTGGGTAGGCATTCCATGGGCTTTGCGGTGGGTGTTCCCACACAACTCCCATGGATTTTGATGCATTCCCAGATTTACAAGAACTTGTAAACCTGGGAAAGCGCCAAAATCTTACGCCTTCTCAGGAGAGTGTAACGAGGAGAAATTCCATTCTTTCTCATCTTTACTTCCTCTTTCTATGTGTGCTGCATTCTGCAGCACACATAGATAGAGGAATATGCCCCCCAGGATTGTTTTTGTGCAGGAAAGTGTCCCATGGTGCAAGGGTGCCTGCGTTGGCGCTAGGCTGCCTTAAGTGTGACAGCGCAGGGAAAAAAGGCAGGAATGCACTGTATACCCTTACATACTGCACATTTCTGTCCTTTCCCTATGGCGCAGTGCAGCGCAGCAAGATGACTTGCTGTTCTGCGCTGCTCCATAGTTTCATAGATATGCCCCATAATGTCTTCTTGAGGTGGGTGCAAAGTTGGAGAAATCTTTTTAACTCTACTAACATTCCACACATAGCATGTGTGCTGCTCTATACACCATACATCATATGTGTTAACTGTTTTAAAGTGTATCGTTTCAGTATAAAATTTATGCTAGATATCATGCACACACTTTTGAACTATGATGCATAGGTTGGGGCTGGTACCAGGCAGCCTATTTGCCTCTCGGACACAAAAGCGGAGTCGCCTTGAAAGTCATAACACGAATCATTAATGACCAGCAGATGCGAGGCCCGGTAATATGCTTCAATGTCTGCCGCTGCGATACTCCTAAAGTAGGTAGATTGAAAATATTTGCTAATAGCAATATGGGTGATGCTGTTATCCTATAGAAAGCTGCGGAGGATGAAGTTAATTTTTGGAAACTACTGCCTCGGGGTGTCATATGGGAAGTTTGGTAACTTATATAAGAAGTGGGGCAAGTGCACCATTTTGAAGATTGCTGATCTCCCAGTTACGAAGAGGGTCAAGATGGACCACACCTGAATGTCCACCCTCAGGCAATTCAACATGGGCTGAAGTTTACGCTCTCATGCCACCCCACATCAGGGGACACAAACATGCCAAGGTATTTGAAACCGCCCGTGGCAGTTTGCAGGTGTACAATCCAGTCGAAGCTCTGCGAGTAAGCGTTCACCGGGGAAACTATAGATTTGGAGACGTTAATGTGGAGCCTCAAAGTATGTCCGAAGATATGCAGAATTTGCAGGATACGTAGTCCTGTATGTTCGGGGTCAGTTCAGAAGAAAAGTAACCCCGGGCGGAGCTGGCGTATTGCCACTACGCGGAGTTCCACGGAGTTGGAAAGAAACTGCGTGGAACTCCGCTCCGCTCCCCTCCACCCTCCCAAATGTAATTATAATTTTAAAAAGGCACTTACCTGCTGTGGCTGCCTCCTCTTCGCCATGTGATACAAAAGGGGATGATGGACGGAACGTTTGAGCCAATCAAACACTCACCCCCAGTCAAGTGATCTGGGTTTAATCCATCATCATTCTTTAGCTCACTCCACCACCCCAGTTCCGACATGGCCATATGCAAATCAGTCTGACCCTGTGCCTCATGGGAACAGTCCAGCCCGAACTGCCAAGCCATGTCTTCCCTGGACCGGAAACAAGCATCCTAGGACCGGTTTCTGGCATTTCAGCCGTCATCAGCCAGGCTTGCTTGAATCCAGTGGCAAAGTGAGCAAGGGACCCACGTCTGGGCATACCCCCGCCAACTTAGGGCGACCAAAGCGATACAAAAGGGGATGATGGACGGAACGTTTGAGCCAATCAAACACTCACCCCCAGTCAAGTGATCTGGGTTTAATCCATCATCATTCTTTAGCTCACTCCACCACCCCAGTTCCGACATGGCCATATGCAAATCAGTCTGACCCTGTGCCTCATGGGAACAGTCCAGCCCGAACTGCCAAGCCATGTCTTCCCTGGACCGGAAACAAGCATCCTAGGACCGGTTTCTGGCATTTCAGCCGTCATCAGCCAGGCTTGCTTGAATCCAGTGGCAAAGTGAGCAAGGGACCCACGTCTGGGCATACCCCCGCCAACTTAGGGCGACCAAAGCGATACAAAAGGGGATGATGGACGGAACGCTTGAGCCAATCAAACACTCACCCCCAGTCAAGTGATCTGGGTTTAATCCATCATCATTCTTTAGCTCACTCCACCACCCCAGTTCCGACATGGCCATATGCAAATCAGTCTGACCCTGTGCCTCATGGGAACAGTCCAGCCCGAACTGCCAAGCCATGTCTTCCTGGACCGGAAACAAGCATCCTAGGACCGGTTTCTGGCATTTCAGCCGTCATCAGCCAGGCTTGCTTGAATCCAGTGGCAAAGTGAGCAAGGGACCCACGTCTGGGCATACCCCCGCCAACTTAGGGCGACCAAAGCGATACAAAAGGGGATGATGGACGGAACGTTTGAGCCAATCAAACACTCACCCCAGTCAAGTGATCTGGGTTTAATCCATCATCATTCTTTAGCTCACTCCACCACCCCAGTTCCGACATGGCCATATGCAAATCAGTCTGACCCTGTGCCTCATGGGAACAGTCCAGCCCGAACTGCCAAGCCATGTCTTCCCTGGACCGGAAACAAGCATCCTAGGACCGGTTTCTGGCATTTCAGCCGTCATCAGCCAGGCTTGCTTGAATCCAGTGGCAAAGTGAGCAAGGGACCCACGTCTGGGCATACCCCCGCCAACTTAGGGCGACCAAAGCGATACAAAAGGGGATGATGGACGGAACGTTTGAGCCAATCAAACACTCACCCCCAGTCAAGTGATCTGGGTTTAATCCATCATCATTCTTTAGCTCACTCCACCACCCCAGTTCCGACATGGCCATATGCAAATCAGTCTGACCCTGTGCCTCATGGGAACAGTCCAGCCCGAACTGCCAAGCCATGTCTTCCCTGGACCGGAAACAAGCATCCTAGGACCGGTTTCTGGCATTTCAGCCGTCATCAGCCAGGCTTGCTTGAATCCAGTGGCAAAGTGAGCAAGGGACCCACGTCTGGGCATACCCCCGCCAACTTAGGGCGACCAAAGCGATACAAAAGGGGATGATGGACGGAACGTTTGAGCCAATCAAACACTCACCCCCAGTCAAGTGATCTGGGTTTAATCCATCATCATTCTTTAGCTCACTCCACCACCCCAGTTCCGCCATGGTCTCACTCTCCTTCCTCGTCCTCGCCATCCTCGTGGATGGAAACCCCTACGTTGTACGTCTTGCGCATGTGCATGCGCACACGCAAGACGCACATGCATTTAACATGTGAATTAAAGAATTTGCATGGAAAACCGTTAGGCCCCGGAGCTCTCCCGGATTGCAGCCCTGCTTGGGCGGATGACAGTTGAGGCACGGTCTGCCAGTGTAAGGGTCTGGAGAGGGAGATCAGTCACAAACCCCTCTTTCTGATCCTGTGACCAAGCCTCCCTCCGGGTGTATACTTTTTCAAAATAAGTAGCACTGCTACAGGCCACCTCACAAGTCTCAGTTTATAGAGAACTTGTTGGATTGTGCAAGATGGGAACCGAAGAGAAGTGCTGAGCATTTTGACACAGTCTGTGCAACATTTTGCTCGACTTGTCTCCCCATTGGTATATGCAGCTTTGAGCCACCTGCTAGACTTGTTTGGCCTCTTCCAGCATGGTCTGCTGATACAGTTGCTGCAGGAAGCTCAGCTGTCACCTCTCTGTCTCCTGTCTACTCTGCATATATAAAGCGGCAATCTGTGATTCCAGTTCGACAAGTGTCTGCATTCAGCGCCATCTTTCCCCAGTGGTGTAGCTAATATCCACACCCCGTAGGGTAGCCTTAAGGGCTTCCCAGAGTATTGCTGGGGCAACTACAGATCCAGCGTTGTGGATGAAGTAGTCATCAGTGGACCACTCCATGTGGTGTCTATAATTTGTGTCTTATAAATGCCAGGACGATAGACACCACCGAAAGTCAGGGCATTGGCAACCTACTCGAATGTGAAGAGCAACCGGTGAATGGTCCAAAAGCCCCTGTGTTAATATAGCAGCATTAGCCATTCCATGCATATAGGGGCATGCTACGAGGAAGTAATCTACGTTTGAGAAGAATCCATGTGCTTGAGTAAAGAAAGTGTAACATCGCTCCGAGGTCCATGAACCCTAGGGCATTGACAAAGGGTATCATGCAACTGCCCCTAGATCCCCAAGGTCAGTCCATGCAGTCGTCATTGATCAATGGTGTTATCCATGACACTGTTCCAATCTCCCCCCATCACTCTGAGTCCCTCCGGTACTTCCCCCCCAAATCTAGTGATTAAGTCCACAAAGGACTAACTTAAAGGTGAAGGGGCATAAACATTAGGAAGAGTGAGGCATTCCCCATGCAGACTACCCGTCTTGTGAACCTGTCTTAAAGAGCCACCCAGGAATTAACATGCTGGAAGGGAGCACTATTTTTAATCAGGATTCCCGTTCCCCTAGAGCCCCTTGTGAATCCAGATTGAAATATTTGTGTGTTGCTGAACCTAGTCAGACATGGAACCTTGTTACCAAGGAAATGAGTCTCCAACAGGAACAGGACATTCACCATTAATCTCTGAGCGTATTTCGGAACCGCACCCCTCTTAATTGTATCGAGCAAGCCGTTCATGTTCCAGGACACCACATGGAGCTGAACAGTTATATTTATGGCCTTATTGTCCCTCATTGTACACCTGGGCGGAAAAAGGGAAAAGTGGGGCGGTTAGCAGCCGGGTCATGGATGTTGCACAGTGGATCTACAAAACATAAACAATAACATCTTCCCAACTCCCCCAATCCCCAAACTTCGAGAACAAGGAATATCTGTTGTAGGGCAAACCACCATGAGGTCCCAACGGGGAGCCCCACGGGGCCCGTCAGAAAAATAATCGCATAACACCAGAGGGCCACTACCACTCTCTAAGCCACAATGGCACCCAACCCTCAAGGTTCAATATGGTGCTCTCTCAACAGAATTTTTTTATTTAATTTAATTTATATTTGTAAAGCGCGAACAAATACCCCGAGGCGTCTTGGCGGTAAATGACAAGGACCATCATGACAAGCTGCTAATTCTATAGGCTGTAGAGCTAGGTATTTAAGCCTTTCTGGATGAGCTAAAATCCTATTGGCTAAACAGCCAGGTTTTTAAAGTCTTCGAAACAAGAGGAGAGATGGGACTGTTTTCAATTCTAAAGGGAGCAATTTCCAGTTCCTTGCAGTGATGATAACATAACTCTTGCCTCCCCAAGAAGAAAGCGTGTAGTAGCGAACCGCCACGTTATTGGCAAAGCTTAAACAAAGCGTCTTGCTTGGCACTTACCATCTGATGTTTTCCCTCAGATAGGCTGGCCCTGAGCCGTGAAGGGCCTTGTATGCAATGCACAGGGCCTTGAAAAGGATGAGATTCCTTACAGGCAACCAATGTAGACAGAGTGAAATCTGGGGACCTTCAACAGTATCCGAGCAGCTGAGTTTTGGAGTGTCTGTAATTTATGCAATGAGCTTTTATGAAGATTTTGAAATAATCCATTACAATAATCCACTCTGTATAGCACAAGGGCTAAAACGACTGCTTTCAGTAGATCAAAAGGTAAGAACTGCTCGATTTCCTAATGATGCGTAAGGTGTAAAAGGAAGTAGAGATCACTTTATTGACTTGTTCCCTGTAGATAAGTCTACCATCAATTAAGACACCAAGATTTTTCCATTTTTTTGGCTGGCATCCGAAGAGAGCCTAGTTCAGCTGGCCACCTAAAAGGGGACCAGAAAGTGGTGTTGTTGCCAAATAGGATGACTTCAATTTTTGATGAATTTAATTTAAGACAGTTATTGTCCATTCACCGGCTCACAGCACTCATACAGATGTTGCTCATATCAGGGCCTTTACTAGAAAGAGAAACCACAATCTGGGTGTCATCAGCATATGACACTAATCTTAACCCAAACGATTTCACTAGAAATGCCAAGGATGTAACATAAGGGTTGAAAAGTGTTGGACTTTAAGATGAGCCCTGTTGAACCCCTCAGGGTAAAGAAAAGGGTTCAGATGTAAAATCATTCAGGGAAATAGATTGAACACGGTCACTGAGGAATGAGGGCAATAGTGAGAGTGCGACACCCTCAATCTTTAAGTGTTCCAACCGGTCAATCAGGAGGTCATGATTCACCATGTCGAACGCTGCAGATAAGTTAAGTAAGATGCCTTGATTAACTCTGTGGCCACTATCAATGCTGACTCTATACTGTGCGAAACCCAAATTGCGTATCGTCTAGCAGATAGTTATTGTCCAAAAAAGCAGCCAGCTGCGAATTCATAAAAATTTCGACAAGCTTGGATTGAAAAGGCAGCCTCGATATAGGTTGATAGTTCTTTGGATCGAGCGGATGCAAATTAGGTTTCTTCAGCAGCTGTAGAATTGATTAGGAAAATAGCCAGCCCGAAACATGGCTTTAAGATCCTCGTTAATTGGTATTCTACTAGGTCATGTACTAAATGCACAATCGTGGGGGGACACGGGTCAGAGGGAGATCCTGACTGGATGCTTAGAATGGCTTGTTTACCTTGTTCCTCAGAGTAATGCTCAAATTCATTAAATGAGATCCTGTCTTTGTTCCTGGGACAGATGTCCTTACTAGTTGAAGTTTTGACTGAGTTCAAAGAAAATTTATTAAAAATAAATTACACTTTATTCTGGAATGCCTGAGCTAGTGTACCACAGAATGCCTGACTAAAATCCGAGAGGTTTCTAGTGGCAGGAGAAAAATGTTTGGTCACTGTTTGAACAAGGCTTTGTTGGAACAACAAGCTGATTCAATAGATTTGATATAGTACGCCAATTTTTCTGTAAGAATACGTTTTTTAGATTGAATTATCAAGATTTTGTATTTTTCTTTTTCTATTGGATCATACAAACTTCTCCAAATACGTTCCTGTCTACGGCACCCTTGTTTGGCGTCTCAAAGTGTGGCCAAACTAGAGGGCTTAGGGATTACTTCTCTTAAGAATATTGAGTTTGGCAGGTGCCAATTTATTCACTGCAGTATTCAGCCAGGTAGAGTAATTAACCAACGTTGAGTTGATGTCGTTAGTTTCTTCTGGCTGTGTCTCAGCCAGGATAGCATAAAGATCTGAGGCTTGGACCAAATGCCAGGCATGTGACTGAGCTGGCTTTTCTGAAATCTTGGCGAGGGAATTACTTCCTGTAAGCAAAATTTCCCATAAAACTGCACTATGGCCAATGCTGTTGTCATTGATCAATGTGATGACCAGGAACGTAAGTTAATGGAAGTATAACTGGGTTAGACAAGGCAGAATTGTTCAAAAATATGCCATCCAATGTGTGACCAGATGAGTAAGTGGAACCACCAACTCGCAGTAAAAACCCATGCGTGTTAGACCTGGCACCATTGGTGTGGGTCTCCCCTGCATTTTTGCCTTTGCCTCCTATGTCTTTGCTGTGTGTTGGACTCCGTTTTGCTGGTCTAGATGCTTTGGCCACTTTGCCACTGCTGTTCAGTGTTAAAGTGCAAGTGCTCCCTTTGTAAATTGTTGTTATGGATTAGTAATTCCATGATTGGCATATTTGATTTGCTTGTCAGACCCTAGTATAGTGCACTGTGTGTGCCCAGGGCCTGTAAATCAAATGCTGCTAGTGGGCTGCAGCACTGATTGTGCCACCCACAGAATTGTATGTGAAAGGTAGGACATGCCCTGATGTGTGTGGCATGTCCTGATAGTGAAATACTGCCAATTTCGTTTCTCACTATTGCAAGGCTACCTGTTCCCGTAGGACAGAATGGGGAGTTTGTTTATAACATCTTATAAACATAACTGGCCCTGGGAACAAGGTAGAAAAATAAAGTTTAGTATGCCTGAACTCAGAATTTTAAAATGCATCTTTTACATTCTGTGTTTGAAAATACCACTTTTAGAAAGTAGGTATTTTCTTGCCTAACCATCCAGTGTGCCTCTGCTAGGTTTGTTTATTGCATGTCTGGCTTTTGGATGACAGGGGCTGGAGAGGGGCAGCGGCTCCAGAAGTTTGATGAGTCAGGGCTGGACTAAATAGATCTGGGCTGCATTTAGAGTAGGGGGAGGAGATTTCCTTTCACCTGAATGGGCCTGGTCTGCCTTTAATAATGCTGTCTCCACCTCCTGCCAGGAAGCTGCACCAGTGAGGACAGAACTGGTTTTGGCTGGGTACAGACTCTCTCTGCCTTCAGAGAACAAAGGATTTTGGTGTATAAAAAGAGAGGCCCAGACCCCAGACTTTTAGAGCACTTCTGGGAAATCAAGAGGAACCTTTGCCAAGGAGAAGAGCCGGAGCAGCTGAGGAGGAATACTGCCCCTGTGCTGTTTGGTGTCTGGGGTTGGCCTGCAGTGGCTACTTGCTGCCAAGGAAAGGAGAAAAGGACTTTGCTGTTTGCTTTGTCACCTGCTTGAAAGAAGATCTCCAAGGGCTTGAAACTGAGCGTGCCTCCTGTTCTGAAGTCTCAGGGATACAAATACTTCACCACCAGCTGCCCTGAATTTCCTTGCTGGGAATTCTAATCTGCAAAGAGGTGCCTGCTGCTGTTCTGGACCTCTAGGGACTATTTTCCGCTGGGAGCTGGAAAATCAACGCAACTTCGAAGAAGCGAGACGCATCCGCACCTGTTTCCAACGCATCGCAGAAGAAACCGTTGCAGCGCCTGCCGCGGCTCTAAAAATCGCCACACGCTGCATCGAGTGCACCGATCTCCGAAGTCCGAGGTCATCGCACCGAGTTCGACGCAAGGCCTGATGTGCGGCTGGCCGAGTTCACGCATCGTCACCGGATCGTTGCATCGCATCGAGGCGCCAAGTCTGTCGCATCGTTGGGGGACGCAGTAAGAAAATGACGCATCACCTCCCCATGCAGTAAGAAACCGACGCATCACCTCCTCTCCGGTAAGGAATCGACGCATCACCTCCCCTGCGCTGCAGTAAGGAACCGATGCATCACCTCCCCTGCGCTGCAGTAAGACCCTCGAAGTCTACGGACCAAACATAACCCTCAGAGAGACACAGTAAATGACCGCTAGCCTTCTGCCCTTCTTATGCTCTCTGTCCAGTCTAAAAATAGCATAGCCAGCTGGAGTTGCAACCGTCATCTCGGGACCCAAGGCCTGGGGGTATACAACAAGGAAGTCACACAGCACCGCTCCCACTGTAGCATAGTCTTTAAAGTCTTGCTCCGCATCAGTGCTCACAGGGGCTATGTCAGGAACTGTCTATCACTTGCAGCATCAGGTTGCAAGCATAGTACCAGGTAACGGGACAGCGGAAAGGTCCTCCTCCCTGGGCCAGGTCCTCCCGATCAGGGCGCGAGGAGGCCCAATCACATCAAGTGTTTCTCCATGAAGAGCATGACCTGTTCCATCTCTTCACCAGAGTTTTGGATGATCGAGAGAAAAGCCTTAGTCCATTCTTGGAGGAGTATGCAGTTTAAGGTGAACCCCTTAGCTGTCCAGTAGAAAACCTCCTCTGACGTCTAAAAAAAAAAATGTTTGAGAGCAATAGATCACCTTGAGCTTAGCAGGATATATAGCAAAATGTATTGAATGTTTAAATCTCAAAGCTGTTTTTTGGCTGCCAAAAAGTATTGTCGCTGTTGCTGCACCAGCCTAGTATAGTCGGGGAAGATCATGATAGCTTGGGACTGAAACATGACTTTGCCCTGGAGCCAGGCATGCCAGAGAATTGCCTCTCCGTCTATGTAGTTCAAGAGTTTTGCAATGACAGGCCGGGGCTGAGCTCCAGGTGGAGGGTGTCTCACCAGAGCCCTAAGCCTGTGTTTGATGACAGAACAGGAGGACAAAGCTTCGGGGGGCATAAAGGATCTGAGCCATTGGTCCAAGAAGCACTCCGGGCCCTAAAATCCCTCCGGGAAGCCCACCAATCTTAGATTATTTAGATGGGCTCTGCCCTCAGCGTCCTCAACCCTTGCCGCCATCTCAATGGTCGCAGCCTTGTGCCTGGTCACCATCAGCAGCAGCATCAGCAGAGATGGCCTCTCCAGCACACAGGTGCTGTGACTGCCGCATTAGTCCAGGAGGGGCAGCGTCACACCTCCTCAGCTCCCCAGCCATGTGAAGCTAAAAGGCGGGGCCCCTGATAGAGCAGATTACATCGCCCTGCCCGCGTCCACCGCAACAGGCCGTCCTGCGTGGCTGCCCCTTTCCAGTGGCCACAGCTCCTCTTTTCCCCACTCTCACAGCACGGTGGCACTCGCCGCCTCCAAAAGCCTTCCCTGTCCCTGCAGCTGTGCCTCGGCTAGCTACTGATGCGGGCCAGGATTGCAGAGGATAAGTGACAACCATAAGGAGTGAGGCTAAGCTGTGGCCACCATGTTTGGCGGTTAAGCCACAACCCCCAGACAATGCACTCTTGATATATAATGCTTACCAGTATGGTTGGTATATGAATCCTCCAGCTTGTAATCCTCATTGTTTTAAGCAACATTTTCTATACATTAATTTACACGTAGTATGACTAATTGTCCCTGTATAATATGTTTGTGATGCAAAGCACCCTGACAGTCTAAACTGGGATAAGTAGTGCAATAAAATAAATAAACTTGAGAGAATGGCTAAGTAGAGATGAGGGACACCATTGGAGGGTGGTGGGGAGTAAATCTGTGAATAAGGAGGTCATGGGGGGCACCAACAAAGAATGTTCCACCAGGAGCCACCAACCCTAAAGCTGGGACGTGATTAGATACATAGTCAACTTTCTTCGCATTAAAGAGAGTCCTCACTGCTGAATTCTAAATGCTTTTCAGGCATTTTATACTTTTTTATAGGAAGTCCTAGGTAAACACAATTACCAAAGTCAATGTGAGATTATATAGATGAATTATCCATAGTATTTCTGTGTGCAGAAATAGAAAAAGTGACATAAAACTCATAAATGATTTTAAAAAACGTGCTATAGTAACAGTTTTTTATATATGTATGCCTCTCGCTAGCCGAAGACAGCAGATTGATGTACAGGATCAAAGACAAGCATAAAAACAACTTGTGACAGGAGAGGTATCTGGGTTGTGGATGGTTATGCATTGTGATGTAGTGTTCATAAAGAGGTGAGTCTTCAACACTTTGTTAAATTGGAGCTGGATACGGGCATGTTGGTCCAGATCTTGGGGGCATAGATGGAAAAGGACTGCTGCCTTATTTTTTCTTTTTAACACTTCTTAGTCTCCAATCTGACGGTGTCCTGACTGAGGGTGTTCCTAGAGCCACCAGAGAGGGTGAGCTTCTCTACAAGGTAAGTACGGGTGCTGGTCATGACTTTGTAAATGATGTAGTTAGTTTTAAAGATGGTGCATACACGGATGGATGGGGGTGATGTGATCATATTTCTTCAGGTTCTGGATGAGACATGTTGCCCTTAAGGGGAGCATTATTTCTATGTTTATTACTACTGATTTAACAGATAAAGACGATATTTGCACCATGCAAAGGATGGTGCAAATCTCAAGGCTCACCTGTACCCAAATGATGGATTTTTGAGTCAAGTTGAGGCTTAACATCAACAGTTCATTGACATGTCAACATTTTGCATCCCCAATATTGACAGAGAGAAGTAGATTTGCGTAACACAAAGGTTTTATTAGCAGATTGGTAAAGTTACAAATGCAAATCAATCAGATTAATCATAAATCAATAACCAGCTGATTTCAGCTTTGCAGTGGAAACATATTTCATTTAACATTGGCCTTTCACATCAAGACCTACAGTGACTAAGGCTAACTTAACGTGAACACTCTCCATGTATGGTAAACTGTTAATCTGAAAATCATTCATTATGGTTAATCTAAATATAATATTATGCATGAATATAGGTAAGCACTTATTATATGTAATGTGTAATAAAGTGTAGTCAAATGAAAATGAAAAATAGTGATGACGCGTCACCACTACTCTACTGATGACCCTCAGTTTTACATTGATTGAACATTAGGAAATTTAACTTTATCCAAGCTTGGATCGCCTCCAATGCCAGAAGTGTGCCTGAAGGCCATTATGCAGAATTTTCTCACAAGTTGAACATCAGATTGTTACTGTCAGTATACATGTAAATACTCACGTTGTATCCAAGTGCAGAAACAAAGGGCCACAAAAAGGGGATAGCCAGTGGACTTCATCACAAGTTCCCAGCAATTTAGAGGTGTTCTGAGAAACACCAGAAAAGAGAGGCTAAACTGTGTTTGCAGTGTCCTAAGAAAGAGTAGAGAAGTGGGCAATAAGATACATTTGACCCTGGTGAATATGAAACAGTCTGAGATGCTCAAGACTAAGCACCACTGGCCCAAACCCATGTATACATTTTTGCATAAAAGGAAGATAAAGAGAAAGGTGGGCACATCAAAACCAAAGGTAGGTGAACAGTATTTCAACTGCTGCACAATGGAACTAAGACCCGACCAAAACAAACAAAACAGCAAACCTGAAAATGTCCCTCTTGCATGTCCTGTTAGGGAGCGTAAACCCAGAAGATGTTTTGAGCCCCCTCTTTGATTGGCTGGAGGTAGAGGGTCTCCTCCCAGTATCCACGGTGCCACCGCGCACAAATTAGCACAACTGAAAGTGATCTTATTAAGAGTGTTCCAGATGGGGGAAATCACAAAGGGAAAAACATCTTCTTGGCAATTGTGGAGCTTTTGTTTGCAGATGAAAATTAATACTGAAGTCATTAGTAAAGAACATAATTTGCCCTGAGATCAGAGAAAAGCCAAACAAACGGCCTCATTTGCAACAAAATGACGCAGCGCGGCACCCCAAGCCATTTTGCTGAACCGAGCTACATCATTTTAAAAGCACAGGCATGCATCATGTTTACAACAATATGACTTATCCTTGTGCTTTCCCCAGCGCTGGCGCACAATTGGCTGCCATGCGCCAATGGTACAAGGGTGCCTGCGTTGCTGTGATGATTTTTGTTGTGCAGAGAGGAACACCTTCCTGCACAAAAACAATCGATGTTTTTTTCCCCTTTCTATGCATGCTGCAGAACGCAACATGCATAGAAAGATGAAAAAACAAGAAGAAATAAAAGTATTTCTCATCGTTGCGCCACCTTACACCTTCCGTGGAGAGGCGTCGGATTTTGACGCATTCCCAGGTTTACGAAATGTTGCAAATCTGTGCAGCAGAATCCATGGGTGTAGCATTGGAACACCCACAGCAACACCCGTGGCACGCCCCTTTCATGCAAAGTGATGCGTGAAAAGGGGCTGTATTTACAAGGCCATGAAAAGCCACGCAGGGTGGCTTTGCATGGCCTTGTAAATATGGGCCAGAAAACTGCGCCACCGGTGCATCAAAATAAGTGACGCACCGGTGGCACAAGGGTATTGTAAATAAGCCCCAAAGTATCCAGGAATAGCTTGAATAGAAATTCCATCTGCTAGAAGTAAAAATCAGGGACAAAATAGTAGGAAGGGGGTGAGGAATACAATGAAAATAAGGGATTAATGCATTGTGATGCACCCATCATTTGGAAATGTCTTATATATGATTCAACTAGGAACTGGCATCACATTAAAAGTATCTACTTCATCTTGGATTGGGAACCTTGAAGCTCGAAGAGCATTCTATGAACACATCACCATCTTTGAAAGGGCAGAATGTGAGGGTTGTCCATGTCCATTTGCTGAAATTCATAGCTTCCGTCAGGCACACGAAGAAGCCTGAATTTGACAACCTTTGCCCAGCACTGAATTGTCACAGTCCCACCACTTCCCTTCATGCCTGGCACTCCATGCATCTTGATAAACAATTCTCTGGATGAATGCGAGTGCAGATATGCCAGTGCAATCTAGACAGCACAGACACATAATCATGCAATGAGCACTGCGCCCTGCAGCGTGCTGCCTGAAAGTGTGATGAATGCTTCTTCTTCTCCTGGGCACATATAAGCCAGGGATCTCAAACCTTGCCTGTAACAAGAGCTACTTATGTTCAATGAAAATCACCCCAAGCTGCTAATATTAGTGTTGTGGCCACCCCATGCAAAATTATCAGCAGTCATCACCTCAGTAGATCAGGCAGGGTTGCCAGCACTGATATAAAAAAAACTTTATCAATTTGGAATGCCGCATAGCAGTCATAGCTGCAGTGCCCTTGGAACCAAGGTCATAATAAGTTTCCCCAAAGCCACTCAATTTATCACTCAAATAGCAGCTTTAAATATAACATTACATGAGTTCAAACTGGGGAATCAAATTCCATTGTTCCAGGTAAGCTCCGATGCTTTTCAGTCTTTGTATGGAGCCACTGATTTAGCTTTTGGCAAAGTGACTTTTGCAACTCACTGCCAACCAGGTACCACCCAAGTTCACCTTAGGCATTGATAGAGCGCCATGTTCTCGAGAAATTTGTAGGGGTGCATCATAATCACCGTTAGTTCGCACCCGCATATATCTAGTTATATATCAATGAATGGCCAGTAAGATGTAGTTCTAAACCGCAATTATTAGGGTGAATAGAAGCATAATTGTGCTATTTTAATCATGCAAATGTAATGCTTAACTGAAACGCGAATGAAATGATGCATAAATGAATTAGCCCATGTGTAATTGAGAGGCAGTAGTTTAAACGTGTACTATATTAATTTGTACGTGTAGTTCACTTTTCGCATATGAAATGTAATGAACCAATGCTTATAGAAGTGATTAAGAATTGTGTGTTTAAATTGTGTAAAGGCCTGACTGCATATACGTCAAAGAAGGGCCTGTTCGTTGCTATGTTAGCTTATTTTGTAGGCCGAGAAGGGGTTCTCTTGGGAAGGCTCTCTGGGCACCGACGATAGTTTAATTAGCACAGTGGAAAGTTTCTGTTGAATGTATTTTCCGTTGCAGGTGCAAGGACACATGCCTCGTTAGTGAAAGACTGGCTCTTTGTTTTAGGAGTTAGGATGGTGGGAGACACTGAGATGGGAGTATACTGGAATGTAAGAATGATACTTTCAGCGGAGAAGGTGCCTGGGACCCAAGGTCACTGTAACCGTCCTGGATGAAGTAAGAGTTTCAATGGAAAAGTACGAGAAGGAAGACCTGGCTGAAGAGGCGTGACAAGGGCGTGTTCTATTGAATGTGGATTTTGTATTAGGGATAGTGCCCCGAGGGAGGAGAGCAGATTGGAGGTAGAGGAGACCTCAGAGAAGGGCGAAAGAGAGAGATCTAGTTAGGAAGGAGCATCTTAGAACGAGCTCGAATGCTAAGTGAGTGCACTTCTAAGGAAGTCTTCACAGCTGACACCTTTACCTTTTCTACTCTTGCCTGGGGAAACTCGTTAAGTAGGGATGTCACTTTAGTGGTAGAGTAGGGACAGATTTAACGCTTTCCATTTTATTAGGTAGATGAAGAATAAAATAGAGATTGGAGCCGTCATTGCTAGTCTAATGCTTTTGGAGCTAACGATTCTTCTTATTCTGAGTCGGATGAGACTCCTGCGTAGGATGATGTTTGTATTAGTGCCCATCTATTTCTTTAACCTCGTGTTGAGGTGCTTGTATGTGCAGTTATTTTTGGCTTTGTAATAAAACCCAAAAAACTTGAATTCGGAGTCAGTGATCTTTGGAGCCAAAGTCGAATCCTAAATTGTTGTATAGGAGAATTGAGTTTTCTTCCCTTCACACTATTCAGCAGTTAAAAAGATTCTGGTGACCTGAGGATTCTTAGTGATGGTAAGATAAGATAAGAATCCCGCTTTATCTGTATCCACACAGTCTGATATCCACCACCGAAGGACTGCATTTCAATGATAGAATCATTTTTTTTTATTTCTTAAAATGTGATCAAACCAAGACTGAGTATCCCCTCCTTCCAAACAACAGAGGTCCAGTCTGGGCTTGTAACACTGGAGTTCCAGCCTTTGGATCATTGTGTTTCTTGTCCGATGCACAACTCTCTAATACGGGCATCCATGTGATAAAAGGGTACAGACTGCCAAATCCCAGCTTAATCCTCCGAGAAATATTTAACCTTTTTTCCACCTGATCTCTTTCAATGAGTGATCCAGTCAATGGTTTGTCTCATCCAAACGAGGGCAATAACTTTTTTGTAAGACTCATTAAAAGTGCAGTCCACCCTCTTATGGCATGCTTTCATGCGACAAGCCGTCTCAATATAGAAGCCCAGAAACACGAACATCTTTCTGCCATTTTACATTCTCTTCACCATCTTGATTCTGCGTCTTAGAATGTTTCTGTTGAGGTGTACTTCAATTCAATTGTACTTCCACCTGCACTGTCAGCATATTGCATGCAGCAGCGTCGTCCCACTGCCTGGCTCAGAGCCAGCAAATGTAAACTAAAACAATGTTCTTGCATCGTTTTATTTTGCATTTGCCGGCTCTTAGCCAGCCCTGTAGGGAGGGGCGGGCCTAGGCATGGGAGGGGGAGGAGGAGTGCCTAGTGCACTCCACTCCCTAAGAGCTCATGTGTGTTTGGCCGGCTGTCTCAGGCCAACCAAAACACACATGCACACTTAGGTTTTCTCCAGCCCAGCTGCATTGAGCAGCTGAGCCGGAGAAACTCCTACAGACTCCCTGGTCTGAGCAGGGCGTCTTTTGAGCCTGTTCAGGCCAATCCCCACGGTGCTCTGCAGCAAGGGGATTGTTGGCTGCCCGTGGTCCACGAAGGGCACCCTCATAAGAGGGCGGCCGCCTTAGAGCCACATGAGGGCACACGAGACAGTCTAGCGTGTGGGACCTGCCCCTAGGGGTCCGTGCGCAGCGTCACTTCCGGTAGGGGGTGGGCGGGGATGAGGTATAAGGGCCTCTCCCCACCCACCTGGCGGCCTCTTTGCCGCTGCCCTTGACGCCGTTTGGTCGTTCCGGAGACTGCTGCCGAGGTCGAGCTAGTGTTTTGAGGTTAGTCTTACCCCCCTCTAACCCCGCTTGGGGTCCCACCATGCGGGCCTTGCCCGGGAGGGACTCCGTCCCAGTCTTCCTGCTCGCCCCGCGCCTGGCGGTACCGGTGGGGTTTGTAGGCGCGGGACGGGGGCAGGGCGGTGGGTTGCTTGTTCAGTAGGCAGCAGTCGCGCAGGCCTGCCCGGCGGTTGCTAAGGTAACGGCCTGATTCCGGGGCTCAGTCCCTCCCCCAGCTGGCCTCCCTCCCCACATACTTGCGAGGGGTGTGGGCCCGGCGGCAGGGCATCCGTGGAGGCTCGGCAAGTAGGTGCAGCAGTCCCTTGGCGTCTCGCAGAGGGTCCCCGGTTTGTGCAAGTGGGGTAGTGAGGCCCGGATTTAGACCCTCAGCTTACGGGGTTGTAATCATGGGTCCAGGGGGACCGATGCGTCGGGGAGTGGGGTGACACAGCTAGCCTTCCCGCCCACATCCTCCAGTGAGCTTGCGGCGTGGCCCACCTCGGTAGTGTGGGGGGACTACGGAGGCCTGGGTCTGAGTGGAGGGAACAGCCCCGGTCCTGGTGCCCGGGCTGCTGGCTGCGGTGTTCCGTTTGGGACTGGCAGCGGGGGACGGGCAGCGGCATCTCGACGGGGGACGGGCAGCGGCATCTCGACGGGGGCCGTAGGGGCGGAGGTTGTCCCTGTGAGGCCCGCGACTACCTGGGCCCGCGGTGGGGCACGGTCGGGCATGCCTGCCCGCTCCGGGGGGCACGGACGCCTGCACTGGTTTGTCCTCCGACTCGGCCGCTCCCGGCCCGTGAGGGTGAGGCACCTTTGCTCGGCAGCTCCTTTGACGTCCGGTTGGGGCAGTGCTCTGGGTGCCGCTTTTGGCCACGGCCCGCAGGGGCTATCGGGGGAGTGCGGCCTGGTTCTGTGCAGCATCATGCGAATCACCTAGAAGTTGATTATGCGGCCGCGTGATTCGTTTCTCGCTGGGGGTCATACGGCGCAGTGGTCAGAGTGGCTGATTACAGAATGCGGGTCTGGCGGTTTGATCCCCGGCGGCAGCTTAGCTCAGCATCCTGTTCTCTGGGTATTTGCTCATTTATTCACTTGGTAATCGACGACTGCGCTTGATACTTCTAGTGATCCGCGTTCACCTATACACGGCGCAGTTCATACGATAGCTGTAGCGTGGCCAATTCTTTGACCAGGCAGTGGTGTTTTATCGTTTGTATTGGCCCGCCCGGCACCATTAGCAGCTGATAGGTGCAGTTGTGGCCCCACGCCCTGCAGGGGGCAGGTCCCAGGGGGCTCATCTCCCCGGGACCACGAATTAGTTAGGCGCCCCACGGCACACACCACAGTGAGCAAGTAGCAAGGGGGTAGGAGCCGGTCTCTAGGACGCCCGCAGCGCGCGCTGATGCAGCGTTTGGTACAGCGCTCCTCGCACAGGGTAAGGCGTCTTGTACACGGCAATTCACTGATGCATGCATGCTCTTCGGAGGCATGCCAAGTTCATTATTGTATTTGTTGACGTGGGAATGTGTTGATCTGGGAATTGTCGTGTTCCACGTGTTGTCTTGAAGGCACCCATTGATGATTTTACATACTTGAATATCACTGTTTTCTTTTGTCAAGACACGTTTTATAGAAACAACGTCATTAGATGTGAGCAAGTCATGAAACAGATAATAGGTGCGTCTTGGCGAATCAGAGGGCCTGTGATCATACAGACAATTATGTATAGAAGTCACAATCAGGGGACTTGGACACGTACGACCAGAGCAGCACACCTTGAGCTCACCCAAGCAGTGCTTGCCTCGGATAGCTGCAGACCACGGTTCAAGGCCCCGTGCCTCGCCCCTGACCGTTTCTCTTAAATCAGAATGTCTGCCTCGTCCCCAGCTGGGCATGGGAACACTTCCTGTGGGGCAGGGGTAGAATTTTTTTTTGCCGGTTTAGCGCCCGCAGCTGGCGGGGTGTGGTTCTCTGGAGAACTCAATGCGCTGTGCCTAGGGGGAACCTCTCGAGTCTTGGCACCGGCCCACAAACCTGTGATGCGGGGCCCCTATTCCCCTATTCTCCCCGTGTCTTCAAAAGTTGACTGTGTCCTTGTGAAGTAATTGGTCCTCACGGAAAAGCACTCCATTACCGGCTGGTCGGGTTCGCGCTATACAAAGCATTGGAACATTCATTAGGCACTAAGGATCGGTGACAGAACGCTATTCATAAGAGAAAGAAGCTATGTAAAACCTCGAGTTTCCTAATTTCAATGTGAGAAGGTGCCGTTTCAACGACCATGGGTCTCTTTCTCCATTACAAATGGGCACGCAGGACTGGGGCCTTCACGGGTCAATTGCCCCGACGGGGGGAGAGTGACTCGCATTCAGGCCTCTAGCTTTCGTCCAGATTGTCGGGCTGGCCCACATGCATAAGGCGGAGTGCCGCTTATTCCCACTTGGCGTTTCAAGCCCCAGTCTTAGTCACTCCGCCTTTCACCCTTTCTCCCAGGGTGAGGGACGGGCATGCCAGCGGCGGTGGGGACTAATATGAGCATGACGCACTGTACTAGTTGATGCCAGTGGTTGTAAGACCCCACAGTTCACCGTTCCTCACAGGGGCAAGACCTGGTAATTTTATGTTGGTTTATTGTCTTTGAAAGGAATTATGTTATGAGGCGCGCATGAAAGACAGATGCAATTTCACTGTTGTAAATGTCCATTGTCGGTCACTCTGCTGTCTTCAGTGAATGTCTCGGAGGTGCGCGAAAGATGGTGGCGGGTCTATCATTCCTGGTCTGTCAGTGGTGCCGCTGTTAGGGAGATGGGATGCTAGGGCGCGCAGTAAGACAGGAGCGGCAGGAGTAAGTTAAGGTCATAGAGTATCATACAAGTGGGAGAGAGAGAACGAGTATATGTTGTAATTAGTATAACACTGTGTTCATCGCCCCCCTTCACCAGAGTTGATCAGTTACGGGTTTGGGGACACAATAACGGAGTACAGCCAAGTTGGGGCCACTGGGTGGCATTGGCCCTCAGTAACTTTCTCCCTGGGCTTCGTGACTTATCGCTACTTGTGACTGCGCGGGAATGTCTGTCGCTTGTTATTTCTTTGACTCGAAGCGTCCGAAGGCAAAGTTGCATGGGGCTGGCTCAGAGGCTTCTGTGCTCCATGGTGAAGGTATTACCACAGATTGGCCAATAGGAGGGTGTAGAAGCTGCACCCTAGTCCCTGTGTGAAGCAAATTGTATGCAACGTTATGGTGATCTGTGATGCCTAAGTTGGACATGAGGTACTTTTGATATGCGCCCGGCTACAAATGTTAGGGGTACACTGCTGATTGAGTTGAGGCATAATGTGTTATGTTAAGTACAGTTCCTACCAGTAACTACTGGATTGTGCTAACAGATCTGCAGGACAGTGACTCAATTGACCTACTGATTGATGTGATCCCTGTGAAGTCATGACGAGGTTTGGTAGCACAGTGTAATATAGGCAGTTGGAACTAAGTTTTCTTTTATGGAGGATAGGAAGGATAATTTAAATAACCTTGTATGGAGTCTCCTCTGTGGTGTGCCTAGTTTGCTACTGTGGGTGTGCGGTTGGCACATTAAATTTACACTGCCTCTGGGATAAGCCCTAAGGCTCTGCCTAGCTAACTAGGGGGTGACAAGGCGTTAGCTTAATGTGTGTACTCCCTTCTCCTGACTAGTGGTGGGTTCGGCCAGGCTCAGGTGCAGACCTTAGCCAACCAGAAAACTCCACTTATAACATTGGTAGAGAATGCCTAGGAGTTGTTTGCAGTTCATTTGCAACCGCCCCACAGGGCGACTGTTTTAGGCCACATGGCTTGTGAAGGGCTTTTGTGGTGGAGCCTGGTTGAAGAGCTAACGTCGGGCAAGTGTGTCTTGTGCTTTCATCGCACTGTTATGTCCCAGTCACGAGCTGATTTTATCAGGGTGAGCTGGCTGGGGGTCAGGGAGCGCCGATGCATCAGAAGCACTGAGCAGCTTTCAGCCAGGTGTGGTATGGTTGATATCTGATGCAAGGGGCATCTGTTAGACTAGAGCTGTACTAAGATGTACCGCCTTCGGTGCTTGGAGGTCTGTTGGCACCGCCTTTTCAATGGAAGCCATTGTCTAGCGGGTTGCTCTGAGCAGAGTATTTGCAGGCTTAATTAACATTATCAGCTACCAGTTCAAACGTGCATCTTTCACTATTTTATACAATGCAGATCACAAGAACTATTTCCCAGGCTCCCGCAGTAGGGGCGTAAAAAGGTTGGAGTAACCTGGCATGGGAACTGTGCCACGTGTGGTTGGTAGCGTGTGTCGCTCGGTTTGGGCATGAGCACGGCCTGTCCTGTCGCCGGTGGTCAGCGAAGTTGGTGGCCTGTGCTCCCAGCAGTCCGGTTTGGTGAATGCGGGGTGACCATAATGGCAATTTCAGTTGTTTGTGGTAGGTCACCTTGTTTGGGGTTAGAGGTCCGTTGGTCTAAGGACTGGCCAGTGCGTCTTCCTGCGCTCAGGTCGGTGAGCAATAACTTTGGGTGTTATGGTGTCTGTGGTAAGTTCTGGGCAGGGAGACTCAGGCCAGTCCCCACCCTTTGGTCGACCAGGACATACCGCGCAAACTCCTTCAGCTGGGATCATTTCAGGGATGGTTCATAGGGCTCAAAACTTGTCAGCAGGTACACAGCAACCCCCTAGCCGCACCCTGGCATGGCTATTAAAGCTTCCCGCAAGTTTAATTTAGGGTTATAATATAGAATGTCTTACTAGGAGGGGCACAGTGCGGTCAATTTCACAGGCCTGTGGAGCGGACAGAAATGAAAGGGGCTTGTGTTCGACCTCTCGGTCACAGGTTCAGACCCTGGTAGGTCCACTTAGCATTTCATCCTTCTGAGGTCGATAAAATGAGTACCATTGAGTTGAGTAACAAATAAACATGTTATGCAGCGCCAAGATACCATGGGGTGAACGTATTCCCAATTACAGTCAGAAACGGAAATTGTAAAGGAATTTTGTGAAGGTACCGGGCTCACACAGCAGTGTAGAAAGCTAGAGACTTGGAGGTAATTTCTCCCGCCCTATAGCCTTGGCAGCACCCGGGAGGTTGGGGAAGTTGTCATCCAACAAGTGTGCTACGGTTCAAAAATTTGGGGAAACTCTGGGTTAAAGCATAAATGGGCTACAATGTATTAAAGAACATTTGGCACTCCCAGTATTCAAGATAGGGCAGGTATTTATACATATGGTTCCCCTCCTGTTCCCACTATCTTGTCTGCTCCCTGGTATACTAGCAGAAGTTTGGGAGGGCAAGACATCACCTAGGGTGGTGACTGGCTTAATTCGATGGACATGCTCCACAAGCGCTATACACGGATAACTGGGTGAGAGGAAGTAAGGCGGGCTTGATAATTCTTACTTCTACCTGCTTTGGCACATCTTGTCATGAGTTGCTTGTCAAAGGTATTTGCACTTCAGCCAGGCAATGTTGACACCCATCCACACCAAACCTATTGTTTAAGGTCATCCTGGGCGCATATACACAGCCCAGTATTAGGCCCCTGTGGTTGTCAGCGCCATGAATCACTAAATTCAACTGAACAGGAGGCGTGACCATGGTTACACTAACAGAAGTTTGGGAGTGCAAGACTCCACCTAGGGGGTGGTTGGCTGAATTTGATGGACTAGTCCAAGATGTTTCACAGCAACTGCATGGGTGTGTTTCAATTACCTGTGCATAGTTCATTCAGATACTCAGTATCATATTAATTTTGGGTGCTCTGGTATACCTTTAGCAAACCTGGCCATGGCTTACACTCGCTGGGGTAGGGACACCAGCGTGGCGACACAGCACCTGTTGGCAGTTGCCATTATGCTAAATGGGGGGGCCAGGACGATCCTACAATGTCTCTCCTTTTCAGGGCGGCACTGAAGGGCTGGGCGAGGTGAGTGCCCCGGATACTGGGTCCCCCTTCGAGTTTCAGACTCTGCAGGACATGCTTGCATGTGGGGCGATGGGAATCCCAAGGCGTTAAAGGGTACAGCCGGCCGCAAGCCACCCTGGGGAGGGGCCGGAAGACAGGTTAAGAGATCACCTACAGGCAAATTTTGGGTTTACCGAAGGCACCCCTGTGATGCACCAGATGCTTGGTGTGGTGCTGTGTTATGGTGCCGAATTAAGTGCCAGCTTGAGTAGTTATATAGAAGGGTGTGCAGTGCTGCATTAATGGGTTTGGCTTCCTGGCATTTCTTTAATTTGCCAGGGTCAAAGGTATGGGTGAGTGGCCATTTATGTGTTCTGAGAGTGGCACGATGGGCCGAAAGCAGGATATGGAGGCATGGGTTTCCCGCCACTGAGATAATTTGGTTGGGGTTCCAAGGCATGCACGGGAACAGCTTGCTAAGATACTGCGGCACAGACTAAGGGGGGTGTCTCCCCTTCCAACTTTCTGGTCTGGGTGGAGGGCCTTCCGTGCGACCTGAGGGGCGAGATGCGCGGAATTCAAGAAATGAAGGCATGGGTTTTCCACCACTGAGATAATTTGGTTGGGGGGCCATGGCAGGCACTGGAACAGCTTCTGTAGAAGCAGCGGCACGGGCCGGGGGGGGGGGTGTCTCCCCCCCCATCACTGTGGTCTGACACAGGTAGGCAATGATTTGACTTTCCAGGGTAGCAGGGCACTGCTGCCAGAATTGAATTCCTCCTGGTGTAAGTTATGCAACCATTGGTGGGTACGTGAGTTTGATGGTCCGAGATACCCCAATGTAGTATGGGAGGGGCCCGGCCAGGGGTTGCCGTGGAAACCTCACACAGGAGAGTTAATAGTGCCATGTGTAGAGGCCCTGAACATAGGGGTTTGGTTTTATCAGGCATGGCCGCTGCACGCTAAAGTCCACAGGGAGTTTTAAAAAGGATGGGGGCTCCTGTCCAGAAGGGGCAGGTCTGGCGTCTGGTCCAGTATGGGCTTGGACTTTTTTCGGGACCTGGGATAGGCCCTGGAATCATCAGGATGTAGGTAAGAATGCCTACCTTGGTGGGGGGCCCTGGTTGTGACGGTGGCCACACCCAGAGCTGTGGCGGAGTTACAGGGCGATCCAGAGGCGGAAAGGTACTCTTCAGGAGCACAAAGGGTGCAAATGCCAAATATCCCCAGGGAGGTCCTCGGTTGGACCCTGGATGAGCGACAGCGCCCCATTAGTCCTACGGGCGGTTGTGGGCCTGAGCAACCGGGGGTTGCCTAGAACGCTCCGCCCCTTCGGGGTCGTGAGTAAGGGGCTGGACTGGCGGTCCACCGGTGGGAGGGGTTAGCCCCTCCCCCAAAATTGGTAAGCACCGATTGGCGAAGGCCACGGTGTAATTTGGCTCATCAGGCGGGCAGGCGGCGGAGGGGTTGCCTGCCCGTGGATCGCCCGTAAGACAACCCACCATGTTGGCATATTTGTTATGCAAATAAACCTGCAGCAATTTTCTCCACAAACAAGGTGTCGTGTGGTTTATTTCCAAATAATATTGCTGTATGTGGGATGGGGAGTGTTGCTGATATTGGCACTATGTTGGCTGCCCGTGGTCCACGAAGGGGACCCTCATAAGAGGGCGGCCGCCTTAGTGTCATATGAGGGCACACGAGACAGTCTAGCGTGTGGGAGCCCCCCCTAGGGGTCAGTGTGCAGCGTCACTTCCGGTAGGGGGTGGGCGGGGATGAGGTATAAGGGCCTCTCCCCACCCACCTGGCGTCCTCTTTGCCCCTGCCCTTGACGCTGTTTCCCTCCCTACCGCTTATCCGGCGTAAGTGCAAGGGTGGGGTGGGAGAAGTGTTCTAACTTGTTATTTTGTGTTGCAGGCGGAGTTACAGGGCGATCCAGAGGTGGAAAGGTACTACGGGGTACCCTGTTCAGGAGCACAAAGGGTGCAAATGCCAAATTTCCCCAGGGAGGTCCTCGGTTGGACCCTGGATGAGCGACGGCGCCCCATTAGTCCTACGGGCGGTTGTGGGCCTGAGCAACCGGGGGTTGCCTGGAACCTGCAGCAATCTTCTCCACAAACAAGGTGTCGTGTGGTTTATTTCCAAATAATATTGCTGTATGTGGGATGGGGAGTGTTGCTGATATTGGCACTATGGATGGGAGTCAGTCCCAGTGGCTGCTAGGACCCAGGAAGAGGAGAGGCGGGGAACATGACGCAACGCTGGGGGCAGCCGGCAGCTAAAGGTACAGTTTAATTTTTTTTTTTCATCTATTATTTCTAACCCCCCTTCCAGCGTCCCCCTACCATCCCACCACCCGTTATTTGTGGCGGCCGCCACTTATTGCATGTGGCAAGGAGTAGTCGCGTTACCAGAGGCAATTAGGAATGCTTGGCTGGAAATTACGTATTTTTGTAATGATCTGCCTCTTGCTGCCCCAATCGCTCCTTGAATTTCTCAAAAGAGCTAAAAGTTGTATCTCTGTCGCATCTATCTTGAATTAACTTGCTTGTTGTCTAAAGGACTTTATCTTATTCAGTTGTTAGGGGTGTGGATGTTCAGATGTTTATTTTTCTCATCCTCTTTTCGTCTATAATTTTTTGGTTGCTCTAAGCATTGTTTTACTGTTGCATTTTTGCATTTTATGTTTGCTATTTTGCTTTACATTACCCTTTGCCTTCTGCTTTAGCTTGTGATTTGTAAAAATATCAAATAAAATCAAGAAAGGTTTACAATACTGCAGAGAGCAATAAGCAAATCCTTATCACAAGAAGTGACAGGGCAGGCACACTTTAATCTGTACAAAAACGCTCTGTTCATATTCAGTAGCAGAGGATGGGCCAGCCCATAGCGTGCTGGAGTACACCAACATAGACCTTGATTCACCAAAATGCCAGGATTAGCGGAAGTGACATCATATGACCTTCACATCTTCTCGTTTGTGTTAGCACAATATGTGGTCTTTGACAATGGTGATATAACAATAAGTGCATCACTAAAGCTATAAACGCTACAATTAGTGCAAACGTAATGAAATAGAGATACCATTTATACCTTTGTCATATTAACCCAGGTCTCTTTCATTCCCAATCTCGACCTCTCACAGCTCTGCCTCAAGGTCCCTCTAATCTCCAGAGCTGCTATCTTCTTATCCCTTCCTTCCTCACTTCCTCTAAGCTCCCCCTTTTCATGTCATACTCCTCTCTTCAAGTTTAACTTTTTAATCCTGTTGCATACATCTCTCGCTCCTATTCTTACAGCTCTATCACCTATTCTCTCTCACTGCAACTCATTACCATTGCTCACTCATTTCTCATCACATCTACATCTCATTCCCTTACCACAGTGTAAGACAATTCCTCTCTCCTCTTTCTCCTGGGTTTCTTTTAATATCCTTTGCTCTCATTTGGGACTAGAAGTTGCCTTTGACCTCCAACTTCATCACTCCAATTCGCTCGCATTTAGCTCTGTCTCAGGTCCCCCCACATCATTCACAGGTTCTCTCCCAACTCTACCTCTCTCATTACCACCTCCATCCTTATGTCCCTTGGATCAGCTGGACTTGAGTTCTCTCAGCTCAGTCTCATATAATCTTCTCCCCTAACTTTGACAGCTAATGACCCCTATCTCTTTTCTTTCTCCTCTCTCTAATCTCACAACCATATCTTCCTAACTCTCCCACCTACCTCACATCTACCTAAAACGTTCTCCGACATCAGTCTTCTAGATTTAATCTTCCTCTGTCAGGATGCTTCTTTGAGGACTCCCCTCTTTCCTCAATATTCCCAGTTTTCATCTGAGCCCACTTTTGTTCCTGTTTCATGCTTCACTATTCTCCCTTTTTGATTTATATAATTTCCCCTACAACACTCCGTCACTCTGGTGACATTGGATTAACCAGGCATTACGAGGTGTAGACTGAGCATACTTTCAGAAAATGAGGATTTATCCAGGAAATCAGTACTTTGTACCCAATTTTCCCATTAATTGCCTATTTTTTCCCCAAAATCTCACCCATCCATTTTGGCTACTATAAGTGGTTGAAACTTCTGGGTGGAATGCACAAGCTCTGGGGAGTACCACAGATCTTGAAACCACGATATACTGAACTGCTTTAAATTTTTTGACTAAAAAAGCAGTAGGCTGCAGGGTGAAGGGGCGAGATGACCAAGGTGTGGGAACAGGGTCAGTACTGGTTTGCATTAGGTGGGCCTCTGTCTAGAGTGGCACAATGAATGAAAAAATGAAGGGACGGAATGCTGCACAAAGCGATTCCCACTGGCTAGATTATTTGCAAGCATTCATCCCATCACGTTTTGCGTATTTGATTGCCAGTAATATGCCTGGAAACGTGATGGTGGCGCAGCGTTCAATGCAAACTACTGCCAATGTTTGTGAATTTCAAAACATTGTAAATTTTTTATCCATTCAAGGAGTACTTTAATGGATGCAGATTTTGATATTTGTTTGATAAATGACTCTCTATATATTCAAGTTTCTGCTTAAAAAATGAAGCCGGCTCAGCCATAGCCCGCTACAGAACGTGCACGGAGGCGCTCAGATCATTGCCGCGGTTCCCGATCCATGGGAAGCCGCCACAGCCTGCCGCAGAACGCTGGGGGGAGGACCACAACCCCCATACTCCCCATCACTGACGCGCCCGGAGGCGCTTTAATCACTGCCGCGGTCCCTGCGGCGTGGGAAGCCGCCTCAGCTACAGCCTGCCACAGCACACTACAGAACGCGCCCGGAGGTGCTCAAATCATTGCTGCGGTTCCCGATCCATGGGAAGCTGCCACAGCCTGCTGCAGAACGCTGGCAGAAGGACCACAACCCCCATACTCCACGGCCCCACGTGACATCACCAACATGCCTGGAGGCACTTAAATCACTGCCTCGCTCCCCGTGGCGCGGGAAGCCGCCTCAGCCATAGCCCGCTACAGAACGTGACCGGAGGTGCTTAAATCACTGCCGCGATCCCCGTGGTGCGGGACGCGCGCGGGCAGCACCTGGGCTAAGCTTGGGCGGGCCTGTTCTACTCCCGCCATCAGGGCCGGCTTTAGCACTGGTGGCGCCCAGTGCGACAATGTTTTTTGGCGCCCCCTCCAATGACCACCTCCACCATGGATTCCCTCCCCACCACCCTTTAACAGTCTCCATAACCACTTTCGTTCAGATGCATTTAATTTATTTTATAGCTTCACTCATAAAAGTGAAGGGTGTCAGAGCACTTTACATAACACACACATTACACAGAGACTATCAATCATAGGTGTGTAAATCAGTGTATAGGAAATGTTACATAAGACAGAGGACAACAAGGGGTTCATTCACATATTATCCATACAGGTAGCCAGTATAGTTGAAGAGTACTTGGTCTGGAGAAGCACAAACTCTGAATTTAAAATGTAACACAGTGGATTGGGGCTCTCTTTAATAACAAGAGCTGATTTGTACCCAAATGAATCCTTTTTGCAACATTGGAATAATGAAAGTCTGGGGTAAAATCCAAACGCTCTAATCTACACTTTGAAGTCTGCACGCAGTTCTTTGACAGTTAATAGCTCACTGTAAACTGCAACTAACAAAAGGAAGTCTCTGACAAAGGCAGTAACCCACTGACCTGTTCACATTACATTCACTTTGTGATCTGCATGGTACATGTTCTTTGCAGCAGGCATATTAACCCTCTGTGCTACCTTACCATGAATCAAAACTTCCAGGAGTCAAAACTTCTACTAGACAAAACTCCGATCTCGCCTGGAAGAACATTAAATCACCGGAGTTTTCTTGACATATTGTTGCCTGAAAATTGCTGGCGGCCAGGAACGGGGCAGCAGGTGCTTTTAAGCACAATATAAACTAGCAAACAGGCGCCCCCATGCAAAGTCACCACCCGGTGCTGTGGCACCGGCGGCACCGCCCTAGAGCCGGCCCTGCCCGCCATCAACCGTTAGAGACTGGGCTGGGCCCCCCCTCTTACATTTGGTTTTTGGAGGTGGTGAGTGGATAATTATTTGAATAGCATTTTCCTTTTGATTCCCTGACTTTTCAGTTTATAGTTTACAGTTTACAGTTTTATGGGAGCGGTGACTTTTTGATTGAAACTTTTGTGCACGGCCTGGAGATCTGTGGAAACTAGCATGGGGAAGAGAAAGGCGGAAACTTCCAACGGGCCTGAGAAAAGACCAAGAGGGGGTAAAACTAAAATTATGCAGTCTTTTCTAAATCAGGCTGTGGGAGTGCTATGTTATGAGATAACCAGTGCTGAAAAAGAGTTGGCAGTTAACCACCATACCATAACACAAGATATAGATACACAAGGCGAGGGGGTTGCCGGCCCTGCTGATACCACTGTCAGCGGACTATCTATGCCTTCTACTTCCCCCCAAATTTGTATGTCCAGCCTTAAAAATTCTGGGGTTCAACACTCTAATGCTAATGATACTACCCACAAGCTTACTGATAATATCCTAAAAATGGGCGCTCATCGTAAAACAAATATTTTGGGGCATCCCCATCTCATTAAAACATCCAGAAGGCCTACAAACGGCCTTAGGAAGATCGCAGTTATACCCGCAGATGATGCTCAAATAGTTCAACAACAGCTTAAGACAGAGAGCTGTCTTGTGGATCTCATTAACAACCTGGAGTCTAAGATCTCATCAGCTTTAAATGCGTTAGCACCCGAATATCTGTATTGGAGCAGACAGTGGCAACATTAAAAGGGTCGGTGGATAATTTACATTCGAGCATTAATAGTCGGCTCAATGATTTTTCTTCAAGAATCCCCCTATAACAGGACTCAGCACTTCCACAATGGACATTATTGGCATCCCTGGGGCTTGTGCATCCCTTCAGCCCCAGATTCAGGCTTCATGCAGGACTCTTTTGCCTGCACTCCCGAGCTCCTGTTTATGCCATCAAAGCACCCCGTCGCTCCAAAACGCTGATATAGCCTGTTGATCAGCTCCTACTTCCACTCAGCTGCCAGGCCAAAGGAATCATACTAGTTCAATATTGACCGCCCCTAACACTCCTCAAAAGGTTCTCCTGGCGGATCATGCTTCTAATCTTACCATTCAATTACCCCCTGAGGTCACCCCATACATCCTCATACAGGTGGACGTACCTCCCATGAGGAAGGATGCATATGAAAACTATACCCAATTTAAAAACAAAGTAGTCTATTGGCTAGCAACTAGGGTGAATGTTCACCAGCCACTAACCCAGACCCTCGCAGAAGAAATTTTAATGGTCCGAAGGGTGGCTGGAATAGGTCAGACTCAAAAAACATTTTCTGGTGATTGTATAATAGTGAACTTTAATATTGCTTCGCGAGCTGGCTCTATTTTAGAAGCGCTGGGGGAAAAGGTGCTTCAAAGGACTGTATATCTGTTCTCCCACTGTTTTTTTTATCCGCCGCTCAATATTGAAGCACCGGACAGGAGAGGCTGGCATCTGATTCAGAAAAAGCCATGTAGTAACCTGGTCAATCACCGCGCTCAAAATAACACCACCACTCTCCAATTAAGGAATAGTTTTTTACCTTTAAGCGAGCTGGATGATCCTGATTGACTGGTCCCTACTTTTAATGCTGATACACCGAGCACAGCACCCAAAATCACCACTTATGGTACTATTCGAGTTCTCAGCAGGAACATCGCTGGGGTCCATAGTAAGCTCATAGACGCTGGATGGCTAAGCATGTTAAAGAATTTTGACATCATCTATTTGCAGGAAACATGGGACATTAAGGGATGCTTACATCTAGACAGCTTCATCTCATATTCAGTCCCAGCAACTCGTTCTGCCAGTGGTCATGCCAGCGGTGGCCTCGTTACTTTAGTAAAACTAGATCATAATTGTAAAGTAGATGTTTTGAAATCTAATTTGAAGGCCATTTTGGGCACTCTTTTATTATTTCCTAATAAGTGCAGTGTGTTTCTTATTAATTTTTATAATGCAGTCACACAAAGGAATTAATTAGATGCTGTTACTAGTCTTAAAACATTTATTGATGACTTTTATCAATCAGATCCCACATTTACACTGATTATGCTAGCCGGGGATTTTAATTTGCACCCTTGTTATTCATGTCCGAAGTATGGAGATTCAGATTCTGAGTATTTTTCTGCTAACCAGGTTCATTTTAAACATACTCGCCAAGGTGACATTGCTAATACTTTAATCTCTGAGTTTAATTTAATGAATCTTATGGCTGTTAATCAGAAGAATCCTAATGGGAGATCACCAACATTTAAGGGGGGGCATAGTTCTGTTATTGATTACATCTTTGTTTCTTGTTGTTTTCTTTCAGCACTTTTAGAATTCAAGGTATTAAGACATAAACTGAGTGATCATAACCCGTTAACAGCCATATTTCACTGGGACAAAAAACCCAAGGGAGTAGTATTTTTATATAAGGAGCCTATCACCCTAACTGGCCAGGGACGAAGGGTGAAGTGGGCTTCTATTGTCCCTACAGTCTTTGTCCAAAACTTGCTTGTCACATGTCAAGCTGATTTTTATTCTTGCCTCTCTGATGATGAGTCGGCTCAGGGTATCTTAAAGTCCTTCTTAAACATTTGCTGGTTCATTAAAGTGGCGCTCTGTAAAGCTGGTTCTTCCCCTGTGACTCATGAAGTAAGATGGTTTGATGGGCGGTGTTCTAAAACCCATAAGGTTCTCTGGAATCTTCTACATGCGGCGCCTCATTGTAAAGAGAAGATAAAAAGAGCTAGGGCTATTTACAGAACGGCCTGTAAGAATCGTAAAGCCCAGCTTAAAGAGGAGGCCTGGGATAAGCTATTAACCACTAGTTTGCAGCGAGACAACTCCGCTTTTTGGAGAGCTGTTAATTCCCCCTTTTTTAGCAATGATCACCTTTCTAATCAGGCCTGTAACATTCCCTCACATGCTTGGGTTGGTCATTTTAAGGGTATCTATAGCTCAGAAGATGAGTCTGGAGCACTGAAGGATAAGAAGAATGATCAGCAATTAGTTTTTCATCTTTCTGAGCTCAGAGCAGCCATTCTCCAATTGCCATCCAACAAAGCCCCAGGGCCAGATCGGGTGCCAGGGGACCTCTTTAAATCTTGCATAGATTTGTGGGCCCCTCTGCTGACGTTACATCTAAATTCAGCAGCTGCCAGACCTCTCCCTCGAAGTTGGTCCCAGTCAAGAATAGTCCCGGTTTTTAAAAAGGGCAACAGGTCAGATCCCGCCTGTTTAGGCCTATCTCCCTGATTGATTCAGAGGTGAAAATTATTGGCCGGGTCCTATTAAATTGTCTTTCGGATTGGGCAGAGGAGAGAGGCTTTTTATCAGATCTGCAGTATGGGTTCAGCCTGGCCGGGTCACCATTGACCAAAACTTGAACCTTTATCTTTTAATCTGTAAATACACCAAGGCCAAGAATGGGACAATCCATCTGGCCTTAATGGACCTGAGCTCTGCCTTTGACAGAGTTAATTGTTCCAAATTTGGTCCATGATTGCTCAGATGGGTGTTGACCCCGTTTTAATTAATTTTCTGCAGGATCTGCATAAAGATTTATCTGCAGTGTTAGGTTTGGCTCTAACAGGTAATGCACTGAGCACTTTAAATTGCGTTGTGGGGTTCGCCAGGGCTGTATCTTTGCGCCATTTTTATTCATTTTTTATATTAATCAAATAGAACATGCCCTGACTGACCCAGGTGTGGATGCCCCTAAAGTAGGAGGCAGTTTAATACCGGCCCTGTTCTATGCAGATGATTCAGTTTTAATCACTCAAACAGCCAAAGGATTACAAAAACTTCTTAACCTTTTTTATTGATTTCATGAAAAACCTTGATTTGATGACAAACTTCTCGAAATCGCATGTCGTGAAGTTTGGTCCACCCAACACGAAAACTATAAATATGTAGTAGATGGACACCATATCAGCCAGGTAGACAAGTTTAGTACTTAGGGGTCCAACTGGATTCTGGACTATATTGGCACTCGCTTGTAACACAAAACATTCTGTCCTTCAATAGACGGACGGTTAGTATTGGCGATTTCTCTTGCCGACTTGGGCGCACCCACATACAATTGGTCCTGAAAATTTACAGGGCCAAGTGCGTGCCACCAGTGAGCTATGGTAGTGGAATCTGGGGTTACAAACAGGTTGCCTCAATCCAAGTGGCAGAAAACGAATTCTTAAGGGGCCGCCTGGGAGTTCCACAAAGTATACGTTATGAGATTGTCCATGAAGAACTGGGTTTGGGTTACATTGTTGACCAGCTTCGACTTAGCCCTCTGAAACTTTGGCACTCAATTTGGACAAAAGAGGAACTTGGTTTTAACAGATTAATATTGCAGGATTGTTTAAAGCTGGATAATCTCTCTTTTGATCCCGTGGTTGGCTTACATTTCGTGTACTTTGAGATCTCTTGGGAGGCCTGACCTGTTTGACAACACGAGCAGTACAGTCCATTCTGACGGTAAATGGGTTGAAGAGGCTTTTATGGACAAGGCGGCAGCAGATCTTGAGGATTCTGCATTACTGAAACTCTTGATGTGACATGAGATCTTAGTAAAAACTGTCAGTAATGTAGAACCCTATCTGAACTGGAATATGACACGACATCAACGCTGCCTGTTGACCTATTTTAGATTGAACTTATTCCCCGATTAGTATCTCATAATTATGGCTGTTTTAAGAACTCAGATTTGCCCTGCTGTAATTGTCATAATACCTCGATTAATGACACACTACATATTGTTATGATTTGCCCAAAATACAATAATTTACGACATAAGTTTCTGCGACCAATTTTAAAACCAAGGAATTTTACTCGTCAGGCTGGCCTTACTGTACTTGCAGTTTTTAAATTCTCCTACAATCTGTTTTTCTCTTGTATGTTTTCTCTCGGGGTTTTTAAAGTGAGTGCGAATATGTCAATGATAATCTTTGTTTTGAATTGTTTTGGCTTTTATGATTTTACTCGTAAAATCGAATAAGATTATGAACTGAACTGAAATGAGTACGCTAAAAACTCTTAATGAAATAAGAACAGTGACAAAAACCTACACAGACATATCAGACCTGGTTCAGGGAGCAAAAACCCAACTGTCAAGAATGCTTTTGGGCTGGGTGTCACAGCCCCAACATCCCCCAGAAGCTATGCCCCTGCACATCCCCTGGGGCCTGGTAGTTCTTCCTAGGAACTAATGACTACAGTCACATCCAACACAACGGCCTGGAGTGTCTGTCCTGGGATCACTTAGTTTAAATGTATTTTCACTGCACACACATTTCTTCACTTCCGGTATGGGAAGCCTTGATGCAAGAGTTGTCAAATCGGTTCATGTTGGTAGGAGTTCATGTATCCATCCTCACCTTTTAGAGTGACTGACGGCCCCATGTACTAAACCTGAGTTGCAGACAGAAGTAGGCAAGCCAGCAAATTAATAGGATGAGCCGAGCCAGAATTGAGCCAAGCGTCTGTCATGGATCTAAGAGTCCATGCACTTGCCAAGCCATGAAAATGTTTGGCATCTGTTAACAAACATAATGCAAAAATAAAATACAGTCTCTTCAATATTCAAAAAAAGTGTATCTCTTTTAACACGCGGAAGCATTTAACCTTAGTGCATCAGATTTTATCACTGCATAGACAAAAGTGAGTTTTTAAACAAGAACTTGGAAACATTAATGGTTCTCCCCCTAACGACAATGTTATCAGTGAAATAAGAGGGAAGTTAGTAGTCATGTAAACCCTAAACGTGACCCACATTCTTATTATTGGATGAAGCAACATTGTAGTCTACTAATTCAAGCATAAGTGGTGCTTGTAAAGCGCACATCCTGAACCCAAGTATTCTAATGTGCTCTCATGTGTCATTATGAGGAACAAGGAGGCTCAGTGAAATAAAAACATTTCCGATCATCACACAGTTATGACAATCAGGGAAGCTTGTATTGATTCCAGGTTATCTGTTTTCACATTTTGAAACTCAGCCACCAGATGTAGATCTCTTTATCTCTCTCTCTAGTTTTACATCAAAGGTCACAGTTTTGTCTGGTATTCTTGTCAGAAAAACGACAGACCTGACTCTGGGCCCCCATTCCAAACTACAAAGCAAGGGACAAGCTTGGGGGAAAAAGCTGCTACCAATTGTGACCCTTAAATGACATCAGTGAAAAGTCTACTTGACCTCAAGGTAGTCTCCCATATTACTTTGACATCTCTGATCTGCACTCTCAAATAAGTGCTACAAATGAAATCAAATCTTATGAGGGTAAAATAAATCCTTCTCAATAGCAGTTCATTGGGTCTTCCTAGCCATCAGAAACCCTGCCTCTTATAGTGGGATTTCCCGCTGCATGGAAACATAAGCATTTGCTTAGCACCATGAGTCTTTAGGGCAGAGGTCTTCAATCTGTGGGGCGCGACCTCCAGGGGGGCCGTGGAGTCCTGGGAAGGGGGTCGCACATTCCCCAACCTCACTAGTGCCTGGAATCCAAAACGTTTGCTTTTGTCTTGGAAAAAGAAGGCTAATTTCGATTATTAAAATGCTCTAGCTGAGTCCCATGTGCTGTGAAAAGTTTTCGTGCCAGGGTGCCTGGTCGCCTGAAAGAAATGCAAATGTGTCCTGTTAGTTAACCTGCAAGTGTAAAGGGTGCTTGGGACCCGCGAATCGCTTCAAGCTTTGTGATGAGAAAGATTTGGTTTTTTTTTAGTGGTAGTGCAAAGCGTTAACAACTGGCCTGTGAAGTGCTTGCTTTTAATCATAACTGTATTTACACAGCCCTTAGTACCCCTAAGGAGGTGTTGAAGGGACATTTATGTAAAAAACAATTGCATCACATACGCCCTGGTATTACTAAAATCTACATTTTGGAAGCACCATTTTATCGTAAAACTATTTACACATTTTGTATCAGTCTATCGTCTACTGTGGTTAATGCAATACACATATAAAATAATGACTTACATATTCACAGTGCTTTCTGTCACAGGCTGTGACCTCGTAGCACTAAAAATACACAAGTCACTATTTTCCACTGCACCAACCAAGATTTAAATCTGTGGCTCTCTGGTTACACACAGACCTATGCACTGCATTAACTAATAGATGTTTCATAATGTACTACAGTGCATTTCCCACTGAGTAACAACTTTTTAAATTTATTTTTCATTTACGCTGCCCATTACTTTATATGTAGGTGCCTGAAAGTGAAAGACCTAAAACATTTTTTAACGCTCCGGCGGCGCAAGTGTCTCAACCATACATATGAGGCGGTGCAAAGTCACCTTGCATGACTGTGCATGGCCTCATAAAGATGGAGTATGGCAAAGAATTGCAAGTCACTACGTTACCTTACTCTGCGTCAAGGAGGTGTTCCATGGGCATTGCATGGGGGTTCCCATGGATTTTGATGCTGCCCCATATTTACAAAATCATGTAAACCTGGGGCAGTGCCAAAAACGTACGCCTCCCCAGCGGAGGCGTAACGAGGAGAAATGTTTTCATTTCTCCTCGTTTTTTCCTCTTTCCATGTGTGCTGCATTCTGCAGCTCTCATAGAACGAGGAAAACACCTCTCAGGACTGTTTGTGAAGGAAGATGCCCCTTCCTGCACAAAAGCAAACCTGCCCATGTTTGTGCCAGGCGGCAATTTGTGCACCAACGCAAGGGGAAAGGACAGGAATGCACCGTATTTCATAAATATTGTGCATTCCTACCCTTTGACATTGGCGTAGGGCAGCGTAGCAAGAAGATATGTGGCGCTGCCCTACACAAATTCCTCATAAATGAGATCCTTTGTTTTTAGCTACACCTTAGACCACGCCCCCACGCTCACTGATCTTTGGTTTGCTAAACAATGTTTAATATGATTTCCCCACCGTAAAAATGATTTGCTGTGGGAATTGGGGGCGCTTGTGGTTGTTGATGATGAGAGTACCAGGTTCTAGAAATGTTTGTCAGAAGGGGGTCCTTACGCTTAAAAAAGTTTGACAAGGGGGTCTCAGCATCAAAAAGTTTGTAGACCTCTGCCTTACGGTGTATTTTTTGACCTATATAATTATTCTGCTCACTTATTCAGGAGTGTGTGGTGGATGAGTGGCAACAGAGCACTGCTGGGTATATCAGAGGCTTGAAGAATGTCTCCTGCTGCTCTCTTTTTCTTTGCACTTTTATTTTATAAAAAGTCCTTACCACCTTTTCAAATCATGTAGCTGCTACACTAAAAAAATGAAATTTTGAGATCGTCATCCTCACAACTTCTTAGACCGAATCATAAAGTCACAGAATGACCCTGATTATCAGGCACAGCCCATGCAAGTAAGAGCGATGTGGCTAGGTATTCGACATACAACAACAAGGAAAACTTAAATTTAAAAAAGGGGGAGGGGTGAGGGGATTCGACATACGATGACTCCCCCCCCTAACTAACCCTGGGTGTAAAACTCCGCTCCGCTCGCGGAGTTTGCGGATTTTTGGCAACTCTGCGTTCCGTGTAGAACGCGGAGTTGCCGAAAAACTCTGCGTTGTGTTTGCACGCCCAAAATGCATTTTCACGCATGCGGGAGCGGCTTACCGGGTGCCTGCGATCGCCAACGAGATTTCCCATCTGTTCGCAAGCGCCACGATATTTGGTAGCCGGCCACACGGTCCCGCGAGAGTTTGCGATCGCGAACACGTCATTTGTGCGCGCCATCGAACTTCCGGTGGAAGTTTTGTGAAGAACGCAATCCCAAACACGCAGAATCTGCAATCTGGAGATGGTTCTCTCCCGAGCAGCATCAAAACCTTCTCAAAATGACGTTTGGATTAAAAAAACTCCTCAGATTGACATTTGGCTGTACTTTTTTGTGCAAGGAGTCCTTTTTCATTTTTTACTTTTTTTTTGAAGAGGAAGGAAGTGCCCCAGAGTCTCCAACTTCCTGTTCCTGTCCAGCAGGCTCCTCCCAGTGCTTTGTCCATCTCCTGTTCACTTTTCATTTCGATTTGGAGCTGGAAGGATCACTTTGTGTCTGCTGCGTCCTATATATCATTGGATTTGAGGACTTTTGAATTTGAGATTGCACAAGTAAGTTTGAAAATTGGTGCTGTTTGTTTGATTAGGGCATTGCACCTACATTTTTTGTACTTTGCATTGTTTTTTAAAAACAATGATTGTGGTGGGTGGCCTGTAGTTTCAGTAGGTGCCTAGTTGTTTCTTTGTAAGTAATTTTTCTTCTTTTATAAAGGAAACATGTTGCACAGTTCACTATATTTTCTCCAACTTTTGAAATCAATTTGCAATATTTATTTAATTCACTAGCCCAGTAGTCTGCCAATAGGCCTTTCAGCCAGTAGCCCCAGAGCTACTCATGGGTGCATGAAACAACTGTTTCTGTGGTGTCTGTTGAATTTAAACATCATTTAGGGCATAGATGGCATTGGATTGAAATGCAAAATGGTTTTTTTTGTTGGTATTTCACTTTTTTCATGTGTGTTAAATAAATGCCTTTGTTGGATGTGTGTGGTTGTTGTGTAACTTACAACTCTTTTGTAGCCGTGTGGATTTTCATTTTTGGCATTGTTGCATTAAAGCTGTGTTGTTTAGCATGCCTCCTTTGTCTGACCAGTGTGTGAGTGTGTTTGTAATAGTGGGCCAGCATTTGCCTTGGCTGAGCCTCCCTGTGTGGCCAGGGGCCATTTTGTAAAGTCTGTATCCATATGGGCTTGCTTGAGTTCAATGTTTTCAAAGCCTCCTGCTTGTTGTTGTTGTGAGTGGCTGGTGGCCATATTGTGGTGGTAGTTAGTGTGCTTTTGCCATAGGCCTGCATGTCTTTTTTCCTTTGTTCCTCTTGGCTTATTGCTTCTTGTTGTGGTAGCCTTGCCATGTGGCTGGCAGCCATTTTGTGAAGGAAGCCAGTGTGCTTTTGCCACAGGGCTGCATTGTCTGTCTTCCCTTTCTTGTTGTTGTGGCCTGGCCATGTGGCTGTCGGCCATTTTGTGAAGACAGCCAGTGTGCTTTTGCCATAGGCCTGCATCGTCTGTCTTCCCTTTCTTGTTGTTGTGGCCTGGCCATGTGGCTGTCGGCCATTTTGTGAAGGCAGCCAGTGTGCTTTTGCCATAGGCCTGCATCGTCTGTCTTCCCTTTCTTGTTATTGTGGCCTGGCCATGTGGCTGTCGGCCATTTTATGAGGGCAGCCAGTGTGCTTTTGCCATAGGCCTGCATTGTCTGTCTTCCCTTTCTTGTTGTTGTGGCCTGGCCATGTGGCTGGGGGCCATTTTGTGAAGGCAGCCAGTGTGCTTTTGCCATAGGCCTGCATTGGCTGTCTTCCCTTTCTTGTTGTTGTGGCCTGGCCATGTGGCGGGCAGCCATTTTGGAAAGGCAGCCAGTGTGCTTTTGCCATAGGCCTGCATTCTCTGTCTTCCCTTTCTTGTTGTTGTGGCCTGGTCATGTGGATGGCGGCCATTTTGTGAAGGGACAGCCAGCGTGCTTCTGCATTAGTCGTGCAAGCCTTCTTTGTGGTTGCTCATGCCTTCTTGCTGGTTGTTGTTTTGCATACAATTTTTTCTTCTTTTGTCCAGCAAAAAATGTAGCACAGTTCACTACATTTTTTAATAAATTTGCAATATTATAGATTTGAATTGATTCACTATGTGGCCTAGTCTGCCAATGGGTTTTCCAACCAATAGGCCCAGATCTACTCAACTGTTTCTGTGGTGTCTGTTGAATTTAAACATCATTTAGGGCATGGATGGCATTGGATTGAAATGCAAAATGAGGTTTTTTTGGGGTATTTCACTTTTTTTCATGTGTGTTAAATAAATGCCTATGTTGGATGTGTGTGGTTGTAACTTGCAAACCTTTTTAAGCCCTGTGGATTTTTGGTTTTTTGGCATTGTTGCATTAAAGCTGTTTGTTTAGCATGCTTCCTTTGTCTGGCCAGTGTGTGAGTATGTTTGTAATAGTGCGTGGGCCAGCATTTGCCTCGGCTGAGCCTCCCCATGTGGACAGGGGACATTTTGTAAAGTCTGTGTCCATATAGGCCTGCTTGAGTTCATTGTTTTCCAGGCCTCCTGCTTGTTGTGAGTGACCATGTGGCTGGTGGCCATTTTGTGGTGGTAGTTAGTGTGCTTTTGCCATAGGCCTGCATGTCTTTCCTTTGTTCCTCTTGGCTTATTGCTTCCATTCATTGTCAGCTGCAGCTCCCTGAATGCTGCATCCCACGTGATGCACAATGCCAAACCGGGTCCGTTACATTTGTATTTTTGTTGTTGTTCTTCTTCTTTCCTACCCTTCCTGAGTGCACTGTACACTACAGTACACCAACCATGAAAGCCCTTGTTGTTGTCACAGTCTCACAAATGGCTACACTGTATTGTTATGTTTTTTTAATAACTGAGCTAATAAATGTAATGATATTAATAACACTAACAAGTGTGACCACACACTAAGTTATATATTATATTTGTTTGTTTGTACTAGTAGTAATTGAGCCACAACAATGAATGCCACGTTTCACTGATGTTCTTCTTGTGTCTTTGCTTTTAGGTGCACAAAAGAGGAGGAGACAACATCACCCATTGTACTGCCAGTCAGAAGTCCTGTTGCGCACGACGTCACGTGACGTGTGACTACAGACATCTCTTCAACTTGTGCCACTGTGTGCTGCTGACATCTTCAAGATGGCCCCAAAGAAAGGTACCAGGTCCAGTACCAAGAAAGTTGCCAGTGAGAAGAAGGCACTGCCACTTACCAAGACCAGTATGTCGCCCAAGACCTTTTTTGGGAAACCAAAAATTGCGCCTGCAGCAGCGGTGTCCGGGGAACAAGCTGGGAGCAGAACCCCTGCATCAGTGGACCCACCCCACCAACCTAGGCCCAAGCCCATGCCTGCCGCAGAGGCAGCCAGTCTAATCACGAGTCCAACGCCGATGAGCAGTGATGTTGAAATTGACTTATCGCAAAGTAGTACCCAATAAATGCAGGAAACTCAGAAAAGTGGGCAACAACAGCCGCAACTACCCCCAATAGTAGTTGTTCCTCCCGAAGTAGGGGCAGTTCAGGAGATCGAGCTTACTGCAGAGGAAGAAGAAGAGCAAGCCACTCTTTCAGAAGATCCATTGTCTTCCATATCCCCAGCAAGGAAAAGGAGGGTTAGTCCATCAACTTCTTCTGAAAGCCCCCCTTCTGATGATCTAGATGCCACTTGGAAGCCACCTCAGTCTGAGAGTGAGACACGCCACGAGACAAGGCTAGGGAAAAGGAAGGTTCCAGAAAGCCTTAGAGTTATGGAGGTAGATGTAGAAGAGGAGGATGATGACGAGCCAGTCATCATGGACATTAGTCCCGCCCCAGTGGAGACCGACATTACCCCATCCCAAATTGCTGTGAGGGATGTGGCACGGATACCACCGACACAGATGATACCACCAGCACCATCTCCAGCTTCCATATTTCACTGGCAGCGACCTACATCGACCACAACCACCTCAGTAGAAGTAGGTACTGCAGAGAGTCAAAAGTCACGCCCACCTACCAGTTCATCCGACATTGCGAGTGGCACCAGCAGCGCCAGAAAATTGACCTCCCCAGTTTGGGATTTTTTTCAGTTAGCAAGAAGGAGATGAACATTCTTATATGCTCCATTTGTGGACAAGGTGTTAGTCGGGGTAAGCTTGGTACAAACTATGGTACCAGAGGCCAAACAACCCATCTGAGAAAACACCACTTCATACAGTGGCAGGCGCACCTTAGCGGCCCAAAAACTGCACGTGTTGTTGGTGGAGGGGATGAAGAAGAAGAAGAACTGATCACGGTGGAAGGTGAACAAGAGGGAGACATTTTCTCTGTTACACAAAGTAGCCCTGTCCCCAGCAGTGCAGTGGTACCGCCCACATCATCATCAGCAACATTGCAATGGCACAAGAGTCAGGCTGAGACACCAAGGGGTCCAAGGCAAAAAAAGCGTGCATTGAGCCTAACATCTGGATCAAAAAGTCACCTGCATCAGTGGCACCAAAAAATAAAAAAATCCAGGCCACCATTCTCAGCATGTTTAGGTCGGAGGGGCAGAACGAATGCAACCACCCAATGGTACGTTTGTACAACACAAAGCTGGCAAAAAGGTTAGCGCTAGCCCTCCTCCCTTTTTCTTTTGTGGAAGGGGTGGGTTTTCTTGGATTTGTGGCAGCTATCTGCCCGAAATGGAAGGTTCCCAGCCGGTCCTATTTCACCAGAGTTGCTGTTCCAGCACTACATCACGACGTACTGGAATTGCTTGGACAAGCTTTGCAGCAGAGTGCTGTTCACACTATCCACCTGACAACAGACATGTGGACCAGTTGCCAAGCCACTGAATACATATGCATCACTGCACACTGGATCTCTTTTGTGGGTGTTAGAGAAAAGAAATCTGCAGCAGGTGTTGTTGACACTGCTGAGATTTTTTATGCCGCTCGGAAACATGTAACTGTAGCCATGTTCGCCATGGAGAAATCTCATGCTGCTGCACACATTTTGGAAGACTTTGACAGCAAGGTCTTTGAATGGCTGCAACCAAGAGGGCTTAACATTGGTTTTGTTGCCACGGACAATGGCAGTAATATAGTTAAGGCCATGGCCAATGGTGGCTATTTCAGGGTCCTGTGTTTGGCGCACTGCATTAACATCATTGTTCAAGACTTTCTGAAAAAGGAAGACTGAGTCAGCAACTTACTGACCACCTGGAGAAGAATCTGCACACATTTCAGCGATTCTTTTAAAGCCCGGAAGCAGCTGAGGATTATTCAACGTGATAATAGAATGCCAGTAAAAGCACTCATCCAGGAGGTGCCAGCATGTTGGAACTCAACTTATTACATTCTTGAACGTCTGTTTGAGTAGTACAGACCAATCAATGAATATTTCATGCAAAGAGGGGATGCTACTGTGAAAAGCATGATCATTGAGATGGACCAATGGGGCCTAGTTAAATGCCTGACAGAGATACTAATTCCTTTCGAGGTCTTCACACCTGAAGTCAGCAAGGAGGACTGTACTATGGGCCAAGCTATCCTATTGTTGCACATGCTGCAGGAACAGCTGAAGGGGGTGTCTGCAATGTACGCAGGTGTGGAGGGAAAAAAAGAAGCATATGAGTTGGTGGAGAGCTTAACCCTTCGCTTATCTGAAAATACAAGGGTGCAAAGAGGCATTGCGTCATCCAACCATAACATTTGTGCCACAATTCTGGATCCACGGTACAAACCATTACTGCACACTTTCATTCCTTTATCAGACATGGATGTTGCCAACTACAAAACTTGGATAGCTGTGGAAGCCAGTCAGCTAGAAAAAGAACGGCCGGGAAATAGAGGCCCGCTACTCCAGGGCACAACATGTACTGCAGGGCAGCCGGCTTCAAGTTCAACTTCAGAGCCTGAGGGCAGTGCGGTTGGCTCACAGCAGCTAAAACCACCAACAACACCAAGAACAACTTCAAGAACAGGAGCATCAGCCCCAAAATCGGTACAGGAATGGTTCCTACAGCAAGGGCTTAAGTCCAGTGCTGAGGCAAAGGCAAAAGAGGCAGAGCAAAGCGGAGCACCCATGAGCATTGAGCAGACGGTCCAGGCCTATCTGGATGACCCGACATAGGCCTACTTTGATCAAAACCCATTGCTGTATTGGTATGGGAAAAGGCGCCAATGGCCAGTGCTCAGCAGGCTGGTGATAAACTATCTGGCTTGACCTGTCGCAAGTGTCTCTTCTGAGCGTGTTTTCAGTGCTGCTGGTGCCGTTCTGACAGTGAGAAGGACCAGTCTCTCGCCCTAAAACGTGGAGAGGTTAACCATGATCAAAATGAATCAGCACTTTATACCACCGGATTACACCATACCTGAAGTAGCAGAGCAGGGAGATGATGACAGCGACTCAGGTCATGGAAGTATTGTGTTAGGTGACCTACGTCTGGCTGAATAACCAGAGTTTGAGGACGAGCTCTACTTCTATGACAACTAGGCTTTTGAGTTACTTTCTTTCTTGCTTTGACGCCCCAAAAAAAAGCCCCCCAAAAAGATATAGCTAAGGAATATTATTTACTTTTATTATTTGTGTGTGTCACTGTCTTTCTGGTTCGAATCACAACAAATCCATCACCACCGTCTTACTCTTTTATTGCTGGATTGGAGTTGCAACTGTGTGCAGTCAGTGAAGAACTAAGTCCACTCCTCCGAGTCCTGACTCGCCCTAAATCCATTTCCCTCAAGCCAGACATTGGATGGAGAATAGTACAACAAATGTGAAATGTGAGCCTGCCTCGAGTCCCTCCAAAGAACCTGACTATATATCTATCCTCCTTTCCGAGCCTAGAGGGACTGCCCCGGAAGAACAGGTAAATGATTGATTGGTGTTTGTGTTGTTGTGCATGATGTCTACTAGTATTTAATCTACACACAAAAAAAGTGACTCAAATCAATTTTTCCCTTCTTGTTGTTCAATAACAAAATTGTACAACTGCAGGCTGATCCATTGCATTTTTGATTCTGGACTCACTCGGGACACTACAGAGTTGGACACCATGACCATACCATACTCGCAGTCAGTCAGTAGGATCAGAGATGATTGATGGAATAACTTGGGCGTTTCATGAAGTGGCCTACAAGGTAAACAAAATCAACAACACCAGACCTACATGTCTATGTAGTGATGGAGGCGAGTGTGGTGGTATGACTGACAGCGGTGCATTGATTTTGTTACTTAATTTGGAAAGTGCTATGTTGCTGTGTGCGTGTATGTGTGCTCAGTGCTGTCTGGCTCAAAATCTAAGCTAAGTGGAGGTTGGGCGGGTGGGCCTGCTCCTGCTGTTGGAGGTAACTGCTGGAAACAGAGTGGATTTAGCCATGCCGCCTCTGAAAGTTTTCTTGTTGCACTCCTCCTTAATTTATGCAGTTTAACTTTACTTTTCTCCTTTATTTTTTCAATATCCTTTTTGTTTTTCCATTTTCACTTACAGGCCGGCCTTTACCCTGTGCTATACTGGGAAAAACAACTCACACTTACCTTACCAAACCGCATCCGCCAGGCAGGCACCCAAGACTGACGGACGGACAGTCCAAGGAAGGACCAAGAGGAATGCCGAGATGCAACTCGCAATTTGACAATAATTATACAGTATCATTTCATTTGATTCATTTTTTCTCTTCAATCATTACAACTGTGTGTGTTGTTGTTTATTATGTTTGCTTATATTTGACTCCTACAGATATTTCTTAATTTTCTTTGCTAGCTTTAAAAGGAAGCCCGGTACAACAGAACATAAAATGTATGTAACTTGGGCCTCTCTGGGGGCAGAAAGGCAAGGCAATTGCATAATAATAATTAATAATATACTGATGGCCTGTACTACTAGTCTAGTACTACTCATCAAGTCATCATCATGCATGCATTTCCTTTTTCTCCCTTAACCGATTTATGATGGTCGGCTGCCAAGATTGTGTGTTGTCCCTATGTAGTGTTTGTCTTTGTCAAACCTTTTCCTCAAACACCCCCTTCCCCAACCATTCATCAAACTCTAACCCACTTCCCCCGGGCTGTGCAATTTATATTGAGGTGTGACTAAATTAAATATACACCAATTATTGATCACACACTTGCTGGGGCGGGTGTGGTGAAAGCAACACTAACTCAAGGCAGGGCGAGGATCTTCTTCTGCTCTAAGTATATATACTTCACTTTAGCCCACACTGGCAATATTAGATTGCCCACCCATGCACAGTATTCGATATTCAATTTTTCTTTCCAGAGGAACATAAATATTCCATCAGAATAATATAATTGGTTGCCAGCATCGAGTCATCAATCATTCTAGTTACAGCACTAAAGGTTACGACGACGCTTGTCCGCTTCATCATCATAGCTAGAGTCAACTTCAGTTTGTATCTTGTACTAGGCTATCCCTCCAGGCATTCTGGTTTATTTAACTTTAGCATTGCTTATCATCATCATAGTTTCTTGTTTGGCAGTCTTCTTGTGTACTGTACTTCTACTACTCGTTCCTGAGTCTCCCTCAGGTGACTGACTGTCTCATTTTCTTTTTTTGCAAATGCTACTGTCAGTGTCCACTACTACTACTACCACCACCATGGCACCTTGGGAAACCAAACCATTACCATGCAGCCATCGCTTCACCTAAGTATAAATAAACATCAATCACAGGTAAGAGAAGCAGTTTGGGGGAGGCATAATTAATAATATGGAAATTAATTCATAAATTCACACACCCACACCCTCCCGAGTCCATTGGGGTTTTAGTTGCAGACTGCATAGACTAGGAGGAGAGACTGACAGTACTAGTAGGACAAGTCACAAGTGAGGGTACCGCATCTATCTGTTGGTGTGTTATACTATCAGCAGATTATTTCAATCAAAAACTGGCTGCAGCCCTGCTGCAGCAAAGGAAGCTGTGTGAAGTAAAAGAGTAACCCCTCCACAAAACATTTACATCATATGTAAACTATAAATAATGTATTCCCCTAACAAAATAAACTAATGAAAAAAAACCACAACACCTGACCCACCCCTCTCCCTAACCCCAAACAATGTCCATCATAAGGGTCCAATGTCCATAAACCCCAAATTTTCCCCAACGCCCATTTCCCACCCACCAAAAGAAAAGATTAAAAAAGGGGCAAGGCAACGGAGTTCTAGCGGCAGGCTCGCCGGATCTTGTTACTCTCCAGGGCATTTATCCGCTCCTCTAGGCGTACCATCCGGAGGAGCATGCTGCACTTAAATGCCTTGCAGTTGCATGCACAGGGGTGGGCAGCAGTGTTCAAAGAAGAAGTGCGGCGGGTGGCTGCCAGACCACGGTGCCGTAACACTGGAGGCACTGGGGGGGCCTGGCTGGGGCCTGATGCATTGGAGGAGACTGAAACTGCTGCTGCTTCCTCCTCCGCCAGAACCACCAGCCGCCGATATTCGGTACGGATGGCCTCCAGCTTCCGTTGCCGGGCCATGGCTACTAACTCCTTCCTGTTTGGTTGTTTCGGTTGGGAAGGAGTAGCTATATCAAGAAAAAAAAAGACAATTGTAATCAATACTCTTTTTTTTTTTAAACTTGGTTTTATTGAGATTTTTTAAAGCAAAAAAACAATAGCAATAATGCGCATAATACTGATTATATATCTACAAATTGACATATAGATGAGCATTGCAGATTACACTTACAAATATGGCATATCAACAAAAAAGAAAGCAAAGAAATAACAAAGAGAGAAAAATAACCAATAAACATCACAGTGCGGGTTCGTATAACAGTGGATCGTAGAGCACATTACATCACAATTGGCCAGCCATCATCGCAATTGTTTGATAGTGGAAGGACACATCAATATGTGAGTTCGGAATGGAGCAGCAAGTAGGAGTGAAGCAGTTGCCAGATATTTTTTGGCCGGGAGGTAGGAGGAAGCAAGGATGAGTAGACATCGCTGGTAGTGTCACAGTACATCAAATCCTTTAGCCAGTCCTTCACTAATGGTGGTAAAATTCCACCCCAATACAAAGAGACCTGTCACTTAGCCAACAGGAGCACAATTGCAGTAAAACACCTTATGCCAACCCGCAGAGGGAGAACATATCCCAGCAGTGCCAGTAAAGGTGAGGGAGTAAGGCTGGTCTCAACCATTTTTTTTTTTTTATTGCTTTTTATTTGCATTTTCATAACCATGCAACAAAAAAGAAACAAACAGTGCAGTGCCATATTATTCAAAATTACATCTGACATATCCATAAACATCCAATTTAGTGCCATACTGTACGAGATTATACCTGACACAACAGTATTCCAAGCGGTCCAGCCTAGTGTACGGGCCTCAGTGTGGGTCCTGTAACATGAAACTACCATTGGAATAAGCTTCCATAGTATAACATCTTCACTTACACCTCCAGGACAAGTCCGTTCTACACAAGCCAGTGGGTACCTCATTCGGGGACATATAACATTATAGCAATACATTAGTCCTCACCCACCCTGGAGTTCAGCCAAGTTACAAACGGTTCCCAGATGTCTTTGGGTCGAGATTTGGTAGGCTGAAGTTCCCAATAATTTGACAACTGTGTCCTACAATACGTAACATTCTTGACCCAATCTTTAATCAATTTGGCTCGGGCTGCACCCCATTGCAACGCTATTTGTCTTTTTGCCATCAATAGGAGCATCTCGGGCAATTTATGCAATTTAGGGGCTGCCGTCTCTAGCACCCCGAGCAGGGATGTGAGGGGGGTGCAGGGGAGGTCCAGCCCAGTGATGTGTTGTATGTGTTGGAAAACGTCAAGCCAGAAGTTCGCTGTGGGCCTGCAGCTCCAGGCTAGATGCAAGAAAGTTGCATGTGGGCTACCGCATTTCCAGCAACCGTCGTCTTCACGGAGTCCCATTTTATGTAATTGTATGGGGGTCCGGTAGAGGCGATGAAGATACTTAAAATGAATAAGCCGGAGGCGGTAATTTGGCGATAGTCGCTCCAGCTGTTTGCAACTCAACGCCCATTGGTCATCTGTAAGGGGTGCACCTAACTCTTCTCCCCATGCCATGCGCGATGGGGGGACCATTATCGGGGAGGTTCTCTGTGTGTGTTTGTACATGCGTGAAATAAGTTTCCGTCCCGACTCCACCGCCAGCAGGTTTTCAAGCGCCGGCAGGGCTGGCGGGGGCGCTGGGAATGTGGAAAATGTGCTCTTACAATGATGCGCGTAGCTGGTAATACAATAGCATATCAAGAGCTGACGGCTCTTCGGGGGAGCACATGTGTTGCAGGGTGAGGAAAGTATCATTGGGATAGAGGTCTCCACCTACTGCTAGATTGTGCAAGCTTGCACGCTCCTGAGCCTTTCGCTCCATGAGAGGGGGGTACAGAGGATTGTTGAGAAGGGGCATGGATGGTGCGTAGAGTACCTCTTGGTGAGCCCTTTTGCGAAGTCCCTCCCATGCCCATCGCATGACTTGTACAGTGTCTATTTCCCCACGAGGGCGCTTATAGGGATGAAAAAGTGCTGCCGATATTGGTAAGGGGGCCGCACGATCTATTTCTATGGATACATGTGGTTGATAGGGAGTGGGGTGAGCCCAGAAATGTAAGAATTGCGCCTGTGCGCTGTATGCATAAAGGATGAGGTCCGGGGCTGCCATTCCCCCCTGTTCCAGCGGTAGTGTCAAAACTTCCCAGGCTATTCTTGGTTGACCCCCCGCCCACACTAGTTCTATCATAAGCAATCTCAACCGTTTAAAAAAATGTATTGGGAGCGGAAGTGGAATGTTTACAAAGAGATAAAGTAATTTCGGCAATATTATCATTTTGGCTATCGCTATGCGGCCCGCCAGGGAAAGAGGAAGAGTCTTCCACCGTCTTATCCTATCTTCAATCCAAGCCACCACCCTCCCATAGTTAGCGGTCCATAGTTCCTGTAGATCGGTGCTGAACCAGACCCCCAGATAGCGAATAGGGCCCGAGGCCCATACTAACGGGTAATCAATGGTAAAGGCCTGAGTACCAGGAGTGAGTGGAAGGATAACGGACTTGTTCCAGTTTATGTTTACCCCCGATAATCCCCCGAATCGAACCACCTCCCTTGTCATGGGTGCCAGGTTGTCTTTGGGATGCACCATGTAAAGCGTGATGTCGTCCGCATACATGGACACGGTGAGCGCCCTGGTTGTAAAGCCAATCCCCCTGTTTGCGTGATGTTGGCGCAGTCGTGCCGCCAGAGGTTCTGTCGCGATCGCGAACAGTAACGGCGACAGAGGACATCCCTGTCTGGTGCCACGTGTTATAGTCAGTGGCTCGGAGATCAGCCCATTTACTCTAAGGCGCGCCGTGGGCCGCGTGTAAAGAAGCTGGATTTGCTTGATGAAAATCGGGCTTAGACCTATCCTGTTGAGCAAAGGAAAAAGGAATCCCCACTCAAGCGAGTCAAATGCCTTCGAGGCATCTAAAAGAACAGCTGCAGCCGGCACATGCGGCGCCATGTAATGTAACAGCCCAAATAGCGTTCTGAGATTGTGCGAGGTTGCTCTGCCCGGTACAAAACCGGATTGGTCCGGGAGGACTATCAATGGGAGCAACGGCTGGAGTCTGGTGGCCAAGAGTTTTGCAAAAATCTTTGCGTCCAAGGTAATCAAGGAAAGCGGACGATAGGACTCACACTGCTGGGGGTCCTTGTCTGGCTTCCGAAGGGCAATTATGATTGCCTCTCTCATTGATGCCGGGAGGATTCCCACCTGCAACGCTTCCTGATACACCGCCAGGAGGTGGGGGGCGAGTTCTTCCGAATATTTTTTGTAAAACTGCGCAGTGAGGCCGTCTGCTCCCGGCGCCTTATCTGCCCGCATGCTTCCAATAACCTTACGGACGTCCTCCACCGTAAATGGTACATCTAGATATTTCCTATGTACGTCGTGGAACCATACTAGGGCTATGGAATCAAAGTAGTCCTTCAGGACCAAGTCCGAAGGCGTCACTTGGGATGTGTATAGTTGTGTATAAAAATTACGCATGGTGGGCAAGATATCCGGGGGGGGGAGTGTACCATGTCATTGTCCGGGGTGTGGAGAGCTGTGATGAAGGTGGCTCCCCTAGGCGGCCTCAGTAGGTTCGCGAGTGTCTTCCCGGGTCGATCACCCTCCCCATATCTCCTTGCAATCGCATATTTATGGAGAAATCTTATCTCCCTATCGGCCTCCTCCTGGTATGCAGTCAATTTGCTACGAATCTGCCCCAATGTCCCCGTCGATGGTGTCGCGTAATACTGTTGTTCAAGTGTATGTATCTCCAAGTCTAGACGGGCGAGACAGCCACGTATGTCTTTGAGTACCCTGTTTTGTCCCCCTATACAATGTCCCCGTATTACCACCCTGAAGGCCTCCCATAAGGTCCGACCGAATCCACAGACCCCGTGTTCCTGTCAAAGTACTCTGTAATGTGCGAGTGTAGCTCCTCTCTGAAGGCAGAGTCTAGTAAAGCATTGGGTGGCAGGCGCCAAGTGAAGGGCTGTCTATAAGGCAGGGGTATCTGTAGGGTCAAGGTGACTGGAGAGTGGTCCGAAAGCGTGCGAGCGTGGTGGGACGCAGCTAAAACCCATGAGTGCAGATCGGGAGAAGTGAGCCAAAAGTCTAAGCGTGACCATGCATTATGTTGCTGCGTAATACATGTACCCTCCCGGGCGTTGGGGTGGAGGCTCCGCCAGGTGTCTATCAAACCGCCATCTTCCATTATCTGGTGTAGAGTTACTGCTGCTTGCGGGTGATGTGTGCACGAGGCTCCCACCCTGTCCATGCTTAATGATAGGACTGTATTGAAATCACCACCCCAAATTAGCAACGCATCGCCCATGGACTGGATGGCATGCCATACTTGTTGGAAAAAGAGGGGTCATCTGTGTTCGGTCCGTAGACATTGGCAATGAGAACTCTACGGTGAAACAACACCCCAAGCGCCAACACATAGCGCCCGTCAGTGTCGCTGAGCACCTAAATGGTTTGCCAGGGGGTCCCCCTCCGAATTAAAGTAGCAACCCCTCGGGAGTAATTAGAATAGCATGAGGTGAACATATCACTCCATCTGTTGGACTTCAGCCTGTCACAGGCCGTGTCCTTGAGATGGGTTTCCTGGAGGAGGCAGATCGCCGGCGAGTATCTGGATAGGTGAGAGTGTATGAGGTGCATTTTTCTGTGGTCATTTAGACCGCGTACATTCCAGGTTAAGCATGTTAAAGTAGACAGGCTGGTGTAAAGTGGTACATGGCTCTAATGACTTCTAGTTCTGCTACAGGACACTTCCCTGGTGGCATGTCGGAGAGTCCACTCCAGTATTTAATAGCAAACCCAGGATAGTGTAGGACATGTGCAAATCGCATCTCTTCAGTTGTGAAACATAAGGCACAATGCAATAAACAATATATAGAAAAAAACAACCCCTTCCCACCCCCCACCCACTGCAACCCCCCAATCAGGTCGAGATTCAAACTTAACCACCCTTTAAAAGTCAATAGCCCAATAATTCTTAGATACAGGGAATCATCCCAGAGGGGGTGTGAGGTTGCCGGCGTACTACCTGTCACTACGGAGCAGGGTGGCCGAGCATTATGAACTACCATATACTTGTAATTTCACCCGTGCAGAAACATATTAAAGAAACCGATGAAAGACCCTCTCCTGTGAAGGGACGAAACTGAGAGCGGAGCCACCCGGGACTCAATAGCTGAGTGGTACGCTAGTCATTGTCACTGAGCTGGTTCTGTGAAGAGTTGTCCTTGTCACGTTCTTGGTCTCTTTGCAGCCGTGCTTGTTGTTTTGTGAATTTCAGTGCAGCGCTAGCTTCTGTAAAAAAGGAAGGCTTGCCATTTGTATGAACACGGAGTTTGGCCGGGTACAACATGGAATACTTAATGCCAGCTTTCTGGAACAGTTTCTTGGCCGGTAGGAACTCCCTCCTCGCAGCCTGGACCGCCTGTGTGAAGTCGGGGTATAGTGAGATGACGTTGTTCTGATATTGTACAGTCCCTCGTTCTCGGGCCAAGCGGAGAATTGTGTCTCTGTCCCTATAGTTAAGGAGCCGGGCCAGTATCGGTCTCGGGGGAGCACCCGGCGGCGGCCGCGGTCCCAGAGTGCGATGGGCCCGTTCCACCAAGAACATTACTGAGAGGTCAGTTCCGAACAGGTCCTGAAAGAGTCCCTCCATGTATTTCTCCATGTTAGTTATGGCTGTGGACTCTGGTACACCCGTGATGCGTACGTTGTTCCTTCGTGAGAGCGCCTCAAGGTCCTCATTACGCGCTTTTATGACCTCCAGTACCTTATCCATACGTAAGAGGCGTTCTTGTGTCTCTGCTTGGAGGTCATCCGTGTCCGAGACTCGTGTTTCCAGCTCCTTGAGCTGCGACTCGTGTTTGTCTACTTTGTGCGATACCTGGTCCATTCGGACTGCAAGGGAGTCAATCTTGGCATCTATTTCCTTAAGGCAGCCTTTCACGTCGCGGAGCAGAGTTTTTATGTCTTCGTCGTGTTCCGGTTCCATTTGTGTTTCCGGTACAGTCGTCTGCGACATGAGCTCTCCATCTGCGTGCCTGGTGCTGCGTTTCTCAAATGTTATTTTCGGCTGTTTTTTGTCAGCCTTCCCCATTGTGCCCTTGCGTTGTGGCAGTACCATCTAGGGTTGGCAGGCTTTCAATATGCGGCGAGGGAGCAAGGGCCCCGGTATACACACCCTGTTGTTCCCAGGGGCAAGTTGTATGTGAGCAGAGTGGGCCCGGCACGCACCTCCAGCTATAGCAGCCTCCCCTCCGCCTTGCCAGTACGTTTTTATGTAGGCCCAAAAGCACCACTGGGAGCCACCCCCTGGCCTACCTTCACTCCCAGTTACAGCTTCCACGGCCGCCGCGCCGTCCGTTGCGTAGGCTCTTCGCTAGTCATTGGAGATTGGGGCATGCAGCCAGGTTCAGGTCAGCGGTCGGTGGCGTGTGCTGTCTAGGCCGGCCCACCGGTCTGTGTCCGTTTTTCCCAGCAGGCCCTTAGGCTATGGCTCCGGGTGCCGAGGGACTCCTGGATCGTGGAGCCGGTCAGGCCAGTGCAGTCTACAATTGGGTCCACAGCAGCGCGCGATGGTCGCGCGCCGATGACGGCATCAGGGGCTCGAATGGCGGCGCGGTCCCGGTGCGATCCACCACTCACTGGCCCGCCGCAGCAGGCAGTGCAGCCCAACACCTCGGAGCCCAGTCTCTCGCTCCCTGGCAGCTCCGATGGGTCTCCGCTGGGCTCCGGCCGATGTATACGTTCTTTATGGGCCCGCGTAGCACCTGGGGGTCCGCGCTCTGTAATGCGTTGGTCCCGGCGTGCTCAGACCGCAGGCCGGAGGCCGCCACGCGGGGGGAAGCGCCCCGGAGGACCGCAACCCCACAATGTGCACCCCGCCACACCGCGGCCACCGCCCACAGCCGCTCCGCCCTCTCCCGGACCAGCTCGCCGCAGCCGATGCCCCGGTTTCGGTACTCACTCCGCCGATGGCGCCACAGGAGCGAAGTCGGGTCCCGGAGTCCACTTCTTCCGGCACCCCAGTAGCCCCTCCAGCGCACCCTGATCTGCCCTGGGTGCGCCGTGGGTGCCCGTCTGTAGGCGGGTGAGTGACTCGATGCGCCAGCAGCCGAGGCGTCCAGGTCCGTTCACCGCTGCGGCCGTTCCCTCAGCGCTTCACCGCCCCTGCCAGGCTGCCAGTCCACCACCGCAAGTGGGCCGCTTCCACGCCAAGTTTCGGGTCCACGGGCGCCTTATTGTGTGCAGCGCGGCGTATTATACCCACAGCAGGCTTGCTTTTGTCAGGATGGGCAGTTTAAAGCAGGATTCCTGTCGGATTTTGTGCTCGGCCGGCAGAGCCCCTTTACCAAGCGGCCATCTTGCTGCTCGGCTCGGCCACGCCCCCCTGGTCTCAACCATTAAACCGAGATGTTCAAAGACCGACTCCCAGAAAGCCAAGACAGCGGGGCAATTCCACGCCAAATGGATAAAATCGGCATGCTCCATCGCACACCTCTGGTAATTGTCTGGCTTAGCGCGATTCATCTTGGCAACCAACATGGGGGTAACATACATTCTATGTAAATACTTAAAATGCAAAAGTTTATTTTTATAATTATTCGATACATATCGGGTCTGTTTGCAAAAATAGGTCTGTCAAAGGGTGTGCCAAATCTCCCTCCCAGGCTGTCCTCGCCCACCCGCCCACCGTCGGTCAGAATGTCTGCGCGCGATGATACAATCTAAAGACCAGATGCGCATTGTCGGGTGTTGTAATTATTGTGGTGAGGGGCATGAATTCAGGGGGGGTCTACCGTCAGGGGACGTAATGCTGTAGCCAACGAGGTGCGCGTTCTGTGTATCAGGAAGCAGTCCAATGCAGTCACATCTCTTTCCTTCGTCAAATCTGCTATGGAGCGAATTTGCCAGTTATCAAACATATCCCCCATAGTCTGAAGGGGGCAGGGGGCAAGCGCCCGCTGCTTCAGTGTTTCGGTAGTAGGAGGCAGCCATGGGTTGTCTAGTAAGGGTAAATGTGGAGAGTACAAATGTTCGGTCCTTAAATATTTATAAAGACGTCCCCAACCCCAGCTAGTAGTTTGCAAAGTGTGGATTTCAGCAGGAGTCCTCATGAGCCCAAGCGGGAGAATGGAAGAGAGGGGAGAAGGGCGAGCCTGGGTAAACTCCGGTTTAAGAAACTGCAATCGTGCATCTGGATGATACCAAAAATATGCATAGTGTGTCTGCGGCAGTAAATAGTATAAATAAAAATCCGGAAATCCGAACCCACCCCGCTCAAACGGCTGAGTGAGTGTCTGCCATTTCACCCGTGCCTGACCCCCCGCCCAAATCAGTCACGTCAACATGCCACGGAGGGTGTTGAAGAAAGTCACCGTGAGTGGGATCTGGATATTCAGGAACGAATACAGAAAACGGGGCAGTACTACCATTTTAATGATCGCTATACGATCATTGATAAATAATGGAAGCGTTATCCAGTGGTCTATTTGTCCCGCCAGCCGGTCTATGGCCGGGCCATAAATAAGACGGATGAGCTCCGCAGCTGCGTGGTGTAAGACTACCCCAAGATATCTGGGAGGATCATCGCACCAGCGCAAGGGGAAGTCCAGTGCAAAAGGGAGGGTGATCTCTGTCAGTGGAAAGACTTCAGACTTGGACCAGTTTATGACCAGCCCCAAGAAGACCCCGAACCGCACCACCTCGTGGATAATCGGGGAGAGGTTTGTGGCGGGTTCATGAACAAATAATAGAATGTCGTCCGCATATAATGAAGCCAGAAGGGGGCCCCGGTGGAACCCAATCCCGCTTTGGAGGTGACGCTCTTGTAGATGCCGCACCAACGGGTCCATCGCAATTATGAATAGGGGTGATAGTGGGCATCCTTGCCTGGTGCCGCGTGATAGGGAAAATGTATCCGATGATACCCCATTGACCCGAAGCTGTGCAACCGGGTTTGTGTACAATAAACGGACTAAGGAGCGGACATTCTGTGGAAAGCCAAGTTTGGTGAGCGCTGACTGGAGAAATTCCCACTCTAGAGAGTCAAACACTTTTTCAGCGTAAAGTAGTACCGCAGCAGCGGGAAGAATGGGACTAATCTGGTTTATGACGGCAAACAGCGTGGGCAGATTTACAGATGTAGAGCGGCCTGGAATAAAGCCCAATTGGACAGGAGAAACTATCTGATCAACTATGAGTGATATCCGTGCTGGAAGGACATTTGCCAATATTTTATAATCTTGATTCAATAAAGATAGCGGCCTGTAGGACGCACACATATCAGGCGGTTTGCCTGGTTTAAGAAGCAATGTGACTATTGCCTCTTTCATAGTAGTAGGTAGTTCACCCGACTCTAGTGCCTCCGCATAGACCTCCAAAATGTGTGGCATCAATAATGCTTTAAAAGTTTTATAAAACATCCCAGTAAGGCCATCCATGCCAGGGGCTCAGGAGCTGTCCAGCTTGTCAATGGCCTCCTCGATTTCATCCGCACCGATAGGTGAAGCTAAGAAGTGCTGTTGCCCCTTTTCCAGCCAAACCATCGCTATTTCGTTCAGATAGTCAGAGAGGGCTGTACCAGTCGGCAGGGAGCATGGGGTATATAACCGAGTATAATAGGACTTAAAGGTTGAAAGGATATCTGCGTCGCGTGTGGCCCAGGTGTCGTCCGCAGTCTGGAGTCGGGTAATATATGTATTATGCTGTCGAGGGGTAAGCAGACGGGCCAACGTGCGCCCTTCCCTCTCACCCTCCCCATACACTCGAGCACACGCGTACTTGCCCAAATAGGCAGTCTCGTGCAATGCAAGATCCTGGAAATCACTCAAGAGACTCGCCTGTTGATGTAATGGCGGGGGATCCCCCCTCAGCCAAGGTCCGGGCATCTAGGTCCCGCAATGCTCGCTCAGTTTTGTCGAGGTCTCGTCTAAGTGTGCGCAATACCCCAGGTTGCTTAGTGATGCAAACGCCCCTAATATAAACTTTGAAGGCCTCCCATAGGGTGGCGTAGCGCGATACAGAGCTAGTATTGGTATGAAAATATTCTACAATTGCATGAACTTCACTCTTAAAAACAGTATCCAATAAGGCATCAGTGGGAAAACGGCAGGGCCTGTAGGGGCGTGCAATTGTGGGCAGGAGCACCGACAACAATACGGGCGAGTGGTCCGACAGGGTACGGTGTAGGTGATCAGCCTCTTGTAATGAAATCGAATAAAACGAGAATCCCCTGTCTACTGGATGTAAGTTGCGCCATGCTCCCGTTAATAAATGCGCACGTAGCAGCGCCTCAAGTTCCGAAGTGGAACATGTAAATGTAAATGTAAATGTAGTAGTATTTGTATAGCGCCCGAATCGACCCCCGAAGGGGTATCTCAGGCGCTTGTACGCATACCGCTGTGGAACCCTTCCTGGCCTTTCCCTGTGAGATGCCCACTCCTGGGCACCCCCAAGGTGAAGCCAGGCATCCTAGCGTTGTGGGGGCCATGGTTTTGTGACGTGACCTGTACCCGTGGTGTCTGCGTTCGGTTGCAGTGTGAGGTTGAGATCCCCGCCAAATATGATGGAGTCTATTGGTATGGCGGTAATGTATGCGGATATAGTATTAAAAAAGCCTTGGGCATCCACATTGAGGGCATATACGTTAATAATAAGTATTTGTTTTGCACCAATACTTCCAGCCACCAGCAGATATCGCCCCTAGGATCAGTAATGACAGACTGGGATACAAAGGGAAGTGTCTTGTGTATGAGCGCACACACACCACGGGAATAATTGCTGTAATTGGAGAAGAATCTGTTATTGCCCCAGGATGCAGCAAATCGATTATTCGAGTTTGGGGCATAATGGGTCTCTTGAAGCAGAGCAATGTGTATTTTGTGTCATGTCAGATAGCCCAGTATCTGTCCGCCCTTGCGGGGATTTGGGAGCCCTCTCACATTCCATGTAATGCATTTAAGTTCCAGTCCCTCCACCCCCTGTACATTGCCCCTCATGTTAAATGCAGCCGTGTAGGGATCGATGCGTCTTTACGAACAAAATATGAATAGCGCGCCAGTGAATATACGAGCAACCTGCGACATATAAACAAATTCAACCTTACACAACTTAATTACCCACCCCACCACCCTCCTCCCACATCGGATAACCACCCAACTTGGATCCGGTGAATCCCAACCCATCTCTACAAACAAAAAAAAGAAAAGACAACAAAGAATTACAACAATTTGGAGATCTCCTGGAGGGGCAGCAACGCCCCGAGCGAACCGCTGAACATGAACGGTATACGTTGCAAATATGCATATAACTGCTCACATAGGGGGTTTGAAACAATAGTTATATCAGGCAGCTAGAAAAATAGAAAGGGAGATACTGCTACATCGTCTTTGAAATGTTTATAGAGCTGGCATATATTGCGTTCGTCATATGCGCCCAGAGCGTCGCTCTATAGAGCACAAACCATTACGGACAATTGTAGGTAATTTTCCAGGAGAGGAACCTCTATTTGATTTGTGGCGCTTCCAGAATTCAGACGCCTCTGCAGGAGTGTCAAAGATTGAGGTTTTGCTGTCAACCTGTATGTGAAGGCGCGGCGGGTACAGCATTGCATAGCGGACATTTGCATTTCTCAAAATACGTTTGATGTCCTAAAACTTGTGCCTAGCCTCTTGCACAACTGTGGTGAAGTCAGGGTAAATGGACAGAAACATGGCCTGAAATAGTAGATCTCCCACCTCTCTGGCTCTATGCAAGGCAGCATCGCGGTCGCGGTAGTTAAGCAGTCGAGCTATAATGAGGCGTGGGGGAGCTCTGGGAGCCGATCTAGGAGTGAGAGATCTGTGGACTCTTTCCACAGCAGATGTAGTGGAAAAGCAGTCTCTGCCAAAAAGTTCGGTTAGTAAGTTCTCAACATAGAGCTCCATAGGGTCTGTGTTGGTCGTCTCAGAAACTCCCGCTATCCGGAGGTTGTTGCAGCGCGACCACGCCTCCAAGTCTTCTGCTTTCGCCGCCTTCGTTTTTAGGAGGCGCTCCGTGCGGTCGAGGCGTTTAGCCATTGCTGCTTGCGTGTCCTCCACCTCTGAGATGCGCTTCTCCGCCGCGTCTATTTGGGTTTCATGTTATTCCACTCGGTTATGAATGGTGTTAATGCGCCCACTCAGGTCATCAAAATGCGCATCAATGGCCTTAAAGCCCGCCTGCAGCTCCGCCATTATGGCGGCGGTGCCCTCCAGTGCGGGCTGCTCGGAGTCTGGGGGATCGGGGCGCTCAGTCAATTCTCCTCGCGCAGCGTGGTCCCCTCCTTCCCATCTAGGGGTCTTAGTTGTGTCAAAGGAGAGCTGCCGCTGCTTGGGGTCACCACGCCCCATGACGAACGGGCAGGCGGCCAAAATGCGCGTGTAAGGATGGTTGCAGTGCCATCAAGGACTCCCCAGTTGCAGGAGGCTGCAGCAGCACAACACGTTTAATATGAGGCCCAGGGGGATACTGGGAATCCCGGGTCTCCCACCACATGGTCTCATTACCAGTGATCCGATCCGAATGGTAAAGGGAGCCAGGAGTGGCCTAACGTTCAGTTCACTCCGGAGCAGGAATATCAGGGCGCATAGAGCAAGTAGGAGCATCACCCACCGATATCCTCCTTGTCGCACAGTGTATAGTGCAAGAAAGCCATGCCTTTATGGTCCGGGCGCTTCCCCCACGGCTCTGTCCATTTAAGTTGCACTGGCGTTATGCCTTTGCCGCATTTGTGTAGGATGCGGATTTCACTTCATTGGGGGAGCTCAGGATTATGAGCATGACTCACCCCTTCCAGTTCCAATACGCTCTTCATGGTGCAGCCATCACTGCCGCTCCTCCTTCGTAGCCCGCAAAGCCGCGGTCTCCATTACAGCCGCGCTCCGCAGTGGCATGCCCGCCCACGACCCCTATCGTCGTGGGGCCTCAGAGGGCCGTGTCAGGTTGCCGCTACGGGAGCAGCGCACTTGGGGATCAGGAGCACCCTCTCAAGCTCCGCTTCGCTCCGTCCCTGCTCTGATGTATCCGGCAGAGGCTTTCAGGGGCCAGGATTACTGCGAAATAGCATTGTGGAGCAGCTAAATCAGAGCGGCTTCCCGGGAGCTCCTGAATCAAGCCACCATCATGGTGCCTGGTTAGGCCATGACCCCATAACCAATACTCTTAGCAAAACAGTAACACAACATTAATTATACACCTAAAATTATTGTGGCACAGTAGCACTAGCAAGCACAGTACATAACATTTGTGGTATCCTCCCACTTCCTCGGCCTCTAACATTTGTGGGAGTTTCAGGCATTACTACTAGGCACTATGGAGTAGACAAGTCTTCTTCTTCTCTCTCTCTTGTTTAGCTAAATTAGCTTTGTAGGCATGGCAGTTCAGTCAGCTTGCTCCCTAGACAGACATACTAGTGTCGCAGACTCACGTTATTTTTATTTACTACGGTCTGCAAGTGGGGCAGCTATAGTCTACAACTACACAATTATCTTATTTTTCTATTATGGCCATACTCTGTTACATCAATGGCAACTGCTCAATTTCACTTTCACCCTGACTACTACAACAAGGCAGATGATATCGGATCTGAATGATTATATATGGGACGACGTGAGGTACTATTGATTGATTGTGTAACCATGCAGCTGATAGGCCACCCATGGCTGACACGGTCGAAATGACATAGGTAGGGAGTGGGCCTCGGAGTCGGAGGGAGGCAATTGATAATGGGTGGGTATGGGTATGCATACACAATATATATGTTGTGCTTGCAAACTACTGTGAGTCAAGGGAGTATTCTGAAATACTATCTTGAATCAAAAACCTTGAAAATAAACACTCCTTGTTTCTCTTCCCAGCGATTTTTCCATTTATCATTGCATTGCTTTTCTAGCATTATATTTATTTTATTCTAATCTTATTCTTATCTTCACCCTTGGCTTTGCTACTCTGGCACGGTTTATTTTTCTTTTACATTCTCTTCATCCAGTGACAGTCTCCACCTAATACCATCCAGGCATCCATCCATTCAAAGTAAACATGGCTATCATTCTTCCTAATCTCTCATCAAACCTCTCACCAACAACATACATTTGTAATTTTTTTTAAACCACCACCAATGCGTCCTTGCTTGCCTTTGAGTTTGACCCATCAAACCCCCTGAAGGATTCCTATCACCCATATAGTTTCACCTACCCAGGCAGGCATCCTTTCTTTCACCTTTCACCCATCCTTCAACCACCCATGCATCCGATTCCTATCAGCCACCTATGCATCCTGGGCCCCCTTCCTTCACCCACGCATCCTGCTCTGCCAGTCATATATTACATGTCACTCGTCCTATCTCCTTCCATCCTTCTTTCCCTTTTCGTTCACCCATCCATCAAGGTCGTCTGACTCTTAGTCTTCTTCATAAAACTTTCCCAGCTGAGTTGAAGTCAGATAGAAGATGCCATTAGTTACTCATGTCAGCTCCCGCCGCTAATGCCATTTCTAATGCTAAGTAAAGGGTGTCTTCTTCAACCGTTGTTCACAACAACTTAGTCTCTCTCAACAGTACAGTGTACACCCTTGCAGCAAGTGTGTATTGTCAATAAGTAAGTAATATATCTTGCCACCGCCCGCCACTGCTGCTGGCTCACCCACCCCTGCAGCTGCCGCATCTGCTCCCTCCTGGCTGGCGTCGCCTGCCCCGCCGCTGGCCCTGGCACTGGTGGTCGGCAGGTGCGGTCGGTGGTAGGAGTGCCGGTTGGGCGGTGACGTGGGGCGGGGGAGGGGCAGGGTGGGGGGTAGTAAACTATGGATTAAGGCCTAACACAGGTAAGTAAACATTTAAATAAATAAACGAATTTCGTGCGCGCACTGCATCGCATTTGGCGATGCAGCGCTCACAACGAAATTCGTTTTATTTATTTAAATGTTTACTTACCTGTATTAGGCCTTAATCCGTAGTTTACTACCCCCACCCTGCCCCTCCCCCACCCCACGTCACCGCCCGACCGGTACTCCTACCACCGACCGCTCCTGGTGGTCGGTATGCCTGAAAAAACATTTCACATTTTTTAGATGCCATATACGCCTCCCCCTATTTATTTATTTTCACTAGCAAGATTGAAAATACAATACATACATACACCACACACATCACTAGTACAAATCGGGTACTAGAGTAGAGTAGACAGTAGTATGTCCTATCCTATCAAAAATAGTAAAATATCTGGTTGGGTATTTTGTTGGTGGCAATTTCCGAAACGCCTCTCACGAAGAGGACAACCCAAAAGACTGGACTCAGAGGCTAAAGCTATTGATGAAACTGAGTTTTAAAACTTTTTAAAAAGAAAAAGAGTGGCCAACTGGGCTGACAATTGGACATGAGGTCTCTCGAGTCTCGAGTCCTCTCTCTTGGTTGGAAAATATAATTGTGCCCTCCTCGTACTGCCTTCCAGCCATGGTGCATGGTAATCAGTTGTTCACAATCAACTGCTGCTGCTAATAATTAAGAATAGTACTAGGCCTAGACGAGAAAAAGTGAAAAATACACCACTTTGGGTTGTTCAACGTGACCATCATTTTATTTACTGATTGAGCATGAGAAAGAAAGTAAAAGAAAACCTTCTAAAATTCTCAACAAACAAAAACATGTGTTGAATACCTTAGTTGGGCATGCAATCTGCACAGCAGAATACTAGTACTAGTAGCAGTAAAGGACCAATGTGTTCTCTGAGTCTTACAGTAGTACCACCACTAGGCAGTCTACAAAATATAAAGGGAGAGGGAAAGCTGACTGAAAAACCAGAATAAAGTATAAAGCAAGCTACAGACAGACTAATAGTAGTACAGAGTCAGAGGCAGTTAGATTGATGTAAAAAAAAAACAGACACTAGAAATATAATTAAAGTAGGTATGTAATGCAGGAATAACAAGAATATAGAAACAGATAGATCGAAGAAGATTTGGTAAAAAATAGAATTAGGAAAGAGAAATAATAGAAAAAATAAGTTGCAGTAAAAGTTAGGGAAATATAATTATTAATATTAACAACAGGAGGACTTACTGGGGCCAGCAGTCGAGCCATCTGTAGAGGAGTGATCCTGGCATCTCCAGCTCCTGCCTCAGCAGACCCTGTCATCTTCTTCTTGCCCCTGGATGCTGATCATGTAAGACATAATAAAGAGACAAAAATTGATTGGTGTGAAACAAATAATAAATATTTTAAAAAACGTTCTAAAAAGATTTTTTGACAGGATACGTCAAATGCAATAAAATTGACCTATCTAATCTGATCGACTAGTAGTATCGCGAATTACGATCGCGGACCGTCCTATCTCCTTATTTATTAATCCAGTGTTCCATTCCGATTCCAGAATCCTAAACCTAAGTACCACCTAGCCCGCCTATTCCAAAGACATTGGAATGAATTGCCAAAAATTATATTTGCTTCTTCTAAGTTCTGATCTCATATCGCAATCATCAATGAATCAACCCCCTTTGATGGCCAATTGTTCACTAAGTCTGCATTTTCATTTATTTTAGTCCTTAAAAATGCATAGATCGAAGCATGCATATTGCATACACCAAATTGTTGATTGGTTGTTGATGTGCTGAGTTGCTATATTATTCACTCACTAACAAACTACAAAAGGTTCTAAGGACTGGAGTCAGCAGCACGTGACGGAGGACGCGTCACGCGGACAGCTAAAAAATTACGAAGTAATACTAAGTAACTAACTATAATACTAACAACCTACCACCACTATCTTAGTGACAGGACAAAGGAAAGGAGTCTCTCTAGCATTACCTAACTTAAGTTCTCTAACCTCTCTTACATAATCAGCCCAAGCAAGCGCAAAGTTGCAAACAAGTAAGATTAGTAGCGCCGAGCACCTGTCTAGAAGAATAACAATCAAATAATATAAGATTTTTAAACGTAACTTACCTGCATGTAAGCAGCAGCAGCATTCTTGCTATTTGGGAAAAAAATAATATTCGCAATAATAACACAGAACAGAACACACCACACCATAGTAATATAATTAGCTACTCACCAAGCCCCACGACCTCAACACCTAGCAGGTCCAGCAGGTCCTGCTCCCGGTCCAGGATGTCGGAACACCAGTGGGTCAGCTGGTTGTGGGTGTGCCAGACTTCAAAGCAGCGAAACAGTACCTGGCGCACCCTCGCCCACTGGCCTCGTTCCCATAGCCGGAACGAGGACTGCCGCCTGCTGCCAAGGTTAAGGGGAAAAAACTAGGGCGGCCACCTCCACCTCTGAGAACAAGGCCCGGGCCTGCACCTCTTCCGGGCGACGTCTTCCGTAAGGAAGTCGGCTCCTGGTCGCACTAACCTTAGCCATAGTTCTGGAGGGTGCGGGGTGCGAAAAAGAAAATGTAGAAGTAAAAAATAAAGTCAGGAGAAGAAGTAGGGAAGTAAAAAAATAATAAAAAGCAAGTAATAGAAAAACAGTACAAAAAACGCAGTAAAAGTAGAAATAAATAGCAAAATATACACTTAGGAAGAGAGAGGGACAAATAATAATTAAAAAAGATCAGAAAAAAAGTTTTAGAAACAAAGGATTGAAAAGATTTGCGAGGGTTCAAAAACAGGCCCCAGAACCATACAAAGAGTAGAAAAACAAGATGGCCACGCCCATTGGCGACCGCGTGGTGATGTTTGCGCGATATTTCCCCCGAACACGCAATCCACGTTGCCGAACGTCAGAAACGTCTCACGAGCATGCGGAACAAGCAACTCTGCATGCTCGCGGAACTCTGCCTAGCGTTGTGGAGTTTTCTTACCGCTTCGCAGAGTTTCGCGTAGCACTGCTACACGAACTCCGACCAGCTTACCCCTTACCCACCCCACCGCTCTTACCTGCACGGGCCGGGCCTGCTAATTATTAATTGAAATCAAGCATCGGCTTTGGGTCAACCCTTTCAGTCACTGGCTGTTCCTTTGTTTTTCATGGTTCGCCATTGCTGAGGTAGTATGTCCATCAAGGCCATAATATTTAAAGTATGGTTATATTGTTCTAATTTTGTTCCAATTAGGTTTGTGTGAAGGGGACATCAGGTTGTCTTTTTGTTTTACTGCGGATGCGACCTATAGCTTGAAATGCACTGTCTGGTCTTTGGTGTAGCTACCTAGCTGGCACAGTGAAAATGTAATTACTGATTTATGGTTGGATCTCTATAGTAAGTGCTTGCTGTTTGAATGCCTTAGTTTGCCTTACTGTCATGATAATACGTTGCTGGATTTGCAAAGTAAAGGAAGCAGGCATGTAGGATTTCTTAATAATGCACGAAACATACTACACCTTTATCAAAACTAATTTCTATGCAATAGTTTTGTTTGTACACTACCAACTCACATTGCAGATTTTGATTCCTGTTCATAATGCTGTTCTTTGAGAGTACAGCTTCTATATTGCTGTAAGCCAACCTCTATATTTCTGTAACTCAAGATGTTGCTTCATAACGAGATTTTCTTACGAGACAACTGGAGGTAATAAACACAGTAGTCTTTTACTACCAAATACCCCCAAAATGCCAGATCTATTTTTGCCAGTACTTGATTTAAATATTGGTCCTTCTCTATTGTTCTGGTTCCTCTACTCCTACCCCCTTTGTTGCAAGGCAGTTTAGATCTACACTCATTACTAATCCAAGATGGCCACCACATTCAAGCTCAGTCATGCATTTTGGGGTTGCTATAACAACCACTTAAGTCTCAGCAAGTGACGTAGGGTGCCCTGGAGCTCCGTGCCCGGTTTCCATGCTCTGTGACAGAAGCAGCTTTGAGGCGTGTTAACGATAGTGCTTTCTTACATTAGGATAAGAGACTGTGCATTTCAGACCAGGAAAGAGGTGGCAGTCCTGCCTGGTTTGGCCCTTGTCATAACTATCTGCAACAGTGGCTGCCATCCTGAAAAGAGACTCCTTTGTCTTGAGTACTCCTACTGTAAAGAAGGAAAGCTATATATGTGTGGATTGACACCTACAACACCAAATAGCTGTGAAGTGGCTGATACAAAATGAGAATGGCACTTGCAAAAACCAATAATTATGTGTGGGTGACCCATAGCCCGTGACTCTCTCTGTGCTGTTATGCGTTAATTTAATTATATGTGACACACAGCCACTACTGTTTCTACAAGACTTAGTAATATAAAACTCGAAATCCTGGGTTGTATGTAATAAACTGCTACTCAGTGCAAGCATTGTGATGTATACTAGTTTTTAAACTGGGTGCAATTTTTCCTTTGATTATATATTCGTTAGACAACTTAATAAGTATTAGAATAACATCAAGTATTAAAATATATACACATATTAGAATCAATTATTAGTGCATAATTACCCCATAGTTAGGCATCACAAGTATTATTAATAACAATAAGCAATGAGTAATATTCTAATTTCTAATAATTAATTAAACTAATTAAGTTATATACACGTATCTGTGTGTGTATATATATATATTCTATATTTATATATACATATATATGTATGTAGAGTGAAAGAGAGAACACTAATATATATACTTTAAGATAATTTGAAAGATAGCTAGATAGAGAGGTTGATCGAGCGATAGACAGAGATAAAATACTTTGATTAGCAAGCGTCTGCAGTATATCAATAATACAGAAAAATGGAATTAGCAATATAAATAATAATTGACTGACGTATCTAATAAAATTTGAAAGAACACGGAAAAATACATATTGATTAGGTATTATGCTTTCATTCTTAGTTTTGCTAATTCTAAGATGCTTTTTTGGAGATTTCCTTTATTTCTTACAATAAAGTAGGGGTGGGCGGAACTTGCTGAGTTTCACCCCTTGGAATTCCATGGAGTTAAATAAAAACTCTGCAAGATTTCACGGAGTTCCGTCAGCGGGCGGAATTGGCATGTCGCACTGCGTGCACTGATTTTTTTTGTCAGAAGTTTGTTCCGCACTGAAAAATCAGTGCGAGCTGCACCACACGGCGCTCCAGAGGGCACTGCTTCGTTGCTGCCGCGAATGGTCGAGACCGCCCGTGTTGAGAAAATCTTACTGGGTGCTGCCCTACCACCCAAATATCATGCTAGGGGACGCCAATTCTCACTCGCCAATTTACTGTTGGTGAGCCGCGTGTGAGAAACTCCGTAAACTGCGCTGGCGGAGCAGAATTTATCGCCCGCCCCTACAGTAAAGTTGAAGCTTTTTTTATTTTATTTCATAAAAGCAATGCTGTTTGGAATTTAATCGATTGATTTTGTATATTTCATGCCTGCAGTGACACCATTACTCCCTTCTGGCTTCTATGCAACTGATCTGCAATAATATCATCAACCATGTCTCAAATTATGTTAATCTGGTTACGTAGGGCGGACTATGAGTGTGGCAGGTCCAGCATCACCTCCAGGGATCCTTGGAAAAGTTCAGAAGAACAGTAGGCCATAATGAGGCCTCTAGAAGTGCAAGTTTCAATTTTTTTCCAATATTACAGTATGTTCAAGGACGGTCAAATGTCAGCAGGTCAAGGGAAAACGTGAATCTCTGTTTTTTTAATTTATCATTCAGTTTGATGTTTATATTTATATGTTACAAATGCCTTTTGTAATTTCCTCAGTACGGGAGCAGTTAAAGGGTGAAGCTACGCCAAAGGTTTATTAGGGCACATATGCTTAACAATATTTTATATCTTTCCTACAGTATAAAGAGATTTTTAAAATATTCATCTAGCACTGTAAACACAAAATGAAGTACATTGCCTCCTAATGCTGAAGTGTGATGTCAACAAACTTGAGCTAAAATAAATAAAGTTTCCTATGTGCCAGGCACCCAGGGCCAAAGGAATTTTGATGTATTCTTGTTTTTGATCTATCTAATTTCCTCCACTCTTACAGAACCACTAAGGAATCTAAATAATGTCATCATATGCATATAAACTGTATTACTGCTAAACTAAGATGATTTTCTGCACTTTTAGAGATTATGTTTTGATCTGTGAACTTCCATTATTTCTATATATCATATTATGCTATTCTTTGTCATATATACATTTGTTGTATATTATGATGAACAGTGTAAAGTTAGTGCACCAGACTTACAATTGCCGTATTTGAGTGTGCCTCATTGGAAGTGTGAAACAGGAGCATGTGCATACCAATGTACCATAATTTCTACAAGTTCACTCCTGGTCCTCCTTCCTGACTCGCACTCACTTAGGCGGATTCACAAAGCCCTTTATGGGTCCATGAATTACTACTTCTACAGTACTATTTCATGGACTCATAAATGCCTTTATGAATGATAGCACTACTTCGCATAATCATAAATGCCTATGTGAACTGGCCCCGAATTATCTAACTCCTTGCAAAGAGGTTGCAGTCCTTTCTATTTGTACTAATTGTATCTGAATATTCCTTGAATGTTCCCATTGTTAATGCTTTGGAACTAATTCACAAAAGCCATTTAAGAGTTTGTGAAATGGTACTACAGAGGTACTACTTCACCTATTCTTATATGCCTTTGTGAATTAGTCCTACCATATTTATAGAGTGCACCATTTCAAAAAGGCATTTTGATACAGTGTGCTAGTAGTACCTGTTATGCAGTATGAAGTGCTGTATAAAAACAAGTTATTAAAATAGAAAAACAAGATATTATTACATGACTTGAGTAGGTATAAGATGTTGTTAATTGTGTTTTTCTTACAAGTAGAGTTACTTCAAGAACATTCACTTTTGATAATTGCTCGCAATTTTTCTAAATTCCAATTTTGATTTTTTAATTAGGTATATAAAGAATCATGCCTCATCTGGTAATTTATTTGCACTCAGATGCCATTTTGACTAATATGGTACTCGGTATGAATGTCTACAGTGCACTTTACCCATCCATTTAGAAATATGTACTCCAAAATGCCCCAAGGGTCTCATTTAAGAAAAAAAAAAAGGTTTTGGGGAGAAGCGTTTCATCTGTACTCCACTGTTCAACGGGTTTAGGGTTTTGGAGCATAATTACACTTCTTCATTAAGTAATGCAATTTATTGTATTTATTTATTGAGTTTTATATAGAGCGAACATGTCCCTTTCGGATATCAAAGCTCTGTACAACATGGTGGCAAACATATAAGCATATACAAGTGACCCTTTCGGGACACAAAGCGCTGTACGTCAGGAAAAGTAAACATATAGGAATATACAATTTCGGGAGAACAGCAAAGGTGAGTGTAAGCACAGACGTAGTGATGTTTTGTACTCCATTCCCTCCAACTGTACTAATCTGAGCCCCAGGCCTGCACCCCCACTCTGGAAATTGTTCCAGCACCACTGGTATCATGGTGCTGTAGATATTTGGCGTAGGCTGTTGAGTGTAGGGCCTGATCAGTTCACAGTGACTAGAAAAGCCATGTGTTTTTAGTTTGTTTTGAAAACAGTGGTGATCCCTTTTTTCCCACAGGTCAGGTGGTAGGCTGTTCCAAACTCAAGTCGCACTTGCTGATCTCATTGAATGGCAAGGTGAGTATTCCACCCACTTGCTTCTAATAAAAAACTGAGCAAGAGTGGTTATAAACATGGGGAATAATGCATAGGGCCTGAAACAGTGCATGCCTTCTTACTTGTAACTATCGTCCCAATATGTACTAGATGCCAATTCTGCATGGTGCTCCTTAATGATACAGGATGAGGATTATCACATATAAGGTCATAACATGTAATGTGAGGGGATCTTCACAACAGCTAAACAATATAAGGTACTTTCCTTTCTGAGATGTAGGGGCACATATGTGCCCCTGCTCCAAGAGACACATTTGGCAGAGAGAGAGGGTACAAGATTATCGAGTAAATGGAGAGAGCGAGTGGTGGCTATGGGATTCTCCGCCTAGGCTAGAAGGTTAGTGATCTGGATAAGTTCTGGGGTCCCCTTTGAGAGTACTAAGCAAGTTGTTGAAAGGGCCAGAAAATAGCTGCTAGTGGAGGGGAGGATGGATGGCGACCAATTATGTTGGCGTGCCCCTAACTTTGGCCAGTTGCAGTTTTACTCCACCCTGTCCCCCTTTCTGGGGAACAGGCAGCAACACCCATGTTACTGGGAGGAGATTTCAACGGGGCACTATTGGAACCAATGGTCTTTGTTGGACATATGGAAATGGAGGTACCCATTGCAAATTAGTTCTTCTTTTTTCTCCCATTCATGACATTCACATTAGATTGGATCGCATAGTGAGCACACAGACGTTATCACTGAAAGTTAGTTCCATTGAATACTTAGGGTGGACAAAATCCAACCTCAACTCACAATTCACGAGTAATAACTTGGGGAGCAAAATGGTACCCTATTCCGATGTGGTGTATTCACTGTGCCACATTGGAAGACCCCACCTTTTGCTCTTCACTGGGAAAACGTATTGAGCATTTCTATGAGGAGAAAGATGGATCAATCACCTTGCTTTTAACACAATGGGAGACTTCTAAAGTGGTGGCATGGGACCACTACATCTGGACCTCTGTGGGAGTTAAGAGTCAAATTAGTCAGCAACTAGGGGATTTAGACTGTGCAGCGGTAACAGGTAGATCCAAAGGTAAGCCCTGACCAAAGCCAGGGAGACCTATTTCACCCTGGTCGATAGGCAGAGGCGCCTGGACTATAAAGCCTACATGGTGCATCAACATGCTGAAGGAGACCGGACAGGTTCTAGGCTTGGTCACCTGGTCAGATAAAAGGAGTCAGCCTTTGGTTGGGATTAGAGTCTATAGGGGCCTACAACAGTCACAGGAAGCCATCAGCATTGTATTCTATGACTATTATTATAAAGTGTATGACAGGCAAGAGTGTAGCACTGAGGAGGAGATAGATGGATTATGATTGGAGATTCAACACCCTAGACTTGAGAGGGACAAAAGTGCCAAACTAGGGCAACCTTTTATGATCCAAGGGTTCAGGAGCCTCTCTCATCCGTTGCCCATGGCAAAGTACTGGGCACAAATGGCCTCCCATTAGAATGTTATGCTGCTTTTGAGAATCAGCTGGTACCCAAGCTGACCACAATGTTCAAGTATAGCTCTAATAATTTCCCTCCCAAAAGTAGGAAAGACTTGGAGGAGTTGACAGCATTGTGACCCCTCTATATCTTGAATGTAGAATATAAAGTTCTGGGTTAAATACGGGCTAGTAGGCTTTTTCCACACATGCTGTTGCTAATACATGAGGATCAGAAGGGCGTCATACCGGGCTGTAGCATGTCACAAAATTACAATAATGGAGGTTGCTCCCGCAAAGTGACCTGGAGCAACAGTACTCACAGTCGACATGGAAAAAGCCTTTGACCCTTTGACCTCGTGGTTCCTACACAGGGTGTTGGGGGATTTTGGCTGGAAGAGGCTTCTGCAAATGGATGATGGTGCTGTATACTTCCCCAGTAGCGAAGGTACGCACGGGAGAGGCGATATCGGAACAATATCATGTTAAACATGGGACGAGAAAGGGTTTCCTCAGCTTCTCATTCCTTTGTGAGTTGGTGATAGAACTTGTTGCTGCACAATTCAGAGCAGAAGGGGAGATGAGGAATTCTAGATGAGAAATATCTAGCATTGTCTCCTTCTACATCGATGACCTCCTGTTATACCTGCAGTATGTGGAGGTTGGCATCAGACCTATCATTGAAGCTCTAGATAATTTTGGGAGATTATCTTGGTTGAGGGTTAACTGGGAAAGACCTGTTTTTACCCAGTGAGGGCAGGGGTAACACTGGACCATGGAGCATGGAGGGGGACATCTTTAGCTGGGAAAACACCTCTTTTAAATATCTTGGACTACAGATATAGAGCACGGAGATTGACCTCCTGGACAGCAATGAGAGTGGGCTATCCAGCCTCTCAGGTCACAGGTGGCCTTTTGGAGGACTCTTCCACTCCCGGTCACAGGCAAACTAGCTCTAACTAAAATGATCATGTTACCTTGCCTGCTATACTATTACGTGATCTTGCCATTCATCATTCCAAGGTATTTTTTAGACCTTGACAGTCTATTGAACTTAATTTGGGATGGAGGCCGGTGCAGAGTTGCATTGTGAACCATGAAATGGCGACCCGGATGCAGAAGAGTGGGGGTCTCCAATTTAAATTGTACTATATTGCGGCTCAAACTCAATAGCTTTCCAGATGGCTAGCTGGGCGTATCCCACAAGAATTGTGCAGTGATTTGTAAGCGAATAGAGCATTCCAGCTCCATTGAGGGGGTTTGCCTCCCTGCCATACTTTGAATGAGTGTCTGAGCATTGACACTGCCCACAATGCTTCCCTGGGACTAGACAACAGCAAAGAAATGAGGAGGTGGAGTCAAGCTGAGATGAAACACACAGGGGGCCTGTTGGAGAAGGAGGCACTAATTCCATTCAATAAGTTGGTGGACACAGCTGGACTCCCCTCTGGGCAATCCATGTGCTATAGAACTTTAGTAGTGGCACTGGATACATTGTCGGATATCACAGACTCAGAACCAAAAACACACAGCTACTTGCAGGCGTTTTTGACAATGGGGTGTGGACGGAGACTCAATGCATTGATATTTAGGGCCCTGCTGGACTTGGGTGGGGCACTCATGGATAAGCTGAAAAACAGGTGGGAAACAGACAAGAAAGGCTGTTTCATGAAAAGGAATGGGATAAAGAATTAAAATACCCCACAATGCAATATCGCACTTCAGCATATTCAATATTATCAGTTACTCAGAGCGCACATGACTATGCACATTATCAGCAAACTGCACTCTAGTGGGATGGCGACTTGCCTCTATTGTCATGCAGACAGAGCTGGCTTTCTCCATATAATGTGGGACTGCCCCATAATTACATGGTTTTGGTGAAGTGTGGGGGTGCACTTATAAGGAATGACAGGGAGCGGCCACCACACAACTATAGAGGTTTATATTCCGTGCCTTGCTCCCTGCCCCTAGAGAGGAAAGGCCAGGATGAAATTCACGGACCTACAGTTGAAACTAGCTAATCGAGCCATAGTCATGCATTGGACGTCTAGTGCTGGACCCCACATTATACAGTGGGTGGACGACTGGTGCAAAAGTCGCAGTCAGTGAGAGTATGGCTTTACATTGAGAAGAGGCTGGAGAATTGCGAAAAATCCAAATTGCAATGGAATGGGAGGAGTTAGCTCTGTCCTTCTCTCAAGGGATCAAAAATAATGATAACTCACCATAAAGAGAAGGTCTGCTGCACACTCATAGCAAGCATGCTTAGACAAATGATCATGGGACACTCATCCTCTTTTAGAGTGGGACCCTGTTGAGAGGACTCGGGTGCACAACATTACAACTCGATATTTCTTTGCATTTGCACACACCCATGTGACACATAGCGACCCTCACCCTGTCATCCATTTGTTCCTCCATCACATGCCCTCACCGGTAAGAAACTTCAGATAATTCTTTGGGACTCAACTGTCTCTAAGGTTTACATATAGATAGGAATTCAAATATTATCCAGAAGCTGGACGTGGGGCTTACCCCTGCTATTGTACCACAAGACCCCACAAATGCTATGAGAAGGTAAATCACATTTTAGTACTAAAGGAATAGAACGAGCTAGCATCATTCACAAACTGAGATTACTAATGTATAATTGTATGTAATGATGGCGTAAACTGTCTATGTGACCACTGATATTGTAAGATGTTATGATATTGAAATGCTAATAAAAACTTGTTTAAATAAAACATACTTGGCATCTTTGCACCCACCTGACCATTCTCAGCAATGCCCAACCCTCCCCTTCACAAATACTAAAAAAGACTGGTGTTCTGCCATCCCACCCACAAAACCCTCTCTTTAGAGAATGTCTCGTCTACCCAATGCCTAGCCCAAATATAATAAAATAATATTTGGCTCCTGCCATTTACCCACACCACCCGCTGGACCTTATTTCTTTGTCCGCACTGAAGGTCATGCTCTGTAAAGAGCCAGTAAAGACTGACAGACTCTCTGACAGCCATGACCGCAGGACTTGAAATTCCCTGTCAGCACTGGTCTGCAGACATGCATGCTGACAGGAAAATGTGGTGGTTGGTAGACAGCAGAGTGCCACCAGCATCTCCCACCTCCCTCTAGTCTGCGTAGACCCAAGAAATGAAAGATAAGACCAGTGAAACTGCCAGACACCATTCTTATGCATTGCTTAGGTGAGGGTGGGAACACAAGTGAAGCGAGCTCTTTGACTTTTGATGTAGCAACAGTGGATAAACAACAACTGCAATGTCATACCAGTGGATAACCGGATTCAGAATCGAGTATTCACTCTAATGGCTCTTCATGAGATCCATACATAACACTGCAAAAGCACATGGCTTTGGTGGAAACCATCAATGAGATTACCAAAGATTGGGGTAGTTTTCTATTACTAAAAATAAATGATGCACCCACATCTTCACCATGTACTGCCGCAGTGGTGCCAGATTCTCCTTCTCTGTAGATGGGTCAGGGACCTCCCTCATATCTGTGAGTGAACCTCATCCACCCCTTTAGCTGAATCACCTTAAAGTCCACCAGATCTTTACACACCTCCCTCTTAAGAGCATCATGAAGGGTCTCACTCAATATGTGCCATCTCCAGGGAAACTCTCAAAAGGTGTGTCCCTTCCGTATCTTTATGTGCATGTATCTACCTTTATAGTTGGTGCAAACATGTATTTCCCTTGTTAGATTTACATGTACAAGCATTCATTTTGTGCCGGCACAATGGGTATTACAGAAGGGGACGCGCAAGCATCTGCAAAGTGCTCAGGAACCGCAAAAACAGGAGTAAACGCTCATTTCAGTCCCCTCTCACTTTAATAACAGAGCCTTAGTTCTTTTCCCCCCATAAACCTTTATTTTCAGCAGAGTACAGGCAATAAGGGCTTTATGGAAGCTATACTGCAACTGTTTTGCTGAAACTAGATTTTGATTAACCTTAATTGGCAGACAAATAAAATATAGCTTATGAGAATGGTTTGTGGGTGAATGATGCAATTTAATATGGTTTGTAGCAAATGAGCCAATAGGCAAAACAACTCAAAATAGAACGCTAAAATAAATAAGCACAGGTCTTCATTCGTTTTTAGACATAGGGCTCTTGTGCAATGTACTGAATGGTTAGGAGTCATTTCTCTTCCCACAGTTAGTAGGCAAGCCACATTCACCCAGTTGTGAAACACCAACCAAAGACATAGCTGGGGGATTTGATATGCGAGTCAAAGCCAGACAAGGAATACAACAATGAGGATAACATGAGCACTGGAAGTGCTCCGTCAAGGCTTCGTCGCACCCACAGTTAAGGGCTGACTGGTGTCTTGGATAGTTGGAGGGCTGGAGGAGCACTGTGTTACGACCTTTGGACAAGGCAAATTGTTGTTTGTCAAGGGAGTTTTAAAGGAATGTTCTGTGTTTGGCTGGAAATGTAGTAGCATTTGTTGGCATCTCTAACGTATTCACAATTCACAGCACAATAACATAATAAACAGCAAAACAACAATAGAACAAAAACATGAAATGGCAAAAATAGCAAAATACTTAAAACAGAAGACTACACAACAACACAGTGCAATAATGTAACACAGTAACACAAAAGAACAAAACAACAACACAACACATTACCACACATCCTCATGCAACATACTCATTCAAAACAATAGTGCGCAAGCACAACAGCAAAGCAACACAAAATAAAAATGAACCACAACAAAAAAGGGAAAGACAACAATGAAGCACAAGTCAAGACATTGGCAACCATAACATAATATATTAGAGAATAATGAAACAGAATAACAACACCGTGACACAAATACAGCAACACAATGCACCCGAGTAATACAATTCCACATATTTATAAGAGCACAACAATCTGCCAAAAAGCAAAACAGAACTAAAGCCCAAAAAAAACCCCGAACACATACACACGACACTCCCTAATACAACATAATTACAATTTTGTGTTGTTTTGTTGTTTTGTATTGCTGTATTATTGTGTTGGTGGGTAGTGTTGTTTAGCTGTGTATTATAGATGTGTTACTCTATTGTTGAGTTGTGTTTTTATGTTGTCATTCTGTTGGTGTTTTGTTGTATTTTATTGGTGCATTGTCTTCCTTGGCTGTATTGCATACTTGTTGTTGCATTGATGTACTACTATGTTTTGTTTTCTGTGATGTATTGCTGTTGTTGTGCTGTGCTTTGTAATATGATGTAGGGTTGTGGTGACGCTGTACCTCTACTGCAATACTTTCTTCCTACCAAGGACATGTAATAGCGCCAGCCAACAAATGTTTTGTGATCCGACCCAAATCTCAAAGTGTGACTAACCATACAATTCCCAATGACAACTTCTAGTGCAGGTTTATGCATTTGAGCTGGTGCAACAAAAACACAAACGTAGGAATGAGCTTAAACATTGAAGGGTCTGCCTCGGGCTGCAGAACTTATGATAACATTTGGGACCCTACACAGAATATTCCTGTTGTTCCCTCAAGCCTTTAGTGAACTTTAGCTTATTTTTCTTTTGCTGGGATTCTGGACTCCATCACGAGCCGTGTGTACACACTGTCTCCTGCTAAGCACTTTATGAAGTATCTGCATCATTTTCATATTCCTCACCCAGGACTGCCCCAGTTTCACATTTATTTATGTAGATACCCCTGTGCTTTCTAGGCTTTGTCAAGACGTGAATTGTTTTCACTGCGGCAAAACACATACGGCCGCTTCCGCTGCTCTGCAAAAACAACTTTCATAATGTCTGTCTTTCACTAACTAAGCTGTATTTGTGTGCATTTTCAGTGAAAAATTAATCAGATGTCTTATTGTATTTTGTTGGACGATGAGCACATGCCACAAGTTCTAGGTTGGAAGCAATGTTCCTAAATTGCTAAATTGTCTGTCAAATGCAAGCCTTTTGAGGCAACTTTAATTTCATTCTGCTATTTTCAAACCTGGAGGAATGTTCACGTAACTATACGTCGAAAAATGTTCACTTAACTTTGAATGTATTATAACTGGTTAGCTGCATGTTCACTTAATATTGACTATTATATGATTGGCTAGCAACAAGTTCATTTAGCATTGCATATAATATGACTTCCTGGCTGCAAGTTTGCTTACATCCTCTCTATATGAGTGGGTAGATAGAGGTTAAGTTAACATTGTTATTATATGATGGGCCAGCTACCAATGTCCTTAGCATGGTTATTTTCGAAACCTGCCTAGTTTAATGAAATTATTATGTAACACTGTCAGGTTATTAGTTTATACAGAATATCCTGTAACATGAGTAAATAGCCACGTGTTTGACATAAGCTACTGACCCTAATGTGAAGAAAGGGGGCTTACAATTCGCTTAAACTCCTTTACAATTCTTTTAAAAATAATTAGCTCAGCCCAGTAAAACATGCGACAAGGGAAAATTAATGAATGATTTAATTTTCCTTCGTTATCGTATGTCGAATCACCCCTACCCCGCCCCACCGCTCTTACCTGCACGAGCAGCTCCTGAATATACTGAAGGGGTATGTAGCTTTCTCCATATGCACAAACCGAGATTTATGCACTAGGTGTTGCAGCCATGTGATTCCATCTTGATGGGTCCTAATTGGTGCTAACTTAGTAATGTTAGTTCCTAAACAATCACTACAAGACCTATGACTGAAGTGCTAGTCAACGTCCTCTCAAAGCCTTACTCATGTGGTTACATCTCCCGCACAGAGGATGGATGATTTAGGATGAGCTTCGGTCTGCCCCTTCTCATTTCATGTAGCGCACAGTTTTGGTGTCTCCATCCAGCCCCTTCCCGCATCCCAAAAGTTAGTCTCATTTCCATCTACCACAAGACATTTTTCTTCTAACTCTTCCTCCTGATCCTGCCTCACCTGTGCAAGAATAGATATGTTGCACAATAAGTGAGTGGGAAAACATGTTTGCAAATTAGTCCAGTGCTCCACTGACACAAATATCCCTGTGTGAGTTTGGTTTCAGTAAAAAGATGCCTGAAACACTGTTTCCCTAATGTGGGCAAGTGCTTGAAATCTGCCAGTGGAAAAGCGCGAGATTTGGAGAGCGCGCCATTAGGGCCCGGCCTCCCGGATCCTCGCCACGCCCCCACTCATCGGCCGGGGTAGCCCGATTGGCGACCGGCCCCAGGAGGTACTTCCGGGTCCCCGGTGACGTGTTTCCGGCGTAGGAAGGGGTGGAGGCAATAGGCCTATTTAGGCTTCTGGGCCACCCAGCTTTGCCTCTCTTTTTCCTGCGCCGGACCACAGGACTGCCGGCTTCTCTGAATCTTCGCCTCGGGACCACGTGGATCGGCCTTTCTTGTGGAGACCGGGGGACCCGCCGTCGAAGGGATTAGCGGGCATCGGACGGAGAGGAGGCGAGATCGGCGCGCTCAAGCGCTCACGGAGTCGGGGACTTGGCGATCGGGCTTGCGGATCAGGAGGTAAGGTGTCGGGGTTTCGGGGGGCCTTGGGCAGCCGTCGGAGGCCGGGGGCAAGGGTTCCGACCACTCGGGCAGAGTGAAGCACCATCGACCATCCACGGCTGCCAGGGGTTCCCCGACATTCCGGTGCGCATCGTGTGAGTGCGGGCAGGCAGCAGCGCCTTCCTACCTGATCCGGAAGCCCTAGCGGGGGGGGCAACCCAGAAAAGCGGAGCGATCCGGGAGTTGGGTAGAGCGGTAGGGGGAGCAAGCTAGCGTGCCCAGTACGAGTAGGGACCAATAAGAGTGCCAGCAGTATTAGGCAAGCCAGCGGGTGCAGGGATCGGGGCAAAGCAGGTCGCAGAATGCCAGCAAAGGGCGCAACCAAAAAGGAAGGACAAGGACCCCGACCTAGCACAATTGCTGAAGCTAGTATTGGCAAAGCTCAGCAGGGATAGAGAGGAGGGCGAGGAGGATCAAGGGGTCAGGCCCCAGAGTCAGATGAAGAACAGGCACCGGTGCCGGGGTTAGGTGACCGCCCTCGCAGAACCGGTGTCCCTCCCAAAACTGCATTCCCTCCCTTGGAAAAGAGGCCCAGGATTCAGCCGAGCAAAGGAAAAGGGGGAGTGGGAAGGGTGAGAAAGGGAAGAAGGGCCAGGGGAGCGGGGTACCTAAAGGGCGGCCTCGGGTGCCTGATGCCCCCATAGTTCCCCCGCAGCCAGAACCAGTGCGCCCAAGACCCCGGGTGCCCCGGCAGCCAGTACCGGATGTACCCACATTGCCGATATCTCCGGCGCCCCCACAACCATTACCTAATGAGGCCCCTCAGCCAGTACCAGATGTACCCGCATTGCCAATGTCTCCAGCGCCACAACCATTTCTTAATGAAGCCCCGCAACCAGCACCACAGCCAGAACCAGGGAACGATGTGGGAGCGATATTAGCGGAGATTAGGGGGCGTTGAAAGCGTTAGTGCCCGCACCACATGTCCCCACCCCGGTAGCGCCGGTGGAGGCAGTGGTCATAGTGCCCCCATACCCGTGGTACCTGCGGGAGGGGCTCAGGACGCCACAGCTAGTATATTGTCTTCAATGGCTACCCTGTTAGCACAGCTGGCAACACCGGCGGGGAGGAGCAAGACTGGGGGGCGGCATTGGCACCGTGGGCACCACCAGCGGCTACAGAGAGTGCACTCAGCGAAATTAGTAAACAAGTGGCTCTCTTGGAAAAAATACAGGACAAAAATATAAGCGCTCCCCTTCTGGCGGTGGGTCAAGCGGCCCCTGCTCAACCAGAACACACAGTGACCGCAACAGGTAAGGCGGCTGGGAGCACAAGCAAAGACTCAGACAAGGGGTCTAAAACAGTTGGGGGCCAAGATACAGTCTTATCTAAGCCCGGAAAAATCGCGACACATGTCCTTCTTGACACAAAGGAAAAGATTTGGAAGGGAGAATTTGTGGATATTTTCACCTTAATCAGGCCAAAAAGAAGGGAGGTGGAAGCTAAAGAGAAAGAGGGGAAGGAGGGTTCTTTCAAAGACAGGAGACCGAGGGTGGAAGAATCTATTACTAATTGGATGTTCGGTTTTCAGGTTTTTACAACGGTGATGTTAGAAAAGAAACCTGAGCTGGCAATACCTTTGATTTACTATGCTAACAAGATTCTGAAGGCCCACACAGTGTATGGCGGCATGGCATGGTTAGATTATGACAGGGACTTCGGATGGGCGAAAGTCGAGGACCCTGACATGGGGTGGGATCAGACGGAGGTAAATGTGTGGCTAGAAAACGTAAATAATAAAGCACAACACATGAGGCAGCCCTTTCGGACCTCTCAGGGGGGGCCTGGGGAGAAAAAAGGGACGTGCTGGGCATTTAACAAGAAAACGTGTACTTGGCCTACAGGGCAATGTAAGTTCAAGCACGCTTGTGCATTTTGCGGTCACCCCTCTCACCCTGAGTTCAAGTGTATTAAAAATCCAAAGATAGGGGTAGGGAGCACATGCCAGCGCAACAATAGTTTACCCACGCCAGTGGACGTAGGGAGGCTGATTTTTTGGCTGAATCAGTACCCGGATAGGTTGGCAGCCAAGACCTTGTATCAGGGGTTTTCCACGGGCTTCCGCATTCCAGCGCAGGGGTACCTCCGGTGGATCATTGCAATAATCTGTTGTCAGCACGCATGCAACCCACAGTAGTGGCACAAAAGGTTGAGAAGGAACGGGCACTGGGACGGGTGGCGAGCCCTTTCCCTGCCCCCCCGTTGCCGGGTTATGTTTGTTCACCACTGGGGGTGGTTCCTAAGAAAGAGCCAGGCCAGTATAGGATGATTCACAACTTGTCAGCGCCAAAGGGCGCCTCAGTGAATGATGCCATAGATCCATCCTTGTGCTCAGTGACTTACTCTTCCTTTGATATGGCACTCCAGAGGCTGCGCGACTTAGGGCGGCACGCCTTCATGGCAAAAACGGACATTGAGTCCGCTTTCCGGCTCTTGCCGGTTCACCCTGACGATTATCACTTGCTAGGCTTTCAGCTCAATCACCAGTTCTACTATGACAGGTGTATGCCAATGGGCTGCGCGGTGTCATGCAGATACTTTGAGACGTTTAGCTCCATGCTGCAGTGGCTGTTTACCTTCAGGACGGGGCGTAGGGACATTGTACATTATTTGGACGATTTTATGGTCATGGGCCCTGCAGCATCAGGGGAATGTGCTCAGGCGTTGGGACAGCTAGTCGCCATGTTTGAAGAATTCCGAGTGCCATTGGCGCCTGGGAAGACGGTAGGTCCTGCAACATGCATGTCTTTTTGGGAATTGAGATAGACACAGTGGCGGGGGAATGCAGGTTACCAATGGACAAAGTGAGGGCCTTCTCCCAGGCAATTGATTCAGCACTGGCAGGAGCTAAAGTAACCTTACACCAACTCCAGGTGTTAGTGGGTCAGTTGAACTTCGCCCTTCGGATCATCCCGATGGGGCGGCCCTTCTCAAGGTCGATAGCACGGGCAATGGTGGGGTTGACTCAAAAACACCATCATGTGCGCCTGCAGGCAGAGGTGAGGGAAGACCTGAGAGTATGGCGCAGTTTCTTAGCGAATTCAATGGTAAGGTGGTATGGCCTGCTCCGCCAGTGTCCAGTACGGACTTGGGCTTGCTCACGGACTCAGCAGGGAGCGTGGGTTTTGGAGCAATTTTAGGATCTCGCTGGTGCAGGGGCGATTGGCCTGCGGCATGGCATGAGAGCGGTTTAACTAAGAACATAGCCTTTTTGGAGTTGTTCCCAATCGTGGTGGCAGTAACTGTGTGGGCCAGGTTCTTTGAGAACAAATCTGTGGTATTCTGGTCAGACAACATGGGTGTAGTGGAGGCAATCAATAGGCAAGGGGCTACGTGTAAACATATACTGAGGTTATTGAAACATTTAGTGCTGGCATGCTTGAGGCTGAACCTACTGTTTAAAGCGGCACATATTCCAGGTGTAGAGAATCAGGCTGCTGACGCTTTGTCTCGCTCCAAGTTGCAGGAATTCCGGAGGTATCACCCACGGGCAGAGGATCAGATGACAGTGTTCCCGACATCACTGTGGAGGATTGGTGCCCCGCTTTAGCGGGGCTGGTAGGTGCCTCACTGAGTAAACGCACTAGGAGAACTTACCAACAACATTTCAAGTCATACAGGATGTTTGTCCAGCGCGCAGGGATAAGGGGCCTATTTGCTGCTGGAGCGATATGCGGTTTCCTACAAACATTGAGGGATCAGGGCAGGCCAGTCTCTTATGCTAGGGCGCACGTGACCGCGGTAGGATTCTTTGCCAAGTTAGCGGGGAGCGCGACCCAAGTGCAGCATTTGTAGTCAAGAAAGCCCTGGCAGGATGGGCCCGGTTGGAAGGGGTCAAAAGGGACTGCAGAAGGCCCCTAGACGTGAAGATGCTGGGCGACATGATTGGGTCCCTGCACGCGGTATGCCGCTCATCATATGAGAGCACCCTATTTGGGGCCGCTTTCTCCCTGGCCTTTACGGGGCCTTTCGGCTAGGGGAACTGGTAGGGACCTCCAAGTCCGATCAGTTAGGGGGCTGCAGCTGCGCGACTCCAAATTAGTCCAGGGTAGTCTGGTAGTGACCCTTCGGAAGTCAAAGACCGACCCCTAAGGGAAGGGGTCCACGATTCGCCTTAGTCCGGCTCCTGGGATAATTATCTGCCCGGTCGCTTTAATGGAAGCTTACTTAGCGATCCGCCCCGTAGGGAAGGGGCAGGCTCTGTTCATACATGAGCAAGGGGATTGCCTGTCCCAATATCAATTCAAGGCAGTTTTTAGGCAGACATTGGCTAGTCTGGGGGTGATTCCGGCGGGCTATTCGTCACACTCGTTTAGAATCGGTGCGGCGACTTTAGCGGCGGGCGCCGGCTTGCCAGCAGAAGCAGTAAAGAGGGTGGGGCGCTGGTCATCAGAGTGTTTTAAGCGATACGTGCGGCCTGAACTACTGTAAGTGGATACACAGATTTGTTGACAGGCACATTTTGACTTTTCCATTTCTTTCCCGACAATTAGTATGCCCGCGAAGGTGGTATGGGTGTTGGGGCACTCGTTCGTACGGCGCGCCACGGTCCGGTTACAACAGCAGCGAGTGTCGAAACCACCAGGTCTGAAAGGGATGTCGTTCCTATGGCGAGGGGTCGGGGGCTTGCGGATCCGGCAGCTGCGGCAGCTGGTTGAAGAGACAAGAGGACACGAGGGACAGCAGTCCCCGGATTTAATTATTTTACATTTGGGCGGCAACGACATGGTTGATCGAGGACGCTTGGCGGTCAGGGAAGCCATATTGACGGAGTGTGCATGGCTAGGGCGGGCCTTCCCCGGGCGCGGATAGCCTGGTCATGTATGATACCACGCCGGACATGGGGCGATGGAGTAAGATCACGAGCCTTAAATGTATCAGTGAGGCGACTCAATAGGGAATTGGCCAAGCTGTGCTCAGGGCCGGGCCGCTTGTGTCATATACCACACCGGATGATCACAGGAGACATAATGTTTCACCAGGATGGTGTACACTTGTCAGACAATGGAACGGACATATGGATCAAAGGAATATGGTCTTTTGTGCAGAACTTGTTTTGTGGTGGGGAGGGTGAAGGACCTGTGGGCCCTGGTCACCCTAGTGGCGGAAAGGAGACCACAGAACATTGACTTGCAGGGTAACGGGAGTCCTCATTACGTACTCCCTAGGCCAGCACTGAGGGAGAGACGGTAAGCTCTCCGCAGGGAGAATGGGGTCACCGGCTGGGGAGGCAAGGGCGCCAGGTCACGAACTAGGGCATGGGGCAGCGGCCCCTGGGGATTCCCTACGAGCCTCCTTGGCAGCCTGGTGGTAGAGGGGTGGGCCCCGAAAATGGCGGACAAGGACCAGAGGGATGGGGCCCACCGCTCAAGGACGCAGGTGGGTTGCGCCTTGTGTGGTTCTCAGTTCAGAGGAGGCGAGCCTGAGGGCCCCTTGGTGCTGGAACAAAGTAAATTTCCATAACTGGTGCTGATGATATTGGAGGATAAATGTCGATATTAAAAGTGAAATATTAAGACCATAAATGTATAAGATGTAAATGTTTTGTCATGTTTATGATTGGTTGGAAATTAAACATGGCCGAGTTATACCCACTCTCTTGAAGTAGTAGCATTGATTGTGGGCTGGACCACTTGGGGGCAGGGCGGGGGATCATCCTGGGGGGTCCGGGTCCTATGGAAAAGCGCGAGATTTGGAGAGCGCGCCATTAGGGCCCGGCCTCCCGGATCCTCGCCACGCCCCCACTCATCGGCCGGGGTAGCCCGATTGGCGACCGGCCCCAGGAGGTACTTCCGGGTCCCCGGTGACGTGTTTCCGGCGTAGGAAGGGGTGGAGGCAATAGGCCTATTTAGGCTTCTGGGCCACCCAGCTTTGCCTCTCTTTTTCCTGCGCCGGACCACGGGACTGCCGGCTTCTCTGAATCTCCCACCCACCCGTCCCTATGAGTAGTGGTTTGAGGGGAGGTTCGGAGGAGAGAGTAGTGGCGGAAAGGAGACCACAGAACATTGACTTGCAGGGTAACGGGAGTCCTCATTACGTACTCCCTAGGCCAGCACTGAGGGGAGAGACGGTAAGCTCTCCGCAGGGAGAATGGGGTCACCGGCTGGGGAGGCAAGTGCGCCAGGTCACGAACTAGGGCATGGGGCAGCGGCCCCTGGGGATTCCCTACGAGCCTCCTTGGCAGCCTGGTGGTAGAGGGGTGGGCCCCGAAAATGGCGGACAAGGACCAGAGGGATGGGGCCCACCGCTCAAGGACGCAGGTGGGTTGCGCCTTGCGTGGTTCTCAGTTCAGAGGAGGCGAGCCTGAGGGCCCCTTGGTGCTGGAACAAAGTAAATTTCCATAACTGGTGCTGATGATATTGGAGGATAAATGTCGATATTAAAAGTGAAATATTAAGACCATAAATGTATAAGATGTAAATGTTTTGTCATGTTTATGATTGGTTGGAAATTAAACATGGCCGAGTTATACCCACTCTCTTGAAGTAGTAGCATTGATTGTGGGCTGGACCACTTGGGGGCAGGGCGGGGGATCATCCTGGGGGTCCGGGTCCTATGAAGCAGACTAGTGCAGGCCCACATTGACTGACCTCCATCTTTCAGGGAATACAACTGGAAGACGAGGATGGTTGCAGCATCATGGACATAGATACAGAGAATGAGCCTGTTGCACACTTCTTGAAACTGGGCAAGCTTCCTCTTAAACATTCGTACATGTACATTATCCCAGCTTACACTGTGTGGTTTCCTGGTGGAAGTCCTGTTTCCAGTAACTGGTTGAGTTTAAATAAAGAAATGCTGATGAGCCTCTCATCATGAGATTAATGGATGTGACTCTCATTTCTATTTACAGGTCAGAGAGTTGGTGCACTGGTTGGCACATCCTAAAAAGGCCAACAACTGTAATGAAGAAAAAATTAGGGGGTGACGATCCAGTTACTTACCAATTCTCTTCATTTACCGAATCCGACTTTTCCTCCACACAGCCATTTGGTTTCTTTTTCCCTCTTGTGTTCCCTTTGTTTGGTGCATCCTTTCCTGATCGGATAATGCTTTGGTCACTAATTGCAACAAGCATTTGCAAAGCAGTAGGTCTCGCCTTTGGGACCTTACATGTATTTAGTTATGCAGCACATTAGCCTGGGTGCTGAAACATATACTGTTCTTTAACATGGAGGGAAAGTAAGCTCCAAACTGCGTGACACGCCAGGTATGAGAACACATGGAGAGAAATATTGCCTTTCAGCAGGAAATGGTATAGTCCAAAGCTCTGTTTTTAATATAAAATCAGGGCCTTCGGTGGTCATATCACTGAAAATACAAGATTTGAAAAAAACATTATTGTCTACGGGTGCTCGTGGAAGACAATATCTATGGACTGGAATCTAGAGAATGCTAAAGTGATTCTGGTATTTTACTGACCTCTGCTGGTCGTTTTCTATCAAGAAAATTAAATAGAGGCAGTTGCCAGAAAAATTTAAAAAAAGTCCCTCAGCAGAAAGCAATTCTGGTATTTTACTGACCTCTACTGGTCGTTTTCTATCAAGACAGTTAAATAGAGGCAGTTGAACAAGCAGAAAGCAATTCTGGTATTTCACTGACCTCTACTGGTCGTTTTCTATAAAGACAGTTAAATAGAGACAGTTGAACAGAAAAAAAGTCCCTAAGCGGAAGCAGACAAGTCCTAGGGCTGATCTCCAGAGCCCACAAAGTACATACACATATAAGTATATACTAAAGTACATACAAGAGGTCTTGAATGCTCAACCTAAAAAAGACATAGGCGGGAAGAGTATTCCATTGATGAAGACGTATCCATTGTCTGTCATTGTCCATTCTCTTATGCCAGATCTACATCACTTCTCACTTTTCAACAAGGTGATTCAGTTTTCTCTCTTCCTTCTCCACAATGGCGACTCATTATTGCATCCATTGTTCGATTTAGGTTAGGCTAGGCTAAGAATAATTTGAAAAGACTTCACTTATACTCGCCGAAAAGCGCTTTGACGCCTTGTCAGGGATAATAAGTAATACAATACAATACAATACAGTACTAGAATTCTGGAGTTCGAATTCTTTCAGCTTTCTGCCACAGAGCCAGCATCTTAGATACAGAGGGCGAATTAAACTGTCTCCCTGTGAAATTCAGAGCATAATTAAAGTGCTTGTGCATAATACATGTGATGCGCCTATCTCTGCAAAAATATATACACATTGTTAGAAATGGGATTTCTGGTTGGCTAGGGCATGCGCCTAAGCCAGGCAGAAACCACCACTCTAGTCAGGGCAAGGGAGTTACATGCTGAAGATAACCCCTGCTCACTCCCTTGGTAGCTTGGCAGAGCAGTCAGGCTTATCCCAGAGGCAATGTGTAAAGCGTTTGCACAACACAGCAGCGACACACTAAACAAACCACAAAAATAGCCTTTGTGTTAGCATAAAAACACATTAAAACATATCACATAAAAACACAGTGCCACCTGGCACTTGGCATGACTTTACAGGGATTATATACACTACAGGGCCAATTGGGCCACTGTCATAACCATCATAATTCACAGTTAGTGAAGACAAGCAGTAACTACTGGTAACATTGCACTTTGCATAAACACCTTAGCCATGAACATCATAGCATCACCTAGGACAGCCTATTATGCAAAACATAATAATCACATCAGGCCCACCTTAGGCCTATACCTTGTCAGCAGAGTAATACTATGCACACTTATTAGGTGCATACATCACCTAATCACATTATGTCCCACCAAAACATAGGGGCGAACATTAGGCAGTCTCATCCTCGGGGGCCCGTCCTGAGCTTCCCCGCAATGCCCTTGTTTTAAAGTAAAGGCTCTCCAAACTGCGTGTCCCTTCCGTGGACACGAGTCTTTCAACTAGCCCCCTAGCTGCTGATGCAGCCAAAACAATGCTCCCAACAGGCCTGTAATGTAATGGGGGGTGGTGGGGGTTCAATTCACCCTTTTCTTCTCTTTGGAGAATGCCCCCAACGTTGCAGCTACCCGCAACCCTGCGGCGCAGCTGTGACAATATTAGGCCAAGAACAGTGTGTCTCGCAGGCCCTACTCACTGGGGCCTCTCCTATCTCCTCGGCCTCCTCAGTGGGAGACTGTCCACTACGGGGGAAAGGCGGGAATTGGCAGAAGGGAGCCCACGAGGCTCCGGTCCTTCCTCTGATTGCACAAGGAGCCCGCGAGGCTCCGACGTGTTCCTGCTATCGGCCCAGCCCACAAGCAGGCTCAGGCAGCAGGCGGGGCTCTCCTCGGCAACACGGGAGCCCAGCCCACAAACAGGCTGCACCTCCGCCTGACTTCCGGCTCCAGCTCCACCCATGGTCAGGCTCCTTCCACCTGACTTCCGGCTCGCTACGGGAGCTTCTTACTTGAGGGCCTCTCCTCATGCTGGCTTCACTTACAAGCGACTTTGCTGGCATAAATAAATTACCCTCGGGTCAGCAAACTGAGCGCCTCTCCTGTGCCTCTGAGGACAATTGGCTACCAGGCACAGTGCTCCCCACACGTCTTTCAGGAAGTAGAGCCACACGAACGCTCCTCCCGTTGGGGAAGTGAAAGTGCCCCAGGTACCAGGAAAAGTAGAGCGCTCTGTGTTTCCCACGGCAAGACACAACCAGGGGCAGACAGCGCCCCTCTCACAAGACTGGCAAAGGGTAGAGCTGGGCCCAGGCAGGCCAGCTCACAGGGCCCTCCAGCAGAGGGGGGAGGTCTTTCGTGGCAGTTCCTCCTGGCACCCAGCAGTCCTTCAGCAAGCACAGTTCCAAGCAGGCACAACAAAACATGGGGTCACAGCCCCAATATTTATACCACATAAAGTCTTTGTTCTGTCCTGGCACAGGGCCCTGGACCTAGTCCAAACCAGTTCTGGGGGGTACTTATCAAGTGCACAACACTCCCCATTATTAGTGTCGGCTCTGGCCCCAGACACACCACAGGGGGGCAGAGCCAGCATTGTGGAAGGCAGGCACAGTCCTATTCAGGTTCAGGTGCTACTCCTCCCACTACTCCAAATGCAGGTCAGGCCTATTCAGCCTAGCGCTGACTCACCCAGGCCCTCTGGAGCCACTGCAATTCCCTTGCCCCTGTCATCCAGAGCCAGACATGAAATACACGACAGGCAGGCACAAAGACACATAGCACACAGAAATGCCCACTTCTAAAAGTGACATTTCTAAAATAGTGATAATAAATCTGCGAACACCATTACGCAGCATTTATCACCACTATTCCAAACATACCAAACTTGATCACACCACCCCTCTCATATCAGGAATTACCACTGAAACACATATCAGGGAATCCCCAATACATTCCTATGAGAGGGCAGCCTCACAGCAGTGAGAAACCAAATAGGCTGTTTGTCACTACCAGGACATGCCACACAGTTAAGGCACATGTCCTACCTTTTACCTACACTGCACCCTGCCCATAGGGCTAGCTAGGGCCTACCTTAGGGGTGACTGATATGTAGTAAAAGGGGAGTCACAGACGTGGCAACCACTTTATGCAATGGCAGAGGCCTGAAATAGGTTTGAGAGGCAACTTTGGTGGGTGGCGCAAGCAGCGCTGCAAGCCCACCAGTAGCATTTAATTTACTGGCCCTGGGTATATGAGATACCACTTTACAAGGGACTAATAGGTAAATTAAATACGCCAAACAGGTGTAGACCAATCTTACCAAGTTTACCATAGAGAGCACCTGAACTTTAACACTGAACAGCAGTGATAAAGTGCCCAGAGTCCTAAAACCACCAACACAGGTCAGAACAAATACTGGAGGAAGGCAAAAAGTTCTGGGATGACCCTGCAAAAAGGGCCAAGTCCAACACACATCTATTGTGCCCTACCAGTCTAGCAACCATCACTCAAACAGCAATCAGTAAATATATAAAGAACATAAATGTGCCATGTGCAGAAAACTATGGAATAAGAAAAATATCAGAAACATGTAAAAAACTGAATAAGTGTTTCAAAGGACACGGAAAAAAGAAAAACATCATCAAGGAAAATCAATAGGCAACGCTGCCACATTAACAAACAGTAGAAGTAAATTAATAAAAGAAGGGACTTTTTTATACTTTTATTTATTAGGTTTACTTTTTACCAACAGACACCAAACAATTACCACAGATAAACAGCATGTAGATTAATAAGTAGTACATTTGACAGGTACCACAAGAAGCCAAAAATCAATTTTCAGACAATGAGTGCATAACTAAAACAAATCAAGAAGGAGGCCCATGGTACGTGCCATCTACTCCCCAGCAGGGGTTGAAGCAATGTATGTGGAGAGACTAGAGCCTGCCGCCGAACTTTCTCCAACCTCCACACCCCCACGGCCACCGCCCTCCCTCCGGACGCCAGCGCACCCAAACCCCTGAGGTGCATCCTCCTCAACGTACACTCCCTGCACAGACACGCAGTAGAGATCTGGGACCTCCTCAACAACCTTTCGCCAGACATTGCCTTCCTCACGGAAACCTGGACAAACTCCACCTCCGCCCGACATCGCCACAGCCATCCCCGACGGATACAAGATCCAGAGGAAGGACAGCCCCAACCACCCAGGAGGAGGACTCGCCATCACGCACAAGAACTCCCTCCTACTCACCACTTGCAGGACGAACAACTCCTCATCCCCCACGGAACACCTCAATTTCCTGATCCAGACCAGCCCCAGAATGACCCTGCGTGGCACCCTAACCTACAGACCTCCCGGACCACGTACCGCGTTCACCACAACCAACAAGGACCTTACCACGCCCCCACGACAACATACTGTTCGGAGACCTGAACTTCCACCTCGACAACCTCAGCAACCCCAACTCCACCGCCCTCCTGAACAACCTCGCCAACATCAGACTGAATCAGGTCATCACCACCCCTACCCACAAGGCAGGACACACCCTCAACCCCATCTTCGCAGGAGGGAACAACATCCACTTCAGCCACACCACGCAGCCCTTCTGGATAGACCACCACTACATACACTTCTCCTTCGAAAAAACCACTGCTCACAAACCTACACCACGCTCTCCATGAAGGAATTGGAGCAAGGTCACTGAGGAGCACCTCAACTCCACCCTCAACCACGATCCCCTTCCCACCACGACCAATGTCAACTTTGCAGCCAACAAACTCCACAGATGGATCACCAACTGCGCAGACAAGCTCGCCCTCCTCCGTAACTCCAACAGACAGCGCCCCATGAAAGCCACCTATTTCACCACCAACCTCCGAGAATCCAGACACACCTACAGATGTCTCGAGAAAGTATGGAGAAACACCAAAACCCCAGAAGCTCGGACCACCTACAAGAATGCCATGACAGAATACCACCAACCCATCTGATCCACCAAAAGGACCTTCATCGAGGACAAAATCCTCACCAACTCCAGCAACTCAAAGGAACTCTTCAGCATCATTCAGGAATTCACCAAACCCCCCAGTGAAGCCTCAGACGTCACACCTTCCCAAGACCTCTGCAACAAACTCGGATCCTACTTCCATCTCAAGATCAAGTCCCTCTACGACAACTTCAACAACAGACACCAGACTCCGAAACCACACCCACCCCTAGCAACACCAGCCAGCCTACCATCTCCACCAGGACCCCAGTCACCACCGAAGACACCGCCACAACCATGAACAACATTCACTCAGGAGCCCCCACGGACCCTTGCCACCACACATCTTCCACAGAGCCAACACCGCCATAGCATCTGAGTTACGATGCACCATCAATGCCACCTTCAAATCTGGCACATTCCCCGATGGCTGGAAACGCGCAGCAGTCAAGCCCCTCCTCAAGAGGCCCTCCACAGACCCTACGGACCTTAAAAACTACAGACCCATCTCTCTCCTCCCCTTCGTGGCTAAAGTCACTGAGAAGATCGTCAACATCCAGCTCACGAACGTCATAGAAGCAAACTCCATCCTTGACTCTTCCCAATCCGGATTCCGCAGTAACCACAGCACCGAGACCGCCCTCCTCGCCGCCACAGATGACATCTGCACTCTCCTTGACCAGGGCCACATGGCGGCCCTCATCTTACTAGACCTCTCAGCAGCCTTTGACACCGTCTCCCACCACACTCTACCCACAAGACTCCACGACGCCGGCATACAGGGAATTGCCCTCGACTGATCTGCTCTTTCCTCTCCGGCTGAACCCAAAAAATCAGACTACCGCCTTTCCTCTCTGAACCCACAGAGATCAACTGCGGAGTACCCCAAGGATCATCGCTCATCCCCATGCTTTTCAACATCTACATGGCCCCCCTCGCCGCCATCGTCAGACAGCAGGGACTCAACATAGTATCCTACGCTCATCCTCTCCCTCACGAGGCAACCGGACACCACCAGACTCAGCTTCCAGGAAGGAATGAAAGACGTTGCATCCTGGATGAGCAGGAGCTGTCCGAAGCTCAACTCGGAGGAGACAGAAGTCCTCGTCCTCGAACCCACCCCCTCAGCATGGGACAACACCTGGTGGCCCACCGCCCTTGGCAACCCCCCACCCCCAGGGACTACGCCTGGAACCTCGGCATCATACTCGACTCCTCCCTCACCATGACCTGACACATCAACGCCATCTCCTCCATGTGATTCAACACCCTCCGCATCCTATGCAGGAGCTTCAAGTGGATCCCCCACTGAATCCAGAAAGACCGTCACCCACGCACTCATAACAAGCAGACTGGACTACGGAAACACCCTCTACGCCGGAATCAACAAATCCCTGCCCCGGAAACTCCAGACCATCCAGAACACCGCTGCCAGGCTCGTCCTCAGCATCCAACGACATGAACACATCACCCAGCACCTACGAGACCTCCACTGGCTCCCTGTCGAGATGAGAGTAACCTTCAAGCTACTCACTCACGCCTACAAATCCCTCCACAACACCAGACCCCAATACCTCAACGAAAATGTCTCCTTCCACGCACCCAAGATAAACCTCGGCTCTGCCGACCTCGCCCTCGCCGAAACCCTGTGCATCCGCAGAGCCAGAACGGGTGGAAGAGCCTCCTCCTACATTGTGGCAAAAACCTGGAACGAACTCCCGCTGAACATCAGACATTCCCCCACTCTGCACACCTTCAGGAAAAGCCTCAAGACCTGGCTCTTTGGCTGATTCAGAGCTGCACGCCCTCCCCCCCAAGGGCCTTTAGACCCTCATGGCTGAGTATCACGCTTCACAAATCCTTGATTGATTGATTGATTGATTGATTGAGCGTCAAATATATGTTCTATAGGGCTTTCATATGTCCTTTGGAAGTGCTGTGAGGAGCAGGTCCTCCGCAAATTGCCTTGCCATGTCTACACAGTAAGCGAAGTCCTGGAGCAACTGAGCAAAAGTGAGCTGTCTACTATGCATCAGAAGCGGCTCCTCCGCTAAGGCAGAAGAGCATTGCCCCACAGCTTGCGGAGCAGTGAAAAAAAAATGATAATAACAGAAGTTATTTCTGTTATTATCATTTTCGGTCAGGTTGGGCGGGACTGTGACTCCTGTGATGTCGGGGAGGTGGAGTGGTTGCTGCACTCCAAAGTGCGCAGGACTGCTTGGCCGGCACTCTAGGGCCTGCCAAGCAGTCCTGTGCACATTGCATGTTCCCCACCAGGCTGCATTACACAGCTTGGTGGGGAATGAGCCCAGCCTCCCATTCCCCATCTGAGGCCCCACCCACGGTGCTCAGACCAATCACAATGCTGCCTTACAGCGTTGTGATTGGCTTTAGGGGAGGGGCCTGTGTGCTTTCTGGTTCTGGCGAGAGACGGCGAGGGACACGTAAGAGAGATGACTGAGGAGAGATGTGTCAAGGAGGTAAGTGTTTTTTTTGTTGTAATTCCCGTCCATGCCCCCACCTGACCCCCACCCACCCCTCCACTCCCATTCCCTGCCAGTCGCTACTGCTGTGCATTAAGACCAGAGCAACACATCTTTTAGCCAAAACCAGTAATATGCATGCCAGGCATGTAAATGCAAGGGGAACAACAGATGTGTTTCCCAGCAGTGCGACCTGAGGGAAAGGCTTTATCTCAAATTCAATCATGTCACTCAGCACTCTGAATGCATCATGCCAATATTGTAATTAATTCAGACAGCTCCAAGATAGAAGCAGCAAATATTCCTCCTCCAGCCCACACCTCTTACATGCATGATGGTCCACCTCTCCAAATCTGGGAACCCATGCAGGCGTGTAGTAATATTGGTGAATAAACTTAAACTGTATCGATTTGTGTCTATAATTAACAGTGTGTCCTTTACCTGTGCACAGAAATACGCCCACGTTCTAGAAGAAAGCATGTATCCCAGAGTTGTCTCCCATCGCTGTCAGGCCTCTACCAATGAGTCAGCCCTAGATGCCATAACAGAGGAGTACAGAAAGGAAATGGAACGGCCCTCAACCTCCCGCAATATCTATGTGTTAAGGAGCGACATCTCAGCAGGCTCTGTGAGATAGGTTGGGAGATGCCAGATTTTGCTGCGGAGCGAAGTCTATGATAGGCAAGGATTGCAAGGGGGGGAATGTGCACCGCTGTTTAAAAAACTGGACATTGTCAAAAAGGTGCCATATCACGTGGGGGGAGCAGTGGGTTGTTCGGTAAGGGAATGAGCAAGGAGTATGTGGTGTCAAGTCCGCTCTCCCTCGCCTGTTGCCAACAAGCTCGGCATGTAGATGCGATGACATCCACATCTTCCCGGACAACACATGGTCTAACGGACAGTTTAGTTAATATATTACTTGCTCAAGCAATTGTCCTTTCCACTCCAACATGGGCTCCAGAGCTGGTGACTGGTGGCCGGCGTCCAGTAGTGCAGATAGTGAGCCTGTGCAACTAGGTAGTGTGTGTGAAAGTCTGGGGGCCTGATTCACAAAAGTAAACTTAGACCAAAAGTATAAGTTTAGACCTGAAGTCTAAGCTTAGACCTAAAGTCTAACTTTACTACTACTAAAGTTAGACTTTTGGTCTAAGTTTAGACCAAAAGTCTAACTTAGACCAAAAGTCTAACTTTACTGCTACTAAAGTTAGACTTTTGGTCTAAGTAAGGCTTTTGGTCTAAACTTAGACCAAAAGTCTAACTTTAGTAGTAGTAAAGTTAGACTTTTGGTCTAAGTTAGACTTTTGGTCTAAGATTACTTTTGTGAATCAGGCCCTGGGATGCAAGCCCACCCTGCTGTTAGACCTGGCTTCCTTGGCATGGTTTCCCCAGTCTTTTTGCCTCTACCTCCTGTTTTTTTGGCTGTGTGCTGGATTTCATTTTGCTGGTTTAGGTACTCTGGGCACTTTGCCACTACTGATCAGTGCCAAAGTGCAAGTGAGCCCTGTGTAAATTGTGAATTTGATTGGTTAGCCATGATTGGCATAATTGATTTACTGATAAGTCCCTAGTAATGTGCACTGAGCGTGCCCAGGGCCAGTAAATCAAATGTTACTAGTGGGCCTGCAGCACTGATTGTGCCACCCATACCAGTAGCCTTTCAAATGTGTCTCAGACCTGCCACTGCAGTGTCTGTGCGTGTAGTTTTTAACTGCCATGTCGACCTGGCAAGTGCACCCACTTGCCAGGCCCGAACCTTCCCTCTTCTTACTTGTAAGTCAACTCTAAGGAAGGCCCAAGGTACCCCCATGGGCACGGTGCAGTGTAGATGAAATGTAGGACATGTAGTCGTGTGTTTTACATGTCCTGATAAAGAAATATGCATTTCGTTTTTCATTATTGCAAGGACTAGCTCTCTCTCATAGGTTATCATTGGAGCTGCTTTGTAACATTTTACAAGCATAACTTTCAATTGGGAACAGCTAGAGATTTGGAGTTTGGGCTCTCTGAACTCAGAATTTAATAACACACCTTCTAGTAAAACTGTTATTTTATGTCACTGATGCGCAATTTACAATGATTTTAAGTAATTATGCAATACAATTATTCATTCATTCATTGTTCACCTATTGGTAAAGGTGGTATTTTAAATTGTGTGTTTTGAAAATGCCACTTTTAGAAAGTGGGCATTTTCATGTTTAACCATCCTGTGTTCCCCTGCCTGCTTGTCGATTCACCGTCTGATTTTAGACTGACCAGGGCTGTTTGTGCATACACTTCAGACACTCACACAAAGGGAGTTGAGGGTGCCCTGCATATTCTGATAGGCCATCCTGGGCTAGAGTGGTTGGAGTTGCCACTAGCACCTGAATAGACTGTGGCTGCTCTGCACAGTGCTGTCTCCACTTACTGTAGTGAAACTGGTCCAGGGAAGACAGAACTGGTTTTACTGAGTAAGAGAGACTTTCTGAACAAAGACTTCAAAGGGGAAAAGGGATATAAGTATTAGACCTAAAACCCCAGAACTTTAGATTGCTTCTGGACTAAGAGGATACTGCCAAGAAGAATAGCTGAAGAGCTGCCAAGAGGTTTGCTGCCCCTGTTGCTGTGTGTTGCTTTGCTTGGTGGACCTGCAGTAGCTGCTATTGTCTGTGGGCAGTGGAAAGGACTGAACATTTGCCTTGTTATGGTATTCTGCTTAAAGAAAATCTCCAAGGGCCTGATGTAGTGCTTGCCTCCTGTTGGGAAGTCTCAGAGACACAAAGACTTCACCTGCAGCTTCTGTGAACTCCACTGCTGGGATTTCTGATCTGCCTTGTGGTACCAAACCCAGTTCTTGGCCAGTGGCGGCTGGTGACATTGGAAAGTAGTGGGCCGTAAAAGTTCAGAGTGTCCTGTGGGGAGCGAGCGTAGCGAGCGAACTCGACCATCATAAGGGGAATTTCGGAAAGGTCCTCCCTCAGAATATTTTGAAAAAACTGTGGGCAAATGGCGCATTTTCAAGCAAATTTATTTGAGAAAGCAAGAAGGTTAATAAAGCAATTGTGAACATGTAGATATGACATCAATAAAGAGATTTCATAAGATAATGATGTAGGTAGCTTTAGTTACATCATCTCTAGAGGGCAGTGTGCAGTCAAAGCTGTCAAGAGTTTCAATGGGATCTGGTTACATCAACACCTAAACATATTAAAATGACATACAACATGTCACATAAACTGCCTTTACTCGCAAAATATTCCCCATAATGAGCCCTTTTAATATCACATAATTTAGTCAACCATGCCACAGATTTCCTCCCGTAAAGCCACTTATTGCCAGTACCTTAGTTACAAAGATGGCGAGTAGTTCTTGGGTCACAGAAAGTTGACTTTGACATAACTTTCTACAGATGTAGGAAATACAAGATGAGAATACGTAAGTGGGAGATCCTCTAAGAGTAACGTGGATGAAGGGGTCAGTTAGTGAGTTAGTGTCTGTTTTTTTTTTAATCCGTTTGCATGCAGCTCTTTGATTACAATTCATAGCTCACTATGCTAGATTGTGATTGGAACTTATGAACTGCACAGTAACAAAAGGATCTCTGTGACAAAAGCAGTACCCACTGAGCATTGCAAATAAAATACTGCTCTGTGATCTGCCTAGTACATAGTCTTTGCAGCAGGCATAGTAACCCTCTGCGCTACCTTAGATGACTCCACACTGCCACCAGACAAAACTCCAATCTCTCTCCAGCAGGTATGTTAATTACCAGAGTTATCTTGGCACTTTTGTTGTTGCCTGAAAACTGTTGGATACAAGGAACTCTGCAGTGCTTTTAAAACAGCTGCACTGCTACAAAACGGGGCCCCCAACCCTTCTAGCCCACCTGGAAACGTCTGATGCACAGTACAGCCAGGAAACCGGCCCCCAACCCGTCTAGCCCCCCTGGAAACTCCTGATGCACAGTACAGCCAGCCCGCCCTTGATGCAGGGACTAATGCAGCGTGCATTATGATTCAAGTATAATTTTAAAAATATGCTCAATCTTTTACGCTGGCCTAGCTCAATTCATGCAAAACGGAATGACCAGTAACTGACAATGACAGATTTATTGATGATTTTAAACAGAAGTGCCCTCTGCCGGTGCGCACCTCCATTCTGCGCTGTCCTGTCTCATTACTTTCAATTAATGGCCTGACTCGGCGCACGCTCGTTTTGGGTTACAAATAACACTATTTTTAAATGATATTTATTTCAAGTTGAAGCAGCTATAATTAAAAAATAATGTTGCATTTGAATCGGTTTTTGGTAACCAACGCCAGACGTGGAGAGGAAATACACCAGAGCACGAGTGAGTGACCGACATTATCTATCGAAACATTGTCATAATACCGAGGGGAGGGACTCACTGTTACTTGGCCTCTTTAATGTGGGCTTTATTTGCAGATGTCAGGAGCCCTTTGGTGCCTGAGGGGGTGTGAGCCGCAGGGGTCAGTGGGATTACCCTCCTCATGTGCCTGACAACTCTCCCCGGTGGACCCTCCATGAGGAGGGCCTGCTGCCGCCCTGCACGTGGGAGAGCCTCTCCATATTAGTCAGCAAAGCCTGCCGTGTCAAAGGTGGGATTGGCACTTTCACAGGCTGTGGGAATGGCCCAGGAGCGGTGTGAGAGCGGGTACAACAGAATCGGATATCCCCTCCAGTGTAAAAGGGAGCCGAGCTGGAGCAGAGGGTCTGGTCTCTCTCTTTTTACAGATACACACACGCAGAGGAAACGTGCACAAACTTCACCAATCATACACATATGGGTGCACCATCATTGGCATAAGGAACCGCGCTCATGCACAAACACATTTCTACATCCAAAACAATCCAAGAGAAGAACGTCATTACTTCACCGGGTTTCCGGAGTTAAACCCACTTACCTGAACACGACGATCGAACCATTGAAGCAGCTCTTCTGTTCTTCTTCCGTTCGTGCCGCAGGAAGGAAAGACAGCCTCCTCCCACCCCCTACATGATGCCGCCGGCCACGACTTAACATGGGAGCCAATCACAACGCTGCAATGGCAGCGTTGTGATTGGTAAGGCGCAGGGGAGAGCGCCCCAGCCGCGCCAATTTCTCCGATATAGAGAACAAGGAAGAGTGGGCGTTCGTGCTCGAGGGCAGGGGGGGGAGTGGCTTACCCACTGTTGTGGGTACTGACTGTTTGGTCAGCTCCAGGGGCCGACCAAACAGTTAGTACTCACAACAGTGGGTAAGCCACTCCCCTGCCCACGACCAGGACCGCCCACCCTCCCGCCTCCAACCAGGCACTTCTGCTTTCTCGCAGTGCGAGAAGCAGAAACATAAAATGGTAGTTTTTACCATTTTATGTTTCTGCTTCTCGCACTGCGAGAAAGCAGTGGGGCGACGCCCAAACACCCCTATGGAGGAGCCGCCACTGTTCTTGGCCGTTGGAGGTTATTCCTGCTACAAAGAACTATCAAGAACTGAAGAAACCTGCAATATAGGCGCTTCGCCGTCCTTGCTGCTGAATTTTCCGACTCAGCACCGCAGTGCGGGAGATTCCTGAGGCACAACCCTGTGCAGCCCAAAAAATCCTCTCAGCGCCTGCCAGCGACCCAAATATCGCTGCATGCCGAGTCCAGTGCACCCGTCTCTGAAGTCCGAGACCACCGCCCTGACTCCGACGCAAGCAATGCTGTGTGGCTAAAAGAAACAACGCATTGTGGGACCGCTGCTGATGAAATTGATGCAGCACCTATTTGCCGCTGCCACATCGACCTCAAGTGCATCCCAGATCTCCACGCATCGTGCCTGTGTGCCATACCATAACAAGGCAAATGTTCAGTCCTTTCCACTGCCCACAGACAATAGCAGCTACTGCAGGTCCACCCAGCAAAGCAAAACACAGCAACAGGGGCACGCATCTTCGACGCAGCACCCGCAGACCAGAACCGTCTTGGAATCGACGCATCACTTCCCCCTACAGTCCGAATTGAACGCATCACTCCTGGTGCAGCAGAACTGTTGCATCGCCTCCCCAAGGACTCAGTAACTGACAAATCGCTGTGCTTTCCGATGCTTCACTCCTCTGTAGCTGTTTTGCCTTGTGGATTTTGACGCGTTTGAGGTACTCTGTGTAAAAATCACTAATTCCATAGATTTCTATGTACAGAATTGCTTGAAACCTTTAAAAGTCATATTTTAAGTTGTGTATGTTGGATTTTTGTCGTATTGGTCTTATTTGGTTTAGATAAAGACACTTTATTCTTCCAAACTGGTGTGGTGTCCATTTGTAGAGTTTCCCTGTATTACTGTGTGTGTTTTGTACAAATACTTTATATGTTGCCTCTGAGATAAGCCTGTCTGCTCGTGCCAACCTACCAAGGGGGTGAGCAGGGGTTATCTAGGTGTGTAACTCCCTTATCCTGACTAGAAGGAAGGTTCCCTACTTGGACAGAGTGCAAGCCACTGCCAACAAGAGACCCCCATTTCTAACACCTGCCTTAATAGGCTTATAAGAACTGCCCATTGGATTATAGGTTGTCGTGCACCTCATATCAATCGAAGGAGTATTTGCGCAGTTGCTTAAAAAATACTGTGGGAGCCCCATGGGGATTTTAGCACACAAATAGAGAAACTTTGGTAACACCACCATTTTCACCAATGAAATACGGCCCATCATAGAGAGTGGCAAGCAAAGCCATCTCTCCACTTGTGCTTGAATTATTTCTAGTATGACCCCAAAATTTCCCTAATTAGTTCAGCATGGCTGTGCGTAACCCAGATTCCGAGATATTTGACCCCTTCCGGGCTCTATTGTAGTGGGTGTTCTGTGACAGGCATCAAAGGAAACTCAGTGAGGGGAAACATCTCAGATTTAGTCCAAATTATGCACAGCTCGGATTGGCCTGCAAACTGAACAATTTCATGGATAGCGGGTGAAAAATTCTATTCTGACTTTTGGTGCATTGAGGATCACATCATCTGCATACAGTGAGATTAAGAGGGATCCAGTTCCAAGCCACAGACACTTTATGAATGAAACTCCCTTATGTAGCATGCAAGCGGTTCTACCACTAGAGCAAAAATCAAGGGGGATAATGGGCATCCCTGCCAGCTTCCTTGAGTGATCAGAAAAGCATCAGAATGTAAGCCATGAACTCTGATGCTTGCCAAGGGGAAAGTGCAGAGCAAAGTGATCAGCCATATGAAGTAAGACTCCAGCCCAAGACATTGAAGCACCTCCATCATGTATGCCCATTCCAATGTATCAAAAGGTTTTTCAAGTAGGACTGCAACTGAGGGCACCTTCAGGTCTGTCCTGTGCAAAATGGCCATTGGAGTTCCAAGGTTAAAAGCAGTAGATATTTGTGGTATGAAGCCAGATTGATCCAGTAATACTATAAACTGCATCTAGGGCTGTAGACGGTGTGCCAATAACTTTGCCAGAATCTTGCACTCAGTAAGGACAAAGGTCTATACGAAGAGCAGGGCAAAGGGATTCTATTGGGCTTAAACAGAGCCGCATTGATTGCTTTCATGGTGGAGGGAGGAAGCTTGCCCAAGCCCATAGCAGCGTTATACATGTCAAGAAGGCGGGGTGCCAGAATGTCATATATGCTTTATAAAAGGCCACCGGGAGAGCAACACCTCTTGGTGCCTTGCCACTGTGTAAGCTTATAATAGCTCTTTTAACATTCACTAATGAGATTGGATGGTTTGTTTCTGATAGGGGATTCCAACCACTCTTAGGCAACACAATCTAGATAACAGGAAGTACCCACCATGGTGAGGCGAGTCAATTTCATCTGGATCAGTTGTGATAGTTGCATCCTTCGGCAGCAATGTGCTCAAAAGGTGTCATACTTCAAATGATCCAGGTCAGCATTCTACCTGGGTGACCCCCCCTCACTGAAGCACTGCACACGAGCACGTCGGCCCAACTAAAGAACCTCTCTTGCAGCCTCCTCCAGAAACTCAGACCATGTCTCCTACAATTTCGCCGGCGTACCTCTATCTCCAGAGGCTGCGTAAGTGCTCTCCAGTATATGCAGCTCAGTCTCAAGGTGATCTATGTGAACACAAATGGACTTGAGAAAAGCATCACTTTTATAAGTACACATTTCCCTGATGTAGGCCTTGAAGGCTTCCCAGAGGGTCGCAACATCAGCAACTGTGTTTTCAATTAGTTTGAAATATTCAATGATGGCTTCCCTAAATATCAGTACAAAAAACAGCATCCTGCAGTTCCATACTACGCAGTCCCCAGCTAAGGAAGCGAGGAGGAGGGGCTGGGCTTTTCAAAACCAGCATGACCGGGGAATGGTCCAAAAGGGTGCATGGGAGAATTACAAAGCCACGGATCATAAAGCACAGGGAACTACATATAAGTCACATGTACAACCGTGAGGCCACTTTGTGCACATGGGAACAGTATGTGTAATCAAGGTCGCAGGTTGTAACACGGTCCATGTATATTCTTGATCGCATAATTTTATGATATGAGCTAGAGCATGGCTAGCCTTCGGCGTGGGATGCTGCTCCATGTAAAAAGAATGAAGAAAGGGTGTAAAGAGCTGTTATTAAAGTCACCACCCCAGATATTAGGCCAGTCCCTATATTTACTGCAGACTGAGAAGATCATAAAAAAGCTCAGGACTATCCACATTTGGACCGTATAGATTAACAATGAGTAGTCGACACCCATCTAGCTTAGCAACCGCCACTACCCTGCCCACTGTATCTTTGAGGGTGTCTATCAGTGTGAATTTAACCACAGTTCCTAACCAAAATAACCACTCACAAGGGGGTGGTGCTACCACAGCCTTCCCACCCACTCTACCTAAGTATTGTGATGTGGAAAATAACAAGTAAAAGAAACAGTCTGATAACACTTAAAGAGAATCCCCCTACCCTCCACCCACGCCAACCTCAACTCTGTCAGCGAATACCCATCCCATCATAACCAAAATCAGTAAAGGTGTCCATGCAGATAGCAGGGACCATATGTGTGTGCTCCATGCATGGGTGAGGGGCATGGAGCACAACGTTGCAATTATTTATACCATTCAATCATTGCCATTCAGCATTTAGATAAGACCATACAATTACATAGTGGGACAAGCAACCCTTGCCAGCGTAACTTCAGGAGTTTCTGCATTGCACTGTGGTCTGAGAGGTGCACCAAGAAAACCCACAGAGGCACACTAGAAAGCATGTTGCTATTATACACCCTCACAGGGGTATAGGAAAAGGCAAGCTGGAAGTGAGTAGCCTCCCCCTCACAGCCAATTGAACAAACCAGTTGGTGGATGGTCCAATGATAGCCAGAGGCGGATAATCATTGTCACTTAAGGTCAGAACATCCGACCGCCCGCCAACTGCTGAAGGCGCAGGACTCCCAGCCGCTGGTACATAATGCTCAATAAATTCCAGTGAACTCCCTGGCTACTGGAAGAAGTATGTTTCCCCTTTATATTTCAATGGAAGTTTAGCCGGATACAGCATCAAGTATTTCACTCCTCTGGTATGAAGGACCTTCAGCTGGGGCGAAGTCAGGATAGAATGAGACCTGTGAATTGTTATTTTGGAGATCAGAGGAGGCTCAATTAAATTTATGGACTAAGTCCCTGTTTCTATAATTGAGAAGCTGTGCTATTATGGGTCTAGAGTGTTGGCCAGATTTTGGACATGGGGCAAAAGGTTGGTGTGCTCTCTCCACTAAAAATACATTGGAGAACTTATGCCATCCAAACAACAAGTCTAAGAGTTCCACCACAAAGAGCTCCATATTACCAGTCGTTGTCGATTCTGGTATGTCCAACATGCAAGTGTTATTATCTCAAGACCGGCCCTCCAAATCTTCATTCAGTGCCTGAAAGGTTTTCAGTTCATGCTGCAGCATAGTCATGGCAGCACTGCCAGTCTGGTGCTGTGTATCCTCAATATCAGAGATGCAAAACTCTGCCTGATGTGAGCCTGGCGTCCTGTCAGTCAACACGCTCCTGGAATCTATCAAGCAGGCAGCAAGTGAGTACATTTTGGTATCAATAGCCTGGAGACTAGCCTTCATCACCTGCAACACAGTTAAGAGCCCAGCATCAGGTGGGTCAGAGGGAGCTGGAGCAGCCCCATCAGTTTTTACTGAGGCGGGTCATTTGTCAAAGGGCATCTTAGATAAGTAGTTTGTAGTCCCCCTTCCCCATTGTAGATGGATATCCACACAGCACAGGTTGTCTCGAAGCAGGGCAATCACCCAAGAAGGCCGATGGCAACAGTATCTACCCAACAGCAGCCCAGTTCTACGCAAAATGTCAAAGCAACCCTCAGTCTCACTAGGCAGGAGGCCGCATCAAGGCTCTAATTGTACGCCCCCAGGTGAGTGACAACAATACAATTCAGCAGCTCCAGGCATCCACAAGTGCTGAGGCACAAATGAAACACTCTCCAGCTCCAGGCCAGAGCCAGTCGCCCGGCAGCAGATCAGGCCCGACAGGACATGGCCTGCCATGCAAAGGGGGCCCTCAGCAGAGGGGCGACTCAGAGTAGACACGGCAGCGCAGCCCGTGTAAACCACATAAGGTGCGCAAGGGACCTTCGGTCACCCAGTAGCGGAGCATGCCTCAACAGGCCAGAGGCATCCAGTGCTCACTTGCCACTCAGCTCCCTGCAGGTGCCAGCTGGGCCCACCCTAGAGTAGCCTGCAGGTTTCACCTAGGACAGAGGTGACTCACTGCCCGACAGTAGTCACAGGCCATGATTGATCCCAGGAGTGCCCTTCAAGCAAACCGCAGCCTCCACACTTACCAACGCACAAAAGAGAGAACCAAGGGGAGGACGCAGTGCGAGAGGAGCAGGCAGCCCAGGAGGCCCCGTTCTAGCACCACAGGCCGCACTGGAAGATGAGACACTTTTTTATGTTCAGGCTGCTGGAGCCCAAATTCTATACAGCCATCTTGTTTGCTGGCTCTCTGGTGTCCCCAGGGAAAAGGTTTCTAATGACCTCAAGTGAGGAGACTGGAATCTAAGTAAATGCACATGGTAGTTCCATGGTAGCAGAATATAATTGGCAGAATATTGTCTGACCAAAATATAGCGTGCGCACTATCTTCTACAAAAATATCCCCCCATTGGAGTTAATAATAATACACCCGGTGGGGCAATAATTTTGGAAACAATATTTAGGAAACAATATTTATGTCAGACGAGTCAAGTCAAGTCAAAATAAGCTTTATTCGAACTAACTAAGTGAATCATAAAAGCAACAAAATACATCCATAACAAAGTTTAAACACCAATATATAAGTGAAAAAAAGATTAACTAGCTAAAAGAAACTGCGGTGCACAAATACAATCATCAGTTACACAATCAATTTCAATTTACCGCTGCTTCCTGCAGTTAATGACGGCCAACAGAAATCGGGACATTGCAGCACAAATGTAAATATTCGGTAACATTTGCAGGTACATAAAAGCTGGTCGGCATTGTACAAAACCCAGCTGCAATAGCAAAGGTTTAATATATTTCTTCCTTAACCCAGTGAAATGTTTACAGAAAAAGACAGTGTGCATGGTGCTCTGAGAGGAGATATCATCACAAGTGCATTTCCCCAGGTCAGAGGACCAGTTATTAATGGTGGGAAAACTAATTAAGTGATGAAAAATATCCAAGCGAAACCGGGTCAACACAAACCTGTGGCGCATATTGTACACATTGGCTAAATAAAATTGCATGTGGTAGCTAGTCAGGATCATTTGGTTCCTCAAGACAGAAGGTTTCATAATTTCGGATGTTAGTCTGGAATCCTCTAATAGTGATAAACATTTCATTTTGAGTACTTTTCTTTGAACGGATACCAAACTCTCGGGGTGGTCAAAATACTCGGGATGACCAATATCTGCCCAAAAATTGTGCACAAATTTAAGCCATGGGATTATAAGAGCCGACGTGGATCTAAGGCAATCAACAATAATAGATTGGTTAAGTGTAGTGTGTTCCGATGACCAGATTGTATGCCATAGTGACACTGGCTGAATCCTAATCAAGTCTGCTATATAAGGGGCTCCTAATTCCATGTGACAGACATAGATTGGACTGCTTTTCGGAACGGCAAGAAGATTCCTAAAAAATGCATTTTCTTCCAATTGAAAGCTATCAATCTGCCCATATCCCCAAAGTTCAGACCCATCCATGGCAGTGGGTCTGCATTTGTCCTTGTAAATGGTCATCAATTTCCTCAGGTGTTTAATTCCTTGTTTTCTAGCGAAGTGCAACAGGGCCCTTGTTGTTTTGACAAAATGGAGTTGCCTTGATTTTATTGCCCGTTGCCATTTCCCAGTTTGACTAAATACAATTCCCAGATAAGAAAAAGAGGTTGTGAACTGGATTTTTGCGCCCTCAATAAAAATGACACGACAACGAGAGTCGCTATTCCAGATTTTCATTGCAAAGGCTTTGCTAATGTTAATTTTTAGGCGTGATTCTGCATGAAGTTGGCGAATTCGTCGAATAGGCGCTGGAGACCAAGGAGTGTATGAGCCATTAAAACAGCATCATCGGCATAAAAAGTGCAGGAATTGGACAATGACCCACTTGAGGTAAATCTACGCAATTACTTGCCAAAGTGTCGCCTACGCTGTTGAGACAGAGATTGAACAAGAAGGGGGCAAGTACGCAGCCTTGTCGTGCCCCTCTTCTTATATTGAATGGCTGGGTACTATTGCCATTAAGGCCGTAACGTACTTTACCCCGACCTAAGGCATACAAATCTCTAAGGAAGTTTACGATGGTTATGTCAACTCCCATGCAAGCCATAATAGACCATAATTTCTTGTGAACCAAATCAAAAGCGGAAGATAAATCTACAAAAACTAAAAACAGATTTCCTTCCTTAATGTGCATGTATTTGCCAATGAGAATGTCCAGGTTAATGACCTCTTCTGCAGTCCCCAACCCAGACCTGAAGCCATACTGCAGGTCCGAGAGGATATTATTAGACTCTTACCAGTCCTGCAAACGGCCTAAGAGAATGCGCCCAGCCACCTTCACTAAAGAGCCTAAAAGAGAGATTTGCCTGTATTGTGCTGGGCTATTACGGTCGCCCTTCTTGAATATAGGGACAATAAGAGACTCAGGCCAGGTTTGCAAGAAACCTTTGTCCCGGCAGGCTCTGAATAGCAAGGTCAGGATGGGGCCCCAAAGTTCAGTGTTGGACTTAAACAAGTCAATAGGGATCCCATCATGGCCCGGGGCTTTACCACCCTTGCTTGTCTTCAGTGTCACAACTACTTCGTCCAAGGAAAATTCTGAGTAGTTCCTTTTATTTGGTGATACAGTAATAGCAGGCACACTAGAAGAGGATGCAGTGGGAAAGGGAGTCACAATGTCATTTTTAGAGGAATAGTAATTAGTAAAATGGGATAGCCAAGCAGCCTCAGTGATGGCTATCTCAGATTGAGGGCAATCCGCGGAGTCAAAAGAAGGAGAATTAATAATACGCCAGAACATGATATTATCATTAGACAAACTGGCTTCAAGTAATCGATTCCAGGTGTCCTCCTTTAAGCATTTTTTTCATTGATTGATGGCCAGTTTATATGCAAGTCTACATTCCCAGACCTCCTGGACCTGTCTCGGTTTTTTGGCTAAGGCTAATTTTAGGTTTCTCTGGGTTTTAGTACATGCAGAATAAAACCAGCCAGAATGACCCGCTCTAGCTTTGTTCCGGTTAATGTAGAGCCCTTCACCAATGCCCTTTTTTATAAGGTCAAATGCTTGTATAAACTCATGCGCCTCCTTATTCTCATCTAGGTACAGTTCATAAGCCTCCCTCTTTTTCTGAATTAGTTTTACTAAACAATTGGATGGATCCACCAAGGACCATCTCAGTGCATACCCGTTACGATGGGAAATATCAATAGTCTCCAAAGTAGTGACTCTATGTGTGTCCCCCCTCTGCGTAAAAAGGTTGGTATTCAGAGCTACGCTTTGGGGAAAATGATCACTAATAGCAATGTCGTGGATGGAAAATCCTAGAACCAGCTCAGAATAGCGCTGGGGAAATAGTAAGAAATCTATCACACTTTTCTCACCTCTGCCATTTTAAGTGCATCTCACTGTAACTGGAGTACTAGTAAACTCATTACAAAAGGACAGATTATGTTTAGAAAGTAAATCATTTAAGGTGTCCCCATATTCTGAATGAGAAAAGTGAGTAATATCACTATTGTCTGGAGACGTCATGCCACAAACCTTATTAGATGGAAGCGGGCAGGCACGTATGTTAAAATCTCCGCCCCATAGGATAATTGGGTTCTTACAGTCAATGGGGAAAGCTGTCTCCAAGTCATGATCTAAGCGATGAAGAACTGTAATAATTTCCCGAGTACAGGCATTATTATAAAAGTTTACAATAGCCAGGGAGGAATGTGCAGAAATTTGAAGAGTGACAATTTGATAAAACACACTAGTAGCAATCACAGTAATTTTCAGAGGAGTCAGCATGTTTGATACATAAATACACAAGCTCCATTTAGGGCGCCCACTGTTAGACTGAATCGCTGGGCAGTGATATGTTTTGAAGCCAATTAGATGTATTGGGTCCACTGACCAGGTTTCCTGTAGGCATAAGATGTGGAACTTAGATGTAAAGTCGGACCACTCAATCATAGTACTTTTGTTGCGTAGGCCAGCGACATTCCAATACAAAACTGTATTGGCTGCCGCAGGAGGCTTAACAACGGCAGAGGATGCCCTCAGGGAAATAGGGTCAACAGCGATGCAAGACTTGGGAGACACAGCAGTGCACAGCTTGGGAGACGATATTTCTGAAAACAATAGTCTTACATTCAAACAATGATAGATGACAAATGAGGACATTTGTTCTGGTGCTGTGTATACTTCACTTCAAATATTATGGTGCAAAAAATGTCCACAGGGATGGACCTGGAGGCTGTATGTAAACAGAGGTCTTGCAGGAATCTGCATGGCCCAAATATTTAGTGTAAATATCTCCATGTGGCACAAAGTCCCAATATAAAGCCTACCCAGGAGAGCACATTGCAGATCTGAAGTTGGTAGATTCTCCAAGTCAGGAGTTTTAGTTCCAGACTCAGGGCCTACTTTAAGGTTGGTAGAGCATGAGCCCAGCTGCAAATTGATGGGCCTCATGCCTTCCCAATATTTAAGTTTTCCCACCCTATTTAGAAGTGGCTGAAGCACTAGGTTTCTGAGAGCGTAGCCTCAGCTATCTCACCATAGGAAACCCTGGACTTGGTGGCCAGTGCGCCGGTGGCCGTAGTAGTAGTAAACTGTTCTGCACTGTGAGGAGTACTCCTTGGTTTTTTGAATGCATGCATCCTTTGGTAAGATCTTGGCATGACTCTTGACATAAATGCAACCGCCAAGCAGATGAAGATCTCTAATGATGGCGGGCGATGCCCCTTGACGGGATCAGAAGGCAGAGCCTCTGCTGACCTGAAGAGCTTCAGACCACTTGCCAGAGTGCAAATGACCCTGTTTATCAAAGTTATGGTTTGTGACATTGTCAGTACGACCTGAATGCTCTAGCTAAGAAGGGACCCAGGCAGGTTGTGTATGTGTTGCAGGAACCTCAGTCAGATGTGTACAACTGGTTGTAAAAAAAAAAAAAATTACCTTCTCGCCGCTTCCGCGCCGCGTCTCTCCTCCGTAGTCCCTCGCTCCGGTCAGAACAGGAAGCACATCTAGGCTCCACATAGCCAATCACAACACTGCAGCTTTGTGATTGGTCTGACCGCCGTGGTCCTGCGCTCAGACAGGCAGTGGGAACCTGGGCATGTTCTCCACCCAGGCTGCAATACAGCCGGCCCGAGACGGCCGGCCAAACATTCAGGCACACTTACAGAGCGTGCCCACCGCTCCTCCCCCTGCTCTGAGAGCAGAGTAGCCCCGCCCCCCAAAGCTGCCGCAGCACAAATAAATAAAATGATAACGTTGAGTTATCATTTTATTTTTCCTTTATTTCACTGCTAAAAAGCAGTGGTGCAACACTCCTCTGCCATAGCGGAGGAGCCACCACTAGCATAACAACACAAATTGATGTGCCAGTGCGTTTGTTCTACAACAGGCTCCCAGTGGCCTGTCATCCTGAAGCCGGTAAACAAAACATGCATTTCATTTCAGAAAACATAATTATGTACAGGCAGTTGTTTATTGGGATAATGCACATTTTTACTTAATTCTGGTATAGTGTAAGCTTAACTGTTTGAGAAGGGCAGTGTATGATATTCCTGTTCTGAAAAAACTAACTCAGGCAGAACCTTCAATGATGAGACTGCAAAGTCCTGGTTATTTATTATCTATTTTCATCACATTCCTCCATCTGTCCAGTACCACGTTCTGGGTAGCTGGACAGATTATTGTCATAGCACACTTCCTTGCATTAATTCTGAAACCTGACAGCTCATGCCACTGATACCTAGGCCTCAAAGTCCACAAAGCACACGTGTGTACTGGTGTCTTTCCAGCTGTCAACTGGCATTCTGTGTTGGAAGAGCTTCTCTAGCTTTGTACATTCCAGACCCCAGGAATTAAGCACACAGCAGGACACAGTTCACCACACACAATTGGCATCAGTCGACTTAGTGTTTCCAGTAGTTCCAGTTCACTGGGAATCCTTCGTTGGTCAGCTCCTGCTGGTCAAATTGGAACAATCTACAAGAAAACTGAATCCACAAGCTATAAAAACAGAAACAATAGACCATCCCACTGCACGCAAACTCAAACCACACCATCCCTAGAGGCCCAATTAGCAAGTTTGCTTTGCCAGTCTGTGCCAAAGCCTTAGATCAGAAATACAAGTAAGAAATAGGAATATCTCTTCCAGTGTTATTCTGCAGAAGGATATTGATTCTTTACAGCCAGGGAAGGGCTCTTTCCATATTCAGTCCCAAACAGTGATCTGACGAAAAGTGGCTAAGCAGAGAAATGTATGGAAAACCCCAGGTGTCCCATTGACAGGAGCATCATGCTCTGCCCCTCACCAGTTCTCCCACTCTATGCCCCTAGGTTTCCTGTAGTTTTATATAGTTCATATAAAAAATGTGCCTTGCTGCAAAAAGCAATTCTAGAACCTCATGCAAAAAACACACTCAAAATGTGGATTTTGTAAATATTGAGGCGGAATTCTCTCCAAAAACTGGAACCATTCTCTCTTTTATCCCACAAATATCTCAGTCACCCCACGAGGCCGACATTAAACCAAAAAATAGCCCCCTCAAAGAAATCCTAGTAGAAGCATGCTAATCCCTAACAGCTGTGCTGACTGTAAATGGCTGGCCTCTTTGTAGAGTGACATAGTGGGCAGTAAAACAATGTGATATCTTCAGTCCTGAGTAATCCACAGTGGCTGAGATTAATTAAAGCATTTCATCACCCACTATTTTTAAAGTAAGAAGCCGTAAGTGCGACGGGTGAGCCCATATATGTGATCTGTGTTCACTGTGCTCTTACCTCAAGCTGCTCTCAAGCTGCACCTCGCTGGCTAGGCCCAATAGGACAAAGTCTGTTTAGGGTTGCCTGCTTTCCCTTGTGGAGGGAACTTGACCGGTATTCGAAAGGTTCTGTTTTCTCCGATTGATCTGGGATTAAGCTTGCAGAGCAAGCTTTGTTCCTAAAATCACTGTGAATAGAGATGCTCTGTGAGTTCAAAATGTATCTTGTCTATATGCCCATTCACTAAGGCCATAACCCTTTCTATTGTTTCCCAAGAGACCCCTTCATCCAGCAGAGCTGTGCCATCCGGCCCTACAGGGGCTTCGGGCTTATCCTTTTATTGTCTTGAGAGTTCGTTCAGCTCACCACAGAATAAAGTGCAGAGACAAGTACCGAGAAAACACTGTCACAGCTGGAGGGTAGTAGACAGGTTAAACAATTGTACGTCATAGTGACCAAAATGATATTCAAAAGCAGAAACACTTTAAAATCTACTTAAAATACTTAACTCAGGCGACATGGTTAGAAAGAAGTTGCTTTAACGGGTTTTTCCCCGATAAAAAAAAAGATGTATTCAGACTTTGAAATTATGGGGCCGATTCCGATCTCGGCCGGTAGGGCACCGAATCGGATTTGGCTTAACCGGATCCGATTCGGAGCCCTCTTTCCCGACCGATTCGTACGCGGGTCCGAACCGCTCCGACCGACTCGCACGGACACGACTCGCACCGTGCAATGGAGACGTTCCCCGGCCGGGCAAGTACGATACGCGCCGCGAGCAGTCCGACCAACTCGCGCCGTCCGGCTTGAAAGAGCAGTCGGAGCCGTACTTTGGGGGTCCGTGTCGGACCCCCCTGTATGCGTAGCCGCGCGAGTCGCACACAGGGGGGACCCATGGGTCCCCCCTACCTGTGCATGTACGCCGCGAGTCGCATCGAGGCGTACCCGCTGTAGGGGGCGCCCTTGTTCGCCTCGCAACCATTGAGTCAATGGGAGCCCGCGTACGCGTTGTACGTCCGGCTCCCATTGACTTCAATGGGAGTCCAACCGACTCGAGTCCGATTGCATGCGTGCGCATCGTACTCGTTCGGTCGGACTGCCAGAGTCCGATTCGGTCGGAAATCTCTCCGGGTCCGGCTCGGTCGGAGTGATTTCCGGCCTGAATCGGAATTGGCCCCAAAATGTTCTGGACCCTTCAAACAGATTAATGTAGAACATCTGGAGGTCCGTCTAAGAAGAAATAAATAGTTTTGCAATGGACAAATGGTTAGATTTTTTTCAATAACAATAGTATATTCATGGAAGTTAAAGGTTTCATATTCAATACTAAAAGCATTGCTAAAGATATATGACATAAAATAGTTCATGCATTGTTACATAAATGTGTAAGAACGTGTATGCATAGAGAATAGCTAAACATTATTTTCTAAACAAATCTATAATGAATGCTGCTCATATTGTAATTGTATTCCAACCATAGTGGGAGTTTTAATTACAATATTGAGTAAGAAACAAAGGAATAATTAAAAGCTTTATATTAACAGTTAGGTTTGCACATCAGAAACACAAATATATCCGGTAATAAATCTGAAGACATAAAAATCACATTAGATTGTTTTTGTATTATATGTGAAACACCAACCATTTGCGACTCGTTTTGTAGCCAACCAAAGCCAGGAGAGCAGTACTAGAAAGAACGAAAGAGGTCATAATATTCAGTTCATGGTCTTGCCATGAGGTATGATAATATTTAATGACAACCCTGGCAAACATATGTTAACTTGGCTACTCAGGTAAGAAACGTGAATCATATTAGGCCGAAATTAAAAACCCATGTATTGCTGTAAACCTAAAGTTGCAACTGAAAATAAGTATATTACTTGCCATTTCAGGAAAGATTTCGCCTTTCTCTTCCTCCTCATCAGCCACATGCAACAGCTGCAAGTCCTCCATGTGAAATTAAGGCTCCTTCCATTTCAAACAAAAGAGCCAATATGCTTGCCATGGGGTCTTAGTATAATTCAGTAGTTTATCTTGCTAATTGTATTAAGCTCAGCGTGGGGGCCAGTCCAAGGGCTCTGGTCTTCATAGAATCAACAAATCAAAACCTTACTCAGCCAGGTTGGCTTTTAAATCATAATATACTGCTTGAGCAGCTCTTTCCTAGCATCCAGAGTCATGATTGTTTTGTTTTATGTACTGACTATCTTGGACATCAGTTCCAATACATTGTACACAATAGCGAAGCTGGTGATCACCTCCACACCTTTCTTGCACAAGAAAAGAAGAAAAGCAAACAGGCTAAACCCCAATCTGATCTTAAACAAAAGGTACACTGTTCCAAAGTAGTTACTCCGTACTACCAACAATTACTTATTAGGAGCAAGTGCCTTCACCCACCATTAGGTGGCATGCCTCATCATCAGGCGGGCTCCTCGTTGGGCCGGTGCTGCAATGCCCGACGGGCCCCCCAAGAGGGCTCTTTGCCAGAGATCTTTTGTAGAAAAGTGCCAAAGAGGTATCAAGGGTGCTAAGTGTTGCCTAGTTGTGGAAAGTGAGAGACTGGGGAGGAAGTGAGCTAAAATTGACTTTAGGGACCAGTGCTGTAATTTTACTCTGGGCAATAGACCTATGTCAAGGTTAAAAATAGGGATGGGAATTGGTCAGAAATGATGGCCTGATGTTCCCTAAGAGTGAGTTTGAGTGTGGAATCCCTATCCTACAGGGAAACAATTAGATAAGCCTGTGTGTAGAACTACCTACAATACAGAAAATTGGTTGACATGTTTCACGCCCTAAGTAGTCCAAAGGGATCAAATGGATTTTCATCAGGAACTAAAATAGAAAAACCTAGTCCTCACTAAGAGAGTAAGAGTGATCTCATTGAAGTGTATGTGTACAGCCTATCGCACTTACGTAGGTGTATGTATAGCTCGTGTAGTTAGGTGACCTGTAAAAATAAAAACGTATAAGGAAATAATGATACACTGGTAGTATGGACTTCACAATGTCGATTCACGGGGTGTGTTCACATGCACACACTGGTGACTCAAGCAGATTGTGAGCATAACATGCCAAACTCATGCCTTCTTAACTCTGAGGTGAAGTGAGGTGTGTCAAGTCACGCAAATACTATTATGCCAGTCACACACAGCAATTATCTTCCCTCCTAGATTCAGTCTTGGGGCCCTTAAGATAACTCAGACCCTTGCACCCACCACAACTTTGACAAAGGTTTAACACCCATCTGCAAATCTCTCACCCCAATTTGTAACACCTCCATTAACAAAGCCACATTTCCAGAAGCTTGGAAGTGTGCCCTCCTGAAGAAACCGTTGGCAGACCAATCCAAACTCATGAACTACCGACCGATCTCCCTCTTTCCAGTGGGTCCTATAGAAAGTCCTATAGAAAGCCATTAACAGATGCCTCGCCAACCACCAGTTCCTCGACACCAAGCAATCAGGCTTCAGACCTAACCAAATTACAAAGACAGCCTCTTAGTAGCAACAGATGACATCCAAATGATCCTTGACAGAGAAGAGTCAGCAGCCCTCATCCTTGTCTACTTCTCTGCAGCCTTCAACATAGTCTCCCATCCCATCATGATCAGATGACTTCAATCACATACAAAGCACTACACAACGCAGACACAACTGAGCAGCTGTGTGCAGTTTCAGCAACATTCCAGGCACCTGCGTTCAGCCGGACTCTCTGGCTCACAAACCACTCATACGCAAAAGAAGGTCAGGAGGTTGCGCCTTCTCACATCAGCCCCCCAAAGCACTGAACGACCTTCCACTCCATATTAGGGCCTCCTCTTCACTTCCTGAATTCCTCAAGCAGCTGAAGACCTGCCTTTCAGGTAGGCCCCTCGAGGTAAGCCACACAGACCTGGAAAGTGCCAGGATACTCTCAGAGGTGAGATGACACCATAAAAATCAACATAACATAACATAATATAGCATAGCATAACCTACCAGAACAGAACTTCTTTGCCCTGGATAGTCCCAGATGACCACAAGCCTTAACAGGTGAGGGCCTGATCTCTCTATAGAAAACGTGGTTGATGGTCTCCGATTTAATCATACAAATGGTTTGGCATGTACATGGCTTTGTATAGACCCACCAGTTTATAGCTAGCTCACAACTTTCTCCCGTGCACTATCAAAATAGGCTGGTAGCTCCGGCCTGGTGCTTGGAGCTTTGAGAGGGCAGGTACTTTGGAAGGAGCAGCACTTTCACTTTCAATAATTGCAAGGGACTCTTTGGGACTTGACATGTGAAGAATGCAAAAGATCAGCAATATAGCATCACCTTCACCTTAATGAGGAGTATTATGATATTTTATTAAAATAACTATCAAAGGATATGGTAACAAAACATTGAACGCAGACCAAAGAAAACAGTGACATAGCAGCAACTGCCTCCGAGAGTGGTATAAATGCATTTATTACAATACTTGTCACATCCAACATAAGAATGGAAAGACGGAGAGAAGGAGTGACGGTGAGTGTGATAGACACCTGTCTTTCTGGGGGGCGGAGCTTGCCTAAAATGGCCGCCTAAACCGCGAGCTCCGCCGAGCCGGCAAAATATACATCAGGAATCCTGCATTGGGCTGTGTATTGTCGTCCGCAAAGTGCTGCCCCGAGTATCGGAACCCTCGCTCCACACGGCGATCGCCTGGGAACCCGCGGTGGGGGCCTGCAACGGTGGAAATCTGACTGTGCAGCGGAGCCGGGAGCTGCGTCATGAGGCCTCGATAGTCGCTGGAAGAGACGCCCCCTGCCCGGGACCGCAGGTGCGTTGCAGCCGTGAGTCGCCTGGTGGCGGAGCGCGGCGGAGACCCCATGCAGGCCTGGAAATGATCTGTGCGGCGGCGCGGTAAGGAGCCCCTTGCGCACTCACACCGGACCCGCTAGAGAAGAGGAGCCGGCCCCTGGGGTTAGCCACCACATCGCGATGCTCTGGGAACCTACGGGCAGAGAGTAAGCTGCCCGGTTGCTGGAAACTGGCTCCGACTCCCCGAGAGGCATCAGTGAGCTGTAGTGGCTGGGTCCCGCACCTAACAAGTGGAACGTGTTGGTCCTGTTGTAGGCAGCCTCCCTACACGACATTGGGCGCACAAAGACGAGGTAAGGCGCACTGGCACTGAGACCAGGAGCCCCAGTGGTGTTGTAAACATCAGCCTTGGCACAGCGGCTCGTGAAACCGCCGCGCTACGTGGCACAGGATTGACTGGGTGGAGGTTTTGGACTGAACTGTTCATAGTACTGCTTCCCCTGCCTGCAGTTACTTCACCCTCCCCTTTTCTGAGCCATTTCCCCTGTGCAACCTGGGATTGCTCCTGCTGGGTAAACCTGAACCCTGAGTCACGTCTGAGGGGGAGGAACATACATCTACCGGGGACGCTGCGACAGTGGGCAGCAGTGCCACCCTAGCACTCCGACCTCGGCATACCTTAAGCCTACGCAGGGCGTAAAGTCTCCGGGAGGCATACCTATTGCTGCGGGGAAGCATATTGGTGACTACAGATCATTGATCTCACGTGGCAGGAACCCACTGAGAAAACCTCTCTTACAGACGCTGTGTGCGCAGTCTTGCTGGACACCCTTGTACTAAGTTGAGGGGGGCGGCAACTATCGCCCTTGCCTGCCTGCGATGGGTAAAGTGGACAAAGCACAACCAAAGCTCAATTTTGAGCAGCGCAAGCCCAGGACAAGAGAGACTACCCTGGAAGGGAGTCGTGGCGCGCAGGCGGAAGTACCGGAGCAGGCGGAAGGGGATATTCGCTCCATGCTAGTAGCCATGCAGAAAAGCCTGCAGGACAGCTTGACGGCTATTGATGCGAAGCTTGACTCACTGTCATATAGGATGGACAGAATGTCAGAACGAGTGGATAAGCAGGCAGAGAGGATGGACATGGCTGAACGCCGGGTTACCGAAGTTGAGGAGGCCCAGATGGAAATGGACACCACACAAAAGCAGATGAGCAGAGCGTTGCAAACCCTGCAGGACAAAGCGGAAGATCTTGAAGCCCGTTCTCGAAGATGTAACATACGAATTACGGGCTTACCGGAATCCACGCAGGTTGGAAATATGGAGCTATTCGTGGAGAAGATGCTGGTTACTTTGCTGGGAACGGACACTTTTTCTGCGATGTTTGGGGTAGAGAGGGCACATCGCTCGCTGGGCCCGAAGCCTGCCCCGGGGTCCCCACCAAGACCCATTATCGCAAAACTCCTGAACTACAGGGACCGAGATGCTGCATTGAGAGTGGCGCGGGAAAAGCAGACATTGCAGTACGAGGGGTCAGCCATCTCGCTCTACCCGGACTTCACGTTCCAAGTGCAGGAGGCCCGCAGGCAATTTGCACCATTTAAACGACAGCTGCGAGACCAGAACATTGACTACGCCATGTTGTACCGGGCACGGTTACGAGTTAACAGGCAGGGTAAATCCAGAATTTTTACAGACCCCAAGGTGTTGCAGAAAGCTTTGAAGGAGTGGTCGAAAGAGCGCTGCGGTGCTTCGGAGCAAGGTGGCCAGGAGGGCGCAACTGGAGGCAGCCTGGATGAACAGGACTAGAGAGCGATTCTACGAACTGACAGATAAGAGGGAGTCTAGTGGGCCGGGTTTTGGGCATATTTTTATAGCAGATCGTAAGCTCTGCGAGGGGACACGCAGCTGGGGATTGTATATCGTCATTTGGAGGATGCAGTCCCTTTATAGCAAGATAAGTTTATTTGCATAGAGGGTAAGACATATAAGGGCATGTGCATTGGAGGGGCTCAGGAAGTTGCGGCCAAGGTTTGGTCAATTTTTTGTTATTTATTTTTATACCCGATGCACTAGATATGCCGGACGGCCGCCGGCGGGGGGCAGTTAGCCTAATAGTACTAAGTTACAACGCGGTCAGGCAACATCTGCCCACGTGTGGGTTCCACAATCTGGGTTCAAACTTACTTATTTTTGTTACCACATTCGTTGATGTGAATTTGTTATGATTTTTGGGGAATCCACGGGGGAAATTCGTCATGGCAAAGTTGGGGAATGCCTGACGTGGGTGGGGGGAGGGAGGGGACAGAGACTGATGTACTGCAAAGTTCTTTTCGAAAATGCAATGTTCCAGCCGCACAGAGGTAGAATAGATCTCAGCCGCATGACACAGTTTGGTTGACTTATGGTAGCACCTGCTCTAAGATAACAGCTAACAGCACGCGAGACATGATCACTCACAGTAGGCACAGACTATTAACATGGAATGTCCGGGGTCTTAATGACCACAGGAAGCTGTGGAAGGTCATGGCTTACTTTCAGAGACATGAGATAGTCATGGCTATGCTACAGGAGTCACACTTACCTTTGGAAAGCAACATGTTCCGCAGTAGGAGTTTACAGGGACATACGCACGCTGCTGGCTACACTACACATGCGCGGGGAGTAATCACTTGGGTGAATCCCAAATCTAGTTTAAAACTTGTACCACTTGAATCTGATCAAGAGGGCAGATATGTGGTCTCACGATGCATGGGGAAGGGAATGGATATGATCTTGGTTAACATTTATGGCCCTAATTACGATAACCCGAAATTTTATACCTCCCTAATGGAAAAGATGTTGGGATATGAGAATAAAACACAGCTTCGGGGCGGCGATCTCAATTGTGTTCTGAGCCCGCGTCTGGATAGATCGGGTGCCCCGGAACGACACACGACGGCGTCGGCTCGTGCAATAGTTGACGCAATGACACAATTGGAGCTAAGCGATGTGTGGCGGAGGCGGTTCCCTGAGAGGGGAGGATACACACATTACTCGGCGTTCCATGATTTACACACCAGGATAGATTACTGGCTAGCTTCCCTGAGTATCTATGACAGAGTGCGCGATTGCGCGGTGCTCCCTCGCACCTTCTCTGACCACTCCCCTATACTATTGGTAGTTGATACCCCACAGAAACATATACCTCCATTTACCTGGCGCTTCCCACCGTACTCACTGTGTGACGCGGCCTTCAAGTCCGAGATAGCTGAAGCAATAGACACTTTTTTTACCTGTAACGTCGGTTCGGTAGATACATTTACAACGGTTTGGGAGACAGTTAAGGTTTATATCCGTGGGATAGCCATGGCAAAACACTCCGGTGTACTTAAGTCGCTTCGTAAGCGGCTGTCGGACCTGGAGAATACTCTCAAAATACTTGAACAGAAAGTATTAGACGACACGAGCGAAACCGACGCAGCGAGCTTTAAAACTCTTTTAGAAGAATACAATGATACAGTGGATGCTGAACTTAAGCACTTAGGCAAATATGCTATTGCACGCTCTTATGGGGAAGGAGAGCGCCCTGGCACAGTCCTGGCCTCCCTCCTGAAGAGGCGTAGGGAGGCTGCGGCGGTGTCTGCGATCAGGAGCGCGGAGGGGGCGATGATAACGGAAGAGGCAGGTATAGCTGCGCGGTTCCAACAGTTCTACTCGGCTTTATATGGCTCACGAGAGACGGGAGGGGAGACAGAAATATTGGACTATCTAGCTTATATCAAGATGCCTTGGCTAACCAAAGAGCACCGTGAATACTTAATGCGCCCATTGGAGCGGGAGGAAATAATCTCTGCACTTGTGGGGATGAAACCGAGTAGTGCGCCGGGAGTGGATGGCCTTACGGTCACATTCTATAAAGCATTCCAGGAACAGCTGGTCACACACCTAGCTACGCTGTTCGAAGAGATGTGTGTTGGAGGCATCATGCCGCCTTCCATGAGAGAGGCGGTCATTGTGGCGATACTGAAACCGGAAATGTCCCCTACTGATTGCTCCTCGTATCGCCCCTTGTCGCTCCTTAACGTCGATACCAAGATTTACGCCAAAATCTTGGCGACTCGCCTTACACCCCTAGTTCCGATACTAGTGGCGCCAGAGCAAGCAGGCTTTGTCCCTGACAGGAACCTGACCTATAATCTTAGAGCGGTTTTCGGGGCGATACAACACACCCGCCAGGACGTACCGGCAGTCGCTGTATTTTTAGATATGGAGAAGGCCTTCGATTCAGTTGAGTGGCGCTTTATGAAACTGATGCTGACTAAGCTGGGACTCCGAGGTATATTCTTGCAAATGGTAGGGGTCTTATATAATTCCCCAACTGCTAGAATAAAAATTGGCAATTTAGTTACTGACCCCATACAAATTACTAGAGGCACTAGACAAGAGTGCCCACTCTCACCGATTTTATATGCGTTGATGGCAGAGCCATTAGCTTGCGCCCTACGGGAATACCACAAGCACAGAGGGATACGTTTCCCGGAGTACGAACAGATAGTTTCCGCGTACGCAGACGACACGTTGCTCTACGTGCGGGACCCGGATAGCAACCTGTCCCCCATACTGAGGGAGGTGGTCAAATTTGGTTCGCTCTCGGGATTACGAGTTAACTGGTCCAAATCATTGGTTTTTCCCCTTACTCCCGCTGCTGTGCCTTTTGAGCCAGATTACCCACTGCAGTGTACCACAGAGCCGGTCCGGTATTTAGGAATTAAAATACACACTGACTCGGAGGTGGTCTTCCGTGAGAACTACGGGGTGGCTATTAGTAGACTAGAGAGCGACATAGAGAACTGGATCCGGCTGCCATTGTCACTGGTAGGACGGATCTCGCTAATGAAAATGGTGATACTCCCTCGATTTTTGTTTTTGTTCACTAATATCCCTATGGTGCTTCCGGGAACATTCTTCCGCACACTCACATCGCTTCTGATAAAGCTAGCGTGGGCAGGGAAACAGGCCAGGGTTAGGTGGGATGTCCTCACACTTCCTTACCGTCTTGGTGGACTGGGTGCCCCACACCTTGATTTATACTACAGAGCCGCACAAGGGGCCCATGCTCATTACTGGATTCATGGCCTTCCGGACATCCCCCATATCCAGATTGAGAGGGTTGCAGCGACGCCACTCCCGCTACCTGCGATGCTGTTTACCCCATTAGACCACCGGACAGGAATTTTAGACTCTATAAACGCCACTAGGCATGCGTGGCAACACTTGTTGAAACTACAAGCGGGGGCTATTCTTTATTCACCGCTAACCCCCTTGGACTGGTGCCGCTGGCTGCCTTCGTGCACAGACAGAGGAGTGACGAGGGCGCTCGGCTCCGTAGATGTCATCACGATTGGGGATCTGTTTCTTGATGGGAAAGCTAAGACCTGGGAGGAGCTGGTGAAACCGGACCAACAGACAACGCTTTTGCAAAAATTCCAATTTCATAGAACGCGACAGGCACTGGTGGGAATCTTGGGCAGTGATGTGGCGGAACCGCCGGAAGTGGCGCCACTCACATAACTGATAAAAGCTACCTCACCAACGCAAGTAGTGTCCAAACTTTATAAATTGGCTCTGGGGTACCGCGAAAACTTTTATACCAAAGCTAGACTTGCGTGGCAAACAGATTTGGAACTAGAAATAGATGATGCGACCTGGAGGTACTGCTGCGAGAGCACTAAGCGAATTTCTTTAAATGGGAGGCATAGGCTCATTCATTTCAAATTTTTTAACAGAGTATATTAAACGCCAGAGAGACTATGCAGATACGGACTGCGCTACACGGCTCAATGTGAACGATGTGGCGACAGCCTGGCAGATTTTCTGCACCTGGCTTGGACATGTCCTGGGGTGGCTAGCTTTGGGTACATGTATTTCTAGAGATAGGAAACATGATAGATATGCAGCTAGCGCCAGATCCCTTGCTGGCTTTGCTGGGATATTCCAAACCGCTCCCAAAGGCAATGCGAAGATTAGTTGACATGTGTATGCTCATTGCTAAGCGTAGGGTGGCGATATGCTGGTTTAAAGGCCCGACTCCAACTAGTGCGGACTGGCACAGAGATATGCTGTATTGCAGCACGCAGACCGAAAATTATAGTGAGTTACTTCCACCACGTAGTCGTCCTAAGAATTTCTGGGCATTGTATAGGACGTACCTTACGGCCAAAGACAGGGATGCCGAAGGCATTGACATTGCCAGGTGCAATGATGAGGATGTGCAGGCCCAACAATTTAGAGAAGCCACTGGTTAGGATATTGGGGATCGTAATGTTAAATTGTTGGTGGTCACTGTGATGGTAGGTTTGGAGGGCGGATGGGTAGCCCATATTAAATAAGAATTGACTGTGTTGTAAACGGACCACAAATTATGTCGTACTATTTGATTGTTGGCGTGTACTACGGGAAACGTATGGTTACAATGGATGAGAACTGCTATAGCAGGGTGTGCTGGGGATTGTCTAATTTTCTATTCTGTGTAAGCTGGTTATTATGCTGAATAATGTCAGGTCTCTTTGTTATTACAAAATGCCAATAAAGTTATTTAAAAAAAAAAGAGACCTGTCTTTCTGTCCTTTAGTAAACGTGGTTGTCAGGGAGGCATTTTGTCGTGCTTTAAAGGCATTATCTGGACAACAGTCAAGCCCTCAATACGTGTGGCCTGTGGATGTTGTAAATTCAGAGTGTTTCCAGCAGGATCCCAGGGACATGTGTTCTGAGAGAGCTGAGGGGAGGCAGAGTACCAGGTATATGGAATTCAAGTGGGATAGAGCTCGCAGTACAGCTGGTTTTTATTTACTCGTTTCAGAAAGTGCACTGCTATCAGAATCTGGTTTCCTGGTGCAAAAAGATACAACAGGTCTGAACAGAGGAGAATGAAAACAAGAAAAGGGCCATTGAAAAGCTTAAAAGAAAAGGGTTATCAAAAAAAGAAATGTTTTAAGGGCCTTACAAGAAAGGCTGAGGCCTTCCATATGCTGATCGGTAAACAGTCTAAATATCGAGTTTTAAATATCGACTAGCCCAAATATTGAGTTTAGAATATCGTCTGTCAAAAATATCGACAGTCAGAATGTCGTGGACAAGAATATTGAGTCTAAGGTAAGTAATATCGTTTTTAAAAATATCGAAGTTGTTAATATCGTTTTAAAAAATATCGAAGTTGTTAATATCGTTTTAAAAAATATCGAAGTCATTAATATCGTTTGCAAAAATATAGTTGTTAAAAATATCGTTGTTTTAGCTAGTATTATGTATTTTATTGTGTATTTTAAATGTCTGTGCTATAATTTTGCATTTATTTTTTATGTATGGGTTAAATTTTTAGAAGTTACTAATTTGTTTTTATTTACATTTTGCGTTTTAGTTCCGTAGCGGGTTGTGGGTGTATAGGGGAATAGGGTGGGAAGTAATTTAAATATAATTAATTGATTTTTAATTTTATTTGAATTACATTTTGCGTTTTAGTTCCGTAGCGGGTTGTGGGTTTATAGGGGAATAGGGTGGGAAGTAATTTAAATGTAATTAATTGAATATTCATTTTATTTGAATTACATTTTGCGTTTTAGTTCCGTAGCGGGTTGTGGGTTTATAGGGGAATAGGGTGGGAAGTAATTTAAAAATAATTCATTGAATAATAATTTTTATTTATTAGTATTTATTTACATTTTATTTGATAGCGTTAATTATGGTAATTAATTAATTATTAATTAATTAATAATTGGCTGTTAACTTTTATTGATTAATTAATTGGTAAATATGTTAATTGTGTAATTTTTTTAGGAGTGGGTTGTGGATTTATAGGGGAATAGGGTAGGAAGTAATTTAATTATAATTACATTATTAATATTTTTCATATTTCATATTTAATTAATCTTTTATAGTGTTACTTGTGGGAAATAACTAATAATTAAATATTTAGTAATGTGTTATTAATTATTAATTAATTGGTAAATATGTTAATTGTGTAATTTTTTTAGGAGTGGGTTGTGAGTTGATAGGGGAATAAGGTGGTAAGTAATTTAATTTTAATATATTTAGTAATATTTAATATGTCATATTTTTTATTTATGATTTTATAGTGTTAATTGTTTGAATTAATTTATTAATATATAATTATATTTTCATTGTTAATTGTTATTAATTAATTAATTAATTCTTAATTAATTATGTTAATTGTGTAATTTTTTTACCCCTCCGCTATCCAACACTTTCCCTACTGTTGCACTCACTGGAGTGGGAATAGTAATTTTTACCCATACGCTATCCAACACTTTCTCTACTGTTGCACTCGCTGGAGTGGGAATAGTAAATTATTTCCCTTCGCTATCCAACAGTTTCCCTACTGTTGCACTCACTGGAGTGGGAATAGTAATTTTTACCCCTACTCTATCCTATACTTTCACTAATTTTGCACTTGCTGAAGTGGGATTAGTAAATTAATCCCCTCTGCTATCCAACACTTTCCCTACTGTTGCACTCACTGGAGTGGGAATATATTTTTTTACACCTATGCTATCCAACACTTTCCCTACTTTTGCACTCGCTGGAGTGGGAATAGTAAATTATTCCCCTGCGCTATCCAACACTTTCCCTACTGTTGCACTCCCTGGAGTGGGAATAGTCATTTTTACCCCTTCGCTATCCAACACTTTCCCTACTGTTGCACTTGCTGGAGTGGGAATAGTAAATTATTCACCTCCGCTATCCAACACTTTTTCTACTGTTGCACTCCCTGGAGTGGGAATAGTAATTTTTACCCCTGCGCTATCCAGCACTTTCCCTACTGTTGCACTCGCTGGAGTGGGAATAGTAAATTATTCCCCTGCGCTATCCAACACTTTCCCTACTGTTGCACTCCCTGGAGTGGGAATAGTAATTTTTACCCCTTCGCTATCCAACATTTTCCCTACTGTTGCACTTGCTGGAGTGGGAATAGTAAATTATTCACCTCCGCTATCCAACACTTTTTCTACTGTTGCACTCCCTGGAGTGGGAATAGCAATTTTTACCCCTGCGATATCCAACACTTTCCCTACTGTTGCACTTGCTGGAGTGGGAATAGTAAATTATTCCCCCACGCTATCCAACACTTTCCCTACTGTTGCACTCCCTGGAGTGGGAATAGTAATTTTTATCCCTGCACTATCCAACACTTTCCCTACTGTTGCACTTGCTGGAGTGGGAATAGTAAATTATTCCCCTCCGCTATCCAACACTGTCCCTACTGTTGCACTCTCTGGAGTGGGAATAGTAATTTTTACCCCTGCGCTATCCAACATTTTCCCTACTGTTGCAGTCGCTGGAGTGGGAATAGTAATTTTTTCCTCTTCGCTATCCAACACTTTCCCTATTGTTGCAGTCATTGGAGTGGGAATAGTAAATTATTCCTCTCCGCTATCCAACACTTTCCCTACTGTTGCACTCATTGGAGTGGGAATAGTAATTTATTCCACTCTGCTATACAACACTTTCCCTACTGTTGTACTCTCTGGTGTGGGAATAGTAATTTTTAACCCTGCCCTATCCAACACTTTCCCTACTGTTGCACTTGCCGGAGTGGGAATACTAATTTTATCCCCTCCACTATCCAACACTTTCCCTACTGTTGCATTCATTGGAGTGGGAATAGTAAATTATTCCCCTCCGCTATCCAACACTTTCCCTACTGTTGTTTTCATTGTAGTGGTAGTAGTAATTTTTACCCCTGCGCTATCCATTATTTTCCCTACTGTTGCACTCACTGGAGTGGGAATAGTTTTTTTTTCCTCTTTGCTATCTAACACTTTCCCTACTGTTGCAGTTATTGGAGTGGGAATAGTAAATTATCCCTCTCCGCTATCCAACACTTTCCCTACTGTTGCATTAATTGGAGTGGGAATAGTAAATTATTCCTCTCCGCTATCCAACACTTTCCCTTCTGTTGCACTCGCTGGAGTGAGAATAGTAAATTATTCCCCTCCGATATCCAACACTTTCACTACTGTTGCATTTGATGGAGTGGGAATAGTAATTTATTCACCTCCACTATCTAACACTATCCTTACTGTTGTAATTAATGTAGTGTAAAATGTAGTTTTAAAAATTTATAAATATTTTAATATTTTAATTTATAATATATATATATTTTTATTTTTATGTTATGTCATCAGGTCCGCCAAGAGAATCTCCTTCAAAGACCGCCTCGACAACAACGCACACAACAGCAAGGAGCTTTTCAACATTGTGAAGGAACTCTCCAACCCCAGCTCCAACACCAACGACATCCCGCCGTCGCAACCCCTGTGCGATTCCCTCGCCACCTTCTTTCACCGCAAGATCGCCGACATCCACGACAGCTTCGACACCCAGACAACCCCAACTAAGATCGACCCGCCACACACCATCGACCACGACCCCCTGCCAGCCTGGGCCAGCGTGAACATCGAGGACACCATCAAGACCATGAGCACAATACACTCCGGCTCCCCGTCAGACCCTTTCCCGCACCACATCTTCAACAAAGCCAGCAGCTCCATCGCACCCCACCTGTGCAACATCATCAACCTCTCCTTCGAGACCGCGACCTTCCCAGAGAGCTGGAAACACGCAGAGATCAACGCCCTACTCAAAAACCCAAGGCGGACCCGAGAGACCTCAAGAACTTCCGGCCCATCTCTCTGCTTCCGTTCCCAGCCAAGGTCATCGAGAAGATCGTCAACAAACAGCTAACCCGATACCTCGAAGAAAACAGCATCCTGGACCCATCCCAATCAGGGTTCCGCAGCAACCACAGCACTGAGACTGCCCTCATCGCCGCCACCGACGACATCAGGATCCTGCTGGACAATGGTGAGACCGCAGCCCTCATCCTGCTGGACCTCTACGCCGCCTTCAACACTGTCTGCCATCGCACTCTACGCGCACGCCTCCACGACGCAGGGATCCGAGACAAGGCCCTGGAATGGACCATCTCCTTCCTCGACGGCAGAACCCAGAGAGTCCGCCTCCCACCCTTCCGATCCGAAGCCTCCGAGATCATCTGCGGCGTACCCCAGGGATCGTCCCTCAGCCCAACACTGTTCAACATCTACATGGCCCCGCTCGCACGCATCGCCAGACAACACGACCTCAACATTATCTCCTACGCCGATGACACTCAACTGATCCTCTCCCTCACCAAGGACCCCTCGCCGCCAAAGCCAAACTCCATGAAGGAATGAAGGCCGTCGCCGATTGGATGAAGATCAGCCGACTAAAGCTGAACACGGACAAAACGGAGGTCCTCATCCTCGGCTCCAACACCTCAGCCTGGGACGACTCCTGGTGGCCAACGACGCTGGGAGCAGCCCCGACACCCACCGACCACGCACGCAACCTGGGAGTCATCCTCGACTCAACGCTCTCCATGACCAAGCAAGTCAACGCAGTCTCCTCCTCCTGCTTCAACACCCTCCGCATGCTTCGCAAGATCTACAGGTGGATCCCGACAGACACAAGAAGAACAGTCACCCAGGCCCTCGTCAGTAGCAGACTGGACTATGGGAACGCCCTCTACGCGGGAGCCCCGGCCAAGCTCATCAAGCGACTGCAACGCATACAAAACGCCTCTGCACGACTGATCCTCGACGTACCACGCCACAGCCACATCACCCCCACTTGAGGAACCTGCACTGGCTCCCCGTCGACAGGAGGATCACCTTCAAACTCCTCACCCACGCACACAAGGCACTCCACAAAACTGGCCCAGCCTACCTCAACAGACGGCTCTTCTTCTACGTCCCCAACCGCCAGCTCCGCTCCGCCGACCTCTCCTCGCCACCGTCCCCCGCATTCGAAGAACAACCACCGGCGGCAGATCCTTCTCACACCTCGCCGCCAAGACCTGGAACACCCTTCCACTAAGCCTACGAAAGACCCAAGACCTGCTGACCTTCAGGAGGCTACTCAAGACCTGGCTGTTCGACCAGTAGCAGCATCCCCCCCCCTGCCCTCTCCCCAGCGCCTTGAGACCCTCGCGGGTAAGTAGTGCGCTCTACAAATTCTGTGATTGATTGATTGATTGATAGAGGTGTATGTATATATATATCTGTATTCATAATTTTTAATAAATTTCTAACATTTTATAATTTATTATATTAATTATTTATTAATAATTATTAAGTAAATATATATATTATATTTTATATATGTATGTTTAATTTATTTTTACATTACATGTATTACTTATAATTGTTAACATTTTCTAATAATTATAAATATTTATTTTTAAGTTATATGTATTATTTAATTTATTTTACTTTTTTTGTATACATTACAAAAAACGATATTTTTAACATCGATATTTTTAACAACTATATTTTTGTTTCGATATTTTTGTACTTACCATAATGTAGATCCATAATGTAGATAGGATGTCGATATTCTTGACATCGATATTTAGGTACCAATATTTTGGGACCTCGATATTGTGGTCGTCGATATTCTGTCAGTGATTCATGCTGATCGATGCCAGGTAGCAGGCACCCGAGCTTCAGGGTCAAGTAGAGTTCACAGACAGGACGTACAGCCGAGCACAGATTGCATAGAGGGCCGTACTTATGCAGAAGCGTAAAAACTCTCATTTTCATTGTCAATATGCACAGACATTTGAACTGGATATGTTGTCCAATGTGGAGTATGGCAAGGCACATAGGAGCTACCGATGCATGGTCATGTTTACGCAGGTCATCGTAAACGCAGTTGCAATGGTCCATCACACAACACATGCAACAACTACCAGGACATGCTTATCCTTGTGGAGGAAGGGCAGAATCTTCCTGGGTAGTTGAAGCATGGTGAAGCAGCTAGAGGCAACAACAATCGCCTGTGTCGATATTCAACTCAAGGTAGTTGTGGTTCATCTATTTCTAGACAGCCTTCAGACAATGTTCGAGTGTGATCGCGGAGATGGTGCTTTTAATTGTCTGTCATCAATACAAGAAATAGCCCTACACCCTAAGGATGTAATCAAAGCAGACAGGGGGTGGTCATAGATGTTAACCAATATACATAACAGAGCCATGAGGTACCCAACAAGTCTGTAGTTGGCCAACTCCAATGAAGATAAACCTAACTTCTACAGAACAAGTAAAACATTGCCGATTTTCTATTTGTAGGTGACCGTTTACAGACAAAAGACTGGTCTTAATAATTTTAGTTCCTTCATAGGCAATGACGGGTGCAAGTGCATGCAGTATTTTTAAGGACAAGGGCTCTTCAGGCAACCGGACTTAATGCCAGGCAAAAGGGCTGCAACATCAGCTTCTTAGACAGCAGGCAGATACAATTAAAGAAATGAGAACTACACAAGAATGTACCTGATTTTCCGAATACTGCAGGGTGTGATGCAGACAAAAGAGTATCTCAATCAACAATGACTTAAAATATGTCAACCATGCCCCAGACTACCCGCCTTCTGCTCCTAGATAGATTGGCCAAGACCACCACTACCACCATCGTTTTCTTGGTTTATGTAGTTACTTAAGTTTTTTTTTTGCAATTAGAAGAAAAGGGGAAAAGAATTGCTGCACATGATCGCTATGAGTGGGACCCCCATATACTGACTGTAAAATGCCAAAATACGTGTCTGCTATGTCTGCGGAGTGTAACCCATGACGGATCCGTAATGTAACAAATGTGCAATGAATCAATAAATAATTTTTTTTTAAAAGGTGCTTCAGGACTGGCAATTAAAATTATTTTATGCATAAAAAATACCAACAAAAAAAAACCCAATGACTTAGAAATCAACTAAATTAATGGAGGAGTCTAAAACACAGGAAGATAGATGATGTTGGTACTGTCTGAACAGTGCCTACTCCTCTCTATGGTCTTTTTTTTGTGAAGCAGCGTTTACATTGCATGCGGTACAACGCATCCGATTACAACACGGTCGTTACAACGACCGCGTTGTTACAATGCTAACCATTACAAAGCAAATCGTTTCTACGACTTGCTGTAGGTGGCGCTCTAAACTAAGGAATAGTATAATTTACTACTCCAACACCTTCCCTACTGTTGCGCAGGCTGGAGTTGGAATAGTAAATTATACTATTCCTAAGTCCACCACGCTCCCTACAGCAAGTCGTAGAAATGACTTGCGATGTAATGGTATGCGTTGTAACAACGCAGTCGTTGTAACAACCGCGTTGTAATCGCATGCGTTGTACCGCATGCGATGTAACATCGCATATTCCGTCCTAAAATTCGACCACAATGGAAGTTTGAAAAAGAATTGTTGCATGAAAAGGTTTGCACACACGCAACATCAAAGTCAAAAGGAAAATGTAACTTGCACACATCTAATCTCAGTAAAAATGTGTTTCAGATGTAGTAAATTTACAAGACAAGTTCACGTATGGTTTCAGTGCAAACCTGTACTCTAGCGAGAAAATGTTAATGTGCATACATTTCGCTGGAGAAAAGTTCCATCTACTCTAATGTACATGCCAGAAAATGTGAGCAACAATGTTGGATTGGCAAAGGCAGAGTTAAGCATTTTTGCAAGACTGGTGGGTGGGGAAATCAATTTACACATCCTTGTTATGTTATGTTAATTAAATTATAGGGGAGTGCACGTTCACCAGAGGTTTCTTGGCGCTTAGGTAACATCATGCCATATGATAGGCACACTTAAGTACTCTTCACATGATGGAGACTCTGCTCACGGTAATTCAGTCGCTTAGTTAAGCAGTATTACCACTGGCACTAATGTCACTAAATTGAAGTAGAACTTTCTAGAGAATCATCACTGGTGCTCTTCCAGAATGATAATAACGTTTACATTATGCCTTACATTTGTGATGACACAAAACAGTGTGGTGATGCTATTATCACAATGTTTTGTGCATTTCCAAATTGTGAATATGGGGGTGCCTGAGACCCCCCTCAATTGACCAGAAAACACTCCAATTCTGTTTACTTTCTACATCGCCTGTGCTCTCTGGGGTCCATGTGTGTCATGCTATGCAGTACCTTCGTCTCTTCTTACCCTGTCACTCATCCCCTGTGACATTTCTTCTTTCTGGGCGAGGCAGCATGTATGCCACTTGTACCGGTGTGCTGATGCTGCAGGCTCACTAGGAGTAGGATATCCATTTGGGTTTGTAGTTCCATAAAAAACTAATGTCAATGAACCCGTGAAGTAACAAGGTATATATCCGGTAAGAGAAGAGACTGAACTCAGTGACTATGCAAAGCAGAGAATCGACACATTGCAGGGGCCTTGAGTAGACACTCATAGGGGCCAATCCACTGAAGCATTTATGAGAACGAGAAGTAGTTGTGCAGGAGTAATGTTTTACTACTCTTACATGCCTTTTTTAGAATAGACACTAAAATGCCGAGCTCCCGGACAGTAAAAGTGCAAAGAAGGCACAGTCCTTTCTGTTTGTACTATTTGTACATTAATATTCCCTGTTAATATTCCCTAAATATGCCCACTCTAGATACTTTCTTGCCAATTCACAAAAGCATGTAAGACAGGAGTACTGCTTTACATACTACTAATGTCTTTGCAAATAGGCTCCATAAATGTCTCTTTTGTTACTTGAATTGTCTACAGCTGCCCTGCAGAGTGCACCACCACTAAGCAAACTGTGGTTTAGTTGAAGATCATGGGTTTACCTAATCTTTGGACTAATTGCTCCAATTTGCGCTGACAATGGATAGCATGAATACTTGGAATTAGTGCAAAGAGTATTTGAAGAATGTTAAAGAGAATGGCATTAAGTGTACATTTTGATTTTCTGAAGCACTTTATACAAAGAATATTAGCCTATTTGTTGGGCGATCAAGTTTTTTTTTTCTTTTAAACTTTATTTGTCCTTTTTTATTAACAATATACTTTAGTTCACATTGTATAGATGTGCAGATACAGTCCACGCACTTTAAAAAACATAAGGAAGAGAAAAACGCAGTCATCATGAAACACAGATAAGCAAAATAATCTAGTGTTTATTTTACGTGACGTGTGCTACATGAGTCCCCACTATTTCACTTGTATACGTGTGTTTCCTATCTGGGGTCTATATGATTTGTTGAGTGTGGTGCAATATCTCTAATCGTCAGTGTGCCCTCGGTCTGTGTTGTTCCTTGTCGTTCTTGACTGGTTGGTGTGCTCTGTGCGCTTTGTAGCCGAAGGTACTCCCGAAGAGGTTGCCATATGTCTTTAGGTCTCGAGGTGGGGGGTTGCAGCTCTGCATATAATTCGCTTGTAGTGTCGCAATACGACATACTTTTTAGCCAGCCCTGTGCAGTGGGTTTTTGTCTGGTGCCCCAGCGAAGCACTATTTGTCGTTTTGCTAGCAACATGGCTATTGCTGTAAATCTGCGCGTGTTTTTGGGCAGGGATTCTACGTAGCCCATCAGAGCTATTAATGGGGCAACTGGTATCTGTATCCCCACCATCTGTTGAAGTAGGCCATACATTTCCTTCCAATAAGCATTAATTATGTTGCAGGACCAGAACATGTGGAGGAAAGGCGCAGCATGTAGATTGCATCTGCTGTGGTGTGGCATATGCTCTCCTGAGAGTTTTAAAATGCAGTAACTTGTGCCTGTGGTTGCAAGAAATCAACTTGGTCTGTCTGTAGCACCCTTTCCAAACATCGTCTGTAAGCGGCTGCCCTATGTCCGCGGTTGGGCGATAAAGTTGAATGGTTAAGCACACACATTAGTGCAGAAACTCAGGTATGCTCCAGAATGTGTTTCAAATGTAGTGTTGTGTTGTGTTCACTAGACTATAGATGTCCACTCAAATAATGAAGCAAGTGTGAGTCATGGATGGGTCCAGAGACTGAACCACATTTAAGCACATTTTAATGACTGGTACAGTCAGAGCTGTAGCGTAAAGGAATTTTTAAAGTGTAATCATCATGTGGGGGTTCTCCCTTTCTGTGGAGAAGCATCACACAGGATTAAGAAAGTGTTTTGCAATGTCTTTCATCTTTTTACATAAAGTTGCCCTGCTGCGCTATCACGTTAAATACAGATTTGGCAAGGACACCCAAAGCATGGGAATAACCACAGCATTTCCCACCACCCACATCAAGGCAAGTACATGACATTTTGAATAGTCTTTTGACATAACCTAAGGATCAGGTAATGAAAGTGCCAGATGTGGTGATCTTTAGCTCCTATTAAGGGAAGCTTAGACAGGTACTGTTAAGACAAGCCAGATGTTCGAAAACAGCTTTAGATGAGTTAGCCCAAGTGCCTGTCAAGATCAAGGTTAAGTAGAATTTCCACAATCTGTGCTATTGCTGATTGCCCAAAAATCGAATTTTGTGTATGTATATTTTCACAAAAATATTTGATCATGTCAAAAGTGTTTGGCATGTGCAAAGTTTGTGTTTTTAACTTTCATCTGACAGTGACATCTTAAGTATTTGTGAGCACTAGGCAAGACATTTTGGGGCCCCATTTCTGGAGTGACATTAAATTTATTACCACTGTTTGGCTTTTTTATGTCCTTGCGATGCCAAACAATATTTTGAATTATATGTTATACCCTCAGAAACAGAACAAGCAAAACCATGTATTTCTTGAAATTGTAGCTTTAGTTGCCAAATATTTATAATCACAGATATATCCCTTTCACTCCAGGTGTTCTTGCTGCAACAGTGAAAATCAAAACGCTGCTCTGGGGATTTCCATCATTCCATTAGTTAAAATCTAATAACTTTCTGCTAATTTCTCTTCCCCGCCTTGTCCCTCGTCTCCATTTTTGTGTGCTCTTCCCTGGCTAGACAGTTACCTGTGACCCTGCTGACTAAGGGAAAGAGACAGAAAGGGACATTAAGGGCACAGTTTAGTTAGACACGTGAGGAAGAAGGGGTAGAAACAGAGATGCTGTAGAAAGATTTCAGAGTTAGGGAAAGAAGTAAAGTAAAAAGAGATGGGTGAAGTAGCCAGAAGGAAAGATAAGGAGAGCTACAAAAAGGAAGATGTAGGTAACGAAATAGATAAGGGTTTGGAGTGTGATTGAGAGTAATACAGATAAGGACAAGGAGCTGTAGAGAGAGGCAGTACAGTTCTTCAAGGGTTGTATCGGAGAGAGGGGTAATGTATAAAAAGAGGTGAATTAGAGAGAGGTAAAGAAGGCAAGAGGTAGACGTAGAGAGGATGACTTGAGGAAAGCAAAGAAGTGCAAATGGAGAGAAATCAAAATGGAAATAGGTATAGAAAAATGGGTCAAGTAAAGAGAGTAGTGAAAAAGAGAGAAAGGTAGAGGGGGTGAAGAGGAAAAAGAAGCTGAGAGGCATACAGGATTTAGAAAAAGAGGGCAGGTTTATATAGAGGAAGAGAGTTGCGAGTTGTGTGAGAAATAGAGCAAGAGATGGTGAGGTAAAGCGATCTATAGAGAAAGAGGTTGGGAGTGCTAGTTGAGTTGGAAGGCTTGAGTTAAAATCGAGCAGGCGGTCCAGAGAGAGATATGTGTTTGTGGGATTAACAGAGCAAGTAAGAGACAGAATGAGAGAGAGAGAGAGACAAAGGAGTTGATGACAAATAACTACCGTGGAGATAGAGAAAGAGAGAGAGAGAAGTAGAGGTAGCTAGAATGGTGTGGAAAATGTAGAGAGGTGAATGAAAGGGAACAGTTGAAGAATAAGAGAAATAGGAGGTGGAGATGCAAGATAATTAACTAATGGTGAGGTAAACTTAAAGGTTAACTAACAAGGGAGGGAGCGGTGGAGTACAGAGAGGTGAGCTAGTGAGGGATATGTGAGGAAGGAAGAGAGGTGAGGGGTTTGGTGAGGTAGAGATAACATAACATGTGTATTTGTTAAGCGCACGTTCACCCTTGGATATCTTGGCGCTGAATAACAGAAGTTTATTGTAGTGAGGTATATGTGAGGAAGGGAGAGAAGTGATGGGTTTGGTGAGGTAGAGATAGAGCTGAGAGAGATGTAAATAGGTAGTGACAGGGAGAGAAAGATAGGGAGGTGAGGTAAAGATAGAGATGAAGTTGTGGTAGAAGTGAAGTAGATGGAGTAGAGATACAGGGAGGTCAGATAGAAAAATGCAGTGAGGTCAGAGAGAGAGAGAGAGTGAGAGAGAGAGAGAGAGAGATGGAGTGAGAGAGAGAGAGAGAGAGAGAGAGAGAGAGGGAGTGAGAGAGAGAGAGAGAGATGAGGCACAACAGTGCATCAAGAGTGATAGACATAGATGTAGGCAGACAGAGTGATAGAGAGGAGAAATGTGAAAGGTTATGTTATGTTTTGTTAGGTGGATTTGGGAGCACACTTATCACCCGAGGGGTATCCAGGCCCTGGAATAGATGAGTAGGCTGATGGAGCTCCTAGTTGTATAGCCAGGTCTTTAGCTTCTTACGGAACTCGAGTAGGGATGGGAAGGTCCTGATGTGATGTGGAAGGTCATTCCAGAGGTAGAGTGATATGAATTCAAGTGAGGTATAGTGAGTATGGTGAGAGAGAGGTGAGGATGACAAAGATGAGGTACAGAAAGAAGCTAAAGGTAGACATAGAAATAGAGATAGAGGTTAAGAGGAAGTGTTAAGATAGAAGAGGTGTAGTGAAGTAAAGCAAAGAGAGAGAACTTACAAAAAGATTATTTTTCATTGTAATTGCCACCAACTGCCTGAGAGTTGGAGAGTTAAGACTGGGCAAGCCATGCATATGCACTAAGGGGAAGAGTTATTATTTTTTAGCGGGTATCAGCAAAGACTAATGTTGCTGCACTGTCCTGTGAAAGGGGGGAAAGCAGGGCAGAGCCACATTTGATAAAACTGTCCTGCTTCTGCTTTCTGTCCCTGCTATGGCTTGCAACAGGTAGCCTTGCACCTCACACAATCTTTGCAATATGTTGCAAAGGTATGCGCGTGCTGTCTAGCATAGGCTTTGTATTGGAATCATACCCCTCCAGTGCAATATGCTATGCCTTGACAAAATCTGAATAGATAACCAGGGCCGGACTGGCCGTAGCGGGCACCGGGCGTTTCCCCGGTGGGCCGCTAGGGTGGGGGCCGGTTTTGGGCCCCTGGGGGCCGTTTTTGTTACCGGGGGTCGGCAATATCGGCCCCCTGTAACAAAATCGGCCGAAACCGGCCCTCGCAAACAGCTCGGCTGCACCCCCCCTCCACCCCCAGGGTGGGGGCGGCCGAGCAGTTTGCCAGGGCCGGTTTCGGTTCCCAGTCCGGCCCTGTAGATAACAATGCTCTGGAGACAAGAAAAATGTCCAGGAGTAATCAAAAATGGAATCTTAAGCATTTCACACACTGGATGTGTGTTGTACAGTGGAGTGCAATGTGTGGAACGTTTGGAGAAATGAAAACCTCTGCCATGTTAGACCTTGCTTCAAAGAGGCTTTAATTTTTTGACACAAAACCTGGTTTGTCTATCTTAATAGATCAGGATTTGTGTTAAAAACTATGAGTGCTGGTGCTAATCTACCCAACTTCCACCCACGTAACACTACCTTGACACAAAGTGGTTCAAAGAAATGCAAATTTGTATGTGTGCTGAATAGGGCACCTTTCTAGAAGGAAATTTCTTTCGCACTGGAAAGTAAATGCCCTTGCAAGAGTTTTCGCTGTTTTGCATCACTTTACCACAGTGCAAACCTTTCAGCATGCTTGGCTGTGAAATTAGAAAGATTCTTTTTTGAAAATGTTTTTAATGAGCAACAATATTATCTTAGGAATTTTGACTACCCCACTCAATTTTTCTAGCGCTCTCCTTCAAAGGTGAGGAACCCAGGGCAATTGTCCACTTTGCCCTTGCCAATGCCTTAAAATGGGTCTGGCATCTGAACCCAACACAAATCTTGTGCTAGGGGTGTGACAGATGGTACAGCAAGAGACATAGAAAGACCAACAAGGGATTCACTTGGTTACAGAATGATGATACTAGTTGGATTATTCAGTGATGTCCTAAAGTGACAGATGGTGGAGCAGGCAGAGTCCAGTGCATAACTAATTCATGGAGAAATGCGTTTGAAACTGAACCTCACACACTGCACTTTCCCATAGAGCAGTCCTGACCTACTGCGGGGCTGCTGCAGGGATGGCACAAGTCCTGACCTACTGCAGGGCTCCACAGGGATGGCACAAGTCCTGACCTACTGCAGGGCTGCCACAGGGATGGCACAACTCCTGACCTACTGCAGGGCTGCCACAGGGATGGCACAACTACTGACCTACTGCAGGGCTGCCACAGGGATGGCACAAGTCCTGACCTACTGCAGGGCTGCCACAGGGATGGCACAACTCCTGACCTACTGCAGGGCTGCCACAGGGATTTCACAACTCCTGACCTACTGCAGGGCTGCCACAGGGATGGCACAACTCCTGACCTACTGCAGGGCTGCCACAGGGATGGCACAACTCCTGAACTACTGCACGGCTATGGCAGGGATGGTACAACCCCTGACCTACTGCACAGCTGCCACAGGGATGGCACAACTCCTGACCTACTGCACAGCTGCCGCATGGATGGCACCAGCGGCGGCTGCTACTTAACGGGGTAGTGGGGTGGGGAAGAGGAGGGGTGTGGGACTAAATAACATTTTTTTTTTAAAGCACTTACCTGCAGGCTGGCCGCAGACTCTTGGCCTTCTTCGGCTCTTACGTCGACTCCAGGAGCAGGAAGCAGAAATCAGGAAGCACACAGGCTTCCAGACTCCCCTAGTCAAGAGAGCCAGAGAGGGACTGGGAGGCTGTACATGTTCTCCACCCAGGCTGTGTAATACAGCCAGTGGAGAACAAGCAAAGAGTACATGACTGTTTGGCTGGCCCAAAGCAGCCGGCCAAACCGTCATGCACACTTAAGGGAGTGCTCACCACTCCTTCCCCTGCTCCTGTGACATCCCAGCCCAGCCCCTAACCAGCTGAACCATGACGGAAAAATAAAATGAAAATAACATTGCATTAGTATCATTTCATTTTTCCTTTTTCAACTGCTCACAATAGCAGTGAGGTGACGCTCCTCCGCCTTAGCGGAAGAGCCGCCGTTGGAGTGCAGAAGTCCTACACTACTGCAAGGATGCCGCATGGATGGCACAACTCCTGGCCTACTGTACGGCTGCCACAGGGAAGGGTCATGTACTAACCTACTGCAGGGCTGCCACAGGGATGACACAATGCAGTCAGTGGACAAACATGTCCCCTACCCACATGGCAGACCCTGTACTCCAGCACTCATGAAATACATGAGCAGTGTTATAATAAATTACATCCCCATTGCAAATATAGGGATGGAATTGCACATCTAACCATAACATTCTCCACAGCTTACGAAATACAAAAGCGGTAAAGCAATAGTTTACATTTACAGCACTGAGGGCCCGATTCCGATGCGGTTAGGAAAGCATTCCCACCTAGGGCCCGATTACGATGCGGTTAGGAAGGCCTCCTAACGGTATTTGCTCCTTCTGAATCGGATCGGGAACGTGTCTTCCCGACCGAGGGCCAGATTACGATTCAGTTAGGAACATAGGCTCCCATAGAAGTCAATGGGAGTCCAACCAAATCGTATCTGGAAGCATTCAGATGCATCATACTCGGTCGATCGGACTCTCCCGATCCAAGTCGGTCAGAAACCATTTCCAAACCGATTCGATCGGGAAGATTTCCTAACCGCATCAGAATCGGGCCCTAAATTGGGAATGGAACTATAAATCTAGGATTTTACATATGAAAACCCTTTAATCCCTGCAAATGTCAGTGGTGCTTTAGGGGTGATGTGGGTCAGGGGCCTGAAGCCAACATGCCCACATCCCTCATAGGAGCCAAAACAGACCAGGGCGGTGGATGCAGGCCTGCTGCTTTAATAGGGGTGGAGGGCTAGATGGAAACAGCGCTGCAGTATCTGGGCTCGGGGACCACTCTCACACTAGCCACAGGCCCCTTCTGTGACTCAGAACCAGTGGCCAGAGAACATGCAGCTGCATATTTGCAAGAAACATCTTTCCCTCGCAAATGTCCAGTTACATAATCATAAATAGGGCCTTGATTTTGAATACTGCAGTAGCATAACAAGGGCGTCACCCGTATGAATAAACTTATAGAAGTATAACATCACAAAACATAACCCAATTGGGCACAAAAACACATAAAATGTATTCATGTTAACTCTGAATAAACCAAAATTGCTTCTCAGCAAATCTAAAGGCAACGGATGCCTTGTCTGATGCTCCAACGCGGATAAGCTGGGGCAAAGAGACAGGATTTCGTGAAAACGAGAGGCTGATGTTTGGGGCGATGGTCATTAAATTTGCTGAAGTGTTCAAGCCGATCTCATGGAACAAATTAGTTGATTTCAGAATATTATGAGCTGTGTTTTGGGAACAAAGTTTGTTTATGTAGAAAAAATGAATAGTGACTAGATGGTGGTTAAATATGCGTGTTTCCAGAAATATGAAATGCTGGTATTTGAGGGAAAAGAGTTTACTGCATCCAAATGGGTGGAATTTGAAAACAATGTGAGTGTGTTTACAGAAAATGGCTATTAGATATTTTGAGGAAACAATAGTGTCTTTGTATGCATTATTCGAAGATGTACTTTAAGTAATAATTTATGCAGGTTGCTGAGATAATTTTTTAGACCAGATACCCTTTTTTATCTCTTATGATGGTAAATTCACAAACTCATGTGACGGCATTTAATGATCGATAATATTGACAGATATTTACAGCCTTATCACAGTCATTAGCTCTTCTACGGGACACATGAACTTGAAAGAATTATATAGCCACAATGATACATCTACTGTCTGGGAAAACAGCCTTTACAACGCAACAGTTACAACGCATGCAGTTACATCGCACGCCGTTGCAACGAAAAAGGTGTGCAGCAGTGGGCAGAAGGTGTTGGATTTAACTCCAACACCTTCCCTACTGTTGCACACACTGGAGTTGGAATAGAAAATTAATCTATTCCAACCTCCAGCGCTCCCCCAACAGAAAGTCGGGGTAAAGTTTGGCGTTGCAACGGCATGCGATGTAATGGCATGCGTTGTAACGTCACATATTGAAGGAAGTGGCCCTCTAGGGCCACCCAGGTTTTCTCACAACCACCTGCTATGCCTTCCCAAGAATGAAGAGTCGGTCAGACAGTAGAGAATACAAACTTACATGTTTATTAGAAATGCTGTGCAGAGGAGTCCATCATGACCTGCACCCTAAGATGTCTGCCGAGGGACTGCCCCCCCAACAGTCTACAGTGAGTAAACATTCTTCCCCAGGAGCCTCCAACCCCGCCCACCATGAAAAAACTACCGGCCCGAGCCGAACATGAACAAAGGAGGCACAGGGAGATGAGCTAACACCTGCCAGATGGGTACATGTTATCAGAAACCCAAGGCCACTGCACCGGGTCTCAGCGTCTCCCAACGTGGGAGCAGAACTACACACTTAGATTGGTATGCGAGAGCTGAATTGTCTCCTCGTTAGCAAGTCGGGAAACAGCCTTGAACAGAAAGAAAGAAAAATAATAACGAAATACATCGTTCTGCTGAGGCAAGCATTACGAGCCATGAGGCCTAACTCAGGCACAGTCTAAGCAGCCTAATAAGGATTGCGAAAAACAAAATGGAGTCACACTCGCTAACTGAAGCCTGCACATTGCGGGGATAACTCAGTGGGTTGCATAACGTGAATACAACTGGCATCTATTTAGCCACACATTGCTAACCTAATATAACGTAAAAGGAGTACATTGCAGGGATGGGATTTTAAAACCTAACAGACCCTCCTTTTAGCATGAGTGGCTAAATGCTTTATTGCTATCCGGTAGGGTCTTTACAATTCTAAGGGAGAGGAAGGAATTACATAGTCACTCAGGTAATAAGGGAAATACAAGCAACACATGAGCATTGAAATCATTTAACACTCAAAGATGCCCTCATCAATGACCATCAGATCCTGAATTTCCTGCATCATCATAACAGGAATCTTGTTATCACTTCTTGGCAATGTAGGAGTAGGGGTCATTTTACTCATACAATAGGTGCAACAGGCTGGGAGGCAGTTAATGCATAAGCAACAGGTAAAGATGACTCCTGCGATGGCTATTAGGACAAGTAATATCTTCCAACCCCATGATGTCACCAGACCCCAGAGCCACCCTTTAAGGGACCATGAACCATTATCCTGATGGATATCTGAGGCAAGTCTGTGTAATTTCTGTATTGCGGAGTACACAGTAGTGGCACTATCAGGAATGTACACACAGCAGCTGCTGCCGATGACGCAACAGGCTCCACCCCTATCAGCCAGAATGACGTCTAAAACCATCCGGTTTTGAAGAGAAACGAGCCTCGTAGCCTGAAGCTCGACTGTAATGTTAGTCAGTACACCAGCAGTTGTATTGATAACTCCCTCAACTACCCTAGCAAGGCGACGAATATTACGACTATTGAACATGGGACCCCAGAACGGCAGAATGCCCTTCATTATGTCGGTAAATTGCTGCAGGGAGGTATCTGTCTGATCCATATCGTCTGGATCAACCACTCTCCTAACTCGGTGTACCTGAAGATCCCTACGCTGTAGTCTATGATCCTTGTGGTAATTGGATGGTGCAATGTAAACGGGAGGCAAGAGAAAGGATACAAAACACCGGCCAGACCACCCTCTCGGAAGCCAGGTATAAGCCTGTTCCCCACAGATGAAGTATACATTTGGAGGTGTAAGCAAAGGTGGGCTGCTAGTAGTGTTCAATTGGTATGTGTAGTTACAATGACTCCGTCCTCCCGAAATGTTCCCTATTCCTTCAACACAGAAACTAGATGTTGCATTGATCACAGGGACAGGCATGGCTTTGTCTTCAGTGATATTGCGCTCCTGGAAACATTTAAAGTATTCAGTGACATTAAATCCTTGGAAATCTAGCATTTCATTTCGTAACCAGGTGACATTTTCGTGAGCTTCGAACACATTCATACAAGCCTCTGGATGCAGGGTACCCCCTTGCCATCTGTCCCGGGTGTATATCCCTGATGTACCACTATATACTCCAATACTGCTTCGTAGTCTGCTTGCACCATTTTCATAACGTCATCGTGATAATGCATGTATACCATAGAGAGCAGTTGGAACCAGGCTTCACAGCTACCCAAATATGACAGGGGCAATGACACCAGCAAATCCTTTTTATGCATAACTGAGGGAAGCAGCCCACACACCCAACAATTTGTGACATTAGTAGTACTGTGTACCTGATGAAGCATCTGAACAAAAGCATTTTGTGCATAAGTCTGTCTATGTCTCTCCTTATGCGGGGCCAGTGTGACAAATGAGTGCTCTGCTGGAACCGGGGTAGTCCCTATCAAGGTGTGCACAGGAAGTTGCTCCTCTAAGTACCAGACCACCCCAAATACGATCATCAGAGAAAGCAAAATTATTACAACAAACACCATTTTACTCTTAGTAGACCAAGAGGACCAAACGGGACCATCTGGAGTGGGACGCAGAGCCACAAAGGGCTGCTTCTCATCAGGGATAGGACGACCAAAGGGATACATTTGGGAAACGTCAAGGGCAACTTATAAGTGTCAAGGGGGAAAGAAAAATTCACGAACTAGAGCCACTTATTGCAACAACAGTACCAGGGGGCACAAGTCACCCAGCATCCTTTTAGAGCCTCGCTGGCAAGCACCTATTGTTCATCAACGACGGTGCTATGAAGCACTCCCACGGAGGAGCTGCGCGATCGCAGCCCTTGCAGCAAAACAAATCCTTCTTCTTTCAGGATAGGGCACTCTCCCTCCTGGGCAAATACCCTCAACTATCCTGTCCAGTGTCCAAGGCAGTGCACCAGTGTTGTTCGCCCTAGTCTAATACAGGCACCTTAGGCACAGCACCTGCGCCCTAAGCTCAAGTCCTTCCCTAACTCCTAGACTGTTCGGCTGGTGCACCGTCCTTTTTCCCGGGCCTCAAATTATACTTTGTAACTCCAAGCACTGTTTCATCAACAAAAATGGGGCAGAAACTCAGGATCAGATGGGTATCGAGATTCAGATTCCAGTGTGTTAGAGACGGTGTTATCCTATCCCTTATCCCTGGTGGGATCGCCTCAGACAGAACTGCATCACTTTCTTCGTCTGTCTGCGCCCACCTCACCCGGGTGTCAGAGAAGGGAACGAAGCGTGGCACCTTCTCACACTCCTGATCACCGATGCCTTTGTTGACCCAACGGTCGTACGGGAGCGGGAGAGGCACCCTTTTCACATGATATGTATGGATCCAGTGCTTTCTGCCGTCTACCTTTACAGCTGTTCTGGTGGCGAGAAGTACGATCACTGGCCCCTTCCACCTCGGCTCCAGGCTACTCTTTCGTTGGAAGTTTTTAACCATCACATAATCACTGGGCTGTATGCAATGCCCGGGCCCCTCTGGTACTGGCCGCAATGTGGCTTGTATCTGTTGATGAAGAGAACGAAAATCTTTAGACAATTCATACAGGTAGTCTACAAGCAGGGGGTACTCTATCTCGGAAAAGCGCTTGGGTCTGGGGACGCCCCAAACATTAGCAGGGGGTCCGAAGACCACCTCGTAAGGGGACAACCCTGTTCTAGAATGCGCTGTCGCTCTGGTAGATAATAAAGCCAAGGGTAATGCATCTGGCCATCGCAGTCCTGTGCTTTCTTGGATCTTTGCTAGCTTCAGTTTGAGAGTACCATTGTATTTCTCAACCAGGCCTGCCGACTGGGGGTGATTCGCTGCATGAAACTTCTGTTTAATATGCAAACCTGTGCACACCAATTCAATTCAATTCAACCAATCATGGACATCATTGCCGAAGGGAGGGGTAGTAACGTGGCCGGGTTTAGAGTAGCAGATCTTTGATGGTAATGTGCGGAGCAAACAAGGTCAGTTCATAGCCAGTCAGACGCGCACTAGTAAGGTGCTGCGTCTTTGTCTTATTCAATAGTGTATCCACAGCATGGGGTACCATTACTGTGAAATCAGTATCAAGGACGAGCCCTGCCGATTGTCTGATAGAAACTGCCACCGCCGCGGCAGCTCTCAGACAGCTCGGGAGCGCTCTGGCGACATTATCAAGCATGGCAGAGAAGTAGGCGCAGGGTCTCTGCTTACCACCGAAACCCTGTGTTAGAACAGAAAGCGCGCAACCGTCCACCTCATGCACGTAGAGCACAAAAGGCTTCTGGTAATCAGGGGTACCAAGCACAGGAGCAGAGCAAAGCGCAGTCTTTAATTGCTCAAAAGCTTGCTGGCATGCAGGTGTCCAAGGCAGGGGTTCATGCACATCTTTTGTGGTCAGGTAAAGAAGGGGTTTTGTTAGTAGGGATTAATTAGGGATCCAATGCCGACAATACGATGTTATCCCTATAAACGTGCGTACCTTGCGTTGGGTTCTAGGGACAGACATGCTAGTAATGGTAGCTATGCGCTCAGGTGTTAGTCTGCGACCCTCCTTCGACAGTAGGTGACCTAAATAGGTGACCTCCTGTCGACAATACTGAAATTTGGAAAGCAACACCTTGTGTCCATGGTGCGCCAGATGCAACAATAATTTAACTGTAGCGTCTTTGCAACCATCATCATTGACCGAAGCAATAAGGAGGTCGTCAACATACTGCAACAGCACATTACCAGGGGGAAGCTCCAAAGAATCCAATTGAGCTTTCAAGGCTTGGCTATAAATACTAGGGCTTTCAGTATAGCCTTGTGGAGGACGACAGAATCTAAAGCTCCGACCGGCTATTGGGAATCCAAACAGATATTGGCTATCTGTATGAATCGGTATGCTGAAGAAAGCATTTTTCAAGTCAATTAAAGAGAAAAATTTCGCTGATGGGGGAATCATTGTTAAGATCGCTGTAATGTCCGGAACCACAGGGTATTGGAGAACTACGATCTTATTAACCTCTCTGAGATCGATCACAAAGTGGTAAACATCAGGGTGGGCATCAGGAGAATCCAAGGGGGCCTTTTTTTTAAGAATAGGAAGAATAGGGCTATTACACACATTCGCCGTAGTCTCCTCAACCACACCAGACTCAATAAAATCCTGTATTATTTGCAATAAGGCCTTTTCACCTGCCTGGGATATCTTGTACTGGGGAATACGTGGCAATTTAGCATTGTCTCTGATCTGTATAGAAACTGGCGGGATCTGGAGTAACCCCACATCTGTGTCTCCTGTAGCCCATAATGTACGTGGCACATCTCTAAACTCAGCTCGAAGGGGGGCATCTTTCGCAAAGCACTGTTTGGCACGGGCTAACTGCGGTCCAATAGTCATGTAAACACCGTCTGGAGAACAGAAAATTGTCGCATGCAACCTTTTCAATAAATCGAGATCTAACAAATTTTCCCCGCAATTTGACGTCAGTAAAAATGGTGAATCGACAGTGATGGGGCCATTAGTCAAAGCAAGAGGCTTGGAAATGGGGCTAATGACCAGCACGCCTGAGAAACCCACCGACACATTGTTTTGGCCAGACAGAGCTGCCCCCGGGACCAGTAAACGGGAAACAGAGCTATTCATAGCCCCTGTATCAACTAAAAAATGTTCAGTAGTACCCTGTAAATCAGCAGTGACATAAGGTCCATTCTGATCTACAGGCACAGGAACTGGTCCCTCACCCTGTCCTCGGCTGTCCTAGCTGTGAGACAACCCGTCACTTCGTCTATGTCATAATCATCATGATAGTACTGCCATCTTCTGGGGTCAACAAAATAATTCCCGCTCTGCCTATTGTGTGATGTATCCTCTGACTGCATTCCCCCTCTACCTCCTGTTCCTCGCCCGCGTCCTCGAAAACCTCGACCCCTTGGGGCCTCACCCTTCTGTAACAACTCCGGACATTCATTCCGCCAATGTCCCTCCTTTTTGCAGTACGCACATTGATTGAGCCCGAGGGGCGCGTTTGACGCACCACCTCTGCCAGACCGCTGTTGGGCCAAACCCGAACCTCTACCTCGTCCATTTCCCCTCGCAACCTGCTGCATCAATACCCTCGTCTTCAAATCCTTTGACTTTTTCTCCACCCTTTCCTTGTCCTCATTCTCTCTATGTTTGTAATATTGTGCCAAACTCAATATCATGGACGGGGATGATGTCATCCAAGTACTTTCCGAAGCCTGCAACCGTGTTGCAATCTCGGGAAGTAAGTTAGTGACAAATCTGTTGACAAATAAACGAACACCACCCTCCTGCGAAAGGTCCTGTCCACTAAAATCTAAAAACACCCCTTCAAATCTGGTAAAGAAATCCGACACACTTTCATCCTTCTTCTGGCGACACGCAGTCAACTTGTCCCAATCCACTCTCTTTGGCGGGATAAGTGAGTGCATGTATGTGATAATACGCCCTGGCAAAGCGAGGAGCTCCACTTTCGGCTTGTCTCCAGGCTTACGCTCCCTATCCCAAGCCCTGATCTCATCCCATGTTCCCCCCAACTCTAGTGCATGATCCTGCGTATGGACTTGCCTCCATATGTCCACTGGTACCAACAGGCCGAAAAACAACTCTATGTCAGCTAACGTCATCACTGTGGAGGAGGCCGCCTCCGTCAATTCTTTATAATATGCAGTAGGGTTTTTTCGGGGGTCCAGCAGCTGGCCCTTTAAGGATAGGACCTCACTCCTCTTCCAAGGAGTATAAATCCATTGCTCCTGAAACCGAGCGTCGACCCGTTGTCTAATCACAGCATTGGTGGAATCGCGCAGTTCTGGGATTTCATGGTGGTAAATGGGATGAACTTCCCTCATTGGATGCTGTGTCCCCATTGTCGGAATCTTCTGGAACAATCTACCTCGGTAACCCACTAGTGTTGTTATATTGCTAAAGACCTCATTAGGAGCCATACCTGCAGCATATACCCTATCCTGTATGTCATATATTATTTGCGGTACAACACCTTGAAAACACTGTTCCCACAACTCTATCAGCATCGCTGACATGTGTTTAAGGGCATGCTGCTGTATAAACGGCTCATAATCTTTCATCACACTCCACACATCCTCCACGCTATAGATCGGGTGCCGAGCCCACTGAGCTGCCTGATTCGCCACCATTTTCTTTTCATCACCCACCGCAGAACGCACCAACACTTTATCCATTCGATCTTGCGCTGCTGTCCAGTTCACATCATGCACTCCACGCGCGGGAGTTTCGACATCCAACTGTGCCTGGTGTTTCACACTCATGGGGGAGGGAGCAGACGCAGAGACAGGTACCATCAGGTAGGGAGACAGGGTGGTAGAGGTGAAAGGGGGAGTAGCAGTCGACACAGAACTAACAGACTGGGCAGGGGAGCTAACAGCACCCGCCCCGGTGACTGGTGTGAATAGAGAGAAGCAAGAGGGGCCGGGGCTGAAGCGGTAGCACCAGAAACAGGAATGCTAGAAGGGGTGGCGCTAGGGGCCAAGGACTGAGAGGTCGGGACTGCCAGGTATATCCGTTCAGGGGCATAAGGAGGAGGAGGACGAGAATCCAATAGCTCTTCAACGAAATCATCACCTTCCTCTCTAGTAACATAGCATTAATCTGTCTGTAACCGAAACTTTCTATCTGCACATTCTATACCCTTCTCTACCTTCCCTCTTTCATAGGCTACTGCTTTCTGTGTTATCGTTTGCGTCTGCCTTCTCCGCGCCTCTTTCTCTGCCCTCATGCGTCGCTGCTTTGCTTCTTTCTGCCATACTCTCAGAGAATCAAACATCGACTGTCTGCTCCTCCTAGCAAACAACTTGTCCTGCAAGAAGTTCAATTTCTGTTCATCAAATGAGCCAGTAAGCGGCCACTGTAACTCGGCATTGTCCCTCGTATATTTATGCCACAATGTGCTAAACATAACAGGGCCAATACCATGTTTAACATAAATGTCAAAATTTGGAGAACCCTCCGGAGGTGCAGGCTGGTTCTCTTCCAATCGAGCATCAGTAGAACAACATCGACATCCAAAACACCCCAATTTGCTGAAACAAGGCATCTTAATATTAGACACAGGCACTGTCCCTAACGGACAAGTATAACACCAACAATCGACAAACAAAGACAAGATAAAGTAACAAATATTAGTCACAAAGCCAAACAAAAACGGTCCAGGGACCACTCCCTACAGTCCGGAGACTGTATCAAATCCAAGAAGACAGGCTCCAGCCCCAGACCTTTTCGAGCATTAGCCAAATTACCAGTTGGTCTGGCAGATTGTTTGCGGGCAGTCCCGGGTCTTTTCAAGCGCGGGCCAAATTTCCAGGCGGTCCGATGAACTGCTTGCAAACACTGTGTGCCTTTCCAAGGGTCCGCAGACCCACCAAGTTCAAGACAAGACAGTCCGGAGACCGTACCAAGTTACAGCCTGTCGACTCGTGTCGTCAAGCAAGGCAGTTCAAAAACTGCAGACAAGACAGTCCGGAGACTGTATCAAGAGACAGCCCGCAGGGTCGTGTCATCCAAGAATGGGGCGATTTTTCCAAGAATCAAATCACTCACCTGGTGCACACAAGTCGAGTCAAGCTATTCTCCACTGCCGACTCTTCGGACCAAACGGTCAACTCCAAGGTTTCGCCTTCTCAGGACCACAGCTGGTGACCACTAGACGAAGGGGTGCCCGATAAGCCGGGCGGGGCAGCTGCGAGAACCAAGCTCGGTCTTGTGTGGGGTACCCCGATCCGCCCAACCAACCAAACGCACCCCCGACCCTATAACCCGATTACGGGCGAGTGGTATCACCTTGCGGGGTCCCTGTTCGGGCGCCAACTGAAGGAAGTGGCCCTCTAGAGCCACCCGGGTTTTCTCACAACCACCTGCTATGCCTTCCCAAGAATGAAGAGTCGGTCAGACAGTAGAGAATACAAACTTACATGTTTATTAGAAATGCTGTGCAGAGGAGTCCATCATGACCTGCACCCTAAGATGTCTGCCGAGGGACTGCCCCCCCAACAGTCTACAGTGAGTAAACATTCTTCCCCAGGAGCCTCCAACCTCGCCCACCATGGAAAACTACTGGCCCGAGCCGAACATGAACAAAGGAGGCACAGGGAGATGAGCTACCACCTGCCAGATGGGTACATGTTATCAGAAACCCAAGGCCACTGCGCCGGGTCTCAGCGTCTCCTAACGTGGGAGCAGAACTACACACAATGGGCCTGATTCACAGAACTAACTTACGTCAAAATCCTAAACTTACAACAATTTTGGTATTCACAGAATGAACTTACACATTTGGGTATTCACAGAATGAACTTACACATTTGGGTATTCACAGAATGAACTTACAACAATTTTGGTATTCACAGAATGAACTTACACATTTGGGTATTCACAGAATGAACTTACAACAATTTTGGTATTCACAGAATGAACTTACACATTTGGGTATTCACAGAATGAACTTACAACAATTTTGGTATTCACAGAATTAACTTACTCATTTTGGTATTCACAGAAGGCACTTACTCATCAATGAGTAAGTGCCTTCTGTGAATACCAAAATGTGTAAGTTACACAAAATGTGTAAGTTACACAAAATGAGTAAGTTACACAAAATGAGTAAGTTACACAAAATGTGTAAGTTACACAAAATGTGTAAGTTACACAAAATGTGTAAGTGTCTTCTGTGAATACCAAAATGAGTAAGTTCATTCTGTGAATACCAAAATGGTAGTAAGTTTAGGATTTTGTCGTAAGTTAGTTCTGTGAATCGGGCCCTTAGATTGGTATGCGAAAGCTGAATTGTCTCCTCATTAGCAAGTCGGGAAACAGCCTTGAACAGAAAGAAAGAAAAATAATAACGAAATACAGCGTTCTGCTGAGGCAAGCATTACGAGCCATGAGGCCTAACTCAGGCACAGTCTAAGCAGCCTAATAATAATTGCGAAAAACAAAATGGAGTCACACTCGCTAACTGAAGCCTGCACATTGCGGGGATAACTCAGTGGGTTGCATAACGTGAATACAACTGGCATCTATTTAGCCACACATTGCTAACCTAATATAACGTAAAAGGAGTACATTGAAGGGATGGGATTTTAAAACCTAACAATATTCGCTGTCTGACCCGCTTAGATCTTTGTAACCTGAGGGATAGCTAAACCGTCAAGTGCCCATATCTGTGTAACCTTTCACTACTCAAAAGAAGAACAAAAAATACTTGGAGGTGGCAGGGAAGGAAAGTTCTTACTGCATCTTTTTCCCACTGCCACTTCCATCAGCACCCAGAGGTCCCACTGACCCCCGACCACACAGCCATGTGCATCTTTTCCACTTCCGTCTACAGCAAGAACAGAAAGCCTAGAGTAAAGAGGAGGCTGTGTGAGGGGATAGCACCCTGAGGACATGAGGTATAGACGTGTGCATATGAATCTATAGCTATACGTATAAGGCTGCCCAGCTCATCTATACCAGTGCAGATGTGGCTGTTGGCCATATGAAACTATTCCTGTGCCTATGAGTCCTCACTGGGCATGTGAGGTCATACCTGCACACATGATGAGATGCCTGTGCTGAGGTGGCTGCAATGGGTATAGGATGCTACACCTGCACACAAGAGGATATGCCTGTGATTATGGAACTGTAAAGGGTACAGGATGTGACTAGGGTGACCAACTGGCATAGGTGCAAATACAGGACAGTGAGTGTAAAAATTCAGGATAAAGGGTCAAAATTCAGGACAAAAATTCAGGACAGAAGGTCAAAATTCAGGACAAAAGTTCGGGACGAACGGTACGTTTTATAGACACATCAGAGGAGCTCGTGCAATAGTACATAGGTAAGTAAATAGATAACCAACATAAGTATACATCAAAATAAGTTTATATTAGGTTGAGACAATCGTGCACTTAACTTTCTGTCGCCGCTTTTGGCTACTTTGGCACCCTTTAGCCCCCTCCCCACAGCTGCATCACAGTGATTATTCTGCTGTGTTTATTTGCTATTCTGTCTTATGCTGACCGGAGAGCCACAGATCAAAGTCAGAAAGGGCCAAGAAACACTTTTATATGACCCCGTGACACCCCGACTTAAGCAGATATAGCGAGTGCTTCACTACCCTTTGGTCCATTGTCATTCTTTATGTGATAATCATCCACAGTCAGAATGATAATGGGCCTGTCCACAGACTGAGCGAGGCTGGGGAGGGGCTGCTGCAGCCTCTAGAGTTCAAAGAGAAGCGCAAGCTGGCTCTGATTGTTGCAGGGAAACAGCACAGCTTGCTGCCATCCCCAAAATTACGGACAAAAGGCATCTGTGAAAGAAATCCTCACGGACAAGAGGCCCAAATAACGGGCAGTCAGTGAAATTTACGGACGGTTGGTTACCCTAGATGTGACGCCTGCACATATGAGGCTGCGCGTCATATATAACGCTGTACCTGCAAATATGAGTCAAGAGATGCTCTGATGAGCCTCCCGTTTACCCATGAAGTGACTGACATCTTTGCTAAGGCTGCACTAGGCACATGGGACTGTACCTCTGCATGTATTTGAGTCTGTGCCTGTGCTTATGCTGCTTTACTGAGGATATGAGATTGCACCTGGGCATGTGAGGCGGGAGCTGAGAATGTCATCACCGGTGTTTATTAAACTACACCTACTTCAAGTAATGCAATTGCTATACTTGTACTCAGGAAGCAACATTGGGTAAATGAGAATGCACATAAGCATGAATCTGCATTTATATATGACAATATACCTGAGTGTAGGGGCCTATACCCGATCACATGCGACAGTATATTTGCATATGAGTCTGTACTGGGCACAAGGCACTAGTCCGAGGCTACGTAAACTGGACTTGTGCATATGAAGCTGTTCCCGTAGCAAATAAAGCTGTGGCTTGGTACATGAAGGGTGTGAACGGACACATGATGGGTATGCCTGGGCATTGATGTCTGTGCCAGTGGCTGTGATTGGACACGTGGTACTGTGGGCAGGCACATTAGGCAGTACTTGACATATGATGGGTGTCCCTTGGCATACCATGGCAGCATCCTGATGAATAAATGGTTTAAGTTAAACAGCTTTATAATTTGTCTCATGTCAGCATTTGTACACTTTCCCATAGTAGTATGACTTCCAGTGATGTTACATGGGTCCAGTGGCGTAACAAAACTTCAGGGGCCCCCTTGAAAAGTGAATGGAGGGCCCCCCCACTCTCCAGACCCAGTCAGGAGCTCTCAGGCCCACTTGTGCACAGGGGACCCCTGGAGCTCGGACCCCTCCTCCCCACACTGCAGGGGATGCGGGGGCTATTGGTAAGCCACTACATGGGTCTAACAATATGTAATATCACTTTCTACATTGTGTCTGGGGACAGAGGTCATGTGATGACACATTTCCTGTCATTGGATGTACCTCATAATGCTTGTGATGTCACCTCAACTATATCATTCAGTGGTTTGATGCCCATGCATGTAACAGAGCTGCCAGCTAAACACATATTAATCTTCACATTTCAATTTCATTTATCTTAAAATGATGTGAATGAGGCTAGGTTGGGGGTAAGCCAATGCTGGGGGGCTAAAGAGTGGGCCTGGAAAGGAGGGTTGAGGGAGCATGGAGAGGCAGAGAAAATAGCCCCCTTGCACAGCAATACAAGGTCCTGATGTCAGCAATTGAAGGATACAACTTGTCCAACCAGAACACAGTGAGACTTAAATGCTCCTTGGGTGAGACAAGCACAAGGGGAAAGCCATTGAATCAGGAGCAGTGAAGTGGAATATACACACAAGATACTGAATCATGAGGAAGGAGGGACCTCAAAGCTCAAAACATCTAAAACATCTCAAATCGAAATATTCAGGGAATATTCATATACAGTTTTGCACAAATAGAAAACGCTGTGTCCTCTGTACACTTTTACTGATAGGGAGGGCCTTTTGGGCTGATTAATAAATTACTCCTGTAGCACTACTTCCTGTATTAATACCTTTTTGGAGGAATCGGCTGCTATATCTATATTGGATACAGTAAGTTTGCTTGCCAGCAGACAGCTGAAACATTCTGTTGGCGAGCCTAGAAACAAAAGTGTCCGACAAGGAGCATTTTCATATCATTTCAAATATACATGATGGTATGTAAGAATATATGACTTTACAACGCAAACCATTACAACGCATGCTTTTACAACGCGGTTTTTACAACGCAGTTTTTACATCGCAACTACCATTACATCGCATGATTTTACAACGCATACCATTACAACGCATTTTTTAAAACTACCATTACAATGCATTCCATTACAATGCATTACATCACAACGCATACCATTACAACGCATAATACTTTTAGTGCACCAGTAGGGTAAGTGTTGGATGGTGCAGGGGTAAAAATTACTATTCCCACTCCAGTGAGTGCAACATTAGGGAAAGTGTTGAATAGCGTAGGGGTAAAAATTACTATTCCCACTCCAGTGAGTGCAACAGTAGGGAAAGTGTTGGATAGCGTAGGGGTAAAAATTACTATTCCCCCTCCAGTGAGTGCAACAGTAGGGAAAGTGCTGGATAGTGTAGGGGTAAAAATTACTATTCCCAACTACCCCAAAACCCATACCCACCCTAAAACTTAAAATTCTCTATTACCTACCTTATAATGCGTTGTGATGGCATGCCTTGTAATGGCATGAGTTGTAATGACATGCGTTGTAATGCGTTGTGATGGCATGCGATATAAAGGCATTTGCGTTGTAAAAGTTGCGTTGTAAAGGCATTGCGGTGTAATGACTGCGTTGTAATGGATGTTTCCCGTATGGAAGTGCTGTTTTGCTCTTGTAGTGAAACTAGGCCTAATATACCAGTACTGTGGATCAACACTTTCTGACAGGGAATTTGTAGTAACATGCTTGAGGTGACCCTTTCAACGGTTGTGGTTGTCTCCCTGGAGCAGGATTTCATTCTGACAGCTTCCTGTAGGTCTCAATGTATAGTGAGCCTCGCTACAATGGATATCACAGTAGTGCAGCAATGTTGGTCTAGTCAAGAATTTAATATCGGAAGGGAAGGAATGCCATATGCGTTAAACCCTTCTCGGAAATAGGTTTATGATGAATTGAGTGATGCCTTGATTTCCTTGTGCACCACCCCCTTCCCAGGGGCGCCTGAACATTGTTTTTCTAGTTCAAGTGCTGAAACCGCTGTGATTTGAGGTTGTTGCTGCTCACGCTCAGCCGCGGGGTCATCACCTCTGAAATGGTTGTGCTACGCCAGGAGTGTGATTTTCTTTCACTTGATGACAACGTCTGTATTGTATTGTTTTCAGACTTTTTACTCAATCTGGGTGGTTAAAAAGCAAAATGGCAGTTACTGGTTTCACAGCTATTTACACCAGGCGTCCAAAAGCCTGTGCACAACCAATCCTTACAGCATAAATATGTCAAAATTGAAATGGAGTCGCAAACCACCAGTGCAAAAGTCTGCAAATTATGTCAAAGTTTCTTTCAAAATAGTCGCAGATGCTACTTTAAATATCATCAGTTCTACTGGTGGCAATATACAATGAAACCGTTTACTCCATCGTGGCCTGGCAGTGCAAACCAAAGCATTTTCTACTAATCTTAACAAGTGTTGATGCAAAAGTTGATGCCAAATTGCAATGCAAATGCAGCAGTTGCAAAGAGGAAATGTTGGCCCAAAATGTGCATTCAAATTTATAAAGCACGTAGGGGCATATGTACAACCCCTACAGCCACTGAGCGTCACTTTTTTTTTGAAGCTCCGCTGACGTTTCTCCATTTTCAATATTTACAAGGTGGCGCGAAGCCATTTAGCGTGGCATAACGCCACCTTCTAAATATGTCTCTTTCCGCCGCAGTCCTCTGAGGCAAAGGGGCGTGCAATGGGTATTGCTGTGGGCATTCCACCGCAACACCCATTGCTTTTTGATCCAGCTCCAGATTGACAAGGAGGTGTAAATCTGAGGCAGCACCAAAAACTAACACCATGCAAGAGCAGGCGTTAGAATGGCGCACAAGGAGAAATGCTTTTATTTCTCCTTTCTCATTTTGCAGCACACATAGAAGTAACAAATAGCCATTATGGATTGTTTACGTGCAGGAAGGGATACATTCCTGCACATAAATAATAATTTCCTGCAATGCAGGCACCCTTGCACTATGGTGAAGGGTATCTGCGTTGGCGCTAGGCAGCTAATTTTAGCACTAGAGAAAACACAGGGGTTCGCCGTATTGTTGTAAATACGGTGCATCCCTGAGTTTTGAAAATGTTGTAGTGTAGTGCTGCCAGATTTGGCGCAGCTCTGTGCTCCGACATTTTCTAGTAAATATACCCCGTAATCTGTAAATGCTTGTACAAAGTTACTCTAGCGCAATCTGTGCTATGTGGCCCAAGCAGCTATGGGCATCGAGTGCTGCTTGTGCCTACATACATACTGACTCAGTACTGTCCTTACTACTTTTTAGCCTGTTTCTTATGGAATTGTCTTCCCTATAACACGTCAATCTCCAGATGGCCATACTTCTTGGCCATACTTCTCTATTCGCTTTCTACACGATCCTCAAAAGGCGACTTTGTGACCAGTTGGGCATTTGCCACTAGAGTGTTTAACAATCTCCTCCCATTCATCAGCACCAAGGCATGCCGATCGGCACTGTGAAGCAACATTTTACTGTCATACTGTCCACCACTCTTCTGGTAGTTATAGCCTGCCCAGTGGACAAGTATGGTTTTGATGTGGATTGTAGTAGGGAATATTGAATCCTGAATATCAACCAGACAGAATGGGCCTGATTCACAGAACTAACTTACGTCAAAATCCTAAACTTACAACAATTTTGGTATTCACAGAATGAACTTACACATTTGGGTATTCACAGAATGAACTTACACATTTGGGTATTCACAGAATGAACTTACAACAATTTTGGTATTCACAGAATGAACTTACACATTTGGGTATTCACAGAATGAACTTACAACAATTTTGGTATTCACAGAATGAACTTACACATTTGGGTATTCACAGAATGAACTTACAACAATTTTGGTATTCACAGAATTAACTTACTCATTTTGGTATTCACAGAAGGCACTTACTCATCAATGAGTAAGTGCCTTCTGTGAATACCAAAATGTGTAAGTTACACAAAATGTGTAAGTTACACAAAATGTGTAAGTTACACAAAATGAGTAAGTTACACAAATGTGTAAGTTACACAAAATGTGTAAGTTACACAAAATGTGTAAGTGTCTTCTGTGAATACCAAAATGAGTAAGTTTATTCTGTGAATACCAAAATGAGTAAGTTCATTCTGTGAATAGCAAAATGGTAGTAAGTTTAGGATTTTGTCGTATGTTAGTTCTGTGAATCGGGCCCAATATTTTTACCACAATATCGAGGGACGAAATATTGAAATGTAATTAAAATATTGGAATGTTGGGAGCTCCATTGAAAACCTTGGAGTGCTCCGGGCTTCTAATGGCTGGAAGAAGCCAGGAGCTCCAACATTCCAGTGTTTGACTTTATTCACAGCTCTTTCTGTGAACAAAGGCCTCACGGAGCCCCAGAGGATTTCAATCCCCTCGGGCACCCTGAGGCCTTTGTTTTATTCCTTAGAGCAATCGGCCCTCTAGTGGCGGAATGTTCTAATAGCCTTTTAGCCCTCCATAGCTGGGCTATACCAGCATTAAAATCCAGCTCCCTTGTTAAAGGCCCTCCCCTTCGGCTCTGGCCTTTAACGCTTGAGCGGGCCTTTAATGGCCATGATAGCACACTATGGTGGGCTATAATGCTATAATATGTGTGGAGTGAGGTATAGAAAATGTATATAAAAACATACTTTTAGATATTTCGTCCCTTGATATTGTGGTAACAAAATTCAGCCCTGTCAATATTTGGGATTCCATATTCCCCACCTACACCTTTGATTTGTACCTGGGAGCAGAGATGTTCTGTTTCACCCACTTTTCATCCTTTCCCTTTGAGACGCAGTTTACTAGTAGCTTAGTTTTTCTCTGTGGTTAGTGAGGCTCAATGAAATAGGGTCTGTCAGTGTGCTCACTTCTATTGCGCACATTGTCTTTTATTATGTAGGATGAAATGTTTAACGTATATATTTCACAGGTGCTTTAAAAGTATATATTTTCATTTCCTAATGCAATCAGCCTTTTTGGTTTTCTTGATAGTTTTTTTGGAACTGTCACTCGCTTTGATTTTAGTGGAATGTTTCCCTTTACAGAACTGAGTTGTTTAGGGCTATGTAGGCACCTGGCCATATATTGATAGAACATAGTAAAGTCATTGCGCAAGGTAGGTGCTAACTTTGCAGACTGACAAGTTTCCAGAAAGAATTATGCAAGCCCCCAAGACTGCTTTATTTATGTCCATGTCTCAGAAAACATGAAATCTGATTCAGATCCTTCATTTGCCCCTCAAATAGGTAGAGGATTTTACCTCCAACTATCCATTCTAAGGAAGATCCTACTACTTATGTAAACAAATCATCAAGTGTAATTGAGGAGATCCCTAGCAATGGGAGGGACCGCTTTAATGTGGAGTATAATGAGCTCCCAAAAAACGAATTGACAGACTGCAAAGACTATAGAATCTTACATCCAAACTCCGCATCAGTCTCAGGAAACATGACCTTGCGAAACCAGCTTTGATGTAAAATCAAGTGGTGTAAATTTATCTCAACCTACAGGAAACCTGAAACCACCTCACCTGCCCAGGAAAGTCTACACTGGCTTCCTATACAACGCTGGATCAAAGTAAAGGTGTTGTGCATCATGCATAAGGTACCACATGGGACAGGACCTAAACATGTTAAAAATCTGGCCTCACCTTACCAGCTCATAAGGATTCTAAGATCAGCCAATGCACCACAGCTCATCCTGCCAATCCCCGAAAGACTAAAATATGAAACAAGCATTTACAATGCATTAGGTTTCGCATTTGCGAAAGTTTAAGCTAATGGCATTGTAAATGACAATGTCTTTAATTTATCTGTTTTGATAATTAACACATAAATAAAAGGCATTGTCATTTACAGTGCCAATAGCTCAAACTCTTGTATATGAGAGTCAGCGGATTTCCAGGGTTTTGGGCAAACCTCTGAGTCATTTTATTTAGGTTCAGAGAAAACAATAACGCACAGTTGTTTTACTGTACTTTATTGTTGGGGAAGAGGATATATCCGTACCCTAATGGAAAGGCCCGAGGTAATGGCAAGAACCAATTGAAAGTACAGTATATGAAATGTTATTAGCAAGTACTAATTTCCGAATGCTTTCCACGTGGCGTGTCTGTCTGTACTCCCATCAGCAGACAATCAACCAACAGATTTAATTTCCCTCCCGGTCCCAGTCACCCCTTCACCTTTTTGGTTACTGACCCTTCCATGTACAAACTCAGATGAGCAGCCCTCGCACCCAAGAATGTGCATGACAAGAAGCAGTGACGGGTACCCTGCTGTGCAGCTGTGATATCCACCAGTGTAATCGGTCGTTAAAAAAAGAATGCACTGTTTACAGGCTTCCCTTTGTCAAAGTGTTGATGAAGGCGAACTTTGGCATTGGGGATTTAAAGCTACCATACCGTTCGACCGTATTTTTTGTCAAGTTGTTGTTGCAATGTTGATCGAATATTTGGTGCAGGAGAGAGTGGGTATGAAATAATACCTAGATAAATAAACTGACCAACAGAAAGGCAGAGAGCGATAGACAGGTACATTCATAGCCAAGCAGATCGATAGACTGACAGATGAATATACCGTAAGATAGGTGGATAGACAGGTATATGTGGACGGACGGAGGCGCTGAAGGATGTAAAGGGTCCTTTTAACCACGGAGTGCACATTTCAATAGAACAGCATTTGCCACATTGTGCAATCCATTTCCGTCCATGTGAAGTATTGGCATACAGCGCTGTGTTCTCACTGTAAGCGGAAAGAGCTTCTGGGCGCCCTGTGCTTCGCTGAGAGTGCTGGAGGGGAATAAAAACAAGCATGGATAGCGGCTATGTAGACGACTGTCTCATGGAGGAGGTGGGGCTTTAGGCCCGGCTGGTGGGGGCGGGGGGGTGGGAGAGAACAGACACGAGGGTGACAGAGCGAGTCATCTACGGGGACACATTGAGGACGCAGTCGCCATGCACACAGGAGTCAAGAGCAATGCTAAATTTAAATTGCAGCGCCAGGGAGGAAACAATGAAAATAAAATAAGCGGGCGCCGCGCGCCCATGCATATTTAATGTACAGTGCGTCTCTACCCGCTTTGATCCTGTATCTCCGTGGCACCCTCTCACGGGCAGTTTTGCCCCCCATACACAGCAGAAGGAGCAGTAAAACATCTGCCACACGCACACTGGAGTGCCGCGATTACATTGGCACAAGCAATAATTAACAAAGAGTTCTCCAAAGAACAATTACGCGGTGTAAGCGTAACGAGACTGTAGTTAGGCGGTGCTGCTTCCGGAATAAACGGAAGTTAGTATCGGATCTACAGCCAATGAAAAGGCAGATAAGAAGAGCAATGCCACAGTTAAACTAATGGCAAGCAGCAGGACAATTTTCACGGCAATGGGCGGAGTTTCACCCAACATACAGATTACTTGATGTCTCGGAGAGACCGCGCATGCGCGCTGCCTAAGCGAGACCTAAAAAGGCCCTTTAAGATGTGGGCCCTCTATTCTGGAATGACCAGGACTCATATTTAAGATACCAATGCTAAGATTTTGCTTCTGGGTTGCGTCACTTTGGTGGTGCAGCCCGATGCAAAATCCTTTTTGGCATTTACTAAGCCACACAAAGTTGATTTGTGTTACTTTGCATGGCTTAGTAAATGCAAAGTAACACAGCACATAGCACTGCCGTGCGTTACTTTGTATCAGTTAGGTGTTAGATGGGTGCAGCATGGGTGTTCCCATGCAAACACCCATTTTTTTATGCAAACCCAGATTTACAGAGACTTGTAAACCTGGGCTTGTGCCAAAATGATGTGCCTATCCGACAGGGGAGTAATGAGGAGAAATATGTTTATTTCTCCTCATTTCTATCTCTTTGCATGTGTGCTGCATAGACCAGATATCCCATAACCAGGCATGCATACACACTGCATATTACACTGAATAAATGCATGCAAACAAAAAGTCCACACGCGAATGACTGACATCACAACAGTTTTGTTTGGAGAAAACTATATTGCAGGTTTATTTTGAACAGTAATGGGTTAACTTACAGGCATCCAAGGGCAGCCAGTGACAATGTGCCCTAAGCTGTCTGCCCACCTGATTAGCCAATGAGGACCAGTAATAGACACATCTGGTGCTGAATGTTTGGGGGGTGGGGGTCACCCCACTTCTGGACACCATAGTCCAGGAAAATAATTCACATGCAGAGGTGGAGCGTTGCCAGACAAGCCCCCAGTTCCTCAACCTACAACTGCCAATGGGAATAAAAGGGCCTGGTCCCTTTCATCCCAGGGACCTGCCATGTTCATTTCAGTATAGAACTATTCCTTAAAATTCAAACTAGGCTTCAAAATGCTATACTGTATGAATGAGCAATCTGTTGAACAGAGAATCCATAACCCCAGGTCCTGGACCTTGAACAATTCAACCCATGCTATCTTGACCACTTGGTGCTGAAGGGGTGTGCTTGGTTCACTAATTGGTGTTTCATTAGTCCCATCAATGGCCTGCCGCAGTGTTACCACTGAATGAACTCATATATTTGTCCTGGTGTGACGTTATTGTAACTGTTACTTCTGATCAGCAAGTGTCTGTCCCATTGGGAGACCGTAGCCTGTGGAATCAAGAAAAGGGGGTGAGTGCTCTTCAAATTTGCATGTGATTTTCTTGAAAAAACTCCATATTTATGTTGGTTCATAAACCAATGATAGTATCTTCCATTTGGCCTGCAGAGAAACATTAAGAAAGCTGATGGCGAGAGATGCCTATTTAAGGCTGCTATATACAAGCTTGGTAGGCCAACCTAACTGCTGGAGGTTAGGTAGGCTCTTTGCACCACGTTAGCGAACCAGAAAAAACCTCGATGACCCCTACATGGCCCTCTAAGGCTAAGCTGAGAGGCATAGTGGCTAACTGCTCCAAGTCACTGCAGGGAATGGGGGTAGGTGGGCCCTGAGGGAGAGTAACATGCTGGCCCTATTATGCCTGTCCTGTGCTAAAACCATTTTCGAGGCTCCAAACAACCTGGTGATAACAGGCTGAGACTCGCTAAGAGAAGACTACAAAATCTAATGGGAGGGTTGGAAATCCAGGAGTCCTGCAAGGAATTAACCTCCTTAACACAATACCAACTCACGCTGGAGCTGCAAAATTAATGGGGCCCAGAGACCATGGTCATGACACCCACTGCTATGAGTTCTGCTTGAATTCATTCTACATGTCAATCCATGATATATATAATGAAGTTGATGGTGTCCAGGACATTTCTGACCTCAATGAAGCTTCTACTAATACCCTGAATTGTTAATGTAGAATAGGATAGGGGGTCCACATGGTAGTGGGGTGCAGAACTTCTAATAACTCATAACGAATAGCCAATGGCTCCCAATGATCATGGACTTGGCCACAAAGGAGCACTGAGAACAGTGTATGGAATGTGAATCAAATGCTCAGGTGCTGCGAGAAATTACTGATGCCGTGTACATCCACTAGGATACCACTTCATTGGAGCTGAACCACTGCCTTCCACTTTAAGTCATACTAATTTTGGAAAACCACCCACCTCACCTCGATCATTCACAAGTTTACCTTCTCTGCCAGACTTACATAGACTGTGTCACAGATCACTATTCAGCCAACCCAGATTCCAGCAAAGGCTAGAGTCCTTCAACCAGGAGACTAATCCTGGGATAAAACTATAAACTCCTTAAAAACTACAGAACAAGAATGTATTAACAAGGAAGGAGATTGGTGAACCCAGGATGAGTGTAACCCCCAGAGATGACTTGCAAATGGCACTCAGCAATCAATCAGTCAATCAATCAGGGTTTGTAAAGGGCGGCTACTCACCAGTGAGGGTCTCAAGGTGCTGGGGGGGGGGACAGGCGCTCAGACTAAGTGCTGAGTTCATCCGAAGAGCCAGGTCTTGAGCAATAACCCCTTATGGCAGTCAAAGGGATGATGTTACCCCTGTGCTGAAGAAGGGGAGATGTGATGCACTAAAGAGACTATGTGCTAGGAAACACATGAAGGCCTAAAATTGAGGACCATCAAAAAGGTGACAACAGCTGGGCAACTAGGCCAGCCAGGAGGCTGCGGAACTGAGCAGCGCACACGTAACGGAATGACTGCAATAGTTGAATTGTGAAGTTAACTCAAAGACAGGCCATATAATAGAATTTGTTTTGTGTGCATACTGTCAAGGCGGTGATGCAATGTGTCAGACCTTAGACAGCCCTTACAAACTGGTGCACTGTAAAAGATGCGACAATTAGCCTCACTCCCTGGGGCTGTGAAGATAATTAGGTAACTTTAATTAGCACAACGCTGGGCATGTATTTCAATGTCCAGGAGGTGAGAGCAAGCAGGAACAGAGAAAATAAGACACCAGCAATATGCAAGAAAATTAGGTGGTCTTTAGGTGGTCATAATGGGCCGTAAGGAGCATCAAACCAGCAATTAGAAAAGCGGGCTGAAGTTGAAAATAAAATGTATTTGAAATGATACTAATCATGGTGAATGAACCATTTCATTTGATCGAACGGCAGCCAAGGTGCTCCATAAGGGGTAGCATTTGATTATCAAGCAGAATCTTAAAGTGTGAATGAATGGCTGCATTTTCTCTGGAAAGGTGGCAATTAATCCAAAAGCTGCCTATTTATTTTTAACATATTTTGTGCCTTGCGAAAGTGCCACCTAAAAAGAAAGCTAGATATGTCAATTAGCCGACAAGGTCCCCTGCTGAAATGCTAATATTGCTGTCAATTCAAACCAAGGCCACTGAAACCAGTGCAATGATTAGTCATTGAATAAAGTTATCAGAGTTTTTCTTGGAAAGGCAGGAGACGGAATTGTGGGGAACATTGCCATGCATTGTCATAATAATTTTAACATTCTCCTTAAAAGGCTTAGGAGGGCCGGGGTGTCAGGGGGAGCCATTTCATGGATCCAATCCTTCCTTAATGGCAGAACATTTGAGGTCTTTGCGGGGGAATCTACCTCTAGGCCCCTTCCTCTCAACTATGGAGTTCCTCAGGGATCTTCTCTGAGTCCTACACTGTTCAATGTGTATATGAGACCACTGGCTGATGTCATCCTGCCGTATGGGATTAAAATTGTCACATATGCGGATGACACTCAGCTGGTGGTATCTGTAAATCACCCGCATAATGCTCCATCTGACCTGGAATCCTGCCTGGAGAAGGTAGCAACCTGGATGCAACACTCATGTCTTGACTAAATGGAGACATAACCGAAATAATGTATCTAGGCAACACACCCAATACGGATCTCATATTGCCATGGCCAACCTGTTTGGGACCTCCTCCAGTCCCTAAGTCCAAGATGAAAAGCTTGGGCGTCTGGCTTGATAAGTCACTTAAATTCGACCAGCAAGCAGTGGAAGTGTCAGGTGTCTGTTACGGCATCCTTAGAATGCTGCGGAAAGTCCTCCCCCTACTCCCTATGGGGGTGAGGAGAACTATGGTCCAGGCCTTGGTCCTTTCGCACCTGGCCTCTGGCAACTCCCTGTACCTAGGAGCACCTGAATTCACCTTAAGGAAACTTCAGGTGGTACAGAACTGCGCCGCTCGACTGCTGTCGGGTTCTCCCAGAACGCCGTCGGCAAAGCCCTGTTTAAAGACCCTACACTGGCTGCCCATAGAGGAGAGGATCAAATTTAAATCCCTCTGTATTGCCCACAAGACCCTCATGGGAAAAGGCCCTCTCATCAACCAGTCTCTTATCACTGCATACCACCCGAGGAAACTCCTCCGCTCTGCAAAATTAAATCTAGCCGTCATCCCTAAAATCCAAAGGAGGCGAAGTGGGGGTCGATCCTTTGCTTACAATACAGCTAAGCTGTGGAACGCCCTTCCCCTGCGCTCAGAGACATCCCACCTCTCCTTTCGGAAGTGTCTTAAAACCTGGCTGTTCCAGAACACCAACTGGTAGCTACATTACTTCACTTCGTCTGTTCTCTCTGCCGTTAGCGCTGGGATGCCTTAGGGTAGCTATGCACTTAAGAGGTGTTAATTAATAATAATAATAATGACTGGCTGGGTCCCCCCTAAACTGAACCTCGGGAGACATTTTATGCACACAGCGCAATTAACCCATTATCCTCTGAAGCACTGTCTAATGTAGAAGATCCGTTTCGCCCTAATATATAGCATGACAAATGCTATCATTGACCCCCAAAGAATCTGTGTTACGAATTCGAATCAATCAGTGTTCCTGATCGGACAACATGCTTTTGGTCAATTGACCAGTTAAAAGGAACATGTTGCAACTAGCAAGGCTGGAGTGCTCGATTACACCTCCGCCCGCCCCCTGCGTTGCTAAGGTGGGAGTTAAAAACATATTATAATTCCCTCGAACCAGAAGACCTTTAAAAAAAATGAAAAATAAAAATACTTGCCAAACGCGAGAAAGTGTGAAAACTGTTACTGTTAGAATCAACTATTGTGCAAATGTGAGGGTACCATTCCACCCTGGAGAGAAAGAAGAAATTGCACCGGAAAACAACCCAAATAAAATGCCCCAGTCATACCAAGACAATGGCAATTCCCTGGAGGGATCAGTAAAACATCGACATTATGAGCAATGAGGAATAAAATGCAAAACAGGTACTGATAAACGTAGCATTCCGAAATTGTAGACTCAAGGCACGCAGAACAATAGATATATCTAGAATCAAATACTTAGTTCCTGCAACAGGCCTGAGACATGTTTGAAAGTCTACTTCTGTGGGTGGCACAATCAGTGCTGCAGCCCACTAGGAGCATTAGAAGTACAGACTCTGGGTATACGATATACCACTTTACTAGGGACTGACCAGTACAACAAATATGCCCATCTTGTATACACCTAGATCATCATGTTCAGTGGCGTAACATAGGCCCCCGCAGCACCCGTGGTGTGGGGGGGTCCTTGGAGCTCCAGGGGGCCCCCTCAGCACAGTACCCTGGCCGTAGAGCTCCTGATTGACTCCAGAGGTGAGGTCTCTCCATGTACTTTGTAGGGGGGCCCCCTCAAGTTGCGCTACGCCACTGATCATGTTTAGGGGAGAAGAACATGCTTTTTGGCACTGTTTTAGCAGTGGTTAAGTGCTCAGAGTCCTAAGGCCAACAAAAAGAATCAGTAAAATAGGAAGTAAAAGGCAAAAAGTTTGGGTGAAGACCACTCTAAGGATGCCAGGTCTAACACACACATTTTTATAAATGCATTTTACTCCATCATATGACTGCTCCTTAACCTAATGGAAGTCACCCAAAGCATAACAGTGTTCATTTCAGAGACTATGGAGGCTAGACTGCGTTTGTGATATTAATTATGCATTGTAAAGGCCCTTATTGCAAAATATTCACCATCTCAGCTATAGTGGTGGCATTCCTGGTATAAATGTGGCAACTCCTGGCATAGCACTGGCACTAGCGTTCAATGTCAAGCTTTTGTTCCATGTCAAGCTTCTGTTTGGGGTAATAGTAGTTTAATTACAGAAAATGTAAAGCTGAGAGCACAATGTGTGCAGTCTAAAAAATGTTAGATGATAGTTGATGATAAATGAGTATTTGACAAAAACAAAAAGCTAGTATTTAAAAGTAAACATGTATTTTCAAAGGAGACAATTGATCTTTGGGATAAAACTATTGCATTTCTAAAGGACGAGTAAGGAAGCAATCTGAGTGATCATTCCTGATACATTGAGAACTGTAATTGCTGATGTTATTCCTTGGTGTCAGGTCCTGAGGTCTTCAAAGGGGAATCAAGGTTGTATTTGGCTTACCCATTATACAAAATAATAGCTCACACCTGAAGAAGAGGTTCAGGATTCACCAGTAGAAGAGATTGAAAATAGGGCACACAAGGCAGTGGAGAATAGCAGCACCAATGGTCTGAAGGGGACGGGGAGACATAAGGACTAGCACTTCCTGGTCAATCCAGTCTTTTCCCTGTAGCAATAGCCATCTTCTGACCAGTTTCAGCACTTACAGAGCATAGTGCAATTGGACAGACAGAGCAGTGTGAACAGAAGAAGTCAGTTACCTTCTAGGGCAATGTGTAGCAAAAGCGGTTGTTAAGGCTTTTTTCTCCCGCTCTAGGGCCATCTGTTATTTGTGTGCTTCCTTGTACACTCTTCTCCCGCAGGGTGTTCTTTGGTCTCCTAATACTTACCCTCCAAACTTGCAAAAAGGATTCACACACTGCACGGCACCACTTTGGTTATTGGGCAAGTCTCCCCTTATGCTATTGGACTAGTCACAGTACACATCTCCACCAGTGCCAGTAAGCTCCTTATTCCTCCTGTTTTCTCACCTTTGCATTATTATACATACATCTTGCATATGTTCTGAGTTTCTGTATCCTGCCTCAAAGTGAGGTTCAGTTCTGTAGCATCAACTCTGCCTCTCTGGTTCCTCAGTGCCAATCCAGTCTTGCAGTGCCAGTGACCACCACGCCAGACACATTATTTATTTCACACACCTCTCCCCTTTTTTCCTCTTTGGGGATCAGTCCAGTACCTTTAACTGTGACCGGAGGCTCGTTGAGCCCAACAGTGAAATGAGGCGGATTGGTTGTACATTCCTTCTCTAGTGGGCACATGACACTTTGTTACAATGGGCACTTGCTGCTTTGACTGTTGCTTAATCACTCAGCATTTCATCATTTTCATTGATAGTGCTCTTTAAGGAGTTACTATGACTCCTGTTTTATGTGTCTGAGACTAAAAGATTTGGGATCACCTAGTAGAAATGTCTGCTCTCAGAACCTGTAAGAACTCATGTAATATGAGAATCAGCTCTGTTGCTTGATTCTGCATGATGTGTCTAGCCTGTGGTATACCTCTGTTGTCCACACCCTAAAATTGCGAGAACTATGTAGATTTTCTTTTTTCCACCGAACCCCTTTAACCTCACTTGGCAGCAGAATGCAAAACGGCATGTCGAATTGTTTATCCAGATAATTTGAAATCTAGTGACATTGTGTTTAAAATGTTTTTATCTCCACAGTGCTTCTAACGTTTTCTAGAGGATGAATGTCCCACAGCAATATGGCCAAAGATTTTGCTTGCTTTGCTCTCCATAACCGTTTTGGAATACATCATGAGGACACCATCAGGACTGTCTGTCAAACGTTTGGCTTTTGAATGAGTGAATGATTAAATGAGAGAGTTTTGCAGAGCGCACGGCCACTCAAGAGTGTCCCGGGCAGAGGCTAAGGAACGCACCAATACACAAAACCCTAATAGGTGGAAGAGAAAAGACAAGTTTTCAGCCTCCTTCGGAATATATCCTCTCAGGGAAGTAACCAATGGTCCAGCGGGAGATGATTCCAAGCTTTGGCCCCTAAGAATGAAAAAGCTTTACCTCCCTTCCTCGCATACTTTATGCGAGGCACTACCAACAAATTGGCAGATGTGAAATGCAACGTTCTGGTAGGGCAATAAGAGAGGAACTTTCCGCAAGATAGCCTGGACTGGCCTGAAACACTGCCTATGTACCAGAAAAAGAGATTTAAACAGAGTACGCTTCCTGATAGGCAACCAATGCAAATATTTTAAGTAGGGAGAAATTGATGTCTGACTGGGCAATCACAGGATGAGCCGGACAGCAGCATTCTGTATCACCTGCAGACACCCCAGCAAGGCTTCAGACACCCTTAAATAGAGAGCGTTAGAATAATCCTGCCAATATGTAATCAGTGCATGAATCACAGTCCTCCTACAATGCAAAGGCTGGAGATGGAGGAATTTCTTGAGGGTATGAAACAACCCAAAACACAGACCAACCACCGCGGAAATCTGGGTTTGTATGGAGAGTTGATTGTCCAGTTTGACTCCCAGATTGTTAACCACAGAAGATGGGGGGGGGGCTGCAAGGCAGAGGGCCAGATGGCTTGCCACTATTTGGCTGCATGCGAGCCGAAAAGAAGAATTTCGGGTTTTTCCAAGTTGCATTTTAACTGGCTGCTCTGCATCCACACAAAGACCGCCAACAAGCAATCCTTAAAAGGCTTTTTAACCAAGGACAGAGGTCCCTCAAAAGTGAAAAGCAGCTGGGCATCATCTGTGTAGGAAACAATTTTACAACTGAACAACTCCACCAATGAAGCCAGCAGTGAAATAAAGACATTAAAAAGAGTGGGACTCTAAGAAGAACCTTGGGGGACACCCTGCTTCACTGCTTTAACGTCAGAGGTAAAAGGTACTACCCAGACTGACTGCCCTCTGTAATCGTGGAATGACTTTAACCAGTCCCACACCAGGCCTCGCACACCCAAATTGGTGAGGTGCTGTTAAAAGAAATCAGTCTAATTTATAGAAATTTGTGCTGCAAAAAATGCACTATTTTACCACAATGCCCATTAGCTACTATGTTCCACTGTCTATGAAGTTCATACATTTCTATGCTTCAATTCTCTGTATTCCTAGCACATCAACATATGTGGACTGAGAATGTCACATTGTATCAACCTGTCATTGTGTTTATGGGTCTTCATCAGATAGGTGAGAAATGGGTGTCAGTCAATGTGGTCCAGAGATACACTAGCCATCACACAGGATGAGTATTTATGTTTATGTTTCATGCACTTTAAACTGTTCATTTAGATTTTTCTTGTAGGTGCAAATATTTAAGGTACCTATTTATTCATACCCAAATTATATTTAAAGTGAGCTTTGGCCCATGAAGCTGGAATGTGTGTAAAAGCCAAAAATGTTGTCTTAATGTAGGTCTAGCTTAAGCGAGGAAACTTCTGACGTCTACTGTCCAACCATTATGAATGGGCTTGAGCCCTCATTTTTCCATTGTGTACCATTGCAATCTACAATGACTCTCACTGTGTATCCACTTCTTAACTAAATATAAAGTGGAATTTTCAAAGATATAAACAAGCATCTTGGCTTACTTTACTCCTTAGTTAATAAAATTAATCCTGTATGAGCTTAAGTATATTTTTGGGAGTCTTAATGGTATAGCTCATAATTTTATAAAAGAGCAGTAACATTTAATCTTAAAAAAGCAGGAACAATTTAATTGAATCCATAAAAACAATTCCCATCAAAGGGGTCGATTCCGATCTGGGTCGGAAATCTCTCCGACCGAGCCGGACCCGGAGAGATTTCCGACCGAATCGGACCCTAGCAGCCCGACTGAACGAGTACGATGCGCACGTATGCCATCGGACTCGATTCGGTCGGACTCCCATTGAAGTCAATGGGAGCCGGTCGTACAACGCGTACGCGGGCTCCCATTGACTCAATGGGTGCGAGGCGAACAAGGGCGCCCCCTATAGCGGGTACGCGTCGAAGCGGGTCGCGCCATACACGCACAGGTAGGGGGACCCATGGGTCCCCCTGTGTGCGACTCGCGTGGCTACGCGTACAGGGGGTCCGACACGGACCCCCAAAGTACGGCTCCGACTGCTCTTTGGAGCCGGAGTGCGCGGCTCGGTCGGACTGCTCGCGGCGCGCATCGTACTTACCCGGCCGGGGAACGTCTCCATTGCGCGGTGCGAGTCGTGTCCGTGCGAGTCGGTCGGAGCGGTTGGGTCCCGCGAACGAGTCAGTCGGCGATTTCACGTACGTTCGCATCGTACTCGCTCGCCCGGACGCGCGTACGGATCGGTCGGGAAACAGGGCTCCGAATCGGATCCGGTTAAGCCGAATCCGATTCGGAGCCCTACCGGCCGAGATCGGAATCGGCCCCAAAGTATTTCCAACCACTGGAATAAGAATTGTAGTAGTAGTTCCTTCAGTGGCCAGAATATCTGTTGACAAAATTATGTTACCTGTGCTTTTCTAAGGAGTGCACATTACCACCTATCTCTAAATCAGATCTGAAATTCTGACTTGCCGCACCCTGAAAATCCTGGATCAGCAGGTCATTCCTCATAAAACAAACATAGCAAGTGTTTTTGGAAAGCATACGTTCACCTCTTGTGGCATAGTAGCGCTAAATTACTGAACTCAATGGTATACGCCGCTAATCAGATACGTGACCATGAAATCAAACACAGTTTCTTGGGCTGGATTAGTCCAAGAGCCATCAGACTCCTCATTTTAAGTATGAAGTCTACATATTACTGTTATAGATTTGTTCACCCTAAAATGCCAGATGCATGTTAAATCACAATCTTCCTCAACCAGATTCAGGTGTTTTAAGCAGCAAAAATAGTGTGCACCAATGGAGATCTTCTTCTTCTTCCCCTTCTTTTTTCAAGGCATGCACTTTTAGATTCAGCTTACTGTATGTCAGAGAATCTTATTTTCATCAAGTGTACTTTCCCAAATGCTGTATGATCTAAACAAAACGTCCTGAAGACTGTGAGGGTCATTTAGCCCCTGGTGGTCTGACTATCAGATGGCTGTAGCAGTTGAGATGCCACCTCTACCGACTCACCCTGTAAGAAAATGCCCTTCTTGCATAGTCACCCCCCACTCACACACACTTTGGCTAGATTTTATTGCTGGTGTGTGGACTCTGAACACTGGCGTCCTGCCTTTCAGCACTTATTGTGTGTGCTCTGAACTCTAAAAATATGCAATTGTCTAATCCTTAATAGGCATATCTAACTTACCTATATGTCCATAGTATATGGTACTCTGGGTACCCAGGGCCTGTAAATTAAATGTCACTAGTGGATACAGTGGGTACAGCACCTATTGTGCCACCAATAAAGTAACACATTAAAAGCATATCTTCTGGCAAGTTCAACCTGGCAAAATAAACCTTTTGCCTGACTTAAACCTTCCTTTTTAATGCTGGTAAGTCTCCCCTAAAATAGACTTTAAGTGACCATAGGGCAGGGTGCATGGTATGTAAAATGTTGGATATGCGTTTTTAAGTATCACATATCCTGACAGGTAAAAATGTCAAAAGCCATTTTTTGCTGTAGCAAGGGTGGCACTCCCACAGAAAAGCACTGGTTTACATTATAACTCCCTATAATATATAACTTCAGTTTGGGAATGGCTAGTCCCATACTTCTAGGACTCAAATTAATATGAATTTAAAATACAACTTGATGTGAAAGTCACATTTTAAATTACTATTTGGAAAATCCCACTTTTAGTAAGTTGGCATTTTCCTGCCTAAATCATCTACTAGCCCTTTCTGAGATAATCCCCAACAGTCAACTGGAAGCCTTCTTGGAGGTGTGAATTGCTGTTAGAGAAGGGAACAAAAGGGCCTTGGTTGGGTGGAGATGTGACCTCATGCCAATAGGATGGCCGAGGGGATGTGGCCATGAACAAGTTTCAAGAGGCAGCCCCTGTCACAGACAGATGTAAATCAGACCAAAGCCTGCACCTGCCATTGTCCCTGAAGCTAGAGTACCACCAATCCCAGTTTGGTGAAAACCTGTCCCAGAACTGGTTTTGTAGGGGGAGTTCCTCATTTCCTTAAACATACCTCAGGGGTGTGCCCAGTGCTTCGACCAAGTGAAGAAAGATTCTGTCAAGTTGGATTTTGGCCGAACAGAGCATTGTGGGATTTAGTGCCAACCCCTCCCCCCCAAAATTATTTCAAACTGGGTAGGGTTGCCTCTGTGAAAGTTTATTCTTATTGATTGGGGAGTTACCCCCTAATCAATAACAAGCTAGTGCCAGGCATAAATGTAGCACCCCTGGCTACCTTTGTCAGAACACTGCTGGACCTCACAAAGACAGTGCACAAGCTGAACCCCTAATTCTGAAAGAGGACCTTACTGTGACCTGTGGAGAGAGACCCCAAGGGCTAGACCTGCTCTCATTGATACCCAGGACAGAAGAGTAGACTCCTAGGGCCAGTTGGCTGGACTCCTGTTCCGATGCAGGGTCACAAAAAGCTGCAAGAAGCCTGCCTTCCAGAAGAGCACAGCTGACCAGTTCCAACTGGCTTGCCCCTGGAGTGAGTCCTGGCCCCCCAGTGATATCCTTAAGGTCCCGGGGCCATTGGATAAGTGTCGGAGTTAACTCCTCCAGCCTGATCATAAGACTGGGATTTAGAAACTTTCCCAAGGTGTTTTCCAAAAAAACTAAAGGCTACCACTGGACCACCACAGAGCCACAGCCGCCACCCTAGCAACGTTGGTCAGATTCAATCTGGTGCTTTGCCCCGCTGAGCAAACTTTGATTACCAAAAAATGTTCTAAGTCCAAAGTTAGAAATCTTCACCAGGATAATACACACAAACTATCCAGCAGGTGACCCACCTTCCAGTGAGCGAATTTTGAATTTCTCCCGCTTTGAACTTTAAAGCCAAAAGTCAACTGCTTCTCAGGACCTCGTCTGATGGCTATCACGATCAGATACCTTAGGTTAGCGCTTTGCACTTGTTGAAGCTAGAAACATCTAAAATTTTGAAAAGCCATATCTCTGATTTCCTAATCCGATTTTTGTCGTTTTGATGTCTATTTGCTCATTAAAACTGGAGTGGGATTTTTATTTTGTTGTGTTTTCTACCTTTTACCTGTTTTGGTACTGATCCATGCTTTACACATTTCTTCTGCCTGAATGGTGGGAGCAACTTCAGTGGATAGAAACACGGAAGGTGATTTTTTTCACTTACTAAAAACAAACTCCAAAAGAGAGTTATAGGGAGAAACCCTGTCTTCAGGAATTTTAAAAAAGCTATTTCCCGTATGGGCAGGTGCGCCTGGGGGGACAGTTTTGCATTTTCTCCTGTCTTGTACAGACATTTTTTAAATTATGAAGTCCATGTTAAGAAATCCTCTTTGATTGATGAAGGAAAAGAAAAAACTTGCATTTGGCACATCTAGATTGTATGAACATTCCCAGTGCAGGAAGTACACCTATTTTGCAGGTGTAAATCTTGCTAGCCGCAGCATAACACACACTTACAGCCTCTTCTTTGAACCCTAGAGTGGAGCTTTTCTTTAATGCAAGGTCGTGGGGAGTATGCCTGTGATTAAGAAGTTAGGACATTGGTGGCAGGAATCTCTTTAAAACAGGTGTCTCCAACCAGTCAATCACGAGCTACCAGTACCTCTTAGGCACCTTCAAAGTAGCTCGCAGCCTTGAGTTAATTTTTAAATAAACACAGGCTGGGCCACAGAGGTGAAGAACTGCACTGAAGTATTTAACTCTTAAATTAAACTCAATATTGGAGTGTGAGAACAAAATGATGTTTCTGAATGCTTTTAAATGGGAGAAAATGAAAATGAAAAGTTACCTTAATGATTATCTCTTCATTTTAATGTTATCCTATTTTAAGTGTTGCATTTACAAGCAGCAGGCCTTTTGCTCTCAGTGGCCAGTAGACACTGTTCCATATTTACATCTGAAAAATAGTCATTTTCTTCAGATGGGACTAACTTAAAGTGAAGAAAACGTTTTCTATGAAACATTAAGTATTCATGTCTTTCTCCACTTTCGATTAAGTCAAATATCTCTTAATATTTTATGGAGCATGTTTACTCACTTAAAATTCCTCCCATTTAAACAAATGTACTTTTCTGTTATAAACATGGCACCTTGGGCCATATTATCAAGAACGGGCGATAACATTATCGCCGCTTTAGCGGCAGGAAACTGCTGCTAAAGCGGCGATGAGAGGCTTGATAATATGCCCTATAGAATTCCAATAGAAGCCCAGGTTCTGGTGTGAAGGACATCAAACCTGAGCTTCTATTGGAATTCTGTTGTTATCGCCCGTTCTTGATAATATGGCCCCATGTCTTCAAGCTACTGGGAGGAAGATGCTTGGTGTTTGTAAAAGAGACACTTGGAAATGGGAGAAAATGTAAATGCTAAGTTTTAGAGAATCCACATAAACAAAGTTAACTGTTCGGTTTAATTTTCTAGATACAGTGCCATACATATAAGTGGAAAATACAACCATTATTTTAAGTTGGAGAAATTTAAAGTGCAGAAAAATGTTTCATACTCAACATTTTTGCAGAAAATGTTTCTGAACTTTCAATTTATCCCATTGGTGTTATACATGTAACGGTGCCACATATGGTAAAAGGTATGTCCTGAGCCACAAGTACATATGACATGGTCTCTCAGTCACCAGTACACATATATTGCATTCTTACACACACATGTTCATACATCCCCAAAGACCAAGCGCTCATTGACACACATGGCAGCCCTGTCACAGTGTCCCTAGTCAAAGTATTTTGTTCAAACCAGAGCACCCGGATCCATGGACATTAGGTTTAAAGCCAATTAAGCTGGGTGTGGGGGTGTCTGGTAACAATTCACGAGTTGCTTCGCTGTAAGTAGCTGATGATGATTTTCACTGATCAGAAGTAGCTCTGACTTCATAAAAGGTTGGAGACCTGTAATACCTGGCCCTTTGACAGGTTTATCCCCAAATTTGCCTTTTGCCTCCAGTTTTTCTGACCCTGTTTTCGTTGGCTATAGGATTCTGGGCACTTTACCACTGCTGATCACTGCTAAAGTGCATATGCTCTCTGTATAAATTGTGACAATGATTGGTTATCCAAGATTGGCATATTTGATTTACTGGTAAGTCCCTAGTATAGTGCACGGTGTGTGCCAGAGCCTGTAAATCAAATGCTACTAGTGGGCTTGCATCACTGGTTGTGCCACCCACATGAGTAGCCCTGTAAATGTATCTCAGACCTATCACTGTAGTGTCTGCATGCGCAGTTGCGTACTGCCATGTTGTCCTGGCAAGTGCAGCCACTTGCCAGGCCCAAACCTTCTCTTTCCATTAGGTTTAAAGCCAATTAAGCTGGGTGTGGGGGTGTCTGGTAACAATTCACGAGTTGCTTCGCTGTAAGTAGCTGATGATGATTTTCACTGATTAGAAGTAGCTCTGACTTCATAAAAGGTTGGAGACCTGTAATACCTGGCCCTTTGACAGGTTTATCCCCAAATTTGCCTTTTGCCTCCAGTTTTTCTGACCCTGTTTTCGTTGGCTATAGGATTCTGGGCACTTTACCACTGCTGATCACTGCTAAAGTGCATATGCTCTCTGTATAAATTGTGACAATGATTGGTTATCCATGATTGGCATATTTGATTTACTGGTAAGTCCCTAGTAAAGTGCACGGTGTGTGCCAGAGCCTGTAAATCAAATGCTACTAGTGGGCTTGCATCACTGGTTGTGCCACCCACATGAGTAGCCCTGTAAATGTATCTCAGACCTATCACTGTAGTGTCTGCATGCGCAGTTGCGTACTGCCATGTTGTCCTGGCAAGTGCAGCCACTTGCCAGGCCCAAACCTTCTCTTTCCTTACATGTAAGGCACCACTAAGGTAGGCCCAATGTACCCCCATGGGCAGGGTGCAGTGTATGTGAAAGGTAGGACATGTACTAGTGTGTGTGACATGTCCTGATAGTGAAATACTGTGTAATTCCTTTTTCACTGTTGAAAGGCTATCTGTTCTATAGGCTTATCATTGGAGTTGCAATGTAACATTTTTACATGTGTAACTTGCAATCGGGACAAAATAGGAAAATTAAGTTTAAACTCTCTGAACTGAGAATTTATTAGCGCACCTCTGGTGAAGGTGGCTTTTAAATCCTGTGTTTGAAAATGCCACTTTTAGAAAATGGGCATTTTCTTACTTTACCATTCCGTGTACCTCTGGCTGTTTGTGTATTCAGCGTCTGGTGTGTGAGTGACAGGAGCTGAGCTGTGCATTCACTCTGGACAGTCAGGTTGAGGTGTGCCTGCCTTGCCTTGGTGATTCATCGCAGGCCTGAATAGACCTGGTCTGCATTTAGAGTAGTGGGAGGAGTTGTGATTACCCCTGAATAGGCTGTGTCTCCTTTTGCACAATGCTGTCTCCGCCCCTGTGGTCATGCTGCACCAGTGAGGACAGAACTGGTTTGGATTGGGTTCAGAGACCCTTGCCACAAAGAGAACAAAGGCATTTTAGGGTATAAGTATTACACCTATAACCCCATGACTTTAGATTACATCAAGGAGCAAGAGAACCCTACTAAGAAGAAGAGCTGAAGAACTGTAAGGAGAAGTACTGCCCCTTTGCTGTGTGCTGTGTGGCGTTGGTATGCAGTTGCTGCTTCTGTCTATGGTGGAGGAAAAGCACTGACTCTTTTTGCCCTGCTGTGGTATCCTGCTTGTGAAGAATCTCCAAGGGCTTGTGTGTGTTGGCCTCCGGTTGGAAGTCTCAGAGATACAAAAGACTTCAAGACTGTTTGGAGCTGGGGATGAACTGGATTGTTCTTCACCCATGTTAGTATCAATTGCCTGGGGAGTGCTGTGAAGTTGCCTGAAGAGCGCTTCCCACCCCACGTTTATTTTTGGCCAAAGAGAAGGAAACCCGGCCAAAGTGCTTTCTGCCTGTCTGTGGAGTGCTTTGCTTTTTCACTAAAAGCTGAGGAAGCGCTAAAACTAAACAAGCCTTAAGGAGCACGTCGTGAGCGCTTCTGTTTCCCTGTATTTTCTTTTGATTGGTTTTCTACCCTGGGCCCAGCACTCCGCCGTGCCATCTTTCCTTCAGATTAACAGCCGGGACTCTGCCTACATGGCTCCTTGCTGTTGAGGACCCCTGGTGGGGTCCCGCCCGTACTAAAGTTTAGCTGCGGCCGGCGGGTTGCCATAGCAACCAGGGTCCGTGACCGGAGACCCAGAGCGAGATTGTGCTGCTGCCGGCAGGAAAGAAGTCTGCCGCTACATGCCCCATCAGCAGGGGACGTGGTTTACCTGGCTGAGGGGAAGCTGCACGGAGGGCTGCCTGCTGCAGCCGAAGAGGAAGCGGAAGAGCTCTGTCCCGGATGGGGCATGGCCAGTGGCCCGCCGGCAGTGTGAGGATATCGAGAGCGCATTGAGGTCTCTGGGCCACTGACCGCCCGTACCAGAGAGCGGGTGAGTGGCAGGAAAAGCCAGCGCGTCCGGGCCCAGAGTCGCGTGGCTCCACAAGACTCAGAGGGGTCTCGCCACCGGCAGTGACCGCTCTTGCCACAACAGCAGCCCCTTAGTTTGGTGGCGGGCTGCGCTGCTGCATTCCAGTTCAGCGCACGGGGAGGACCGGGCCAGGCCTCCCCGCCGACTTAGCCATATCTTGGGAACATTGCTTATTTCACTTGGGCAACACGGGGAGAATCCTCGACGGAGGCCCCCATTCCCCCGTGGAAACCGGCCGCATGGAAGAAAACCTTCCTGGGATTACCGTAGTCCTGGTATTAGGAGCAAAGAGGAGGCTCCATGGGTGATTATGGGAATTCACGTGCAGTGATATTTGGAAATGCAGGTGTTATGCCTTACTAAGACCAGATAACAAGTATACTTTCCAGAAGTTGCGGGTACCAAAGAAGTAATGGTGTTTCCATGGTGTTTTTATGACATGTACCACCTACAATGATTTACAATGATTCACTTTATTGCACTATACGTGATGTTATGACTATAGCCTTATGACAAACTGATTTCTGATCTATGATATTTATGACAATTGCCAGTGGCAATGTGAGTTATGTGCTTATGGCCTTATCTGATGCAAAGTGATTTATGAGTTTGTGCATCCTTATGACAAGTGCCTAGTGGCACAGATTTTTATGTAAATGCAGTCTTAGGTGGTTTATGTGCACCTTTATGACAAGCGCCTAGTGGCGCAGTGATTTATGTTATGTGGTCTAAATGTATTTTACATGCTATGCAGTGATTTATGGTCTAATGTGTTTTTATGTGTATATAATACAAAGGCTATTTTTATATAACCGTGTGGGTAGTCTCTTTTGTGGTGTGCCTAGTGTGTCACTGGTGTGTGTGTGTGTTGTGCAAACGCTTTACACATTGCCTCTGGGATAAGCCTGACTGCTCTGCCAAGCTACCAAGGGGGTGAGCAGGGGTTATCTTGGGTGTGTAACTCCCTTACCCTGACTAGAGTGGTGGGTTCTGCCTGGATTAGGTGTATACCCTAGCCAATCAGAAACCTCATTTCTAACAAGACCCCTGCTTTAACATGTCTTTGTATTTTGCATGGGTTCTCATCACTTCACCTTACACCACTGCCTTTAAATTACCAAGCTGACAAATGCTGTTTTAGAATATGGTAGACCTGTAGTGCTTGCTAGTATTAGTAGCTGGCCATTGCTGCTGCCGATCATTAACTGTTTATTAAGACAGACCCTCCAGCCTCGAGGTTTTCATTAAAACTGTTTAAAATGAAACATTTAATAACCCCCTATCGGGGTAAAGAAAAGATCGTGTGGTATCCCGCTCTGATCTGTCTTTGGGACTGTGGGGTCAAATTGAATGTAACATCACTTCCTCTCTCTAATATTCTAATAAGTGATGGCACAGGTAAAAATTTTATTATCATGATGACAAAAGCTGGTGCTGATCTTTAAAGATCATTTAAAACACTGAAGTTAAACCGTCATTGAAGTTATTTTTAAATTCAGATAACAATAAATGGTTAGAAGCCCTTAAATGCCAGAGCTGTTGTCATAGCACTGTAAACAGCAGGGTTTGCTATTACCAATTTAACGCTGCTCTATTTCTTAACCAGCAGACACAGTGGCGGCCGGCATGACTCGTGGGTGGCGAGGCGGGTGCCGGAGTCGCGGGGGAGGGTGTAACAGGGGGGTCGCGCTTGGTGGGGAATAAAACAAAAATAAGCTTACCTTGAGGTCGAGCCCTGCATCTCTGCTCCTGCTCTCCTGCCTCCGACTCCAGGAACAGGAAGCAGACAGCCAGGCTTCCTCCCCTAAGCCAATCACAACGCTGCAATGCAGCATTGTGATTGGTCTGAGCGCCATGACACAGCGCTCAGCCAGGGGCAGGAGGGTTGGGCATGTTCTCCATGCAGGCTGTAATGCAGCCTGCATAGAGAACGGGGAAAGTGCAAATGACTGGTTTGGGCGGCCTGAGAGGCAAACCCCTCCTCCCGTGCTCCGAGAGCAGAGCAGCCCCGCCCACCCGCAAAGCAGCAGGACACAAAGTATAAAATTATATTAACTCTAAGTTATTATCATTTTATTTTTCTACTTAGCACTGCTTAAAAGCAGTGGGGCAATGCTCCTCTGCTATAGCGGAGGAGCCGCCACTGAGCAAACGACTACTGCGCAGTGTAATTGCTGTCTAGTTATAAACCTTTTAAGGAAGAAAGGCTGAGTTGGATCTGCTGCTATTCAGGCTCGTGAACTGCAGGTCACTCTAGATGTCAGCAGCCATGACTTAATTTGCTGATCGTATTTGCTCCTAATATTAACTTGTTTTATTTTGATCTTTAAATGAAAGGTGTTAGTACTATTCAGCTCAATGGTTCTCACTTTTTAGACCTTTAATGGATATATAAAGCTGAGTCGATATTCCTTTAATTCAAACCCAAGATACACACACACACACACACACATATTTCAGTGCTAATTGTTACATAAAATTATTTTTGAGTTGATCTCATCTGCCTATTGCTAGGAGGCAGAAGCAGCAAAATAAAAGGGCTGCCTCATTTCCGCTCGAGGCTTCCTGTTTCCGATGCAATTAATGCTGTCTGTAATCAGGGGATCTTCTTGCTTTCGATAGATAATGTCTGCTTTACATTAAAAGCCCCCAACTACATTCACTCCCCAGGCAAGCTAATTAGCCACTGGGTTTTTGAAAAACTGCATAGGAACCTCAAATCCGCTGCATTCAAAGAGACAGAAAAAAACTGTATATTATTTCGAGATTTTAATAGACAGGAACACGTTAACAAGAAACACAAGTACTTTTATAAATGAGGAGCACGTGTTCGTGCAAAGCTAGTCTCATTTTTATAAAGGAAAGAAAGCCCTTTCATTTGAATGGTAATGTTTACAGGGCAGAGGTAGACACTGAGTAATGATGTGCCCTTCTTATCTCACCTTAGAAGAACAGATGTGCAGAAAACCAGTTTTTACATCTATGCTGCCACGTTTTCCAAAGCCCTTTTTGAATATGATTTGGGGAAATGCTGCAGTATCAATATTAGTCTTATAATCTATAAGGAAGCGCCTAATTAATAACGTGCTAATAGTATTCATGTTTTCCCTATCAAGTACACGTGTGTCCTGTGGTGCAGCAAGACGCCTACGCATGTACATGACGAGAGGCCGCCTCTTGCCGGGAAGTCAAGGCATGGAGACTGGGAAGAGCGCAGGCCTCCCTTCAGGGGAAATGAGTGCAATAAGCAGGGCAGGACTGAGAACACAAAGCAGTCCTGGCAATTTTATCGGACCGGCCCCGGGGAGGGTGGTGGGGGTTGTGCGAGGGTGCAAGTGTGAAGCACTACTGCTTAACTAAACCGGCCCCCAGCACTGCTGCTTTTGTTACTGGGGGCGGATATTGCAGCACTACTGCAAAACAGGCCCCCCATAACAAAACCGGCCCCCACAGCTCCAAAACTGCCCCCCACCCTTCCAACCTCCCAGGGAAATGCCCGAAGCCCGCTACGGCCAGACCGGTCCGGGCAATAAGCAGCTTAATTTCACCTTATCTGATGCTAATTTCTTGCTCCCTCTATTTTCCACCTAGTTACCTGCCTAACGTTCATGATAATTGTCATTACTTTCCATTAGCGTTTTCCTGGTTACAGTCATAACCAGTGCTTTAAATAGAAAAAAATAAGTGCAGATACTCACCAAAAGGGGGCGGGGCTAGGTATTTTAACTTTGTCAAGCTTTGAATGCAAGAAATCTGCATGCTTTGTATGAATTTTGGATGAGATGTGGAAAAGAAACAATCATTTCAGCAATTCTACCAGGGGATAAATATGGCTGACTCCCTGTATTCAGACAAACACAAATTCAATATCTGGGTTCGGTGGGGATTCCAAAGCAAATTAATGTATTCTTGAAAGCTATTTGATAACCCTGTAATGATGCTAGAAGTTTAGAAAGTCACTAAATTCCTGAATTAAATAAATGCCAACATCCTAATGAATACTTACTCTCACATTTGTCCGTGTTGCAAATTTATTTGGGGCTTAGTTTAATAAAAGAATTCATAAGTTGAGTGTCAGGCTCTGCTCTTTGTGATTTTGTCCACTTTCTGGCGAACTGCTAGTTCCCATTTATGGGATTACAAAGTAATTTTTTTTCCATTGCCAACACTCATTGTGGACCTATTTGATTAATAAAACTGGTGTTGGCCTCAGAAGGGCCCATTTTTAAAATAGATTTGATTCCCGTTAGAACTGGGGGTCTCTAGTTGGCAGAGGTAGGTACCTTTGTCCAAATAGGGACCCTTGCTTCTAGTCAGGGTAAGGGGGATACACACTTTAGATAACCCCTGCTCACCCCTCGGTAGCTTGGCACGAGCAGACAGGCTTATCCCAAAGGCAATGTGTAAAGTATTTGTACCAACACTCACAGTAACATAGTGAAAACATCACAAATGGACACTACACCAGTTTAGAAAAATAAAGTATCTGTACTAAACTTAAACAAGACCAAAACGACAAAAAATCCAACATACAGATACTCAGAAAAATGGCTTTTAAAAAGGTTGTTGCAAAAATAAGCTGTAGAAATCCAATAGCACCAACTGGGGCTATCACGACGTCAGGACAGTACAAAATCCAAAGTACGGCGCCGCCCGCGATGATCGCGGCGTCGGGCACGGAGTCACACAGACTCCCAACAAAAGTACCTTGAAAAATGAAGTCGGTGACGATGCACAGCGTCTGCGAAGAACGATGTCGTCTCCGGTGATGATGTGACGTCGGCGGTTCTTGCGAGTCACCCTCGGCGGTTATCGGTGCCGCGATAACAGGAGGCCGGCACTTGGCGAAGACACGAAGTCGATGCGAGCGCTGGCTTCGGTCACGGCCGATCGCTGCCGGTGTCGGCGGGCGTCATAGGGTGTCGGAGCTGCGGAGCAGGCCGGGCGCAGCGTCGTCACTTCACGAGCGGCTCCCCAGGCCTCGATGCAGGTCGCGGCATCACAGCGGCGGTGTCGACGGCGTCGGGAAATAGATTTTCTTCCTCTTCTTACTCTTGTTCAGCTCCCAACAGCAGAAAGGCCTCAAACACAGTTACAGGCCCTCCTGGCAGACTGGAACTCCCAGCAAGGAAGTTCAGGGAGGCTGGAGGTGAAGTCCTTTTGTGCCTGGGACTTCAGAAACAGGAGGCCAGCTCTACTCAGGCCCTTGGAGACTTTTCTTCAGAGGGACACAGCACACAGCAAAGTCCTTCTTCAAGCAAGGGGACACAGCACACAGCAAGTCCCTTAGTCCTCTCCTCAGTGAAAACAGCAAACTGCAGGCCAACCCCAGACACACAGCAAGGGCAGTAGTTCTCCTGAGTCTCCTCAGCTGATCTTCTTTGGCAGGGATTCCTCTTGATCACGAAGTAGTCTAAAGTTCAGGGGTTTCAGCTCTAGTATTTATACCCCAAAAGTCTTTGTTCTCCATGTGTGAAGGGTCCTGGACCCAGTCCAAACCAGTTCAGGGTGCATTCTGCCAGGGCACCTCTCCTTCCCTTTGTGAGTGTGGGCCAGGGTCATCAGACACACCGCAGGAGGTGGAGCCGGCATTGTGGAAGGCAGGCACAGCCCTATTCAGACCCAGGTGCTCTCCTCCCACCACTCTACATGTAGATAGGTCTATTCAGCCTAGTGCTGACTCACCCAGCCTCCTGCAGCCACCCCCAGCCCCTGTCACTCACAAACCAGACAGTCAATTCATAAACAGGCAGAGGCACACAGAAAGGTTGAACAAGAAAATAGCCACTTTCTAAAAGTGCTATTTCCAAACTTAGAATTTAAAAACCATCTTCACTAAAAGATGTGTAATTAAATTCTGAGTTCAGGGGTACCAGATTCCAACTTTCTATCTTGCTGCTATGGGAAGATATGCAGGTAACCATGTTACACAGCATTCCCCATGTTATCCTATGGGTAAGATAGCCTTTCAATAGTGAAAAACGAAATTGGCAGTATTTCACTACCAGGACATGTTACCCACACTAGTACATGGCCTACCTTTCCCATACACTGCACCCTGCCCAGGGGGGTACCTTGGGCCTACCATAGGGGTGTCCAATGTGTAAGAAAAGGGAAGGGTTAGGCCTGGCAAGTGTGTACACTGGCCAGGACAACATGGCAGTTCACAAACTGTGCACAGGCATTGCAGTGGCAGGCCTGAGACACCATCTTAGGGCTACTCCTGTGGGTGGCACAATCAGTGCTGCATGCCCACTAGTAGCATTTGAATCACCAGCCCTGGCACACTCAGTGCACTTTACTAGGGACTTACTGGTAAAGCAAATATACCAATCATGGATAGCCAATCACAATAACAATTTACAGAGAGCATATGCATTTTAGCACTGATCAGCAGTGGTAAAGTGCCCAGAGTCCTATAGCCAACAACCACAGGTCAGGAAAAATAAAGGAGGAAGAAGCAAAAAGTTTGGGGATGACCCTGCAAAAAGGGCCATTTCGAACACAACCCCCTTCCAGCCTAAAGCCAGGCTAGACCAAACGATACCTCGATGGGATTCCCTGCTTGGGACGATAGAACACGGAAACTGGCCCGAACCGCAGGGGACTATTCCTGTTCTACGCCTTCCTGAACCCAGTTGGATCCCTCTATCTATACTCTCAGGGCCCACTAGGCTAAACCATGGGGGACCCTTCTCCTCACCTGGGGACCCCATCTGTGCAGCGCCTAACCTTACTTCGCTCACAGATGTGTCCGCACTGGTAGACAGTATCCACCTGGCCAACACAACGGTGCGGCCCAGTCCACCCCCAGGGTGTGACTCCTGCCCCCCCTCCCAGGGGCAACTCTGTCCACCAAGACAACCAGCCACAGTGGCCACTGACAGCTGTCAGTGATGAGAGCCAGGCCTCATGCCTGTCAGGCCTCTCTAACCTCTGTGGCATCAGAAAGTGGGGGCAGTAGCCCCAGGTGCCTGGCACCTTTTCTCCACTCTCCCTCCTGCCAAGTGAGGTATGGCATCCTGACACTGGCCCGCCAGCCCAGGGTCTGTACCCTCAGGCTGACCAGAGGTCACAGGCGAGGCTCTCCTCTCCCTACCTCTCCTTCTGGGGTCCCGCACTCTCCTCCCAGGAGAGGCGCCTTCAGAACACAACTCTCCCACCAGTCCAGGACCTCTCTCCAGCAACTGGTCTCCCAACCTAGGGTCTAAACCCTCAGGTTGCACCGGGGTCAGAGGCGAGGACTCCCTCCCTCTGCACCCCCTTCCAGAGTGCTGCACCCTCCCACTTGGAGCGGTACCCCTGGAAGCCAAGCCGGTCAGGACACTGGTTACAGGTGCCCTTCCCTCCAGGCCAGGCAGAACCTGAACCTGCCCTCCCAAGCCAGGGGCTGAACCCTGCGACTGAGCACTTGCCTGGCATGCCAGGACTTCTGGGGACTCACACAGTATCCCCCCGGTCAGGACAATGATTACAGATGCCCTGCCCTCCAGGTCAGGCAGCGCCTGAACCTGGCCTCCCAACCCAGGGACTAAACCCTGCAATTGAACACCTGCCTGGCACACCAGGACTTCTGGGGACTCACACAGTATCCCCTCGAGGGTAACACATGGCCCATGTGTCGTGTGACAGTCTGCCTGGCGCAGATCTCCCGACCCCTGTCCATCTGACAGTGCGCGAAGATCCCCCAGGACAGAAGTGGTGTCACCATGGTCACTCCTGTCAGGCTCAGCCCTTCTGGCTGGCTCCTGACCCACTGGTTCTCCCACTGGGGAGCACATCCCCCTCTCACCCCTCACTCTGGACTTCTGCACCCTCCCAATTGGAGCGGCACCGCCAGACACCAGAACCGCTGGAGCTCTGCTTACAGATACTCCACGTTCTCCTGACACTAGGAGACCCCTCAGGAAATGGCCTCCCGGTACAGACTAGGCCCCCCTCTTGGTGTTCCCTTATGGAACCAACCAGGTCCTGGGACTGGGTTTTGGGCACCTTGGGACACAGCCCACTCCGACTCCCTCTCCTCTGAGACTGGACGTGGGACCCTACACCCCTCCCACTACACTGGGACCTATCTGGGCTACCACAAACCTCCCCTACCTCACTTGGTCGGGGAAAACCTAGGCCACCCCCTTCAGGATCACTCCCAAAGGCCTCTTCAGACCCTCTGGAATCCACCAGATGGTCAACCATCAGCGCAAGTTCCCTGGACTCAGAGAACTCACACTCCACCAGGTGTTGGCATAGCTCTGGAAAACAGGGGCTTAAAATATGTTCTCCAAAAAATGAATCACATAGCCCCCCACAGTTATTAACCAAGCTACCCTTTGCCTCACCATCCAGTGCCTCACACAAGTACCCCACACCACTCTCCTGAGACTGGCAAGACAGTGTCTGACTGTCTCTGTCACTCAACCCACACTCTTCTGGGCGGTCTCCACATTCACACCCCAGGACTTCTACCATGGGGGAACCCCTCTCCCTGCACCTCTCATCTAGAGTCAGTAGAGCGTCCCTCCCATCACTAGGAATATGATCCCCTGTGTCTGTTCCCCAATCTATTTCAGGGACACTGCACACCACTGGAGTTATCTCATAAACCTGAACCCCCTGGTGTATGTCAACCCCCTCCCTCAAGTCAGGCGCCACATCTCTGGGTGTGTATACTTCTCCCTCAGCACTAGATACCATAATTTTGCTGCCACCATCTGAGCTGGACTCCACCTCCAACTCAGCAAAGCTCACTTCTTGAGCTTCCCACATTTCTTTTTCCTTGGCTAAGACATTCAAGGCCTGAAGCCTCTCGAGCTCCAAATCAAGCTCCCTCATTCTTAACTCATGTGCCAAGGTCAATTTCAATTCTTCCAAGGCGCGAGCCCTCTCCTCTGCCTTGTGCTGGATTTCTTTTTCCATTTCCAATTGCTTCACCTTGAGCCTCATGACTTCTAACTCATGATCTCTAACCCTTTGGTTTTCCTCCAACTCCTCTGGGGAAAAACTGCTAGCGGAATGGTTGCTGCCAGCCCTGGAGGCTGCTCTGGACACAGGCAGATCCTGTGATCTGAAACCATCCCCTTGTGCATCCTCATCCACCTCTGCATCCTCTGCCTCCCCAGCCTCTTTGGCCTCCCACCAGACCCTTAAGGCCTTCTGTAGCTCCTCCTTCCTGGAGCTGCTCTTCATGGGATATCCAAAGTTCCTGCAGAACTGCTTGAGTTGACCTACTTTGTAACTACTCAACATTTTGATATCAAACTCCAGTCCTGCAACACCACATGCTGGTTTACCCTTCTGAGACATGATGCGTGGATGACTTTTAGGGTTACTCAGAAATAGAACAAAAAACCCAAAAAGAACACAGTATGTGGTTGCGTAGTGGTCTGCACTAACTAGTGATGTACACCAATTACTGTGGGTCAAGTACAAATACAAGTTCAAATCCTCACCGCTGACCACCAATGTTAGAACTGGGGGTCTCTAGTTGGCAGAGGTAGGTACCTTTGTCCAAATAGGGACCCTTGCTTCTAGTCAGGGTAAGGGGGATACACACTTTAGATAACCCCTGCTCACCCCCTCAGTAGCTTGGCACGAGCAGACAGGCTTATCCCAAAGGCAATGTGTAAAGTATTTGTACCAACACGCACAGTAATCATAGTGAAAACACCACAAATGGACACTACACCAGTTTAGAAAAATAAAGTCATCTTTACTAAGCTTAAACAAGACCAAAACGACAAAAAATCCAACATACAGATACTCAGAAAAATGTCTTTTAAAAAGGTTGTTGCAAAAATAAACTGTAGAAATCCAATAGCACCAACTGGGGCTATCACGACGTCAGGACAGTACAAAATCCAAAGTACGGCGCCGCCCGCGATGATCGCGGCGTCGGGCGCGGAGTCACACAGACCCGCAACAACAGTACCTTGAAAAATGAAGTCGGTGACGATGCACGGTGTCGGCGAAGAACGATGTCGTCTCCGGTGATGATGCGACGTCAGCGGTTCTTGCGAGTCACCCTCGGCGGTTATCGGTGCCGCGATAACAGGAGGCCGGCACTTGGCGAAGACACGAAGTTGATGCGAGCGCTGGCGTCGGTCACGGCCGATCGCTGCCGGTGTCGGCGGGTGTCATAGGGCGTCAGAGCTGCGGAGCAGGCCGGGCGCAGCGTCGTCACTTCACAAGCGGCTCCCCGGGCCTCGATGCAGGTCGCGGCGTCACAGCGGCGGCATCGACGGCGTCGGAAAACAGATTTTCTTCCTCTTCTTACTCTTGTTCAGCTCCCAACAGCAGAAAGGCCTCACACACAGTTACAGGCCCTCCTGGCAGACTGGAACTCCCAGCAAGGAAGTTCAGGGAGGCTGGAGGTGAAGTCCTTTTGTGCCTGGGACTTCAGAAACAGGAGGCCAGCTCTACTCAGGCCCTTGGAGACTTTTCTTCAGAGGGACACAGCACACAGCAATGTCCTTCTTCAAGCAGGGGGACACAGCACACAGCAAGTCCCTTAGTCCTCTCCTCAGTGGAAACAGCAAACTGCAGGCCTCCCCAGACACACAGCAAGGGCAGTAGTTCTCCTGAGTCTCTTCAGCTGATCTTCTTTGGCAGGGATTCCTCTTGATCACGAAGTAGTCTAAAGTTCAGGGGTTTCAGCTCTAGTATTTATACCCCAAAAGTCTTTGTTCTCCATGTGTGAGGGGTCCTAGACCCAGTCCAAACCAGTTCAGGGTGCATTCTGCCAGGGCACCTCTTTTTCCCTTTGTGAGTGTGGGCCAGGGTCATCAGACACACCGCAGGAGGTGGAGCCAGCATTGTGGAAGGCAGGCACAGCCCTATTCAGACCCAGGTGCTCTCCTCCCACCACTCTACATGTAGATAGGTCTATTCAGCCTAGTGCTGACTCACCCAGCCTCCTGCAGCCACCCCCAGCCCCTGTCACTCACAAACCAGACAGTCAATTCACAAACAGGCAGAGGCACACAGAAAGGTTGAACAAGAAAATAGCCACTTTCTAAAAGTGCTATTTCCAAACTTAGAATTTAAAAACCATCTTCACTAAAAGATGTGTAATTAAATTCTGAGTTCAGGGGTACCAGATTCCAACTTTCTATCTTGCTGCTATGGGAAGATATGCAGGTAACCATGTTACACAGCATTCCCCATGTTATCCTATGGGCAAGATAGCCTTTCAATAGTGAAAAACGAAATTGGCAGTATTTCACTATCAGGACATGTTACACACACTAGTACATGTCCTACCTTTCCCATACACTGCACCATCCCCAGGGGGGTACCTTGGGCCTACCATAGGGGTGTCCAATGTGTAAGAAAAGGGAAGGGTTAGGCCTGGCAAGTGTGTACACTGGCCAGGACAACATGGCAGTTCACAAACTGCGCACAGGCACTGCAGTGGCAGGCCTGAGACACCATCTTAGGGCTACTCCTGTGGGTGGCACAATCAGTGCTGCAGGCCCACTAGTAGCATTTGAATCACCAGCCCTGGCACACTCAGTGCACTTTACTAGGGACTTACTGGTAAAGCAAATATACCAGTCATGGATTATTATTATTAGGAGCTTTTATATAGCGCATGGCTACCCGGAGGCATCCCAGCGCTGCGGAGGTGGCTAGGGGAGAGGCGAGGGATTATGGGAATAGCCAGGTTTTCAAGCGTTTCCGGAAGGTCAGGTGGTTCACCTCCTTACGGATAGGAGGAGGGAGTGCGTTCCATAGCTTGGAAGCATTGTAGGAGAAACAGCGGCCACCTGTTCTGGCCTTCTTAATTCTGGGGACCTCGGCCAAGTGGAGCTCATCCGAGCGCAGACATCGTGTAGCCTTATATGGTTTGACCAGGTTTTTGTGATAGGAGGACCTCTGCCCTGCAGACCTTTGTGGGCAATGCAGAGGGCCTTGAAATATATTCTCTCCTGTACCGGGAGCCAGTGGAGAGAACGAAGAGCAGGCTTTGCTGAGCAGTGGTTTTTTGTGCCCGTAAGAAGTCTTGCTGCCGAGTTTTGAACCACTTGTAGTTTGGCTATGACTGATTTGGGAGCACCCAAATAGAGAGCATTGCCGTAATCCAGCCTAGAGAGAATAAGTGCCTGGACCAGGAGCTTTCTTGAGTGGCTGGGTAGGAGAGGAAGTATTTTCCGAGTGGTTCTGAGTAGACCGTAGCATGCGGCAGCCGTTTTCCTCGCTTGGACTCTGAAAGTAAGATCATGGTCGAGCCAGATACCCAAGCTTTTTATCTCCTTTTTAGGCAAAGGAGCTGGACCCATGCAGCTCGGCCACATGGTATTTGAGTTAAAATTTGCTTGGTTGCCCAGCAGCATGAGCTCCGTTTTGTCACCATTGAGCTTCAGGTGAGATGAGCTCATCCAGCTAGCAACTGCCTTGAGGCAGGAGCGCAGATCCGTGGGGGATTGTTCCGCATGGTTCAGTGCCACAATTAGTTGGGTATCATCAGCATATGTGACTATGTGGATTCCAAAAGGGGCTACAATCTCTGCCAAAGGGGCCATGTATACGTTAAAAAGTGTGGGGCTCAGGGACGAGCCCTGAGGAACACCAATCTGCAGCGGGACTGGTTGGGAGCGGGAGTTTCCTTCGGATACCTGGAAGAACCTTTCTTCCAGGAACGATTTCAGCCATAATAGGGCCGTACCTGTCACTCCCACTTTTTTTAGACGGTGAACCAGTATGCCGTGGTTCACCGTGTCAAAGGCTGCACTTAGGTCCAGGAGGATGATAGCCGAGGACCCTCCGGAATCAAGAATCTTTCTTGACTCCTCCACTACCGCTATCAGTGCAGTCTTTGTGCCCTGACCAGGGCGGAAGCCAGTCTGCGACGAGTGAAGTAGTTTAAATGTTTCCAGGTGTGCAGAAAGTATACGGTTGATGTGTTTTTCTGCAATCTTACTAATTCCAGGGAGTAATGAAATAGGGCGGTAGTTGTCCAGCTCAGAAGGGTCTAGATGAGGTTTTTTTAATAGCGCTTTCACTATTGCATTTTTCCAATCTTGGGGGACAATGCCAGATGCTAATGAGGCATTGATTAAATTAATGATGGGGGGGGGTGACTGTAGGTGCTACCAACTTCAAGATGTTAGGAGGGGCAGGGTCCATCGGGGACCCGCTCTTAACCGAGTCTAGGATGGAAAAGAATAAATCCTCGGAAAGTGAAGTGAATGACTCTAAGAGGTGAGGGTTATTCAGAGGTTCTAGGTCATAGAGTTTGACTAAGTGCTCATTGACGGCGGGTGGGAGGAGATTGAGGATATTTTGGATTTTGGTAGAGAAGAAGCCAGCTATTTCCTCGCATCGGCGACCAGACGGTTCGGGGACTGCAGGAGGGTCGGGCACTTTCATAAGTTTTTTTGCGATCTGAAATATTTCTCTAGAGGAGCTAGAGGAGGAGAAAATGTTTTCATCATAGTAGGCAGCCTGGACTACTTTTAGTGCTGTTTTATAGTGAGCAATGGATAGCCTATTGTGAGAAGTTGGCCTGGTATATGCTGTTCACTAATTAAAGTGGCCACCTTGCACCAGAACAATTCGACTCTTATGGTAGATAGGTTTAAGACAACCTTTATAGAAAGCTATCCTAGTGGTAGCTGTGGAGAGCAGCCTTCAGGCTAAGTCTTGAAGGAATGTAAAGCAGCTTGTTTTACCACACAATCTCCTGAATCACCAAATGAAAAGACACCACACAGGTATATATATCAAATATATATGTATTTATTAATAAACACTCTCTACTAATCTCTTTATGAGATTAGAAGTCAGGAACATATGTACAAGTCAAATGTTAACAAAATAAGTTTAGCACAATCGAATATCACAATCTTAGTTTGGCTAGACCTAGGTCTAGGGCATCTAGAATCGAGGGACCCCCAAGAACCACCCCAGGTAGTTGTAGGAGACCCACAGGGGACGGACGCGGTGTCCTGGCACCGGTGCGAGTCCTGTGCGAGTCTATGCTCAGACGCGATTGAGATTTCGATGTTAAAGGTCCCTTGCGTGTTCGAGGCGAACACACCGATCGGTCCTTGTACGAGTCGAAGGACGCGGTTACAGATAGAGTTGCAAGGGAGTTGGACGCGGTGTGTCTAACACAGACGCGAACCATGTGCGAGTCAGTGCAATGGAGATCTCAATGTTACAGGCCCCTTGTGTGTTCGAGGCGAACACCGATCGGACTCAGTACGAGTCGAAGGATACAGTTCTAGATAGTGTTACAAAGGAGATGGACGCGGTGTGTCTAACACAGACACGAACCCTGTACGAGTCAGCGCAATTGTCGCACTTAGAAGATAAGAGTTTTAGGACACTTCTAGGGAAGCTACAAGCAAGTCACTTACAGGGTAAGTAGTTCTAGGGCCCACACCCACAGGAGCACCATAGTGCTGAAGTTACCTCACCCAGGGGAGCCGGGTGCATAGGTGTTCTTTGGTGTCGGGTCGCGGCGTCGTTTTCAATGGGAGCCAGTGAAAACTTGCTGCTTGCGGCGACAGGAGAAGTGTCCGGAGGAATCCAAGCCTGGATTCAGAAGATGGAAGACCTGAAAGCAGAGGGGACAGTGTTCAAAGTCACTTGGCAGTGACTCGGGGCAAGGAAGATGGATGCCCACCGTTGTCGCAAGATTCAGGTCGTTCGTGGGTGCCTTGACTCTTCAGCCACAAGGTCCAAGAGGCATTGACGACAACCAGGAGCTGGATTCGGCGTGTCCCACAATGTCTACAGCTTACTGCGGTATCGGCGACTCGATTGGAGCCAACAAGCCTTGGTAACAGCAAGTCTCGGGGAAAGTGAAAAGAGGCAATGGCGCAGACCAGCAAGGTCTGTGAGACTCACCCAGCGACGGTAAGTCAGGGCAGGCCTGGAGCAACCAGGGGAGCCCTTTGGTTTCTTTAGAAAGTCTTCTGGGGATCCACAAGCTGGCTGGCAAGGGATCGCAAAGACGCCTCGGGAGGATTCGCTCAACAGGGGCCCACGGTCACTCGGGACGTGGTAGGCCTCTGATCTTCGGAGGGTTTCCTGCTGGAGGCTAGGACCACACGTGGTCCAAAGTACAAGTTCGTAGAACGTTGTGAAGGGGTTGCACTCGACAATAGTGCACGGTACCCAGGGGTCGTGGTTCCTCATCACTCTTGGGGTCCACTGGCCTCAGCTTCTCTGGGGACTCACGATGGCCTTTGAGAAGTCAGGAAATCTACTTCTTGGGCTGCAGGGACTTCGGACTCCGGCAGGAGCGGCGTAGTTTGTGACCGTCGTTTGTAGTTTTTGGTGCCTGCCAAGCAAGGGAGTCACTCCTTGACTCCAAGGGAGATTCTTCAGTCTTCCAAAGGTAGTGGAACGTCGAAGGTCCGGGATTCTTCTTCAGAGCGTCGTCCAGGGAAATCTAGGTTGCAATGCACAGGTTCCCCCTCTTATACTAAAAGAAAGGGAGGGACTAGCTCTATGACCCTACCTATGGGAGGGTCAGGGGAGTGGGTGGCTACACCCACTTCCCTTTGTCCAGTTTCGCGCCAGAGCAGGGGCAGGTAGCCCCTGAGCCGGTTTGAACTGGGGTATGCACAGAGGAGCCTTCTGCTCCCCCAGTGCAGGACTTCAAAGCACTCTAAGACTGCACCCACCCAGCCCCAATACACTAAACCCTGTCTGGGAGGTGGTCACACCCCCTTGGGACAGGATATCTATTGTTGGGCTTCCTCCACTGCGAGTGTTGGTCATCAGCAGGAGGGCAGCCCAGTGTCTGTGACTGGTGGCATCCATTTTGTGATGCCAGGGCTCTGCAGGATTCTACCGCGTTTCCACAGTAGGTACATGTCTATCCCTCTATAAGGGTGGAATGCTACCCCCGCTGCCAGGACTGGCGGGGGGGTAGTATTCCAAGATGTTTGACACCAAACACGACATGTTTTGATGCAGCCATTCCAAAGTTATACAAAAGGGGATGATGGACGGAACGCTTGAGCCAATCAAACACTCACCCCCAGTCAACTGATCTGGGTTTAATCCATCATCATTCTTTAGCTCACTCCACCAACCCAGTCCAGACATGGCCATATGCAAATCAGTCTGACCCTGTGCCTCATGGGAACAGTCCAGCCCGAACTGCCAAGCCATGTCTTCCCTGGACCAGAAACAAGCATCCTAGGACCGGTTTCTGGCATTCCAGCCGTCATCAGCCAGGCTTGCTTGAATCCAGTGGCAAAGTGAGCAAGGGACCCACGTCTGGGCATACCCCCGCCAACTTAGGGCGAACAAAGCGATACAAAAGGGGATGATGGACGGAACGCTTGAGCCAATCAAACACTCACCCCCAGTCAACTGATCTGGGTTTAATCCATCATCATTCTTTAGCTCACTCCACCACCCCAGTTCAGACATGGCCATATGCAAATCAGTCTGACCCTGTGCCTCATGGGAACAGTCCAGCCCGAACTTGCCAAGCCATGTCTTCCCTGGACCGGAAACAAGCATCCTAGGACCGGTTTCTGGTATTCCAGCCGTCATCAGCCAGGCTTGCTTGAATCCAGTGGCAAAGTGAGCAAGGGACCCACGTCTGGGCATACCCCCGCCAACTTAGGGCGAACAAAGCGATACAAAAGGGGATGATGGACGGAACGCCTGAGCCAATCAAACACTCACCCCCAGTCAACTGATCTGGGTTTAATCCATCATCATTCTTTAGCTCACTCCACCACCCCAGTTCAGACATGGCCATATGCAAATCAGTCTGACCCTGTGCCTCATGGGAACAGTCCAGCCCGAACTGCCAAGCCATGTCTTCCCTGGACCAGAAACAAGCATCCTAGGACCGGTTTCTGGCATTCCAGCCGTCATCAGCCAGGCTTGCTTGAATCCAGTGGCAAAGTGAGCAAGGGACCCACGTCTGGGCATACCCCCGCCAACTTAGGGCGAACAAAGCGATACAAAAGGGGATGATGGACGGAACGCTTGAGCCAATCAAACACTCACCCCCAGTCAACTGATCTGGGTTTAATCCATCATCATTCTTTAGCTCACTCCACCACCCCAGTTCAGACATGGCCATATGCAAATCAGTCTGACCCTGTGCCTCATGGGAACAGTCCAGCCCGAACTGCCAAGCCATGTCTTCCCTGGACCGGAAACAAGCATCCTAGGACCGGTTTCTGGCATTCCAGCCGTCATCAGCCAGGCTTGCTTGAATCCAGTGGCAAAGTGAGCAAGGGACCCACGTCTGGGCATACCCCCGCCAACTTAGGGCGAACAAAGCGATACAAAAGGGGATGATGGACGGAACGCTTGAGCCAATCAAACACTCACCCCCAGTCAACTGATCTGGGTTTAATCCATCATCATTCTTTAGCTCACTCCACCACCCCAGTTCAGACATGGCCATATGCAAATCAGTCTGACCCTGTGCCTCATGGGAACAGTCCAGCCCGAACTGCCAAGCCATGTCTTCCCTGGACCGGAAACAAGCATCCTAGGACCGATTTCTGGCATTCCAGCCGTCATCAGCCAGGCTTGCTTGAATCCAGTGGCAAAGTGAGCAAGGGACCCACGTCTGGGCATACCCCCGCCAACTTAGGGCGAACAAAGAGATACAAAAGGGGATGATGGACGGAACGCTTGAGCCAATCAAACACTCACCCCCAGTCAACTGATCTGGGTTTAATCCATCATCATTCTTTAGCTCACTCCACCACCCCAGTTCAGACATGGCCATATGCAAATCAGTCTGACCCTGTGCCTCATGGGAACAGTCCAGCCCGAACTTGCCAAGCCATGTCTTCCCTGGACCGGAAACAAGCATCCTAGGACCGGTTTCTGGTATTCCAGCCGTCATCAGCCAGGCTTGCTTGAATCCAGTGGCAAAGTGAGCAAGGGACCCACGTCTGGGCATACCCCCGCCAACTTAGGGCGAACAAAGCGATACAAAAGGGGATGATGGACGGAACGCCTGAGCCAATCAAACACTCACCCCCAGTCAACTGATCTGGGTTTAATCCATCATCATTCTTTAGCTCACTCCACCACCCCAGTTCAGACATGGCCATATGCAAATCAGTCTGACCCTGTGCCTCATGGGAACAGTCCAGCCCGAACTGCCAAGCCATGTCTTCCCTGGACCGGAAACAAGCATCCTAGGACCGGTTTCTGGCATTCCAGCCGTCATCAGCCAGGCTTGCTTGAATCCAGTGGCAAAGTGAGCAAGGGACCCACGTCTGGGCATACCCCCGCCAACTTGTTGGTCATCAGCAGGAGGGCAGCCCAGTATCTGTGACTGGTGGCATCCATTTTGTGATGCCAGGGCTCTGCAGGATTCTACCGCGTTTCCACAGTAGGTACATGTCTATCCCTCTATAAGGGTGGAATGCTACCCCCGCTGCCAGGACTGGCGGGGGGGTAGTATTCCAAGATGTTTGACACCAAACACGACATGTTTTGATGCAGCCATTCCAAAGTTAGCATTTTACCGCGAGGATATAATGCACTTAAAATTATATGGTTTAACCGCATCCACAAACAGCCCCAGAGAATGGACTCTGAGAGCTGCAGAGGGGCCCTGCTCAGGCAGAGGCACCCCCTCACACGGAAACTAAGCACCCTGCCCTCAGGATTGATAGGGCCTGCTTTAGGGGTGACTGATAAGTCTCAATGTGTGTGCAGGAGAGATATAGGGGACCTATATCTCAGTGAGGGGTGCTAGCACTTCCTCACCCAGGCTGCAGTAGCAGGCCTGTGGTGTCAGATTTAGTCTGCTTCCCAGGGGTGGCATAATACATGCTTCAGCCCCTGGTAGGCCTGTGAAGTACCTATGCCCTTGGTACCTAAGGTACCATATACTAGGGACTCATAAGGTACCACAGTATCCAATCACTAGTGCACCTAGAGTGCACTCCAAATCGTTTAGAGAGAACAGAGAGGCTGGGGCACTGATTAGCAGGGTCCCAGCCAGACTATAGCCAGAAACCAGTGTAAACATCAGAAAAAAAGTGGGGGCAACATAAGAGGCAGATCCTACTCTCCTACACCTATATTGTGATTTTTTTTCGCTTGAGAAGTCTTTCCTCCATGCTCTTTCCGATCTTTTACACTGTTGTTTCAATTTACGGAGTTCAGAGGTATACCAAGGAGATTTAGTGGGACCCGTTTTTTGTAGTATGGTTTTCCTAGGAAGTACTATGTCTAACGAGTTCTCAATCCATGAGGAGAACTTACTATTGGCAGCTAAAGGATCAGGGTCCAAGATGGGCATAGATGACTCCAATTCGCGGGTCCAGTCTTCTACAATCAGTTTGGACCAAGGGCGGATTTGGATACGTGAAGCTAGCGAATGTGGGCATGGAGAGGGTGGGTGCCAGGAGAAAGGAACAAGGAAATGGTCTGACCAAGGGAGGGGAATGGGGTCATTCCCTTTTAATTCCGTTATGCTCGAAAAAATGGGATCAAGAAGGTGACCCTTAACATGTGTTGCTTGGTGTGTTTTTAGGTCTAATTGAAAGGCTGCAAGGTCGTAGGCTAGGTCGTTGGCCGCCCTGTCCAAAGGGTCATCAAAATGAAGATTAAAATCTCCCAGAAGACTAAAATTAGGCGAAACACTGGCAAGATTTAAGACAGTTTCCAGTAGTGAGCTGCAGAATTGTCCATGTGCTCCTGGGGGGCGATATAGAAGAATGCCAACAAAGGTAAGTAGTAGAGTGAATTCAATTGAGAAGTGGGCATTTTCACAGTCTAGGAGGGGCTGTCCAAAAACGGCAGATTAGATGGTCTTTGTAAATGATTGCAATCCCACCCCCTTCCCACTTGTTCTGTCCAGTCGCTGAGTCAGGTAGCCCGGGGGGAGCGTTTGGACAATGTCTGGGTCTGAACTGGGGGTTAACCACGTCTCCGTGAGGAACAGAACATCCGGTTTGGTGTCTTGTAGCAGTATAGATATCTCCGTAGCGTGTTTTGGCAGGGATCTGCAATTGAGCAGAGCCATATTGAACCCGTTTCCTGCTAAGGGGGGGTGGATGGTCGATGGGGTCAGTTCATATGATCAATGTAGGCATCTATCCTGCACCTTCTCGAGGGATATGGAATGAGTGCAAGTTAACTTAGGGGCTTTCTGCAGGAATATTAATTCTTCCTTAGTATACTGCAGGAGAGCTGAAGGTAGAGGGGCAGGGGGTCTGGCCCCTGGGCCCTGACTGGCGCGGACGGGCGCAGACGGGCTTGCCTTAGGCGCGCCTTTGGCGCGCCAGCGGCGCGCCCGCTGCGCGTCGAGGCAGGCATCCGCATTTATGCAGCCGGTTTAAGCAGCTAGACTGCTAACCGCCGCTGTGCCTTTGCCTAAAACAACTGCAAAAACAACAGTTGATGGACAGAATGCAGAACAATGTCATACATTCACCCCAGTACAGAGATCTGGGCCTAAATCCATCGTTTTTTTGCTCACCATGCCATTCCAGTTTGGACCCAGCCATATGCAAATCAGTCTTGACCCTGTGCCTCATGGGAACAGTCCAGCCCGAACTGCCAAGCCAGGTCCTCCCTGGACTGGAAACAAGCATCCTAGGACCGGTTTCGGGGTTTCACCCCTCTTCAGCCAGGATAGCTTGATTCCAGTGGCATGGAGAGCACGGGACCCACGTCTGGGCATACCCGTCCCACTCGGGGTGACAAATGCAAAAACAACAGTTGATGGACAGATTGCAGAACAATGTCATACATTCACCCCAGTACAGAGATCTGGGCCTAAATCCATCGTTTTTTGCTCACCATGCCATTCCAGTTTGGACCCAGCCATATGAAAATCAGTCTTGACCCTGTGCCTCATGGGAACAGTACAGCCCGAACTGCCAAGCCAGGTCCTCCCTGGACTGGAAACAAGCATCCTAGGACCGGTTTCGAGGTTTCACCCTCTTCAGCCAGGATAGCTTGATTCCAGTGGCATGGAGAGCACGGGACCCACGTCTGGGCATACCCGTCCCACTCGGGGTGACAAATGCAAAAACAACAGTTGATGGACAGAATGCAGAACAATGTCATACATTCACCCCAGTACAGAGATCTGGGCCTAAATCCATCGTTTTTTGCTCACCATGCCATTCCAGTTTGGATCCAGCCATATGAAAATCAGTCTTGACCCTGTGCCTCATGGGAACAGTACAGCCCGAACTGCCAAGCCAGGTCCTCCCTGGACTGGAAACAAGCATCCTAGGACCGGTTTCGGGGTTTCACCCCTCTTCAGCCAGGATAGCTTGATTCCAGTGGCATGGAGAGCACAGGACCCACGTCTGGGCATACCCGTCCCAATCGGGGTGACAAATGCAAAAACAACAGTTGATGGACAGAATGCAGAACAATGTCATACATTCACCGCAGTACAGAGATCTGGGCCTAAATCCATCGTTTTTGCTCACCATGCCATTCCAGTTTGGACCCAGCCATATGAAAATCAGTCTTGACCCTGTGCCTCATGGGAACAGTCCAGCCCGAACTGCCAAGCCAGGTCCTCCCTGGACTGGAAACAAGCATCCTAGGACCGGTTTCAGGGTTTCACCCCTCTTCAGCCAGGATAGCTTTATTCCAGTGGCATGGAGAGCACGGGACCCACGTCTGGGCATACCCGTCCCACTCGGGGTGACAAATGCAAAAACAAAAGTTGATGGACAGAATGCAGAACAATGTCATACATTCACCCCAGTACAGAGATCTGGGCCTAAATCCATTGTTTTTTTGCTCACCATGCCATTCCAGTTTGGACCCAGCCATATGCAAATCAGTCTTGACCCTGTGCCTCATGGGAACAGTCCAGCCCAAACTGCCAAGCCAGGTCCTCCCTGGACTGGAAACAAGCATCCTAGGACCGGTTTCACCCCTCTTCAGCCAGGATAGCTTGATTCCAGTGGCATGGAGAGCACGGGACCCACGTCTGGGCATACCCGTCCCACTCGGGGTGACAAATGCAAAAACAACAGTTGATGGACAGAATGCAGAACAATGTCATACATTCACCCCAGTACAGAGATCTGGGCCTAAATCCATCGTTTTTTTGCTCACCATGCCATTCCAGTTTGATTCACTGGATTCAAGCTAGCCTGGCTGAAGACGGGTGATTCCCTGAAACCGGTCCCAGGATGCTTGTTTCCGGTCCAGGGAGGACCTGGCTTGGTAGTTCGGGCTGGACTGTTCCCACAAGGAACAGGGTCAAGACTGATTTGCATATGGCTGGGTCCAAACTGCGGTGGTGTGGTGAGCAAAAGAATGATGGATTTAACCCAGATCCTTGTGACTGGGGGTGAATGTTTGCATTGTCCAGCATTCCGTCTATCAATTGTTTCTTTGCATTTGTCGCCCTAAGTGGGAAGGGTATGCCCAGACGTGGGTCCCGTGCTCACTACACCACTGGATTCAAGCTAGCCTGGCTGAAGAAGGGTGATTCCCTGAAACCGGTCCCAGGATGCTTGTTTCCGGTCCAGGGAGGACCTGGCTTGGCAGTTCGGGCTGGACTGGTCCCACAAGGAACAGGGTCAAGACTGATTTGCATATGGCTGGGTCCAAACTGGGGTGGTGTGGTGAGCAAAAGAATGATGGATTTAACCCAGATCCTTGTGACTGGGGGTGAATGTTTGCATTGTCCTGCATTCCATCTATCAATTGTTTCTTTTGCATTTGTCGCCCTAAGTGGGAAGGGTATGCCCAGACGTGGGTCCCGTGCTCACTACACCACTGGATTCAAGCTAGCCTGGCTGAAGAAGGGTGATTCCCTGAAACCGGTCCCAGGATGCTTGTTTCCGGTCCAGGGAGGACCTGGCTTGGCAGTTAGGGCTGGACTGTTCCCACAAGGAACAGAGTCAAGACTGATTTGCATATGGCTGGGTCCAAACTGGGGTGGTGTGGTGAGCAAAAGAATGATGGATTTAACCCAGATCCTTGTGACTGGGGGTGAATGTTTACATTGTCCAGCATTCCGTCTATCAATTGTTTCTTTTGCATTTGTCGCCCTAAGTGGGAAGGGTATGCCCAGACGTGGGTCCCGTGCTCACTACACCACTAGATTCAAGCTAGCCTGGCTGAAGAAGGGTGATTCCCTGAAACCGGTCCCAGGATTCTTGTTTCCGGTCCAGGGAGGACCTGGCTTGGCAGTTCGGGCTGGACTGTTCCCACAAGGAACAGGGTCAAGACTGATTTGCATATGGCTGGGTCCAAACTGGGGTGGTGTGGTGAGCAAAAGAATGATGGATTTAACCCAGATCCTTGTGACTGGGGGTGAATGTTTGCATTGTCCAGCATTCCGTCTATCAATTGTTTCTTTTGCATTTGTCGCCCTAAGTGGGAAGGGTATGCCCAGACGTGGGTCCCGTGCTCACTACACCACTGGATTCAAGCTAGCCTGGCTGAAGAAGGGTGATTCTCTGAAATCCGGTCCCAGGATGCTTGTTTCCGGTCCAGGGAGGACCTGGCTTGGCAGTTCGGGCTGGACTGTTCCCACAAGGAACAGGGTCAAGACTGATTTGCATATGGCTGGGTCCAAACTGGGGTGGTGTGGTGAGCAAAAGAATGATGGCTTTAACCCAGATCCTTGTGACTGGGGGTGAATGTTTGCATTGTCCAGCATTCCGTCTATCAATTGTTTCTTTTGCATTTGTCGCCCTAAGTGGGAAGGGTATGCCCAGACGTGGGTCCCGTGCTCACTACACCACTGGATTCAAGCTAGCCTGGCTGAAGAAGGGTGATTCCCTGAAACCGGTCCCAGGATGCTTGTTTCCGGTCCAGGGAGGACCTGGCTTGGCAGTTCGGGCTGGACTGTTCTCACAAGGAACAGGGTCAAGACTGATTTGCATATGGCTGGGTCCAAACTGGGGTGGTGTGGTGAGCAAAAGAATGATGGATTTAACCCAGATCCTTGTGACTGGGGGTGAATGTTTGCATTGTCCAGCATTCCGTCTATCAATTGTTTCTTTTGCATTTGTCGCCCTAAGTGGGAAGGGTATGCCCAGACGTGGGTCCCGTGCTCACTACACCACTGGATTCAAGCTAGCCTGGCTGAAGAAGGGTGATTCCCTGAAACCGGTCCCAGGATGCTTGTTTCCGGTCCAGGGAGGACCTGGCTTGGCAGTTCGGGCTGGACTGTTCCCACAAGGAACAGGGTCAAGACTGATTTGCATATGGCTGGGTCCAAACTGGGGTGGTGTGGTGAGCAAAAGAATGATGGATTTAACCCAGATCCTTGTGACTGGGGGTGAATGTTTGCATTGTCCAGCATTCCGTCTATCAATTGTTTCTTTTGCATTTGTCGCCCTAAGTGGGAAGGGTATGCCGAGACGTGGGTCCCGTGCTCACTACACCACTCGATTCAAGCTAGCCTGGCTGAAGAAGGGTGATTCCCTGAAACCGGTCCCAGAAGGCTTGTTTCCGGTCCAGGGAGGACCTGGCTTGGCAGTTCGCGCTGGACTGTTCCCACAAGGAACAGGGTCAAGACTGATTTGCATATGGCTGGGTCCAAACTGGGGTGGTGTGGTGAGCAAAAGAATGATGGATTTAACCCAGATGCTTGTGACTGGGGGTGAATGTTTGCATTGTCCAGCATTCCGTCTATCTATTGTTTCTTTTACATTTGTCGCCCTAAGTGGGAAGGGTATGCCCAGACGTGGGTCCCGTGCTCACTACACCACTGGATTCAAGCTAGCCTGGCTGAAGAAGGGTGATTCCCTGAAACCGGTCCCAGGATGCTTGTTTCTGGTCCAGGGAGGACCTGGCTTGGCAGTTCGGGCTGGACTGTTCCCACAAGGAACAGGGTCAAGACTGATTTGCATATGGCTGGGTCCAAACTGGGGTGGTGTGGTGAGCAAAAGAATGATGGATTTAACCCAGATCCTTGTGACTGGGGGTGAATGTTTGCATTGTCCAGCATTCCGTCTATCAATTGTTTCTTTTGCATTTGTCGCCCTAAGTGGGAAGGGTATGCCCAGACGTGCGTCCCGTGCTCACTACACCACTGGATTCAAGCTAGCCTGGCTGAAGAAGGGTGATTCCCTGAAACCGGTCCCAGGATGCTTGTTTCCGGTCCAGGGAGGACCTGGCTTGGCAGTTCGGGCTGGACTGTTCCCACAAGGAACAGGGTCAAGACTGATTTGCATATGGCTGGGTCCAAACTGGGGTGGTGTGGTGAGCAAAAGAATGATGGATTTAACCCAGATCCTTGTGACTGGGGGTGAATGTTTGCATTGTCCAGCATTCCGTCTATCAATTGTTTCTTTTGCATTTGTCGCCCTAAGTGGGAAGGGTATCCCCAGACGTGGGTCCCGTGCTCACTACACCACAGGATTCAAGCTAGCCTGGCTGAAGAAGGGTGATTCCCTGAAACCGGTCCCAGGATGCTTGTTTCCGGTCCAGGGAGGACCTGGCTTGGTAGTTCGGGCTGGACTGTTCCCACAAGGAACAGGGTCAAGACTGATTTGCATATGGCTGGGTCCAAACTGGGGTGGTGTGGTGAGCAAAAGAATGATGGATTTAACCCAGATCCTTGTGACTGGGGGTGAATGTTTGCATTGTCCAGCATTCCGTCTATCAATTGTTTCTTTTGCATTTGTCGCCCTAATGGGAAGGGTATGCCCAGACGTGGGTCCCGTGCTCACTACACCACTGGATTCAAGCTAGCCTGGCTGAAGAAGGGTGATTCCCTGAAACCGGTCCCAGGATGCTTGTTTCCGGTCCAGGGAGGACCTGGCTTGGCAGTTCGGGCTGGACTGGTCCCACAAGGAACAGGGTCAAGACTGATTTGCATATGGCTGGGTCCAAACTGGGGTGGTGTGGTGAGCAAAAGAATGATGGATTTAACCCAGATCCTTGTGACTGGGGGTGAATGTTTGCATTGTCCAGCATTCCGTCTATCAATTGTTTCTTTTGCATTTGTCGCCCTAAGTGGGAAGGGTATGCCCAGACGTGGGTCCCGTGCTCACTACACCACTGGATTCAAGCTAGCCTGGCTGAAGAAGGGTGATTCCCTGAAACCGGTCCCAGGATGCTTGTTTCCGGTCCAGGGAGGACCTGGCTTGGCAGTTCGGGCTGGACTGTTCCCACAAGGAACAGGGTCAAGACTGATTTGCATATGGCTGGGTCCAAACTGGGGTGGTGTGGTGAGCAAAAGAATGATGGATTTAACCCAGATCCTTGTGACTGGGGGTGAATGTTTGCATTGTCCAGCATTCCATCTATCAATTGTTTCTTTTGCATTTGTCGCCCTAAGTGGGAAGGGTATGCCCAGACATGGGTCCCGTGCTCACTACACCACTGGATTCAAGCTAGCCTGGCTGAAGAAGGGTGATTCCCTGAAACCGGTCCCAGGATGCTTGTTTCCGGTCCAGGAAGGACCTGGCTTGGCAGTTAGGGCTGGACTGTTCCCACAAGGAACAGAGTCAAGACTGATTTGCATATGGCTGGGTCCAAACTGGGGTGGTGTGGTGAGCAAAAGAATGATGGATTTAACCCAGATGCTTGTGACTGGGGGTGAATGTTTGCATTGTCCAGCATTCCGTCTATCAATTGTTTCTTTTGCATTTGTCGCCCTAAGTGGGAAGGGTATGCCCAGACGTGGGTCCCGTGCTCACTACACCACTGGATTCAAGCTAGCCTGGCTGAAGAAGGGTGATTCCCTGAAACCGGTCCCAGGATGCTTGTTTCCGGTCCAGGGAGGACCTGGCTTGGCAGTTCGGGCTGGACTGTTCCCACAAGGAACAGGGTCAAGACTGATTTGCATATGGCTGGGTCCAAACTGGGGTGGTGTGGTGAGCAAAAGAATGATGGATTTAACCCAGATCCTTGTGACTGGGGGTGAATGTTTGCATTGTCCAGCATTCCGTCTATCAATTGTTTCTTTTGCATTTGTCGCCCTAAGTGGGAAGGGTATGCCCAGACGTGGGTCCCGTGCTCACTACACCACTGGATTCAAGCTAGCCTGGCTGAAGAAGGGTGATTCCCTGAAACCGGTCCCAGGATGCTTGTTTCCGGTCCAGGAGGACCTGGCTTGGCAGTTCGGGCTGGACTGTTCCCACAAGGAACAGGGTCAAGACTGATTTGCATATGGCTGGGTCCAAACTGGGGTGGTGTGGTGAGCAAAAGGATGATGGATTTAACCCAGATCCTTGTGACTGGGGGTGAATGTTTGCATTGTCCAGCATTCCGTCTATCAATTGTTTCTTTTGCATTTGTCGCCCTAAGTGGGAAGGGTATGCCCAGACGTGGGTCCCGTGCTCACTACACCACTGGATTCAAGCTAGCCTGGCTGAAGAAGGGTGATTCCCTGAAACCGGTCCCAGGATGCTTGTTTCCGGTCCAGGGAGGACCTGGCTTGGCAGTTCGGGCTGGACTGTTCCCACAAGGAACAGGGTCAAGACTGATTTGCATATGGCTGGGTCCAAACTGGGGTGGTGTGGTGAGCAAAAGAATGATGGATTTAACCCAGATCCTTGTGACTGGGGGTGAATGTTTGCATTGTCCAGCATTCCGTCTATCAATTGTTTCTTTTGCATTTGTCGCCCTAAGTGGGAAGGGTATGCTGAGACGTGGGTCCCGTGCTCACTACACCACTCGATTCAAGCTAGCCTGGCTGAAGAAGGGTGATTCCCTGAAACCGGTCCCAGAAGGCTTGTTTCCGGTCCAGGGAGGACCTGGCTTGGCAGTTCGGGCTGGACTGTTCCCACAAGGAACAGGGTCAAGACTGATTTGCATATGGCTGGGTCCAAACTGGGGTGGTGTGGTGAGCAAAAGAATGATGGATTTAACCCAGATGCTTGTGACTGGGGGTGAATGTTTGCATTGTCCAGCATTCCGTCTATCAATTGTTTCTTTTGCATTTGTCGCCCTAAGTGGGAAGGGTATGCCCAGACGTGGGTCCCGTGCTCACTACACCACTGGATTCAAGCTAGCCTGGCTGAAGAAGGGTGATTCCCTGAAACCGGTCCCAGGATGCTTGTTTCCGGTCCAGGGAGGACCTGGCTTGGCAGTTCGGGCTGGACTGTTCCCACAAGGAACAGGGTCAAGACTGATTTGCATATGGCTGGGTCCAAACTGGGGTGGTGTGGTGAGCAAAAGAATGATGGACTTAACCCAGATCCTTGTGACTGGGGGTGAATGTTTGCATTGTCCAGCATTCCGTCTATCAATTGTTTCTTTTGCATTTGTCGCCCTAAGTGGGAAGGGTATGCCCAGACGTGGGTCACGTGCTCACTACACCACTGGATTCAAGCTAGCCTGGCTGAAGAAGGGTGATTCCCTGAAACCGGTCCCAGGATGCTTGTTTCCGGTCCAGGGAGGACCTGGCTTGGCAGTTCGGGCTGGACTGTTCCCACAAGGAACAGGGTCAAGACTGATTTGCATATGGCTGGGTCCAAACTGGGGTGGTGTGGTGAGCAAAAGAATGATGGATTTAACCCAGATCCTTGTGACTGGGGGTGAATGTTTGCATTGTCCAGCATTCCGTCTATCAATTGTTTCTTTTGCATTTGTCGCCCTAAGTGGGAAGGGTATGCCCAGACGTGGGTCCCGTGCTCACTACACCACTGGATTCAAGCTAGCCTGGCTGAAGAAGGGTGATTCCCTGAAACCGGTCCCAGGATGCTTGTTTCCGGTCCAGGGGGACCTGGCTTGGCAGTTCGGGCTGGACTGTTCCCACAAGGAACAGGGTCAAGACTGATTTGCATATGGCTGGGTCCAAACTGGGGTGGTGTGGTGAGCAAAAGAATGATGGATTTAACCCAGATCCTTGTGACTGGGGGTGAATGTTTGCATTGTCCAGCATTCCGTCTATCAATTGTTTCTTTTGCATTTGTCGCCCTAAGTGGGAAGGGTATGCCCAGACGTGGGTCCCGTGCTCACTACACCACTGGATTCAAGCTAGCCTGGCTGAAGAAGGGTGATTCCCTGAAACCGGTCCCAGGATGCTTGTTTCCGGTCCAGGGAGGACCTGGCTTGGCAGTTCGGGCTGGACTGTTCCCACAAAGAACAGGGTCAAGACTGATTTGCATATGGCTGGGTCCAAACTGGGGTGGTGTGGTGAGCAAAAGAATGATGGATTTAACCCAGATCCTTGTGACTGGGGGTGAATGTTTGAATTGTCCAGCATTCCGTCTATCAATTGTTTCTTTTGCATTTGTCGCCCTAAGTGGGAAGGGTATGCCCAGACGTGGGTCCCGTGCTCACTACACCACTGGATTCAAGCTAGCCTGGCTGAAGAAGGGTGATTCCCTGAAACCGGTCCCAGGATGCTTGTTTCCGGTCCAGGGAGGACCTGGCATGGCAGTTCGGGCTGGACTGTTCCCACAAGGAACAGGGTCAAGACTGATTTGCATATGGCTGGGTCCAAACTGGGGTGGTGTGGTGAGCAAAAGAATGATGGATTTAACCCAGATCCTTGTGACTGGGGGTGAATGTTTGCATTGTCCAGCATTCCGTCTATCAATTGTTTCTTTTGCATTTGTCGCCCTAAGTGGGAAGGGTATGCCGAGACGTGGGTCCCGTGCTCACTACACCACTGGATTCAAGCTAGCCTGGCTGAAGAAGGGTGATTCCCTGAAACCGGTCCCAGGATGCTTGTTTCCGGTCCAGGGAGGACCTGGCTTGGCAGTTCGGGCTGGACTGTTCCCACAAGGAACAGGGTCAAGACTGATTTGCATATGGCTGGGTCCAAACTGGGGTGGTGTGGTGAGCAAAAGAATGATGGATTTAACCCAGATCCTTGTGACTGGGGGTGAATGTTTGCATTGTCCAGCATTCCGTCTATCAATTGTTTCTTTTGCATTTGTCGCCCTAAGTGGGAAGGGTATGCCCAGACGTGGGTCCCGTGCTCACTACACCACTGGATTCAAGCTAGCCTGGCTGAAGAAGGGTGATTCCCTGAAACCGGTCCCAGGATGCTTGTTTCCGGTCCAGGGAGGACCTGGCTTGGCAGTTCGGGCTGGACTGTTCCCACAAGGAACAGGGTCAAGACTGATTTGCATATGGCTGGGTCCAAACTGGGGTGGTGTGGTGAGCAAAAGAATGATGGATTTAACCCAGATCCTTGTGACTGGGGGTGAATGTTTGCATTGTCCAGCATTCCGTCTATCAATTGTTTCTTTTGCATTTGCCTAAAACAACAGCACTTCCGGTCTGCGTCACACTTCCCTCCACTCGACCGGAACAATCCATGGTGGACCGGGGAAGACGCCGAGCTGACCGAGTGCAGGTGTGGAATGCAATGCGCAATGTGCAAAACAGTGCTTCAAGTAGGTTTTAACATTTGTTAGCTAAAAACTAGGCAATTTTAAAACAAGTAATTCTTTTTTTGAAAGTGACAGGTTTAAAACGAATTTACTCAAAATAGTTCAGTTATATTACAATGTTCAGGTATTACAATGTCAGGTGTTAATTACCCTGTGTATATAGATGCTGGGAGCCCTGTGCCAGGCGCTCCGTTCACTTTACCAGAAAGAGTGAAGACTAATCCCCTCTAGCGAGTCCGCTGCGCGTCGAGGCAGGAATCCGCATTTATGCAGCCGGTTTAAGCAGCTAGACTGCTAACCGCCGCTGTGCCTTTGCCTAAAACAACAGCACTTCCGGTCTGCGTCACACTTCCCTCCACTCGACCGGAACAATCCGTGGTGGACCGGGGAAGACGCCGAGCTGACCGAGTGCAGGTGTGGAATGCAATGCGCAATGTGCAAAACACGAATATCTAGTTTCAGGATCTTTAAGACTGCGTGATAAGAACATTATGGTTTGCATGCCCTTGGGACTGGATTGTTGCAAAACTGCACCCAACCCTTTTTCACTGGCATCGGTGATGAGTAAAGTTTTGAACTTTGGGTTAAAACTGCTAAGAGATGGAGCAGACTTAAGTTTCTCTTTGATGTGAATAAACTCTTTCTCACAACAATCAGACCACTCAAAATCAATACCCTTTTTCAACAAATACCTCATATTAGCAGCACAATCCGCTAAATTCTTCACAAATTTACCATAATACTCAACTACTCCTAAAAACTTCATGAGTTCACTCTTACATGAAGGAGAACTCATTTCTTGTATAGTATTAATTAAATCTGACTTTGGTTTAACCCCTTCGCTAGTAATATTGTGACCTAAGTAATTTATTGAGTCTGTTCTAAACTTGCACTTTTCTGCCTTAATGGTTAAATTATGATCACACAATTTCTCCAAAGTTAGTCTCAAGCGTGCATCATGTTGATTTACATCATCGCCATATACCAAGATATCATCTTGATATACATATACACCTGAGAGACCATTAAGTATTTTCTCCATAACTCTTTGAAAAACCGAGGAGGCTGATACTAAACCAAATGGCATACGCTTAAATCTAAAAGTACCAAACGGCGTAATGAAAGAAGTAAAGTCTCTACACGACTCTTCTAACTCTATTTGGTGGTAAGCTGAAGTGAGGTCTATTGTACTAAAGACCTTAGCACCACCTAACAAGGCTAACAATTCATTTATGTTTGGCAACGGGTACTTATCAACAACTACACATTTATTTAACTGCCTTAAGTCAATGCAGAGCCTCAGCTCTCCATTGGATTTGCGAGCTGCTACAACTGCGGCCAACCATTCCGTCCCCTCAACATTCTCAATAATGCCCCAACTTTTTAATTTGTCAATTTCCTTCCTCATGTCATCCCTCACGGAAAGAGGAACGCTCCTTGCTTTGCAACAAACAGGAGTAGCGTCTTTCCTAAGTACAATTTTATGTTGGTACCCTTTAAGACAACCTAAGTCTTTCCTGAAAACCTTAGCATAATCCTTCTTTAACTCTGCAATAAAACAATCATCACCACTCACTTCAAGAACCGAACCCACATCATTTTTAAGTTGAATCGGAGGATCAGCATTGGGATCAAGATATACTCCAAGATCACCTTGATGGATCCAACTAATGATGCTGTCTCCCTTTTTGAAACATAAATTTTTCCAGAAACCAATCTTCCCTTATACTCTATGAGACCTACAAAATAACCATGAAGTTTAATAGGTTCTCCACCATAAGCTAAAGGCCTAATATCGGGTTTCAACAGTTTTACCTTCCTTTCAACTTCTCCAAGTAGAATCCACACGAGATAATCGTTATTTTGGCACCTGAATCAAATAACACTTTAGTGCTTGCTCCTTCTACCCAAATGTCATCACAAGGACAATTTTTTTTTTATCTCCACTTACTACTTGCACAACAATCTGTCCACACTCATAATCATCTCCCCCAGATTCACCATTTTCACTGTCATATACATCAACTTCTTTAACTTTGGGAATGGGCTTGCTCTTGCACAATGGCGCCAAGTGACCCTTTCTCTTACACTTAGAACACATTTGACCCAAAGCAGGACATTTTTTGTCATTTGCTAAGTGTCCTGGCTTACCACATCTGAAACACTTAACGTTAGACCACTTATCACTCGATCTTCCACTATTCACTACCGCGCCCTTATGTTTATCCCTCAGACCAGCATTTGTTCTACTCTTGCTTTTAATTTCTTGGATTTTATATACTTTTTCAGAATCCTTTTAAGAACAGCTACACACTTCAATGAGTGTTCAATCCTCTTGGCAACATTGAGAACTTCATCTAATGTGGGCTCATCACGTAGCCACAATTCTTCTCTGACTCTTTCCATATTGCCACCAAACATGAATTGATCACGTATTCGTTCGTCGGTGAGATTGTCAAATTTGCACGAAGATGCAAGCTTCCTCAAACAAGTTACATAACCTTCAACAGACTCATCATCACCTTGCATTCTTTTTGCAAATTTATATCGTTCCAAAATAGTACTCACTTTCGGTAAGTAGTGCTTATCTAGTTTTTTGATGCATATTTCATAGTCATTGAGTCCATTAGCTTCCTCTGTAGTTAAGTCTGGTAAGTGATCAAACACATCTTGACCTTCTGACCCTAAACAGTGTAACAATAGCGAAGATTTCCTCTCCGCGCTAAGTGAGGGACCGCACACCCTAGCGTATCTTTCAAAGACCACTTTCCACTTTTTCCACTGAATAATAGGGTCACCTGAAGAGCTAAGGAAAAAGGGTGCAGCAGTGACGTTTTGCATAATCACAGCAAGTTTTCTCTAATTCCCCTATTTTTTTTTTTAAACCACGACAGGGATTATACTTTGAAACTCCCAATCATACCAACAGTAACCCCCAAAAAAAAAAAATTTTTTTTTTTTTTTTTTTTTTTTTTACACTGTGTGACCAAGAAAACCACTAGAAATTGACTTATTGTCAATGTAATCAACTTTTCATGTAGTGTGCACCAGCGTACTAAGTGCTGTGTGCATCAACGAGTTTACCACAGTTCACATCACTTTCAGGAGAATGCTGTGCGCATCAGCGCGCAACTTATAATAAGTTAGGAAACTTACTGCTGTGCGCATCAGCGTATAACTGCCACGCACAAATACCAGATCCAGTTAGAGCTGTGCGCATCAGCGTGAAGATGCACAACCAATATAAATTTCTTACAGCTCCTCGTAAATACTCCTTCAATGACTTGTGAATGCTGTGCGCATCAGCGCACTAATTTTGTGGATGCAGTGCGCATCAGCCCACCAATCTTGTACACTGAGAACCTTCCCAAACGAAGATGTCTGCCACGTTTCTTCACACGATGACGTTTCCCAGCCAAAACTACAAAGATGGCTGCCACAATCCGCTTGCCTACGCACTGACGTGTCTCACGCAGAAGCGTATTCCAGACAGGACAGAGCTTTGGAACACACTGTGAAGGCCATCGCGCTCAGGGTTCCATGAAATTTGAAAGTCAACTTCAGGCAAGTAACGCTCAAAATTTCCATTCAAAGCAGACTTTGCTATACGAAGTATTCTTTAGCGATTCTTAGCATTGCGAAAAGAACCCCTTAATATGACAGGAGCCACAGTACTGAGTGTCGTAAGAACACCAACAATTACGCTTCCTTCGTGAATCTGCAAATGACGAAAAGTATCCTCTGACAGTTGCGGATTACTTATAACTGACACTTCAAAGGACGAGCCCGCATCGATCACAATAGGAAAGAGGCAAAATCAATAACATGACCCACATATGCGGCGAAGCTCCCAGTCCCTTACAGTGAATCCACACTCGAACGAGGTCACTTTAAAAGCGTCAACTTTCAAACTCCAGAGCTAATGTCACAAGAGATGAGAGATGTGAAGTGCGTGGAGTAGAGAGTGCCCTTAAAGGTAATTCCTTTCCGATAAGGCGTGCTTGGAGATTGGTTCTTTTATCCTTATTTTCTTTCTTTTTTAAAAATAGGAAATCTCTCACCAATCTTCTGTGTTGAGATTCTTACTGCCGACTACGCCAGTGAAGCATTCCTGGTACACCAAGTCCTGACACCAGAGTGCTGTTTCTTCTTAAGTTTATTGCATAAGAATCCCATCCATCAACCAGCAGACTCTCCATCAACTGCCCTGGTTTCTCTGTCAAACCCCCCATGGAATGTCATGACAACAGCCTATGACCAATCCAACATTCTGTAATGACACCCCACAGTTCCATGACTAACAAATCACATTGAACTCAGAAAGGCAGTATACCACACAGTGCTTCAAGTAGGTTTTAAAATGTGTTAGCTAAAAACGAGGCAATTTTAAAACAAGTAATTCTTTTTTTGAAAGTGACAGGTTTAAAACGAATTTCCTCAAAATAGTTCAGTTATATTACAATGTTCAGGTATTACAATGTCAGGTGTTAATTACCCTGTGTATATAGATGCTGGGAGCCCTTTGCCAGGCGCTCCGTTCACTTTACCAGAAAGAGTGAAGACTAATCCCCTCTAGCGCGTCCGCTGCGAGTCGAGGCAGGCATCCGCATTTATGCAGCCGGTTTAAGCAGCTAGACTGCTAACCACCGCTGTGCCTTTGCCTAAAACAACAGCACTTCCGGTCTGCGTCACACTTCCCTCCACTCGACCGGAACAATCCGTGGTGGACCGGGGAAGACGCCGAGCTGACCGAGTGCAGGTGTGGAATGCAATGCGCAATGTGCAAAACAGTGCTTCAAGTAGGTTTTAAAATGTGTTAGCTAAAAACGAGGCAATTTTAAAACAAGTAATTCTTTTTTTGAAAGTGACAGGTTTAAAACGAATTTCCTCAAAATAGTTCAGTTATATTACAATGTTCAGGTATTACAATGTCAGGTGTTAATTACCATGTGTATATAGATGCTGGGAGCCCTTTGCCAGGCGCTCCGTTCACTTTACCAGAAAGAGTGAAGACTAATCCCCTCTAGCGCGTCCGCTGCGCGTCGAGGCAGGCATCCGCATTTATGCAGCCGGTTTAAGCAGCTAGACTGCTAACCGCCGCTGTGCCTTTGCCTAAAACAACAGCACTTCCGGTCTGCGTCACACTTCCCTCCACTCGACTCGATAGCCAATCACAATAACAATTTACAGAGAGCATATGCACTTTAGCACTGATCAGCAGTGGTAAAGTGCCCAGAGTCCTATAGTCAACAACCACAGGTCAGGAAAAATAAAGGAGGAAGAAGCAAAAAGTTTGGGGATAACGCTGCAAAAAGGGCCATTTCCAACAACTCCACCATCATTTGTTCACAAAGCTGACAATAGTTTGTTAATGAAATTCACACAAAATGTCAATAGTTCAACTTCCAACAGTCAGTTCAATTTCCCCTGCCAAGAAAAGGAAAAAAGCTCCTTCTGCACCCAAGCTTGGAGTTGTCTAGAGTCTGAAATGCTGCTGCAAACACCTCCTTTCTAATCTACACTGCTGGGTTATTTACTTATGACGAATACCTGAGGATTGTAACTTGGCTGGTCTGGAAATGGAAGAGACGGACTGTTAAAAACGTGTGTACTCACTCATACATGTCAAAATAAAGGCCGCCATCTTTCATCCACACACAAATGCATGCATGCCTACACACTCTCAAACACACCTCTTCACTCATTTAAACTCCCCTTTCATACTTTCAAACATTCTGTCACTAGCGCACACAACTCTTACACTGTGCTACTTTTCTTTCTCAGTCATACTCGCACACACATTCTTTGCTTTTACTTTAATAATAATAATAATAATAATACTGTCATTTGTTGAGCGCGAACAGCTACCTCCTAGGAGGTGTCCCGGCGCTAAAGCAACAGGCGACTCACGGGGAGGCGACAAGATCAACAGCGTAAATTAAGCCAGGTTAAAAAGCCAAGTTTTGATTGCCTTCCTAAATTGGGTTTCAGACGGTAACTGACGCAAAGAGTTAGGAAGGGAATTCCACAGGTTTGATGCCCCAAACATGAAAGATCTGGCACCCAACCGAGTTCTTTTCACTCGAGGGGTGCATAGTAGGTTCTGAGAGCAGGATCTCAGCACACGTGGCTGCGTGTAGACACCTAGCCTCTGTTTTAAATACGCAGGGCAAGATCCATGAACTGCCCGAAAAGCAAGGGTCAAGGCCTTGAATTTGATAATCATGGCTACTGGGAGCCAGTGTAGTTCTCTGATGTGCGGAGAGATGTGCTGCCGAAAAGGAACATCTTTGATTAGTCTCGCCGCCGCATTTTGAACCATTTGAAGTTTCTTAACTTGGTAGGCCGGTAGGCCAGTGTAGAGGCCATTTGCATAGTCCAAGCGGGCAGTTACTGTGGCATGGATAATGTTCTTGCGGCAACTCTCAGGTAGCAGATGTAAAAATTTCCGAAGGTTTCTCAGGCGGCAGAAACAGGCCGCTGTAACCTGCTGAATCTGGGCGGAGAAGGACAGATCGTCCTGCCATTTAACACCCAGATTTTTGGCACAGCTCGTAGGAACCGGTGCCGGACCCATTTCCTCAGGCCACCAAAGGGCTGCCGCTGGAGGCTTGGATTTGCCAAAAACATCACTTCAGTCTTATTGGCGTTCAATTTGAGTTTGTTGTTGTTCATCCATCCTGCGATGTCTTTTAAGCAGCCTTTGAAGCACTTAAAAGAGTCTTCGGTCTGATCATTAAATGAGAAAACCAGTTGGGTGTCGTCGGCGTAGGAAATCGCCTTCACTCCCCAGTTGGCTATCAAGGTGAATAGAGGGGCCAGGTATATATTAAAAAGGAGCGGGCTGAGAGCCGACCCCTGAGGCACCCCGCACCATAAGTGCTTGCGGGTGGACTGATGTGGTTGTAAGGCCACCCTTTGAGTGCGCAGGTGCAGAAAAGACTTTAGCCAGGCCAGAGCTGTGCCGTTGACCCCGCTATCCGGAAGACGTTGCGACAGTATAGCGTGGTCCACAGTATCAAATGCAGCTTTGTCTCGCACATGCACTTCTTACAGATGCTCTCTTTGCATCACACAAATACCCACCTACATAGTTAACTGCAATTGTTTTTGTTGACAGAATTAGAGTCTTTCCGTGCCTGATGATTATAGGTAGAATTCCTGCAATTAAGAAAGTGTATCGCTTTACTAGCTCTGGGCCTCAGTTTTCCAGAAGCTGACTGCGTTATTAATCCTTCTGTCTCCTCCTGGGGTTTGATCTAGAGTCCTGGAGCAGTGTTGTACTCGGGGCCCGACCGAGGTTCTTCAGCCAGGTGCTGTGAGCCTGGTTAAGTCCTCCCAGGCCAGGCCGGATGGCACGAGGACAGTCTATTACCGAATAGCAGAGGCAGACTCTGCAACACATACGGATTGGACCTGGTGGAACCTAACCAGACAATTGGAAGCGCTTGGAATAGGTAGGCTGGCACCGCAAGACCAAGCTATGAAGCAGATGCAGCACAGTCATAACATTAGCTATGTATTTATACTTCTCTCTGATTGGCTGAAACGGTCTGCAGTTCGCCACTCAGAAGACGTGTGGTTCAGTCTTGGGTTGGGGAATGTGTTTAGTAAAGATTCATGATGCTGCTGAGCGTGATGGTTCGAATACACATTATTGAGCAGAGCAGTGTCTGCGCTAATGCTGGGCCCCTATGTGTACCGGTACTCAACTTGTCTGAGGAGAAGTTCCAGTACTCGAGAGAAGAAAATTAAAAAGTGCTGGTACTCAGTACCAGTGAGTACCGGTTCATTTAAAGCACTGGTCGTGACAATTTAAAAATTCTTTCCACCAAGGCAATTCCATTGCTAGTATACCTTTTTTACTAAAAACTCCATTATATCATACTAGACCGGGGTATTCAAACTGTGGGGCGCGACCCCCAGGGGGGCCATGGAGTGATAGAAAGGGGGTCGTGCATTCCCGGTCACACTTCTGCCCAGGCCCATAGGACTACAAGGGCTTCAGCCCCCGTCCTCCCCCATCATGTGTCTCAGCCAGCAGTGCAGCTCGAGCGGCTGTGGACTCGGCTGGGCAGTGTCTGGAGTCTTATCTCCAGCACGCCCGAGTTTTTCACAGGTCTTTAAAGACCATTTGCATATTTACATACCTTTTGTAAACTGGTTACCGAGGCTTAGTTTTTTCTCTAGTTCCAGTACCCCCTGGGCCCCCACTCTGCCTATTCCTTACATTTGTATTTTAAATTTACTGCGGTAGTGTGAGAATGCATTTCATGAAAAGGAATATAAAGTAGGGTTGCCAAAAGAAAAATGCATGCCGTGTGTTGTTTAAAGAGCCTGCAAAGACCTCCTCTTGACACTAAATAGAGTTATAAATAAAAAAATATGTATTCATTCGTTATGTGACTTTTCTGTCTTTGTTCCCTTTAATTATCAGTCATGGATCATTGAGGCTGCCCTAGAACACAATTAAAAATGCTTTCTATTTATATTTGCTGTTGCACAGATAAGTGCTGAAAATAGGGCTTTAGGTGACTGCTTATTTTTGAACCCTCTGGGACATCAAAATAATGAGCTGGCAACCCTAACCATAGGACTGGACATTTGTTGCAGGATCAGCATATTATTTATTTCCTCCACCCTCGATCCCTGATTAATGCCATAATAGCAATAGTTTAACTTATATCTTAAACCCTACGCCGCCGTCAATAACATGCTGAGTTACTTCAAGTGTCTGGGAATGCACTCTGCATTCAGACAACTCACTCCTCATTCTCGCCCTTCACTTTCATGCTCACCCTGCACTCACAGCGATAACAATGCACTTACACTGATCACCATGCACTCACACCATTCACCCGCTCACCCTGCACTCACAGTGATCACTCTGCACTCACAATGCACTTGCGCTGTTCACCCTGTACCTCACCCTGCAGTCACACGAGCACACTACTCACCCTGCACTCATGTGACACTTCACTCACCTGTCCCCCTCACTGCTCAATCTGCAACTCACTCAAACAAGCCCACCACTAACCATGCATTCATTCGTCCCACTCTGCACTTACATCCGCACCCAAATTCATATGGTCACCTCACTCACCCTGCAGTCACTCCTCTTACCCTACTCTCACACTGTTGCATCGCTCACCGTGCACTCACATTGGCACTCCTGTCACCTACACAGCGCAGAGGGTTAATGTGCCAGCTACAAAGAACATGTACCATGCAGATCACAGAACTGAGTGTGAGTAAACTATGAGTAGCACTATAAAAAATGAAATGTTTGTCAGAAAGGTGCTATAAAGAGATGAGGTGCATTGTTGGTGAGTGGTAGTGAGGGAATTCATGTAGAAGGAGGAAATGGGGAGGGGGCACCAAAAAAGACTGTTGCACCGTGTGCGACCAGTGTTAGGGCCAGCCCTGGCTGGGAGTGTGTTAGCCCTCCCCTCCCCCCCGAAGTTTGGGTCTAGTGGCTCCCCTGCTTCTGCCTATTATTATTATTAATTACATTTGTAGTGCGCTACTGTTACCAAAAGGTGTCCTGGGGCTAATAGCCATCTGCTGCCTGAAGGCAAATGAGAAACACACAGAAGGGGAAGGAGAACCAGCCAAATGGGATAACCTACAGAGCATAGAGCCAGGTTTTTATATCTTCCTAAAGGATAATAGATTCTTGGTAGAGCGAAGCAAAGGAGGGTGCATGTTTCTTAACTGTGCGGCCTGCAGCAAAACAGCAAGACAGACAATTTGTGCCTTCCTCAATTAGGGAACAATAAGCAGAGTGGCACAGGCCGAGAGGAGCATACAGGTCCAACCCGTGTGCTCGGTGAGGAGAGATGAAAGATGAGAGGATGAGAGAGGACAGCAAGGGAGTGAGAGAATTCGATTGAAGAGGTCAGCGATGAGGAGAAATGTGAAGTGCCGAAGGGAAGTGCGGACACACAAGAAGTGAGTGTGAGTGAAAGGTGAGGACACAGAGGAGGGCTACTGTTAAACTGTGAGAGAAAATAGCTGAGAGATGATCTGTGACCTAAAAAGATAATTTGATGCGACATGGGTGAGGGACAGCAGCGATAGGGGAAGAGAGGGAGTGCTGGGGTGGGTGCTGAGCAGTGATTAATTTGTAATAAAACATGTGCCAGGGCCCTCACCAGTAGGCCACTGCAACTTTAACCACCCACCCATTGCCTTGCCTGCCGGCCAATGACAATACCTATGCAACTAACCACCATAACACTTGTACAAGTGTGACTATTCAGACTTTTTCAAGCCCCCAAAGCTATAAGAATGGCATGGGTGTCAGGAGTTTATTGTTTTTAATGTATATTGAATTAATAGACAGCTATTCTGCTCATCTCTAAATTACACAGACAGAGCCACCATGTGCCAGTGTGCACAATTAGGTGCCAGTGCAGAGCACCGGAAACCACCTACTCAAATTAAGCACTGGTGCTGAGGTAACAAGGGAGAGGGACGTTGGTTCAAGAAGGTGTGGAAGAACAAAGGGGAGATGTGAAAGATGAATGGGGGGACTGGAGAGGTGTAAGATACAAATAGACAAAAATTTGAATGGAGAGACTTGAGGTGAATGAGAAGTGCTGAGGGGCACGGGAGGTGACGGGGCCAGAGAGGCCATGAGATAAATGCAAGAGACTGTTAGAGATGAGGGCAGTGAAAAGACAGAATGGCAAGAGGTGATTAAAGGTGAAGTGGGAGGTTGAATGGGGAGAGTTCAGAAATTGTAAAAAGGGGTGAAAGAAAATGGCCTGCAAAGTGAGAGAGGGATCCGGGATTGGGAGAGGAGAGGAGAGGAGAGAAGGATGGAAGGGAGGGGGTGAGAGGAAAGCGGCATGAGTAAACTGCTTAACTCTGCACAAGACCGCCAGGGTTTTAAGGGACCCCTGCTGCTCCCGGCCAGGGCCAGGTGAGCTATTAATGTGGCAGCACGTATTCCTGCAGAGTGGAAGGCCCATCACAAAGGTTGACTAGACATCTTTCTGATGTTAATTGCTGTATTTTGGCTATAAACTGGTACTGATGGGGTGAAATCTTTCCTCAGTGTTACTGTGTAAATGTCAAAATAATGAAGCAATGCTATCCCAAAATACCCGGCATCACATAAGATTATTTACATTTTCTTCCCACACAATTTGGTCAAGCCTGTCACGTAATTTGTTCCTCACCTGCCTCATAATTCCAGTAGCCCTGCCTACAGGTTTAGAATTTTTTGTCAGGAGGGGGTCCTTACGCCTGAAAATGTTGGCAGGGAGATCTCGGCATCCAAAAGTTTGAAGACCTCTGTAGTAGACTGTTTGTCCCTTTACCCTTTCCATTAATATAAAACCCTATGCTCCTACTCGTAAACCCCCAACTGCCTAAACCAGGAGCTGCTTCTTCCTGTCCTACTCCAGATATAACCTGGCCAAAATTTGCTCTAGGGAATAAATGTGATAAATTAAAATTGTATTTTACTTCCTCCAAACAGCGGTACTCCCTCTAGTGTGGCCCCATTGTCTGTTCAAACAGTGTACAGGGCTTTATGACTGGAGGAGTACACCTTAGGGCAGTGGTTCCCAAACTGTGCGCCGTGGCTCCCTGGGGAGCCGTCAAACCTAGCCAGGGAGCCGCACACCAAGCACTTGAATGCATTTAATGTTGAAGGGTCTGTTGGCTTCAGTTAAACTAATTAGACTGAAACGCATGATGTTGATGATTTGTAAGTGACATGCCTAAAGCTGTAAACGTAGTGCTTAATTGATGGCATGTCGAGGGAGATGACCTCCATATTTCCCTGGATCCCCATGTTCCAAAACTCCCAAAGTAAGCGCAAGATGCCTGATTTATTTTGTTAGACTCTTTAATAGTTTCGTTTTTTTCTAAATGCATTTTACACCAATGCAAGTTATTAGGGAAGTACAGTTGTCCTGTCTATTAAACACACTAAGGGGCTGATTACAGGTTTGGAATGGTTTCCGACTGAACCGGGTTCTGCGAGTCCGACCGACGATTACGATGCTTCCCAACATCGTTCGGTCGGACTCGCATTGACTTCAATGGGAGCCTGTGTTCTGAACTAGAACACAGGCTCCCATTGAATTAAGGGGTGGTTGGGGAAAACCTTGCACCCTGTGGCGGGCACCTCATGGTGCCTGCCACACTGTGCATGGTTGGAAAGAAGGGTCCCAGGGGTACCCCACGGGCCCCAACCGGAGGCCTACGGGTGAAGGGGGGCCTGCGACGGGACCCCAAAGTCAGATTCCGAGAGCCGTTTCGTGTTGGGCAAACCAATTGGGACCAGCTGTCCAAACCGGTCATCGTAATCGCTCAGTCGGAACCGTGTCCATAGAGCTGTACGATTCGGCTCCCAAAAACTAGGGCTTTCCGAATGCCGTCCTGCATCGTAATCGGTCGGTCAGAAAAGTATCCGATTCAGTTGGAAACATAGGTTCCGAATCGGATTCAGGGAATCTGAATCCCGTTCGGAGCCTTTCCAACCAACATCGTAATCGGCCCCTAAGTATTATTAAGTATTGACATTTGTACTTGAACCATAGGTACTTCTAGTACACATTTCTTTCAGTACACACACATTTTCAGACAGGTCTGCTCTCTCCTTGAGCACAGGGAAGTAAAACACCATATACGGCATAATGCCAACATTTGGAAGCAAGAAAGAGGGACATTTAAAAAAAAATCGAAGGAATTTATTTTACTTGCATTGATTTGGAGCCAATTTTAAGGAGGAGACAGCAAAAATAAAACTGTATGTAGTTTAAAAAATCATGAGTCACCCTGCTGAGACAGATGTGTTGGCATGTGTGACATGGGTAGACATGGAAGTGCATGCAAATATTCTTCAAGCGCAGAAACACTTTGGCAATGGGGCCCACATGCATAGGGGTGCTATCTAGCACTGTAAGTGGGATACAAAAGTTTGAGAGGGTACTCTGAAAAAGGCATGGGCAAAGAAGTGTAACTAGGAATATTTTATTAGAGGCGCCGCCTTAGTAATACTGAAACTCCCTGCGTATATGATCATAATACCTTCATCAGCTTCATTCCAATTATTTTCTGGAAGAAAAATGCAAGTACTCCCGAGGCCGTGTTTACATCCCACCCACCCTCCAAAAAAGTAACAGTGGGGAGCCTCGGACAATGGCCAATGGGTCAAGGGAGCCGCGGGTCGAAAAGTTTGGGAACCTTAGGGATCCGCGCTGAACTAGTGCTCTGGGCACCTGTCTAGAGCAATGTGAATGCGTACTCTAGATGAGGGTCCTTTAAATGAGACTTAGAGTGATTATGAGGACTTAGGGCCTGATCAACAGAACTAACTTACGACAAAATCCTAAACTTACTACCATTTTGGTATTCACAGAATGAACTTACTCATTTTGGTATTCACAGAATGAACTTACTCATTTTGGCATTCACAGAATGAACTTACTCATTTTGGTATTCACAGAATGAACTTACTACCATTTTGGTATTCACAGAATGAACTTACTCATTTTGGTATTCACAGAATGAAGTTACTACCATTTTGGTATTCACAGAATGAACTTACTACCATTTTGGTATTCACAGAATGAACTTACTACCATTTTGGTATTCACAGAATGAACTTACTACCATTTTGGTATTCACAGAATGAACTTACTCATTTTGGTATTCACAGAAGGCACTTACTCATCAATGAGTAAGTGCCTTCTGTGAATACCAAAATGTGTAAGTTACACAAAATGAGTAAGTTACACAAAATGAGTAAGTTACACAAAATGTGTAAGTTCACACAAAATGTGTAAGTGCCTTCTGTGAATACCAAAATGAGTAAGTTCATTCTGTGAATACCAAAATGAGTAAGTTCATTCTGTGAATACCAAAATGAGTAAGTTCATTCTGTGAATACCAAAATGGTAGTAAGTTTAGGATTTTGTCGTAAGTTAGTTCTGTGAATCGGGCCCTTAGATTCCTCTCCCCTAGCAAAAAAGTGAGGTGGCAGATTTTGATGTGGATTTAGACACTGGCTGTTCGGAAAAATTGTTGCCATTTTCAGAAATTGAGCACTACCGTCCTTCTGAGTTCCCTCATGCTTAAAGGTTGCTCTTTTCTCAATCTAAATGGTAAACCTATTTTTAATTTCAGTGATCTGCAACCCAAAATCCTGGGGGTGGTCCCTCATAGCCCACATGGCTGAGTTCGCAAGATATTGGCTTCACAAAGCCCTGCACAGCTCTGCCAGGTTCACCTTAAAAAACAAATAACCTAGAACCGGCACAGTTGTACCCCAGTTGCAGACACCAAGCTAATTCCCTTGGTCCTCTGGTAAGGTCATAATCCTATGAGGGGCATTGCCTGTGCCCTGAGGCATTGCCAGGATCTTGGCCTTGACATTTCCAGACCCCTCATTATGGTGTGGTGTTTATTCTCCTGAGTCTATCCATCTTACCACCTTTAGGGGCTGGGCTCAGAAGGTGGTATGCCTCTTGGGAGATACCAATTGCTACCATTTTGCTAAGCATAGGAAGTCCATTCTTATGAATCTGGAACCTAAAATAGATTAAATATGCACTGACTCTCACTTTGACTCACTTGGGGTTTCCTTTTTGGTGAACCCTTCCTTAAAGGCGTTCCAAACTCATCAATATCTTTTTCTCCCTCTCTGTACCATTTCCAATCCACCATCAGGAGAGTTTTCTGGAAGTGTGCTATTGGATCAGCCTTTGACATGCAGGGGCACGTCACCAACTGTAGAAGCTAGCTTTCTTGCTGCTACTTTCCTTGAGGCTAAATCAGCCAGATTCTGCAGTACTAGGCTGGAAGAATTTCAAAAAGGAGTGGAGCAGTGCTTAATTTGTAAAAAATAAGTGCCAGGGCCCTCGTCAGGAGGCCACTGCAGCTTCCACCACACATTGGCCCTGCCAGTGCTGCCAATGATAGTAACAAAACAGCTACTAATCATCACACTCCTACAAGTGTGACAATTCAAACTATTTCAAGACCTCAAAGCTAAAAGAATGGCTTGGGTGGCAGGTAATAGTTATTTTCAATTTATATTGAATTAATATTCTCACTATTGTTGTGGTCATCTCTAAATTAGCCAGGCAGCACTACCTTGTGGCAGACTGTCACAAGGCCCGGATTTGATGATTAAGTGCCTATGCCGAGCACCGGAACCCACCGGCCCGAAATAAGCACTGGTGTGGAGCCTGCGGGGGCCATGGTAGAGGTGCCTTCCAGTCCTTCTAGGCTTCTTTTGGTTCCCTCTCAGGTAAGTCCTATTGTTTCTTCTTTTCTTCCATGTTCCCTTCCCATGCAGGATGTATTGCTTCCTTCCTTCTCAAATGGAAAGTAACTATGGGACACCCTTGGGTTCTCCAGACCATCCAGGGTTATCTTGTAGATTTTCTGAAATCCCCCTCTCAAATCAGCCTTCTTCCTCAATCCTCCTGTCTAGATCAATCTTCGCTTGTGATCAAGAGGTCCTCAAGCTGTTGCAAATACGAGCTATTGTTACTGCGCAATCTCAAGGAAGCTTTGGAAGTTGCAAGGTAGGAGACCAATGACAAACTTAAAGGCTCTCAACAGCTTCTGAATTGCCTCAGAATTTACCATCACTTAAAGATGGAGGGCATTCACCCCAGTTCTGATATCCTCTTTTCGGGAGACTAGGCTGTCTGTCTGGATTTATAAGACATCTATGTTTCCATTCCATTCTACCCTCTACATTGCCATTTTCTGAAGTTCCAATGGCCTTTGGCAATTCCTTTTCCTTCCATCCGGCCTGTCCTCTGCTTCTTGGTACTTCACCAAGCTCCTTCAGACAGTTGTCTCTTTCCTGAGAACTCAAGGAGTCTGTCTCATATACCTGGACAAGATCCTTCTAATGGCCCAGTGACTGGAGACCCATTGCCTTCCCCTCAATGTTAACCTCCTCCACTCTCTAGGCTACATATGGCACTTTGAAAAGTCCACCTGCTCCTCGTAGCAAAGTTTGGACTTGCTGGGCTTCATCGTGGATACATGCTCTTGTCTCCTGAAATGTCCCCGGGACAAACTTCATAAGATCCAGAAGGAACTCCATCTAGCACTGTCTGGACCCTTGTTGTCTTTGAGACCAAAGGCCAGTCTCAGGGGGCTACTTTCTACTTCTAAACAGGTGATATTTATGTGCTTGTCCAATACAGGGCTCTTCAGAGATGGAAAGCACTCCACCATCACCACGGTCTTCCCTATGTCACTCAAATTACTCTGGGCAGTGACTGCTAGGAGGAATTACTTTAATGGCCGACAAACATGGACGCTTGGAACGGCACAGCCTTTTTAAGTTTGGCTCCAGACCTAATATTCAAGTTGGACAGTCGCAATCTTGGTAGGGGCACGAACTTCCAGATCCCAATAGCATCTTCCCTCATTTCAATTCTCAGAAACTCCTTGCTGGAACCCTTGATATCAAGAGCTTCCTTCAACACTAATCTAATTGCTGTATTCCCTTCACATGGACAGCAGTCCATTACTTGAACAGATTCGGAGGCACAAAGTCCAAGACATTAGCCTTCACATATGTGGACTGTAAGAAAGTGGGTTATTAATTGGCGTGGATTTATTTATTTATTTATTTTTTATTTATAAAGTTTTATATAGCGCGAACGTGACCCAGGCGGGTATCAGAGCGCTTTACAGCTGTACAGAGGTGAAAACAGAGTTGCAGGTAAAACAACAATAACAATGATAAGCAGGGTACTGTAAATGATAGAGGAACAGTAAAATATGCAGGAGGAAATAATGTAGCATATACGAGCAACAAACCAACAGCAGTTGAGCACAAGCCAACGGAGTGGGAATAGTCAATGGAGGTAGGTGCCATCAAACAAGGGCATTCATCCACAGGGCTTTCACTTCTTTTTTGAAAGACACCGTAGAGGGAATCAGTCTGATGTGAGGAGGCAGCGAGTTCCAGATTCTCGGGGCAATACCCGAAAACACCCGGTTATAAGTTTTCTTTTTCTGGAATTTTTGAGGTTTCAGCAACAGAGTGGTGGAACTCCTAGAAGATCGGCTCCCGCCAGAGAGCTCCAGTTTTTGGGCTAGGTACATCGGGGTGTTGAAGTGAAGGGCCTTGTGCGTCATGCACGCAATCTTGAGATCAATCTTAGACTCCAAAGGTAGCCGGTTTAAAGATTTCAGTACCGGCGATATGTGGCTATTTCTTCTGGTACCTGTGATGAGCCTTGCAGCTGAATTCAGGGAAGCACTGAGCGGAGCCAACTTGTATCTGGGTAGCCCACATAGAGTTGCACAGCCATACTCTAGCCTGTAGATTACTAGAGCGTGCACAGCAGACTTGAGGTCATCAGGGGGGAGGAAGGGTTTAATCTTTCTTAGAATAGACATGTGGAAGTTGGCCCCTTTGGTGGCTGCACTAATGTGTTCCCGCATGCTCAATGACTTGTCAAGTATAATTCCAAGAGACCTAGCCGAGTCACTAATGTGAGGGGTACAGTTGAGAGCTTTTAAGTGTTTCAAGTAATCAGCGATGATGGCCGTCTTTTTGGTTGGTGCTATCAGGAGGAATTCTGTTTTGGAGGAGTTGAGCTTAGGATGTTGGGTAGTCAGCCAGTGTTGAGTTTTGAGTAAGGTAGAGTTCAGTGATTTGATGTTGTCAGGGGAAGAGATTTTCAGGTAAAGTTGGGTGTCATCGGCATACATGTGATACTGAATGTTGGAAGAATTGAGTAAAACCGTAAGAGGCTCCATGAACAAGTTGAAGAGCATGGGAGAGAGAGCAGATCCCTGAGGAACCCAAAGAGTGGATGGCAAGGAGTTGGAAAGGGAGTGATTTACTTTAAATCTTTGCGTTCTGTTGTTGAGAAAGGAGGCAAACCAATTTAAAATAGGGCCAGAGAGACCCATCCTTTGTTCCAGTAATTCTAGGAGGTTATCATGCTTGACCGTATCAAACGCTGAAGATAAGTCTAGGAGGATTAGAAGGCAGGCTTCATTCCGATCAAGCATTTTTAGGGCATTATCTACTATATGAGTAATAGCCGTTTCAGTACTATGACCCTGGCGAAAACCCGATTGGAATTGATCAAAGAGCTGGAATTGATCAATGTGGTTACACAGTTGGACAAGAACACATTTCTTAAGGAGCTTCGATAGAGTTGGGATGCAAGTGATCGGGCGAACGTTATTAAGGTCCTCTTGGTCAGCCGTGGGTTTTTTGAGAATGGGCGAAACCTGCCCTGCCTTCAGATATTCCGGAATCATACCTTGATGTAGGGAGGCATTTACTATTTTGGTCCAGAGGGGGACTAAGGACCCTTTTATTTCATTGAAGAAGCTGGAGGGTAGAGGGTCACTGAAGTGGTTAGAGGGTTTCAGAGTAGTAAGCAAGATGAGAATAGAGCAATCATCATAGGGAGTGAATTGGTTCCAGCAAGCGTTATATTTGGATTAAAGTCCCATGTCAGGAAGAGGCTGGAGTAGAGTGGGTTGGCTCCAGCAGGAGATATTTTTGGAAGAGGGAACAATGGCGGGCAGAGGAAGAGGTGGAGGGAGGGGAGTAGGGTTAGTCTGGCAAGGGAAAGTAGGTTGTTTGCTTTGTAGAGCTCGTAGCTTATTTTCGATCTTAGTAGTCTTTTCCAGGAAGAAAGAGGCAAACACTTCACAGGTTGGCAGCGTAGATGCCTGCGATGGCGGAAGGGTGGGAAGATAGTTGAATTGGAGTTTGATCAGTTCAAAAAAAAATTTTGGTCTGTTTCTGGCATTATCTAGTTGGCTTCTGAAAAAGTAAAATTTTGCCATCGTGATATGTTTGTTGTAAGAGCTTCTTCTAGTTCTCAGGAGCAAGAGGTGTTCCAGGGACGGGGATCCTCTCCAGGATCGTTCGGCCAGTCTAAGATTGCGTCTCTCTGAATTTAGGCTATCGTTGAACCAGGGTTTGGAGTCTTTGGAGGACTGTCTTTTCAGTTGTAGTGGGACAACAGAGTCTAGGATACTCAGTATAGAGCTGCTGTAGTGATCCGTGAGGTCATGAACCTCGTACCGGTCAGGAGGAGGCAACAAGGTGTTCTTGCTGATGGAGATCAGGTCATCCATGTTTGAGTTTCGAAGAGAGCGTATCCAAAGCCTGGTATTCTTGTCTTGTGATTTCTTCTTGGACCAGGGTTCGATGATGTGGAAGGAGATATAGTGATGATCAGACCAGTCACACGGGGCAAACGAAACCAATTGGATAGCATTTGGTTTAGCTATAATAAGGTCCAGGATCGAGCCTAGAGTGTGTGTAGGACTATCACATATTTGAACTAGGCTGAGGTCAGCAAGGAAGGTTTTGAGAGTGGTCACAGCCGCGTCTTTGAAGTCATTCCAGTGAAGGTTGAAGTCTCCGAGGAAGATTTTGGGATGATGATGACCCGCATTTGACGAAATGACATCTTCAACGAAGGGGAGGTTGTCTCCCGGCGGATGGTAAAACATGTGCAATTTGCAAACTGGTCTGCTGTTGCTGGTGATGTCAATGCAGAGGTATTCGCAGGTGGTGACAGCCGCAAAGTGGGATTGTTTAACAATGAGACTATTATGGTATATACATGCGATCCCTCCACCAGGTCTGTCTGCTCTGTCCAGCCTAATGATGTTATGATTCGGGGGGACTAGTATGTCAAGGCTCGGACCAGAGGATTCCTTTAGCCAGGTTTCAGTAAGTATGAGGATGTCGAGATCCTGAGCCAGGATGAGATCAGCAATGTCTGAGGCATGTTTCACGGCTGATCTACAATTGATGAGCATGCACTTAAGATGTGGAGTGATGACAGAGGAAGCGGGCTGCGACATGGGAACTGGCTTAAGGTTAGAGTGATTTATAGTATTGGTGTTGTGACTGGGTATTCTGAGAGGGTTCGGAAGAATGGGTAGAATGTGTTCATGATTATATGGCTTGTCAAGGAGAGAGGGATTATAAGAGCGCAGGAGAGTGTCTATATCGCTCCCTGAGAACGAGTTCTTGGATCTAGAGGGTCTAGAAGCAGCGTTCGGCAAGGGAATGGTTCTCCAACGAGGGGACTGAGAACAACCATAGATAAAGGGGGGGAATGGCAGCTTGGAATGAAGGGAAGTAACAGGAGTACGATTGTGTCTGTGGATCCCAGACGACCTATCTGTACATCTATCATTAGCCAGTTTAGTGGTGATGAGAATGAGCTTTTGTAAGTCAGCCTTGAGTTGTTGAATATCAAGCGAGATAGTTTCCAAAGCGGAAGAGGGTACAGAGTGCAGATGAGACTCCAAGGAGTGAATCAGGGAACCTGAAGGCTGAGAAGGAGTACTGATGGGAGCGGTCGTGAGTTGATGTAAGAGTGAGCTCCCGGTCAGGGTTGGTTGATAAGGAAATGTTATTAAGCTATTAAGCTGCTCTATTAAGATGTCTGGAGACGCCAAGGTGTTGGAGTAAATCACAGGAGGGGAATCGGACTTCAGGAAGGACATCTCTCTAGCCAAGGGTCGAGAAGGGGAGACCGCTGAATCAAGTGGACCAGGGCTAACGCATGGAGAGTGGAGGTACGGAGTGGTGGAGTGGTGGAGAGGGGAGCAGCGTTCTGCATGATCGCATTCCGGGTGAAGATACTCACCAGTCGAGAGCCCATATCCCAACGCCGTGAGGACGAGATGGGCAAAAGAGGGGGGCTGGGGGAGTTGGAGGAGGATAGGGGAGAGTGACATGGGGGTGAAGTTACCATAGGCTGTCGTTTGGATGGAAAAGGAAGGGGGAAGAGAGACAGGGGAGGTGAGGATACCAGAGGGGGTCGTTTGGATGGAGAAGGACGAGGGTGGGGCACTAAGCCCATGCGTAGGAGTGTCAGGAGCCTGGTTAGAGAAGGAGTTTTTGATAATGTGAAAGATGTCCTCAAAAGTCCCTAGATGGCGGTCTGCAGCTTGGATGAGGATTATCCCCGTATTGTAAATATAGATAGTAGCATCAGCTTTGAAGGTAGAAGAGGGTGTGAGAAGTTGGCCTGGTATATGCTGTCCACTAATTATAGTGGGCACCTTGCACCAGTCCAAACAACCCTTATTGGAGATCGGTTAAAGACAACCTTTATTGAAAGCTATCCTAGTGGTAGCTATGGAGAGCAGCCTTCAGGCTAAGTCTTGAAGGAATGTAAAGCAGCTTGTTTTACCAGTCTATAATCTCTTGAGTGACCAAATGAAAGAGGACCACACCAGGTATATATTCAAAATATATGTATTTATTGCTAAACACACCCCTCTAGTCTCTTTATGAGGCTAGAGTTCGAAGTACATAAGTTATAAGTTAGTTATCAACAGTAATAGCACAAATACACGTTTGAGCCCTAGGGGCGTACCAAACCATATACCAATAAAGTGGTATAAGAACCACGACTGAGCTAGACACAAGGCCTAGAGCCTGTAGAAGTGCTTGGACCACAAGGAACCACCCAAGGTAGTGACACAGGGGACCCACGGGGGACGCGTGCAGTGTGAGAACACAGCCGCGAATCGCCGTTGACTTCTATGGGGAAAGTCGCGGTTGGATTTTTTTTAAAAAGGGACACTTAGAGGAGGACTTGGAGCAAACCCCTTTAGAACTGGGTTGTTCTAGAGTCTATCCCCACGGGAGTACCGGAGTACTCGAGTTACCTCATCCAGGGAAGCCGGGTGCATAGGTGTCTTTCGGGGTCGGGTTTCGTCATCGTTTTCAATGGTGATCTGCTGCAAAGTGCTGCTGGCGGCCAAGTCGAAAGTGTTCGGGTGGATCCAAAGGTGGATCGAAGATCTGAAGAACCTGAAAGCAGAGGGGACAGAGTCTGGGTCACTAGCCAGTGACCAGGAAGGCGATGAGCGGATGCCCACCGATGTCGGGTGCTTCAGGTAGGTTGATGGTCATCTTGACTCTTCAGCCACGAGGTCCAGGAGGCGTCAACGACAACCAAGAGCTGGATTCGAGCTGTCCCACAATGTCTGTCGATTGCTGAGGTGTCGGCGACCGGATTGGACCCAACAAGCCTTGGCAACAGCAAGTCTTGTGGAAATAGAAGAAGGACGGTGGTGCAGACCAGCAAGGTCTGAGGGACTCACCCAGCAAGGGTAAGTCAGGGCACGACCGGAGCAACCAGAAAAGCCCAAGCAGAAGAAGATTGGCCTTCGGGAGGGCCCACTAGCCAACGGACTAGCGACCGCAAAGGAGCCTCGAGTGGACGCACTTAGAGCTGGCTCACGGGACACTCGTGGAGTGGAGGCCAGTGATCTTCGGTACAGTCAGTGTTGGAGGCGGGGGCTACTCGGAGCCCAAAGCACAACTTCGTGGGAGACCAGGAAGAGGATGGACTTGCAAATGCGCTTGGTGTCCAGGGGTCACGGTTCCACATTACCCACGACAGCTACGGGCCTCAGCTTTGCTGGGGACTCAGGACAGCCTCGGGGAAGTCTGGAAATCCACCTCTGGTGATGCAAAGACTTCGGCGTCCGGCGGGAGCTTCAGCGATGCAGACTGGACAATTGCTTTGTTGGTGCCTGCCAAGCAGGGAGTCACTCCTTGACCCCAAGGGAGATTCTTCAGTCCTCTAATCTTAAAGTAGAGCGTCGAAGGTCCAGGATTCTGTATCAGAGTTTCGTCCAGGTAAATCTAAAGTCCTAAGGACTGGGGTCCCATACTTATACTAAGTTAGGGGTTGGACATACTCTGGGGACCCACCTATGGGAGGGTCAGGGAAGAGGGGTGGTTACACCCATTCCCTTTGTCCAGTTTTGCGCCAGAGCAGGGGCTGGAAGCCCCTGAATCAGTTTGAACTGGGGTATGCACAGGGACACCAAGTGTGCCCCCAGTGCAGGACTTCAAAGCACCAGAGAGTGCTCCCGCCCAGCCCCAATACACATTATCCTGTCTGGGGAGGTGGTTACACCTCCCTGGGACAGGAAACCTATTGTCCAGGCCTCCCCTGCCGGAGTTTTAGTCAGCAGCAGGAGGCCAGACCCGTGTCTGTGGCAGCGGCATCCATTTTGTGATGCCAGGGCTTGGAAAGAAGTTACCGGGCAGGCCGGTGTGTACATGTCTCTCCCTCTAGAAGGGTGGAATGCTACCCCCGCCGCCAGAACTGGTGGGGGGGTAGTATTCCAAGATGTTTGACACCAAACACGACATGTTTCCGTGCAGCCATCCCAAAGTTAGCATTTAACGCGAGGTTATAATGCGCTTAAAAGTATATGGTCAGGCTGCACTCCAAACAGCATCAGAGAAGGGTCTCCAAATGCTGCAGAGGGGCTCTGCTCATGCAGAGGTACCCTCTCACATAGGAACCAAGCACTCTGCCTTCAGGATTGACAAGGCCTGCCATAGGAGTGACTTATAGGTTTATATGTGTGTATGTATGTAGTGATATAGGTAACCTATATCACAGTAAGGAGTGCATGTACCACCTTACCCAGGCTGTAGTAGCAGACCTGTGGTGTCATTTGGATGGTCTTCCAGGGGTGGCACAATACATGCTGCAGCCCCTGGTAGGCCTCTGAGGTACCTATGCCCTGGGTACATAGTATACCATATACTAGGGACTTATAAGGGCACTCCAGATTCCAATTAGAGATGTGCTTAAGGCACATGGAAACCATTTTAGAGAGGAAGCAGTTAGGCTGGGGTTCTGATTAGCAGGGCCCCAGCCAGACTAAAGTCGAAAACCAGTGAGCATCAGCAAAAAGTGGGGGTACCCATGTGAAGCAGATCCTACTCTCCTACACAACCCCCCCCCAAACGTAGGGACATTAAACTAACCTTGTCCAGTTAAGTCTTCATGTTCTAAGTGGAAGTACCTAGAGAGTCCATCTGCATTGGCATGGTTACTCCCAGGTCTATGTTCCACTGTGAAGTCCATCCCCTGTAGGGAAATGGACCACCTAAGCAGTTTGGGGTTTTCACCCTTCATTTGTTTTAGCCATAAGAGGGGCTTATGGTCTGTTTGAACAAGGAAGTGAGTACCAAACAAATATGGCCTCAACTTCTTCAGAGCCCAGACCACAGCAAAGGCCTCCCTCTCAATGGCTGACCAACGTTTCTCTCTAGGGGTCAGCCTTCTGCTAATAAAAGCTACTGGCTGATCCTGACCTTCATCATTCAATTGTGACAGTACAGCCCCTACCCCCAATTCAGATGCATCTGTTTGGACAATGAACTTCTTGGAGTAATCAGGACTCTGTAGAATGGGAGCAGTGCACATGGCCTGCTTTAGGTCATCAAATGCCTTTTGACAGCTAACTGTCCACTGAATCTTTTTGGGCATTTTCTTGGAAGTTAAGTCATTCAGGGGTGTCACTATTGATCCATACCCCTTGACAAATCTCCTATAGTACCCAGTCAGGCCTAAAAAGGCTCTCACCTGAGTCTGGGTAGTTGGAGCAGTCCAGTCCATGATGGTCTGGATCTTGCTCTGCAGTGGTTGAACCTGGCCTCCACCCACAAGGTGGCCCAGGTACACAACCTGACTCTGCCCTATCTGGCACTTTGTGGCCTTGATAGTCAGGCCTGCTTTCTGCAGGGCCTGCAAAACATTTCTGAGGTGGACCAGGTGATCCTCCCAGGTGGAGCTAAAGACAGCAATATCATCTAGATATGCTGCACTATAGGCTTCCAGACCTGTAAGGACTGTATTCACCAACCTCTGAAAAGTGGCAGGTGCATTCTTCAGACCAAAGGGCATCACCACAAATTGATAATGCCCACTAGGGGTTGAGAATGCTGTCTTTGGCTTTGCATCATCAGCTAGTCTGATCTGCCAGTAGCCAGCTGTCAGGTCAAATGTGCTTAGATACTTGGCTGAGGCCAAAGTGTCTATTAGCTCATCTGCCCTAGGTATTGGATGGGCATCAACTAAACCATTGCATTGTGGGTGATAGGGTGTGGTGAACTTGTAAGTCACTCCACACTCCTTCCACATTGCTTTCAAGTATCCAGACATAAAGTTAGCACCCCTGTCTGATACAACCTCCTTAGAGAAGCCCACTCTTGAGAAAATTCCCAGGAGGGCTCTTGCCACCACAGGTGCTGTAGTGGTCCTAAGGGGAATAGCCTCTGGGTACCTGGTGGCATGATCCACTACCACCAGGATAAACCTGTGCCCAGATGCTGTTTGGGGATCCATGGGACCAACAATGTCAATCCCCACCCTTTCAAAGGGAACCCCCACCACAGGTAGTGGTATCAGGGGGCCTTTGTAGTGCCACCTGCCTTGCCACTGGCCTGGCAGGTTACACAGGAGCGACAAAACTCCTTGGTGTCTTCAGACATGTGGGGCCAGTGAAAGTGAGGGACTATTCTGTCCCAAGTCTTGTTCTGGCCCAGGTGACCTGCTAAGGGAATGTCATGGGCTAGGGTCAATAGGAAGCCCCTGAACTTCAGAGGTATAACCAACCTCCTGGTGGCACCAGGCTTGGGGTCTCTACACTCTGAGTACAAGAGTCCATCTGTAGTGTAGCTCCTATTTCCCTTATAGGCTCTGCGCATTGGAATAATATATCCTATAGGTTTGACATAGGACTAAAGTCGGTATGTCCCTATCGAGTATATTAAACTTAATTACTTGTGCCAGCTAGCTCAGAGGCCACTAGAAACTTCTTGACGACAAGAAGGGATTAGTTTCTGGCAGCCGCAAAACATGACCACTGTGTTTCCCTTACAGAATCAGGACGTGTCCCAGAGTCGTAGAAACAATAGATAACTATTTCACTCAGCTCAGTTGTGCAGGATTCAGTTATGTCTCAAAGTTACACAGAAATAACAGACGGGCGTTTCAATAAAATGGTTTATTGAACAGTCTTGTTTCTGTTGTAAGTTAGATGTGCTGTTACGATCACAAGACAGTATGCGAGATAAATGATGTACAAGGTGAGCAGTAAAAATAAATAATACTGCGTTAGCATTATCTTTTCAGCATATATGCATTTACATAAAATGACACAGCCTAAAAATGCGAGTACTCATACGATGCGTTTCTTAGCCTAGTTCTACCCAGTGTGCCTAACCTTTCCTAGGTGTAGGGAGAAGTAGAAGTAGGTGCTGTATTCCTGACTAGAGTATACTAAGAGTAAGTTACGCCTAGAGTCTAGTATGCCAAGAGTCCCTCTAGGTTCTAGTCTGATCCATACCTGAAGAATGAGAGAGGTAGGAATCTCTTTCCGGACTCGAACTCCAACACCCCGCAAGGGAAGTTAGATCACTGGAAGCTGGACTCTCTGCGTGCAGGAATGACAGTGTCTTCTCAGTGCGTCTGGCCGGGAATCGGGCTCCTCTGAAGTCGAGGTCTCCTCTGATTTACAGGGGTTTGGGAAGGTATATTTATACCTGAAAACGTTAGCATTGACGTGAGTTGGGTAGCGAAAGACGTCATGAATGAATCCCTTAAGGAATAGAGGTTCATGCATAATGTATGAGTCCTTGAAGAAATCAATAGACCTGGGCAAGGGAAACTCCCGCAGCCTGAGGGTCTGTTTTTTCATGGACTCGTTGAGACGCTAGGGTGGACGGATGTCGGAAGCCATGCCTGTATTTGGTATGCATGGTTTATGCCTAAATAAGGTCTGGGATTTTATGCCTATATAAGGGCAGATTGGATTGTGCCTATATAAGGTCATGATTCTAGAAAGCCCGTTTATGGACACCCTATAAAGTATACAACACCCACTCCTCTTTTGTGTATACAACAATACTAAAATGCTAAACATTTAAAATGCTAAACATTAAAATGGAGTACCGCATATTAAAACATATCCTAAAAAAGCTTTAAAAGATACATTAAAATGCAAATGTTTCTGTACATCATCAAGCAGTGCTTTTCATTCCCAGCATAAGGCATGAAATAAATGCAGTTGGAACGAAATATAAAAGCAATATTTACATGTGACGAAAATGATCGATAAGGTTGTTCAAAATCAAAAGTCATTTCCTGTCATGAAACTTAAATGAACTGATTTAGACACACAAGATGACTAAGTGTCCCTGGAAGTACTGCCAAGTCTGTATTATAAGGCTAGTTCTACTTTAAGCAGATTGGAGTGCCATTTTCGCGTGAAAAAATGGGACAAAAGTTCAAATTTGGTAAAGTTCCAAGGTTTTGAAAAATGAAGGCCAAATTGTTGCCGTTGTACTGGAACAGAGAATGCCAAACAGAGTTAGTTCACGGGTCTGGTGTAAACATGAGATCATCTATTTCAATAGACAAAACATCTTCCACTGTCGTTGGTGTAAGTTGGAACACCTCGTGTAAAAGATTGTCCGCACAAAGATGGGAAACATCGCTCTCAGCAATGTTCGCATTCGTTGTTACCTGTGTGCCTGAAGTTGTTTCTCGTACCTCAGCAGCAGCAGGAGGCGACTGTGAGATCTCAATGAATGCTGACATCAGTATTGGAAGCCTCTGGGGACAACACAGAGCATGGGCCGTTATCGGGTCCAGCAAAGCATCGACATCCTTTGGCGCAGCTGATGGATATGTTAGACAAGCGTCCAACACGCATTCTTCACCGCATAGCAGGCATCGTAGAACAGGTAAGATGCAATCTTGCCAGATTGGTCGGAATGACAGGAACCACGTGGTATTAAGGTCCCGTAGACGAGTCATGCCTAGTAGCTGTACTATTTGCTCACGGCACTTTCTTTCAAGGAGAGCTTTCTCCATTTCGCTCGGAGTGATTTCGGCGAAGAGGCTGGCCATAGCGCAATAGCAGACAGATGAATAAAATTCCCGCAACAAGTGCTAGAATTAATGGTATGCCACCAAACACCGAATGTGCAAAGTTCGGAATGATTCCAAGTATTGCCTGGAACGGTGCTAAGAGACCGGTGCAAATGCTCTTAAATACATGAATAATTCCTGTTGTATCTGACATGTTAAAGATACGTGATATCATTTCTACGAAATGTATAGGGCAGTTTGTACGTATTAAAGTCTGTATCTCAGCCGAAGTCCTTGCAACTTGTAGATCATAGGTTTCTTTGGCCGAGGTCAAAGGCACTGTTTGCTGTAAAAGCATGGCTTTCATTCTGCTTAAAGTATCAAATCTTATAAAAGAGACGCTCAGTGAAGGCCATAAAGGCGACTCCCTGACTGTGTCTATTGGGGGAAACAATACTTGCATACAGCAAGTGACCCTGGAGTTGACCGTTACTAGATATGGGATGCCTGGCAACATTCCACAGCAGCTCTGATCATTCAACATGAGGTAACTCCCATTCGAAAGTTGTCCAAACGTTGGATTAATCACAGCAGCTGGTGAACCGTGCTGATGGCAAGACAAGTTTGCCACAGAACCATTACAAGCTCCGTGTAAAATAATGTCCTGACATATGAGTGAACCGGTCAGTGCATGTTTACAGTTGATACCGCTAAGAAACACTTCACGATCCCCACTCCAACATCTATGTGTATATGGTAACTTCCAAGATATCTTAATGTATTCCTTACCCAACCTTTCATATTTGCCTGCTTGCATCTGTCTGAGGCAATACTGAAACTGAAAAGTTGTCACAGGCAACGTTATTTTGCCATGAATAACCCATTCTGTAGCTGGATTTTCTGCCACTGTAAATGGTAATTTCTCCATTTTTTCAATGCTCAGCACTGTATACCTTGCTCCTCTTTGTGCCAATTCGATCTGTTTATCAGTAAGATTGTATTCTGCAAACAGAGACGACGTGTTGATGAAACGCCAAGGCACATAGCCCGCTCGCAAAGATTGCAGCGTCCATGTCAATAACACTATAGAACGTAATTGAGATTGACCTTGTTGTAACATAGCCAAATCTTGTTCTAGAATGTCGATAGCAGAGGATACAATGCCATCCAATGAATAAATTCTGGAGGACAAAGTTGTTAACCCATTGTCGACTACAGAGAGTGTTTTCTCTAAATTAATACGATCAAGTTCACGTACTCGTTCTGCAGCCTCTATCTGTGACACTTTCCATGCTTCGTTATAAGCAGCATAGATGCCGGCATATATGAAACGTTTTTGACGCGGTTTTCTTGGTCCAAGCAAGAATTCCCTAAGATCTGCGTCGTGTGCAAGTAAGGTTAAGTGTTGCTTCACATCCTGTAGTGTAGATTTATGCAACCAATCGAGGCATAATTTTCCTACACTGTATGTTGTTACTACCCCCGGATGTTGTCTTTGGACACATCTTGGGTCTGGCCTATGAATAGTAAAGCCCTGAGTTTTGTTCAAGAACCTTTCCTGACAGTTGTTTGTGTCTGTGGGCCAGATCAACCATTTCTTCCAATTTGGATGAGTTCTGTTGAGTTGTAGTATATTGTCAACTGTCACCACTGCCTTCGTATTATTATCACTGGCAGGCGTTGGCACAGAAGGTGTTTTCATCTCTTTGATCTTGGCTAATCCAAGACAAGATGTCTGTTGGACGGTGTCATTCAAAAACAGTATTTGTTCAGGGATAATACAGGCTCTAAATAAAGCTTCTATACCCTGTACTTGCCAATCTTTACTACCCCAGACAGTTTTTGTCTCAATAGTGTCTTTCCATAAGTCGAAACCCTGTGTAGACAGTTGGGCAATAAATGCTTCAGAGTAAATCTGTTTGGTATTTGTTAACATAATTTTCAGTCCTGTTTTGTTTACATTTTTATAGTAAAACGTTTCTGGATCAGATGTATTATAACCTGAAAAATATGGAAACTTACTAGCAAAAGTTTTCGAACTACCTTGTGGTGGTGTAGGACAATGTTCCCATTGGTTAAACATAAACACATTTCTTGGATATGCAGTTTTGTGCAAATAATGATGACCATAGTGGTTATAACAATACAGTTTTTCATAATCGGATGAACCCTCTAAAAACTCATTTTTAGAAAATGCAGCAGATTTTTCTAGATCAAACATTATATCTTGAACAGTCTCTAAGTCCCAATCATCTGAATAGGTACTGGACGTAATTAAATCACTCAGTGAAATTTTAAACAAATGTGGAATGTTCAATTGTTCACTTGGACCGAAGATTTCATAATCTGTTTTGTCCCACACTATACCATCCTGTATAGGAACAGCTGTGATGGTCACTGATGACAAGTCTCTTGCTTCACAATGGGAAGATTTATGTGGTTTCAAAAGTACATTTACGTCTTTTCCTTCAATGTTCACATGGATGTATCTGCCACTTATAAGCACGCTTACAGTTGTTACCAAAGCTAGCCAGAGCAGGAAAACAAAAAGTCCAGATGTAATCCAGAGTTCAATCCATGGAGAAACCAGATAAGTCTTTTTCAGAAAGTGAATAAAGTCTTGTACTTGCTGCTTGAATTTTGATGATGCTGGCGTCGTTTCAGGTTCGCTTGGATCTTCTGAGAACGTATCAAAGTCAATGAAATAGCCAGAAGCAGTTCTGTCAATTGTTGGAATTGCATCAGGATTCGTTGAAATCACAGGAACCAGTTCTTCACGTGTCACGTTGGTGTAGACAGGTGTATTTGGACGAACTGTTATTTGGTTGTCAAGAGGGATGAGTTCCATAGCTTGGTTGCTTAGTCCTTCATTTGTTACAGCTGAGTTCTCGATCGTGATCAGTCTTTCAGTCTGAACCTCTTGAATAGTAGCGAGAGGAGTGCGTCTGCTACTAGGTCGGAGTCCACGAGGCCTACTGCTTAGTATTGGCCACATACTGTGGTTTGATCAGGTCGATTGACACAAATCTTTTCTCCTTTCTTCCAGCAAGGGGCGGCAGAAGTACTGTCCTTGTTCCTTGAACAGCTAGAACAGGTACCGGTTGTCTGTAAGAAGGTCCAAATTCCTTCTTGTCCGCCATTTTTTCTCTGACTAGATCCCCAACTTTTGGAATCCAGACAGGCCTTGCTGGGACCGCCGATTTTTCCCCAGTGGTGGTTGGCTGTAGGGATACGTTGCTTTGTTTCGTTCTTAATTTGTTAAGATCCTGTAAAACAGCCAAACGATCTTTGATATCAAATGGTTTCATGTCCACCACTGTGCCTACGTGTTCTAAGTCTGGAACCCACATTCTTGTCCCAAATAGGACCTCATATGGAGTGACCCCCCTAGAGAACTTCTTGGCAAATTATTGAGAGCGCGCTGAACGCTAATGAGGTGTTTGACCCACCCATCACCCGAGCCTAATACCCTAGCTGTTATAGACTGCTTTATGTCCCGGTTTTTCCTTTCCACAACAGAATTTCCCTCAGGATGGAATGGAGAGGAGTACCGCAATGCAACGCCCAGACTGGCCATGGCCTCCTTGTAAGCCCTAGAGCTAAACGCAGGACCCTGGTCAGAATGAAACGTGCCTATTGCGTATGTGCCGATAAAGACTCGCAAATCTTTTATAACAGTTCGAGCGTCAGCCGAGCGCTGAGGCCATAACCATAGGAACCTAGAGCAAGAATCCACTGCAACCATGATGTATTTATAATTACCGTCCCTTTGCAAGGGACCGCAGTGGTCCAGGTAAACACAAGCTAATGGTTTATCCGAAATTAACAAGGGTGTCTGCGCAGGACGTTTCACTGTTGAAACTTTCATCTGTTGACAAATATCACATTCTAAAACATAGTTCTTAGTTTGTTTCCGAATGCCAGGCCACCAATATCTTTGCTTGAGTAAAGATACTGTCGCAGAAACACCTGCATGGGCAGAAGCCATCCCTTCGTGTGCTGCTAGGATAAGTCCTAATCTATGTTCCTTGTTTGGAATTACCCTATCCCCCACTCCAGGGATTCGAGCAAAAGGAACGTTATTCGCATCAATTACATAAGAGTACTTGAGTGGAAACTTTTTGGTAACGCTGCACTGCTGCCTTTGCTTGAAGCATTGACAGCTAACATTATCTCACCGTCTATTTTTGTTTTTGAACGAGTGATCGCAGCTACGGAAGCCGTCTGAACAGCCCCCTTCGCGGCTTCGTCAGCCAATGAATTCCCTGCAACGTGAACGCCATCACGCTGATGACTCAGTGTGTGAATCACGTGAGCCTTTGGTAGTTCGTTTTTCAACTGAACTACTTGTTCCCAAAGCAATTTGTGCTTAATTGTGCCACCTTTCGCATCTTTAAAACCATTTTCAAGCCAGGTTCGTATATAATCATTATACGACTGAACACAGTAATAGGAATCGCACACTATCAGTGTGAGGAATTCTCGATCCGTACTCTCAAGTGCCAGTTTGAATGCCTGTAGTTCAGCTCGCTGAGCTGTACAATCACCTAGTGACTGAGTTTTTGTGACCATAGGTCTGAAGATGCCATTTCGCATGCGACCTTTAACGATAGCACACGCTGCACTGTAAGCTTGCTTACTCCCTGTTGCGGGCTGTGCGGATCCGTCAGTGTAAATTACGAATTCATACTGATCGAGAGGCAGAATCTCAGTGGGCAGAGGACATTCTTGTTCATATTGGAGAAATGCCTGTGTTTTTAAATCTGGATCAAAAACATATTCAACATCAGTTGCAGCAAGAGAATTAACCCACTGTATCCATCTTGGATGTAAAGCTTTAGCATTTGGAATGCTTGCTTTTGTAACTGCTTCTAAAGCTGGTACTGGGGTAACGACAATTATGCGTTTCCCTTGGGCTAAGGCTCTTTCCTTTGCTACAGCTGTTTGAACTGCTGTTAGAATTTTTTCAGTTGAACTGAAGCGCATTTCCGCTTGTGTATACAAATGTGATTTGTATGCAATTGGTACTTTCTCACCCTCATTAAAGGTTAAGTAAGTGAATCCATATTGACCCGAAATTATTCGAATCACCAAATTTCTTTGACTTACGCGTGTTTGTAAGTGATTTGTTGCTAACATGTTAGCCTGGAGTGAACGCAAAATTTCTGTGTGTTCCTGTGTCCAGTTCTTATTTGAAAAATCAGGTTTGATTAATGCGTAGAGAGGTTTAACCCTTTCTGCGTAGTTTAGAATGTATGTTCTTCCAAAATTTAGGAATCCCAGTATTGATTGTAAGTTTTTTAGCGTTTTTGGAGGTTGGAGCAGCGCACATTTCTCTAGAAAGTTAGCTGCCAAGCTCTTGCCTTCACTTGAAAGCTCATATCCCAAAAATAGGACATTGAGATGGGCAATTCGAGATTTTTTAAAGTTGAACTTATAGCCCTCAGAGGCGAATCCCAATATAATGGTGCTCACCCTGTTCAAGTGTCTTTCCAAGTCATCGTCTGTCAGATAGATGTCATCGACATAGGACAATGCCTCGTTGTCATAAATTTGTAGTAACTCCGTTACTCTCACTGAGAATAAACCTGGGCTGTTCTTGAACCCTTGTGGGAGTCGACAAAAGTGACGCTGGGTCCCCATTATGGAGAATGCCGTTAAGTACCTGCTTTCAGGTGCTATATTTTGACAAAAGAAACCGTTTGAGATGTCTAATGTTGTTTTGTATTTTTTACGCACAATGTTATTCATTAATGCTGTGCTGTGTGCATTTTGTACTGCAAAAGTTTTAGAACAAGTGTTTAAATGTCTGTAGTCCAAAACTAGACGATATGTATTGTCTGGTTTGGAGACAGGAAACAAAGGATTGTTCATGGAGGAGGTGCATGTTTCAATCACCCCTTGGTATTCAAGTTGATCTAAAATCTCCCTGACCTGTTTTTTAGCTTCTTGCTTAATAGGATACTGCCTCTGAGCAGTAGGTTCATGTTTCAGATTTATTTTATGGTGAGGGGAGTCCTCATCCCATCCTACATGATTTTTATATAATGCTGGAGCCTGGGCCACTGCCCATTTGCTGGCATATGTATATTTTAAATGAATTGGTATGTGAGTGGAGAAGGCAGGCATAATCATGTCCTCGCCATGTGGGCACTCCCTGACAAATTGTGGTGGCCAGTCTTTTTCTGCTAGAAGTATGTCATAACCCTTTGATAGTTTTCCCCAAAAAAGTGCTTTAACCTGTCTAGGTTTGTCTCCCTCCATCCGGAGTGTTATTTCATATAACCTTTGTGGAGTACTAACCCTGGTGTCTACAGTCTCTACTGTAATGTACTCATTCAAGTCCACTATCTCCAGAAGTTCCATCAGGTTCTGGCGAGCTATTGTGACTTCTGCTGCACTGTCCAGCATTGTCTGAGCCCATTCTCCGTTCTTGAGTTGACTTCTCAGAATTCTCGGCATGTCTTACTATTAGACCTGCTACTTTCTTTTGGAGAATTGAGGTTTAGTTTTAATTTTTGTTGCGTGCTTGTCGTCTTTCGATTTTACGCGTTCTTCTCTATGTTCTGTTCGTCCTCTTCTTTCCGAAGTCTGTGATGAGACCTGAAAGGGACGAGAGGAACGTGTATCATTATCTTGATACCTATCAGGTTTTCTCAAATTATCCCTATTCCTGAGGTTGTACCTCCTTTCAGATGGCTCCTTTTGAGGAGACCTACCTCGGGATTGAGATCTTTTCTCATTTGAATTTTGTTTAGTAGACTCCCACTTCTTTTTAGAAGATGTAGGAGTTTGTTTAATTGAGTCCTTCTCAGGACTTTCAGATAGTTTTGGTTTAACTGGTCTCCCACCCAAACTATCTCTGCCTAATTCTGCATATGATTGCTCTATAACTCTGGGTAGCTCTGTTTGATGTTCTGTAACATCAAATTCCCTTAATTTTTGTCGGATCGCCACTGCTGCTGCCTCCCCTTTAATATTTGACAATATTATTGTTGAGACCTGGTCGAAATTTTTCAGTAATTTCATACCTAAATTTAAAGCAGGCTCTGCCCCGTATTCGTTTTGAATTTGTTTTAGGACATCAGGTATTACCGCAATTGACGGAATGCCGTGTGTTTTAGTGTAGATGGCAGCAAAGACTGAGCCCCAAGTGGTGCACTCTTCCAGTTGTGGTGTGATCCCCATTGGTAAACTAATGGTTAGGATTCTGTGTTTCTCATGCGGGCTAGTATTTGGAAATACTGCTTCGATTTGAGTAATTTTTTGAGCTATCCAAAATGGAATTTGCTCCCGCTTAGTGGGCATTTTACCCATGACTGCGTATAGAGTCTGTGGTGTAATTTTTAGTGTACTCCCTGTGGAGGAGTATGATTTGGAACTGTTAATGGTGGTTGGACTGTGAAAGTCCGCATGACATATTGAACCAATTGTCTGTAGATTTTTATTAACTCTGTGAGTTGATTAAGTATTTCCTCGTCTGACATTATTTCGATGTCTGGATGAGGTGTATAGCCTGCTAGAATCGGCCATGTTGCTCCTGGTCTACCTAGTGGACCGAGCCTGGTTATATTTTTATTGTGTTTTAGGGCGCCTTTAAACCAGAGCTGATGCTCCTGGTATGTTAATGGAATCTCAATATCCTCGAAAGGAATGTATTCCTCTGGTGCTTCATCTTCTTTGTAGTAGTGAAACAAGTGTGTTACTGGATTGGATTCAGGAAGAATTACCCATGAATAGAATACCTCTGTCTGAAAGGATTCATGTGCCTCAATCACGAAAACTGCTCTACCTCCTCTCGGTGGTAGGCCATGTTTTATAAGTTTTAGAGTAATGGCTCTTCTTAAGTTTGGAGCGAGGTCAATGACACCCTCCTCGGTTTCATTTAAACCTGTGTTGTTAAAAAGTGCTGCTTGGGCTGGATCAGCCGCAGCTACACCGTTTCCCGCATCATTGTCAGTGCCTGACATTTTTCTGCTTGAAAATATGGAAACAAATTTCAAGGAAACAAAGATAAGGTGCACAATATTGTGGAACACTGTATCCTTCAACGTTGAGCAAACCAAACAGCTAATATATAAGGGTCTTCCCTATGTAGCCGTGGCGGATACTATCCCTGCCCACTCCAGACGTCTTTTGGAGTATATGGGTAGGGGTCTCTGAGAGAAAAGAATATATGCACAGCTGAGTTACTCAGTATCTAACGTTGAATTACTGCCTTACCAAACGTTGGGCGCCATGTAGTGTAGCTCCTATTTCCCTTATAGGCTCTGCGCATTGGAATAATATATCCTATAGGTTTGACATAGGACTAAAGTCGGTATGTCCCTATCGAGTATATTAAACTTAATTACTTGTGCCAGCTAGCTCAGAGGCCACTAGAAACTTCTTGACGACAAGAAGGGATTAGTTTCTGGCAGCCGCAAAACATGACCACTGTGTTTCCCTTACAGAATCAGGACGTGTCCCAGAGTCGTAGAAACAATAGATAACTATTTCACTCAGCTCAGTTGTGCAGGATTCAGTTATGTCTCAAAGTTACACAGAAATAACAGACGGGCGTTTCAATAAAATGGTTTATTGAACAGTCTTGTTTCTGTTGTAAGTTAGATGTGCTGTTACGATCACAAGACAGTATGCGAGATAAATGATGTACAAGGTGAGCAGTAAAAATAAATAATACTGCGTTAGCATTATCTTTTCAGCATATATGCATTTACATAAAATGACACAGCCTAAAAATGCGAGTACTCATACGATGCATTTCTTAGCCTAGTTCTACCCAGTGTGCCTAACCTTTCCTAGGTGTAGGGAGAAGTAGAAGTAGGTGCTGTATTCCTGACTAGAGTATACTAAGAGTAAGTTACGCCTAGAGTCTAGTATGCCAAGAGTCCCTCTAGGTTCTAGTCTGCTCCATACCTGAAGAATGAGAGAGGTAGGAATCTCTTTCCGGACTCGAACTCCAACACCCCGCAAGGGAAGTTAGATCACTGGAAGCTGGACTCTCTGCGTGCAGGAATGACAGTGTCTTCTCAGTGCGTCTGGCCGGGAATCGGGCTCCTCTGAAGTCGAGGTCTCCTCTGATTTACAGGGGTTTGGGAAGGTATATTTATACCTGAAAACGTTAGCATTGACGTGAGTTGGGTAGCGAAAGACGTCATGAATGAATCCCTTAAGGAATAGAGGTTCATGCATAATGTATGAGTCCTTGAAGAAATCAATAGTCCTGGGCAAGGGAAACTCCCGCAGCCTGAGGGTCTGTTTTTTCATGGACTCGTTGAGACGCTAGGGTGGACGGATGTCGGAAGCCATGCCTGTATTTGGTATGCATGGTTTATGCCTAAATAAGGTCTGGGATTTTATGCCTATATAAGGGCAGATTGGATTGTGCCTATATAAGGTCATGATTCTAGAAAGCCCGTTTATGGACACCCTATAAAGTATACAACACATCATCCCAATACACTGTATGGGGACCACTAGCTTTCCCAGCAGCCTCAGCAGCAGCTTGCTGTCTGAGGGGTTCAGGCTCTGCTGCTCCTGGCTCAGATCTGCCCTGGAAGGGCCCCCTGTCCCTAAGAACTCAACCTGATCAGGCTCAAGCTCCTCTGGGAGAGTTCCTTCCTCAGGACTGAGATCATCTCCCTGAAGAGACTGATCTTCCTTCTGAGCCAAGGGGGAAGGCACTGCCTTTACCCTACTACTCCTCTTCTTGGAGGGCACTTGGTCCATTATTCCAGAATCCAAGGCCTGTTCAGTGTTAGACATTTTGGCTTATGACCTGGTCACAGCAAACACATCTGCAGGGATGCCCAGCATTTCTGCATGGGTCCTGAGCTCCACTTCTGCCCAAGCTGAAGTTTCTAGATCATTGCCAAGCAAGCATTCAACTGGTAGGTCTGCACTTACCACAACCTTCTTAAGGCCAGTTACCCCTCCCCAGGAGAAGTTAACAACTGCCAGAGTATGGTCTGTTCTGACGTTGCTAGCATTGGTCACTTGGTACATTTCACCAAGTATAATCTGCCCAGGATCCACAAGATCTTGTGTCACCATGGTTACACTTGCTCCTGTGTCCCTAAATGCCAAAGCCTCTTTTCCATTTATTAATGGCTGTTGCCTGTACTTGCCCAGATTACTGGGACTCACAGAGGAAGTCACATCCATGCCTCCATCACAGACTAGGACAGCCTGAGTGAGTTCTCTGACTAGGTCAGAGCCCATCTCCTTACCCAGGGTCAACTCTACTAAACCCTTGGCTTGTGTAGTCCCACCACCAACTGTAACTGCACTAGGGGGAGCAGCTGCCTTAGGGGCATTGGTGGGGGCTGGAGTAGAGTCTTTGGACTTGGTGCAATCACTGGTCCAGTGGGGCTTTTGCTTACAGACCTTGCACCATGGTTTCTTTTGGCCTTTCCCTTTGTTAGACTGTGAATCCCCACCTGAAGAAGATTTTTGGGGGCCTTGTGAAGACTTCTGGTCTTTACCCTTCTCCCCACCCTTATCAGAGTTCTTAGAATCTTGCTTCTTTGGGTCACCACCTTGGTTCTGTACCTTCTGCCTCACCCTGGTTCTGACCCATTTGTCTGCCTTCTTTCCCAATTCTTGGGGAGAGGTCAGATCAGAGTCCACCAGGTACTGATGCAACAGCTGATTTTGACAGTTATTAAGAATCTGCTCCCTCATGATAAGATTGTACAATCCTGTGAAGTCACATACCTTACTGCCCATCAACCAACCTTCCAGAGCCTTAGCAGAACAATCCACATAGTCTACCCAGTCTTGAGTCTGTGCTTTTTGGGTATCTCTAAACTTTAACCTGTATTGTTCAGTTGTTAGGCCAAACCCATCAATCAGAGCACTCTTCAAGACTTTGTAATTGTCAGCATCCTCTTCTCTTACAGTGAGGAGCTTGTCTCTACCTTTGTCTGCAAAGGAGAGCCACAAGATTGCTGCCCACTGCTCCTGAGGGACCCTCTGTACTTTACAGGCCCTCTCCAGTGCAGTTATCCATTTGTGGATGTCATCCCCACTCTGGTAGGGAGGGACAATCTTGCTCAGGTTTCTATGGTCATAAGACCTTTCCCTATCTCTGGGGAAATTGCTGCCACCATGGGACTCTAGTCCCATCTTTTTCTTTGCTTTTCAAGCTCTAGGGACTCCCTGTCTATAGCCAACTGCTCTCTTCTGAGCTTCAACTGAGCTTCTCCATATCTGAGCAGTCTCTCTTTCCTTTCATGAGAGGATTCCCTCCTATGAGAGGAAACAGAGGTCCCTATTGAGGTGTCAGAGTGGTTAGACTCCTGAGAAGGAGATCTAGGCCTTCTGGGCACACTCACAATTCTTCCTGGGGGGCAAAGGGAGGTCATTCTGATCCTCCTCCTCCTCCACAGGAGGAATTGGATTTTCCAGGTCAAGGTCATTTTCACCTTCCTGGCCAGTTTCAGAGGGGGGCCCTGGGTTTCTTCACCCCTGACCCCTTCCTCATTTTCTGCCCCACCCTCTCTGCCTACCCCTTCAGACCCTAGGGGTCTGCTGAGATCATCTGACAGTAGCACCTCCCTGAGGTGTTGGGTGCTGGCACTTTTGCCTGCCTTCAGCTTCCTAGTATTGCACAATGCTCTCAATTCCAAGAATGAGAGAGTATCATACTTGGAGGGAAGAAGCCCACTGGCTTCTGGCAAGGACTCACTGGGTCCTGGCTTTGAAGACATTACTAGTGAGGTGTGGTGTATGCACTACCTACTCTAGTGTGGCCTACTAAACTCTCTTGAGTTGTAGAAAGGGTGTGCTATCCCTTAACACACAACTCTAAGTTCAGTAGAACTTACTGTATCCTAAGCTTGATTTATATGTACCTAAGGTACCCTTAGTGGTTTTCAGTTGATCAATTCAATTGAGATAATCTCGTAAAACAATAGCAAGCTGGAATCCCACACGCTGCCACCAATGTGAGAAGTTGGCCTGGTATATGCTGTCCACTAATTATAGTGGGCACCTTGCACCAGTCCAAACAACCCCTTATTGGAGATAGGTTAAAGACAACCTTTATTGAAAGCTATCCTAGTGGTAGCTATGGAGAGCAGCCTTCAGGCTAAGTCTTGAAGGAATGTAAAGCAGCTTGTTTTACCAGTCTATAATCTCTTGAGTGACCAAATGAAAGAGGACCACACCAGGTATATATTCAAAATATATGTATTTATTGCTAAACACACCCCTCTAGTCTCTTTACGAGGCTAGAGTTCGAAATACATAAGTTATAAGTTAGTTATCAACAGTAATAGCACAAATACACGTTTGAGCCCTAGGGGCGTACAAAACCAAATACAAATAAAGTGGTATAAGAACCACGACTGAGCTAGACACAAGGCCTAGAGCCTGTAGAAGTGCTTGGACCACAAGGAACCACCCAAGGTAGTGACACAGGGGACCCACGGGGGACGCGTGCAGTGTGAGAACACAGCCGCGAATCGCCGTTGACTTCTATGGGGAAAGTCGCGGTTGGAATTTTAAAGAAAAGGGACACTTAGAGGAGGACTTGGAGCAAACCCCTTTAGAACTGGGTTGTTCTAGAGTCTATACCCACGGGAGCACCGGAGTACTCGAGTTACCTCACCCAGGGAAGCCGGGTGCATAGGTGTCTTTCGGGGTCGGGTTTCGTCGTCGTTTTCAATGGTGATCTGCTGCAAAGTGCTGCTGGCGGCCAAGTCGAAAGTGTTCGGGTGGATCCAAAGGTGGATCGAAGATCTGAAGAACCTGAAAGCAGAGGGGACAGAGTCTGGATCACTAGCCAGTGACCAGGAAGGCGATGAGCGGATGCCCACCGATGTCGGGTGCTTCAGGTAGGTTGACGGTCATCTTGACTCTTCAGCCACGAGGTCCAGGAGGCGTCGACGATGACCAGGAGCTGGATTCGAGCTGTCCCACAACGTCTGTCGATTGCTAAGGTGTCGGCGACCGGATTGGACCCAACAAGCCTTAACAACGGCAAGTCTTGTGGAAATAGAAGAAGGACGGTGGTGCAGACCAGCAAGGTCTGAGGGACTCACTCAGCGAAGGTAAGTCAGGGCACGACCGGAGCAACCAGGGAAGCCCAAGCAAAAGAAGATTGGCCTTCGGGAGGGCCCACTAGCCAACGGACTAGCGACCGCAAAGGAGTCTCGAGTGGACACACTTAGAGCTGGCTCACGGGACACTCGTGGGTGGAGGCCAGTGATCTTCGGTGCAGTCAGTGTTGGAGGCGGGGGCTACTCGGAGCCCAAAGAACAACTTCGTGGGAGACCAGGAAGAGGATGCACTTGCAAATGCGCTTGGTGTCCAGGGGTCACGGTTCCACGTTACCCACGACAGCTACGGGCCTCAGCTTTGCTGGGGACTCAGGGCAGCCTCGGGGAAGTCTGGAAATCCACCTCTGGTGATGCAAAGACTTCGGCATCCGGCGGGAGCTTCAGCGATGCAGACCGGACAATTGCTTCATTGGTGCCTGCCAAGCAGGGAGTCACTCCTTGACCCCAAGGGAGATTCTTCAGTCCTCTAATCTTAAAGTAGAGCGTCGAAGGTCCAGGATTCTGTATCAGAGTTTCGTCCAGGTAAATCTAAAGTCCTAAGGACTGGGGTCCCATACTTATACTAAGTTAGGGGGTTGGACATACTCTGGGGACCCACCTATGGGAGGGTCAGGGAAGAGGGGTGGTTACACCCATTCCCTTTGTCCAGTTTTGCGCCAGAGCAGGGGCTGGAAGCCCCTGAATCAGTTTGAACTGGGGTATGCACAGGGACACCAAGTGTGCCCCCAGTGCAGGACTTCAAAGCACCAGAGAGTGCTCCCGCCCAGCCCCAATACACATTATCCTGTCTGGGAGGTGGTTACACCTCCCTGGGACAGAAACCTATTGTCCAGGCCTCCCCTGCCGGAGTTTTAGTCAGCAGCAGGAGGCCAGACCCGTGTCTGTGGCAGCGGCATCCATTTTGTGATGCCAGGGCTTGGAAAGAAGTTATCGGGCAGGCCGGTGTGTACATGTCTCTCCCTCTAGAAGGGTGGAATGCTACCCCCGCCGCCAGAACTGGTGGGGGGGTAGTATTCCAAGATGTTTGACACCAAACACGACATGTTTCCGTGCAGCCATCCCAAAGTTAGCATTTAACGCGAGGTTATAATGCGCTTAAGAGTATATGGTCAGGCTGCACTACAAACAGCATCAGAGAAGGGTCTCCGAATGCTGCAGAGGGGCTCTGCTCATGCAGAGGCACCCTCTCACATAGGAACCAAGCACTCTGCCTTCAGGATTGACAAGGCCTGCCATAGGAGTGACTTATAGGTTTATATGTGTGTATGTATGTAGTGATATAGGTAACCTATATCACAGTAAAGGGTGCATGCACCACCTTACCCAGGCTGTAGTAGCAGACCTGTGGTGACATTTTGGATGGCCTTCCAGGGGTGGCACAATACATGCTGCAGCCCCTGGTAGGCCTCTGAGGTACCTATGCCCTGGGTACATAGTATACCATATACTAGGGACTTATAAGGGCACTCCAGATTCCAATTAGAGATGTGCTTAAGGCACATGGAAACCATTTTAGAGAGGAAGCAGTTAGGCTGGGGTTCTGATTAGCAGGGCCCCAGCCAGACTAAAGTCGAAAACCTGTGAAGCATCAGCAAAAAGTGGGGGTACCCATGTGAAGCAGATCCTACTCTCCTACACAACCCCCCCCCCCAAACGTAGGGACATTAAACTAACCTTGTCCAGTTAAGTCTTCATGTTCTAAGTGGAAGTACCTAGAGAGTCCATCTGCATTGGCATGGTTACTCCCAGGTCTATGTTCCACTGTGAAGTCCATCCCCTGTAGGGAAATGGACCACCTAAGCAGTTTGGGGTCTTCACCCTTCATTTGTTTTAGCCATAAGAGGGGCTTATGGTCTGTTTGAACAAGGAAGTGAGTACCAAACAAGTATGGCCTCAACTTCTTCAGAGCCCAGACCACAGCAAAGGCCTCCCTCTCAATGGCTGACCAACGTTTCTCTCTAGGGGTCAGCCTTCTGCTAATAAAATCTACTGGCTGATCCTGACCTTCATCATTCAATTGTGACAGTACAGCCCCTACCCCCAATTCAGATGCAACTGTTTGGACAATGAACTTCTTGGAGTAATCAGGACTCTGTAGAATGGGAGCAGTGCACATGGCCTGCTTTAGGTCATCAAATGCCTTTTGACAGCTAACTGTCCACTGAATCTTTTTGGGCATTTTCTTGGAAGTTAAGTCATTCAGGGGTGTCACTATTGATCCATACCCCTTGACAAATCTCCTATAGTACCCAGTCAGGCCTAAAAGGCTCTCACCTGAGTCTGGGTAGTTGGAGCAGTCCAGTCCATGATGGTCTGGATCTTGCTCTGCAGTGGTTGAACCTGGCCTCCACCCACAAGGTGGCCCAGGTACACAACCTGACTCTGCCCTATCTGGCACTTTGTGGCCTTGACAGTCAGGCCTGCTTTCTGCAGGGCCTGCAAAACATTTCTGAGGTGGACCAGGTGATCCTCCCAGGTGGAGCTAAAGACAGCAATATCATCTAGATATGCTGCACTATAGGCTTCCAGACCTGTAAGGACTGTATTCACCAACCTCTGAAAAGTGGCAGGTGCATTCTTCAGACCAAAGGGCATCACCACAAATTGATAATGCCCACTAGGGGTTGAGAATGCTGTCTTTGGCTTTGCATCATCAGCTAGTCTGATCTGCCAGTAGCCAGCTGTCAGGTCAAATGTGCTTAGATACTTGGCTGAGGCCAACGTGTCTATTAGCTCATCTGCCCTAGGTATTGGATGGGCATCAACTAAACCATTGCATTGTGGGTGATAGGGTGTGGTGAACTTGTAAGTCACTCCACACTCCTTCCACATTGCTTTCAAGTATCCAGACATAAAGTTAGCACCCCTGTCTGATACAACCTCCTTAGGGTAGCCCACTCTTGAGAAAATTCCCAGGAGGGCTCTTGCCACCACAGGTGCTGTAGTGGTCCTAAGGGGAATAGCCTCTGGGTACCTGGTGGCATGATCCACTACCACCAGGATAAACCTGTGCCCAGATGCTGTTTGGGGATCCATGGGACCAACAATGTCAATCCCCACCCTTTCAAAGGGAACCCCCACCACAGGTAGTGGTATCAGGGGGCCTTTGTAGTGCCACCTGCCTTGCCACTGGCCTGGCAGGTTACACAGGAGCGACAAAACTCCTTGGTGTCTTCAGACATGTGGGGCCAGTGAAAGTGAGGGACTATTCTGTCCCAAGTCTTGTTCTGGCCCAGGTGACCTGCTAAGGGAATGTCATGGGCTAGGGTCAATAGGAAGCCCCTGAACTTCAGAGGTATAACCAACCTCCTGGTGGCACCAGGCTTGGGGTCTCTACACTCTGAGTACAAGAGTCCATCATCCCAATACACTGTATGGCGACCACTAGCTTTCCCAGCAGCCTCAGCAGCAGCTTGCTGTCTGAGGGGTTCAAGAGAGGGGCAGCTCTGCTGCTCCTGGCTCAGATCTGCCCTGGAAGGGCCCCCTGTCCCTAAGAACTCAACCTGATCAGGCTCAAGCTCCTCTCGGACAGTTCCTTCCTCAGGACTGAGATCATCTCCCTGAAGAGACTGATCTTCCTTCTGAGCCAAGGGGAAGGCACTGCCTTTACCCTACTACTCCTCTTCTTGGAGGGCACTTGGTCCATTATTCCAGAATCCAAGGCCTGTTCAGTGTTAGACATTTTGGCTTGTCACCTGGTCACAGCAAACACATCTGCAGGGATGCCCAGCATTTCTGCATGGGTCCTGAGCTCCACTTCTGCCCAAGCTGAAGTTTCTAGATCATTGCCAAGCAAGCATTCAACTGGTAGGTCTGCACTTACCACAACCTTCTTAAGGCCAGTTACCCCTCCCCAGGAGAAGTTAACAACTGCCAGAGTATGGTCTGTTCTGACGTTGCTAGCATTGGTCACTTGGTACATTTCACCAAGTATAATCTGCCCAGGATCCACAAGATCTTGTGTCACCATGGTGACACTTGCTCCTGTGTCCCTAAATGCCAAAGCCTCTTTTCCATTTATTAATGGCTGTTGCCTGTACTTGCCCAGATTACTGGGACTCACAGAGGAGGTCACATCCATGCCTCCATCACAGACTAGGACAGCCTGAGTGAGTTCTCTGACTAGGTCAGAGCCCATCTCCTTACCCAGGGTCAACTCTACTAAACCCTTGGCTTGTGTAGTCCCACCACCAACTGTAACTGCACTAGGGGGAGCAGCTGCCTTAGGGGCATTGGTGGGGGCTGGAGTAGAGTCTTTGGACTTGGTGCAATCACTGGTCCAGTGGGTCTTTTGCTTACAGACCTTGCACCATGGTTTCTTTTGGCCTTTCCCTTTGTTAGACTGTGAATCCCCACCTGAAGAAGATTTTTGGGGGCCTTGTGAAGACTTCTGGTCTTTACCCTTCTCCCCACCCTTATCAGAGTTCTTAGAATCTTGCTTCTTTGGGTCACCACCTTGGTTCTGTACCTTCTGCCTCACCCTGGTTCTGACCCATTTGTCTGCCTTCTTTCCCAATTCTTGGGGAGAGGTCAGATCAGGGTCCACCAGGTACTGATGCAACAGCTGATTTTGACAGTTATTAAGAATCTGCTCCCTCATGATAAGATTGTACAATCCTGTGAAGTCACATACCTTACTGCCCATCAACCAACCTTCCAGAACCTTAGCAGAACAATCCACATAGTCTACCCAGTCTTGAGTCTGTGCTTTTTGGGTATCTCTGAACTTTAACCTGTATTGTTCAGTTGTTAGGCCAAACCCATCAATCAGAGCACTCTTCAAGACTTTGTAATTGTCAGCATCCTCTTCTCTTACAGTGAGGAGCTTGTCTCTACCTTTGTCTGCAAAGGAGAGCCACAAGATTGCTGCCCACTGCTCCTGAGGGACCCTCTGTACTTTACAGGCCCTCTCCAGTGCAGTTATCCATTTGTGGATGTCATCCCCACTCTGGTAGGGAGGGACAATCTTGCTCAGGTTTCTATGGTCATAAGACCTTTCCTAATCTCTGGGGAAATTGCTGCCACCATGGGACTCTAGTCTTTTTTCTTTGCTTTTCAAGCTCTAGGGACTCCCTGTCTATAGCCAACTGCTCTCTTCTGAGCTTCAACTGAGCTTCTCCATATCTGAGCAGTCTCTCTTTCCTTTCATGAGAGGATTCCCTCCTATGAGAGGAAACAGAGGTCCCTATTGAGGTGTCAGAGTGGTTAGACTCCTGAGAAGGAGATCTAGGCCTTCTGGGCACACTCACAATTCTTCCTGGGGGGCAAAGGGGAGGTCATTCTGATCCTCCTCCTCCTCCACAGGAGGAATTGGGTTTTCCAGGTCAAGGTCATTTTCACCTTCCTGGCCAGTTTCAGAGGGGGGCCCTGGGTTTCTTCACCCCTGACCCCTTCCTCATTTTCTGCCCCACCCTCTCTGCCTACCCCTTCAGACCCTAGGGGTCTGCTGAGATCATCTGACAGTAGCACCTCCCTGAGGTGTTGGGTGCTGGCACTTTTGCCTGCCTTCAGCTTCCTAGTATTGCACAATGCTCTCAATTCCAAGAATGGGAGAGTATCATACTTGGAGGAAGAAGCCCACTGGCTTCTGGCAAGGACTCACTGGGTCCTGGCTTTGAAGACATTACTAGTGAGGTGTGGTGTATGCACTACCTACTCTAGTGTGGCCTACTAAACTCTCTTGAGTTGTAGAAAGGGTGTGCTATCCCTTAACACACAACTCTAAGTTCAGTAGAACTTACTGTATCCTAAGCTTGATTTATATGTACCTAAGGTACCCTTAGTGGTTTTCAGTTGATCAATTCAATTGAGATGATCTGGTAAAACAATAGCAAGCTGGAATCCCACACGCTGCCACCAATGTGAGAAGTTGGCCTGGTATATGCTGTCCACTAATTATAGTGGGCACCTTGCACCAGTCCAAACAACCCCTTATTGGAGATAGGTTAAAGACAACCTTTATTGAAAGCTATCCTAGTGGTAGCTATGGAGAGCAGCCTTCAGGCTAAGTCTTGAAGGAATGTAAAGCAGCTTGTTTCACCAGTCTATAATCTCTTGAGTGAACAAATGAAAGAGGACCACACCAGGTATATATTCAAAATATATGTATTTATTGCTAAACACACCCCTCTAGTCTCTTTATGAGGCTAGAGTTCGAAGTACATAAGTTATAAGTTAGTTATCAACAGTAATAGCACAAATACACGTTTGAGCCCTAGGGGCGTACAAAACCATATACCAATAAAGTGGTATAAGAACCACGACTGAGCTAGACACAAGGCCTAGAGCCTGTAGAAGTGCTTGGACCACAAGGAACCACCCAAGGTAGTGACACATGGGACCCACGGGGGACGCGTGCAGTGTGAGAACACAGCCGCGAATCGCCGTTGACTTCTATGGGGAAAGTCGCGGTTGGAATTTTAAAGAAAAGGGACACTTAGAGGAGGACTTGGAGCAAACCCCTTTAGAACTGGGTTGTTCTAGAGTCTATACCCACGGGAGCACCGGAGTACTCGAGTTATCTCACCCAGGGAAGCCGGGTGCATAGGTGTCTTTCGGGGTCGGGTTTCGTCGTCGTTTTTAATGGCGATCTGCTGCAAAGTGCTGCTGGCGGCCAAGTCGAAAGTGTTCGGCTGGATCCAAAGGTGGATCGAAGATCTGAAGAACCTGAAAGCAGAGGGGACAGAGTATGGGTCACTAGCCAGTGACCAGGAAGGCGATGAGCGGATGCCCACCGATGTCGGGTGCTTCAGGTAGGTTGACGTTCGTCTTGACTCTTCAGCCACGAGGTCCAGGAGGCATTGACGATGACCAGGAGCTGGATTCGAGCTGTCCCACGACGTCTGTCGATTGCTGAGGTGTCGGCGACCGGATTGGACCCAACAAGCCTTGGCAACGGCAAGTCTTGTGGAATTAGAAGAAGGACGGTGGTGCAGACCAGCAAGGTCTGAGGGACTCACCCAGCAAGGGTAAGTCAGGACACGCCTGGAGCAACCAGGGAAGCCCAAGCAGAAGAAGATTGGCCTTTGGGAGGGCCCACTAGCCAACAGACTAGCGACCGCAAAGGAGCCTCGAGTGGACGCACTTAGAGCTGGCTCACGGGACACTCGTGGAGTGGAGGCCAGTGATCTTCAGTGCAGTCGATGTTGGAGGCGGAGGCTACTCGGAGCCCAAAGCACAACTTCGTGGGAGACCAGGAAGAGGATGCACTTGCAAATGCGCTCGGTGTCCAGGGGTCATGGTTCCACGTTACCCACGACAGCTACGGGCCTCAGCTTTGCTGGGGACTCAGGGCAGCCTCGGGGAAGTCTGGAAATCTACCTCTGGTGATGCAAAGACTTCGGCGTCCGGCGGGAGCTTCAGCGATGCAGACTGGACAATTGCTTCATTGGTGCCTGCCAAGCAGGGGAGTCACTCCTTGACCCCAAGGGAGATTCTTCAGTCCTCTAATCTTAAAGTAGAGCGTCGAAGGTCCAGGATTCTGTATCAGAGTTTCATCCAGGTAAATCTAAAGTCCTAAGGACTGGGGTCCCATACTTATACTAAGTTAGGGGGTTGGACATACTCTGGGGACCCACCTATGGGAGGGTCAGGGAAGAGGGGTGGTTACACCCATTCCCTTTGTCCAGTTTTGCGCCAGAGCAGGGGCTGGAAGCCCCTGAACCAGTTTGAACTGGGGTATGCACAGGGACACCAAGTGTGCCCCCAGTGCAGGACTTCAAAGCACCAGAGAGTGCTCCCGCCCAGCCCCAATACACATTATCCTGTCTGGGGAGGTGGTTACACCTCCCTGGGACAGGAAACCTATTGTCCAGGCCTCCCCTGCCGGAGTTTCAGTCAGCAGCAGGAGGCCAGACCCGTGTCTGTGGCAGCGGCATCCATTTTGTGATGCCAGGGCTTGGAAAGAAGTTACCGGGCAGGCCTGTGTGTACATGTCTCTCCCTCTAGAAGGGTGGAATGCTACCCCCGCCGCCAGAACTGGTGGCGGGGGTAGTATTCCAAGATGTTTGACACCAAACACGACATGTTTCCGTGCAGCCATCCCAAAGTTAGCATTTAATGCGAGGTTATAATGCGCTTAAGAGTATATGGTCAGGCTGCACTACAAACAGCATCAGAGAAGGGTCTCCGAACGCTGCAGAGGGGCTCTGCTGATGCAGAGGCACCCTCTCACATAGGAACCAAGCACTCTGCCTTCAGGATTGACAAGGCCTGCCATAGGAGTGACTTATAGGTTTATATGTGTGTATGTATGTAGTGATATAGGTAACCTATATCACAGTAAGGGGTGCATGCACCACCTTACCCAGGCTGCAGTAGCAGACCTGTGGTGTCATTTTGGATGGCCTTCCAGGGGTGGCACAATATATGCTGCAGCCCCTGGTAGGCCTCTGAGGTACCTATGCCCTGGGTACATAGTATACTATATACTAGGGACTTATAAGGGCACTCCAGATTCCAATTAGAGATGTGCTTAAGGCACATGGAAACCATTTTAGAGAGGAAGCAGCTAGGCTGGGGTTCTGATTAGCAGGGCCCCAGCCAGACTAAAGTCGAAAACCAGTGAAGCATCAGCAAAAAGTGGGGGTACCCATGTGAAGCAGATCCTACTCTCCTACAGAGGGGGCTACCACTAACCTAGTTCCATGAGCGAATTTCTTGGAAGAGGTGATCCGGCAAAGAGAACGGATAGCATTCCTCCATTTAGCTCTTCTTATCGAGTAGAAGATGAGGTCACAGGTCTTGGCTCCCTTGATTAAGGAGCGGTACGGGTCAGAGATTAGAGTTTCAGGGTGGGCCTTAAGGATTCTATGTTTGAGGCGTTTCGATGCGTTTTTGGATAGGTTGGAAGGGTATTCAATAGAAAATGCATTGAGGCCCATTGGAATTAGCTTGAACTGTAAGTTAGTATCCATGATGTTGAGGAGAAGAGAAAAAAAAATTTGAATCCATCACAAGGAATAAGACTGCAAACATGTCAGAGTAAAACACAGTTTCAATAATTTACACATGGGCTTAATCCCTTGGTAGATCAGACACAGAGCAGACAGGGTGACCTGGGAAAATGTGTGAAGTATTCAGCAGTAAAAAAAACAGTTACAAAGTCTAAACACAACACAATAAAAATCCTACAACCAATTTCTAAAGCTAGCAAAAAAATGAATAAGCAAAATAACATTAAAATTATGAAATTGTAACAAGGAGAACTAGAAATATGATTTTCTTTAAAACGTAAGGCAACAATTGGCAATAAAAATTAAAGCCCTAATCAGTAGTCACTGTTTGTAGATGGCTGGGACCTAGGTGTGATTTCAGGCCCACCCCAAAGAAGTGTGGTTTAGATACAGAAAGTGGGTTGTTCTGGTCTAAGATTTTACCTTATGACTTAGTCTCTGAAGCAGGTCTCATTATCTTCCAGTGGGACAAGCCTGCAAGCTGTATCTGCCGAAGCTTCTCAAAGTTGGACACCTGTTGGACAAGGTCCCGCTGAAGGCAAAGGTTTTGGCAGGAAAATCTTAGGACAGGAGAAATGCAAATTTGGCAGGTGCAGAAGTTCTTGCTTCAGGGGGATACTTTTCACACCTTTCTCTAGTCAAGATTTCTACCTTTGGGGTTAGTATTTTTATGGACCTCAAAATCCTCCAGTGCAGCAAGCTTAAAGCTGTATCCCACAAATGTCCTTTAAAATCACTCCCAAAGTGGTAGAAGTCAAAAAATGGTCTAAATCCCAACTTTTCAGACTTTCTGGCGCAACTCCTCTTGGTAACTTCTAAAGTTCCCAGGACCTCAGAGACAGCATTTAAGGGTCAAGACTCACTGCAGCAGAGTACAGCAGCAGGGTTCTCTACAGCCCAGTTGCTGCTTCTCTGCTCAGCAATTTGGGAAAGGGGCATCCTGCAGCTTATTTTGAACATGTAGCCACACAGGTCTGCCAACAGACCCTTGGGGGCAGATTTACAAGCCCCCTGCGCCACCAGTACGTCACTTTTCGTGACGTACTGGTGGCGCAGGGGGCTCCTCGATATTTACAAGGAGAGGAAAAGCCACCATGCGTGACTTTTCCTCTCCTTGTAAATACCGTCCCTTCACACGCAGCACTTTGCGGTGAAGGGGCGTTCCATGGGTGTTGCTGTGGGTGTTCCTCGCAACACCCATGGAACAAGACACATCTCCAGAATTACGAGAAATCGTAACTCTGGAGATGCGTCTGAAGCTACGCCACCCTAGAGGTGGCGTAGCGAGGCGCACCGAGGAGAAATGTTTTCATTTCTCCTCGTTTTCCTCTTTCAATGCGTGCTGCATTCTGCAGCACGCATTGAAAGAGGAAAAAGCCTGTACTGATTGTTTTTGTGCAGAAAGGTGCCCCTTCCTGCACAGAAACAATCTCCCCATGGCGCAGGCATCCTTGCACCATGGTGCAAGGGTGCCTGCGCCGGCGCTTGGCAGCTGTTTGTGCGCCAGCGCAGGAGAGACACAGGAATGCGACATATTCTTGCAAATATGTCGCATTCCTGTGCTCTGAAAGTGCCGCAGCGTGGCGCAGCCAAAGGGCTTGCAGCGCCACGCTGCGGCACTTTCTTGTAGATCTGCCCCCTGGAGTCCATTTCTTAGTCTAAGGTACAAGTGGAAACACGTCACCACACAGGTCTCAAACAGCAGGCACAGTGCTCTTCTGTTCCTCCGCAGGCCCAGAAAGTGTTCTGATGAGCTGCTGATGAGGTGCTACTTTAGTAGAAGTCACTAGCCAGTGGGTGTGGGTGACTTGTCAACACTCTCTAACCAATGAGAAAAAAGTTCCTAGGGGAACCCTTCCCACTTTTGCAGAACATCCTATTTGCCCATCTGCAAATTATCTCACTGTGCACGATTCTGAGGCAAATCTAATATGGCAGAATCTTTCTGCCCCTGGAGGAAGCTTGTGTGCCAGACAGCAATGTGTTTAAGGAAATGAGCAGTCCTCCTCAGCTACACCAAACTGGTTCTGAGACCAGCTCCCCCTTCCACTGGGCTGATGTCGAAGTGGCTACAAATTGCGTAACGGACAAAAGACTTCTCTACTTCAGGTCTCCCTTTATAATTAACTATGGATGGGCATGGCTCATCCTGGTCCCGTTCAAGTTAATGAAGTTCCTGAACCCTCCCAGATGCCCCTCCTGAACTGATATGTGTCACATACTTCACACCCAGGTCTTCCTGCCAAATGGCCTAAACCATTGTTTCTGCCCTGTAAGCAGTTTCTGCACATCATTATGAGCAAGCACTTTCAACGCCATCTGCCAGCATGCTAACGCAAATTAACCTAGTAGAGGTTCGCACAGGCAAAGTCTAACTTTTCAAAAGTCACTTTTCCTCAATATTGATTAAAAATCCAAGCTCACCACTGAAGTGAATTTTAATAAACATTAAAAATAATGTTTGAATTAGCTGATATCTTGTCCCAAACGAGAGTTAGAAGAGTTATGATTTTATTCGGAACTTTAGTTTTTCTGATAGGTTATTTATGGCCCTTCACAGTAAAAATAGGTTTTAGGGGCTAATAACTGTAGGTATGTGTCAACACTAAATTCTGACATGTACTGCTACCAGCTACCCTATCCTTTGAGTTACAGGCCCTACTTAGGAGTACCTTACTTAATATTTAAAAATGGGTTCTTTCCTGTTAAAAAGTATTGTTTTAACCATGATCCTACCTAGGTTTCTCTATGTTCTCCAACATTTCCTGTTGCATATCCCTGCAGCCTGGTTTTGTGACCTCACTACCATAATTCTATCCTTCCTCTGGGCTGGTCATCCCCCTTGCATCGCATGGGACAAATGCTGCCAATCGACATGCGATGGCGGCATGGGTATGCTGGATATTCACCTCTACTATAGGGCATCCCAGCTGCTGGTCATCCATGTTAAGTTTATTTCTAGAGCGCAACGGTTACCCAAGGGTGTCCTGGCGCTAGTTACCTGTCCTTTCAGCTATCACCAACAGAGAAAAAATTACTTATTAAACAGCCATGTTTTCAAGGCCCTTCTGAAAGCCAGAAGATCTGTGGCATTTCTGAGATGGGCCGGGAGGTCATTCCAAGCCTTACCAGCTCCGAAGACAAATTTTCGTCCTCCCCATGATACTTTTTTTGTGGACGGAACTATGACCATTTTGGCTCTTGACGAGCTCAGATTTCTTTTGGGTATGTACCAGTTAAACTGTTTCTGTAAGTAATCAGGTCCAGTACCTTGGGGTGCTTTAAATACAGTACACAAAGATTTGAAAAGCACTCGATTCCTCACCGGGAGCCAATGTAGTTTTTTAATTTTGTTGGAGATCGCCGCAAACTTGGGCGTCCCAGTGAGTAATCTGGCGGCCGCGTTTTGTATCCTTTGGAGTTTATTTATAAAACGTTCCTGAATGTTTAAGTAAAGGCTGTTGCAGTAGTCAAGCCTCGACAAAACAAGTGCGGTGACCACCGTTTGCTGGCTCCCAGCTGGCAAGAACGGCAGTATTTTTTTCACTGTTTTGAGAATAAAGGTGGTTGAGGATGAGACTGCATTGACTTGTTCACCCAAGTTTAGTTTGTCGTCTATTAATACTCCAAGGTTTTTTACTTTCTTCATGGGAACAGGAAGTGATCCCATTGTTGACGGCCACCAGCTTGGGTTCCAGAAGTTGGGACCATTCCCGAATAATATAACTTCTGTTTTGCCTGAATTAAGCTTTAGGCAGTTTTTCGCCATCCAACCGCCCACAGCTTCCATGCAGTCGTGGAAACGATTGTCCATGCCCACCTCCTGTCCTGGCAGCAGAGACACCACAATTTGGGTGTCATCCGCATAGGAGGTGAGATCAAAGCCAAAGGTGTTAATAATAGGGGCCAGGGAAGACACATAAACATTGAACAAAGTAGGGCTCAATGATGACCCCTGCGGAACACCGCAGGGCAGAGCAAAGGGTTTTGATTGAATTCGCCCAGGGATACCACTTGCACTCTATCCGTAAGGAAGGATTGCAAGAGTTTCCATGCCTTGTCCTGGAGTCCGCATGACCTTAATCGGTCCATCAAAAGATCATGATGGACCATATCAAACGCCGCGGATAAATCCAATAGGATCAAGGCAGCTTTTCCGCCTTGGTCAACTGCTTTCCTAATCTCATTTGTTGTTTTTATAAGAGCTGACTCTGTACTATGACCTCCTCTGAAGCCATATTGAGTCGGATCCAGAGCTTGGGTCTGTTGAAGAAATGCTCTAAGTTGTGTGTTTAATGCTTTTTCTATCAATTTTGCTGGTAGAGGGAGCCGTGAAATAGGGCGGAAACTGTTGGGGTCATTCGGGTCCAGATTAGGCTTTTTCAGTAGGGGTAAAATCGATGCCCCCTTCCAAAGCTTGGGAAAATGTCCAGTATCGATCATATCATTGAAAATGGACGTGAGTGCCAGGGTGATAGGTTCCACCGCTAATTTGGCCACGGCCACCGGGCAAGGGTCATACGGCGACCCTGATCTAGCCGCTTCGAGAAGGCTGCACGTTTGGTCCGTGGATAAGGCCTCAAATCTGTCAAAGATACAGGGGGATACTTTGTGGAGCTTATGGTCCTCCTTCCCTATGATACTTCCTACTGCACTAGAGCCATTAAGCGCTGAGAAGATAACTTCCACTTTGTTGAAGAAAAAATTGGCAATATTTTCACAAAGTTCCTGACTGGACTGAACTGTAGCTGGGTGCGGAGACGCCAAATTTGAAACTGTTCTGAACAGTTCTTTGGCCGAGTTTTTAGCCAAATCTATTTTACTGGTGAAGAATTTTTGTTTAGTGGTAATCAGAAGCTGCTTATAGTTCAGTAGGCTGTTTTTATAGGCCTTCTTTTCTGTTTCCTTATATTCTTTCCTCCATGTGCGCTCAAGACGTTTACACTTGAGTTTTTCATTTTTCAATTCTTCTGTAAACCATGGAGCGGGAGGGGATGATCTCTTAGGAATAATAATAATAGCTGGAGCTAGTTTACAGCAGGCATTCTCCACCCATTTGGTACATGCGATCGTCCCTTCCTCCACACCCAAATGCATTTGGGTTGCCGTTGAGGTGAGAAGTTCCTGTAGCGCATTCCCGTCCATTTTATTCCAAGGTCTAAAATCAATCTGCTTCTTAATACATGCCTCACCTGTGCGCTGGTCCCTGAGGACTAGCTCAAACTGAACAGCCGCATGGTCTGTCCAAACGAGAGGCAATAACCCAGTGAACTGGAGACCTGGATGGTTCGTAAAAATACCCTCCAGGGTATGTCCAGCCACATGAGTGGGGCCTATGACCTGCTGCCGGAGGTCTACACTATTCATCGTATCGAAGAGAGTGACTGTATCCTCCAAGTGATAATTGAAATCCCCCATGATGGTATAAGCGTCCGAGCAGATGCTAACTTCCAACAAGTTTCCAATGGATGTAGAGAAGGGGTTTCTAATTCTTGGTGGTCTGTACAGTAAGATGCCTTTGAAAGTATGATGATGGGATAGGCTGAAATTGAACCACTGAGCCTCGCAATCTGCGTTAGGTATTGGGCGGAAAACCGCCTTCATAGAGCTGGGGTAAATGACTGCCAATCCTCCCCCTTTTTTACCAGACCTATTCAAGGTGTGGCAAGCAAATCCTGGCAGAGTAGCCTTCACCAGGTCCGGCCCTGAAGATTCATCAGTCCATGACTCTGTAATAAATGCCATATTTATATCATTTTCCTCAATAAGCCTTGCACACTCGATGCTATGTTTAACCAGTGATCTTGCATTTATCAGAATGCACTTAAAAACTAAGTTTTTGTGCCCCACTGTCTCTGCCCTGATATCCCTCAAATCCTTAGTCGCTAGGTATTGGATCTTTGGGAGAGTGATTTTACATTTGGAACAAGCCACCAGCTGGGAATTGGGCTTAGAGTTAAAAGAAAGGCACACGCAATCCGCATCCTTTTCAACCCTGTTCACTCCTAGCAATGCTGTTCTAGAATAGTTAATACGAGTGGATTTAACTGACCTCGGAGTGGCAGGGGTCCTGGCGCTGAGCGCGGGCCGTGCGCGGACGGGCGCAGACGGGATTGCCTTTGGCGCGCCTTTGGCGCGCCGGCTGCGCGCTCGCGCCATTGGGCCAATTATAGTGTGGTGAAGCAAAAAATCTAGACTGCTCACCACGAATAGACCCAAGATGGCGGTCCCGCCTAAAAATGCGGGAGAGACCTCGGAATATCAAGGAATATCCATGACTGGCTGAGCGTGGCTAGGGGCATCCGGCATATAAACTGGAACTGTCTCTCCTGGGCCTTGGCAATGTCCTTCAGATGCTGTACAGAGGCTCTCTCTCCAGGCATACTACTGAGCCCACTAGAGTGGTGGTCCTGATATGGCATGCCACACTAAAATGGTTTGGCTGCACAAAACTACACAGCAGACCCCACTGTGGAAAGGCTGATGGCAATAGCTAGACCAGGTTTCACAACTACAGGGATTTTACAGGTGGGGCAGGATAGGATTTATGAGCCTGGTAGACATATGCCAGGGATCATAGATGAAATCCTTCAGAGAGTTACAAACCCAGTTCTCGCATTCCACCACATGATTTCACAAATACCTACATTTGAGACATGCACTTTCCCCCACTGGGGACCCGAATGCAATCCATTCAAGGCTAGATTGCTCCAAGGTGCCCTGGGAAAGTCAGGGATCTTGCAAATCTATAAGTCTTTAATAATCAACCCCCCTAATAAATTTGATCTTCTTAAACAAAAATGGGAGGTCTGGATGGGACCCTTGGATGAAGTGAACTGGAGGGATGCTCAAATGGCCCCCCGGGTGCTGGCTATTTCTTCCCACCTCCTGCTCATTCAACTTCACTATCTACATGCTATGTTCTTTGCCCTCATGTGCTTATGGACTGCACCCGATGCGTCTCCCCAGATGCTGACCACTATCATGTAGTATGGTCATGCCCATTATAACAAACTACTTGTCGGCAGTTGAAAGGGTGTTGAAGGAAGTGTTGGACAAACAGTGGAGCTATCCCCAAGAGTAGCACTGCTGGGCATCATGGAGGACTTGGGAGGAGCCCGGGGTAATGCCATGCTGGTGGGCATGGGCACACTACTTGCCAAAAGGGACAAAGTACGTCTCTGGAATGCCAAGCAACCCCACCCCCAGTATTGCAGAAATCCATACTGCAATGGACTAGTGCTCCAAATTGAAAGAACCCATCTACTTGGCTAGGGGCTACCCACCAAGCATGCCAAAATATGGAGACGATGGTGGGCCTATTGCAGGCTTAGTAATTACCTTTATAATGGTTGATGAGACCACCTTTTTTGCTAAACCCTTGTTTTTGGAGTTATGGATGTGGAAGGCAGGCGGTATATATATGCTTTGAGTTGAGACTATTTTAAAACATCTACAATTGGATTATAAAAAAAGTGTTATTTTAACAGATTTACCTTCAGGTTTAAAAGCTGCAGTAGCCAGGCTACACAGGTAGGCCTAACGCCATGTTTCCTTTCTGACTAGTGGATGGCACATTAAATACTGCAGTCAACAGGTGGCATATAACTTTCTATATCAATGGCTAATTCATTGTCCTGAACCATGTACCATGGCCTTACTATAAGGTCAAACATGTCAATTGGGAATTAGTCATTTTTACTATGTTTTAGGAGCCAGCGCACTTAGCACAGTGCCCTGGGTGCAGATTGTACAGTGCCTGGACAACAGAGCCCCAGTGTGCAGAGTTCAATAACCAGCCAGGAGAACATGGGGGATGATCATGCACAAAGAGGCACATGCGTCGGCAAAACGTTCATTAAAACATTAATTGCATTTACATTTTAACTGAGGCAATCTTCTCGCATGATGATGTTTGGCTTTCTTTAAGGCTAGCTAAACCTCGTTAGGTTATGCTATCTTGAAATGCTGTAGATCATTTTCAAATGGTAAAATATCAAAATACTTTTTCCAACAAGGCAGCAACTTTCCAGCGCTGGCCACTGGCTCTGGCAGCCACAAGTTCAAATACATCAGTCCGTTGTAGTTATCCTTTTGTTTTTCTTTTTTTTCAGTATTCATTTCAGAAGTAAATACCGATGAATATTTAATGAGGTCATATCCTTTCCTTTAAACTGTTAGCACAGTTCCACTTTCAGTGATCCAAGAAAGAAAGTTAAGAAAGAGAAAGTAGGAAAAAAGGAAAGATAAAAATTGGGTAAGAACTAAGGAAGGAAGGAAGGAAATAAGGAGGTAAGGAAGGAAGAAACCCTTGCTGTGCTGGAGAGATGGGGACCACAGCGTATATGCACATATTATCTTGCAAGACAAGTGAGTTAATCCAAATGTAGAATAAATCTACCCTACGTTGATGTAAATGAAACATCTTCCAAGATACAAATGTCTGCTTGCCAACAAGGACATATAGCCTGTCACTACATCTAGTCTTGATAAACTACCTACTTAACGAGGTCAAGGCAAGTCCATGACATCATGTTCAAGGTCCTCAGTGGCTGGTTTTTGAATTCTGCGCACATGTTCATGATAACTTAGTGATCGAGAATGTTCAGCCCCTTAGTTGGGTGGACCATTGGTTGATTGAGTTCAAAGTTTGTCCTACACTCCCCATCACTGCGAAGGAAGCACCATCCCCAGGTACATCCGCTGTAGTGGACTGAACAAGCTCTCAGCCCCCAAATGGGAGGCTGCCTTGGGCTCTGTCGGTGCAGGGAGGCACAGCCCATTCCCCCCCCATGGCGGAGGGCTTCCGCAACTGGATTACTGAGGTCCTCGACACTGCTGCCCCTTTCAAAGACTGCGTTTTTAGAAGAGCTAAACCAGCGGCCCATGGTTCTCAGAAGAACTTAGATCCCTCAGAAGGGAGAGTCGTAGACAAGAACGCAGATGGCGTATTAACCCTTGTGCTAGGGAAAAAGCCAAGCAGAAAGTTCTGCTACAGAAGTATAAACTCGCCATCTTCCAAGCCAAATCCCACTTCCTCACCAAAAAGATCCTCGCAGCAAACAATTCTTCTAGCATGCTATTCAAGGTCATTAGGAGATCTCTGAGCCTCCAGGGACACAGTCGTTGTCCCCCTCTCAAGACCTCTGTGACAGAATAGCTGCCTATTTCCATGACAAGGTCCTTAAAATCTTTCAGGAGCTTGGTCATACGGAAACTGAAGAACCTGATGTTGAGGAGGTCACTCAGAACCGTGGAAAATATGCTCCTCTCACTCTTGAAGCTTCCCCACAGATCACTGTTCCACAAACCCAGGATTTCCTTATGGGCCTTAAATCCGGCTCACCCTCAGACCCCTGTATGCCTCTCACACTTAAGTTGGTCCCTAATCCGGTTGCAGACTTCCTGTGTAGGGTGTTCAACAACATTCTCCTATCCGGCAGCTACCCAGACACCTGGAAGGAGGCTATTGTTACACCACTCCTCAAAAAACCCAACGCTGATCCCTCCGAACTGAAGAACTTTTGCCCCATCTCACTTCTCCCGGCCCCCGCAAAAAACTTAGAGAAATTCATCAACACTGAGTTGATGAATTACTTTGAATCCCATGAGATCTTAGACCAGTCTCAAAATGGTTTCCGCGCCGATCACAGCACTGAGTCCGCCCCCATTGCTGCCACTGATCACATTTGCGTGCAGGTAGATCAGGGTGGCTCGGCAGTGCTGATTATGCTTGATCTGTCGGCTGCTTTCGACACTGTTTCTCCTATACGGATGGTCAAACGATTGCAGGAGGTGGGAGTTTCGGGAAAGGCCTTGCAGCTTCTCCACTCCTTTCTGACAGGGAGAACGAACATCGTCAGCTGCGGAGGTTTCAGAGCTAAGGCTTTCAGCCTACCCTGCGGGGTTCCCCAGGGCTCATCACTGAGCCCCACCCTCTTTAATGTGTACGTGACCCCTCTGGCTAAGTTGGTAAGATCTTTTGGGTTCCAGGTGATTTCCTATGTGGACGACACGCAGATCATTGTTTCCATCTCCAATGATTTGCAACTGATGAAAGATGTAACCACTGCATGGCTGGCACTATCGGCTGGATGAAGAACAATTCCCTCAAGATCAATGAAGAGAAAACTGAGATTTTAGTCTTTGGTCCGCAGAACTCAATCTGATTGAACGCCTGGTGACCGGCAGACTGTGGTCCTCTCCCCGTCCCAGCTAGGACAGTAAAAAACCTGGGGGTCACTCTTGACGAGGGTTTGACCTTCGATTCTCAGGTGAGCCGCATGGTTAGCACCTGCTTCTATAGTTTGAAAACCCTCACAAAAGGTGCTTCTGTACATTCCATCTGAACTGCACCAGCCCACCATCATCGCACTAGTCACTTCCCGGCTTGACTACTGCAATGCCTTGTACCTCAACATCAGTATGGCCTCCCTGAACAGGCTTCAGGTCGTCCAGAATGCGGCAGCCAGGTTGATCCTTAATATACCTGACATCATTCAGTGAGGGAGCGGATCCGCACTCTGCATTGGCTCCCCATCAAGAAGCGCATCTCTTTTAAAGTCCTGAGTACGGTCTATAAGGCCTTGCACAGCAAAGGCTCAAAGCAGCTGAAAACTTTGTTTCAATGGTACACTCCTGGGAGGACCTTGCGATCCTCCTCCCAGAGAAAACTGATCTCTCCAAAATTCCGCAGGGTCAGATGGGGCGGACGCTCCTTCTCTGTGGGGGCTGCAAAACTCTGGAATACCCTGCCCCCCTCTATCTCTCATGCCGAATCTTTCCCGGTGTTCAGAGAGCTGCTAAAGACATGGCTTTTCTCAACATAGTCAGCAGTTCTGTGTTTTTCTTCTTCTCCTCGACCGCCCAGCGTCTTGGCACCTACGGGTATTAGTGCGCTTTACAAATCCTTATCCTATCCTATCCTCAGTGCCTCTTAAACTGTACCCCATTATGAAGGAACGCTCATCAATTATACAAAGGGCTGAAACTGCTGATTTCTTGAAGGCTATTGTTTTAAATATTTTGGTGATAGACCATTGCCAATGATGAGTGTGTCATAACCGGCAGTAGTCTTAACAGGGTAAAAAGAAATCCAACAGAGTATAAATAGCAGAAGAAGGAGCAGTCTAGCAGATAGATTTTGAAGGCTGGCGGACAGTAAAAAAAAGCTTCCCAAATCAATTGATAAAAATGATCTGTTACCGATTCAGTTCTATGGCAGGAAGAGCACATGGCACTTCCTCGTGCTCTATTAACCTTTTCCTGCCGACTTCAGCCTTGTCAACAATGTAGCCAACCCGGTAGCCAAACTTGCTACTAGACTGCGAATCTGTAACAGTCCGAGGTAACTTTAAACCCGTTGCTGAGTCCTTTTAATGAAAGCATTCCATAGCATAGAAGCACCCCTAGTCAACAGTTGGTCTAATCACTATGCACTAATATTCCGAACCTCACACCGGTTATATTCTGCAGCATAGCTACAAGGGCTATTATGATCAGCTTAGCACCTCTGGCTCTAAGAGAATCTTGTATTGCATAAGTTGACCTCAGGTGTGTTGATCCCTCCTCCCTTTCTGATCTACTGGAAGCAATTGGTTCACCACAGTCTAAAATGTCTTTACCTGTATAACATAAAAATAATCTGAAAAGAATAACTAAAAATATGTACTCATAAGCTCATGAAAACCAAAATATATAAAACTACATCAGATATTATAAGCTGCTATGCATTAGTTCAGAAAGCTAAGACACGGTATATCAAGAACGTTGCCCTATTGAATCTAAGGTTATTCCATCCTAGCTTCCCTGCGGCTCAATTTGACAATATGGCTAACTGGAAAGTTCTCATGAATACGCTGTTTTATGATTCCCTGTATCCCTCTCCACAGTGAACTCAAAAGCACTGAGGCATTTTTAGCACTCGAGAGAAGTGTAAATGATGTGTCGCGCTCTTTGACATTTATCCAGCTCTGATTCATGTCCCTTGCATTGCTAATGATGACAACCATCAATGTTCCACTTACATCAGGAATTAATCCTCATCAGTGGAGAAGTGTGGCTCAATGGTTAGAGCGGCAGACCCTGATGCAGAGATCTGGCCCGGGACCAGGGTTCAATTCCCGCCTCGGCGGGTCTTGGGCTCAATTTCCTCGGACCTGATAATTCTCGCCTCGGTGCCTATTCTAATCATGGGTCCCACTCTGCAACTCTGGGCAATAGCTTGCTTAATCTCCACAACGGCCCCAACAGCGCTGGGATGCCTGGCTTCACCCTGGGGGTGCCCAGGAGTGGACATTTCACAGGGAAAAGCCAGGAAGGGTTCCACAGCGGTATGCGTACAGCGCCAGGACACCTCTTTGGGGGTATAAGTGCGCTTTACAAGTACGAATTTCATTTCATCAGTTCAAGGGAGCCACCCTCTCTCTTGAAAAATCACACACTGTTGTTCTCCCACAGCCTGTACTTGCCATTTCTGGCTAAGCTCTTAGAACCCATAGTGGAGGAACAACTATGGACATTGAGTCTAACGTTACTCTTCCTCTGCAAGCAGATTTCTTTCAATGGGAGGTACAACATCAGTTGTGGCCTCCATCTTGAATGACCTGAACTGAAAGGTTGATATTAGCAGTGCAAGAGCATCTCTTCTGTCACATTTCTCATCAGTCATTGATATTTTGGACATCACATAAACATCTGATACTTCTTTTCTTCGCCACATTGGCTTAAGGTTCATCGAATGCTTTCTGGCAGGCCATGGGCTAGGGCTAATCACTCCACCATTTTGAATATCATTTTGCAGAATTATATGTTGCATACCTCAGAGAGCGTAGAATTATGGTGTCTCAGTGGAGAGACTGTTCGTTTTTTGTCTCCCACCAATCCTTGGTGAGAGAGGTTTATTCCCATGTGGCCGATCACCACAGTGTAAGGATGTTGCCCCTATCCCTAGGTCTTGAGTGGGGGTTCCTATTATATCTCCTTGGAGTTTGGTCAGGAAACCAGGGCTCCTGGGTCCATTTGAGAAAATGGCATCAGTCTGTGTTTAAACCCATGAAGGTGAGGTTGTTTTTGTATTTATATGTAAACTTAGCTGTGCAGTGCCTTTATTTATCTATTTACGGTACCTACTGGCGCACTGCCATTCTCAAGCAGAGTGCCAGCTCTTTTATTGTTTAAAGCATGCTCTTGCCAGAGTATGGATGGATTTTACCATCGTACTAGGAGCACACCCAACAGCAATAACAACCCCCTATCAATAACAGGAATCTGTCCCAGCTCCTGTTTGTAGGAGGCACCGACACTTTAAGAGTGGACCAATTTGTTGTGCATTACTCAAGTACCCCTGGTCAATCCTGACCCTTTACCATCCGGATAGTGGTGACACCTGTCCTGCCGGCATCTCACATTGTTCCCTCACTCCAATGAAGAGACCCCTCTGCGTCATTGTTTGACTGGTCATAGAGTGAAAGAAGTGCATCTACACCACTCCCACCTCTGATGGGCCATTGCAGTCTAGTCTTGAAGAGCCACAGCATCTTCAAGGCATTAACAACTAACACACCACATTGCCTAGCAGGAACAATCACTACTTCAGGAGGACCATGTGATAGACCGAAGTCATGACTTTGCCAGACTTGAAATCAAGAATTGGAAAAAGGAAAAGACCAGAAGACAATCCTTCTCTAGCCATCCACTTAGGAAAGGAACATCTGAAGGCAGATCATATCATGCTCACTCCTCTACACCAGAAGGAATCCGAGACCATCTCTTCCAGAAGCGCCTCATCTGCCACGGATAAACAAACTCTCACCTTCTGCCCCGGGGATGGACTGTGAACAGAAAAACACCATGCCTCCTCCCACACCTTCCACACCCTGGCATGGGATCATGATTTGTTCCATACATTTTCTTCAATGTACACTATATTGTGACTTCATAAATAGGTATATCGTCTATTCAATGAAATAGGTACTGATGGAGCAGGATAAATAAAATAATTTGTACCCCCCCTTGGAAAATTAATGAGCTTTAATAAATTAACAATACTAATTGTTTGAAAGAGCATGAAATAACCAACAAATGCAGTTTTAGTAAACACTATATAAGGGTAACCCGCAGTTTTGTGCAAAATCTAATTTATTTACAATTGTGAAGTTGATTAACCCTAATATTGTGATTTGCGTACTAATTAGAGTAAAATCGCATGATTTATGCTATGTAGTAGATTTGTATTGTGGCAAAGAATGCAGATGGTAAATAAAATGGCTTTAAATGTCGCTTCTGCTAGGTAACACCTAACACGGGTCTTTAGAATGGCGGGTGGTAAACAGAAAGGCTTATTTTCTTTGTTTTAATTTTGGTTGTGTTTGTTCTTATGATATTTCATTCGGGCCTGTTAGGCCATGCTGCGAAAATGGCTGCCGAGACAGATGAGGTCACGTGAAAAGCCAAAGATGGCCTCTAAGCGGAAGAAATAGAGAAACTAAATCACGTGGGTGCGGCCTGTGCACGGAGTGAGAGATGTCAAGGTCGTACTGACCTACCATAAGGAGGGTGCCAAGAAAGACTCAGCACGTATTCGTGGGAATGGAAGAGAAAAGTACTGAGCAACAATGGACTAACTAAATTGTGACCATCGAGATTGCAACAAAATGAATGGACAAATTGGACTGCTTTTAACCCAGAGGTCATGAGACTCATTGTATGTTTAACTGTCCCCAAAACCAGTTTGAACAAGGAGGGCGATGAGGTGATCATCACCACCCCTCAAATGGACCAATTAGCGTGATTCTTGCCCCTAAGGATTGCAACTTTTTGTGAAGTAAGCTAGAAAGTAGCATATAAGAGGGTCTACTCTTTTGTGGGGTGGGGTTGCTCCTTTGCTGCTGCTGTGGCCGCTGCTATTGATGCTACTGCTGCCGTTGGTGTTTTCTTGCCATACCATTTTTTCTATTTTCCATTTTTCCACTTCAATATTACGAAAGGACTCTGTCATTTTTGGACTTCGAACTTGACTGGGGAAGGAACGAGATCGTTGCGGGAAATCTGTACGGGAGGTCCGATCGAGGAGGCATTTAGCGGGACAGTCAGTCAGTTTGGGAGTTCTATTCTGTGATCTGCGGTTTATCTTCTTTTTGGTGAACCATTCCTATCCGCATCCAAATGGGTAAATGCATAATTTTCAATTCTTTATTAGACTTTTTATATAAATGTTATTAATGTATTAAAGTGATTAATAAACAAAGAATCTCACCCGTGCAATTGAGAAATTAGATAAAATTTCATTCTAACTTAAAATGAGTCTGTGGTTCTTTAGTTCATTAATAAGTTTAAAGGTTAACAGGTTTATGAGTGATTGAGCTGGTCTTAATCACCATCAACTTATTCTACTATTTGGTCCATCGACCAAAGAGCGGAATACCTTGATGTTTAGAACTGACAGGATCAAAGTTGATGTATATGATGTCTGAGGTATTATTCTGTCAAATTTAACAAGGTATCCTGTTTCCTCCAGCAACACATTTCTCCTTGGTGTGTAATCCAGTGAACGAATGCATGTATGATAAGCGGTGTCATGGGCCCCACCGACATATGGTTTAATAGACGTGAATGTTTTACCTGGATTTGTGTCCTAAGGAGAAATTTATATTAGCCGCGCTGGATCAGATTTCTTGGTAGCAGAGTTATGGTTACTATAGATTAGTTTGGTGATTATTGATTATTGATTTATTGATTTATTGATTTTTCATGTCTAACACTTTGTGTTGAATTGTATTATGTTATGTGTAAGTCAAAATTTTGAAGCTTCCGGGAAGTAGGAAGTGGACACGTGTGGCAAGAGAAGTCACACGGAGTTGTGCATTGTCTGATTTTCAAAATTGGTGATAACACAGTATTGTGTTATGTTAGGGACATTTCTTGTATGAAAACGCGTCTGAGTGAAATAGCAACAGGTTTTCTTGTGAAACTCTGGCCTTAATTCTCAGGAGCAGTGTAGTCTCCACATGTGTTTTATCCCCAGAGAAACGGGTTCACCCCTTGCTTGAGAGTAGGGTAAGGTAGAGAGAAGTGCTACACTTATCGAACGAAACAGTATTCTTGCAAGATAGAGCAAACTATTTCTTTTGTTTAGCGAAACAGACAATGGTAATGTGTTTTACGTTGTAACTAATAAAATTTTGTCGAGAAGAGAAGGTAAGAAAACTGCCGATAATTTCTGTAAAGGAGGGGTCAGAAAAGACAGGAGTAGAACTGACGTCAACAAAGACCGCGCTGGTATTGGCCAGTTGTGGGAGAGCAAAGAGCTTCTTGATTGGTACGTTAGTGTGAAGACGCGCTGGTATTGGTTAGTGTGAGAGTGTCGTAGAGCTTTTGGATTGGTGCGTTGGTGTGAGACGCGCTGGGATAGGTCCGAATAGCCAAACAGTAGAAAGAACAGAGTAGTGAAGAATTCTCGTGTGTTTGTTTAAGAGAAAGAACAGTGCAATATGGCTTATTATGAGTATGGTAGAGAGAAACCGTCATGGATTGCGAAGATTAAAAACTTTTTCAAGAAGGACAAAAAGGTAATGACTAGGGAAGGAGAAGTACTTCCTCTGCCGAAAACGCCAGCTTCTCATATGATGTTGAAATATGGCTATCATACTTGCATTTGGTTGGAAAATTGGGCAAAATATACCCAAAACGATGGAGTATTGGCTTTTCCAGAAAATGGTCATATAGCACAGCTGTACTTCGAAATTTAAGAGAGAAAATGATGAAACTTGAACCGAGACCTAGACCAACACAGTTCGAAGCGTTAGGTGAATGGGAAGATGAGAAGTATGAAAGAGAAAGACACAGAGGTGCAAAGAATTATAGTTTAGTCCATGGAAGAGTATGGGGAGTGAATCATGAAGACAGGATGAGACGATGGAGGTACGCTAATATGACGGATGGGTTGTTTCCTGTCAGAACAGTTGAAGAAGTTATAGGGAGAAAGTGTACGGAGAAAAAGAAACATGCAGTAACAGAGAGGTATGGGTATGGAGGTAGCGACACAGAGGATGAGTTGCTGGAAGACATTTTAAATAGGAAACCCCCTCCATATCAACAGAATTCTGCAGTGGTGACTCCAAATGCACCACCAATGGAAACTGTAAGAAGTCAAAGCCCTGAACGAAATTATGAAATAAATAGGTCTTATGAGAAATTAGAAACTCCACAGAATGCGAAGCCTGATAGTGGTAATACAGCTGAATTAGCCAGAACCACAAGAGAATTGACTGAGAAGATAAGAGAATTAACCATGAACATGGAAGCCGTGACTGTGCCAGTGACGATAGCGCCAGTAATACCGGTATTCGAAAACCAAAGAATAGATGAGCATTCCTTGACAATTCCAATGAACTCGAGTATGCAAAGAGTGAGAGAAGGGATAATTCCAGAAACTAGAGAGACAAGAGATTTAGTTGGCTCATATAGATCGAGTCCACCTACAAATTTGACGATTAATGAGAGTCAGATAAATAGGATTCCTATGGGAACCGAGTCAGCAACTGAGACCCCAGAAAGAAGTGCAAATTGGGTAGAGATAAATAATACCCCTGTGGGTCCGACTCCAGAAGAATTAAATGAGTGGATGAGGAATTTTGCAGAAGAAAGTGCTGAACCGCAACCATTGGATGTAATCAGACTAAAAATAGACATGGACGAGTTAATTTTAGGGACTATTGGTACAGATAGATTGAAATCCTACCAAGATGATGAACTCATGTTCATGTGCAAGAGTGTTACTTGGAGAGCTAGGAATTTGCATGAAAAATTGGAAGAAACAGCGAATGAACTAGGAGTAGAATTTGGAAAAATCAGAGGATTGCAGAAACCGTACAGGGTAGACTTTAGTGAAAAGGATATAGAAAATCTGAACACATCAGGACAATTAACACAGATAAAGGAACTGATTGTGTTATTGAGAAAATGGGGAGATGTGGACAGATGGAGAAGCAGGTGGATAAGAAGAAAGGAAGGAACAACCGATAAAGCATCATTGGCTTTTCCGGTGAAGGAAAAGGAACCAATAGTACTGGAATATCCAATGAGGGAAACTCCAGGAGGTAGCTATGTGCATGTTCCATGGTCCAGACAAGATATATTGTCATTTACAAATGACTTCCCAAGATTGAGAGAGAAACCCGTAGAATGGTATAGACAGGTAGAAAGATTTGTAAAGGTTTCAAAGGTGTTATGGGAAGATCTGGATGGATTGTTTGAAATTGTAGTACCAGCAGATTTATGGACAGAATGTAAGATTACAATTGACTGGCCGAAGGAAGAATATCCCAGAGATGCAAAAACTGGAGCCCCAGGTCCGGAAGTAATGAGAAAGTATGACCAAGCCGTCACGTTTTTGAAAAATAAGATTCCACTGAACGAGACACATTGGGTAAAGATTGATAGAACAACTCAGGAAAGTAAGGAATCTGTACACGCCTACTATGAAAGGTTGCTTTTGGTTTTTAAACAGTATAGTGGTTATGAGACTTTGAGTGAAAAGGACATGAGTCATTTCGTATATAGATTTGTATATGGATTGAAACCTGAAATAAGTGAAATGATTAAGCACCATATGTTGTGTTGGCAGAATAGCACTGTAGATGAGGTACTAAGGTATGCAAAATATTGTAGTGATGACATCGAGTGTAGACAGCGCAAACTAAAAGAAAAGGCGATGTGGGCACAAGTAAAGGTTGCAGAAAAACAAGAGGCTCAGATGAATAATCAGTCTAGTGATACAGGACAGACTAAATCCAAACCGAATATAGGTAAGGGAAAAGGTCAAATGAGTATAGAAGAGGCTAAAAAGAAATGGCCGTGTCATAATTGCGGAAAATTAGGGCATTGGAGAAACGAGTGTAAATTTCCTCCAAAAGCTAATACGGAAAATCAACCATTAAATCCACAGGTGCAGAATGAGGTGAGTTACCAACAGCTGCAACAACCGAAGGTAGTTACTCAACAGAGTCAGGTGCCACAACCACCTCTTCCAAAGAGTGTAAACCCCCAGAGATACAGTGCAGAGGCAGGATTCTACAGAGGAGAGCAGGTAACAAAATTGCCGCGCGCAGCTGCAGTGTCACAGTATTGGTTACGGCAGGATGGAAATGAATCGGATGAAAGTTTATGACGGTGCCTAGGAGAGAAAGAAGAGTGCGTGCTTGGCGCAACTCTAGCGGTAGATCAGTCAGGTCCATTTGTGGATGGAGAAGTGAATGGTGTAAATGTTACATTCCTTGTGGACACTGGAGCTACCCGTTCTACTGTTAGATCAGTGGAAATTCCAAACCTTCCTCTCTCAGGAGAATATATCCAAGTTGTAGGTGTTTCAAACAGACAGATTAAAGCGCCTCTTACCAAACCAGTAGAGGTGAAAGTTGGACCATTCAAAGAGATGCATCGGTTTGTGGTATGTGATTGCAGTCCTGTAAATTTGTTAGGACGCGATCTGCTTTGTAAGATGAATTGCACCATCTATTGTACCCCAGATGGTATTGCTTTCCAGACACCAGATGAGGATGTCCTGTATAAAATGACAATGGCAGAACTAGAACCAGGAGTAAATGACATGTTTCCTGTGTTTGATGCAGAGAAAATCCCAATTGAATTCAAAGGAATAGTCAGATCTGATGTATGGGATTTCACAGGCGAAGACGTAGGGCTAATGAGAGGAGTAGACCCTGTAAAAATTACTGTAAGGGAAGGAACAAATTACCCAAATACTCCACAGTACAAATTAACGCCAGAAATTATTGAAGGAATAACACCTGTAGTTAATAAGATGATTGAACAAGGAATTTTGAGAGAATTAATGAGTAGCCCATGTAATTCACCTATAATGGGATTGAAAAAGCCGAATGGGACATATAGGATAGTACAGGACTTGAGAAAGGTAAATAAGATCGTTATCCCTTGTTGTCCAATTGTGCCAAACCCCGCTGTAATACTGTATCAGATTCCACATGATGCAGAATGGTATACAGTTATTGATTTGTGCCATGCATTCTTTTCTATTCCATTGCACCCAGACAGCCAGCCATTATTTGCGTTCCGGTTTGGAGAGCGTATTTTGGCATGGTGCCGAATTCCTCAAGGGTATACAGAAAGCCCCTCAATCTTTAATCAGATCCTAAAGAAATCATTAGAAGATTTAAAAATGCCTGAGAAATCTGTGATGGTCCAATATATTGATGACCTATTAGTGGCATCAAAGACCAAAGAAGCATGTGTTACAGACACAATTGCTTTACTGAATCATTTGGCAGAAGGAGGGCACAAAGTGTCCCCGTCAAAACTGCAATTTTGTCAACAGGAGGTACAGTATCTAGGTCATAAGATTGAGAAAGGGATGCGAAAGGTGACGACAGAAAGAATAAGGATTATCCAAGGAATGAGAGCCCGATGACACAGAGAGGTGAGAATGTTTCTTGGGATGGTTGGTTATTGTCGACAGTGGATAAGTGGATTCTCATTAATTGCAAAACCTTTACAGCGATTGACAAAAGGGATGTCAGAGATCCGATTGAGTTGAATGAGGAGGAAATGAAGGCTTTCAAGGAACTGAAAACAAGGTTTTGTGAGGCACCAGCATTGGGAATGCCTGATTATGAAAAAGAATTTGAGCTGTATTGTAGTGAGAGAGATGGATGTGCACTTTCAGTGTTAGTGCAAAGGCATGGAAAAATGAAAAGACCCATCGCTTATTTTTCAGCTGTTTTAGACCCGGTAGCAAAGGCATTGCCTGGATGTCTGAAAGCAGTAGCTGCTACTTGTGTGAGTCTGGAACAGAGTGAAGGCATTGTGATGGGGTATCCACTGAGAGTATATGTTCCACACTGTTGAAATCCTTCTGACTAGAACCAGAACCCAATTCATGACACATAGTCAGCTGACTAGGTACGAAAAAGTGATTTTGAGTGCCGATAATGTAACCATTGATAGATGCACAAGTGTGAATCCTTCAACTTCACTGCCAGATGAAGTAAATGTAGGAGTCAAAGATGATGTTGATCATAAGTGTCTGGATGTGCTTGAATTTTGCACAAAGCCTCGCCCAGATATTAAAGATGAGCCCTTAAAAGAATCAGATTATGTGATGTTTGTGGACGGGTCATGCCTGAGAACAAGTGAAGGAGTTTTAAGTGCTGCGTATGCTGTGTGTACAGTGGCAACCATAATGGAAGCATCCTGTTTGAGAGGGATACGTTCAGCCCAAGTGGCTGAGCTGATTGCTCTGATTCGAGCGTGCAAACTGGGAAATAACTTCCGAATTACGGTGATCACAGATAGCCAGTATGGCTTCGGAGTGGTCCACGACTTTGGACAGATCTGGTCCCAGAGGGGTTTTCTGACTTCTGCAGGAACTCCTATTAGGAACGATACAGCTACCTAAACAGATTGCAGTGGTAAAATGCGCTGCACACAAAAATGGAACTGATTATATTACAGTGGGAAACCAATTTGCAGATGAATTAGCTCAATACTGTGCCAGAAATATGGTCTCACTGAATAGGAGAAGAGAAAAAGAGAATGTTTCATGTCCCTTGCTGTTTACTAACACGGTTGAAACCTGGGATGAGGTAAGGCAATTGCAGGAAGAAGCAGATGAAGAGGAGAAAGATGGTTGGATAAAAGCAGGCTGCAGACAAAGAGAGGAAGATGAAGTTTGGGTTTATAGAGACGAAAGACCAGTTATGCCTGATAGCATGATCTCTAATATGGCGCGGATGTACCAATGACAAGCTCACATTGGTAGGGATGCCATGATCAGACTTTTCAGACAGACTTGGTACAACCCAAAATTTAGGGCTATAGCTGAAAGTCTCTGTCAAAGATGTCTTACATGCCAACAGATAAATCCTGGAAGGAAAACAGTAGTGAGTTTGGGAACAATAGGACGTGAAGGAGGTCCTTTTACCAGAATGCAACTAGATTTTATTGAAATGCCCCGAGCAATAGATTGAAATATGTCCTTGTGGTCGTTTGTTTGTTTTCTCGTTGGGTGGAAGCCTATCCGACAAGAAGGAATGATGGAGTTACTGTGGCTAAGCTCCTACTGAGAGAATTCATTCCACGATATGGCTTTCCAGTAACGATCGAAACAGATAGAGGAACACATTTCCAAAATGAACTAATCCAATTGATATGTGAAGCACTTGACATTCAACAAAAATTGCACTGTGCCTACAGACCAGAGGCTTCTGGAGTGGTAGAGCAAGTAAATGGAACAATAAAGAATAGGTTAGGGAAAATGTGTCAAGCCACAGGACTCAAATGGCCCGATGCCCTGCCATTGGTGCTGATGACCATCAGAAGCATACCTGACAGAAAAACAGGTCTGAGTCCTCATGAAATAATCATGGGATGAGCAATGAGACAAGCACATGTACCTGTCAACAAACTGCTGACTATAACTGATGATCTCGTATTGGACTATTGCAAAGGATTGGCTGATGTGGTACATTCTGTGTTTCATCAGGTTGGACCGGATGCGACCACTCTTGAAAGAAAACCAGCTCATGATTTGAGTCCAGGAGACTGGGTCCGCATCAAAGTCCACAGAAGAAGAAACTGTTTGGTTCCTCGCTGGGATAAGCCACGTCAAGTGATCCTGGTGACAACAACTGCTGTAAAATGTGCAGGTGTGAAAAATTGAGTTCATGCCAGTCATACCATCAGAGTTCCAGATCCTGAAGCTCGACCTGTAAGTCGACATCTGGAGATATCGGATACCAGCTCAGCATCCGAAGCAGAAGCTGAAACAAACAAAGTTCCTGATCCTGAAGCTCGACCTGTAAGTCGACATCTGGAAGAAATAGGTACAAGTTTGACAACTGAAAAAGAAACTGAAACGAACAGAGTTCCAGATCTTGAAGCTCGACCTGTAAGTCGACATCTGGAAATATCGGATACCAGTTCGGCATCTGAAACAGTCCAACCTGAATCTGGTGAAAGACAAAAGAGAAAAACAGGAAACAAAAGAACTGATATTATAAACGAAGAAACCGAACAAAGAGACAGTGACAGCAAACAGCCAAGTACAAGTTATGGAAGAATTCCTCCAGAGATAGTTGAGTTAACTGAAGGAAACTTAGATTCAGACAGAGAGATAGGGGAAAAAGCGGAAGAAACCCGAGGAGTAGTAGGGTCAGAACAACAAATAGAAGAAACACAGGGAAATTTAGATACAAATAGAAAGATTAATATAAATGCGGAAGACAAACGAGGAGGGATAGAATCAAATGTCCCAACAGAAGAGTCACAAGAAGGTTCAGATTCAGACAAAGAAACTGAGATCATAAGGTTCAAGGTTAGAGGAAGTGAAGTAAGGTCTGAGACAGAATCAGAAGAAAGTGAAGAAGAAAGAAAGCAAAGAATAGGACCAAGAAAGAGAACTTGGAGAGCCGAACGAGAGGAAAAGGAAAACGAACTAAAAAGGCCAAGAAAAGGAGACAATTGGCCCCACGAAGTTAAAAGACTGAGATATAAGATAATAAATTTGAACAAAGATAATGCGAAACAAGTAAATGAAATAACCAGTCAAAAAGGACAAGAAAAACAAAGTGAAAGACAATTACAGAAACCAAAAAGAGTGAAGAGACCTAACTTGAAATATAAGTCACCTGAATGGCTATACATCGCATTGACCGACATTAAAGAAGAGGATAACAGTCACGAAAGCCCAGACGAAGGCTGAAAACAAATGGGTGAAAGTGAATTGCACCAAAACTGAAAAGACAAAGAAAGAAACCCGGACTGGACACCAAAAACCGAATAAGACGAGAAAGAGTTCTGAAAAGAGCTGAAGAAAGCACCAAAAAGAGACAAAATAAAGGGTAGAGTGGCTGAAAGGTCATTCTGAGGTGTGGTGACACATTTTCTGTATATATATATATATATGGACAGAAGTTTCCCGTGAAAACCCTCGATAATTTGCATCAGAGTCCCAGAGGGTCACAGAAAGGCAGCACTTACTTCAGCAAGCCTAGGCAAGTTAACGTTGTTCACTTTTTGATTATTTTTCTTTTTTTCATTTCTCATTATTTCTCCAGTGTGAGCATGCAAAGTGCAGGGTGCATCAGGAAGCAAAAAGACGACCTACGCGTTTCGGCCAGAGGCCTTCGTCCGGGTCATGTGATAACAGGTGTGGGGTGTTTTTTAAAAAGGGGAGGTTGGTTGGACCCGCCCCCAGTTACAAAAAACAAATCCCAAATTAAAAACATGTTATTTAAGGGAACAAAGATTATGTGGATCATATTCAATTAAAGTTGATAGTTTTAAGCTCAATGACATCCTATATGACCTTGTAAAGTACTTAAGGCAAGATAGTCTTATTGAATCATAACAAGTTTAAATATACATAGAAAATTATTACCTGTTGCACAAACAATAGCATAAGCCCAACTGTTGGGTTACTCTCATGACATGTCCATAAGAAATATATATATATATATATAGCTCATATTGACTCACTTGAGGAATAGGCGAAAAGATGTAACAAAGCCCAATCCATTGTAAACAGATGGACACTACATTGAAAATATAACGTTATTTTATTAACATCCGGTAATGTACCAGATTGACAGAAAAATGTAGGGATTTAGCTTTATCAAAACATGGTATATTTCCTATCCATAAGGAAAGAAACTCCAACACATACGGTAAAGTACCTCACTGTGTCCAAATTCTACCATATATCACAATTGATCTACTTCCTCTTGAAAATTCTACATCCTCTTGAATCAACTAGATCAATATATAACAGTTGACATATATCACCTACAAATAGACCAGTCATGAGAGAATCCCCTATATCTACACTGGGTTTGATCTATGTTTCTAGTCTTTCAGATGGACATCTAAGTAAGGACACCACAGAAACTTAATAATCCAATTTGACGCTTGATATTACCAAAAAGGTGTAACTATCGCCTACATCATAATACAACTCTAAATTAAGGCTAGGCTTATATTTTTAACATGATAGCATTTTTTTGACTAAGGATCATGGTCTTTAGTGCCGGGCTTGTCCAGAATGTCAATCATAAGAAATTGTACAGTTCAGCATCTGCATTCAAGCCCCATGGTATCTCCGTTCCTTTCATTATGATCCATCTGGATTCTGCTTGTCTTAATAATTGATCACGGTCTCCCCCTCTGATATTCGGAGGGATATGTTCTACACCGTAGTATTTTAGATTATCAAAGTTACCATTATGTACGTTCCAGATGTGTTTGGCGATTGCATAAGCAAAGTCTTTGTTCTTTATTGCCCTCAAATGTTGTAATATGCGTAGTTTTAATTTGTTGACAGTGCTGCCTATGTATTCCTTCCCGCATTCACACTTCAGGGCATAGACCACATGGGTGGTTTCACAGGTTATTCTTTCTTTAATTACTTTTTGTTCGCCAGACATGATGTTAGTTTTCTGTTGATTCATGCCGTAACGGCATGTTTTGCATTTTGGACATTTGAAAAATCCTTTGCTCTTAGCCATTGTGCTTTGCTTCCACCTAGGTCAGTTCTTTGATAATGACTATGTGTAAGAATGTCTCCCAGGGAGGGTGCCTTTTTGTATGTGATGTTAAGATGACCCGTTGTCATTTCCTTTAAGTCGTCATCTTTTCTTAGGATTTTCCAATGATCTTGAAGTGTGTCCCTTATTATTTTACTGGATGAGTTAAACTGCGTGATGTATCTTATTTTGTTCCTCTCTGCATCCTCATCCTGTTCCATAGTTGTTCTCTTTAGAAGTAATAGGGCTTCTCTTTTTTCTGTAAAGTTCTTGATTTAGCATTATCCAACACTGTTATGGGATATCCTCTGATTAAGAATCTCCTATACATCTCATCAAGTTGTGAGAGAAACTCCACTTCCTCCGAGCAATTTCTTCGTGCTCTTAAAAATTCCCGTATGGGACACTCCATTTTAAACACTTCGGATGGGCACTGTTGGCTGATAAAATGCTATTACATGCAGTTTTTTTCGAAAAAGTGTTGTACAGATTTTCTGATCCTTTATGTAGACATGAATATCCAAATAGTCTATCTCTATTTTACTGATATTGTATGTGAATTGGAGTTGGAAAATATTGTTATTGAGACTCTTGAGGAAGATGGTAAGATCCTCTGTATTTCCCTCCCATATTAAAAACAGGTCGTCTATGTAGCGTACCCAGAGTACAATGTGCTCCATCAACGATTTGTTCTTGTCTGACCAAATTTGTTCTGCCTCCCACATGCCCATGGTGAGATTCGCATATGTGGGTGCAAAGGAAGTCCCCATTGCTGTACCTTTGCTTTGCTTATAATATTTTTTGTCAAAAATAAAGATGTTATTCATGAGGCAGAACCGTAGCATTTCCACTAGCATATTGGTCTGTTGGAGTACATTTAATGATCTTGATCGAAGAAAGGATTGACAGGCTTTGATCCCATCTTCATGCCGAATTGAAGTGTACAGTGATACAACATCAATGGTTATCATTGTGTACTCATCTTTCCAGGGTATGTTGGCGATTCTGTTCAAAAAATCCATTGAGTCTCTAATGTAAGACGGTAAATCTTGTACAAATGGGAATAGGAAGATATCCAGGAATCTCGAGGTGTTCTCTAATAAGGAACCACAGGAACTGACAATTGGATGTCCCGGCGGATTATCTAGGCTTTTGTGTACCTTTGGTAGTACATAAATTGTTGGTGTTACCGGATGTTTTATCAAAAGATAGTCCAACTCATTCTCATCAAGTAAACCATCCTGATGCCAGTCCTGAAGCATCTTATGGAACTTGCTCATGATCATAGGTGTCGGATCTTCCTTAAGTTTTTCATAATTTGACAGATCGTTCAATTGTCGCTTAATTTCAGTGTAGTATTTTTGAGCATCCATAACTACAATGTTTCCCCCTTTGTCGGAGGGTTTTATAATGATCTTGTCATCCGATCTTAAGTCATTCAAGGCCCACCTATCGTCATGAGACATGTTTCCAAATTTATTTTGGTTCCTCTTCCTTTCTTTGATGTAAATAGTACGTAATTCCTCTGTCATTAATTCCTGGAATATATCAACTATGTTGCCCGCTGGTAGTTGTGGGCAGAATCTTGACCTAGATTTACATTCGCTGCTGATGGTTAAATTCGTTGTAATTGCCATTGCTTCACAAATTTGTGTGTTCGTCCTATCCTCTGTTTCCAGTGGTACATTCATATCACTTTCAGACAATAAACTATGTGCTGTTGTTAATGGCACAAGGTCATCGAGGGTAAGTGGTGTTAGAGGTCCTTGGTTTTGCTGTCCCAAAGTTCTTGTTGGTATTGATGCAAAATATTTTTTCAATTTGAGTTTACGACAGAAGAGGTATAGATCTACCCTGGACATTGCTAAGTCCATACTGTTGGAAGGGCAGAACGTTAGTCCTTTGTTTAGTAGATTGAGGTGTTTTTTTGTCAGCTTTTTTGAGGAGAGGTTGACAACCAGATTATTTTCTTGGTGTTGAAGCGAGTCGAGCAGTGACGGAGTCTCTATTTCTTTAAATCTCTCATTTTTTTGGATTTGTTTTTTGCGCCCCCGTCTGGTTCTTTTGATTGGTTTTCCGTTTTTTGGGGGATACCTCTTCCTCTTCCTCGCGTTGTCATTCTCACGAGACGCATTTCCCCGGAAAAATCCAATCCACATCTGTTCGTTGGTAGTCCTTCATCTCCTGAGCTTACTTCTGAGCTCTCCGCACTTGATATCCCAGTAGCTTCCACATGTGCTGTTGTCTGGTCTAATGCTCGATCCATTGTTTGGTTCTTATAATTCACATCATATCTCCTAGCAAAGGTATATACTCTTCCTGTGGCGTAATCTATTTTGTCACGCTGAAACTTTCGTATTTTTTTGTTTTGTACCTCCTCCTCATGTTTATTCAATTTCTTTTCCATGTCTTCAAATGCTTTATTACCCTCTGGTGTCTCTTTAAAATTTTCCAATGTTTTTTCCAAATCTTTTATCTTATCCATTGTTTGTGACAGTCTCCTTTCTGCATGTATAATCAAGGTGTTAATTAATTTCATAGAGCATTCATTTGTATCTGATTGCCATTTCAACAATAGATCTGGATCCAAGTCACTCAGAGTAGGTAGTACAAAAATTCGTAGGCCTCTAGGGACTCTCTTGCAGTCGATGTATTTTTTTAAAGTGACACTTTCCCACCATTTGTTAATCTCTACTATTCTTGCTTGTTCTAATTCTTTTAACAATTGTTTTGGTGAGTTCGTTGACCCCGTTTTTTTAGTGCCATGCTGGCTATGTGCCGCTGTTAATTCTCCTTCGTCATCAAACATATCCTTTAAAAGTTGTTCTCGTTTGGTCCAGCGGTCCGCCATTGCTTCAATAGAGATAGTTTATTATCGTTCGTGTACACTGTAACTTTGTTCAGAGAATTGTATCGTGATACCTGCGCAATATTTGCGTCCTATTTCACAGATTAATTTGAAATACGTCCTTGTTTGGCTGTTATTTCAATAGAAATTCAATTTCAAATTGTTCCCTTAAAAACATACACATTGTTCCTGACGTACAGTTCATCTTATATATATATAGCTAGATAATAGTACAACATGGTAGACACTGAGAATAGAAGATCTAGATGTGAGTTTTTACGTAGGTGGTGTAGAATGTGTTTTTATTGTACAGTTTTGCTAATGCTTATCTGGTTTATTTTAGCAATAATAATTCCACTTAGGTTAGTTGTAGAAAATACATCCATAATAGTGAATGACACGAATAATGACAAAGAAGCTATCATAAAGAACACTGCAGCATTAGTAGATAGTACTGATTTACATAGGGATAAGTCCATAACTGATTTCTCCAAAAATGTCTTCACAAAACTATTGTATGAATATGTGGAGACAATGGATGTGAGAGATTGTTATGTCTGTATGCAGTTACCTGCGTCTGTCACAGAAGGTGTGACCTATCATCACCTTCCTTTGACGTATGGGATAACTTGTAGCGTTTTATCTAGTTTATTTTATAAAACAGGTAGATTTGAATATTATTACACTGATATAGACACTGTTTTTGCTAAAGTTCCCGTAATCCCTGAATTAAATAAGGTGAAAGTCGCAAAAATGTTTGGAGAATTTTTCTTAGAAAATAAAGATTTAACGTTAGAGTATATAGTTAGACACAATCTTACCTGTGAACTAAACAAAGAGGAAAAGATTTTCTTGGACAGGGTAGAAAACAGAAGAGTTAAGTTTCAAAGAAAGGTAGCAGAAGAAAAGATAAAAACACCACTTTGGGCGTTTGAAGAGAAAAATTATGACAAAGGAGAAACAAATGCAGCTATGGTTCTGGATTGGCCCCAACAGGGAAAATTGTGTATTAGTAGAAGTAACACTATGTATGATAACTATTTCGTGGGTTCAAGTGAGTGCCGAGATACATATAAAATTCTAGGGGGATGGGGATTTAAAGGAGGAAAAGATCCAGTATTTCCAGGGATCTATTATATTTGCGGAAATAGAGCTTATTATAGGTTGCCGGACCATTGGTACGGACCATGTTATCTAGGCCTGGTCTTTCCAAAGATTTTTCACGTGGAAAGAGGAACGAAAGGAATACACGAGATAGGTAAAACATTAACACGTAGGAGAAGGGAAAGCTTCTCAGAAATAGTAGGTGACATTTTTGGAGCACTGATACCAGCAGTGGGTATATCTTTGAATGCATACAAGATTCGGAAATTGTCTACAGTAGTAGATCGTTTATCAACGAATACTGCTGGAGGGTTCTTGATTTTAAACACTGAAATGGTTGCCATGAGAGCTATGGTAATGCAAAATCGACTTGCCCTTGACATTCTTTTGGCAAAAGAGGGTGGAGTCTGTGGAATGCTGAAAGTCCAACATTGTTGACTTACATTCCAGACAAAAGTGAGAATATACAGAAGTATATAAAGAATATTACTGATTTGCACAAAGAAATTGCTCCACTGGAGGTTGAAGGTGTTTGGGAGAGACTTGGTAAGAGTTTTTCCTCAATGCAGAGATGGTTCACAGAAATAGGTAGTTCTCTTATTGGGAAGATACTAATATCAGTAACAGTGATAATATTAGTAATGTTATTAGTGAGATTAGCATATGTGTGTATTAAAAGAAGAAAAAGACAAAATAGAGTAAAAAGAGAAAATGAGAAAAATAAAGAAAGAGAACGGGAGATGGGAGCAATAGAATTAGAAGAGTTAAAAGAGAACATGTACAAAAGGTCTAAAAGACAAGATGAGAAAAACACCGTTGTATGAACTAACAAGAAAGCAAGTGGACAAGAAACATTTATCTGATAAATTGTAGAATAGGTTTTTGTGGTGATATTAAATATCACCAAAGGGGGGAATTGATGGAGCAGGGTAAATAAAATAATTTGTACCCCCCCCTTGGAAAATTAATGAGCTTTAATAAATTATCAATACTAATTGTTTGAAAGAGCATGAAATAACCAACAAATGCACTTTTAGTAAACACTATATAAGGGTAACCCGCAATTTTGTGCAAAATCTAATTTATTTACAATTGTGAAGTTGATTAACCCCAATATTGTGATTTGCGTAATAATTAGAGTAAAATCGCATGATTTATGCTATGTAGTAGATTTGTATTGTGGCAAAGAATGCAGATGGTAAGTAAAATGGCTTTAAATGTCGCTTCTGCTAGGTAACACCTAACACGGTCTTTAGAATGGCGGGTGGTAAACAGAAAGGCTTATTTTCCTTGTTTTAATTTTGGTTGTGTTTGTTCTTATGATAGTTCGTTCGGGCCTGTTAGGCCATGCTGCGAAAATGGCTGCCGAGACAGATGAGGTCCCGTGAAAAGCCAAAGATGGCCTCTAAGCGGAAGAAATAGAGAAACTAAATCACGTGGGTGCGGCCTGTTCACGGAGTGAGAGATGTCAAGGTCGTACTGAAATACCATAAGGAGGGTGCCAAGAAAGACTCAGCACGTATTCGTGGGAATGGAAGAGAAAAGTACTGAGCAACAATGGACTAACTAAATTGTGACCATCGAGATTGCAACAAAATGAATGGACAAATTGGACTCCTTTTAACCCAGAGGTCATGAGACTCATTGTATGTTTAACTGTCCCCAAAACCAGTTTGAACAAGGAGGGCGATGAGGTGATCATCACCACCCCTCAAATGGACCAATTAGCGTGATTCTTGCCCCTAAGGATTGCAACTTTTTGTGTAGTAAACTAGAAAGTAGGGTATAAGAGGGTCTACTCTTATGTGGGGTGGGGTTGCTCCTTTTGCTGCTGCTGTGGCCGCTGCTATTGATGCTACTGCTGCCGTTGGTGTTTTCTTGCCATACCATTTTTTCTATTTTCCATTTTTCCACTTCAATGTTACGAAAGGACTCTGTCATTTTTGGACTTCGAACTTGACTGGGGAAGGAACGAGATCGTTGCGGGAAATCTGTACGGGAGGTCCGATCGAGGAGGCATTTAGCGGGACAGTCAGTCAGTTTGGGAGTTCTATTCTGTGATCTGCGCATCAAGAGGTTACCCTCAGTGGAATGCATCATTTTTGAATAATACTGAACAGTCGCGTAAGATGCCACTCACTGATCACAGTAACAGATTTTCTGCATGATTGGTTTTTCAAGTGGAATGGAACAATAGATTGGTCCCATATGTCCTACACCTATCTGGGCAGAGTTTATACTGTAACGTGTTGATCGCGAAGATATGAAAAGATTCATGAATTAAGTCCAGGTTCCATAATTGTGTGAAACGAGGAATCAGGGGAACTCTGCATGGCAAACTGTATATTCCTCCATGTCTGCACATCATGAGGTCCTCTCCCATCTGTTATCGAAGCATTTCAGCATGTAATTTATATCCTCATAGCGAGTGGCTCTGAAAAGTGCTTGAATTTTCCCAGGGGCATGGGTAACTACAGAGGTGGGGAAAATCTGGGCCATTACAAGGGGAGCCCATAGGATCTCCTTGCAAATTAAGAATTACATATGCAAATCAGCCTTCATCATGTTCCAGACTGAGGTGGCATGCTGTGCAAAGTAAGGATGGGCAGGGATGCGGGCCCGAGTAATTACCATTCAATTCAAGCATTCCATCCCTTTTTTGTATACTTTAATGTGTTGCCCTAAGTAGGACGAGTAAGCCCAGATGTGGGCCCCTGCACACTGTGTCACTGGAGTCAAGCCATACCTGGCTGGTGAGCCCTCACTAGCGTGAAACTGGTCCTGGGTTGCTTGTGTCCCAGTTCAAGGAGGACCTGACCTGGTAGTTTGGGCTGGGCTGCTTCCAGTGAAGCAGGGTCGAGACTGATTTTCATTATGTTGTGTCCAACCAGTGGTTGAGATTAATTCAAGCATTTCATTCATTGCTTTTCTGTATACTTTAGTGTGTCACTCTAAGTGGGATAGATATGGCCAGATGTGGGTTCCGAGCCACAATGTGTCACTGGAACCAAGCTATACTTGGCTGTCAGCCCTAACGGGGTGAAACCGGTCCTGGGTTTCTTGTGTTCTGATTCAAGGAGAACCTGACCTAGCAGTTCAGGCTGGACTGTTCCCACTGGAGCAGGGTCAAGACTGATTATATATGGCTGGGTCCAAACTGAGGTGGCATGATGTGCAAAATATTGATGGAATGGGATATGGCTCTGGATAATTACCAGTGGCTGAGATTAATTCATGCATTCCATCCACAACTTTTTGTATACTTTAGTCATCAGAATTAAAAATGCTATTGGTAATTTACCACATTAGTCTACTTTTAAATTTAATAGAAAACAAACTAGGCAATGCAATTTTATAATAATGTTTTGTACAGCTAGGTGTATTACTTCATTAAATAGTCATATTTGCATATCACTCATTGCAATGGAGCACATGTTGTTCAAGGAAAGGCGTGGGTTTAATCAGTTCTGTATTTTTATTTGGATTCTTTGGATTCTGTCAAGGACTACAATTCCCAGAATGCCCTGTAAAATAATTGGAGAGTGGGTGGAAATTGGAGCACTATGCCTACCATTTAAAATAATAACTTAATATAATAACAAAAACTTACAGTGTTTCACAGCATGACGTGAACAACAAGTTTACTATTATCAATTTTATTGGGTCTTAAGTTACAAGACTGTGATGGAGAGTAGAGTTGCTCATTGTGGTATATGAGCACACTGGGGTTGATTCACAAAGGTATGGTTGCATTTGTAGATCTATTCACTTGTATATATACTCCTGCATCTACGTGTAAGTCTCCTTTTTTTCTATTCACCATTTCTGAGTGGAAATTTACATCTCAATGTAGACTTACGGGTCTACACCCCCTTATTCGAGGGTGGTGGAGACTCCTACAACTGAATTTAGGAGTGTAAACGTTACTAATAGTAACTTTACACCTGTTTGTGGGGATCTTTGTCTTCAAAGTGGCGATCTCCCCATAGAAAACTATAGAGAAATGTTTTAAAGTTTATTAATAAAAAAAATAGTTTCATAAAAAACAGATAATATTAACATAGGAAAGAAAAAATAAAACATTCTACCTCCTAAACTTAACTTTGTAATCAATTGTATTGTATTGTATTAAATTGTAAAATTGGCAATTAATTTAAATATATTAATTCATTTCAATAATTTTTACATATATTATTTTGTGAGACGTTCTTTAAAATTAAAAACTCTCACCCTCACTAACATTTTTATTTAATTTTTAGTGAACTTTGTACCTGACTTAGACTTCAGCGAATGGTTACTCTGTCACAAATGTGATGGACATCCCATTAACAACATTATAAGTACCATTGGATATAATAAACTTGTAATACAGTGGAGGGATATTCGTCATGTTTGTGACGGAGTAACCCATCCACCAAACTCTAAATCAGGCCCTTAAGCATAAATTATGCTTTTAACTAATAGTGATTTTTTTAGGCTTCTTTAAACTAAGTTAAAATGTAATTTACTTTAAATTTGAGTGTGGACCTTTTATCTAAGATTGAAGTAATTCCCTTGTAGGATGATTTGAAGGAATTCCCAGTCAGGATGATTTCTTGATGATTACAACTGATGCAACTGCATTACACACTAGCATATCACATGCTAAAGGTTTAGATGTCTGTATATATTGCTTATGGTCCTAATTTATACATCTCTTCGATCACACCAAAATGATTCCATTAATGTTAAAGGTTTGTCAAGAAAACAATATTTTTTTAAATGATTAACAGTTTTGCCAGTCTTGGGTCTCAACATGAGGCCCAGCAAATGTGCTTGCAGTGTACCCTAGAATTGCTTTCCCTTCCACGCTAGGACCAGTTCTCCCATCTTATTTCAAAAGACCTGTACCTGGAGGCATGACCAAACCGTTTGGTAAAAAGCAGACTCAGATGTGCCACATCTGGGCCAATCACTGGCAATTGCTGAAACCATGTTGGATAATTTAAATGGTGTAAGGTATGTCCGATGTACAAAGTTGAACTGGATAAGCTTCAATCATGCATTTCAAGAAACCTTGTGAACATGCCAGTGTATAGCCACCCATTACATTTCTGCCAGCTCTTCCTCTAAGTCTGCTTCTCAACTTCTTTTCAGGCCATTAAAATCCACCCCTTGTTTTATTCTCTAGGCTTTACATAAATTATCAGTAATATGTGCAATGTTTAGGTTTACTTGGAGTTTGTTCCCATATGGCCATGACTGCCCTGCACAGTGCAGCATGGGCTAAAAGCAGCCCAGGTGTTAACCCAAATTCTTCCCGGAGTTCAACAAATGACAAGAGAGATCCAGAGTTGTATAGCTGTCCCACTTAAGTGATTTCAGCTCTGATCGAGGCAGCAGACACTCCGTTCCCGGCCCGCTTAAACTCCAGTAATGAACAAAGATAAACTATGCTGCTTATGTTTCTGCACTATTGAGTTGATATCATGGAAAAAACTTATCAATATCACTGCTGGGATAGTGGAATAATAGTAGAGCATATGAGGTTGAAGCGCCATCTTGGACAAGTTCACCCTTCCCAAAGGGTAACCTCAGCCAAAACCTAACCGATGTCCAAGCTGCAGTCAGTGCCTTTTGCAAATTTCCAACAACTGCATTGCCTTGCATTCTGTACACATTAACCCCAGGTATTTACCTAATCTGGGTCTTCAACTCTAGACCACCAGCCTGTTGTTCAATGAGGGTGTGGGCATGGAGATGTGTCATGGGATAAATTCAACATTTACTAAGATTCAATTTAAGTCCTGAAATGTCTCTAAATTCATTCGCAAGTCAGTTGGCGAACCAGTGTGTACATCCTGTATATATAACAAAATGCCATTTGCATATAACAAGACAATATTAGTATGTCTGTGTGGTCAGGCCACGTCAGATGCCTTTGTGGTGCATAGGACATGCAAAAGGTTCCTTAGCTTGGGAGAATAAATATGGGGGAAGAGGGTATCCCTGCCTCATGCCTCTAAATGTGGGCACTTGAGCAGATATCATTTTGCTAATTTTGATTCCAGCAGAGGAACCAGTCAATAAGATTTGAATCCAGGCCAGGAAATTTTCACCAAATGCAAATTTTTAAGTAAAACTGGCAAAGAATACCAATTGGGTGAATCAAATGCTTTTCCATGTCTATGGAGGCAAGTGCCTAAGCATTATCAGCTATGTTGTACATCACATGGAGAGCCTACATGTCTCGGACGTAGTGCCCCTCTTTGGAACAAATCCACTCTGGTCGGGATGGATCAATTACAGAATAACTCTACTGAGTCTATTTGCTAGGCTTTTAAAAGGATTTTGTACTCAAGGTTTAGAATCTACAGGGGTCTATAGGATGTCAGGTCTTGCATACCTGACCGATCTTTGGTAGCATTGTGATATTTGCTTCCCTCACCATGGGTGGGAAGCATGTTCCTGTCTTTAGCTGATAAAAATTTGACTAAAAATCTGTCTAAAAATTGCTGCTACATAAATTTCTGAAGGAATGCCTTCACTGCCTGGGGTTTTTTTTGGTAGCTAACTGATCGATGGCAAAGATGATTTCCTCTGATGAGATCGGGACATTCAGATCAACCTTTTGTTCTGGACTTAGGGGCCGATTCCGATCTCGGCCGGTAGGGCTCCGAATCGGATTCGGCTTAACCGGATCCGATTCGGAGCCCTATTGCCCGACCGATTCGTACGAGCGTCCGGGCGAGCGAGTACGATGCGAAATCGCCGACCGACTCGTCCGGGCGTCCCGACCGCTCCGACCGACTCGTACCCGGGTCTAACCGCACCGACCGACTCGCTCGGACTCGACTCGCACCGCGCAATGGAGACGTTCCCCGGCCGGGTAAGTACGATGCGCGCCGCGAGCAGTCCGACCGAGCCGCGCACTCCGGCTCGAAAGAGCAGTCGGAGCCGTACTTTGGGGGTCCGTGTCGGACCCCCTGTATGCGTAGCCGCGCGAGTCGCACACAGGGGGACCCATGGGTCCCCCTACCTGTGCGTGTACGGCGCGAGTCGCTTCGCCGCGTACACGCTGTAGGGGGCGCCCTTGTCCGCCTCGCACCCATTGAGTCAATGGGAGCCCGCGTACGCGTTGTACGACATGCTCCCATTGACTTCAATGGGAGTCCGACCGACTCGAGTCCGATGGCATACGTGCGCATCGTACTCGTTCGGTCGGGCTGCACGGGTCCGATTCGGTCGGAAATCTCTCCGGGTCCGGCTCGGTCGGAGAGATTTCCGGCCCGAATCGGAATCGGCCCCTTAGTTGGGGAAGGACTACTGAGCATCCCCGCCATGCACAATGTTGTTATCAATTATATAATTTCAGATGTAACATAATGCTATCAATGATGTCATAAAACATGCCATAAGTGATGCAATATCTGAAGTATTTAGCTGGGCTTGGCAAGTGCGCAAGCTATAGTTACCTTAGGACACGAGTTATAGTTACTTATGATAACTATGACTGGGGAATGTCAATGGTTTTGTTTGTTTAAAATAGTATGTTTTAGCTGACATTTCACCTTTTCCTCCTTTACCTTGTGGTTTTTCATAAAATGTTTGTTTTTTAATGTAAATAAACATGTTATTATAATTCCTAACTATAACATCACTTTAACCTTTTTTCAGTGAATTCCTATTTTCTTAACATAAAGTAAGACATCCATCACCATGTTTGGTGAGGGGTTGGGTGCAGGGCCTGGCAATGGGCACCTAACCCTTTCGCAGGTGCGCAACGCCTCCCCAGGCGCCGAACCTCTCATCACGCATTGGTGGCAATGTCAAGTAACAATATAAAAGGTGTTATTTTAAGTAAAGCAGAGCTACTGACTTAGTCAAAGGTTCAAAATACCAAAATAATAATGGCTGGGCCCATTGGCTTTATCAAAGGGTCAGCACATCACATCAACTTGTATAAAGCAGACCTACTGGCTTTGTCAAAAAGTCACCAATATCCATATTCAATCATTGTCTCAGGTTATTTTTAATACAGCATTTTTAGAAAAGCACATAAAACATGTCTTTGAGTCTTATTTTAACATCTTTCAGGCCTCAAAGTGCATTCATAAACCCTCCCGTAAGACGGCTCTGCACTTCAGCTGAAGAGCATACAGCTCCAGCTCAGACTGCTTTAAAAAAAATAAGGTATTCAATGACTCAGGAGACTTACTGTATTTTTTATGTTGGAGGGGGGCTGCTGTGCTCCATGTAGAACCCCACAACATAAAAAAAATGGTCGGCGGTGCCACTGTCTCTTGGGGTGGCATGGTGAGCAAAAGAATGATGAATTTAACCCAGATCTCATAACTGGGGGTGAATGTTTTGATTTGTTCTGCATTCCGTCCATCAACTGTGTGTATTTTGCTTTCTCGCCATAAGTGCGCCAGGTATGACCAGACGTGGGTCCCGGACTCACTGTGCCACTGGATTCAAGCTATCCTGGCTGATGAGGGGTGAAACCCCAAAACCAGTCCCAGGATGCTTGTTTGCGGTCCAGGGAGGACCTGGCTTGGCAGTTCGGGCTGAACTGTTCCCATGATGCACAGGGTCAAGACTGATTTGCATATGGCCAGGTCTAAACTGGGGTGGCATGGTGAGCAAAAGAATTATGGATTTAACCCAGATCTCTTGACTGGGGGTGAATGTTTTGATTTGTTCTGCATTCCGTCCATCAACTGTGTGTCTTTTACTGTCTCTTTTAGGGGCACCACCAGAAGAAGAAAAATTATTTTAAATAGCCCTGGGGCATTATGGGGCACTGCTTTCGGGAACAGTGAATAATAAATTAGTTGCTCCTGCTTCTCATTTGTTATTCTTCTTTTAGGCTTTCTTGTAATTTGTTGGGTGCCCTGATGACCACCAAATTTGTAAAGGCAGACATTAGCTAATTATACACTAGCCTGTTCTCGCTATGTACCACAATATACTGCTAACTTACTGTGGTATACCGTAGCACAATATATTACTAGGGAACAAATTTAGAATTCTATTGCATTACCCTTGTGTTACGCATAGTGTTGCAAGGGCAATGCAATACTTAAGTAACATTTACCAAACTACGCAAAGTCACCATACGTCGCCCTGGTTTGCTTGGTACATGTACAGAAACACAATACAGTGCAAGTCTCTGCTTTGAGTCACTCTGCACATCATAATCTTCAGTCCTTCAAAATTTCCACTACATTTGTACCCCACTACACTGTAAAGCGCTACACTATACACCACTCATCTCTCACTATTCCACTATGCACCACTACAGTGTACACCACTCCACTGTGCGCAACTCCACTGTATGCAACTCCACTATACGGTATTCCACACTACGACAATCCACTCTACACTATTCCACTATATGACACTCCACTCTATGCTATTTCACTGTATGTCACTTCAATGCATGCTACTCCACTGTACACGACTCCACTGTATGCAAGTTCATTTTGCACTATTCCCTTGGATGGCACTTTATTCTGCGACACTCCACTGTATGCACATTAGAGGTATCCTATCCACCTCAAAGAAATTTTTTTTGTGTGCAAGTCTGTTATTATGTTTTAATTCAATATTCAACGGATTCCTCCTTCTCCGGTTGTCGACGCATTTCAGCCCTATTACTTGGGCCTCATCAGGACTGGGGTACGAGGAACAACTGAAAATTATCGTGGAGTTGCTGGGGTTTAAAAGAAAGGCAATTCCTAGCGTCAAGCGACGTCATCACAGTTGTTCGAATCCTGCCCTACTTCTGTAACAATCCTCAACTGCAAAGTGTCTCCGATAGTAGATTATTCTCGAGCCACAAAAATTTAGTGTGGCTGCCCCACTCGTAAGTATCTCTCTCTCACCAAAATCTCAGCGTGAGCATGGCACGCTTCATGCTTCATGGTATTTGCGACACCACTTTGCGCAGCTCCACTGTGCGCACTACAATGGATGGCAATCCAGTCTACGCCACTTCACTGTACGCAACACCACTGTACACTACTCGACTATACAGTATTCCACTGTACGTCACTCTACTGTAAGCCACAGCACTCTAGGCTATTCCACTGTATGACACTCCACTGTTTGCCACTCAAATGTATGCCAAACCACTCTACAATGCTCCATTCTTCACTATTCTATTGGACCTCACTCCTTTATACGTCACTCCACTAGATAATATTCCAGTTTATCACACGGCACTGTATGCCACTCCAGTATACGCCACTCCACTGTACACCACTCCACTGTACGCTACTCAACTGTATACTAATCCACTGTATTCCATTCCATTGTACTCCACTCCACTGTATACTGTTCCAGTGTATGGCACTCCACTGTACTAAACTCCAGTCTAAGCTATTCGACTTATGGCAATCCACTATTCTACACTCCTCTGTACGCTATTAGCTGTACGGTATTCCACTGTGCGCTATTCCACTATATGCTACTCCACTGTACGGTACTCCACTTCACGCCACTATACTGTATGCCATTGCACTCCACTGTATGACACTCTGCTCCTCTCTCTAGAACTGCACTCTATACAACTATACTGCACATTATGGCACTCTAAGAGAGTCTACTTCACTCTATCCATGTACTCTCCACTGTCTAACTCTGCACTCCAATCTATGACCGTACACTCCTTTGTACAACCCTCTATTCCACTGAACAAAACCTTTCAATACTCTACTATACAGCACTCCACTCTACTGTATGAGACGCCACTCCAATTTATAAGAGTTTGCTCGACTATACATTACAAAACTACACTATAATCCACTCTCCACTCCACGCCACTCTACTCTATGACACACTAATCACTGTATTTTACTTTACTCCACACTACGTTACTTAACTTCACTGAACTCTACTCCACTCTACTCCACTGTATGTGACTTTACCTTACCCAACGCCACTGTCCAATCATCCACTCTACGCAGCTCCACTGTACAAACACTACTGTACTCTGCACAACTCAACTCCACGACACTCAGCTACACTGTTTCCCACTCTGCCCCACTACATTCTACTGCACTGCACTCAATTCCACTATACAATCCTCTACTCTACGACTCTTGAATGTACGACACGCTCCTTCATTTTACTGTACGATACTCCAATTAACGAAACCTTAATAAATAACACTGAATACTACGGTTCGAAACACATTTTCATTAAAAGCATAAAAAGTATTTTAATACAGTGAAATAACCAAAGGTTAGAAATAAATTATAGTTGGGAAAACTTTATTTATTCATTCCATGCAAACCAAAGATAAACTACACAAACATTAGAAATTCTAAAGTTATAGTTATAACTCAAATTTAGAATTTACACACCACCTTCAAATTACTCACACTCACACAGTGTTATTTATAACTTACACTGTAACTTAACATACCACCTTCAAATTACTATGTTATGCACCTCCGCACAGTGTTCTCACCTTAATCGCCATACTACATTAACTATAATTCGTGAGTCTACCATGCACTGTGTTCTGAAAATTATCTGAATTGAGATGTCATAAGTGTTGTTATGAAAGCTATGATTTGACATGGTATAAGTGCTGTCATTTGCAAGGGTATAACCAGTGCATTGAGAAGGCGAGAGTTGTAGTTAATGAAGTACAGAGAGTGAGGTAAGAACAGTGTGTATGAAGTAGGGATGGGTGAAGAATTCCGCTCCCCCGGCGAAGGTCACAGAGTTTTTCCCACTCCGGGTTCTGCAAAACTCCGCAAAGTGACGAGGAGTGGAGTTTTTTCTCTCGAGCGGCTCACCAACGTTAAGTTGGCAAGTGCTCGTGAGAAAAGAAATCATGCAATAGACCTCCTCCCGGCGAGATTTCTCAATGCGGGTGGTTGTGGCAGGTCGCAACAGATCGCATTAGGTCGCGACCGCTCGCATTGAGAAATCTGCGGCTCGCATTGAGGATGCTGCCCCTTGAGTAGAACATCTATTTGAGCGACATAACGAAGCAGCGCCCTCTTGTGCTGTGCGTAATTCTGTTCGCGCTGAATTTACAATGCGGGACAAACTCCTGGCACTAAAAATCAGTGCAAGCAGTGCTACTTGCCAAACTACACTGCTCGCGGAACTCCGTGGAGCGCGGTGGAGTTTTTGCATCATTTAATGGAGTTTCGTGGAGCAGAACTCCGCGGACTCTGCCCAGGCTTAGTATGAAGGTCTGCTACTTATAGTAATTTGAAGGTGGTGTATTTAGTTAAAGTGAAAGTTATATGAAACACTGTGTACGTGGGTGCGTGACTTATAGTAATTTGCAGGTGATGTGTACATTATAAAGTAAAGTTATAACTATAACTTAAGTATTTCAAATGTTTGTGTAGTTTAAGCATGGTTTGTATGAAAAGAATAAATAAAGTTTTCCTAACTATAACTTATCTCTAACCTTAGGTTTATTTCATGGAATATAGAATAGATAGATAGACAGACAGACAGACAGACAGACAGACAGACAGAGAGATAGATAGATAGATAGATAGATAGATAGATAGATAGATTTAAGTATATCATTTAGATAATTATGGCTTTAGTGTATGTTCTTTGACCCTTCAGGTCCTACGGCTTCACATTACAAGCTAACTTTTGTTGCACTCACTGTATCCAGGGACAACGTTGTACATCTAACTTAGATAGATTTTGACAAATGAATCACCAAAGTAGGACTTTTTTAGGTTATCACAGCTGGAGGCTCGGATACGTTGGCTGAAATAATGCTTAGTGCACTCTATGCCCCTCAGTAAGCCATTTGTGAATAATTCATGAAATCTCCACAGAAAACGTTTCTTGAGGATCTTGACAACGGTAATGCGTACCATATGGCTGAAGCTGCACATGTGAGGCGAATATTTGTATTGCTTGATTGTATATGTGTACTGAGAAATGAATGTAAAGAAAATTATCACATGCTGTATTCACTGCTAATATTTAAAGGCTAAAAGGATGATAATGCTTTGCACGAACATTAACAATTTGGAGCCTACAGCAAGCCTATATATCTCTGGTGTTCGGATTTACTGTAGTTAATGAACTTCTAATGACTGTTGTGCTTCAAAGCAGCACTTATACTGTAACAGAGAGGGGGGGAAGCCATGGTACAAATGAGTCAGAGATCAGGAAGCAGTATCTTGAAACAGATGTAGTACAGATGTTAAGCGCTCCTTGATAAAAGAAGCTGCCAATTTGCAATGCAGTATCATACAAATAATACTTGGCTGCAGTAGGGAAGGGCAATAAGATGTAAGTTGTAACAATGACCGAGATTTACTATGCTTTTGCGTTGGGGTTGCATCACTTGTATGGTGCAACCGCAACGCAAAATCCTTTTTGGCATTTACTAAAAGGCCCTTTGCGTGGTTTAGTAAATACAAAGTAAACTAAGTGAGTGGAGTATGGGCATTCCCATGAATCCACCCATGTATTTTGACACAAATCAAGATTTGCAACGACTTGTACACATGGGTTTGTGGCAAAATGGTGCATCTGCCAGACAGGCATATAATTCCTCTTTCCATTCTGTAGCCCACATAGAAAGAGGAGGATTGCTCTAAGGATTGTTTTTGCGTACCTTCCTGCACAAAAAGAATCCTGCATGTAATGCAGGCAGCCTTGCACTATGGAGGAAAGGGGGCCTGCGTTGGCGCTAGGCAGGGCACAGTGCACCAGCGCAAGGAGAGAGCAGAAATTCTCCATATCTTTGTAAATCTTTGTACGTCTGCTATCTTCCTTTCACCAGCGCAGGAAGACCCCTTGGTGAGCCGGCTTGCATGATATAATTGTTAACATGCCCCAATAAATTCACTGCTCCGTAACTTTCAGTGCTTTCCCTGTGAAGCTTGGACTGGTACAAAAGGCCCTTCAATCAATCAAGAGTTTGCACCCTTACCTAAGGTGAAACCTACAGCTTAAACATTGACAATGACGAACTCATGTGTTACATATGCGTTATGTGTGAGACATGTATTTACTTTTAAGATTGCTTTTGTTCTACTGTCTCCGGAGTGGCGTTCTAGAATCCATCTGTGAACAGTATGTTCCTAAGGACTAGCTGTGTGGAGTTCCTCTGTACTGGGCTGCTCTTAATAAACCTACTTTTTTTTTAAAGTGCCTGTTTTGGACTTTTACAATGGCGACGAGAGGTGAAGACATATCGGTTACTCTACTTTAAGATACCACAGGTGTGGTATCATCTTCAGTGAACCCATCCAGTAAATCAGTGTTTCTAGGTGCTTATCTACAAGGACCTCGTCATGCAAGATGCCTCACCAGGAAATCCCTGTGGAATTCTGTTCTTTTATGGATTAATTGCACCTTTTCATGGTTTTCGGCAACTTTCAAGGATTAACCCCAATGTATCTGCCGTGAGGGGGAGCAAGAACCTATGCGTGTGCTGCCATTCTGTGCACCTGCCATCTTTGAGGAATCTAATGCCTTCTCCTCATGCATGCGTCTGCCTGCTGCAGTGGAGTCTCCCAGCTGGATGTGCGTATTGTTATGGGAACAGATACACACATGCTCACATTGATGTGTGTCTCTGAGCGCCCGATGTCATCAGGGCCGGACTGGGAACCAAAACCGGCCCTGGCAAACTGCTCGGCTGGCCCCCCTGGGGGGCTAAGGGGGTGCCGCCAAGCTGTTTGCAAGGGCCGTTTTCGGCCGATATCGCAGGCCACCGGTAACAAAAACGGCCCCCTAGGGGCCCAAAACCGGCCCCCACCATGGCGGCCCACTGGGGAAACGCCTGGTGCCCGCTACGGCCAGTCCGGCCCTGGATGTCATCATAGACGCGGAGTGGCATCTCTGGTACTGTACTTTATTTCTTCACACACGCCTGTCTTGCTGCTTGATATCCAGCACCTGCTCTGAGTGCACTGTAAGCAGTGGGGAGTTTATTCCATTATTTGGCAGCAGTAACTTCCTGCACCGCTTAACTGTATTTGGCAGACATTTTGTTTTTTTTGGGGCTATATTATTTCCCTGTTGGCCGTTTAACTGCATTGGGATATTGAAGCTATAAGAGTAACTGCGTACCGGCGTGCTGTTCTGTTGTGTTTCTGCTGAGTCCTACAGGGAAGGGAATACCACTGTAGATTTCAGAGCACTATACAGTGGAATGTTGTACATGTCCTACTTTGGAATACTCAGCAGAGTGTGGGGCTCAATACAGTGGAAGTTTTATTTTTCCTGTTTAAAAACAGAGTCAAAGATTTTTTTTTAAATTATATATATATTGGGGATGCAGCTTTTGTTCTGTCACACGCTCCATTATGCAGTTTGATCCTATGTCCAAGTTTCTCCAAAGTAAGGGAGAACCACCCATTATATGGATATGGTAGAAAGAGGAGTTCATCACTTATCTTTATATCTTAAGGGTATTGATGGGGAAAGGATGTCTGCTGAGAGAAAGAAAAACATTTTTACACTGTTTAGGCTCAGAAGGGCAGGTAGTTTTTAGAACACTGCCACAAGTGAAAGGTGCTTGTGACAGAAATGTGTATGATGAAGCTATGCTACGGATGGAGAATCGCCTCAAGCCCACAAATAGTGTTGCTCTCATCAGGTTCAAGTTCTATACCTCAGCACAAGAAGAAAGTGAGACATTTGATGAGTTTCTCACTGGTTTAAGAGCACTATCCACTAATCATAATTTTGGTCCCAATACAGGTGAAATGATTAGAGATCAGATTATGGTACATGTCAGGAGTAAGAAGGTTCAGCAACAGTTTTGGATAATGGGTGATCCAAATTTGCAGGCTGTTATTAGTACTGCTAAAGCTTTGGAACAGTCAGAGAGGTGGATAAAATCATCATGCAAGGATAACAAGACATCTGAGGGTGTGTGTAGTGTGACGGCTAGTAACTCATGTGCTGGTGCTCAGAGTTATAAGAAGGGTGACAGGAATTTTCATTGTTTCAGGTGTGGGAGTACTAGCCATTTTGCATCATCGCCACAGTGCCCAGCAGTGGGGAAAGAGTGCCAATAAGGAAAAGTTGTTATCATTTGCAGGGCAAGTTCATAAAGAGTTTTGCCACAAAAATGGAACCTCTCAGAGAACTGACGAGGAGTAGAGCTGAATTTATTTGGTCTGAAAAACAACAAGCAGCGTTCCAACAAATTGAAGTAGAAATTGCACAGGTTCCTACTCTCAAATCATTTTATTTGAACAAATTATGCTTCGTAACTGTGGATGCCAGTTGGCATGGTATTGGTGGGGTTCTGAGTCAGAAGTGTGGAAAGGATGAATGGTGTGTGGCATTTGTGTCCAGGACATTATCTGAGATGGGGAGAAGAAACGCAGTGATTGAGAAGGAGTTTTGGCTTGCTTTTGAGCAATTGAACATTTCCGCACCTATGTGTGGGGAAGTTCATTCCTTCTTAAAACAGACCATAAACCGCTTGTGTGAATTTTGTCACCAGGTGGTGGCTGGAATTCCACTGCATGTATATCCAGACTCACGTTCAGGTTACAGTAATACAATTTTAGTGTGGAGTACGTGCCTGGGAAACGTAATGTCACTGCAGATTGCCTGTCAAGGCTGCCCTGTCCAGATGATATGTGTGACCCATGTATTTACTTTTGTTCTACTGTTTTCAGAGTGATGTTCTAGAATCCATCTGTGAACAGGATTTTCCTAAGATCTAGCTGTGTGCAGTTCCTCTGTACTGTGCTGCTCTTAATTAACCTACTGTTGTTTAAATGCCTGTTTTGGACTTTTACATCATGCTAGTAGGTAGTCATGGTTACTGTAAGCGGGAGCCAATCACACATTACTCTTTAAACAGCGGAGGAGGTCGGTGTTCTCTGGCAGCAGGTTTCACTCACTGACAGAACAGAACACTGTGCTCTTGCTGGTGGGTGAGACTACATTTGCAAGGTGCAACAACGGCATTGGTGTTAACATTGAGGGGCTTTTTAACCTTGAATAAAAAATGTGAAAAAACACAGGCCTACATGGGAAAGTTTGGACACCCCTAAGAGTGAAAGAATAACGTTGGATTACTGTGATGACAAAAACTAATAACACACAGGCAGCTTGTGCAAATGAAGGTTGTGGTGAATGATGAAGTTAGGGTGACCAGACGTCCTGGATTAGCCCAGACAGTCCGGGTTTTTCACCAGCTGTTCTGGCAGATTTCAGTAAAGTTGGCTCATGTCCTGGTTTTCAGAGAGGGTGTCTGAAAACCGTGGGAGGCACGTGTTTATGCGTTTTAAAGCAGGACTAGTTAGTAGCTCTCATCAGACAGCAGTTTAAATGACAGGTAAAATGCTGAGCTTAAAATATAATTTTATTTCCTTAGTACCTCGCTGTCTGTCTTTGCATGTTAATGAACACTGTCATTCTGTGCTCCTTGAACTTGAGATTTCGTCTTGAAGGGATGTATGGAAGGAATAAAAAGAGATGTCTGTAGCTCAGGTAGTAAGTTGGTAGAATGAGAGGTATCTAAAATGGTGGAGAAGATGCTGTTATTGAAAAAGCCGATAAGTGATTGGCTGTTCATTAACATTTTACAGTGAAAAATAGGATGCATGTTGCTTTACTGAAGAAGCATGTTTCTGATTGGTTATTAAAAAATGTTTGAAAGGTACAGTAGGTAGGATAAGGTAATATTTTGCAAAAGTCAACCACACCTCCTATATGCATTTGTAAGCTACTGTGCTGAACTTGAAAATATGGGGAACTTGTGACCTGCCAGTACAGTTGAATGTTGCAGAAAGTGTTACTATGGAAACTGGGATTAAGGAGAATGGAGGAAGGGTTGAAAGTTAACTGTGGATTTAAAATGTGAAATGGTAGCTTATATATAAAAAAAGTCAGTAGTATGTGTAGAAGTAGTCTGTTGTTTAAAAAAAATTAGGATTATTAGAAATAGGTTTTTGAACTACCGTATGGATTCGCAGCTCCATCGCGACGCTACACTGCTCCAGAAAATTACAGAACAAGTTTGGGCCCTTTTAGAAGACAGTTAGAAAGGGTTAATATGTGTAACCAATAGAAATGTGTTTCACAATTTGAAATGATGTAGGAAGCAATTTGATTTGTTACTTACATTTATTTGTGTGCAGAAAGAGAGGGAAAGTTTGCCATTACCGGTTTTACCTTGTTGAGAGTGGTGCATTACATTTATTGTGTGCAAAAGAAAATCTTTTATGAGTTTCTGATATTTTATATTCTGCAATACTATTTGAAAGGTGAGTTAGAAATTTGTGGGGTGTATTATGTATTATGTAGTAGTGCTTTACTCTTTGTAGTGACATTTTTAGATTTGAAAAGCTTTATGTTAAACTTTTGAAATTATTTGAGAACTGTGATGTTTGAAATATGTTATGAAATGTATAGAAGTGTATTGTAGTTTGCTTTGTTGTAGTGAAATGATGATTGAAATAGTTTGTGCATACTAATATGTGTACATTGATAGATGGATTATTTACTATGGTAGTTTGCATGAGTCTATGGAAAGGTATAGTTGAAGTATGCTGCATAATTTTAGGTGTCTATTTGAAATGGGAAGTGCAGTCTGTCAAGTTTTAAGGTCTGTATTGTCTTGTGACTGAAGTATGTCTCTACTTCAATATGTAATCTGATATGTGTTATACATTTGAAGATGCTAGACATATAAAACACAGGTATAGATCTATTTGTATGTTTCTTTTATGTATGATAGTACTAGGAAAAGGTGTAGACACATGCGTGCATGCTTTCAGGAATATGGTGAGACATACAACAGAGACACGCAAAGGATTACTGCTTTATATTTGGCTAGGCCCAACACCTTGAGTAGTCACAGCATAGTGAACCTGAAGCACCAAAGTGAGGTTTAAGACATGTTGGCAGAGGGATTAGTGACTAGGTACTTTGTATAAGTCTGTGGAAAGGTGCACTTGAAATATGCCGCATAATTTTTGGTGTCTGTTTGAAATGGGAAGTGTATTCTGTAAAGTTTTAGGGTCTGCGTGGTCTTGTGACTGAGGTATGTCTCTACTTGCACATGTATTCTCATATGTCTTATGCATTTGAAGATGCTAGAAGTATAAAAGACAGGTGCACATCTATTTGTATGTTTCTTTTATATATGATGGTACTAGCAAAAGGTAAAGACACATGAGTGCTTTCAGGAATATGGTGAGACTTACAACAGAGACATGTGAAGGCTTGCTGCTTTGTATTTGGCTAGGCCCAACACTCTGAGTAGTAGTAGAATGGTGAAGCTGTAGCAGAAAAGTGAGGTTTAAGACATGTTGGCAGATGGATTAGCGATTAGGCTACTTTGTAAGAGTGTGTGGAAAGGTACAATTGAAATACACCGCATAATTTTCGGTGTCTGCTTGAAATGGGAAGTGCAGTCTCTGAAGTTTTAAGCTGTTCATGGTCTTGTGACTGAGGTATATGTGTACTTGCACATGTATTCTTATAAGTGTTATACATCTGAAGATGCTAGATGTATAAAACACAGGTATACGTCTATTTGTATGTTTCTTTTACATATGATGCCACTAGGAAAAGGTGCAGAGACATGCATGTATGCTTTCAGGAATATGGTGAGATTTACAAGAGACACATGTGAAGTATTGCTGCTATTTATTTGGGTAGGCCCAACACCCTGAGTAGTATTAGAATGGTGAAGCTGCAGCACAAAAGTGAGGTTTAAGACATGTTGGTAGAGGAGTTAGTGATTAGGCTACTTTGTATGAGTCTGTGGAAAGGTACACTTGAAATACACCACATAATTTTAAGTATCTGGTTGAAATGGGAAGTGTAGTCTCTGCGGTTTTAAGGTGTGCATGGTCTTGTGACTGAGGTATGTGTCTACTTGCACATGTATTCTCATACATGTTATGCATTTCAAGATGCTAGATGTATAAAACACATGTATAAGTCTATTTGTATGTTTCTTTTATAGATGGTGTCACTAGCAAAAGGTACAGACACGTGCATGCATGCTTTCAGGAATATGGTGAGACTTACAACAGAGGCATGTGAAGGGTTACTGCTTTGTATTTGGCTAGGCCCAACACTCTGAGTAGTAGTAGAATGGTGAAGCTGCCCCACAAAAGTGAGGTACAAGACATGTTAGCAGAGGGATTAGTGATTAGGCTACTTTGTATGAGTCTGTGGAAAGGTACACTTGAAATACACTGCATAATTTTCAGTGTGTGCTTGAAATGGGAAGTGCATTCTGTGAAGTTTTAACGTCTGCATGGTCTTGTGACTGAGGTATTTCTCTACTTGCACATGTATTCTCACACGTATTATGCATCTGAAGATGCTAGATGTATAAAACACAGGTATACGTTCATTTGTATTTTTACATATGATGCCACTAGGAAAAGGTGCAGACACATGCATGCATGCTATGAGGAATATGGTGAGACTTACACAGATATGCGAAGGGTTGCTGCTTTATATTTGGCTAGGTCCAACACTCTGAGTAGTAGTAGAATGCAGAAGCTGCAGAACAATAGTGAGATTAAGACATGTTGCTAAAAGGATTATTGATTAGGCTACTTTGTACAACTCTGTGGAAAGGTACAATTGAAATACTCTGCATGATTTTTGGTGTCTGCTTGAAATGGGAATTGCAGTCTCTGAAGTTTTAAGTTATGCATGGTCTTGTGACTGAGGTAAGTGTCTACTTGCATATGTATTCTTATACATGTTATGCATCTGAACATGCTAGATGCATAAAACACAGGTATACATCTATTTGTATGTTTCTTTTATATATGATAGAACTAGCAAAAGGTATAGACACATGCATGTATGCTTACAGGAATATGGTGAGACTTACAACAGAGACATGGGAAGGGTTGCTGTTTTAAATTTGGCTAGGACCAAGATTCTGAGTAGTTGATGAAAACTGAAGCTGCAAGGAGAAACTTGAGGTTAAAAAATGTTGGCAAAAGTATTAGTGATTAGGCTACTTGCTATGAGTCTGTGTAGAGGTAAACTTGAAGTACGTCGCCTAAATGTAGGTGTTGCCTTGAAATGGGAACGGCAGTCTGTGAAGTTTAAGGGACTTTATGTTCTTGTGAATGACGTATGTGTCTACTTCTACATCTATTGTTTGATGTGTTACACATCTGAACCTGGTTGCTTTGGCTACTAGTAGAGAAATATTTTAGTTCTGCTCTGTCATTCTGTCGCAGAGCTTGTGATGTCTTCTGAATGAAGGAATTGTGCAGCGTCTGACATAGCTTGTTCAATACCTAGGTGCCATATTTTATGAGCAGAAATTAATACATACACTTTTTTTTACACAAATTTAGATAGCATGCGCTCGGAGACACAGATATTCAACTAAATCACTGTTATAAGTCTCACCATATTTATCAAGGCATACATACATCACTCTGTGCATTTTGGATACCTGTGTTTCACACTGTATGGTCTCTAAATTTGTGTAAATAAAGTCTATGCATTCCTCTCTGCTCGTAAAATATGGCAGCTGACTATTGAACAGGCTATTTGAGCGGGCTCCATCACACCTATATACCAAAGACATCAGAGGCTGTGCGACTGAATGATAGAGCAGAACTGAGAGATTTGTCTACCAGTAGCTAAACCAACTAGGTTTTCAAGCTACACTGTTTAGATGCATAACAGATCAGACAACAGATGTAGAAGTAGATACAAACCTCAGTTACAAGAGCACGCAGAGTTTTAAATTTGACAGACTACATTTCTCATTTCAAGTAGACATGTAAATTTATATGGCTTACTTCAAGTGTACATTTCCACAAAGTCATAGCAAGTAGCGTAATCACTAATTCTTTTTGTCAACATGTATTAAACCTTACTTTTCTGTTCAAGTTACAGTTTTTACCAACTGGGACTAGCCGAATTTAAAACAGTAATCCCAACCATGTTACTGTTTAAACGTGTGTATTCTTATCATAGGTTTGATAGTATCAAAAGTATAATATTCTAACTATTTACATGTTATGGAGACATTTGCAATGTAATTGAAAGTATTTGTGTATTTATTGATATGATTATTTATATATAATTATTTCAAAAATATAAAATTATTTAACAAACTATTTAAACTCTTCTTTGTTTTTCAGATATTTACATTTATTGGTAAGAAAGATTGAGTATGGCAAAAAAAGATCAAAAGAGAAGACAAGAAAAAAACAGTACTATTTAAAGGAAAGAGAAAAGAGGAAATTAGATGAAGTGCAAAAGGTTACACTGAAGAAAAAGACTTCTGTTAAGACAACTAAAGAGTTTGTTAAAAGACTTTTACAGAATGTTATGTATTTTCAAAATGTTGAAAAGAGAAAGAAAAGTTCAACAACAAATTGGAAGGAAAGGAAAAAAGGACATAATGCTATACAATCATGTTATGGGAAAACAATCCATGTTGAAAGAAGGCTGAAAGAATATAGAGACATAAGGAAGAGAATGTATAGAAGTAGAGTACTACAAAATGTATTGAAAGATTGTAAAAAATATAAAAGAAGATCAGCAGCTTATAAGAAAAAGCAACAGATTGAAAGTGTAGTAGAAAAAGCTTTTGAAATAAAAAGAAAATTATTTATATTAATATTGAAGAGAATGAAAACATTGGATACAACAATGCTGTTTATGAAGGAAAATGCCACTGGAGTCAAGCTATCCTGGCTGATGAGGGCTGAAAGCCCGAAACCGGTCCTAGGATGCTTGTTTCCAGTCCAGGGAGGACCTGGCTTGGCAGTTCGGGCTGGACTGTTCCCATTGGGCGCAGGGTCAAGACTGATTTGCATATGGCTGGGTTCAAACTGGAATGGCATGGTGAGCAAAAAAACGATGGATTTAGGCCCAGATCTCTGTACTGGGGTGAATGTATGACATTGTTCTGCATTCTGTCCATCAATTGTTGTTTTTGCATTTGTCACCCCGAGTGGGACGGGTATGCCCAGACGTGGGTCCCGTGCTCTCCATGCCACTGGAGTCAAGCTATCCTGGCTGATGAGGGCTGAAAGCCCGAAACCGGTCCTAGGATGCTTGTTTCCAGTCCAGGGAGGACCTGGCTTGGCAGTTCGGGCTGGACTGTTCCCATTGGGCGCAGGGTCAAGACTGATTTGCATATGGCTGGGTTCAAACTGGAATGGCATGGTGAGCAAAAAAACGATGGATTTAGGCCCAGATCTCTGTACTGGGGTGAATGTATGACATTGTTCTGCCTTCTGTCCATCAATTGTTGTTTTTGCATTTGTCACCCCGAGTGGGACGGGTATGCCCAGACGTGGGTCCCGTGCTCTCCATGCCACTGGAGTCAAGCTATCCTGGCTGATGAGGGCTGAAAGCCCGAAACCGGTCCTAGGATGCTTGTTTCCAGTCCAGGGAAGACCTGGCTTGGCAGTTGGGGCTGGACTGTTCCCATTGGGCGCAGGGTCAAGAATGATTTGCATATGGCTGGGTTCAAACTGGAATGGCATGGGGAGCAAACAAACGATGGATTTAGGCCCAGATCTCTGTACTGGGGTGAATGTATGACATTGTTCTGCATTCTGTCCATCAATTGTTGTTTTTGCATTTGTCACCCCGAGTGGGACGGGTATGCCCAGACGTGGGTCCCGTGCTCTCCATGCCACTGGAGTCAAGCTATCCTGGCTGATGAGGGCTGAAAGCCCGAAACCGGTCCTAGGATGCTTGTTTCCAGTCCAGGGAGGACCTGGCTTGGCAGTTCGGGCTGGACTGTTCCCATTGGGCGCAGGGTCAAGACTGATTTGCATATGGCTGGGTTCAAACTGGAATGGCATGGTGAGCAAAAACGATGGATTTAGGCCCAGATCTCTGTACTGGGGTGAATGTATGACATTGTTCTGCATTCTGTCCATCAATTGTTGTTTTTGCATTTGTCACCCCGAGTGGGACGGGTATGCCCAGACGTGGGTCCCGTGCTCTCCATGCCACTGGAGTCAAGCTATCCTGGCTGATGAGGGCTGAAAGCCCGAAACCGGTCCTAGGATGCTTGTTTCCAGTCCAGGGAGGACCTGGCTTGGCAGTTCGGGCTGGACTGTTCCCATTGGGCGCAGGGTCAAGACTGATTTGCATATGGCTGGGTTCAAACTGGAATGGCATGGTGAGCAAAAAACGATGGATTTAGGCCCAGATCTCTGTACTGGGGTGAATGTATGACATTGTTCTGCATTCTGTCCATCAATTGTTGTTTTTGCATTTGTCACCCCGAGTGGGACGGGTATGCCCAGACGTGGGTCCCGTGCTCTCCATGCCACTGGAGTCAAGCTATCCTGGCTGATGAGGGCTGAAAGCCCGAAACCGGTCCTAGGATGCTTGTTTCCAGTCCAGGGAGGACCTGGCTTGGCAGTTCGGGCTGGACTGTTCCCATTGGGCGCAGGGTCAAGACTGATTTGCATATGGCTGGGTTCAAACTGGAATGGCATGGTGAGCAAAAACGATGGATTTAGGCCCAGATCTCTGTACTGGGGTGAATGTATGACATTGTTCTGCATTCTGTCCATCAATTGTTGTTTTTGCGTTTATGAAGGAAAAAGCAAAAGAAAAAGACTGGTTAATAGATGTAACTTTTGTAAAATTTTCACTGGTGAATGGAAGCATACTTCTAGTACTGAGCCTTTCTTTAATGAAGAAAGCTATTTTTAACAGAACACATTAGTTCATGCAGTTGATACTAGTGGTCAATGCTATGAGATGAAAGATGGTTGTCCCATTCCAAAAGAAAAGATGGTTCCGAGGAATGTGGAAGAAGTAATAGCTGAAGAAGTTCAAGGGAGGCGTACACAAGCTCCAGTATATAAGTGGGATTGTAGTAGTATTTGCAGTATTCAACAGGAATCTATTGACATATTATGAATGTTTTTACGAGAATATGCCAAAAAAAAGTCTCAAACAGAAGATTAAGATGTTACAAGGACTAGATCCAAGTAAAGTAAAAAAATATACTAACTTGCAGGGTCATTCTCTGGCTTGTCTTTCAAGAAACGTGTGTCAAAGTACTTTCCATCATTTAAGAATGTTAGCAGTACACCACTCAGAAATGCGGAAGTTAGTAAGGAGGCTCTACTATGTAAAAAGTCCTGCATTATGTTTAAGTGAAATGAGCACAGCTCTTTTGCACGGTTCAGTATCAGATGTAAAAAAAGTTTGTGATGATATACTGTTTCGTTTCTTTGGTTCACAAGAGGAGTGTAGAGAAAGTGAGAGCTTGATAAGTGTAGGTGTTGAAGAAGAGGTGGAAGATATTAGTATTGACGAGTTTGCAGACGAAATTACAAAGTTTAAGACAGCTTCATCTGAAAAACCAAACTATGTTTGTATTTGTTGTCAACGTACTCACTATAGAAGTCAAATTAGGAATGTTGATCTATATTTAAAAAGTGAAAAAGGAAAACAATGATAAGTGGGAGCAATTTGGTGCTTCTTTGTTGGTAGAAGGTCGGTTTGAGTTGGCTACTGATCAACGTATTTGTAAATACAACAAATTAGAAGAGAACAAAATGCCAGCTAGAGCTGTACATAACAACTTAGAGTTGGTAGCTATTCCTCCGGAACTGGCAGATTTAAATGCATATGAGTCCATTCTTATTCAATCTGTCCACCCATTTCATACTATAGTTCATATGGAGCCTAAAACAGGTAAGCTGCCTCCAACAGATTTACAAAGAGGTGTAGACAGGGAGGAAAATGAGCCAGTAGCTATTCTAGTTAATAGTGTACCAACAAAGAGTCAAAAAATATGGCAAGAGTTTGTAGATGTTAGCAAACTTCAAAAGGTTACATTATATCTGGTACAGAAAAATATTTATTATAAGAATGTAAATGTTGATGAACAGGAAATATGTTAAGATGAAACAGAAATTTTAAGTGGCCAAATAGAAAAAGTGGACAAGTCTAGGACTGAAGAGATCTATGAACATTACACTATACATCCTCTACATTCAAAAGAAGTGATAGGAAACAGTATTGAATTATTTCAAATGAAGGAAGCAAAGGGAACTCCCCTGAGTGTATGGGTAAAAAGTTTAGAAGCTCGTTGTTTTTCACAGCTGTTCCCTACTGGAGAAGGTAGACGATTTGATGAGCGAGCTGTACAGATTCCAGCTTCTGAATACCGCTCAACAAAATTGTACTCTGAAGATCCGAGATTTCGACAGTGTATTCCATATATATTTCATCTTTTGTTTGAAAGTGACTTTTCTGCACTTTCCTATGCTGTGAACCACATATTAAAAACAGTTCATCTTCCATATGTTTCTGCAAAAGAATTCATGGACAAAGTTCAACAAAGAGATGAACATTTAGAATCTCAGTTAATTAATTGGATGGCATGTCAACATGGTACCAATGAGTATTGGTATCATCGTCATGGAGAACTTAAATGTATGTTAAGAAACTTAGGCAGTTCTACATGGTTTGTAACACTTAGCTGAACTGAATATGCATGGGACGATTTACTTGAATTTCTACGAGAAGCAAATTCAAATATTAAAAACATTGAATTGAAGACAAATGGAGAACTCTGTTCCTTGGATCCTGTAAATGTCTGCAGGTATTTTAACCGAAGGTTTCAAGCTATGATGTCATTTATCTGCAATAAAAATATTGCACCTCTTGGAGAGGTAACAGATTTCTTTTGGAGAAAGGAATACCAAGCAAGAGGAGCTCCTCATATACACATACTATTATGGATCAACAATGCTCCAACATTTGGAACTGATACTGATGAAAGTGTTTTGTCTTTCATCGAACAGTATGTTACCTGTGCCATTCCAAGAGAAGGAGAAGAAAACAGCTTGAGACAACAAGTTTTACAGTTTCAAAGTCATCGATGTGGAAAATACTGTCGACGAAAATACAAGTCTAAAGGGAAATTTTATACAAAATGTCGTTTTGGATTCCCACGTCCAATAATTTCTAAAGGAAGAGTAAATTGTTTTATGTCAGCAGTAAGGCACACAATAACTTGGAAATCTCCAAAGAATACATACAACTTAAAAAGAACAGAAGATTCAAAGTATATTAATGACTACAGTCTAGTGATTTTGAAAATGTGGAATGCAAACATGGATATTCAATATGTTGCAGATAATTCAATTGCTGTTGCTCGCTATGTGACATCATAAATAATCAAATCTGAAAGGACAGAGATGAAAGAAATGTGGGAAGAAATTTCACAAGAAAGGAGTCTTAGCAAGAAATTGTACCGCTTCAGCTTGAAAATGCTTTCCCATTGAGAGATTGGATCCTATGAATGTTCGGATCGCTTGAGCTCTGTGAGTTTATATTTAAAGTCAAGAGGAATCATTTGGGTAAGTCTAGGTCTTGCTGCCACACGAAAACGAGTATTTAAATCTCAACAAGAAATCGAATACTTAGCAGTGAATGAACCAGAAAGTACTGATATTGTTAAAACCAATATGTTGGATACATACTATCCCTAAAGGAGTCCACATCTCGAAAATCTATGTCTGTATGAAATACTTCAACATTACAGCTTTAAAAGAAAAGTTACAGAAAATATAAAAGAAGAAAAATATGCAGTAATTGGATGTGACGGATGTTTAGTAAAACATGCCAAAGGAAATCTTATTAACCACAGAAAACTTAGTTGCAAAAGTCCAGATAAGAGGGAATGTTTCTATTTTGCACTTCTGAAACTGTTCAAGCCTTGGCGTAGTGAAATGGAATTACTTGGCGAATTCAACTGCTGTGAAGATTCTTTTAATGCAAGTAAAGCTAGTATTAAGTGTACAGTTTTTCCTATATATCTACAAATGTTAAATGATGAGATTGAAAAAGAAAGTACTATTGCAGCAGAAATAGCTAGAGAAAGTTATCAAGATAGTCAAAGTTCTGGTCCACTGAGTCAAGATCCACAGGGACAACCAATTATCGAAAATGAAGCAGCAATAGCCATGAATGAGGAAGAAACTGCAATGCAACAAGCACAGCATCATATTATTCAGTTGGAAAAGTTAGAAGAACAACTAAATATTGAACAGAAAGAAACATATCTACAAGTGAAAGAACAGATACAACATGGTTGGCTACATTTAAAAAAAGAATGCCAATGTTCAACATTTAAACCTATTCTAATGTACATCAGTGATCAAGCTGGAACAGGAAAAAGTTTCTTAATTAAAGTTTTGACCAGTTATCTACACAAAACTACAGAATCACATTTGTCTTGTATTGTAACAGCTCCAACTGGATTAGCAGCACACAACATTAAAGGGATTACTTTACATAGATTACTTATGCTCAGGGGCGTAACACAGGCCCCCGCATCCCCCGGGGTGCGGGGGGCCCCTGAGCTGCAAGGGGCCCTCTCAGCACAGTACTTAGGCCTGAGCGCTCCGTATTAAATCCGGAGCGGGGGCCCCTCCATGTACATTGCAGGGGGGCCCCTTAAACTTTCGTTATGCCACTGCTTATGCTACCAGTTTAACATGACAATAAATTGGAATATCAGAAGCTGTCTGGAGAAGCTTGTTATGAAGTGTCAAGAGTACTGAAGAAAATTATTCTTTTAATCATTGATGAGGTGAGCATGGTCTCAAACTTAATGCTTGCCTTTGTACACTTGAGAATGCAACAGATTTTAAAAACAAATTACGATGTTCTGTTTGGAGGAAAACATTTAATTGTATTAGGAGATCTACTACAACTTACTCCTGTAAAAGGACAACCTGTTTTTAAAGCACTTGTCCATGAAGACACTAGGAAATCTTTGGGAAGTATTGGAAATGTGAACATTTGGTTACATTTTGAATATAAAGAACTTATTAAGAATATGCGACATACAAGTGATGAAGATTATGGAAATGTTCTTCAAGATATAAGAATTGGTGTCCTGACGAAACATGGCAAACAAGCTTTAGAAAGTCAACTACTAAGGAACTTGTTTACAACTGGAAACACAGCGGCTGAAATAATGTACAATAGGCTTGGAGAAAAGAAGTCTATAGTTTGCCTAATGCCTACACTGCAAGAGTGTTCTACATTTAATCAAGAACTTTTGAAACTGGAAAAACAGGAAATAGTGGAAATTGAAGCTATTGATACAATTGAACACCATGGAGTGACTATTCTACTCACAGAGAAACTACAGGCTAAATTGCATTCTTTGGAAAAGTTTGTATCTAAAACTGCAGGCTTAGAAAAGACTATACATGTATGCATAAATTGTCGGGTAATTTTACGGCGTAATTTGAATGCAGAAGACGGTTTAGTAAATGGAGCAATGGGAAAAATTGTTGATTTTATAAAATTTCAGAACAGAGATGGAATAGAATTTTTTTATTATAACATTTGATCAGATTAAAGAGATAAGACAGATTGGGCGTTGTGTTGTAAATTTTTTGCTTGTAAAAGATTTGTCTGTTTGCAGAAAACAGTTTCCTCTGTCTTTACCATATACAGTAACTATTCATAAATTTCAAGGTTTAAGTATAGACAGTGCTTTTGAAAATATCGGAAGTACAGTGTTCAAAGAGGGAATGGCATACATTGCATTATCTCAAGTAAGAACGTTGCCTGGTTTGTATTTGATAGATTTCGATGAGAAAAAGGTTAGTGCCTATGCAAATTGTGTAAGAGAGTATAATCGTTTAAGAAGACTTTATACACCTGATTTAGGTGAATATCCCATATATGAGAAACGTGTAGTGTGTCCAAAATGGAAATATGTCAAGCATTCAACTGAAGTTGAAAAAAAGAAAACAATTGAAGATAAACTTGAAGGTCTAAAGAAAAAGAAAATGGAAACTGTTGATGACATTGTAGGATACCAGTTGGAAAATAGTTTAGGTATCAACTGTTATGCTAATGTGATTCTGACTATTGTCTTTTATCTACAAGATCTTCATCATGATATCATGAAAAAAAGTGAAAAAAGATTCTGTTCTTTACTACAACATGTATTTGAACAGTTAGTAACTGATAGAAGTAAAATGCATACTGCTTCTGGTGTTCGGCATCTTTTGGATATATGTATTGGTTCTTTGACATTTACTCTCAATGTACAACAAGATGCCCAAGAATTTCTGATGCTCATGCTTGGAGTATTAGAAGATGAAGGAATACAGATTGAAAACTTTTTTGGACTAAGTTACAGATGGGATCATAAATGTGAAGATTGTTCATTTACTTCTACCACTGAAATACAAACAGAACGATTCATATACTTGACAATACCAGACTGCAAATCAGTACCTTTTAACAAAATGATAAAAACAGCTAATCAGGACATGAGATGTTCGCATTGTAGATCAGAGATGTTGTCTACATTACATATAGAAAGATTTGGAAAATATCTAATTTTAATGCTACAACGTTGTCGAGCAAATGGATGAAAATTGGAAACAAAAATTAAAAATGTTAATGCAAGTGAAATTTCTATTTCAGGAAGAACTTTTGTAGCAGTGGCTATTATTTTCCATGATGGACCTACTACAACATCTGGACACTATACTGTGTAAAGGAGGGACACATTGCAATGATGCCCACTTGGAATTTAAACGTAGATTACCTTATGAATTACCGAATTCATGTTTGTTATTTTTGAAGCCAAAGTTTTGAGTACATCATTCGGCCAATTGGGAAGATGTGAAGAGGAACTAAACAGGAATGCAAACTATTAGTATTTTGTAATTAGTGTTTGGATTATTATTTGCGGTAATTGATATTGCATTTGGAAAATTCTGTTTAAAAGGAAATAGTTTATATATTTGTTGTCTATTTTGTACCAAATGTAAATGAGAGTCTATATTTTGGCAAATGTATTTGAGATAACTGATAGAGTTTATGTAGATGAAGAAAGTAATTAACAAAGCGTAGATAGAAAAGCACATAGCTACACATATTGAAAATGATGCTTTATGCTGATTTTGGGGTTTGTGTTTTTTCCCCGCTGTTCAATGATGATACCACATTGAAATCACTGTGTCTGGTGAATTTAAGTAAAATCTGAGAAGAGCAAAAAAGGGAATCTGAAAATGTTATCTAATTCTAAATTTATGTTGAGTTGCTAAAAATATAATCTTATAATTTCAGTAATATATTATCATTAAATAACAGTTTTTCTTCTTTATAGTAGGTACTGTTGAAGTTTGAGAAGAGTTTTAATGCTGTTTACAACAATACTACTCTAAAATGATCTACTGAGTAATGTATCAAATTTATTTAAAAGGTAAGAATACATAATATAATATGCATGATAACGTGAATTTTTTTTTAAGTTTAATTATATGGTATTTGTTTCTAATCTAAATAATGTTGATCCTTTAGACTACTTGAAAAGTATCATTATGTTGCTCATGTAATCAGGCAGGCAGTCATCCTTTCACATAGACACTACCCATGCACTTATGCATTCTCTGAAGCACAGGTTTTGCACTAATAGCACCCTTGCATTATTTCTTTTACACAGGCACTACCCATGCAGTCATCCAATTACCCAGGCAGTACCGCTGCACTTATGCAATCACCTAGGCACCACTGATGCACTCATGCAATCACCTAAGCTCTACTCTTCCACTCAACCATTCACTCATCCATTCACTCAGGAACTAGCCATGCACTCATCAAATGACCCAGGCATTACCCTTGCACTCATACTTTCACTCAGGTACTTTTGATACACTCATCAAATCACCCAGATACTACCCCTGCACTCATGCAATCACCCAGGCACTACTCTTGCATTCAACCATTCCCTCAAACACTACCTATGCACTCATTGATTCACTCAGGCACTACACATGCACTCATCTATTCACTCAGGCACTAACCATGCTGTCATCCAATGACCCAGGGATTACTCTTGCAGTCATTCTTTTACTTAGGCACTACCCATGCATTGATCCTATCACCCAGGCAGTACCCCTGCACTCATGCAATCACTCATGCACTACTCTTCCACTCAACCATTCACTGAGGCACTACTCATGCACTTATCCATTCTCCAAGGCACTCCCATGCACTCATGCAATGACCCAGGCATTACACTTGCAGTCGTCCTTTTACTCAGTCACTCCTCATGCACAGATCTAATCACCCAGGCAGTACCCCTACACTCATGCAATCACCCAGACACTACCCATGCACTTATGCAATCACTTAGACACTACCCAAACAGTTATGCAATCACTCAAACGTTACTCTTGCACTCAACCATTCACTCAGACACTACCCATGGACTCATCCATTCTCCGAGGCACTACCCATGCACTCATCCAATGACCCAGGCGCTAGAGTTGGATTAATCCATTCACTCACACAGTTCCCATAGACTCATCCATTCACTAAAGCACTACCCATACACTCATGCAAAGGCACTATTCTTGCACTCAACCATTCATTCAGACATTACCCATACACTCATCTATTCTTCCAGGCAGTACCTATGTACTCATGCAATGACCCAGGGATTACCCTTGCACTCATCCTTTCACTCACGCACTACCCATGGACTGATCCAATCACCCAGGCAGTACTCGTGCAGTTATGCAATTGCTCATGCAGTACTCTTGCACTCAACCATTCACTCAGGCACTAACAATGGACTCATCCATTCTCTCAGGCACTACCCATGCACTCATCCAATGACCCAGGCATTACCCTTGCACTCACCTTTCACTCAGGCACTTCCCATACACTCATCCAATTACCCAGGCACTACCCCTGTTCTCATGCAATCATCCAGGCACTACCCAAGCACTTATGAAATCACTCAAGCAGTATTCTTGAATTAAACCATTGACTCAGGAACTATCCATGCACTCATCCATTCTCTCAGGCACTATGCATGCACTCATCCAATGATCCAGGCACTAACCATGCACTCATCCTTTCACTGAGGCACTACTCATGCACTCATCCATTCACTGAGGCACTACCTGTGCACTCATGCAATCACCCAGACACTATCCATGCACTCATGCAATCACTTAGACACTACCCATACAGTTATGCAATCACTCAGCCACTACTCTTACACTCAACCATTCACTCAGGCACTACCATGCACTCATCCATTCCCTCAGGCGCTACCCATGCACTCTTCAAATGACCCAGGCTTTACTCTTGCAGTCATCCTTTTACTCACGCAGTACCCATGCACTCCTCCAATCACCCAGACATTACTCTTGCACTCATGAAGTCACTCTGGCACTACCCATGCACTCATGCAGTCACTCTGGCACTACTCTTGCACTCAAGCATTCACTCAGACACTACCCATGGACTCATCCATTCTCCAAGGCACTACCCATGCACTCATCCAATGACCCAGGCACTAGAGTTGCATTAATCCATTCACTCACACAGTTCCCATGGACTCATCCATTCACTAAAGCACTACCCATAAGCTCATGCAAAGGCACTATACTTGCACTCAACCATTCATTCAGACACTACCCATACACTCATTTATTCTTCCAGGCAGTACCTATGCACTCATGCAATGACCCAGGGATTACCCTTGCACTCATCCTTTCACTCACACACTAGCCATACACTGATCCAATCACCCAGGCAGTACCCGTGCAGTCATGCAATTGCTCATGCACTACTCTTGCACTCAACGATTCACTCAGGCACGAACCATGGACTCATCCATTCTCTCAGGCACTACCCATGCACTCATCCAATGAACCAGGCATTACCCTTATACTCACCTTTCACTCAGGCACTTCCCATACACTCATCCAATCACCCAGGCACTACCCCTGCACTCATGCAATCACCCAGACACTACCTATGTACTTATGCAATCACTCAAACACTATTCTTGAATTCAACCATTGACTCAGGAACTACCCATGCACTATTCTTGAATTCAACCATTCTCTCAGGCACGACGCATGAACTCATCCAATGACCCAGGCACTAACCATGCACTCATCCTTTCACTCAGGCACTACTCATGCACTCATGCAATCTCCCAGGCAGTACCCCTCCACTCATGCAATTACCCAGGCAGTATTTTTGCACTCTTGCAATTACCGAGGCACTACCCATGCACTCATGCAATCACTCAGACACTACTCTTGCACTAAATTATTCACTCAGGAACTACCCATGTACTCATCCATTCTCTCAGGCACTACCCATGCACACATCCAATGACCTAGACATTACCCTTGCACTCATCCTTTCACTCAGGCAGTACGTATCCACTCATCCAATCAGCCAGGCACTAGCCTTGCACTCATCCATTCACTCAGGTACTACCCATGCACTCATCCATTCACCCAGGCAGTACCCCTGTACTCATGTAATCACCAAGGCACTACCCATGCACTCATGCTATCACTCAGGCACTACTGTTTCACTCAACCATTCACTCAGGCACTTCCCATGCACTCATCCATTCTCTCAGGCACTACCCATGCACTAATGCAATCTCCAAGGCAGTACCCCTCCTCTCATGCAATTACCCAGGCAGTATTTTTGCACTCATGCAATTACCCAAGTACTACCCATGCACTCATGCAATCACCACTCAGGCACTACTCATTCATTAAATTATTCACTCACGCACTACCCATGTACTCATCCATTCTCTCTGGCACTACCTATACACCCATCCACTGGCCCAGGCATAACCCTTGTACTCATTCTTTCACTCAGACAGTACTCATGCACGTATCCAATCACTCAGGCACTACCCATGCACTCATTCAATAACCCAGGCACTACCATTGCACTCATCCATTCACTTAGGCACTACCCATGTACTCATGTAATCTCCCAGGCAGTACCCCTCCACTCATGCAATTACCCAGGCAGTATTTTTGCACTCATGCAATTACCCAGGCACTTTTCATGCACTCATACAATCACTCAGGCACTACTCTTGCACTAAATTATTCACCCAGGCACTACCCATGTACTCATCCATTCTCTCAGGCACTACCCATGCACTCATCCAGTGACCTAGGCATTACCCTTGTACTCATTCTTTTACTCAGACAGTACTCATGCACTCATCCAATCATTCAGGCACTACCCTTGCACTCATGCTATCACTCAAGCACTACCCTTGCACTCATCCATTCTCTCAGGCACTACCCATGCACACATCCAATGACCCAGGCATTACCCTTGCACTCATCCTTTCACACAGGCAGTACGTATTCACTCATCCAATTAGCCAGGCACTAGCCTTGCACTCATCCATTCACTCAGACACTACCCATGCACTCATCCAATCACCCAGGCAGTACCCCTGTACTCATGCAATCACCCAGGCACTACCCATGCACTCATGCTATCACTGAGGCACTACTTTTTCACTCAACCATTCACTCAGGCACTTCCCATGCACTCATCCATTCTCTCAGGCACTACCCATGCATTCATGCAATCTCCCAGGCAGTACTCCTCCACTCATGCAATAACACAGGCAGTATTTTTGCACTCATGCAATTACCCAGGCACTACGCATTCACTCAATTATTCACTCAGGCACTACCCATGTACTCATCCATTCTTTCAGGCACTACTCATGCACTCATCCAGTGACCCAGGCATTACCCTTGTACTTATTCTTTTACTCAGACAGTACTCATGCAATCACCAATCACTCAGGCACTACCCTTGCACACATACTATCACTCACGCACTACTCCTGCACTCATGCAATCATCCAGGCACTAGCCATGCACTCATGCAATCACTTATGCACTACCAATGCACTCTTGCAATCACTCAGGGATTACCTTTGCCCTCATCCTTTCACTCGGGCACTACCCATGCACAGATCCAATCACCCAGGCAGTACTCCTGCAGTCATGCAATCACTCACACACTACTCTTGCACTCAACCATTCACTCAGGCACTAACCATGCACTCATTCATTCTCTCAGGCACTACCCATGCACTCATACAATGACTCAGACATTACCCTTGCACTCACCTTTCACTCAGGCACTACCCATACACTTATCCAATCACCCAGGCTCTATCCCTGCACTCATGCAATCACCCAGGCACTACCCATGTGCTTATGCAATCACTCAAGCAGTATTGTTGAATTCAGCCATTGACTCAAGAACTATCCATACACTCATCCATTCTCTCAGGCACTACCCATACACTCATCCAATGACCCAGGCACTAACCATACACTCATCTATTCACTGAGGCACTACCTATTTACACAAGCAATAACCCAGGCAGTACCCCTGCACTCAGGCACTACGCATCCAATCAACCAGGTACTATTTTTGCATTCAACATTCACTCAGGCAGTACCCATGCACCCATCCATTCCCTCAGGCACTACCCAAGCACTCTTCAAATGACCCAGGCAATACTCATGCAGTCATCCTTTTACTGAGGCACTAATGATGCACTAATCTAAGCGCCCAAACATTTCTCTTGCACTCATGAAGTCTCTCAGGCACTATCCATGCACTAATCCATTCTCTCAGGCACTACGCATGCACTCATCCAATGACCCAGGCTTTACCCTTGCACTCATTCTTTCACTTAAGTACTACCCATGCACTGGTCTAAGCACCCAGACATTACACTTGCACTCATGCAATCATTCAGGAACTACCCTTACTCTCATGCAATCACTCAGGCAGTACTCTTGCACTCAACCCTTTACTCAGGCACTACCCATGCACTCATCCACTAATCCATCCACTATCCATAGATTCATCCACACACACATTTATCCAAGCAATCAGTTTTACTCCATACAATTTTTCTATTTTTAACCAGTATAGGTGGTTCCGTAAGAACCTTTTTTTTTTAAACTATTTTGAGATTTTTTTGAATTTTCAAACAATTGTTTATTTTTTCGGTCTATTTGGGTGTATTTAACTTTTTAAAAAACAAAGAAAGACAAGATTGTCAAACTCAAAAAAAAATTTACACGTGTGTTTTTATTAAGTTAATTATAGCATGAATGCATTGCTCTCCAACACACAGGTTTGCTTGACATTTCTTGCAGTTTACGCTAGCATCTCCTAGCTCAGGTGTAGGTAGAGCTGCTGCACCCGATGTAGATGGTTGATTAGGATCAGCCTGGGCAGCTTGCTCCCTCTTTTCACGTGCCATCACTTCTTTGGCCAATCGATTAGGATGCATCGTTTCTAGGTGCTTCTTAATTGATGACGTCCCACATGAATATTTTTTGTCCAATCCATGTGAAAGCACTCTTTGACACACAGTGCACGTAACTTTTCTGGCATTTACTTTTTTCTCCCCCTCAGGCACTGTGAAAAAAGCCCACACAATACTCTCTTTTCTTTTTTTCACAGGCTCCTCAACTTCCTCTGGATCGTCCAGCAGTTCTTCTTCTGGATGAATGGATGTCATAGCAATGAATGAAGTCAAAACACCGAAAAAAAGAAGTAATTGGAAGAGCCTACAAAAAAGATATCCTGACAGGAAGACACACCCAGAATAAGAGGAATAAAACAGGTGTTGGATCCTCCCTCTAACAGAATGAAAAGCTTTTAAACCAATCAAAAACTTTCTCTCTATGTGACATGGATTCACGTACGGGACGCGCACCCATCGCGTATACGTCGCGCACCCGTAAAATCTGCTACACTTAATTCTAAAGTATAAATTGCTGTTTATAAATTGTTTTGTAAAGTATGTTAGTGAAAGTCTTTAAGCAAAACCGATATTTAAAGTTTCCACAGTGATATTTCATAATTTTAAAAATTATGCCGAAGTCGCGACCCCTGCACGATCCCGGAAATACATGCCGGCAGTGTTCGCGACCCCTTCGCGAACGTGTTGCGTAGATAAAAATGTGCTCTAAATGAGTAAAAGATATTTTATAATTACACTTATACTTTTTTTACACTCAGTATTAAACCGCTTCCTCTAAAATATATATTATTTTGTTGTAAATATGTATTTTACACTTACATTCATATTACGGATTCGCTCACCAAACGCGTAAGTATGCAAACGGTGCGCGACCCTTTTTTTTTTAAAACAAAAAAAGGACATATTTATTATAATCATACAACAATACCTAGTATATACTATTAAAAGTAATCATACAAAACTTAACTTAGTAAGAAAAAAAATACTCCAAAATATTAAAAACAATTTTTTATTTTTCTATTCATAATTGTGTCATATAATAACATACTGTACAAAATTATGAATAATGGAGCAATATTTCAAGTTACTAAAAATTGTAATCGTTCAGATAAATAACACTATAAATCTTTAAGAGTATATGGGGCCAATTACGATACCCGGCGTAAATAAATCCGCCAGGCATGGAAGCGGCAAAAATCCGCCCGCACACACCGCCTGAACACCGACCACGCCATTACGATTACACAAACCGAAAACCGCCATCGGCGGAAAAAGCACACAAAATACCGCCCGCCAATGTCCGAGTCGGAGTCAAACCGCCCGCCACGGACGGAAACACGCACGACAACACAAAACCGCCCACCCTCACGGCCGACACACCGCACGTGACATTACGATCGCACCGACATGAGCGCGGAAAAACCACAAATATACCGCCCGCCAGCGCAAACAACGCCGATGAGAATCGACACGGCAGAAGCCATGGCGCCAACGTACCTGCACAGAAACCATCCGCACACAAAACCAATAGCACACAACATGGCCAACAAGTCCACACAGCAAGGCACGCACAAATACACAAGCACAGTACACATCCCGAAAACACCCCCCGGACAAACAAAAAATACAAAGGCCAGAACCCCAGACACAACACACCTGAAAACAACAGACCATGAGGACACACCCACATAGGTGAGTACAAAAGCAGCACTCCCACAGACCACAACCCCTTGCTACATTGCAAACCAGAGAGGAGAGGAGAGGACACAGTGACACAGCAAGGACAGCAGCACACCACAGAAACGCACACATCACAACCACCACCACCACCACCACCACCACCACCAAACACCACCACCACCACCACCACCACCACCACCAAACACCGGCACCACAAACCCCCTGCACATTACACAACACACACCGCACCAGCACCACAAACACCATGGCACCACAAAGAATGCCCAAGTTCACGCCCATGGAGCTGACGGTCATGGTCGACGAGATCATCAAGGTGTACCCACAAATCTATGGGAACATGGTCCAGCACACACCACTAGCCACCAGAAACAGAATGTGGAACCGGATCGTAGACCAGGTCAATGCAGTCGGGACCCTGCCCAGGAACAGAGTCGAGATTAACAAACGTTGGAATGACGTAAAGAGCCTGGTCAAGAAGAAGGAGGGCAAAAACAGAGAGCTGGCTGCCGTCACTGGCGGAGGGAATCCCGCGCTCTTTAAGACCTTCAAAGCGTGGGAGGAGAAGGTGCGAGTCGTAATACATCCGGAGATCCTCGCCGGATTAGCAGGGGGAGTGGAGGCTGGTAAGTACAAACTAATGTATACCAGCACACCGCTATGTACTCACATGCACTACCACCATGCCACAGCTCCCAGGGACAAACACCCCCATGTCCAGAAAACAATACACAACACATCACACACACATGCAACAGACACTACCACACACAGCCCAAACCGAACAACTGTAAGATGCGTGGGGACATGTGTACACTAAGCCAGCCACGTAACCACCAACAGGTCCCCAAATATGCCAGAAGCGCCACAACGAGCACCCACCACACCCATGTGTCCGCCACAGCTGCACTAACCGACAAGTAACAGGTAAGTGGCAGGAACACAAAGTGCAGTGGGTGGGACGGTGGACAGCCCAAGTACAACACACACCAGGCCCCAGTCCCACAGCACAGCAAGGAGGAGCATCCCCCACACCCCACAGCCACGTGTCAGCCACCGCAGTGCACAACGACAGCCGAAAGGCAGACATCACGGTCCACAGCAATCGGTGTCAGTGGGTGTCCAGCCACCCCCACGACCCACAACACCCCCCACCCCCACAGACCTGCAACATGGAGCACCCCCGCTTAGAGCCATGTGGCATCCAGTACAGTGCACGCACGAACAACTTGCAGGTGGGAAACTGGACAGGGCTGGATTACTGGAGGCATGAGGACCATAACACGACCAACACATGGGACATGTCACGTAGCAGACGAACACGCAGCACCGCCCACCGTCACGAACAAGTGAACAATGTGCACACGGACATGAACAACAGACTCACACCCCACATGACCCATCACAGACATAGCAACACCCAAGGAGCCACGTCTGCATGCACAAGCCACACTGAATATAGTCCCACACGGCAGCCACTGTGCAACTCATCACACACAACCGAAACACCATTGAAGTCCTGTCCATGTAGCCCCTACTGCCTGTCAACAACACACCCCACAACTACGCCTATGTAAGACAAACAACACTAGACGCAACAGAGCGGAACAACATAAATGCACACGAACACCACTGAACCCATCAAACTCACAGACACACCATGCACATACAACATACCATCCATCCCATCCGTCAGCCCCAGTCTCATGAAAGGCATGTCATCCGCACAGCTGCCACACATACAGCAGTCACGCTAAGACACATGCCCATGACCAACCATGTGCCAGAAGTCAATTAAGCGCACGACACACTGTGAGCAACAACACACAACATGGGCCACCCCCCCGAGCACTGCAGTGATGCACATGGCACAGGGCAGCACGCACACCAAGGAGATGGGACAACTGCAATACGTTGGCTGGCACACAACTATCACTCACTCATAACGATGCGTCCAATGCCATGTCCAGTAATCACAACAGACAGCAAATATGCAGGCCATGTCAAGCATGCACACACCTCAAACCATGCACTGTCATGCTGCCACAACACATGTCACGTTCGGCACCCATGGCTCACAGCATGTACCCCAAAAGCATATCCCCTCCCAAATGCGAATCTGGGGCATGGCCCCCATGTTGCCATATGCGTTCCTAACCGTTCCATTTGAACCCCAAAAGCATATCCCCTCCCAAATGCGAATCTGGGGCATAGCCCCCATGTTGCCATATGCGTTCCTAACCGTTCCATTTGAACCCCAAAAGCATATCCCCTCCCAAATGCGAATCTGGGGCATAGCCCCCATGTTGCCATATGCGTTCCTAAGCATTCCATTTGAACCCCAAAAGCATATCCCCTCCCAAATGCGAATCTGGGGCATAGCCCCCATGTTGCCATATGCGTTCCTAAGCGTTCCATTTGAACCCCAAAAGCATATCCCCTCCCACATGCGAATCTGGGGCATAGCCCCCATGTTGCCATATGCGTTCCTAACCGTTCCATTTGAACCCCAAAAGCATATCCCCTCCCAAATGCGAATCTGGGGCATGGCCCCCATGTTGCCATATGCGTTCCTAACCGTTCCATTTGAACCCCAAAAGCATATCCCCTCCCAAATGCGAATCTGGGGCATGGCCCCCATGTTGCCATATGCGTACCTAAGCGTTCCATCTGAACACCAAAAGCAAAGTACAAACCAGACCCAGGATGGGCCAGGAGCCCGCATACACCAGAGTCACAATAAGTAGGGGCACAGCAACACACCCATCGGCATGGCCAATCCGTCCCATGCCACATGTGCACAGCACACAGTCCCATTGCCAAGCACACACAACTACAGATGCTACAGCCACACACACGCCTCCGGGAAACCCATGTACGAGATTGCACGGACTGTCAATGTCAGATGACAAATACATACTTCGCCAGGTGCAACACAATAACAAATCTCATTCTCTCCACAGGTGACGAACTGCTGGATGCTGGGGATGGAGCCAGCAGCCAGCACAGCCAGCCTACAAGCCCCCAACGAGGACACACGGATCTGGAGGATCTGTCCTCCTCTTCGGACACGGACAACCAAGCAGGCCCATCTGGTGTGGCAGGGCCCAGCCGCTCCCCAGGACCCCTCCTACCCACCAACCCATCATCCAGGGCTGCTGAACATTCCCAGCCCCCTGCTGCCACTGTCGTTGCGGCCACACCCACGGTCATTGTGGCCACTACCACTGCCGCAACCGCCACCATCGCCGCACCGACCACCACCGCCGCCACCACCGCCACGTCTTCGCTGGCACCAACCCCAGCGCAGGTGGTGGCCCGGACGACTGGATCCACCCTGGGAGCCACAGCGAGGACCGTGGTGAGCAATGTGGCTAGTGGGCAGGCCGGTGGCAGCAGGACTGGTAGGAGGAGCAGGGTCAGGGAAACGCCAGCCTCCCCTGGGAGCCATGCCCTGCCTCACATGGCCAGAGTCCTTGGGGCCTATGAAGAGGCCCAAGGACAATGGGTCCGGTCTGCTTCAGACACGCGTGAGGTGCTGGGGGTGCTGAGGTCCATGGACGCCCGTATGGGCCAAATCGTGGACCTCATGGGACAGCTGGTGGTGGCGGTGAGGTCACAGCCAGGGACAGCAGCTCCCCTCCGCCACCACCTGCCGGGGCGCAGGGTGGAGCAGCAGTGTCCAGTTCCCCTGCGTCCACAGCCAGTGATCACACCTCAACCACCAGCATGTCGCAAGCAGGCACCCCCTCGCAAACATGGAAGGGGCCGTCCGAAGTGGAAACAGATCTCCCGGGAGGACTTCGTACGCTCCAAACACAAGTGAGGCAGCCAGCCAGCCTTCCGCCAGCCTTCCTTGACCAGCCACTGCATTGACTTGGACTACGATCCCACTCCACACAGCCATCTGGATGGCATGTGTGTGTTGGACTATGGACATAGAACCAGTGGGTACACCCTGATCATCACGCAGCCATGACCGACAGCTCATTGTCACTGCACGCACCACTTTTGTCATCACCTTACACACAATCACATGTCACAGTTTGTAATAAATGCACCTTTTTCACTAACTGCTGTTTGTGCCCTGTGTCTTATTTGTACGGAATACAACGGCCACCTTGGGCGGAAAGGCACCTGATGCGTGGCATGGCATTTGAATCCGGAGGGCCTGTAGGGACCTAGGGGTGGGAGACAGAACAGGAGCACATTCAATGAGTGTGTCACACACCCATCACACAGTACATGTCAACAACTACAAGCAATGTACACACATCGCACAGAGCAATAGGGCACAATGCCACAGCCACCAACAGTGGCATACTACCCTGGCCATGGAGCGTTGACACACAGCACGCAGTGAACAAACGGCCACCCTGACACAGCACACACACACCTGCACAGATACAGCCACATCAGCCGTCGTACATGGACACTCACCGTCAAGTGAAGTAGCGGGCGATGAGCTGCTGCCGCACATTACCAGCTTCCTCCTCTCCGCTGTCCTCCTCACTCGAGCTGTCCTGGTCTGCGGGCTGGGGCCCTGGTTGATCTCCGTCATCCACGATGAGGGGGATCTGCTTCCGAATGGCCAGATTGTGCAGCATGCAGCACGCCACCACTATCCGGCACACCTTCTGTGTGGAGTACGCCAGCGCACCCCCGGTGCGGTCCAGGCACCTGAACCTGGACTTGAGGAGGCCAAAGGTACGCTCGACCACACGTCTTGTCCTCCCATGTGCCTCATTGTAGCGATCGTCTGCTGGGGTGCGAGGATTCCTCAATGGACTGAGCAGCCATGCCCCATTCGGATACGCAGAGTCACCTGGGTGTGAGGGACACAGAGAACCGTTGCTAATCCAACTGGACAGGGAACAGCATCGCACAGCCAGCACGCTACACCACTCCACATACTCACCGACAATACAGGCACGATCCTGTTGCATATTGGACATCAGTCGTGGCAAGATGCTGTTGCGCATTATGTGTGCGTCATGGGCCGAGCCTGGGAACTTTGCACACACGTGGGTGATCACCATGTCCGCAAGGCACACCACTTGCACATTCAGGGAGTGCGTGTGCTTCCTGTTGCGGTACAGGTGCTCAGTGGCCTGTGGTGGAACAAGGCCGACATGTGTGCAGTCAATGGCTCCAACGACGTGTGGGATTCTGCCAAGGGCATAGAATGCACCCTTCACTGCCGCCAATTGACGAGCCCTGGGGAAGCGGATGTACCTGTTCCGGTACAGCATCATGGCTGCCAGTACATCCCTCAGCACCTTGCTGAACATGGGCTGGGACATCCCTCCTCCACTGCCCACTGTGTGCTGGAATGACCCAGTGGCGAAGAAATGCATGGCGGCCGTCACCTTAGCCGTGGGGGTGACAGCAGTCGGATACACCCTGCGGGGACGGAGATGGGGTTCTAACATGGCACACAGTCGATGCAGGGTTGGCCTGTCCAGCCGAAACTTCCTAATAACCTCTGTATCGTCCATGTCCGCCAGCAATTGGTATGGGCGGTCAATGTTCGGTCTCCGCCTAGGGACAATGGCAGAGGACACATGTCAATGCAACACGACACATAGCAATTTCGCATACACATCACTGACATGACTGAGCAAGCACATGAGCCACAGCCCAGCTGTCAAGCTGGGACGGCACGGCCACAATACACTTACACAGGTCTCCCAACAATGGCAATGGCTAGTGATACAAACCACTGCCATGTGCATGCACATGGGGATCTAGGCCCCAATGACTTGCGGGGCGTGCTGATGGGGACTGACTGCATATCCGTCAAGCGGCAACGCCACGGCAACATGAATGTCTGCTGAGCATGGAACTGCTTCCGCGGCTGGATGAGTATGGCACACGACGACGACGATGTGGGCACAGGCTGAGCGGCCAAAACAAGTGGGACCTGTGGCACGAGGGGATATGAGACAGTAGTAGGTGTCAGCACTGCACCCTATGTACAGCACTGTACGGATCACACCTCCCGAAACATTGACAGGTGTCCACATTGACAGCCCCATGCCAAGACGGCTGTGTGCTTGCAGTCACACGTCACAGGTGAGAGGTTACATTGCACGTGCCAGGTGGCAGTCGTACATAGTGGGAGCTGGCATGTGTGTGCATGTGTCTCCTGTTCAGGATCCACCAGATGGGCGCTGACTCTGTACTGACCATTGGACACAGCATGTTCCGTGGAAGGCTTGTGTGTGTGGGATGGTGGCACTGGATGTGCCTCCGTTGGGTGGGGGGCCATGCACAGGGCGGGTACGTCGATGATTGCGCATTGTTGGTCACGGTGGGTGCACCCACTAAGATGTGTTGCCCTGTGTTCAATTCCTATGTCCGCCTGATGATGGACTGTAGATGTGGGCAGACTACACATTGGTCGATGTGCTGTCTATATGCATGTGCCTTCACACCAGGCACAGCTGCCCCTGCACATGTGACCCCTGCTGGACTCGCTGCTGGGTCTGTGGAGCTGATGCACCTTCTGCGCGTGGGTCGGGCAGCTCTCCTCACTTCCCTCATTGCGCATGTCATGACTTTGCCGCAGGTGACATGGATCATGGAGGGCCCACATGTACGCGTGGGTAGGCTACACATGATTGTACACTGGTCGCCACCCCCAGTCAGTGTTTCGAATGGGAAGGTTGTCGTGCTGGTGGTATGTTCGATGTGGCGGATGGGCGGGCCTAGGTGCGGGCTTACATTCCGGACATGGGGGTAGTTGGATTGGCGACTAGTTGCAGTACACACGGGACACGTCTCTTCCTTTCCACATCTGGGTCATCCCTTGTACTCACTGACAGTGATACAGTCATCTTCGCCCCAGCCCTCATGTCCTCCCCTCGCTCCCCCAATATGCATGCTCACCTGCGAGGCTAGCGCTTGCACAGGCAGCCCCAAGCTCGCACCAGAGAGGGCAAGGAGTGTATGTGTGGGTCCAGTTGCACGAGTGGGCTGTCTCAGGGTATGATGTGTTGCGGGACGCCGTCCACCTGCGTGGTGCCCCAAATGGAGACCCGGCCTGCATGGACTATGCATCACAGTCTTCGCCTTCCGGATCCGCCACCTGCGACACCCAGTGGCTGTGGCTGCCCTTGCGGCCAGGCCGCGTCCGTCTGTGGCTGATGGCCCACACATTCACTCTTTGGCCTCTCTGGGGAGGGCTCGGGGGTGGTGGCGCACGCGCTTGCACTTAGTCGCAATGGCATGTGGCGTGGTTGGTATGATGGGCAATGGATGGGATGGTGCGAGCCACCTCCCGTGACGTCAGTGCTGCTCGTGCTGTGGTGCGTCCCCCTACACTTCCATGTGACTTGTGCCATGCTAGACGTTGAGGTTCTATTGCCTGCGTGATATGACCAGGAGGAGCGCGAGGAGACCTCTCACACACCATGCTCCACTGCCATCCCGTGCCCTGTATCGCCTGTGCGGATTGACTATGTTGGGGTTACACCTGGTCGACTGGGGCTGTGTGTGCCTTGTCAAGGGGCATGGCGGGCGCACAACAGGATCCAGCTTGTCCACAGAGGGTGGGCTGAGGTGCGCCTGGTACCGCTTTGTACGTGTGCCCGGCTGCTGTGCACACACGTGTTCACTCCCCCGACAGGTGTCCTCTCACAATGCCCAGGGAAGCGGTGGTGTACTGTTCATAACCCCTCCCAACACGGCGTGCTCCAACTTGGCATGTGCGCATCTACCCGTCGCACCCACCCACCTGAGCACTGCATCCATACGACTTCACACGACACATGTGTGTCTTCCACAGTAGTGCTACTCATTTGCGTTGACATCCAATACCAGTGGACTACATGGTCATGTCACGACTGCCGTGTACTTCACATACTCTCATCCTCTCCATTCGTACTTGTGAAATGAGTCAGCGGAGACAGTTTTGGTTTCAAACATTATATTGAGTCTTCTGTCCTCTGTGATGCAGTATAGTGGACACTACTGGCAGCGGAATACATGTTGAGGATATACTGAGCATGATTGAAAATGGGATAGGGTGTGGGGTTACATGTGATTGGCTGTTGCATGTGGGATGTGGGCTTCAGAGTGACATCTGCTTGGCCAAGGCTGTGCTAATGTACATTTACGTATAGCTGCGGAGCTGCGGACTTTGACACAGACGGTATACATGTAGCCTACCAGACCGCTTGGCATCATGGGCACAGTCCATCTCAGTTCCATGTGACAGGTTTGCTGCGGTTGTTCCTCATGCACGCGTGCATGTGAGTTGACATCAGGGCATGTGCTTGCGTGCATGCAGCGGCGTGCCACTTGTTATTGCACTGTGGTGGTTACTGGACATGTCACAGTCACTGGGGTCGTGTTGTTGTTGTATGCACTTGTCGTCCATGCAAAGGTCCTGGTATGGGATTCCCGGGGCGGGGGTGGGACGAGTGCAGCACCCACAGACTCCAGGCGACCTATTCATGTCCACTGAGCGGTGTGTGTGTCCATGTGCGCTGGATCCATGTCGTGTCCTGGTTGTTCGTGCAGTTCCGTCCATGTGGGTGCGATACACAGAGCCCATGCCACTGCCTCCCACGATGCATGCGGTGTTCCTGAATGTGATGGGGAACAGTGTGCATGTCCCGGTCATATCCGATGTCATGGCGATGTCGTTGATGGTGTGGTTACAGTTGCCGGTCGTTTGGTATGGCTGTTGTGGTGGTGACTGGCCAGTCCGTGCGGAAGCTAAGCATGGGTGCGGGGTTGGACATCATAGGTCACTCGGGGAACCTGCGTTGTGGTCCGACGTATTTACAGGTTGTCAGGTATGCGATGCCGTCCAGCAGGGCTTCCATGTCATTGGTGGTGTACATGTTTGCCAGCCAATGTAGCGGATGGTGGCTGTCAAGGTGTTGTTCGTAAGTTGTCCCTTGGAGGACCATGATGGGGCATGCTGGGTGACATTCGATGTAGCTGTTCTCGATGATCCGTCGTGTGGAGGCACAGTGGTCCCATTTCAGTGCGGGTGCGATGTTGGCCACATACGCCATGCCCCCATAGGCAGAGCAGGCCCTGTCGTGTGCGTCCAGAGGGAGGAGTAGTGGTAGCAGGTCCGCCTTCAGACATGCCGGGTTGGAGAGGCATATCTCGACGGGATGCTGGTAGGGACACCTCCGACAGTAGAAGACGGGCATGACGCAGCTGAACAATGTGATGCGGTAAGTCAGTCGGTAACTTACGTTCAGCAGGGACAGGAGATCGCATCCCAATGTATGGAACAGGTTGGTTTTGTACAGCTTGAGCTGTTCGGCGTAGTTGGGTAGGTGTGTTGCGGTTGCCATTTTGCAGCGGTTCGTTGAGGTGGCGTGCTCCGGCTGTGTGTGCAGTCTGCAATGTGCACGCTCCGGGGTTGCTGTGAGCTCTGTGTAGTCGTAGGGAGACAGGACTTGTGTTCTGTTTGCTTGTTTGGAGGACACGGGCCCTCTTCCCACATGCTTCTCAGACAGTTCAAGGTCAGTGATGTGTGACTCCTTCCAATTAACTTGCATGTGGCCGACATGGGGGAGTGTTTTCTTCTTTCTTCCCCGTCCGTTGTGTGCTTCTGTGATATGCGCTATCTGCCCTGTGGTCGGTCTCCTCGGCATGCCTGTGTTGGTCTATTCTTGGACAATGGCTGTATTCACCGGCTTCTGTCGTAGGGCTGTGGTTTCGGAGTTGGAATGGAAGGTCATTCAGTGCTGTCTGCTCTCCCTTGTGTGGGCGGCAGGCTGCCTTTCCACTCTGCGTTGGGCCTTGTGTGTGAATGTTATTCTTGGGCCACCTGTTGTCGGTCCCCGGGCTCTTTGGTGTTCCGTTTTATATGTCTTGTTCATATGTGCAGGGTGGTATGGGTGTTTCTGTGTGGTACTGGCGTTCCTCTTCCCGAAGGGGCCCTGCTTCTCCTAGTTGGTGTTGCCGCCGCTGTGTGCTACGCCATGTTTGTTACACTGGGGTGTGTCCTGCTGTTGCGTGTCTTCACTGACATGTGTGCGTCGGTTGTGTGGCGTTGGGTGTTGTCCGTGAATTGGGCGTTGGGGACATGTCTGTGGCCGGCCTGTCACGTGTCATGTGCGTTCGGGGTGGGGCTGATGTGTGTGCTGCTTGGTTGTGTCCCTGTGTCTGTGTGCGACGCATGCATGGCGCTGCGGTTGGCCTCTGCGTTGTGCGCATGTGTGGCGGCGTCATCGGCACTTTGGGGCCGTGACGGGGTGGTTGGTTCCTAGTCCCAGGTGGTGTGTACACATGTGTTCTGCGATGTTACGATTTGGCCTGTGTGTCATATGTGGATGCGATGGTGGATGTGTAGTGTACACGCGCTGGTGGGGGGTTGTCCGCTTTTTCCGCCCTTGCACTGTGTGCGCTGTTTGCGTGCACTTGTTGTGTGTGTGCCTACCTGCGTCTCCGCGGTACGTTGCGTCCTTGGTGGTGCATCAGCAGAAGCATGGGGAGTGCCTGCAGTGCTGGATTCATGCTCGGGGAGCCGCTTCTTCGTTGTCCGTGCTCGGCATCCGTGTTACCGCTTCGGTTTGTCGTACGGTATCTCTTGGCCGTGGGAGCCGTTTGTTTGCGGCATCGTAATTTATGCGCCGGGCGGGACGTGTTTCGCCGGACGGTGTGTGTCAGTTGAGCTGCGCCGCTACATGTACGGGCGCACTTTGATGGCGGACGGTGTTGCTGGCTTGCCGGCGGTGTTTGGCCTACTTTTCGCATCGTAATTGGACGGGCGTGTGGACTGCTGCGTGCCGGCGGTAACTGGTGGTTTTTGCATCCGCCAGCACGGCGGTGGTGCTTCCGCCCGCCATCGTAATGTGCCCCTATGATATATATATTTTAAAAAGTGATTATAATTATTAAAAAATATTTTTAAATTCTATGCAAAATTTTAGAAAGAAAAGTTCAAAAAACACTAACAAACATTATTAAATAAAAAAACTCTAAAAAAACTTAGAAATTCTCTAAAAAAGCACAGATTTCAGGGACGTTATAGTTAGGAATTAGCATTTAAAAAACCTTAGAAATTCTCTGAAAAAACCACAGGTTTCAGGGACGTTATAGTTAGGCTGACATCTCACTCATACAAAAACAGAGAAATTCGGCCTTTATAGTTAGCTGAGCTAGCTATAACTCGCACCCCCGCAATGCCCTGCTGATGACGTCACATATTACATCACTCATGACATGGTCAGTGACATCACTGATGACATCACTGATGACATCTCAAATGACATCACTGATGGCATCACTAATGACATCATCCACTTACTATCTGATGCACCTCCTCACACCCTAATATAACCTCTCATACACACACTCTAAAATACAGACTACCATTTTTGAAACCATAGACACACCAATACCAGTTAATACATACCCACTCACTGATCATAGGTCTACAACACATCCACTCACTCACCCATACAATTACTCATACATGCAGTCACACATCAATACAGCCTCTAATATATGCACTCATACACCCATACAGACACTCACACACTGCCACTCACCCATAGAGTTACTCACACACCTAGTCAGTCACCCAAAGAATCAATCACACTGCCATTCACTCACCTATACAGTTATACACATACCACCTCACTTATTCATACAGATAGTAACACATACTTACTCTCTTCTACAATCACTGACACAAACACACACTCATCCATACAGCCACTCTCACAATCACTCACTCTCACATATAGTGACTTATATACTCCAACACTCACATATACTGCCTTTCACATATGTAGTTACTCACACATATACCACTGAGACATCCATTCACTCACCAACACAGCCATACGCACACTCACTCACCCATACAGCCCCTTGCAGATGCACTCATGAACCCATACACCCAGTGAATCACCCACTCACACGTCCATGCAGGGAGTCATACCCACCCCCACTCACCCACACAGACACTCAGGCACCCATACAGGTACTCAGACAACCAATCATTAACCCATATAGACACTCATGTAGCTACTTACCAACCCATGCAGCCACTTACACACCAACTGACAGACTGATACAGACATTCACACAGATTAGTCATTAACCCATGCATTCACTAAGACATGTTTAATCACTCACTTATACAGTCAGTCATGTACCCACTAAATCATCCATTCAGACACTCATACACCCAATCATTCTTCAATACACCTTGGCGCATATATATATATCTCAAAAGCACTCCACCCACCGCTTGACGAAATTCCCCAAGGAGTGGAGCACGGACCACCACTTCAGTGCTGGTATAGTTTCTTTATTTCTCCGTTAACAAACAGCAGCCATTACGCGTTTCAGCCCCGGAGGGCCTTGATCACATGACGCGCTCCACAGCCTCAATTTGCTTTTCTACCATTTTTTTGCCCATTTCTTAAAGTGACAAGTGCAACAAGAATACGTAGTCATAGACATGAACAAAATACTTAATGTTTGCAGACATTGTCCTATTGCACAGCCCACATTTTAAGAGCCCCCCACTAAGATCACGGAGTGTAATGTTGAGCAGTTTGATTCCATTCTGGTATATATATATATATATATATATACCATTCCAGTTCCAATTACTCGTACGAATCGGAAATCCACACCAGGTAAGACACCACACCACTTGTTTGGATTTGTCCTTGGATTTATTCTGCTGTAATGCGTTTCGGCATTACTGCCTTGATCACACATCAAGCGTTTGTTTCACAACCATTATTTAAAAGCCATCGGATACTTCCGGTCACATGGGTCGCATCCACCATTACCACTGAAGAAAGACTCCACTTTACATCAAAACACATATTAGTATATATGGTGATGCATTCATTCGCTTTTAACCCCCTTAAATTGTTTTAATATAACGAATAATTCATTTTGTTTTTTGGCACAAAATTGCATTCATTAATAATAATCAAAAGTTCATAGTGCAAGTGATTACTCACTCAATCATACACATTAATTTAATTCAATTCGAGTGAATATTAAATTCATGGTTGAAATAAAGTGCAAGTGCATTATGCATACATTTTCCTTTTAGCATACTACCTGCTAACTATCCAGCGTTAAATAGAAGTACACTTAATCACCATGTAAAAGCTTGTGCCTACTTTCATTAACAACTCATCTTTCGCTGAAAGTTAGCCTTGGTATTATTTCTCCATTTACTACTTAATTCTTTAGTTCATCTGCTGTCACTGAACTTATGCCACCACAGTTCCCTCGCTATGGTTCGCTACACAACCACTGTGTTCTCTAAGCAAGTGCATCACATAATGCGTTAAGAACAACTTGTGCCATCTACCCTCATTTGATTCCTTTCTGATCTTAACAACTAAATGTCATAATTTGCTCCGTGACCTCTTGTTCCACAGGCATGTTAAAAACATCTAAAAGACTGGGAAGCCAATCTTAAATGGCATTTAGACTCCTAATTGCACGGAAAGGTCTTCATCAGAATTAAGCCAGAACGGGGTTTTGGTATTGAAGAGTATGATGTATCTCGATTCAAGCTGACGTAGTTTGCACTTCCGATTACCCCCTCTCCTACTCTTCGGTACCTGGTCAACCACATAATAGACTAAGTCATGAATGTTACCATTATGTGCCTCATTTACATGTCTTGCTACAGGGTAGCTTTTGTCTTTGTTTATGATGGCCCTCATATGTTGTAGTATTCATATATGCGCCATGTGAATAGTACTGCCCGCATATATTTTATGACATGAGCACTGAAGCATATAAACTACAAACTCACTTCTGCAGGTTAGGTGGGTTCGAATAATCCATGGGCTTATCAATAGGGGAGATGTAATTTGTTTCATGTTTTGTCCTATTGTAGAGGCTTTGCATTTCGTGCATTTATAGAATCCTGTACCAGCCCGCAACCACCCTTCTGCTCCTCTTAACTCAGGGCTACAGTTGACCAAATCATGTCGCATTGACTGCGCTCTTCTAAACGTCACTAAAGATCTTCGAGAAACCAATTCTCTCAATATGGGGTCTCTCCTTACCAGGTACCAATGCCTATTTAAGCAGTCTCTCACCCTGCTGTGGTAGGCATTGTAGGTGGTAATCATCCGTGTTTCATTTTTGTTCTTGTTTGTCTTCCTCTCTCTCTGCTTTTCATTAGGATATATTAAACTAGATCTATTCATTGTGTTGACTTTGGACAGTGCCTGATCAAGTACTGAAGAGTTGTAGCCTCTCTGCATGAATCATGGTGTTAATTCTCTCTGTGCAAGCTCAAGAGCAAGTGTTCCACTACAATTTCTCTTTATCCTTAGGTGCTCTCCATAAGGAATGCTGTTTTTCAATTTTTGTGGATGATGGCTACTGGCGTGCAAGATAGTATTACCCGCAGTTGGCTTCCTGTAAGCACATGTGTGTAAGGTGTTATTTTCCACATATACTTCTAAATCCAGGAAGCACACTCGTGTATTGCTCATGGTGTTAGTGAAAGCTAAGTTCAATGAGATGTTATTCAGTTTTTTGACAAAGGTTTCTGCGGTGTCCATCGTGCCGTCCCACACCACAAAAAGGTTGTCTATGAACCTAGTCCATAGTATTATGTACATGTCCCATTCCTTAGCATATTGAACCTTGAGCACCTGCTCCTCCCACCAGCCTATATGCAAATTCGCATAGCTGGGGGCAAAGCAGGTGCCCATCGCTGGCCCTCGCATCTGCCTGTATGTATCAGTTCCATACAGAAAAATGTTGTTCTCAAGGCACAGTCTGCCCATTTCCACCAACATCGCTGTGTGTTGGTAGAAAGCGATGGTTCTCCTGCTAAGGTAATGTCTAATCGCTCTTAGCCCATCCTCTTGATGGATACTCGTGTATAGTGATGACACATCGGGTGTTATTAAAAGAAATGTGTCCTTCCATCTGATGTTTTCTATTCTCCTAAGGAAGTTTCACGTATCTTGAATATAGGCTGGTAACTCCCTCACATATTCTTGTAAAAAGAAGTCCAAGAATCTTGATATTGGCTCAAATAAACTTCCTATGGCTGATATTATTGGTCTGCCTGGGGGAACCTCTGTGTTTTTATGTACCTTAGGGATAAGGTAGAAGATCGGTGTCACTGGGTTGTCAACTTTTAAAAACTTATATTCATCTTGGGAAATCAATCCCAACCCCCTCCACCTCGCTAGATCTTTATGTAGCTTAACCTTTATTTCTGTCAAATTGCTATTCGGTACCTTTTGATAACATCTGTTATCCCTCAATTGGGACATGGCTCGATCATTATACATGTCTAATGGCCACACAAAACTACATTGCCCCGCTTATCGGACTGGCACACCGCTATATTTTTTATTTGTTTCACAATCAAAGCATATTTTCTTTCCTCTTGCGTATTTCCTCTCAAGAAACATTCACCGGATTGAATAGACAATGTTTGCAAATCTTTTACAACTGAGTCTGTAAATGCATTAGCGGAGTCCTTGGGTGTAATAGGGACATAGTTCGATTTGAGTTTGAATGGAATCTTTTTGCTGTTGTATAAATCTAGGCCCATCACCTCCGCTGTTTCTCGCACAGACCCTGGTTGTGCCATTCCTTCACACTCCATCTCTAGTGCATGTAATTGGTGTAGAAGGTCCAGATCTTCAGCTTTAAGTGACATGCCTTCTGTAACTTCTGTTTCTCTTATGTAACTGCTCTCAGTTTTTTATGAAAGAATTTTTTCATTTTTATGCTCCTCACAAACTTATAAAAATGTATGCGGGTCTGAGCGTAGTTAAAATTAGTCCTGGTACAAAATGGCAGTCTCAATGAGAGTGTATTTTTCTCTTCCTCAGTGAGCTTTAAATCAATCAGATTTATGACTGTTGTTGGGGTGTTTTCTATTTCTGTCAGGGACTGTCCGGGACTATGTCGGGCACACAGTCAGGGACTTGGGCAAGGACTGGGAACGGGGTAGAAAACGTACACAGAGAGAGGAGTGCAGCGCTGCCCAGGATCACACAGGAAGTCAGATGAGAAAAGGGATCGAAAGGGGAAGCCTGTACAAAGGGACAAGAAGGCTAAGACTCAGAAAGGAAGGGCACTCACAAGGTAATTTAGCATTCAGACTAACTACACCCAGGACGGACGTGCAAGACATATAATACAACAATAAAGGGAATGTGGGGTAAAGCACTCAGGAGCTTCACACGGTTAGACTGAAGCTCAGTAAGTTCCTCACCCACAATTGCTGTTACAGATACTGACTGAAAATACCCACATATAGGATATGTATTCAAAGGCAAGGTCTGTGGAGCTTGTACCTATGGTGATGTTATAACAGTAACTCAAAGACAATACTCACAGAGAACAAGAAACACCACCTAGGTAGTCAGCTGTGCCCAAGGATCCTGGCGATCAAACAGGAACACGCAAGGCAGTAACAGCAAAGGGGTAGAACTAAACACAAGCACAATAGACAAGGAGCTAGCAAGGAGGAGTGCTTAACAGGAAAGGAAGGAAATCACAGGGCACACTTGGCAGAAAGCAGGTAACAAACATACAAGGTAACAGAAGCAAGACAGCAGAAATAGAAAGACAGCAAACTAGAACGGGAACCAAGGAAATGGGAAGAAAGGCAGGGACTGGAAAAGGATATACAGAAGGGGAGGCTACAAGGGTATACTAGAATAGTGCAGGTTTAGGAATCAAGTAAACAAAGTAGCATAGAAGGCATTGCTGGGGCAGGAACAAGAATTGAGTTAAGGCTCAGGAGTCAAGGTAGCACTGCAGGCTGTGCTAGTTCAGGAACAGGGAATTACTAAAGCTTCAGGAGTCAAGGTAGCACTGCAGGCAGTGCTAGTTCAGGAACAGGGAAACTGCTGCAGTTCAGGAACAAGGAATGCTAAGGCTCAGGAGTCAAGGTAGCACTGCAGGCAGTGCTAGTTCAGGAGGAGGGAAACTGCTGCAGTTCAGGAACAAGGAAAGCTAAGGCTCAGAAGTCAAGGTAGCACTGCAGGCAGTGCTAATTGAGGAATAAGGAAAACAGCAGCAGCTCAGGAACAAGGAATAACTAAATCTCAGGAAACAAGGATATCAAAGGCTCAGGAAACACTGGAACAAGGATCGGTCTCACCGGTATACAGCTACAATGACCAACCCTGGGCTGAAGGGAGCTGGGGCTTAAAAGAGCTCACAGTACTCATGCGTATCAGGTGTGAGCAGGCTAGCAGCAGCCAGCCACAGGTGAACTGAATTCCTCCACCCATCCTTGGCCTGCAGGGGTGGAGACAAAGCAGTGAGCAGGGGATTATAGGTAATGGATTTTCCAGCATGAGCAGACTGACTTCCACAAAACCCAGCATGGATTGGGAACGGATGTCAATTCCTAAATGATGTCCAAATGCCTGGAAGTCAGGATATGCATGCAGGGGAGTGTCTAGAAGCATATTAGAACACTGGAAAGCCCCACAATTTGGCCCCCTGGTGGTGGACACGAGAATGCAGGGAGCGAGTCGTGACAATTTCTTTTGATTCATGTCCTTTGTTCTGGCCCATGAACGCTGCTCCATACCCTCCCCTTCGTTTCTTCCTGTCCCTTGTCGTTTGTTTCCCCTCCATTGAGGTTTTTGTAGGGTATTTTGAGTCCTGTCCAAGCGTAAAAAACGCAATTCATCTATTACTGATGGTGGATCTTGAGAATCTTTATTCTTTCCTTTATTCACTGTACTATTATCAGATTCAGTATCCGCTCCTGAGCTCACGTTTGAACTCGCTTCTGAGCTCAGATCAGTATTGGATGGTAGCTCTCTTGACATCTTGTCCTGGCCTGTACTTCCCGACAGTCTTTGATGATGCAGATTATCGAAACGACGGTCAAAAGTGAAGATTTGACCTCTCTCGTAATGGAGTCGATCCCTGGTAAACTTCGTGGCCTTCCTCTCCCTAATAGTTTGCTCATGTTTCTTCGACTTCTCATTGCTTTCCTTTTCAATTGCCATGAGTTCCTCTGGTTTCACTATTTTGCCAATTTCTTTCTTCACTAATTTGATTTCCTCCAAAATTTTGTCCCTTTCCCGAATGGCATACTTTACTAGTATCCTCATCATGTTGTTAGGCGACTCTGCATTGTTTGCTGCCCATTCTTGGAACATGTCGGGGTCAGGGTTTTCAAATGTGGGGGCGATCAGTATTCTCAAGCCCCTCGGCACTCTGCCCACTGCTAGATACCTCTCCAGTGATTTTACCTCCCACCACTTCAAGACTTCAGTTCGCTGTAATTTCTCCAGTTTCCGCTTCTGTGCTTGCAAATTAACCTCTTGTGAGGGTGCATCAGACCTTTTGTTTCGCACACTCGTATTAACTGCTTTCTCATTAAATACAGCAAACACAAGGAGATGATGGACGGAGCGCTGAAACTTTTCAGACACTCACCCCAGTCACAGATCTGGGTTAAATCCATCATCATTCTTTAGCTCACTTCGCCACCTCAGATCAGACCCAGCTATATGCAAATCAGTCTTGACCCTGTGCCTCATGGGAACAGTCCAGCCCAAACTGCCAAGCCAGGTCTTCCCTGAACCGGAAACAAGCATCCTGGGACCGTTTTCTGGGTAACACCCTTCATCAGCCAGGCTAGCTTGATTCCAGTGGCAAAGTGAGCAAGGGACCCACGTCTGGGCATACCCTCCCAACTTAGGGTGCATCCTGGCTAATGAGGGCTGAAAGCCCGAAACCGGTCCTAGGATGCTTGTTTCCAGTCCAGGGAGGACCTGGCCTGGCAGTTCGGGCTGGACTGTTCCCATTGGGCGCAGGGTAAAGACTGATTTGCATATGGCTGGGTCCAAACTGGAATGGCATGGTGAGCAAAAAAAACCGATGGATTTAGGCCCCGATCTCTGTACTGGGGTGAATGTATGACATTGTTCTGCATTCTGTCCATCAATTGTTCTTTTTGCATTTGTCACCCCGAGTGGGAGGTGGGCAGTCAAAATATCGAATTTTAAATATCAACCTACACTAATATCGAGTTTTCAATATCGTAGGGACAGAATATCGAAGTCAAGAATATCGTTGACCAGAATATCGACTTTAAGGTAAGTAATATCGATTTTTTTAATATCGAAGTAAGTAATATCGAAGTCATTAATATCGTTAGCAAAAATATAGTTGTTAACAATATCGATTTTTTTTGTGTTATGTATTTTATATGTATGTTTAACATTTTTTAAAAAGTTTTTTCATTATTTTTAAATATATGTATTAAATGTTTAGAAAATAGTAATTTTTTTTAAAGGAAATTTTGCGTTTTAGTATCAGAGCGGGTTGTGGGTTTATAGGGGAATAGGGTGGGAAGTAATTTCATTATAATTAATTAATTAATATGTTTTTATTTATTGTTATTCATTGTTAATTTATTGTTAATTAATTATTAATTGGTAATTAATTTATATTAATTGGTTAATTTATAATTATATTGATTATAATTAATTTATTATTAATTTTTATTTATTGTTATTGTTAATTAATTTATTGTAAATTAATTATTAATTGGTAATTAATTTTATTTCATTGATTAATTGGTAATTACATTAATTATGTTATTTTTAATGTGTAGTGGGTTGTGGATTTATAGGGGAATAGGGTGGGAAGTAATTTAATTATAATTAATTAATTACTATGTTTTTATTTATTGTTATTCATTGTTAATTTATTGTTAATTAATTATTAATTGGTAATTAATTTATATTAATTGGTTAATTTATAATTATATTAATTATAATTAATTTATTATTAATTTTTATTTATTGTTATTGTTAATTAATTTATTGTAAATTAATTATTAATTGGTAATTCATTTTAATTCATTGATTAATTGGTAATTAAATTAATTATGTTATTTTTAATGTGTAGCGGGTTGTGGGTTTATAGGGGAATAGGGTGGGAAGTAATTTAATGTTATTTAAGTAAATATTCATTTAATTGGTATTTATTAATAATTATTTGGTTAAATAATTATTAATATGATATTTATTTAAAAAAAAAAAATTATAAGTATGTGAGTTTAACCCCTACGCGATCCTACATTTTCCCTACTGTTGCACTCACTGGAGTGGGAATAGTAATTTTTACCCCTACGCTATCCAACACTTTCCCTACTGTTGCACTCACTGGAGTGGGAATAGTAATTTTTACCCATACGCTATCCAACACTTTCCCTACTGTTGCACTCGCTGGAGTGGGAATAGTAATTTTTACCCCTCCGCTATCCAACACTTTCCCTACTGTTGCACTCGCTGGAGTGGGAATAGTAATTTTTACCCCCCCGCTATCCAACACTTTCCCTACTGTTGCACTCACTGGAGTGGGAATAGTAATTTTTACCCCTACGCTATCCAACACTTTCCCTACTGTTGCACTCACTGGATTGGGAATAGTAATTTTTACCCCCCGCTATCCACTTTACATCAAAACACATATTAGTATATATGGTGATGCTTTCATTCGCTTTTAACCCCCTTAAATTGTTTTAATATTACGAATAATTCATTTTGTTTTTTGGCACAAAATTGCATTCATTAATAATAATCAAAAGTTCATAGTGCAAGTGATTACTCACTCAATCATCCACATTAATTTAAGTCAATTCGAGTTAAATTCATGGTTGAAATAAAGTGCAAGTGCATTATGCATACATTTTCCTTTTAGCATACTACCTGCTAACTATCCAGCGTTAAATAGAAGTACACTTAGGGGTCGATTCCGATTCGGGCCGGAAATCTCTCCGACCGAGCCGGACCCGGAGAGATTTCCGACCGAATCGGACCCGTGCAGTCCGACCGAACGAGTCCGATGCATTCGTATGCCACCGGACACGAGTCGGTCGGACTCCCATTGAACTCAATGGGAGCCGGTCGTACAACGCGTACGCGGGCTCCCATTGCCTCAATGGGTGCGAGGCGGACAAGGGCGCCCCCTACAGCGAGTACGCCGCGAGCGCCTCGCGGCGTACACGCACAGGTAGGGGGACCCATGGGTCCCCCTGTGTGCGCCTCGCACGGAGTGCGCGGTACAGGGGGTCCGACACGGACCCCAAAGTACGGCTCCGACAGCGAGTTCGAGTCGGACGGCGCGAGTCGGTCGGAGCGGTCAAGGTGCGCATCGTACTTACCCGGCCGGAAAACGTCTCCATTGCGCGGTGCGAATCGGGTCCGAGCGAGTCGGTCGGAGCGGTACGATCCGGGTACGAGTCGGTCGGAGCGGTCGGGTCGCCCGGACGAAGTCGGTCGGCGGAGTCGCATCGTACTCGCTCGGCCGGACCCGCGTACGATTCGGTCGGGAAAAAGGGCTCCGAATCGGATCCGGTAAAGCCGAATCCTATTCGGAGCCCTACCGGCCGAGATCGGAATCGGCCCCTTAATCACCATGTATATAAATATAACATTCTTAAACTTTTTAGAAACACTCACACTCACAGGATTATGTCATCAGTGATGTCATCAGTGGTGTCATTTGAGATGTCATCAGTGAAGTCATGAGTGATGTCACTGACCATGTCATGAGTGATGTAATATGTGACGTCATCAGCAGTGCATTGTGAGGGCGCGAGTTATAGTTAGCTCAGCTAACTATAACGGCCGAATTTCTCTGTTTTTGTACGAGTGAAATGTCAGCCTAACTATAACGTCCCTGAAACCTGAAAATATATATATACACATATACATATATGCAGTTGCCGGTAGGTAGTTATAATTAAGACCATGTTTCCATAGGAAAAGCATTATTCGACTTGCCTATATATTTGGCTTTGTTTGACGAATCTTCAGTAAATTTTCAAAATAAAAGTGCACTGGTGATTCTTGTTGCGCATGAAAAATTTTGGGGCGATACGTCAACTGGGACTGAGAAAAAGGGGGGGTCAAAAAAAGTGCTTTTCCCATGTGAATGCCCTTAGGAGCTTTGAATACGACTACAGCCTGAACCGCTGGATGAAATTACACTAAATTTGGCAGAAAGCTAGCTTTCAGTCCACAGATTGTGCTTTTTGTTATTTGGAGTAAATCCATTCCGTAGTTGTTGAGAAAGTTAAGGAAATCCAAATTATTATATCTGCGATCGCAGCTCACTTGTGAATACTAACGAGCTTGTGCAGAGATTTGGAGAGCTCTGATTGGCTGCCAACACTTCAAGCAGGAAGTGTTGATGGCCATCTTAGGACTTGGCTCCATCTGAGTCCCACAAAAAAACATAAAAAAAGATAAGGGGGCAGGATGGGAATACCTTGAGCCCCAAGCCTTGGTCTTATTTATTTATATATTCTCCTTTATTAAATTAAAGGACGGGCGTATGTGGCCCCCCCTCCATGGGCATTTTGATGCCCTGGGAACCCGTGCAGACCCCAGTACCCTGGGGACTCCACCTCCTGGGGCTTTTAATAAAATGAATAGGGTGGGCCACACAGACCCCCCGCGAACCCCAGGGACAATCATCTCCCTGGGGCTTTTGTGAAATCGAATGCGGCGGGCCACACAGACCCCCATAGCCTCCCCAGGGCCAAATACAAGAAATAAGGGGGACCACGCGGCCCCCCTCCTCGAGATATTAATGGCCCTTGGGACTACCAACCCCCAGTGCCGGCTCCTGCTATGTCCTGGGGCACCCACCCTCTGGACATAGCTGTTTGCTTTTGCTTGGCGGGAGCTGACAGCTACCCTAAAGCAAAAACAAACACTCCCATTCCAGTGGGTGAGGGTTCTCAAAGTGCTCCTGCCCACTGGGAGCAGAGGTTTCATCTCTTTCCCTACCTGTAGCCATGCAGGCAGGGAAAGAGATGAAAGTATTGCTCCTGCATGCAGGCAGCTGCATTTCCATCAGCTACCTGTGTTCAGCAGCAGTGCCGGCTCCTGCAGGAGTCAGGGACCCAGCTGGTACTGTGGAGGTATTGAGGCTTCCCTGCGGTCTCGGTGAAGCGGACAGAAGTGAGCAGAAAGAGGCAGAATTATGGTCAGAAACAAGTAGAAAGAGGCAAGATAAAGGTGAGAAACGGACAGAAAGAGGCAGAATAAAAGTCAGCAACGAGGAGAAAGAATCATGATAAAGTGAGAAATGAGCCATAAGAGGCGGAAAAAGGTCAGCAACGAGCAGAAAGAGGCAAGACAAAAGTGAGAAACAAGCAGAAAGAGGCAGAATAAAGGTCAGCAACAAGCAGAAAGAGGCAAGATAAAGGAGAGAAAAGAGCAGAAAGAGGCAGAATAAATGTCAGAAACAAGCAGAGAGAGGCAGAACAAAGGTCAGCAACGAGCAGAAAGAGGCAAAATAAAGGTCAGCAATGAGTAAAAAGAGGCTAAATAAAGGTGAAAAACAAGCAGAAAGAGGCAGAATAAAGGTCAGAATCAGAAATGAGAAGAAAGACAAAAAAGAGATCTGAATTGAGCAACAAGAGGCAGAATAAAGGTGATAAACGTGCAGAAAGAGGCAAAATAAAGGTCAGTAACAAGAAGAAAGAGGCAAAAAAGGTGAGAAACATGTAGAAAGAGTCTGAATTAAGGTCAGAAAAGAGCAGAAAGAGGCAAAATAGAGGTGAGAAACGAGCTGCAAGAGACAGAATAAAGGTTAGAAATGAGCAGACAGAGGCAGAATAAAAGTCAGAAACTAGCAGAAAGAGGCAAAATAGAGGCCAGAAACGAGCACAAAGAGGCAGAATAAAGGTAAGCAACTAGCAGAAAGACGCAGAATAAAGGTCAGAAACTAGCAGAAAGAGGCAGAATAAAGGTCCGAAATGAGCCGAAAGAGGCAAATTAAAGATGAGAAACATGCAGAAAAAGGAAAATTAAAGGTGAGAAACGGGCAGATAGAGGCAGAATAAAGGTGAGAAATGAACAGAAAGTGGCAGAATAAAGGTCAGCAACGAACAGAAAAGATGCAAAAAAGAGGTCAGAAACTAGCACCATGAGGCAGAACAAAGGTGAGAAACTAGCAGAAAGAGGCAAAATAAAGATGAGAATTGAGCAGAAAGAGACAAAATAGAGGTCAGAAATGAGCAGAAAGAGACAGAATAGAAGTCAGAAACGAGCAGAAAGAGGTGAAATAAAGGTCAGAAACGAGCAGAAAGAGGCAAAATAAAGGTCAGAAATGAGCAGGAAGAGGCAGAATAAAGGTCAGAAAAGAGCAGAAAGAGGCAAAATAAAGGCGAGAAACGACCAGAAAGAGGCAAAATAAAGGTTAGCAACAAGCAGAAAGAGGCAAAATAAAGGTGAGAAACGAGCAAAAAGAGATCGAATAAAGGTCAGAAGGGAGCAGAAAGAGGCAGAATAAATGTCAGAAACAAGCAGAAAGAGGGAAAATAGAGATCAGAAACAAGCAGAAAGAGGCAAAATAAAGGTGAGAAAAGAGCAAAACGAGGTAGAATAAAAGTCAGAAGGGATCATAAAGAGGCAAAATAAAGGTCAGAAACAAGCAGAAAAAGGGAGAGTAAAGGTCAGAAACAAGCAGGAAGAAGCAAAATTAATGTCTTAAACAAACAGAAAGAGGAACAATAGGTGTCAGAAACAAGCAGCAAGAGGCACAATTAAGGTTTTACCTATTATATCACTCATGACATGGTCAGTGACATCACTGATGACATCATTGACGACAACTCAGATGGCATTACTGCTGACATTAGCCACAGAACCACTCACATACCCATTCACACCCCTATACAACCTCTCATATACCCACTCACACTCGCACACAGCCACTCCCATGCCCATTCACAGACCCTTACAAATACTGACACACATACTCACTCACACATACAGCCACTCACACAACCACTCACTCACCCATACAGCCACTCACAGATCCATTCTGCCACTTACACACCCACAAAACCACTCACCCCCCCACTCACAGACCCATACAGCCACTCACACACCCATAAAACCACTCACATACCCATTCACACACCCACTCACACAACCACTCACTCACCCATACAGCCACTCACACAGCCACTAACTCACCAAATACAGCTACTAACAGAGATACTCACTCCCCCATACAACCACTCACACATCCATTTACTCATCCACAAAACCCCTTACATACCCATTCACACATCAATGCAATCACTCACACGCCCACTCACTCATCTATACAGTCACTCACACAAATACTTAATGTTCAAAACAGCCACTCATCCACCCACTCACTTATCCATACACCCAGTCAAACAGCCACTCACTTACCTATATATCTACTCACACACCAGTCACTCACCCATAGAGCCATTCAGACAGCCACTTAGTCACCTATACAGCCACTCACACACACACTCATCCACCCATACAACCACTCACACAGTGAGTCACTCACCCATACAGCTACTCACACAACCACGTATTCACCCATACAGCCATTCACACACCCACTCAAACACCCATACAGCCACTCAGACACCCATATACCCACTCACACATACACTCATCCACCTACACAGTCACTCACAGAGTCACTCACTCACCCATACAGCTACTCACACATCCACTTATTCACCCATACAGCCACTCACATACTCACTCACACACCTAGACAGCTACTCAGACACCCACTCCCACACTGATACAGACAGTAACAGTACCACTCAAATGACATATGTTAGAAACAGTATCACTCATTAGTAGTACAAAAAGAATAGTAATTTACCTTATGCAGTAGCTTAGTACATATCTTTAACTCTCAGAAACGTTTACAAAACACTTACACTCACTGGATGATGTCATCAGTGATGTCATTTCAGATGACATCAATTATGTCATGAGTGATGTCACTGACCATGTCATGAGTGATTAAATATATGAGGTCATAAGCAGTGCATTGTGGGGGCGTAAGTTATAGTTAGCTCAGGTAACTATGCCTGCTGAATTTCACTGGTTTTGTGCAAGTGGAATCTGAGCCTAACTATAACACTATAACGTCCCTATAACCTTTGTTTTTTCAGTGAACATATATATATATATATATATATATATATATATATATATATATATATATATATATATATATGGATACGCAAAAACAGTCCTTAGCGGGGCGAGCACTGAACAGCTGGTGCTGACGGCGAGACAAGGGCCAGAACTCGCTTCTATATTTTCGCAAGTTTGATGAAATACGCATCACTCTTCTTGGATGTTATTAACTTCTTTAATAGACCATCCCTCTCCTCCACCTACTCGTTTCGAACAGTCAGTTCTTGATCACGGTAGTTAACAAAGTCCATTCTCCCTTTCTATTATTTATACTCAGTCACCACAGCCGCCCATAATGAGGCATTGTGGGACTGGTGGTTCTTAAGCTTTCCTTACTTTTACTCATTCAAGTGTTTCAACTTCTTTTTTCATTTATTTGATGATATCGGCGCATACTCCCAGATCGGCAGTATGTCAAGACACTGATGCCAATAGTGGCTCATTTGTGTAACACCACAAAACCTGTATTGTGAGAATTTCTCACATATGTGATAATGTCCTATTTCTTAGGACAGTGTCTCCTCCCCTCGGTTTCCAAACACAAGGTGGATAGAGGGTTTGTCGCTTTATGACTGAGTGTCATTATTCATGTACAGGCTGAGTGCCCTGGTGTCGTGACAGATTTTTACATTTGCTGATCCACGGAGAGCTGTGCCAAACCATCAAAAAACAAAAAACGAAAAAATATTTTTATAACTACAAAAGATCTTAACAGCAGTTCTCTTGCCACCCTGCTATCTAGATTCATCCTAGACATGTGTGATTACTATTTACTGTGAAAGTGGGCAAAGTTCTCAATTACAATTTCTCCACGAATATGATTCGATTATGAATCAGCTTCTTTTCAATTTTCAATTGCAAGACTGAATCTTTACAGATGTACATACATTTCCTCGTCCCCGTTAAGACCGAGAGGGAGTTTTGTTTTGAAGCGAATTATTAATTTTGATTCAAGTCGTCTTAGTTTTTGAGTCCTGTTTCCTTCCCTTTCATGCGGTGGTATGGTCGCTAGGCCTGAGTACTTGATATCTTGCCAGGTTTTGCCATCATGGTCCCCATGTGTTTGGCTACGGCATATGTCATATCCCCGTTTTGGGTGGCTCCTATGTGTTCTAGTATTTGCTTCTTGAGTGGACATATAGTGCTCCCTATATATCGTTTTCCACAGAAGCACTCAATTAAATATACCACGTACATTGAGTCACACATGATCGTCTCCTTGATTTCAAATAGTTTCCCTCTTGGATCTTTGATTGATTTTAGGTTCCTTCCAACCTTACTCGCCTTGCATGTGGTACATTTGGTGAATCCTTTTTGTCTTTTCTGTAACCAGGTCTCAGGTTTTTCATCTCAAAATGGCTGTTGATCAGCATGTCACATAGAGATGATGCTTTCCTGTAAGATATTAGAGGCCGATCGCCTATCTTGGTGCCAATGTCCGGATCTTTTTTCAACCCATTCCAGTATTTCATCAGAATTCGTTGAATTTTGAAACTCTCCTTGCTATAAGTTATGATTAGTCGTGGTATGTCTTCTTGTGGTTGGGCTAGCAAGTTGTTTTTCCTTGTTCTGTTATCTATTAACGTTTGGGCCCTAGTTTTTTGTCTAGCTTTTGCTTCTCCCCATTGGATATCACTGTGTTTATATCCTCTTTTACAAAAGCGTACTTTTGAGATGAAAAAACCTGAGACCTGGTTACAGAAAAGACAAAAAGGATTCACCAAATGTACCACATGCAAGGCGTGTAAAGTTGGAAGGAACCTAAAATCAATCAAAGATCCAAGAGGGAAACTATTTGAAATCAAGGAGACGATCACGTGTGACTCAATGTACGTGGTATATTTAATTGAGTGCTTCTGTGGAAAACTATATATAGGGAGCACTACATGTCCACTCAAGAAGCGAATACTAGAACACATACGAGCCACCCAAAATGGGGATATGACATATGCCGTAGCCAAACATATGGGGCCCATGATGGCAAAACCAGGCAAGATATCAAGTACTCAGGCCTAGCGACCATTCCACCGCATGAAAGGGGAGGAAACAGGACTCAAAAACTAAGACGGCTTGAATCAAAATTAATAATTTGCTTCAAAACAAAACTCCCTCTCGGTCTTAACGGGGACGAGGAAATGTATGTACATTTGTAAAGGTTCAGTCTTGCAATTGAAAATTGAAAAGAAGCTGTTTCATAATCGAATCATATTCGTGGAGAAATTGTAATTGAGAACTTTGCCCACTTTCACTGTAAATAGTAATCACACATGTCTAGGATGCATCTAGATAGCAGGGTGGCAAGAGAACTGCTATTAAAATCTTTTGTAGTTATAAAAATATTTTTTCGTTTTTTGTTATTTGATGGTTTGGCACAGCTCTCCGTGGATCAGCAAATGTAAAAATCTGTCACGACACCAGGGCACTCAGCCTATACATGAATAAAGACACTCAGTCATAAAGCGACAAACCCTCTATCCTACCTTGTGTTCGGAAACCGAGGGGAGGAGACACTGTCCTAAGAAATAGGACATTATCACGTATGTGAGAAATTCTCACAATACGGGTTTTGTGGCGTTACACAAATGAGCCACTATTGGCATCAGTGTCTTGACATACTGCGATCTGGGAGTATGCGCCGATATCACCAAATAAATGAAAAAAGAAGTTGAAACACTTGAATGAGTAAAAGTAAGGAAAGCTTAAGAACCACCAGTCCCACAATGCCTCATTATGGGTGGCTGTGGTGACTGAGTATAAATAATAGAAAGTGAGAATGGACTTTGTTAACTACCGTGATCAAGAACTGACTGTTCGAAATGCGTAGGTGGAGGAGAGTGATGGTCTATTAAAGAAGTTAATAACATCCAAGAAGAGTGCTGCGTATTTCCTCAAACTTGCGAATATATATATATATATATATATACACACACACACACACATATATATATATATAATATACATGTTTACATATATATATGTATATATATATATATATACATATATATATCTACACACATATATATGTATATATATATATATATGTGTATATATATATATATATGCTCCACTTTCTGCCAAATGCTCACGCACTCAGTAGCGGGTGCTCGGTACGCGAGGACAGACTCGCGCCTAATCTCCACGCTCCCACAAATAATTACCAGCACACTGAGGAAGGCGTACCGCTGAAACGCGTTTGTTTGTTTGAACTGTGCCATTAAAATCCGGACGAGGATTTACCCCCTGAGAGTGCTGGTAATTATTTGTGGGAGCGTGGATATATATATATATCCAAAACAGAACCAGCGCATCACTTCCTCGCACCAGAACACGACACAGCAGTCCAAGGTTAGTTCCTCCACATATATATATTGCAGTTTTAGGGCTATGACGCGTTTCGGCAGGATCCCCTGCCTTGATTGCCTTCTTTTATATAATTACTGAGTCCCCTATTCGGGCGCATCACATTGTGTCTCCCTTGGACCAATTCTTTGGCCATCTTCTGAACCATTGTTTCTATAAACATCACCTGTGAGCAAGGCACTTTCCGCCGAAATGCGTCAGGAGTGAACAATTGACCATTGCAGTCTGCTGCGAAGTTCAGATCTGGGCTGTGGAACTCTTTTTGTTGTGGATTCAATTACGGGAATCTCTGTCTCCCGCATCTACAGCCGCCCTGCAGGGTTGGGGGCCCCTAACAATGGAGTGGTGTTTGGAGTAGTAAATGGGGGGCATGACTCGCTTGCTTCCTCATGGTCCATGAGAAATATAAGAGATTTCCATTCTGGAAGGAAGAAAGGGTGACAAATGAGGTTACATCTTGATTTGGTAAGATCTGGACCCTGTGCATTCTTTGACTTGTAATGTTATGACAGCATCGAATTTACTATTAACTGTGCAAGCCCTTGTATGACAATATAATATTACCTAAGCAATTTTGAACATGTTGAAGTGGGAACAAAAAAGCCATTTGGGCATGAAATGTACTGAACTGCAAATCAAATTGAATTAAAGTATAACACCACTTGGGCCTAAAATGCATTAATGTGCAAACCAAGCTGAATTATGGGAATTGAAGTTGTCAAATGCACAGGCACGTGACGTTGGCTTTAAAAAAATCCCATGGAGCATGGCAGAATTGATTCAACTGTGAGCAAGGCACTTTCCGTGAAACGCATCAGGAATGAACAATTAACCGCTGCAGTCTTTGTCAGTTACAAATAAATGCTGCGAAGTTCAGATCTGGGTTGTGGAACTCTTTTTGTTGTGAAATCAAATACAAGAATCTCTGTCTCCCGAATCCACGGCCGCCCTGCAGGGTTGGGAGCCCCCGACGACGGAGTTGGTGTTGGTATATATATATATATATTGCAAAACAATGGTGTCCCGTTTGGAAAGCACTCGGACAAGTAAGAAAAGGTAACCAGCCTTTTATTAAAAGTATGGACAAAGTTCAAACCGCTGGTACATGAAACAGCCTGCCGCCTCGCTGACGGGTATCGAATGATTTCTTCTTCAAAGGCTCCTGACGGAAGGTTCGTGCTTTAATGGTGCCCCTCCTCTGATATTACATCTTCCCCTGTATGGGGCTGCCTTCGCAGTCATCAGCATTCTGGGAGTTGGAGTGCCTTGATTTATTATGAGCAATTTCGCGCACAATTTCTGCTGAAATAAGACCCGGCATGGGCCCCAGCGGGTGAATAAGTCCTCAATCTTGCATTACTCTCCCGCATTATGGTAGGTTTATCCTCCACCACGCGGCCCCCTCTGTATATTGGGGTGGTGCTTCCTCGCGAATGAGCAGCCGCCTATTATTGCAAAACAATGGTGTCCCGTTTGGAAAGCACTCGGACAAGTAAGAAAAGGTAACCAGCCTTTTATTAAAAGTATGGACAAAGTTCAAACCACTGGTACATGAAACAGCCTGACGCCTCCCCGACGCGTTTCGAAAGATTTCTTCTTCAAAGGCTCCTGACGGAAGGTTCGTGCTTTAATGGTGCCCCTCCTCCGATATTACATCTTCCCCTGTATGGGGCTGCCTTCGCAATCATCAGCATTCTGGGAGTTGGAGTGCCTTGATTTATTATGAGCAATCTCGCGCACAATTTCTGCTGAAATAAGACCCGGTATGGGCCCCAGCGGGTGAATAAGTCCTCAATCTTGCATTACTCTCCCGCATTATGGTAGGTTTATCCTCCACCATGCGGCCCCCTCTGTATATTGGGGTGGTGCTTCCTCGCGACTGGGCAGCCGCCTATTATTGCAAAACAATGGTGTCCCGTTTGGAAAGCACTCGGACAAGTAAGAAAAGGTAACCAGCCTTTTATTAAAAGTATGGACAAAGTTCAAACCGCTAGTACATGAAACAGCCTGCCGCCTCGCCACCGCGTTTCGAATGATTTCTTCTTCAAAGGCTCCTGACGGAAGGTTCGTGTTTTAATGGTGCCTCTCCTCCGATATTACAATTTCCCCTGTATGGGGCTGCCTTCGCAGTCATCAGCATTCTAGGAGTTGGAGTGCCTTGATTTATTATGAGCAATCTCGCGCACAATTTCTGCTGAAATAAGACCCGGCATGGGCCCCAGCGGGTGAATAAGTCCTCAATCTTGCATTACTCTCCCGCATTATGGTAGGTTTATCCTCCACCACGCGGCCCCCTCTGTATATTGGGGTGGTGCTTCCTCGCGACTGGGCAGCCGCCTATTATTGCAAAACAATGGTGTCCCGTTTGGAAAGCACTCGGACAAGTAAGAAAAGGTAACCAACCTTTTATTAAAAGTATGGACAAAGTTCAAACCGCTGGTACATGAAACAGCCTGCCGCCTCGCCGACGCGTTTCGAATGATTTCTTCTTCAAAGGCTCCTGACGGAAGGTTTGTGCTTTAATGGTGCCCCTCCTCCGATATTACATCTTCCCCTGTATGGGGCTGCCTTCACAGTCATCAGCATTCTGGGAGTTGGAGTGCCTTGATTTATTATGAGCAATCTTGCGCACAATTTCTGCTGAAATAAGACCCGGCATGGGCCACAGCGGGTGAATAAGTCCTCAATCTTGCATTACTCTTCCGCATTATGGTAGGTTTATCCTCCACCACGCGGCCCCCTCTGTATATTGGGGTGGTGCTTCCTCGCGACTGGGCAGCCGCCTATTATTGCAAAACAATGGTTTCCAGCGGTCTGAACTTTGTCCATACTTTTAATAAAAGGCTGGTTACCTTTTCTTACTTGTCCGAGTGCTTTCCAAACGGGACACCATTGTTTTGCAAATATATCCACGGCAAGATAGCCAAACATATGACTGTTTTATCTGACATCAGCCGAAACCAATTAATTGATGAAAATATAATTCGTCACAGTGTGATTCAATATTTATTGTATATAAATTATGTGCACGCAATTTAAAATGTATATGTATGTATAACATTACAATATGGCGCTAGATTTTGCGCATTGTGTTAGTCCCCTTTCCATTGTGATACACAAGTGACCAGGATGTAAAATAGAGTCGCTTCCGGTGTGCCAGTAACACCGAAGAAGGCAGACCGCCGAAACGCGTTTGTTGCTATTGCTGGAAGAATAAATATCTTCAAAACGCCCCCGTGAGTGCTGAATTTCTTTTTATAAAAAAGAAAAGGAGCGATAATAATTTGCGGAGTACACGGCCGCATACTAGCACCCGTCCGAGAGTGCTTCCCATGGAGGTGTAAAGTGAGCTTGAAATATATATATATATATATATATATATATATATATTCACTGAAAAAATCATAGGTTTTAGGGACAGTTATAGTTAGTTGGACATTGCACTCGTACAAAACCCATGAAATTCCCCCGTTATAGTTAGTTCAGCTAACTATAACTCGCGCCCCGCAATGCACTGCTGATGACGTCACATATTACATCACTCATGACATGGTCAGTGACATCACTGATGACATCACTGATGACATCTCAAATGACATCACTGATGACATCATCCAGTGACTGTGTGTTTCTGTAAAGTTTAAATATTTTTAATATATATAGGGAAAGGCGTATTGAAGAATGAGTGGGTGTATAAGTGTCTGTATGGATGATTTAGTAGGTGCGTGACTAACTCTATAAGTGAGTGATTAAACGTATCTTACTGAATGCATGGGTTAGTGACTAAACTGGGTGAATGTCTGTATCCGTCTGTCTGTTGCTGTGTAAGTGGCTGCATGGGTTTGTGAATAGCTACATGAGTGTCTATATGAGTTATTGATTGGTTGTCTGAGTATCTGTATGGGTGCCTGAGTGTTTGTGTGGGTGGGGTGTGTGCGACTCTGTGCATAGATGTGTGAGTGGGTGATTCACTGGTTGGATGGTTTCAAGAGTGCATCTGTGATAGACTGTATGGGTGGGTAAGTGTGTGTAGAGTGTGTTAGTGAGTGAATGTATGTCCCAGTGGTACATGTGTGAGTAACTACATATGTGAAAGGCAGTATATATGTGTGTTGGAGTATATAAATAGCTATAAGCGAGAGTGTGTGATTGTGAGAGTGACTGTATGGATGAGTGTGTGCTTGTATCAGTGATTGTATAAGAGCGTAAGAATGTGATAGTATTTGTATGAGTAAGTGAGCTGGTGTGTGGATAACTGTATAGGTGGGTAAATGGCAGTGTGTTTAATTATTTGCATGACTGACTAGGTGTGTGAGTACCTCTATGGATGAGTGGCGGTGTTTGAGTGTCTATATAGGAGTATGAGTGCATATGATAATCCTGTACTGAGTGACCGTAAGTATGAGTGACTGTACGGGTGAGTGAGTGGATGTGTGTGTAGACCTAAGAATCAGTGAGTGGGTATGTAGTTATTGGTGTTGGAGTGTCTATGGTTTTGCGAATGGCAGTCTGTAATTTAGAGTGGGTGTATCAAAGGTTATATTAGGGTGTGAGGAGGTGCATCAGATTATCACGTGGATGATGTCATCAGTGATGTCATCAGTGATGTCATTTGAGATGTCATCAGTGATGTCATCAGTGATGTCATCAGTGATGTCACTGACCATGACATGAGTGATGTAATATGTGACGTCATCAGCAGTGCATTGCGGGGGCGCGAGTTATAGTTAGCTGAACTAACTATAACGGGGGAATTTCACGGGTTTTGTACGAGTGCAATGTCCAACTACCTATAACTGTCCCTAAAACCTATGGTTTTTTCAGTGAATTTGTAAGGTTTTTAAATGCTAATTTCTAACTATAACGTGCCTGAAACCTATGGTTTTTTCAGTGAATTTCAAAGGTTTTTAAATGCTAATTCCTAACTATAACATGTATGAAACCTATGGTTTTTTTCAGTGAATTTCAAAGGTTTTGTAAATGACAATTTTTAAATGTATTAATTGTTATATTTATTTTTTTGATACTGATTTACTACCTTTTTTAAACTATTTATTTCTTAGATATTTTATTTTTTAAATTACATTGTAATTACATTATACATTACATTACAAAATATACTTTCTCAGAATGAATTACTTTAGTTTAAATACTTTGCAAATAGGCAATAGACTTTTAAGTACAGTAGTTACAGTTGTTGCAATGGGCAACACAATTTCAAACACAATGCAACATTGAGCTCAATGTGAATTTCTAGTTAAATGCAATTAGTTACTTTATGTATTACTTTTCTAACCACAGGACTGGATCCTAGATTCAGTCCTGGGACATCTCCTGTAAACAGTTGAGTAAAAGCGTTTTGTTTATACTAGTGATTTTTATGGAATATTATTGTATTTTAAAAGTTGAAACTTTTTCACATAGAATCACCAATGTTATCCTATGGGAGGAAATTCACTTAGCAGGTAAGTAGTGTTATCGTTACTTTTTCTTACTCAGTGGTGGATCCTGGATCGAGCACTGGTGCATCTCCTGTAAACAGTTGAAAGAATGCGTTTAAGTCATACAGGCGATTTTTAAGGAATATTTGTAGTTTGTGAAAATCGACACTTTGAAACTTTTCTGCTGAAAACCAGACAATGGATTCCTATGGAAGGAAATACAAGTTACTGGTAAGTACGGTTAGAATTACTTTTCAGGGTCAGTGCTGGGCTAAGAGATGCAGCACTGGGTTCTCTCCTGATAACAGGTGAGTAAATCGGAATTCGTAGTTCGGCTGATTTTAGAGGAATATTATAAAGTTCCAAAACTCCACACTTAGAAGAATTTCCAAGTGAAACCAGTCAATGTTAGCCTATGGAAGGAAATTCAAGTTACTGGTAAGTACGGTTAGAATTACTTTTCAGGATCAGTACTGGGCTCAAAGATGCAGCACTGAGGTCTCTCCTGATAATAGGTGAGTAAATCGGAATTCGTAGTTCTGCTGATTTTAGAGGAATATTTGTATGTTTCAAAAATCGACACAGAAACTTTTTCAGCAAAAAGCAGGCAATGATATCCTATGGAAGGAAATTCAAGTTACTGGTAAGTACGGTTAAAATTACTTTTCAGGATCAGTACTGGGCTCAAAGATGCAGCACTGAGGTCTCTCCTGATAACAGGTGAGTAAATCGGAATTCGTACTTCGGCTGATTTAAGAGGAATATTCTAAAGTTCCAAAACTCCACACTTAGAAGAATTTCCAAGTGAAACCAGTCAATGTTAGCCTATGGAAGGAAATTCAAGTTACTGGTAAGTACGGTTAAAATTACTTTTCAGGATCAGTACTGGGCTCAAAGATGCAGCACAGAGGTCTCTCCTGATAACAGGTGAGTAAATCGGAATTCGTAGTTCGGCTGATTTTAGAGGAATATTTGCACAATGGTGAAGGAAGGGGGTGGGGCCTGAGGTGACATATCTGCAAACACGCCCTGTGGCGCGTTTTAAGTTGGAGAATTAATTCCTCCTCAATCCCGAGGGTCCCTAGGGGCCAACTAGCCCACCAGGAACCTCCAGTATGCGCCAGGGGGCTGCGTTGCAGAGAGGTGTACAGAGGCCACCCCCCTTTTTACAACACTCTGCAACGCAGCTCCGTGGCGCTTACTGGAGGTACCTGGTGGGCTAGTTGGCCCCCAGGGACCCTCAGGATTGAAGAGGATTTAATTCCCCATCTTAAAACGCGCCACGGGGCCTGTTTGCACACATGTCACCTGAAGCCCCACCCCCTCCCTTCACCACTGTGCAAACGCGCCCCGTGGCGCGTTTTAAGTTGGGGTATTAAGTCCCCTTGAATCCTGAGGGTCCCTGGAGTCCAACTAGCCCACCATGTACCTCCAAAAAGCGCCACAGAGCTGCGTTGCAGAGAGGTGTAAAAGGGGTGTGGCCTCTGTACACCTCTCTGCAACGCAGCCCCTGGCGCATACTGGAGGTTCCTGGTGGGCTAGTTGGCCCCAGGGACCCCAGTATTCAAGGGGAATTCGTTCCCATCTGCAAACGCGCCAGGGGCGCGTTTGCAGACTGCTGCAGAGAGGGCGGGCCTTCGGCACGATGCCGGTCTTTTTATTTATTTTTTTGTATGGGAGGGGGCTGCGTGGCTCCCCTTCCCTTGGCCACTTTTGGCCCCGGGGACCCCATCCCCCGGGGCATGCCCTCTTTTAAAAAAATATATATATATTTGGAGGGGGGCTGCGTGGCCCCCCTCCTCAGGCCATTTAAGGCCCCGGGGACCCCATGCCCCAGGGACCCCATCCCCCGGGCCGGCCTTAACCTTTTTTTTTTTTTTCAATTTTTTTCTTTTTGGGGAGGGGGGCTGCGTGGCCCCCCTCCCAGGCCACTAATAGCCCCGGGGACCCCATCCCCCGGGGCCTGGCCACTAGTTGGGGACTGTGGGGGGGTCCGCAATCCCCGCACGGTCCCGCCGGCTCCCCGCGTCCTGCGGGAGCCGGCATTGCTTTTCCATAAGGGGAGCTGCTGACATGCAGCTCCCCTTGTGGAAAAGCATTCTGCTTTGCTTCATTGAAGCAAAGCAGTTTGCGGCTCCCGTCCTGCCATTGCAAACAGCAGTGTCCTGGGGGTAGGCACCCCAGGACACTGCAGGAGCCGGCCCTGGGGGTGGCGGTCCCCAGGGCCACCACAGGCTCCAGGAGGGGGCCGCGCGGCCCCCTCCCATCCTGTGCACAGCCCCGGGGAGGTGGTGGTCCCCAGGGCTTCGGGTGTCCGAAACGGACCCCCACATTTATTTTGTTAGTGCCCCGGGGAGGTGGCGGTCCCCGGGGCGTGTGGGGGGGCTTGAGCCCCCCCCCACACAGGTACTATTTATTTTAAAAAAAGAAGCCCCGGGGGGTGGCGGTCCCCGGGGTTGCCGGAGGGCCGAGAGCCCTCCCGCACCATTTGTTTTTTAAAGCCCCGGGGGGTGGCGGTCCCCGGGGCTTGGGGGGGCCTTAGAGGCCCCCCCACATATTATAAATAAACCCCCGCATGCCCCCGGGACTTGGACCACCCGGGGGCCATCGTTTTTTTTTTTTCTCGGCGGGATCCGCGCACCCTAAGCGCATCCCACCGATTTATTTTTATTTTTTTTTAAATGCTTTTTTCTGCCCAGGGGGTCCTTGTGGGACCCCCTGAGCAGACCTAGGGGGTCAGGGTGTTTCTACCCTGCCCCCTTTTTGTGCTTTGCGCACTTGTTTCTGTCCCTCGGTTCTACTGAGGGACAAAATGGCTGCCAACACTTCCTGATTTGGAGTGTTGACATCCACTTGACAGCCAATTAGCATGCAGCTCGTGATCGGGAGGGTACGCGGACCCTACTCGGCCATAGATATATATGTGACTTTACTTTAGGTTTTCTCAGGAACTACTGAACGGATTTACACCATTTAAGCAAAAGGCATGACACTGAACCAAGGGCTACCTCTTTGCCAAATTTGGTGTAATTCCGTTCAGCAGTTTGGGCTGTAGCTGCGACTAAAGGTTCCTATGGAAAAATGAATGGGGAAAACGTGTTTTGGGACCCCCCTTTTTTCTCGGCCCCCGCTTGACGAATCACCCCGAGACTTTCAGGATAGGAGCGGACTGGAGCGCCCCAACAAGTTGGAAACTTTCGCGAAGATTCGTCAACCGGCGCCGAAGTTATTTCAAATAGAATGTTGCGGATTTCCTATGGAAAATAGGTCCTAACTATAACCATCTACTGGCGACCGCCAGTAGATAATATATATATATATATATATATATATATATATATATATATATATATACCTGAAAATGTCATTGTTTTATCTCAATCAAAATAAATGAATTGTTTGATTTTAGCCCATATTAATGGATTCATCCTGAAATGAAATTGCCTGAGAATTGACAATAATTGTTCAGATGTTTATCACACAAACTCATAGTTTTATGAAAGTATTTAAACTAAATTTGTAATACATTGCCTGATTTGCACATAATTGTTGGATAATGTTTTGCACTTTGCTGTGATTTGCAGAGGATGTTTTCTAAGTCAATACACCATGTGACTTATATAAGTTGGTCTTTCAAACTGCAGCACGTATGTGATCAAGGCCAGGACTGGCCAAAACATGTTATAACAGCTCTTTTGCAAAAATATAATCACGAGAAAGAAAAGTTATGTCTGTGCACGATTTCTGGAGGAGTTATGGGGATGCTTATATATATATCGCCGCATGCATATATATATGTGTGTGTGTGTGTGTCTGTGTGGGCGTGCATGTTAATACACACATTTATTATTCTACTTTATATAACATTAGCTGAGGTAGGGCCTTCAACCTGAGACCTATTGCCCTCCTCCCCACTCTGTCTTCCCCCTACTACTATCACACATCTGACCTCCTCCTGTGCTGCCTAAAAGAAACATTTAACTTAAAATCACTTCCAACTTTAGAGGCGCCTGTTGAAAGGAGAGCATAGTTTCAATTCTGCTTTGCAGAATAACTTGACCTTTGTCCCAAAAACCAGGACAAATACTGAAAAGGAAGAAAAGCATCGGAACGCCGGCACAGTCCTCTGAGAACTGGTCTGGTCGCCCTACTTATTCATCACCCTTTCCTCTTCTCTTCCTCTGACTTGGTGCCACTTTTTCCCCTTTTTTATTTTTTTGACCTTATGGGAAATTCACCAACCTTTCGCCCACATTCTGCCCTACTGTTCCAGGTAGTACTGTGTGGAACAAACAGCCTTCCTTTATTTACCCCTTTCCGTCCACTCACGGTATTCGCCAGTTACAGTTTAGTGTTTATCTATAACTTGTGCCCCCCCATACACTGCTTATGACCTTACATAGTACTTGAGTCATGGTGCTGTATTACATAATTAATGACATCACTAAAATAATGTTAAACTAAAAAAACAATATATAGTATACATATATATTTACATTTATATATATTTATTAAATAGTTATTTTACTATTTTAAACCCATAATAAACATAATGTAAATATAATATTAAATTTAACTTTTGTTAAAAAAATTGAAATAATTTCAGCTAATTCAAATCATAAGATATAACACGTAACTAACACATCCACATTAATTCAAATCATATCTTTGAAAATAACTTTCATGGTTCAATTCTTTTTAATGGGTTTTTTCATTTTTTTAGCAGTTACTTGGGGATTACTTGGGGAGAGGAGTTGGCCTAACGGCTAGGGCTAGGGCGGTCGACCTCGAATCTGGGGAACTGGGTTAGAGTCTCGGCAATGACGCTGAACATCCTGTGATTCTGGGCAAATCACTTAATCTCCCCGTGCCTAACAAAAATTATTGTGTCCTCATGTAACGCAACTGGTAGTATGTAAAGTGCTCTGATACCCAATACCTTCGGGTCAAGTTCGTGCTAAATAAAACTCTGTTAAATTTTAAAAAACAAAAAAGTTACACTCACCTACATCCAACAGGCCAGTGACAAAGAAAACTGGGGTGTGTGGGGCGGTAGAAGGGGGTGACGGGGGCAGAAGGGGAGGGAAACTGGGAATGGGGGTTATATCCAGCACTGGAGTGTCTCTGGGAAGAGTGAGTCCAAACCTTAGAATGGGATCTATCAGCTAGAGATGATAGAGAGCAGTCCCAGTCGTTATGTGGTAATCAAGGCCTCGTCAGTAGTGAGCCGGAGGACTTGCAAGGGATATGCATGTTCTCTGAACAAGTCTGTTTCAGTTTCATATCTGGAACCACAGCATTGAACCTTTCCTCTCTGTCTTTTATCACAAAACGTCTCTGGATCAATTTTCTGTAGAGGTATGGTATTTCCACCTCTAGCTTCTTTACTCTTTCCAAATACCAGGACCTATATCTCAGGTGGCTTCTGCAATCAAATTAGCAAAACACAGTAATCAGTGACTCCACAGTCTTCACGTGCAGCTCCCAATCACCTTCCTGATCAGCATGTACCAAGTTTTTCACTAGAGCTATAATGTGTAAAACATTTCCCCAGTACTTGCAAAGTTCTGATTTTTCGTCACATTCTTTGACAAACTCTACGAACTTGGTTGTCAGGATTTCTGATTTTGAACTGAGTGTATTGAACATTGCCTGGTTTTGCATTATGTCTTTTGAATGAAGTGCACCCTGTGTCTTGTTCACTTCTGAGATAAGATATGCAAAACCTAATTTGTCATTCTTGTTCCAGAAAGCATTCCAATGCAATGTTTCTAGAGCCTCAGATATGATAAGCATACCTTGTAACAAACAAACACAATGAGTTCCACTCAATACTGACTGGACAGTTTTTCTTCTAAAGATTTCAGCCTCAATAAGTGCATCATCTATGCCTCATTTACTAAGATGACTTCCTGCACACCACAATGCAACTTTTGTTATATGGGAAATGCCCATCATTGGATAAAGATCATCAAATTCTACTGGATTGCTCATAAAAATCTCAGCTACAATACGGAAAACACCTTCATCTCCGAAAATTGGCAGGATAGGCTGGTCTTCAAGCTGAGCATGCACATTTTTGAATTTTTTTAGAGCTGTGTATACTGTTGCATAGTTTGTGACTGGAGATGGTATTACTGGTAAAAACACAACCTTCTTCAGTGGGATGGTATCTTGGGAGATCAGAGCATGAATTTCAGCTTACAGAGGAACTGGCTTTTCTTCATCCTTCAGTCTGCACTGAATAAGCGATATGACAAATTCAGTTAAATTAGCTTTGCGGACCGCAGCATCAAATAGAAGAAGATCCATGTCCTCTGCCACTTTGAAACTTTCTGGTAGACTGGGACGTTTTGATGCCTTATAGTAATTTTGCACACTTTTGCAAGGCAATTGGGTTATAAGTATGCAGCTTCATTTGCTTATGCCTACAGCTGACACAGCTTGTTTTCCAGCAGCTACTTCATTGGTATAGACTTGAAAAAGCACCATGGCAGTATCATGTGTGCTGGATGTTCCAGACAAAGAAGAACTGTCTTCAAAATCAAAATTATCAAGAGAAGCAATTGTAAATCCTTTCCTGGTAAAGTGACTTGGAAGTAGTGTGCTATCGGATTCACAAGATTTTACAGCATGAGCTGCTAACAAGTTCCTGCTCCGTACTATGTCATTATAACTTGTTGATACACCAATCCTATTCATTGAAGTGACTATATCTCGACTTTTGCACTTGTCATAGATTGCGTGGTCAGTCATCATGTGTAGCAGAGTTTTCTTTTTGCCGTGATGTAATTCTTAAAACATGATTTAGAAAAGACAGTACATTTGCAGAGCATAAGCCTGTCGGTTCATGGGATTGTCTTCCACTTCTTCGCTTATATCTTCAAAGCCATCATCAATGTTGTTGGCTTCTGTTCCGAACTCAAGAACTTTAGTTTGTAACACTTTTGCTTTGCTGATATTAAACAATTAGGTACAAAATGTTAAGAAAACATCAGGCATTCTTGTTGACTAAAAACACAAGGGAGTGAGCCTCCTCCAACTCCCCTCACAAAAGCATCGAAACTCACAAAAAGAGAAGGACTAAACCACACAACGGAGACCCTGCTGCAATACACTCTGTCCATACCTCTATCTTAAATAAGTTGTTGAAAAAGGGTTGAAGAAGAGGGATAGAAGGGAAAATCAATAGAATTTTTAATACTGCCCTCACACACTAAATAGTCGCATGCTTCATCATAGGGCAGCTAACAATGCCCAGGTGCAGACCAACACACTGGGCGGAGCTCTGATTTTTTTGTGTGAGGTAGAGAAAAGGAAAAAGAAGGTATGGAAAGGTTTCCCTGAGGAGGGATCTCTAGTGCAGAAGGAAAGTGAGATAAAACTGCTACCATCTGAACTCCTTTATTATTGGTCCACCTTGACAGGATTAAAAGTCAAAAAGGGTGTGCAGGAGGAGTTACGGCTCCTTTACCCCATCTGCATTTACTAACATGTGTCAGCCACTCTTGGTTGCCCTACTGGGTAACTGGCTTTCTTCAGGGTATAGATCCCTCTTGAAACTGGTCTTTGTCACAATCTGACCAACTATGGAAGAAGGTTAATTCAACCTTACTTGTTCATCGTAACACATTCGCCAATAGCATCTGTAAGAAAGATATTTAAAATCATAAGAAATTCCCTCTAAACCCCTATGTACATTCAAGACAATTCAAAGTTGATTTGATTTATAAAAAAACGAAACACCTCTGTGTATTTTTACAAAGGAGGCATGTTATTACCCCAACGTGGGATATTCCATGTCAGCCAACATTGCAACCATCACCAGGTGAGGACAGAGACTCTCCAATCACGAGCCCACTGAAAGTTAAAACACAGACGCCTTCTTGGTGAAGCTAAAATCAGTCATCTTACCCGAGTTTCGTAATCTAGTCTCTGAACCCGGAACCGAAGTGGGGACACCGCCCTGTAGTCACACACTGTAGAACAAATCAGATGTTCAAACAGAACATTGTATAGTCAGTGTAATATCACCTGATTCTAATTCCGTTATTTGCCGCTATCTCTTGGTAGTTCATCTCATATATGTATTATGGGCCTCTCCCTTTGGTGCCCAATCCTGCATCCTATGTGTGGTTGACACTGTATTGGGTTTCCCCTCTTCATATTACCGGCCATGGTGTTGTCAATTAACCCTTCTCCCACGATTGTAGGCAAGGTGGGGACTGGCAGTGCCGTGCTTCCCCCTCCCCCCGGTTTTAAGATTACTGTGCCTCCAGCGTTTTGCATGTCATTGTCGCCTGGAGCTGCACCCGTAATCATGCTGGTGCTTAAAAGAGTCTGTCCCTAAAGGACCCGTCAGTAAGAGGCATTGGGACTGGTAGAAGAGTACTTCCCCACCCAACCCCGGATTTAGGATTGCCATACCTATTCCTCCACTGGAACTGTGCCCATACTTGTGCTGATGCTCAACAGTGTCTACCCCTTCATAGCTCAGCCCGCCCCCGACTTACTTCGTCTAGGGTCGATGTCTCCTAGATACACAACTCTGCATCCTCTGACGATATCGGAGTGTTCTCGCGTCCCCCTAATAAAGGGTTGTGTCTAATCTGGTGTATTCTTCCGGTTCCTGATTGGGTCCCGATAAGCTGGACCTGCAACCCGCGTTTTTTGTGATCTAAAGAGCGTGGCCATCTTGAATTACTTACGGGCTCGTGTTTCTCGCAGTTCTAAACTGCTTATGTATGGAAGTGGTCGTTTTTAGGTCGAGCCTGAGCCAGCGCGCATGCGCTACTCTGGCGATCTGCTGCAGTAGAGTACGAAGAGAAGCCCCGCCCACTCCCCCGCCAATATTTTTCATTGGCTTGTGTCTTTGTCCTTTGTAAATGCTGGCTTCTGATTCCTTAATAGGCTTGTTAGTCCCTCCTTAGTACCGCCTTGTCTTCATTTGTTATCTCCCATGGCTACTGGCCCTTTTACTTTGGTTGTTACAAGGTACCTGTTATTTACTCTTGTAAGTACTATTTTCTCTATTGAGTTTCTCCTACTTCAGGCACGACAACGTTTGTACTCATGCTTCGCGCTTCACGTCCCGCGCTACATCACACACCATGGCAGCCACGCACCTTTAATTTTTCGGCAGGGCGCCTGCAGCGTCCTGCACCTATGACATTCAAGGTCCCTCCCCACAGCCCAGGCTTTTGAATTGCCGCTGCGAAACTCCCCAGCAGGCAGGGCTCAAACAAACCAGGTTGTCTAAAATGGCTTCTACCCGCTGCCTGAAACTGAACAAGCGCTTTCAATTTCACAAGCCCTTTTAAATGTTGCTGATGTAGATGATGCTGAGGTTTGGCACAGAAATTTTGAAATAAATTCCCGCCTCCATTAATAATGAACTAAAAGACACGTAAACACGTTCCTCGCGATGAAATCAGGTCAGCGCCATCTCTTGGCAGCGGTGGGAGCAGTCACTTAGGAGCTGTGCATTATTAAACCATAGAAATGTGCCCAGTGACGGCATCACAAAATTTGTCATTAAGTACAAAATCGAAATCTTCCAGGACGTTTCTTAAAATGGTTCCTCCAGATTTTACTGCATCCTTTGATCTTATTTTGGCAGCGAGAACTTCAGGAGTCAAATCAGCTGAGAACACCATAAGTGGCTCATTCTTTTTGTTAGACTGACAAAAATGAATTCTGTCATTGTACATTCAATTTTATGGACCAATACAGTTTCATTAATGTTGACCATTATTTCTCTGGTCTGAATGAGTGTGAGCCCGTAGCCAGCACTCAAGAGTGGCTATAAAACTTAATTTGCTTTTTCAAAGAGTGTAAGCTTAACTGAAGACTTGTGGTTATGTTGCTGCTGGAGGCTCATTGTGCATTCATATTTTCAAATGTGTGCATGCATGGAGTTCGGGTGTGCATACAAATCCACTGCAAATAAATTCACCTCGCTGTTTAGATCAGGTACTCAGCTGAAAACTTAATCTTTGAAGAAACTAGTTGCATGTTTGCCCTTTGAGACTCACATAATTTGTACTTTGTTCTTTCGTCAATCCCTTTGGTCCTTGTTCTGGCTAAAGCCCAGATAATACATTGAACATCCTCTGTTTTCTGATCAGTTTTTGGAGGTGGACACGGGGTGTCCATTGATTTTCTAAGTGGATGGGCATTGGGTTTGGTTGTCATCACTTTCTCAGAAGTCTCAGAAGTCTCGGATTCTTGTTGTGATTCACTGGTTTCTGCTATTTTTTTATAAACTTTTTCCAGGCTTTTTCTATTGTATACGACTTGTAGCACTTGAAGTTACGATGATAAAATATTTGATCCTTTTCACCCATCAGTTTCAATCTTTTGTGAACTTTGTCTTGCCGTATTTCTGCAGCATCTCAAACTCTCTTCTGTCCAGCCGAGGTTGATGTTAGCTTTTCTTTTGGATTAGTTTGGCATATGACACATTTTTCTTTCTTGAAGGAGTCGTTAGATTTTGTAATTAGCAACACTGTCAGGAGGTAAAGATCCTCTGCTACCACCTGCTTAGCTCATGTTTACGAATTTGAATCAACAGAAAACCTGAAGCAAAAACAATATTAAAATATATTACCAATATGGTGGCTAAAACACATCATTATAAAATCACCATTTTGGAAAATGGCGGAAGGGTTGCTCTGAGGAGTTATTTTCTTTGTGTATAACACTACTTGGCCCCCTAAACCTATGCTTTGACACCAAAATGAAGTACATAGATCTCATGGTTCGGAAATATTATATCATCCCTGCAACACATCTGCCATTTTAGAAAATTTCATCCAGAAACATCGTCCCGGATTAGCACTGTCTACCAAAGCTAAATTACTTCTCTAATGATACAAAAACACAAATCAAAAATGAATCTCTGGACAACAATTTTTTTACAGAGGTATATCAACGGGCCAAGGACTAAATAGCAGGTAACACTATCCTACCAATTTTGATGGACATCCTCAACAAGTCCCTGGTCAGCGGCAATGCTGCTCATATTTGAAGACTTGCCATAGTCAAACCCTTACTTAAGAAGCCCTCTGTGGAAAACTACAGACCCATTTCTCTACTCCCCATAGCAAGTAAAGTTTTGGAGAAACATGTCAATAAGTACCTTTCTTGTTTTTCGAAAAAAAGCACTCAATGCTCCATCCCACACAAACGGGATTCAGACCAGAAAGCAGCACTGTGACCGCCCTGCTAATACTCACAAAGGAACTCCGGGCCATTTTGGACCATGGTGGCTCAGCAGTTATGATTATGCTTGATCTCAGTGCGGCTTTTGCCACTGTCTCACATCCTATTCTAATTTAAATATTGAGCGCAGTTGGTATCACAGGTGCTGCTCATAATTGGTCTGGGAAGAACCCTTCTTTTCTGCCACTTACTCCATTGATTACTCCACAGGGCTTTTCCCCAAGGCCCACACTTTTTAATTTGTATGTGCTCCCCTTGGCAGAGCTAGTGGAGGCACACGGTCTCGCCCTTGTGTCTTATGCTGACGACACACATTTTAATATAGCGCTTACCCCAGAAGAAGAGCAGACATCCTAAAGCAGGTTACAGACTGGATGTCAAACAGTTGCCTCAAGCTTAATTGTGGAAAAACAAAGGTTTTGGTTGTTGACAGTAACCTTTCAAGATGGAATGAACTAGTGTGGCCTGAATGCCTTGGAGAGCATCCACAACCCTCCCAGATAACAACAAGTTTACATTTTTGGCTGGAAAGTAAATTGTCAATGGAAACCCTAGCCAAGAAGTTGTCAGCAAACTGCTTCAGACTCTTGAGAATGTTAAGGAAAGTCATTCAATGCCTCCCACCAACATCGAGGAGAGTGATCATACAGGGATTGACCAACTCTTATCTCGGCTATGGCAACTCCCTTTTCTTTGGAAGTCCCAAGTATGTTATAAGACAACTACAGATCGTCCAGAATGTAGTTGCATGACCCCTGCATAGACTTACAAAACATCACTCAGCTGCCCCAGTCTTGGCCGCCCTATACTTGCTTCTGGTGCAAAAAAGGATCTATTTCAAAATTCTGTGCATGGCCTATCGAGCAATGCATGGAAAAGGTCCTCCACTCATTTGGCAACTTCTTAGCTCTGATTCCCTTAATGCCATTACGATCTGGGTACTTAAAGTTGCTGACAGTACCCAAGATCAGAAAGGTGAGATGTGGTGGACGACCCTTTGCACATTTGACCTCCAAGCTATGGAATGATGTCCCAACCAACCTCAGAATGGCTCTACCAGAAACCACCTTTAGGAAGCTCTTAAAGACACATCTCTTCTAATCTTTGTCATGTCACTTCCTATGAATTAGGTAGGAACCAGCAGATGTGCCTGTCTCAGCGCTGGAAGGCCCGAACACTTGAACTGAGCTGAACTTTTGAGTAGAGTTTCCAGCCTGGATGTGCTGCGGGCACAGGTGCAGGTTCTGCAGAAAATGTCTGACCATTCTTTGGATGTAAAAGAGCGCTTCAATTCTGTTTCCCACCTGTTTAGTGTGAGGATTTGGTTGGTTTGGTGGATGTGTTCAAAAGTTGTACATGTTGGACAGCAGTCGCTTATCTTCTGTGCTGGTGATTATCCATTTCTCAAAAGGTGTCATTTTCCTGCTGGCGTGTGGTCAAGAATGGGGCCGGGTGACCCAATGCTTGATGGCTGTATATCTCCATTGCTCCTGGTCCAGCAGGCTATAGTAGGCTTGCAGTTGTGTGAAGATCAGAAGGCTGGTATGATCAAACAGGTCACCTATTCTCATCTTTCCATGCCTGGTAGTCCTTACCCTTTTGGGCTGGCACAAAGTCAGGATTAGTATAGGTGTGAGTGCGGATGGGTGTGAGGAGAGCCCTTTCTTGATTAGTAAATTGTCACAGGCTTCCACTGTTGCTCTTACCACAAAAGAGATGTGGACCCTCAGGGGCGTGTGCTTCATGAGAAGCCAAGGTATTTTCCATATGTGGATCCCAAGGCACCAGTGCTTTTCTGTGAGAGGGTTGGTCCATTCCACCATGTATCATTACTATCATAGATGTGTGGCAAGGAAATAGATGCTGAGGTATGGTACACCCAGGCCACCATCTGCAATGGCCAAGAAAGCTCTTTTTGTCACCATATTCGGTTTTGTCAACATCCAGTGCCTTGAGTTGCTTCCTGGCTAGATTGACCTCCCGATGTGGTCTATGAGCCTTTGTTCACTTGTGATCATCCTCCAGTGTCCGAAACTCCCCACCACATCCGCCTGTTTATCTTTTCTGACCTTGTTCAGGTAGACCGAAATGGCCAGAATGGTCCTGCTGATCACTGCCTTCAATGTCTCCCACGAAAGAGGGGCAGGTGTCTCTGGTCTGTTGTTAAACTGCAGGTAGTGCTGAATTGCTTCCTTGATTTTCTTTTGGGCAGCTTTGTAGGTGAGGATCCTGTCATTGAGTCTCCATGGTAAGCTTGGTGTGGGGAGCTGGGGCTCTTAAAGGTGATCCAAATGGGCTGACAAGACAGTGACTCCCATATCGTTCTGCGTAGTCGCTGCTAACATGCGAAGACAGGTGAGGAACAAATCTATTGCAACACAAAAAGATGATGGATGGAATGCTGATCATTGTCAAACGTTCACCCCTAGTCCCAGATCTGGGGTAAACCTGCAGGGGCTACACAGCACTGCTCAAAGGCATTGCAGAGGCGGCATGGGGAGGGATAAAGGCTTGTTGTGGTGGAGTCACAGAATGGAAATGATCTCCTAGCGGTGTTTTGTCCTGCTCCCCTCATGCCGCAACTTTCTCCCCCAAAGGGTGGATGACCTGTAGCTTCTTGTGGGGCTAGTGGTAAGTCCTGTGCCCCCTCTTGTTTGACATGCCTGTTGGGGAATTGCAGCCAAATAGTGATGCTCTGCGTAGCCTCTTCCAGACTGGGTAGGCATGTGACCTGTGGCTAGGTTTGCTCCCTCCCACTGCACCCTCTTAGCAGCGGCAGTCTGCACTGATCAGGGGTGGAGGGGCGCCGGGGGCTGAAGGGGTGTGGCGTTAAAAAAAAAATTACATTCAACTTACCTGCTTGCCGCATCCTCCTTGTCGCTCCTCCTGGTCGCGTCTCTCCTCCTCCTGCTGGCAGGAACAGGAAGCAGCCTGGAAGCACCCAGGCTCCCCTGAGCCAATCACAATGCTGCAATGCAGTGTTGTGATTGGTCTGAGCACCGTGGCTCAGCGCACAGATGGGGAATGGGGGCCTGGGCATGTTCTCCACCCAGGCTGTAATGCAGCCTGGGTGAAGAAGAGGGAAAATGCGAATGACTGTTATGGTCAGCCCGAGAGGGCCGGCCAAACAGTCATGTGCACTTAGGAATGGGGGCAAACCACTCCTCGGCTGCTATGAAAAAAAGCAGTGGGGCAATGCTCCTCCACCTTAGCGAAGGAGTCACCACTGCCTCTTAGGTACCTGCCTGGGGCTTCTTACAATATATACACACACACATTTACATGGCTGCGCAAAAATGGGACACGCCAGACATAAAAGTAACAGGAAAAGTTTTAGTCCTACTTTTATGTCTGACCTGTCCCGGTTTTTGCTTCTCAAAATCTGGTTACCCTATGTAGAAGAGAAGTGGGAAAGGGGAAAAGACTAAAAGCAAAAATAAAGGGAAGATCAGGTTAGACGCAGTCACCAATTAAAAGACATATATCGTGGGTGTTGGGGAGCAATGGATGCCAAGTGAAGAATAATGTAGCCTCGGGATCAATGTAAAAAATAAAACACACGACAGTAGCAATGCAGGATAAAATATCCTACACTTCATCTGGTTTTGAGATGTACATTGAATGAGCGGTCATGTGGAATTATTAATGAAAATCATGTACTCAAGTCACAACCACATAATAAAAAGAACATAGCTTTCTAAAGTACATTGAAAACAGAACATTAAGCAGCCAGTAAACGACAGTGGTTTATGTAAATTGCTTTTCAAGAAGCAATCATGCTCCATCTGCTATGGATTACAACATATTTACTAGTATGCGAAGGTATTGTATGAAATGATGCATCCTTTAGTCAAATAAGCCGTTAATAATAGTTTACCTCATCAGGTGAGCGGAGATGCTTTTTTCTCTGTTATTGTATGACTCCAGCAATCTGAGAGAGGCCAGGCCACTGCTCTTAAAATACAGGAACAGGGGATGACTGTGGAGGGAGAAATCAAAGAAGTATTATAACGAATGCTTGAAAGCAAAATCCTTTTTTCCTAGAAATTCTCAACCCGATGGAGGCGGCAAAGTGGTTCTTCTTGAATGCAATAGTTAATTATTTCCAGGTGGCTGCTGTTCTGGGATTCCTGTTCGGAGTGACTAATCTTTGTATGCACTTGGACCAAACGTGGAGTCCCGAAGGAAGAAAGTTGCTGTTCATTCAAAAGTGTCAGCACATCTTTCCGACTGAATTACTCTCCTTAGCACACCATGACTTTTAAATAAAAGCCTCATTGTAGGACGAGGTCTGTTCAGTGGCTGGCACTTCACATAAGAGTGCGGTTTGGTAAATTAATCCACATGAAAAAAAGAAACAAGAATTAGTGATTAAGCCCTTCCTGTGAAAAATGAGGGTGGCTTTGAAGATTTTCCAATCAGTCTTCTCCCAGCACAAAACATTTAATTTTTTTAACAGAGTTGGCCTAGCAATGTGCATTTATATGTGTGGAGTTAGGGTAACCAGAGGTCCATGGACACATGTATTAGGCCCTGTGTCTAAACAAAACGGCAGTCTGGGAAATGTAGTCTTCATTCAATTAAAGAAGAAACCTCAGAATAAGCTGCCAATTGCAGTGGTTTCTAGAAATAAACCCAAGGAGTGGATGCATAACATAAATGAAATCAACTGATAACTAAGTTTGTGAGCCTTGTATTTCTGCCATCAACAGCATACTTGTGTGAAAAAGTACTAAAAGGTAATTGGGAAAATTCTTGTCTACTGTATCATTATTTTACTAATATTGCTAGAAAGCAACCATTGACAAATGTAATAGGTCTCACCTTTTGGCTTTGACAATGCTTTTTGTGGATGCTGTTTAATACTGCGCTCTTCAGTATCAGCAAAAGGGAACAAGCATTTGCAATGCAATCGATCTCGCCTTTGGGACCTTATATGTATTTAGCTAAGCAGCACATTAGCCTGGGTGCTGAGACATCTACTGCTCTTTAACATGGAGGGAAAGTAAGCACCAAACTGTGTTACATGCCAGGCATGGGAACACATGGAGAGAAATATTGCCTTTCAGCTGGAAATGGTATAGTGCAAAGCTCTGTTGTTAATATAAAATCAGGGCCTTTGGTGGTCATATCACTGAAAATACAAGATTTGAAAAAAATATTATTGTCTACGGGTGCTCATGGAACACAATTTCTATGGACTGGAATCTAGAGAATGCTAAAGTGACTCTGGTACTTTACTGACCTCTGCTGGTCGTTTTCTATCAAGAAAGTTAAATAGAGGCAGTTGCCAGCAAAATAAAAAAAAGAAAGTCCCTCAGCAGAAAGCAATTCTGGAATTTTACTGACCTCTACTGGTCGTTTTCTAGTTAAATAGAGGCAGTTGAACAAGCAGAAAGCAATTCTGGTATTTTACTGACCTCTACTGGTCATGTTCAATCAAGGGGAGAGGATGTAGCCTAACGGTTTGGGCGGTCGACCTCATATCTGGGGAACCGGGTTCGAGTCTCGGCAACGATGCTCAACATCCTGTGATTCTGGGCGAATCACTTAATCTCCCCGTGCCTAACAAAAAAATGAATATGTCCTCATGTAACGCAACTGGTGCTCATATTAAGCACTCTGATACCTGATTTCGGGTCAAGTTTGCGCTATATAAAACTTCAAAAAAAAAAAAGACAGTTAAATAGAGGCAGTTGAACAGAAAAAAAAGTCCCTAAGCGGAAGCAGACAAGTCCTAGGGCTGATCTCCAGAGCCCACAAAGTACATACACATATAAGTATATACTAAAGTATATATAAGAGGTCTCAAATGCTCGACCTAAAAATGGCCTCTGCCAATGCTGATGAATGTTGGCAAAAAGCCATAGTGTGATCATGCATATGCAAAAGTGCATCACAACGTATGAGCACTTATGCATTATGACTCTACAGGAGCCCCACCATTGTGATATATGTGTGCGCATACATCATGACGCTGTATCCATTTTGTCTCTTTCTTATTTAAAGTTCCAAGATAATAGGCAGCAGTCTTGAAGTGCTAAGTTTAAAACATGAAATAGAAAGCTGTGCAAAAGCGCATTTGCAGAAAGGAGCAGCCCAGAAGCAAACTGAAGCTGACGGGCCCTCCTAGACAGTTACATTTTTTTTTTTTAAAGAGACAAGGGGGGAGCAACGGAAGAGCGAAGGCTAGGTGAGCGGAGCAAGTAAACGCCAACAACGAGTGGCAACAATCAGCTTGGAGTAGGGTGACCAGGTTTGTAAAGGCAAATACTGGGACAGGCCAGACATAAAAGTAGAACTAAAACCTTTAGTCTTATTTTATGCATGGCCCGTTTTTGTAGATAGAGAGATAGATAGATAGATAGATAGATAGATAGATAGATCTGCAAATGTGTGTCTATATAGACACACATTTACAAGGTTATGGTTACACAACGTTACCTATGACTGGACCGCAACCCGAAATCCCCCTGCCCTCCTCCCCACTCCATCTCCCCTCTGTTGGAAACTTGCAGCCGACCTCCTCCTAGCTTACTTAAATTAGTTTAGAGGAGCCTGTGGAAAGGAAAGCATACGTTTCAATTCCGCTTTCCAAGATGACTTGATCTTTGTCCCAAAAATCGGGAAATGTATTTAAAATTATGAAAAACATTGGGACGCCGGGGCTGTCCTAAGAAAACGGGGACTGTCTAAGGAAATCTGGGTTGTCTGTGTGAGGGAAAAATATATATATATATCCATGTATATTCATATGTATGCACTACAAAGATATCATGCTTAGATATATCACACTGTAACAAGCTGCCCGGAGCTGCAAAGGCTTTCAAATTTGACCTTGCCTGGACAAGCTTCAACAGCTATTCAGAACCACCTTAGAGATCACTTAGTTTTTCCTGACTGCATGTAGGTTTTCTTATCTGGTTGTTCATTTTACTTACACAATATGTCTGTAGTATAATTGGCACAGTGTATACTTGGCACAGTGCAGATATTGCACTTCTATTCTGCCCATATTGAGCATCTTAAATGTCTGTGGTATAATTGGCATGGTGCTGATCTTGCATTTCTCTGTTTACCATGTTTGGCACAATGTCCCTGTTCGTTCTGTTAGGGTGGTATTACTAAATGTATATAGAACCCAGAAACCAGTCACTCGTGGAAGAAGCAGACTGAGAGCACCAATGTATGCTGTACTGACTCCTTCCTTGCTGGCCAGCAAATATGCATGCATTCAGACAAATACATTTCATTTGTTCCTGAGCACACTGCAGTGTTGTGTGTGTTTCTTTTCATTGCTCCTGGGAGGGTGTAAAAGTTTTTAATCTCCCGAACAGTCTGGTCACCATAGCTTGGAGGGCCGGTGAAACAAAAGTAGTGTTTATTAAGAAGCTGCATGAGCAGTAGCGGCCCGTGGTGGAAGTGCTGCTGGGCACTGACGTGGGGCGGGGGAGGGGCAAGGTGGGGGGTAGTAAACTACGGATTACGGCCGATTAGAGGTAAGTAAACATATAAATAAATAAAACGAATTTCGTTGCGCGTGCTGCATCGCATTTGGCGCAATCCTTCATTTTCATTATATTTTTACAATAGTCTTTTGCAATAGTCTGTGTTTATTTTGGTGCAGTGAGTTAGAGTTTTAACCTCACCCTTTAACTTCAAAGTTAACTCCACTCGGGGCTTCCCAAACATATGAATCGTGCCCTCATTTGAATACTTCACTTCAATTACAGCAATTATTATTTTATTGTCCTTTTTCATTACTTACTTTTTTACAATTATTCATTTCATTCCAATGTTCTCTCTCCAAAACGTTATGTTTCAGATAAAAAGACAATGCATTTCGAGACTCTCTGCCCAGCACCGGTTATAACTGCTACAGTGCATGTATCTACCCAATTCACATTTCCTATAAGGAAAAATATATGTAAAACCAAGATTAATAAAAAAATCTTTTTCTGTCCTTTCACATTCTTTCTTAGCCCATTTATTCATTTTCATGATTCAAATTTGAATCCTCGAAAACCACTCTGGCATCAGGCTTGCATTGCATGTGCTCAACAATCTCTGTTCCCTTCCGTTTTGCTGTCATGGCGGCCAAGTTCTTCCTTCCTGTACTTCATCTGTTCCCTCCTCACGCTAGCTTGTCCACTCACTTTACTCAGTGCAGTTTGCATAGGCATTCTCCTAAAATAAGGATCAGTTACTTCATTTCTGAATGAAACAGAATAAATATAAGAAATAAGTTAAGAAAAATAGAGCAATAAAATATAAATTGTTGTAATAGAAGTGAAAATTCACACCAGTTCATAGTATGACTCATCAAAGTAGGAAGCCCAATGAAGGGGCCAGCTGACATCTCAACATTCTGCGTTTCAGAACCCGATGATAATTTTGGCTGCTGCAAACCAATGAAATGCTCGGTCTGTGCCCTATTGGTTGCATACATTGGACAGAAACACTGAGGAAGCACCCATGTATGGACAGAAATATTGAGGAAGCACCCATGTAGTGAATACAGTGTCCAAAACGTCTCAGGGGCATATTCTCAAGGACTCATCGCCGAGTTAGCGGCACTTTATCGCAGCCAAAGTGGTGATAAATTCATCGCACCATTCACAAGCTGGTGCTAACAGCCGATATCACCAGCATTCCTGCGATAGCAGCCGCAAAAAACATCGCCACGGATGACACCAGCAACTAACGCTAATGAGATGCAGAGTAGGCGTTCCCGTGCAAAAACCAGCGGAAACACCACTTTGCAACATTCCCAACGACCAGCCAGAACGGAGATAAGAATCAAAAACATGCGATAAGGCGCGTTAGCAGCATGGATTTAACACCTGCTCCTACCTGGTGTTAAGTCAGACGAAAACCTGCACCATAAAAGGGAGCCCAGCCCACAGCCACACCAGAAGAACAAGAGATGCCATGGAGCTACTGATCATGCAGCTCGGAGCGCCAAGAGGGCCACAACACCCACTGCCACCACACCCAGGACCCCCACCCTCCCCAGAACCCCCCCCCCCCCGGACTACCACAGAGGCAGCGCAGACAAAGACACCGGAACTTCCGAATTCGCACCAGCCTGGGAGACTTAACGCCAGAGGAAGTCATTGCCCACTACAGGCTCAAAAGGACAACCATCCTACGCATCCTGACCATCATTGCCCACAGGCTGACGGTACCAACACAGCAGTGAACCAACATCCCTCCGCAGACAAAGCTGCTGGCCGTGCTGCACCTGTTGGCCTCTGGGACCTTCCAACCAACAACTGCCAGAGTCGGAGGAGTCTCACAGCCAGCCCTGTCAAAGTTCCTCACACCTGTCCTGGATGCCATCATCAGCTTGGTACCCCAGCAACTTTACTTCCCACACACTACGCAGGAACAGCTGGAGATCAAGCAAGGCTTCTACGCCATAGCTGGCTTCCCGCACGTCTTGGGGGCAATCGACTGCACACATGTACTCCTCGTGCCCCCTGCCGCCACTGCACACAATTACCACAACAGGAATCACATGCATTCCATCAATGTGCAGGCAATAGTGGACCACCCGGGACCCTTCACCAATGTCGTCGCCAACTACCCAGGCAGTGTGCATGATTCCTTCATCTTCCGACAGTCCATCATCAACCAGCGCTTTCAGGATGCCACCTATGGGAATGCACTGCTCGTCGGTAAGTACCAAAGGCACACACCACACACCTCAACACCACATCCAGACAACTCACAACTCTGGGAATGCATACGTCACAAAATCACATACAACATGACAACCAACATCCCCACATTCCAAACACGACAACACTACTTACTGTGGCAACCTGGGCTAGCCATATACACAAGCCATCAACGGCATGGCACCTCAGCCACACAATAGCAGAATGTGGGGAGAGGTGGGAACCCAGCATGTGCGAAGGAGGCAAGTGACCCATGAATAAAAATGCACACGATGCCAAGTGTGGAGTGGATGTGCTGGACAGACCGCAGTATGCAGACCACAGACACTTCCATGTCGACATACACTGCTGGTGTCTGGAGTGTACTGGACAGTGGATGCAACCATGTAACCGCAGCCAGCGGGGAACAATGCAGAAATGTAGCTTGTTACGTCCCCCCCTGTAAGCGTGCGCGGAGGAGGCTGGCCCGGCGTATGCCAGGCCAGCGTAGGGGTGTGAATAAAAAGCCTGTTACTCTGGGCGTGGTTCTCTTCCGGAATGGCCAATGTGTCTGCCAGGGCGGCGCCTCTCACCCCGCCACAAGGCCGACGCCGTGAGCGGCAGTGCCTGCGATCCTGTGCGCCTGCTGCACCCCAGGCCGCTGGTCCCAAAACACGTCATGCCCACCCCAGCGCAGCCAGGCCGCACTGCTCACCTGCCGACACCGGCGTGTGCCAAAGAGGGCCCACCACGTGCCGGTGCAAGCTCCAAGCCCAAGGCCCGCGACCATGGCAGCCTCCTCAGACCATCACGGCCTCCGCGACACAGGCCCCCCATTACTCCTTTCTCATTGACGTACTCCACCGCTGCCTCCGGCCTACACTGCGGTCCAGTAGGTCACACATTTGGAACTGAGTCTTGATTATTCAATGGCAGAGTACATACGTTTATTGCAGGGTTTACATCACCGTACTCCCTACAATGTGGTGCTACCCACTCTGTGCATAGCATTCCAACGACACGTGTCTGTGGGCCCATGCTGACTACTGCCTTCGGCCTACACTGCGGCTCAGCACCGCGGGGCCACCTGTGTACTACCTACACTGAAGTCCAGCAGGCCTCACACAAATCCAATACAATCCGTACCAGGCAGGACACGGCATCGTCGCAGGCTGCACACACGCACAGCTCTGGTGCCACTACCTCCATCAACCACAAATCATCGCCACATGGCATTCCAACGTCGTGTGTAAGAGTACCAGGAGGAGCTGCCTGAACAGCCGTTGCCCCGCGCTGACCGCTGCCTCAGGCCTACACTGTGGTCAAGTAGGTCACACATTTGGAACTGAGTCTTGATTTTACAATGGCAGAGTCCGTATCATTGCACGCTAGGAGAGGAGTAAAAGGAAGACGCAATTCAGTCCGGATGACAAACAAGATCCTCGTTACGGAGGTGACCCAACCCCACCAACAACTGCCCTGGTGCCACTGACTCTGTGCATCGCAAGCCAAGGACACGTGGCTGGGGGCCCCTGCTGACCGCTCCCTCCGGCCCACACTACGGTCAAGTAGGTTACACATTTGGAACTGAGCCTTGATCTATTTATGGCAGAATGTATACCATTGTACAGGCCTCATCGCAGACTGCATCCCCTTTCAGCTCTGGTGCCACTAACTCTGTGCCCCGAAATTCATGGACACCCTCTGGTTGAACTTTGGTGGCGTCTCAGTCAATGGCCTGGGGGTTGTCTTCATCATCATGTGGCTGGTAATGACTTGGTGTTAAACATGAGTCTGTAGCATTCATCTCTTCCATATTGCATGTGTCTGCTTGGTACTGCCCTCTGTATCATGCCCTGGAAGAACACCTTCCACTGTCCCCCGAAACCCTCTGCGACATTCACCTTGGACATCGACGAGAACTCGCTCAGCTCTCGTGGCCCTACCTCAGTGCACCGGTAGTCACCGTCCCATGGCGGTGTGCCTGTGCCGGCCGCAGTGCATCCGTGGCCCCTAACTCTGTGCAGCTCAAGTCGTGGACCATTGCTGTTTGAACTGTGAACTTCTGATTGTCTGATCACTGTTGTAGTTGTTGCCAGCGCCAACAACTCCCTGAGGGCTGGCTTACACTCACCCCACACCCATCCAGCACAGGCGTCACTGGACATGTGCCCCTGGCAATAAAGGGTCCGGGCGTTCCACAAACTATCCAAGTGTGTCCGTGTGGTCATAGGGCGCGATTCACAGAACTAACTTAAGACAAAATCCTAAACTTACTACCATTTTGGTATTCACAGAAGGCACTTACTCATTTTGGTATTCACAGAAGGCACTTACTTACTCATTTTGAGTAACTTACTCATTTTGTGTAACTTACTCATTTTGTGTAACTTACTCATTTTGGTATTCACAGAAGGCACTTACTCAGTGCCTTCTGTGAATACCAAAATGAGTAAGTTACACAAAATGAGTAGTTACTCATTTGGTATTCACAGAAGGCACTTACTCATTTATGAGTAAGTGCCTTCTGTGAATACCAAAATGAGTAAGTTACACAAAATGAGTAAGTTACTCAAAATGAGTAAGTAAGTGCCTTCTGTGAATACCAAAATGAGTAAGTGCCTTCTGTGAATACCAAAATGGTAGTAAGTTTAGGATTTTGTCTTAAGTTAGTTCTGTGAATCGGGCCCATAGTGTGTGCATGAGGGCCCCGGGCCCTACCACATTGCATTGTGCTGTGTACAGCGGATGCAACCATGTCACCTCAGGCAGTGGGGTAGACCTGCGACATGTAGCTGTGTCGTACCCCCCTGTAGGCGTTGCCGGAGTGGGCTGGCGTATGGCAGTCCAGCGTAGGGGTGTGGATGATCACCCCGGGGCTCTGGGCGTAGTTGAGTGTTGGGCTTGCCAATTTAGTACCTAATGCGTGTGTCTTTGTTGTGGTGTCGGCGCCACCCGTCCCGCAATGGACAAAGTTGCAATGTAACATGCCCCCGAGTGCAGGCTCGGACAAAGGGATTAATGAATGAGCGCAAGCCCGCTGGGGGTCCGGGATCATACATGCCAACTGTTGTGTGTGTATCGCTATTACCGCAGCATGAGCCAAAGATCTTGCCTCGACCGGATCGCGACTTCGGCCAGCCATGAACTCCACATCTGTGTCCGCCCTATCCTTACCATAGGCCTACACACATGTGGCCACCCACCTTCAACGCACAACATCACAGTGTCGTTGTCAGGCTTGTGGACATGCGCAGAAAGGCATGACAATGGTGTGCTGTAGGAGTGCAGGTGATGCAAGCGCGCAGCGCACACGAGGAAATAGGCTCGGGGGAGGGAGGAGCAGCAGTGAGGCTACGTAATACACATTGATGGTGCTCATTTGCTACTAGCAGTACATGTCGAACCGGAATCACTATGACACACATATCACATGCCAATGAACTAGTGAGCCTGCCAACACATCATGCAGAACCAACTATTGATTCATGTCTCTCTGCACTGTCACAGGTGATCAGGGATATGCACTCTGCCCTTGGATGATGACACCCCTCTGAGCCCCGAACACACAGGCCCAGAGGCAGTACAATGCGGCCCACAAACGCACCAGGGGCATCGTGGAACGCACATTTGGCGTGTTGAAGTCACGTTTCAGGTGCCTGGACATCACAGGTGGGAGGCTCCTGTACAGCTCAGTCATCGGGTGCAAGATGATCGTTGCATGTTGTGTGTTGCACAACATATGTGTACGCACCAATGCCCCATGTTTACGAGTGCCAGATGCACCGGACGATGATGAGGAAGATGAGGCAGGTGGACCACACCCCACTGCAGCTGCAGCAGGAATAGCCCGTGTGAACAACATCATTGACAATTTCTTCACATGAGGACGTCACATTGTGTCAGTGCTTGGCAATCATGAGACAGTGCAAAATGACCACAGGCACAGCATGTGCAAATAAATTCAATGCAACACACATTCCCTGAGTTTCTGTATGTGTGCTGCTGTGTGGCACGGGGATCAGGGACATGTTCCAGAGTCATTGTGGGTGTGCAGTGTGCTCTACTTAATTGTGCATGTGTGCCATTGTGCCCATTTCCCCCCGTCCCCCAGTCCCTGGTCGGTACTCACCCTGTTGATGTTGTGTCGGGTCATGTTGAGCAGTGTCCCGATCCCCAACTCCTGGCACCGTATCCCGACTGATGACTGTGGCCACCATTTTCTCACTGTCATCCAGCTCCTGGTGTGCCGCTGGTCCCCCACCTCCAATCTGCGTTGCTGCTTTAAAGTTGACATAGTGTTTCTTCTTGGTTTTGCCCTTCACATCATTCCAGCGCCTCTTGACCTCTTCCATTGTCCTCCTCGACACTCCGACTGCATTCACGTTGTTCACGATGTACTGCCATGTTTCCGTTTGTGTTGCCGATGACACAGTGGAGGTGACGTACAGTTGTTGGTGTTCTGTCTCCTCCGTGACGATGATCTGGTTATCCTGCGGACTGAACCCCGTCTCCCTCTTCCTCTTCTCCTTGCCCTTCCCCGGCCCTGGGGTTCCTGGCTGGTCATCTGTGGGGCTTGTGGGGTTTGCGTTGTCCTGTGCACTCGGTCCGGGTGCGTCCATGGTGGTACGCAGTTAAAAAAAATTCTCTGCTTTTATGGTGCATTTTCCCGCATGTCGCGTGGGAATCGCATGCCTGTCGCTGGTTATCGCTGCTTTTTGATTCGCGATTTGGGACGTCGCAACTTTTTTTGCATTGGGGTTTCGCATTTTTTCGGCATCGCATTGATTTTAACGCGGGCATTTGTCGCGTTATCGTGAGGCTATCGCATGGTGCCGCCGGGTTGTGAATGCTGCGTTAACACAGTGTTGTTTTCCCGCGATGGACTGCGATGTGAGAAGTTGCGTTAAGAGATTTTGGCGATAGTTAACACGCGTTTTTGAGAATATCCCCCTCAGTGTTCTGAATCCTACATTTTATAATGTGATCAAACCATTTACGGGCAGTCGCTCCTATGCCTTCTTTAAGGTGTCTGTTTCTCCTTCACAGGCCTTCATGCTGTAGCCGTATTACCCTTGGCCTCTCCTGCCTTTTATACTTTCCTTTACGCATATCGGTTCATCCCTCTGTGTCCCCTTATATGTAGTCCCCATATATACACACTTTGTTGTGTCGATACGTATTTTAATAACATAAACCCTGACATTTTCTTCTTTCCCATCCTGCTTTTCCTCACAGAGAGTGATAGTAAGTGCACTCTTCTCCCATGTAAGTGCTGTTGTGTGTATTCTGGAACGCACCTATGGATTTTTTTTCCCCATCTACAATTATGTTGTTATGATAGATTTGCATGTTCTTCCTATGTCTTTCTCACTGTGCAGCACTCTGATGCCTTTTCATGCCTTGTTCACAACCAAGGCACAAAAGACATAAATAAACAAATATAAGTTGTTTATCAAATGCGAATGAGAAACTACGAAATACATTCAGCGATCAAACTGCACCCTTCAACATCTCCAGCCTGTAATGGCTTTATGCCCTCCGCGGGTTCTCATAATCCGGATGTATAATGCTGAAAATGCTCCAAGGACGCTCTTCATGTGACTTCTACAAACCTCTCCAGGTTCTTACCCACAATGCGGGGGTTTGGAGAGAGACCCTTGAGTTTAACACACTTGATTCATTACTTTTAGTTAGATTTCCTTTAGCACCGAAGATCTATTTTAAAGTGTCAGCATGCAGCACATTTTGCTATGTTAACATGCAGTTACATGTGGTATACATGTCCAGTGTTTGCGTGAAGGGAGCTTGCACTATTTTTGGAGGGAGGTGTGGTTGTGCACCATTGCACCGCTGCTGCAATGTTGTACGTGTTGCATGTGTGAGGCAACGTTTCTCTGTTATTAAATGTGTCGCGCCTGTTCTACTCAGACAGCATTCAAGTAAGGGTTCCCTGCTCTGTTGCTTTGCTGCCATGCATGTTCGGTTTGTGAGGGTCTCCTGCACTGCTGCTGCCTTTGCCAGAACTGTTTTGTAGGTGAGCAATCTTTGCACTTCTGCTTCTGCTCTGTCAGTGAAGGAAGGTTTCATTGCCGCTGCTTTTTGGTACCCCTTCTATCAGCATCCCTGGTAATTATTGGTGCCTGTGCTGCACCCGTTCTGTGAAATAGGGACGCTTACCCTACTTTTGTAAATATGCAGTTCTTTACTTTAAAAAAATTAAATTTCCAGTTATACAATGCTTAATATAGAACAAGAGAAACATAAATATGTGAATAGAATCACACTATTATAGTGGGTTTTATTTTTTGCACACGCTTCTAAAATATAATAAATAAGCCGTAAACCTTGTACGTAAGTACATCGTTTGTGATTTTTACTATTAAAAAGCAGGCTGGATAGCAGGGTAACAGAAGTGTTATAGATCACATCTTTTTTGTGTCATAATTTTTTATTGGAACAGAATCATACAGCATATGCACAGTTTGGAACAGAAGTGTATAAGCAATAAGCAATACAATACAATTTAGTAGGGGGGGGGGAGATGATATGGGGAAAAGGCATGTTACACATAGAACTGATAAAACCAACTTTCCCAGTGCTGGGTTTCCCCCTAGGTATCAATTGTCGAAGAGCCAACGTAGAGGAGGGGGAGGAGTGGGGGTCTGGACAGTCAGTCGCTGTAGGGGAGGGGGGAGAGAGGATGCTTCCCTAGTAACTGGGTGTGTGGGCATATGGATCAGGGGCGTGCACTGGTGAAGGGGAGGAGCCCTGTGGTATCGGGCCAGTGAGTTCCATAGCCCACTGTTGAGAGAGAAAGGATGAGTTCCCCATAAGGATGCGTTGAGGGTGGCGGGAATTGCAGTGGCGGTTCCCGACGCTGAGATGGTCTGCATACCTACATGTCCGGGAGGAGTGGAGGCGGTGGGAAGAGGGGGCAAGAGGGAAGGGAGACACGGTGGGCGGGATCAGGGTAATGGGGGAGGCCAGAAAGGAGGCAGGAAGGGCATGGGAGGCGGCTGGGGAGGGGAGGGGGAAAGAAAAGAGTGGGGAGGGCAGTCGTGAGGGGAGGGTAGAGGGGGAGGCCATGGAGGAGAGAAGAGGCAGGGGGTGTGGCGGAGATGGCCAGAGCGGTGGGATGTGGGTGGTGAGGCTGGGGTGGCACAGGGCCTCCCAAGGGTACATTAAGAGTTGCCTATGCGGCTCGTGAGTATACTAGCTTCGGAGCTCGGGATGGGATGCAATGCGGGGTGGTAGCGGTATCTCCCATTACAGAGAACATCTCATAGGAAAGGAGCCAGAGTCTACGTGAATACCTCTGCTTGGCCCTGCAGGTTGTAAATAATGCGTTCATGCAATGCTGTTTGGATCATTGCCACTGTCCAACCATCTTGAGAAGGGTCCATGGGCAACCTCCATTCGCGGATGATACATATCTTGGCTGTAACTAGGGCCATGTGAAGGAGGCGGCACTGTGGACGAGAGAGGTCTGGAGAATCCCCGCTGTCATGGAGATGAGTGACAGGAGGGGTGAGGGGGAGTCGCAGTGGCATGGATGCTCCCAAGGTGGCCCCAACATGCGACCAGAAAGTCTCGAACCAGGAGCACTTGCAAAGGATGTGGGTGAGATCCCAGAGGGCATCCACACACCTACAGCAATTCACATGAGGAAGGAGTCCCGCCCTGATCAGTTTTGTCAGTGTCCAGTGCTAATCGTGGAGCGTTTTGAAGAGACAGAACTTTAAATGGGCTTCCAGGGTGCCCATGTCCAGGGCTTCCAGGATGTCAGCTGAGTTCTCCTCCTCAAGGGTTGTCTGCAGGTGGGCCTGCCATTTGGTGTGGAGGCTGCGTAGAAGAGGTTGGGAGAAGAGGTGGGTCATGAGTGTGCTGTAGAGTCCGGACATCACTCCCTTGTGCCGGCCCTATGTAGTCAGGTAAGCCACCACAGGTGAGGATTGTAAGGACCATGGACGTGGGCCTAAGCAACGCCTCAGGAGGTGCTGTAGCTGCAAGTAGTGCCAAGCTTGCCATGGGTGGTGGCCAAACTCCTCTCTCAGATGGTCAAAAGGCTTTGGATCTCTGTCAAGCTAAATTTGGTCCAGAGTGTGTATGCCCGCCTCCATCCAGTGGGTCCAGCATAGAGCCTGACCATCAATAGGTAAACCGTCATTGCCCCACAGTGGTGCTTTATCATGCAAGCGCGGCTCCACCCCGAGTAGGCGGTGAGCGCGTAGCCAGGCCTTTTTTGTTGCCTGCAGCACAGGACGAGAGGCGCAGTTGGGAGGTATGGTCCCCATAGAGAAGGCCGAGCCCCTTGCCTCCAGAGAGGAGCAATCATTCTGTGTGGGCCCACTGCGGTGGGCCCGGGGTACCAGGGAGCAAGTATGCCACTTGCGAGAGGTGGAGAGCTAGGGTGTAATGCTCCACTGACGGGAGGCCCAAGCCTCCACATGAAAGGTGTGCCATGTGTTTGGATGCAGCCAACATGAGCTGCGAAGAGCCCCACACAAAGGACCGGATTTGGGAGTCAATGAGGCATAAAGTGGTTAAAGGCACCAATACAGGGAGCATACCCAACATGTAAGTGAAGCGTGGCAGTGTGACCATCCTCACCGCCTGCACCCGACCCCACATGGAGAACCCCATAGGAGACCACTTCTCGAAGTCCAGTTTCATCTGGGCTATCAAGGAGTCCAGATTGTCCGAGACCATCCTGTCTATTCCTCTATTAACCAGTATTCAGAAGTGTTTGAGGCGCGAGGACTTCCAGTGAAATGGGTAGTTGTGGACCGCTACCTTCGTGGTACCATTTGACAGACGTAGGGCCTCGCTCTTGTCCCAATTTACCTTGTAGCTGGATAGGGCCGCAAAGCCATCAATGGCTTCCAATAGAGCCGGCTAAGAACGGTGGAGATCTGTGAGGGTGAGCAGGACATCCTTTACGTAGTACGTAGAGGTAGATTTTGGATAGTCCGCCCTCGAGGGGAACGCCCGCAATGTTTGGCAAATGATGGATAGCGGAGGCCAGGGGTTCCATGGCCAAGAGGAACAGAAGGGGGGAGAGCGGGCAGCCCTGTGGGTGCTTCTCCAGATCTGGAAGGGATCTGAAAGGAACCCCCCACAGTTAACCTGGGCTGTTGAACAATCATACAGCAGCCGCACTTTGGCGATGAATTGGTCTCCCAGGTGAAATCGTTTCATGGTGGCAAAGAGGTCTCCCCACTTGATGCGGTCGAACGTCTTCTCGGTGTCCACGGAGAGGGCCACTGCATCAATTGGAAGGTCCTTGGCTGCCCAAAGGGTGTAGGCCAGGGGGCGGGGATGGTTCCTGGAGGAGCGGCCCCATATAAAGCCGACCTGCATGTGGTGGATCAGGAAGGGAATAACTTTCCCAAGGCACGCCGCCAAGATGCTGGTGAGGATTTTGATGTCGCCGTTCAGCAGCGATATGGGTCTGTAGCTGCCGCATAGTAAAGGGTCCCTCACAGATTTGGGTAGGACTGCGATCACCACCTTGTTGGGGAGAGGCCCCGAGAAGGCCATTTGCTTTGCCTTCTGGAAGTCGACAACCTGCTCGCCTGACCACCTATAAAACTCAGCGGGGAAGCCACCCTCACCCTGGCCTTTGTGATAGGGCAATTTGGAGATGGCCAAAGCTATTAGTTCCCTACCCTTGTCCGACAGGCAGGGGAGTTCTACACTCTCCAAGAAGGTGGTCACCCGTTCCGCGCAAGCCAGCGCCTCTGGGGTGTACAATATCTTATAAAATGAAGCAAACACGTTGCCGATGTCCTCTAGGCGGGTGAGAACCTCCCTGCTTACCGAGTGGCAGGAATGGCCATGGCAGCCTCCCGTTGCCTCAGCTGGGCTGCCAGTAGGTGACGCGCCTTCTCCCTCTGTTGATAGTGCCACCCCTTCAGGCGTTGTAGGGCATATTCAGCTTTGGAGGAAAAGAGGCCGTTGAGGGCCATGCGGCTTGTTCCAGGCGTCAGTGGTTGGGCAGTGTGGGGTGGGAAGAGTAGAGGTGGGTCAGGGAAGCTATCTGACCCTCCAGTTCGGTTCGGCAGAGGGTTGCTTGTTTGTTGGACTTGGCAGCATCTCTCATGAGTTTGTCCCTTATTGTGACCTTCGCGGCAGCCCATAGAACTTTGTGGGAGTCCACTGAGTTTCTGTTGTCCAACATGTATGCGGAAACATGGGCTTTCAATTGGGACTTGCCCTCAGGGGTGAGATATCGTGGTACATTCAGATGCCATGGTTTGCGGCCCGGGGAGGCCAGGCCCATGTCGACGGATAAAAGAACCGGGGAATGGTCAGACAGTGCAGCTTCCAGTATTCGAGATTCTCCTACAAGTGCCACCGTTTTGTGTGAGATGAGAAAGTAATCCAGCCTGGATTATGTGCCGTGAACCGGTGAAAGGAAGGTGTACTCGTTATACGATGTGTGGCTGAGATGCCAGTGGTCCACCAGGCCGTGGTTCGAGGCCACGTCTCCCAGCAGGGCCCTGTCCGCATCGTTGAATTTGTCTTTAGGGCCTGTCCAGTCCAGAACTGCTCCCCAAACAAGGTTCCAGTCCCCTCCACTGACATACTGCGATGCCCCGATCTCCACAAGCAGGCGATTAAGTTGAAGAAAGAAGGGGTGTTTTGCCCCAGTCGGGGCGTATACCAATCCCACACAGAAGGACCTGTCCCCCAACCACAATTTGGCAAATGTGTAACTACCATACTGGTCAGACCATGTTTTCACAATGGTAACGGGCAGTCATTTCCGGGTGAGGATTGCCATTCCGCATTTGCAGGGTGTCCCTCCCTCAGTGGATGGTGATGTTGCAATGCTACTATATATCACCCTGCCGACCCAGTGGCAGTGCAGCTTGTCGGATTCTAGGTTATCCAGATGTGTTTTCTGCAGGAGAGCCACATCTGCTCTCCTTGCCTGGAGGTAAGAGAGCACCTTTTTCCTTTTGATATAGTGCTTGAGGCTGTTAACATTCCAAGATAGGACGTGAAGAGTGTGGGGGGTGCATGTAGCGAGGGCAGACATGGGCTCTCAGGGTGCCCGCAGTGGTGCCAGGCTGTGGTGGAGTGCAGGAGAGGAGATGCAGGCGTGGGAATGGAGGGGGTGGGCCAGGGAGGCGTTCTGAGGTGCGGGGAGTTATGTGCGCAGCGAGACGACGTGACTGGGTGAGGAGGGGGTGAGGGGGAGGGAGTAGGCCCAGGTAAGAGGATGGGCGGAGGTCAGGAAGAGGATAGATCGCATCTTAACTTCAATTGCCATTGGATCAAATTTGAATGAAACCTTAACTCTAGAAACGTATTTTCTCCTCTATTGTTATTATAAACCTAGATTCCCACCGGTAGAATCTCCTCACTTTTCCCCCTATAAGCCATTAAAGTAGGAGTGACAGACGTCTCCGTCAAATCAAAGCTATGATTTCTCTAGATTCCTTACCATCCAAGTCCAAAAATACTCTACATTCAATATCTGTGATATAAATTCAACACATCCATTATCATTCAAAAGTCAGAAATCAGCAACTATGAGTTATATGTATAGTTGTATTACTTGTGCATAACACTAGGTTTAGACCCATATATGGGTATAACAAATTAAAAAAGTTAAGGCGAGCATCCCGTCAGAAGATAAAAATAAAGTTCTCTTTAATTAGTCCTGCATCTCTAACAATCACCAACAATACGCATTACAGAATGTTGCTTGGTTTAATGGTGTCAATATTAAGACATCGTCCACCGGATGACCCCTTTACAGTACGTGGACTTCAGTTTTTCAGAAGACATAAGTTTCAGAAAGTATTCATTTAAAAGTTCTCTCAAATTTCTTACTAGCTTTATCATTTGTTAAACTATTCCTCCGTTCACTATAATTCACTAATTCTATGGATTCTTCTGACACCTGCCTTGTGCCGGCGCGACCTGTGCTCGGTCCTCTGAGAAGCCCAGCCCTTTCGGGCCCAGCTCCAGCACTATCACAGGGGTCCCCACCTCGACACTTTCACTCTTTCTTTTCTCGACCGTCCACTTCGCTCTCATATTCTCTTGAATATAGGACGTTTTTTCGCATGCGTTTACAACGCATGCCATAACAACGCGGTCGTTACAACGACCGCGTTGTTATTTCGCATACCGTTACAACGCAAGTCGGAACAACGACTTGCTTTTAGAGGGCGCTGGATGTTGGAATAGTATAATTTACTATTCCAACTCCAGTCTGTGCGGACACTAGGGAAGGTGTTGGATTTTAAATCCAACACCTTCTGCCCCCTAACGCAAGTCGTTGTTCCGACTTGCGTTGTAACGGTATGCGAAATAACAACGCGGTCGTTGTAACGACCACGTTGTTATGGCATGCGTTGTTTAGCATGCAAACTAAACGCTGTTTACCATTCTCTTGCTCTCCCGTTTCACCACTTCCTCTGCCTCTTTGCCATTTGACCTCCTTCGCCACTTTCTAGGCTTTTCCTCTTCCTTCCACCTATACTCTAACACTTTCTTGAGCACATCTCACCCTCTCCATGTCATTGTATGTGCATTTCTCATTCTTTCTCATTCATTCCCTCACACTTTTTTGTGCATTTTTCAGTCTTTCTTTGCCACTTCACTGTGCATTTCCTATTCTTTCTCATCCATTCTTTGCTGCTTTTTTGTGCATTGTCATTCTCAGCCACTTTCCTGTGCTGTTCTCGCTCATTCTGTGCTGCTTTTTGAGCATTTCTCGCTCATTCTCTGCTCTTATGTGGGCATCTATCACTCTTCCTCATCAATCTTTGCCGCTTTTCAGTGCTTTTGCATTTCATTCTGTAACATTTCTCTCTGCCCTTTTTGCTCAATCCTTGCCAACTTTTGGCCTGTTTTATTCTCAGCCCTTTTGCCTTTTTTTCAAGTTTCGTACTCTCAAGTGTTCTCTTATCTCTTTTTCTCCTTCCTTGCATTTTCCCACTCTCTTGCGCTCCTTCTCTCCCTCTTTTTTACCTCCTCTCCCATGCTGCACACCCTTCTAGCTGGCCACCTCTTGCTTGGCAGTGCCCACATCCTCGAAGCTCCTAACCTTCCAGCTCCTACTTAATGGTGGCCGCAATGCAGACGAGCAGTGGACGTCTGAAGCAGGCACCCGAAATAGACACAATGGGCAAGTCTGTCTGTACCCTGCCCAAGCCCATCACCTGGACCACTGGTCCTCCTCCTACCCACCGCTGCTATTCCTCCTCTTCCCTCCGTGTTCTGAACCACAGGTGCCCCTTCCAAGTCTGCTGCCGAGCCTCAATGTGGCTCAATGTGGAGAAGTGTGGCTCAATGGTTAGAGCGGCAGACCCTGATGCAGAGATCTGTCCCGGGACCAGGGTTCAATTCCCGCCTCGGCGGGTCTTGGGCTCAATTTCCTCGGACCTGATAATTCTCGCCTCGGTGCCTATTCTAATCATGGGTCCCACTCTGCAACTCTGGGCAATAGCTTGCTTAATCTCCACAACGGCCCCAACAGCGCTGGGATGCCTGGCTTCACCCTGGGGGTGCCCAGGAGTGGACATTTCACAGGGAAAAGCCAGGAAGGGTTCCACAGCGGTATGCGTACAGCGCCTGGACACCCCTTTGGGGGTATGGGTGCGCTTTACAAGTACAAATTTCATTCATTTCATTTCAATGGCCAAGGCCAAAGGTGCCTCTTCCTGGGCCCTCATGCAATCCCCGCATGCACACACTTCACACTCAACCAAGCTCATCCAACCCCTACCTCTACCCCTCCCTATCCTGCCTCCTCCTCAACACCTGCTCCCTCACCAAACTCGCTCCAAATTCTATAGTCTGCTGCATGGCATCACCCCGGACATGCTCTTCCAGACAGACACCTGGCTGACTCCCACGTTGGCTCCTGATATTGACGCAGCTCTCTCACTGGATAGAAGGTATCACAGCTGCCTCCTTGGATACAAGGTCATGACAGGACAGGGCTAACAGACCTGGTGGAGGAATCACCATCACCTTCAAAGAGCACATCCAGTGCCCCAATACCTCAGCTAGCACCAACAGCAACATGGAACATCTGACCTTCAAACTCCACATCACCACCAAGAACACCCTAAGCGCCACCTTCTTCTACAGACCCCTCTGACCCCAAGCCAGCTTCAGAAGCAAAATCATGGACTTTGCAACTCCCCTGATACTCGACTCCAGCTCACTCATCCTCCTTCATCGTCCTCAGCAACCTCGATTACCACAGGGAGGACCCCAACACAGTCAACTCACTGGAGAACCTGACAGACCTTGGACTCACCCAAGGAGTGGAAGGCCGCACTCACACTGCTGGACACATACTGGACACCATCTTCACCAGCTTCAGCGAAAAAACAGTGAACAAGCCCACAACCATCACCTGGTCTGACCACACCCTCATCCATTTCAACACTGAAGAAATATCCTCGCCAAACCCTCAGATGGGATTGGAAAAAGGTCTCTGAAGAATTCTGGAATTGGAGATCCTACATCTATGATCGCAATATCTCAACAACCACCCCAGATACCTCTTCAACTTCAATGCATGGATCACCTCCTGGGCAAGCACTATTGTCCCGCTCATGACCATCAAGGCCACCAGAACCAGACCACAAGCAAGTTGGTACACAGAAGAGCTCATTTTCACCAAACACCACTGCAAGCAGCTAGAAGGCAAAGGAGACACATCTGTGACAACACTGACAAGAGCAACTATAGATCAGCCCTCAGACGATACCACCAACAAATCAGAGTCACCAAACACTCCACCCTCACCGAACGCATTGAGAGCAGCCCCAACAGTGCCAAGGAAAATTGGCCATCATGAAATATTTCACCTCTCTGACAGCAAGCTCCACCAGCGTCACTACCTCACAAAACCTCTGCACCCAGCTGTCCCTCTTCTTCAGCAACAAGATCTCCAGCATCTATGACAACTTAGAGCCCCATTTGGACCCCTGCACCCTTGCAGCCACTATACCCATCACTTCCAATGCCCAAAGGGCCACCCTGACCACATGGGCCACCATCACCATTCAAGAACCTTCAGCGACAATGCGCTCCATACACTCCAGAGCACCATCAGATGCCTGTCCTCATCAATAATTCACTAAAGGACTGGGCCCGATCAGCTCTCGCCCTGATCCTGGGGAACTCGATCACCACAGTTATCTTCCCAGATGCCTGGAAACGCATCACAGTTCTCCCTCTCCTATAAAATCCCTCGGCGAACCCTGAAGCACGAATCAACTACCATCCCGTCTCCCTGCTATCCTTCCTGACAAAAATCATGGAGAAGATCATGAACAAACATCTAGCCGCCAACCTCAATGACAGCAACCTACTCGACACTACCCAGTCTGGCTTCAGACCCAACCACAATAAGTATACAAAACAGTGATGGATGGAATGCTTGAATTAATCTCAGTCACTGGTAATCACTCGGGCTGCACCCCAATCCATCATTATTTTCCACACAATGCCACCTCGTTTTGATCCCAGCCACATGGAAATCACTCTTGACCCTGCTTCAAAAGGAACAGTCCAGCCCGAACTGCCAAGCCATATTCTCCCTGAAACAGAAGCAACTCAGGACCAGTTTTGCCATAGTTATGGACTCATCAGCCTGGGACAGCTTGCTTCCAGTGACACAGTGTGCACAGAACCCATGTCTACCATACATATCCATCCCACTTAGAGCAACACAATAAGTATACAAAACAGTGATGGCTGATGGATGTATGATTTGCATATAGCTGGGTCAAAACTGAGGAGATATGGCGTGCAAAATAACAATGGAGTGGCTGAGATTAATTTAAGCATTCCATCCATCAGTTTTTTGTATACTAACTGCGACAGGTATGCCCAGACAAGGGTCCTGTGCACACTGTGTCACTGGAACCAAGCTGTACCCGGCTTATGAGCCCATAACTAGGGCGAAACCGGTCCTGGGTTGCTTGTGTTCTGGTTCAGGGAGGACCTGACTTGGCAGTTTCTTGCTGGGCTGTTCCGATTGGTGCAGGGTCAAGACTGATTCGCATATAGCTGGGTGCAAACTGAGGTGACATGGTGTGCAAAATAACAATGGATTGGGATGCAGCCCGAGTAATTATCAGTGCCTGAGATTAATTCAAGCATTACATCCATTACTTTTTTGTATATTTCAGACCAAAACACAGCACTGAAATCATCCTAATCGGTGCCACGGATGACATCTGGCTGATCATGGACAGAGGAGACACCTGTGCCCTTACTCTTCTGGATCTATCCACTGCCTTTGATACAATCTCCCACCCCCAAACTCATTCAGTGCTTGCACGATGTTAGCATTCATGAACAAGTGCTGTGCCGGATCTGCTCTTGCTCTTTCTTTAAAGGTCGCACCCAGTCAGCCTGACTCCTTTAACCTAGGACTCCGCGAAAACTCATCTGCGGAGTGCCACATTGACCCTCTCTCAGTCCGATGCTGGTTAACACTTACATGTTCCCACTTGCCAGCATCATTCGAGCCCATGGAATCAGCATTATACGTTATACACAGATGATACACAGCTCATCCTCTCCAACAAAATATTGAATACCTGGACCAACTTCTGTCTGCATGTCCGAGGTCGCCCGTTGAATGAAAACCAACTGCCTCAAGCTCAATACAGAGAAGACGGAAGTAGTCATTTTGGGGAAAGACACCTTGATATGGGACTCCAAATGGTGGCCTGCAGATCTCGTACCCACTCCCAACCCAACCACACATACGAAGAACCTTGGATTAGTAGCTCACTATGACAGGCTAAGTGAACGCAGTCTCCACCTCCTCTTTTTACACAGTCAAGATGCTCAAGACAATTTTCAAGTGGTTTCTCTTCAACACCAGCAGAACCGTCACCAAGGCCATCATCACCAGCAAGTTGTACTACAGCAAGGCACTCTCTGTCGGAAGACTCCAGACCATAAAAAACTCGACTTCCAGACTTGCACTCAGACTGCCTTCCTGAACCTGCATCACCCATACCTCAAGGACATCCACTGGCTCCCCATCCACAAACGGGCACTCTTCAAACTCCTCACACACACACATATCAAGCCTTGCACAACATTGACCCCACCTACCTCAACAATTGCATTAACTTCCACATACCCACCAGACACCTTCACTCAGCCGGACTCCTACTCTCACACATCCTCCTCATATGCAGAACCAGGTCCGGCAGCCTACCTTGTCCTACCTTGCTCTCAAAGTCTGGAACAACCTACCTGTGCACATCAGAGCTGCCTCCTGAGTTCTTGAATTTCCCAAGAAAGTAAAAACATGGCTCTTCACCTAGTCTCTGCCCATGTTCCGTCCACAGTGCCTCTGCTTTTCAGCACCAGGATACCCTCCCAGGTGATTTGTGCACTCTGCAACAAACCCATAATATAGCGTAACGTAATACTCTCCTAGAAAATGAGCAGGGTCCTGATTTATCAGGTCTTTTTGAGGTCACAAAGTCTGTGATTTGCAAAGTCACAGCCTTTCCAACCAGAAACAGGGAAGCTGCAATGTTCAAAAGTCATATAACGAGTCAGAAATGATGCTTTCACTTTCAATGTGCCCTTTGCAACCCTCTACGAATCAAAAAGAAAAGAATTGATAAAAGGCGAGAAACACCTCAGCTATTACTTTACAGACCTCTTCTAATCCTGGATACTTACATTGTTGGACATGAGATAGCTTTATTTTAGGTACTTGGTTGTTGCACATGAGTGAGCAGCATGACATAAAGTTACAGTTATGAGCGCACCTATCTAATAGTAGACTGACTGCCTTCTACAGAAGCCTGTACTTGATCATTTGTGTCAATCAATACATAGAATATAATTAGAAGCGTGCAAGCACGAATTTGACAGAATGCCTTACCTCTGCCTATCTTTTTCTAAACATGTTGTTCACTTGTTTGCAGTGATGAGGTCAGAATATAGCCTGACAGCGAAAAAGTTAGTTGTAAAACTAACCACATTTTTAAGATTTTAGGTCCCATGACTGTTAGTTGTTTCACGTTTTTGAAAAAGCCCAGACTTGTCAGTCGAAAGGGTGAAACATGTCAGCACAACTTAAAGGAGAGGACTTGTGAAAATATATATCCTTTGAGAAATCAGTACTATAAAGAAACTACAAATGTGAGAAACGATGGACTAAACTTTATAATGAAATTATATATTCTGATAAACGCAAAATCTGTTGTCAATGAAACTGAAAAATTAGGAAACCCTTAGAATTTTGGACTGCTTTGTTTCAAAGAATACCCCTTTTATGTAGTATATTAGATCCCAAAAAGGTGTATTCTATCCCTCACAAACTTAAACAATCAACACAACAGATTGGAAAGTACCCAGTACACTAACTCAACACCGTTCATGTACTCCATATAGAGGCGTCTCGATGAGCTCAGAACTGCTTGCATAGTAATAAGTAACACACACAACTGTGAACACTGCCTGCAGCTGTCCTTGTGTGTGTAGAGCATTGTAGATACTAATGGTTCTTGGAAATTCTCTGTGCACACAAGAGCACCTTCCCCTAGGTAACAACATCCAGCAGGGCACTGATCACTCATCCATCACAGATCAAAAATGCATATGATTGGTATCCCCAAGCTCACAACTGTGCCTGCCATGATACGACACAACTACAACACATTAGTCAGAACAACAGATATATATCTCACACAGGTCGTCGGACGCACTGCATAATTGAATCTCACAATAACTGCACTCTATTCTTCATAAAAATACCTTTCTGAAAAAACACGGTAATCCAATACTGTTGGAATACCTACATCATTGGGGGCATTCTGCAGCACACATAGAAAGAGGAAAATGACTCTATGGATTGATTTTGTGCAAGAATGTGTCCCTTCCTGCACAAAAACAATCCTGCCTACAACACAGGTATCCTTGCACCATGATGCAGGGGTACCTGCGTTTGCGATAGGCTGCCGAAACAGCACCAGCACAGGGGGAAAGCACAGGAATGCACCGTATTAGATAAATAAGGTGCATTTCTGCCTTTTTCCTGTGACGCAGCGCAGCAAGGGAACTTGCTGCGCTGAATTGCGCCACGATTCAGGTAAATATGCCCCATAGTCTTATTTAAAGGGATACTGTAGAACCTAACACAATGCCGTCCTCTCAATTACCTCATAGACATTCTTCAAGCCCGGCAGGTCGCATACCAATTCTCCACATGGGACATACCCAAAATAGTAAAGACCTTCGCTTGCACACAAAAAAGAAAGATAGCAATTGCAACACATAAACAACCAAACATGTAAACGAAAGCAGGCCCTCACTATTGTTTATCCTACCCAAAGAATCAGAAGTTAGACCTCAGTTTGTGGCACAAACGTCGAGTCCAGATTGTGAAGGAACCAGATTTCAACAGTGCTTTTTGCAAGTGGCATTACAATGGTATACAAACTTCTGTAACATAACCCGCTCAAACTCCCACATGACTACACATCCACACAGACACACACACACACATTCAGAAGATCATAGAAGGTGAAATGCCTAATCACAATTGTGGAAACACAAACACACAGGCACTAGAGGTAAGCTTGAGAAGTGCTTCTTGTAGTACCTCTGTTGAAATTTAAAGTGCTTGAAATTAAGTAGTTTATGACGCTTTTTAATGACCTAACTATGGGCTGTGTATTATTGCAGACATGGTTCCCTGACAGCGATATCTGAATGTATCGCAATAAACTATGCATATGAACGATCATAACATATCACCATAGGTCGCAAGGGAGATTACACATAGCTCCTTGAGCCTGTCATGTGCCGCTAGTGTCTCAGTGTGAGTGAATGCAGTTAATCGCTCTTTGCTCCTGTGTTTGCTCTCATGAATCGCGCGGATGTTCCTCAGGCCCCCCCATTTACACTGATATTTCAGAGGGTCTCGAGTGTGATGTTTCTTCGACCTGCCTGTGAGCTCCTTGCACAACGGTAGCACCACAGGGAACATGTGCTGGTCTCATCAGTCCAATTCCCCTCTTTATGTTGAAGCTCCAATACAAATGGGATATTTCTCTGCAGTGTGTGTCAAAGAGGCCAGCGTGGACCACAGCCGAGTCATTCCTGATTGGGATGGCTTGATGGAGGCTGCTTGGACACAGGCCAGCTCTGGTTTTGATACAGTCCTACCCCCTGCTAGAGTTTGATTTGAAAAGCTGCTACGTGTAAACGTTTGCAAAGTTTCTCAAGTCACACATGACCTCGGTGGTTCAACATTGAGGGGATCTGGTTTGAATCAGTGGACCGCTCAGTTGATTTGCCATCCCCTGCCTTGTAGCAAGGGCATGCATTAGAAACTACCAACACAGTTGTGAAATCCCAAATCACAGCTAGTACCTCAAAAGTATATCCCGTAGGAATGAAATATTCTAAAATATCACAGCCATAGATTTATGCAGTGTAACGTAGTGTAAGGTAATGTGCTTAAGAGTTCTCTCTTGTATAATATTTTGCCACTGAACCACAGTTTCCTGTGCACTGTAGGAGAGTAGGATCTGCTTCTTATGGTTACCCCCACTTTTTGCTGATGTTTCACTGTTTTTCGACTTTAGTCTGGCTGGGGCCCTGCTATCCAGGACCCCAGCCTAGCTGCTTCCTCTCTAAATTGATTCCCTGTACCTTAGGTACACCACAGATTGGATTCTGGGGTGCCCTTATGAGTCCCTAGTATATGGTATACTATGTACCCAGGGCATAGGTACCCCAGAGGCCTACCAGGGGCTGAAGCATGTATTATGCCCCCCCTGGGCAGCCTTTCAAAATGACACCACAGGACTGCTACAGCAGCCTGAGTGAGGTGGTGCATGCACCCCTTACTGAGATATAGGTTCACTATATCTCACCCTATCACTGCACATATAAACCTATCAGTCACCCCTATGGCAGGCCTTATCAATCCTGAAGGCAGGGTGCTTGGTTTTATGTGAGAGGGTGCCCCTGTATGAGCAGAGTCCCTCTGCAGCCTTCGGAATCTATTCTCCGGGGTTGTCTGTGATGCAGCCTGACCATATACTCTTAAGTGCATTATAACCAAACGGTAAATGCTAACTTTGGGATGGCTGCACGGAAACATGTCGTGTTTGGTGTCAAACACCTTGGAATCATACCCCCACACCAGTAACTGGTGTGGGAGTATTATCCCACCCTTCTAGAGGGAGAGACATGACAGCACCGGTATACCCGGTACCAGCTAACAGAGCCCTGGCATCACAAAATGGATGCTGCAGCCACAGACACGAGTCTGGCCTCCTGCTGCCGACCGAAACTCCGGCAGGGGAGGCCTGGACAATAGGTTTCCTGTCACAGGGAGGTGTTACCACCTCCCAGACAGGCTTTAGTGTATTGGGGCTGGGTGGGTGCACTCTCAGAGTGCTTTGAAGTCCTGCACTGGGGGCACATTTGGTGTCCCTGTGCATAGCCCAGGTCAAACCGGCTGCATGGGCTACCAGCCCCTGTTCTGGCGCGAAACTGGACAAAGGAAATGGGTGTAGCCACCCCTCTTTCCAAACGCTCCCATAGGGGGGTCCCCTGAGTTAGTCCAACCCCTTCCTTGGGTATCAGATAGGAACCCCTGGCAACAGGACTTTAGATATCCCTGGATGAAACTCTGAAACTGAATCCTGGACCTTCGACAATCTGTTCAACGCCAGATGACTGAAGAATCTCCCTTGGAGTAAAGGAGTTACTCCCCTGCTTGGCAGGCACCAAAGACGCATCTGTCCGGTCTGCATCTCCGAAGCTCCCGCCGGACGCTGACAACTCTGCAAACCAAGACGTGGGTTTCCAGACTTCGCAGAGGCTGACCTGAGTCCCCAGCAAAGCTGAGACCCGTAGCCCTTGTGGGTATCGTGGAACCGGAACCCCTGGACACCGTGCACATTTGCAAGTGCATAAGCTTCTGGTCAATCCTAGAGGCTGTCCTTTGGGTTACTTGTATCCCCAACCCCGAGCAGTAAGTCCACTGAAGATTGCTGGCCTGGCCACTCCCAGTGACCCGTGGGCCGCCATTTTGTGATTCCGCTTGAGGTCCCTTCGCGATCCCTTGTCCGTCAACTTGTGGGTCCCTCAGAAGGACAACTCTACTTTCAACGGGCCTCCCTGGTTTCTCCAGGCCTTCCTTGACTCTCCCTTGCTTGGGGAGTCCCTCGGACCTCGCTGGCCCGCACCGAAGCCTTTGTTCTCTTTCTACGTGGGTTGCTGTTGCCAAGGCTTGTTGTGTCCAATCCAGACACCGACACCGCAGCAAGTGACATCCTTTGTGGGGCAGCTAGAATCTAGCTCCTGGTTGTTGTCGACACCTCCTGGTCTTCGTGGCTGCAGAGACAATCTTCACCTCTTCGAACTTGAAGCACCCGACATCGGTGGGCATTCGACTATCGTGCCCCTGGTCACTGGCTAGTGACCCAGATTCTGTCCCCTCTGCTTTCAGGTTCTTCCCATCTTCGATCCAGGCTTGGATCTCTTCGGACACTTCGCATCTTCCCGGCAGCAGCACTTTCCAGCAAGCGGCCATTGAAAACGACGGCACGACCCGACACCATTTGACACCTATGCACCCGGCTTCCCTGGGTGAGGTAACTCGAGTACTCCGGTGCTCCCGTGGGTGTTGGCCCTAGAACCCTCTAAGTCCAAAAGGGTTTGTTCCTAGTCCACTCCGAAGTGTCCCTAAACTTTAAAACTCTAACCGCGACTTTCCCCATAGAAGCTAATGGAGCTCGCGGCTGTGTTCAAACACTGCACACGTCCCCCGTGGGTCCCCCGTGTCACTACCTTGGGTGGTTCCTTGGGGTCCCAGCGATTCTACAGGCTCTAAGCCTTGTGTCTAGTCAAGTCGTGGTTCTTATACCACTTTCTTAATATATGGTTTGGTTCGCCCCTAGGGCCTATCGTAATATTGTGCTAATTTACTGTGATATTTGAAGTGTAACATATGTGCTTTGACCTCTAGCCTCATAAAGAGACTAGTAGGGTGTGGTTAGAAATAAATACATATATTTTATATATATACCTGGTGTGGTCTCCTTTCATTTAGCCATTCAAGAGATTATAGACTGGTAAAAGAAACAGCTTTACACTCCTTCAAGACTTAGCCTGAAGGCTGCTCTCCATAGCTACCACTAGGATAGCTTTCAATAAAGGTTGTCTTTAAACCTATCATCAATAAAGGTCGTTTGGACTGGTGCAAGGTGCCCACTATATCTAGTGGACAGCATATACCAGGCCAACTTCTCACATTGGTGTGCAGCGGTTGGATTCAAGCTTGCCTTTGTTTTACCAGATAATCTCAAGTGAGTGACTAACTGAAAACCACTAAAGGTACCTGAGGTACATATAATTCAAGTTTAAAATTACAGTAAGTTCTACTGAACTTAGAGTTGTGTGTCAAGGGCTTAGCACACCCTTTCTACAACTCAAGAGAGTTTAGTAGGCCACACTAGAGTAGGTAGTGCGTACACCACACCTCACTAGTGATGTCTTCAAGGCCAGGAGGAAGTGGGTCCCTGCCAGAAGCCAATGTGCTTCCACCATCCAAGTATGACAACCTCCAATTCTTGGAATTGAGAGCATTGTGTAGTACTAGGAAATTGAAGACAGGAAAAACTGCAAACACCCAACGCCTCATAGAGGTACTGCTGTTAGATGATATAAAAAAGACCTCAGGGTCTGATGGGGTAGGCAGAGAGGGTGGGGCAGCAGATGAGGAAAGGCCAAGGGGTGAAGTTACCCATGACCTGACCTCTGAAGCTGACCAGGAAGATGACATTGATCTTAACCTGGGAGATCCATCTCCCCCTGCAGATGAGGAGGATGGCCACAATGGCCCCCTCTTTATCCCACCAGGGAGAGTTGAGAGTGTGCCTAGAAGGTCAAGATCTCCTTCTCAGGAGTCTAACTATTCTGACACCTCAGTAGGGACCTCTGTTTCCTCTCAGAGGAGGGAATCCTCTCATGAAAGGAAAGAGAGACTGCTCAAGTATGAAGAAGCTCAGCTTAGAATCAGAAGAGCGCAGTTGGCTTTAGATAGGGAGTCCCTAGAGCTTCAGAAAACAAGAAGAAAGTTGGGACTAGAGTCCCAAGGTGGCAGCAACTTCCCTAGTGGTAGGGAAAGGTCTCATGACCATAGAAACCTAAGCAAGATTGTCCCTCCCTACCAGAGTGGGGATGACATCCACAAATGGGTTACTGCACTGGAAAGGGCCTGTAAAGTTCAGAGGGTCCCCCAGGAGCAGTGGGCAACAATCTTGTGGCTCTCTTTTGCAGACAAAGGTAGAGATAAGCTCCTCACTGTAAAAGAAGAGGATGCTGATGATTACCAAATCTTGAAAAGTACACTGATTGAGGGGTTTGGCCTAACCACTGAACAGTATAGGATAAAGTTCAGAGATGCCCAAAAGGCACAAAATCAAGACTGGGTGGACTTTGTAGATTGTGCTACTAAGGCTCTGGAGGGCTGGTTACTTGGCAGTAAGGTATGTGATTTCAAAGGATTGTACAACTTAATTATGAGGGAGCAGATCCTTAATAATTGTCAAAATCAGCTGTTGCATCAGTACCTGGTGGACTCTGATCTGACCTCTCCCCAAGAATTGGGAAAGAAGGCAGACAAATGGGTCAGAACCAGGGTGAGGCAGAAGGTTCAGAACCAAGGTGGTGACCCAAAGAAGCAAGATTCTAAGAACTCTGACAAGGGTGGGGAAAAGGGTAAAGACCAGAAGTCTTCTCAAGGTCCCCAAAAACCTTCATCTAGGGGGAATCCCAATCTAACAAAAGTAAAGGCCAAAAGAAACCATGGTGTAAGATCTGTAAACAGAAAACACACTGGACCAGTGATTGCACCAAGTCCAAAGACTCAAGTCCAGCCACCATTGCCCCTAAGGCAACTGTTCCCCCTAGTGCAGCTACAATTGGTGGTACTCAGAATAAGGGTGTAGTAGGGTTAACCCTGGGTTCTGAGATGGGCTCTGGCCTAGTCAGAGTTCCAACTCAGGCTGTCCTGGTCTGTGATGGAGGCATGGACATGTCCTCCTTTGTGAGTCCCAGTAACTTGGGCAAATACAGACAGCAGCCTTTGATAAATGGAAAAGAGGCTTTGGCATTCAGGGACACAGGAGCAAGTGTCACAATGGTGACAAAAGATCTTGTGGCTCCTGGGCAGATTATACTTGGTGAGATGTACCAAGTGACCAATGCTAGCAATGTCAGGACAGACCATTCCATGGCAGTTGTTAATTTCTCCTGGGGAGGGGTAACTGGCCTCAAGAAAGTTGTGGTAAGTGCAGACCTCCCTGTAGAATGCTTGCTTGGCAATGATCTAGAAACTTCAGCTTGGGCAGAAGTGGAGCTCAGGACACATGCAGAAATGCTAGGGATCCCTGCACATGTATTTGCTGTGACCAGGTCACAGGCCAAAAAGGCTAACACTGAACAGGCCCTGGATTCTGGAAGAATGGACCAGGTGCCTCCCAAGAGGAGGAGCAGTAGGGTTAAGGCAGAGCCTTCCCCCTGACTCAGAATACAGATCAGCCTCCTGAGGGAGATGATCTTAGTCCTGAAGAAGGAACTGTCCCAGAGGAGCTTGAACCTGATCAGGTTGAGTTCTTGGGGACAGGGGCCCTTCCAGGGCAGATCTGAGCCAGGAGCAGCTGAGCTGCCCCTCTCTTGAAACCCTCAGAAAGCAAGCTGCTGATGAGGCTGCTGGGAATGCTAGTGGCACCCATAAAATATATTGGGATGATGGACTCCTATATTCAGAGAGTAGAGACCCCAAGCCTGGTGCTTCCAGGAGGTTGGTAATACCTCTGAAATTTAGGGGCTTCCTATTGGCACTAGCCCATGATATTCCTCTAGCAGGTCACCTGGGCCAAAACAAGACTTGGGACAGAATTGTTCCTCACTTTCATTGGCCCCACATGTCTGAAGACACCAAGGAGTTTTGTCGCTCCTGTGTCACCTGTCAAGCCAGTGGGAAGGCAGGTGGAACCACAAAGGCCCCCTGATACCACTACCTGTGGTGGGGGTTCCCTTTGAGAGGGTGGGGATTGATATAGTTGGTCCCATGGATCCTCAGACAGCCTCTGGGCACAGATTTATCCTGGTGGTGGTGGACCATGCCACTAGGTACCCAGAAGCAATTCCACTTAGGACCACCACAGCACCTGTGGTGGCAAGGGCCCTCTTGAGAGTATTCTCAAGGGTGGGTTTTCCTAAGGAGGTAGTATCAGGCAGGGGTGCCAACTTCATGTCTAGTTACTTGACTGCAATGTGGAAGGAGTGTGGAGTGAATTATAAGTTCACCACACCCTATCACCCACAATACAATGGTTTAGTTGAAAGGTTCAACAAAACCTTAAAGGGCATGATCAAAGGTCTCCCAGAAAAGCTTAGGCGCAGATGGGACATCCTGTTGCCCTGCCTTTTATTTGCCTACAGGGAGGTGCCTCAAAAGGGGGTTGGTTACAGCCCTTTTGAACTTTTGTTTGGCCATCCTGTTAGGGGTCCTTTGTGTCTGGTGAAGGAGGGATGGGAGTTGCCTCTCAAACCCCCTAAACAGGACATAGTGGACTATGTACTTGGTCTCCGCTCCAGGATGGCAGAGTATATGAAAAAGGCAACTAAAAACCTTGAGGCTAGCCAGGAATTACAAAAGGCCTGGCATGACCAAAAGGCTGTGCTGACTGTGTACCAGCCAGGACAGAAGGTGTGGGTGTTGGAGCCTGTGGCCCCAGCAGCTCTCCAAGATAAGTGGAGTGGCCCCCATACAATTGTTGAACAGAAGGGAGAGGTTACCTACTTGGTAGACCTTGGAACTCCCAGGAGTCCCCATAGGGTACTTCATGTCAACAGACTGAAACCATATGTCGACAGGGCAGACATGGGCTTGCTCATGGCTACTGATGAGGGACAGGAGGAAGAGAGTGATCCACTCCCTGACCTGCTCTCTCAGAACCCTGATGATGGATCAGTAGATGGTGTAGCCTTGGCAGGCAGCCTCACTGTCCAGCAACAAACTGACTGCAGAAAAGTTCTCAGCCAGTTCAGGCATATGTTCTCCCTGACACCTAGTCAGACTACCTGGTGCACTCATGAAGTGGACACTGGGGACAGTCTGCCTGTCAAGAATAAAATCTACAGGCAGCCTGATCATGTCAGGGAATGTATAAGGACAGAGGTCCAAAAGATGTTGGATTTGGGAGTCATTGAACCCTCAGATAGCCCTTGGGCTAGTCCAGTAGTCCTTGTGCCTAAACCTCACACCAAAGATGGCAAGAGAGAAATGAGGTTTTGTGTGGACTACAGGGGTCTCAATGCAGTCACTAGGACTGATGCCCATCCCATCCCAAGGGCAGATGAGCTTATAGATACTTTGGCCTCAGCCAAGTTTCTGAGCACATTTGACTTGACAGCTGGATACTGGCAGATCAGACTAGCTGATGATGCAAAGCCAAAGACAGCATTTTCTACCCCTAGTGGGCATTATCAATTTGTGGTGATGCCCTTTGGTTTGAAAAATGCACCTGCCACTTTCCAAAGGTTGGTGAATACAGTCCTTACAGGCCTGGAAGACTATAGTGCAGCATATCTAGATGATATTGCTGTCTTTAGCTCCACCTGGGAGGATCACCTGGTCCACCTAAGGAATGTTTTGGAGGCCCTGCAAAAAGCAGGCCTAACTATCAAGGCTACTAAGTGCCAGATAGGGCAGAGTCAGGTTGTGTACCTGGGCCACCTTGTGGGTGGAGGCCAGGTTCAACCATTGCAGAGCAAAATCCAGACCATAATGGACTGGGTTGCTCCCACTACCCAGACTCAGGTGAGAGCCTTCTTGGGCCTGACTGGGTACTACAGAAGATTTGTAAAAGGTTATGGATCCATAGTGACCCCATTGAATGACCTTACCTCTAAGAGAATGCCCAAAAACGTTCAGTGGACAGTTAGCTGTCAAAAGGCATTTGATGACCTGAAGCAGGCCATGTGCACTGCTCCCATTCTGCAGAGTCCTGATTACTCCAAAAAGTTCATTGTACAAACAGATGCATCTGAGTTGGGGGTAGGGGCTGTACTGTCACAGTTGAATGATGAAGGTCAGGATCAGCCAGTAACTTTTATTAGCAGAAGGCTGACCCCCAGAGAGAAACGTTGGTCAGCCATAGAGAGGGAGGCCTTTGCTGTGGTTTGGGCTCTGAAGAAGTTGAGGCCATACTTGTTTGGCACTCACTTAGCGCCGGGACACCTCCTCGGAGGTAGCTGTTCGCGCTCAACAAATGCCAGTATTATTATTATTATTATTATTGTTCAGACCGACCATAAGCCCCTCTTATGGCTAAAACAGATGAAGGGTGAAAACCCCAAACTTTTGAGGTGGTCCATTTCCCTACAGGGGATGGACTATACAATGGAACATAGACCTGGGAGTAGCCATGCCAATGCAGATGGACTCTCCAGATATTTCCACTTAGAACATGAAGACTCAACTGGTCAAGGTTAGTTTAATGTCCCTGCGTTTGGGGGGGTTGTGTAGGAGAGTAGGATCTGCTTCTTATGGTTACCCCCACTTTTTGCTGATGTTTCACTGTTTTTCGACTTTAGTCTGGCTGGGGCCCTGCTATCCAGGACCCCAGCCTAGCTGCTTCCTCTCTAAATTGATTCCTGTACCTTAGGTACACCACAGATTGGATTCTGGGGTGCCCTTATGAGTCCCTAGTATATGGTATACTATGTACCCAGGGCATAGGTACCCCAGAGGCCTACCAGGGGCTGAAGCATGTATTATGCCACCCCTGGGCAGCCTTCCAAAATGACACCACAGGACTGCTACAGCAGCCTGAGTGAGGTGGTGCATGCACCCCTTACTGAGATATAGGTTCACTATATCTCACCCTATCACTGCACATATAAACCTATCAGTCACCCCTATGGCAGGCCTTATCAATCCTGAAGGCAGGGTGCTTGGTTTTTATGTGAGAGGATGCCCATGCATGAGCAGAGCCCCTCTGCAGCCTTCGGAATCTATTCTCCGGGGTTGTCTGTGATGCAGCCTGACCATATACTCTTAAGTGCATTATAACCAAACGGTAAATGCTAACTTTGGGATGGCTGCACGGAAACATGTCGTGTTTGGTGTCAAACACCTTGGAATCATACCCCCACACCAGTAACTGGTGTGGGAGTATGATCCCACCCTTCTAGAGGGAGAGACATGACAGCACCGGTATACCCGGTACCAGCTAACAGAGCCCTGGCATCACAAAATGGATGCTGCAGCCACAGACACGAGTCTGGCCTCCTGCTGCTGACCGAAACTCCGGCAGGGGAGGCCTGGACAATAGGTTTCCTGTCACAGGGAGGTGTTACCACCTCCCAGACAGGCTTTAGTGTATTGGGGCTGGGTGGGTGCACTCTCAGAGTGCTTTGAAGTCCTGCACTGGGGGCACATTTGGTGTCCCTGTGCATAGCCCAGTTCAAACCGGCTGCAGGGGCTACCAGCCCCTGCTCTGGCGCGAAACTGGACAAAGGAAATGGGTGTAGCCACCCCTCTTTCCAAACCCTCCCATAGGTGGGTCCCCTGAGTTAGTCCAACCCCTTCCTTGGGTATAAGATAGGAACCCCTGGCAACAGGACTTTAGATATCCCTGGACGAAACTCTGAAACTGAATCCTGGACCTTCGACGATCTGTTCAACGCCAGATGACTGAAGAATCTCCCTTGGAGTAAAGGAGTTACTCCCCTGCTTGGCAGGCACCAAAGACGCATCTGTCCGGTCTGCATCTCCGAAGCTCCCGCCGGACGCCGACAACTCTGCAACCCAGGAGGTGGGTTTCCAGACTTCCCAGAGGCTGACCCGAGTCCCCAGCAAAGCTGAGACCCGTAGCCCTCGTGGGTACCGTGGAACCGGAACCCCTGGACACCGTGCACATTTGCAAGTGCATAAGCTTCTGGTCAATCCTAGAGGCTGTGCTTTGGGTTACTTGTAGCCCTGACCCCGAGCAGTGAATCCACCTGAAGATTGCTGGCCTGGCCACTCCCAGTGACCCGTGGGCCGCCATTTTGTGATTCCGCTCGAGGTCCCTTTGCGATCCCTTGTCCGTCAACTTGTGGGTCCCTCAGAAGGACAACTCTACTTTCAATGGGCCTCCCTGGTTGCTCCAGGCCTGCCCTGACTCTCCCTTGCTTGGGGAGTCCCTCGGACCTCGCTGGTCCGCACCGAAGCCTTTGTTCTCTTCCTGCGTGGGTTGCTGTTGCCAAGGCTTGTTGTGTCCAATCCAGACACCGACACCGCAGCAAGCGACATCCTTTGTGGGACAGCTCGAATCCAGCTCCTGGTTGTCGTCGACGCCTCCTGGTCCTCGTGGCTGCAGAGACAATCTTCACCTCTTCGAACTTGAAGCACCCGACATCGGTGGGCATTCGACTATCGTGCCCCTGGTCACTGGCTAGTGACCCAGACTCTGTCCCCTCTGCTTTCAGGTTAGTCACATCTTCGATCCAGGCTTGGATCTCTTCGGACACTTCGCATCTTCCCGGCAGCAGCACTTTCCAGCAAGCGGCCATTGAAAACGACGGCGCGACCCGACACCATTTGACACCTATGCACCCGGCTTCCCTGGGTGAGGTAACACGAGTACTCCGGTGCTCCCGTGGGTGTTGGCCCTAGAACCCTCTAAGTCCAAAAGGGTTTGTTCCTAGTCCACTCCGAAGTGTCCCTAAACTTTAAAACTCTAACCGCGACTTTCCCCATAGAAGCTAACGGAGCTCGCGGCTGTGTTCAAACACTGCACACGTCCCCCGTGGGTCCCCTGTGTCACTACCTTGGGTGGTTCCTTGGGGTCCCAGCGATTCTACAGGCTCTAGGCCTTGTGTCTAGTCAAGTCGTGGTTCTTATACCACTTTCTTAATATATGGTTTGGTTCGCCCCTAGGGCCTATCGTATATTGTGCTAATTTACTGTGATATTTGAAGTGTAACATATGTGCTTTGACCTCTAGCCTCATAAAGAGACTAGTAGGGTGTGTTTAGAAATAAATACATATATTTTATATATATACCTGGTGTGGTCTCCTTTCATTTAGCCATTCAAGAGATTATAGACTGGTAAAACAAACAGCTTTACACTCCTTCAAGACTTAGCCTGAAGGCTGCTCTCCATAGCTACCACTAGGATAGCTTTCAATAAAGGTTGTCTTTAAACCTATCATCAATAAAGGTCGTTTGGACTGGTGCAAGGTGCCCACTATAACTAGTGGACAGCATATACCAGGCCAACTTCTCACATTGGTGTGCAGCGGTTGGATTCAAGCTTGCCTTTGTTTTACCAGATAATCTCAAGTGAGTGACTAACTGAAAACCACTAAAGGTACCTGAGGTACATATAATTCAAGCTTAAAATTACAGTAAGTTCTACTGAACTTAGAGTTGTGTGTCAAGGGCTTAGCACACCCTTTCTACAACTCAAGAGAGTTTAGTAGGCCACACTAGAGTAGGTAGTGCATACACCACACCTCACTAGTGATGTCTTCAAGGCCAGGAACCAGTGGGTCCCTGCCAGAAGCCAATGGGCTTCCACCATCCAAGTATGACAACCTCCCATTCTTGGAATTGAGAGCATTGTGTAGTACTAGGAAATTGAAGACAGGAAAAACTGCAAACACCCAACGCCTCATAGAGGTACTGCTGTTGGATGATCTCAAAAAGACCTCAGGGTCTGATGGGGTAGGCAGAGAGGGTGGGGCAGCAGATGAGGAAAGGCCAAGGGGTGAAGATACCCATGACCTGACCTCTGAAGCTGACCAGGAAGATGACAATGATCTTAACCTGGGAAATCCAGCTCCCCCTGCAGATGAGGAGGATGGCCACAATGGCCCCCTCTTTATCCCACCAGGGAGAGTTGAGAGTGTGCCTAGAAGGTCAAGATCTCCTTCTCAGGAGTCTAACCATTCTGACACCTCAGTAGGGACCTCTGTTTCCTCTCATAGGAGGGAATCCTCTCATGAAAGGAAAGAGAGACTGCTCAAGTATGAAGAAGCTCAGCTTAGAATCAGAAGAGAGCAGTTGGCTTTAGATAGGGAGTCCCTAGAGCTTCAGAAAACTAGAAGAAAGTTGGGACTAGAGTCCCATGGTGGCAGCAACTTCCCTAGTGGTAGGGAAAGGTCTCATGACCATAGAAACCTAAGCAAGATTGTCCCTCCCTACCAGAGTGGGGATGACATCCACAAATGGGTTACTGCACTGGAAAGGGCCTGTAAAGTTCAGAGGGTCCCCCAGGAGCAGTGGGCAGCAATCTTGTGGCTCTCCTTTGCAGACAAAGGTAGAGATAAGCTCCTCACTGTAAGAGAAGAGGATGCTGATGATTACCAAATCTTGAAAAGTGCACTGATTGAGGGGTTTGGCCTAACCACTGAACAGTATAGGATAAAGTTCAGAGATACCCAAAAGGCACAAAATCAAGACTGGGTGGACTTTGTAGATTGTGCTACTAAGGCTCTGGAGGGCTGGTTACTTGGCAGTAAGGTGTGTGATTTCAAAGGATTGTACAACTTAATTATGAGGGAGCAGATCCTTAATAATTGTCAAAATCAGCTGTTGCATCAGTACCTGGTGGACTCTGATCTGACCTCTCCCCAAGAATTGGGAAAGAAGGCAGACAAATGGGTCAGAACCAGGGTGAGGCAGAAGGTTCAGAACCAAGGTGGTGACCCAAAGAAGCAAGATTCTAAGAACTCTGACAAGGGTGGGGAAAAGGGTAAAGACCAGAAGTCTTCTCAAGGTCCCCAAAAATCTTCATCTGGGGGGAATCCCAATCTAACAAAAGTAAAGGCCAAAAGAAACCATGGTGTAAGATCTGTAAACAGAAAACACACTGGACCAGTGATTGCACCAAGTCCAAAGACTCAAGTCCAGCCACCATTGCCCCTAAGGCAACTGTTCCCCCTAGTGCAGCTACAATTGGTGGTACTCAGAATAAGGGTGTAGTAGGGTTAACCCTGGGTTCTGAGATGGGCTCTGGCCTAGTCAGAGTTCCAACTCAGGCTGTCCTGGTCTGTGATGGAGGCATGGACATGTCCTCCTTTGTGAGTCCCAGTAACTTGGGCAAATACAGACAGCAGCCTTTGATAAATGGAAAAGAGGCTTTGGCATTCAGGGACACAGGAGCAAGTGTCACAATGGTGACAAAAGATCTTGTGGCTCCTGGGCAGATTATACTTGGTGAGATGTACCAAGTGACCAATGCTAGCAATGTCAGGACAGACCATTCCATGGCAGTTGTTAATTTCTCCTGGGGAGGGGTAACTGGCCTCAAGAAAGTTGTGGTAAGTGCAGACCTCCCTGTAGAATGCTTGCTTGGCAATGATCTAGAAACTTCAGCTTGGGCAGAAGTGGAGCTCAGGACACATGCAGAAATGCTAGGGATCCCTGCACATGTATTTGCTGTGACCAGGTCACAGGCCAAAAAGTCTAACACTGAACAGGCCCTGGATTCTGGAAGAATGGACCAGGTGCCTCCCAAGAGGAGGAGCAGTAGGGTTAAGGCAGAGCCTTCCCCCTGACTCAGAATACAGATCAGCCTCCTGAGGGAGATGATCTTAGTCCTGAAGAAGGAACTGTCCCAGAGGAGCTTGAACCTGATCAGGTTGAGTTCTTGGGGACAGGGGGCCCTTCCAGGGCAGATCTGAGCCAGGAGCAGCTGAGCTGCCCCTCTCTTGAAACCCTCAGAAAGCAAGCTGCTGATGAGGCTGCTGGGAATGCTAGTGGCACCCATAAAATATATTGGGATGATGGACTCCTATATTCAGAGAGTAGAGACCCCAAGCCTGGTGCTTCCAGGAGGTTGGTAATACCTCTGAAATTTAGGGGCTTCCTATTGGCACTAGCCCATGATATTCCTCTAGCAGGTCACCTGGGCCAAAACAAGACTTGGGACAGAATTGTTCCTCACTTTCATTGGCCCCACATGTCTGAAGACACCAAGGAGTTTTGTCGCTCCTGTGTCACCTGTCAAGCCAGTGGGAAGGCAGGTGGAACCACAAAGGCCCCCCTGATACCACTACCTGTGGTGGGGGTTCCCTTTGAGAGGGTGGGGATTGATATAGTTGGTCCCATGGATCCTCAGACAGCCTCTGGGCACAGATTTATCCTGGTGGTGGTGGACCATGCCACTAGGTACCCAGAAGCAATTCCACTTAGGACCACCACAGCACCTGTGGTGGCAAGGGCCCTCTTGGGAGTATTCTCAAGGGTGGGTTTTCCTAAGGAGGTAGTATCAGACAGGGGTGCCAACTTCATGTCTAGTTACTTGACTGCAATGTGGAAGGAGTGTGGAGTGAATTATAAGTTCACCACACCCTATCACCCACAATGCAATGGTTTAGTTGAAAGGTTCAACAAAACCTTAAAGGGCATGATCAAAGGTCTCCCAGAAAAGCTTAGGCGCAGATGGGACATCCTGTTGCCCTGCCTTTTATTTGCCTACAGGGAGGTGCCTCAAAAGGGGGTTGGTTACAGCCCTTTTGAACTTTTGTTTGGCCATCCTGTTAGGGGTCCTTTGTGTCTGGTGAAGGAGGGATGAGAGTTACCTCTCAAACCCCCTAAACAGGACATAGTGGACTATGTACTTGGTCTCCGCTCCAGGATGGCAGAGTATATGAAAAAGGCAACTAAAAACCTTGAGGCTAGCCAGGAATTACAAAAGGCCTGGCATGACCAAAAGGCTGTGCTGACTGTGTACCAGCCAGGGCAGAAGGTGTGGGTGTTGGAGCCTGTGGCCCCAGCAGCTCTCCAATTTAAGTGGAGTGGCCCCCATACAATTGTTGAACAGAAGGGAGAGGTTACCTACTTGGTAGACCTTGGAACTCCCAGGAGTCCCCATAGGGTACTTCATGTCAACAGACTGAAACCATATGTCGACAGGGCAGACATGGGCTTGCTCATGGCTACTGATGAGGGACAGGAGGAAGAGAGTGATCCACTCCCTGACCTGCTCTCTCAGAACCCTGATGATGGATCAGTAGATGGTGTAGCCTTGGCAGGCAGCCTCACTGTCCAGCAACAAACTGACTGCAGAAAAGTTCTCAGCCAGTTCAGGCATATGTTCTCCCTGACACCTAGTCAGACTACCTGGTGCACTCATGAAGTGGACACTGGGGACAGTCTGCCTGTCAAGAATAAAATCTACAGGCAGCCTGATCATGTCAGGGATTGTATAAGGACAGAGGTCCAAAAGATGTTGGATTTGGGAGTCATTGAACCCTCAGATAGCCCTTGGGCTAGTCCAGTAGTCCTTGTGCCTAAACCTCACACCAAAGATGGCAAGAGAGAAATGAGGTTTTGTGTGGACTACAGGGGTCTCAATGCAGTCACTAGGACTGATGCCCATCCCATCCCAAGGGCAGATGAGCTTATAGATACTTTGGCCTCAGCCAAGTTTCTGAGCACATTTGACTTGACAGCTGGCTACTGGCAGATCAGACTAGCTGATGATGCAAAGCCAAAGACAGCATTTTCTACCCCTAGTGGGCATTATCAATTTGTGGTGATGCCCTTTGGTTTGAAAAATGCACCTGCCACTTTCCAAAGGTTGGTGAATACAGTCCTTACAGGCCTGGAAGACTATAGTGCAGCATATCTAGATGATATTGCTGTCTTTAGCTCCACCTGGGAGGATCACCTGGTCCACCTAAGGAATGTTTTGGAGGCCCTGCAAAAAGCAGGCCTAACTATCAAGGCTACTAAGTGCCAGATAGGGCAGAGTCAGGTTGTGTACCTGGGCCACCTTGTGGGTGGAGGCCAGGTTCAACCATTGCAGAGCAAAATCCAGACCATAATGGACTGGGTTGCTCCCACTACCCAGACTCAGGTGAGAGCCTTCTTGGGCCTGACTGGGTACTACAGAAGATTTGTAAAAGGTTATGGATCCATAGTGACCCCATTGAATGACCTTACCTCTAAGAGAATGCCCAAAAAGGTTCAGTGGACAGTTAGCTGTCAAAAGGCATTTGATGACCTGAAGCAGGCCATGTGCACTGCTCCCATTCTGCAGAGTCCTGATTACTCCAAAAAGTTCATTGTGCAAACAGATGCATCTGAGTTGGGGGTAGGGGCTGTACTGTCACAGTTGAATGATGAAGGTCAGGATCAGCCAGTAGCTTTTATTAGCAGAAGGCTGACCCCCAGAGAGAAACGTTGGTCAGCCATAGAGAGGGAGGCCTTTGCTGTGGTTTGGGCTCTGAAGAAGTTGAGGCCATACTTGTTTGGCACTCACTTCCTTGTTCAGACAGACCATAAGCCCCTCTTATGGCTAAAACAGATGAAGGGTGAAAACCCCAAACTTTTGAGGTGGTCCATTTCCCTACAGGGGATGGACTATACAGTGGAACATAGACCTGGGAGTAGCCATGCCAATGCAGATGGACTCTCCAGATATTTCCACTTAGAACATGAAGACTCAACTGGTCAAGGTTAGTTTAATGTCCCTGCGTTTGGGGGGGGTTGTGTAGGAGAGTAGGATCTGCTTCTTATGGTTACCCCCACTTTTTGCTGATGTTTCACTGTTTTTCGACTTTAGTCTGGCTGGGGCCCTGCTATCCAGGACCCCAGCCTAGCTGCTTCCTCTCTAAATTGATTCCTAGTACCTTACGTACACCACAGATTGGATTCTGGGTTGCCCTTATAAGTCCCTAGTATATGATATACTATGTACCCAGGGCATAGGTACCCCAGAGGCCTACCAGGTGCTGAAGCCTGTATTATGCCACCCCTGGGCAGCCTTCCAAAATGACACCACAGGACTGCTACAGCAGCCTGAGTGAGGTGGTGCATGCACCCCTTACTGAGATATAGGTTCACTATATCTCACCCTATCACTGCACATATAAACCTATCAGTCACCCCTATGGCAGGCCTTATCAATCCTGAAGGCAGGGTGCTTGGTTTTATGTGAGAGGGTGCCCATGCATGAGCAGAGCCCCTCTGCAGCCTTCGGAATCTATTCTCCGGGGTTGTCTGTGATGCAGCCTGACCATATACTCTTAAGTGCATTATAACCAAACGGTAAATGCTAACTTTGGGATGGCTGCACGGAAACATGTCGTGTTTGGTGTCAAACACCTTGGAATCATACCCCCACACCAGTAACTGGTGTGGGAGTATGATCCCACCCTTCTAGAGGGAGAGACATGACAGCACCGGTATACCCGGTACCAGCTAACAGAGCCCTGGCATCACAAAATGGATGCTGCAGCCACAGACACGAGTCTGGCCTCCTGCTGCTGACCGAAACTCCGGCAGGGGAGGCCTGGACAATAGGTTTCCTGTCACAGGGAGGTGTTACCACCTCCCAGACAGGCTTTAGTGTATTGGGGCTGGGTGGGTGCACTCTCAGAGTGCTTTGAAGTCCTGCACTGGGGGCACATTTGGTGTCCCTGTGCATAGCCCAGTTCAAACCGGCTGCAGGGGCTACCAGCCCCTGCTCTGGCGCGAAACTGGACAAAGGAAATGGGTGTAGCCACCCCTCTTTCCAAACCCTCCCATAGGTGGGTCCCCTGAGTTAGTCCAACCCCTTCCTTGGGTATAAGATAGGAACCCCTGGCAACAGGACTTTAGATATCCCTGGACGAAACTCTGAAACTGAATCCTGGACCTTCGACGATCTGTTCAACGCCAGATGACTGAAGAATCTCCCTTGGAGTAAAGGAGTTACTCCCCTGCTTGGCAGGCACCAAAGACGCATCTGTCCGGTCTGCATCTCCGAAGCTCCCGCCGGACGCCGACAACTCTGCAACCCAGGAGGTGGGTTTCCAGACTTCCCAGAGGCTGACCCGAGTCCCCAGCAAAGCTGAGACCCGTAGCCCTCGTGGGTACCGTGGAACCGGAACCCCTGGACACCGTGCACATTTGCAAGTGCATAAGCTTCTGGTCAATCCTAGAGGCTGTGCTTTGGGTTACTTGTAGCCCTGACCCCGAGCAGTGAATCCACCAAAGATTGCTGGCCTGGTCACTCCGAGTGAGCCGTGGGCCGCCATTGTGTGATTCCGCTCGAGGTCCCTTTGCGATCCCTTGTCCGTCAACTTGTGGGTCCCTCAGAAGGACAACTCTACTTTCAACAGGCCTCCCTGGTTGCTCCAGGCCTGCCCTGACTCTCCCTTGCTTGGGGAGTCCCTCGGACCTCGCTGGTCCGCACCGAAGCCTTTGTTCTCTTCCTGCGTGGGTTGCTGTTGCCAAGGCTTGTTGTGTCCAATCCGGACACCGAAACCACAGCAAGTGACTTCCTTTGTGGGACAGCTCGAATCCAGCTCCTGGTTGTCGTCGACGCCTCCTGGTCCTCGTGGCTGCAGAGACAATCTTCACCTCTTCGAACTTGAAGCACCCGACATCGGTGGGCATTCGACTATCGTGCCCCTGGTCACTGGCTAGTGACCCAGACTCTGTCCCCTCTGCTTTCAGGTTCTTCCCATCTTCGATCCAGGCTTGGATCTCTTCGGACACTTCGCATCTTCCCGGCAGCAGCACTTTCCAGCAAGCGGCCATTGAAAACGACGGCGCGACCCGACACCATTTGACACCTATGCACCCGGCTTCCCTGGGTGAGGTAACACGAGTACTCCGGTGCTCCCGTGGGTGTTGGCCCTAGAACCCTCTAAGTCCAAAAGGGTTTGTTCCTAGTCCACTCCGAAGTGTCCCTAAACTTTAAAACTCTAACCGCGACTTTCCCCATAGACGCTAACGGAGCTCGCGGCTGTGTTCACACACTGCACACGTCCCCCGTGGGTCCCCTGTGTCACTACCTTGGGTGGTTCCTTGGGGTCCCAGCGATTCTACAGGCTCTAGGCCTTGTGTCTAGTCAAGTCGTGGTTCTTATACCACTTTCTTAATATATGGTTTGGTTCGCCCCTAGGGCCTAATCGTATATTGTGCTAATTTACTGTGATATTTGAAGTGTAACATATGTGCTTTGACCTCTAGCCTCATAAAGAGACTAGTAGGGTGTGTTTAGAAATAAATACATATATTTTATATATATACCTGGTGTGGTCTCCTTTCATTTAGCCATTCAAGAGATTATAGACTGGTAAAACAAACAGCTTTACACTCCTTCAAGACTTAGCCTGAAGGCTGCTCTCCATAGCTACCACTAGGATAGCTTTCAATAAAGGTTGTCTTTAAACCTATCATCAATAAAGGTCGTTTGGACTGGTGCAAGGTGCCCACTATAACTAGTGGACAGCATATACCAGGCCAACTTCTCACATTGGTGTGCAGCGGTTGGATTCAAGCTTGCCTTTGTTTTACCAGATAATCTCAAGTGAGTGACTAACTGAAAACCACTAAAGGTACCTGAGGTACATATAATTCAAGCTTAAAATTACAGTAAGTTCTACTGAACTTAGAGTTGTGTGTCAAGGGCTTAGCACACCCTTTCTACAACTCAAGAGAGTTTAGTAGGCCACACTAGAGTAGGTAGTGCATACACCACACCTCACTAGTGATGTCTTCAAGGCCAGGAGGAAGTGGGTCCCTGCCAGAAGCCAATGTGCTTCCACCATCCAAGTATGACAACCTCCAATTCTTGGAATTGAGAGCATTGTGTAGTACTAGGAAATTGAAGACAGGAAAAACTGCAAACACCCAACGCCTCATAGAGGTACTGCTGTTGGATGATCTCAAAAAGACCTCAGGGTCTGATGGGGTAGGCAGAGAGGGTGGGGCAGCAGATGAGGAAAGGCCAAGGGGTGAAGATACCCATGACCTGACCTCTGAAGCTGACCAGGAAGATGACATTGATCTTAACCTGGGAGATCCAGCTCCCCCTGCAGATGAGGAGGATGGCCACAATGGCCCCCTCTTTATCCCACCAGGGAGAGTTGAGAGTGTGCCTAGAAGGTCAAGATCTCCTTCTCAGGAGTCTAACCATTCTGACACCTCAGTAGGGACCTCTGTTTCCTCTCATAGGAGGGAATCCTCTCATGAAAGGAAAAAGAGACTGCTCAAGTATGAAGAAGCTCAGCTTAGAATCAGAAGAGAGCAGTTGGCTTTAGATAGGGAGTCCCTAGAGCTTCAGAAAACAAGAAGAAAGTTGGGACTAGAGTCCCATGGTGGCAGCAACTTCCCTAGTGGTAGGGAAAGGTCTCATGACCATAGAAACCTAAGCAAGATTGTCCCTCCCTACCAGAGTGGGGATGACATCCACAAATGGGTTACTGCACTGGAAAGGGCCTGTAAAGTTCAGAGGGTCCCCCAGGAGCAGTGGGCAGCAATCTTGTGGCTCTCCTTTGCAGACAAAGGTAGAGATAAGCTCCTCACTGTAAGAGAAGAGGATGCTGATGATTACCAAATCTTGAAAAGTGCACTGATTGAGGGGTTTGGCCTAACCACTGAACAGTATAGGATAAAGTTCAGAGATACCCAAAAGGCACAAAATCAAGACTGGGTGGACTTTGTAGATTGTGCTACTAAGGCTCTGGAGGGCTGGTTACTTGGCAGTAAGGTGTGTGATTTCAAAGGATTGTACAACTTAATTATGAGGGAGCAGATCCTTAATAATTGTCAAAATCAGCTGTTGCATCAGTACCTGGTGGACTCTGATCTGACCTCTCCCCAAGAATTGGGAAAGAAGGCAGACAAATGGGTCAGAACCAGGGTGAGGCAGAAGGTTCAGAACCAAGGTGGTGACCCAAAGAAGCAAGATTCTAAGAACTCTGACAAGGGTGGGGAAAAGGGTAAAGACCAGAAGTCTTCTCAAGGTCCCCAAAAATCTTCATCTGGGGGAATCCCAATCTAACAAAAGTAAAGGCCAAAAGAAACCATGGTGTAAGATCTGTAAACAGAAAACACACTGGACCAGTGATTGCACCAAGTCCAAAGACTCAAGTCCAGCCACCATTGCCCCTAAGGCAACTGTTCCCCCTAGTGCAGCTACAATTGGTGGTACTCAGAATAAGGGTGTAGTAGGGTTAACCCTGGGTTCTGAGATGGGCTCTGGCCTAGTCAGAGTTCCAACTCAGGCTGTCCTGGTCTGTGATGGAGGCATGGACATGTCCTCCTTTGTGAGTCCCAGTAACTTGGGCAAATACAGACAGCAGCCTTTGATAAATGGAAAAGAGGCTTTGGCATTCAGGGACACAGGAGCAAGTGTCACAATGGTGACAAAAGATCTTGTGGCTCCTGGGCAGATTATACTTGGTGAGATGTACCAAGTGACCAATGCTAGCAATGTCAGGACAGACCATTCCATGGCAGTTGTTAATTTCTCCTGGGGAGGGGTAACTGGCCTCAAGAAAGTTGTGGTAAGTGCAGACCTCCCTGTAGAATGCTTGCTTGGCAATGATCTAGAAACTTCAGCTTGGGCAGAAGTGGAGCTCAGGACACATGCAGAAATGCTAGGGATCCCTGCACATGTATTTGCTGTGACCAGGTCACAGGCCAAAAAGGCTAACACTGAACAGGCCCTGGATTCTGGAAGAATGGACCAGGTGCCTCCCAAGAGGAGGAGCAGTAGGGTTAAGGCAGAGCCTTCCCCCCTGACTCAGAATACAGATCAGCCTCCTGAGGGAGATGATCTTAGTCCTGAAGAAGGAACTGTCCCAGAGGAGCTTGAACCTGATCAGGTTGAGTTCTTGGGGACAGGGGGCCCTTCCAGGGCAGATCTGAGCCAGGAGCAGCTGAGCTGCCCCTCTCTTGAAACCCTCAGAAAGCAAGCTGCTGATGAGGCTGCTGGGAATGCTAGTGGCACCCATAAAATATATTGGGATGATGGACTCCTATATTCAGAGAGTAGAGACCCCAAGCCTGGTGCTTCCAGGAGGTTGGTAATACCTCTGAAATTTAGGGGCTTCCTATTGGCACTAGCCCATGATATTCCTCTAGCAGGTCACCTGGGCCAAAACAAGACTTGGGACAGAATTGTTCCTCACTTTCATTGGCCCCACATGTCTGAAGACACCAAGGAGTTTTGTCGCTCCTGTGTCACCTGTCAAGCCAGTGGGAAGGCAGGTGGAACCACAAAGGCCCCCCTGATACCACTACCTGTGGTGGGGGTTCCCTTTGAGAGGGTGGGGATTGATATAGTTGGTCCCATGGATCCTCAGACAGCCTCTGGGCACAGATTTATCCTGGTGGTGGTGGACCATGCCACTAGGTACCCAGAAGCAATTCCACTTAGGACCACCACAGCACCTGTGGTGGCAAGGGCCCTCTTGGGAGTATTCTCAAGGGTGGGTTTTCCTAAGGAGGTAGTATCAGACAGGGGTGCCAACTTCATGTCTAGTTACTTGACTGCAATGTGGAAGGAGTGTGGAGTGAATTATAAGTTCACCACACCCTATCACCCACAATGCAATGGTTTAGTTGAAAGGTTCAACAAAACCTTAAAGGGCATGATCAAAGGTCTCCCAGAAAAGCTTAGGCGCAGATGGGACATCCTGTTGCCCTGCCTTTTATTTGCCTACAGGGAGGTGCCTCAAAAGGGGGTTGGTTACAGCCCTTTTGAACTTTTGTTTGGCCATCCTGTTAGGGGTCCTTTGTGTCTGGTGAAGGAGGGATGGGAGTTACCTCTCAAACCCCCTAAACAGGACATAGTGGACTATGTACTTGGTCTCCGCTCCAGGATGGCAGAGTATATGAAAAAGGCAACTAAAAACCTTGAGGCTAGCCAGGAATTACAAAAGGCCTGGCATGACCAAAGGCTGTGCTGACTGTGTACCAGCCAGGACAGAAGGTGTGGGTGTTGGAGCCTGTGGCCCCAGCAGCTCTCCAAGATAAGTGGAGTGGCCCCCATACAATTGTTGAACAGAAGGGAGAGGTTACCTACTTGGTAGACCTTGGAACTCCCAGGAGTCCCCATAGGGTACTTCATGTCAACAGACTGAAACCATATGTCGACAGGGCAGACATGGGCTTGCTCATGGCTACTGATGAGGGACAGGAGGAAGAGAGTGATCCACTCCCTGACCTGCTCTCTCAGAACCCTGATGATGGATCAGTAGATGGTGTAGCCTTGGCAGGCAGCCTCACTGTCCAGCAACAAACTGACTGCAGAAAAGTTCTCAGCCAGTTCAGGCATATGTTCTCCCTGACACCTAGTCAGACTACCTGGTGCACTCATGAAGTGGACACTGGGGACAGTCTGCCTGTCAAGAATAAAATCTACAGGCAGCCTGATCATGTCAGGGATTGTATAAGGACAGAGGTCCAAAAGATGTTGGATTTGGGAGTCATTGAACCCTCAGATAGCCCTTGGGCTAGTCCAGTAGTCCTTGTGCCTAAACCTCACACCAAAGATGGCAAGAGAGAAATGAGGTTTTGTGTGGACTACAGGGGTCTCAATGCAGTCACTAGGACTGATGCCCATCCCATCCCAAGGGCAGATGAGCTTATAGATACTTTGGCCTCAGCCAAGTTTCTGAGCACATTTGACTTGACAGCTGGCTACTGGCAGATCAGACTAGCTGATGATGCAAAGCCAAAGACAGCATTTTCTACCCCTAGTGGGCATTATCAATTTGTGGTGATGCCCTTTGGTTTGAAAAATGCACCTGCCACTTTCCAAAGGTTGGTGAATACAGTCCTTACAGGCCTGGAAGACTATAGTGCAGCATATCTAGATGATATTGCTGTCTTTAGCTCCACCTGGGAGGATCACCTGGTCCACCTAAGGAATGTTTTGGAGGCCCTGCAAAAAGCAGGCCTAACTATCAAGGCTACTAAGTGCCAGATAGGGCAGAGTCAGGTTGTGTACCTGGGCCACCTTGTGGGTGGAGGCCAGGTTCAACCATTGCAGAGCAAAATCCAGACCATAATGGACTGGGTTGCTCCCACTACCCAGACTCAGGTGAGAGCCTTCTTGGGCCTGACTGGGTACTACAGAAGATTTGTAAAAGGTTATGGATCCATAGTGACCCCATTGAATGACCTTACCTCTAAGAGAATGCCCAAAAAGGTTCAGTGGACAGTTAGCTGTCAAAAGGCATTTGATGACCTGAAGCAGGCCATGTGCACTGCTCCCATTCTGCAGAGTCCTGATTACTCCAAAAAGTTCATTGTACAAACAGATGCATCTGAGTTGGGGGTAGGGGCTGTACTGTCACAGTTGAATGATGAAGGTCAGGATCAGCCAGTAGCTTTTATTAGCAGAAGGCTGACCCCCAGAGAGAAACGTTGGTCAGCCATAGAGAGGGAGGCCTTTGCTGTGGTTTGGGCTCTGAAGAAGTTGAGGCCATACTTGTTTGGCACTCACTTCCTTGTTCAGACAGACCATAAGCCCCTCTTATGGCTAAAACAGATGAAGGGTGAAAACCCCAAACTTTTGAGGTGGTCCATTTCCCTACAGGGGATGGACTATACAGTGGAACATAGACCTGGGAGTAGCCATGCCAATGCAGATGGACTCTCCAGATATTTCCACTTAGAACATGAAGACTCAACTGGTCAAGGTTAGTTTAATGTCCCTGCGTTTGGGGGGGGTTGTGTAGGAGAGTAGGATCTGCTTCTTATGGTTACCCCCACTTTTTGCTGATGTTTCACTGTTTTTCGACTTTAGTCTGGCTGGGGCCCTGCTATCCAGGACCCCAGCCTAGCTGCTTCCTCTCTAAATTGATTCCCTAGTACCTTAGGTACACCACAGATTGGATTCTGGGGTGCCCTTATAAGTCCCTAGTATATGGTATACTATGTACCCAGGGCATAGGTACCCCAGAGGCCTACCAGGGGCTGAAGCATGTATTATGCCACCCCTGGGCAGCCTTCCAAAATGACACCACAGGACTGCTACAGCAGCCTGAGTGAGGTGGTGCATGCACCCCTTACTGAGATATAGGTTCACTATATCTCACCCTATCACTGCACATATAAACCTATCAGTCACCCCTATGGCAGGCCTTATCAATCCTGAAGGCAGGGTGCTTGGTTTTATGTGAGAGGGTGCCCATGCATGAGCAGAGCCCCTCTGCAGCCTTCGGAATCTATTCTCCGGGGTTGTCTGTGATGCAGCCTGACCATATACTCTTAAGTGCATTATAACCAAACGGTAAATGCTAACTTTGGGATGGCTGCACGGAAACATGTTGTGTTTGGTGTCAAACACCTTGGAATCATACCCCCACACCAGTAACTGGTGTGGGAGTATGATCCCACCCTTCTAGAGGGAGAGACATGACAGCACCGGTATACCCGGTACCAGCTAACAGAGCCCTGGCATCACAAAATGGATGCTGCAGCCACAGACACGAGTCTGGCCTCCTGCTGCTGACCGAAACTCCGGCAGGGGAGGCCTGGACAATAGGTTTCCTGTCACAGGGAGGTGTTACCACCTCCCAGACAGGCTTTAGTGTATTGGGGCTGGGTGGGTGCACTCTCAGAGTGCTTTGAAGTCCAGCACTGGGGGCACATTTGGTGTCCCTGTGCATAGCCCAGTTCAAACCGGTTGCAGGGGCTACCAGCCCCTGCTCTGGCGCGAAACTGGACAAAGGAAATGGGTGTAGCCACCCCTCTTTCCAAACCCTCCCATAGGTGGGTCCCCTGAGTTAGTCCAACCCCTTCCTTGGGTATAAGATAGGAACACCTGGCAACAGGACTTTAGATATCCCTGGACGAAACTCTGAAACTGAATCCTGGACCTTCGATGATCTGTTCAACGCCAGATGACTGAAGAATCTCCCTTGGAGTAAAGGAGTTACTCCCCTGCTTGGCAGGCACCAAAGACGCATCTGTCTGGTCTGCATCTCCAAAGCTGCCGCCGGACGCCGACAACTCTGCAACCCAGGAGGTGGGTTTCCAGACTTCCCAGAGGCTGACCCGAGTCTCCCGCAAAGCTGAGATCCATAGTCCTCGTGGGTACCGTGAAACCGGAACCCCTGGACACCGTGCACATTTGCAAGTGCATAAGCTTCTGGTCAATTCTAGAGGCTGTGCTTTGGGTTACTTGTAGCCCTGACCCCGAGCAGTGAATCCACTGAAGATTGCTGGCCTGGCCACTCCCAGTGACCCGTGGACCATTTTGTGTTTCTTCACGATCCCTTGTTCATCAACTTGTGGGTCCCTCAGAAGGAGAACTCTACTTTCAATGGGCGTCTCTGGTTGCTCCAGGCCTGCCCTGACTCTCCCTTGCTTGGGGAGTCCCTCGGACCTCGCTGGTCCGCACCGAAGCCTTTGTTCTCTTCCTGTGTGGGATGCTGTTGCCAAGGCTTATTGTGTCCAATCCTGACACCGACACCGCAGCGAGCGACATCCTTTGTGGGACAGCTCGAATCCAGCTCCTGGTTGTCGTCGACGCCTCCTGGTCCTCGTGGCTGCAGAGACAATCTTCACCTCTTCGAACTTGAAGCACCCGACATCGGTGGGCATTCGACTATCGTGCCCCTGGTCACTGGCAAGTGACCCAGACTCTGTCCCCTCTGCTTTCAGGTTCTTCCCATCTTCGATCCAGGCTTGGATCTCTTCGGACACTTCGCATCTTCCCGGCAGCAGCACTTTCCAGCAAGCGGCCATTGAAAACGACGGCGCGACCCGACACCATTTGACACCTATGCACCCGGCTTCCCTGGGTGAGGTAACACGAGTACTCTGGTGCTCCCGTGGGTGTTGGCCCTAGAGCCCTCTAAGTCCAAAAGGGTTTGTTCCTAGTCCACTCCGAAGTGTCCCTAAACTTTAAAACTCTAACCGCGACTTTCCCAATAGAAGCTAACGGAGCTCGCGGCTGTGTTCAAACACTGCACACGTCCCCCGTGGGTCCCCTGTGTCACTACCTTGGGTGGTTCCTTGGGGTCCCAGCGATTCTACAGGCTCTAGGCCTTGTGTCTAGTCAAGTCGTGGTTCTTATACCACTTTCTTAATATATGGTTTGGTTCGCCCCTAGGGCCTATCGTATATTGTGCTAATTTACTGTGATATTTGAAGTGTAACATATGTGCTTTGACCTCTAGCCTCATAAAGAGACTAGTAGGGTGTGTTTAGAAATAAATACATATATTTTATATATATACCTGGTGTGGTCTCCTTTCATTTAGCCATTCAAGAGATTATAGACTGGTAAAACAAACAGCTTTACATTCCTTCAAGATTTAGCCTGAAGGCTGCTCTCCATAGCTACCACTAGGATAGCTTTCAATAAAGGTTGTCTTTAAACCTATCATCAATAAAGGTCGTTTGGACTGGTGCAAGGTGCCCACTATAACTAGTGGACAGCATATACCAGGCCAACTTCTCACAGCACTATATGGGGCATATTCACAAGAACGTGTGATAATCATCGCAAATGGAGCTTAACGCAACCTTGCATATCGCAGCCCATCGCGAGAAAATAACACCATCCTAACGTCCAATTCCCAACCCCTCGGCACCATGCGATAGCAGCATGATAACCCGCCAAATGCCAGCGTAAAAACCAACGCGAAAAACAAAAAATGCGAAACACGACCGCCCAAAAAGTTGCGACGCCACAAAGCGCGATACCAAAATCAGCGAAAACCTGCGACAGGCCTGCAATACCCACGTGTCATGCGTGAAAATGCACTATAAAAGCAAACAAAAAACCAACCCCAAAACCAATCCAAACTGCGTAGCACCATGGATGCACCCGGACCTAGTGAAGAGGACAAGCCGAACTCCACAAACCCCACGGAGGACCAGCATGGAACCCCCTGTTCAGGGGACGGCAAGGAGAAGAGGAAGAGGAAGACGGGGTTCAGTCCGCAGGAAGACCAGATCACCGTCACGGAGGTGATAGAACACTACCAACAACTGTTCGTCACCTCCACTGCGTTATTGGCAACACAAACGGAAATATGGCGGTCCATCGTCACCAAAGGGAATGCAGTCGGAGTGTCGAGGAGGTCAATGGAGGATGTCAAGAGGCGCTGGCATGAAGTGCACAGCCAAACCAAACAGAAACTCGCTGCCAACATGAAGGCAGCAAAGGCGACTGGAGGTGGGAGTCCTGCGCCACAGGAGGAGCTGGATGAGCTGGAGGAAATGGTGGCCACAGTCATCAGTGGGGAGACGGTGCAAGGAGTTGGGCATCTGGACACAGTCCGAAATGACCTGACCCAACAGCAACAGGGTGAGTAACCACCAGGGACTGGGGGGACTGGGGCAGATGGGCACAATGGCACACATGCACAATCATGTGCAGCACACTGCACACCCGCAATGAGTGTGGAACATGTCTCTGATACCCTTGGCACACTGCAGCACACCTAGAAACACCAACTAGGCCCCCGTCCACTATGTGCACAAATGGGCCCCCCTCCATATCACCAATGCCACAACCTACCCATGCACATGTGCTGAATCCAGAAAAGCAGCGGCTCTGTGAGCCACACTGACAATGCAAGTGACACTGCATGACAGATAGCATGGCTGAAGTCACAATACATGACATGGTGCACGAGACGACACTGAGGTGGCTGAGTGCGACCACATCCGTAAAGGAGCAGGTCACACTCTGACACATCCACGTGCACCTACGAGCCATGACGTCAAGAACACATCTGTTTATAAACAATGCACAAGCGTACCAAATATTTCCAGTAGCACAAATGACCCAAGTCGCAAACATCCCAGCCCCCGAAAAGCACACAAGTCAAATGCACACCGACTCAAAGGGATAAGGGTCCGCCAATGCAGAGCTGCAGGGGCGAATCACCAACAATGCAGCACACACACATAGCAATCACAGTACATCAACATTGATGACAATGGGGGACAGAGTGCAACCCCTACACCACAGGACAGGGGACACAACTGGTGCCTTTCGTGCGTAGAAACTGGCCAATCACATCTGGCAATGCATGACACTGTGAGATGACAATGTACGAGTACAACCACACATCCGTCATGTAGTCGAAATGTCCACTGACTCCCATCAAATAGCCAGCTACACCAAAACAGTCACAATGTACACCGTCATGCAGTCTGAATGTAAACATTCACAATGCGTCAACATACATGGAACACACTGTTAACCTGCATCTTCCCTTACATTGAAGAGGGACAACCAACACCTCCTGCAGAGCAGACCACACATCTCTTCAGTGATGATGAAGAGGACACCCTGCCCATTTGCCCAGACACACTCCAATGGCTCGTGGACAGCCTCCTCACCCCACCTCCAGGAGCATGGCAGCCCAGCTGCATCGCGGTGAGCCCACACCCTGCACAGACCACACAGCAGTAAGCACACACCACCACGGCTGCCTCCCAGGATCCCCACGACCAACACATGGATTTCAAACGCCGTGTGTTAGGGTGCCAGGAGAAGATGGCAGATCAGCTGCGGCTGGGTTTCGACCTCATGGCAGCCAAACTCGATGCCATACGTGAGTGCCTGAGTCCCATCAGGGAGCACCTACAGTCCCTAACGGATACCCACTGTCCGCACCATGCCCACCAACAATCCTTGGCTGACATCGCTGGTTCCATTACTCGGAGACAAGAACTGTCTAGGCAGACAGGCTCCAGCGATGACAGCACAGAGTTGGCACAGATGCGGAGGACAATGGAGACCATGGATCCGATGCAGGCTGGAAGTATGGCTGCCACTGCTGAACACCAGCGAGATGTAGCTGCGATCTTCCATGCCTTGCAGATCCTCATCTTGCCACTGCTGCCACTGAGCCTGTACCAGATGACTGCTGCAGGAACCTCGTCACACACATCTCCGACCCCTGATGTGTCAGTGGCACACAGTCATGCAGCCCCATCGCCTTCGCACCCTGATGTGTCAGTGGCACACAGTGATGCAGCCATTACACTGCCACACACACCGGACACACCCGACACAGAAGAAGTATCAGAGGAGTAAGCTGTGGATGGTAACTACTGTGTGAGGAAGGAGGCAGTAGCATCCATCACCTCCATATGGCTTGCCCTGCCTGGCTCTGCACCATGCATCATGCCCTGGGACAACCCCTTCCACTGACCCCCGGAACACTCTGCGACATTCACCCGGACCCCGACACGGACTGCCATATCTCCACTGCTTGACAATTACACAGCAATCCTGCTGCGGACTGCACTCCCCCTCTTCCAAATCAATTTTCAATGCCCAAAGGACTCTGGTTGGCCCACCACTGGGCTTCCATGTTATGTGGGCTTGGATGGCCATGTACAGCTCCCTCTCCGTCATTCACCAGAATGTGAATAAAACATTTGAAATCATGCAGATGTGTCATGACTATGTTCACTCACGTATGGAAGTATGGCTGGATGTAGGGACAATGATTGCACAAGAAGGTACACCCTGGTAAATGACATCAATGCGCATGTTCATCCCCGAGTCACATGGTCAATTGGATGACTGTGAAGGTGGGTACTGGCTGTGTCCCCATTGCACATTAGCAACAAACTCACAACCCCCCAACGTAGGCACAGGTCCATGTCTTGAATAGGGATGTGTGTAGGAATGACCAAATCGGTAGCAGGCCAGAAGTGGTGTCCTACAGCACATGTGACGACAGAACTTCACGTCGCATACCTACTCACACACATCTGTGTGGACACATTCTGTAATGATTCATAACATTGCTCAACATGGTCAGAGGTTGGACACCATACTCACATTGCTGAAGACACGTAAGAGCACAGGTCTAGCAGCAACTCTCCCAAAACAATGTCGGGCTCACAGAGGTGGAGCTGTCAGAAGGGACCCACCCCCATTGTACATGCATCAGTCAGTTCCTCCATGTGTAGGAACGATGCTCATTGTGGCACACAAGTGGTCAATCTAATCAACACTCATCACAGTTAGACACCAGTGGTGTTGCGTAGACTTTATTGGCATGTGCATGTCAGTACGGACAAGGAAACGGCCACAACAGACAGGAACATGCTTAAGACACTTACACGCAGCATGGGTACATGTCGAGGTGCAGGAAATGGGGGTGGAAAAATGAACCCCAATCATCACGGATGATTCACGGATGATTCAGCCCACCTTGCCTTGCTGGACGAGTCATGTGTTGTTTGGCGTATGCCCATTGCCCCGTGTGAGGGGGCACGACTTACAGCCCATGGGGTCTGCATAGTGCTCTGCCACCCGACTGCGCGGACTGTCTGCTCTGCTGACAGTGATCAGGTGAAAGGGTCCAACAAGTTCACATGTCGTGCTACATTGCCATGTGTGTACTCTCCCCCCAGCAGTGCGTCTGACTTGGTAACGTTGCCAGACAACGCTGTGCTGCTCCGACCATGGAACTGAATCACCTTGCACAGGTGTGTGTACACACGCGTAGTTCCACGTACATGCATACAGAGTCCAGTCGAAGGCAGACATGTCCTCTGTTGTGGTGGGATGTGGGTACATCGCCCACGATGCTACAAGGTGTTGGGAGCAGTGCTGTGGGTGACAATCCGATGTGGCTGCAGGGACGTAGTTACTCGTCCATGAATGCCAGCGCAGCTTCATGGGCAATGTGTTCCAATAGTACGTCGTTGTCGGGTTCAAGGAACACCAGGGTGAGCCAATCCATTAACTGGTCCGGGCAGATGTGCTCCGTCCACGTCGTTTCCCCAATCCGCAACACAGCCCAATAGGGGAGCGCCTGGATGTGGTCACTGCACACGAGGAGTTGTGCATTCTCCCATGCGCAACTGCCAGCACATACGCCAAGGATCAGTGCATCCCATGCACGGCTATCCAGGTGACACTCCTGTTGGTGGGCCAACAGGGGGCGCACTGTCAGGTCATAATCCAATTCAGCTACGGTTACGTTGGATAGGCATACCTCCATGGGCCACTCGAATGTGCATGATCGACAGTGGAACCAGGGCTGGACGCAGGTGACGTAGGCAAGACGGAAACTCAGATGGAAACTGATTCGCAACACTGCCATTGGCAGGGATCCCAACAGATGCAGCATTCGGGCACGGTACAGTTCCACGTGACAGGGGTTGTGCATGTGCCCGGGAATGCAGGACATTGCGTTTGTTGGTCTCGTGGCACTGGCACTCGTCTGACCAGCGGGTGTTCGGTGGACGATATGCCACAGCTCTGGGCAATGAGTCGTATGTGTGTGCGACGTTTGTACGTATGGGTAGTTCTTGACAATGTGTCAAGGGCATCCCTTGCAGGTGTCGGTCGTGCAGGGACAAGTGTGTGTGGGGTGTAGGCACGTTGGTGTTTCATTAGCGCAGTTCGTGGTGTGGGAGTCGTCGGAGGCTGGTATGGTATCTCACGCAGGGTGTGCCTGCTGCATTCAGGACCAAGGTCGGGGGTTTGGTTGGCCTTGGGCCTTGTGTGTTGAGACAAAGGTGCTGTCATTCCTGATTTTCGTCTGACTACTGCTTGCATGTCTTAATTGTGATGTGGAGTTCGCGCTGACTTTGATGCCAGGCCTGTGATTTGTGGTGCGCAGAGTTGGAGACACACGCAGCTGTTGGCATGTTTGCATGAGCCAAGGGCCCGATTGGCCTTGCGCTCCTTGTTCAGTCTCTCTCTTTCTGTCTGTTTCTTTCTCTCTCTCTCTCTCTCTTTCTCTCTCTCCCTGTCCTTTGATGGGTGCCTGACACACCTTCTTATCTTGGGTATTGTCTTGCAGGTTGTGAGTCCCAGTTTGTCCAGGGATGCCCCACCATGACTCCTCAGGATAGTTGTTTGGTGACGTATTTGAATGTGACATTTTGTTTGGTCTTTCAATGGTGTATGTATGAATCAGGATCTCAGTGCGCACATGTATGTTGATTGTTGCAATTGTGGGACATCAGGCGGGTGCTTGTGGTCATGTTTCCGTGCAGTTGATGTGCTGTGTCTTGGTCCGGGGGAGGTGGGGGGTGCCCATGGTGGGGCTGGGGGGGGGGTGTGGTCCTGGGGGTGGTGGCGGTGGGTGTTGTGGCCCTCTTGGGTGTCCGGCACGCATGTTCAGTGGCTCCATGGCATCTGTTGCCCTTCAGGTGTGGCTCTGGGCTGGGCTCCATTTTGTGGTGCAGGCTGTGCTCCGACTTTGCACCAGGTCAGGGCAGGTGTTAGTTTCCTGCTGCTAATGCGCCTTAGTGCCTGTTTTGTTGTTTTATCGCTGTTCGGGCTGATCGTTGAGAATGTTGAGGTGTGGTGTTGTCGCGGGTTTTTGCTCGGGAACGCCTACTCTGCATCTCATTAGCGATAGTTGCAGGGGTCATCTGTGGCGATGTTTTTTGAGGATGCTTTTGCAGGTAAACTGGTGTTATGGGCTGTTAGCACCAGCTTGTGAATGCTGCGTTACATTTATCTCGACTTTGGCTGCGATAAAGTGCCGTTAACTCGGCGATAGCTCCTTGAGAATATGCCCCCATATCTTTTTGATTGAGTGATATGAAGTTATTTCTGACATCGGAGAACAGAGAAGGGAATGTTAGACAACTGCCAGCATTCTTCACAAATAAAGTATCTGTATACAACAGATCACAGGTGCAAAATACCAACTCGGCTGCAGATTTGCTAATACACATTCACTTTATTTAAAAATCCTTCTCCAGTTTGCAATGGCTTAGGCATGGCGGTGCTAACCAGGCGCCATGCTTCCTCGGGACTGGCTGATTGGAACTTCCTGTACGCTGCACCTACTGTATACTTCTCTTATTGGCTGCTGGCAGGAAGCGTAGGTGGCAACTGAGATGAGGCACATAAACTAGCAATGATTGATAGGAAACTGCCATGTGTGATGATTGTACACCTCACCTCTTCTGTAGAAGAACCCACACAGGTCACTTTTCGCTGTTCTGCCAGCGAGGACTTTAGATAATCCTGTATGTTATGTTATGGCGCCATCAGAGGGCACTCTAACCACACTGGGAAGATCAGAGTGCGCGACTCTTTTGTTCTCTTCAGTGGTGCCTCTAAGGATTTTAAGGAACAGCATAGTATTTCCTAGAGAGTGCCAGATTTCTTGTTAATGTACACTAACCCAATATGGCAGCCACAGTGACTCCGTTCTAATCGGTCACTTGCAATGGCGTGGGAATCAAAAGTGGTGTCTGTTTTCAAAGCAGTTGCAGTCAGAACACGCACTATCAGAAAATCGTGAACATATTTTCTTCAACAAAAACATGTACCTTCAGCAGCTACTGACCACCATATTCATTCTGGTGGCTTTAACATTTTAGTGGCTCTGTAGTTTGTTGGAGCTCTGACACATGCAGAAGTTCATATGACATTTTCAATCATAGCTTCCAGTGATAGAATATAGATATCCTCTCTTAAAAAGTTAGTTTTCTGATGTAACCCCCAATAGCTTTCAAAAGCCATCTCTACAATCTGCTTCCTCGACCGCTTTAGGATCACTATGTGAGATCCTTTCAAAATGAGGCTTCTATTTTACCATGACAGTTCTTCACTGTTTTTTTAATGTAATGGCATCCTCATTGTCCATTTCCATTAGTATTGTGTTGAGTCAATTATGTGACTTCGCTGTTCTGGACTCTCTATTCTTTAACAAGTTGTAATATGGAGACACAATCTGTTTCTTCTATAACTGGTGGGTCGACACCCATTGAAATGAATTATTGGATTATGAAAATTATATACTGTTCAGCCATGGTTATGATGAAGCAACACTAGGAACTGGCTGTTATCTCTTGAAGTAAGTTAAGATGATCTGTTTTCCATGCTTGTATACAATAGGGGTGGGCAGTAAACTCAGCTCTTCCGGCAGAATTTGCGGAGTATTTCCCACTCCACGCTCCACTTGGAGTAACTTGGAGTAACCAGATTTTTTGATACTTAGGCCATGTTTGTTCCCCAGATACACATAGAACATGCCATCGTGCCTCCATAGGTATTGTAAGCCCTAGGACTTCTGACATTACTCGCGTCACCCTCCTCCAGAATTGTTGTATAAGCGGACAGTCCCACAGTATATGGAAGAAGGTGCCCTTCTGTTTACAGCCCCTCTGGCAGTCCTCTGTGAGGGTGCGACCCAGCCTGAACATGAGGGTGCTGGTGGAATAAGACCTATGTAATATTCTCAACTGGACCAGTCAAAATCGTGCCCCGATTGCCACCTCCCTGGGGCTTTGCACCGCTTCCACCCAGTCGTCATCCTCAAGTAAGCCTATGTCGGTTTCCCACGCCTCCCTTAACTTCACGAGGGGGTCAGGCGAATTGTTAATGATTTTCTTATATGTACAATACAGCGCCTTTTCGGGTATCGGGTCCAGTAGTAGTCTGTCTTCAAGTGGGCTGTATTCAGGGAGATGTTCCCCCTCTTTGATATGCCTATGTATCGCATGCCTCAATTGTATGTATCTGTACCGCTCTGATTCTGTTAGTTGGAACTCTTTTTGCAGTGTAGAGAATGGGGACAGGGCCTGTCCCCGCCATACATTTCCTAAATGCGTTATATCTAATAGTTTTCACTTACCAAACCCTTGTAGCCTACCTACTTCCTTGAGAATATCACTATCCCATAATGGGGTCTGTTCCGTCAGCCTGTTATCCCACCCAAGAAATCTAGTGGTTTTTGTCCACACATTGATCACGGTATTCGTATGTGGTGGCATATGTTTGTTCACTGCGCGGCTGTAGAGCGCCCCCCTGTACCCTCTTGCACCCATTGCCCAATGGTCCACTCGATACGCTGGGTCGTTTCTATCCATGAACACCCAGTCATTGATAACCATTAACTGCGATGCCCAATAGTATTTCCGGACGTCTGGTATGGCCAGACCACCATCATACACGCCTCTCTGTAGCTTAGCCAATGCGATCCTTGCACCCCCACCATCCCATAATAGTGTCCGTAATTCACTCTCAACTTCCTTAAAGAATTTGTCTGGAATTGGACACGGCGTGTTCTGCAGAATGTATAGTGGTCGGGGGAGGTACATCATTTTAAAAAGAACCGCTCTTCCCATAAGGGAGATCGGCAGGGTTCACCAGTGGGCAACATCACTCTTTAACCTGTCTAGCTGTGGCTGTAGGTTCTTTGCGAGAAAGTCAGCATCTGTTTTGGTAATTTGTATGCCCAAATATTTAAAGCTATCCTTAACCTGCAGTCGGGCTTCCGCCCCTAGTATTGGTGGGGGACCATCTGACAACATACACAACAAAGACATGTCCCAGTTAATCTGGTATCCCGAGTAGCCACCGAATAGTTTAAAAATCTGTAAGAGCCGGTTCACTGTGAATCTTGGCCGTGTCGCATACAAGAGAACATCGTCGGCATATAGCGAGATTTTCTCCTCCCATTGATCCCCCCCCATAAATACCGGATGTCACAGGGTCCCCTCTCACCCAGGCTGCCAATGGTTCCAACCCGCACCCTTGTCTGTTACCCTTGTGAAGGGCAAAAGATCGAGACACCGAGCCATTCACTCGGACCCTGGCCACGGGGGCTGTGTAAAGCAATTTAATCCAGGATTGGATTTGGGGGCCAAACCCAAATCGCTTCAGAACTTCAAATAGATAGTGCCATTCTATGCTATTGAATGCCATACGGGGGTCAAGGGATAGCAGTGCCGCTTCCTCCCCCGGATTCATTTTCACTAGATGCATCACCCCATATAGACGTCTGAGATTGAGCCTGGTGCTCCTACAGGGCATAAAACCAGACTGGTCTGGGTGGATCAAGGTTGTGATTGGTACCAGCAGCCTATTTACCAATACTTTAGCAAGTATTTTAACCTCAATATTCAGCAGAGATATTGGCCGGTACGAGCCACAATGGTCGGCAGGCTTTCCCGGTTTCGGAATCACAACGATCGATGCCGTCCGCTGGTCCGTCGGCAACCGCCCTTGTGTTCTTGCTTCATTAAACATCTCCCGGAGGTATGGGGCCACTACACTCGCTGTACATTTAAAAAGCTCCACTGGCAGCCCATTTGGTCCCTGTGCCTTCCCTGCCTGTAGATCTTGTATCGCCCCAATTATTTCCTCCGTGGTAATGTCATTGTCTATTTGTTCCTTATCTTCAGTGGACAGTTCGGGTAGTCGCATCTCGGCCAATAATTCACAGCAATCTATTGCTGTCCTTTCGGGTTGGAACATGTATATCTTTTCATAATAGTCCGCGAATACTCGCGCTATGTCCTCCCCGGTGTTGTATGTATGTCCGCTTTCGTCCCGCACTTCGGCCACCCAGCTCCTATCTCTGTCTCTCTTTTCGAGCCAGGCTATCATTTTATTTGCTTTGTCTCCCAGATCATATACTCGTCGTTGCGTGGCCAGAGCCGCCGCCTTGCCGCATTATTTGCTAGGTCCTGCAGTTCCTGCCTTTTGAGGTCCAGATGATGTGCTAGATCCTGATCCTGTCGCCCTCCCTCTAGATAGCTCGCCTCCATCTCAATCACCGCTGTCTCTAGCTCATCCCACTGGAGTTTCTTCTCCTTATTACCAGCCCCTATACATGCCTGGACGTATCCCCTCATCACTGGCTTAAACGCTTCCCACAGTGTCCCCTCATTTTCCTGGAAGTAAAGTTGAGCCCGCTCCCTGACTTTTTGCGTATTTTCCTTGTTTTTGAAGAACCATGCGTTCAATCTGGGCGGTAGAGTGAAAGTCCGGCACCGGTGAACCATTGTTCGCTCCCTCTGTGAGTTAAAATGTGATCAAGGCGGGAGTAGCTACGATGTGCTGCTGAGTAAAAGGTATATTGGCGAACCTCAGGGTTAAGCATCCACCAAAGATCTGTCAGTCCCATCGCTTCTGTAAATGTTCGAAGTGGTTCAACCCCCCTCTCTCTAGCGGCAGTTGTTTCTCTATCTACCTCTGGATCTATGGTGGAGTTCATATCGCCACCAAGTATCACCAACCCTGCTGGGAGATCAACTAACAGGGTCCCCAGCGCTGTGAATGCCTCCAACCGTAGCGCTGGAGGAATGTAACTTGATACAATATTAATTATTTGTCCCTCCCTGTTAGAACCGGTGTCTCCAGTTGGCCAGGGTCGGTACCCTAGCCCAAGTAGGGACCTCTGATTCCGACAAGGTAGCTTGGCGCGAGGCAGGTAGGCACGCCCGAAGCAATGTGTAAAGTAATTGTGCAACACACATCCACACAGACACAGTAAAACACACACAAAGGAGACGCCACTTCAGTTGTATGCAAAACTCAAATGCCTTTATCTGAGGTTCAGGCAAACCTGTCAGAATGCAATGCAAATATATTCAGAACTTTCCTTGCGCATTTCAACCATAAATGACAGGTACACGTTCTGTGAGTCGCCTTCTCTAACTCTTAGCCAGGTCAGTAATAGGGAACAGGAGTCTCTTCATTTCAATCATTGGCGAAGCAAACATGGCAAGAATTACATTACATTAGCAAAGTTCCCAAACAAAGGGGGCTCAGGATGATCTCTGGGAGAGCTACGGTTAGGATAACCCCATGGAGTGCCTCCGTGTTCCTCTTGGGCACTACTGTCAGGGCAAAGCCGGGCTTGAGTGGTGTGCCCACATGCAGGGCTCCCGCAAACGCTACCTCTCACCGGGGTCACCGTTCTGCAGACGTCCCCTCCCCCCAGTCAGCCCACTCCACACCTCTCGCGGGGCCGGTACCTGGGGAGGAGGATGGCGGTGAAGGAACTCGTGGGGTTTCCCACAGCAGGGGAGCCGGTCGGGAGAGTTTGGAAGGCTCTCGCACTCTCTGGGGCTCCTCGGGACTTCACCAAGGCGGGCTCCGGGTTGCCTGGCAGCACCCCGCTCTGTAACCAATCCGTGCGCGGCTCCTCCGAAATGCTGCCGATGACGCTGCAGGCCGGAGTCCCGGTTGCCAGGCGACGCTCGCTCTGCCGCACCAACCCCAGCGCGGCGTTCTCCGGGCAGCGCTGGGGATTCCCTTGGGCGCGTTCTCCCGCCCGGCCGGCGGCAGTGAATTCCTGACAGGCCGCCCTCCTCTCGGGCCTGCGGCGGTGAACTCCGGGCCACAAGCGCTTCTCCTCCACAACGCCCCAGCAACACGGCGCTCCCTGGGGCCTGGGCGACGGCAGTGATTCCCCGGCCTCCGGCACCTCCACCATGCACCAGCGCCTCTCAGGTCAGTTTCACGCCCCCCCAGGCAGCGGTGGTGACTTCGGGGCACAGCGCTTCTTTTCCTCAACGCGTGACAGCGCTCCCCAGGCAGCGGCGGTGATTTAGGAACGCAGCGCTTCCTCTCCTCAGCGCGCGACAGCGCTCCCCAGGGGCCCCAAGCCGCGGCGTTTAACAGTATCTTGCGAGTCTCGGGCAGCGGCGGTGAATCCCCCGAGAACAGCACCGCAGGGCACGGTAGGTGCAGGTCGTGGTTGTCCCTTTTTAGGGTCTGTCTTTCAGCAGGGTAGTCCCACCTTTCTGCAGGGACAGTTCTCAGCAATCAGCTCAATACCAGGAGGTCAATCCTTCCTCCTGGGGAGACACTCTGGGGGTGTTTTGGGCCACTTCTCTAGGCTGGGTCAGATCAGCAGGCAGCGGGGCGGCACACATAGGGGGGCAGCAGCTCCTGGGAACAGTCAACCCTGGTAGGGTGGCAATCCTGCTGACGCAGCTGTCCGCACTCCAGTCCAGGTGGGTCTCTAGCCAGTAGTGTAACAGTGATATAGGGTTCCCTCCCTTTCTTTTATACCCCTAAGTCAGGCGACCTTCCAAAAAGGCGGCAACCTGGGGGTTGGAAGGTTCTGGACAAATCTATGGCTCTATGGTGTTCCCTGTCCCCTCTGTCCTGTCTGTCTATGGTGACAAGAGACGGGGTCGTAAGGGCTACAGTAACATCCAGTCCCAGCCTAATCCAACTACTGGTGCGCAGACAGGACAGTGGCCTCACTGCAGTAGCAGGGGCCTGTGGCAACCATATTTGTAAGAGAGAGCACCTGCACCTCAGCACTGTTTAGCAGCGGTAAGGTGCCCAGAGTCCTATGTCCAACAAAAAGGCGGTCAGTGAAGAGGCACAAAAAGGGGAAAAAATGTAGGGGAAGACCTCCCTAGGGCTGACAGGTCTAACACTCCCATTTCCCCGTGAGGGCCACTGAACGTCCTAAGGGGTCGTGCCAAATCCTAACTATTACTAATGGGAGACTCGTCTTTACCAATATTCCCACTCCCCTGGATCCGGTCGTATATCCTGCATGAGCAACTAATTTAAAACCATATTTATCTAATGCACGGTACTTATGTCCTTTCAAATGAGTTTCCTGAAGTAACACTATGCTCGGGGAGTGACGATGTAGGTATTGTAACACTATCTTGCGCTTAATGCGGCACCCCAGGCCATTCACATTCCACGAGAGGATTTTTAGATCTGTTTTCCTATAGAGCTCACCCCGGTGTCCACTGTTCGAGGTACTACCCCTGCTCTGTACTGTCATTGTTTCTTCTTCTGCTGCCATTCCAGTGGCGCTGTTCCCACCCCCTTCCCGTCTGAGGTTGTGCCCGTGTACACTGACATTGAAGGTGTAAATAACAAACAATATCACAATTAAAAATAACAAAACTAAACAGTTCCCCAATAGAACTAACCCCCCTCCCTGCTACCCTGCTGGCAGGCATAACGGTTCCCACCTCCCCAACTTGCAGAGCACCTGTCACCCCAAATGAAACACCTAAGGTGGGGTTGGTCGGTGCCACATCATGTTGGCTCCCCCCCCGGCATCCCCTCCACCTACAACTATAAGGATAATCATTGTACTCATATTACAACATAGCTATCCAGAAGACTGTGCCAAATCTCTCTTCATGAAAGAATTCAAAAGTACCCCCCCTTCCCCCTCCTCCGCCCCCCACCCCCAACATACGACCTGGACTTCATTGTTCTCGGCACAGTCCTGCGTTAGTGTCTCTCATTCCAGACCCTCTGTCTATCTCGATTCCGGTTGACCTTCTCGTCTGCTTAGTCGTTGTTGTCCGTCACTGCCTTGTGCTGTTCTCGCCTTCTCCCTCGCTGAGAGCTGGACTCCACAGTGCGCCAACCCTCCAGCCATTCCCATGCGTCTTCGGGGAGCTGAAGTACCACGTTTTCCCCTCGGCCTCCACTCTCAATTTTGCCGGGAACATCATAGAGTATCTTAGATCTTTGGCTCGGAGTTCTCTTTTTACTGCTTCGAATGCCCGCCGTTGTCGTTGGACGTTTAAGGTGAAGTCTGGAAAGAAACGGATCACGGCGTTTTCATCGTGCAGGTCCCCATGTTGACGTGCCGTCTGTAAGATTGTATCCCTATCACGGAAGTTAAGGATTCTGGCAATGATTGTCCTTGGCGAGGCCCCCGGTTTGGGCTTTGGGACTGGCGCTCTGTTCGCGCGTTCGATCGTAAAATAGTTGGAGAGACGCTTCGGTTTCAGGTGATTTAGGATTAAGTCCTCTAGGAAGAGGTCGATGCTGGGGCCCTCCATACCCTCCGGCACTCCTACCACCCTTATGTTGTTTCTCCGTGCTCGCCCTTCTTGATCCTCCAGCTTAGCAGCCATGGCGTCTTGCTGCTTCATGAGGGCCTGGACCTGTGCCTCCAAACTTTTTGTGGTGGTTTGCAACTGCGACACCTCTTGTTCGGTAACCGCCACTTTCTCAGACATTTTGCGGAAATATGCCCTGAGGAGGTTGACGTCCACCATCACTGCGTCTATCTTAGGGTCTAGTGTACCCTTAAGGTCCACTATAGCAGCCATGATGGCACTCAATAACGGTTCTGTTTGTTCGTCTGTCGGGTTTCCTTGAGGTATCGCAGCCTGGACTGGCACTGCGTATTTGTCCATTTTGTTTGTCTGTGCCCCCGCTTGCCCTTTGGGCTTCATTTGGCTGTCCTGCACAGTTCTTTGCTGCTATTGTACGGGAATGCTGGGCACCAATCAGCCCATTCGCCATCTGTCGTTGGGCCAACGGCCTGGACTCCCTGATGCCTGTCGTGTGTCTAGGCGTGTTCCCGAGGTTCCCGGCCTATCGGTGGGTCGGGCGGAGAGCCGCAGCTCTTTCTTGCAGCGTTTTGCTATTCTAGCAGTCGGAGCTATGTCGCAGGGGGCAACTCTGTAGAATAGGCCCCCCTTGCATGAGCCCCTGCCGTTAGTAGTACTTGTGTGGGATCGTCTCTGTTATGGGGCTCTGGCGCCGTGACTATCCTGGGTGCCCATCCGTATGTCTCCACTCACCAAGTTTGCCCTCTGGCCTTCATTCAGCTGTTCACTTAACTTCAGGATCTCTTGCACCTCATTCCGTTCCTTTGCGCCTCCCGGCGCCCAGCGCTCCCGCCCCGCAACCGATCCACCTCCTGCAGTGTTCACTTCTAGAGCACCCCTTGGACAAATCAAGAAGCGGAATCCATGCACTCACCAGATGTCACTGCATATGGGATCACTCACTGCTCACCTCCCGCCTGCCGCTTCTCATAATGGGGCCACACGTTGCCAGTGGCGATCCTAATCGCAGCTCTTCCTCCTGTGGGCCACTACCACGCTTGCTGAGTATTCTCTGACCCGATGGGGCCACTGTTCCGGAGGCCTCCGCCGGCGTCACGTCGATGTCTCCCCACTGGGAGTGTAGCTGCCCCGCAGTATGGATGATCCCGGGGAGGCGCCAGATTCCGGCTGAGTCTGCAAGGCCCAGGCGCCCCCCACCGGGGTCTCTCACTGTTGGAGCTCCGCTCCGCCCCAGTGAATTCCCCCGGGGATCGACGGGCTGGCAGCCCACTCCGGTCTCAACTGGGGGAGACGGCTATGGGACGATCCAGGCCCCGCCCTCTGGTACCCGGTCCGGTCTCCTCCTGTGTCTCCCGCCGGTACCTCGCCAGCCAGTTCCGTTGCCCCGCTGAGGTGGCCACACAATTTTCTCGACTGCGGCCGCGGTCTCTATGCCTTCACACCGCTGTGGCCCGCTCGTGCACTCTGGGCCTCCTCAGTCCCTCCGGACGTGCGTAGTTTTCCTCAAGGCCGCGGTCCGTCACACTGGTTGCAGGCGCGCCGACCGCGCTTCCAGGTCAGTGTATGGGTCTTTATCTCATGCCCCCGATGTTCCGATGTACAGTCTGGGCATTCGTGTTGCTATTTTGTACGGCTGGCTGGATGGATTTGCAGGTTTCAGGGACCCGGGAGACGGAGGTCTGCTAAGACGCCGCCATTGCCTTCGGCGCCGAAACCACGCCCCCCATGCTGGACAATTTTAATGTTGCATTCATAGGCCAGGATTAAAAAATACAACTGAGACAGAGGGAGATTCAATCTGTCAAAGGATTGAGAAGGTCGACATGTTTCAGCCTAATGCTCCCCGTAGGGATGCAGTAGCTTTCATCAGGACCAAAAAGATGTGCATAAAGTTAAGTGCCAATAACCACTTGGATTGCCTTGAAACAGTGGAAGAGTGTTTATACAAAACCAGTAGGTGGAGTGGTAAGTCACTCAAACGTGGATTGTACTGGTCAGCAAGCTCCCTAGAAAGACAAACAAAATAGATGCATTTAACAAGAGTTAACAAAACACACAACCCCTAATATGTATGACTCTAATTAAAGTGTATGTAATAATCTAGTTTGATGTAAGAGTAATATACAGCACCAACCCAAAATGTCGGCTGAGCAAGTAGATACCTATACCATCGGTCTAACAGACTCAAGGTGGCATCCAATACGTATGTAAACACATAAAGTTGGTGATAAGATATGACTATAAAGTATAGTCAATAAACCACACACAGAGTATACAGTTGACTTAGCAGGTGACAGAGAAACGAGTCACTTATAAACACTGTGAATAAACCCCTGCTGTGATGTTCAAATGAGGAGCAGAAGGGTGAAGGTGTATCTCTTTACTTGGTAAGAACGAGCACCCAGCCTGTTCAAGAGCAGGCCATAGTTGCTCAAGCAACAAAGAAGGGCCTCTTTAAGTAAGTGCGCTTGCAATACCAAAAGAGAAAGAGAAACATAAGCAGCATCACCAAAACCCAAAAAACAGCTTAAACCCTACATGTGTGTCCATAGTAAGAACACATACTACAAATAGTCAGGAAAAGCCTTTGTGACAACATTAGATTGAAAGACAGACCATGCGGATGTCAGCAAAGTAGAACCGCCAAATACACCAGAGCGTGATGCAAACCTAACCCACAACAGACAATCAGCTGGGTTGTTGTATTATACCCCGGTTGGGAAGGAGAATGTGAACATACCTTACTTGCAGAAAAACGCGGTCTCAACGTGGCCGCGTCTCCGGTACATGATCAAGCCAGAGAGCCTGATCTATACTTCAGTACACGCAGGAGGTAATGCTCTCCGTGTGATGACGTAGGACGCACCTCATCATGGAAGGCGGATCCTCATCATTCTGTGGACGGTCAAGGAGGTGTCGGGAAATGTAGTGCAAACTAAGAATCAAGTAGAACAGAACGATAGCTGCCATAGTAGGCTATGGCGAGCGCAGTGTCATATATTGTCTATCTCCTCACATGTCCCCTAACCGCTAGGATGTAGACTATAAGTCTAGAAATGACAGAAGGCCATTGGAGATGAGAATAGAGACGAACCGAACTGTAATATCCCACAGTTCTCAAGCTAGCACCCATTCGTAGTGCTAGGAGATCCCCTATGATGAAGCATGCCACCTATGGGTGGGTGAGGGGAATCGTCCTAAGAAAGGGATACCCCAACACTTCTACATTGAATTAGACCCAGGGGCCTACTATTGTGTTTTCTAGTTGCATAGTGGGGAATCGGCCCCCATTGGTCTCTAAAAATTCCTCTGGTCCTTTTTGTGAATTGCAGCAGGAAAATGAACCATCTCTTAATACGCATGGAATACTTGGTTTTAGTTGGCCAAGTCTTGTGAGGAATACTTGGGGATCTTCAACTTTAGTCGAAGGCTTTCTGAAAATGAACATGTAACAATGTTAAACCCAAACTATAGCTAGAGTTTCATTTTATGGCAGCTAGTAAGCACAGTCCACATCAGTGAAGCAACTCTTGGCATGGAATGTTCACACATCATGGCCTGCTTTGTCTCATCTTAATGGTTAGACAATTCTGATTGGCTGTTGAGTATGGCCATTGGTGGCCTAGCAATCTCTCAGTTTGTGAGATGCGACCTCTATGCCTGCAAAACGAATCCTATAACAAAAGATTTAACTGATTTGCTTACATATGCAACAGACAGAAAAAAACGCACACTCTTAACAGCTTTAAAAAGGACCCCAGAATATCATGACAGTGAATAATTCAATTATATCAGAAAGGAGGGCATTCAAATGCTGTTCTATTTAAAGTTAGAGGTGGATGGGAGGACCTCTGAATGCTGAATTGTTCTGTTTTTGTGTGTGTACAATCTGAGCCTAACTATAACGTCCCAGAAACCTTCATTTTTTTCAGTGAATTTCTAAGGTTTTTAATGTCATTTCCTAACTATAACATCCCTGTAACCTTTGTTTTTGTTTAGTGAATTTCAAAGGTCTTTTTTAAATTTTATTTTTGTAACTGTAACCTCTTATTGTAGACGATGGGTGTGTGAGTGGCTGTATATGTCATAGAGTGGGTGTGAGTGGCCATATGAGTGTGAGTGGGTGTGTGATTGGTTGTATGGGTCTATGAGTGGGTGTGTAGTGGTTTTGTGGGTGTGTGAGTGGCTCTATTGGTGAGTGCAAATGGGTATGTGAGTGGCTGTATGGGTCTGAGTGGGTTTACAAGTGGTTTTGTAAGTGTTTGAGTGGGTGTGCGAGTGGCTGTATGGGTTTGTGAGTGGATGTGTGAGTGAACTTATGTGTGTTAGTGGGTGGGTGAGTGCTTGTTTGTGGAGCTTGCAAGTTGATTGGTGCATTTCTTTATTTATAGTAATGTAAATAAAGGACCATATACACTCATGTTAGCAGGAGAGTAGTACAAATATCCAAGAGGGCAAAGTGATTATAGAAAAGATTGTGCTTTGATAGATGTACGATGCATTCACCTGCTTCAAGAATTTCAGATTGTTTTTTAAGCTGTAATTCCCTGAAAAATGCACTTGCTTTGCATTTGCCAAGCCTAAGAAGTCAGAATGATTTGTGCTTTACAGACGTTTTGGTGTAACTGGGGCACCTGCTATGCTTATATTTTGAATGGGCGTGTAAGTGTCTGTGTGGGTCTGTGAGTGTCTGTGTGGGTTTGTGAATGGGTCTGTGATTGCGTGAGTCTCTGTGTGGGGCTGTGAGTTGGTGTCTGAGAGTCTGTGTGGGTCTGTGAGTGTCTGTGTGGGTCTGTGACTGGGTGTGTGAGTGTCTACTTGGGTCTGTCAGTGGATGTGTGAGTGTCTGAGTGGGTCTGTCAATGGGTGTGTGAGTGCCTATATGGGTATGTGAGTGGGTGTGTGAATCTCTGATTGGATCTGTGAGTGGGTGTGAGAGTGTCTGAGGTGGTCTGTGAGTGGGTGTGTGAGTGTCTGAGTGGGTCTGTAAGTGGGTGTCTGAGTGTGTGGGTGGGTCTGTGCATGGGTGTGTGAGGGTCTGTGAGGGTCTGTGAGTGAATGTGCAAGTGGCGCTATGGGTCTGCGATTAGGTCTCTGAGTGTGTGGGTCTGTGAGTGGCTCTGTGAGTGCCTGTGTGGATCTCTGAGTGGTTGTGAGAGTGTCTGTCTAGGTCTGTGAGTGGGTGTGTGAGTGCCTGCATGGCTCTGTGAGTAGGTGTGGAAATGCCCGCATAGGTCTGCGAGTGGTCTGTAAAGGGGTGTGAGAGTACCTGTGTGGGTGTTTGAGTTGGTCTATAAGTGTTTCTTTTTGTTTTTTTCAAAGTGCATCAAGATTTATGGATCCCTTTTTTCTTTAATAACTCTGCAGCTACTAAATGGATTTATGCCAAATCACAAAAAGGGCTATTCCTGGACCAACAGCTACCTCTCTGCCGAATTTGGTGTAATTCCATCTAGTAGTGCGGGCTGTAGTCGTGTTCAAAATCCTGATGAGAAATTGCATGGGAAACGCACATGTTTTGAACCCCCCATTTTTCTCAGCCCTCGCTTTATGGATCACTTCGAAACTTTCCATGCAGAACTAGGCATACCGTACCACTTTTTTGGAAAAATTGCGTGAAGATTCGTCAAACGGCACCAAAGTTAAAAGCAAGTCAAAAAATGCTTTTCCTATGGAAACTAGGTCCTAACTATAACTACCTACTGGCGTAGGTTATATATATATATATATATGGGGCCATTGCCATGGCCCCTTTGCACAAATAAAAGAAAATACAAGCAAATCCCGGGTGAGTGCACATTCAATCTTTGCCTTTGGTGAAAATTGGATGTATTAATTACCGGGTTGGCCCTGCCGGAGAAACGCACACCACCCCCAGGAAGAAGCTCCGACGCCCGATCGAGGGCTAAGAACGGAGTGTATATACACATAAATATGTATATTTTTTCACTGAGAAAAACACAGGTTAATTGGACATTACAATTCAGTATGGTTATAATATTTTACTTTACCCAAAAAAAAGCCTGATAAATTTACTGCAAAACACAAAGGTTAAAGTGGCATTATAGTTAATGGCAGTCTTAAACTGCACGCTACGTTGTTTACCTTTTGTCTTGCAACACTTCTTACGAGGCTGCAAAAATATGATAACATGAAAATGGCTGCTCGAGACTTACACATCAGCTTCATAGAAACAAAGCCAGCAGGAGTAGCTGGTGTTTTCCCCTGATTGGTGGTGCGGCTCTTCAGCACCCCTGCGAGTTCTGATTTGAGGTCGGTTTCGCTGCGGGGGAAGCTTTGTGCTGAGGATATAATCCAGCTCTGCAGTGGCCTAGTTCATATCTAGGGGGAGGAGGGCAAAAGAGCTGCTCGTAACAAGGTCAAACTTACCCAGGCTTCAGAACCTCTGGCCAGGATAAAAGAAAATCCGCATTATCTGACGTGAAGGCTTTGTAATTCAACCTGCTTCCAGCTACCAGAAAATTTCACAAGGATGTGAAGCACTTATCATGAATGGTCTGCTCTTGGCGATGCCTGTTTTCAACCCCCCACTTTGCTACAGGATGAGTGCAGGGGGCTTTGATATTTTGGAGGGATTGTAATTCCTCTCCTTGATTGGCTAATTTAGGAGAGCTTTTGCTTACTGAAAATGATCTTAAGCAAAGGTTAATGTAATCATTTACGATGATGATAAAATCCGTTTCACCTCAGAGCGAGCAACTACCAAAGGATGACCTGGGGCCCAGCTTGCAATGGGGGTGGCTGGGTCTGTGGCCTGCAGAACCACCCGCTGAACCATCTCATACTTATTTAAGATGCTGATTAAAGCTCTTGTTTTACTTAAGTATTTTAAATATGATTCCTGGTTCACAACATAAATTGAGAAATCGTTTTTTTTCTTTTAATGCACACCTAGAACATGTCATGTCTCCTCTTTCTGCTGTTTGACTGCTTTAAGCAGACATAGATCAGTGGCTAACACCTGAGAGCCAGTGACATAGCAAGGATTCCATGGACCCTAGTGTGAGCAAGGAAAATATGTCCGATGGCTACTGGTATGGTAGTAAAATACAGCAATACTCAAGGTTCAGCTGGCCTCTTAAACCTCTGGGCTCCGGTACAACTTCACCTGCTGTACCATCAATAGCTACATCCATGCATAGCACCAGAAGCTGGGAATAGATATGAAAGACTGGAAAGGTACTGACAATAGGCTATGAGCTGCAAATAGGTAGACACATTTCACCCAAATTATCCTAGTCTGGCACCAGGAGTAGAGGTTGTAGAAATAGTATATTTCATTTCTGTATTCACACTTAATTTCTAGGGCTTATCCGACACTAAAGGATGAAAGCACTTTATACTAAGGTAGGATTGCCATATGTGGCTGATAGAACGTGAATAGAAACTGTGTGACGAATTTATCAAAGACTTGCATCGTCCTTGTACCACGCAGTGGTGCACAAGAGCGATGCAACTCTTAAATTAGATTTATCACCTAAATCTAGTGCAACGCAATGCAGCACAAATTGCTGCGTCATGCTACTTTGCCGTCCGGGAGGCATTCCATAGGTGGAGCATGGGTGTTCCACAGCATCCACCCATGGATTTTGGCACACTCCTAGATTTACCATTACTGGTAGACAGTAGCGGCTGGCAGAGAACGGGGGTGGAGGGACGGGGGTCTGGTGGGGGGGACAAAATACAAAAATACAAAAATAAATGCCACTTACCTCCTCACAGCCGCCGTCCCTCCAGCGCCGTCTCTCTGCTTCTCTGGCGAGTTCTGGAAGCACACAGGCTCCCCTAAGCCAATCACAATGCCGCAATGCAGCGTTGTGACTGGTCTGAATGCCGTGGTACGGCGCTCATACGGGGACAGGGAGCCTGTGCATGTTTCCCACCAAGCTCGGCATTCCAGCCTGGTGGGGAACATGCAAAGTGTGCATGACTGTTTGGCCAGCCCAAGACGGCCGGCCAAACCGTCATGCACACTTGGAGTGTGCAAACCACTCCTCCACCTGTGCCACCAGCCCCGCCCTAACTGAGCTCCGAACCTGCAAAAAATAAAATGATAATAACAACGTTATTATAATTGTATTTTTCCTGCTCTGAGAGCATTGAGGCAACGCTCCTCCGCCTTAGCCACTGCTGGTAGACCTGGGAATGCGTCACTTCCTCTTTCTGTGGGTGCTGCATTCTGCATTCTGCAGCACACATAGAAAGAGGAAAATGACTCTCAGGATTGTTTTTGTGTAGGAAGGTGTGCGTTGACTCCAGCACAGGGGAGAGACAGGAATGCGTCGCATAATGTTAGATACGGTGCATTCCTGCCCTTTCCCTATCATGCAGTGCAGCAAGGTAACTTGCTGCGCTGTGCGGCGTGATTTAAAAAAAAATATGCTGTTGTATTCTTGCCATTTTTGCGCCAATTGTTGCGAAGAGCTAGCAGTTCCAATCCAACTCATGTAAAGTTTCATATACACTCCTGTTCATGATTAAACTGTCCATCAATATGTTAATACCGAAAGAACAGAGATCGAGGAGATATCCAGTAAACCGGGTAGGTGAATACTTCTACAGCCCGTACTTTACACATACACACCCAAATTCAAAAGGTAGTCCCAAGCACACGTTCAGGAAGTTCTGAGATGTTCTAAGAGGTTCACGCTTTCAAAGAAGAAGCTAAAAGGAAGGAAAGTGTGCAGGAAGAGAGAAAGAGCGAAGGAGGGGGAAAAGGGAGGCCTGTGAGATGTGTATGGTGAAGAGAGACAGCAAGAGGAACAAAGGAGCTGTGTATGGTATGCAGATAGGACGACATATTAAACTCTGCAGGAAATGTTCTCAGTTGTAGATTAAATCATCAGCTGCAGAGATTTGTATATCACGGTCATCAATGCAGGAAGGACAACTGAAAATATCATAATGTGGAGGCCGATTAAATAAGTATTTTTGAATTGTGAAATTTCTTGTGAATAAAAGCGTTGGAGTAGAAAGGTAAACCACCCTAAAAAATCAAATAGAAAAAACTCCAATGTCTAATTGTGCCAAGCAAGTGTGCAGGTCCTGCACTTTCTACAGTGAGTTGGGCATCTACCCCACCACAATTTTTGAAAATGTGTGGAGAAAGGGTGCTTTTACATTACAATTCCCCAAATATATTGAATGAAAAACATATGTTTCAGAGGCATTTGTGAAGAGTAGCCACCAAAGAAATATTCAAGTTCTTAGCTGTCAACTTCAGTAAATGTTCTCTGTGTGTGAAAATGATGAGACTTCTGAAAACCACAGTCACTGAATGAACCAGAGGCAAATAGCTTTGCAGTGACAGCTTTCTAATGCACTAGAACCCTCTCCAACAAAACACCCAGTGAAAATCCCTACTTAAGACAAATAACTTTGTGAAAACTTCTCATTTGGACTCAGGTGAACACTAAAGTGTGTGAGCACAGAGAAATATAAGGCCCTTAGTACTGATGCTATAATATGCCAAGGCACATCTACCATATGCCATGAAAGTTCCAAAATATATAAACGGATGATCAACAAATATTGAAGATTAAGGAAAATTAATGTTCCAGATTTCTATTAAACCTGAAAGCCTGTCAAAGTGATCATTAATGTTATAGTAATACGTGGCTGCCCACTGTGCTGGAAGGGAACTCACTCTGGACAAGTGACTCGTCATTGTGGCACTGCTGGGGAGCGGCAGGTGCTCGTGGGTTTTCATGGTACCTGCTGTACACTCAAGTCACATTAAGTACTCCCCTATTGCCTTGTGCATATAATCTTTGGTGCCCAGCACCATGCGACTCTGGGCAATAGCTCGCTTAATCTTCCCAACGGCCCCCAGCGCCGAGATACCCCTTCGGGGGTGATTCGTGCGCTATACAAGTACTGGATTTACATTTACATTTACATTTATATGCACAAGGCAGTAGGGGAGTACTTAATGTGACTTGAGTGTTCTAACACAGGGGATGTACTCTCTCTAACATTTCCTCTTGACCCCTCAAGTAACATATGTTACTATTGTGTATCAAACCTGCTGTACACTGTCATGCACTTAGTCTGTGAGGGCTTATTGGATGGATCGACGTACAGTCGGATGATGGATGGATGGACAGACGGACGTACAGACGGATGGACGGACAAATGGACAGGCGAATGGAAAGTCAGATGGATGGATGGATGAATGGTTGAATGGATGGATAGACAGATGGACAGGCGGACGGAAAGTCAGATGGATGGATGGATGGATAAATGGTTGGATGGATGGACGGACAAGCAGTCGGATGGATAAGAGAATTGGGTGACGTGATGAATTAAGTGATGGATTGAAGGCTCGGCTAAACATAAAAAGTATAAGTAGATTTTTAGTTTGAAGAATTATTGTTCATATATTGACTAAACGTATTGGAAAAACAAAGAATTGGAGGCAAGATGGCGGCCGGTCCTTCGGCCGAGTAAGCACTCGTAGCCGATCACCCCCCTCTCTCTCCTCATCTAGGCATGTCGGAGAATTGTTCCTGCTGTATAAATCGTCCGGATGTATAACCGTTCTGCAGATGCCTATACATGATTATTGATCTATATCCACGCGCACAAGGAATGCTGTGGAGTATCCTTACCTCTCGGTGGTCCCTGGTCCCGCTTGCTCGCATGGTTTGTTTCGCCCTCGTGGTCTCGGCCCCTATCGATTCCTGATGGATAGTTAGTGCACTGCTGCTCCTGTGGCCGCTATGCCCCCGAAATCTGCCCGGGGGGGGCAAGACTCGTACTACAGGAGATTCTTCCGTCCTGGCGAAGGTCCCGGAAACAACCCAAGAGAAACAACGGCGTGGAGCGGCTGCTAACATCGAAGTTGTTCCTGGACATGAAAACAGTCAGACTAGCGGGAAGAAGATCACCCCTGCGATTTCTTTACCCCAGAGAAGAGAAAGGAATGCCAAGCCAGAGGGCTGTTTGCTGGAGAAAGGCGCTTCTGCTACTAGAGCAAACAAGGTGAGCCCTGTTAATATGGGGGATACTGGACTGGGATCAGATGCCGAGGCAGTACTGGGCGAGCACGGGAACACAATGGATAGTGTTTTAGGGCATGATAATGCTGGGGGACAAGCCCAACGAATTCTGACAGGGCCCTTTAGTTGTGCTCAGGAACCTGCTCTCGCTGGCTTAGCAGCGGTGGTTGTCAATCAGAATGAGGGGAAACAACATTTGACGGATCTGGAAGACCCGTTAGATCTACCTGAGGCTGATGCTGGTGAACATTTTTTTTCTTTATCAGACCACTCATCAGGCGATGAGTCGCTTCAGACGGCGGAGATGCCCTCGGGGGGGGTCCCCAAATGGACACTGGAGTGAGACCAGCAGCATACACCAGGAGGAGGAGGGGCCGGGAGCGTGAATTATGGCATTGGAAACAGGTACTGTCCGGAAAATGGTGTTCTCATCCGTCCTCGGAGAACATGGGGATTCTGCTACCCCATTTGCTTGGGAGTACTCCCCCTCACTTAATCTGGGAGTAGAGCCGGAGGGAGCGGCAAGAAAAGGGCAACATAATACGTCTACGTAATTGGAAAATATCTCTCTTGTTGTCATCTACGAGTCTATTATGACGCATAGAGATGAGACTCGCGTCAAGAGCCAAAAAACTCAAAGTGCCTGTCGCAAGTTACAAAACTCACTCCGTTGTGTAGCTAAGTCCTGTACGGAATTCGCCGAGAGGATATCTGAAGCAGAGAACAGGATCTCTACACTCGAGGACGAGATGAGTATTCAGAAAGCCACCACAGAGACCTTAGTCTCTCAGAAAAATGATATAGCTTGGAAACTCGAGGATATGGAAAATCGCCTTCGGCGCAATAATTTAAGAGTTCTTGGTGTGCCGGAGGGCGTCGAAGGCTCAGATCCTCGGAAATTTATTGCTGAAATATTCACTGAAGCATTCCCAGAACTGACACAGTGGACTTGGGACATGGTAGTGCAACGGGCACATCGGTTTCCTTTCCGGCAGAACAGTCATCCTAGCTCCGGCCAATCCACTCCGCGACCTAGAGCAGTTTTGATCTTTCTGTCTGATTTTTTGTCTAGGCAAGCTCTGTATGATCTGACGAGGCCCGATAGGAAGAGAAAGGGAAAAGGATTTGAGTTTTTTGTCCGACCAGATTATTGTCATACAACTGTGGAAAAAAGGTGGCAACTTCGACAGTTAATCAATCCTTTTCAGAGTAAAGGTGCTCAAGTGTTTCTCCTGAATCCCACCAAACTTAAAGTTATATACAAGGACAAAACCCAATTCTTTACTTCCGAGGTCAAGGCTAGGGAATTCTTACAGGCCATTACACCATAGGTAAATGGCTGATGCATTATAGGATTAGGCGGATTTGCTTTTATATGCTGAGGCTGTTAAGTATAATGTATGGTATGCTTTATGTTTGGGTATTATTCACTTTGGGTTGGGCTGGACGAATATGGAGAGGGGTGAGAGGGGGGGATCGGTGATGATACAAGGCTTTCCATCACCCAAGACCCATGGGTCTTTTAGCCTCTTAGTTTGGGGTGTTAGGGGGTGCTTCCGCTAGCAGAGGAAGCGAAAGGGTGGGGCTGGGGCGCTATTTTGGGCATTGGGGGGCTGATACAGGGTCACAGGGGGTGAAAATTGAAAATGAGCCAATAAATGATATATTTGCACTCACTCTTATTATATGTTGCACATTGTGATATGCATCTGCATTTCTTGGACATTCGTTATACATGTACTCAGCCTTGAAAAAGCCCCCGGCTATTTAGCCATTGGGCAAAACACGTGTCGGCTGTATGTTTTTGTTTTCTTTTCCTTTTGCACCAGCAACTTACCTACGTATGACAATAAAGAGATTATTTATTGTCCAATGAATACAGCGTATAAACTTCATTTTCAGTAAAATTTGACGCACGTTTTAGAATGGTACAAACCTCCAACAACTACCTACACAATAAATGATATACAGCCTATACGTGCAAATAGTGTGATGTTGAGGTGGGGAGAGTATTCTCAAAGTACCTTAAGATGGGGGAATGACGGATAGACTGGCTATTTGTTCTTTTAATGTACGAGAACTTAATGATAGAGATAAGCGGCAAAGAGTGGCCCAGGAAATCAGAAAGATGTGCCCTGATGTGGTCTGCTTACAAGAGACACACATATCTTGGGGTAAGCGTAAGGTCTTCAATGAACTAGGGTACAAGCTTCTGGTATGTACATCACAAGGAACCACTATAAGAGGTGTGGCTATCCTTGCCAAGCCTAATACTTTATCCTGTGGCAGGACTTTGGTGGACAAAAATGGACGGTGGGTGATAGTTGAATGCTCATCCGGTAACAATAAATTCACAATATGTTCCGTATATGGATCGAACTTTGATGAGTCTCAGATATTGGATTATCTCAATATAGAATTGGCCTTTTGGGCATCTCCTTTGATACTGTGCGGGGACTTTAATATTCAATTGGAAGAAGTTACACAATGTCCTGCTGGTAACAAATATGGTGGTCGGAAACCTAAGGTTTACAAGGCCCTACAACAGCTTTTGTATGAACATGGTTTAGTCGATGTATGGCCTAGGCTAAAATATCCTGATCCGGGGTTTACACATTATTCTTGTCCGCATCAAAAACCAGCCAGACTAGACTATTTTTTTGTAACGAAAACTATTTAGCGGAGGCACAGATTCAAATCTACCCGAGGGTCACCTCAGATCACAATCCATTATTAATAAAACTCGCAATGCAGGGCTTGGTTCGGACCATGGGTCATTTTCATTTGATAGGAAACTACTTTTTAATGATCAGTTTATTCTTCATATTCGACAATGGTTAAATCAATTAGTCTGTTAACCGTAACTCTACCACTCATGGCATGGTTTGGGATGTGTTAAAGGCAGGGCTCCGGCGGGAAATTTTGAGTTTTGGATTATATACTCAAAAACAGCAGAAACAGGTCATACAAGAACTATATATGGACCTCCAGAATGCAGAGTATGCTCTTATACAAGCTTTGCAGGCGAACCTTGACATTAGTCAGGTGCAAACGGAGGTAGCCCGCTGCAAGGCTTGGATAAATGCTCTTTGGTCAAAAGATAACGCTAAGAAATATCATCTTTTTAGACGGGACTGTTACGAATATGGCGAAGCAACAGGCAGATGCCTGGCAAAAAAAATCAGGTGCAAGTAGGTAAAAGGTGCAATTACTGCAATTGAAGACTCAGCTGGGAGATTAGCTGAAACACCTACGGAAATACTCGAAGTTTTTAGGACCTTTTATGAGGAACTGTATAAGGAGGATTCAAGTAGTCAGGAGAAAACTCAATCTTTTTTCAAAGACCCTTTTAGAAAGAGGTTTCATTTAGATGACCAGAAATACTTGGAAGAGCCCATCACACTAGAAGAGCTTGTGGAGGCTGTTGGCTCTTTAGCAACAGGCAAGGCTGCTGGGACAGACAAACTTCCATTAGAACTATACAAAGCCTTTTTGCCGGAGCTAAAATCAGATATGCTCAGTGTGTTTTTGGAACCACAGAAAGGCAATGCCCCGGCATCATGGGACGTAGCTAATATCATTATTTTTAAGAAGAAAGACAAATCACCCATACTGCCTGGGTCGTACAGGCCAATCTCATTGTTAAACTGCGACGGGAAAATATATGCGAAGATCCTTGCCACACGACTCTCCCGAGTGATTACTCCTCTAGTTTCTGTGTGTCAACACGGAATATCCCAGGAAGAGGCATGGTCAACCACATTAGTAGGATGGTTGCTTTGTTGGACTATGCTGCTGTTCAGCAAGCTCCATGTGGAATAATTTTACTAGACGCAGAGAAAGCGTTTGACCGTATCTCTTGGGCATTTTTATGGGCAACTATGGAGGGGCAAGGGTTCTGCCCCGGTTTCCTTAGGGCAATAAGAACTATGTATAAATCCCCTGTGGACCGAATATGCGCGATGGGGCTTGAATCTGATTGGGTGCCAATATTTAGAGGTACCAGACAAGGGTGTCTATGTTCCCCTTTACTCTTTGCTCTCTACATCAATCCTTTTTTTAATTTATTGGAAAATAGTGTAAACATTCCATCCATGAGGATTGGGCATATGCCGACGACGTTGCTGTAGTTTCGCCGGATCCAGCCAATGCCGTGGTAGAGATTGAGCGGCTAGCAACGTTATTTGGACAAAGCTCCGGTTATAAATTAAATACAGCTAAGACACAAATATTTTGTACAAAGCAAGCGCTTTTTACTGATTCCAGGGTTACAGAAGAGGCAACCAACTTGGGGATCCGTGTCAATGCGTCTTTGGATAAAATGGTACTTTCCAGTTGGGACCCCATGGTTCAGTAAAATTAAAAAGGAGCTTGACAGGATAGAAGGTCTACATCTTTCAATGGTGGGTAGGCGTAATGTTTTAAAAATGAATATTCTCCCCAAAGTTTTATACTACTTTAGGTCTGTACCCCTGGAACTTACTAAAAAGCAGCTTCAAAAACTACAGTCGATATGTAGCAGTTTCATGTGGGCTCAAGGTAAACCTCGCCGAGCAATGAAATACTTAAATCTACCAAGTTCTCGAGGGGGCTGGTCAGTACCCAATTTCATGTTTTATTACTGGGCTTGCCTACTTCAGCATATGGAAATATTATTGGTGGGGGAAGGGGAAGCTGTAGTAGCTGAACGTCCTCATATTTTCCAAATGCTTTTAGGCTTTGAGGCAGAGAGGGGTTTCGTTCTAAATTTAGAGCCTAGTTATTACAGGAAAACACGCTTTAAGGTGGTGCTCGTCGCCTACAAGGTATGGCTCCAGGTACGGAGGTATATGCAGATAGGGAGGATTAATTTTTATACACCTACAGCATCTCCAGCATTATTGCCATCTATTTTTTCGGACATCATAATGGCCAGATGGAGACGGAAGGGTGTTGTAATTTTGGGTGACTTAGTGGACAAAAACAGTATACAGCCTTACTCCTCGTTGGTCTCTGAATTCGACTTGCCAAAAGTGGACTTTTTTAAATACCTGCAAGTCCGGGACTATTTATTAAAAAATACCAATGTAGGATTTCTATCCCAAAAAAATAATTTACTAGAGGCACCCTATATCAACTTTTCATAGAGGCGCAATCTGATGATTTGGAGGCGCAAAATTCAAAATGGAATGTCAGATTATCGCAGGCAGGAGACATATTACAAGACTCGATTGCTTTTGCTGAAAAATTTTGGTATCCTCCATCCTTCAAACGCAACACTATAAGACTATATTTAATTTATATTATACCCCTCCCAAAATAGCACGTTGGGGCAGGTTAAATGAGGGTAAATGTACACGGCGTGGGGGAGATCAGGCTGACAGTTTACATATGTTTTTCGCCTGCCCAGAGCTGAAACCTTTGATTAGGAGGATAGAGGCTTTTTTAACCGAGGTCACAGAAGTACAGATTTAGATTACTCCCACTGTTATGTTATTGGGAATTTTGGAAGACTCAATGGTCAGTGGCGTGATGCATAAATATAGGTATTTGGTTTTCTTAGCCGTAGCTGTGGCTTGACTATGCATAACGACAATATGGCGATAGAAAGAACCACCGCCATTTGAAATGTGGAGAAGAAGGTTATACTCTAACTGCAACTTAGAGCACAGCCTGTATGCTCTCAAAGGGTTGCATAAACGGAGATTGGGTATCAAGATATGGGGCCCTATAATTGATCATTTAGCTTATATTGCTGGACATAGTGTGGTACGATTTTCCTGTTTTTTATTTTTCCTATATTGCCCCCTTTTTTTTTTTTCTCTCTGTCTTTCTTCTCTTTTACTTTAGGTATGAATTGATATGTACGCTGAATCCAATGAGGATTTTAAAAAATTATGATTGTTTTGTATATATTTTGTCTCTTCTCCTCCCCTGGATTTAGAAATTGTTTATGGCTGTCGAGCTGTTTTACTTGGTAGATGTATACTATGTATTATTGGCTTGACAAAAAATAAAAAATAAAATAAAAAAAAGGAAAAACAAAGAATTCCTTTCTGTGACACTATGCTAATTTTGAATAAAATAACTGTGATTGAGTTTGTCCAGTAGCACTTGTGAAGCCCATGAAGAAATGAATCCTTGTGTAAAAGTTGAATGTCCCCTCAACCAACCATTGCTCTTCACAGTGTCTTCCAAGGCAATATGAGAGCTTTGTTATGTCAATTCTCCATGTAAATCAAGCAATCACCTTTTCCAGAATATGTCTGGTGGCCTGCTGTTTGTGCCCAATCCATGTAGAGAAGATTACCCTTTTCTGTGTTTTAACCTAGCTACTCACTGCAAGACGCTCACCTCAGTCGCACACTTCCATTTGGAGCTATCTCAGTGAAAGTGTTGACCTATCAAAACTCCTCCATGGGAGCAGCGAGCCATGGTGTATGGATCCCCAACAGCTGAACATGCTGTGGTGTCAGAGTGTGGCTACACACATCCCGTACCCACCCGCACAAGCAGAGATCTGGAAGTGTATCACATGGAAAGAGTGTAATAATTCAAATACATATTGTAGGATCAGGGGGGACTCTCATATGCCCAATTTGAGAGCTGTTGTCAGGAACTTGAATCGTACAGCTGTACAACACTTTTGATGGCTATAAATGTAGCTACAGGGCCTGATGTGAACATCTGGGTGACGCTCCTGTAAGGATCAATGGTCCTAAACCAGTGATCATCAAACAAGAATGTATTTCATTTTTAACATTAAAGAAACTAATTGGTTGTTTCTGTCAAGACCGTAACTATCCACACAGCTATCCAAGCAATTGCAGAAGTGATAAGGAGTCATATTCTGCCTTATACCATTACCACAACGTGCTCAACAGAGGAAAGGTGAACACTGATGAGAGTGAAGCAGGGTACGGGGGAATAAGGATGTTACGCAGGTTCTCTTGGGGGTTGAATTTGGACTGTGAAGACCCTTGTGAATGCCGGAGCAGGACCTCCTTGGACAAGAGCAAGAGCACATGCACAAAGCATTATAGCAAACGTGCTGCATAGCATAGATAATGTCTTGTTACCATTACTACACCCTGTCACCCTAGTTGTAGGCAGCAGCGGCCATCCTTAAGGGCGCCGGGGCCACACCTCCTCACCATTTTCCCGACATGAAGAGTGTCTGTCAGGCTGAGCAAAGGTCAGACTCTTTACGTTCAGGTCAGGCAGACAGGAGCTAGATATGTGCTAAATTCACAGGCACCTGGCTGCCTGGCCTGATCTTTTCCAGGCTGAAGATGCCATAGCCTTGTGGATGTGACCTCCTTAGCTCAGCAAAGTGCCTTGAGACCCTCCCCCTAATGACAAAGGGGAGCACCACTGATAGCCTTGGATCTGGGTGCTTCAGTTTTAAGCACAGAAGGGCTCAGGTTTGAGTGTCTATCACTAACACCTTGTCACAAGTTGGGGTGGGGAGAGCAGTCTCACCAACCCCACCCCATCCCAGTTTGTGATGAGGTAGGGTTTGCTGCCTCCTCCAGCCAATGAGAGGCACCAGTCCGAACTCTTCTGGAATCACCAAGGCTTCCCTCCCCAAGAAGCTGCAGCAGGTACATTTTATGTTTTTATTAAATATTTTGTGCGTGCATGCCCATGTGTATGTGTGAAGGTATGTGTATATGTGAGTGTGTGATATGAATGGGTGTATGTGCGCGTGTGAATGTATGGATGTGAGTATGTGTGCGTGTGATGCTCTTTTACTGTCCGCCACTGGCTGTAGGTTCCCGCTGTAGCTTGTTTCTGCCATTTATACTGAGAGTTAAGTTTTGGTGCTGTTCTTTCACAACTGTTAGGGGTTGTGCTATTTCTTCAAAGCATAGTGATTCTTTGTGTACTGTAGATATAACTTAGCAATATATTTTTGCAAAGATCTGATTATTTCACTTTGGCAATTTGTCACTCTTTCACTTGGCTATGTCACATGTTTTTGCAATGTTCTCAAGGTTTGTATTGCCTTGCTTGACAGTGTCTCTCTCAATTTTCAGCCTGTTCTGGAGATGTGTAGGTAACCTCATGCTATGCAGAATATTACTTTTATTTTGCCAGAACCACTGAGCTGAGCATACCAAAGTCAAAATACATTAAACACTTGGGGCCAGATGTACGACCAGTTTTTGCGTGCGCAAACGGGTTAGCGACCCGTTTGCTCACGCAAAAACCTACATGGCCATGTAAAAGACTATTTTGCAACTCGCAAAAAACTGCGACTCGCACAATAGTGTTTTGCGACTCGCTATTAGGAAGGGGCGTTCCCTTCCTAATAGCGTACCCATGTATGAATGTTTTGTAACCGCAATTGTGGTTGCAAAACACTCGCAATTTACCGCCCTCTTCAAGAGGGTGGTAATGGAGTCGCAAATGGGAAGGGGTCCCCAGGGAACCCCTTCCCCTTTGTGACTGGCTCTAAATATATTTTTTAAGGGCAGGCAGAGGTTCTCAGGGACCTCTACCTGCCCTTAAAAAATTAAACAAAAACGTTTCATTTTAAAAAAAAAATGCATCCCGTTTCCCTTTAAGGAAAACGGGCTGCATTAAAAAAAGAAAACACTGCTTTATTGACAAGCAGTCTTGGACATGGAGGTCTGATGAGCCCAGCAAGCCACCATCCCTGGGAGGGCCATTCACAATGGGGTCGCAAATATTATTCATGAGCCTCGCATTTGGGAATCACAATCTGTGTCTCTGACACTGTTGTACATTCCAAATTGCGACTCGCAATTGAGCGCAAATTGCGAGTCACAATTTGAAATGGTCGTACATCTGGCCCAAAATTCATGAAAAATGTGTAGGAGTAGCAAGCTTCTTGTGGCCAGTCTTTCTTCTGTTCTGTTTATTAGGTGTGGTTTGAGGCATCATAGATGGGCTATTCCAGCACTATGACTGCTTACCTTTTGGCTTTCAGTCCAAGTCTTTGCCTTGATTTACACGACTTGTGTGCAGGAACACCTCATCTGTCAGTGGCTGATTGCTTGCTGCACTGGAAGACAACTGTTGCGGGGTGGAGTTTGAGCTCAGTGAGGATGACTACTCCTGTACTTTATTAATATCTGACTCCTGTAGCCCGATTTATTAAAAATAGCAGATTGCTTATGCAGAATATAAACTGTGGAGCTAGTGAAAATTGAGCCGGGGACGCAGCTGCCATTCATCTGGTCCTCACCTACACAGATCTGCCACAAATTGTAGGTCATGGCACTCACTGACGCCTCTACTGACATTTGGGACCACACGAAGATATCACACCACCACAATGACAGTCTGATGAACAGCAGCTGGGATAACATTTGGCGGGAAACTGCCTCAATGGATTACCACACAGCAGGGTGGTCTTGCAACCATGGGCCGCCGACCCTATAGCAGAAGCAATCGATGATGTCTATGCCCCCTGAAAAATATGCAGGGGACTCTTTAATTATCAATTGTGTTCAAATGTAGTGACGACGACATGCCAATAAATCACTCTTAGTGATCTCAGCAATCGCCCGTTGTAGGTTTGGATTATCACTTTAACATGACGTCATCCTATCCCTAGGGCACTGCTATATTTGTTTACTTTAAGTCTGTTTTGCTCTGGTTATTGAGCGTCAGACCTGAACACTGCCATCTAGAGGCACCAAAGTGATACAACACTTTTCCAACAATAAAGATTAATTTATCCTGTAAGACCTGAATAGTATTCATTTTGTTGCCATAGTACCATATGGTTCATTGACTCGTAGATTACCTCATATTTCTTGCCCTATTGCTTTAATAAATGTCTGGGAACAAAGCCTCAAGACAGCTGTTATTCTCAGAGGCCTTGACAAGCACAAAGGTGAAAAAGCACAACCTTTGGCCCCAGGACAAGCGGTGGCTTCCATAACATTAGACACTGTTACACAGGAACTAAAATAAATCAAATCCTCCATAAACTCAGTGGAACTGGCCTCAACCAAGACTATACAAGAACTGAAAACTATGTACACAGAAATGTCTGTGTTTAAACTGTAGCTAAATCATCAGAAAAGAGGCTAATGGACTTAGAGAAGAGGGTGCTAAAAGCTCCAGACAGGGGATCAGAGCTATGGAATCTACAGAAGAAAGTCACTGAAAGAGAAGATTGGCGCAGGAGGGACAATGTGTTCCTATATGTACATCCACAGGTGATGAGATGTTGACTTGTATACCATTCTGGCAACCCCTCTAACTCAACGTATGGGCGATGACTTTGCAACATTATAGAATTTCAAAGAACTCACAGAATAACAGATTACGACAGATCGCCCCAGACCAGTAATAATATGCATCCTGTGTAATAAGCAAGTTAGGCTGATCCTTCACTCTCCTAAACATCATGGGCCATGGGTCTACAAGGAAAAGGTTTTAGTCACTGCTGATTTTTCATACCTCATCCATGTGTTTTAGAGGAACATTTTATCCCAATGACCTATTCTTAAGCAGAAGAGAATCAGATATGGACTCTTGAACCCAGCAACAATATTGATCACAATAGACGATAGAGCAAGAGAGTACCATGATCCTCGGGACCTGGAAGACTTCTTACAAATATTTGAAGGCTCCCCGATGACTGTAGCTTTGACAACCCCGAGAAGCGATGCCATCTTCTACCACCGTACTTGGCACCTGAAAAATTGCTCAACTGCTCTCAATTCAAGGAATAATCAAAACAGACATACTCCATGATACAAGTCACAAGGCAGCCAGCCTGAGAGAGACAGAGATAAATCAAGACCTCCTCTTAAAGCCTCATAACTCCAAGTTTGCTCCAATACATCCATTTCCAATCATACAAATCACGACAATCTGTTTTTCTTACAAGCTGCTCAATTATTATGGATATTCAGATTGAGCCCCTCTTCTTTTTCTAGCAAGAAGGAGCGATCTCTGAAGAGCAAACGGAGTTACTCACCCTCATAAAGTTAGTAGTAAATAGTGGTTTGTAATGTTCTTGTATCTGATTATTCAGGGTTTAACACACCTATGCATCTAGTGGTGCTATAGATATCTGTATTTGCCTTAGTATGTGTATCAGTCCTTTTGGGATACTCACTTATCAAAGCCCTGCCTATTTTGACACCTATTTGCTTGTCACTATCTGCTCTCTTCCATTCCCACATCTCCCGATAGTCTGTCCTTTAGTCCAACAGAATGCAAGAGCATTGTGACTATGATCTCTTAGTGCTAATGGCCTGAACAGCTATGTGAGCAGGAAGAAAGTCCTACCTTATTGGGTAGAGTCGGTAGAGATAGGATCCTCTCGATTGACCCAATATGAGAGCGTTATGGTTGCCCTAAGTAACAATGACAGGGGCATGCTATGAGATCTAAACACAGATTACTCTCTCATTGATCTGTGAAGACTCACACATCCTGTGGACAGAGAATATACCTTCTTTTCATGCCCCAAAAGAACTGAGACCAGAATTGATTACTTCTTAATGACTGCCAAATCTTCCCCAAATTACTTTGGAGCTAGATCTACAAATAGAATTTCCCAGAAACAGGGATGGGAGAATGGATACACTAAGATACAAGCTTCCAGAAGAAACTGCTGGGGTACTTTCAGGTCCACCTGGCCTTAAATGAGAACTATATGACCTCTTCTTAGGTACTGTGGGTGTGGGCTGCTGGTAAATCCGACCTGAGAAGTATAATGATCAGAGGTTTAGCCCTGGCACACAAGACAGCTATGTTGCACAAACTGAAACTGCAATCCAAAATTCGTATGCTAATTAGTTCATATCATACAAAGTCAAAACTACCATTCTCCACTCTGCTACAATGAAGAAACATGAGTTAAACACAATTCTGACAACACAGCACAGCCTGAGAAAACCCTTCAGCGTACCAAAGGATGTCATTCTGAGCACTGTGAAAAGGCCTGCATGCATCTGGCTTTTCAGCTGAAGCAACAAGCAGAAATATCAAACAGTGTAATGTCAGACTTAGTAGCCTCAGAGACATCATGAAAGAATTTGCCCCCTTCTTTGTGACACTCTGTGCATCGGAGGCACCCCTGGGCGATATTACCAAGCAATAATTGCTTGAGGGGCTACAGATTAGAAGACTAACCCCAGAAAGCCATTTGGAACTCGGCAGAGTAATTTCTGATGAATAAGCAGAAGACGTTATGAAAGAGATGCCCACAGAGAAAGCTCTGGGGAAGACAAATTCCCTGTGGAATTTTATAAGCTAACAGTGTCCCACTCAGCCCCTTTACCGGTCAAGATGTTTAAGAAAACTTTGCAAATGGAATGTCTGACAGTTGAGTTCAAAATAGCTTATATAAAACGGATTCCTAAGCCAGGTAGAGACCCACTACACTGCAAAAACTATAGACCTTTATCTCTAATCAAAATTCTGGTCAAGACCCTGGCAACAAGGTTCAAATGGTTCATTACCTAATTCCTTCACATACACCAAGTTGGATTTGTCCTGTGATGCTCCCCATGTAACCATACATGCACATAGTCACACTTATTCTGATGCACCAGACAAGACGCAGATGAAAAGGTGGCCCTCTCCATCGATGCTGAAAAGGTATTTGATCAGGTGGCGGGGGGGGGCTACCTCTTCCAAGTGCTCTCCAGGGTGGGCATAGGTCCTTCTTTTTTGACCATGATGCAAGGGCTAAACCGCTATCCATCAGCCACTGTAAATTGTAATGGATTTTTGTCAGAGATATTTGTCTTAAACAGAAGGGCTAGACAGGGATTCCCCTTATCTCCCCCACTATTTTTACTTACACTAGAGCCCCATTGCCATTTGTCACTCGAGACATTGTGGGTGTCGATACCGCCGCAGGTAACCTAAAGTTGATGATATACACTGATGATACCTTGTTGATGTTGGTCTCCCCTAGCACTTCCATACCTGCTCTCAGGAAGGTCATATCACTTTTTTCCACCTTCTCAGGCTACAAAAAATCAACTGGGCCAAGAGTGAAGCCTTACCTATGACACCACTTATGGCAGCTCACTCCTTGCCTTGCTGTCCATTCTGCTGGGTGCAGACCCAAATGAAATACCTGGGCACTCTGGTGAGCAATAACTTGCAAGTGATGGCCAGAGATAATACAGAGTAAATGCAGAAAGACTTAGGGGTATATTATCAAGAACGGCGTTAAAAATTATCGCCGCTAAAGCGGCGATAATGGGCTTGATGATATGCCCTTGAGAATTCCAATAGAAGTCCATGTTCTGGTGTGAACATGGGCTTCTATTGGAATTCTCCAGGGCATATTATCAAGCCCATTATCGCCGCTTTAGCGGTAGTTTTCTGCCGCTAAAGCGGCGATAATTTTATCGCCGTTCTTGATAATATGCCCCTTAGTGATCTGGACCACACTTCAGCTCTTTTGTAAATAACTAAAATGGTATTTGCTCCATGTTTTAACTAGGTTTTCTGCATGCTGCCAATCTCAGTGCCCATAGTGCAACTTCAGCACATTGATCATCAAATTAAACATTGTATATGGCTGGGAGCCAAGGTTAGCTGGGACGAAATTGCATGTAGCAATGACATCTGGTGGTTTGTGCCACCCAAACATTGAAGTGCACCCTATGCCCAATAGCTGTCACAGCTGACCTACCATTTTCATCCAGAACTGGATTACACTAGAGAACCACCTACAAAGTGGATTTATAGGGCCCTCAGTCATTTTCTGGAACAACTTCACTATAGAGGCTGGAAATAACCTCATCCTGGCAGGATCTCTAAAGATGTGGCTGTCTAGTCACAAACATATAAAACAACATGCTTTCTTACATCTGAACCGATCTCTTTGGAACAACACAGATTTTGATTAGCCGAGAAGGTGTTCCACTGGCCACAATCGGTACAAAGAAGCTTCCTTTCACTTGTTCTCGTCCTTCTTTCAAATGGGGTCTTTAAAGCCTTTTCAGACTTGTGTAGAATCCATCACGGCTTTAATCCGTTTTTGTATTATTTGCAACTGAAAATTTGCGATGGATAAATATACTTTTCAGGACTATTTGGAATAACAGGAAGCCTACAGGAAATTAGTCTCTGGCATATATGAAACACAGATAGACATACTGCACTCTAAACCGACCCTGAGACTCCTTCACAAACCTTAAAATGAGACAAAGTGGTATCCTCTACTACATGAACATGACATGAGCCTTTGTGAGGCTCAGTTAAAAAATAATAATTTTAATGCTGCATAACTGGCATCGATCTCCATAAAGTTTAGAGGGCAAAACTCGCACCCAACGCAAAGTGTTGGAGATGTGACCAACCTAGAGGAGATATGGTGCATATTTTGTGGCTGTGTCCAAAGTTGCAAACTTACTAGAACTCCACCTGGTGCCAGCTGCACTGAGTGTGAGTGACATACACACCTAGGGGCAGATTTACGTTCCCTGGCGCATCCCTGCAAATCAGCAGGGATGCGCCAGGGAAGATGCGTGACTCAAGTTTACCCGTGCGCCACCACAGATGCGCCGCATTTACAATGCGGCGCATCATGGCGCAAGGATAAACAGATGCGTGACGCATCTGTCGGCGGAAGGGTGGCGCAGTACTGGAGTCGTGTCGCAAGTGCGACGTAACTCCAGTACTGCTCAGGGGTGCCCTATACCTAACATGATGCGTCACTCCTTACGCCTGCTTGAAGCAGGCGTAAGGATTTGACGCAGCAGGGACGTAAAGTGACTCCGTGAAATCTTGTAGATTTCACTGCGTCACTTTTACGGGGCTTCCTGTGCAGGAACGCCCCCTGCGCCGGCACGCCCACATGAAACCTGACGCAGGTTTCATGTGGCGCAGGGCTTTACAACGTGACGCATCTCCCTAGATGCGTCACGTTGTAAATCCCCCGCAGCATGGCGCATGATTTGCGCCGCCGCTGCGTCACAAAAGTGACGCAACGGCGGCGCAAAAGTGGCGTAAGGGGCTTGTAAATCTGCCCCCTAGTCTCTTGAACTGGCACTTGTTCATGACATACAGGACATTATTGACGTGATGAATGTTGGTTGTGGTGCACTCAAATGTAATAAAAGTTCTTTAAGCCATCCTTGTAATGCTTATAATCTTAGTGTGCACTTTGTGAAGAGGCTCCACCCTAGCCCCTGATATACAAATAGTGAAATTTCGAGCACGTATTGTCTAGACGCAATGTGCACTACTGAATCCCCATCCGGGTTTTTTTGTTATTATACTCTAGTAAATATGATTAAAAACTGGAGAAACAATAACTCCAACAAAAAATAATGCTCAGAGAACAGTATGACCTCAAAGTCGCTTTGCAGATCAAAATGTCTTTTAATCCAATAGATTATGTTGCAAAGACGAAATTCTTGCTCATGATTCATCCATATGAATAACGGTTCTTTACATTCTTGAGGGTTAACAAATCAATCCAACCCAATGCATTTCGGGCTGTTAGAAAAGCCCTTCATCAGGGGTATCTACAAACAAAATACCTAATTAAAACATCATTTTTAACTGTATGAAACATTTAAGTTGTCTGCTAGTTGTTAGTGGCCTCATATCGTGAGAGATATCTGATGATTAAGTGCAAATAGAATTGACACCAGCCAATTGTCAATGGAATAGTTAATATGAAAGTGAGAAAGCAAGAGGGTTCACAAGAATCTGTGGCATTAGCCCCATTACAGTCTGATGCAAGCATCAGAAAATACGCAATCAAGATTCGCAGAGATGAAATAAGAAACGCATCCCAATTGTGCAACCAAGTGTGCTAAGACAAATTTATAAATGTGTCCCATGTCCCAACATGCGTCTATGCAATGCTCTGTAACCACAAGAAGTTCAAAAGGGTATGTGCTCTACCAGTGGAAAACATGCAAATAATTGATATAGTTGTGATCAATCAGCCCCGCAACGCAGGCACCCTTGCACCATGGTGCAAGGGTGCCTGCGTTGGCACATTGCAGCCCATTGTGCCCCAGCGCTGGGGAAAAGGACAGGAACGCACCGTATCTCATAGATACAGTGCATTCCTGCCCTTTTGTTCTGCCATAGGGCAGCGCAGCAACATTCCTTGTGGCGCTGCCCTACGCCAAAACCTCATAAATGAGGCTCATAGAACAAATTTCAGACTTACCAGTGCATATCTGGTAACAAAAATATCCTGCTAGTAATCTTATCCTATTTGTAACTCAGCATAGTAAGGATCTCACATCCAGAAAAAAATCTAATTTAGGGGCCGATTACGATGTCAGTCAGATCACAACCGACGGCCTGTCGATTGCGATCTGACCGACATCTTTACATGCAGTCCGACCACCGCATTATGTTGCAGCGGTCGGAGGCAGGGGGCGGAGGGACTGACTGCTGCCTATTCAACGGTCTTAAGGAGCCCGTCGGGGCAGCGGGCGGAAAGCAATCCCCCACAATGGGGCAGTGCCTGCTCGGGCAACGCCATAGGGATTATGATGCACATTTCAGGCAGACTTTTAATGTAGGTCCAACCGCCATTGAAAGGCTGTTGGAAACGGTCTTTGGGGGCCCCTAGTAGGGCCCTGTCTTTCCGCTGCCTCTGCTAAGAGGACTGTGGGGCACCTGTGGTGCCCCCCCAAACATTGATATCCCACATGCCAGGCATCACATGGTGCCTGGCTGACAATGCATGGATGTTTGTAAACCTTCATTTTCATAATGCAGGTTGTGCAGCAACCCTTTTCCGCCCTCTGCACAAGCCGCATTAGGAAAAAGGATGTTTACGACTGCCTCATGGGCAGTCGCATCCAAATTCGTCGGCTAGAACCGCCGACTACTAGTCGGTTGGCTTCCATTCCGACATGATGCCAGTCGGACGCTAGTCCAACCGGCATTGTAATTAGGGCCTTAGTAACTCACTGTTTTGTCAGTGGAAAGCATGCAAATATCTGATATAGTTGTGACATATTCACAAATGCTGAAATGGAATCCAAACTCTGACCTTCGGATAATCAGTGCCTGGCAAATGCGATAGTAAAAAATCGTTGGGGCTGATTCACAGAACTAATCTGAGATAAATTCCCAAACTTACTACTTTTGGTATTCACAGAAGGCATTTAGTAGTAGTAAAGTTAGGACTCCTAACTTTACTACTACTAAACTGAGACAAAATCCTAACTTTACGACTTTCAGTATTCACAAAAGGCATTTAGTAGTAGTAAAGTTAGGTGTCCTAACTTTACTACTACTAATTGCCTTCTGTGAATACCAAAAGTAGAAAGTTTAGGATTTTATCTCAGTTTAGTAGTAGTAAAGTTAGGAGTCCTAACTTTACTACTACTAAATGCCTTCTGTGAATACCAAAAGTAGTAAATTTAGGATTTTATCTCAGATTAGTTCTGTGAATTGGCCCCGTTGTTTCGACGTGCATTCTAATTGGACTCTAGGGGGCATATTATCAAGGGCAGTATCGCCACTTTAGCGGCACTTTTTGCCGATAAAGCGGCGATATTTTTATCGCCCTATTAGCAAGCTGTCGCTAACAGCTGTTAGCGACAGCTTAATGGCGATAGCGGCCGTTTTGTTGCCGCTTTGCATGTCAGCGATAATTATCGCTAATGACATGCAAAGTAGGCGTTCCCAACTAAAAGCAACTGCAAACAGTCGCAAACATAACTTCGCCCTATTACCAATGCCCGCGAAGCGATAAAAAAAGTCGCGCTAACCGAGATTATCGCTGGAATTTAACACCTGATAAAAACTTGACTTAACCATCTTGTCAATGGGAGGTGGATTGTAAGGTTAAGTACTCACCTGCCTATTAGCAAGCTTTTCATTAGCGCAGTGAATTTCTCGCTGGATTTCTCGCACTATTGCTGGGTTTCGCTGCTATCGCTGGATTTTTTATCGCCTTGGAAATAAGCGTTGATAATAACGCGTTATCTCCGCGATGAAATCCAGTGATAGCCGGCGATAAAAAAAACAGCGCTAAGTGATAATTATCGCAAATCCTTGGTAATATGCCCCCAAGTTCTTGCCTGACAGCGAAAAACTGGGACACGATAAAGTAGTGACGCGGTAAAAGTGCTTCATTTAAATTATACAACGGGAAATGCTCGTGAAGGCTGCAACCGCAGAATGCAGCACACATAGAAAAAGGAAAAAAACGAGGAGAAATTAAAACATTTCTCCTTGTTGCGCCTCCCTAATGCCACCACTGGGATGGCGTTAGATTCTGACGCATTCCCAGGTTTACGATTTCTCGTAAAGCTGGGAATGCTTCAGATTCCATGGGTGTTGCATGGGTGTTGCGTGGGAACACCCACAGCAACACCCATTGAACGCCCCTTTCACACAGTGTTCTGCATGAAAGGGGCACATATTTACAAAGCCATGAATAGGCACTGTGGCCTTGTAAATATGCCGGGGCACATTGCGCCCCGGAACGTCAAAAAAGTGACGTTCCGGTGCCGCAAGAGGCCTCATAAATGAGGCCCTATATGCTATGTTTCTACATAAGAAACATGAATCGCATAAACCGTGTGGATTGTTTGTATCACCTATCTGTATTGTTCTATGATGTGCCTGTTAATTTGGAAAATTCCATAAACAAATTCAAACCGGAAGGCAGCTGTAGCAGCATGAACAGTGCCTTGCATAGGTGTCTGTGATAAGAGGTCTTACCTTCCTATCAAGAATGATGAATCTGTGCTATTTCTGTGCTTGGATTCCACATTCCATTGGTATTAAGGAGTGCAGAAGAGGGCTGGTACATGTTCAAGATGGCAGGCTAGATTGCAGTAGTCGATCTGCCTGTTTAGAACCTCCTCCTCTTAAGGAGCAGATGGCACTTATTCTGCCTACTGCTCCCGATAATATATGCTATTGCCATTTTTCTACTGGTATTATGTGACAATTTTCCCCATGGCACACTGTTTATTTTCTTTTTACGGGTGTTTGGTGAAAATGGCATTATGGGTATAATATTGAGCTCCTCGTGCAGAAGCTTGGGCTGCGGCTCTCGTTTCCCTGTCTCAGTACATCTTTCAGGAGGTTGCCTCACTGTCTCGTTTATGGTTGTGGAATAAGGAATTGCTCACATGCCTACTTAAACTCCGAATAGATTTATTAAACAAAAATAAGCAAAGTACGATATTGCAATATCTGTGCTTAATTTGTGAAAAAAACTAAGTGCCAGGGCCCTCGTCAGAAGGAAATTGTAGCTTGCACTACCCATTGCCCCAGCTAGCGCTACCAGTGACACCACCAACACAACTACTAACCATCACACTCCTACAAGTGTGACAATTCATAATATTCCTGGCCCCCAAAGCTATAAGAATTGCTTGGGCGGCAGGTATTAGTCATTTTTAAAGTAAATTGAAAAACATTGAATTAATAAACAACTGTTGATGTGATCATCACTAAATTATACCAACAGCGCCACCATGTTTCCAACTGAGCACCGGAAACCACTGAGTCAAATTAAGCACTGCGCAATAGAAACCTTCAGAGATTGCCCCTCATAGCAGTGAGCATCAAATTCTACCCCACCTACCCTTTTCCTAAGTGTTTTATAGGCTTACAACAGACAGTGACAGACATTGAAAAGTTGATATGGCTGCAGGTGCACAACTTTCTTGTGTGAAGAATGCAAATGACCTTGAGGAAAGATACAAGTTAAGTAACTTCCGGAACTTGCAGCCAAGCATGAGAGTGAGGCTAAATATGTCAGAAGTGAAGTGGCCTGTTCAGCTTTGGTTAACATGGACAATCAAGATGGTAATGATTAAAACAATATGGCATCAGCCATTACAATGGATTCAAAGCAATTTCATACGGTTTCTCATGGGTTTAGAGTTTGAGAACACTATTTGGTGAAATAGTTTCTTCCTTGCTCCATTCCAAATTCTTCTCTTTGTAGACCATGGAGATGTGTGCAGGGATTGCTGTCAGGAATTTTCTGTTTTCTGGATATGGCTGAGACCCATAAAATAAGGACTGTGATGAGGGAGAGTAGGACTCAGCGTAATGAAAAATACTGCTAAGCAAATGAGCATTGCCCTATAACCAACATTTTATTTTTCCACTATTCTTCTATACCATTTTACTGTAACTGTATGCCCATTCTGTTCTTAAGAGTTCTATGAGAAAACATTATCAACGTCAGAAACAAATTCAACAGAAAAGTGTTTCAATGCATGAATGAGTTTCGAATTATACCAAGTGAAAACTTAATTGTATCTGGAATGAATTGTTTAAAGAGAAATATTTGTCTCATGTTATGCACTACATATTATTTGATATTGTCAGCTAACCCTCCTCAGATCAAATGTCAGTGGACTTCCATTCATCAGTGGAGCGAGTGTATGGGATTGTTTATCAAAACAAGCTGCTTCATTTTCTCCTGAGAGATCCTATTACAGCTCAGTTAGCCACTTGTATTCTCTTATTGTGCTTCCCAAATGTCTCATGAATATGAACCACTAAATGTGGTATTCATTCCATAATGATACCTTTCAGTAAACCTTCATATGCTATAGATGACTTCCCAGTGTATTCAGTGAATAATTGCTTGGATATGTTAAATCCAATCTGGCTTTCCGTAAGTGATTCCTTCTCTCATCTGGATACTTTCGCTGATTGTTTAAAAGTAGGACAAATTTCTCTTCGGTAACAAAAGACCTCCTTGAACTTGATATTGTTATAACCTCTAGTCATGTAGCAAATCTCCCACCTGCCAGAAGGATTCTTGAGAAAGAAATTGTTGTTCTTGAGTTACCTCTCAAGGACACTTGACCCCACACCCCATAGAAGGCTCCAGAAAGCTCCGGCATTTTCGGTAATTAATTCAGAGGTAGTTATATCACCAACTCAGAAAGCATGATGTCATTATATTCCCTAACAGATCCAGAATGCGTCTTTGAAGTCAATTAGATGTTGAAACAGTTTCTCGATATCACAGCCACCCAAGATATTGCAAACTAAAGAGAATTTAATATATTGGTGCTTTTGTATTGTTTCATAATCCTGATGGAGCCATTGGAAAAAGAGCATAGTGTTCTTATCAACCCTATAAATACAAGCTACTGACATGACCCATACAAACTGGCAAGTGGCTATGAGCCTGCAAATCCTCTCACACTTGCACAACACTCCACACATGGGTGCTACAGTATATTTATTCTGCATGATATTTGGAGTATGTATTTGAAACTCTTGCCCATCAACCAACATGTTTCACGCAGTACTTTCCTCATCCGAAATTTCCATCTCCATACCTCCAAAAGGGCAGTCATGAACCAATGAATGTTTTTGGGGATGTGGATCTGTGGGTAATCATGCATTTCCTTAAATTAATATACAGTAAAAAAGGACTACTCAGAGGGCAGAGCCAAGCCACCTAGAAGATCGCTGACTTCTGAAGAGCGCTGGCAGCCACTGCTCCTACTCAGCCTTTAAGTCCTGTTTCCAAAGTCCAAATTTGGAGTACTGTTACCTGAGATGTGGTGGAACCCCCAAGGCTCAATCTGCACTGAAGAACGTTCCACAACCTCAGCCAGAGGTGAGGCCTAGCCACAGTGACTCTACCTGGGCGAGGATCCAGCCTGTTGAGAAGTGCATCATATACATAGTCTACTGACAAGGGCTTTGCAACTCTACAGCAACATCTAGCTGGTCCAATGTGCTGGGGCTTTGGTGCTGCTTTGTTGTCCTCTGTCAGAAAACTGTTCTTATGTTCTTATGTGTTCACTCAAATCACCACATCTCTGTCTTAGCCAGGCACTGAACTGTGGGTTACCTCTCAACCTCTGACCTCAGCTCTCCTGACCTTCACTTACTGAATGAAGCTAGTGCTGTTTCACTGGCGGAATCCATTTTGTGTTGAGAAAGGTGACTCCTTGTGACATCACAGTTGTATTTAGGAGGCCACCATATTGGCTCACAGTGTTTACCCATGAAGATTTAGAGGAAGGTCTACCTTCTCATAAACTGCCCTTTAGTGGGGACAGTTAAACACTGCAACTAGGAATCTGCATTTTAGAGCACATTATTGATTTTTCTGAGTGACTCCTTCAATTATTATACTACAAAACTTGGAGGTAGACCTTCTTTAAAGATTGCATTTTCAACATCTCTAATGCTTATTTTGATATGTCTAAACCAAAGACCTTTAGATATCTTTCTTTTTTCTGAGGCCTTAATGGCTGGTAAGAAGGGGTAACTAGAACATTCACAAAATTCAAGAATTACCATGATAACCCTTGAAACACTCATGAAGGGAGAAGATGTGACCTAGTGGATAGAGCTGCTGACTTTGGGACCTGGGGACTCCGCGCTTGGCTCAACATTATGTGATTTTGGGTAAATCACTTAAAATCCTGTTCCTAAAAATGTGAAATGTAATGTGCGAAATGTATTTGTGTATTCTCCACTAGATTTACACGATTTTGTAGATCGTCTGCCAACCTTCCCCCACATGTAATGTCCTGCACTCCTGTGCTTCCTAGCTAATTTTGTGCTATATAATTACCAATACATACATACATAAAGGAGTTCAAAGACAGTAAGTCTTCTATAAGAACAGTACATTTGTCAGCTCAGTAGCAGAGACCGTTGAAGTCCAAGCATACAGAGATGTCTACTTTTAAAGCCCAACTCAATAAATCAGAAATGCGATTGGAGACTGTCGAGGCTAAGGCTCTGGAAACCCCAAATAGAGGTGATGCTGATATCTGAAACCTGCAGACAAAAATCACAGACCTTGAAGGTAGGAGCAGACGAGACAACACAAGAGTGTTCGCGGTTCCTGAAGAAGAAGAGGGAGACAACATGCTACACTGCTTCTCTAACTTGAGATGGATTTCAGGCTGCTCATGGAATTTTAGCAGGTTCATAGGATATCGGTGAGACAAAATGATTGAAGGAATACCCCAAACTGATTATTATGTGCTTCCTCCGCCATCAACATGTGAGAATGAAACTCCTTGTTGGGCCTGCGGGTCTAGGCCAGTGACCCTGGCAGGAAACAGAACCCATACGTCCAACCCACACCCACAGAGGAATCACCATGCAGTCCCCAAAGGACCGATCAGCACCTTAAGTGGAGGAAAAGATGTAAACATTAGACACTACAGGCACATTGGAGAAGGGCTTGTCACCGACTGTTTATCTTCCAACCTCTCACGAGATTCCCAACTCTTGCGAGAAACGGTGGAATATCTCGGGGCGGTCCCTATTGAAACCATGCACAAGTTTCAACACGCACTTAATGTTTGGAACTCACTGTGAGAGCATCTCCATGTTTGCAATCCTTCTCCGGTTGCTGTGTCGGAACACCTACTGCTGCATCAGCACTCCTGCTGATCTCCGTATGTCGGACCACAATTCCTGAGGGAAAAATAAAATAAAAAAGAAACAATTAAAACAACTAGGACAACCTCTCTAAAAGTCGGTAACACGTTAAACTTTGGCAGTGCGCAGAACTTTCAAAACTTACATGGGGAGTTTTCCATCTGCGATCGCACCTTTTAAAGAGTAAGAGGGGCAATGTTGCTTATAGAAAACTCGATGGTTGTTAAGTATAGATAGTTACTGTGTACGTGAATGGTACATATATAATCCAATATTGTGCAGTGCAAAACTGTTAAACAGTTACACTTAAGACTGTCCATGATTGATGACTCATTGTTGCTCAGTAGGTTACTTTTTCTTTCAAATTGAGTGCAAGAATCATTGCGATCAATAGAAAAAGGTGTGACAGAAAAGTATAAGAGCTCCTTCTAGGCAAGGGAGTAGCCAGGGAAGAAAATCACCCCCACTTTGAACTACGTTTGTCATGGTCTTGAGTGAGTGAACATCCAAAGCACACAAGCACAAACTTATCTATAGTTCAAGGGTTTGGGCTTTGCAATTAACAAAACAAATAGTCTAAAAACGTCATATTTTCCAGGCATTCCTTCAGGAGTGCCTAAAAAAGCAAGGTTTGCTTCCTGATGCTCATCTTCCACAGGGTTTTCTGGGGGGTTCCCTCCAAGAAAGTAATGGTGCCAATAATAACATCCTAAATATCTAAATGGTGCTTCTAATCAACTTGCCCAAATCACATTGTGAATGCATCTGATTTTCCATCATGCTGTGTTTTCCCAAATTCCAAATGCAGCAACTAAGGCATATTGAATTACTACTCATTACCCTGTGCGATATAGCTCTAAGAAGGTACGTATCTCCTATTTGTTCATCATTATAGGGGTTAAGCTACACACTGAAAAACTATCTTGCTCTCAGGTAACAACAGGCTTACATGGCAAGGTTCACAGCTGGGCATATTTTAATTGTCCTCGTCTACGGTTAATGTCAACTGCAAAATTGGGAAAGAAAACGACTATTGCAGTATAATTCAGCCTTATATCTGAAGAAATAGACGCTTACAGCAGTATCTAGTCATGTCAACAATTAAGGTTGTATTTTAGTACAAACCAGACAGAAAACATTGGACAAACGAGTAGCACTCAGCTTCCGTCTCACATGCTTGTAATGTGGTAGCGAAAGTGGCCCGTGCTGCACTTTCCAATGTTGCACCAGAGTTCATCCTCTGTCAAGATCCTAACACTGTACTTGTGATTTTAAACACCGAAGTACAGCCAGTGTCGTCCACCCATAAAAGTAGCCAGAAAAGACCCTCTGGCAGGCTTCTATCCAGAGGATTCTGCCTGTGGATTACAGTTGCAACGTGTAAAACAAATTGGTGCAGCCTGTCACTAGTGTAGTGTCGCTCCAGTGATGCAACTAGAGTGACCGGGATTATACCACAATGCCCGAGGTCAGGGGTGTGTGTGTGAGTGTGTGTGCCCCTGCGGGCGTAGCTTTGTGTGGTTTTGTCTGCACCACATGTTGCATAAGAAATAAATGCTTCCCCGGCCTGGTGTGGTCAGTGAGAGAACCCGGGCCTGGGCAGAATACACCTTACACCGTGACTGTCATTTATTATCAGGCTGCAGGGCTTTTGAGCATTCTGCAGCCCCATCATCTTATCGCGGACTTGGGCCTGCATACCCGGGATGCAACACAATATTTTTGGGACGAGCGGGTGTCGTCACCCAGCCCCCCCGCATCGTGTGGCAGCCACGTACCTGTTAGTAGTGAACGTGGTGCTCGTGCCATGTGGCCGGTGTGGCCCTGAGAACAGCGTGCTTCAGACAGTCATCAGAGGCCACCCGCTCTCCTTAAATGCGGGCAGAGCTTTGGTGCTGGGGCTATGTGGTACAGATCGGAGATCAGCTCAGTCATCAGAAGAATGTACACATGGTGATGCGCCACCTGCTGGCATACTCAGGCAAGTAAAAAAGATAAAGAAATCCAGCATATAATTAACTGGTTTGGACATTGAAAGCAATGCACACAGTGGCTGGGGAGGAGGCCCTGCACATGTGATCTGCCCCTGTAGCAGGGTGTGCTGGCAGAAGGAAAAAAAGTGTCAGTGAGTAGGCTGCCCCATAACTGGAGCTTGAGGGCTGGAGAACTGGTAGTCGTGCTGTCTCAAGAACAGGAAAAGAGGAGTAATTAATCAAGTGACAGTCCAAGGCACACATCATCCACCTCAGGTGAACATACCAGCGGTGGAGCCATTCATAGTAGAAGGTGCTCCGTTGGCACAAGCTCCTAAGTGGAAAGAATGGGTGGAAAGAGTGCTGCTTTTCTTTGAAGCAACTAAAGGCAACAACGCACAAAGGAGAGCACTGATCCTACACTTAGGGGGAAGGGACATTTATAAAATATCCAAATCCATCAATGAAGCGGCTCCCAAGACGGACCTTACCCTCATAGCGGCTCTCACTGCACATTTCGAACCAATGGCGAACCAGGACTATGAGAAGTTTGTGTTTCGTGAAGCGAGGCAGCAGGCTGATGAATCGATTGATGTTTTTCACGCACGCCTAAAAGAACTTGCCAGCACATGTGGTTTTAATGATGAAAATGAGGAAATAAGAGGACAGATCATTCAGGGATGTGCCCCAGCAAAACTTTGTGAGCAAAAACTAGAGGAGTCTGGTAAACCTCTAGCGGACATCCTAATGCTGGGAAGGACCAAGGAACTTTCCAGAGCCCATGCTGCTCACATGGAAGCTGCCTTACAGACCCCCGTGAAGACCGAACCAGTCAACATCATCACACAAAACCCCACTGCTAAACAAGGTAGGAGAGAGGCTACCAAACTGCAAACCTGTGGATACTGTGGAGGAAGCAGTCATCGGCCCTCTGAATGCCCAGTGAGAAGAAAGAAGTGCACAGGGTGCGGGAAACTCAATCATTTCATGAGAGTCTGTCACTCAGAAAAGGAGCGAGGGCAGCGTACCGCTGTCAACGCTCTCCCAGAAGTAAGAGAAAGAAGCAGCGACATGGATGATGACGAAACCAAGTATCATACCATCCACTCTTTCTTCACCATTGGCTCCGCTGCTCAAACCACACGTCACCTACCACAATGTCAGGTATGGGTCTGAGATCATCTCACCACTGCCGTGGTAGATACCGGGGCGACTATCAACATCATGTCCGCTGAGGTTTATGATACCATGAGACCCACCCTGGAATTGCACCCCGCGACGATCAAGGTGTATGCCTATGGCCAGGATAAACCTCTTGTGATGCGAGGAAAATTCAAGGCTGCCATAACTTATGGCTCCCGCTCCCTGGACTCCTATATATATGTTGCCGAGGAAGGCCATGGCATGCTCCTAGGCTGTCGGGCGGCCGAAGATATAGGCATAGTGACCTTCACTTTTGGAATACATCAGGAGGTCGTCACTCAAAGTCTTAGCGAATTTCCTACAGTTTTTGAAGGGATAGGGTGCCTGTAGGAAAAAGAGATCCACCTGCATATTGACACTTCATTGAAGCCAGTAGCGCTTTCTGGTAGAGAAAGAATTGGACAAGCTTGAGGCTGCAGACATCATCGAGAAAGTAACGGGACGATAACCTGGGTATCGCCGATCGTTGTGACACGAAAACCCAGTAGCCTGGTAAGGTGTGAATAAGCGTAAATATGCGCATGCCCAATGTCGCGATAAAGAGGGAAAGAAATTAAACACCCACCATTGGCGACCTGCTTGGTGAACTTAGTGGAGCCTGTTGGTTCTCGAAACTGGATTTGCGTTCAGGATATCACCAGTTATTCCTGGACGAGGAATCCCGCTACGTTGCAACATTTTCAACACATTTAGGCCTGCGGCGCTACAAGCGTTTGAGTTTTGGCATCTCCAGCGCTGCCGAAGTGTTTCAAAACACTATTCAGGAACTTCTGGTTGATCTCCCAGGCGTCGTTAATGTCAGCGATGAAATTTTGATCTGTGGGAAGACGGTTCCAGAACACAATGTGAGGTTGGAGCAGGTGCTCCAAAGAATTCTCATCGGATGGAGTGACTTCAGATCCCGATAAGGTCCGAGACATCAAGGAGGCACCTGCACCTGCCACTTTGACTGAGACGCACAGTTTTTTAGGCATGGTCAATTACTGTGGCCGTTTCATCAGAGACCTCACAACCTTGACACAACCTCTCCGAGAACTCACCAAAAGGTCAGTCCCGTGGACGTGGGGTCCCAAGCAGGAGGCTGCTTTTCAGGCCACTTAGGACGCCCTATCTTCCAACACCACGTTGGTGTACTTTGACCCTCGGAAGGACACTAACATAGCTGTGGATGCTGGCCCAAAAGGATTGGGGGCAGTACTGATACAACGATCCACTGACAATGACTGTGGCATTTGCTAGTCACTCTCTAACTAGCACTGAACAGAGATATTCTCAAATTGAGAAAGAGGCAATAGCCATCCACTGGGGATGTCGCCATTTCCACCTTTATGTCTACTGAAATCCATTCACTGTGACGACGGATCACAAACCCCTAATTCCTCTATTCAAAGGTACTGCTGCTAAGCCACCTCAGTGAATTGAGAAGTGGATGCTCCAAATCCAGGAATACAATTGTCAGGTGGAGTACCGCCCTGGATCTCACAACCCAGCGGACTATTTGTCGCGCCACCCTCGGGCGGCCACTCCTGCAGAAGAAGCAGACGCCGATGAAACTGAGGAATATGTACAATATGTGACTTATCGATCACGTCCCATTTCACTCTCTGTGGATGTCCTATGCCAAGCTACCAGCCAAGATGATTGTCTTCAAAAAAGCTCTTGAGACATTCAAGACCAACCGATGGCACACTTTCAAGAAGAATTGGTCTGTGCTCACCCTTGAGGCAAGGCGAATTTTGGAATGCTTATATCACATTCGGCAGGAGTTGAGTGCTGACCTGAACTGGTGCCTTTTGAGATGGCATCGCCTAGTCATACCCACCGCCCTTACTGACAGGGTCATCCAACTTGCCCATGCGGGACACCAGGACATGGTGAAGACTGCGATCAAAAGTGTGGTTTCCTTTGATGGATGAAAAGGTGGAGGAGGTGGTCTAATCCTGTCCCTGGTGCCAAGTAGCTGGGGATGCTAGCCCACCACCGCTGGTAGCGACAGAAAAGGGGCCACGACGTCCATGGGTGTGTGCCAGTCTTGACTTTGGGAGCCTCCCAGTTGGACGCCATACTCTTGCAATGATCGATGACTACTCCAAATATCCGGAGGTAGAGATCCTCTCGTCTTTGAGTGCCAGTGATATATATTGCCCAAGTAGGTGAAGATTTTGGCCGCCCATGGTTTGATCAAGGGACTGGGCACTGACATTGGCCTGCCCTTTCAAGGGCAGGAGATGGAGTCTTATCTCACTTCTTTGGGGATAACACACAAAAAGATTAACCCGAGATGGCCCCAAGTGAATGAGGAAGCCGAAAGATTTATGAGAACTTTGAAGAAAGTCATTTGGATCGCCTCGGCAACCCAACAGACTCTCGAACTTGCAATTTATTCATTCCTGCAAGACTATCACCAGACTCCCCATTCTACCACGGGTCGTGCTCCTGGGCACCTCTCCATGGGTCGCGTAGTCTTGGACACAATTCCTCACCATCCTGGATGGTTTCCGTATCCAGTCAATGATCTCTGTGTGTATGATCGACGAAAAAAGTCCAATGATCAAGCTAGCCGTCGACGACAAGCTAAAGTGTCTGGCCTGCAAGTGGGTGATGAGGTATTAGTTGAGATCGCTGCCTTGGCAGTAAGTTTTGGTTACCTTATGAGTGAAAGCCATGGACCATCATCTCGTTGCATGGCACCCAAGTCACTGCTCAGCATGGACAAGAAACCAGCATGAGGAACATTGCAGGATTCAGGTGGTTTCATCAGCCACGTGACTATTCCCGAGGGGTGGTATGGAGGCCACTGCACTGGATGATCCAGAGGGTTGTCTTGACGGAGACTATACAGAATGGGTGTCGTCTGAGTTTAGCCCCAATAAATCAGGGGTTCCCAGTGTATCTGTAGTCCATCTGTGGAGCTCCCCTGCCAGCCTTTCTGATCCTCAGCCCAGCTGCAATACCTGTACTTGGTATGGTCTCCAAAGCAATCCTGTTACATCTACTAGACTGAGAGATCATCTGGTGTAAGAGTGTTTGTTTTTTAATCTGGTGTCAGGTAACTTTCGTTTTCAGGTATTTGACTTTATCTTGTGGGCCTGCAGCACTGATTGTGCCACCCACATGAGAATCCCTTCAAACTTGTCTCAGGCCTGCCACTTCAGAGCCAGTGTGTGCAGATGTAAACTGCCATTTTGACCAGGCAAGTTCACCTGCTTGCCAGGCCCTAACCTTCCCTTTTATTACATGTAAGGCTCCCCTAAGGTAGGCCTTAGGTAGGCCCTAGTCAGCCCCAAGGGCTGTGGGTGCAGTGTATTTAAAAGGTAGGACATGTTCAGTTATGTTTTACAAGTCCTGGTAGTGAAAAACTGCTAAAATCTTTTTTCACTACAGCAAGGCATAGCTCTCCCATAGGTAAACATGGGGATTGCATTGAAACATATTTTAAGTGTAATTTCCCATTGGGGGCAGATAGAAAATTTGGGTTTGGTGTCTATAGACTCATAATTTAAAAATCCATCTTTTAGTAAATGTGTTTTTTAAATTGCATGTCTGAAAATGCCACTTTTAGAAAGTGGGCATTTTCTTACTTTAACCATTCTATGCCTCTGCCTGACTCTGAATACACTTCTGGCTCAGCGTGACAGTTGGGCTCTTGTGCATTCACAAGCTGAGGTGTGCCCTGCAATACCTGATGGCCCATCACCCGGCTAATGGGCCTTCCCAAGCTAGAGTGGTGGGAGGAGTTGACACTGACACCTCAATAGGTGTGTGCCTGTCCCCACACAAAGAGGTCTCCACCCCCAGTAGAGTGTCTGGAGCCGAGGCAAGCAAGAGCAGGGTCTTGCGCACTACAAAGACCTTTCTGTGAAATGTGCCTACTTCAAATGCAGAAACAGTTATAAATACTGGACTCTTAACACCATATATTCAGGACCCTTCTGGATTGAGGACATTCTTCCAGGAAGAAGAGCTGTGTTGCTGTCGGGAGGGACTGCCACTCTGCTGGTTGCTTTACTGTGCTGGCCTGCTGATTGCTGCTTCTGTCCTGGGAGTGAAAGGATTGGACATTGCTTTCTACAACCTGCTTTCCAACTTTCTCCAAGGGCTTGGTTGAGCTTGCCTCCTGTTAGAAGTCCCAGGGCCATCAAAGACTTCATCTGACAGCACCTGGGCTCCTCTTCTGAGAGCCCTGTTCTGCCAAGTGGTGCCAATTCCAGTTCTGGGCCCTTGGAAGTAAATTCTGGTGCTAAAAGAAGAAAACCATGCATCGACTCCAAGCGTCACCTCCTGGTCGGCACACCCCTGCAAAAATCTCTGCATCGCCGCTGCCTGCACTAAAGCTGTGGTCCCTGCTCACCAAGTACGCGACGCACCAACTGCTGTTTTTAGTGCAAGCTCTGACTTTGCCACAGGGCCCCAAAGAATCGCTGCTACGTGAGTCTCGAGCACCGCATCATTGACGTCCGTGACACACCATTCTGACTCCGACTCTCCAACACAGCGCCTGTGGTTCGACGACACTCTGGAATCAACGCATCATCAACACTGCGTGGCCTTCAGGAACCGAGGTATCACATCTGCAATCGACACATCACCTCCCCCTCGCATCGTCACCGGGCATTAGCGGCTGAAAGACCCTGCACCGCCTCCAGGAACCAACGCATCACTTACTACAAGCGATGCATTAACTCCTTTACGCAATGCCCTGTCACCAAGCGCCAGCATGCCAACGACCTGCATAGCAGTAAGGATACGACGCTTCACCTGCTTTAACAATGCCTCACCTCCCCTGCGCCACCCATCATCTTTGATTTTTGATGCATCTAAGGTACTTTGACCTGGTCAAGCGCAACCATTGATTTTTAAGACCCAGAACTTTATTTAACCTTGAAAATTCATATCTTGAGTTGTGTATGTTGGATTTGTGTCATTTTGGTCTTGTTAAAATCGGACAAATATTGGCTATTTTTGTAAACTGGTGTGGAGTCCTTTTGTGGTGCTTTCTCTGAGTGTGTGTGTGTGTGTGTGTGTGTGTGTGTGTGTGTACAAATACTTTACACATTGCCTCTGGGGATAAACCTGACTGCTCGTGCCAAACTACCAAGGGGATGAGCACAGGTTATTCTGAGGGTGTAATTTACTTACCCTGACTAGAGTGAGGGTCCCTACTTGGACAGAGTGCAAACCACTGCCAACTAGAGAACCTATTTCTAACAATCATTAATGTTCAATTCCAATTACTATCCATCTCAAATTATGATTTTTTTCTTGATATCAGTTTAATTGCATATATATTTTTCCTTGATCTATTCTCTGACAATAATGCACTTTCATACAAGACAGTGAGAGACCAGTAGCTGCACCCAGAGGAAGGCAGATGTATGCATGTTAATAGAGACGTCTGTCTGTGGTCCTTCAATGTGAATGGCCTTATGTACTATGTAAAGAGGAAAAAAGTGCTCAGCTATTTTGCATCAAAGAAACAGGATCTTGCCTTAATACCAAAGACCCACATATCTCTTCAAAATGCAATATAACTCAAAAGGGACTGGGTAGGGAAAATAATTGCTACCTAGAGATCAAATAACACTGATAATTCAGACGACGTTCAACAATTGCCATAGAGAAAAAGAGGAGTAGCAACATTGGTACACAAACAAATTCTGATAAAGGTTTTGAAAACCTTGAGTGGCCCGGGGGCAATATGTGTTTTCCAAGCTGATGCTCAGGGACTACTCCTTTATTGCAATCTCAATCTGTGCCCCCCAACATGATGGTTGAATTCTTCTTCAGACTCAAATAGGCTATGGACATAATTTGGTCACACAAACATGATTTTTCGAGGCAACTGTAATCTAAAGATGGACCCAGTACTGGACAGATCAGGCTGTCTGAACTCAGAATAATAATGACAGTGTTCTGATCACTCCCTGGCAAAACCATGGTGACTGTTACATCCTACTGCAAGAGTGTACACATTTTTATGCTTTCCTCCTGGTACAGATACAAGAATAGACTTTTCATTACACATACTAATTTCGAGTAAAAAAAGTCATAGCATGTGAAGTAGGAGCCGGCTGCATCTTGGTCCAATTGTATGTGGTTCTCTATCTTGGCCTTGAACTGTCCACCCCTAAAGCCAGAACCTGGCGTATGGCTATTTTACGATATAAACTGCTGGAAGAAATAAGGAAACTGTAGGATCAATTTAAGGAATATCTGGCCTTGAGTGAACATTCAGTTTCCACGTTCCAGACATCATGGTCTGCAGGGAGATCGTACATGAGTGGCCAATTGATGAGAGATACGGCTCACATGTAGAAACAAACAGCAGAAAAGCAAAAATCCTTAGAGTCAGAAATACTCCAGGCACAATGCTGTCAAATAAAAAACAATACACTCAATCCCTGACTCCCAAAATCTGGACCATCCTCTCTACAAAGAAATACAAACTTCATAATATTGATATGCTACAGGCTCAGAAAACCCTATTAAGACTCAAGACGAGCACAGAGAAAAGGTATGGAGACTTATTGACCTGAATTAAAACATAGAGAAGCTAAATCCACCATCTCAGCAATATTTGACCACCACAATACCTTACTTACTTGCTCCAGGAAAACCACAAGAGAACTTGCTTGTTTTTATGCAGAGCTTTATACCTCTGAAGATGAGTCCCATAAAAGCACATTTTTGTATTGTCTACCACTCCTTCACCTGGGCAGAGATACTCGAGAGGAACAGCAAAGTGAAATACTAGATGAGGAAGTAGTGAAGCAGTAAAATGAATGTCAACTGGGAAGGCTGCTGGAGAAGATGGATTGCCTCTGGAATTTTTTAAACGGACATTATCACACACTGTCCATGTCCTGGTCAAAAACTTTAAAGAAGCTTAAGAGCAGGAAAGCTTAGGCCCCACTTTCAACTAGGCTTTTATCTTATTGATTGGCCTACCTGGAAGAGATCTCTTATATTGTGGGAGCTAAACACCTTTATCCCTAGTTAACTCTGATATGAAGATAATAGCAAAAGTCTTATCTAACAGACTTAGGAAGGTTAGATCACTGCTGGTACACTAGAACCAGGCTGGGTTTGACCCTGGTCCCTCAGCTAGGCAACATACACACATATTACTACTCTTTTTGCGGGAATCTAGAAATGAGAAGGATGAGCATGCAGTCCACTCCCTCGACACATAAAAGGGCTTTGCTAAAGTGGAGTTAATCAATCAATCAATCAGGATTTGTAGAGCGTGGCTAACCACCAGTGAAGGTATCCAGGCGCTAGAATCCCACTGTGATCAGTCAATGAGCCAGGGCTTGAGTCCTTTTCTGAATTCTGTGAGAGAGGATGCCATGCAGAGGTGGAGGGGAAAGTCGTTCCTGGCCTTGGCACTGAGGTAGGAGAGGGAGTGTGAGCGAGGGTGAGGGATGCGAACCACAGGTGTCTTGAGGGTTGGTGGTATTTCAGGCGGTGGTTGATGTATGCTTTTCCTTGGTTGTGTAGGCATGTATCAGCATCTTGAATTGGCATCTTTTCTGGACGGGGAGCCAGTGGAGGTTCATGAGGTGGGGGGGGTGTGGGTCTATTTGGGGATATTGAGGATGAGTCTGGCAGCTGAGTTCTGTATTGTCTGGAGTCTCTTCAGGAGTTGGGTGGTGATTCCTGCATGCAGTGCGTTGCCATAGTCGAGTCAGCTGGTAACTAGGGCTTGGGTGACTGTTTTCCTGGTGTCCACAGGGAACCATCTGAAGATCTTATGGAGCATGCAGAGAGTGTGGAAGCAAGCAGAGGTGACTGTGTTGATCTTGCGCTTTATGGTGAGTTTGCTGTCCAGTATAATGCCAAGGTTGTGGGTGTGGTCTGTCAGTGTGGTTCTGAGGGCCACCTGGTGCCGTTCCTCAGGGAGGTGTTGTTTTCAAAGATCAGTACTTCAGTCCTGTCCATGTTGAGCTTCAGGCAGTTGGTCTTCATCCTTTCAGTGACGCAAGTCATGCAGTTGTGGAAGTTGGTCCTGGTGGTGGAGGGGTCTTCTGAAAGCAAGAGGATGAGCTGGGTGTTGTCTAATAGGAAATGATGTTGAGGCCATGGGTTTTGATGATGTTGGCCAGGGGCGTCATGTAGTTGTTGAACAAGGTGGGGCTGAGGGATGAACCTTGCAGGACGCCGCATTGTAACTGAAGAAAACCTACATCGACATGGAGTGGTTGGATCTCCTTCACAATCATGGCAGAGAGATGAGAGAGGCCGGTTATAAATCAGCTATTTCAAAACTATCCATGATTGGTGTTGGTCATCCTATAAGATATATAGGGCAAAAATGATACCTACATCTGCAGATGGAGCCATGAAAGTGGAGCTATGATGCATATTCTCTGGCTTTGTCAAAGAATCAAGCTGTACTGGGAGTCAAATTGAAATCGGCTTCAAGTTACTAGTGGCCAAAATATAACCCCTCCCTCCGACTGTGCACATAGAAGACATTATTGGCATTGTTACTCATCAGAAAAGGTGGCTAGTCTCAGCTCTTGCAGTAGCACAATTGTGTATACTCGGTCAGTGAAAGAAGGTTTTCCTACTGGCCTGTCACCAATGGACAGAAACCTTGTCAACTGTGTCATCTTATGAAAGATTGATATATAAAAGGTACACCATCAGATGCACCTGTACGAGGAGATATGGGGATGGTATACGCGTGAATCAATTTCAATGGTCCTGATAAAGTATAGTTGAATTGCCTCTACCTGTAACCTTATATTATTAGGACAGGACCACCCCCCCAGCCTCCCACAGCAGCTCCAAGAGGATAGTTTAAAGTTAAATACTGACATCTAATGCATACTCTTCCCTATTGAGTTCAGTTGTTTGTATTTCATAATTCTGCTATCTATTGACAGCAATTGGATACATATACCTGTGATTTGAGGTGCAGGGTGATGATCTTACTTTTGTGTCATGTCCTTCTAATCTTTATTTTCAATTGGGGAACTTAAGGAAGTGATTGATTAGTTCAGTTGTAATAAAGCTCCCGATCTGGATAGGGTCACTTTAGATTAGTTTAAAATAGATTCTAATTTGTGGACTCCTCTGCTTAGCATCTTTTTAAATGCTGTAGTTAAAATTGGGATCCCCTCTTCTTGGCCACATTCTGTGATCATCCCCATTTTTGAAAAGGGCAACCAGTCTGATCCATGTTGTTATAGGCCAATTTTCATTTAAGTAAACTGTAAACGTCGTTTGGAGGGTGACTCTATCTCGACTTCAAGAGTGGGTGGAGCAAAACTAGACACTCCTTGATATCCAATATGGTTTTAGGAAAAAGAAAAGCACCATCGATCAGTCTCTGAATTTATACCTAATCGTAAATAAATTTACTCCAGGTCTGGTAGTATTTATTTGGCATTTGGAGATCTTTCTTCAGCGTTCGATAGCGTGAACATGAATCAACGGTGGTTCTTGAGGATTTTTTTCGGGATAGAGCAAAACATTGTATATTTTCTTCTTGATTTGCATTGGAATATGATGGCCTCTGTTAGGTATAGAGGGAATGGAGATTGCACAGAAGATTTTGATATCAAGCAAGGTGCCAGTCAGGGGTGCATCCAGGCAGGGGTGCATTTTGGCTCCCTTCTTGTTTACCTTGTATGTTAATCATCTGGATTACAGAAAAGGACAGTTCGCCCATAAGCTATCCTTAAAACAACCTTGTACATTGAGGGGTTTATTTACAAGCTCCTTGCCGCACCAGCACGTCACTTTTTCCCATATTAAAAGTAGTGCACAGGTGGTGCAAGGGGCTCTTGTTTGAGTTTTGTAAATAATAGTTTCCATCTATATCTTTTAATCAAATTTCAGCTTGGCATGATACATCGTTTGTTGGTAGTCCCTAACGGCTGGTCCTTGGTCATGGACCTTGACCCCTGCAGTTGTGACAGGTTCTCAACAAAAGACACCCTTCATTCTATTATGTTTTGCAACTTTTACTCTGATTTACACGGCAATATTATCTCTGTTCTCAAGAGCATGAATTTCACTCACCCGAGATCTACTCTTATTTTTTTACAATTACTATCTTCTAAACGTATTTGTTTTATATTGCTGTATATTTAAAGGGTGTACTAAAGAAAATACATAGGGCCCAATTTGCAAAGGTAAACTTAGACATTTTGTCTAAACTTAGACCAAACTTCTAAGTTTACGACTTTGAGGATTCACAAAGGGCATTTATGAGTACTATATTTATGTTCGCACTCGGGCCGATCTCCACCCCGAGTGCGGACATGAAGACAGTACTCGTAAATGCCCTTTGTGAATTACAAAAGTCGTAAACATAGGTGTTTGGTCTAAGTTTAGACCAAACGTCTACGTTTACCTTTGTGGATCTGGCCCCTAGTATGTATATTTAATTTTTTAAGTTCACCTGCTTTGTTAGAATTGCTAGTCCTTTAACTTTTGTTTTTTTAATAGCCTATTTGTATTTGAGATGTTTGTGTTTTTACATTTTATTGTAGGTTTTATGGAACTTGTTTTCAGAAATAAGCTTTCTTTTGTTGTAACAGATTATTTGTAATCATTTTCTGCTCCTATTGCTTATCACTTACTACCCTTCAAAAAACCAATAAACGACTTGCAAACAGAAAAAAGAAATATCCATGGCACACTCAATGAGTTAAAAATACTTCCATTCTGATTCTGCTCAAAGCAATCAAGTGTGACAAATCAATTTATCAATGCAGAGAATGCTCTTAATAATGCAAATCATGATTAGGTCTGGGTGAAATTTAAATTGCACCAAAGTAATGTGTGTGATTTGTGGAATTTCAAAATACTCTACTGTTGCAAAGTCATCCTTGTGCCCTGGGCACCCCAATGTGTTTGCTGACAGGTACTGGTGGTGACTGACTCTGATTGTCCCTGGACTCTGCCTAACCAGGCCCAGGGCCAGTGCTATACTGAAAAGACACTGAGAATACAGTGAAAATGCCCACATACACTAGGGTACGCTATGGGTTAGGATACCCCTATGATTGGTAAGATCTCCCCTCAAAGGCCCTAGTACATAATAGGGTAGGGGGGTCAAACCTACCTTTGAGCCCCTAGTATCTAATAGGGCATGGCAGTTTAGAGGCCAGCAGCCCTTCCTGCACTTGCATGTGTGCACTGCTGAGGCCTGAGTTCAGTTTAAAAGCAGCCCTGTGTTGCAGGACTGCTTTTTAAATGCAAATTGTGCCCAAACTCAACTTTGGTGTTTGAGGCACTTAAAAATAAATAAACTACAAGTTTTTGGCATATTAGGTACCCCCAGGGTCTCCCCTAGGTGTACCAGTGGCGGGGGGGTCAGGTATTTATAAGGAGGACCCTTATAAAAAATAAGTTTTCTATGCCTTGGGGCTAGTGAAATTGCACATTTCACTGCCCACATTGTAGTAAAGTGCTACCCAAAATCGGCTTTTGTGCTAGGAGCACAGTGGAGTGAGGATCTGCAATATGCTTACATATTCAGAACTCCTAAAGTCTCCCCTAGGTATCCCAGGGGTGTGGGGTCCTGTAGATATAGGCAGGGTCCTTATAAAAGATGTTTTATAAGTCCTGATGTTGGAAAAATTGCCCAAGTCATTTTCCCCATTGCAGATCCCCAGCCACATAGGTTAACATGGCAAGAATATCTAACATCTAGGAGGTCATAAAAATATCATTCAAGGACTTCCAAGAATGGTGTTGATAAATCCAGCAATATGATATTGTTGAATTTATCCTAAAATGTACAGACAAGAAGTTATAAGACTTTCTTGTCAGCCTTCCAGTGGTCTGTCTTGATTAGTCAGAGTTAAGTGGATTAGCCAGGCTGCTTTGATGAGGTGATAAGTAGACCCTGGCGTTAGTGAGCCATTCTGGGAGGGCAGGGTTCTACTACATAGAAATGGCAGAGCAGTGGGAAGGGTGATAAACAATAATCTTCAGTAAAAGGAGGAGACAGGCAGGAGAAGCCAGTTTCATTTACACCCCTACTCTTTGAACCCAGCCAGATGGCAGGATTAAGGAAGGAATAAGCAGGTGCAAGGGGGAGGGACAATATGGAGATGAACCATCCTGAAGGTTTACTTAGCCAGCTCTTGTCTCTCGGCAGGAAAATCAGCAATGTTGAATTTTGGAGAAATGGTGTTCTCTGGGAGACTATAGTATCACACTTTGGAGGATATGGTCATACTCTGGGGTGTTGTCCTGCACCTCGTTGGACAGGAGTGCCCTCCGGCTTGACTCAGAGAAATTGGAATAAGTATCTGAGAGGGGCAGAGCCTCTCAGATCTGCTGCTTCAGTCTTAAAGAGGAAGAAGGGTCCATGCTGGAAGTTTGATTTGCACCAACCAGACTCTGCAATCTGACTGACTGCGCCTGCTGCGCAATCTGGAACTACAGCTCTGTGGATCAAACCTGCTTCAAAAGGACTAAAGAGTGGAATCCCTGCAAGCTACAGGTTGACAGTTAACAAAGCTCACCTGGACCATCACTACCAAGAATCCCCAGCCTGGAGTACTACCAGTCGATTTGTATGGGTTTTGCCCAAGTGGATTGTGGGAATTGAGGTCCCAAACTTTCAAGGACCATCTTGGAGCTTTCAGACCCTTGAAGTAAGTTTTGGACATGTTGGGACCCTCAAAGGAACTTCAGGAAAAAGTTCCAGAAGTTTAAAGATGTTTGGGGCAACTTTGGAAAAAAGCTCGATAAGTGGACCGACTCAACCTGGTCAGCCAAGCCGGCGACTCTCAACCGCGAGCCGGCCTCCCGTCCAGGTTTGTCCTGCTGAAAAGCTCCGGAGTTCGGGTTTCCAGAGTTTGACTGGGGTTTGACGGAAAAGCCGGCGAACCCTCACCCAATCTGGCCTGGTGAAGAGCATAGAGTTACCCCGCGAGAAAAAGCTCGGTAAATGTTTTTAAGTCCGAACGTAGAAAAGGTGACCGGGGCCAACCGCGAGAGTCATGCGGCCCACCTTCAACCGCGAGCCGGCCTGGATCTCTGGTTCGTCCCACTGGAAAGCTCTGGAGGTTGGACTTCCACAACTTTGACCAGGAGCTCATCGCAAGGCAAGCCGGCGAACCCTCACTGAATCCTGACTGACTGAGAGCTTCGAGGGACTCCGAGAAGAAAAGCTCCACAAAACTTTCTAAGTCGGAAGGTAAAAACTTTGAGCAAGACCTACACGAGGGGTAGCCGCGCAAGGCTCCTCCATCGCGGTCGGCCTGAAACTTTGACTTTGTCTCGGTCTAGCACGACCAGATGTCCCAATAGGCGCTATAAGTTTCTATCCGCTACAAAGTGGTAAATCTTTAAAAATTCATATCTCTGGTTCCCTACATGGGATTTTTTTCATTTTGTGTTATTTTAAAGATAAACATATTTCCTATTGCATTACAGCCTGCATGGAGAACAAGCCCAGGCCCCCATCCCCGGTTGAGCGTAGAACCAGGACGCTCAAAACCAATCACAACGCTACGTTGCAGCGTTGTGATTGGTCGGGGAGCCTTTTCTATGCTTCCTGTGCCTCGTCTGACGAGGACAGCAGGAGCAGAGACGCAGGACCGGTGCGGCAAGATAAGTTTTGCTTTTATTTTTTTTACTGTTTCCCGCCCCTCGCGACCACCCCCGCGAGCCCGCAACCACCCCTCCACCCGCGAATAATGCCGGCCGCCACTGTTTAAATGCTTACAAACCTGTCTTTGAAGTAAAGCCTGCCCTCATACAGCCAAGCTACCAAGGATTGAGCATGGGAATAATTTTCTAAGACCTATTCTGAGCCCTATATTGTGATAGTGGCCTTATTGCAAGTGGTAGATAAATATTTACCACTACTAATAATCCACTTTCTAACAGCTACTTACATGAAATTCCCAAAATGTCATCTAAACTCAACTTCGCGTAATTAAGCACCATTCACTGTAAAAATGTACCACAAATGCATGCAAACAACAGAAAGCAAGCATCTGCTTGTGATGCTTTGTTTATTGGATCCTTGTGTCAAAAATTGCTATGAGAATGCATTTCGTGCTAAAATATGGCACAAAATGATGGGTTTGCAGTTCGTTTAATTATGCTTAGTTTTCTCACAGTGTATTCAAAAGTAAATTATGTGAATTTTGCACACCCATCCTAACCATGATGTATATCAAGCATGCAAATAATGTGGTATGATACAAGAATATTTAGATGTACAGCTAATTTCATATTCAGTGTTGTCCCTTTCCTTACAGGTGACTGCACACAATGGGGCCTGTATTCCTAGTCTTAACTGGGAGATCAGAATTAGGACAGTAGGCAGGAAGGGGGCCAGATGGCGCATATGGAGCCAATGTAACAGGGTGCAAATTAAAAGCAGCTGGGCCTCCCGTCCTAAAAAATAGACAAGCATTACCAAGCCAATAGGTCTTAATTTAATATTCTAACACAGGAAACACAATTTGTGCCTGCCTTTCAATATTTTAGTGCATTGAAGGCAGACCTACAGGTTTTGGCAAAAAATATGTATGTGAAAGTATTGACGAGGAAGAACAATGAATCAGAGGCAGATGAGAAAGTGAGTGAATTCAGAAAACAGGCAAGGAAATCACACACATGAATCCTGGCAAAAACATTTAAAAAGTCTGCTACAGTGAAAAAACCAAGCAAAAGAATGTTTGTCTGTGTAGAATATAGATTTTAATGTAGGATGATTCGGTGTACTTTTGAGATCTAAAAAAGTCCCTTATGCACTGCATTACAAGGACCCCGTTGGAGGTGAAATGATACTCAAAATAGCAAGTAGCACGAAGCAACTTTGTGACTCCTCTTGGCAGCCACAAAGACCATTGTATGTATATTTTAAAGAATTGGTAACAATAGATCTGGAGGTAATCGGCGCTGTCAAGCTACACCTAAAATTAGGAAAAGTTTATAAAGACTCTAAACCCTTCAAGGGCTGCACAGCATTGTATTCCAGAGTCAGAAGCCCAACCAAGGATAGAGGATTATTAAAAACAGGTTCAAAGAAGTACATTCAGTGAGGGGAGATCATTCGCGGAACAGGGAACTCCCTGCACCGAAGTGCCTAGAACTGAACAGCAGTCACCCGTTCAACAAAGCTAGATGGTGGGGTGAGATCCAGATGAAAGCAGATGCTGTCATGCAGTCCACAGAACGTCCAGAGAACTGAAAAAAATGGAACTATTTAAAGCAGCAGTCGGGCAGCACATCACCAGGTATTGCCAGGACAGAATGACTAGTTCAGGAGAAAATCCACAGAAAAAATATATTCAATCTATAGCAGGAGAAACCACTTTCCATCATGAACAAGGGAAGTGGCACTGAAGAAACAGGGAAGGAGACAGCAGATTGAGAAGAAACTCGTGCAGGTAACAGTAATACAAATGTTAAAAGGAGGTGATGTTTTAACGCAGATCACAGAACACATGGGGGCATATTATCAAGAACGGCGTTAAAATTATCGCCGGTTTAGCGGCAGAAAACTGCCGCTAAAGCGGCGATAATGGGCTTGATAATATGCCCTGGAGAATTCCAATAGAAGCCCATGTTCACACCAGAACATGGACTTCTATTGGAATTCTCAAGGGCATATTATCAAGCCCATTATTGCCGCTTTAGCGGCAGTTTTCTCCCGCTAAACCGGCGATAATTTTAACGCCGTTCTTGATAATATGCCCCATGGTGTGAGATGAAGTCTGAGCACAATGGATCCCCACCTACAAAAAAAGAACATTGTGTGCATGTACATGACTGCTACTTATACATTCACATTCCTTAAACTCCGTTGTCGGGGTTCAACATTCCTGTGCTGCAACCCAACATTTCTTCCCGTATGTGCCTCTGTTTTGACGTCAGCTAAAAGTTCTGGCCAGTGAACCCTTCATTTCACATAAACCTTTGGTCCAGATTCTCAAAGGTTTAGCGTCAGGTTAGCATTACTTTTTGAACGCAAACCCGACGCTAAACCTGTTTTGGTATTTACAAACCAATGCTAATTGGTATTAGCGATGGGTTGTATGTAAAAGTAACGCAATGCAGCGCAAAACGCTGCTTTGCATTACTTTGCGTCAAGCGGATGTTACATGGGTGGTATACATGTGCGTTCCCATGCAACCAACTATGCTTTTTGACGCTAAACCCTATTCACTAACATTGGCAGAAAGGGTTTAGTGCCAAAAATGAACAATGCTGAAAAGCAGGCGTTAAACAGAGAATTGTTTTTATTTTTCCCTGCTTTATTCGACAGCACACATACAAAGTAGGGACAGCTTTTAAACTTGTCTACGTGTATTATTCCTGTACAAAACCTATGCTAGATTCAGGCACACACCCAAGCACTATGGCGCTAAGGTATGTGCCTGGTGCACAACAGCTGAAATAAGCGCCAGCGCTAGGGAGAGGGGAGGAGAGTGCCATATCTCTGTGAATATGGCACTCTCCTGCTCTCTCCCTATCACACAACTCAGCACAGCATCTTTAGATGCTGCGCTGCATTGCATGACACCTTTGTGTTTTGTGTAAGAAATAACCCATAGCATTGCATTTGCATGTATGGAGTCTAAGATGTGAAACTGCAAGTACAAACTATATGAGCCATCAGGCTAACTTCAAAAATATTAAAAGGTAACAAACAAACTTTTTATATGGGGGTGCTCTCAGTGGCGGCTGGTGTCTTTTGAAAGTGGTGAGGCGTTAAGGTTGTTGAAGAGTGTTTATTTTGAGGAATGATATCTCTATTAATGATATTGACATTAAGGAGCTTGGGTTTTTTTGTGTGCAGTTTTATATAGGGCGAACTAGACCCGAAGGTTTCAGAGCGCTTTACATGAGAAACAGTTGCATTACAGACAGACACATTCATTTTGTTAGGCACGGGGAGATTAAGTGATTTGACTCAAACCCGGTTCCCCAGCTTCGAGGTCGACGCTCTAGCCGTTCGGCCACTTCCCCTCCCCAGGGGTTCGTAGCCTGTTCTACTTGAGCATCAAAGGCTCAATATTGTGAAATGATTCCATGTTACAGATCAAAGGTCATCTAAGCCTGTACACATTGTCGATGAGTGTCATAATTAATAAGTGTCAGTTATTGTATACATCGGTACTATTTGATAAAGATGCCTGTATTTATGTCATCTTCGGATTAAATAACCACAATGGAAGGATTAAGAGGTTCAAGTAGAAAGAATGCTCCGTCGGAATCAGCCTACACAGTATAACAGTTTTAAGATAAAAAGTATTCAAAGTAGGACTTTGACTTAGAGGGGCAGATTTACAATCCCCTTGCGCCACTTTTGCGTCACTTTTCCCATGTTAAAAATGACGCAAAAGTGGCACAAGGGCCTTGTAAGTAAGCCCCAGAGTACCTAACCTGGATATGGGCGCGGGTATAGATGTTCTTCTGTGCCCCCATCTGTGCTGAATGTGTAGGCACTCCACAAACAACCTAGATATTTCGAGCTGACGTTCCTGCAGCAAATTCATCCCATGGATGTGCTTTTGAGTTTTTTTCTGAGCTCCCTTTTCCCTCCCCTTTGTATTGTTTAGCTTCCCGCCTGCACAATCTCACATGGCGAGCAGGAGACACGCTGGGGATTTCCAATAATTGGCTATGGTAATTCTAGCAAACAATAACGAGCGGTCTAAGAACTGGATGCCAAACTTTACTTCCTTTAGGGCAGTGAAAGGCCCCCCCCCCCCGCGCATTCCCTCTGTCACAGTAACCTGACTCTCACTGCATTTTATCACTCTGCTGTCGAGCACAGTGTGATGATAAAAAATAATTCCCGGCACAAATTGAGCACCGACAATATTAACTTGTTTCTAAATAGCATCTGACAGCATTCTCTGAGTGATCTCACAGTCCTGTAGTTTCCTACCGCTGCACAGATTTGTCAACTCGCCCAATGACGTCATCACAGTCACTTTCATGCAAATGCATCCACACGCTGAGACTTGTAGAATAAATAGGCTGATATTCTTAAAGGGTAAGCGAAAGTTCAAGTCCAAGAATCCGATTACTCGCTCAGATTACCTAAAGGTATCCGATGACATGCAGCAACTATATATATATTTGGTAGCCATCGAATTCTGGAGACTGGTGGGAGTGGACTATGGGTGTGGCGCATGGCTCTCTGCAGCCCAACTTCGAGTTCGATAATACACTTGACTTATGTCAATTCTGTCAATGGGGAGCGTGACCAGCATTTTATCCTTAATAATCAGGTAACTCGGCCACACGTGGCGAGACAACAACAGAGCAAGAAGAAAATCCACAAATACCTAGGCACATTGTTTGTGGAAGCTCACTTAGTCACACACTTTGAATTACAGAGACCTCTCTCTATCCCACCACCAGTTTGTTAGGACATTTTTACCTAGGGTGACCAACTGGCATGGGTGCAAATTCTGGACGTTAAGTGTAAAAATTCAGGACAAAGGGTCAAAATTCAGGACACAAATTCAGGACAGAAGGCACAATTCAAGACAAAACATCGGGACAAAAGGTAAGTTTTACAGACACATCAGAGGAAGTTGCACGATAGTATAGAAGTAAGTAAATAGACAACCACTTAAGAACAAGTCAAAATAAGTTTAGATTAGCTTGAGACAATCATGCACTTCACGGTTTTTCAGTATGCGCACAGCTTTCAGCAACTGTGCAGGTCTTTTTGTGGTATTTCATATGATAATAATCTATTTATATGGTTACTGCTCTGGGTTGTCGAGTCTGATATTTTGTTTACAACTCATGGTCCTGAGCAGGCATGTTTGGTGAGAGAAGTGGTCAGGAAGATCTGCTCGGCTAGACTTTGTTACTAGCATCTCATATCTGAGTGCCATTGTGAGATGTAAAGTGGCACGCATAGGTGCACTAAAGGGAGGATTGCTGTGATGAGCCCACTATAGGGAATGCATTATGGGTGTTTCAGCAAGTGGAACTTAAAATATGGAATCTGACTTTGCTTATGGGGGCTTCGCAGAGAGTTGCACTACCTGGCGGAAGTAACAAAGGTGCTTTTCCCTGCAGTTTTCTTAAAGAAGGCATTGTTGATACACTATTATAGTTTATTTTTGATGCCTTGCCTATTTCTACAAACACAATATACATCTCAAGCACAGCTCATGGCACTATAAGGCTCTCCCTAAAACCTTACACCTAAAACAAAAGATGCAAACATTTACAATTACTAGTGTAACATTCAAGTGGCAGTTGGATGTCACTCAAAATGTCATATGCATGATGTATAGATCCCACACATAAGCACACAGCAAATACAGAATAGTAACACATAGGCAAGGGAGTAGCCAGACAATTTAAATACCTCCCACTTTGAACTAAAGGTCTTATGGCACCAAGAAAGCAAAGTAAGTCATCACAACCCTCCCGAGAAGAGCTCTCGTCCAAGGATCTAGCCATTCACCCTTCCATCAAACCCCTGATATCCACCATTTCAAATTTACATTATGTCATCTATTAATTATTTCATCCATCATTCAGTCTTTCACCATTCATTCTGTCCTTCCATCTGTGTGCCCATCCATATCCAAACCTTTTCAACCATTTGCAAACCTATCCATCATCTATCCTTCCAGCCATCATTTCACTCATCCATCCCTCCATCCACCCTTTCACTCATCCATCCATCATCCATTCACCCTTTCCCCAATCCATCCTTTCACTCATTCATCCACTCTTCCACCCATCCATCCATTCACTCATCCATCCAACCATTTACCCTTTCACCCAAGCCATCCTTTCACTCATCTATCAACTCTTCCACCCATCCATCCATTCACTCATCCATCCAACCATTTACCCTTTCACCCATCCAGCCATCCTTTCACTTACTCATCCATCCACCCAGTCACTCATCCGTCCACCCATTCAACTTTTCACTCATCCATCCATCCTTTCTTCCAGCCCTCTACTCTCCCTTTCACTCATGTATGCATTCTTTTACTCATCCATCTTTGGATTCTTCTTTTCACTCATCCAGGCACCCCTTCACCCATCCATTCTGCTAATCATTCATCCATGCTTTCACTTATCCATCCATCCATTCATCCTCCCTTTCTCTCTTCATCCCCCTTTCACTTAGTCACCCATCGTTCCATCCACCTTTCACCCATTCACCCACTCATCCATTTACTCATCCACTGATGAATCCATCCATTGACCCTAATACTCATCCATCCTTTCACTCATCCATCCATCCTTTCTTTCATCCATCCACCCTTTCACTCATCTATCCATCCTTTTGTCCATCTACCCTCCCTTTCACTCACTCGTCCATCCTTACATCCACCCTTTCACTCATCCATCCATCCATTCATTCACCCTTTCACTTATCAATTCATCAATCCATCCATCATTTCTCTCATCCATCCACCCATTCACTCGCCCATCATCCATCCTTTCACTCATCCATCCATCCTTTTACTGATCCATCCACCCTTTTACCCATCCATCTACCCTTCCACCCATACATACATCTATTTACCCTCATCCATCCTTCCACTCACACATCCATCCATCCTTTCTCTCATTATCCATCCATTCACCCTTTCACTCATCCATTCATCCATTCACTGATCCATCCAGCCATTTACCTATTCCTTCACTTATTCACTAACCCACCTTCTCACATTAATTATAAGCTGAGCTTTTGTCTACTGAGTTGCATACAGAAGAGGCCCATAAAGAACTTCACCCTCGCTGTAGTTTCTAAAGCAAGGGGTGGGGTGGGGAGGGTTCACTATGCCCCTGCACATAGACAATCTGAAAACTTGGAAGTCATGAGTCATTCATGATGCTCATTGCCAGGATGTGAGGTGACTGTGACATGGTGTTGTTTCCAGGGCTTTAAGTAGGATGAAAAAATTGAGGGTCTCTTCAAGGGTCCTGTCTGATGTAAATAAGCGCGTGGCTTAAAACACCTAAACTAAAAATATGTGCTGAGCATAATGTGCCGCCTGACTGGTATTTTGCTGTTTCTATCATTGCATCCAGTAACATTAGACCTACAACAAGCCATGACTATTGGCTTTGTCGATGGATGTTAGTTGCATAAACTAAATAAAAAAGCAGCAACTATGGCTTCGTTGCATATAATATTAAAAATGCTTCAGCTCTGAAATGATGAGACTGTGTAAGAACTATAACCTCTTCTTTTTAACTTCTTTCGCGGGCTTCTTTTCATGAACTGGCACATAGGAGCATGGGCGTTTTTGTACATTTGTTTTGTACATTTCTTCCATCTAACCCTAACACAGAGGTCTTCAAAGTGTGGGGCGCGCCCCCCTGGGGGGGCGTGGATGGGTTCCCAGGGGGGCGCAAAGGCCTCTGTAAGCACATGTAAATGAAGACGCCTGGAAGTGCGGCGATGTTTATTTGCTGCATTTCCAGGCTGTCTTCATTTACTCCGAAGCCCTCAGAGTGCCCTGGGGCCGGAGGTCAGTGAGTGTGCTGCTGGGGGCTCCGCTGGGCAGTGTCTGGAGTCTTATTAAGACTCCGGCATGCCCGAGTTTTTCACAGGTCTTTAAGGACCATTTGCATACCTTTAGAAACTAGTTACTGAGGCTTAGTTTTTATTTCTGTTTCCAGTACCCCCTGGGCCCCGACTCTGCCTATTCCTTACATTTGTATTTTAAATTTACTGCTGTAGTGTGAAAATGCATTTCATGAAAAGGAATATAAAAAGGGTTGCCAATAGAAAAATGCCCACCATGTATGTTTAAAGAGCCTGCAAAGACCTTGTTTTGACAATAAACAGGGTTTTAAATAAAAAGTATGTATTCATTTGTAATCTGACTTTGTCTGTTCCCTTTATTTTCATTCATGAATCATTCAGACAGCCCTAGAACACATTTAAAAGTGCTTTCTATTTATATTTGCTTTTCGAAGTACGCACAGATAAGTGCTGAAAATAGGGCTTTAGGTGACTGTGTATTTTTGTACCGTCTGCGACATCAAAATAATGAGCTGGCAATCCTAATCATAAAACTGGAAGTTTGTTGCACGATCAGCACATTATTTATTTCCTCCACCCTCGATCCCAGATTAATACCATAATAGCAATAGTTTAACTTATATCTGAAACCCTACACCCCGTCAATAACATGCTGATTTACTTCAAATGTCTGGGAATGCACTCTGCATTCAGACAACTCACTCATTCTCACCCTTCACTTTCACGCTCACCCTGCACTCACAGCGCATAGTTATGGATTTACCGCATTTGCCATATAATCCATCATCTGCTGCATAATTTGCAGATAAAAAAAATGCAGCAACACATGTTACCTCACAGTGGAAGGCCCTTTCTAAAGGTTGAATGGTCACCTTTCTGTTGCTTATTGCTATATGTGGGTGTTAATGTGATACTTATGAGGGGCAATAAAGGCCAGGACAGTGTTAACAAGTGTAAAAATAGCAAAATAATGCAGCAATGCTAACACAAAATATGCAGCATAATTCACCTTTGCTTGCTGCTGAATTTAGTCAACCATGCTGCATAATCTGGCCTTCTCCGCCGCATAATTCCAATGGCACTGTTTATAGTGCTATGAGGTCCCAGCCTGTGGCAGAAAGCACTGTGAATATGTAAGTCATTATTTTAAAACAGTATTTACATACTCTAAGCTAGGCTGCTGCAAAATGATGCAGTGATTGAGATAAAACAAGTTCTTACAAAATATACTTTTTAGTAATAATTAATCAAACTGTATCTAATGCAGACATTTTTGTAAGTGTCTCCACTATTCCAGATCTCAGCTGATAACACCCTTACATTACATCTCAAAAGAATAGATCTTTGCCACCATGAAGCTTTAAGCAGAGCCACTGGAATTATTCAGCAGAAGAGGACAATATTATGCGGCAGGTTTGACTAAATTATGCAGCAAGAAAAGGTAAATTATGCGGCATAATGCGCCACATTTTGTGGTTAGCATTACTTCATTATTTTGTCATTTTAACTCAAGGTAACCCTGTCAGGGGAAATATTTCACCCCATTGTTACCAGTTTAAAATCCAAATACAGCAGTAAGCAACTACAAGATTACCAGTCAATCTTTGCAAAGGGCCTTCCACTGCTCTGGAACACTTTGTCACGCGTTAAGTAACTTTTGTTCCGTTTGAGCTAGAATCTAGTTTTCTTTTGTTGAAAATCTGCAGATTATGTAGCAAATGCAGTAAACTGATAATTATGTGGAAAACGCTGCTGCTGCAGAAACTCATAATTCCAGTGGCCCTGGCTTTTAGTGACTCATTCAATTATTGGCTGGTAAGAAGGCTGGTTTCTTTTTTAACTTTATGCACTACAACCACACCCTTCGATTTCAGGCAGAGGCATCTCAAAGTCAGTATTAACCATTCAGGGGCATTGTGAAAGCTGAGTCCATGGGGTGGCAGGTAGCAGGCCAGAAGGGTTGCATTCAGATCCAGCGCCCTAATCCTCTCGATCCCTGGGGCCTCACAGTAATGGTCCAAGAGACAGAGGAAAGGAGCGAGATTCATAGATATTGTCAAAGAGTAGGCCCAGAATAGGGAGCACTGTATGCAGACTCATTTTTGTGTTTACAAATGGCCAGAGGCAGCTTCTTCAGAGAGATACCCCAAAGAAGGGGACAATATAAGTTTTCTTTTTTTTTTAAAGGGGCATTCATTAGTGAAGCTGGTACTGCTGCCAAGTGTGTAAGTGGCCACTGCTGGTTATCATTAAGGAGCAGATGCAGCAGGACTGGGGCCCAGGGATTTGAGGGGCCCACTGCATCACAGTTATGACTGTCTACCTTTAAAAAGGGGCATCGAAGCTTATTTTCCTTTCAAGCATTAGGACAGAGTTGAAGATCCGTCATGGTGGGGAAGAGGTAAAAGATGCAGAGGAGATAGCCTGCTACTCAGGACTGCAGTTATCATTAGTGCAGCAGGTATAGTTGCATTGGGGTCAAAGAGTGTGAGGGGCTCACAACACCCTAATTATGGGGAGCAGTTTGTTTGGGATATCTGTTTTTGTTTGATGCATTTTCTGTTTTATAAGTCTCATATTTAGTGCGGTTCATAAGCTATAGAAAACGTATTCCTGAAATCCTCTCATAAGCACCGCTCCCTGCACGCAGCCATGTCCCTCCCACTCCCCCAATCCTGCCATAAAGTTTTGGAGGGGGGCCCGACCTCAAAACATTTTGCTTAGGGGGGGCTCAGAGTAAAAAAGTTTGAAGACCTCTGCCCTAACAGAATGCCCTGCCCTAGACCGGGGGAGGAGGAGGCTGCATGCTGCAACAGCCCAAACTGGCCCATTGTCATTCTGTATGTGGCAATCAGCCGGCAGACAGAATGACAATGGGCGGGGTGGGGCTGCTCTTGTGCTCAATGTGAGTGCGAGGCGGCCCCATCAGGGAGAGCTGAGGCCTCTCGCAGGGGAACTGCTCTGCTCCCTGCAAGGCCCAAAATTACGGACAAAAGGCGTCCGTAAAAGGGATCGTCACGGACAATGGACGTGAGGTCCAAATCACGGACGGTCCGTGAAATTTACGGACGGTCACCCTATTTTTACCTACCCCCACTACTTTGCTTGTGCAGGCAATTCCTACACCAGTGCTCTGTTCCTTGTGGCAGCAGCGATGCCACTGAAGTACAGCATCATGCAAGGGGAGGCAGATGCTGCATAGAGAACTCCTGCAATGGACTTTGGTTTCACTTTTACACACAAGCCGTCTGTTGTACTGTGCGAAGATGTTCAATGGCAGACAGACAGTCACGAAAGCATGGCTATTCAATATGTGGGTTCAAAGTAAAGCTACAAAGTGATTGGACGTGTTCTATTACACACGCCACCATGTTGCCTTATGTGCAAAGAGTGGGCCCCTAAACAGACTGCAGCCAACTAAACTAACCAATCCATGCTGCTCTCATGCAGTTTATAATAATAAACATAGTAAATAGCATGAGCGCAGCAGCAAGATTGGTTCGGGCAGGCAAACACAGCGTTCATTCGGAGACAAAGGGTATTTTGTCTTTGCTTCCCACTAGCTGCTTAACACAGCACGGGTTGGAGAGGCCTCAAGTGCGCTGTCGGCTGGCCATAGCAAGACAGACGTTCAATCTGTCAACTTCAAATTTTAGGCCATTACTCGTCCCGGCTGCCAATCAGCAGGAATAGATCTGCCCCGCCATCCAAGACACTCGAGCAAAGTGTCAAAGCATTTTATTAAAGTTAAAGAATATTTTCCGTTATTGTATGTGGCAGCTCGCAAGAGGGGCGTGACGCCGTTTTGCCCTAAAAGAGAAGCCCCCCTAGATGCTCTGTTGGTTTACCACTTTGTGGATCTGTTAGAGTTTGGCAGAATAGGGTATCCACTGACATATGCGTGATGGCAAATTAGGGGTAGGAGCTCACTCATAGAGCTCAAAAAAGCTTATCTACATATTGGCACCTCCCCATGGGTATTCCTAGATGGAACTACAGAACCATTACAGAAAAAATGCACCCATGATAGCATGGACATTATAAGGCATAGACAGAGTGGATAATTGCTGAGTGCCCCGACATTCCAAAGGCCCCCTCGTACATTGAATAAATTTCAATAACAAAGTGCATAAAAAAACAGATTATTTTAAATTTTATAGCTGGGAATGTGGTTCATAGATGCTCAGTGTGCATACCCAGCCTGTCCAACCTGATCCCAGGCAGTTGATGGCAATTACATTAAAAAATAATCTTTTTGTCTCATGCCTGTCTATATAATTCAATTCAACTCGCTTTTTTCCTATCTCTTTAAATATCTCTACATCGCTCTGTAACTACCCACTCCTTTTTATCTTAAGTCTCTCTGCGTCATCTAAGTCTACCTCATTTCTCTCTTAATACACTTATTTCTACCTCACTTACCTCAACCGTATTTCATGATGCCAACTCTCTCTCTCTCTGACTCGATGCCTTCCTCTACCTTTTTCTATACCTCCTCTCATTTTACATCTTTCTCTGCCTCAACACTATCTACCTTACATCTTCTATACTTTTCTCATTGCCTCCTCTGTTTGCCTACCTCTTCCTTTCTCTTCCTCCACCTCTCTCTCACCTCATTCTACCTTACCCCTCGCTCTGCCTCATCCCTAGGTGTATCCCATCCCTCTACATTTCTTTCTCCCTTTCTCTACCTCCCTTTACCATTCTACCCCACTCTAAATCCTTAGCAATCGCTCTACCTAACTCTTTCTCTTTTCACATCTCTGTTCTGTATCTTCCTTTCTAGATGTCACACATTTGTTTCTTTCCTTTGCACTCTCTCTACTACACCTATCTCTCTAACTCATCTCTATACCTACCTCACTTTTGCCTATTAATCACCTCTCTATCTCGTCCTCTTAGCTGGCCATCCATGTTTCACCCACTCCCAATTCTCCTAGTCAGCAGAGTTGTAGGTAACAGTCTACCCAGAAAAGAGTACACGTAGGAAGAGGAGAGGATGGACAGGATAGCGAAAGAGAATTAAGGATAAATTCATCATATCTTACCTGATGAAATTGTTGAAATCCTGAAAGTATTGGGTTGTTTGATGGAATAATACCAACAAAAATATTGCTATAAACGTATCACAGACACAAATATTGACATTACATACTTTGTATCTAATAGAATATCAACTACAAAAATATAGAAGACAACAATATCATCCTAAAATAGGTAAGTATATCAACTTTTGACAAGTAAACATTATTTTAACTCTAAAATATACATTAACTTTGAAAATATATATTTTTAAAAATGTACTTAGGCAATCCATGTCGCTGACCCAATCCGCCTCGCTGACCAAATTCAAGAAGGACCTCAAGACCTGGCTCTTCGAATGATACTCCACACCCAGAGGGACCAGCAGCCCCCCCCCCGCGCCTTGAGACCCTCACGGGTGAGTAGTCACGCTTTACAAGCCCCTGATTGATTGATTGATACTTATAATACCGAAACTATATATAAAAGTATAGCTTAGAAACAAAAATAGAAATATATACTTTAAAGTAAATGCAAAAGAGTAAATAAATAAAATCGATAAATAGGACATAAATAAAAAGAAAATAATAATATAATTAGTTATAAATTAAAACACTTAGGGCCGATTACGAGTTTGAAGGTACGGCGGCAGGACCACCCCGCTGCCGCACCGCCAAACCAGCATGAAGACCGCCTGCCTTATAATGACTTTATTAGTCATTGGCAGGCATTTCCTTTGTCATTCCCACTGCGGTGTCTATAAAGTAGGCACCGCAATGAGAACGTCAAAGGAAGTTCCAGCACGGCATGGACTATAAAGTCCATGCTGTGCTGGAACGTCTGTGCATGCACACTGGGGGGCACATGTTGTGCCCACCTGTCTGCATACACAAGGCGTGAGGCACAAGGGGGCTCTGCAGGGCCCCCTTTCTTTCCTCACTGCCATTGTTTTCATGGAGGAAAGACCTCCATGAAATCAGTGGCGGTGATGAAAGTTGCAATATGCTTGACGGGGCCGCAGCTGTCCCGCCAAGCATATTGATGCCTCTTGACCGCCACGGCACCGCCAGGGAATGGTGGTTCCCTGGCGGAGTCTGGGGGTCCCAGGGCAGCACGACCACTAGGGTCTCACTATTTGTAGGTTTTGTTCCACAGTGCAAATACATACATATGTGTGCATGTACACGAAGCACATCTGAAACTACACACATATGTATTACATCTCTGGAAAACATACCTTGTCCACAGCCGAGGTCCACAGCCATTGTAACTGTGAAGAAATGTTACAGTGGCTTACCTTAGGAGTTGACGCCAACGGTGTGTATTTTCTTCATGGGCAAGTGTCTGCAGAAAAGTGAAGACCTGGACGAGGAGCTCAGTGACGGGAAGAGGAGTGGAAACTGAATATAAGGTGAGTTCTCACCTTAAATTTTGCTTTCCCACCAGGTCGAGTGTGGAGGTCTTCTCACTACAGTCGGCTTGGCGGTTAGCCACATCGTAATCTCCCCTGCAAGAACAGTGGCTGGACTCCAGCTGTCAGCCGCTGTAGCCTGGGACTGCCATTGATGCAGGAGGGAAAGACCTTAGGAGACAGCAGGACTCGGCCGGCTTTCATCAATGGGATCGCCAACATCGTAATTCGGCTGGTGGACCGCCTAGTCAGTGGTCGGGGAATACAACGCCACCGTGACGGCAATACCAAGACCGCCAAAGTCATAAACAGGCCCTAAATATGAAAGATTATTGAAAATCATATACGATAACAATATTAAAGTAAAGAAAATATTTGAATAAAAATAATATTACTCACAAAAAATTACAAACAAATTAAATAAGTAACTCTTAAAAGTAAATCACAAAAATATATGTGTAGGACTTGGCCTTTGTGGCTAAAGTTCCCTAAACTTTTGCTTTCCCCTAGACCGTTTTCCTGACATAGAGTTGCCAATTTAGATGCTTTGGGTACTTTGCCACTGCTGATCAGTGTCAAAGTACAAGGGTTCCCTATGTAAAGTACAATGGTAATTGGTTGGCCATGATTGGTATGTTTGCCTTACTAGTAAAAGTCCCTAGCGATGTGCACTGTGTGTGCAAGGGCTAGTAATGCAAAGGCGCGCAGAGAAGGGAACTCAGGCCTTCAGTGTAGGGCCTGCTCGCAGTTTGCTAAGTTAGCATGTTGTCCTGACAAGTGCAACCACTTGTCAGGCCTTACTTTCCCTTTTGCGTACACTGTGGGCACCCCTGTGGTAGGTCCCGGGTAACCCTAGGGCAGGGTGCAGTGTAGGTGAAAGGCAGGACATATACTGAGGTGTGTGCTATGTCCTGACAGTGAAAAAACAGTCCATTCCGCTTTCACTGGTGAAAGGCCATTCTGCCCATAGGACAGAATGGGGGAGGCTGGGTATGGTGTTTTGTTAGCCTGGTTTCCTATAAGTTTATAATGGAGAGGTGAAGTTTAGTATGTATGAACTCACAGTGTCATAACACATCTTTCTATGAAAGTGGTTTTGTCACTGTGTGTTCAGAAACCACTCTTTTAGAAAGTGGCTGAGTTTTGTGCTTTAAGCATTTCTGTGTGTCTCTGCTGAATGTGGATTGACTGTCTGGATCTGAGATGGGAGGGGGTGAGATGGAACCTGGCTGACCTGCATCTGGAGAGTATGCGAGGAGAAACCCCGGGAGGTGAAGAGGCCTGGGTAACAGCTATAAACAATTGCCCCATCTCCTGCTGAGGGATTAAGGGTCCAGACCCCCAGTATCAAAGGGAGGAAGGTGACACTGGGAGGGAGACACCCAGAACTGATTTAGGCAGGGGTCAGGGACCCCTGAGCACAACGAACTTCAAAGACATGAAGGGGTATAACTAAGAGAACTGAAACCCCTAGAATTTGGTGTAATTTTGAATGGCGAAATGGACAGGTCGAGTCTGCAAAGGCTTTGACCTCTTTCGTGGTCAAGAAGAACCTCTGCCAAGGAAGAAGTTGCTGAAGAGACTGCTGGATAGGACTGACCCTTGCTTCGTGATCTGGGGCTGGTCTGCAGTTTGTAGCTTTTACTAAGGAAGAGACTGAAGGGACATTGCAGTGGGTGGTGTCCCCCCCTTCTTGAACAGGACTGTGCTTTGTGCTGTGTCCTGAACCCCAAGGGCCCAAGGTGAGCTGGCTCCCTGTTTGGAAACACAGGAACATAAAAGTTTCTGGAGAAGTCCCAAGCAACACGGTGTGCGCGTGCTTTTGCAGCTTGAGACCCTCAGAAGTTGTGCCTTGTGATCGTGGGCACGCAGGAGTAAACTGAGTCTCGGACGCGCAGGGTGTGTGTCGTGGTGCAAGCCAAGGCGTTGGTGAGGAGCGCCTGGTCGTTGTATGCACCGGGAGACGAGGTGAGACTAGGACGCGCAGGGTGCGTGTCGTGGTGCAAGCCAAGGCATTGGTGAGGAGCGCCTGGTCGTTGTGTGCACCGGGAGAAGAAGTGAGACTCGGACGCGCAGGGTGCGTGTCGTGGTGCAAGCCAAGGCGTTGGTGAGGAGCACCTGGTTGTTGTGTGCAGCGGGAGAAGAAGTGAGTCTCAGACGCGCAGGGTGCGTGTCGTGGTGCAAGCCGAGGTGTTGGTGAAGAGCGCCTGGTTGTTGTGTGCACTGGGAAAAGAGGTGAGACTCGGATGCGCAGGGTGCGTGTCGAGGTGCAAGCCGACGAGTGGTGACGATCGCCTGGTCATCGTGTGCACCAGAGAAGAGGCGAGTCTCGGATGCGCAGAATGTGTGTCGCGGTGCAAGCAGAGGCGCTGGTGAGGAGTGCCTGGGTAGCGTGTGCACCGAAATCGAAGTAAGTCTCCACAAGTGCTGAGGGCGGTTCTCGGTGTCCCCTGAGACCGCCGGAAGGAGGGCCAGGTCATTGGGCCCTCGGAGTGCAACAGTAGCGGCCCGGACCGGCAGTCCTGGAGGAGCGGAGTCACCGGCCTGAGCTCACCATGCTCATTGACGGAGTTCTGGATCAAGGCCCAAGTCGCTGAAGGAGGGGAGGAGAGTGGGGTCGCGCCCCCCCAGGTAACGTGGATCACCACCTGGGGTGGGGTGCGGGCTCCGAGGGACACTCTCTCGGCCTCTCGCTCCTGGCAGCTGCGTGAGCCTGTTGCTCAGATCGAGGCCCGTGCTGGCCCAAGGAGGGGCAGTACTGGGGCCGGAGTGAGAAGCGGTACTTTTGTGTCATCATTGATCCATGCCGGGGCAACTGTTAATGGAGCACCTAGACTGTCGTATTACACTTTGCATTATTGCTGCTAACGAACTATCGAACTGTCGTATGACGCCTGACTCTATTTGTGCCTGACGAACTACATGCTGGGTGCGCTACGCACTGCGTTATTTTCCCTTGCAGAGTACATGATTGTAAGCGTGGCGCATTGCATTATTTCTTCATCGCACAGTACCTGATTATAACTTGGCGCATTGCATTATTTCTTCAGTGCACAGTACATGATTGTAGCGTGACGCATTGCTTTGTTTCTTCCTTGCACAGGGCATGCTGGTGGTGATACGCATTGCATTTTTCCTTCTATTGCAAAGTACATGACTGTGGCGCTACGTATGGCATTGTTTCTCTATTGCACAGTTCAGGAGTATATCGTTACGCATTGCAGTATTTCATTTCTTTTGAAACGTGTGTGATTCTAGCAATACAACCTACCTAACCTTTTGGAAACGGTTAGAAGTTAGCTTAACTGTTGGTTAGAAGCGGTGGTTGGGATTAGAACCTACCAATCCACCGGAAGAAATACTACCCATTATTTTATGTTGGTTTTGTATCGTGTGGTCATATCGTATATCTTCTTGTATAAAGATTATAGTGTGGTGTGTGGTTGCACATACTGTACACTCGTGCCTTGGAGATAAGCCTGGCTGCTCGTGCCAAGCTACTATGGGGGTGAGCAGGGCTCTCTCAGACGGTGTCCTTACTTAGCCTAACGTTGAAACGAGGGGTCCGGATCTCGCACCTGGCAACAGCGGTGTGGGACGGGGACTCCCGCCTCCAGCATTTGGTGGCGGCGGTGAGGGATAAGGACCCCCACTTCCAACAATATGTTAAAAAAGCAAATAAATTAGACTTGGAGAGTCACATCCACTACTCCCACTCCAAACTGAAAAATAGTAGGGAAAGTGTTGGACTTTGAAGGGGTCATATTTACTATTACCACTCCAACTCAAGCAACAGTAGGGAACGTGTTGGACTTTAGAATGGTCAGATTTACGGTTTCCACTCCAACAACAGTAGGGAAAGAGTTGGAGTTAGAAGAGACCAGAAGTATTATTCTCAATCTAGCATGAGCAACAGTAGGGAAAATATGGTCTTCGTAAATCTTATATTTACTATTCCCAGCCTAAATTAAAAAAATAAAATAAATATATACAAAGTAAAGAAACATAAAATATAATTCCACAAACATATAAAAGATGTATAATATTTTTAAGATGAATCATTCATATGAACAATTAAAAACAAAAAATAAGTTAACAAAAAAATTATAATAAAACAATATTAGACAATTTTACCAATTAAAAAATTTAAAACTATTACACATAAAACACTTCCTAAGCTACTACCCTAAAATTATAACACACAAAAACAAATTATAAGTATACTATAAAAAGTAACTTTAAACAATTGGAATAATATAAAATGAATTATGAGGGACACCATAGATAATTTCCTTGGGTTCGGAGTAACCCTGGGCGAAGTACTACGCTACGCTCGCGTAGTTTGCAAAGTTTGCGCTACTTCGCACAACGCGAATTGCATGTAGCACAGTGCAAACACGCGTAGTGTAGCGTAGTGGTCAATTTTTGCTTGCTCGCGGTCCTCAACGTCAAGTTGGCGACCGCGAGCAAGCAAAATGACATCCCGGCGAGACTTTTTCCTCGTTCGCGATCAGCAACATCAAGTTGCCGATCGCGAGCGTGGAAAATAAACCTCCTGGCGAGATTCTCAACGCGGGAAGGTCAGGTTTCTCATTGCGAGTGGTCGCGTATGCTCGCGACCGCTCGTGATGAGAAACTACCAGTCCGCGTTGAGAAAGCTGCCGCTCGAGTAAAAATCTACTCGAGCGGCAGTAAAAGACAGCTCGCACTGTGCAAGATGCCGTTTTCAATGATTGCACAGTGCGGACAAGCATCCGGCACTGTGCAATCATTGCGAACAGTGCACTACGCAGTTCGCGTAGTGCTACGCGTAGCTCGCGTAGTGCTAACTGCACTTTGCGTAGCTTCGCGTAGCGCTACTTCGCGAACTACGCCCAGGCTTAGTTCGGAGGGGAATGGAGGTAGGCAAACTTTCTGGGTTCTTCCGGTGAGGAATGAAGCGTTCCTTCTGAGGGCATTCTCTTGGATACCAATTTTGTGTAGCCTGGTGATCAGGGTGTTGTGGGATACTGTGTTGAATGCTGCTGAGAGGTCGAGGAGGATCTGGGCTGACCATCTCTTCTCGGTAGAGGAGGGCTCGAACGTCATCTACAGCTCCGATGAGAGCGGACTCAGTGCTGTGGTTGCTGTGGAATCCAGACTGGGAGGAGTCGAGAAGGTGGTTTTGCTGAAGATATGGGGTGAGTAGGGGTGGACGAAGAATTCCGCTCCGCCGGCGGAGTCCACAGAGTTTTGCCCACATAGTGCTCCATGCGGAGCGTGGAGTTCCAAAAAACTCTGCAAAGTGACAGGAAGCGGAGTTTTTTCTCTCAAGCGGCTCTAAAACGTTAAGTTGGGGAGCGCTTGCGAGAAAAAATCATGTGCTAGACCTCCTCCTGGAGAGATTTCTCAACGTGGGCGGTTGCGGCAGGTCGCAGAGCAGGAAGTTGGGTCGGTAGTTCTTGAGTTCGCTGGGGTCAGCTAATGATTTCTTGAGTAAGGGTTTGATCTCGGCATGCTTCCAGTCTCTTGGGAACGTGGCCGTGGTTATGGAGGTGTTGAGCAGGGTGGTGAGTTTGTGGCTGATTTGTCTTTTCCGAGGTTGAAGATGTGGTGTGGGCAGGGGTCATACGGTGCCTCTGAGTGGATGGAGCTCATGAAGGCGGCAGTTTCCTGGGTGGTGAGTGAGATCCAAGTGGTTAGTCGAGGTTCTGTGCAGCTTGTGGTGGGGCTCTGAAGGTTGAGGAAGTCAGTGCCCTCGGGTTGGGGTTCACAGTTCTTGTAGATGCTGTAGATCTTGTTGTGGAAGTAATTGTCGTGGTTGTCGCAGAGCTCCAGCGATGGTGTGATGCTGTTTTTGGTGGCTGTGGGGTAGAAGAACTCCTTGATGATGCTGAAGAGTTCCTTGCTGTGGTTAGAGCTGGAATCAATGCGGGCAGCTAAGGATTCTCTCTTGTTCCCCCATTAGAAGCCGATGGTAGAGGTTTGGGGAGGTTTTGAAGGAGGGTCTGTTGGTAGTGTCCTTGGTAGTGCATCATCTTATTTCCCGCTGTTTGCAGATGCATTTATCTGTTTTAAGTTCTTCTTTGTAACAGGTGGCCTGTTTTGTAGGGGTGGGCGGAATTTGCGTAGTCGCGCTACGCAAAGCTCCGCGAAATGGTAAAAAATCTCCGCGAGCACACAAAAGTTCTGCGAACACGCGGAATTGCTTGTTCCGCCCATTCGCGATGCTTTTTTTCCTGTTCGCGAACGCTGTTTGCATGCTCGGGGAGAAATATCTCGCGAACACGCATTTTGACAGCGAGAACAAGCAAAAAATTCCGCAAAGCCGTGGATCGCGGAATTTTTGGTAATTCCGCGTTCTCCGCGGAACGTGAAATTACCCAAATTCCGCAAATTCCGCGAGCGGAACGGAATTTACCGCCCAGGCCTACTCTTTTGCGGATTTTCTGTGGTGGCTGCCGTTGATGGGGAGGACGTTATTGGCGCAGTTCAGGATCTATGTGTTGAAGTACCTGACCCCCTGGTTGAGGGAAGTGGTGGTGTCAGGTTGGAGCCATTGAGAGCATCAGTCCTTTAGGTCTTCATTAGTTTGGCCCATTTGGGGTGTGGGTCTCTCTCTCGAGTATGGGCGATGGTCTGTGTTGAAGTAAATGATGAAGAGGTCAGTCCGGGGGAGTTTGCTGACTTGGCTTTACGTGATCCGGTTGTTGGGTGTCAATATGGGGTCCAGTGTGTGTCCTGCTATGTGTGTTGGGTCATGCGTGAGTTGGGTGAGTCCTATGTTGTTCATGCATTTGAGGAGGTTGATGGTGTTGGCATCGCTGTGGTCATCGAAGTGGAAATTGAGGTCACCAAGGAAGATGAAGTCATTGGAGTCGATGGCGAGTGGATTGATGAAGTCAGAGATGGAGTTACAGAAGCCTGGCCAAGGTCCCTGGGGCCTGTAAGCGACGGTGCCTCTGATGGTCGACTTACCGTTGGTTTGAAGTCTGAAGCTGGGGTGTTCCATGGTCGGGAGTGTCCGTAGTGGTGGTGCACTGAATGGTCTCTTTGTAGATAATGACTATTCTCCTCTGGGTTTCTTGGTGCAGTCCCTGTGAGTGATCTTGTATCCTTCAGGAATTACTGTGGCGATGTCGGGTGTGGCTGAATGGTAGAGCCATGTTTCGGTGAGCAAGACGACATCAGGTGCTAGGGCGGAGATGAGCTAGCTAACATCCTGGAGGCAATCTTAGCCATACAATCCCTGAATCTTAGTTTGGTGGATTCCGGTTTAGGCCCCACAGTGATGACAAGTTGTGTGTAATCTGCATAGGAAATGACATCAAAGCCACATGATCTTATCACTTTGGCCAGGGGGCCACATATATGTTGAAAAGGGTGAGACTCAAGGATGATCCCCGTGTACCCCCTTGTCTAAGGCCATAATTCTAGAATTGAAAGAATCAAGCTGTACCGAGTGAGTTCGATCAGTCAGAACATTTTTCATCCATCCTAGTGCTATGCCCCCGACACCATTCTCCCCTAGTCTTTTGATTAGGCTTGCATGAGAGATGGTGTTGAATGCTGCGGATTGGTCTAGAAGAACCAGCATAGCTGAGTTCCCCCCATCCAGCGCAAGTCTGATGGAGGCAAGAGCCTCCATTAATGCTGTTTCTGTGCTATAGGATGCCCGGAAGCCTGACTGGAGGGATCCAACAGAGAGTGTCTTTCTAGAAAAGATATGAGTTGTTGATTGTACAAGATCTCCTTAACTTTTCCAAGAATGGAGAGCTGAGATATGGGTCTATAATTGGCCATCTCTCGTGGAGCAGCTGTGGTTTACTTAGAATCAGACTGACACAGGCTGCATTCCATTTTACTGTGAAAAATTCCATGCGCAAGGAGAGATTAAACAGGTCAGTGATCGAGGCAAAAAGGGTAGACATTAGAGTGGCCATGATATAAGGCGGGCAGGATCATCTGGTGACCCAGATTTGATCCTGTTAACCAAGACCAACACTTGTCCAGGAGTAACAGGATTAATGGTGTCCAGAGGTGTGGGGTGGAAAGTGACCGAAGACTTAGATGGAGTCATCCTTTTGCACTGAATCCCTTAGATGCTCCAAATTAATTCCTATCAATCTCTGATGTGTTCTGATTTAGGCTACCATATGCTCTATGGCTCCAGGGGAGGGTTTACAGCTATAGGAATGACAGGTGCAGAAGAGGTTGAGTGAGGGGTACCTCAGAGGCTAAGCAATATGTATGTTCCATCATTAAAATGATGTTTCCAATATCTGCATGTAAGGTTTCTGAGATAGGCTTATAGGCAAAGACAATAAGTCATCCTTTTAAAGGCGATACCTATTGGCGTTATGTTGTAATTGCCCTAAAAAGAATGAACACACGAAAGGGCAATTAAAGTCTTGAAGTATGGATTTATTTCAACGGATGAGGATGAGTAACAAGAGTAGTAATGAGGAGGTTAAGCCAAGTAACATGCTTCTTTATTAGCTCGATGTTCCCCAGAGAATGCTGCTTAGTGGCCAAGTGCTCTCGCGCTTCCCTCAACACTCTGAAGCAGCGGGTGGCATTCGCCATGCGCACACACACACACACGCACGCACGCACACACACACACACACAGGTGGATGGGAGGGCGAGGCAAGGGTTATTTGACACACAAAGTAATAAGACAAAGTGAAGTATGTTCCCTTTTATCAACAATTTGTTGAATAATTAATCTTTGAACCTGACAGGTGGTACAATTGTTCGTCAGGTCATAACAGTACCATTGGGATTGGTTGCAACCATAGTTGAAGACACGATGGAAGAATTATCACATGTGGCATTAGCATGGCTTGTTCTGCATTGCTCACTGTTGCTGGCATTTTTGATTGACTCATGTACACTACTTTGAACAACTTCATGTCTGCCCACTGATTCTGGCGATCTAATGCCAAAAACATTTGATCCATTCCACCATTGGCCATTATCTAATAAACCAGCAGTGCCATTGATCTTAACTAGACATCTTGGTTCACTGTACTTGCTCATATTTGCTCTTTTTTTATATTTCACTCTCACCACGTCACCAGCACTCACAGACATCTCCTTGACTACATTCGTGCATCATAGTTGCTGTGCATGTGTTTCTGGTACTTGTCTACCAAGCTTCTCATATTGGTCTCTTTGCCTTCATGTTCTCCTTTTCCCACTTCTTTCATGCTAAAGACCAGTATGGCTGCAGTTGTGTGATGGCTAATTTACCTCTGAGGAACTCAAAGGGAGCTCGACATGGTCGAGTGTTGTGTGAAGTGCTGTGATATGACTGTAGTCTGGTTCTAAGGGAATGTGAAACCTAAAAGACATTTCAACGGTTTTCTTGATTAGGCGATTGGCCTACACAACCTGCCCATTGCTTTGGGAGTGATACAAGGATGACCTTACATGTTCTATGCCATTTTCTTTCAAGAATGTAACCAGTTCTTGGGATTCAAACTGCACTCCATCATCAGAGACTAACTCATGTGGGAAGCCCTCCCTACAGAACAAGGCAATACTTGTTTTCCCCATGTTTTGTTTTCTGGCTGAATACTGCCCCCAACCCGATCTGACTAGCCTCTGTAGTTACTGTACTTTGCAATTTCTCACTGAATGACTGCAGGGATTGTGCCAACTCAAGTTCTCTTTTTATGTCCTTCATGCACTGCTTACATTTTTCATCCAATATAAACTTGTGGTATTCCTCATTACCTTGTTGTATTGGTAATCACAGCTGTGTCCTGAACATGCACAGCTGTGAGTGTCACTATGAGGTTATATGCTGTGGGTTCCCATGGTGACGGAATGTGTTCACTTGAAATGTACCTGGGAGTTGGAAGAGCTCCTGCTTATGGATGTCTGGGATCTTCTGTGAATAAAAGTTCCTGAACCTTCAACTGCTTTCCTGGCTCTTTGTGCCTCTACACTTCGTCGTATCTTAAATTCCTACACTGGCGTAGTCAGCAGCCTCAGAAGATCCCAACACCAAGGAAAAACTTTGGGTGAGACCGCTTCAATTGCCCTCATAACTCTTAGCTATCACCTCTTCTGTGTCTTTGGCACCGACACTGTTTCACTGACTCTGCTTGTCCTGAACAAAGAAAGTAGTTGTGTCTTCTGAGACTCCCCTGTCCATTTACAAGCTTTTCATTGACTGATTGTGCTCGTATTGCCAACTGTGCTGTGGAGCGACACCTTTAAAATACTCCGGTCACACCCGTTAGCATTACGTGGCTAATTGTTATGCTGGCACCATTTGACTGCTATGCGGGCTTAACATCTATCGTTTTTAATTAATTAAATGCCCTGTGAATTCTTCAAAGTGTTTTGGGTGCTCCGCTCGAGAAAGACTGACTCTTGCAAGCCTGTCCCCTATACTTAACACGGCTGGGGGTAATTCGTTTGAGTCGCTTCAGAACCAGTCGCTCACTCTGATTAAATCTTTACCCGTTGCTTGGTTTCGGAGCTCCGACTGAACGTGTCAGTTGCTCCTGTCAGCAGGGAGGCCGCTCGCTGTTTATTCGGGGAGTGCTTGCGATGACAGGGACAGCTTAAGGACGATTCCTTTTAAGTCGCTATTTTTTACAATGCTTTGGTGGCAGTTTAATCCTTGTTTGTGAACAACTTCCGGAGCGGTTTGTGCTTTATTGAATGTGCAGCGTTGGTGTACAGTGAATTAGCGTCACAGCGTGGGGCCACCGCGGAGAGTGCTTACGCTGATAAGCACAGCATTTCATTCGTAGTCATGACAATGCAGCCGTTGCTCCTGGTAGCGGAGTCAGAGATCTAAAAGACTCGGCTCTCACAGCTTCACGTCAAAGCACGTGCTAGCAGTTTTTCAGCCCTACGACTCTACCCTGCTTGATTGTGCCTGCGCTGATGGGCACAGCTTGACATGACATAACTTCCTTTGTTTCTTGCGAGGTGCTTACGCTGATAAGCACAGATTTGTAAATCTGTGCTTGCACTGACAGGCACAGCTTGTTGGTGGATACTGTTTATACGCTGTGCTCATGGTAATTGGTAGCCTCTGCCCTAGCGTTTTTATAGCCATTTCGCCGATGGGCACAACTTATTGCTACAAAACTGTGTACTATTTGAGATGTTCAGGGCTTACCTTTGTTCTGGTGTGCTCACTCGTCCTGATATTCATGTCCTTCCGGAAGTGTAATTAGTTTTCCCAGCATTCAATATGTTTTCAATTGTGTTGTGAACATTTTCTCTGGTTGTGTGCTGACATCTACTGGTTGCTGGTGATATTTAAAGAAAGAATATTTTTTTCTCTCTTCTCTTATCTTTATTGAGACTCTAAGCACACTTTCCTTTGTGGGTGGTCTTGCTGTGTGTTTTTGATTTTGTTCAAAATCAAAAAATCCCTAAATACAGCAAGAAAACATTCAATACACAAAGAATACCAATCTTAACTAATACTGGTGGTTATATAGTTATCAAATTTAGGAAGACATCACTAAAATACCATATTGCAAAGTACACACAAATATATTATAAAAACCAGCAAGTTTGCATATAATATTTATTCAATACATTTGTAAAAAACAATATAATAAAAACATTTCATTATTAAAAACATCATGTTAAATACATAATATTGAGAGCACAAATAAAATACATAATCTAAAGGAAAACAGTTGTCTATTGTGCGATTACGCCTAAATGAAAACATGGGTTTGGGTAGAGTCTCTTTCTTCTTGTTGGTAATTAGATGCCAATTTCTATTAATGATGTTTTTAATTTTGTTACTAATATTACTATAATTAGTTACAAAAATTAAAGGCTGGGTCTCCACTTTGGTTTCTTTATGTTTGCTTTCAAAGAAAGACTCTCTATTAAAGTATTTCGCTCTCTTGTACGCATGTCTAATTAATCTCTTCGGGTAGCCTCTAGATAAAAACTTTTGAGTCAGTATTTCTGCGTGTTTATCATAATCTTTAATAGTGGTGCAATTTCTTTTAAGCTTTAAAACTGTCCACTCCGTTTGGACAGTTTTTAAGGCTTAAAGAATTGCACCACTATTAAAGATTATGATAAACACGCGAAATACTGACTCAAAGATTTTATCTAGAGGCTACCGAAGATGAATAGACATGCGTCTAGAAGCGAAATACTTAATAGAGAGTCTTTCTTTGAAAGCAAACATAGAAACAAAGTGGAGACTCAGCCTTTAATTTTGTAACTAATTATAGTAATATTAGTAACAAAATTAAAAACATCATTAATAGAAATTGGCATCTAATTACCAACAGAAGAAGAGACTCTACCCAAACCCATGTTTTCATTTAGAATCGTCAATGACAACTGTTTTCCTTTAGATTATGTATTTTATTTGTGCTCTCAATATTATGTATTTAACATGATGTTTTTAATAATGAAATGTTTTTATTATATTGTTTTTACAAATGTATTGAATAAATATTATATGCAAACTTGCTGAATTTTATAATATATTTGTGTGTACTTTGCAATATGGTATTTTAGTGATGTCTTCTAAATTTGATAACTATATAACCACCAGTATTAGATTAAGATTGGTATTCTTTGTGTATTGAATGTTTTCTTGCTGCATTTAGAGATTTTTGATTTTGCACATATTCCCCTGTCCCTGACTGGATCTTAGGGGACCTCCCTTTTGGTTTACTTACTTTATGTACAGCTTGTTAGCTGGGGAGGTATATTATCATTATTCTTTGTTTTTGCCCAAAGAACTTTACGGCAAAATGGAAGGTCTAAAGACATATGGTTTTTCTGAAGACCAATTTGATAAAATCATTAATGGTACTACCAAAAATGTCTCGACAATTACATTAGATAATAGTGAAGAGGAACAATGGAAATTACTCTGGAATCTTAAAAGAAGGTCATAAGGACTGAATTACATGCAGACTTCCTCATAGAATATTGTAAAAGGTTATTATACCTAGAGGTTTACAAGTCAATAACGAACCCGGTATTTTTATCAAACAACATAAGTTTATTGAAAATTGGACATTTATAGCCAACCGATGTAGTCGTGACTGGATGCTGCTAATTATTGAAACAGCACATGAAGTTCTTATTATTGAAAAAAGAGAAATAGATGAATTGGAACAGAAGCTCAAAGAGAATACAAGTTTGGAAGATGCTAAAAAGAAACTTGAGCAAATACAGGGAGATATCTCGGGCTATAAAGATTACTTAGTGAATAAGAAATCTAGTAAACTGAGGAAAGATATTTCTAAATACAATCTCGAACATGTGTACCCTTACCTCCAGAAGGATTTTTACGATAGACCAAGGGAGGAGTTCACGAATAGGAGACAATGGCAACAACCAACAAAGACCTTTCTCTCTAAAAATTTCCCCAAGAAAAATTTGAGATTTTTTGATACCTCATATACGAGTTCGGACTCAGATAGCGAGATGAACATGGATAATCGGAATATCATGGTGAAAGAATCAACACCTGGTACCTTATCTTTTTTAGAACAAAGACAGACAAACTTTGGACAATCAAGGGGAAGGTCGAGAGGGAGGGGCAATTACAACCCTCAACCTCAGTTTCAACATCGCCCATACACAAGGAGTCAGAAGAAATGGGACTAGTTAATAAGGCCCCAGTGATTAACCTCTCTCAGAGAAATCTCTCACAGAATGAGGTTAAATTATTAGAAAAAGGGCTAGGATATGCTATAGTTTCCCCTGCTGACAGATTTAACCTAGAGAGGGATCTACAATGTTTTTTCGTAAGATTAGACTCAATGCTTTTTTTGAGGATAGGGATAGATCACAGATTACTAATAAATCGGGGTTGAAACCCAAATCAACGTGGACACCTCAAATTAATTTAGTCAGTAAGGACATTGAAGCATTTGAACGGATAGTTGATATTAATATCAATGATCTACTCAATAAAAAAGCTGGGTGAAAAATAATTTAACAATTGAGGAAAGAAATGCCTAAACGCATTAGAACAGTGTCATGATCTGACCATTAAACCCGCAGATAAGGGTGGCAGTATTGTAGTCATGCAAACAGATGATTATAATAGGAGGATGCATTCACTTCTACAGAATAATGATCATTATCAAAAGTCCAGTAGAGACGAATGGATCATATTAGCCAATAAGATTAAAAATATGTTAAATTTAGCCAAAGAAGATGAGGTCATATGTAATGATGAATTTAACTTTCTTTTTAATACAGACCCAACTATACCTGCACTGTACGGTCTCCCTAAAGTACATAAAAAACTGGATGACCCCCAATGAGACCAATCGTCTCTAGTATTAATTCTTTAACTGAACCTCTGAGCAAATATGCGGACGTATTTTTACAACCCCTAGTGACACAGCAGAAGGCTTACCTTAAGGATACTACTGCAATTATCCATAAAATAGAATATCTTGATTTTAACCCAGAAACACAATTCTTGGTTACTTTAGATATTGAGGCACTGTATACAAATATACCGCAAAATAACACAATACAGATGGTTGAAAGCCTCCTAACAACAGAGGGGCTGATCTTAGTGCCCATGCTACTTTTGTAATTGATTGCGTTACGCTTGTATTAAAAAACAATATATTTTTGTTTAACAATGAATTTTATAGACAAACCAAGGGAACCAGCATGGGAGCCACCTGTGCTCCCAGTCTGGCCTGCCTGTATGTCTCCCAGTTTGAGGAGATCCATATTTATAACCAAGCGGCGCCTTTTTATGAGAATATCTCACATTGGTCGAGATACATCGATGATGTGTTTTTTATTTGGACTGGAACAAAAGAAAATCTAGAAGAATTCATACAGTGGTTGAATTTGGGTGATATTAACCTTAACTTCACGTCCTTTATTAGCAATAGGGAATGTGAATTTTTAGATGTAATTATTAAGCATGTTGATGGAACCTTAAATGTCGAACTGTTCACTAAACAGAGCGACAGGAATACCATGCTACACTATAGGAGTAATCATCCCTCTTGTCAAAAGGACAACATTCCGTTTGGACAGTTTTTAAGGCTTAAAAGAAATTGCACCACTATTAAAGATTATGATAAACACGCAGAAATACTGACTCAAAAGTTTTTATCTAGAGGCTACCCGAAGAGATTAATTAGACATGCGTACAAGAGAGCGAAATACTTTAATAGAGAGTCTTTCTTTGAAAGCAAACATAAAGAAACCAAAGTGGAGACCCAGCCTTTAATTTTTGTAACTAATTATAGTAATATTAGTAACAAAATTAAAAACATCATTAATAGAAATTGGCATCTAATTACCAACAAGAAGAAAGAGACTCTACCCAAACCCATGTTTTCATTTAGGCGTAATCGTACAATAGACAACTGTTTTCCTTTAGATTATGTATTTTATTTGTGCTCTCAATATTATGTATTTAACATGATGTTTTTAATAATGAAATGTTTTTATTATATTGTTTTTTACAAATGTATTGAATAAATATTATATGCAAACTTGCTGGTTTTTATAATATATTTGTGTGTACTTTGCAATATGGTATTTTAGTGATGTCTTCCTAAATTTGATAACTATATAACCACCAGTATTAGTTAAGATTGGTATTCTTTGTGTATTGAATGTTTTCTTGCTGCATTTAGGGATTTTTTGATTTTGCACATATTCCCCCTGTCCCTGACTGGATCTTAGGGGACCTCCCTTTTGGTTTACTTACTTTATGTACAGCTTGTTAGCTGGGGAGGTATATTATCATTATTCTTTGTTTTTTGCCCAAAGAACTTTACGGCAAAATGGAAGGTCTAAAGACATATGGTTTTTCTGAAGACCAATTTGATAAAATCATCAATGGTACTACCAAAAATGTCTCGACAATTACATTAGATAATAGTGAAGAGGAACAATGGAAATTACTCTGGAATCTTAAAAGAAGGTCATAAGGACTGAATTACATGCAGACTTCCTCATAGAATATTGTAAAAGGGTATTATACCTAGAGGTTTACAAGTCAATAACGAACCCGGTATTTTTATCAAACAACATAAGTTTATTGAAAATTGGACATTTATAGCCAACCGATGTAGTCGTGACTGGATGTTGCTAATTATTGAAACAGCACATGAAGTTCTTATTATTGAAAAAAGAGAAATAGATGAATTAGAACAGAAGCTCAAAGAGAATACAAGTTTGGAAGATGCTAAAAAGAAACTTGAGCAAATACAGGGAGATATCTCGGGCTATAAAGATTACTTAGTGAATAAGAAATCTAGTAAACTGAGGAAAGATATTTCTAAATACAATCTCGAACATGTGTACCCTTACCTCCAGAAGGATTTTTACGATAGACCAAGGGAGGAGTTCACGAATAGGAGACAATGGCAACAACCAACAAAGACCTTTCTCTCTAAAAATTTCCCCAAGAAAAATTTGAGATTTTTTGATACCTCATATACGAGTTCGGACTCAGATAGCGAGATGAACATGGATAATCGGAATATCATGGTGAAAGAATCAACACCTGGTACCTTATCTTTTTTAGAACAAAGGCAGACAAACTTTGGACAATCAAGGGGAAGGTCGAGAGGGAGGGGCAATTACAACCCTCAACCTCAGTTTCAACATCGCCCATACACAAGGAGTCAGAAGAAATGGGACTAGTTAATAAGGCCCCCGTGATTAACCTCTCTCAGAGAAATCTCTCACAGAATGAGGTTAAATTATTAGAAAAAGGGCTAGGATATGCTATAGTTTCCCCTGCTGACAGATTTAACCTAGAGAGGGATCTACAATGTTTTTTTCGTAAGATTAGACTCAATGCTTTTTTTGAGGATAGGGATAGATCACAGATTACTAATAAATCGGGGTTGAAACCCAAATCAACGTGGACACCTCAAATTAATTTAGTCAGTAAGGACATTGAAGCATTTGAACGGATAGTTGATATTAATATCAATGATCTACTCAATAAAAAAAGCTGGGTGAAAAATAATTTAACAATTGAGGAAAGAAATGCCCTAAACGCATTAGAACAGTGTCATGATCTGACCATTAAACCCGCAGATAAGGGTGGCAGTATTGTAGTCATGCAAACAGATGATTATAATAGGAGGATGCATTCACTTCTACAGAATAATGATCATTATCAAAAGTCCAGTAGAGACGAATGGATCATATTAGCCAATAAGATTAAAAATATGTTAAATTTAGCCAAAGAAGATGAGGTCATATGTAATGATGAATTTAACTTTCTTTTTAATACAGACCCAACTATACCTGCACTCTACGGTCTCCCTAAAGTACATAAAAAACTGGATGACCCCCCAATGAGACCAATCGTCTCTAGTATTAATTCTTTAACTGAACCTCTGAGCAAATATGCGGACGTATTTTTACAACCCCTAGTGACACAGCAGAAGGCTTACCTTAAGGATACTACTGCAATTATCCATAAAATAGAATATCTTGATTTTAACCCAGAAACACAATTCTTGGTTACTTTAGATATTGAGGCACTGTATACAAATATACCGCAAAATAACACAATACAGATGGTTGAAAGCCTCCTAACAACAGAGGGGGCTGATCTTAGTGCCCATGCTACTTTTGTAATTGATTGCGTTACGCTTGTATTAAAAAACAATATATTTTTGTTTAACAATGAATTTTATAGACAAACCAAGGGAACCAGCATGGGAGCCACCTGTGCTCCCAGTCTGGCCTGCCTGTATGTCTCCCAGTTTGAGGAGATCCATATTTATAACCAAGTGGCGCCTTTTTATGAGAATATCTCACATTGGTCGAGATACATCGATGATGTGTTTTTTATTTGGACTGGAACAAAAGAAAATCTAGAAGAATTCATACAGTGGTTGAATTTGGGTGATATTAACCTTAACTTCACGTCCTTTATTAGCAATAGGGAATGTGAATTTTTAGATGTAATTATTAAGCATGTTGATGGAACCTTAAATGTCGAACTGTTCACTAAACAGAGCGACAGGAATACCATGCTACACTATAGGAGTAATCATCCCTCTTGTCAAAAGGACAACATTCCGTTTGGACAGTTTTTAAGGCTTAAAAGAAATTGCACCACTATTAAAGATTATGATAAACACGCAGAAATACTGACTCAAAAGTTTTTATCTAGAGGCTACCCGAAGAGATTAATTAGACATGCGTACAAGAGAGCGAAATACTTTAATAGAGAGTCTTTCTTTGAAAGCAAACATAAAGAAACCAAAGTGGAGACCCAGCCTTTAATTTTTGTAACTAATTATAGTAATATTAGTAACAAAATTAAAAACATCATTAATAGAAATTGGCATCTAATTACCAACAAGAAGAAAGAGACTCTACCCAAACCCATGTTTTCATTTAGGCGTAATCGTACAATAGACAACTGTTTTCCTTTAGATTATGTATTTTATTTGTGCTCTCAATATTATGTATTTAACATGATGTTTTTAATAATGAAATGTTTTTATTATATTGTTTTTTACAAATGTATTGAATAAATATTATATGCAAACTTGCTGGTTTTTATAATATATTTGTGTGTTCTTTGCAATATGGTATTTTAGTGATGTCTTCCTAAATTTGATAACTATATAACCACCAGTATTAGTTAAGATTGGTATTCTTTGTGTATTGAATGTTTTCTTGCTGCATTTAGGGATTTTTTGATTTTGCACATATTCCCCCTGTCCCTGACTGGATCTTAGGGGACCTCCCTTTTGGTTTACTTACTTTTTGATTTTGTTTACATTAGTATATTTTTGTTATCTGTTGCCATGCAAAATATCACAGCACCTCCATTCTTTCTTTCTACCCCTGGTACACCTCCCATTAAATGGCAGAAATGGAGAAAAGTTTTTGAAAGGTACGCAAAGGTCTGTTGTGCTACGTTAAGTGCTTAACGTAAAACCACACTGTTGATGCACTGTTTGGGTTCGGAGGGGCAAGATGTCTTTGATTACCTGCCTATGCCATTTCAAGCAGTCATTGAAGGTTTGGATGAGTATGAGGTGTGTGTTCTAAAGCTTGACAAACATCATCTTCCAAAAGTAAGCACAATTTCGGAGCGTTACCATTTTGCTAGAAGACACCATAGTAAAGGGGAGTCTATTGAAAATTACGTTACTGATCTTCATAGGCTTGCATTATCTTATAATTTTGGTGGCTTGGTGGATGAGCGCATACGTGACCAATTCATGGTGGGTTGCGTCATTGAAAAGGTATGCGATGATTTTTGGTTGAAAGATGACCCATCCTTGAACAGCATGGCCGGGTAGCCGCATCTTCTGCGAGCTCCGCTGGCCCCGAACGAAATCCGGGCAAAATCCTGTTCCTCCTCGCCGTTCAACTACCCAAATCAAGGGCGGAGACCGTGGGAAGCAGTGTGCACTAAGTGGGGAGCTCTGCGGTGCGTCTAACACCGCAACTAGAGACTTTTCTCGGCGCGTGAATCGGCGCGCAGTCTCTATCCAAGATGGCGGCCGCAAAGTACTAGAGACGGCTGAGGGCCGAGCGGCGGGGTCTCGGGCCGGGGGTGCACACAATAGAGCACCGGAGGCATCGAGGAAGAACGACGCGGCGCCCTGCCCTGTCTTTCCTACGAAGTGTCCGGAACTGCAAAACGGCGGCTGCACTGTGTGAGCCTGCGGTGGGACTGGCGGCAAGAGGGCAGATCGAGGACGGAGGGACCGCTTGTTGCTGCGGCGCCCAAGTCCGACGAGGTACGAAGTACGAGGCTTGGTACTGGCGGAGGCAGCGGAGGTGAACTGCCGTGGTCGGTGGGGGGGGCCCCAGCAGAGGAGACGTCGGGTTTCTCCACACTTTACCCCCCCCCAAACTCTGACAAGGAAGGCACCACGGAGAGGGCAAGAGACTCGGACCGCTGGTGGACTCCAGAACAGCGGGAAGCCCCTGGGTGTATCCTGCGGAGACCGTGTCCTCGACGAGGGGGCAGGGACACTAGCGGTGCCGGATTCGAGGTTCGGCCTGCAATGAGACTCGGCGGCGGCACCTGGTGCTCCGAGGCAGTGCGAGAGCCGGCCCATTGAGATCCCACAGCGACCGGGGCAGTGGAACAGACCTGCGGTACCGGAGAGCCTCGCCCCTTCTTGTCTGGCTGGGGCGCCCGCCGACGGCCATGGCGGTAACTCAGGACAGCGCATAACAGCGGATAGCGGACTTCCCCGTCGGAGGGAGACCAGCTCTACCCAGCTCTGCCCACACCCGAGCGCCCAACGAAGTGGAGAGGCGGCTGTCCACCTCATGGGAACCCACCAGGAGCCCGGTTGGTGAACTTGAGGAGTAGGGTGCTTGCGCCCCTCCCCGCTGAACCGCAATACCTTGCTGCGTGACATTGCTGATTTTAGGGGTTGCGGTGGGGGAACACTTGCTTTTAACAGCCACTCGGTCCCAACTGTTGCTGCGGTCCATACAGCCGCGCCACTCTGCGCTAGCTGGCTCCACACCGTGGGACGGGAAGGGGCAGTCACGCCCAGACCACCCAGATAGACGGGGGCCTTTAAGCTGGAGGGAGACCAATATCCTGAGTGCGGAATTGTGATCTACGACGCCCCGGTGGGAGAGGGGTCCTTGTCAGGACTCATGGTGACCCAAATGTTGCATTGACGCATACCCTGGAGATACGTCAAGCTGCACTGAGTGGTGGAGAGTCCCCTTCCCGTTTGTGTAAGTGGGACAGGGGCGACAATCATACATCAAACCCTTTTTGATACCCCTAGGACAACAGGGGCCGGTGGGCGACACATCCACTATCGAGCAACGCTCCGCGGTGAAGTGCCTTCCCTCACCCATTGATATCCGATAAGCGCCCCACCCGAGAGAGTCGTACAGGCTGCAGCCTGGCATCAGCGTCGCCGTAATGGCAAAGGATAAGGAGCCCAAGACATCCAGGCAAGGAAAACTGGACCGTTTTACGACAGCCCTACCGGCGCCAGGGGGAGCAGAGGGAGGTTCTGTCCCCCGCCCGCACACGGACACGATCCTACAAGCGATTCAGGCCACACGAGAAAGTCTGGAAAGTAAGATGGCGGAGGTTCGAACGGAGGTCTCCTTTTTGCGCCAGGACCTGCGCAAGGTCTCCGAAAGAGTGACGGAAGTTGAACACCGAGTCTCTGAGCTGGAAGATAACTCACGGACCACCACTACAGACGTAGCCGGATTGAAAGATGTGGCCTGCCGGGTAGATGACGCTGAAAATAGGGCCCGAAGGAACAACCTGCGATTCATAGGTTTTCCCAAAAATGCAGAACGTTCGAACCCGGGTCAGTTTCTCCTGACCTTCCTTAAAAACGCCCTTCCAGAGACACAATTCTCGCCATGTTTCGGTTTAGAAAGGGCGCATAGAATGCCCGGAATCAGACCGCAGCCTGGGGCCCCACCACGGCCGCTGATAGCTAGATTTCTGAACTTTCAGGACCGAGACCTAATACTCCAAGAAATCCGGAAGAAGGGTGAGGTCAAATTTGAGAATACGAGAGTGATGGTCTTCCCTGACTACTCCAGGGATGTGCAAAAACAATGACGCACCTTTGACCCGGTCAAGGCGAAACTCCGTGCCCTTGGGATTCAGTACATGCTCCTGTTCCAAGTTATCTTCCGCAACAACACCCATTTTTTCCAGACACCGGAGGAGGCGTGGTCATGGATTGAAGAGTGGCCACAGTTGAGAAGAGCATCGCCATCAGCGGCCCACTCGTCGGCGGACAGGCGGCCAAGCCGTAACTGGGAACTGCTCAAGGGAAAGCGACAGAGGCGAGTATCCAGGCCCCGGGCTCTGGTTAAGACTACACCGGGGAGAACCCTGAGATCCAGAGACCAGAAAAGTACTATCTCAGACACGGACGATGATACCGCCCTGGAATGTATGTCCAAAACCTCGCAGAGATCAACTGGTAATGAGGACTCGGATCACGAAGCATTAAATCGAGCCAGGTCCGATACTGACGCGCACCCACTTTTGGCACAGATCCAACATCTGGAGGCTTCGGGCTCGAACCCTCCGAGTGAGAACTCTCACGTGCAGAAAACCCTTCACGGCCCGAGGAGGAATGATGATTAGGGGCCAGACGCCCTCCAAGAGACGCTGTGAGCTTCCCGAGGTTTGGTAGACTTTGATCGCCTTTCAGATGCAAGTGAAGTATACAGTGAACTGACGGTTTTCATTGTTTAAGATTTAAGTTACGATAAAAGGGGAAGGGGGGCGGGATCGACAGACTTCTCGTTTGACACATACGCTAAGTTGTCACGTTGACGTCTTTGGGAATGGGCGTGATGTGCGGGAGGAAGTGGGGAGGGGGGTCAGAAAAGGGGTGGGGGGGCATGAGTTGCACACAGTTGTGCTCAGTTTGGGGGGGAGGGGAAGAGAGGGAGTTGAGGGCTTGGGTTCACTTAGTCAGCAGTACAGCAGGAATAGGCCACAGAAATAACTGGGGTTCAGTAAAACAGAAGGGGCTGAGAGGGGGAAATCACAACATGGACACCCAACACCTACACTGACGGTATGATAATGCAACATAACGACACATACTCAGTTCTCTCCTGGAACGTAAAGGGCTAGGAGACAAAATAAAGAGGGGCCTTGTGGCCGCATATATTAAGAGATTGAAGCCTGATATAGTGCTGCTGCAGGAAACACACCTGAAAGGAACGCAATGTGGGTTCTTAGGAAGAGGAGCATATAAGACGCTAGCACATGCGGGCTTCTCTTCGGGCGCAAGAGGGGTCGCAATTCTCATTAAAAAATCCCCTCCGTTCAAAACGGAGCAAATCTGGACAGACCCCAACGGGACATATGTTGCAGTGAAAGGGGTATGGAACAGAAGAGACATAACCCTAGTAAGCATATATGCACCTCCAAGACTACAGAAACAAACACTGGAGAAACTTGCAAGCATACTGTTGGAAGCAGGTTCCAACACTCACCTCATAGGAGGCGATTTTAACGATGTTATGGACCCCCGATCCGATCGTACGACGGCTTTCACTGGAAGCCCCAGTGAGACACAACTCAAGCGATTCACAGACACACTAGCGCTTACAGATCTATGGCGTAAACATCATCCGGGTGTTAAGGCATACTCCTTCTACTCGGGGGCTCATAGAACATTCTCTAGAATAGACTACATCCTGGCCCCAGCAGGAGAAATCATGGCCATCCAGAAGACAGAGTATTTAGCTAGGGGACTCTCGGATCACTCTCCCTCTGGCTGAAAGTAGGTAAAGATGGACACCGCCACAAGAAGGAATGGAGGCTTAATGCCTGGGAGCTGAAAGACCCAAAAGTAGCCCAAGAAATTAGAGTAGATACAGAGCTCTATTTTAAAGAAAATACCGGATCTGTGGACTCTGCCGTAATACTTTGGGAGGCCTACAAGGCAGTTCTGAGAGATAGGGCACAGAACATTATAGCCCAAAAAAACGTAAAGGCATAGAAGACATCACTAAGCTTGAAGCTAGACTCCTCCAACCTGAAACACAAATCCTAACACAAGACGATCCCTCCCTGCTCCGGAAGATGCAGACCCTCAGACATGAGTACTCAGCTGTGGCCAGGAACGATGCGCAACAGGCCATACAGGCTATGTACCGGCGACTATACGACGCAGGAGATAAGACAGGCAGGCTATTGGCATGGCTCAGTAAGAAAGAAGCAGAGGCCAGATGGGTAGCAAAGATAGAAACAGAGGACGGTCAAATACACGTGACTCCTACTGAGATAGCAACAGCCTTCGCACATTACTATAAAGACTTCTACGCCGAGCGTCCCCGGGCAGGGAAGGCGCAGATAACAGAATATTTAGAGACAATCGAGACCCCTAGTTTAGACCAGGAGGGAGCGCAAGCATTAGAGGAGGAAATAACGATAGACGAAGTCAGAAGGGCGATCGGCCACCTGAAAACTGGGAAGGCCCCGGGTCCCAACGGACTGCCCCCGGAACTTTTTAAACAGAATGCGACGCTGTTTAGTTCCCATCTCCTAAACCTGTTCCTGGAAGCACAAAATGTGGGAAGACTTCCGAAAGATCTCCGAACAGCCACGATAGTAGTGATTCCCAAGAAAGATAAACCACCACAAAAATGCGCCTCATACAGGCCCATTTCGCTCCTTAACATAGAAACGAAAATACTAGCGCGCATACTTGCAGATAGGCTTACAACAGTAATATCCAGTCTTATCCACCACGACCAATCAGGGTTTATCTATAAACCAAGTGGGTCCCTAACAACAGTGAAGCATCAATCACAAGTAAGAACAATCTTAACTAATGCTAGTGGTTAAAGAGCTAAAAAATTTAGGACAACTGTTTTCCCAATATTATGTATCTGTAATGAAATGTTTTTATGATTATTATTTGTCTAATATCATGTATTTTTAATGAAATGTTTTTATGGTGATGTTTTTATAAATTGTATTGAATAAATATCCTATGTAAACCTTTTGTGTTTTTTATGTTATATTTTGACTTCATGATATGTTACAATTGCAAATGTCTTCCTAAATTCTTTAGCTCTTTAACCACTAGCATTAGTTAAGATTGTTCTTACTTGTGATTGATGCTTCACTGTTTTTAGGGACCCACTTGGTTTATAGATGATCCCCCTGTCCCTGATAGGATTTTAAGGGGACCTCCCTTGTTGTTTTTTTTCTTCAATCAGGGTTTATGCCAAAGAGGTCCACAAGATTAAACTTAAGACGCATACATAACTGGCTAGAAGTAGTTACAACCAGAACGGACCCACACTTCATACTATCATTAGATGCAGAAAAAGCATTCGATACTGTACACTGGAACTTTCTAATGGCAACGTTGGTGAAGTTTGGCTTTGGTCCGATTTTCAGATGATGGATTGCCATTTTATATGAACAGCCAATAGCACGGGTACGGGTAAATGGAGTACTTTCCGGAGACTTTCCGATAGAGCGCGGGACGAGGCAAGGATGCCCTCTATCCCCCCTCCTCTTTGCCCTTGTGCTGGAACCCCTCGCGTGCGCTGTCCGGATCAATCCAGATATGACGGGCTTTCGACTTAATGACACTGAGATTCAGGATGAACGCATATCATTATATGCGGATGACATCCATCTCTATGTCACGAACCCCAGGCAGACGCTTCCACGAATATTTGAAAGTTTCGATTGCTACGGCAAACACGCGGGTTATAAAATAAACTGGGATAAATCTTGTTTATATAATGCAAATCCGGTATGGGAACCACCCGAAGGCATGGGACGCCTCCAAGTAAACAATACTGGCATACAATATTTAGGCATTTACATTACGACAGACCGCCAAGAGGCACTTAGTCGGAATCTGTATAGAATTCTTAGAGAATTTAAGGCGGACGCAGAAAGATGGAGCATTCTACCACTGACACTAATAGGTAAGGCCGCGCTATATAAGATGATAACATTGCCAAAATTCCTCTACATCCTCCAGAATACATATTTTTCCATCCCAGATGAAGTCTTTAGTAAGATAGACGGCACGTTGCGCACGTTTCACTGGGAGGGAAAACATCCTAGAGTGGCGCTGGCCATGCAGCAACGAAACCAATACAATGGCGGCATATCACTACCTGATATAAGAGCCTACTACTACGCTACTCACCTTATAGTGGTCAATGATTGGGAGCATATGCCAGGGGACCATCCCACATATGCGTTGGAACGTAGACAATTTGAATTACATCCACACACACACTACCTCTATGGGGGAAAGGGAGCGACAAAACTACTCGCACCCACCCAGGTGGTGCTAACTGCCTGGAAAAAGGCAGAAAAATATATCAACTGGAACAATAAAATCACTAGAGAAACTCCTCTTTGGGTAGGAGAGAGACTCAAAGAATTTGTAAAATTGAATGGTTTTAAAAAATGGGACCTGCTGGGCATCTCCCAAATTAAAGACATTTTAGACCGAAAGAAATTAGCCACGTTCCCCGCTTTACAGAAAGAGTACGATTTACAACGGACGCAGTATTATAAATACTTGAGGCTGGCACATGCATGGGAGGCGCAACACATAGACACAGAAACGATACCTGAATATTCACCGCTAGAGGGACGACTCCTCATGGGAGAAATAGTGGAAAAAGCAGTCTCTTGGACATACCGTACCATAATAAATAATAAACCAGACACGCTCCAGAAACTAAGAGTACAGTGGGAACGGGAGCTGGGAGTCTTAGAAGACCTAGACTGGGAAATGGCGTTAATGCACCCGCGAGAGGTTGCCATCAAGACACGACTTAGACTGATTCAATTTAAATTCTTACATAGGACCTATTACGACAGGGCAAGACTACACAAGATGGGTAGGGCCGATACACCTAAATGCCTTAGATGTAACGAGGAAACCGGTAATTATTTCCACACGGTATGGGAGTGTAATAGAGTCCAGAGCTATTGGGCCAATATACTTCAAGAACTGGAGGCAGTGACGGGCAAACAGATACCCAGAGATCCCAAATTTGTATTACTAGGCATAAGCACAGAAGTAGACCTCTCAAAACCACAATTGTTGCTAACCAATCTAGGTTTGGTAGTCGCCAAAAGAGATTTGGCACGAAGCTGGGGGAAGACACAAGTGCCCACAGTAGACGAATGGAAAAAGGGGATGGACATGTTCATGACTGGTGAGAAGACCACTTATGTGGCACGGGGAAAATATGGACTCCCTGGATACAGTACTATGGTCTCGAGGTACAGGTCTCACAAAGGATAGCTCAACCCCAAGACTATCAGGACACGGGCGGGGTAGGGGTAAACTGAGAATTGAAGTAACAGTGAAAAGTATGATTACGCTTTATGTTTTGATACCCAATCAGTCACTACCAATGTATAAGCAGGGCTGTACGACCCTGGTCTGTTTTTCTGAGGCTATAAACTGTATTAGTGCTGACTCAATGGAAAATGTTAATAAAGAAATTTTCACCCAAAAAAAAAAAGATGACCCAACCTTAGACGAAGTTTTGGCCATTGCAAAAAAGGTTGAGCACTCCATTGAGTGTGTTGGGGTCATAAAGAAAGTTAATGAGAAAGATATTGCTAATGTCCATGTTATCAAAGAAAAAAGTAAAGAGGGTGCAAGAAAGAAGGAGGATGATAAAACTAAAGTAAATGTGAGGAGATATTATAGATGTGACAAAGTTGGGCATTTAGCCAATGATAAGAATTGTCCAGCCCTTAAAGCGGTCTGTACCAAGTGTAAAAAAAAGGGTAATTTCGCTGTAGCATGCAAAGCTAAAATCACAAAACCTAAAGTGAGTGAAGTGTCTGTTGAGGATGATTCAGTGCAAGACGAAGGTGATGCTGATTTTGTTTGTGGTCAGATTGTGTTGCAAGTTCAAGGGGATACTTTAATTAAAAGTTCACCTGTAGACACCATTAGCGTTCATGGGGAGGCTACCAATGTTCTTTTCGATTCTGGAGCAAAGATAACTATTGTCTCCAACAAATTTTATCAAAATTCCCTCCTGGGTAAGGTAAAATTAAGCCAACCTGATATCAAGCTGTGTGCCTATGGTGGTGAGCCCATCAAATTGCAAGGCTTCTTTGAGGGTATTATTGAGTCTAAAGAGAGGTTAACTTCTGGGAAGATTTATGTGTCTCACAAAGGGGATCGTGTCATAAGTTGGTCACATCAAGGTGATTTGGGGGTCATGTTGGATCCTAGTGGTCCGTTTCCCATCCTTTTAAAGGACAGAGACATGGTGTGTCCTGTTGATGTGTCGGTTGATTCAGACTTGGTTGTGCGGATGAGAAAGGAGTTCCCACAAGTTGTTAAGGAAGAATTGGGATGTCTAGTAGATTACGAACATGAAATTCAGTTGGTAGCGCATGCACAACCTGTATACTGCAAGGTCAGAAACGTGCCCATTGCTGTTCGTGACGAGAAGTGTGCTGAGATTGAAAAACTGAAGGGAGGTGGTATCATAGAGGAGGTTGAGGGTACTGAATGGCTTGCGGCTGTTGTAGCCACCAGGAAGGCCAATGGTAGTCTACGCCTCTGTGTGGATTTAAGACATCTCAACAAGTGTGTGATTGTTGATAGATATCCCTTGCCCAACATAACTGAACTGGTTCCCTTGCTGGGTGGTGCTACTGTATTTAGTACCATTGATCTCACCTCGGCGTACCACCAGATCAAATTGAAAGAGTCGTCTAGGGATTTGTTGGCTTTTGTGACTCCTTTTTGCACCTTCAGATTTGTAGGCTACCCTTTGGGGTTGTGTCGGCCGCTTTTTATTTTTCAAAGAGTAATGGAAAGGGTTCTCAAAGGCATTCCTGGTGTCTGTGTATACCAGGATGGCATCTTGGTCTTTGGTAAAGGTGTGGCTGATCATGAGAGATGTTTAAGGGAGTTATTGGGTAGACTTTCCAAGGCTAATCTCACTATAAAAGCGGAGAAATGTAAGTTCGGCACTAGGATGGTTGATTACTTGATCACACTATATCTGGTGATGGGGTTTTTCCTAAAGCAGAGTTGGTTGATACCATTTCTAGAATGGTTTCCCCTGCTTCGCGTGAGGAGTTAATTAAATTTCTAGGTATGGTGGAGTTTTATGGGAAGTTTCTCAAAAACTTTGCTGACATGAGTGTGAACATGAGGTGCCGTTTGAGGAAAGGTGGTACTTTTACTTGGGATGGAGCGTGTGAGGTGGGGTTTGTCAACCTCAAAAAGTTTCTGAGTGCTGCCCCTAAACTTAAAAGCTTTGATCCTAAGAAGCAATCTGTTGTCACCACTGATGCAAGTCTCTAAGGTCTTGGTGCTGTTTTGCAACAGAAAGGGGAAAATGGCATTAACACCATCATGTTTATCTCCTGTGGTTTGAAAGATGCAGAATCACGTTACTCTGTGATTGAGAGAGAGGCTTTAGCTGTACATTGGGCTGTCAAGAAACTAAAGAAATTCTTGTGGGGATCAAGATTTGTTGTACGAACAGACCATAAACCTCTCATCGAGGTATTTGCAAAGAAGGGTCTGGATCTTGTTTCCAGTAGAATTACTAAGTGGGTAATTGCGCTACAAGAGTATAATTTTCATGTGGAATACTTACCAGGTGTGAGAAATACAGTGGCAGATGCCCTTTCTAGGTTGGTCTCTGTAGAGAATGAGGTGTCTGATGATGTTGACTCTCCTGATGATGTAGCCAGCTTTGTGTGCTTGGTTGATTGCAAAACCATTTCTGAAGATATGTGGCGTAATGCACTTTCTTTAGACTGTGTTCTTATGGAAGTTATGCGTTTGCTGGGGTGTGGTTGGAACTCCAAGAAAATGAGTACGGCTGGATGTGGATCCTTTTGGGAAGTTAAGGATGAGTTAAGCATCAGTAAGGGTTTGCTTTTCAGGGGAACTAAGTTAATCCCTCCCAAGAAGCTGAGGGAAGAGCTGGTCGAACTTGCTCATAATTCTCACCTGTGAATGTCTAAATGTAAGGAAAGGCTACGTTGTTCCTACTGGTGGCCTGGAGTGGATAAAATGATTGAGAGGCTTGTTAGAGAATGTTCGTTGTAGGCACTCAGTGATAAGACAAAACAAACCAGGTTTCAACCCATGGAGGTCAGGAAATTACCAGAGGGTCCCTGGTGTGAGATAGCCTTCGATATTTTGGGACCAATCCATGGTGAAGGCTTGCAAAGATTTGTTATTATTGTGATTGACATGTTCTCCAGGTGGCCTGAAGTTTGTATTTCTAATTCTATCGAAAGCAAAGATGTAATTAAATTCTTGGATGTTCTTTTTGGTTGTGAGGGATTCCCACTGGCTATTCTCACCGACAATGGAGTTTAATTGATCTCTAAAGAAATGAATAAGTTTCTGTCTGATAGATCTCTTGCCCACAAGAAGTGTTCGCTGTACCATCCAGAGACGAATGGGATGGTGGAAAGGCTAAACCGAGTTCTTAAGAAAACAATTGCTTTGGCCAAATCTAATTCTCTTAACTGGAAAGAAGAATTATTGAAGCAGGTCGAAATGTATAGGTTAATTCCTCATTGCACCACGGGGAAAATGCCTTTTCAGTTCTTTAGAGGTAGGTTACCGAACACTTTTGTGGAACCTCCCTGGGTCAATGAATTTGAATGTGAAATTGCTAAAACATTTAATGATGACAATTGGAGCTTGAGAGAGGAGAAGAAACTTGCTCAAAGGAAGAGTTATTTTGATAATAAACATGCTGTAAAAAAACTCAATGTACAGGTTGGGGATTTAGTCTCTATCAAGCGTCCAGGTTTGGGTGTGGTCATGAAATTCTCCAAACCCATTCTTGTTGTCAAGACTTTTAACAATGCTGTTCGCATGCAGGATCACCGTGTTTGGAACTTGAACAAAGTTGTTGTGCACAAAAGTGCTTGTGGTAACACTGAGAATTCTTTTGAGTCTGAGGGTGATGTTGCCACAAGGAAGTCCTGCAGGGTTATAAAAAAACCTAAACGTTGCAGTGATTTTGTTTAATTTTCTTGGGGGTCCCTGAGAATCCTTATGTTTCAAGGTTTGAGTTTACCCCAAGGAGATCTTGCAGATTTATAAGTACTCTAAACTGTTTTAAGTTTTTTGTTCTTCTCGTTGTTTTTTTGTTAACCTGTTTTTTTTTTTTTTGTTCTCTTTTGGTTATCAGAGGAGGGAGGTGTGTGGTATTCCTCATTACCTTGTTGTATTGGTATTCACAGCTGTGTCCTGAACAGGCACTGCTGTGAGTGTAACTATGAGGTCATATGCTATGGGTTCCCATGGTGATGGAATGTGTTCACTTGAAATGTACCTGGGAGTTAGAAGAACTCCTGCTTATGGATGGCTGGGATCTTCTGTGAATAAAAGTACCTGAACCTTCAACTGCTTTCCTGGCTCTTTGTGCCTCTACACTTCGTCGTATCTTAAATTGCTACACAACTCTGCATCTTTCTTTATTAATTGTTGAAGTGGTACTACTTTACGGCATCATTTTGTAAGAATTTGGGGTGAAATTTGCACTTGCCCAAAAATAATGCAAGTTCTTCCTTGTTGATTGGGGTCAGCGGCTCTGAAATTGCAGATATCAACGATGGCCTTGCCCGAAAACCATTTTTGTCATTGAGGTGTCCAAGGTTCTTGACTGTTCCTTGAAAAATGTACCTTTGTCTTTCTGTAATGTTAGACCACTGTCTTGAATCTATTCTAAATCTTTCTGTAAAATAGGTATGTGTTTTTCCTCTGTTTTGCTGTATATTAGTATGTCATCTTGAGATGACCTTATGACTTCCATTCCTGAGAAAAGTTGATTCATTATTCGTTGGAAGACAGCAGATGCTGAACACAGCCTAAAAGGCAGTCTGCGAAATTGGTAGGCTCCTTCGGGAGCAATGAATGCTGTGTAATTTTTTTAACCCTTCTTCCAATTGTATTTGATGGTAAGCTGCGCTGAGGTCTAGCATTGCAAAGACCTTTGCTTGCTCCAATGTCCTCACCATTTCATTTATTAGAGGCAAGGGCTGACAATCAGCTACTACATGGCGGTTAAGTTGGAAAAGGTCAATGCATAAAAGGATTGAGCCATTCTTCTTTTTTGCAATGACAACAGGCCATAGCCACTCAGATGAATGTATTGGTTCTATTATTCCATTGTCACATCAATCCTTCTGAATGGCTTTGACTTCAGTGCGGGCTGACAAGGGTATGTGCCTTACAAGTTGCTTGATAGGCTGCAAGATTGTTTTTAGAATTATCTCATGTTTGAAATTCTTTAAGCATCCAAGTTTTTCACTGAATATTCCCTAGTATTCTTCTAGAATTGTTTCTAAATTGTCTTCTTGGATGCTAAACACATAAGGAGGTTTGCATAGATTAGTCAACATTCTCAGCCTCTGTTGTTCTAACCAGCCGAGGATGCTGACATTGTAGTCTACTACGAAAACCTTTGTTGATGTACTTTTCTCCTTGAATGTCAAATCCGCATTAAATACTCTTTCCAGTTTTATTGTGTGTAGGCTCTTGGGATGATCCTGATGACTTGTTTTTCCATCCTAAGTTTTCGTAGGTGTCCTTTGACAGAATAGGGATTCTGTATCCAGTGTCCACTAGCATCTCCACAAGTTCTCCATTCATGTGAATATTGCACTTAGGTTGATGTCTTCCTTTTTGATGATGGCCACAAGTAACACCAAATTTTCCATCATTTCACTGCCATCTGAGTCTTTCTCTGATTTTGATTCTTCCACTTTGAAGACCTTCTTTAAGCAAGACGTTTTGCAAACCTTAAGGTAATGTCCTTTCCTTCCACATCCCTTGTAGATTTTGCTGAAAGCAGGACATCCTTTGTTAGATGCCAAGTGGGTACTGGACCCGCAATGGTAGCATGCCAATTTGTTGCTCCATATATTTGAATTACTCTTTTTGCTTTTCTTTCTGGATTGGTTTGTTGATGCGTCTCCTTCTTTGCTAACTAGATTGGCATCCGCATGATGGTTGTCAGGTTTGCGCAGCAACTTAACTCCCTTGGCAGACCTTTCAATACTCTTTATAGTTGAGATCACCTTTTCCAGGCTAGGGTTATGATGACCAAGTGGTTTTTCTTGTGCTTTCACACAAGTGGTGCGCATTACCACACATTCGCGGATCATTTCATCCATGTCTGAAGGAGCATGCTGTGGCCAACATCCTTAGAGTCGCAACATAAGACTCAATTGATTAATTAGGACCTGATAGCGGTAGTAGAAAATGAACCTTTCCATTATAATACTCACTGTTGTTTCAAAATAATTCTTCCTTCTAGTATTGGCATCAATGAATACATCCCATTCTTGCTCCTCCTCCTCCTCTTTTTCACCAGGAGTTATTGTATCAAACAACCTTCTTCCCTCTGCCCACATACAATTATACATCATGTCTTATTGCCTGGCTGGATTATATTTGGTCCCGTCTATAGCCTCCAAATGCTTTTCAAAACATCTGACCCATTGGGTCCAACTTTCTTCAGGTGGTCCTGGCACTTCCAAAAAGGTTCTGGGCTTTGCCACTGCATTCATTATGTCAGCCATGAGGGCACTAATCTGCAAGGATTACACTATTACTATAAATTAAGGTGTAACAACTGCCCACAAATGTTTAAGCATGCAGTAACCTCTATGTAAGATTCCTTAGTATCACTATTGAGGAACTGGCTACCTCCAGTGTTCACTTGAAGTATAGCTTTTTTTTTTGATTCAGTGGATTCAATGGGTTAATCCACTCACCATACACCTCCCAGGGGCTGGTCAAGGCGGGGCAAAGGTGTGGTCAGTTGAAGACAGGAAGAGCCAAGGGTCGGTGTAGGCGTGTGACAGGAGGGTGCCAGAAGTCATCAAAAACTCCTCCCACCTCGTCATGCTGGGGAGAAATTGAGTTGGAAAGGAGCCTGCAGAAGGCTATGGACGCGACCTTGCTTAACTGCAACAGAGTTTGGGAGCGCAGAATGGATATTGTGGTGTATCTATCCCGCAATCATTGCCAAAGAAACTGTGTAGTAATGAGGAGGTGAAGTCAAGTAACACGCTTCTTTATTAGCTAGATGTTCCTCACAGAATGCCGCTTAACTGCAACATTCTAAAGCAGTGCATGACATTTGCCAGGCGCACAGACACACAAGGGTGGACAGGAGGGTAACAAGAAGATGCAATGCAAGGATTATATGAAACACAAAGTAATAGAACATAGTGAAATATGTTTAATAGGACATTACACAAGCCCATGGAGAGCAGGCAGGAGCAACAGTAGGCACCACTGTCCAGTCAGGCATCCAGGTCGGAATCCCCACTAGACAACAGTGGAAACCAGGGCAATAGAATACAGGCATTCCTCCCATTCAAAAGAATACACTGTCATTAAAGAAACACTTACATGTAAACAAAGGAACAATAGTAAACAATACACATACCACCAATACAATATCTCCATTTATTTTACAAGAAAGGAGATGTATTGAAGAAGCTTGTTTGCATTTGCACTTGAATTTGACCAATTTGAGAACTGGCAAATTGTGGACCATGTTATCCATCATGCACTTGTATTTTTACGAGTGTCAACATGTTGCAGACTAATGGTGTGTATAAAATAAAATATATGTTTATTTTCTTACTACTAATAAATGTTTACTCATGTTTCACATTGTAGTATGCATTTTCGTGTTGTTGTGCAATTTTCAAGTACGCGGTCCTTGAACTTTGAAACTCTGCAATGAGATTTCATTTGATGCACTGTGTTCTTGTAGGTTCACTGTCAGAATATCGAGGAGCAAAATATCGACCTGCCAAAATATCGATGAAAAAATATAGAATGACACAATATCGACTTCCTATCTACAAACAGGTAAGTACAAAAATATCGAATCCAAAATATCGTTGTAAATAATATAGGGGTCATTACGATGGCGGGCGGAAGCACAACCGCCGTGCTGGCGGATGCAAAAACCACCAGTTACCGCCGGCACGCAGCAGTCCACACGCCCGCCCTATTACGATGCGAAAAGTCGGCCAAACACCGCCCGGCAAGCCAGCGACACCGTCCGCCATCAAAGTGCGTCCGTACACGTAGCGGCGCAGCACAATTGACACACACCGTCCGACGAAATCACGTACCGCCCGGCGTACAAATTACGATGCCGCAAACAAACGGCTCCCACGGCTAAGAGACACCGTACGACAAACCGAGCGGTAACACGGACGCCGAGCACGGATACCGAAGAAGCGGCTCCCCGAGCATGAATCCAGCACTGCAGGCCCTCCCCATGCTCTTGCTGATGCACCACCAAGGACGCAACGTACCGCGGAGACGCAGGTAGGCACACACACAACAAGTGCACGCAAACAGCGCACACAGTGCAAGGGCGGAAAAAGCGGACAACCCCCCACCCCGCGTGTACACTACACATCCACCATTGCATCCACATATGACACACAGGCCAAATCGTAACATCTCGTAACACATGTGTACACACCACCTGGGACTAGGAACCAACGACCCCGTCCACGGCCCCAAAGCGGCGATGACGCCACCACACATGCGCACAACGCAGAGGCCAACCGCAGCGCCATGCATGCGTCGCACACAGACACAGGGACACAACCAAGCAGCACACACATCAGCCCCACCCCGAACGCACATGACACGTGACAGGCCTGCCACAGACATGTCCCCAACGCCCAATTCACGGACAACACCCAACGCCACACAACCGACGCACACATGTCAGTGAAGTCACGCAACAGCAGGACACACCCCAGTGTAACAAACATGGCGTAGCACACAGCGGCGGCAACACCAACTAGGAGAAGCAGGGCCCCTTCGGGAAGAGGAACGCCAGTACCACACTGAAACACCCATACCACCCTGCACATATGAACAAGACATATAAAGCGGAACACCAAAGAGCCCGGGGACCGACAACAGGTGGCCCAAGAATAACATTCACACACAAGGCCCAACGCAGAGCGGAAAGGCAGCCTGCCGCCCACACAAGGGAGAGCAGACAGCACTGAATGACCTTCCATTCCAACTCCGAAACCACAGCCCTACGAAAGAAGCCGGTGAATACAGCCATTGTCCAAGAAAAGACCAACACAGGCATGCCGAGGAGACCGACCACAGGGTAGATAGCGCATATCACAGAAGAACACAACGGACAGGAAAGAAAAAGAAAACACTCCCCCATGTCGGCCACATGCAAGTTAATTGGAAGGAGTCACACATCACTGACCTTGAACTGTCTGAGAAGCATGTGGGATGAGGGCCCGTGTCCTCCGCACAAGCCAACAGAACACAAGTCCTGTCTCCCTACGACTACACAGAGCTCACAGCAACCTCGGAGCGTGCACATTGCAGACTGCACACACAGCCGGAGCACGCCACCACAACGCACCGCTGCAAAATGGCAACCGCAACACACCTACCCAACTACGCCGGACAGGTCAAGCTGTACAAAACCAACCTGATACATATATTGGGATGCGATCTCCTGTCCCTGCTGAACGTAAGTTACCGACTGACTTACCGCATCATATTGTTCAGCTGCGTCATGCCCGTCTTCTACTGTCGGAGGTGTCCCTACCAGCATCCCTTGGAGATGTGCCTCTCCAACCCGGCATGTCTAAAGGCGGACCTGCTACCACTACTCCTCCCTCTGGACGCACACGACAGGGCCTGCTCTGCCTATGGGGGCATGGCGTATGTGGCCAACATCGCACCCGCACTGAAATGGGACCACTGTGCCTCCACACGACGGATCATCGAGAACAGCTACATCGAATGTCACCCAGCATGCCCCATCATGGTCCTCCAAGGGACAACTTACGAACAACACCTTGACAGCCACCATCCGCTATATTGGCTGGCAAACATGTACACCACCAATGACATGGAAGCCCTGCTGGGCGGCATCGCATACCTGACAACCTGTAAATTCGTCGGACCACAACGCAGGTTCCCCGATTGACCTATGATGTCCAACCCCGCACCCATGCTTAGCTTCCGCACGGACTGGCCAGTCACCACCACAACAGCCATACCAAGCGACCGGCAACTGTTACCACACCATCAACGACATCGCCATGACATCGGATATGACCGGGACATGCACACTGTTCCCCATCACATCCAGGAACACCGCATGCATCGTGGGAGGCAGTGGCATGGGGTCTGTGTATCGCACCCACATGGACGGAACTGCACGAACAACCAGGACACGACATGGATCCAGCACCCATGGACACACACACCGCTCAGTGGACATGAATAGGTCGCCTGGAGTCTGTGGGTGCTGCACCCCTCCCACCCCCGCCCCGGGAATCCCATACCAGGACCTTTGCATGGACGACAAGTGCATACAACAACAACACGACCCCAGTGACTGTGACATGTCCAGTAACCACCACATTGCAACAACAAGTGGCACGCCGCTGCATTCACGCAAGCACATGCCCTGATGTCATCTCACATGCACGCGTGCATGAGGAACAACCGCAGCAAACCTGTCACATGGAACTGAGATGGACTGTGCCCATGATGCCAAGCGGTCTGGTAGGCTACATGTATACCGTCTGTGTCAAAGTCCGCAGCTCCGCAGCTATACGTAAATGTACATTAGCACAGCCTTGGCCAAGCAGATGTAACTCTGAAGCCCACATCCCACATGCAACAGCCAATCACATGTAACCCCACACCCTATCCCATTTGTAATCATGCTCAGTATATCCTCAACATGTATTCCGCTGCCAGTAGTGTCCACTATACTGCATCACAGAGGACAGAAGACTCAATATAATGTTTGAAACCAAAACTGTCTCCGCTGACTCATTTCACAAGTACGAATGAGAGAGGATGAGAGTATGTGAAGTACACGGCAGTCGTGACATGACCATGTAGTCCACTGGTATTGGATGTCAACGCAAATGAGTAGCACAACTGTGGAAGACACACATGTGTCGTGTGAAGTCGTATGGACGCAGTGCTCAGGTGGGTGGGTGTGACGGGTAGATGCGCACATGCCAAGTTGGAGCACGCCGTGTTGGGAGGGGTCATGAACAGTACACCACCGCTTCCCTGGGCATTGTGAGAGGACACCTGTCGGGGGAGTGAACACGTGTGTGCACAGCAGCCGGGCACACGAACAATGCGGTACCAGGCGCACACGTCAGCCCACCCTCCGTGGACAAGCTGGATCCTGTTGTGCGCATGCCATGCCCCTTGACAAGGCACACACAGCCCCAGTCGACCAGGTGTAACCCCAACATAGTCCAATCCGCACAGGCGATACAGGGCACGGGATGGCAGTGGAGCATGGTGTGTGAGAGGTCTCCTCGCGCTCCTCCTGGTCATATCACGCAGGCAATAGAACCTCAACGTGTAGCATGGCACAAGTCAAATGGAAGTGTAGAGGGACGCACCACAGCACGAGCAGCACTGACGTCACGGGAGGTGGCTCGCACCATCCCATCCATTGCCCATCATACCAACCACGCCACATGCCATTGCGACTAAGTGCAAGCGCGTGCACCACCACCCCGAGCCCTCCCCAGAGAGGCCAAAGAGTGAATGTGTGGGCCATCAGCCACAGACGGACGCGGCCTGGCCGCAAGGGCAGCCACAGCCACTGGGTGTCGCAGGTGGCGGATCCGGAAGGCGAAGACTGTGATGCATAGTCCATGCAGGCCGGGTCTCCATTTGGGGCACCACGCAGGTGGACGGCGTCCCGCCACACATCATACCCTGAGACAGCCCACTCGTGCAACTGGACCCACACATACACTCCTTGCCCTCTCTGGTGCGAGCTTGGGGCTGCCTGTGCAAGCGCTAGCCTCGCAGGTGCACATGCATATTGGGGGAGCGAGGGGAGGACATGAGGGCTGGGGCGAAGATGACTGTATCACTGTCAGTTAGTACAAGGGATGACCCAGATGTGGAAAGGAAGAGACGTGTCCCGTGTGTACTGCAACTAGTCGCCAATCCAACTACCCCCCATGTCCAGAATGTAAGCCCGCACCTAAGCCCGCCCATCCGCCACATCGAATATGCCACCAGCACGACAACCTTCCCATTCGAAACACTGACTGGGGGTGGCGACCAGTGAACAATCATGTGTAGCTTACCCACGCGTACATGTGGGCCCTCCATGATCCATGTCACCTGCGGCAAAGTCATGACATGCGCAATGAGGGAAGTGAGGAGAGCTGTCCGCCCCACGCACAGAAGGTGCATCAGCTCCACAGACCCAGCAGCGAGTCCAGCAGGGGTCACATGTGCAGGGGCAGCTGTGCCTGGTGTGAAGGCACATGCATATAGACAGCACATCGACCAATGTGTAGTCTGCCCACATCTACAGTCCATCATCATGCGGACATAGGAATTGAACACAGGGCAACACATCTTAGTTGGTGCACCCACAGTGACCAACAATGCGCAATCATCGACGTACCCGCCCTGTGCATGGCCCCCCACCCAACGGAGGCACATCCAGTGCCACCATCCCACACACACAAGCCTTCCACGGAACATGCTGTGTCCAATGGTCAGTACAGAGTCAGCGCCCATCTGGTGGATCCTGAACAGGAGACACATGCACACACATGCCAGTTCCCACTATGTACGTCTGCCACCTGGCACGTGCAATGTAACCTCTCACCTGTGACGTGTGACTGCAAGCACACAGCCGTCTTGGCATGGGGCTGTCAATGTGGACACCTGTCAATGTTTCGGGAGGTGTGATCCGTACAGTGCTGTACATAGGGTGCAGTGCTGACACCTACTACTGTCTCATATCCCCTCGTGCCACAGGTCCCACTTGTTTTGGCCGCTCAGCCTGTGCCCACATCGTCGTCAGTCGTGTGCCATACTCATCCAGCCTCGGAAGCAGTGCCATGCTCAGCAGACATTCATGTTGCCGTGGCGTTGCCGCTTGACGAATATGCAGTCAGTCCCCATCAGCACGCCCCGCAAGTCATTGGGGCCTAGATCCCCATGTGCATGCACATGGCAGTGGTTTGTATCACTAGCCATTGCCATTGGTGGGAGACCTGTGTAAGTGTATTGTGGCCGTGCCGTCCCTGCTTGACAGCTGGGCTGTGACTCATGTGCTTGCTCAGTCATGTCAGTGATGTGTATGCGGAATTGCTATGTGTCGTGTTGCTTTGACATGTGTCCACTGCCATTTTCCCTAGGCGGAGACCGAACATTGACCGCCCATACCAATTGCTGGCGGACATGGACGATACTGAGGTCATTAGGAAGTCTCGGCTGGACAGGCCAACCCTGCATCGACTGTGTGCCATGTTGGAACCCCATCTCCGTCCCCGCAGGGTGTATCCGACAGCAGTCACCCCCACGGCTAAGGTGATGGCCGCCATGCATTTCTTCGCCACTGGGTCATTCCAGCACACAGTGGGCAGTGGAGGAGGGATGTCCCAGCCCATGTTCAGCAAGGTGCTGAGGGATGTACTGGCAGCCATGATGCTGTGCCGAAACAGGTACATCCGCTTCCCCAGGGCTCGTGAATTGGCGGCAGTGAAGGGTGCATTCTATGCCCTTGGCAGGATCCCACACGTTGTTGGAGCCATTGACTGCACACATGTTGGCCTTGTTCCACCACAGGCCACTGAGCACCTGTACCGCAACAGGAAGCACACGCACTCCCTGAATGTGCAAGTGGTGTGCCTTGCGGACATGGTGATAACCCACGTGTGTGCAAAGTTCCCAGGCTCGGCCCATGACGCACACGTCATGCGCAACAGCATCTTGCCACGACTGATGTCCAATCTGCAACAGGATCGTGGCTGTATTGTCGGTGAGTATGTGGAGTGGTGTAGCGTGCTGGCTGTGCGATGCTGTCCCCTGTCCAGTTGGATTAGCAACGGTTCTCTGTGTCCCTCACACCCAGGTGACTCTGCGTACCCGAATGGGGCATGGCTGCTCAGTCCATTGAGGAATCCTCGCACCCCAGCAGACGATCGCTACAATGAGGCACATGGGAGGACCAGACGTGTGGTCGAGCGTACCTTTGGCCTCCTCAAGTCCAGGTTCAGGTGCCTGGACCGCACCGAGGGTGCGCTGGCGTACTCCCCACAGAAGGTGTGCCAGATAGTGGTGGCGTGCTGCATGCTGCACAATCTGGCCATTCGGAAGCAGATCCCCCTCATCGTGGATGACGGAGATCAACCAGGGCCCCAGCCCGCAGACCAGGACAGCTCGAGTGAGGAGGACAGCGGAGAGGAGGAAGCTGGTAATGTGCGGCAGCAGCTCATCGCCCGCTACTTCACTTGACGGTGAGTGTCCATGTACGACGGCTGATGTGGCTGTATCTGTGCAGGTGTGTGTGTGCTGTGTCAGGGTGGCCGTTTGTTCACTGCGTGCTGTGTGTCAACGCTCCATGGCCAGGGTAGTATGCCACTGTTGGTGGCTGTGGCATTGTGCCCTATTGCTCTGTGCGATGTGTGTACATTGCTTGTAGTTGTTGACATGTACTGTGTGATGGGTGTGTGACACACTCATTGAATGTGCTCCTGTTCTGTCTCCCACCCTAGGTCCCTACAGGCCCTCCGGTTCCATTGCCATGCCACGCATCAGGTGCCTTTCCGCCCAAGGTGGCCGTTGTATTCCGTACAAATAAAACACAGGGCACAAACAGCAGTTTGTGTAAGAGGTGCATTTATTTCAAACTGTGACATGTGATTGTGTGCGAGGTGATGACAAAAGTGGTGCGTGCAGTGACAATGAGCTGTCGGTCACGGCTGCGTGATGCTCAGGGTGTACCCACTTGTTCCATGTCCATGGTCCAACAGACACATGCCATCCAGATGGCTGTGTGGAGTGGGATCGTAGTCCAAGTCAATGCAGTGGGTGGTCAAGGAAGGCTGGCTGGCTGCCTCACTTGCGTCTGGAGCGTGCGTAGTCCTCCCGGGAGATCTGTTTGTACTTCGGACGGCCCCTTCCACGTTTGGGAGGGGGTGTGGTGGCGACCTGCTGGTGGGGGGTGAGGTGTGCTCACTGGCTGTGGACGCAGGGGAACTGGACACTGCTGCTCGACCCTGCGCCCCGGCAGGTGGTGGCAGTGGTGGAGCTGCTGTCCCTGGCTGTGAACTCACCACCAGCTGGCCCATGAGGTCCACGAGTTGGCCCATACGGGCGTCCATGGACCTCAGCACCCCCAGCACCTCCCGCGTGTCTGAAGCAGACCTGGCCCATTGTCCTTGGGCCTCTTCATAGGCCCCAAGGACTCTGGCCATTTGAGGCAGGGCATGGCTCCCAGGGGAGACTGGCGTTTCCCTGACCCTGCTCCTCCTACCAGTACTGCTGCCACCGGCCTGCCCACTAGCCACATTGCCCACCACGGTCCTCGCCCTGGCTCCCAGGGTGGATCCAGTCGGCCGGGCCACCACCTGCGCTGGGGCTGGTGCCAGCGAAGACGTGGTGGTGGTGGCGGCGGTGGTGGTCGGTGCGGCGATGGTGGCGGTTGCGGCAGTGGTAGTGGCCGCAATGACCGTGGGTGTGGCCGCAATGACCGTGGGTGTGGCCGCAATGACCGTGGGTGTGGCCGCAGCGACAGTGGCAGCAGGGGGCTGGGAATGTTCAGCAGCCCTGGATGATGGGTTGGTGGGTAGGAGGGTTCCTGGGGAGCGGCTGGGCCCTGCCACACCAGATGGGCCTGCTTGGTGGTCCGTGTCCGAAGAGGAGGACAGATCCTCCACATCCGTGTGTCCTCGTTGGGGGCTTGTAGGCTGGCTGTGCTGGCTGCTGTCTCCATCCCCAGCATCCAGCAGTTCGTCACCTGTGGAGAGAATGAGATTTGTTATTGTGTTGCACCTGGCGAAGTATGTATTTGTCGTCTGACATTAACAGTTCGTGCAATCTCGTACATGGGTTTCCCGGAGGCGTGTGTGTGGCTGTACCATTTGTAGTTGTGTGTGCTTGGCAATGGGACTGTGTGCTGTGCACATGTGGCATGGGACGGATTGGCCATGCCGATGGGTGTGTTGCTGTGCCCCTACTTATTGTGACTCTGGTGTATGCGGGCTCCTGGCCCATCCTGGGTCTGGTTTGTACTTTGCTTTTGGTGTTCAAATGGGACGCTTAGGAACGCATATGGCAACATGGGGGCCATGCCCCAGATTCGCATTTGGGATGGAATATGCTTTTGGGGTTCAAATGGAACGCTTAGGAACGCATATGGCAACATGGGGGCCATGCCCCAGATTCGCATTTGGGATGGAATATGCTTTTGGGGTTCAAATGGAGCGGCTTAGGAACGCATATGGCAACATGGGGGCCATGCCCCAGATTCGCATTTGGGATGGAATATGCTTTTGGGGTTCAAATGGAGCGCTTAGGAACGCATATGGCAACATGGGGGCCATGCCCCAGATTCGCATTTGGGAGGGAATATGCTTTTGGGGTTCAAATGGAACGCTTAGGAACGCATATGGCAACATGGGGGCCATGCCCCAGATTCGCATTTGGGAGGGAATATGCTTTTGGGGTTCAAATGGAACGCTTAGGAACGCATATGGCAACATGGGGGCCATGCCCCAGATTCGCATTTGGGAGGGAATATGCTTTTGGGGTTCAAATGGAACGCTTAGGAACGCATATGGCAACATGGGGGCCATGCCCCAGATTCGCATTTGGGAGGGAATATGCTTTTGGGGTACATGCTGTGAGCCATGGGTGCCGAACGTGACATGTGTTGTGGCAGCATGACAGTGCATGGTCTGAGGTGTGTGCATGCCTGACATGGCCTGCATATTTGCTGTCTGTTGTGATTACTGGACATGGCATTGGACGCATCGTTATGAGTGAGTGATGGTTGTGTGCCAGCCAACGTATTGCAGTTGTCCCATCTCCTTGGTGTGCGTGCTGCCCTGTGCCATGTGCATCACTGCAGTGCTCGGGGGGGTGTGGCCCATGTTGTGTGTTGTTGCTCACAGTGTGGTGTGCGCTTCATTGACTTCTGGCACATGGTTGGTCATGGGCATGTATCTTAGCGTGACTGCTGTATGTGTGGCAGCTGTGCGGATGACATGCCTTTCATGAGACTGGAGCGATACAAAAGGGGATGATGGACGGAACGTTTGAGCCAATCAAACACTCACCCCCAGTCAACTGATCTGGGTTTAATCCATCATCATTCTTTAGCTCACTACACCACCCCAGTTCAGACATGGCCATATGCAAATCAGTCTGACCCTGTGCCTCATGGGAACAGTCCAGCCCGAACTGCCAAGCCATGTCTTCCCTGGACCGGAAACAAGCATCCTAGGACCGGTCTCTGGCATTTCAGCCGTCATCAGCCAGGCTTGCTTGAATCCAGTGGCAAAGTGAGCAAGGGACCCACGTCTGGGCATACCCCCGCCAACTTAGGGCGACCAAGCGATACAAAGGGGATGATGGACGGAGCGTTTGAGCCAATCAAACACTCACCCCCAGTCAACTGATCTGGGTTTAATCCATCATCATTCTTTAGCTCACTCCACCACCCCAGTTCAGACATGGCCATATGCAAATCAGTCTGACCCTGTGCCTCATGGGAACAGTCCAGCCCGAACTGCCAAGCCATGTCTTCCCTGGACCGGAAACAAGCATCCTAGGACCGGTTTCTGGCATTTCAGCCGTCATCAGCCAGGCTTGCTTGAATCCAGTGGCAAAGTGAGCAAGGGACCCACGTCTGGGCATACCCTCCGTCCATCATCCCCTTTTGTATCGCTTTGTTCGCCCTAAGTTGGCGGGGTATGCCCAGACGTGGGTCCCTTGCTCACTTTGCCACTGGATTCAAGCAAGCCTGGCTGATGACAGCTGAATGCCAGAAACCGGTCCTAGGATGCTTGTTTCGGTCCAGGAAGACATGGCTTAGCAGTCGGGCTGGACTGTTTCCCATGAGGCACAGGATCAGACTGATTGCATATGGCCATGTCTGAGGTGGTGGAGTGAGCTAAAGAATGATGATGGATTAAACCAGATCAGTTGACTGGGGTGAGTGTTTGATTGGCTCAAGCGTTCCATCCATCATCCCTTTTGTATCGCTTGTTACGCCCTAAGTTGGCGGGGTATGCCCAGACGTGGGTCCCTTGCTCACTTTGCCACTGGGTTCAAGCAAGCCTGGCTGATGACGGCTGGAATGCCAGAAACCGGTCCTAGGATGCTTGTTTCCGGTCCAGGAAGACATGGCTTGGCAGTTCGGGCTGGACTGTTCCCATGAGGCACAGGGTCAGACTGATTTGCATATGGCCATGTCTGAACTGGGGTGGTGGAGTGAGCTAAAGAATGATGATGGATTAAACCCAGATCAGTTGACTGGGGGTGAGTGTTTGATTGGCTCAAACGTTCCGTCCATCATCCCCTTTTGTATCGCTTTCATGAGACTGGGGCTGACGGATGGGATGGATGGTATGTTGTATGTGCATGGTGTGTCTGTGTGTTTGATGGGTTCAGTGGTGTTCGTGTGCATTTATGTTGTTCCGCTCTGTTGCGTCTAGTGTTGTTTGTCTTACATAGGCGTAGTTGTGGGGTGTGTGGTTGACAGGCAGTAGGGGCTACATGGACAGGACTTCAATGGTGTTTCGGTTGTGTGTGATGGGTTGCACAGTGGCTGCCGTGTGGTACTATATTCAGTGTGGCTTGTGCATGCAGACGTGGCTCCTTGGGTGTTGCTGTGTCTGTGATGGGTCATGTGAGGTGTGAGTCTGTGGTTTATGTCCGTGTGCACATTGTTCACTTGTTCGTGACGGTGGGCGGTGCTGCGTGTTCGTCTGCTACGTGACATGTCCCATGTGTTGGTCGTGTTACGGTCCTCATGCCTCCAGTAATCCAGCCCTGTCCAGTTTCCCACCTGCAGGTTGTTCGGGCATGCACTGTACTGGATGCCACATGGTTCTAAGCGGGGGTGCTCCATGTTGCAGGTCTGTGGGGGTGGGGGTGTTGTGGGTCGTGGTGGTGGCTGGACACCCACTGACACCGATTGTTGTGGACCGTGATGTCTACCTTTCGGCTGTCGGTGTGCACTGCGGTGGCTGACACGTGGCTGTGGGGTGTGGGGATGCTTCTCCTTGCTGTGCTGTGGGACTAGGGGCCTGGTGTGTGTTGTACTTGGGCTGTCCACCCTCCCACCCACTGCACTTTGTGTTCCTGCCACTTACCTGTTACTTGTCGGTTAGTGCAGCTATGGCGGACACATGGGTGTGGTGGGTGCTCGTTGTGGCGCTTCTGGCATACTTGGGGACCTGTTGGTGGTTACGTGGCTGGCTGAGTGTACACATGTCCCCACGTATCTTACAGTTGTTCGGTTTGGGCTGTGTGTGGTGGTGTCTGTTGCATGTGTGTGTGATGTGTTGTGTATTGTGTGCTGGACATGGGGGTGTTTGTCCCTGGGAGCTGTGGCATGGTGGTAGTGCATGTGAGTACATAGCGGTGTGCTGGTATACATTAGTTTGTACTTACCAGCCTCCACTCCCCCTGCTAATCCGGCGAGGATCTCCGGATGTATAATGACTCGCACCTTCTCCTCCCACGCTTTGAAGGTCTTGAAGAGCGCGGGATTCCCTCCGCCAGTGACGGCAGCCAGCTCTCTGTTCTTGCTCTCCTTCTTCTTGACCAGGCTCTTGACGTCATTCCACCGTTTGTTGATTTCAACTCTGTTCCTGGGCAGGGTCCCGACTGCATTGACCTGGTCTACGATCCGGTTCCACATTCTCTTTCTGGTGGCTAGTGGTGTGTGCTGGACCAGGTTCCCATAGATTTGTGGGTGCACCTTGATAATCTCGTCGACCATGACCGTCAGCTCCATGGGCGTGAACTTGGGCATTCTTTGTGGTGCCATGGTGTTTGTGGTGCTGGTGCGGTGTGTGTTGTGTAATGTGCAGGGGTTTGTGGTGCCGGTGTTTGGTGGTGGTGGTGGTGGTTGTGATGTGTGCGTTTCTGTGGTGTGCTGCTGTCCTTGCTGTGTCACTGTGTCCTCTTCTCTCCTCTCTAGTTTGCAATGTTGCAAGGGGTTGTGGTCTGTGGGAGTGCTACTTTTGTACTTACCTATGTGGGTGTGTCCTCATGGTCTGTTGTTTTCAGGTGTGTTGTGTCTGGGGTTCTGGCCTTTGTAGTTTTGTTTGTCCAGGGGGTGTTTTCGGGATGTGTACTGTGCTTGTGTATTTGTGCGTGCCTTGCTGTGTGGACTTGTTGGCCATGTTGTGTGCGATTGTTTTTGTCAGCGGATGGTTTCTGTGCAGGGACGTGGGCGCCATGGCTTCTGCCGTGTCGATTCTCATCGGCGTTGTTTGCGCTGGCGGGCGGTATATTTGTAGTTTTCCGCGCTCATGGCGGTGCGATCGTAATCTCACGTGCGGTGTGTCGGCCGTGAGGGCAGGCGGTTTTGTGTTGTCGTGCGTGTTTCCGTCCGTGGCGGGCGGTTTGACTCCGACTCGGACGATGGCGGGCGGTATCTTGTGTGATTTTTCCGCCGATGGCGGTTTTCGGTTTGTGTCATCGTAATGGCGTGGTCGGTGTTCAGACGGTGTGTGCGGGCGGATTTTTGCCGCTTTCATGCCTGGCGGATTTTTTTACGCCGGGTATCGTAATGGGCCCCATAGTTTGTTAAAATATCGAATTTTTTAAATGTCTTAAAAGTAATGTAAAATAATGAAATAATGAATATAATTAAGTAAAAAATACTTAAATAACCTTAAAATTAATAAATAATTAATGTAAATAAAAAAAAAATAAACATGCATTTTTAAATATATATATATGTTAACTTAATATTATTAAAAATATTCACTATTTTTAGTGTTGGATAGCGGGAGGGTAAAATTTACTATTCCCACTCCAGTGAGTGCAACAGTAGGGAAGCGTTGGATAGCGGGAGGGTAAAAATTACTATTCCCACACCAGTGAGTGCAACAGTAGGGAAAGAGTTGGATAGCGGGAGGGTAAAAATTACTATTTCCACTCAAGTGAGTGCAACAGTAAGGAAAGCGTTGGATAGCGGGAGGGTAAAAATTACTATTTCCACTCCAGTGAGTGCAACAGTAGGGAAAGCATTGGATAGCGGGTAGGTAAAAATTACTATTCCCACTCCAGTGAGTGCAACAGTAGGGAAAGTGTTGGATAGCGTAGGGGTAAAAATTACTATTCCCACTCCAGATAGTGCAACAGTAGGGAAAGTGTTGGATAGCGTAGGGGTAAAAATTACTATTCCCACTCCAGGGAGTGCAACAGTAGGGAAAGTGTTGGATAGCGGGTAGGAATAATTTACTATTCCCACTCCACCAAATGTAACAGTAGAGAAAGTGTTGGATAGCGGGAGGGAAAAAATTACTATTCCCACTACAGAGAGTGCAACAGTAGGGAAAGTGTTGGATAGCGTAGGGGTAAAAATTACTATTCCCACTCCAGTGAGTGCAACAGTAGAGAAAGTGTTGGATAGCGTAGGGGTAAAAATTACTATTCCCACTCCAGAGAGTGCAACAGTAGGGAAAGTGTTGGATAGCGTAGGGGTAAAAATTACTATTCCCACTCCAGTGAGTGCAACAGTAGGGAAAGTGTTGGATAGCGTAGGGGTAAAAATTACTATTCCCACTCCAGTGAGTGCAACAGTAGAGAAAATGTTGGATAGCGTAGGGGTAAAAATTACTATTCCCACTCCAGAGAGTGCAACAGTAGGGAAAGTGTTGGATAGCATAGGGGTAAAAATTACTATTCCCACTCCAGTGAGTGCAACAGTAGGGAAAGTGTTGGATAGCGAAGGTGTAAAATTACTATTCCCCCTCCAGTGAGTGCAACAGTAGGGAAAGTAATGATTTAATAATTAAATATATATAAATTAATTATCAATACCAATAAAAATTTATTACAAATTAATTACCAATTACACATTATTTAATAATTAATTAATTATAAATACCAATAAATATTAATTATTAAAAATTAATTACCTATTAATAATTAATTAGCAACTAATTAATTTTCAATACCGGAAATTAATAAGTAATAAAAAAATATTACCAATTAATAATTAATTAACTGTCAATTAATTATCAATACACAAAAATAATTTCAATAATTACTTTATTACAATTAAATTACTTCCCACCCTATTCCCCTATAAACCCACAACCCGCTCCAAATAATAAATTAATACAATTAATATAATTATCAATTAATCAATTAATAAAAATTAATTACCAATTAATAATTAATTAACAATAAATTATTTATCAATACCAATAAATAAAAATAAATAATTACTTAATTACAATTAAATTACTTCCCACCCTATTCCCCTATAAACCCACAAACCGCAACAGAACTAAAACGCAAAATGTAATTAAAAATAATTAATAATTCCTAAAAATTAATATTTAATTTACTATAATTAAACTACTTCCCACCCTATTCCCCTATAAACCCACAACCCGCTACGGAATTAAATTACGCAAAAATTAAATAACATAAAATTCATTACTTTAAAAAAATGCAAACATACATTACAAAAATAATACATACTTTTAACACATATACTAACACTTAAAACACTATAAAAAAATCGATATTTTTAACAACTATGGGGCTCATTACGATACCCGGCGTAAAAAATCCGCCAGGCATGGAAGCGGCAAAAATCCGCCCGCACACACCGCCTGAACACCGACCACGCCATTATGAGTACACAAACCGAAAACCGCCATCGGCGGAAAAATCACACAAAATACCGCCCGCCATCGTCCGAGTCGGAGTCAAACCGCCCGCCACGGACGGAAACACGCACGACAACACAAAACCGCCCGCCCACACGGCCGACACACCGCACGTGAAAGTACGATCGCACCGCCATGAGCGCGGAAAAACCACAAATATACCGCCCGCCAGCGCAAACAACGCCGATGAGAATCGACACGGCAGAAGCCATGGCGCCCACGTACCTGCACAGAAACCATCCGCACACAAAACCAATAGCACACAACATGGCCAACAAGTCCACACAGCAAGGCACACACAAATACACAAGCACAGTACACATCCCGAAAACACCCCCGGACAAACAAAAAATACAAAGGCCAGAACCCCAGACACAACACACCTGAAAACAACAGACCATGAGGACACACCCACATAGGTGAGTACAAAAGCAGCACTCCCACAGACCACAACCCCTTGCTACATTGCAAACCAGAGAGGAGAGGAGAGGACACAGTGACACAGCAAGGACAGCAGCACACCACAGAAACGCACACATCACACCACCACCACCACCACCACCACCACCAAACACCACCACCACCACCACCACCACCAAACACCGGCACCACAAACCCCCTGCACATTACACAACACACACCGCACCAGCACCACAAACACCATGGCACCACAAAGGATGCCCAAGTTCACGCCCATGGAGCTGACGGTCATGGTCGACGAGATCATCAAGGTGTACCCACAAATCTATGGGAACATGGTCCAGCACACACCACTAGCCACCAGAAACAGAATGTGGACCCGGATCGTAGACCAGGTCAATGCAGTCGGGACCCTGCCCAGGAACAGAGTCGAGATAAACAAACGTTGGAATGACGTAAAGAGCCTGGTCAAGAAGAAGGAGGGCAAAAACAGAGAGCTGGCTGCCGTCACTGGCGGAGGGAATCCCGCGCTCTTTAAGACCTTCAAAGCGTGGGAGGAGAAGGTGCGAGTCGTAATCCATCCGGAGATCCTCGCCGGATTAGCAGGGGAGTGGAGGCTGGTAAGTACAAACTAATGTATACTAGCACACCGCTATGTACTCACATGCGCAACCACCATGCCACAGCTCCCAGGGACAAACACCCCCATGTCCAGCACACAATACACAACACATCACACGCACATGCAACAGACACTACCACACACAGGCCAAACCGAACAACTGTAAGATGCGTGGGGACATGTGTACACTAAGCCAGCCACGTAACCACCAACAGGTCCCCAAATATGCCAGAAGCGCCACAACGAGCACCCACCACACCCATGTGTCCGCCACAGCTGCACTAACCGACAAGTAACAGGTAAGTGGCAGGAACACAAAGTGCAGTGGGTGGGACGGTGGACAGCCCAAGTACAACACACACCAGGCCCCAGTCCCACAGCACAGCAAGGAGGAGCATCCCCCACACCCCACAGCCACGTGTCAGCCACCGCAGTGCACAACGACAGCCGAAAGGCAGACATCACGGTCCACAGCAATCGGTGTCAGTGGGTGTACAGCCACCCCCACGACCCACTACACCCCCCACCCCCACAGACCTGCAACATGGAGCACCCCCGCTTAGAGCCATGTGGCATCCAGTACAGTGCACGCACGAACAACTTGCAGGTGGGAAACTGGACAGGGCTGGATTACTGGAGGCATGAGGACCATAACACCACCAACACATGGGACATGTCACGTAGCACACGGACACGCAGCACCGCCCACCGTCACGAACAAGTGAACAATGTGCACACGGACATGAACAGCAGACTCACACCCCACATGACCCATCACAGACATAGCAACACCCAAGGAGCCACGTCTGCATGCACAAGCCACACTGAATATAGTCCCACACGGCAGCCACTGTGCAACTCATCACACACAACCGAAACACCATTGAAGTCCTGTCCATGTAGCCCCCACTGCCTGTCAACCCCACACCCCACAACTACGCCTATGTAAGACAAACAACACTAGACGCAACAGAGCGGAACAACAGAAATGCACACGAACACCACTGAACCCATCAAACTCACAGACACACCATGCACATACAACATACCATCCATCCCATCCGTCAGCCCCAGTCACATGAAAGGCATGTCATCCGCACAGCTGCCACACATACAGCAGTCACGCTAAGACACATGCCCATGACCAACCATGTGCCAGAAGTCAATTAAGCGCACGACACACTGTGAGCAACAACACACAACATGGGCCACACCCCCCCGAGCACTGCAGTGATGCACATGGCACAGGGCAGCACGCACACCAAGGAGATGGGACAACTGCAATACGTTGGCTGGCACACAACTATCACTCACTCATAACGATGCGTCCAATGCCATGTCCAGTAACCACAACAGACAGCAAATATGCAGGGCATGTCAGGCATGCACACACCTCAGACCATGCACTGTCATGCTGCCACAACACATGTCACGTTCGGCACCCATGGCTCACAGCATGTACCCCAAAAGCATATCCCCTCCCAAATGCGAATCTGGGGCATGGCCCCCATGTTGCCATATGCGTTCCTAAGCGTTCCATTTGAACCCCAAAAGCATATCCCCTCCCAAATGCGAATCTGGGGCATGGCCCCCATGTTGCCATATGCGTTCCTAAGCGTTCCATTTGAACCCCAAAAGCATATTCCATCCCAAATGCGAATCTGGGGCATGGCCCCCATGTTGCCATATGCGTTCCTAAGCGTTCCATTTGAACCCCAAAAGCATATTCCCTCCCAAATGCGAATCTGGGGCATGGCCCCCATGTTGCCATATGCGTTCCTAAGCGTTCCATTTGAACCCCAAAAGCATATTCCATCCCAAATGCGAATCTGGGGCATGGCCCCCATGTTGCCATATGCGTTCCTAAGCGTTCCATTTGAACCCCAAAAGCATATCCCCTCCCAAATGCGAATCTGGGGCATGGCCCCCATGTTGCCATATGCGTTCCTAAGCGTTCCATTTGAACCCCAAAAGCATATTCCATCCCAAATGCGAATCTGGGGCATGGCCCCCATGTTGCCATATGCGTTCCTAAGCGTTCCATATGAACTCCAAAAGCAAAGTACAAACCAGACCCAGGATGGGCCAGGAGCCCGCATACACCAGAGTCACAATGAGTAGGGGCAAAGCAACACACCCATCGGCATGGCCAATCCGTCCCATGCCACATGTGCACAGCACACAGTCCCATTGCCTAGCACACACAACTACAGATGCCACAGCCACACACTCGCCTCCGGGAAACCCATGTACGAGATTGCACGAACTGCCAATGTCAGACGACTAATACATACTTCGCCAGGTGCAACACAATAACAAATCTCATTTTCTCCACAGGTGACGAACTGCTGGACGCTGGGGATGGAGACAGCAGCCAGCACAGCCAGCCTACAAGCCCCCAACGAGGACACACGGATCTGGAGGATCTGTCCACCTCTTCGGACACGGACCACCAAGCTGGCCCATCTGGCGTGGCAGGGCCCAGCCGCTCCCCAGGACCCCTCCTACCCACCAACCCATCATCCAGGGATGCTGAACAGTCCCAGTCCCCTGCTGCCACTGTCGTTGCGGCCACACCCACGGTCATTGCGGCCACTACCACTGCCGCAACCGCCACCATCGCCGCACCGACCACCACCGCCTCCACCACCACCACGTCTTCGCTGGCACCAGCCCCAGCGCAGGTGGTGGCCCGGCCGACTGGATCCACCCTGGGAGCCACAGCGAGGACCGTGGTGAGCAATGTGGCTAGTGGGCAGGCCGGTGGCAGCAGGACTGGTAGGAGGAGCAGGGTCAGGGAAACGCCAGCCTCCCCTGGGAGCCATGCCCTGCCTCAAATGGCCAGAGTCCTTGGGGCCTATGAAGAGGCCCAAGGACAATGGGCCAGGTCTGCTACTGACACGCGGGAGGTGCTGGGGGTGCTGAGGTCCATGGACGCCCATATGGGCCAATTCGTGTCCCGTATGGACCAACTCGTGGACCTCATGGGCCAGCTGGTGGTGGCGGTGGGGTCACAGGCAAGGCCAGCAACACCACCTCCGCCACCACCTGCTAGGGCGCAGGGTCGGCCAGCAGTGTCCACTTCCCCTGCGTCCACAGCCAGTGAGCACACCTCACCCACCACCAGCAGGTCGCCACCACACACCCCCCTCCCAAACGTGGAAGGGGCCGTCCGAAGAGGAAACAGATCTCCCGGGAGGACTTCGCACGCTCCAGTCGCAAGTGAGGCAGCCAGCCAGCCTTCCGCCAGCCTTCCTTGACCAGCCACTGCATTGACTTGCTCTACGATCCCACTCCACACAGCCAGCTGGATGGCATGTGTGTGTTGGACTATGGACATAGAACCAGTGGGTACACCCTGATCATCACGCAGCCATGACCGACAGCTCATTGTCACTGCACGCACCACTTTTGTTATCACCTTACACACAATCACATGTCACAGTTCGTAATAAATGCACCTTATTCACTAACTGCTGTTTGTGCCCTGTGTTTTATTTGTACGGAATACAACGGCCACCTTGGGCGGAAGGGCACCTGATGCGTGGCATGGCAATGGAATCCGGAGGGCCTGTAGGGACCTAGGGGTGGGAGACAGAACAGGAGCACATTCAATGAGTGTGTCACACACCCATCACACAGTACATGTCAACAACTACAAGCAATGTACACACATCGCACAGAGCAATAGGGCACAATGCCACAGTCACCAACAGTGGCATACTACCCTGGCCATGGAGCGTTGACACACTGCACGCAGTGAACATACGGCCACCCTGACACAGCACACACACACCTGCACAGATACAGACACATCATCCGTCGTACATGGACACTCACCGTCAAGTGAAGTAGCGGGCGATGAGCTGCTGGCGCACATTCCCAGCTTCCTCCTCTCCGCTGTCCACCTCACTCGAGCTGTCCTGGTCTGCGGGCTGGGGCCCTGGTTGATCTCCGTCATCCACAATGAGGGGGATCTGCTTCCGAATGGCCAGATTGTGCAGCATGCAGCACGCCACCACTATCTGGCACACCTTCTGTGGGGAGTACGCCAGTGCACCCCCGGTGCGGTCCAGGCACCTGAACCTGGACTTGAGGAGGCCAAAGGTACGCTCGACCACACGTCTGGTCCTCCCATGTGCCTCATTGTATCGATCGTCTGCTGGGGTGCGAGGATTCCTCAATGGACTGAGCAGCCATGCCCCATTCGGATACGCAGAGTCACCTGGGTGTGAGGGACACAGAGAACCGTAGCTATTCCAACTGGACAGGGGACAGCATCGCACAACCAGCACGCTACACCACTCCACATACTCACCGACAATACAGGCACGATCCTGTTGCAGATTGGCCATCAGTCGTGGCAAGATGCTGTTGCGCATTATGTGTGCGTCATGGGCCGAGCCTGGAAACTTTGCACACACGTGGGTGATCACCATGTCCGCAAGGCACACCACTTGCACATTCAGGGAGTGCGTGTGCTTCCTGTTGCGGTACAGGTGCTCAGTGGCCTGTGGTGGAACAAGGCCAACATGAGTGCAGTCAATGGCTCCCACGACGTGTGGGATTCTGCCAAGGGCATAGAATGCACCCTTCACTGCCGCCAATTCACGAGCCCTGGGAAGCTGATGTACCTGTTCCGGTACAGCATCATGGCTGCCAGTACATCCCTCAGCACCTTGCTGAACATGGGCTGGGACATCCCTCCTCCACTGCCCACTGTGTGCTGGAATGACCCAGTGGCGAAGAAATGCATGGCGGCCATCACCTTAGCCGTGGGGGTGACAGCAGTCGGATACACCCTGCGGGGACGGAGATGGGGCTCTAACATGGCACACAGTCGATGCAGAGTTGGCCTGTCCAGCCGAAACTTCCTGATTACCTCTGTATCGTCCATGTCCGCCAGCAATTGGTATGGGCGGTCAATGTTCGGTCTCCGCCTGGGTTAAATGGCAGAGGACACATGTCAAAGCAACACGGCACATAGCAATTTCGCATACACATCACTGACATGACTGAGCAAGCACATGAGCCACAGCCCAGCTGTCAAGCTGGGACGGCACGGCCACAATACACTTACACAGGTCTCCCAACAATGGCAATGGCAAGTGAGACATACCACTGCCATGTGCATGCACATGGGGATCTAGGCCCCAATGACTTGCGGGCGTGCTGATGGGGACTGACTGCATATTCGTCAAGCGGCAACGCCACGGCAACATGAGTGTCTGCTGAGCATGGAACTGCTTCCGAGGCTGGATGAGTATGGCACACGACGACGACGATGTGGGCACGGGCTGAGCGGCCAATACAAGTGGGACCTGTGGCACGAGGGGATATGAGACAGTAGTAGGTGTCAGCACTGCACCCTATGTACAGCACTGTACGGATCACAGCTCCCGAAACATTGACTGGTGTCCACATTGACAGCCCCATGCCAAGACGGCTGTGTGCTTGCAGTCACACGTCACAGGTGAGAGGTTACATTGCACGTGCCAGGTGGCAGTCGTACATAGTGGGAGCTGGCATGTGTGTGCATGTGTCTCCTGTTCAGGATCCACCAGATGGGCGCTGACTCTGTACTGACCATTGGACACAGCATGTTCCGTGGAAGGCTTGTGTGTGTGGGATGGTGGCACTGGATGTGCCTCCGTTGGGTGGGGGGCCATGCACAGGGCGGGTACGTCGATGATTGCGCATTGTTGGTCACGGTGGGTGCACCAGCTAAGATGTGTTGCCCTGTGTTCAATTCCTATGTCCGCATGATGATGGACTGTAGATGTGGGCAGACTACACATTGGTCGATGTGCTGTCTATATGCATGTGCCTTCACACCAGGCACAGCTGCCCCTGCACATGTGACCCCTGCTGGACTCGCTGCTGGGTCTGTGGAGCTGATGCACCTTCTGCGCGTGGGGCGGACAGCTCTCCTCACTTCCCTCATTGCGCATGTCATGACTTTGCCGCAGGTGACATGGATCATGGAGGGCCCACATGTACGCGTGGGTAGGCTACACATGATTGTACACTGGTCGCCACCCCCAGTCAGTGTTTCGAATGGGAAGGTTGTCGTGCTGGTGGTATGTTCGATGTGGCGGATGGGCGGGCCTAGGTGCGGGCTTACATTCCGGACATGGGGGGTAGTTGGATTGGCGACTAGTTGCAGTACACACGGGACACGTCTCTTCCTTTCCACATCTGGGTCATCCCTTGTACTAACTGACAGTGATACAGTCATCTTCGCCCCAGCCCTCATGTCCTCCCCTCGCCCCCCAATATGCATGCTCACCTGCGAGGCTAGCGCTTGCACAGGCAGCCCCAAGCTCGCACCAGAGAGGGCAAGGAGTGAATGTGTGGGTCCAGTTGCACGAGTGGGCTGTCTCAGGGTATGATGTGTGGCGGGACGCCGTCCACCTGCGTGGTGCCCCAAATGGAGACCCGGCCTGCATGGACTATGCATCACAGTCTTCGCCTTCCGGATCCGCCACCTGCGACACCCAGTGGCTGTGGCTGCCCTTGCGGCCAGGCCGCGTCCGTCTGTGGCTGTTGGCCCACACATTCACTCTTTGGCCTCTCTGGGGAGGGCTCGGGGGTGGTGGCGCACGCGCTTGCACTTAGTCGCAATGGCATGTGTCGTGGTTGGTATGATGGGCAATGGATGGGATGGTGCGAGCCACCTCCCGTGACGTCAGTGCTGCTCGTGCTGTGGTGCGTCCCCCTACACTTCCATGTGACTTGTGCCATGCTAGACGTTGAGGTTCTATTGCCTGCGTGATATGACCAGGAGGAGCGCGAGGAGACCTCTCACACACTATGCTCCACTGCCATCCCGTGCCCTGTATCGCCTGTGCGGATTGACTATGTTGGGGTTACACCTGGTCGACTGGGGCTGTGTGTGCCTTGTCAAGGGGCATGGCGGGCGCACAACAGGATCCAGCTTGTCCACAGAGGGTGGGCTGAGGTGCGCCTGGTACCGCCTTGTACGTGTGCCCGGCTGCTGTGCACACACGTGTTCACTCCCCCGACAGGTGTCCTCTCACAATGCCCAGGGAAGCGGTGGTGTACTGTTCATGAGCCCTCCCAACACGGCGTGCTCCAACTTGGCATGTGCGCATCTACCCGTCGCACCCACCCACCTGAGCACTGCGTCCATACGACTTCACACGACACATGTGTGTCTTCCACAGTAGTGCTACTCATTTGCGTTGACATCCAATACCAGTGGACTACATGGTCATGTCACGACTGCCGTGTACTTCACATACTCTCATCCTCTCTCATTCGTACTTGTGAAATGAGTCAGCGGAGACAGTTTTGGTTTCAAACATTATATTGAGTCTTCTGTCCTCTGTGATGCAGTATAGTGGACACTACTGGCAGCGGAATACATGTTGAGGATATACTGAGCATGATTACAAATGGGATAGGGTGTGGGGTTACATCTGCTTGGCCAAGGCTGTGCTAATGTACATTTACGTATAGCTGCGGAGCTGCGGACTTTGACACAGACGGTATACATGTAGCCTACCAGACCGCTCGGCATCATGGGCACAGTCCATCTCAGTTCCATGTGACAGGTTTGCTGCGGTTGTTCCTCATGCACGCGTGCATGTGAGATGACATCAGGGCATGTGCTTGCGTGCATGCAGCGGCGTGCCACTTGTTGTTGCACTGTGGTGGTTACTGGACATGTCACAGTCACTGGGGTCGTGTTGTTGTTGTATGCACTTGTCGTCCATGCAAAGGTCCTGGTATGGGATTCCCGGGGCGGGGGTGGGAGGGGTGCAGCACCCACAGACTCCAGGCGACCTATTCATGTCCACTGAGCGGTGTGTGTGTCCATGTGCGCTGGATCCATGTCGTGTCCTGGTTGTTCGTGCAGTTCCGTCCATGTGGGTGCGATGCACAGAGCCCATGCCACTGCCTCCCACGATGCATGCGGTGTTCCTGGATGTGATGGGGAACAGTGTGCATGTCCCGGTCATATCCGATGTCATGGCGATGTCGTTGATGGTGTGGTTACAGTTGCCGGTTGTTTGGTATGGCTGTTGTGGTGGTGACTGGCCAGTCCGTGCGGAAGCTGAGCATGGGTGCGGGGTTGGACTTCATAGGTCACTCGGGGAACCTGCGTTGTGGTCCGACGTATTTACAGGTTGTCAGGTATGCGATGCCGTCCAGCAGGGCTTCCATGTCATTGGTGGTGTACATGTTTGCCAGCCAATGAAGCGGATGGTGGCTGTCAAGGTGTTGTTCGTAGGTTGTCCCTTGGAGGACCATGATGGGGCATGCTGGGTGACATTCGATGTAGCTGTTCTCGATGATCCGTCGTGTGGAGGCACAGTGGTTCCATTTCAGTGCGCGTGCGATGTTGGCCACATACGCCATGCCCCCATAGGCAGAGCAGGCCCTGTCGTGTGCGTCCAGAGGGAGGAGTAGTGGTAGCAGGTCCGCCTTCAGACATGCCGGGTTGGAGAGGCATATCTCGACGGGATGCTGGTAGGGACACCTCCGACAGTAGAAGACGGGCATGACGCAGCTGAACAATGTGATGCGGTAAGTCAGTCGGTAACTTACGTTCAGCAGGGACAGGAGATCGCATCCCAATGTATGTATCGTGTTGGTTTGGTACAGCTTGAGCTGTTCGGCGTAGTTGGGTAGGTGTGTTGCGGTTGCCATTTCGCAGCGGTTCGTAGAGGTGGCGTGCTCCGGCTGTGTGTGCAGTCTGCAATGTGCACGCTCCGGGGTTGCTGTGAGCTCTGTGTAGTCGTGGGGAGACAGGACTTGTGTTCTGTTGGCTTGTTTGGAGGACACGGGCCCTCTTCCCACATGCTTCTCAGACAGTTCAAGGTCAGTGCTGTGTGACTCCTTCCAATTAACTTGCATGTGGCCGACATGGGGGAGTGTTTTCTTCTTTCTTCCCCGTCCGTTGTGTGCTTCTGTGATATGCGCTATCTGCCCTGTGGTCGGTCTCCTCGGCATGCCTGTGTTGGTCTATTCTTGGACAATGGCTGTATTCACCGGCTTCTGTCGTAGGGCTGTGGTTTCGGTGTTGGAATGGAAGGTCATTCAGTGCTGTCTGCTCTCCCTTGTGTGGGTGGCGGGCTGCCTTTCCGCTCTGCGTTGGGCCTTGTGTGTGGATGTAATTCTTGGGCCACCTGTTGTCGGTCCCCGGGCTCTTTGGTGTTCCGTTTCATGTGTCTTGTTCATATGTGCAGGGTGGTATGGGTTTTTCAGTGTGGTACTGGCGTTCCTCTTCCCGAAGGAGCCCTGCTTCTCCTAGTTGGTGTTGCCGCCGCTGTGTGCTTCGCCATGTTTGTTACACTGGGGTGTGTCCTGCTGTTGCGTGACTTCACTGACATGTGTGCGTCGGTTGTGTGGCGTTGGGTGTTGTCCGTGAATTGGGCGTTGGGGACATGTCTGTGGCCGGCCTGTCACGTGTCATGTGCGTTCGGGGTGGGGCTGATGTGTGTGCTGCTTGGTTGTGTCCCTGTGTCTGTGTGCGACGCATGCATGGCGCTGCGGTTGGCCTCTGCGTTGTGCGCATGTGTGGCGGCGTCATCGGCGCTTTGTGGCCGTGACGGGGTGGTTGGTTCCTAGTCCCAGGTGGTGTGTACACATGTGTTCCGCGATGTTAGGATTTGGCCTGTGTGTCATATGTGGATGCAATGGTGGATGTGTAGTGTGCACGCGCTGGTGGGGGGTTGTCCGCTTTTCCGCCCTTGCACTGTGTGCGCTGTTTGCGTGCACTTGTTGTGTGTGTGCCTACCTGCGTCTCCGCGGTGCGTTGCGTCCTTGGTGGTGCATCAGCAGAAGCATGGGAAGGGCCTGCAGTGCTGGATTCATGCCCGGGGTGCCGCTTCTTCCTTGTCCGTGCTCTGCGTCCGTGTTTCCGCCTCTCTTTCACGTGCGGTGTCTCTTTGCCGTGGGAGCCGTTTGTTTGCGGCATCGTAATTTATGCGCCGGGCGGGGCGTGTTTCGTCGGACGGTGTGTGTCAGTTGTGCTGCGCCGCTACGTGTGCGGGCGCACTTTGATGGCGGACGGTGTTGCTGGCTTGCCGGCGGTGTTTGGCCTGCTTTTCGCATCATAATTGGGCGGGCGTGTGGACTGCTGCGTGCCGGCGGTAACTGGTGGTTTTTGCATCCGCCAGCACGGCGGTTGTGCTTCCGCCCGCCATCGTAATGGGCCCCTATATTATGACTGTCGATATTACTAACTTCGATATTATAAAAATCGATATTTCTTACCTGAATTTCGATATTCTGCACCACTATATTTTTGTGACTCGATATTATGTCCACTCGATATTTAAAACTCGATATTTTGCCAATTCGATATTAAAAATTCGATATTGTGACTGTTCACCGTTCTTGTACTACTGGCATAAACGGTAAAGATGTGACTAATAGACATTCGCAAGAGGAATCTGGTGAAGTGATCTTCATTCTAGCCATATTTTTAATGAAAGTTTACAAACTAACCAGAAGCTGTTAATTGGTATTGTGTACTTGTTTTGAAGCTCTTACACATTGCAGTTATGATGAGTAGAGCAAATTAACTTTTTTTATTGTGTGTTTCTTTATTTGCTGTGATTAAACTAACAGATGCTGTACGAGCTTGTTATTTTGAGTAAGTGTGACAATGACTCAGATAGAACATCTAAACATTCCCAGTTATGAATGTTCTTACCTCACTAGCACAGTACATGCATGGACTGCCATCTAGGAGTTGCAACCTGGACTCTGTCTTTTATGCATGCAGTGCATATAACACCCATCCGTTCCATTAAATGGAAGATAAGAGTGAAGCAAGAGTGTTACAATAATGTCTGTCTTGAGCTTTTGATAGCAATTACGTCTAAAAACACAAACTACATTTTTGGCCTTTAATACATGAAGGGATGAGAAATGTTCATACTACTCCAGATTATCGCATACGTTATGCAAAATGGGAAAAATATATGCATAATTTATATAACAGCACTGTTACTGAAGGCATTTGCAGAAAATTAACTTGGTTCATGTGTAGAAAGCATCCCTGAAGACACAGTAGTAAAACTGATTTGGCATAACGTTCTTCCAGAGCTCCAGGACAAATGTTGTCCTTATTTATGTAAATACAGCTGATGTCAGTACATGACATCTTCCCCAAAGTGTTTTTTTTTCAAATGTTATGATGTATGACGGTGTACCAGAGACTTGGAGGGACTCCATTTTCCACCCTATTGTTAACAAGCATTGGCAAAGCCAATTGGTCTCCAGCCTTAAATGGTCTTGCTATTGGCTTACTGCGGTTTAGATCCTCCCTATATGACTATAATTAGGTAGGTAAAGAACGGTTGATATGAACATATTATATGATATTTAGTATATAAGGCTGTTGAAGTGTTGTTTAATCTTTTATTGATGTGCTTAAATGACTACTTTATGACTTTATAGGATGACCTTCAGATGAATTCATAAAGGTTTTGAATATTTTAATGACCAAATGAAGGTACATTTAAGACCTTTTAACAGAAGTTTCACCTAATGCAGGTGACTAATGCAATAATTATATCAAATAGTAAAATTACAGATTAAATTATGTGCAATCAATAGACATTTTCAGTAGGGTAATAGACCATAAATGTTAAATGTAATGGCTATTTAAATGTAATACCTAACTTTTAAATAAGAAGAAAGAGCAAGTGAGTTTGGAGTAGTTTGCTTTTGCCACAGTATTTTATGATACAATTTTATTTTAAAATAAGTGAACCATTTTTTATGTGATGGGAGAATCTTTGTTAAATTAAGCATGCAAAAAATGGAAAAATATTTTGACACTTTTTTATGCAGATGATAATGGTTTTATATTTTGTTGTTGTCCACAATATATTTTTAATGTGTATCATATTGATTGATGGCAGATTATGTAGATTTTAAGTCCTGAAGATTGTGGAGCGATTATTTTAAAAACCGAAACGCATTGACAATTTTTTAGATCCCCAACCTGTCTTGCACTGGGCAAGTGCACATGAACTATGAATTCATAAGTGAACAGTGAAATATTGGTTAGGTGGCAAATACTCTTAAAGACTGATGAATATGTATTTTTCATGCATCAGATTATGTTTTGTGCTATGAAATATGTTCATGTATGTATGTTTATATTTTTGAAAATAATTTTTAATAAATTGATACATTTGCCATATAGGGTAAGAGGATGTTTGCTGTGGTGAACCAATGGGCCTTCTTCTTTAAATAAATCTTGGAAGGAGAGGTGTGGTGCAGCGGCCAGGGCAGCTGACTTCGGAGCACAGGGCTCACGGCTCCGGCGGCAGCTCAGCTCAGCACCATGTGACTCTGGGCAACAGCTCACTTAATTTCCACCACGGCCCCCAGCACCTTGAGACCCGTAAGGGTGAGTAGTTCGCGCTTTACAAATACGGATTTAGATTTAGATTTTTAGATTTAGAAGTTCATTGGTTTTGTTAGCTTTTGGCTTTGCCAATGCTTGTTTATGCCGAAATTCATGCCAGGAAATTTTGGCATCATTTTCCTAATAATGGAAAGCCATTGAAAGATGGGAGTCATGCACCATGATGAGTGTGTACGCCTGCATCGTAACACGTGTGTACATGCGTTATGATTTGTGCATGCCTCATGTTGCATTTTGTTTTCTTTTTAGTTTTACCCATCAAAAATGGCAGATGCCTCTCTTGGAATGGTCAATTAAAAAAAATTAAATGTGCATGAAGACGCATTTTGAGGAAGGAATGGCCAGCTGTAAATTGTGGATGATAGACAATGTAAATGTAAATAAATAACGATAAAAAGACACAACAGGGAGGGCGGTTGATAAACTGCAAGTCTGGGAAAGCAGTGTAGGAGCCTGGAGGCTGTGCTGGGGGATGTGATGTCAAAAGCTGCAAACGGGAGGGAGAGCAAGAAAACACATGCACTCCCATCTTGTGCTGCACCAGCATGCAAACTCATGTGACAAGACGCATCGGCATGCATTGCCAGCCACCTTGGAATGGGTTTGCTATGGGCCCTCCTGACATGCGAATCATGACACATGCGCAGACGTGCATCATGGTGTGTGAGCTTGCATGTGTCTTGATGCGTTTGTGCGCATGTATCATTAGACAGCCAGCATTTTTTTTAATTTACTGTTCCAAGATGGTAGACGCCCATCTTGGAGTAGTAAGTTAGAAAATAAATAAATGTGCAAGAAAGAACATTTTCATAAAGGAACAGCTCATCAGAAAATTGCAGCTTGTTGGCCCTGGAAAAAAAAAACATTCTAAAAAAATAAAATAGATGCAACATGGCATGGAAGGAATTGTAGAGTGGAATGGGATGGGGGAAGTAAACGCTGCTGAGTGGGGCAAGAGCATGGGGGAGGCACAACAGAGGAGCTTTTATAAAAAAATGAATAGAAAATAAAAGTTGGAAGGAGCTGGTGAAGTAATGTAAAAGCTTTGGGGACAAACTGGGGATTTTAAGAGGAGGTAGGACGTGGGAGAGAGAGAGCAGGAAAACTGCTGCACTCCCATGGAGTGCTTAAAATAAAAGGAAAAAAAACAGTTCCTTGCATGCAAGCAACGTCAGTAGTGGAAGAATACAAGCAAACAATCAGGACAATGTGAGATTACAATTTTCCTCTGTGGAACAAGCACAAGGATAGAGAGGAAAGCCATCGAAGTAAGATCAGGGAAGTGAGATAGAGAACAAAGCCCTTTAATCAAGATCAAAGGGATTATTTAAAGCCTACCCTATTTTGGGGGGGAAATAGGCCTGGCCAACAGACAGGGAAAGCTGTCTGTAGCCAAGACCTAGAAAGGGAGATCTCTCTGTGCCAGCTAACTATAGACATATTTGCTGGATTCAGGTGGCATCTTATTTGCCATGTTGCTGCTAAACACATTGGAATAGGTGATCATTGAATCAAATCATTTCACACACACGTTTCATAAAATGGACTATGGAGGACCATATTCTGACACTTTCTAGCCTATAGGGCTAGGGCTAGCCCTGTAGACAAGCTTTGTCTGCTATATTGATCATTCAACAACATACAACCAAGTGGATCGCCCCAGGCTCCGGAAAAAGCTTAGAAGTTGCGGCATTTAACAAATATTGATACACCTAACAATGGAGTTGTGCTCAATGACCAGGATTCAGGTTAAACTTTCAAACTCGCAGGATTTCTCATCTAGAATTGTGAGATAAATCATAGAACACAGTAAAATAGGAGTGAATTTTAGCATGATTTTTAGCATCCTTGCTCTTCCCCCTTTATATGGCAGATTTACATTAAATACTAAACCCAGTGGTGAGCCTTACACAGAGGGGTTAGTTTTGAATGCCAAAGTCTCAGAATGGGTTGCAAAGATTCCTAAAGAATCAAAAACAAGGTGATGAATGGAATGCTTGAATTATTCTCAGCCACTGGCAATCACTCAGGCCGCATGCCAATCCATGGATCTCATATTGCCAATTCTTCTTTGACCCAGCTGGCTTTGCTTTGAATATGCTTGTTACATTGAACCACCATCTGGAAATTGCATTTTCTATTCTTCAAGATGGCAGTCAAGTTGCTCATAAATGCAAAAAATAAAAAAATTGTATTTAGCTATTTTTATACTTCAAAATTGACCACAACATTAATCAAACAATGTGGCATCCATCCCAGAAGCATAACGGATATACTTCAAAGATGGCCGCTGAGCTGCGTTATGTCACTGCACATAAGAGATGGGTGAAGCAGAGCTGATCAACAGCCTACCCTCTTTGTATTTGTGTGTGTTGATCACAGAAGCTCAGGCAACCAGCAAAAGGTGTTTGTAGGTAGATCTTTGGGGAGAGGAGTTGGCCTAACGGCTAGGGCGGTCGACCTCGAATCTGGGGAACTGGTTTTGAGTCTCTGCAATGACGCTGAACATCCTGTGATTCTGGGCAAATCACTTAATCTCCCTGTGCCTAACAAAAATGAATGTGTCCTCATGTAATGCAACTGGTGCTATGTAAAGCGCTCTGATTGTGTCCTCATGTAATGCAACTGGTGCTATGTAAAGCGCTCTGATACCCGATTCGGGTCAAGTTCGCACTATAGAAAACTCTGTAAAAAAATTTAAAAGTCCAAAATTGCAACACTAGCTGATACACACCACCGTCTCTACTTCAATCCATTAAAAGGTGACAAAATATACACCCTAAGCCTTCCATTACACCTATGAATTTCATGGCAACCTCCTCCATTTCTGGTCCTCCTTTTAGGAATTAGTGTAACTTTTCCCCTCTAGTGGGCTCTACTACAATTTTTAGTAGCATGATTCACAAATGTCACAATCGGTACTTTTATTTGTGGTCAGTAGTAGTTCTCTCTTATCCTACATTTTGGTGACAATGCCCTTGGCCCAAAATTCCATACATTTTTAGAGTGTGACAAATTGCACTTAGGTTCTGACACTGTATAACAAATTCTAAGGATGTAATAATTTGCTCCATGTCTTTTTACATCAGTCAATTGGGCTTTACAGTAACAACGTTTCAATGTTCATATTTTGTGCATTTGGCAAACTTCTGTTTGCATTCTGTCTTCTTTTTGTTCAACAGTTTCTCACACATACGGGCCGATTCTGATCTGGGACGGAAATGTCTCCGACCGAGCCGGATCCGGAGAGATTTCCGACCGAGCCGGACTCCCGCAGTCCGACCGAGCGAGTACGATGCGGCCGTATGCTGCCCGACTCGATTCGGTCGGACTCCCATTGAAGTCAATGGGAGCCGGTCGTACAACGCGTGCACGGGCTCCCCTTGACTGAATGGGCACGTCGCGAACAGGGGGGCCCCCTACAGTGGGTACGCGTCGGTGCGACTCACACCGTACATGCATGTGTAGGGGGGACCCTAGGGTCCCCCCTGTGTGTGACTCGTGCAGCTACGCGTGCAGGGGGGTCCGACACGGACCCCCGAAGTCCGGCTCCGACAGCTCTTTGGAGCCGGACGGTACGAGTCGGTCGGGCTGTTCGAAGCGCGCATCGTACTTGCTCGGTCGGGTAACGTCTCCATTGCGTGGTGCGATTCGTGTCCATACGAGTCGGTCGGAGCGGTTCGGATCCGGGAACGAGTCGGTCGGCGATTTCGCGTACGCTCGCATCGTACTTGCTCGCGCGGACGACCGTACGAATCGGTCGGAAACTAGGCCTCCGAATCGGATCCGGTAAAGCCGAATCCGATTCGGTGCCCTACCGGCCGAGATCGGAATCGGCCCCATAGTTTCAAAGGAAGTATTATCTCATCTTCTTCATGTGGTTTTCGCCACTCCTTTCTGTTTATTCATTAATTAATCATTATGGAACAATTTTTCATATTGGCAGTCATATCCTTCTCACTAACTACGGGTTTGCTAAATATTTAGTCAGCAACACCATTCCAAGTAACAAATTTGATGCCTTGCATCCCAAGACATCTGGGCCTGGCTAATCCCGAGTCCTGCGTCCTTAATTACAGCCAGAACACCTCAGCTTTATTATCTGATTTTCCATGAGAGAACAGATTCCACCCTTACTTCTTTATCATAATACTTTTGTAAGTGTTGTTTTGAGCAATAGCATCACAAATTCCACTTCCCTCATTGCCCTGTAGGCAAAATTAATTAGCACAGAAGATGAATATTCATATGAACTCCAGGATTCTTTCTATTTTACACATTGGAAGATAATTAAATGTATGCATTTGTACTTGGAATAAAAATATTGCACGGTGTATTCTTGACCCAGTCTTTCTATTGTAACTCCAATCAGTCCAAGTATATCTTCGCAAAGGGTGGTTTGTTATACAGGGAGTTAGGGTAGAAATATATGATCTACATTTGTACATGGCAATTCCTTTGATGTTCAAGGAAAGCAAGCTATTTGTTAATGATTATTCAGATATATTCAGATACTGGAGGATGCCTTGAAAATCCTATTTGAAGGTGACACCGTCCTGCTAGTTCTGCTTGATCTCTCGGCAGTCTTTGATACCCTGGATCATCGAACACTCCCCAAAGCCTAACTTCAAGAATGAGAATCCAAGGAATGGCTATAAAATGGTTCCAACCAGTTCTATTGTCAATACCTCAATCTGTAAATTAAGACTCCTTAGTGAATACACTCCCTTTAAAATATATAGTATAAGTCCCATTCCCTGCCTTACCTATTCAAATTATACATGGAGCCTCTGGCCAGAATACATCAAGATAAATCTATCCACACTCGCCAATATGCTGATGTTTTTCGTCTTTACACTTAGATCTCAAGCCCCTCCAACATAACAAACCTAAAATTCTTGCTGGAGAACCTATTCAGCAGGCTGCCATCAGTCTCTCTGCAAATGAACCTATCCAAAGCAGTATTTTTTTTCCTACTCTCCAATGATTGTCTTCCTCGAGTTCACAACTAGCTGGGCACGCTTTACTCCCAGGTATTTACTCAAATCTGGTTACACATTCCAAAACTCTCGTATTTATCCTTGATAAACCCTGCTCTAAATGATGATGTCACCAGCTACCCAAATCTGCCTCCTATCAACTTCATCTACTTAGGAAGCTGATACCATTATTTCACACTCAGATTTAAGGGCCACAGTACAGGCGCTTGTTCTCACAGGCCTTGGTTACAGGAGCAAACAAATCAGATCAAATCTCACCCATCCTAACCCAACCGACTGCCACTGGATACTAGAATTGACTTCAAGATGGCTTCTAAAATTCACAAAGTAGTTCACAGTGAACACTGGGAGGGATCTAACATGAACAACAAACTCCATCTCACAGGAAGACAGCAAACAACCAAAGGAAAAAAAAAACAAATTCTCGAAATTTCTGAACCTGCAAAAGTCAAATCTCAAAACAAACCTTCTCATGTTTGGCTTCTAGACTTGAGAATTCCTTCCCTAATCACATCCGGCTATACCCTGATCTTCACACCTTCCATAAAACCTGAATACCCATCTTTTTCAGACGCTGCATACTTCCTTCATTCTCAACTCAACATTCTCTCCCACTCTTCTTGCACTGCATGTTTGCGGATCCTGTGAGAATGTGTTATATGTATTGCACTCACTTGCCCCTAGGGCTCAAGCTCTCCTTGTTTCTTTGCTACTCTTCTGTTGAAAAAATGCCCTAATATCTTGATGTATTGCTGTATCTATTTTTACTGTTCTGCTGTTAAAATGATACCACCTGGGTATCTTTTTATATGTAAAGTTCACAGTTGCTCTCAGGGCTCAGTCTGCACCGTATAAATACTTCAAATAAGTTAAGTAAAATGTTTACAACAGGCTTCTGCAATGAGTCGCTTGCGAGCTACTGGTAGGGAGCTCCCTTCTGTGCAGCCCATCATAATAAATTAGAAACTTTTGCTTGGTTTCATTAATAAACGTTTGCGTGGTTTCATTAACACATGTATACACATTTTGAAATATGTGTGTATTTTCAGAGCTCATAATCTGATGTTTGGAGAAACATTGCTGAATTTCCAAAACGTATTTAAAGCTGACATGTGAATAATAAACCATGCTGTATTGAGAAACACATTACCTTGGTGTGAAAGGCATTTCTTGTATGGCTGTTTTGTGTTACCCCTGTTGAGGCATTCCAAACTGATGAAGTCTTTTTTTGATAACACTGCTGATGCAGTGAGTGAGTGCAAAGTCATCCCTTCTGGTAATCTTGCACTATGTGACCATATTATTACCTTGGCTGGAGTGGTCGCAATTAAATTACAACATAGATAATATTTGCTACTAGCCGAGTATGATTTTTATTGAACATAAGTAGCTTTTATTACAGAAAAGGTTGAAGACCCTTGGTTTATAAGAACTCAAAGTGATATGCTCGGATTTGAAAAAAAAATTAGCATTACAAATAGTGTACGTGTTATAACTAGCAACACGGAAGCTCACCGATATCACAAGTAAGTATATTTTGGACAATGTGATCAAATGCGATAATAGTGATAGAGCCAATTTGTCTACCACATATATGGAGTCCAGTTGTCTCTTTTTGCTTATGGTGTACATTGTATTATTGCCCAGCTCAGAACTCAAGTCTGTAAGGTTAGTTTCATATAGATTTGCACGGATCTTCACTGAACGCACATTTAACCCACTAAGGCACACATTAGAGTTCACAGTTAGCCCATTACTGACAAACAATGGTTATTAGACAGTGCTTAATTTGAGCCGGTGGTTGCTGGGGTCAGGGGGTAGCACCGGCACTCATTTCTGGGGACTGGCACTTATTTTTCCTCATCAGACATTTCGAGAGAACATGAGAGAGAAAAACACATAAACTGGAAAGAAGGAGGAAGAGAAAGAAGGAAAACCAGTCACTAAGGGAGAAAGGAGGAACCTGCAAGAGTGAAATAAAGGGGCAGGGAGCGCCTTGTAGTGGGTTAAAGAGGCCTGACGTGGATTCAATGCACTGGAGTTTAATAGCAGCAGCCGCGGGCTTTTAGGCACCAAATTGGGCACCGGCATACATTCTTTTTCAAACTAAACACAGACTAGATACATTAGTAGGACTTCTGTGTGAATTAGAAAGGGGCTTGTGTGTGGACAGTTATTGCCTCTGCCCTCCTGCCTCTTCCTCTACCTTCTGGGGACTGTAATCGTAAGGTCATTGTGGATGGCCATGCATTATATGGCTTGTTGCTTTGATCTTCTAGAGCCCTGTGGCTACCATGTTGCTCCCAAAGTTGGATACTTATGTGATTGGTCAAGGACAGTTCAATGTGTTTTTAGGACAGGACTGGAGAAAGAAGAAAGGAAACCGGTCTGACATTGCTGCCCTGTCTTCTCAGAGCCCTTGGATATTCCTACAAACCATGCGCTGAGCTGCAGTCACGAGGTACAGGAGAGACAGACATACCACGTGGTGTACACCTATTACAAATAAGAACACATTAGCGTTATATAGGCCAGATCTATTGGCGTTGCCACTGCTTGTTTATTGTATCGGTTCACAGGGGAGCACTGCCCCTGCTATTGACATTCCAATCAATATTTATTGACCTATCATTCGTGCAACAATTCTGTTTCTATACAAATGTCAGCGCAGTTTGGTTTTCAATGCAATTCCTAACATACTATTGTCTTTATGCTTATACATTACAACATGCATTTTATTTCCTTGACATTGAAAATAGTTTGATAATATATACTTATTTCAATGCACTATTATGCGAGGTGAGCATGCCATGTCCATCAAAACAATGTTTATGCGAACAAGGGTGCATCGCCTGCTTCAGTGACAAGATTCTTTAATTGCTGAGCCAATAAAAACAACTGACTTAATGCACATCAGTGCAACACACACATAAAGATTCAATCCACGCTGTGTAAACATCTTGTAAATGTATGGTTTTCATTCTTACTCTAAACACAGGCTTTCTCCATGTTGTGTTTTAACTCAGATCTGTCGTAAATAAAGCTAAATGTTTTCATTGTATGGGCTATACCATATCTCTGCCAGCCATATGTCCTCTGTGAGGAAATGGATTCTCACATTAGTAAACAGTTTTCCGGGATAATTGCTGATTCTGCATCATAGAAATGTAGCACGCGCGCTCAACATGAATAGTCAAACTCAGAGGTATTCCCAGGAGGGACAGGAGGACCTTTGTTGTGCTCGATGAAGGCACATGTGTGTGTGTGTTAGAAGTATCCTTTAAATTACAGTATAGCATGCAGTATTGAGTCTGTTGTTTCAAATATTGCCTATCAAATCCAAACATAACAGAATTTAGTAATTATAGTTACTTGAGTTAAGTACTCTGACTAGAGTTCTGTGTGTGACCTGAAGATCACAAAATCACATGTTGAAATACTGGCAGGGCCGTCCCAGCCTCTCAACTCTCTAAAGTCGATAGAGTAATATTAACTGATCCATAGCGACCCTTGATATTTGCAGCACTACGAAAGGGAGATTGTTTCCGCAAATGTTATATATGAGACAAGGTATTGGCACATGCTGTAAGACCTGTACGTGCTTTTGCTCAGCTGCTGCAGGTAAGAGCGGTGGGGTGGTGGGGCAGCCTGGGGGGGATTTCGAGAGACGATCACAAGGGAAAATTAAATAAATAATCAATTTTCCCTCGTGGTCTTCTCTCGAAATCCCCCACAGCCGCCCCCCAAACCCCACACTGCTCTTAAGTGCAGCAGCCGCGGCTGGCTGCAGCCTGCAGCCTGCAGCCTGCAGAACTGAAAAGTTTCCCTTCCAGCTGAGCGTGGAGCAGAAGGCTTTTAGTAATTTGCAAACAAACAAAGCAAAGAGAATAGAATTCTTCACTCTCTGCACAAGCAATTGTTCCTGTTAAACAGATGAACTCATTTTAAGGACCCATTTTGAGACCTAATGTAAAAACTCATGCTAAGTGAACGAAGAAACAGGTTAAACTTGAAGCACAGATCATGGTGATATATGTTTAGACCTATAACACATGTTAACAAAAGCAAAAGCAGTGGCGGCTGGCGTGCATGGGCACGATGGGCGGTTCCTTCCCCTCCTCACCCCTCTCTATATAATGGAGGAGAGATGCAACACTCAAGCAGCTCTGGCTGATCTGTATCAACCAGTCTCAAGACATTTTTAGAAGGAGGAGAAGCCCAGGAGTTCTGTGACCGGAGCGAGGGTAGGACGATAGCTAGTTGCCACGTCACCCTACAGCACGAGCAACGCAGTGCTCTGTTGACACATCCACGTCTTCTTCGACCTCAAAGTACAGGGGTCACAGAACTCCAGGCCAAAGGACCTGGTGAAAAACAGCAACGCTGGTTACACCGTGACGTTCAGAACCAGCAATGCGGTCGTGTAAGAGTCAAGATCACCTTCTCTCTTTTTCACAAAATGGTCCTGATGAATTGCCACCAGACCCTCTAGTGGCTTTTTAGGCAAGAAACATGTCGACCACCTACACCAGATAAAACCCCGCAGGACCATTACTTCTAGGCAGGGCTCACACATTTTTTTAGCTAGGTTGGTCCACCCCCAGAATAAAATTATTGCGAAGGGCAGTACTAGACCTATTTTAAATTACACAGCACACTCACCACACTACCCTGTCCACATACCCTCACACACCCAACGGCTTCATCAAAAAAAGATCGCCGCTAAACAGCCCCTTCGCGGGTGCCTGTCGGGCATTGCAGCGCCGGCCCGACGAGGAGCAAGGCCCAATGATGAAGCATGACATCCTCCGGGGTGTGTGAGGGCAATTCATAACAGACCTGAATACTCCTTCACAAATAAGAACTGCACATTGACATTTTTTCATATCGTATTTGGGAGTATATGTGCAGGACCTGGTTAAAAAAGCTCCTGGTTCCTTCTTTTTAAGAAACAACACAGGACATGGACAGTAGGCCTATGTCAGTTATTAGGGCAGGCATGGAACGCCCCCCCCAGGTCACATAACAGGTTCTGGACCTTGTGTTTCCAATGTGCAGGATACTAGTTTCACATGCGGTCTGGCATTCAGGGCAATACTTGCTTGTATACCTTGCAGGGGACATTCCCGTTCCAACACTGTCTTAATACATTTATTAACAGCCCAATTCACTGCTTCTGCAAAGTCCAGTCCACACCCATAGCACCAATTAACATATCCCTCCTCCACATCCATTCCATTTTCGCAACTTCATCAACAACCTCTTCGATGCCTCTTTTGCAAAATCTCATCCAAACCCTCTTATTCATAGGCCATTGGAATCTCTCTGGCAAGCATTCTGACCCTCATAACACTGCTGGCTCTTCAACCTCCCTGCCTGAACTTCAGACCATCCTGCCAACACTATGATTACCTCTGCCTCGGTTCAGCCTTCAGCTAAGCCGTAGAGCCTATCGTATAATTTCTGTCAGTCACCTTACCCTTCAGATGAACTGTAAACCTCTCACCAATTTCAAACATGCTCTGACCAACCCTCCTCGACGGCCATTTAAATCCATTAGCTCGTATGCCACCTCATTAAGCCTCAGTCATAATACCTCTTCCAATTCCAAGAGAATTCAAACCACAACAGATGACCTTTGCCAGGATTCCGACCACTAACCCTCAGACCGTTACCCTGTCTACCTTTACCCCACTGCCACACACCGAGTTTGTCCTCCTATGATGACAGTCAGTGCACAGAACAGCTCTCTCTTCTGGAGCTTGCCACACCAATGTCAACACTAAGTTCCCTCACCATATCTCTGATCACTTCGACTAACCATCAAAGCCTGCTTGCCAGTGCCACTGGCTCTTGGAATCCCAGAGCTTTTGTACAGTCCCAAAGTCAGTGCAACTGGCTCTCAGAATCATCTTCTTGCTAGTGCCATTGGCCCTCACAATTCTCCTTATCATCCCCTTTGCCATTTCTAAAAGGTAATCTGACTTCTCTGTTTTTCTCTCTCTTGCTACTAGATTTTACATCCCTCTGCCATGCTGCAAGTACTCAGTTCAGTGCAGCTAGGTTCATCCCTAAGAACCCATTTGCTACTCCTTGTGAATGCTAAATATGAATCTGACAATATTAGAGCTCAGCCAGCCCTGTTCGTTAGCACCACAACCTTTCAGCTGCCCCTCAAACCTTCATACACCTTCTTTTTGCCAGCACTCATACTCTTCAAATCAGTGCTCAGACCATCTCCCACATCATTACTTTCCAGTGCCACCTCTTGTGACTCTTTCAGTCCCTTAGCGGACCCTCTGAAACTACGTTTTTGGACCATGCTTTGCAGGGCTTCACAGCCACTTGGCTATCCCTTGACCCCTTTTACTGATCTTGCAATTCAGTCTTCCATCTAGCACCCTGACAGCCTTTGCATTTCCCTGCTAAGCCACACATACTCACTTTTGCTGGTTTTTACTTCCCACTGTCTCCTATGACCCCACCCTTGCTGACCCTCAAAATTACATTCATTCCTTTGCTGGCACTCACAGACCACGAAACCTGTTGGTTGCCTCTTGATGATCACAGAAGCCCGATTATGGCTATTACAGTGGAAATGTATTGCCTGTATTTCAGTGAGTTAGGGGTGGAGACCCACACAAGTGAGGAGAGAGGAGACAGGACTACCTTTAGAAATTCCATGAGGGCCTTGTTAGCAGAGGACTGCTGATTACTTCTTCCTGAGCACTGCCATTTGGTGGATGGGATGAGACAGAAGTGGGACTGGAGTTTCTGATGTTCACAAATCCAAGTAAGACCTGCCATTTTGTCTCCCTCTGATGAATGATTCAGGAAGGTGATGGCAGCCACCTGCAAATAATTCACATTTCACTGTGCCCATGTTTTGGGTACTTCTGTTTGGAGCTAGTCCCACTGCTGCCTGCTGTGAGAGGCAGCACTTTGTATAAAGGTTGTGTCTGGAAAGTAGCCTGGAAATGACATTTGAAAGAGAACCACACATAACCAGTGCTGAAACTTTAGACAGTGAATCCATGTCCGCTGCCTGGAAAATGTGTATAAAAGTGAAATGCAACACCATGTTCCTCTTTTCCAAGGATGGAGTGCCCCACAGAGTACTCAAAGAGGTGCTGTGGAAGTGCAGCTGCTGTCTGCCTGACTGTCAGTTTCCCAAAGATGAGCAGAAATCACCTGAAGTCACTCCTTTCTTCTGGAAGAGTTGAGGATCTGTCCAAAGAGTTCACAACAACAACTCCGCTGCTTAGCACTTTGCAGCTTCAGCCCACGTTGTTTACAGTGTAGACTATCTCCTTCAGCTCTCATGTCAGCCAACATCAACCACCAAACTGGCACCATTTTTCTCATTTGCAGAACAATTGTGAGCACAAGCAACATAGCTAAAATCTGGAAAATTGCTCTTTGGAGCAGGAAAGAAGTATATGCTATGGCTACCAGTTACTGAAATACACATGGGTTGTCAGGACTAACAATCATTGTGAGGGGCAATGCATCTTCCAGAAGAGTAAAGACAACGATTCTAGCATAGAAAGGTTTTGTACCTAGAGAGCACCAAAGGCTCTCTCTGTAATTGCAACTGAGGTGTTCCGGACTCTTTGATATTACCCCAGCTTCTGTTATATGGCCATTATGGTCATTGTCGACATTGCTAAGTTAGCATGAGCTCTGCTGCCATGATGCTGCTTTTGCGCATGTTACTACATGACTTTGTTGTGCAAGAATCTGTTTGTGCCGTTTACATGAGAGCTGTCTGCTTTCTGCGTTCTCTGCCTGTTCCTGGAGTTTAGTCTGAATACGATGTGCAAGGTCGATAAACAATGCCCCTTGTTATTCTGTTCTGGTCAGTCCCTAGCATCTAGACAAAAATGCTAACAAAGCTGCGCTACTGGAAAATCGTGCTTTGATATTACGGGGATGCATGTTGTTCTGAAACACACCTGGAGAGGGCCCTTTCCAGGGAGAAGAGCTATGCTGTTCCTATGATGTAAAGCTTCCATCTAGGCACTAAGGTATGGGGTCTGCTGACAAAGCCCAGAGATCTTCCTTTATATAATAAACTTGACCTTACCAAGGGGAGGGTGGTTAGGCCTTATAGTCCTTTTTCCACTGTCTGTATATGATGACATCCCCCTTTATATTCTATGGAATTGTAACAATGCTAATTGTTCTAGGTTTATGCATTTCGCTGCTAGTAGTGGCTCATATACTGCGTTGTAGAGCACGATAGTTAAAATAAACATTTTGAACTATAACAGTGACTCTGACCATTCTTATTGTGGACAAGTACGAGTGAGCGAGCGAAAGGGTATGTCTTGCTACCGCGATTCCTGAGAGAATCGGGAGTGTTGTGTTCTGGGTTGTCTAATCATTTGTAGCTTCATGATTATGTAGGAGAACAAATGAGACACTATAGCTAGTCGGTTTTGGGATTTTGGGTACTAAGGTGGTAGGAAGGTACAACCCCTATACACTGAGGTCCTGTTTTCCTGCGCATAGTTCTGTGTATGTGCAGAATCCCCGCAACATGGCGCCGCCAACGTTTGGACTGGTACTTAACTGCGAGACTCCTGAGTAGTGCTTGTCCACAATCCCCTCACATCTGTTTCCGGAGACAGTTGTGACGGTGTAGCCTCCTATAGTGATGTTTAATAGGTTTTTCAAGCTTGAATTTTAAAAGGTCTTTCTCTTTCTAACTAACCCGTTGTTGCGCTGCCACGCTTAAGTTGGTATTCTCTTCTGTTAATTATGGTGGTTGTTATTGCACCGCCAAACCGGGCTGCAGTCACATCTTATTTGACTCAACATGAGGTCCCAAATGCTAGTTTTGCGCTCATTTTTGTTGTAGAAGCAGCTGCAGCTTAGCGCTTCGAGGTGTTTTATTCTTGGGTCACCTTTCCGGCAGTAAATGGAACTGATAATTTGTTTCACGAATATACTGCCACGGCCCTTCCTCAGAATTATCGGCCTTATAGGTCTCTTGAAGTTCCACTAACGGCTTGGCAACATCAAATATGGTTTAATGGCGCCCTTCCTCACCCACTAACGCCGGTCCGTTTAGGCCCTTTATCGATAGATGGGCCACGTGGCCCGTTTTGGCTGGGTATACCCCGCATCCAAATTATCTCAATGCTACAGTCGCAGAGCTCCGTGTATTACATACTTCGTTGATACGTGTACATAGAGGTGTTATACAGTTCATGTCATGCAACTTCCAGGTGGGACCACCTGGCGTTGCAGCGCAACCACCTGGACCTGGTGGTGTAACCATCAGTCCTGTCATGGTTAATTCAGTGATGGGCTAGCGTCCGCAAAATAAGGATGAATTTCCTTATTGGCTTGCTGAAAAATTTGGACAACTAGAAGCTGTTTTTCCAAGTACCACGCCTGTGGAGAAACACAGGATCCTGACCTTGAGTTTACCGAAAGGCCTAGTTCCCAAATTAGCAGATTGTAACACTTGGGGGAGAGTGTATGCAGTGGTATATTCGATGTGTTTCGGCACCCCCTCAATGACCGTACTCCCTTCCGTGATAAAACGTGTTCAGGATGAACATGGGGCCGAGGCGGCTCTGGAGTTAGGGATGAGGCTGGTGGGGGTGTTCGACATTGTTTCCGATATGATCCTTGGTAATGTTAAGGGTGATGCTGTAAGCTTGCAAGTGGCGCAACGCTTGGAGGCTGTGGCAGACGCAGACAACAGCGCGAATTGCCAAAGATTATTGCTAAAGCATATAAAACCTTAGGGTGCAATAGTCTGGGAATTAAGCCTTTTACTCAAACGCAAACTCGATCTCAAACTCAACAAAGAGCCCAGACTGATAAGGATGGGCGCCCATTCTTTCCTAAAAAGAACTGGAGGAATAAAAAACAGGGGCAGTAACAACAGAAGCAGGGTTCGTTTGCTGGTTCACCTACACCTGAGTCTTCTGAGCGTACTTATGACTTGCGCGACCACGCAAAAATTAAGACTCCTGATCGATTTCACGTCCCTGATCAGCGCTCTCCTCGTTCTTTACAGGACACATCAGACTCTCAAGTTGGTGGTGGGGAACGCCAGGATCGTGGCAAAGGTCCGACCACACAACAGGGACGGGATCAACCGCGACAGTTTGACGTTAAAGCCAAACAAGAGGAACTGCCTCGTTTTCGACCCCCATATCAGAAGAAAAAAGTTGCCGCTTTAACAGTGAAGTATGCCTCAGACGGTGAGAATGCGACTCCTAGACTGGACATGGGCAATGACTCTGCTCGACAGCACAGCGGAGGTTACCATAGTGCGGGAGGCACTGCGTCCCTGTCTGGAGACGAGAGCAACTGATACATTTATTACAGTAGAAACAGCAGATACCCAGGTTGCCCCCCCGGATAGACTCTATGAGATTGTCTTCCAAATTGAAGGTGATATACAGCGTACAATCACGGCGATTTTCTGGGAAAACCTGACCGCCTCATACGACATTTTATTGACGGAGGCAGATTGGCCTCCACCATTTGTGCTAGCTGCTTCTAGAAGGGAGAACGTGATACTCCTGAGTTTTTCGCATTACTTCCCTGAGGAACATGCAAAGGCTTATGCAGTGGGCTTTGGCCCTTGCCCCAGCGGTGTGCCGTAATCAGGTGGGATGGGATATTGATTCACCGGCACATGAGTTACCATTACGGTCTATGCCACAACCACAACCGCAGTATCCAATCAGACGAGAGGCTAAGGCTCCCGTTTGTGACATTCTAACTCAGTTGGAGTATCAAGGAGTGATTGAATCCTGTGTATCACCGATGAATAATCCTCTTTTTCCGGTATCAAAACCTGACGGTTCATATCGCATTGTATTGGATTATCAAAATTTGAATAGTCATTGTCGTACATTTGCGGTACAGAACACACACAGCTCTGCGCTGGTGAACAACCTTGTTCGTAAAAAATACAAAACTACACTGGACATATCCAATGGTTTCTACAGTCATAATCTGGCTCCTGAGAGCCGTGACTTGACAGCATTCACCGCCGTCAGAAATCAGAAAAAATGTACGCGGTTGCCTATGGGGTATAAGAACAGCCCCGGGGCTTTTGCTGCGCGTGTTGTGTCTTTATTGCACAGCATAGATCCAGATGCGTTCTCATACGTAGATGATATTTATCTGACGGACGACGAACTGATGTCGTATCTTGTCCGAGTCGACCGCATCATTTTATCGTTTGCCGACTATGGATACAAATTCAATTTTGCTAAATCACACATCGCTCATTTTGCGGTGCTCTTTTTGGGCTATGAGCTCAATAATGAAGGTAGGGGGTTAGCCCTGCACTTTCTGGAGAAATGTGCACAATTGCAACCTCCTTCTACGCTGAAGAAACTTCGGTCTTTGCTGGGATTTTTAAATTTTGGAAGGACATACATCCCCAATTATGCCCAGCGTATCAAATCGCTTTATGCGTTGATACAACCAACATATTCTTCTGCCAGCTGGCTTCCGGAACATACCACTATTTTACATTCCTTGCAATCAAATATGCTTGCAACTAACTACTTGTTGACGAATGATAATACCACGAACCTGGTGATACGTATAGTACCTGGGACGGTGGGTTTCACTTACTTGACGTTCAATGAGGGAGACACAGTACCAATTGCATACAAATCATATTTGTACACATCGGCGGAAATGCGTTTTTCTAATGTTGAAAAAATGTTGACAGTGGTCCAAATAGTGATTCTGAAAGAACGCTCGCTTGCGCAAGGAAAACGCATTCTTATGGTCACGCCTTTCCCTGCTTTAGAAGCAGTGACTAAGGCAAGTGTACCCAACTCTTAGGCACTACATCCCCGTTGGATACAATGAGTTACTTCTTTGACATCGACTGATGTCACATTTATCTTTGATCCTGCTCTTCAGACACAGGAGTTTTTACAGTATGAACACGTTCATCCTCCTCCGTTTTCGTTGCTTCCTTTGGATGAGTATAAATGCATCATTTATACCGATGGCTTGGCTCAACCGGCCACCGGTTCCAAACACGCTTATTCAGCGGCTTGCACTATTGTGGCTGGTTCAATTGTAAATGGAGAATTCAATGGGCATATTCTCAAGGAGCTATCGCTGAGTTATTGGCACTTTATCGCAGCCAAAGTCGCGATAAATTCATCGCCCCATTCACAAGCTGGTGCTAACAGCCGATACCACCAGTTTACGTGCGAAAGCATCCGCAAAAAACATCGCCACAGATGACCCTGGCAACAATCGCTAATGAGATGCAGAGTAGGCGTTCCCGAGCAAAATTCCACAACAACACCACACCCCAACATTCTCAACGACCAGCCACATCGGCAATAAGACCACAAACCAGGCGTTAAGGCGCGTTAGCAGCAGGAAATTAACACCTGCTCTGACCTGGTGTAGAGTCGGACGACAAGCTGCACCATCAAAGGGAGCCCAGCCCAGAGCCACACATGAAGAACAACAGATGCCATGGAGCCACTCACCATGCATCCCGGAGCCCCGAGAGGGCAACAACACCCACCACCACCACCCCCAGGACCGCCACCCCCCCAGATCCCCCCGCCCCCGGACCACCACAGAGGCAGTGCAAACAAAGACAGCAGACCTTCAGGAAATGCACCAGCCTCACAGACCTAACACCAGACAATGTCAATGCCCACTACAGGCTCAAAAGGACAACCATCCTCCGCATCCTGAACATCATTGCCCACAGGCTGACGGTACCAACACATCGGACAACCAACATCCCTCCGCAGACAAAGCTGCTGGCTGTGCTGCACCTGTTGGCCTCTGGTACCTCCCAACCAACAACCGCCAGAGTCGGAGGAGTCTCACAGCCAGCCCCATCCTAGTTCCTCACACCTGTCCTGGATGCCATCATCAGCTAGGTACGCCAGTACCTATACGTCCCCCACAATGCGCAGGAACAGCTGGAGACCAAGCAAGGACTATACGGCATAGCTGGATTACCGCACGTGTTGGGGGCAATCGACTGCACACATGTCCTACTTGTGCCCCCTGCCGACACTGCACACAATTACCTCAACAGAAAGCACACGCATTCCATTAATGTGCAGGCAATAGTGGACCACAGGGGACTCTTCACCAATGTCGTAGCCAACTACCCAGGCAGTGTGCATGATTCCGTCATCTTCCGACAGTCCAACATCAACCAGAGCTTCCAGGATGGCACCTATGGGAATGCACTGCTCGTTGGCAAGTACCAAATGAACACACCACACACCTCAACTCAACAATCATGCAACCCACAACTCTGGTACTGCACACGTCACAAAATCACATACAACATGCCAAACAACATGCCCAACCACCAGACACGACAGCACAACTTACTGTGGCAACCTTGGTTAGCCATGTACATGAGCCATCAACGGCATGGCACCTCAGCCACACAATAGCGGAATGTGGGGAGAGGTGGGAACCAGGCATGTGCGAAGGAGGCAAGTGACCCATGAATGAGAATGTACACAATGCCAAGTGTGGCGGAGATGTGCTGGACAGACTGCAGTATACAGACCACAGACATATCCATGTCTACATGCACTGCTGGTGTTTGGAGTGTAGTGGACAGTGGACGCAACCATGTCACCCCAGCCAGTGGGGAAGATCGCAGAAATGTAGCTTGTGACGTCCCCCCTTGTAAGCGTGTGCAGAGTGGGCTGGCCCGGCGTACGCCAGGCCAGCGTAGGGGTGTGAATAAAAAGCACGTAGCTCTGGGCGTGGTTCTCTTCCGGAATGCCCAACGTGTCTGTCAGAGTGGCGCCTCCCACCCCGAGGCTGACGCCGTCGCCGTGAGCGGTGTGGCCTGCGATCCTGTGCGCCTGCTGCACCCCGGGCCACTGGTCCCCGAACCCGTCATGCCCGCCCCTGCGCAGCCAGGCCTCACTGCTCACCTGCAGACACCAGCGTGTGTCAAAGAGGGCCCACCATGTGCCGGCGCAAGCTCCAAGCCCGAAGCCCGCGACCTTGGCAGCCTCCTCAGAACATCACGGCCTCCGCGACACAGGCCCGCTTTACTCCTTTCTCGTTGACGTACTCTACCGCTGCCTCCGGCCTACACTACGGTCAAGTAGGTCACACATTTGGAACTGAGTCTTGATTATGCAATGGCAAAGTACACACTTCATGGCTGAGTTTATATCACTGTACTCCCTTCGATGTGGTGCCACCAACTCTGTGCATAGCATTCGAACTACATCTGTCTGTGGTCCCTTGCTGACTACTGCCTTCGGCCTACACTGCGGTCGAGTAGGTCACACATGTGGAACTGAGTCTTGATTTCTGCATGGCGGAGTTCATATCATTGTACGCAAGGAGACGAGTAAGAGGAAGACGCGGTTCAGTCCGGAGGAGAAAAGGATCATTGTTATGGATGTGATCGGACACTGCCGACAACTGCTCTGGTGTCACTAACTCTGTGCATCGCGGGCCAACGACACGTGGCTGTGGGCCCCTGCTGACCGCTGCCTCGGGCCTACACTGCGGTCAAGTAGGTCACACATTTGAAACTGAGTCTTGATTATACAATGGCCGAGTACACATATCAATGCAGAGTTCAAATCACTATACTCCCTTCGATGTGGTGACACAAAGTATGTGCATGGCATCCCAACCACACATGTCTGTGGGCCCTTGATGACTTCGCCTTCGGCCTACACTGCGGTCGAGTAGATCACACATTGGGAATTCAGTCATGATTCATTAATGGCAGACTTGATATCATTGTACTGGCCTCATCGCAGACTGCATCCCCTTTCAGCTCCGGTGCCACTAAGTCTGTTCCCCGACATCCATGGACACTTTCTGGTTGGACTTTGGTGGCGACTGAGTCTATGGACTGGGGGTTGTCTTCATCATCATGTCGGTGATACTGACTTTGTGGCAAAAACGATGCTGTAGCATTCCACTCCTCCATTTGCCGCTTCCAGCCGGCTTCTGCCCTCTGCATCATGCCCTGGAGGACACCTTCCACTGTCCCCCGCAAACCTCCGCTACATTCACCTTCGACATTGACGAGGACCCACTCACCTCACGTGGCCCTATCTCACTGCACCGCAAGTCACTGTCCTGTGGCGGTGTGCCTGTGCCGGCCGCAGTGCATCTGGGGCCACTAACTCTGTGCAGCTCAAGTCATGGCCCCCGTCTGATAGCATATTGGAGGGCCTCTGGGTCGATGGACTGGGGGTCATCAAGGCCATGTGTCTGTGGCCCTGCGCTGTCCGCTGCCTCCGGCCTCAACTGCGGTCCACCAGGGCTCACACATCAAATCGAGTCCTGACCTGCCCGGACGTCGCATCACCGCAGGATGCACACGCCACCACCGCCAGGACCAACTCCAAACAACAGGTGCCAGAGTCGGAAGTGTCTTACTGCCAGACTATCAGAGTTGCTGACACCTGTCGTGGGTGCCATCATCAGCTTGATACCCTGCTCAGCTCTTCAGGTGCCACTAACTCAGTGCACCACAAATCATGGACCATTCTGCTTGCATGTTGGGTGAACACTGTACTTTCTCCGGCTACCTCCATGATGCTTCAAAGTTGTTCCTGTTATGCTGGTGTTTTCTGTTTCCGCTTTAATTGTGATCACTGTTCAAGTTGTTGCCAGCACCAACAACTCCATGAGGGCTGGCTTACACTCACCCCACACACATCCAGCACATGCGTCACTGTACATGCGACCATGCCAATAAAGGTGTCGAGCGCACGTGCCCGTAGCCAGTTCAACGAACTATCTAAGTGTGTCCGTGTGCTCATGATGTATGCATTAGGGCCCAGGACCCTACAACATTACATTGTGCCATGTACAGAGGACGCAGCCATGTCACTGCAGGCAGCGGGTGAGACATTGCACATGTAGCCTTGTCGTCCCCCACTCAATATGTAAGAGGAGTGAACTGGGCTGGCGTATGCCAGTTCAGCGTGAGGGTGTGGATGATTATCCTGTGGCTCTGAGTGTGGTTTAGTACTGGAAATGTGCAAAGGCATGTGTCTCTGTCACAGTGTGGGTCTGCATTGGGGAGTGTAGGTGGTCCCTGATGGAACTTAGACACCCACATATGTGATCTAGTTCGGCATCCATGAGGTAGTACCCCACCCGCACATGTTCGGCCACCCCCTTCTGGCAGTCTGACACCTGGCCTTGGAATGCGATGTGTGCTTCGGTGGGCTGCTGGGAGCCATCCGGGGTGGTGGGTGCATCCAGCTGTGTTGTCTGTGCAGGAGGTGGGGTATCCTCAATGCAGCGGTGCTGGCCTGCTCCTGGAGGTCGATTGCCTAAGATGTCCATGGACTGTTGTAGGGCGTCGGTGTCGGAAGTGTGGAGGTCCTCTTCAGCATCACTGTAGAGTTGTCTGGTCTGCTCTGCTGGAGGTGTTGTTTGCCTCTCTGCAATGTGAAGGGGAGATGCTTGTTAAAATTGTGTTGGCATGTATGTTGCCGCATTGTTCAAGTTTACATACAGACTACATGACAATGTACATTGTGACTGTTTGGGAGGGGCGGACTATTTGATGCGGGACAGTGGACATTTGGACTACATGACGTAGGTGAGGTTGTACATGTACATTTGCATCTCACAGTTTCCTGCTGTGTCAGATGTGATTGGCCATTTTCTACGCACAGGCGGACCCAGTTGTGTCCTCTGTTCTGCAGTGTAAGTGTTGCAATGTGTACCACATTGTCGTCCATGTGGATGTGCTGTCATTGCTATGTGTGTGTGCTGCATTGTGTGAGAGTCGCACCTGCAGCTGTGATTTTGCTGCCCCTTATCCCTTGGAGGCGGTGTGCCTTTGGCTTTTGTGCTTTTAAGGTGCTGTGATGTTGGCGACTTGGGTCATTTGTGCTCTTGGACGGTGTTTGTACTCTTGTGCATTGTTTGTCTGCAGATGTATTGTTGACGTCAGTGGTTGTTTGTGCACGTGGATGTGTCAGAGTGTGACCTGCTCCTTTCCGGATGTGGTCCACACTCAGTCACCTCAGTCTCGTGGCGCGCACAATGTCATGGTGATTGTACTCCAGCCATGCTGCTCGTCATGTGGTGTCACTTGCATTGTCAGTGTGGCTCTCACATACGCATCTTTGCTGTGTTTCGCACGGGTGCATGTGTGTGTTGTGTAATTGGTGATGTGTGGGGTGGGACCCCTTTGGGCACATGGTGGACGGGGGCCTACTTGATGTTTGTATGTGTGCTGCAGTGTGCCACGGGGATCAGGGACATGACCCAGGGTCATTGTGGGTGTGCGATGTGCTACATGTCATTGTGCATGTGTGCCATTGTGCCCGTCCCCCCGTCCCCACAGTCCCTGTTCGTTACTCACCCTGTTGATGTTGTGTCAGGTCATGTCGAGCAGTGTCCGGACTCCAGACTCCTTGCACCGTCTCCACACTGATGACTGTGGCCACCATTTGCTCCAGCTCCTCCTGTGGCGCAGGACTCCCACCTCCATTCGCCGTTGCTGCTTTCCTGTTGGCAGCGGGTTTCTGCTTGGTTTGGCTTTTCACTTCGTGCCAGCGCATCTTGGCCTCCTCGACACTCCGGCTGCATTCACGATGGAATGCCATTTTTCCATCTGTGTTGCCAATGACACAGTGGAGGTGACGGATAGTTGTTGTTAGTGCTCTGTCACCTCCGTGACGACGATCCGGTTGTCATGCGGACTGTACCCCGTCTTCCTCTTCCTCTTCTCCTTGGCCTTCCCCGACCCCGAGGTTCCTTGCTGGTGGTCTGTGGGGCTTGTGAGGTTCGCGTTGACCTGGGCACTCGTTCCGGGTGCATCCATGTTGCTACGCAGTTTATTTTGTTTATGGTGTGTTTTTCTTGTTCAGCTTTTATAGTGCTTTTTCCCGCATGACGCGTGGGAAATGCAGGCCTGTCGCTGGTTATCGCTGATTTTTGTATCGCGGTTGGCTCATAGCAACTTTATTCGCATTCGTGTTTCGCATTTTAGCGGTGTCGCATTAATTTTAACACGGTCATTTGACGCGTTATCGTGGGACTATCGCATGGTGCCGCCAGGTTGGGAATACTACGTTAACATGGCGCTGTTTTCTCGCGATAGACTGCGATATGCAAAGTTGCATTAAGCTAAACTTGCGGTGGTTATCACACGTTCTTGAGAATATGCCCCCAAGTCTTCTATAGCGCATACTCAGGCACTTGGAGACTGTACAGCACAGTTGGCGGAGCTGCGTGCTCTTGTTCTAGCTCTTGAGCTTGCTGATCCTAATGTGAAAACTCTTATTGTATGCGATTATTTCTACTGTGTTCAGTCTTTTAATGACAATTTATTCTTTTCGTCTCAAAATGACTATCGAGACTCTAAAGGCAGCGAAATCAAGCATAAAACGCTTTGGGTTCGAGTGGCAGAACTTAAACGATGTCTGCCCCTCACACAGGTTATACATACTCTTGGCCATCAGCTTGTGGGAGCACATGATCTTGGTAATTCTTTGGCTGACGAAGTGGCCAAATCTGCAGTAGCCACATGTTCCGTTGCAGCAGTTACACGGTCCATGACTAAGATAGATAATGACATTCTGGCAGCTGTAGCTGCTACGAAGGATGGAACTGCTTATCCGCAGGGCTTCCCTTCGAAGTATTCTTATCATTTATCTCCCGAACAAGTTCCTTATACTAAAATTCCGTCAATTGGGGATCGGCTGATTCCCAACATGGACTGCAGACTTGCTTTGATCATAGCCGCACACGAGGGCATGGTTTCTGCACATGCCGGGGAGTCTGCGATTGTCTCTATTTTACCAGCAACGTTATTGGTGGCGTGGTTTATATAAACAAACCCGTAATTACTTAGTTTCTTGTGACATTTGTCAGCAAATCAAACCGTCTACGGTCTCACGCCCACCACAAACACAGCTATGTATTTCTAATCAGCCATTTGGCTGTGTATATCTTGATCACTGCGATCTATTGTCTTCTGATACTGCATATAAATACATCTTTGTTGCAGTTGATTCTTGCACTAGATTCCTTTGGGTTTGTCCACAACGCAGTGCTGATGCTCGAAATGCCATTAGAGATTTGCGTGTCTTTGTCGGGATGTTTGCCTGTGGCACCTTCCATTCTGACTAAGGTCCAGCATTCGCCTTTAAGGCGTACAAGGATGCGATGAAGTAAATGGGGGTGCTGGTGCAGTTTTCGTCTTCATACAGGCCTGAGGGCAATTCTATAGTGGAGCGGATGAACCGTGACTTAAAGCAATCTTTGACAGCTAGGTTCTTAGGTACTGTCAGGAACTGGCTGGCCCATTTGTATGGAGTTCAACGTGCACTCAATAATCTCACTAGAAGATCTCTGGGTGGGCAGACCCCATACGAAATGCTCTTTAGCATTAAAATGTTTGTGCCAGACCTTGATGGTCTAGATGTTGTGGCGGCTGCCGCAACTTTTGACGTAGATAATCATTCTACTATGTTACAGGACCTACAAAGACCCGTGACAGCCACACAACTGAACATTTGCCCTCTTCCAATGACACAGCAATGCTGATTCTGGTCGCCGGCTGGCTTCCTAAGATTGGAGATCTGGTATGAGAAAAGCTGGAGAACAAGAAAGAATTTGGTCCCTCTTATTGTGCACCGGTCCCAGTTCTTGGATTGAAGGGTACTCATACAGTGATTCTGCCACCTTTGCCTGGTCACAAAGACAACAGATACATTTCAGTTGACAATGTCAAGCTACTCCGTCTGGCCGATTCTGAATAGTGTAACCCCTGCAGTTTCATGCAACGCTATCTCTATGAATCCGGTGCATTCAACCTCTTCGACTCATCCTCATATCGCTGAGGGTGAGATGGAAACTACTATTTACCTTTTGCCTGTCCTGACTCCATCCTCTTCCAACGCAGAAGTCGAGTATACTTATCCTGCGGAAGAATCCCACAGTGAAGTGCCGAACAGTCCTCAACAACATCAAGATGATGCCGCCCTACCGCCTTTGATGAATATGGGAGCAAGCGGTTATTTTGGGGACCGTGCGAGCTTCTCTTATGACTCTTCCACCTCGTCTTCCACTTTAGCACTTCCACTGACGAAAACAAGTATTTTCATCTCTTGGTTCAAAAAGACTTACCTGGTCCCGCCCTGGACGTACATGTGGTTGATACTTATCCTGATTTTCCTTTTTATGTCGATTGGATTCGTGACAGTATTTTTCTTGCTCATCAATGCTCATTATTTGCCAGAACGCTCTGCTGTCAAATTGGTCGATGGAATTCTGGCCCCTCATACATCGACCCATATAATGAAACGTGATGAAGCCCACATGAACATTTCAGCTTTCCCAGTTGCAGATGGCATCGTTTGGATTAAAGTAGCTTTCGAAATCCATGGTCCGACGGAGGTCCTCAAGATACCATACGTGCTTTGCGTGTCTTTAGGAGATGTGGTAACACCGGACATACATTCTGGCGATTGGGATGTAGAAGCAGTACATTCATTGTTTTCAGATTTCAAGTATTATGCTGCTTTTTTTTTTTTTTTAACAACAGATTTTATTGGTTTTCCAGCGTACCAAGGGGGCAAAGCCCAAAGGACAGAGTACAATTGAAATGCAGTATGGCTGGCCCTCAGGTACAGTAAAACACCCACCCCAACTGTCTTCGGAACATCAGACCACAAGAACCCCCGGATCCCCCCCCTGCGCATGCACCACCAACATGTAAGCACCATAAACTGTATATACAAAAGGAAAATCTCACAGCGTCCCAGTAGCACCAAATGTTACACAGGTCGGTCATTTACCACCAGTTGTTCTATGGGGTCTCGAATGGCAGGCTGTAACACCAGGGAGAGGTCTATACCTCGGAACTTCGCCCATCTGGCCCAGACCCTCCCATGTTTCTGTGGGCATCCCCTAGCCTGAAACACGGCAACTTCCGCCGACATACATCTGTCAAGGGCCTTTTTCCAATTAGATACAGATGGCGGAGACGTATCTTTCCAATGTTGTGCTATGTCCCACTTGGCCAGGGTGAGACCCAGAAAGAGTAAGTGTTGTTTGTGCCTGTTCCCCCCAATGTCTTCCGTGCTGTGCAAAAGCGCCAGTCTAGGGTCAGACGGGATATCCCATGCCAGAACACGCCCCAGGCAAGAGAGCACCCCAGACCAGAAGGGCTGTAGTGCTCCACAGCTCCACACCGTATGTAAAAACGACCCCTCAGCTGTGCCACAGCGGACACAGGCCGGAGACGGGACTGCCCCCATCCTCCAGAGGCGGAGATGAGTGTAATACACCCTGTGGAGGTATTTGAATTGAATGAGTCGATATCTAGTGGAGACGGCGGCACCACGAGGACTGGCTATCGCCTCGGCCCAGTCGTCATCTGTCAAGCTGGGTAGATCTGCCTCCCAAGCTGCCCGGGTGCGGTGAATGGTGGTCTTGGAGTGTGTCGTGAGAGTTTGATAAATTTGCCTAATTTTATGGGCCCCAAGTCCCCCATTAGTAAGCGCCCCTCCAGCGGGTGGAACTCCGGTAGGGATTCCAGCTGGAGAATCAAAGGGGTCAGTGCGTGTCTGAGCTGTAAAAAGCGGTGGAACTGTGATTTGTGGAGAGCGAATTCTTCCTGTAATTTTTGAAAGGATTTGAGAGTGGCCCCTTGCATCACATCACCTAGGGTAGAGATGCCTATGTCATCCCATCTGCGAAACCCCACCAGGGACGCGACTGGCCGGAGAAACGTACCCTGCCAAAGAGGAGTGGCACCAGTCAGTGTACCCCACCAGCCCATAGCCCTAACCACCCGTCTCCATATCTGAATGACTACTCTGCAGGCAGGGGGAAACGCCGTCAGGGGAGAGCTGCTGTACAAGAGTTGGAGCAGGGGAGTGCCATCCATGGTTGACCGTTCCACGGCGTAGTCCGGATCTGCATGGGAGCCGTACCACCATTCATTAACCACTAGGAGATGTGAGGCCCAATAGTACGCACGAACATCCGCCGCCGCGATGCCCCCGCAGTACGTGGACTGTATGCAGGTTGCGAGCGCCACACGAATCACGCCTCCTTGCCATAGGAATCTGTTCAATAGAGCGTTAACCTGGAGGAACCACGACGGGGGAATAGGGTACGGATAATTCTGGAGTCGGTAGAGTAGGCGGGGAAGGGATACCATTTTAAAAATTGCGGATCTACCGTATAGGGAGAGGGGCAGCTGGGACCAAATCGTTGTCTCGTCTCGGACGGCTGGGAGTAGCGGGGCTATGTTGCGCGACCAGGCTTCCTCGGGGCAGCGAGTGACATAGACCCCGAGGTACTTAAGGTCTGTATCCGCGATGAGCAACCGAGAGGCCCACGCCTGGCTTTGCTGGTCCCCGTAAATGGCGAATAGTGTGGATTTAGACGGATTAGCACAGAGACCGGAGGTCTCCCCAAATATACGGAGGATCTGGAGGACCCGGGGCCCAGAGAACCAGGGGTCAGACATAAAAAACAGGACATCGTCGGAGTAAAGCGCGATCTTGTCAGAGTATTCCGGCGTCCAGTCGAGCCCTCTGACAACAGAGTCGAAGCGCACCCATGCGGCCAAAGGTTCAATCGCTAAGGCGAATAAAAGTGGGGACAGGGGGCACCCCTGACGAGTGCCCCTACGTATCGGAAAGGGGGCAGAGCAGCACCCGGCCGTGCGAACCGAGGCTGTGAGGTCCGTGTATAAAAGCTTCACATATGCTAAGAACCGGGGCCCCAGATTGAGGGCAGCTAGGAGTTTAAAGAGGTATGTCCAGCTCAGGGAATCGAATGCCTTATCGGTATCTGCCAATAGGAGCGCCGCTGGGCGGCCCAGGCGTGGGGCCTCGGCAATGGCATTGTGGACCCGCCTGATATTGTGTCTAGTGGAACGCTGCGGCATAAAGCCGGACTGATCCGGGTGCACCAGATCTTGAATACAGGTGCGGAGGCGATCGGCCAAGAACTTACCCAGCAATTTGGGCTCAATGTTTAATAGGGAGATAGGGCGATATGAGCCCGGATCGTCCGGAGGACGACCGGGTTTGAGAAAGACCACGATCTCGGCGTGTCGCCAATCGGGTGGTAGGATGTGTTGCTCTAAGGCTTCGTGTAGTGTTCTATCGCGCACGTCGTCAGATAGACGACGGGGTGGTATGTCAGTTAAAAAGGTATCAATCAGGGGTGCCGCTATCGCTTCACACTCCTCATATAGAACCGTGTAATACCGGGCGAATGCCTGGACCACCGCCTCAGGGGAGGAACAGAGATCTCCCTCAGGGGACTTGAAGAGGGGGACTGGGGCCGGGGACAGCCGAGCCTGACATAGTCTGTGGAGCATCTGACTAGACTTATCGCCCCACTGATAGATTCTGTGTTGAGTCGCCAGCCAAGCCTCTTTGGTGGCATCCACCAAAGAGGTGCAGCTGATGGAGTTGTTGTTGGACATGAAGGAGATTCCGGCGGGTGCCAGGGTCGGATCCCTCTACCAGTTGAGCTTGCAGGCGAACCTGCCGGTCTTCCAATACCTCCGCCTGTTCCAGGCACCGGCGTTTTTCTCCGGAGCGAAAGCTAATGTCAGCCCCCCTAACCGTAGGTTTAAGGGCCTCCCAAAGGGAAACCAGAGACGATGTGGACCCCACATTGAAGCTGAGGTAGTCCTGTATGGCGCGTAGGAGCATTTCTTGATAGTCCGCACTGCGGAGAGACCACGGGGACATACGCCATCGACGGGGGGCCCGACGAGTCTGAAGGCGCAGCTTGAGCTGGATCGGGGAATGGTCAGAGAGGCCTCGGGGCATAATGGAGGTGTGAGATACCCTGTGGATGTAGCTATGGGGAAGGAACAAATAGTCTAGCCGTGAGAGGGTGGGATGGACGGAGGAGGCATAGGTGAACCCCGCCTCGGAGGGGTGGAAAGCCTCCAAGAGTCTGCCCACCCCAGTGTGTGCGCTAAGGTCTGTAATTTGGATTGAGGAGGGGATGTATCGAGCGGGAGTGCACGCCATCGGTCCCGAGGGGCCATAATGTCATTCCAGTCACCGCCCAAGATCGTCAAGCCCCCTGGAAGGTCTCCCCAGAGTTGTGTTAGTTTGTCTACAAATGTCTGACCCAGTGGAGGAGGAGCATAAATACTCCCTATTGTGATCTGTTCCCCTGCTAAGGTGCCGGAGATAATCGTGTAGCGTCCCCCTGGATCTAACCAATGGCGTGTTACCTGGAATGGCACTCGGCGGTGAATAAGAATTGCCGTGCCGCGGGCGCCCCTTGTGAAACCAGAGTGGTACACCATGACAAACCCATATCTGGATAGGCAGGGGGCTTTAGTGCCCAGTAGGTGGGTTTCCTACAATAGCAGGATATCAGCCGAGTACCGCTTTGCCAGTTGGAGAACCGCCCCTCGTTTGACCTTGTTTAGGAGTCCCCGTACATTCCATGCCAGAATATTGAGTTCCCCGGTTGGAGTGTTACGTGAGTCGTGTGCCATGTCTTAGTATCCTGGTGTATATCGACCGGCAGTGTGGTGGTGCCATGGTAGGTGGTCGTGTGTCTGGTGCGCAGAACAAACAATAACAACCACAATAAAACTGAAACCCCACATTCCCTCCCTCCCTCCCCCCACCCCAATACTTCCCAGAACGTGAAGTATCTGTCGCGGTGAAATCCTGACCTAAGCCCCCAACAGGATGACTCAAGCGGTTTCCCAAATGGATCCCCCCCCACCCAACATTACCCAACATTTCTTACACGTCCAGGGCGGACTGTGGCATATACCCGCCAGAGCGGGTGGAATTGGCCCAAACACCTTGAGATTCATCGTTGCCCATCATGAGACCCCGCTGCAGGACCCTGATCACAAGAAATGGAGAGAGAACAGTTGTCCCGCAATCAGAGCAGGGTCAGTCGGCTGTTTCCGAGTGGCTCTTGGCTCGCCAGTTGGAACGGGATCGGTGGCGTCTTGCTGTTGCGTGATTGTCTTGCCGGCCGCTCCGGTGGGAGCCAAGTGAGGAGTCCGAATCCAGCGGCGGCGGTGAATGAGGCTTAAGAGTACGTCTCTCATCTGTCCAGGCAAAGATCTCCTCCGGTGTGTTGAAGAAAAGAGTCTTGGCGTTGTGGATTACCTTCATGCGAGCGGGAAACAGCAGCGCATACGAAATGTTCAGGTCGCGAAGCCGTCGCTTGGCCTCAACGAAGGACTGTCGCTGCTGCTGCACCAGCCGGGTGTAGTCTGGGAAGACCATGATAGGATGAGAGTCAAAGACCATTTTGTCCCTGTGGAGCCGTGCGTACCGGAGGATTGCATCCCGGTCGGCGTAATTGAGAAGCCGGGCGATCACCGGCCTCGGACGTTCTCCAGGAGGAGGCTTCTTCGTCAGAGCCCGATGGGCCCGCTCGACCACAAAGCAGGAGGACCTGACCTCGGGCGGCAGGAGGGTCATGAGCCAGTCCGAGAGGAAAGTGTCCATGGAGGTGCCCTCGCATCCCTCTGGGAAGCCCACCAGGCGAATGTTGTTGCGCCGGGTTCTACCTTCCGCGTCCTCGACCCTGGATGCGAGCTCCCGCAAGACTGTTGTAAGTCTGTCTACCTGTTTCTGAAGGGCGGATACTGTTGTCTTCCACCGTGGAGACCCGGGTCTCCGCCTCCGTGATCCGGTCCACTGCCTGTCGGAGGTCTTGACGAAGGAATGACACCTCTGAGCCAACAGCCCCGATCTGGACCTCCAGAGCCGTTCGCGACTGGTTAATGGCCGCTAGGAGTGTTGCGGTGTCTGATGACACGGCCTCGGCACTGTCTTTTCCGGTAGCTGTGGTGGTATAATGGTCCATGGTGTTTTGTTTGGGGGCGCCCGCGCCGGGTTTGTCCTTGCCCATCGCCACGCGGGGATGTAGGCCAGGGGAGGTCACTCAAGCCCGCAGCGGCAGAGGATGCGTGCGGGAGGGTGGGCCCTGCCGGAGCGCAGCCGACGGCGGCCGGCGAGGGCGGCCCTCGCAGCGTCGGAAGAGTGTCACCAGAGCTCCCAGTAGTCACAGCACTGTAGTTGGGCTAGGCCCCAGCCCCACACACGGTAGACAGAAGAAAGGAGTGCCCCTGGGTAGCGAGTGGTCGCGGGGAGTCGTATGCTGCTTAAAGGCTACGGGGCCCCAGCATGGGGTCGACAGCAAGAGGCCCAACCCCGAGGGCCGGTCCCCAAAGGGCAGCACACAGCATCCGGGATCTCAGTTCACAGCACCACCGCCGCCGCGCGGAGAGCACGAACGCTACAGGGCCCCCGGCGCCCCGCCTCACAGCCTCGGCCCCAGCCCAGAAGGATCCACTGTCCGGCCAAAGAGGTCACCTCAAGCAGCTTGTGCGAATGGCGCTGCGCGCCACGGGCCCCATCGAGCGCCAGGCTCCGTCAGGGACTTGCAGGCCTCAGGGTCTCTTGATCTCCAGTAGCGTTCAGGAGGTGGGGGAGGGGCCGCCGCAGCTACGCCAGAGGCCCGCCGGATCTGTATCGGAACAGGCCGTCTCCGCCTCCCAGGGCCCCGCACTGCACTGACCTGGGACCCCGCTGGGCGAGGGCCGCCGCCGGGCGAGAGTCACATCAGAGGCCATCCGAGGATCGCGGGCCAGCCCCACCTCCGCCGCACGCCATCCCGCAGCCCCCGGGGAGGCCGCCTCCGCGTCGCTGCTGGTCTCGGATCGTCTGAGTATTCCCCCGGCTTTGGAGTTCGCCCAGAAGGTCTCGGCACATTCCGCAGCAGATTCCCCACAGCGGTGGCGTCAGGGACCAGGATTCTGGCAGGATAATGGCTCTGGTCAGGTACGAGCCGGCGGAGCTCTACAAAGCCGCGTTCGCCATGCTTGGCTCCAAGCCACGCCCTATTATGCTGCTTTTGATGCTGAAGATTTATATTTAAATTCTGCCAATTATGCAGATTTATTCTGTTATCAACATTATGGGCATCATTACTTACACAAAACAAACACGTTAAGATCTGTTTTTAATTACACGCAATGGGAACATTGTCCAACTCCTTTACAGGGGAGTTCTAAAACACTTAGGGATAAGTTCACCTATTTCACAGATTATGACACGTCCAATCCTGAATCCTATTTCTTTAAATTACAATTGTCGTAGCAATCTAAATTTATTCTGACCCACACTAAATTAATCTATTCCAATTCCTTTAGATCTGAATTGGCCACACAGGGTTATGATTACTGGAGTGATACCATTGATTTGAAAACAATTTGAAGCACTAAGGCTTGGCAGGTTCAGGGAACTGAAGCTTTACATCGTGCCTGCCTAATACCAGCGCAAATGTTATTTTTAAATGATACAGTATATCAAACTACTTGCTTTGGCCTGGCAACTGCGAAAAATTTAAATATCCCGTCCATTCCATCATTGGCAGAGTATGATAATTGGTGCACACACACAAATTATTCAATCGATGTTTTGCAAACTCTGTTTCGAAATGGCACTTTCAATGTCTCTGATGTTGACCCTAGTGGTTGGTTGCTGTGGCAAACCAATTCAAATTCATGCCAACTGCGCTTTTATAATATAACGCCTGGTTTCCCACAGACTAGACCAGATCCACGTTTTTCACACTCACATTCAGTCACCACATATTTGGTGGGTAAATTGTGCCAACAAAGGTTGGAACACTCCACGTTATCGTCAGTTAAACAACACTTGTCACTCTTGTCGAGTGACATCAATTTGGCTGATTTTCTTCTAGGTCCTAGGACCCCTAGAACAAAAAGATTTATCTATGCAGCCTACAATGAAGTATGGAAACTTTCGCAGATTGAGGCTGCGCTTCGTCTGTGCCAAATTGACAAAGCAAATTTAGAAAAAGTCCTTGCGGTGGTCGACAATAGCATTAATACACTGTCTTCACGCATTTATACCTTGGATAATATTGTTTCATCTGTTATTGATATTGTTCAGAATGATGTATCTGTGTTATATCATGGTCAAAATCAACTACGATCAGTAATGCAGTTTGCATGGACGTTACAGACTCTTAAAATGGGAAAAGTTCCTTAGGATTATTTGAATGCTTCCGCTTTGTTTTTGCCATTTAATATAACTGATAAACTAAGGTTTATGTCCATGAAAGACGCTACATAAACACTATTACATTGAACAATTAGAACACTTGCCATTCTCTGTGGCGGAGACAGATTCAGCTGTATGGTTAATTCATGGGGTTATCTCTCTCCCTTTTTCACTGTTTCAATTTAAATCTTGCATGAAACATTTCCCAATTGGCCGCTTTGAACCCCTGGGAAGTACGTTTCTTCATGAATTGTCGTCCCTACCTTTCACTTACAGATGTCATCGGGAGGATAAGGACGTTTTCCTAACAGGGGAGGACTGCGATTCCACAGTGGAACATTCCCTAATTTGTAAACACGTTAAGTTGCACGGCGCTTGTATTGTTTCCGCACCTAATCTTGCTTGTTTTTTAAAAGGAAGTCCCGTCCCAGCAATAATTCCCGCTTTTACATTGCTTACTAACGGCAGTTATCTTATTTTGAATAACCACGACTACTGAGGTTTACGGGCAGGAATCCCATATATAGTAACAGTTTCACAACTTGTTACTTGTTATAGCAATGTGCTTTTTCCGCCCCGCATGAGAAAGTAGATAGTTCCATTTGGCCTTCCATTCCGACTTTGAAAACAGATTTCAACAAATTAAGCAGACTCAAAGAGCTATTGTTTCAACAAGAAGTGGCTCTCACTTCGGCTCGAGAGACCTTCGAATTGCAGGTGGCAAGAACTTCTAGCGAGATTCAGTCACTTCTGAACACGAACCTCCCACTTCACTTTGGGGAGCTAATACATCAAATATTTAATGCGTCTGACACCCAAGGCCTTGCTCATTTTTTTAAACTTGTGGGATCCGGCTTTGTGACTTCTTTTCAGACGATATTTGGAGTAATACCGGCCTTTATTCATTCTATTTTTTCCAGCGTCTTCGGAGGATTCCCATTAATACTGGTGCTAGCTGGTGGAATCCTGCTGCTTCTGTTCCTGCTACGCAATGGCTGCTCATCTTGTGGTACTGCACAGGCCAGGCCAATTGCAACTGTACCATGACCGAATGCAACAACTTTTTGGAAGCTTGCCATTAGCGACACTTAGCGTGAGTTATGGACTAACTTTTCACTTTGCCTACTTCACTTGCATGCAACCTATGTTCTACTGTCAGCGGTGCCCCTTCTACTGGGCTTGGGATTTATGCCTCTCCAATACGTCATGTTCGGACCCGAATTATTACCAGATAATGGGTCCCTTAGTGGCCCATGACCAGGCCTGTTCTAGGGATGGACCTATGACGCGTGCTGCTGCACTTGGAGTCTTGGCTGAATGGGATATCTGTGCGGTTGCGCATAACCTATTGCGACGGAGCTTCATCGAATATCACGCAAGTTGCCCGGATATGCTTTTGGAAGCATCTGTTTATGAGGAACACGTCTATTCCTTCGGCCTACTTGATTGGATGGCATCCCTTTTTTCTTCTAACGATAGGGATGACCTTTTGGAACGAATTGCATTGTTAGGTTCACCTACTTTGATGGATTCACCACCTCCATATTAGTCATGACAACGACAAAATTTTAAACGACAAGTTTTTTTTTTTTTTTTACTTTATCCAAATTATTTTATTTTGTGCATTTGCACTCTGCTTACCCTTGAAATCTGTTTTGGTCTTTTGTCTATATACTATGACCTTACCAAGGGGACGGTGTTATATGGCCATTAGGGTCATTGTGACATTGCTAAGTTAGCATGAGCTCTGCTGCCATGATGCTGCTTTTGCGCACGTTACTACATGACTTTGTTTTGGAGACTCTGTTTTTGCCGTTCACATGAGAACTGTCTGCTTTCTGCGTTCTCTGCCTGTTCCTGGAGCTTAGTCTGAACACGATGTGCAAGGTCGATAAACAATGCCCCTTGTTATTCTGTTCTGGTCAGTCCCTAGCATCTAGACAAAACATGCTAACACAGCTGCGCTACTGGAAAATCGTGCTTTGATATTACGGGGATGCATGTTGTTCTGAAACACACTTGGAGAGGTTCCTTTCCAGGGAGAAGAGCTATGCTGTTCCTATGATGTAAAGCTTTCATCTAGGCACTAAGATATGGGGTCTGCTGACAAAGCCCAGAGACCTTCCTTTATATAATAAACTTGACCTTACCAAGGGGAGAGTGGTTAGGCCTTATAGCCCTTTTTCCACTGTCTGTATATGATGACATCCCCCTTTATATTCTAAAGAATTGTAACAATGCTAATTGTTCTAGGATTATGCATTTCGCTGCTAGTAGTGGCTGGCTCGTATACTGCATTATAGAGCATGATAGTTAAAATAAACATTTTGAACTATAACAGTGACTCTGACCATTCTTATTGTGGACTAGTACGAGTGAGCCAGCGAAAGGGTATGACTTGCTACCGCAATTCCTGAGAGAATCGAGAGTGTTGTGTTCTGGGTTGTCTAATCATTTGTAGCATCATGATTATGTAGGAGAACGAATGAGCCACTATAGGTAGTTGGTTTTGGGATTTTGGGTACTAAGGTAGTAGGAAGGTACAACCCCTATACACCGAGGTCCTGTTTTCCTGCCCATAGTTCTGTGTATGTGCAGAATCCCCACAACACTTCCCCCTCATCTTTGTAGAGCTAGAGCAGTAACCAATAAATAAATACATAAAGACATAGGGTCAGATTATGAACTCTTTGACAAATAGGTAAGGCTGGATCTGAGACTCTGGCATTTCCCTTGTGTTCTGCATGCTATGGGGCTGTTTTCAGAGCAGAATAGATTGCCAGGAACTAACAATGGCCCCATGGCACTATTTTATTCATAGTCGCCTGAAACGTGGGGTTGGTTTGAACAATTTTGTTATATCTGATTCTGGCCCAGCAAATACTGATGGTAGCGCTATAAGTGGAAAGTGGCAGAATGGAAAACAAGCCCGGGTTCCAGTAATGATTATATGGGGGTCCTCAGAAATGGAAAGGTTAAGAACCACTGCTCTATATTCTTTTTCTGGCAGCTATTTTGTTGCTAACCGAAAGTGAATGTAGTTTTTGGTAATGTGTATTTCATGTGCCGACCTATTTTCAGCACAAAGCCAGTGATGTGCTGGAGACACAGTGCTGCATATTTAACTCACATCTGTTATATTAGCTGTTTTTCTATGTGGCTGATTAAGAAAGCATTTACGTATTGTGAAGCCGCCCCTAAACGTCCAACTCTTGATTAGTAGAAGTGCAGACAGGTCACAGTCCTTTCTAATTATTATATGAATTTTCCCATTTTATTACTAGTTTAGGTGTTTTGGGGCCAATTAACAATTGCATATAAAAGAGTATGTAATGGAGTACTACAGGAGTACTACTTTATGTATTCCAAAATGCTCAATTAGGAATAGGCCCAAGATGTTTAAAACTACTTTTCTATGTGATAATTCTCAATGATTTTCTCTTTACCAGGCAGCACAATTGAAATGATGGGCAGATCATGTGCATTTTTTTTGTGTGGTTGTTGCCTAGAGTGGCATTGAAGCTTAAAATATGTCAATACCACACCTAGAGAATCTACATATGAGAAAGAGAAGTTTCACTTCTACCATAAGGATAAAGTAGACAAGTTTGGCGGATCTTTTATTGTTAATGTTGTGCTATTGTATCTCTCCACTTGCATTAAAAGCAAGGGTGCTGGAACTAGGGGTGCAGGAGGTGCACAGCACTCCAGGGAAACCTTTGATGACCTAAGATTGAGAGTGATGATTCTCAGATTGGCATGCATAGAGAATCAAGTTTTCATTAAAGACATGGAGGCTAACATTATGCGATACTCTTTATTGCCACCTCAAATTAGCAGAACCTTTGAAGAACTTCAGTCAACAAAATAAACAATACAGAATTAGAACACCATACTACATAAATGTCTCTGCAGTAGAACACTCTTCCTCTTTTAAATGCAAAACTTGAATTAAACAATCTTCTCCTTTGGATCCAAAATGTGAAGCTCCAAATTTCCAACTTGCTCAGATAGTTAATCTGTAAGAAACAAAAAATGTAAACTAATAACTTGTTTTTCTTGAAACAAAAAAACCTTAACAAATAAACGAAATATATATTATTCCTGTTTACAAACTTGACTTCTTATAATAACTTTTCCATAACTTCCTCTTTTTCTTTTCCTTCCCTTCCCTTTTTTTTTTTTTCAAAGGGTTGGTTGGGAGGGATAATGTTAGCCTCCGTGTCTTTAATGAAATCCTGATTCTCTATGCATGTCAATCTGAGAATCGTCATTTCATTACAAGACCGGAGGGTACAATTATGCATGTTGAAAGCCCTTCAACACTGCCTCTGGCATGTGCTCAATTGGTCTAAAATAATGTTTTGCAAGCGTACCAACATTTGACCAATTACCCGCCTTTAAAATTTCCTGTAACTTACCTCCAGACCAGCATGCTTTACTTGCCATTGCACCCCTTACCGAATGAGCCTTATATCGATCCAAATTTACTCCAGCTGACTCCATTACCATTTTAACCCATCTTGAAATATTAGCACTACTCACTGCCTTAAAAGGTTTCACATATGAAATCAACAACTGATGTTCACCATTCCTCCTACTTTCCAACACTCTACTCTCATATTCTCTCAAACATTTTACTACGCATAGTTTAGGATTATCATCGAACCTTGGATAAAAAATCGACGTTGACATAGTTTTTGTCCTTTTCCAAATCTCAAACAAAACTCCCTCTAGATTAAACATCCTGTTACTTACCTCTAGACACTTCACATCCGATACTCTTCTACATGATATCAAACACAAAAGAGTCACCATTTTCAAAGAAAAGTTCTTTGTGCTCAAATATCTGTTCATAGGCAATGACAAAAACAGCTTTAAAACCATATTCACATCCCACAACAAATCATACCTAGACTTTGGTGGCCTCTTCAGCCTCATGCTCTTCATTATCCTACAAACTAACACATTACTACCAACTGATTTTCCCCCTACCAAAGCATGACCTGCTGAAATTGCTGATCTATAACAATTCAGTGTCCTGTAACTCAATCCTTTTCTAAATTGTTCTGGCATGAAATTTACCACTTCTACCACTGATACCTCCATGGGATCCACACTCCTCTCCATGCACCAACAAACCCATATTTTCAAAATCCCTTTATATCCACGTCTTGTTCCTGGTGCCCAAGATTCCTTGAGTAATTCATTAGCACACTTCGAAAGGCCTGTCGAACACTCCAGATCTCCTGAGACCTTCCAAACAAGAAGGTTCAATTCCCTTGTCAACACCAAAGAATGCTCCTCTCCTTCTTCGTTCGTCAAAAGTCCATCCTCTGCCAATATCATTAAAGGTATTTCGCAAGCTAATTCCAGCGCTGCTGGATACCAAGCCTGAGATATCCAAAAAGGAGTCACTAACACCAACTGACATCTCTCCTTCCTCACCTTCAGAAGAACCCCCTGAATCATTGCAAAAGGAGGGAAAGCATAACCCTTTTTATCTATCCACTTCTATAGAAACGCATCCACAGCCGATGCTTCTGGATCTGGTAGCCAACTGAAATACTTCTGAATCTGAAAAGATAACCTCATTGCAAATAGATCCACCTCCAATGGACCCAAAACATTGTCTATCCTCCTGAAAAGCTTCTGTCCCAGCTTCCAATCACTGTAATCCTTCACATGTCTTGAATTCCAATCTGCCACCATATTCCATTTCCCTGGTAAATATTCTGTCCTCAAACTTATCTTGTGTTCCAGACAAAAAAAACAAAGTTCCTTTGCTATCTCCAATAGTTTTTTGGACCATCAACCCCCTAATAGATTTATGTAAGCCACCGCTGACACATTGTCCATCCTCATCAAAACTGTCTCACCGTGTATTAAACTCTTGAAACTCCCCAGGGCATATAATCCTACTGTCAACTCCAAGCAGTTTATATGATAATTTTTCTCCTGAGCTGACCAATCTCCACCAGTCCCCTGTTCTCTCAAGCGAGCACCCCATCCAATCAAGCTGGCATCTGTCTACAAAGCAAAATCTGGGACGCACCCAAAAATTGCTCTCCCATTCCAAGCCTCCAGATTGTGCATCCACCAATCCAATTCTTCTTTCGCTTCCTGACTTAAAACCACTCTGTCTCCATAGCATAAACCTTTTCTCAATGCATCTGATTTCCCCATCTGTAACGCCCGATAATGCAGTGGGCCCAGAAAAATCGCTTGGATCGAGGATGAAAATAATCATAACAACCTCGCTAGATCTCTCAGTGTTAAATCCTCCTTTTTTAAAACATGCAAAGCCTCCTTCTTTATGATCTTTATCTTCCTCTCTGGCAACAACAACAACTCTGCATTTGTGTCTATCTTGTAACCTAAGAACTCCAAACTTTGACAAGGCTTCAAAACAGATTCCTCCACATTTATAATAAAACCTAGACTTTCCAGAAGTTGAATCGTAAACATCAGTTGTGACAATAGCACTTCCACATCCTGTGACATCAAAAGAACATTGTCTAAATAAATTATTAACCTGTGACCTCTCTCTCAAATATGCCACCACTGCACGCATCACCTTTGTAAAGCACCAAGGTGCCGAAGAAAGACCAAAAGAAAGACATTTGAACTGATATAACTTTTGCCTCCTTCTGAATTGAAGAAAGCTCTGACTCTCTACGTCCATAGGTACTGTGAAATACGCATCCTTCAGGTCTAACTTCACTAACCAGTCTCGTCCCTGCAGCATGTCTCTCAGAAGATGGATTCCCTCCATCTTTAAATGTCTGTATACCACTGATTTGTTTAGAAATCTTAGATATATGACTGGTCTCCATCCCTTGTCCTTCTTTTCCAACAAAAACAGAATGCTTACAAAACCTTTTAATTGCTCTTCCACCATTCAAAGTGCCCCTTTTTCTAACGTTTCTTTTATCTCCGAATCTGCTATCTCTATTTGCTGTTGATTCAGCTTCAATCCCTCCTGTTCCTTTTCCTGATTTGGTATCTCCACAAAATATATTTTGAATCCTTGAATTGATCTCAAAATCTATGGATCTTGTGTAATTACCTTCCATTTTTCTGCGTGATCTTTTAATCGTCCTCCTACTCTTTTTTGGGAAGAACCAAAACAAATCTCCATACTCACTGCGGGAATTTGAGGAAGCTTGTCCTCTTCCTCGTATGCCTCTTGATGTTGCACTCCATCCACGTTGTGAAAAGAAGCTTGATGAAGGGAGAAATCCTCTTTCTTACCGTCTGCTGTAGAAATTATATTGGGATCTTTGGAATCCTCAGCCAGCATAAGGTTCTCGTCTGCTGGCCCTTCCAAAAACACCACCAAAAACCTTACGCATGCTATTCTGCGCCTTATCAAGAGCCGTAAAAGTGGCAACATGCTTTCCTAAGCTTTTCACCATTCCTTGTCCAAAGAGTAATCCTTTTGGATTTGTACTTGCCTCTTTATTAGCCATATCGCCTAGTTTTGGGTTAATCTGCATTAACACCGATTTTCTTCTCTCTGCTAAAAGGCCAGAATTCGCATTACCTAATAACACCATTGCCCTTTGGCTCCAACCCCTTAACAGATTAACATCTACACTTCCACCATTAAGATGTGCCTCCTCTGCCATGTCCATAATCTTTGCCAATGAACCCAAAACATCAAGTAAACGATCCTGACATTGTTTCAGCGATCTCTCTAGCCCCTTGCGTGGGTCTCTTCCCATCTTAAAAAGATATGTAATCATATCTGTGTCTAAATTCGGTGTGTAACAAACCTTGAGCCATATGTATCAAAAAAGAGTTTTGCGATTCTCAAATTGCAATTTTTAGCGAATCGCAATTAGAGAATCGCAAAATGCAATGTATGTAGGATTTGCTAAAAATCTTGCGAATCCTACATATTCCTTATTTGCGAATCGCAAATTGAGATTCGCAAATAAGGAATACCTTCCCATTCATTCCTATGGGCTAGGAGGCCCATAGGAATGAATGGGAAGACATTCTCAATTTGTGATTACCAATTAGAGAATCGCAAATTGAGAATGCAATTTCAAGGTTGCAAGGGTGCCAAAAGGACACCCTGTTGCACCCCTGAAATATGCATGTGTGCACATTTTGCGCACATACATGCCCTAAGAGCATGTATGTGCGACATATGGCACTTTTAAAAAATCAAAAAGTGCTTTTTTAAAGAAAATACGCAAATTACCACCAACTTGAAGTTGGTGGTAATTTGCAATTCCTTAAGGCCAAATAGCACATTTCTGGTGCTTCCAGAATTGCATTTAAGGAATCGCAATTTGCAATTCCCTAATTGCATTTGCAAAATAGAGAATCGCAAATTTTGCAATTCTCTATTTTGCGATGGCCTTTTGGGATGATACATCCCAAAAGGCTTTTCAATTCGCAAACGGCCCGATTCTGAGAATCTGCCCGTTTGCAAACGGGAAAAAGGCTTGATACATATGGCCCCTTATCTTCAATTTGTGGTCTTGAGCATTCTGCTCTCAAAATATTTCTCACCTCTCTCTCTAGAGGCCTTCTTATCCATTCTTTTATAAAGTTACCCACGTGCTCCATGGGCCACCAGTCTGCACTTCTAGGATGGCGAATATTATATGGAATAAACATGTCCTCCCCTAATGGGTCCTTTATAATCACATTTACCGAAGTAGATGCATAATTTTTTATATCATCATTTAAATCGTCATCATCCTGATTTATGTCTAATACATATTCATCATATGTCTGACTTACGCCTTGTATGACATTGTCATCAGAATCTCTTGCCGTTTCATCCTCTGACCCCTCATGTGTGCCGCTTAGGACACCTCTGCTCTGTGTACCGCTTTGGGTACCAATTTTCCTCTTTGAGTTCTCTCCATCCTTATTTATTTTGTCCATATGTTTTGTCTTCCTAAGCTTCTTACCCTTCTTTTCATATATCTCACTCTCCTCATTATCACACATGGACCAAAATTCCTCACCAGAAGTGCAATCCTTTCTCTTCTTATTCATCACTAACTCCATCACTTCTCTCATTGAGGCCTTAACCTCAGATTGTATAAGCTTTCTTATGCTATCCTCGCTTGCTTTCCCTTCTACCACACTACCAACATTACTATTTCCTTCTGTTGTCATATTGCCCCTATACCTTTATTTCAGTTCTAAAAATAACTCTCTCAAAAATTAACCTTTTTTCCTCAACCACTGCCCTTTTAACATAAATCCTACTTTTAATAGCTTTAAACTCAATATGTACTCTTTCTATCTCCGCTCTGTAATCACCTCCCTTTCCTCCGTACGAATCGTGGAAATACCACAAAAAAGTATTCCACATCTACTGTCTATCTAACCTATTCTGCCCAATCTAAGATGGCGCCCGCAATCTCGCGAGATTACGGGAGCCAATCTCCATTCAGTTTACTTTCCTTTGTCCGCGATCGGTTTCCCAATGCTAACCGAATCGCTCCTGCGGTTATTTCATACAAAATCTCCCCGTGCGCTACCTCGTGCTCCTTGAATTTGAGAAACTTCACGCGCTGAGCAATCCACACGTACAAGTGTCTCGAGCAACAGAGACCTGCAGGAGTGCACCACGCGAGTTCCCTAACCGGTGAGCAAAAAACCTAATTTCTTAACCTTACAAGCTACCATGAAGTCGCTAATTAAATGAGTCTTGCCAGATCGTATACCTTCTATTAAAAATATATACACTCTATTTTGAATAAAAACTCTCCAATTAACTCGTAATTAACTAATTATTCTCATTCGAGTATCCACACGTTAGCTTCCATAAATTAGAAGCCCTTCTTACACGTTACATTTATCCAATCCATAAATATTTGCCAAACAGTTATGAAAGATAATCTGAATAAAAGGTACTTATCTGATATGAAGCAGCATTTGAAAGAGGAAGAGTGTTCTACTGCAGAGACATTTATGTAGTATGGTGTTCTAATTCTGGATTGTTTCTTTTGTTGACTGAAGTTCTTTAAAGGTGATGCTGATTTGAGGTGGCAATAAACAGTATTGCATAATGGAAGCCTCCGGTCTTTTAATGAAATTAGCCATACAGAGTCCTGCCTGTTTTTACAGAATTTGCTTTAAATCGAAAGACAGACGGTCAGCTGGCAAGCATATTTTCCTGGTTCTTTAAGAGGAGACTAGTTTATACATTTCATTTCTTGCTCTTGCGAGAAGCCAGGACAGTGTAAAAATTTAGGGGTAAAATGTGGCAGAGGTTTTTGACACCTCTATAAATATAAGTATTGGCTTACTATCCACACCTAACTTTACACATAAAATATATCAGCAGCATGATAAATATAAAGTGGCACATTACCTCTGAATACTGTTATCTCATTAGTCAGACAATGACACATTATTTATGCTTGTGAGGTAAGAGGCAAACCCAATTGAGCATTGGCATAAAATTTCATTTATCTTGTACCCTACATATTGGCAATTATTTAAAGTGTCACACAAAACAAAACAATACGCAGAAACCTAATTTTCGGCTCATATTACAATCTGGCATGTTCATTATGAGTTTAGCGGTTAATCCCCAAAGCTGATTTGATTTTACTGAATTTTGGTAAAACTGTATCACCGCAAGCAACCACTATGCCTCATTAGCACCATCAATATGCTGGCTGTAGTAGTGTAGCTGTTAGACTGAAAAATCATTCACTTCGTGATAGAAAGCTGAAAGTTGGTACAGACATTCGTTTTTGTAATAGTAATCATTTAAGAGCAAGACCACAAGTAGATCTTGCCTACGACATTATATAGTCTAATCAAAATCCAAGCTGGCCGACAAATGTCAAAAAATAATTTTAAATCTTCCGATTTGCGTCAAATTTGGCACAAACATTCATGTGTGCACATCAGTACATGCCATGTTCATGCCCACGTTGGATTTAGACTGCGACGTCATAAATTTAAAACCAAAATGGCCCTCAATATGGATGCCAGGAATAAGTAACACACACTGTAGTGAAAGTAAACTTATAATTTGCATCATTTGTATACTAACAACACATACTATGAATATGTGGATAATGTTTCCATTGTAATTAAACAATTCAAGACTATATTAAACCCTGATGACATTTATATAAAATGAAACAGTGATGATTTGAGTTTGTATACTGTCTTAATCTTGATAACAGTTTCCATTGCAAAAGCAAAGGTTGGTACACGGGAGGCTCGCCTTTGAGCATTTGCATTGATTTCGGCATAACTTTTTGCACCCACATAAAGCAAGTTCTTTGCATGCCTTAGATGCCTCCGGAATGGTTCCCCAATGTGATACCATTACTCCATCAAATTGCTGGCTTCCAGCCCCAATCATTTAAATTTGGAAATTTTTGCATGGCCGGTGTTAGACCTGGTACCATTGGCGTGAGTCTCCCTTCCACTTTTTTTCTGATTGCCTCCTCTGTTTTTGATCTGTTTGCTGGTTTTAGATGCTTTGGGCACTGTGCCACTGCTATTCAGTGCCACATTGCAAGTGCTCCCTATGTTAAATTGATGTATTGATTAGTGACTCCATGATTGGATCATTTGATTTACTTGTCAGACCTTAGTATAGTGCAGCAGGTGTGCCCAGGGCCTGTAAATCAAATGCTGCTGGTGGGCTTGCAGCACTGGTTGTGCCACCCACAGAAGCGGCTTGTAAAGTGTGTCTCAGGCCTGCCATTGCAGAGCCTGTGTGCAGTCTGTGACTGCCATGTCGTCTTGGCAAGTGCACCCACTTGCCAGTCCCTACACCTTCCCTTATCTTCATATCAGACACCCCTAAGGTAGGCCCAAGGGCAGGGTGCATTGTAAGTATAAGGTAGGACATGCCCTGGTGTGTGTGGCATGTCCTAATAGTGAAATTCAGCCATTTTCGTTTTTCACTATTGCAAGGCTACCTGTCCCCATAGGCCAGAATGGGCAGTTTGATTATAACCTCTTATAATCCTAACTGACCCAGGGAACATGGTAGAAATTCGAGTTTAGTATGCCTGAACTCAGAATGATAAAATACATCTTTTAGTAAAGTTGGTTTTAACATTCTGTGTTTCAAAATACCACTTTTAGAAAGTAGGTATTTTCTTGTCTAACTGTCCAAGCCTGCCTCTGCTAGGTTGTGTGTTGTGTGTCTGGTTTTGTGAGTGACAGGGGCTGGGGGATTCCAGGAGACAGGGTGAGTCAGCACAGGGCTGAATAGACCTATCTGCATGAAGAGTGGTGGGAGGAGTTGCACCTGGGTCTGAATAGGGCTGTGCCTGCCTTCCACAATGCTGGCTCCACCTCCTGTGGTGCGTCTGATGTCCCTGGCCCACCCTGCCAAAGGAAAGAAGGAGTCCTGTAAACAAAGTGCTCCAGGACTGCACAAAACTGGTTGGGACTAGGTACAGGCCCCTCTGCCTTCAGAGGACAAAGGATTTTGCAGTATAAATATGGGGACCCAGACCCCAAGACTTTAGATCACTTCTGGAACAACAAGATGAACCTCTGCCAAGGAGAAGAACCAAAGGAAGCTGTAGGAGTTGGACTGCCCCCCTGCCAGTGTGCTGTGTTGCTGGGTTGGCCTACAGTGGTGTCTTCAGTGCCAAGGAGAGGAGAAGGAACTTTTAAGGAACTTTCATCATCTTGCAGAATATTACTCCAAGGGCTTGAATTTGAGCTTGCCTCCTGTCTGAAGTCTCAGGGATACAAAGACTTCACCCCTTCTGCTTGCCTGCAGCTGGAACTTGCTGTTCTAGCTGCTACAGAAGGAAATTGCAACACCGACGCCGGTGAGCGACGCCGTAATCTGCAACGAAGCCGTGAGCGCTGCTCCGACTTGCAACGTAGACCCGACGCCGGCCGCCGTGCCACATCGATGCCAGCGAACGACATCGTAAGCCTGCCATAGCCGTGAGCGCTGCTCCGACTTGCGACGCCGGCCCAACGCCTGCTGCTGTGCTGCGTCGACTCCGAAGCCGACATCATCGCGGAGCTGATCGTCGACGTAGGTGATCAAGAATCCATCGACATCGTGACATCGTACGGAACCGTGGTTTCAGCGCCATCGCGACGTCACCTCCTCTCCGGTAAGAAACAGACGCATCCCCTGCTTTGCGCAAGCATCGAGGACCCGAGGTATCGCCTCCCCCGAAGCAAGGAACCGACGCCGCACAGCACCAACGACGCCGCATCTCCGTGAGCTGTCTTTGTTTTCGCTTTTCCCAAGGTACTGTTCTTGGTGGGTCTGTTTTGACTCCAGGCCCGACGCCGCGCACCTCGCGGTCGGCGTCGTACTTTGGGATTTCTTTGACCTCGACGTCGTGATAACTCCAGTTGGGGTTATCTGTTGCTAAAAACTGCTTTTAAGTGAATAACCTATTTTTGAGTTATTTCTACCATCTTGAAGTATTATTTTTGAGTACAGTATTGTGGATTTTTGTCGTTTGTGGTCTTGTGTTAAGTCTATATAAAGGATACTTATTTTTATAAAACCTGTGTGGTGTCCATCTGTAGTGTTTTCACTATTACTGTATGTGTTCACAAATGCTTAATACACTGCCTCTGAGATAAGCCTGTCTGCTCGTGCCAAGCTACCAAGGCGGTGAGCAGGGGTTATCCAGTAGTGTAACTCCCTTGTCCTGACGTAGAAGCAAGAGTCCCTATTTGGTCAAAGGTACCTACCTCTGCCAACTAGAGACCCCCAGTTCTAACATTGGTGGTCAGCGGTGGGGATTCTGGACTTGCATTTGTGACTCATATACAGTAATTGGTGTACACTACTAGTGAGTGCAGACCAAACGCGACCACATACTTTTTGGTAGAACTTTTTTTCCTTGGACTGTTATTTTTCCTGAGAACTGCCAATTCTTACTGCCATGAGTAGACCAGCATCTGTTGCATCTATGGATCTAGATTTTGAGGAAGAGAGGTTGGAAACCTACACTTTGAAACAGCTCAAGCATCTCTGCAAGAAATTGAAAGTTGCTACACCAGGCATTTCCAAAAAGGATGACTACTAAAAGGCGCTGAGGGCCTGGGTAGCAGCAAGAAATGCCCCTGAGTTGGTGGTGGAGCCAGCTTGGGATGCAGATGGGCAACTGGATAGGCCAGAGTTTCCAGCCAGGGGAGGGGTACCGTCCCCACCTGGCAGTAGCATCTCTTCCAAAGACCTGTCCCCCAGAGAGTTGGAAGACAGGGAGAGAAATAGGGCGCACAAGCTGGAGATGGCTAAGCTTAAGATGGAGGGTCAGAGGGAAATAGAGAATAACAAGTTGTCCTTGGAGAGAGAGAGAATGAGAATGGAGCATGAGAGGATGTTGAGGGAGTTAGAGATCAAGGCGAAGGTTCTAGAGATCAATCCCTCTGGTGGCAGCGCACCATCTGTGCCTTCAGAAGGCAGGGTATGTATCCCCAAGGATGTCATCAAAGATTTCCATAAGCATGAAGATATTGGGCAGTGGTTTGCAGCCTATGAGATAGCAATGTTGGCCCACCGGGTCCCTGAGAAGGATTGGGGAGCTGGGTTGTGGGGTCGCTTTGTGAGTGACGGGAGGGATACTTTGTTAGACCTACCCAGTGAAAATAGGATGTCTTATGCCCACATGAAGGAAGCCCTGATGACAAGGTATGGTTTGACCCCAGAACTCTATAGACAGAGGTTCAGGAATTGTAAGAAACTGGAGGCAACCACTTGGGTAGAATATGTATCTTTCTTTTGCAGAGCTATGGATGGTTGGGTGGAGGGTAGCAAAGTGGATACTTTTGAAGCGCTCTATGATTTGTTTGCATGGGAGCACTTGTCTACTAATTGTTTTCCAGAGCTACGCCAGCACCTTATTGATAGCAAGTTAACTAACCCTAGGAAGCTTGCTGAGGAGGCGGACCGCTGGGTCAGTACCAGGGTCCACAAGGGTCATGTGGGAGATTCTGCCAAAGGTGGGCAGGGTCCCCAGCAGAAGAGTGGGGGGGACAAGGGTAAACAGAGGGAGTTCCAGAAAGGGCCCCAAAGTAATTCCCAAGGGAACCAAGGGAAGGGTTCACAGCCTCCCCCTGAGAAGAAGCAAGAGGCCCCGACCGGTAAACCTGTTCAGAGGGGCCCCTACAAGTGCTTTACGTGTGGTCAAGTGGGCCACCATTGGTATGATGCACAGTGTCCCATGAAGGATTCCAAAGCACCACCCCGTGCACCACCCCGTCAGTTGGCGAGTGTAGCTCTGGGAGGGGAGGAGATGGGTGCCCAAGGTGGGTGGGGTCCCGCAGAAATGTCCCTTGTCTCTCTAGGAGACTTTGAGATGGTCCCTAAGACCCAGCTGCCTGATAACACTAAGAAATACAGGCAGTGGGTGACCATCAATGGCCATAGGGTGGAGGCTCTGAGGTAAATGTAAAAAAAAAAATGTAATGAGGGACACCGGGGCTAGTGTGACAGCTGTCAATTGCCGGTTGGTGTCCAAGGAGCAGGTTATCCCTCATGCATTCTTCCCTGTAGTTGCAGCGGACAACTCGCAGAGCCAGTGTGAGGTGGCTCAAGTTCCCTTTGAGTGGGGGGGGGTCTAAGGTACTCTCCAAGTTGCTGTGAGGCCAGCCATGCCTGTGGATTGTCTGTTGGGCAATGATTTAGAGAGCTCCCCTTGGGCTAAGGTGGAGAAGAAGTCTCATTTGGAGATGTTGGGTCTTCCTGAGTGGGCGTGTGTGACCACTCGGTCTATGGCAGCCAGTAAGGGTGTTCAAGAGATCCTGGAGCCTGAAAGTATGGCCCAGGAACCTTCCTTAAAGAGAAGAGGTAGGGGGCGCGGGAAACCAGCCCCCATTGTTCCCACGGTCCAGGAGGAGGCAGACCTTGAGGGGGATGCCATGGAACCTACAGGGGAGCAAATTGCAGAACTGGGGGACCTGCCTGAGCTGACCCATTGGCAGCAAGAAGGAGGACCCTCCAGGGAGGAGTTTTGTGCAGAACAGAGGAAGTGCCCTTCTCTTGAGGGTTTGCGGCGACAGGCCACAGCTCAGGCAGCAGGTGATCAGTCTGGATCACTTTGGATCTACTGGGAGAACGACCTCCTGTATAGCGAGCCTAAGGTTGCTGAGCCTGGGTCAGCCCGTGTGCTGGTGGTACCCCAGCGCTTCAGAGCCTTCCTACTGGGTTTGGCTCATGATGTACCTTTAGCTGGACATCTGGGGCAGAACAAGACCTTTGAAAGGCTTGTCTCCCACTTTCATTGGCCCCAGATGCGGAAGAGTTCAGACACTCATTGTAGGACTTGTCAAACTTTCCAGGCAAGTGGGAAAAGTGGAAGGAAGCACAAGGCTCCTCTCCAACCTTTCCCTGTAGTCAGTACCCCCTTTGAACGGGTGGGCATTGACATTGTGGGGCCACTGGACCCCAAGACAGCCATGGGCAACAGGTTTATCCTGGTCTTGGTGGACCATACTACCCAGTACCCGGAAGCCATCCCGCTCAGGACAGTGACGGCCCCCATGGTGGGATGTGCACTGATGGGGATTTTCTCCCGTGTGGGGTTCCCCAGAGAGGTGGTGTCAGACCGTGGCCCAAACTTCATATCCAACTATATGAAGTCCCTGTGGCAGTAGTGCAGTGTTACTTATATGTTCACCACTCCTTACCACCCCCAAGGTAATGGGCTGGTTGAGAGATTCAACCGGACCCTCAAAGGCATGATAATGGGTCTTGAGGGACCTATGAGGCATAAGTGGGACGTCCTCTTACCATGCCTTCTGTTTGCTTACCGTGAGGTGCCACAGAAGTCCTTAGGGTTCAGTCCCTTTGAACTGCTCTATGGTCACCCAGTAAAAGGACCTTTGAGTCTGGTCAAGGAAGGCTGGGAGCAATCGCCCAGGAAACCTCCCAGGATGTATACAGTTACATGCTGGCCTTCAGGAACCAGACCAGGCGATTCAGGCAACTCGCTGAGGCGAATCTGGAAGCCAGCCAGGAAGAGATGAAGCGGTGGTACGATCAGAATGCCACTCTGATTGAGCTTCAACCTGGACAGAAAGTTTAGGTCATGGCCCCTGAGGAGCCTTGTGCGCTCCAGCACAGGTGGACCGGACCATTTGAGGTGGTGGAGCGCAAGAGTGATGTCACCTACCTGGTGAACTTGCGGTCTCCAAGGAACCCTTTGCGGGTCCTGCATGTTAACCGCCTGAAGCCCCTCTTAGAAAGGTCCGAAGTGGGCATGCTCCTAGCGACAGATGATGGAATGGAGGAGGAGACTGAGCCTCTTCCTGACCTCCTGTCTGCAACAGAGAAAGATGGGTCATTGGATGGTGTCAGCCTCTCTGCCACACTGACCCCTGATCAGCAGCAAGATTGTCACCAACTGTTGGGACAATTCTCTGATTTGTTTTCCCTGATTCCTGGTGTCACTGAGTGGTGCGTCCATGATGTGGACACTGGGGACAGTCCTCCTTTGAAGCACAAGGCTTACAGAGTGACTGACAAGGTCAGAGCTTACATCAAGGAGGAAGTCTCCAAGATGTTTGCCTTAGGGGTGATGGAGTCCTCTCACAGTCCTTGGGCCAGCCCAGTGGTCTTGGTCCCAAAGGCTGCTGCGCCTGGTGCCACACCCGAACTCCAGTTCTGTGTGGACTACCGAGGACTCAATTCAGTCACCAGGACTGACGCGTACCCCATCCCCAGAGCTGATGAGCTCATTGATCGGTTAGGGGCTGCACGGTACCTCAGCAAGTTTGATTTGACGTCTGGGTACTGGCAGATCGCCTTATCTGATGGGGCCAAAGAGAGGTCAGCATTCTCCACACCAGATGGGCACTACCAATTCCGGGTTATGCCCTTTGGGATGAAGAATGCCCCTGCCACCTTTCAGAGGTTGGTCAACCAGGTGTTGGCTGGACTGGAGGATTTCAGTGCTGCCTACCTGGATGACATTGCAGAACATCTGTGCCACCTCTGGGAAGTGTTGATGGCACTGCGAAAGGCAGGCCTCACGATCAAGGTGAGTAAGTGCCAGATCGGGCAGGGTTCCGTGGTGTACTTGGGGCACCAGGTAGGGAGCGGCCAGGTGGCGCCCCTATAACCCAAGATTGATACCATCCTGGCATGGGAACCCCCAAAGACTCAGACACAGGTGAGAGCCTTTTTAGGACTCACAGGGTACTACAGGAGGTCTGTCAAGGGTTATGGCAACATTGTTGCACCCTTGACTGAGCTGACTTCCAGGAAGCAGCCCAAGAAAGTGAACTGGACTGACACCTGTCAGAAGGCTTTTGACGCCCTGAAGACTGCCATGTGCACAGCACCCGTGCTTCAGGCGCCCAACTTCTCAAAGGAATTCATTGTTCAAACAGACGCTTCAGAGCATGGTGTGGGAGCTGTTCTATCACAGATTAATGAGGAGGGCCTAGACCAACCTGTAGCCTTCATCAGTAGGAGGTTACTTCCACGGGAACAGAGGTGGAGTGCAATTGAGCGTGAGGCATTTGCTGTGGTCTGGGCACTGAAGAAGTTGAGACCATACCTGTTTGGGACTCACTTCCGGGTTCAGACGGACAACAGGCCCCTCAGATGGCTGATGCAGATGAGGGGTGAGAACCCAAAGTTGTTGAGGTGGTCCATTTCCCTACAGGGGATGGACTTCACGGTGGAACACCGCCCTGGTACAGAACACACCAATGCTGATGGTCTGTCTAGATTTTTCCGCCTTAGTGATGAGAACTCCCAAGGGGAAGGGTAGTTCTCCCCACATTTCAGCTGGAGGGGACACGTGTTAGACCTGGTACCATTGGCGTGAGTCTCCCTTCCACTTTTATTCTGATTGCCTCCTCTGTTTTTGATCTGTTTGCTGGTTTTAGATGCTTTGGGCACTGTGCCACTGCTATTCAGTGCCACAGTGCAAGTGCTCCCTATGTTAAATTGATGTATTGATTAGTGACTCCATGATTGGATCATTTGATTTACTTGTCAGACCCTAGTATAGTGCACCAGGTGTGCCCAGGGCCTGTAAATCAAATGCTGCTGGTGGGCTTGCAGCACTGGTTGTGCCACCCACAGAACCGGCTTGTAAAGTGTGTCTCAAGCCTGCCATTGCAGAGCCTGTGTGCAGTCTGTGACTTCCATGTCGACTTGGCAAGAGCACCCACTTGCCAGTCCCTAAACCTTCCCTTATCTTCATATCAAACACCCCTAAGGTAGGCCCAAGGGCAGGGTGCATTGTAAGTATAAGGTAGGACATGCCCTGGTGTGTGTGGCATGTCCTAATAGTGAATTACAGCCATTTTCGTTTTTCACTATTGCAAGGCTACCTGTCCCCATAGGCCAGAATGGGCAGTTTGATTATAACCTCTTATAATCCTAACTGACCCAGGGAACATGGTAGAAATTCGAGTTTAGTATGCCTGAACTCAGAATGATAAAATACATATTTTAGTAAAGTTGGTTTTAACATTCTGTGTTTGAAAATACCACTTTTAGAAAGTAGGTATTTTCTTGCCTAACTGTCCAAGCCTGCCTCTGCTAGGTTGTGTATTGTGTGTCTGGTTTTGTGAGTGACAGGGGCTGGGGGATTCCAGGAGACAGGGTGAGTCAGCACAGGGCTGAATAGACCTATCTGCATGAAGAGTGGTGGGAGGAGTTGCACCTGGGTCTGAATAGGCCTGTGCCTGCCTTCCACAATGCTGGCTCCACCTCCTATGGTGCGTCTGATGTCCCTGGCCCACCCTGCCAAAGGAAAGAAGGAGTCCTGTAAACAAAGTGCTCCAGGACTGCACAAAACTGGTTGGGACTAGGTACAGGCCCCTCTGCCTTCAGAGGACAAAGGATTTTGCAGTATAAATATGGGGACCCAGACCCCAAGACTTTAGATCACTTCTGGAACAACAAGACGAACCTTCTGCCAAGGAGAAGAACCAAAGGAAGCTGTAGGAGTTGGACTGCCCTCCTGCCAGTGTGCTGTGTTGCTGGGTTGGCCTACAGTGGTGTCTTCAGTGCCAAGGAGAGGAGAAGGAACTTTTAAAGAACTTTCATCATCTTGCAGAATATTACTCCAAGGGCTTGAATTTGAGCTTGCCTCCTGTCTGAAGTCTCAGGGATACAAAGACTTCACCCCTTCTGCTTGCCTGCAGCTGGAACTTGCTGTTCTAGCTGCTACAGAAGGAAATTGCAACACCGACGGCGGCGAGCGCCGCCGTAATCTGCAACGAAGCCGTGAGCGCTGCTCCGACTTGCAACGTAGACCCGCCGCCGGCCGCCGTGCCACATCGATGCCAGCGAACGACATCGTACGCCTGCCATAGCTGTGAGCACTGCTCCGACTTGCGACGCCGGCCCGACGGCTGCAGCTGTGCAGCATCGACTCCGAAGTCGATATCATCGCGGAGCCGATCGTCGACGTAGGTGGTCAAGAATCCATCGACATCGTGACATCGTACGGAACCGTGGTTTCGGCGCCATCGCGACGTCACCTCCTCTCCGGTAAGGAACAGACGCATCCCCTGCTTTGCGCAAGCATCAAGGACCCGACGCATCGCCTCCCCCGAAGCAAGGAACCTACGCCGCACAGCACCAATGACGCCGCATCTCCCCGACGCCGTGAGCTGTCTTTGTTTTCGCTTTTCCCAAGGTACTGTTCTTGGTGGGTCTGTTTTGACTCCGGGCCCGACGCCGCGCACCTCGCGGTCGGCACCGTACTTTGGGAATTCTTTGACCTCGACGTCGTGATAACTCCAGTTGGGGTTATCTGTTGCTAAAGACTGCTTTTAAGTGAATAACCTATTTTTGAGTTATTTCTACCATCTTGAAGTATTATTTTTGAGTACAGTATTGTGGATTTTTGTCGTTTGTGGTCTTGTGTTAAGTCTATATAAAGAATACTTATTTTTATAAAACCTGTGTGGTGTCCATCTGTAGTGTTTTCACTGTATTACTGTATGTGTTCACAAATGCTTAACACACTGCCTCTGAGATAAGCCTATCTGCTCGTGCCAAGCTACCAAGGGGGTGAGCAGGGGTTATCCAGTAGTGTAACTCCCTTGTCCTGACGTAGAAGCAAGGGTCCCTATTTGGTCAAAGGTACCTACCTCTGCCAACTAGAGACCCCCAGTTCTAACAACCGGTAAAGTCTGACTCCAAACATGGCCCCCTTGGTATACAGAATATTTACCATGTTGAACAAGAGTGTTTTGAGTAGGTGGGATGTTTTCAATAGTGTGGCTATACATTAGTACAATGAATCTCTTGACATTTCTGAAGTGAACTGGATCAACAGAACTTGATCGATCTGACAGAAATTTAAATGCGGGAGTAGCAGAAGATAGTGCCATCCAGGTATCATAAGCTGATTTCTTCCCTCTTTCATGAAAAGTCAACATAGTGTCAAAACCGGTAACAGCATGGAAAAGGGGCAGAGATTCAGATATATCAATGCCTAAGCTTGCTGCAATACTGTGAGCTGGTATGTACCGCAACTTTTTTCCTGTACCAAATGCTAAACATAATTCTTGACATCCAATGTTTTTTAAATTAGCAACCGCAAGAACGGCATCATAGGTATCTACTGTACGAATCATTATTTTGGAATGACCTTCAATTTCTGCATGGAAAGAATGAAGCATAACTCGTGTGTCCACTTCCTCATTATTGCAAGGCTGTATAATTTCAAAATTCATAACTGGTGTGGAACTTGCAACTTTATCCTGACAGGTGACAATTACTTGCTTCCCTTAAATGTCAATAAGTTGCACACTCCTACCCAGTGGACCAAACAACTCTGTCTTGTTTTCATCTCATCTAAGGAAACTATGGCAATCTTTTTGGTACATGAGTGTTAGATTCAACTCGCTGGCAAAGACCCTCGCCTCATTTTTCCCTAACACTTTGCTTGATGCTTCCAGTAATATATATATATCCTGCACAAGATTCAATCGTTTCATGTTCCTTGCTTGAGTTTCTATGTAGAGTATAAAAACTTTCGAAGCATAATCATCAAATGGTTTATAAGACTTGGGAGGTAGCATATTTACTATAGCTGCACCATCTAATATATTTACATCCACCTCTGGAGCAGTGTTGTGTATGGTGGTACTTCTGGCAACGCAGTCTAATAGCTGTGACTTCTGTCCTTGTCTCAGTTTTCCATTCACAGATATAGATCACGGAAAAGACTGATTCTCGTGCTTGGAAAATTCTTCCAAATTACCATTTCTAGCCTGACACCCGATATATAATCTAGCAAACATATTGCAATTACTTTTTAACAAGGATAGTTCGTCTTTGGACTCAGAAGTTTTACTCAGGCTGGTGCTGAGTATTTGAAGTTTCTTCCTTGGTATTATAGCTGTTATGGGCTTCGAACACGTTTGCAACACCTCATGAAAATAGGAGTTATATTGTGATCTACCTATTTCATGTGCTGTTTTCACCGATGTGATAACTGTAGCTGGCAAACTCTCCTCCATAAATGGACTACTAACTTCCTCAATTGTGTACAGTAGAGATTTCACATCTTTTGTGAAAGATTTTTGTACAATAGCTATTTGTTCATGGTGGCAAAGATTGTTTTTTGGCATTCACAAATGTTTGTTAAAATTTGTTTACAACTCTGGAATTCTCTGGTCCAGATATCATCCATCTTCTGAGAGCTCCTGTATTTTTTGTCAGACCAAAATCACCTCCATCTCCCTTGATGATAGCATTATCCTGCTCATGATTTTGATCTACAGCAATTGATGAGAATGTGTTTGCTTTTATTGACAACAAACTTTCCTTTACAAAACTCTGAGTGAATGTGTGGGTAGGGTTCTACTATGTAGCCATGTCGTGAATGTGGAGAGACAGCCATCAAGAAAAATTACTATGATTTGTAGCAAACATCCATGGGACCATCTGATCAAGTACTTGTACATACAAATCAAAGTTACCCTCTCTAATTGAATGAAAAAAATTCAAGTGCAAGTATCTGCAGATCCTTAACATTCGCCCAAAATTGGAAGTGTGGGTGCTCGTTTGATTTCCACATAATCCAGTTAGAAAACTCTCTTATTTCTTCATGGGACTGTCTAGATTCAAGATAACTTTGATAAGCCTTCCTCTGTAATATGTACACTGCAGCAACAGTAATTTGATGAGCATGACATGTATGGGTTAAATGGGAAGCCTTCAATATAGCATCAGCTTGTCCTATGGTAGTGGTCTGCTTGCACTAACGTACTAGTCCATGCACTGTTCGAAAGCCAGTATCCAAGTATTTTAAAGAAAGTCATTTTGACATGAAGTCTCCTCATCATAACATATTTATCTTCACCATATAGATTTGGTACATCACATTGAATTTGTTTTGCTAGGGCGAAGAAAGGTTTGTCCATTGAAATAATAGGTGTTTGTCCTGGATTGAGTTAATGAATAGACTCTTTAATGACTTTCATGGATTTAGAATGAGCACTTTCTGTGAACAACGGCAACAATGCAGTAGTTGACAGTGGTCTATTGATAGGTGGTAACAATGATGTATGATATGCTGCCCACAATGTGCTTTAATCAGAAGAAATATTTCCACTCTCAACATTGCGCATCACTCTTTCAAGCTATTTATATTCATAGGTGTGAGCAGCATCAATTAGATCCCTTTGGCAATCAACTGGAAAGGATACCTCCTTCTGGGATGCTCCCTGGTGGCCCTCTGAGTTAGGCGCCTTACCGAGGCCAGTGCAGAAGGCAAGAAATCTGGGTGTCATCTTTGACACCAAACTATGTTTTTAGGAACAAATCAGTGCTGTGACCTCAGCAGGTTTTTTTATGCTGAGGATTCTTAAGAAAATTCTGCTGTTGATTCCGGTTGATCTACAGAAGACGTTGATGTTGGCACTCATCTTCTCCAAGATAGATTATTGTAATGCCCTATATTTAGGCACCTCTAAATATCTGATAAAAAAGCTGCAGTCGCTGCAAAATGCAGCAGCAAGAACATTTTTGAAGGTCCCCAAATTTGGGCCAATCTCTCATCTAATGCACGGCCTCCACTGGCTGCCAGTGGAAAAGAGGATTTTATTTAAGGCCCTTTGCATTATCCATAAGGACCTTCACAGAGCCGAGCCGACCTTTTTTCAATATCGGTTCTCCTGGTATTTTCCTTGTAGGAACCTCAGATCGAGCTCGGTGCACATGATCACTGTCCCAAGAATAAGCAAAGCAAAGTGGGGTGGAAGAAAGCTCTTGTAAGGCGGAGGGAAACCATGGAACTCCTTGACTTTTGCCTTACGTTCGCAACCCCTCTTGCAGCTATTCAGAAGACAGTTGAAGACCGGGTTGTTTTCTCAATAGGGCATTAGCTACGGCAGAGGTAAACCCTCAGGTGGTAGATCTCCTTGTTTTGATCCGTATAGCGCTAAGACACCTTCGGGTATTGCGCACTCTATAAAATTATTTCATTCATTCAACTACTACAGATAGTAATGGAACATGATAATCTGTATTGCTCAATGAAGCTGGTTCAATATTTGTATACAATACTGGAAGATTTAAAATCTGTTATGACTTTGCCATATTAGGATTTAGAGTCCAACTAAACATTTATGATGGTTTTCAGCATCCGGTGCATACATATCACCCTTAGCTAATTTTGCAATAAGTGGTGTATCTTGAACTAACTCGGCACACTGACGAACATTAACATCCACATCATCTGTTTTCCCTTTATGCATTACAGATGTATCTGATTCATTGCAAAATAAACATGCTTTTCTCCCAGGAATTTTATTAGGAACTGGAATTGCTGAACGTGTTTTAACAGGGCTACCATATAGATCCGCATCACTATGTTTTCTTTTATGAGCCCGTTGCAGCTTTAGATTGTCGCACTTGTTAAAACACAATTTATGCCTTTTGTATCACACTGCATTGTTAGTCCTTAATGTCGGCTCCAAACCAGAACCATCATTAAGCTGTTTTAGTTCGATATTCATAGGTACGCATTCCAGTTCTTTAAATTTCTTCAGGTTGTGGTCTAAAACACTAAATCCAGACCCATAATGTTTGCTTGTAGCATTTGCTAGGCTAATAAGTCTTTCTGAAGTGAAACAATATCATCATGCTGGACAGCTTGACCACTGGTTGTGGGTGTTGCAATAAGGTATTGTTTTGACATGCTACTTATTTTCAGGCATTATAGAAGATGTGTTAAAGCTGAAAAAAGAAAGGTACATCTTAATATATAATACATATTAATAAATGTCTGTCTTAGTCATTCACCCCTTCTGTAGCTCATTGTGAACAGATCAGCAACTTCTCCAATGATAAAATAACAAAAATATATCCCACATTTAAAACACAACCTGCAATAGACAAGATTAACTGGGAACAACTAGGGTCCCATCCCGATGCTACTCATCTGGAAACGTTTAACATGATCTCAGAAGAACAGTTGGAGAAATTGATGAGAGAGGTAAAATCTGGGCCCCCCTTGGACTCATACCCACATTTTATCTATTCTCAGCTAGCTTCCATATTGAGTCCTTAACTGACTCAGGTATTTAATCGCTCAGTATCTGAGGCATTATATCCAGACTCTTGGTAACAAGCATTAGTTATCCCTTTGGCTAAAACGTTCGGCATTGATGTCTCCATTCTCTCTAATTATTGACCAATTTCTCAGCTTCCTTACATGTCGAAACTTTTGTAGAAATTGGTCAATGGGTAGTTGACTACTTATTTGGAGGAGAAAGAGTTATTGGATTCCTCTCAAACAGGTTCCAGAGCTAAAAATAGTACGAAGTCTACCCTTCTTGCCGTATTGGACAATAGTAGATTACTAGTAGATCAGAGCAAAGCTGCGGCCCTGATACTACTAGATCTTTTGGCGGCTTCACACAGCTTATTTATCAAAAAATTGCACGAAATTGGACTCCATTTTAAAACTCTACAGTGGTTTTGTTCCTTTCTAAAAACCAGAACACAAACAGTCCCAGAAGGCTCATCTTTGAGCCCGACACTTTTTAATGTCTATGTCTCGTCCCTTACAAAGATTGTTAAAATATGAGGATTTGATATCTGCTCTTATGCAGATGATACACAGTTGGTGATATCAATAGTAGAAAGACATGCCCAAACTAGAGACAAACTGATAAACTGTCTCTTGGACAGCAAATTGGATGACAGGCCATTGCCTTAAATTGAACTGTGAACAAGTCAGATTTCACTCTTCAGTGGAGCAAATTTGATTTGGGACTCCTCATGGTGGCCGACCCTACTGGGCTCTGCTCCCGAGCCCAAGAAGGTTGTGAAAAATCTTAAAGCCCTTATAGACATATCTTTATCTATGCAAGAAGAAATTAATGCCACCTGTGGTAAGTGTTTCGGCATGCTCAAAGTTTTAAGGCGATTATTCAACAGGATACCAGTCAATTGGTGAAAAAACATAGTCCAAGCACTCATAACAAGTAGACTGGACTATGGTAACTCACTCTATGTGGGCATGGTGGACTATCTGTAATAAAGACAAATACAGCTCTGCCTCTGCTTGTTTGGCCACTCTGCATTGGATGCCCATGCGTCAAAGAGCGAAGTTTAACCTTCTTTGCCATGTACACAAGGCACTTTATAATACGGGTTCAGTAATCCTATAAGCTAGAGTAGAATTTTACACACCAACATGTGACCTGAGATCACGCAATCTTGCGCTGGCTAAAACAAAATGAATAAAGAAAGCCGAATCAGGAGGCCAAACATTCTCGCATCTAGCGACTGATAAGTGGAATATGCTACCACTAGATATTCGTCTTATTGAAGACCATCTCGAGTTCAGGAAGAAATAGGACTTGGCTGTTTAGGATCTAACGACATTTTTTCTGTGCATTTAGGGCCACTGTATAATGATGGATAGCACCTTAGCGCCATGATGTCCTTCGGTAATGATTGATGCGCTTTGCAAAAACCATAAATAAATAAATGTTGATACATGTCAATAAGTACTACTATATTTCTGATGCTAAATCTGCTTTCAAATTTGCCAAACACACAACCAAGGCACAACGATCCCCGGCATCCTCGCCACGATCCATGGTAAGAGCCCAGCTCAGTGACAATAATTGATTAAAAGCTGTGACTGTCATGTTCAATTGTTTATCTCCCCGGGGTTGCCGTGGTGACTTTCAGGGGGCTCTATCGGACAGCAATAATTTGGTTTTCCTTAATTTCCTAACCAGCTATAAATTGGACCACTCCTAACTTCGTGTACACACTGCAGGAGACACTATCTGTATGTAGCACTCGAACTCCAACATTTTTACTGGATCCTGAAGATCAACATATATCGAACATTGGGATACATATTGGACTTGCCTGATGACATGACCCCACATAAGGACTAGTGAGATTGACTGAAAATTTAGAGGACATTAATCTTAAGTCCTAAAGATTTTTCTTACACTGGATATTGAATTACAAATTGGACCACCTTGATGATATGGCTTTGTATAAGGACTAGCGAGGTTCAGCAATAATTGCAGCCCTGAAGAAGTCTGTGTCGGACAAAACGCGTTGGCTACTATTGTAAAGGCGTTCGTTAAAAGAAGAAAAAGAATAAAGAATTTTCCTGCATACACATCGAAAGCATACTGTGCATTATGTATTATCAAGTATAAGTATTGTACGTGTGGAATAATATGATTGTTGTGCTCAACTCTCATCTAAACTGAGTTATATTTTATAATACTGATTGAGTGTGGTCCCCCTGATGGAGCAGGGGGACGCAAACGGCCCTAAAAACTACAGAGCGGAGACTGTGGCGGCTGGCCCCCATTTGGGCCCATAGACATAGAGGTTCCCCCCGGTGACTGCTGCTTTTGCCGGTGGTGGCCCCCCCTGGGCTGAGTTGTTGGGCCCCCCTGCTGTCCCCCCTTGGGGGAGCGGTAGGGCTGGGGGCAGAAAAAAACAAGAAAGGGCAACAATTAAAGAGGAAAATAAATGAATAAACTAGAGAAAGTGTCTTAGGACTGAGCGCGCTGAAGTAGAGGGATCCGTACTTACCTGGCCCATAGTGGTGAGGCTCACAGAAGTGGGCGGCACGGGCCCCGTTGGCGTCTGGCTGAACAGCGACTAGAAAGGCACCCAGGAATTCTAGAATAATTTGCAGTGGTTGGCTATGGGTGCAGAGACAGCTGCGAAGTGGAGGCAACCCCTGGTCTTGCTTGCCCTCCTGCGAGGGATTGGAGGGGGGAGGCACGAAATAATAAAGAAAGACCTAAAAATGATCAGTCGAGACGACCACATCAGGGAGCCCCCTGGATCCTGATTGCACCTGCCTGAGTGCTACCGCGATGGAACAGCCGACATTTTATCGTGTCCATGGGGTTGCAGCACAGTTCCCTGACCTCTGCACAAATAAGCGGGTGAGGTCGACGAGTGGCCTCCCGCGGCCAGGTGGTAGGCTGCGCCATGGGCAAAGACAGACCCCATAGAACGGCACAACAGATGAAAATGGATCACCACACCGCTCAGGGAGTTCCCCCGAAACCGGATCCGCCGTGGACGGATTTGGCGGGGACGGCGAGGTGCAGTCGGATCCCACGGGGGCACAGATCCTCGCGGCGATTGAGGTTTCCAGCGCAACTGTCCAGGCAAAAATAGATGCAGTCTCACTGGACGTCGGGCTGCTGCGTGCCGACTTCTGCACTGTCGCGGATCGCTCGCTGGCCACAGAACAGGTGGTTGGTGAGCTGCAGAAGGAAGTCACCACACTAAAGGCAACACTAACTGATCTCTCTCACAAGACGGTGGCCCTGGAACATCATGCTGAGGATGCATAGGGGTGCTCCCGCAGGTGTAATATGCGCTTTATGGGATTTCCGGAGGGAGTAGAGGGGAAAGAGCCGGAACTTTTCCTGGTAAGGTGGATCAAGGAGGTATTCCCCACAGCCGAACTCTCCTCAATTTTTATTGTGGAGCGGGCACACAGGGCGCTTGTGGCGCCGCTGCCTCCGGGTGCCCAACCCAGGACACTAATAGCCAAGATCTTAATAGAGACTGGGATTGTATCCTCAAAGCGGCCAGGCATGAAGGAGACCCTGCTTTCGGGAACCAAAGAATCTGCATATTCCCAGACTACACCCGTTTGGTTCAGCAGCAGAGAGCATCCTTTTTTGGGGTGAAACAAAAGTTGCATGCCATGAACCTTCAATACATGCTCCTTTATCCGGCAAAGCTGAAGGTTCTCCACGATGATCTGGGCCACTTCTTCACAGCCCCGGAGGCAGTCTGGGACTGGCTAGAGGTCCATGGAGGCAAGAGGGCACTGCCTAGGGGGAGAGAGGTGGAGAGACCCTCAACTAATTGCAAAAGGGGAAAGAGCAATAGCCGTAATAGAAAATCCAAGAAAATTTCCAAATCAACGCAAAGAGTGGTGGTACGAGGGATGGATCCCTGGATTTGGAACAAACTGATTCTGGTAGCGAGGGCAGGAGGTCTCCCAGGATAGATCAAGCGACACAACAGGCAGAACGAGAGGCCGCCAAGGCACTGGTGGAGGTAGTGACGGCCACGGGTTCTGAAGCGAGCATGGGAGATATTGTCGAGGACACTCCACAGCTGTGAGGATCCTGAGAGGCTGGTGGACGGAGACGGCAGATGCGAGAGGACAGATTTAACAAAACAATTTGCAGAAGCCTTGCCATAGACATTAGCATCCTTGCTGAACAATGAACTGTGTTGTGATTATGTTAGCCTCCTATACCCTATAGATGGAGAAATGGACTCGGATGGGCATTGGTATCAGACGGGCAGACAACGACCCCTCCCCTTTCCATTTTCTTTTCAACTCTTTCTACATTGTTGTTTCCTGCTTTGTCTTCTTGCTTATTTATTATTTTCTAGCCTTGCTTCTTAATTGGCTTATCATGTTTCCTAAATGGTAACAGGTGTGAGTGGGCAGAGTTGATCGCGCGAAGAGTGGGTGTGTGTGATGACCATGGTCAGGGGGGCACAGCTGACGGACACATAGTGAGTCTGGGAAGTGTGCTGTCCCTGGCCCGGAAGAGAACATACTGGATGACTGAATGTGGAGCGCGTGTAGGTAGACTGAGAGGTATGAAGTGTATGAGGAGTGTAAGTGTGTTGCTGCTCTTCTTATGGAGTTTTCACGACTGAACAGATGATGTTTGCTTGCTGATAATGTTCAAGGGTAGGGATTGGGGGCTTGGGATTGGGGATTATATGTGGATGCATGTTTTGTTATTACAGTGTCTACCCGGGGGGTGGGTTGGTTGAATTATTCTGTTCACGAGCCTCGCCGGCAGCGATGGTGGCATTGCGCAGTACATACGCATAATAGATAGGGCAGACGCGGGTTGGAGGATATGGGACAATACAAAATTATAACATGGAATGTGAGGGGATTCAACTTGTTTGTGAGACGTTATAGAGTACAAACATATCTGCGGCAACAGGGCATTCAGGTTGCTATGCTACAGGAGACACACCTGCTGGACACTGAGACACAGAACTCCATAAGAAGTGGAGAGGGCAGCTGTTTGCATCTACATACTCTACCTATGCTAGGGGGGTGGCCATATGGGTAGCCCCACAGGTCCAGTTTAAACTACGTAAATACGAGGAGGATGTGAAGGGCAGATATTTCATAGTGCATGGTGAGCTCGATGGTGTAGAGGTGTGCCTGGTGAATGTCTATGCCCGAACACAGACGATAGAGAGTTTTTCAACAATGTAGAGAGCCTGCTCCTCCCATACATTGTGACGTCATTGATATGGGCAGGCGATTTTAATTGCATGCTCGACGGCTTATTGGACAGGTACCTGCCGAAACAACACACTAAACCTCACATGACAACTGCCTTGGGTGAGGTGATGAGCAGGCTCCACTGTGTAGCTATCTGGCGTGACACACATGTAGGCGAACAAGGTTATACTTGTTACACAACGGCCTGTGAGGAGTTTAGTAGACTCGACCGTTTCCTGCTCTCTCAGGGGGCGTGTTGTGTGGTAATGAAGACTGAAGTGTTGGGCCATTTTTTGTCTGACCATGCTCTGGTGTTGTTGGAGTGGGGACCTGAGAGAATTAGACTGAGGGTTCCACTGTGGCGATTACAACCATCCCCACTACGCGATTTGGTATTCAGAGAGGAACTCAGGGAGGTCGTTGTAGGTTACTTCGCTACGAACTGGTCAACTACTGGGATCAGAGTATAGAATGGGACGCTTTCAAAGTGGTTACTAGAGGGGACTCCTTGTCCAGAGTGGGCACCAGAAGGCAGCTGGAGCTGGAACTGACAGAGGCAGAGGACGGGTTGGCCAGGCTTCAACGTGAAGAGCGGGCGTCAGTACGCCCCAATGACTCACTCATGCAGGCACAGCACCGTGTTGGGGAGGTCCGGGACAGATTGCACTGTCTAGTCCGTCGGGAATATCGCCAATCACTACACAGGGAGGGTGATAGATCTGGTAGGCTATTGGCGTGGTTCTAAAGCGGGAACGCCCATTCCCGTTGATATTGACGTTGCATAGCCCTGATGGAGTCATAGCCACCAAACAGACTGGTGTCAACACTGTATTATTTAATCATCTAGCTGAAGTTTACCGTGAGGTCCCGGGTGCTGAGTTGCCAGTAGAGGGGGGTATCTCTCGGATGTCCCCCTCCCATGCCTCACAGAAGAACAGAGGGAGGAATTAGAGGCAACACTCCAACCAGGGGAATTGCAGGAATCATTACAGGATATGGCTCGCTTTAAATCACCGGGCCCGGATGGGATCCCAGTGGAATTCTATCAGACATATGCAGATATTTTGCTCCCACGCCTGCTGGAAACCCTACAGGAGGCCAAAAAGGCTGGATGCCTGCCGCAATCTATGAGGGAAGCACAGATAATCATTCTACCCAAACGCTGTAGAAATATAGAAGACCCGGCCACGTACAGACCTTTGTTCATGTTGGGGGTGGATGCCAAATTACTGGCTAAGGTCTTGGCCACGAGATTGAGAAGAGTAGTGACCTCATTGGTGCATGAAGATCAGAGTGGGTTCATACCTGGGAGAGGAACACATATGAACTTATGAAGGTTGTCTCATGTCCTTCACTCAATGGCCGATAGCGAACTCCGTGCGGCGGTGGTCGCCTTGGACATCGAAAAGGCCTTCGATACGCTGCGGTGGGAATATCTCTGGGAGGTATTACGAAGAATGGGTTTTGGCGGGGAATATGTCGCATGGGTTAAACTGCTCTATTACCAACCGAGAGCCCGAGTGCGGAATGGGTCAAGTGTCAGAGACTATACGGATCAAAAGAGGCACGTGACAGGGATGCCCGTTATCGCCACTACTTTTCGCGCTAGCAATGGAACCCTTAGCGGTGAGACTGCGGAGGGATATGGCACCATTGGGTATAGTAATAGATGGCTGTACGCATGTGGTCTCCCTGTATGCGGATGACGCGCTCCTCTATATTAGACAACCAGAAGAGGCGATTCCGGTGCTCTTGGAGGTATTGAACCTATTTTGGTGCAGCTTCTGGCCTTCCAATTAATCACCAGAAGACAATACTATTCTTGCTAGGAGTCCTCGCGTGGGGGACCCCCCCCCCCCAGGACCTTCCTGAGGTAGAACTGGACTGGGAATGCGATCATTTCAGATCCCTGGGCATTCAGGTAGCTCAACAGCCAGAGGCCCAGTTTGAGCTCAATATGGGTAAAGTTCTCACAGGACTAAAAGCGTAGATACAATTTTGGAACAAGCTTCCACTGTCGGTCATGGGGAGAGTGGCCATATCAAAAATGGTGGTGTTGCCCCGCTGCCTATATGTTCTGCAGAACTCTTTCTTTAGAATTCCAAAGTCCACATTTTATGCACTAACAGCCTCCTGATCTCGCTGGTGTGGGCTGGGGACGGAGTAGAGTCAAGCTAGAAACGCTCAAGCTAGATATGAACGCTCGAGGCCTTGGATTGCCTGATCTCAGAATATACTACAAAGCAGGTTTACTGCAGTATGCAGCACAGTGGTGCATGGAAGAAAGTACAGTGGATAAAGAGTTACTGGGGGACTGGAATCATGGGTCACAGCTGCAGAGGTTCCTTATGATGGGATCGAGGGTCCCAAAAGACTGTCCCCGCATGGTACTGCAAGTGGCTGAAGCTTGGGAACAGGCAGTCACATTAGTTCTCCGCAAAGCCCTGTATGCTAGTGCGCTGCCTCTTCGGTGGTTACAGGGATTTCAGAGCATTCAGGCAACCATGTACATCTCAAAGTGGTACGAGGGAGGATGCGAGCTGGCGGGAGATCTGTACCAGAATGGAGCCTTTCTGACCTTTGAGGAGGCACAAGACTGGTTCCAGGTACCAGCAGGGCACTTCCTGCAGTACGCAAAGTTCTCGCATACGGTTCAGGAGATATGGACCACATTTCCGGAGGAGCCGCCAGAGTTGCGCACGCTGATGACACTGCTGGATCCAGGCTCTAGCCGGGGCCTGATTTCGTGCACAGGCAAAGCGCTAAAGGAAGACCGTGTGGCCGACTTATCGGCTGTCAGGGGGAAATGGGATGAGGACTGACCTACCCCATTGACAGATGGGGAGTGGAAAAGAGCCCTAGCACAGGTGGCTGAAGCAACAAGTAATGCTAGGTTTAAGCTCATCCAATTCCATTACTTGCACCACACATATGTAACCCCACAGCATCGAGCGCGGTTCACTCCAGCGTTCGCTTCATCCTGTCCACGATGCGGCACAGTCCCTGTCACTTTTTTACATATGACCTGGAACTGTATACGCTTACAATTATACTGGAATCAGGTTGTACAGACTCTTTGCACTGCAACAGCAGTGCGTATAGAAGTCTCCATGAAACAGTCCTTACTGGGCATACTCCCAGCACCAAAGAAAGGGACACGGATACGGCATAGGTTTGCAATGATGGGCCTGGTTCTGGCAAAAAGGCGGATCGCGATGCATTGGATCCTCCCCAAGACCCCCACGTTGAATAAATGGAAAGATGATGTGCGTGTGAGGGGTGTGGCGGAAGAATGTTGCCTTAGGGCAGTAAGAGTGGACGAGAACGCAGAGAGAGATTTGACAGAATGGGGACAAATGCTAACAGAAGTGTCCGTGATAACAACCCAGAGCAATGATGAAATTGCACCTACACAGCCACCCACCCACACCTCGCCAGTACTCCACACAGAAAATGCTAACAGCCCTTTCACACACACCTTAAATTAGTCATGCCAGCCGATCTGAATGCCCATATAACAAGTAATAATGCCGCTGATTGCTGCCGGAGGGGGTGAGGGGGTTTCATGTTTTTCTGTTTATGTTCTATGATCATATAAAAATTTAAAGTGCATTGCAGTATATAGTAATCCACTATGTGAGTGGAGGAAGCAGTACATCGTCATGTGGATGCCGCAATATAAACATGTATACGACAAATGTACATGATGGGATATGATGCAATGTTATCAATATAAACAAATTTTAAAAAAACACTGATAGAGTGCTGAACCATTAAGAACAAAGTTGTCATTTGGATGTTTCTTCCATTAGAAGTTGAGGGGGGTCGAACATTTGGTTCTATGCACCATATCGAACTCCCAGACTTGGGGCACTTTTTTTGGTAAGTGCGATAGTCTATTGCCCTAACCCCCCTTTTTGTGTGATATTGGACAGAAATAGTTTGGTTGTCATTAATTTCCTAACCCGCTATAAATCAGACCACTCTGTGCTATTACTAATATAAATCCATGGCACAGCTTGCCCCTTTGATCCTCAGTCTTGTCACCTGGCTGTATCTGGCAGGCTTGTTTGCCTGGTGTTTCCCTATCCCCGAGGGATAATTCCCAAACCAGTCTTTCACATTGCAAAAAGTTTTTGGGATGGGTGGGTGGAGAATGCATTTCAACCTGTTTGGGGGGTTTGGTGTGGGTGAGGGGTGGTTATGGTTTGTTCGGCTGTACTGTTCCATTTTGTGCCTGTATTTCTCCCTATTCCCATGCCACGTCGACACAGCTCCATCATTCCCAATTGTCAACTGCTTGCACCAGGATGCTAACTGCCAACAGCTTCCTCATATGACACACTCCTGCTTATTAGACGGCCACTATCTCTTGCATTACATTGAATAGTCACAGATTAAATGATCACAGAAAGACACGCCTTGTTCATGCTTATCTAGAAAGACACAAAATAGATATTTGTTACCTGGCCCACACCAATGGGGTCCATCGGTCCTTGGCTTACGTGCCTGCTGATGGGGGGAAATTTATACCTCAGTATACTCAAACTACACCAGGGGCATCACTGTGCTGTTGCACAAAGATCTCCCATGTCAGCTGTCCAAATCTCTCATTGACCCTGAAGGGCATTACATTATGCTAGTGGACTCCCTGCATGGGCGGCCGCTGACACTGGCTGCGGTATACAGCACCAACTGTGACAACCCCAACTTCTTCTCTGGGATTTGGACGAAAATCTCTAGCTTTAGCCCCCGGGCCCTCATATGGGTTTGTGACTTCAATACCATAATGAATAACCAGCTGATCTCTCTGGGGCCTCAAAATGTCTGGATCCAAATGCCACAACAGCACTAACCACAATAGTTCAAGACAGTTGCCTGCTAGACGTCTGACGGCATGCACACTCTTTCACACGGGAGGGCACCTGCATCTCGGCCTTTCATAACACTTGGTCCAGACTTGACTTCTTGCTGGTGTCCAGGGTTGTCCAAATGTGGACCTCCTCAGTATATCACCTACCGTGTACCCTTTCTGACCATGCCCCGGTCATGCTGACATAACAAATTCCATATGCACCTCCTCATGCCTTTACTTTAGCGCTTGCCAGAGGGAGCATTACTGGATGCAGCATTTAGTAAGAGATCCGCATTGAAATATTGGAATATTTCACACATAATCTAGGCTCTGTCCAGTTGCCATCTACACTTTGGGAGGCATTCAAGGTGGTAATATGGGGTGCATGCATTGCAAAGCAATCAGGGATTCTAAAAGCTATCAGGGGTACCCTGACTAGACTCGAAGTGGACATTCAGTCTCTGAAAGAGCAATGCTTTCACTCTAACGATGCCACCACCTTAGTTAGTATCTAGGACAAATTTTCAGAATTTCAAGAGGAAGTCCTCCGGAAAACTCATTTTGCCATTCACAGACTAGAAGATATGGGGAGGGTGACCACCTTAGCAAGACACTTGCGAATATCTTACGCGCTTTGGGAACCTCTGCTTATATCACGCAAGCTCTGCCCAGGCCTACTAAACAACTGAGGGTCTCCTGGGTACTCCTCACTCTTCCACTTATACAAGGCAGGATGGGTGCACCGGACATGACATTGTATGCTTACTGTGCCCAGGCCCAATATTTACACTTTTGGCTGTACCCCACCCCTTTGAAACCACATGTGGCCATTGAGGCAGACCGTGCAGATCCAAGTCTGCAGGAGTTGGCCCTCTATCACCCTTACAAGGGCTCCCAGGAAGGAGATTGACACTCTTGAATGTGTCCGTTGGGCTTTTGAGAGTCTTCGGAAAAGAGTGAAGCTATCACTTCTCTATGCTCCCTCCATTCCACTGGCCATTAATCCCCGGATGCTGCTGCTCCTGGATAGAGGAGCCCCTCTACGCGCACATAATAAAAGATTAAAATATTCTCTGACCTTAACCCTGAGGGACAATTCCTCCCATCATTCCTGTCCACCATGTTCCCACCTCTCATGCTCTTGGACGCCCTACTATTTTACCAACTCCGAGCCACGTACTGCACATTACAAAAACATTTCAGGCTCTGCTGCCATCCTTCCCGGTGCTGGAACATATTCTTACCATCCCTCCCCCACGTAAATTAATAACACAACTTTAAAATACTATGCAAAGTTCCTCCCCGCTCATGACTACCGGGGTTATGGAGCTATTGGAGTCGTATACGGACCTGCCCAAAACGGACGCACAATGGTCTTATTGTTGTGGAGAATTTAAACTTCTATCTACAAACTATTACCTAATATTGGCTTCTTTTATTCACTGTGCGTGGCAATGTCCAGATGTGGTGTTTTTTGGGAGGAGGTGATAAAACACATACAACAGATTACTGGATACAGGCTTCCTCAGTCTCCCCTGGTAGGCCTATTAGGATATGTCAAAGACACCCCTGATACACACAGATGACTCATTGCCATGCTGCTCCTGCTGGTTAAGCACAGAGTGGCAATACATTAGGGCAGGAAACCCACCCCCGCTGTCAAGGCATGTTTACATGATGTTACATACTGCCAAGAGCAACTGACTACTTTTTGGGACCTTATGCCACTTCGCTCCCATCCACAAGACATGTGGGTGCCGTTTACACCCTGGCTCAATCAGAGAGATTCAGACCCACCCATACCTGCCTCAACATCATAAATGGCCTGTCCTCTCAGGAATCCTCTTACACCCCTTCCCCCCACCCCTGGACTATGTGTTTGTAGTCTGGTCCATTGAGCTAGTTATAGACTGCATCACCCAGTTGTCTTTTAATGTGATATATATTTGAACTGTTGCCATTCTTAATAATGTGGCTGTTACATGTCTTAAAACAACGACATGGAAGTAATTGGCAATGTAAAACATTTACCTTGGACTGCTCAACGTGACATGCCTTAATGTACTCACTTTGTTCCTTTCCTCTCCTCCCCTCCTCCCCACCTACCTGTTTCGTCTCTTTTGTTTTACGGGCACTGTTGGTGTGTTGTAATGTTTATAATGTCAAATGGTAATAAAAGCAATTAAAAAAAATAACTTTCTTGCTCAAAGAACCAGCACTGGCAAAGCCAATAGGTTTCGCCTTAGTCTATTAACACACGCAAACAAGGCATGTAAAATTGCACACGGTTTATGTGTGCCATGTTTTTGTGCAACCTGGTTGTGACTGTGTGTCTCATGTTTGTGCCCTGTGTTTTTATGCCCCAGTCTTGTTGCACGACCAAGGAACAGTCACAGACTGCACAGAAACTGGCAGGTTAAATAGATACTTGGCACAAAGTCTCTGAACGTTTGATAATACAGGGACTCTGGTGGGGACCTGCATGTTCCCAAAAAAATCCAGAATCAGGCGCTAACTCAGTGTTTTACCTGAATTTGTGAATAAGCTTCATTGGACTTGCATATCTGATATGCCCATGGGATGGTAAATTGTTGAGTGATTTTTACATACAGCTGCTAACAAAACAAGTCTTCTTTGTCAGTCACTCACAGAAGTACATTGATAGTATCCCCCTCCTGCTTTAGATCTTGCTAATGTTTTCCTTTTGACTGAACCTCAGAATCATAATTTCCACCCACATTTTGGTTTGTAAACTAATCAGCCTATTGCATTCAAATGTATCTGGCTCATAATCTACCATTCTGCCTGCTAATTTTCAGCAAATCAGATTAGTTGTCCCCGAGATCGCGGTGGCAGAGAGACAAGATGGCCACTCCCTAGCGTTCCTTCCGCGCGTCGAGGAAACGTTACTACGGGAAAGACAGCTATCCGGCACCCTGCAACTTCACAAATATGCTAGAAGGCGTCGGAAGTTCCCGGGAGCGGCAAGGTAGGTTTTCAGAATTTTTTTGGGTCTGACTACTAATTTAAGATCTCTTCCTTGCCGCTCCCGGTGTGCTCCTCACTCCGCCTGCCATTTTGAGAGCTCTTCAGCTCGGTTTTTCCTTCTCCTCAGAAATGAGTGCGCATTTGGTCAGCGCGATTAAACAGCACACAGGCTGAAGTAATTTTCTCTTTTCTCTGTTTTCCTGCCTTTTTTGTTATTTTAATTTTGGATATTACGCTTTCCTTGGACATTTCTGTAATATTTTTGCGACAGACTCACAACAAGGGGCTCTTCAGGAAAGAACTGGCTGTCTTTCGCGGGCTTGTTTTTGCAGTGAAATGGTAGATTCTCCTCGTTAGTGGTTGCGCACTGAATTTATTTGTCATTTTGGTGGTTGTGTGAGAAGATTTATTTAGGGTATTCTTCTGTTACTCTGGCTGTGCAAATATGGAGCCTGCGCGCTCATCTAAATCTTTGGCCTCTACCAACTCTACCACCAACAGTCGTAAAGATTCTGGAGGTAATACTAATAAAAGGGCCAAAAAAGACCCCTCCTCCCGAACAAGTCACTGTTACCTTTGACACTGGAGGATATCATGGATGAGCTGAGGAACATAAGGCCTTTTATGGTAGACAGTACTGCATCACTCCAAAGAATTGAGGATAAGCAGGCTCATATGGACGCAAGGCTCTCAGAGGTTGAACAAAGAATCAATGATGCCCAGGATGTTGTCGCTAAGGTGGATACCTTATCCAAAGAGGGTACTCATCTCAAGAAGCTTACAGAGGATTTGGACAGTGGCGGCTCGCATAGGGCTTGCTGCGGGGCGGTGGGGCGGGGGAGGGGCTGGGTGGGGAGGTAGTAAACTCGGACATACAATGGAATGGAGGAAAGTAATTATTACGTTCCTCCGTTCCGTCATATGTTTGAGTTTACTACCCCCCACCCCGCCTCACCGCCCCGCAGCACGCCCTATGCGAGCCGCCACTGGATTTGGAGAATTGTAATCGGTGCAACAATTTGCGAATTTATGGCATTCCAGAGGGCTCTGAAGGCCTCGACATGATTGAGTTCTTGAAGACCCACATACCAAAAATAGTTGGCCTGCTGAAACCTGTGGATCTCAATATTCAGAGGGCTCACAGGATTGGCCGCTTTATGCATCATCCTCAAACAAACCACGGGGAATTATTGCATATTTCCTTCAATGTTCTGACTTAATGATGGTTCTCACTGCGGCCAAGCAATGTAAACAAATGTTATGGTCTGGCCAGAAGATTTTTTTCAGTCAAGATGTCTCAAAGACTACTGCTAATCGCAGGAAGGAGTTTTTAAGTCTCAGACGGGCGCTCCGCTCTATGAATGCTCGCTATGGCCTTATTCATCCTTGTTTTTTTAAAGTTACATATAAAGACAGGACAAACACATTTGAGGACCCTGCAGAGCTTAAAAAGTTTATTCATGAGCATAAAGGAGAAGACATGGAATTAACTAAATCTTAAACTATTTTTGTTTTTTTAAATATTTTAACAACTGTTTTTTTCTCTCTTTTTACAGGTCCCCAAATTCTTCTTGTATCGATGATGCTGTGTTTGTTCACTATTGTACTCGTATCCAATGTTCACGTTTTGTTCAGATGTGGCGTCTTCCTATTGTATGGTAAGTCCTTATGGTGCTGTGTTGGTCACGCGTTTCTTTTCTCTTACAACGTCTTTCCAACATCTGCGGTAATCATATTTCTTTAATCTCGATGTTTCCACTCAAAGGCGGTATCTGTTTTTCTCGTTCCCCTATCTTGTTGACAATATTTCTCTTTTATTCTTTACTCTCATGGCTAAAGCTCTTTGGCTTTTTGTCATCTTTCTTTCATATATGTGTATGGGGAGTTTGTGTTCTCCTCATGCTTCTTTTGTTTTTTCTTTATTTCTTACTTTTCTTCTTTTCTTGTTCCTCCCCCTGCTTCTTTCTTCTTTATTATGCAACAAACGTCTTGGTAAGCAACTCTGTTTTTCTGGATCTCTATTATTTATTGCCTGGTTTCAGATGGAAGGCAGGATCTCTATGTTTTACACTAACCTCTATGTTTTATCTTAAACTATTTCCCATAACTTCATCTTATAATAACCTTTATCTCTATGGGTGACATTGTCTATGTGTATCGCCATTTCTTTTTCCTAAAATTGTTTTGGTTGGTTACGTTTTATAGTTCTCACTGGTTTCTTATCTGCTCTTTAGTAGTTCCTCATTTTTTTTCCCTGATGAATGGTTTACGAATTGTTTCTTGGAATGTTAAAGGAATTCGCAACCCAGTCAAAAAACAAAGAGTGTTGTCTCATTTGTCTAGGTTGAAATATCAGGTAGCTTTGTTGCAAGAAACGCACCTTAAAGAGCAGGACTTAAACTCCTTGCGTATGCAATGGGTCGGGAATGTTTTTTTGTTTCCCAGCTGTTAATAATAAGAACGGTGTTGTAATATTACTTCATAAATCGTTATGTATTCAATTGTTGAACGAGGCCAAAGATGACAATGGTAGATGGCTTCTATTAGAGATTTAGATAAACAATAGTCTCTTTTCTATTTGTGAAGTTTATGGTCCTATGGTGTAGATTTAGTATTTTGGAATGCATTCTCCACTCTTCTATCCTCTCATGCATCTGAAAATCTCATAATAGGTAGTGACTGTAATCAACTTATGGATCCCTTTTTTGACTGTAAATCTCAAACTAAGTTTATTCCAAACAAAATGCATAAGTCCTTCCACAAAGGCATCGCTTCTAGAGGGCTGATAGATGTTTGGAGAGTCTCTCACCCGGATGGTCTGGAATTCTCCTTTTTTCCCCTGTGCATAGATCCTACTCCAGAATAGATATTTTTTGTACACAACCTATTCTACAATTTATGACACACGCTGAGGTGGGTTCAATACTTATTTCAGATCACGCCTCAGTCATAGTAGATTTTGACTACCCTACTCCTGCACCCATTTCACATAGATGGAGATTTAACAATATGCTTTTGCTGGACAGTCAATTTACCTAGCAGTTTACATCATTTACACAGGAATTTTTTGATAATAACCTCCCCTCGGACACACAGATGAATTTTGTATGGGATGCATTTAAGGCAACGGCTAGGGGTTTCATTATAGATTACGTTGCAAAAAAAAAAAAAGAGGAAGAGACGTAAAGAATCAACACTACTTCTGGAACAAATTAAATCCTTAGAACATGAATACTTTTTTTCAAACCACAATGACACTCTGTCTAAACTTGTTAAGGCAAAAATGCAATATAACAAACAGTCTTGGTATGACGCTTGTGAAAGTCTGTTTAAGTTTAATGCTAAAATGTACGGAGGTCGGAACAAGGCTGGCAAATCTTTGGCTAATTACCTTAAAATTAAAAAGCAAAAGACTAAAATTGTCGCTATAACAGACATAACGGGGGTCAGGCATGATAGCGATTCTAAAATATTAGAATGCTTCACAGATTTCTAAATTAATTTATATACCCTGGAGTCTTCCCCTTCACAGGATCAGATTGATGCCTTCTTTCAATCTGTTCCTAAGTCACCCGCAAACAATATTGAGCTATCCTCTTTGGATACTCCAATATCCGAGCAAGAAATTTTAAATGCCATGACTCACCTTCCAAAGGATAAAACTCCTGGGCCTGATGGATTCTATGTACGTTTTTTTTTTACATTTTAAAGAACTGCTGATTCCTAAGCTGCTGCTTCTTATTATCCATTTTTTAACCATGGGAAAAACATTAGGTTCTTTTACCCAAGCCATGCTTTGTTTGATCCCTAAGAAAGGCAAAGATCCCTCCCAATGCAGTAATTACAGACCTATTTCATTGATTAACATGGATTGTAAGATTTTTGCTAAACTATTGGCACTCCGTATTAACCAAGTTGTCCCTGACTTAGTTTATATACATCAATCGGGGTTTGTAAAAGGTCGCTCCATCACGGACAACTCTAGAACTTTCCTTTATATAATTCACCTAGCTTCCAAGATGAACTCCCCTGTGGCAGCCATAACCTTAGATGCAGAAAAAGCATTTGATTGTGTGAACTGGGAGTTCATTTTCTGAGCATTGAAATTGCATAGTTTTAGTCCTCATATCCTTCAATATATTAAGTTATTATACTCGGATCCCTCGACCTCTATTTGGGTCAATGGTCAGTAGTCCAGTTATTTTCCCTCCATAGGGAGACTAGACAAGGATGTCCTTTATCCCCACGATAGTTTATCTTGTCCCTAGAACCCTTCTAGGAAAAAATTATGTGTTCTTCACAATTCACAGGTTTTCAATTTAAAGATATAGACATTAAATTTACTGCTTATGCGGATGATATTTTGCTATATCTCACTAACGTATGCACATTCATTCCGGAATTTTTCTCCTTATTACAGGAGTACTCCGTAGATTCTGGATATAAACTTAATATAGATAAATCAGAGATTCTTCCTCTAAATAAATACTGCCTTCCAGACATGTTCAAAGACACAGGGTTTACATGGAACTCCAAAAATATAAAATGCTAAGGTATCTTATACACAAATAACATTAAAGAAACTATTAAACTTAATTTGAATGAAATTATTATACAAATTTCGGCTTTAACAGAGGGCTGGTGCCCGTTATTTTTGTCCTGGTGGAGTAGACTGGCAACTATTAAAATTATGTTACTACCGATAGTCAATTTTTACCTCTCCATCTTGACAGTATCCCTTCCACTTTCCTTTTTTAAAACTATTAATCGCTCCCTCATTAAATTTTTATGGAATAATTGCAAGCCTCGAATACCATTAGTACGTTTGCAACAGTCAAAGGAAAATGGAGGGGTCAACTTTCGCAATCTTAGACGATACCATTCTGCATTTACGTTAAAACAAATTTGGTACTCCCTTGCGCTAACCCCTCAAGCAGAAGTTACCACCTGGGGTCAACTGGAACAGGCTCAATGCACACCTTTTTCTTTGAACAAAGCGGTTCTTCTCTCTCAACCCCCTAAATCCTTTTTCTCTCCAATACTTACCCACTCCATAGCTGTTGCTAAATCTCTAATTGTTTCTTCTAACTCCCGCATGGATACTTTTCTGCAAACTCCCATTTGGTACAAGAAACACTTAAACCTAAATAACGGAGTCCTCTCGTGGAGAGAGTGGATTAACAAAGGTATTATTACCATTGGCCATATTCCCAATGACGTCTCTTTTATGGATTTTTCTGAGATTCAGGAAAAGTATGGCATATCTTCATTTCATGCTACACATTACCATAATCTTAAATTGCTTCTTCTTCCTCTCCTCACTCAGGCTTCTCTCCCTGTTCCAGTATGTCAAACACCCCCTCTTATTCTAGACTTTCCCTCTCATATGAAAGCCTCTGGTTTATACAGGATTTTGTCCCGCCCCTCCGATTTGAGAACTAAATCCAAGGTGGAGCTTTTATGGGAAGCAGAACTTAACCAAGAGTTCTCTCTCCAGACATGGGAATCCATTTGGGCTAAAATCCACACTTTATCTTGCTCAGCAAGCACAACACAAACACTATATTATTTTTACAATAGGCTTTTCCTCACCCCTGCAGAACTTCACAGATTTAAGTTGACTGATACTGCAAAATGTTGGTCTTGCCCGCACAACAAGAGTGATCTCTTACATATATTTTTCCTTTGCCCTCCTGTTAAGCAGCTTTGGATGCTCATATGGAAGAAGTTGAATGATATTTTGTCCACAACCTATCCTTTTGACATTTCACATATATTCTTAGAAGGTTCCTCCTTTATATGGCAATCCCAGGGTTCGAATGGAAAATTTGTAGACTTATTTTTAGCATTAGCCCTACAGATTATCACCACGAATTGGAAAGACTCCACAAAAATTTCTTTCATTGGTTGGTGGAATTTATTATGCCATCATCGTAGATTGGACAGTGCATACGCTACCTCTATTCCTTTATTAATTAAAAAGGATCTACTTTGGTCACCACTCACGTCTTTCTTATCCAGACAATCCGCTCAATCCATATCCATTGCTACCAATTATGAACCGCCATAATTGTTATAAACTTTAGCAAGTTACTCCTGCTGGTTTTTTTTTTTAGTTGCTGTTGCTTATCATATGCTCTTCCTTCCTTCTTTCTCTTCCTCCCTTTCTTTTTCCTTTTTTTCCTTCTCCCTCTTTCTCTCTTTTTCTTCTTATAAAATTTAAAATGCATTCGCTTTGGTAAATGTTTAGTTTTTCAATTCAGGCTATATACTTTTAATGCATCAGTTTATGCAAAGTTATCCCTTGCTGATTTTATATTTGGATATTGTTCACTTTTGGTTATTAGAGTTATTGAATGTTCTTATTTCATTTGTTCATTAATTCTGCTTGTATTGTAGTGCTTGTATACTTTGTCTTATTGCTGTACCTATACAATGTTAATAAAGCATTCTAAACTAGATTAGTTGTCCCATTTACAACATTAATTTTATAATTTAAGATTAAAGTAAAAGCCACTTTCAAGGCTGATTATGCGGGGAAGAGGGAGGGGGAGGGAGCACAGTCCACTTTTAGTGGAAAAAATGCATCAATCGTGTTTACCCAGGGCCACTCACATAAAGGCCTGGGTATAAGAAGAACACATTTAAACACTGTCAAAAAGTGCCACAAGGAATTAATGTCACTGTTTGTTTTGATAAACTGTTTCATAAAAAGAAAGAAATAGATTTTTTTGCGGAGATTAGTCACTTCAATCAATGCAATATAGCAATTTCTTCCAGGGATTAACCTTTTTCTATTTTGTTTGTATGTATTTTTAAATTTACCCAATAATGGAATCCTAACAGTGTTGCTCCTTGCCTAGATAGTCGCTTTCCCTCCCAATGATGAACTACACCCCTCAAAACAAAGCACTTTTTGAGACCTGGTGCCTCCCAACTAACACTAATGGGAGGTTGTAAGTATTTTTGCTAGATTGTCACACTCTGGAATGCGTTACAAGAAAAACTAAGATGTAGAATTTTCTTTGTTGATTTCAAGCAGGCCTAAAAACAAAATGATTTTGCTAAACTGACAAACCTAATGATCACATGATTGTTATGTGATTAAAAGCACCTAGAAAAGTGTTAATGTAAAGCACGCTCTGTAAGAGCTCTCTAGCTTGCTTGCCAACTTATTTACATTTGTAGTTTAATTTCTTACATCATTGTTAACAGTGCACAAATGACATTTTCTTCCATATTACTACCTTAAGTGGAACATTCAAATAATTCTCTTTAGTTGCCTTGTAAATGCCCAGTTTGACTTTCCACAACTAAGTTACTTTGGTGTGAGTCAGGAATATCAAAGACAGTATATATAAAGGTCACAATATGGAAAAGTAAGTTTGTATAGATGTTCTATACCTAACGCCACATATATGTACCTCGGTGATATATATATAGATGTGAAGTTACGAATAGTAAATCCAAAACCTCCCTATGTGCACTTACCTTTTCGATATTTTGCCCCTTGATATTCTGGTCACAATATTGTGACCCTTCGATTTACCATGCTAGGCCACCCACTCACCTTTGTTTTGGCTTCAATTGAATCAGTCAATTAATCAGTACCTGTAGAGTGATACTTATCACAAGTGAGGGTATCCAGGTGCTGGATTGCTGGGATTAGTTGAAAAGCCAGTTCTCAAGTCTCTTCCTGAAGTCCGTCAGCAAGGGTGATGTTCGGAGGTGGAGAGGAAGGGCGTTCCAGGTCTTGGTGGCGAGGTGGGAGAAGGAGCGGCCTCTGCTCTGGCTACGGTGGATGCTTGGAGTTTGTGCGAGGATGAGGGAGGTGGAGCGAAGGTTTCTGGATGGTTGGTGGTTCATGTATGCTGCTCCTTGGTCGTGAATGGCTTTGTAGGAGTGTGTCAGTAGCTTGAATTGGCATCTTTTCTGGATGGGGTGCCAGTGGAAGTTCCTCAGGTGTTGGGTGATGTGGGTCCATTGGGGCAGGTTGAGAATCAGTCTGGCTGCTGAGTTCTGTATCGTCTGGAACCTTCTCATGAGTTCGGTGGTGGTTCCTGCGCACAGTGCATTGCCGTAGTCCAGTGAGCTTGCGTGAATGTTTTTCTCGTACTTATTGGGAGCTATTTGAAGATTCTTTAGATCATGCAGAGAGTGTGAAAGCAGGCAGAGGAGACTGTGTTGATCTGTTGTTTCATGGTGAGTTTGCTGTCTAGGATGATGCTGAGGTTGCAGGCGTGGTCTTTTGGTGTGGTGGATGGGTCCAAGTTCGGCGGGCCCCCAGGTGTCGTTCCAGAGGGAGATGTGGTTGCCAAAGATCAGCACTTCTTCTTGTCTGTGTTGAGCTTCAGACAGTTGTCCTTCATCCAGGCTGCGACATTCTTTATGTAGTTGTGGAAATTGGTCTTAGTGGTGGTGGGGTCTGCTGAGAGCGAGAGGATGAGCTGGGTATCGTCATTAACCCTTGGCGAAAAACTCCACTCCGCTCGCGGAGTTTGCGGATTATTGGCACCTCCGCGTTCCGCATAGAACGCGGAGTTACCGAAAACTCCGCGCTACGCAACGGAGCAGAGTTTTTTTTGTCCGCGCATTCAAAATGCGTTTTCGGGCGCGTGGAAACGACTTACCGGGATGCCTGCATTCGCCGACGAGATCTCCAATCCGTTCGCGTGCGCCACGAGATTTGGTAGCCGTCCGCATGGTCCCACGAGAGTGTGCGATCGCGAACACATCATTCGGACGTGCCATCGGAAGTTCTGTGAAGATCACGATGCTGAACACGCAGAATTTGCAAGCTGGAGAAGAGTATCTCTCGAGCAGCATAAAACCTTCTCGAAATGATGTTTTGGATGAAAAAAACTCCTCAGATTGACATTTGGCTGTACTTTTTTGTGCAAGGAGTCCTTTTTCTTTTTTTACGTTTTTTTTAAGAGGAAGGAAGTGCCCCAGAGTCTCCAACTTCCTGTTCCTGTCCAGCAGGCTCCTCCCAGTGCTTTGTCCATGTCCTGTTCACTTTTCATTTGGATTTGGAGCTGGAAGGATCACTCTTTGTGTCTGCTGCATCATATATCATATTGGATTTCAGGACTTTTGGATTTGAGATTTTACAAATAAGTTGGAAAATTGGTGTTGTTTGTTTGATTGGGGCATTGCCCCACATTTTTTTGTACTTTTCTTTGGTTTTTTTAATTTATTGTTGCGGGTGGCCTGTAGTTTCAGTAGGGGCCTAGTTGGTTTTCTTTGTATGTAATTTTTCTACTAGTTTTCTTTTATAAAGGAAACATGTTGCAAAGTTCACTACAATTTCTCCAACTTTTGCAATCAATTTGCAACATTTATTTAATACATTAGCCCAGTAGTCTGCCAATAGGTCTTTCAGCCAGTAGGCCCAGCGCTACTCATGTGTGCATGAAACAACTGTTTCTGTGGTGTCTGTTGAATTTAAACATCATTTAGGGCATGGATGGCTTTGGATTGAATTGCAAAATAAGGACGAGATTTCATTTTCGTCGATGAATGCATCGATTTCTATATTAATATTCACCCCTCTAGTTGATTCTTCAACTACACTACCTTGCTCATGCATTTTGATAGTTACTTTATTTGGGGCCTGTTGTTCCTTATGCTCACTTTTGACAACAATTACCTTCCTATTTACCTACATTCGTCCCAGTTTGAGGACTGCGTTTTTACAGCAGATGATCCCCAAATGTATAACCCCACATACCAATAGCAACATAAATATAACTGGCAATGGTGATTTACATAAACCAGATAACCATTATGGGAGCCAGGAGAACCAATTCGAAACCACTCTTGCTCAGGGGCACCTCCCTCTTCACGCATGTTTCTTTGTAGATGTGCAGTGCTTGAATGGCAAGCGTCAGTGTCCCATTATCCATGTCATTCCCTGGGATGAATGTACAGCAAGCTGCTCTGATCCTGGCACAGACCCCTCCCTCAATTGCGGTAATTAAGTCCAGTACATATCGTGTTCCATTACCATGAGGCGGATTGCTCGTATTTTTTGTTGTTGATAGAATTGAGTCCGATCTCCCACTGAGTTATTTGTAACCAGCAGACATTAGCTTTTATTTGCAGGTTGAAGAAGGGTATTGACCCCCGTGGCCCCAGCTGTGCACCGTGAACAGTCTAAATTCTTCTGGAATGTCTTTGAATCGTGCCCAGCCAAAATAGTCCACAGCTCTCCTTTCAGGAGCTTGGTGCAGCAAGGTTGTCATTTTCCTTTACAGGAGCTGGTACAAGTCTGACCGCTCGTCTCCAGGAATGAACAGGGTGCGCATGGTGACCAGGGCACACCGTCCCCTCCATCCAGGAACGAGCTGAGTGACGGCGTACTACACGAGAAGGTGCCCCATTGCATATCCGGAATATGTAATATCACTTCGCAGTTAGCATTTGTGCCCATCAGAAGCATTCTTTTTCCTCTGAAACAATAGAAATACAGTGTTAGTTTCCGTACAACCAGGGGTTGTCCTTTCCCTTCTCACTAAGACACCACCTTGATGTCCCATTTGTCTTGACATGGGGTGGGCATACTTTCATTTAACTCTCCCCCATGTGACCCCTTCCCCTTTTTATCTCCAAGCTGGACAGCACTACATAGAATTTCATGTCGGGAGACCATTTGTGCAGTGCTTGAATGGCAAGCGACAGTGTCCCATTATCCTTGTCATTCCCTGGGATGAATGTACAGAAAGCTGCTCTGATCCTGTCACAGGCACAGGCCCCTCCCTCAATTGCGGTCATTAAGTCCAGTACATATCGTGTTGCATTACCACGAGGCGGATTGCTCGTATTTTTTGTTGTTGATAGAATTGAGTCCAAGCTCAGTGCTTTTCATCATTTTGAGCATCTCCCACTTAGTTATTTGTAACCAGCAGACATTAGCTTTTATTTGCAGGGTGAAGAAGGGTATTGACCCCCATGGCCCCAGTTGTGCTTCCGAGAACAGTCTAAATTCTTCTGGAATGTCTTTGAATTGTGCCAAGCCAAAATAGTCTGCAGCTCTCCTTTCAGGAGCTTGGTTCAGCAAGGTTGTCATTTTCCTTTACAGGAGCTGGTACAAGTCTGACAGCTCTTCTCCAGGAATCAACAGGGTGTGCATGGTGACCAGGGAACACGGTCCCCTCCATCCAGGAGCAAGCTGAGTGACGGCGTACTACACGTGAAGGTGCCCCATTGCATATCCGGAATATGTAATATCACTCCACAGTTAGCATTTGTGCCCATCGGAATCATTCCTTTTCCTCTGAAACAATAGGAATACAGTGTTAGTTTCCGTACAATCAGGGGTTGTCCTTTCCCTTCTCACTAAGACACCACCTTGATGTCCCATTTTTCTTGAATGGGGTGGTCATACTTTCATTTAACTCTCCCCCATGTGACCCCTTCCCCTTTTTATCCCCAAGCTGGACAGCACTACATAGGAATTTCATGTGGGGAGACCATTTGTTGTTTAACAAGACCACCCCGGTTACACTAAGAGCCACTCTCGGTCCACTGATGGACGCTGGACTGGATCAGACATGTTTGTGCACTGAATTGTGGGTTTTGCCACCTCCAAAAATCTTTTCTCCAGGAAATCTCAGGCCATGTGATATCTTCCCCTATGTGGCCCTTTCTACTCATCTTGTCCAGCTCGGTTTGGATTTCAGTGGGTGCAGTTAGGATGTATAGAGCTGTTGGGTTGTTGTCATATCGGGTTATGTTTACAACTACCCTGTGTAGTTCTATCTTGTTGGGTTTATTAATTAATTAATTTATAAAGTTTTATAAAGCAGGAATATGACCCTTGCGGGTATCAGAGCACTTTACAATGATCAAGGCGACATGTAAAAAAAAAAACATAATCAAGGAGGGACATGGTATGGGAGAATCACAGATCCCAGGCGGACAACAACCAGTAAAACAGAATAAGAATGTAGTCTGTGAGAAATAAGCGTGCCTGCAGGCTAAGGGTTAAATCATGTCCTGGAGTATAGTTCATGCATTCTACGGCATAGATTTATTCATCAGTACCCTTTTGAGTTCTTTCTTGATGAAGCTGATGAAGGGCTCATTCTGACTTCAGGGGAAAGTGTGTTCCAGATTCTCAGGGCCATGCCTGAGAAGGCTCAGTTATATGTTTTCTTTTTATAAACTATTGGTGGTTTCAGCAGTAGGGAACTAGTGACTCTAGATGCTCTGATGCCACCAGACAGCTTTAGTTTTTGTGCACGGTATCTCTGAGTGTTGAAATGGAGGGCTTTAAGGGTCATGCAGGCAGTTTTCAAATGAATCCTTGCCTCATATGGAAGCCAGTTAAGAGATTTCAGATCAGGAGTAATGTGAGTGTTTCTTTGTGATCCTGTAAGGAGCCTAGCAGCAGAGTTAAGAGAGGCCCTTAGTGGTGCCAGCTTAGCTCTGTGTAGACCGCATAGGGTTACACTCCTATAGTCCAACCTGGGACTCACTAGAGCTTGAACTGTTGACTTGAGGTCATCCGGGGGCAGGAAGGGTTTTATTTTTCTTAAGATGTCCATGTGGAAGTTGACTCCTTTGGTTGCAGAGTTGATGTGCTCCTGCATGTTCAGATTCTTGTCCACCATTATTCCCAAAGATCTCACTGACTCTATAATGTGTGGCATGCAATTCAGCGCCGTTAGTTGTTTTATCCATTCTGCGATGTCCGGTGAATATTTGGGTGGGGCAATTGGAGAATTCTGTTTTGAGAGCGTTTAATTTGAGGTGGTTACCAGTCTGCCAGTTTTGTGTTTTTTGTAGGGTTGAGTTAAGAGGCCTAATATCTTCAGGGTAAGAGATTTGTAAGTACAGTTGGGTGTCATCTGCGTACCTGTGATAGTGGATGTTTGATAAATTCAACAATTCGGTTAGAGGTTTCATGAATAAGTTAAAGAGAGTGGGTGAGAGCGAAGACCCCTGAGGGAACCATAAAGTGACCTGTGTGGGGTTGGATAGGGACATATTGACCTTGATTCTTTTAGTTCTGTTCTGGAGAAAAGAGGCAAACTAGTTAAGAACGGTCCCCGGTTGGATCTTGGCCCTTATTCTAAATAGGTAGGGGTGCATAAGGTATTTTTCTTTCTCAGGGGCTACTTCTTGGGACAAGTAAAGCCTGTCTGTGCCTATTGCATGTGGGATTAATTAACGGACATAAGGGGGCGGAGCTTGGCTCGCGTAGGAAATGGCTGCCTGAGCCTCGAGCACACCGACCAACAATCCGTAAATGATCCGGCTCACCCTCCACTGAAGTGTTGTCAGTGAATTGCTGCCGGGACGTCGGAGTGTCACAGCTGCGCGCGGATCTTCTGCCGGTCCCCCGGGACCCCTCCGATCCTAAGATACAGCGCTGGCAGTGTGGCGCGGCGAGAGGCCGCGGATCCCCGAGCTCGGGTGAGGAGAGCGGCGAGGCTGCGTCACTGGACGTGCAGCGAGGTGCGGCTGGGTCGGACCGGCCCGTTGGAAAGCAAAAGTCGGGCCCGAGCGGCCCGTGGCGAAGAAGGCGGGAGCTGACTGCGGGGCGCTACCTGCGGCAGGGGAGGTCCTTGCACTGGTGGCGGCGCAGCGGGAGTTCCCGTTGTGCGGCCCGACAGTGCAGCAGGTGAAGGCCCCCCTCTACCCCCCGCCGTGAGTGCAGTGCGACCGAAGTCGCTTTGAAAGACCATGAGGAGAGCAGCTGCGGGGGGACAGAGCGTGTGATCCCAGCTGCGGCGGCCAAGACCGGTGGAAGAATCGAGGAACTACACGTGAGCGGTGCAGGATATTGAAGCTGGTGCCTAAGTGCTGCCGCCATTTTAGGGGCTGCTGAGATTGCACAGTGGGTCGCCTGCCGGTGGTATAAGTGCTGGGTGAGCGGCTGGCGGGCTGGCTGCATACTGTGCAGGAAGATACTAGCGGAGGTGCGTGGAGCAGGGCTGCTGGGTGTGGTGTGGTGTGCACCCTGAATCAGCAGACCAGTGATGAAGAGGACGGGCACAGAGTGACCGTCGGTGCAGTGGTGCCCGGCAGGAAGGGTGCCTAGTGAGGCTGCTGCACTGGTTCTGCAGGAGACGCTGCGTGGAGCACAGGCATGGAGCTCTGCGCCAGGAGAGGCTTCCCCCCTGTGCGAGCCCGGCCAGCTTGGGGGTGCCAGCTGGGCTAAAGGACAGTGCTGGTTGTGAAGCTGACAATCTTGAGGAGAGCGGTGTGTACTGATGCTCGTGGTGTGGGACCGGGTATCACGGAGCGGAAAGGGGCACCCCTGGGGGCGACGGACCTCTGACGAAGGGGCCTGAATAGGTACGCCCAGCTGACCCACGGCGAAGGTTGCGGAGGGGCACACAGTTGGGACCGCGGACTTTTCACAAATAGCGACACGCCCAGCGGGCGCAACGCTAACGGACGCACCCCCGAAAGAGAGAAAGGACCGAGCACTTCACACTTCAAGGGCTACTTTGAAGCAAGTCAAGCACTACAGCGGTCCCTGGAGAGTGATCTGGAGCGCAGCTGGCCATGGGGGACCCGCGATCTGGCATCTAGTTGCTGCTCGCTGGAGGGATACTATGTGAATGCACTCGCATAGCCGCCTCGCCCAAGAGGAAGAGATGGGTAGAACGGACAAGTCTCAGTCCAAGTTGTCCTTCGCCCAAAAACGCTCTAAGTCACATGACTCCACGGCGGAGGAGGCAACTAGAACCATTCCCCCTACGGAAGACGAGCCGGACATTCGCAGCCTGCTGTTATCTATGGAGAAGGGGTTGCAGAATGGCATCTCTTCCCTAGGCACGAAAATCGATGCTCTCTCCTATCGGATGGACAGAATGGGGGAACGGCTGGACAAGCACGCAGAGAGACTTGACATGTCCGAGCGTCGGCTTACTGAAGTCGAAGAAGCACAGACAACACTGGACACAGATCATAAAAAGCTGGGGAGGATCATGCAGGTGTTGCAAGACAAAACGGAGGATCTCGAAGCCCGCTCGAGAAGATGTAATCTACGAATCACGGGCCTGCCGGAAACGACACAAACTGGCAACATGGAACGTTTTGTAGAAAAGCTGCTGATTGACTTACTAGGAGCAGAGGTTTTTTCGAACATGTTTGTGGTGGAGAGGGCGCACCGCTCCCTGGGGCCCAGACCCCAGCCGGGAGCCCCGCCACGCCCAATCATAGCAAAACTGCTAAACTATCGGGACAGAGATGCTGCGTTGCGGAAAGCTAGGGACAAACAGACTCTTCCATATGAAGGGTCGAATATTTCGCTCTACCCGGACTTTACAGCGCGAGTGCAGGAGGCACGTCGTCAGTTTGTGCCCATGAAGAAACAACTACGGGAGCTGGAATTGGACTATGCAATGCTGTACCCAGCCAAGCTACGGGTGAACAGACAAGGTCGCTCGCACATCTTCACGGACCCGAAGGCTCTACAGAAGGCGCTCAGGGACTGGACAAGGGAACAACGGAAGAGCCCGGAGCGACGGCTTTTGGACGAAGCGGCTGGGGGATCACTCGAAGAACAGGACTGAGACCCGACGGGCCGCAAGCACTTGATAAGTAGCACATGGTTTTGGGGCTCGGGGGGGGGGGAAGGGAGTCTGGTAGAAATGTACATAACGCAATGTTGGGGCGGACAATGAAAGACACTCAGAGTTGTATATCCACTCCAAGAACTCACACTGTATTCAGGCATGTTGAAATTTCCAAGCAGTCTAGAGATCTTGGCGTGGCCTCGGCGTCCACCTCAGAGGCCCTATAACGGGATGTCCAGGGTCGGCAGGTACGCGACACCAGACAGTGCTCTTACGCACTTGAACTCTTTGATGTGGACTGTGGTTCAGTGGAGGGTAAGATGCTAATTGTCGGTGGGTAGGGGTCGGGATAGGGGAGACCTGACGTTCAATTGCTAGTTGAGAGAGAGCGACCTCCACCTGCAAGTGACAAACACCACTTTTGTTAATTGAGTTGGGAGCGGGAGGGGGAGGTGTGGGAGGTCCCTGTCAGGGATGCTGCGCGACCGAGTTGTGGGAGGTCAGCTGTGGGTGGGGGGAGGGGGAGGAAGGGAGGGGGCGCTGTTTTTGTTAAGGAAGTCAGAGAGAGCAGACATGTTGTTTTGTTTGATGCTATATATGTATGGACCTCAGGACTCAGGACACTATACTACGCACAATAGACAAGATGGTTACGACTAGGGAGGACATAGGCCACAGACCTATAGATGCCCTTAGAGCACTGTCATGGAACGTGAGGGGCCTCAACGACCACCGCAAACTTCGCAAAGTGCTGAACTATTTCACTAGGCACAAAGTAGATGTTGCTCTCCTACAGGAGACGCACCTCCCGCTTTAGAGCCCTATGATGCGCTCCAAGGGACTAGTAGGGAATGTTAATGCGGCTGGCTTCACGACTCACGCTAGGGGCGTGCTGACATGGGTTAACCCTAGATCGGACTACAAGTTGCGTTTGCTGAAGGCGGACTCAGGGGGCAGGTTTGTGCTCTCTAGATGCCAGGGTGGGGGACTGGACCTGCTTCTTGTTAATGTATATGGCCCTAATTACGACTGTCCGGAGTTCTTTGCCACATTGGCAAACACCGTGAGTGGGTATGGGGCGACACACATACTCTGGGGTGGAGACTTCAACCTGGTGCGGAACCCGAGCTTGGATAGGTCAGGAGGACAGTTAAGGAGACCAGTGGCTGCAGCTAGAGCTGTAGAGAGTGCCATGATTAGTATGGACCTCATTGATGCATGGAGGGAATTTCATCCATCGGTCGGCGGTTTCACACATTACTCTGCTTATCACAACCTACACACGCGTATTGATTATTGGCTAGTGTCGACGCCTCTACGGTCCCAGATTCACTCCTGCCAGGTGTTGCCGCGCACTCTCTCGGACCATTCGCCCATATTGTTGGTTGTGTCCACTCCTAAGAAAACAATTCCACCATATACGTGGCGCTTCCCGCCTTACTCACTGCTTGATCCCCTTTTCAAGGAGGCTATGGCAGAAGTGATAGAAATATTCTTCGCCACCAACATAGGGTCAGTAGACAGCTTCCAGACAATATGGGAAGCTTTTAAAGTGTACATCAGGGGGGAGGCCATGTCCAAGCACTCTAGGGTGCTTTGGGATATCCGACAGAGGCTGTCGACTCTGGAGCGCAAATTGGGGGAGTTGGAGGCTAATCAGCAGTCCGGTATGGATGAGAACTCCAGCGACACCATGAAGGCACTACTGGAGGAGTATCATGAGGCAGCGGACAGCGAGGTGCAGCATCTGGGGAAATACGCCACAGCTCGTACGTATGGGGAGGGAGATAGGCCGGGATCTGTGCTGGCCAATATGCTAAAAGCAAGAAGGGGTAAGACCTCCATCAATGAGATACGATCGGAGGAGGGAGGCCTACTAACGGAGGAAGAAGATATTGCTAATAGATTTAAGCAGTACTACTCGGACCTTTACACTTCACGCTTATCTGACATGGATGGGGAAATACTAGATTACCTCGAGCATATTAAGTTACCCTTCTTATCAAACACGCACCGAGAGTTCTTATCTCTTCCCAAAGAAAGAGATGAGATACTCGAAGTCCTGTCGGGAATGAGGGCGAATAGTGCCCCGGGGACAGACGGACTTACTGTGAACTTTTATAAGACCTTCATAGATCTTCTTCTGCCACACATAGCAGAATTATTTGACGACATGTGCGTAGCTGGACAGATGCCCCAGACAATGAGGGAAGCCATTTTGGTAGCCATCCCCAAACCAGGTAAGCCCCTGGAGGATTGCGGGTCTTACCGACCGCTCTCCTTGCTAAATGTGGACACTAAGTTATTTGCGAAGATCTTGGCCAACCGACTGGCCCTTTTGACCTCGGAATTAGTTGCCCCGGAGCAGGCTGGATTTGTCCCAGACAGAAATCTCACTTATAACCTTCGTACGGTCTTCGGCGCAATACAACATGTCCGGCAGGACACGAAGGCTATTGCTGTCTTCTTAGACATGGAGAAGGCTTTTGATTCGGTTGAGTGGCCCTTTATGCGGCTCCTGTTGACGAGAATGGGACTAGGGCCGGTTTTCTTGCAAATGATTGGGGTGTTATATAATGCCCCCTCGGCGCGTATTCGCTTGGGGGACCTGGCTACAGGTGCCATCCCCATTGCTAGGGGAACACGCCAAGGTTTCCCTCTGTCACCGACGCTGTATGCATTAATTGCAGAACCCCTGGCATGTGCACTTAGGGAATACCATGGCCACAGAGGCGTCCGTTTTCCCACCTACGAAATTGTGGTATCGACGTATGCGGATGACACCCTGCTTTATGTAAGGGACCCTGAAAACAATCTCTCCCCGGTCCTGCGAGAGGTGGTACACTTCAGAGCACTCTCCGGGTTGAAGGTCAATTGGTCTAAATCCATAGCTTTCCCGCTCACCCCGTCCACCTCTCCATTTGAAATGGAATACCCACTTTTGTGGTCTGACGAAGCGGTCCGGTATCTCGGCATCAGACTGCACATGGATTCAGAAATTGTTTTCCGCGAAAATTACGGAACGGCGGTAGATAAACTAGAAGACAATGTCGAAACCTGGATTGGGCTACCGCTATCTTTAATCAGGAGAGTATCTATAATGAAGATGGTAGTGCTACCCAGATTCCTATTCTTGTTTGCAAATGTGCCGGTAGTGTTGCCGCGCTCTTTCTTTGCCAGGCTCAATAAGTCATTGGTGAGGTTGGCCTGGGCAGGCACGGGTTAAGTGGCGGGTCCTCACATTGCCATATCACCTGGGGGGACTGGGTGCTCCTGACCTAGAGCTCTACTAAAGGGCAGCGCAGGGTGCACAGGTGCATAGCTGGATTCATGGCGCTGACAATATCCCATATCTCAGACTAGAGAGGTTGTTTGCGGACCCTATGCCCCTCCCAGCAGTCATCTTCGAGACGGCGGACCGTAGAAGTGGGATCCTTGATTCTCTAAACGCGACATGGCATGCAAGGCATTGTTTACTACAACAGCAGGCGGGGGCGCTGTTATACTCACCGGAAATGCTGGTGGAATGACCCCCTGTCGCGATAAAGGTGTTGTCAGTGCGCTCCGAGCACTGGGCATTAGCAAAATGGGAGACCTGTTTTCGGACGGCGTCGCCAAAACATGGGAAGAGGTCACGACCACGATAGAAGCAACCACCCTGCTGCAACGTTTCCAATTCCATAGAGTGCATGCGGCGCTGCGTCAACAGCTTGGGGAGGACATGGATGAGCCTCCCGAGGTACGAGAGCTTTCGTATCTCATTAAAACTAAATCTCCTCGCAAGCTAGTCACCAACATATATAAATTGGCAATGTCTCAGAGGGCTAACCACTACACCAAGGCCAGATTGGCCTGTCAGCGCGACCTGGACATGGTTATTAGTGATGATGTGTGGTTATACTGCTGCACTAACACAAAGTGCATATCCCTGCATGGCAAGCACAGACTGATACATTTTAAATTCATCAACAGGGTGTACTACACGCCAGAGAGACTGCATAGGTACGGTCTAAGGGAGGACGCTACATGCGAGAGATGCCGCTTCCCGAAGGCGGACTTTGTACACTTAGCATGGGGTTGCCCAGGGGTTTTCCAATACTGGGGAAAGATATTTCGCGAAATAAGCACGGTTGTAGAGTTGGAGATTCCTCCGGAACCGGCGATTGCACTGCTGGGATACTCTAAACCATTGCCGAAGGCAGCTCGTAGGCTGGTGGATCTGGGTCTGCTGTTGGCGAAGCGTAGAGTGGCAATGTGTTGGCTTAGGGGTCCATTGCCTACAGTATCGCAATGGTCACGTGATGTTCTTTATTGCTGCACTCAATCAGAAAACTTTAGCGATCTGCTCCCTCCGCGGAACAGACCGAAAAATTTCTGGGGACTCTACACCGCATATATGAAGGGAGAGGGTGGAGGTCCCACGGCAGAGACGGGGGCAGAGGAAGGTACTAGCGCTCTGGCGACATAGAGACTCTACCTAATTAGTGGATCTGGACGGACCCCGCGGACTGGGGACACTGCTGGGTTTAGGTTGACAGGAGGGACTAGTCTAGAGGGTGGGATCAGCGAAGGGACACGACGACGACGGAGAAGAGTTGGGGCGAGTAGGCGATCACATCAGGGCCTTGTGGCAATGTGCGTATGCGAGGTTCGATGTCCTGACTGAGAATGACTGCACTGACTTCCTTTGGTTTGTTTGTTGGGGGGAAAAAAAAAAAAGTGTATATATATATATATATTTTAAATAGGATTATCCCATCGACAAATAACCATCCGGCACTCCAAGAGGTACTGGTCACTCGGTAATTTATTTTATGACGTTCTTAACATCTACGCGTTTCAGCAGTCTCACGCTGCCTTGTTCACGATGCCTGAGCGCCATGTCTTTTTCGTTAAAATACTCAATACAACAGTGGACATTGACAAGGGACTTCAAAACACAGTGGTCTGAAAGCAGTCCTATTTTTCCTGCGAAACGGCTGCCATCTTAAAACATGTTTTGTTTAAACACATAATGATTTATACAAACAGTTCAAACTTATAATTGACCTTATTTACAATACTTTAAAAGAAACGGATATTTAAACACCATTCCAGTTATTACAATATTAATAGTTTAAATGGTCAACTAATCAGGATAAATATAATTCGCAGAAATATTCATTCCTTGCGTTTTCAATCCAGTATTTCTGTTGATCATTTTATATTTACATCATTGTCCATGATTTTAATTTTTTGTCTGTTTCATATAATCATTATTCCTGCAATTGGTTTCTGAGTCAAAGTGCAAGTGCAAAACTCATTCAACAATTGTTAAAGAGAAAACCTTTTTACCAACGCATATACAGTACAGTTCTTGGTCATAAAGTGCTAGTGCTTTAGTGCAAATCAATCACTTTCCCTACCTAAAATGTACATATATTATTCTACAGTACTTATTGAAAGTGCAAGTGCTTATAAATATATTATTTTATAACCTATCTAGGAAGATAAAAACCTCATATATTTATAAAATGCACACAGAAGGAGACTATTTCTAGACATGAACCATGTTACTTATCAATATCTTATCCATAAAGTGCAAGTCCTTTGATATACAAGAAATGGTTCATTTCATCACCAATCTTGAATATTCATCTACAGTGCACAACGACAAAAAGTGCAAGTGCAAAAAACTTATTTCATATACCTTCTAAAAACACTTTAATTTTTTTTTCCTAAATTACTCCAAATATCACAAAATACTATGGTTCTTAAAAAAGTCTCACATTTCCTCTCCTATAAGCAGACTCCAGCACTTTTAAAACCCAAGACATGTATTAAAAATTGTATATATTTTAAAAAAAAAAAGGTTTTTTTGTCCCATTCAAATTTATGTAGCCACATCCCTCATTTTACATTCCACCAACAAATAATACAATCTAAAAAAAAAAAGAACAATGGTTTCACTATGTGCAGATTTATCCTCATTCTCTTATTTCCATCTTCTTTCTAATACAAGCAAGTGAACAAATCCTCATCTACGTTTAGACCATGAGGTTCCTTGCTATTGAACTCCAGTATGAAATATGTTTCCAATTTTCTGAGTTATTTTTCTCTATCCCCACCTCTTCTCTCCCTGGGGATTTCTGCTATACAGCTATACTGCAAGCTAGAGGGATTGCTTTGGTGATGGATTTCAAAGTGTCTTGCAATCGGATGTGTTCTATCCTTATTTACAATCGCTCTCCGATGTTGCAAAATTCTCTTATATACAGGTAAGGTTGTACTTCCTATAACATTTTTTAGACACGGGCACTGTAATAAATAAACAACAAAACTAGATCTACAGGTTAGGAAGCTCTTAATAGTGATGGTTTTGTTAAAAAATGTCCTAAAATCCGTGCGGTTCATGCCATGTTGGCATGCCTTGCACTTAAAACATTTTTTAAAACCCGGTTTCTGTTGGAGCCACATAGGGGCTCCCCCTTTCCTTTCCTGATATTCACTTTTTACAATCAAATCTTTTAATGATTTGGATTTCCTATAAGTGATATCTGGGTATTTCTTCACTTTAGAACCCAGTACTGGATCATTCCTTATCAGATGCCAATGTTTATTTAAAATGGATCTGATTTCTTTATGTTTGATATTAAACGTTGTTATAAATCTAGGATTCTCCAGATTTTTTTGCTGTTTCATATCATTCTTCCTCTTTGATGTTCTAGATGGTTCGAACAGCACTTTTTGTCTCTCTAGATTCCTGGCTTTCGTGGCTGCCCCCTTAAAGCCTCAGGTGAGTACTCTCTCTGGACAAATCTATCTGTCATCTCCTGCTCTATTTTGTGGTACTCTTCCTGGCTGCTACATGCCCTCCGTGCTCTATAGAACTCCCCAAAGGGGATGCTCCTAATCAGCGCTGCCAGCGCTGGGATGCCTGGCTTCACCCTGGGGGTGCCCAGGAGTGGACATTTCACAGGGAAAAGCCAGGAAGGATTCCACAGCGGTATGCGTACAGCACCTGGACACCCCTTTGGGGGTATGGGTGCGCTTTACAAGTACAAATTTCAATTTCAATTTCAAGGATAGTATTGCCCGCTGTAGCCTTTCTAAAAACAGTGGTCTCTAATTTCTCTCCTACAGATTTTATTCGGATGTCCAAAAAATCTATTGTGGTTTTACTATACTGCCCCACAAACTTTAAATTAAGAGCATTCTGGTTAAGGTCTTTGATAAATAATTCTATGTCCGTTTCCGTACCCTGCCACAGTACGAAAACGTCATCAATAAACCTAACCCACAGTAAAATATGTTCTGACCACTGTTCCAGGGGCGGCCCTCCTCCCACCTGCTCCTCCCACCAGCCAAGATGTAGATTAGCATAACTGGGGGCGAAGCAGGTGCCCATTGCCGTGCCCTGTTCTTGTTGGAAAAGTTCCTCTCCAAATAAAAATATATTCTTAGTCAGGCACCACTCCATTAATTCTAAAATCATTTGATTATGCTTCAGGAATCTCATTGGTCTCCTATTAAAAAAATACTCAGTTGCTTTCAGGCCATCAATATGCCTTATACTGGTATATAACGTGGAAATATTAAGGGTTAAAAATATCATGGTGGTTTCATTCCAACGTATATCATATATGCATTTAAGAAAATCCGTAGAATCCTTAATAAATGAGGTCAAAGTTCTAACAATTGGATTTAAAAAATAGTCAATGTATCTAGACGCATTTTCGAACAAGCTGCCACATGAAGAAATTATCGGCCTCCCAGATGGTGTTGTGGTGCTGGGGACTCTACACCGCATATATGAAGGGAGAGGGTGGAGGTCCCACGGCAGAGACGGGGGCAGAGGAAGGTACTAGCGCTCTGGCGACATAGAGACTCTACCTAATTAGTGGATCTGGACGGACCCCGCGGACTGGGGACACTGCTGGGTTTAGGTTGACAGGAGGGACTAGTCTAGAGGGCGGGATCAGCGAAGGGACACGACGACGACGGAGAAGAGTTGGGGCGAGTAGGCGACCACATCAGGGCCTTGTGGCAATGTGCGTATGCGAGGTTCGATGTCCTGACTGAGAATGACTGCACTGACTTCCTTTGGTTTGTTTGTTGGGGGAAAAACAAAAAAAAAAAAAAAAAGTGTATATATATATATATCTCTCCATTGGGCGTTCACTCTCCTGGACACCCGTTCCTACGGCGGCACCCGTCCAACAATCACCATAAAACTCCGACGTCCAGGTAAATTAGTTGCAAAAATTAATTATTTATTTAAAGTTCAAAACATAATGCAATAGAAAGTGGTCCTCTTCTCTACAATGTACGGACCAACGCGTTTCGGCGAGTTGCCTTCTACTGGGTCACTGTGGGTTATATATATATATATATGTCCAGGTATACTGCTTGCAGGCAATCACCATCATCGATTCAAAAGCAGGCGCGGACCACAGTTCAGTGCTTATTTTTTGTTTATTTCATGTCGGCCATTACGCGTTTCGGTCCTCCTGGACCTTGATCACATGACAACGCTATCTGGCATTTTACCCTTTTAAAGTGACAGTGCAGTAATTTGTGGTTCCCGCCTTAAAGGACACTAAAGACATACTACCCTTAGGTAACTTCTTTTTGTAAAAACCAGAGTTTCATCTCCACATTGAGTTAATGGCTTGGTTTTTGCTAGATTGATATAAAACATTATTAAATATCAAAATAACGGAATTGCCCTCACATACAATATATGGGGATTATTAACATTCAATAATTAAAATAAAAATCGAATATAATAAATATTAAATACCATAGCAGCCATATCTACATCAAGGAATTATATAATAACAATGTTAAAACATTAAAATTTGTTAAAACATGATTTTTAAATTTTCTTGTACGTAGCATTCAAATCATTATTGCATAATGCAGCTAGTTCATTATATTTAAACTTGGTACTTTTAAGTTACTCTTTGGTTTAATACTAAAAATTGCATCCTGCCCAAGGCTCTCACCTAATGTGTGAAAAAAAGTGCTAGTGCTTGAGTGGTCCAAACTTAAAGAATTTTGGGTTTGAACTATTGTGACCTAAAAAAATGTTTGTGTATAAAACCATCTCCTGATGTGTATAAAAAGTTTGTTAAAAAACCATTATGATTTTGGTTTAGGTCAGACTGGCAGCCTCCTTTAATTACTGAAAAATATATTTTAACACCCTTTTCTTCTGTTATGGTGTGATATTACTGTTAACATACCATCAGCTAGCAGGTGACACTTGTAAATATAAACACCCCATGGAAATGCAGATATCCCTGCAAGGTTGGCCTTGATATTGCACACGGTAGGTTAGATACATGTATATAAATCTTCTGTTGTGTTTAAACCTCCTGGGCTCTTACAATCGAAGTTTAGAATGTATTTAGTTTCTAGCCTCCTAAGTTTACCCTCTTTATCTCCTCCCCGTCTGTCCTTAGGTATGGAGTCTATGAGATAATACGAGAGGTGTTTGAGATCATTATTGTGTATTTCTTGAAAATGTCTAGCCACTGGGTAAGTTGGGTCATGGTTGTTTATGGCCCGGATGTGTTGCAGAATTCTCTTGTTTGAAGGGAGTTTGGTACTCCCTACATACTTGAGATTGCACGAACACTCCAGTATATAAATAGCATAGTCAGTTTTACAGTGTAGGGAACATGATATTTTTATTTCCCTATTGCTGAATGGTGTCCTGTATGTTTTCTTATTTATTCCATACTGACAAGCTTTGCAGCTTTTGCATTTAGTGAAACCCTTTCTTTGTGACAGCCAGGTCTGTTGGTCCAGGACTTCCGGGCTGCTTTTGACCAGACTTCTGCTCATAGATGGAGCCCGCCTGTATGTGATCCCCAGGGTGTTTGTTAAGCTGCCCCCTATAATTGGATCACTCAGCACTATGGGCCAATTTCGATGCACAATTTTTTTGATAGTTTTGTTTTGTGCATTATAGGCTAAAATTAGCCTAAGCTCCATAGTGTTCTTTTTGGTGTTATCATCATTGTCTTTTGGTGTTAAAAGGATATTTCTATCCAGACCCTGAGTTCTATTTATAGCTGCATCAATGATCTTTCTTTTGTATCCTCTGGCTAGAAATATTTCTTTACTCTCCTGTTGTGCTCTTTTCAAATCATTGGGGTTGCTACATATTCTTTTTATTCGCAGCATTTCCCCATAGGGGATACTATTTACCAGGTGTCTTGGATGAAAACTAGAAAAATGTAAAACTGTGTTGCCTGCTGTCTCTTTTCTAAAGATTTTAGTTTCTAGTTTATCATTGCACACATAAACTTCAACATCCAAGAAGTGAATTTTCTTATCACTAATTGTAGACGTGAAGCTTAGGTTAATATCATTTTTGTTGATGTCTTTCACAAAATCATGAGCTTCTGTTTCCAAACCTTCCCACACAATGAATAAGTCATCAATAAAGCGCAAAAGTAACTTTACATTTTTGTCCATATAATGCTTGTGTGTTACGCCGAGGACCAGCCTCTCCCACCATCCCATGTACAAACATGCGTAACTGGGGGAGAAGCTGGCCCCCATCGCAACACCTCGCATCTGTTGATAAAGTGTTTTATCAAATAGAAACACATTGTTATTCAGGCAAAAATTAGTCATATTACTTAGCATTGCACAATGAGGAGTTAATCTGGTTTGTCCTTTGCCCAAATAATGTTCAAGGGCCCTCATACCATCTCTGTGGTTTATACTTGTATACAAGGACACTACATCCAACGACATGAGTAAGTAATCCTTTTTCCATTCAAAGTTCTGAAGCTTCGCTAGAAAGTCACTCGTGTCTATATACTCATGGAGCTTTAACTTAATTTCATGGTAGCGTGGCGACTACACCTTGTACATGGCCTGGAATAATAACACCTAAGCACGATGATGCCCGGCCTCCGGGATGTGGGTAGTGCTGATGTACACTGTGTACTATGGACATTGGCGGCCGGCCCCAGGGTTGTAGGCGCTCCGCTGTGTTTAACAATGACATTTTTCAATAATAAAAAAAATAAAAAAATAAAATTTACGGATATAAGATAACCTGGCTGATGCTTGGGAGACGACTGTGGTCATGTGCTGGTATCATATGTTATGCAAAAGGGCACTGTGCAGTGCATGTGGGATGATGGTGTTATGTTTGGTGCAATTGTAGGCAATGTATGAGAGATCCCCATGCAGGCACTGTAGTTTCCTTTTAGTGAACTTCTTTTGACTCAGCAGTTCCTTTGTAGTACTCCAGTGTGGGACTATCCATAATAGGCAGATCGTACATAACCATATAAATATACATCATTTTTGTTGCCACACTGCAGTTCTAGGGATAGGTCCCATGGGAGCCGTCTGCACTCCTCCAGTGGCTGTGTTCCTTCCGACCAGTTCATGAAAGTTCATAGTTTTAGTTCATGGAGGCTACATCATGGAAGGGTTCAACGGCACATCGGAGAGGTGGGCCCACGCACTTTTTCCCTCCACCTTGAGGGCTATGGGTGTTGAAAAGACCACCCGGTAGGGCCCCTCAAACTTAGCCTCCTTCCATTTTCTCACAAAGTTCCGAATGTACACCTCTTGTCCAGGCTGAGGTGTTGAATATGGCAGCTTGACGTTGGTGCACTTAGATGTTCTGTGGCTGACCTGTTTGGACAAGAACCTAGCAGGTTTTGTTAATTCTGAAAAGTATACATGCAGTTTGTTTCCCAATGCTTTGGAGCTAGCCTTGGTACTTAACCTGGTCCTAGTTGTTGGGATGGGCATCCCCATCAGTCTACCAGTCGCGATCTGGTGTGGTGTGAGATGGTGATCACTGCTAGGCGTGTTTCTCAGTGTAAACAAGAGTAGAGGTAGACAGTGTTGCCATTTCTTCTTTAGGGTGGCACAAATTATACTTATTTTATTAACCATTGAGCCTTTCCACACTGCCATTACTTTTGGATGGTAAGCTGATGCTAATTTATGCGTGATTCCTAGCAGGGTATAGATGTTGTTGAACATAGTGTTGACAAAGTGTTTCCCATTGTCTGACCTGATAACGTCTGGCACCCCTCACCTGGGTATTACCTCCCTCACCAGGGCGGTTGCAACTGCTTTAGCATCACAATGCACGCAAGGGCCCGCTTCGATCCATCTAGAGTACGGACAAGCAACTACAATCAAATACCTGTAGTTGGCACATAGATTGATCATGCCAATGAAGTTGACCTGCCATGCTTTAAAGGGTCCCATTGGTCTAGGGATGGATGAAGCTATGATCTTCAGTGGGGGTTTAGGTGAGTACAGTTGACAAACAGTGCACTCATTTAAGTGCATCGCTGCTACTTTCGCAACATTGGGGATAAACCAATCAATATGAAGTTACACCAACTATTTTCTTTAGTATTGTGTGCTGGAAGGTGCGATTGGGGCAGCGCTACGTTTACTAAGCTCTGAGGCGTGACTGGTTTTCCCGTGGGTGTGTGTTGATCTATGAATTAGTGTTCTGTCTGTGTGCAGCCCCTGGATTCCCATAATTCTTTCTTGTGTGGTAACGCTGTTTCTTGCAACTCCCTCAGATATAATTTTGCTGTTGTTGTGTATGGTCTGTCCTCAGTGGGTCGTCGTCTCTGCTGCATGCTGTATGGAGAGTACGTGTGTCCCTCAACTACTCCGTAAGCTGGCTTCTTTGCCATATGTTCGTCTAGTACATTTTCCCGTGATATAAAGTCCTTACACCCAGTATACGCTGCACACTTTACTACAGCTACGTGTTTAGGTAGGGTCAATGCATTAATTAGTAGTTCAAGGAGGACCTTATGCATGATGGGTGTACCGTCCGATTTCAGAAGGCCTCGTCTTTTCCACCTCCCTATACTCAAATGCACTGTGTTGGTGACATAGGCTGAGTCAAAGAAAATTGTCACTGTCTTCCCTGTGCTTTGTGTGAGAGCTTCAATTAATTCTATTAACTCTGCTGCCTGTGCTGAGAGGTGTGGTAGGAGGGTTAGATGCACCTGTAGTGTTTCTGAAGGCGTGTGGCTACGAGCTGTCACTACCGCTGCCCCCATGTGTCTTACCCCTGTTTCCAGGTCTATCACAGAGTACCCGTCAAAGAACAGTGCCTCATTGTCTGGGATGGGATACTCCTCTGCCTAGCTTATCCCATCAGGTGTGTATGTTGCACAGTCATGAATCTCCTCTCACTCCTGTACTTCATGGGCTATGAAGGTGGCAGGGTTCACCAGGTGACATCGCACTATTGTTAGTGACGGTCTAGAGAGCATCAGTTCGTAACCCAAAACCCGTTGCATAGTCAGCGTGCTCTTACCCTTTTGTATGACCGCAAACACTGACTGTTCTGCATACAGTGTCAGCGGTGCCCCCATTACAATGGAAGTGCTTTTATCAACGACAAAAACTGCTGCTGCCAGAGCTTGCTTGCATAGGAAGTGACCCTGCCTGACCGAGTCTAGATGCCCGCTGTAGTACGCAATGGATATTTCTGCGTCAAGACTGCTGACGTGACTTGCCCGACACTGTGGCTGAATAAGAAGAATTCCTTATTATAGTTGGGTGACCCTAGCCCAGGTGAGCACGTTATCTCTGTTTTGAGTTTACAGAAAGTATCAAGCATTTCAGGTGTCCACGTTAGTTTCTTACTGCCAGCTTTTACCCTTTTCATAGCCTCGAGTAAGGGGGCGATGTAATCAAAGACCCACTGTCGAGCATAATTGCAAAGGCCAAAGAATTTTTTCCTGCTCTTTTTAGTTTGTGGTGGTGGCATACCCCTAATGGAATTTTCACGTTCTGGGGTGACCCGTCGATCAGCCCCTGAAATCAGTTGACCTAGATAGCTAACCTCCTGCTGTACATAGTGCACCTTGCCCTTCTCCACCTTATATCCCTTCTTGGCTATTGCAATAAGGAGAGCTATCATGTCCTGATGACATATTGCTTCAGAGGAGCTACATATCAGGATGTCATCAGCATATTGTATCAGGGTGCTATTGAACTGAAATTTGGCTAGATTCATTCCCAGTATTCGATTAAATATACTTGGAGACTCACAGTACCCTTGTGGCAATCTCCGGAGTAGCAGCTGAACCCCTTTGGAATGTAAATACTGTCAGGTGCTGACTGTCGGTGTGTAGCAGGATGCTAAAGAATGCGGGGCATATTATCAAGGGCTTTATCGCCGATTTAGCGGCACTTTTTGCCGCTAAAGCGGCGATATTTTTAACGCCCTATTAGCAAGCTGTCGCTAACAGGCGTTAGCGACAGCTTTCAGGCGTTAGCGGCCGGGTTTTACATCGCCTTGCATGTCAGCGATAATTATCGCTAATGACATGCAAGGTAGGCGTTCCCCACTAAAAGCGACTGTAAACAGTCGCTAACACAACTAACCCCTATTAACAAGGCAGGCGAAGCGATAAAATAAATCGCGCTAAGCGCGTTTATCGCTAGATTTTAACACCTGCTACTGAGGATGACTTACCTGTTTAAAGTATAGGAGGTGGATTGTCAGGCTGAATCCATCCTTGCGTTAATGCGAGAATATCGCTGCGTTTCCAGCGATATTCTCACATTTTGCCGCTATCGCTGGAAATTTTATCGCTATGGAGATAAACCTTGTTAATAGGGTGTTATCTCAGCGAAATTTTCCAGCGATAGGCGGCGTTAAAAAAATTTGCGCTAAGCGCGGTTAGCGATAAATATCACTATTCCTTGATAATATGCCCCTGCGTTTTTTATATTGATTATGGAATATTAATTTGCATCCGCCGGTAAATTGGTTAAGATGATGGAGGGGGTCTGGTACTATGGGAAACTCTGGGACCATGATGTCGTTGACGGGGCGTAGTTCTTGTACCAAGCACCACCTTCCCCTATTACTCTTTTTTACTGGAAAAAGTGGAGTATTACAGGGGGATACTCCCACGTAGAAGACCAATTAATCAATTAGAGCCTGGATTATGGGTGCTATGCCCTCATCAGCTTCCCTAGAGAGTGTGTATTGGCGCACTCTAAGTAGGGTGGTCCTTTCTCTCAACGTTATTTTCATTGGTTCTGCAGTATTGATGAGACCCATGTCATATGGTTCTTTTGCCCACAGTTGCAGAGGTACTTTTGGCAAGACTTGCTCCTGGAAGGCTGTCAGTACCGCCATTGGTTCCGGGGCCTTATTTCATAGTTCTACCCTAACCTCTATCGGGTCTTCAAAAATAACTGTTGAGCTTCCTGGGCACCCGTCGAACATCTGGTCATCTGTTACCTTTTGTACACTGAGGCCAGGTGTTACAAAGTGGATACACTTTCACATCACGTCTGCAATGACGGTGACCAGCAAGATCCCAAAAGCTTGCTGTATTTCCACTGACTCTAAGCAGGGCAACACTTCCTGCCGGAATACAAATTGGTTGGACAGTTGCAACTTCTGTCCCAACAATCCCGGCATGTTTGCTACAATTGTTAAGACTGCCATTGTGAAGGCAGTCTGATTGGCAGGCAACGCTCTCCTTGGTTCACCTGTGCTGTGAGGGTGTTTTAATGACATATGTCCTAGGGGTGAAACCCCAGGGGTGGAGCATGTCATAGTCCCTTCATCAGAGAAGTGAATGTTCATTAGCTTGCCCATTAAATCTCGTCCCAATAGATTAATTAGGGACAAGGGATGATATAATAGCTGCCCCTTCATGCAACTACCTCCTATCTCCAATTTTAGGGTCTTTATAAATGGGACCCTCATCACTGTACCTGAAACCCCCTAGGTGTCCATAGTGTCTCTTGATAAAGGGACTATTCCCTCCCATAGGCATGACTTTGTTGCCCTCGTGTCTATCAGGAAGCTGTAAGGTGTGTTGTTTACCAGTATTGTTACTGTAGGTTCTTTTTCAGATTGGCGCGTGACTGATAGTACGGTGCATGTGTGCCCCCCATGTACCAGATGCTGGGTCAACCATTGTTGTCCCCATGCCTTATTTTCTTCTGGGAGCTGAGGAGGAACTGTGACCATTTCTTGCCAACGGGAGTTCTGTGATGTCTGACCATTTCTCCCTGTCCACTGTGCAATACTTCCTCTGTCCCTCTACTACTTGCTTTGTCCTATCTAAAACTTTCCGGTGGTACCCCCATCGTTACTGTAACCTTCTGTGCTACTCTGGCTATAGCTGCTCTTCCTAGTTGCCTCGCAGTGATTCCGCGGTGGTACCCTGGTTCTGCCGCAGCTTCTTTCTATCCTTTTTCTCTCACTTTCTATCCTTATCTTGCTTTTTCTTATGGTAGTGGAGTATATGACCTTGTATTTCGTGCCAGGGTTTGGTATCTAAACCTACTATTCTGTTTCTCAGTGGGTAACCCTTCCCTCAAAATATTATAGTAAAATGTTACTTGTGGGCCCATGTTGGCACATGGCTGTCCGGTTTCCTGTCCCTATCTTTCCCTCATTCTATTTAGGAAATTGTTTCTGCTTTCATCTGGCTTCATGATTCCTGCTATTAGCCCTCCCAAATCTGGGCGATCAGGGAATATTTCTCTCAGGGCAGTCCATATCCGGTGCCTCTGTATATTAAATGCGGCCCGCTATGCTGGGTATTTGTTAGCGTGACTGCTGGAATGCAAGCTTGGGTGAACAGTCTGCTCCCCAATTAGGCTGCTTAGCAGGCTCTTAATCACACCTATTGCTAGGTTGATACCTGCTGTGTTTTTCTTGAAGCATGTAATTCATTTCTCTGCCCCATCCATCAATGACGGCAATTTTGTTCTCAATCCCTCTTTGTCCATCTGGGCCCTGGCATGTATATAATCCCCCCGCATCCTTCTGCAGTAACAGGTGCGTTCTCATTCTAGGTGACTCTACAGATTTCTCCACAGCATAGCGCTCAAATCTTTTGAGGCATTGCTGCATGTAGAGGAAGTTTCAACTGGGGTTTCCTTTTCATGCATGATGCAATCCTCTGCTACTCCCATGTCCTCTGGCTTAAACAATCTTTCCCTCAGCCAAGACTTGTCATGTTGGTCGATCTCCTCAGTCCAATCTGCTAATAGGTCGCAAAACAGGTATGCAAAAGTCTTGCCTTCCTTTGTGGCTAATATCTCCTTCGGGGTTAGTATACCTCTGTTGTGCGCCCATGCGGAGCAGCGCATATCGTCGTCACTGCTTACCTCGGGTGTACACACAGGTGCTATTTTGTTTTTCCTGCATCACGGGTGGGTAAGTACCAGGCTGCCTTGTTCCATTATTTCTTGGTCAGCCCCTCTCCTTTGTCGAACGGACGGTTTGGCCCTAAGCCCTGCTAGAAGCCTTTTATCTACCGCTGATTCTTCCCATTGCTGTGCCCTGTACTTTGCCACGCTTCCCTCATGTAAAGAGTGCACTTTCCTGTACTCTTGCTCTAACTCCTGGTTGTGTGCCCTTTCTCTCTCGGGCATCAGCTCACGCCTCTCTTCCTCACGCCATCTGGCCTGTCTCTTTTGCTCTGAGCTACATGCTGCTTTAATTGGCCCGGCCTCACCTTCAAATTCACTCTCCATTTCCTCCTCGGCTACCTGGGCAATCCCTATAGCCCCACCCTCGTCATCGAGTGCTGTAGGACTGGAGCTCCCTTCTCCTGAGCTCGCTGAGTCACTATCGAGAACCGCCACAAACTTTCCTGCCACTCGTTTACACTCGCCTGCACCAACGGAAGTGTGTGCTTTTCTTGCCTTTGAGGTGTGACGTGCTGATCTTTGTGGATGGGAAGTTGAGCTTTGGGGACCTTCCTTAGGGACTTGGACAGCGATGGAGGTGTCTGGGCTCGTTTGCCTTTGATTTTCTCTGGCTTAGACCTAACTGTCATTTCTCCCTTGGGGGGCTCTTTGGCTTCTACTATTGTTGGATTTTAATATCCTAATGCAGGTGGAGCTGGTGTGAGTGCATCCATCCCTGCATATGCCCAGGGCCTTGCTCACTGTTGGCATTGTGTGGCTATCAGTTTTAGCTTCTTCAAAGATGTCCCATAATTCAAACATTGACTCTCTTTTGTCGTGCATATTTAGGGCCTTCTTATGAGTTTGGCAGTGAGGGAGCGGCACCACCCCGCTCCCGCACTGCCAAACTCGTGTGTTCATCGCTCGCCAGATCACAACTTTTTTCATCACTGGCGGGTACTTTTTTGCCGGTCACACGGCTGTGCCTATATGGGAATGCCAAAGCAAGTTCCTGCAGGGAATGGACTGTTTAATCCATGCTCTGCAGGAACTGGCGGTGCATGCAGACAGGGGGGCGCACCATGTGCCCCCCCTGCATGCATCCACTGGTGAAGAGGCAAAACGGGGCCCTGTAGGGCCCAATTTGTTTCCTCTCGGCCATGAAAACGTGGCAGAGTGGAAACTTGTAATATGCTTGGCGGGGCTGCAGCGGCCCCACCAAGCATATTGAAGCCTCAAGACCGCGGCAACACAGCCAGGGATCTCGGATCCCTGGCGGAAGCAGAGGTCCCATGGCAGTCTGACCACCTGACTTATTATAGGGCAGAAGGACCACCGGTGCGGTGGGAGCTGCACCGCCACCGTGAGTTTGGTGGTCCATCGGACTGCCAAACTCATAATAAGGCGCTTAGTCTTTATATGTGTTTTAGTAAGTTCAAATATATTTGTGTCAAATGTTCCCTCCTTGGGCCAGAGAAATGTGTGTGTCTTTGTGTGTAAATGCCACTCTTGGCAAAACGTATTTATTCTCTTTTATCTGTTTGGGGAACCTAGTTTCTATATGTTGCATAGGGGAATCCATGGCAATTTTAGTAATTTGGATTAATACAACTCAAATGACGTTTTGTTGTTTTGTTTGTCTAATCGTAGGGGCAATCGTATGTGGTGCACTCTTACAAACTACATACTAGGAGCTCAGCGTTTTTACAATATTTACATCAAACAGTTCGACATTTCAATAAAGACAAGATAAAAATGCATACGCAGTATTACAACATAGGAAGAATATGCGATACGTCAGAATAGCATCTGCCCGATATCAGTTTTTACACACAATACAGTTTCGATCAACAATCATCACATACATTATACAGTTTGATAATGATTGACAGAAAAAATTTATTTGTACACTCTCAGCACAGGTATTCCTCTAAAAAGAGAAGATTTGCATGGAACACATTCTTAAGTGAGCTGGATAGTCTGCCAATATCCGTTCCTAAACAAAGGTGTTAGTCATAGAAACCATATCATAATAACTCGGGAATCACAGCGCTCTTGGGCACAAACAAGTTATGCCAGCATCCTGGGTACATTTTTTCCCTATGTCCAAATTCCACCCAGTTAAATGCCCAGGGTCCAAGCTAGATGTACCTCTCACACTCCTTCCAGATCCCAAAGGTGTTAAGAACCTCTTAGCACATAGAAATCATTGAAATAAAAAAACTATGACACTGAGGTATCCACTCTGCTCAATCAGGATAGCTGTATCTAAAAAATCAATGTCCTGGGAGTTATCAAGGGCTATTTTCACCTTAACTAGCGTACTCAGCTATGGAACAAAGGTGACTTCACCTTGAACACCTCCAAGGTCGCCTTACGACTGATTCTGTTACAACATAAAAAATAGGTAATATACCAGACCCTGTCAGTGGCACAAGCTGCTTCAAGACGGACCACATCCCCGGGGATTCAGCAGAATTTTCAATCAATTGCGGTGTCTGCCCACCTTTCATTTTGTGCAATTGTGAATCCAATCGGACAGGGTCTCCTTCGTTCGGCTGAAGTCGGGTTCAAGGTCCCAATTTACTCCTGGGTGGCTCACCAAAATGTTACTTGTGTTTGAAATATCTTAAATAACAGAAGACAAGAGGCTTTTGGCAAAACAGGTAAACAGTTTGTTTAATTAAAAATTACGGCTGGGAGAACAGTTACAGGCGCAAGGTCGGAGGACTGTCTCAATTTACAATCAGTATGTGTCCTTCTTTTATTCAAAACATGATGGGTTATAAAAGTTTCTGGCATACCATATATGGTGAGGAATGTTGGCTGCTGCCTTTGGAGTCGTAAATTAATTGTCTAATGGTTACCACAGGGGGGTCTCGACCAGGCGTGGACACAATGAGGCCAGTGGATAACATGTCCAGATGCATGGCATGGGGAGCATGTGGCATCTGACGTTTTATGGTGTTTTTAGGAGCACACGTACCCCCTCCAGCCATGTGTGCTTTATTGCGGCAATCTCCCTTGACCCCTGTAATGTTGCTGCACCTATCCAACGGATTGATCAAGAGTTTCCTGCCTGAGCATTTGCCTGACAGCTACGCACCCTCCCACCAATCAGTAATCCTGGGCCTTGATCTTGGTCTCAGGGCCTGCTTGACTTCATATTTGCTAGTCGAGATTGATGTGCAGTTCACAACGGTTGATTCTGTTAATAAGGATGAGAATTCATTTTCGTTGATGAATGCATCGATTTCCATATGAACACGATGAACCTTGAGGCACACCACAGGTAATGCTTGGGGGTTCCTAGACGAAGGAGTTAGGCAGATTCTCTGCGTACGTCTCGTGTGGAATGATGCAATCCATCTGAGTGTGTCTCCCTTGATCCCAGTCTGGTGCAGTCTCTTGATGAGTGTGTGGTGAGATACGGTGTTGAAAGCTGCTGAGAGGTCAAGGAGGATCTGGGCCGCTGATTCTCCTCTGTCGAGTAGGGTGCGGATGTCATCCATGGCGGTGATCAGGGCGGTTTCGGTGCTGTGGCTGGCGCAATAACTGGTGTATCATAGGCTTTTTTCCCCCATCCCAGAAAGGGCAGATGGAGGTAAGCTTGCAATCTGTCCACAAGGTGGGAAAACACTGCGGGCCCTTCAGGAGGAGGGGACAGGGCCCAATGCTAATGTAAGACACCCTCACCTCATAAAATAAAATCCCTGGTACTAGTGGGCCTTCTGAACAACCCTGCCCAGGGAATAAATACCCCTGACTACCCACCTGAGGAGGCAGCAAGCTTATTATTTTCTTTTTTAGTGAGGGAAGCACTTGCCCATGCCCAAGGGGACACCGCCTCCCATCCCAAAGCCAATCATAAGCAGGGATCCATAATTGAGAAGACCTCAACTGCTTTGATCAGTACTTCGGGGCCTGAGATACACCATGAGCATCGATCAAGGTGAAAGCAGTTGTGGCGTATTGGAACCAGCTGCTTTCACTTTCATTGTGCGATGTCATTGCACTGTGCAAATTGATTGTCACATAATGAAAAAAAAACTAATAACCTCAGTACTCAAGGAACGTTCTTCCCTTGCATTGCAAGGTTATTCTAAAAAAAGAAAATCCGCTCAATGTGGAGGATAAGATGTTCACATCCTCCACCTCATTACAGAGGTAATGCTGACAACATGAACATCTCATCCTTGCCATTTATTAGAATAACCTACAGGCATAGAGGTTAAAAACAAACATGTTCATCCCTAGGTAGACTTTGATGCTATGGCCAGTTGTTTATCGTCCCCCAACTTAATTGTACTCATTTTATGGATCTCAGAAGGATGAAAGGCTGAGTTCACCCTTAAGGATTCAAACCTATGACAATGGAATCAAACACAGATCTCTGCAGTGAATATATTAGCCCACTGAATCACCAGATCCAGTTTCCCAATGATCTTCTCATATTGCTAGTTGGTGACATATTTCTTGATGATCTTCCTTGGGATGACTGTCGGGTGAGTCAGTAGTAATTTGTGGGATCCTGTAAGGGGCAGGACCAGTCAAGTACTTGGGAGTCAAGGAAGACGCTTTGGATGAGTATTGCATTTATGTTCCACAATAGCATGAGAGCTTCTCTGGTGATGCCTTTTGTGACTAACAATAGGATGTTGCCTTCATGTGAAATGGCCTTCAGTGAGTGGAGGAGGTTATATGACAGGTTATCAGGGGAAATGATGTTGAAAGCTTATCATTTAAGAATCTTTGTGAGATTAGATCTCTGTGGCAATGTCTGGTGTTTCTATTTTGTCTATGTGCAGTCAAACCTTGCTACTTTTATATTTGAAGGCTGTACACATCACCTTGGAGTATTCAAGTGTGACTTTGGCATGGGGTTCATACAGTGCTTGATGGCCTAGGGTGTTGAGGAGTCTGCTGTTCCTGCTAGAGGCATAGTTGATGGTTGCTGAAATTCATCAAAGAGCTTAGATCTTCCATACTCCCACTTTGGTCTAGGATTGTCTGTGCTTCTCTATCCCAGGGCATGATCCCTGATTGCCTAAAGATAGGTCAGGTTACTCCAATCCCAAAAAAGCCAAATGCTGACTTATCTGACCTCAACAATTTCCGTCCTAGTACTAACATTATGACACTAGCAAAACTACTTGCAAAATGTGTGAACTTACAGCTTTGCAACCACATCGAACACTTTCAGCTCCTTGAACATTGCCAGTCTGGATACAGAACTGGTCATAGCACCGAAGCAGCTATGACACACATTGTAGATCATGCCTTGAGACTACTTGATCAGAACAAACCTTGCCTGCTTATACTCCTTGATCTCTCCTCTGTTTTTTTATATGGTCAAACATGACAACATGATAAACCTTTTGGAGAAAAGGATGGATTTATCTGGGCCTGTCTTCAATTGGTTTTCCTCTTTCCTTCATAATAGAGCTCAACGAATCAAGGTCAGTCAAACCTTGTCAGACATTACTCCAGTCCCGATGGGAGTACCTCACGAATCCACTCTATCTCCTACGTTATTCAACTTGTTCATGGAACCGCTTACCGAAATTCTTACACACTCAAATATACAGTACCACATGTACGTGGATGACACAGTTATACTTAAAAATTTCCTCACCGGAATATATCAAAACTCTTAACTCCGTGCTACTGAAAAACCAACAATGGTTAACTTGCAATCACCTTATGCTCAATACACTCAAGACTGAATTTCTCCTCATCGCCCCTCCAATCTCTCTATTTCCATGGATGAATGGCTCAAACAGCCAACAGTACTCAACTGCGCCTCCAGGTTGTTGATTCTACTTGATCTCTAGGCATTATTTTGGACAAAGTCCTCAATATGCAAGAGCACATCAGTGTAACTAGAATGTATGACGATACAACGCGATCATTTAGATCGCGATTCATTACATCGCAGTTTTTACAACGCAAGTCGTTACAACGACTTGCGCTGGAGTGCGCTGGACTTAGGAATAGTATGATTTACTATTCCAACTCCAGCCTACGTAACAGTAGGGAAGGTGTTGGAATAGTAAATCACACTATTCCTTAGTCTAGAGCGCCATCTAGTGCAAGTCGTTGTAACGACATGCGTTGTAATGACAGCAAAGTAAATGTATTGCAGTGTTTTGACCGCATTGTAAAGGTAGTTTTCCGTGTAACTACCAAAGGAGCTAATTACCATTTGAACATTCTAAGAAAAATCAAACCGTTCTTACCTCCAGATGACTTTCAGTTAGCAGTCCAATCCCTAGTCATCTCCCGCCTACACTACAGGAGAGCCACTCTTGCAGTCTACCCCGATCCAGGCTGGCTCCGTTAAGGGCCACTCTAAACTCAACTGCTTGGCTGATCTCGGGATCCAGGAAACACAAACACATTTCACCGGACCTGAAATATCTCAAATGGCTCCCGTTTGAAGCGAGAATTCAGTTTAAGATTGCCTGCATGACCCATAAGGCTCTCCATCACAACACACCAGTCTACCTGGCAAAACTATCGGGTGGGAGTTGGTCTCTAAGAAGCTCTAATTCTCTATTGTTGAAGCCACAGAAGTTCAACAAAAAGAAAATCCTTTTCGGGTCTTGCTCCTAGAACATGGAATGCAATTCCTCCTGAAACTAAATCTAATCCTTCAATTACCTCCTTCACAAAATAATTAAAATTGTTGTGGCTGAATAGATACCTTCAGCAGTAGTCCTTATTTCCTGAAGTTTGAACTATCTTCCCTATTTGCATTTCTGTACCCTGATTTCTCGAATTAGCTTGTTTTCACTATATATATTCTATATCTTACCTGTATCTTTTTTGTTTTTCATATTACAATTTATTTGCTATTTATACAACATACCACTAACTGCTATTCTAACTGTTCATTGCCTACAGTCTCTGTATCTTAAATTATTTTGCTATTTGTACAGCGCTCTGATACCAGGATGGGTCATGTTTGCGCTATATAAAGCTCAGAAAATAAAATAAATAAATAAAACTTTAGTGGGTGGCACAATGAATGCTGCTGTCCACTAGGAATATTTAATTTATAGACTCAGGGCAAAGGTACTACCATTTACTAGAGACTTACAAGTAAAATAAATTTGCCAATTAGGTGTAATCCAATTTTACCATGTTGAAGGAGAGAGCACAAGCACTTTAGCACTGGGTAGCTGGGGTAAAGACCACAGATTCCTGATGCCAACAAAAGTGAGTTTAACAAAAATGAGGGAGTGAAGGCAAAACGTTTGTAGGAATATCACACCAAGGATGTCAGGTCTAATAGTAGTAAACTAATAGTCGTAGTGTGAGCTGTAACTGAGATCCCACAAGGCCCAAACAATTTCATCCATTTAGATAAACTGATTTGTGTGAGGAAATCCTGGCTGCCCTTAATAGACTGAAGCAGTAATGTATTCTTAATAGAATGTAAAAAATCTTAAAAGACCTAAACCAAGTCATCCAACAAGACAAGATTTAGATAAAAGGATCACAAGGAGTCAAAAATACTATCCCTGTAGAAATGAAAACAAATGTAAAAAAGTGTTCTTCATGCAGTTGGCCAATGAATAGGCACCCTCTGTGAATGACTCACAAATTAATGTGTTCTGCTGCTAGCTGAAGTTTGGTCTCAACAGATGTTTTTACACTTTGTGGAGGAAGAACATCTTCAGTAATGCAAAACTGAAAGCTGAAATTTGTAGCTGTCGAGTTCTCAACAATATCATATATTATCATACATTCTTGTGATGGCCTCATACATCCCGCCACAACTATCTGAGAGAAAAAACCAACAAGTATGCATCTTTTCCACCCGCCCTAACCCTGTCTTGCAATAAATAGTTTTTAAAAACAGGTCTATTATTTCCACATGTGCTGGTGACTCTGTCACTTTGAAGAAAAGTCTACATCTTCAGGACTGTTTCCTAAGAGTTAAGTCCCCTCTTCCAGTTTTAAGGGTGGACACTGGAATTTTCAAAGAAAGGCAATGGTTACTCTTTCTCATGACCATCTTGAAGAGTGAAATTCCATAGAGTCAACAAGGTGTTACTGGTAAGACTTTGACCCCCTCATAGCTCTGTTGGTCACTGAGAGACTATCACCAAGAGTTCTGATGTCAGCAGAAGTGGCGGCAGGGCTGGTGTTACCTCTCATAAGAGATATGTGGCAGGCAGGCAGAAATTGCTCATCACAGCATGCAGTGTTGGATTTTCTATATTTGAGGCAGACTCTTTCCTTGGAGTGAGTTACTTTTAATTCTGTTTATTAAGGTTTTGAACATCATTACAAAAGACGATAAGATCTTAGGTCTCCTAGTTCACACTAAAAATTGGGTTACTAGCACTTTACCACTGCTAAGCAGAGCTCTAGTGCATGTGCTACTCCCCTAAACATGGTGACATTGGTGTATACCTGATTGGCATATTTAGTTTACTTATCAGTTCCTTGTAAAGTGCTATAACACATACTCAGGGCCTGTAATCTAAATGCTACTAATGGGCCTGCAGCACTGATTGTGCCACCCACACAAGTAGCCTTTCAAACCAGTCTCAGGCCTGCCATTGCAAGGCCTGTGTGCGCAGTTTAGTGCCACTTCAACTTGACATTTAAAATCCCTTGCCAAGCCTTCAACTCCCCTTTTATTACATATAGGTCACCCTCAGGTTAGGCCCTAGGTAGCCCTATGGGCAGGGTGCTGTGTAACTAAAAGATAGGACATGTACTTTTAAGTTTTACATGTACTGGTAGTGATAAACATCTAAATTAATTGTTCACTACTGTGAGACCTACTCCTCTTATAGGCTAGTATTGGGAATTCCTTGAAACACTTTTAAGCTGTAATTCCTGATTAGAAAGGAGCAGCTAAATCATCTTTCATATCTTTGGAATGGTAATGATAAATTATCTTTAGTGGTAAAGTTGGATTTAACATAACTGTTTTCGAAATGCCACTTTTAGAAAGTTGACATTTCTCTGCTCTTAACTTTGCTCTGTGTGCCTGCAGCCTGTCTCCAATACATATCTGGGCTGGATGACAGCTACACGTTGTGCATTCCCTCTAGACAGCCACAAACACAGGATGGGTGGGTGTGACAGAGGACTCAGCTGCATTCATCTGCATTCTGATAGCCCTCCTGGGCAGGAAGTGGGAGCTGACATATCTGAACAGGCTGTGTCCTGTCCCAACACAAAGGGCTGAGTACCCCCGCAGATAGCCTGACAGACAGGGCTGGGATGAAAGAGGACCTCTGCACTTCAAGGAGCTACTTTAAGGTCACCCCTCAACTTCAAAGGCAAATTTGGGTATTAGATCTGGGGCTCTGACCCTACCAAGGCAGTACACTACTGGACCTGTGAAGAACTCTGCCAGGAGTAAGGACTGCTGTGCTACAAGGATTGCCACTCTGCTTGACTGACTGTTCTCAGGAACTGCTTTACTGCTGTACTGAGTTGCTCCTGCTGATCTCTGCCCTGCCTAGGACAAGGACTGGACCCATCTCACTTGAGCCCAGGGAGGCTCCAAAGGCTTGCTGGTGTGACTCCTGATTTCTAAAGTCCTAGGGTCATAAAAACATTGTGCAACTCTGGTAGTGCTGCTGGCCATCTGTAAGTCCTACCCTTGTCTGAGGTTCCCCCTGCAGACCTGTGCCTCAGAAATGGGTTTTTGCAGCTTTTCCTACATCAATGTCGACACAGCCGCAGCTTTGCAGTGATCCGAACCCACAAATTGCCCTTCTATACAGTGGCTGCTTGTTGAGCACGACTCTACAGCCGGCGAGGCTCGATGATGATGGACAGCGCGGCTTGATGACGACACAGTGCCTGCATCGTATAGGGGTTTGTGGATGAAGCTTCCATAGATGGCGCGGATCAGCGACGATGCTCGCCTCCATCCACGGGATCGACAACAACACAGCGCCTCCTCAACTCCTCGCCTCGAGTCCTCGACATCGACACTTTGCTCCATCCAAGGTACTTTGTCAGCAGGACCTGTCTGAGATCTGTAGCTGGTCTGCCGCGCATTGTGGTCCACCTGAACTTTGGATTTACCCCGGTCTAGCGCGACCTCAAGCAACCTTTTAACGCTATTGACTTCTAAGCACTATTTTTGGTTTATTCTTTAAAAATTCATAACACCAGTTCTACTTATTGGAGTTTTGTCATTGTGGTCTTGATTTCTCATAAAATTATTCTCTTTTTTTCTAAACCTGTGTGGAGTCTTTTGTGGTGTTTTCATTGTGTTACTGTGTGTGTGTGTGTTTGTGTTGTACAAATACTTTACACATTGCCTCTTTAGATAAGCCTGCCTCCTCTGTGCCAAGCTACCAGAGGGTGAGCACAGGTTATCATTTAGTGTGTATCCAGCTTACCCTGCCAGAGTGGTGGTTCCTGCTTGGGCAGGGTGCATACCTCTGCCAACCAGAAACCACATGTCTAACACCTGGTCCAGCAGCAACCACAATCCTTGTCAGGGTAAGGCAAAGCAAACCCCAAATTAACCTGTGCTCGCCCCCTGGTAGCTTGGCACAGAGAAGTCAGGCTTAACTTAGAGGTAATGTGTAAAGAATTTGTGCAACACTTCAAACAGTAAAAGAGTGAAAACACCACACATAAAGTATTCCACCAGGTTAGAACAATGGAACATAATTTACTCAATAAAACAAGACCAAAATGACAAAAATCTAATCAGTAGAACTGGAGTTATGTACTTTTAAAGAATAACCTGTAAAATAGCACCTAAAAGCAGAAAGCGCCAACTGCGACTATCTGGTCACACACGGGTCAAAGTCTAAAGTTCAGGCGGACCGTGATAGAGCGCGGTCGGATGCAGTTCCAGATTAGTCCAGCTGAAGGTTTACCTTCTCAAGTTTTGGGCCAAGAATCTTGGTCATGTTGGAGGGTGTTGCGCAGAGCAAGGAGAGTGCCACAGGTGGCAGTCGGCATGGTGCAAAGATCAGGATGGGCGTCGTGGATAGGCGAGCTGGTGCTTCATGTTGGCTGTCCCCAGTGAGCTCACAATGCCGCTGTGCGAGGAGATGGGCTGGTGGCGGCTTGGGTGTATTTCAGTGCAAGCGATGCGGTTCTCATGCGAATGGGCCCATTCGCAGTTGCGAAGAGCTCAAAAGCTTGAATTCAAGAACACAGGAGCCACACCAAGAATCCAGAACCAGAGAGCCACCATTTGGGGGTCAGGAACTCGCTGAAGACGAGTTTAGGAACTGTCAGGGAGACTTTTATGTCCCTGAGACTCAGATCAGGAGGCCAGCAAACTAGCCCTTTGAGTCTCTCTGGGGTCCTGGGTTCAAGATGGAGTTGCAGGTCCAGTTATTCTTCCCTAGGCAAGAGGGCAGCAGGGCAGGGCAGCAGTTCCTTCAGAGCAGCAGTCCAGCAGAGTGGCAGTCCTTGTAGCAGCACATCAGTCCTTTTTCCTGGCAGAGTATCCACAGGTCCAGACTTGTACTGAAGAGTTGGTGTTGAAGGTCCTTCTTTTATACACAGTTGTGCCTTTGAAGTGGCGGGGGGCTTCTAGAAGCATGTTTTTGAAGTGCACAGTTGCCCTGACTTCCTGGCCCGGGCTCCAAACTGATTACAGGGGTAAGCAGCCCTTAGTGTGGAGACAGGACGCAGTCTATTCAGGTGTACGTGAGGCTGAGCTCAGCTCCTCCTTCCCATCCTGCCAGTGATGGCCCATCCAGTCCCACCTAAGCTCCCATTGTAAGTGGTTGTGTAGGAGTAATACACAAAGTCGAACTGCCAACTACACCTAGCCATGTGACCAGAGACAGGTTGCAGGCACTAGATGGTTAAGGCAAGAAAAATTCCGGTTCAGGGAAGACCTGGCTTGGCAGTTCGGGCTGGACTGTTTCCATGAGGCACAGGGTCAAGACTGATTTGCATATAGCTGGGTCTGAACTGAGGTGGCGAAGTGAGCTAAAGAACGATGATGGAATCAACCCAGATCTGTGACTGGGGTGAATGTTTGAAAAGTTTCAGCTCTCCGTCCATCATCTCCTAGTGTTTGCTTTGTTCGCCCTAAGTTGGCAGGGTATGCCCAGACGTGGGTCCCTTGCTCACTTTGCCACTGGATTCAAGCTAGTCTGGCTGATATGGGATGTTACCCCGAAACCGGTCCCAGGATGCTTGTTTCCAGGTTCCTGTAAGACCTTGTTGGCAGTTCGGGCTGGACTGTTCCCGTGAGGCACAGGGTCAAGACTGATTTGCATATAGCTGGGTCTGAACTGAGGTGGCGAAGTGAGCTAAAGAATGATGATGGAATCAACCCAGATCTGCGACAGGGGTTGAGTGTCGGAAAAGTTTCAGCGCTCCATCCATCATCTCCTTGTGTTTGCTTTGTTGGCCCAAGTTGGCAGGGTATGCCCAGACGTGGGTCCCTTGCTCACTTTGCCACTGGATTCAAGCTAGTCTGGCTGATGAGGGGTGTTACCCCGAAGCCGGTCCCAGGATGCTTGTTTCCGGTTCAGGGAAGACCTGGCTTGGCAGTTCGGGCTGGACTCTTCCCATGAGGCACAGGGTCAAGACTGATTTGCATATAGCTGGGTTTGAACTGAGGTGGCTAAATGAGCTAAAGAACGATGATGGAATCAACCCAGATCTGTGTCTGAGGGTGAGTGTCTGAAAAGTTTCAGCGCTCCATCCATCATCTCCTTGTGTTTGCTTTGTTCGCCCTAAGTTGGTAGGGTATGCCCAGAAGTGGGTCCCTTGCTCACTTTGCCACTGAATTCAAGCTAGTCTGGCTGATGAGGGGTGTTACCCCGAAACCGGTCCCAGGATGCTTGTTTCCGGTTCAGGGAAGACCTGGTTTGGCAGTTCGGGCTGGACTGTTCCCATGAGGCACAGGGTCAAGACTGATTTGCATATAGCTGGGTCCGAATTAAGGTGGCGAAGTGAGCTAAAGAACGATGATGGAATCAACTCAAATCTGTGACTGGGGGTGAGTGTCTGAAAAGTTCAACGCTCCCTCCATCATCTCCTTTTGTAAGGTAAGAAAATGCCAACTTTCTAAAAGTGGCATTTTCAGAATTGAAATTTAAAATCCGACTTCACCATAAGTTTGGATTTTAAAGTGTGATTGCAGAGACACCAAACATGACCGGGTCATCTCTTCCTATTTGGAAATTACACTTATAAATTGTAATAAGGTAACTCCAATGTTATCCTACGGGAGAGATAGGTCTTGCAGTAGTGAAAAACAAATGTAAGAGTTTTTCACTGCCAGAACATGCAAAACTTAAAAGTACATGTCCTACCTTTTAAATACACTGCGCCCTGCCTTCTGGACTATCCAGGGCCTACCCTAGGGGTGACTTATATGTATAACAAGCATTTGCAATGCAATAGGTCTCGCATTTGCGAAATTTTGAGCAATTGGTATTGTAAATGGCAATGCCTTTTATTTATGTGTTTTGAAAACCTGCAAGGAACGACTATAAGTACAAAGTGCACATAAATTAAAAGTATTGTGTTTTACAATGCCAATAGGATAACGTTTCTAAAATGCGAGACCTTTTGCATTGCAAATGCTTGTTTGGTTAGGCTATAACTTAAAATAAAAAATAAGGTCACTTTTATAAACGGCTCCTTTTCAAGTATAAACAAGCACTGGCGACATCTTAAGCTGTGTAATTAAATTTCACACAATATGAAGCAGCAAATGACAAGTGTAAATTATGAATAGCCTTGGATAAGTTGCCTATAGAGCATTTGCATATATTTGCGTATGTGTACGCCAATATTTCAATTTTGTTCAGAGACTGGATTAGACTTTGGTGCCGAGGGGAAGGGAACAGAGGACAGAGGCTGAAACGTGTGCAGCAGACGTCGGGGAGCTGTGGACAGAAGTAGGAGTGAAGAGCTGGAGTAGCTGAAGCTAGCAGGGAGAGGCCAGGATGTTCGAATGAGACCCCGAGGGGTGACACGCCTCACCTTTTATAAACTCTGAAGGTCTGATTAGCTGAATACATTTTGCCCTGCTGCCGGGGGAGCGTTCCCTATCATCATTGGGGCAGCGCCTAGAAGTCAGGCCAAGCACTGGAGCCCCGGAGCTGGCCTGCCCACTAGGGGCTGTAGAGGCTAACGTGGATTTTATATCCCACCCAAAGATCCCTTCCTACTGTTTCTAATACTGCTTGGACCCAACATCTATAGCGCCTATGATTTTGACAAGCAGCCTCCAGGTGTTAACATTCGCACTTTAGGAGCATTTTCTATATAAAAGGATCAGCACACGAACAAACCGCGAGAGGGTGTGTTAAAGGAAAGTGTGTAGCTCCGACTCTGAACGACCTCATTCGACCCCAACGCACCTATTACAATATCTATGAACAAGCACCGCCGGTGGGCGTCGGGGCGCTGCAAAAATCACATGAAACATGCTGACGAGTAAGATATACTAAACGCAGGTTTTTAACAGCTATCCTTTAAATCCAAAGTGGTCAAATGAGGGACCATAGACCTTTCATTCGATGGGTTGTTACTACACTAGAAGCCGGAAAGGTGGGCGGGGGTTGTGGTGCCATTCTTTTAAGCGCAATTTACAGTTCCGATCTGCCAAATTTAGAGCGGTCTGTAAAGTGCCAAAACCCGTTCAACAGCTGTCCAAAGTCCCACTCAAAGAGAAGCCTGGCTAAAACAGTAAAAGTACTTCCGCTACTTAATTAGAATTTTGTAACCATAACAAGGTAGGAGAAAAAAAATATTTTCTAAAGATACCCTTTCTAACAAAATACGTGACACTGCCTGGTGTTCGCTGATGGCACAAACGTCCTCCTCCCAGCCCCCATGTTCCGGCCCCACTACTGGACTCTCGCAGCCTGGGGCTCCGCCTCCATGGAATTCTTTTGTGGGGTGAGGGCTAGGAATTAGGAATGCTCAGCTTGTTGGGTTTAAAGGCCCTGGGCAGGGGGGGATGGGCATGCAGCCTTCAAATAACAAGCAGTGAGGAAGGAAGAGGCAGCCGAGAAAAGGTGCAAATAGCAGCTGAGCGCGAGTGCTGCTCGATTGTTGTTAAAAGGTGCGTTCCTCACTGAGTGCCTTGGTGCACTTACTCCTCACCCTAAAGACATGCACCCAGGCAGACTTCGGCACTACGGTGGGTCGCACGCATACATATGTGTGCATTTGTAGTGCATTAATTAAATAACAGAACGAAAGTAAAGCACCTGAAATGTAAGCAGGAATAACATGGTTACTTTAACGCACTCCAACCAGGCCAGCAGAGCAAAGAATAAGACACTGATACATGCAAAGACATAACGCGGCATGCCGCGTTAATATGCAGAACCAAACAAAATTGGACAGCCACCATATTCTTGCAAGGACGGGGTGGAGGTGGGGCAATAATGAGGCCAGCATTGTAGTGTGTCCGGAGCCCTCCGGGGCCTCGTGGACTGCTTAAGTAAAGCATGTGAAATGTAAGCAGGAACAACATGGTTACCTTAACACTCTCCGACCGGGCCAGGAGTGCAATAATCCGATGCTGATACATGTAAACATAAAACGCGGCGTGCCGCGCTGATATGCAGAACCAAACAAAAGTGGGCAGCTGCCATATTCATGCAAGGACAGGGTAGGGGGTTGGGCGATAATGAGCTAAGAATTGTAGCGTGTCTGAAGCCCTCAGTGGCCGCGCGGACTGCTGTGTTAAAAAGATTAAGTAAAGCACGTGAAATGTAAGCAGGAACAACACGGTTACCTTAACGTACTCAAACCTGGCCATATCACAATAAATGATAACATGCAACGGACTGGTGGTAAAGGGAGGGCACCCCACGTAGAGATATGGCACTCCCTGTTTTTTTTTTTTTTTAAATCTGCCGTGGACTGCGTGATGTTAAAATTCATGCAGCCTTCAAATAACAAGCAGTGGGGAAGGAAGAGGTAGCTGAGAAAAGGAGCAAATGGCAGCTGAGCGAGAGTGCTGCTCTAGTGTTGTTAAAAGGTGCGTTCCTCACCGAGTGTCTTGGTGCACTTACTCCTCACCCTAAAGACATGCACCCAGGCAGACTTCGGCACTACGGTGGGTCGCATGCATACATAGGTGTGCATTTGTAGTGGATTAATTAAATAACAGAACGAAAGTAAAGCACCTGAAATGTAAGCAGGAATAACATGGTTACTTTAACGCACTCCAACCGGGCCAGCAGAGCAAAGCATAAGACACTGATACATGCAAAGACAAAACACGGCATGCCGCATTAATATGCAGAACCAAACAAAAGTGGGCAGCCACCATATTCTTTCAAGGACGGGGTGGAGGTGGGGCAATAATGAGGCCAGCATTGTAGTGTGTCCGGAGCCCTCCGGGGCCGCGTGGACTGCTTAAGTAAAGCATGTGAAATGTAAGCAGGAACAACATGGTTACCTTAACACTCTCCGACCGGGCCAGCAGTGCAAGAATCCGATGCTGATACATGTAAACATAAAACGCGGCGTGCCGCGCTGATATGCAGAACCAAACAAAAGTGGGCAGCTGCCATATTCATGTAAGGACAGGGTAGGGGGTTGGGTGATAATGAGCTAAGAATTGTAGCGTGTCTGAAGCCCTCAGTGGCCGCGCGGACTGCTGTGTTAAAAAGATTAAGTAAAGCACGTGAAATGTAAGCAGTGGGGAAGAAAGAGGCAGCCGAGAAAAGGAGCAAATGGCAGCTGAGCGCGAGTGCTGCTCGAGTGTAGTCTGTTCACAATTAAAACAAGCGACCGCCATTGTCCTGGCAGCACACATCGTCCTGCCTGCAGTAGGAAACAAGGAAGTAGTCCCTACATGAATACATAATGCCGAGCAGCGGAACAAAACTGTAGTTGGTCGGTGCTGCTTCCTGCAAAACGGGAGCAAAACGGAAGTGCCGTATCAGATCGCAAGCCAACGATAAGCCCGCTAACAAAATAAATGCCAGAGTTAACGAATGGCAAGCGGCAGAAGAAATTACCGGCAATAGGCGGAGTTTCACACCCAACATACAGATTACTTGATGCCTCGTAGAGGCAGCGCATGCGCTGCCTATGCGAGACCTAAAAAGGGATGGTTTGGGCCAGGCAAAAAGGCTTATTGTGCCAAGTCGACATGGCAGTTAAAAACTGCACACACAGGTTCTGCAATGGCATATTTGAAGGGCTACTTAAGCGGGTGGCACAATCAGTACTGGAGGCCCATTAGTTGCATTTAACTTACATGCCTTGGGCACATATAGTGCACTTTACTAGAGACTTATAGTAAATTAAATATGCCAATTGTGTATAAGCCAATGTTACCATGTTTTAAGCAGGGAGACCAACGTTTTGCCACTGGTTAGTAGTGGTAACATGCACAGAGTCCTAAGGCCAGCAAAAACGAGATCAGCAAAAATGGAGGAGGAAGGCAAAATGTTTGGGGGAAGAACACCGTAAAGTTGACAGGTCTAACTGTTCCCACCACAGATTTCCAACAGCTACAAATCATGTTGGTGTTAGGGGGCAGTCCAGAATGGAAAAAATCTTATCCCGTATCGCTGCCCGGTATCTTTTGGTACCCGGGCATTCCAATACGGCGTGCACTAGAGATTCGTGTTGCCCACATCCCCTGAGGCATCTCTCATTCCTTGCCCTCCCCATCCTATGCAGTCTGGTTGCCCTGTGAAGGATCTTCAGTTGGACAAACCTGAACCCTGCCTGGGTTGCCACCTCCCAGTGGTACCTGCAGTCCTCCCCCAATGCATCATCATCTGACCTCCCCAAATCCTATTCCCGTTTGCTCTGCAGATTGTCAAGAGGGGGTACACTGTTTGTTAGTCGCATTGATTATATCTGCAAAATCACATGTTTATGGAGCTGGGCCCCCAATATACGAAACTTCAAGGGCGTTTTCTCTGTGGTACCTCTTAGGAGGTCACCGTAGCCCTGCAGGATATGCTTTATCTGCTGATAGCGGATATAATGACTCCCTGTCATTTCAAATTGTGCCTGCAGTTCTGGGAACAGTATCATTTTGCCATCACACCAGCTACCGCCCACTTTTGAAATGCCCAGCAAGACCCATTTTTTATAGCCTTCAATCGGTTGTAGACGGGCCAGTAGGGCGGACTCCCACAGTTCAGTCTCAAGTGTCACCTGGCCTTTCCACCACAATACCTGTGTTGCTCTATGCATATTTTAACTACCACGCCTGTCAGATCCGGTAGTCCGGTGACTCTGCCTGCCCCATACAACTGGCTGGGATATCCCCCTGGATCCATAGTTCTCCTGTTGACTTATGCTCATGGCTCCTGTGGTTTTGCGAATTCCCAGTCATTGATGAACAGCAGCTGCGCCACCCAATAATAAAACTGCAGATCAGGGAGCGTTGTGTTGTAGACTACTACGAGCTGTGTTAAGGCTCGGGGGCATTCTTTTTAACTGTTTTTACCTGTTTTATCCACTTACTTGGCACTTTATTGTTGAATTCTCTATTGTCAGGAGCTGTGCTAAAGCTCCAGGGGCATTCTTCTTGCGATTTGCACATCGGAAGTTTTCCGCCATTTTTGTTAGCGGTCCAGTAGTTGAAGCTGACGCTATAAAAGGGGCTTTATGACGCGACCGCGCAGCGTTGTGTTGTAGACTACTACGAGCTGTGTTAAGGCTCAGGGGGGGCATTCTATTTAACTGTTTTTACCTGTTTTATCCACTTACTTGGCACTTTATTGTGGAACTCTCTATTGTCAGGAGCTGTGTTAAAGCTCCAGGGGCATTCTTCTTGCGATTTGCACATCGGAAGTTTTCCGCCATTTTTGTTATCGGTCCAGTAGTTGAAGCTGACGCTATAAAAGGGGCTTCATGACGCGACCGCACAGCGGACACGCGCAGCGGGCACGCCGCTGGTGCGCCAAAGGCAAGCCCGTCTGCGCCCGTCCGCGTCCGACCGGGTGCCCGTTCTTCTACAGATAAACGCGTCTTTACATCGGATCAGCTTCTTCATTTAAGAGGGGTAACGGACGACAAATGTTTACATTCTATTTCTTATTTTAACAACGACTCTCGCTGCTCCCACTGTGCTTTTAAATTTTGTCTGTCCCCCAAACCCCATGCCATGTCACCTAAACAGGTACCTTTTAAAATGTTCCTGTTAAACTGTAGATCAATCTCTAAACATTTTTCAGAAATCTCTATCTTATTAGAGGATGAACTCCCGGAAGTCCTGTTTTTAACGGAAACATGGCTCAACAATGAGTCAGATCCTGACCTTGTTCAAGCCCTCCCCCGGGTTACTCCATCCAGAGGCAAGATCGGGAATCAGGCAAAGGTGGCGGCATTGCTATTATATTTAACACTCAGCTTAAATGCCGCTCGTCAGCAGGACCTATACCTGATTGTGAGAACCTTTCCTTTGCGATAGGATTTTCACCCACTCTTACCTTTTCAGGTATCTTAATTTATCGTCCCCCTGGTGCCTACGGACAATTTTGTAAAGTTCTCCCTGAAATAGCAGTCAATTTAGCTAGCTCCCAGTCCAATTTTACGCTATTAGGGGATCTTAATCTTCATTTTGATGATCCCTCTCATGTAGTTACCTCTGAGCTGGTTAATGACTTGGCAGCTTTTCAGATTTAAACAAAAAGTTATCGGTTCTACCCACTCGAAAGGCCACCTACTCGACCCCATTTTTTCCAATATTGTTGAGCTATCGGTAAGGGATCCTATACCAGTGCCTTGGTCTGACCATTTCTTAATTCCCTTCATCTGGATTTCTACGGGCCCTATTCTCGCTGTCAGTCTAGTCAGGAGCCAGACACGTTTATGGTCCAAACTCCCATTAGAACATTGGATTTCAGTTCTCGCTAACGATAATTTTAACAAATTGATTGAGTCGTCATTAGACCCTGTTCTCCCCAATAAGTGTATTCAGAACAAAGCTAGAACTAACAGAACGCCGTGGTATTCCCCTAAACTCCGCGAGCTTAAACAAATTTGTAAAAAATCTGAAAGATTATGGAGAAAGGACTATTCCTCATTAAATAAACTGAAATACAGGGAGGCCATCAAAATATATAAATCGGAAATTAAATCTGCACAAGCCACGTATTATGAAGGAAAAATTAGCCTGGCATCTAACTCTCCATGCACAATTTGTCCCATTGCAAAAAACCTTCTTAAACCACCCTTCCCTCCAGTTATCTCTGATGACGCCTGCTCCCGCTGCAATAATCTGGCAAAGTTTTTTCATAATAAAATCCAAGGTATCTACACTGCCTTTCCCCAAGCGGATTGCCACAGCAATGCGTTACTCTTGGATTCCACTCCTGAGATTAGCGAGCACCGTCTGGAGGAAATTCCTCAGATGGATCTCAAGTCGTTAGAAATTACCTCGGCTCTGGTAAAATCTGGCTCACCTAGAGACCCTGCACCCCCTACTATTTTGAACCGAGTAGCTGGAATAGTCTCTCCAGTGATACTCGACTTGATCAACGCCTCCATTACCACCGGAGTAGTCCTCTGTGGAAATGTTCTATGGTGAAGGAGTTGCTAAAAAAGCAGAGTCTCAACCCTGATCTGGGGAACTATCGCCCCATTTCCCTCCTTCCAGGGATTAGTAAGATTGTTGAGAAGCATGTGAATCTTGTCCTCTCCACATTTTTGGAGTCTCACAATCTCCTTCACCCCTCACAGACTGGCTTCCGACCCCAACAGGGTACAGAAACTGCTCTCTTAGCAGTTGTCGAAGAGTCCAGGAAAATCTTGGATCAAGAAGGCACTGCGGCTATAATCCTTTTGGATCTCAGTGCAGCCTTCAACACTGTTAACCACCAAACCTTAGTTTGTTGACTCAGGAATCTGGGGGCCCTTGCTTGGAGAAGGTGGATGGAGCTCTCATGTTTAAAATTAAATGGAGACAAGACGGAGTTGATGCTCTTAGGCTATTCCCCTATTTGTAAGACAGGATTGTTGTGGCCAGTTTGTCTCGGTCCCGCTCCCGTCCCCAAAGACCAGATTAAAAGTCTGGGTTTTTGGCTTGATCGCGAGTTGAACTTCAAACATCAGGCTTTGAAATTGGCGGCCACCTGTTATGGAATCCTTAAGATGGTTCGGAAAGTTCATCCTCGTTTACCTTTCTTGCAAGGAGACTTATGGTCCAAGCTCTAATTCTTTCTCGCCTGGACTATGGGAACGCCCTTTACCTAGGAGCCCCTCTTGCTACCATTGCGAAGCTACAGACTTTGCAAAACTATGCAGCGCGTATGCTTCTCCGGATTCCTACCCGCCGATCTGCTAAACCAGCACTTAATACCCTTCACTGGCTTCCCATACAGGAGAGAATTAAATTTAAGGCTCTTTGCATTGTTCATAAGTCATTAGCAGGGAAGGGTCCGCATATTAATCGGTCCATTATCTCTCCCTATCGGCCGAACAGGTACCTGCGCTCGGGCAATCTCTGCCTCGCCTTAGTTCCCAGAATAAAAAAGGCGAGAAGCGATGGCCGTCTGTTCTCTTAAAATGCTGCCAGGTTGTGGAACACCCTCCCTCTCCACATTCGTCACGAGACTAATCATTTGGCTTTCCGTAAACTCCTCAAAACATGGTTTTTCCTTAATCTTGCTTAGTAGTGCTGTTATCATCTGTGCATAACTGCTGTTAGCGCTGGGATGCCTTCGGGTAGCTACGCTTTCAATAAATGTTTTTTCAATTCAATTCAAGGGAGGGCTACACCCACCCCTCCAGTCCTCCGGTTTCTGAGTCAAGATAGAAAGTGCAATCCTAGGTGGGCCTTCATTTCATGACAACTGTCTGATAACTGCATCCAGGAGGTCCTGAAATAACTAATCTGAGACCTTGACTCGGGTATTCTTTAGGCCTGGCTGTAAAACTCCGCTTCACTAGCAGAGTTTGTGGAGTTTGGCAACTCTGTGTTCCACTTAGAACGTGGAGTTACCGATAAACTCCGCACTCTGCAACGAAGGGTATTTTTTGTTGCCGCACTCGAAATGTCCTTTCGTGATAGCGACTTGCCGGGCACTCGCGATCGCTTACGAGATTTCCTGGCTGTTCGGCAGCGCCAAGAGATTGGCTAACCTGCCGCAAGCTCCTGCGAGATTTTGCAGTCACCAACACATCTTTTGGGCGCACCAGCAACTTCCAGCGGATGTTTTGTGACGTACGTGATCCCAAACATACAGGATCTACCCAGCTGCTATCTGGGGAAGATTCTCTCCTTGAGAATCATCAAAGTCTTCCCGAAATGGCGATCAGGAGTCAAAAACCTCCTCAAATGGACCGTTGGTGTTGTTTTTTTTAACTTTTTTTCCAACAGGAAGGAAGTGTCCCAGAGTCTCTAACTTCCTGTTCCTGTCCAACAGGCTCCTCCCAATGCATTGTCCATCTCTTGGTAATTTTTCATTTGGATTTGGAGCTGGAAGGATCTCTCTTTGTGTCTGCTGCATATATGCCATTGAATTTAGATACTTTGCATTTAGATTTCACAAGTAAGTTAAAAAAAACTGTTGTGTAAGGGTTTTGTTTGTTTGATAGAGGGCATACACCAGGATTTATTTATTTTTTCTGATTTTTAAAATTTATTGCGGGGGGTGGCCTGCAGTTTCAGTAGGGGCTTAGTTATTTTTTGCATGTAATTTTTCTCAAATTTGTAAAGGAAAAATGTAGGACAGTTTATTATATTTTCTCCAGGTTTTCTAAAAAATTAGCAATAATGTGGCCTAGTTTGCCAGTAGGCCCAGTACTAGTCATGGGTGCCTGAAACAACTGTTTCTGTGGTGTCTGTTGAATTTAAACATCATTTAGGCCATGGATGGCATTGGAATAAAATACAAAATGTGTTTTTGTTTGTGGTATTTCACGTTCTTTTTTTCCTGCAAACAGTGTTTAGGGTGGGGTAATGCCTTTGGAGGATGTGTGTTGTTGGAAAAAATGTTAGCCCTGTTAATTTTCGTTTTTGACATTGCTTAATTAATACTGGGTTCTCTGTGTTACCACCATGCCTCCTTTGTCTGGCCAGTGTGTGTGTGTTTGCTACAGGCCACCTTTTGCCTTTTTTCCCGATGTCATGTGGTTGGGGGCCATTTTGTATAGCCAGTGTTCATAGGCCTGCACGTGTTCTTTGTTTTACAGGCCTCCTGCTTCTTGTTGTGACTATGTGGCTGGCGGTCATTTTGTGTAACCAGCCAGTGTGTTTTTGCCATAGGCCTGTATGTCTTCTTTGTTGTAGCCATGCCTTCTTGCTGGTTGTTGTTGTGACCATGTGGTCGGTGACCATTTTGTGTAGGCAGCCAGTGTGCTTTTGCCATAGACCTGCTTGTCTTTTTTGTTTAACAGGCCTCCTGCTTGTTGTTGTGACCATGTGGCTGGCGTCCATTTTGCATAGGCATCCAGTGTGCTTTTGCCATAGGCCTGCATGTGTTGTTCTTCTATCATGATGTTGTGGCCATGCCTCCTTGCTTACTGTTCCATCATATGGTCGGTGGCCATTTTGTGTAGGCAGCTAGTGTGCTTTTGCCATAGGCCTGCATGTCTTCTCTTTGTTCCCAATGCCTTCTTGTTCAGTGTTGTTGATGACCATATGACACTGGCTGGCAGCCATTTTGTGCATCCAGCCAGTGTGGCCCTTTGCCATAGGCTTGCATGGATGGTTGAGCAATGAGATAGCAGTTTAATAAATTATATGTTTGAGGATAATGTCACTGATTTACATATATATTTTTTTGTTTTTTGTAGTTTGAATTTTTTTGTTTAATTTTTTTACATTTTTAATGTAAATTTTTTAGATTTTTTGATTTTAATATTTTATCTTTTTTTATTTGATTGTTTTTAAAAAAAACAAAACATTTTCATAACATCTGGCATCAATGACTCAACCCCATGTCTGCTATAGTTGCACAACAGCATTCATTGTCTAAGGTTATTCCATTGTCATTTATCAGCTGCACCTCCCTGAGTGCCACATCCCACGTGATGCACATAAAGCAAACAGTTACATCTGTATGTTGTTGGTTTTGCTCTTTCTTATCTTTCCTGAGTGTGCCTGCCACACAGGCCTCCGGGAAGCAAGCTGACTGACTGACTGACTGAAATATTTATAAAGCGCTCTTATGCCGAGGCGTCTTGGCGCTGAGGAAGTAGCCAACTGCCAGATTTAACAGGCCTAGGGCTTAGTGAAGAGCCATGTTTTGATCATCTTTCTAAAGAGATCCCTACTTGGCTGCAGTCTCATGTGAATTGGGAGGGAATTCCACAGCTTGGCAGCTTGGTAGGAGAACCCCCTACCGCCCCATCTGGCTCTGCTTATAGTAGAGAGTAGGACCAATCCGGTGTTTGCTGACCTGAGGCAGCGGACCGGTAGATATCTTGGAAATAAAAGTTGGGAGCAGCACCCCCGCATCAGCGGACCCACCCCAACCTAGGCCCAAGCCCATGTCTGTCACAGAGGCAGCCAGTTTAATCATGGCAACGCCTACGAGCAGTGACTTTGAAATTGACTTATCTCTTTCGCAATGTAGTACCCAATCATTGCAGGAAACTCAGATAAGTGGACAACAACAGCCCCAGCAAGCAATTTTACCTCCCGAAGTAGGAGCAGTTCAGGAGATTGAGCTTCATGCTGAGGAAGTAGAGGAAGCCACTCTTTCAGAAGATCCATTGTCTTCCAGATCTCCAGCAAGAAAAAAGGAGGGTTAGTCGACCATCTTCTTCTCCAAGGCCCCCTTCTGATGATCAAGACTCCACTTGGATCCCGCCTCAGTCTGAGAGTGAGACACGTCACGGGAGGCTAGGGAAAAGGAAGGTGCCTGAGAACCTTAGACTTATGGATCTAGAGATAATGAGCCAGTCATCATAGATGTTAGCCCAGCCCCAGTGGAGACCGACGTTACCCCATCCCAACCTGCTGTGAGGGATGTGGCACCACAGATACCACCACCGCCAGCTGCCATATTTGCAAAGTCTCAGAAGCAACCTACATCCACAACCACCTCAGTAGAATTAGGTACTTCAGAGAAACAAATGTCAAAATGTCCACCTACCGCCAGTTAATCCGACATTGGTAGTGGCACCAGCGTCAGAAAGTGGGACCCCCTCCGTTTGGGACTTCTTTACGGTTAGCAAGAAGGAGCTGAACAGTGCCATATGCTCCATTTGTCAGGGTATGGGTACAAACTATGAGACTGGAGGCCAAACAACCCATTTGAGAAAATACCACAAAATGCAGTGGGAGGTGCACCTTAGCGGCCAAAAAATTGCAAGTGGTGTAGGTGAAGGGGGTGAAAGGCTGAGCAGGGAATCCGATCAGATCACAGTGGAAGGTCAAGAGGAAGAAGACATTTTCATTACGCAAGCAGCTCTGTCCCCAGCAGTGCAGTAGTATCGCACACACCAGCAACATCGCAATGGCACAAAATTCAGGTCAAGAGTCACCAAGGCAAGAGAGTACTGTGGAAAATGTATTCTTTACCTTGACACTCGCTCAGCCATTTTGTACTCTTTTCCCCATCTTGTCTCTGCATACAACAGCTTGTGTTTAGGAATGTTCACCCCTGTTTGCCCTTTCTGTGCCTCACGTGTCTTCTGACTCCTATGTGACTTCCCGAAACGAGAAGTTTCTTAGATTTTGCAGAAAGCTACGTTCTTCTCCGTATGCCTGTGGCGATCATTCAACCGTCACATGGAACAACTGCTGATATGTTTTTTTACGTACACCTCTCCTGACTTTGTCTTCTTTGTCAGCTCGTGTGCAGAGGGAAGGGGGGGAGTTAAGGTTATAAGAATTATGAAGGCTCTGCTGTGTTCAGATTGCCTCCTCAGATAGCTACGGGTGTCTGCTGCTGATGCTCTCTCTCTCATGAGACTATAATAAATATCCTCTCTCTTGGTGCTCCAGTGTTGGTCTCACTTTGTTTCTGGACCTGAGGACGAAGGGTGGCTCTGCACCTTTGGGTGGTCCCTAAGGGGGGGCCCCCAAATCCACAATTGGCGCCCGAACAGGGACCCATCAGAGACGCGGCTGCCCAGTCGAGGGGTCTCAACGAAGAAGATTGAATGGACGGTAGTGGGGTGCACCTACGCAGAGAGACCCTCGTCTTCGTAGCCACTACCCAACTTTCTCTCCATCCGCGAAGACCCCCGCAAGTGGTGCCGGTCCTGACTGGGGCCCTTGATAGATTTGGACGATTTCTGCAGTAAGAGACCACCTGGAGGACAAGACAAAGGATTCTGGTAGGGTCGCTGAATTGCGACACCCTTATGTTATGGTTGTAGTTCTGATTCGTTATTGTTTCATTTTTTTAGATTCACTCTTTGCAAAGATTGAAGGCAAGCAGGTAATGTGGACTTTTTGTCCAATACAGGGTTTTTGATAATAAGAAAAAGGTTTGGTAGAAACAATTGTAAACATGCCCGTGTGTAGTAAATTTGTACGGATATGCTGTTGTATATCCCAGTCAGATGTTTTGGAAGAAAGTCAACCAGCCCCCCCGGAGGGTACCCCGAATAAAGAAATGTACATAAAGTACGGTATTTCTCCCATAATGTACAGCACATTATGGAACAAATACACGTCAAAGGATAGGGATAGTACCTGGCCAAAATATGGCTCTTTTGACCCTCAGAAAATAGAGGCAGTAGAAGCCCAATTGCATAGGCGCAGATCTAGACAATCCATATTTGATTCCTTGGGGTTATGGAAGAAGGAAATTATAGAAAGGGAGAGGAGAGCTCAAGCTCGATCCCAGAAGGCAGTATGGAAATCAGAGAAACAAAAATTGGCGGAATCACAACAAGAAAAGGTGGCTTCGAATATTGCCTGTTTAGATAGAGAACACCGGCTAAATGCCTCTGGCCAGTATCCTATGCGATATACCCCCTTGGCACAGTCAGACCCCCATGAGGACGAATTACTCCTACACCCCCCGCCACCACCATATCACGTCCCACCCCCTCTACCCCCCGCTGATGGGCAACAACTTCCCGGTCCAGACTTGCGTCCCGACCCTACAGCCCCACCCCCATCTCACTCTGGCCCCGAACACCCAGTAGATGCTAGGTTACGCACCCCCCGCCCTACTACAGACGGAAAACACGCTTTAGATCAATTGACCCATACCTATTTGAAAGACAATTTTACCCCTGATCAAATACGTAAAGTCTATTCAGCCTACCCAAACCACTTGAAGAATTATTTTGCTTGTAGACTCGCATATGAAGTGATGACCTTATATGAGGGACGCCATAAGGTTACACCAGAGGACTATGTTAGAAGGCTATACCGTAAAGTGACAGAAGGTGGAGCAAATGAGGAGGAACAAGATGCCTTGTTTGCGTTTATCTTACAAATGATTGAAGAACTAAGGAGGGATCAAGAGGAAGGGAAAGAAAGTGATAGTGGTGCAGTGGGTGGAGTGATTGAAACAATGGCGCCAATGAGAGAGGCGGCCCCGGTTTTCATCCCGGCCAGGGGGGACGCACACAGGATGGTATAGATAACCCAAATGCAAAGAGAAGGACATTGTACAATTGGGTATACACTCCTTGGCTCCGAGCGGACATTCTGGCTTTTAAGAAGGATTTACCAGACCCCAGAAAAAACCCTGCTGCATTCTATGAGGAACTAGAAACTGTTGTCTCCACCTATACTATGACGCTAGTGGACATAGACCAGTTTTTCAGACTAATTCTTCCCCCGACCTTTGGAGACCCATTAGGAAGGTGGATGACGTAACCATGTTTCACCATACTTGGGTAGACTTAGACAGAATGGAGAGAGACAGGAAACCTGGCGAACGACCAGCAGCTGCCATCTTAACTCTCCCAGCCCTTATAGTGACAAAACTCAAACAGTTAGTCCCGGCTCGAAAGGTGGATTGGACGATTATTAATGCATGCAAACAAAAAACTGACGAGACAGTATCCGATTATTTTTCTAGACTTGGCCAAGTCTTTACTGACTATAGCGGACAAGACACCACTACTGACACCGGACGTCACTTATTGGTCGAAACATTTGTTAAAAGCTTACTGACCCCCATTTCCATGAAATTGCAGAATAGTGAAAGTACATGGCCCTCGTCTACCCCAGCTCAAATTTTGACAATGGCACAGTATTATGAAGATTTGCAGAGTAAAATTGAAGAAGAAAAAGAAAGAAAAAGAAAAGACTTAAAAGAAAAGGTCATGCTTTCCCAAGTCTATCATCACACACAGGGGAGGGGAGGTTACAGAGGCACATACCACTTCACGGTCTCAGGGACCCCCACGGCAACTGCCCAATGATCAATGCGCTTATTGTAAAGAGACGGGCCACTGGCGTGCCGAGTGTCCACTCTTACAACACCAGATGGCAGGTAGGGGACGGGGTGCGCCTAGAGGCAGGGGCAGAGGAGCACCGCCACCCTCCCTTGGACACCGCTCAAATGTCTTTGACACTACCCGACAGGATAATGCCCAAGATTTTACTGTTGATCGCTTCCCCGATCTTGACTATGCATGAGACAGCCAAGGGCAGGGGAAGGAACCGGTGGAACTACTTGTTGACCAAACAGGCCCCTATATCACAGCTGCAGTGGTTGGCACCGAGGGTAAATTTTTGGTTGACACTGGGGCCTCTAGGAGTGCCCTGTCCAAGAAACTGATTCCGAGGGCACCCGTCTGGCTTATCTGTCACTTCTGTAGGATTTAACGGCACGCCCTCTATTAACCCACTGTCCTCGGAAATACCCCTTGACATTCATGGTAACACTGTTATGGCCTCCTTTCTATTATCACCTAACTGTCCAGATAACTTACTGGGTCTTGACCTCCTGAAACATTATAGAGCCACCATTAGATGTTCTCCTGACTCAGTTCGAGTCATATTGTTTGACAACGATTGTGACTCTGGTTATGAGTCCTGCTTGTATCGCCTTCTTGACTCTCCCGAGTCCCAGTTACAAGGCCTGGAAGAGTTACCAAACACTTTGTGGGCCACTTCTGACACCGACGTAGGACACATAGTTATGGACCCTGTGTGCATCACGGTCAGGGCCAATGCACCTTTACCCCGACTTCCCCAGTACAAAATATCTGCAGAGGATGAACAAGCACTGTACCTCATTATACAGGACATGATAAAAGCTGGAGTGGTTGAGGAGGTTCACTCTAATGTGGGCAACAGTCCTATTTTACCTGTTTTGAAACGCTCTTCTGACTCTGAGAGAGTATACCGTTTTGTTATTGACCTCCGGGCCATTAACAAAATAGTAATACCTCAGTTCCCAGTGGTATCTGACATCACCACCATTTTGACCATGATTCCCTCAACAGCTACCACCTTTACAGTTATTGATCTTAAAAATGCCTTCTTCTCCATTCCCATCCACCCTGACTCCCGCTACCTTTTTGGATTCACCCTTCGAAATAGATCCTACCGCTTCTGTCGCGCCCCTCAGGGGTACACGGAAAGCCCTAGCATTTATAGCCAAGCCCTAAAAGCTCAGCTGGACCAAATACACCTTCCTAAATGCACTGTCTTGGTCCAGTATGTTGATGACATATTGTTAGCAGCAGACACGCCAGCACTTGCTCGCACTGCCTCCCTTGCCACTTTGCATTTTCTTGCATCCAATGGTCATAAAGTGTCCAAAAACAAACTTCAGTATTGTAAACAGCAGGTGACCTATCTCGGCCACCTACTGTCTAAGGAGGGACGTACACTCACACCTGACCGTATTCATACCATATTACAACTACCTGTCCCTACCACACAGAAAGACGTTCGGGCACTTATTGGCCTCACCTCTTTTTGTCGGCAGTGGATTCCAAATTTTTCCCTTATAGTCAAGCCCCTCCTTGCACTGCTTACCAAGGATACCCCCACCTATTTTCCATGGACACAAGAACATCAACAGGCCTTCCATGACCTTCGCCAGGCCCTCTGCTCTGCACCAGTGTTAGTAACTCCTGACTATGACAAACCTTTCAGCCTCTATACTCATGAACGATCAGGTTGCGCTCTTTCGGTCCTGGCCCAGACTCATGGTACCAAACAGCGACCTTGTGCTTATTTTTCTGCTACCCTGGACCCTGTGGCCCGGGGATTGCCCTCTTGCCTTAGAGCGGTTGCGGCTGCAGCTGTTTCTATACGTCAAATTGAAGGCATTGTTCTAGACAACAAAATGACGGTTTTAGTCCCCCACTCAGTAGACATATTGCTCAACCAGACTAAGACTCAGCACCTCACCAGTGCACGTCTGACTGGGTATGAACTAACGTTGTTGGCACCACATATCACGCTGAAACGATGTACCACACTGAACCCTGCTACATTTTTGCCCACCCCGGACCCTGACACCGCAGACTCCCCACCGCATCTTTGCTTATTTCACACAGAGGAACAGACAAAAGGGCGGATAGATCTCAAAGACACCCCTTTACCAGAAAGCGATGGACAACTGTGGGTAGACGGGTCCTGCATGAAATTACACAGATGGTGCCACCTCTGCGGCCTATGCTGTTACCACCACTCATACTGTTGTAGAAACGGCCCGCATACCCCAGAAATCTGCTCAGGCAGCAGAACTGATAGCTCTCACCCGTGCCTGTATCATTGGTACGGACCTTGCTGTTACCATCTACACAGATAGCCAGTACGCCTTCGGGGTGGCACACAACTTTGGCATACTTTGGAGGGAGAGAGGATTCTTAACATCCCATGGTACCCCTATTCTGCACGGTGACTTAGTTACAGCACTACTCCGAGCCTTAACACTGCCACGCAAGCTAGCCATTGTTAAATGCACCGCCCACAAAAAGATAACAGATGATGTGGGCCGAGGGAATGCTTTTGCTGATCAAACAGCACGACAAACAGCGCGAGATAGACAATACACCCCTATGTACGTAGTAAAATCCCAAGCAGAAAAATGGCACGATGCCAGACAACAGATTAGAGACATTCAAAGCACAGCAACCAAAGAAGAACTTCAAACCTGGGAACAGGATGGCATATTGGATGAGGAAAACTGTTGGCGCTCCAAAGACACGAAATTATGGAAGTTACCAAATGCCTACCTCCTCCCATTATTGAACATGACCCATTTACCAGCCCATATAGACGCCACCTCAATGACTAAAATACTACAGGGAGTCTGGGACAATGCCCAACTACGTCCGGCGGCCACTAGATTGGTCCAACAGTGCCTAGTTTGCCTTCGCCACAACATAGGAAAAGGAACAAAAGTACCCCGTGCAGGTTCCGCTATACCCACCTCTCCCTTTGAAGTCCTTCAGATGGACTACATCCAAATGGACAGGTGCAACAACCTCAAGTATGTCTTGGTGGTCATCTGCGCATTTAGCAAATGGGTGGAGGCCTACCCAGTAAAAGATAACACCGCCCTTACCACCGCAAAAGTGCTGTTGAAAGAATTCTTTCCCCGATATGGTCTCTGCCGGGTCCTCTGGAGCGATAGCGGGAGCCATTTCATTGGGGAAGTCATAAAACACTTGTTGGCAGGGTTGGGGGTCCACCAGAAATTTCATGCTGTATTCCATCCTCAATCAGCAGATCTGGTTGAACGTTATAATGCCACCATCAAGTCCAAATTATCCAAAATAGTGGAGACAACAGGCTTAAAATGGCCTGACGCCTTGCCTCTGGCCCTTTTGTCTATAAGATCTGTACCACATTCCCGCACATCATTGACACCCTATGATGTTGTTTTCGGATGCCCCATGAATGTATGGGGTGCCCCTTCTGCTACTTCATTGTCTGATTCCCCTTGCGAATTGTTGAGTGACTATTTGTCCATACTTACCAAAACATTGTCCTCCATACACCAACAGGTCCGGGAAGCTCTGCCTGACCGATCCAAAGGACCTGGGCACACCATCCAACCGGGCGACCACGTGATGGTACGAAACTTTGCTCGGAAGAAGACGTTGGAACGCCGGTGGAAAGGTCCCCTCCTGGTCCTCTTGATGACCCGAACAGCGTTGCGGGTGGAAGGTAGAAAGTCCTGGGTTCATGCCACACATTGACGGAAGGTGCCCAGCTTTATGCAGACTGGACCAACCTTGACCACCTACAAAGACATCCTGGAAAACGACCCTCCTGTGTGTGACATTACTGAACCGGAACTGGAACTCTTTGAAGATCAAACAGCTCCTGGTAAGCACAGGTACCATCTCCTACCCCGCACCACCCCGGGTGCTCCGGCGACAGGACAGGTTGGTTCAGCCATAGTCACAGGGCGGTAGTATAGTCTGGAAGGGTGGATCGGTGTTCCTTCTAGTGGTTCACTGAGAAGCCTAGCCAGTGAAGCAACCACCAGCTACCGGCGACGCTTAGGGCAGTACCTTCTTGGCCAACAGCCGTAGAGCTCCAAGAAGAATGGGTCAGAAAAAAGAAGGAGGACAAAGTCCGAAGGAGAGAAAGACACAGTTACTGAGCAAATTGTACAGCTGCAAAACCATTTTTTTGACTATAGTCCTTTCCCTCGTTATCATCTTCACCATCCTCTTCTGGATCATTGAGGAAGCAGCACCAGCAAAAGACACAGTATTACCACTGCCGACGGTGTCTCCAACAATACAAGAGCATCACCATTTCACGCTTCACCCACATCAAGCAGTGCACCGGGACGCGTTCAAGCACAATGCCTTTGTTCAAAGCTTACACCAAATGCATCAGGCTATCAATACCACGAACTGTTGGGTCTGCGGAATGTTGCCCCCACATCCAGCAGAAGGTGCAGGTACGCCCTTGCTCCCATTGCCATTCTCCCCCAATGGGTCCTGTCATGCCTGGCGAGAAAGACTATGGGCCAGACGGAACAAAACGGCATACAATTTCTCATCATGTACAGCAGCTTGGGAGGCCAAACTAATGGCACAAACGGCACCAGAGAAGATGAAGAAATAGTAGGACATCAAGGGATGTTGCTGGTGAAAGATCCAATAAGAATGAAAAGAAATAAAAAGGACACTGTGCTCTACGTTATTCCCGTCCCTGGACATCACTGCATCTATCAACAAGGGTCTATACCAGTTGGCTCTAGCAAATGCACTATCACCACCAACACTACCAATGCCACCGGAGGGGGGATCGGCGAGATATCGGCTATGAGTGCCTACTTCATCTGTGGAACAACTGCGTATTACCACCTCCCTGAAAACTGGTCCGGCAGCTGCTACTTGGCCTTTCTCCTGCCACCGGTGTTCATTGCTCCTCCTGATTACCATAACAACTTCATGAAAAGGCGTGCCCCAGTTCGTCAAGAGAGATCCCTCGACACGTCCTTGGTGGATCAGACACAAACGACGTGGGAGCAATTTACCGACTTCAACAAAGGCTTTTTCTTCTTTATCGGTCCAGTACAAAACAGCAAACTGATTCGCCGCCTCACTAGGACATTGGAGGCTGTGATAAACCAGACGTCCGCGGCACTGGGTAATTTGACGCAAGAACAAACAGCTATCAGGACCATGACTTGGCAGAACAGGCTTGTTCTTGATGTGGTATTGGCTGACCGCGGAGGAGCATGCCGCATCATAGGGGCAAGCTGCTGCATATATATACCTGACAACGCCCCGTCTGTACTTCTGGCCATAAAGAAGTTGCACCTACTGGCCTCCGAATTGCATCAGGAGCCGGGAACATGGACATTGAGCGGATGGTTCTGGGGTCTCCTGTTTACATGGGGATGGAAGATACTCATGTTTCTCCTTATTCCTGTTGCGCTTCTCTTTTGTTGCTGCCTTTGCCTGCACTGTGGGCCTCCCTTGTGCAGTTTGTGTGCTCAAGCTCTCAAACCTCCCCCTATCCATGGCCACTCCAAAAATGACAAAATTATGATGGCCCAACAGATACAAGAATTGATGGACATTATTGTTGACTAAATTGCTTTGCTCCTGTCAACAGGAGGGACTGTGGAAAATGTATTCTTTACCTTGACACTCGCTCAGCCATTTTGTACTCTTTTCCCCATCTTGTCTCTGCATACAACAGCTTGTGTTTAGGAATGTTCACCCCTGTTTGCCCTTTCTGTGCCTCACGTGTCATCTGACTCCTATGTGACTTCCCGAAATGAGAAGTTTCTTAGATTTTGCAGAAAGCTACGTTCTTCTCCGTATGCCTGTGGCGATCATTCAACCGTCACATGGAACAACTGCTGATATGTTTTTTTACGTACACCTCTCCTGACTTTGTCTTCTTTGTCAGCTTGTGTGCAGAGGGAAGGGGGGGGGGTTAAGGTTATAAGAACTATGAAGGCTCTTCTGTGTTCAGATTGCCTCCTCAGATAGCTACGGGTGTCTGCTGCTGATGGTCTCACTCTCATGAGACTATAATAAATATCCTCTCTCCCGGTGCTCCAGTGTTGGTCTCACTTTGTTTCTGGACCTGAGGACGAAGGGTGGCTCTGCACCTTTGGGTGGTCCCTAAGGGGGGGGGCCCCAAATCCACAGTACAGTGACTGCCCCCGTTGAGACGCACATTGAGCATACCACTGTCTGCTCTCAGGAAGTCACCTGCATCAGTGGCACTAGAAAAGAAAAAAATCCAGGCTACTATTCCTGGCATGTTTAGGCAGATGGGGAAGTACGAGCGTAACTACCCAACTGCACGTTTGGACAAGGCGAAGCTGGCTAAAATTTTAGCTCTGGACCTCCTCCCTTTTTCTTTTGTGGAGGGGGTGAGTTTTCTTGAATTTTTGGCAGCCATCTGCCCGAAATCAAAGGTTCCCAGCCGGTCCTATTTTGCTAGAGTTGTTGTTCCAGCGCTACATCACGATGGACTGGAATTACTTGAACAAGCAGAGTGCTGTTCGCACTATCCACCTGACGACAGACATGTGAACCAGTTGCCAAGCCACTGATTGCATGTACATCAACGCATGCTGGATCTCTTTTGTGGGGGCTAAAGAAAAGATATCTGCAGGTGTTGACACTGCTGGGTTTTTAATGTCTCTCAGAAGCATGCGACAGTAGCCATGTTCGCCATGAAGAAATCCCATACTGCTGCAAACATTTTGGAAGACTTTAACAACAAGGTCTTTGAATGGCTGCGACCAAGAGGGCTTAACATTGGATTTGTTGCCACGGACAATGGCAGTAATATAATTAAGTCCATGGCAGATGGTGGCTATTTCAGGGTCCTGTGTTTGGCGCACTGCATCAACATCATTGTACAGGACTTTCTCAAAAAAGAAGACCAGAGTCAGCAACTTACTGGCCACCTGCAAAAGAATCTGCACTCATTTCAGCCATTCATTTAAAGCCTGGAAGCAGCTGAGGGTCATTCAGCTTGATAATAGAATGCCAGTTAAAGCACTCACAGAGGAGGTGCCAACACGTTGGAACTCGACTTATTATATGTTGCAACATCTGTTTGAGTAGTACAGACCGATCAATGAATGTCATGCAAAGAGGGGATGCAACATTGAAAGGCATGATCATTGAGATGGACCAATGGGGCCTAGTCAAATGCCTGACAGAGATGCTGCTTCCTTTTGAGGTGTTTACACGGGAAGTCAGCAAGGAGGACAGTACCATGGGCTCAGCTATCCCTTTGTTCCATATGCTATAGGAACAGCTAAAGGAAGTGTCTGAAATGTACACAGGTGTGGAGGAAAAGAAAGATGCGTATAAGTTGGTGGAGAGCTTAATTCTTTGCTTATCTGTTAATGCAAGGGTGCAAAGAGACATTGTGTCATCCAAACATTACAATTGTGCCACAATTCTTGATCCACGGTACTAACCATTACTGTCCACTTTCATTCCTTTTTCAGACGGGGATGTTGCAAACTGCAATACATGAATTGCTGAGCAAGCCAGTGAGCTAGAAAAAGAACGGCCGATAAATAGAGGGCCACTCCTCCAGGGCACAAGCTCTGCGGTGCAGCCTTCAACTTCAGAGCCTGAGGGCAGTGCTGTTGGCTCACAGCAGCCAAAACCAACAACAAGAACTCCAGCAACAACAGGAACAGGAGCATCAGGCCCAAAATCTGCATATGAGTGGTGTCTACTGGCAGGGCTTAAGTCCAGTGCAGAGGTGAAGGCAAAAGAGGTCGAGCAAGGTGGAGCACCAATGACTATTGAGCGGATGGTCCAGGCCTATCTGGATGATCCAACAGAGGTCTATCTTGATCAAAACCCATTGGTGTTTTGATATGGGAAGAGGTGCCAAAGGCCAGTGTTCAGCAGGCTGGCAAAAAACTATCTGGCTGGCCCGGTAACCAGTGTCTCTGCTGAGCATGTGTTCAGTGCTGCTGGTGCAGTTGTCACAGTGAGAAGGACCAGTCTCTCACTCCAAAACGTGGAGAGATTAACCATGATCAAAATGAATCAGCACTTTATACCACCGAATTACTCCATACCTGAAGTACGACAGGAGGTAAATGAGGGTGATTGGTCAGACTCAGGTCATAGAAGTAGTGTGTTAGCTGACCTACTTCTGGGTGAACCACTTGAGTTTGAGAACAAACTCTACTTCCCTGACTACTAGGCCTGGGTCAGCAACCATAGAACTTTCTCTCTCTATCGCTGAATTGCTTTGACGACAAAAAAAAAAGATATAGCTAGGGGAACATTATTTTATTTTATTTGTTTGTGTCTGACTGACTAATGCAGCCCCACCGTTCTAGACACATTTTATTGCCGGATTGGAGTGAAGAAGCCCCACCACATCCCTCAAGGACATTGGAGATAAAGATGGGTGCCTGCCTCCATCCTGTGCCTATCTATACTTTCCTAGCTTATTCCCCTAGCCGGACTGCCCCACATTATTTGATTTAAAAGACGGGCAAATGTCTGTTTCGTGAAACAATGGACCAGCAATGTACCACAGTGACCACGCTTGAATTAGAACAACAGGTAAATGGCATGCATTGCATGCTGAGTGATTATTGTTTGTGAGTGTGTTGAGATGATTCATGTGGTGGCAGGCAGTGACACTGGGTGTTTGTTTAACTGTAACTATGAAGCTTGATTGTGTTTGTGATGATTTACAATGTTGGTGGCCTAATGACGGTTGACATTTTTTTTCCTGAAGGTGATTTTTTCCTTCCCCGTTGACACTAAGTGAGATTTGTTCGCCCGGTCCACTACACACTGCTTTGTTTTCTGCTTCACACTCCTCAAAGACCCGACCAGTCCCTTTAGCTAACAGACACAAATCTAGTCTACACATAAAATGACTCAATGTTTCTCTTGTTGTGCATCAACAGCATTGTACTAATGGTCGATCTATCGCATTTGAGTTGGGACTCAGTCGGTACGATGTTGGACACCTCACTCATAGTCAGGAGGATGATGGAAAGACTCAGGGCATGACTACTTCAACAACTGCTACCAGAAGAAGGAAGTTACCAAATTCACTGAAACAAACCGATTTGGTGATGACTTTAAAGTGGCCTACCCAACTCGGTGGAGCGGTGGTGAGAGAGTTGCATTGATTTTACTTGTTTGGAAAATGCAATGTTGCTGTGTGTGTGTGCTATCTGGCACAAATTTGAAACTATGTGGTGGTTGGGTGGGGGGCCTGTTGTTGTAGGTAACTGGAGACAGACATGTGGTCATGGTCATCACATTATGCACATGCTGTTAGGCTACATATTATTATTATGATTTATGTTGATTAAGCTGACGATCATGACAGTTGCGAGTTTCATCAGCCCGATACATGGGCCACTTGTGTGTGATTGTTGGTTGTTGTAAAATTGCTCTTACCTAATTGATCACACATCAGTCATAAAATGAATGATTGCAAAAAGGACTATTCTTCTTCTTTCTTGGACTGAATCTGAGTCTTCTTGGTGCACTCCTTATGAAGTTTACCTTCTGTCCTTCTCCTTGATTCTACAATATAATTTTTGTTTTACAATCCGCAGGCCTTCTCTTCTCCTGTGCCAAACGGGAAAAGCACCATAACACTCACGCTTACCTTACTGGACCGCATCAACCAGGCACCCAAGATTGACAGACAGTCCAAGAAGAATGCTGATGCAACTCCCAATTTGGCAATACAGTATATTTTTTTCTTTTAATAATCATTTTTTAGAACTGTGTGTGTTGTTCACTTCACTCCTACATAATTTGTAATTTATTTGCAATTTTACAAAGCTAGGTGACAGAACATTTAGATATAATTTAACTTGGGAGGGGGCATCGACCTAGCCCTGATTGGAGGTGTTCCCTGATCTTCAAGATGGAAGGGACTGAAAAGTGTGCTTAACTTTGCCTTCTCCACCCCAGGGGGGGAGTTGGCAAAGTTGGGCACACCTCCTAGCCTTTCTAAGTTTTCCCGCTGGTTTTCCCACCCAAAGTGGGGGGTGTAAACCAGGGGCTGCCATCTGCTGCTAGTAGCAGAGGCTGTTGGTCACTTTACAAAGGCGGCAGGCCTTTGAAGCTTCCCTCTTTGAGCACTGGCCCATCCTGGGGGAGGTGTGACACCTCTGCCCTGGATGTGCATTGTTTCTGGTCACAGAGAGCAGGGGCTCTCTACCCAGGGGCCCAGAAACATGTCTGGTGGTGGCTAGCTGCCTAGAGCCAGTCCGAGACCACACCAGGATTGGTAGGTTTTCAGGAGGCACCTCTGAGGTGCCCTCTGAGTACATATTTTAATAAATCTCACACTGGCATCAATATGGATTTATTACAAGGAGCTGTTTGGTACCAAACGCTCTTGGGTTCAGTGAAGACATTAGGGTGATGTGGAACTCGAGTTGTCAAGTTCCCAGCCCATGAGCTCCGTATGGCTTCCCTGGCACTTACAATGTAAAGGAATATACCCCAGTACTGTAGGGGCATATCTGCTCATGCAGATATGCCCACACCTGGGATATAGTACACCCTGCCTTAGGGCTAGAGGGGTGACTTACCGATATCTCAGGCAGTGCTAGTTATCATGGCACACAGACAGGATCATGCCAGCTGCAGGGGCAGTGGCATGGTCCTAGTGAGGGGGTCCCAAGGGACCCTCTTCAGCCTCCAGGCCCCAGGTGCCCAGGGTACAACTTACCAGGGACTTACAGGGGGGGCAGAAGTACCAATTGTGGGCATGCTTTTAGGGAAAAAACACTGGTATTGGGAACCTGTACAGCAGAGGCCCAGTACTCTACAGTCAAGTTTGCATCAAAAGCCAGGCAAAAAGTGGGGGGTAAGGCAACAGAACCCCATTTTCTCACAACTGTGAATGGTCGCCGTCTTCTCTTCCTGACTCCCGGCAGCACGGAAGAGCGCAGGCTCCCAGACTCCCCTAAGCCAATCATGACGCTGCTGTCACCAGCATGACAGCAGTGTCTTGATCGGTCTGAGTGGTCCGTTTAGCTACTCAGGCAGTGCCTGGGAGCCAGGTCAGTTCTCCACCTGGCTGCGCAACACAGCCAGGTGGAGAAATGCTTTGTGTGCATGTCCATTTGGCCATCCCAAGACGGCCGGCCAAACTGTCATGCACACTTATGGTGCATCAACCACTCCTCCTCCCTGTGAACCCAGCCCAGCCCCGTCCCTCCCTAACCTGGCCCCGTAGCCCATACTAAAAATAAAAGGATAATAACGTTGTGTTATTATCATTTTATTTTTCCTTTTTTTCACTGCTCCGAGAGCAGTGGGGCGACGCTCCTTCACCTTAGCGGAGAAGCCTCCGCGGCCTACTTCCCATATCTGCACTGAGCATGAAACTTACACACAGATAGATGTCTCACTAGAGCAGAACTTGTCACAACTGGCAATTAAAAATGCCTCATTGTTTAACAGAATACATGTGGCTAGGCCTTAACAGTATTCTGCAGGCTGTGGCAAAAATATATATTTCCTTACATGCACCAAAAGTTGTTGTTGCACCTAACCGTTTGCACCCTTCACTACCATCCTGCCTTTGCTTTCTGTCCTGTCTGGGAATCTCTTAGTCCTCTAATCTATCAGGTTGTTCCTTGTCTAAGTTCCAATAGATAACCGTGGTGCACTATATGAGCGAAAAATGTGCCAGATCAACCAAAGCTGCCCTGTTGTCACAAGGCCTGCATCACATTAGCAACTTTAATCTCCACGAAGCCACCATCATCTCATGAGCTGCACAGGAGAATGAGGCTGCTCCAGCTTGTAGTGGAAGTAATTCACCTCATGTGGTTAGCTGGGGTAACAGAACTGAAGCACCCTGAGTAGCATACAAACATATATGGAAAGAAATTATTTACTTTTATATAATATTTATCACCACACATTTTCTTGTTCTAAGTAAGCATTTGTAAAAATTGGTATTATGATCGATGGAAAAAGGATTGAAGGCTTGCATAAAAATGTTATTTACTTGAAATTACTAAAGTTGAAGAGTGACTTTTTTTACTTAAAGTTTGTTAATTCACAACTTCTGCTTGTGTTCTGACTTCCTAGAACAAATGTATTGCTGAAGTGTTGCACAAGGGTTTAGTCTTGTTAAACAAATGTTAAGCACAAATGCTCCTCTGTGACATCATATTGTTTCTTTAAAAGTGCAGAACATGCAAACATGCAATCTAACGAAGCTGTGTGAGAAGCTATGACCATGATTGACAAAAAGTTTGGTGGCTGTAATATGCGCCCGAAAAAAGTAGAAATGCTGAATTTTAAAATGTTTCCAAACGGAATTTTAATCACTCGGAAATTCGTCAGTTTCACATAATATTATGCAAAAGCAAATGTAGTAATGGCTTTAAAAATTAGGTATTTCTAGGAGATCAGTCATAGCAAACATTGAGCAAAGGATGTGTGGAGATACACAAATATTCCTAAAGATTTTTCACAACCAATACGCTGAACAGTTAGTTCTGAAAAATGTTAAAGTAAGTCTGAGAACTGTGTGGGAAAATGTCCCAAACACCTACCTATTGTGAGGGGGTTTAACCGAAGTATTTATATTACATGGAAAAAAGATCTTTTAGGTGGAACAGCTGGGGCAAAGATGGCGATCGCCTAGACTCACTGCCCGCTCACGCCACTCTTCTCACCGCTTCTCGCCGCTCAATGACTGGCCGGACAATTGATTGTAGCTGGAGGCTGAGGGACGCACGAGGCGTCCGCACGCAGCTGATTCACTGAAGCGGAGGCGGCTGGCTGCTCGGCATCCGGACCACGGCTCTGCGGATTGCTCTCCGGACTGGGAGGCTGCTGAATGGGACAGGAGCTATGGCCACATCCTTCACCATGACGGGGCGCGGAGCAAAGTCCACTAAGCTACGGACCGCCGGAGCACTTTCAGGTACCGGGTTGCAGGAGGGTGGGGCTCTCCAAACAAACGGATAAACGGAACCATACAATATGTTTGCATCAGGTGTTTGATTTCTGAGACTGGACACTTTTGCAGCTCTAGGCCAAAGCGTGAACGAGGGCTACACAATACACTATGGCGGAACGGGTGATGGGTGTTGGGAAGCTTCGCATAGCCACGATTAACATATGTGGGCTAAACGATGCTACGAAAAGGCAGAGAGCATATCTAGGGTTGCAGTTACTGCGCGCAGACGATGTCTGCCTGCAGGAAACCCACATAAAAGAGTCAAGGGTGGGCCTGTTAAAAAATTTGGGATATAAGCTGATAGGGGGGACCCCACAAGGATCACGTACTCGGGGTGTTGCTATCCTTGCCAGACACAATAAAATGCAGTTTTCCCAGACACGGGTGAATTCAATGGGGAGGTGGGTGATCACTAAGTGTAACTTGGCAGGAACAGACACCTTTACTCTCTGTTCGGTTTACGGGTCAATAGTGGATGAGCCTGGGGTCTTTAATTGGCTAACGAATGAGCTGGTACACTGGCCTCTACCTATAATCCTCTGTGGAGATTTTAATGTCAATCTACCGAATAACTGGGAGTCCACCTTTAAGTACGCAGGGAGAAAACCCAGAGTGTTTCAAGCACTCTCCCTTTTATGTAGTACACATGGCTTGAGGGATGTCTGGGCAACGGGGAGGCTGTTAGAAGATGGGTTTACTTTTTTTTGTTCTCCCCATCACAAACATGCACGATTGGACTATTTTTTTGTATCTTCCGTGAGTCAGTCAAAATGCAAGATAGATAGATACCCCAGACTCTTATCTGATCATAATCCACTCGTACTGGAACTGACAGGGATGGGGACAGGTTCAAGCCCCCCAACTTGGACCTTTGAGAGGGCATTGCTTCTTGATGAAAATTAGAAGAAACTCATGAGGGATTGGATTCCGGGATTCCTGAGGGTAAATACAGGTACAGCCTCCCTAGTCTGGGACTCTCTTAAAGCTGGCATTCGGTGGGAGACCGTCCAAATTTCTTTAAATAAAGGGAAAGACGATAAACGAAAGCTACAGGAACTCCACCTAAGACTTGTTCTGTTGTATTCCTCTTAGGGTATCCATAAACGGGCTTTCCAGTATCATGTCCTTATATAGGCACAATTTGCCCTGCCCTTATATAGGCATAAAATCCCAGCCCTTATTTAGGCATTAAACCATGCACTCCAAATACAGGCATGGTCTCCGACATCCGTCCACCCTAACGTCACAACGAGTTCATGAAGAACAGACCCTTAGGCTGCGGGAGTTTCCCTAGCCCAGGACTATTGATTTCTTCAAGGCCTCATATATTATGCATGAACCATTATTCCTTAGGGGTTCATCCATGACGTCTTTCGCTGTCCAATTCACGTCAATGCTAACATTCCTAAGGTACTCTCAGGTATAAATATACCTTCCCTAGCCACTGTAAACCAGAGGAGACCTCGACTTCAGAGGAGCCCGTATCCCGGCCTGACGCACTGAGAAGACGCTGTCATCCCTGCACGCAGAGAGTCCCGCTTCCAGTGATCTGACTTCCCTTGCGGGGTGTTGGAGTTCGAGTCTGGCAAAGAGATTCCTACCTCTCTCATTCTTCAGGTATGGAGCTGATAAGAACCTAGAGGGACTCTTGGCATACTAGGCATACTGAGCTTAAATATAACTCTTAGTATACCATAGTAAGGAATACTTCACCTACTTCATACCTCGTCCTACACCTAGGTTAGGTTAGGTACATTGGGGTAGAACTAGCTTAGCAACGCATCGTATGAGTACTCGCATTTTTAGTCTGTGTTATTTATGTAACCGCATCTGTACTAAAAGATAATGCTATCGCAGTATTATTTATTTCTACTGCTCACCCTGTACATTATTTATCTCGCATACTGTCTTGTGATCGTAACAGCACATTATACTTACACCAGAAACAAGACTGTTCAATAAATCTTTTATTGAAAACGCCCGTCTATTCTTTCTGTGTAACTCTGAGGAAAACTAAGCATGCACGATTGAGCTGAGTGAAATAGTTATCTATTGTTTCCACGACTCTGGGACACGTTCTGATTCTAAAAGAGAAACACAGTGGTCATGTTTTGCGGCTGCCAGAAACTACTCCCTTCTTGTTGTCAAGGATTTTCTAGTGGCCTCTGAGCTAGCTGGCACAAGTAATTAAGTTTAATATACTCGATAGGGACATACTGACCTTAGTCCTATGTCAAACCTATAGGATATATTATTCCAATGCGCAGAGCCTATTAGGGAAATAGGAGCTACACTACATGGCGCCCAACGGTTTGGTAAGGCGGTAATTCAACGTTAGATACTGAGTAACTCAGCCGTGCTATTTTCTCTCAAGACCCCTACCCATATACTCCAAAAGATGTCTAGAGTGGGCAGGGTTTAGTATCCACCAAGGCTACATAGGGAAGTACCCTATATATTAGCTGTTTGGTTTGCTCAACGTTGAAGGATACAGTGTTCCAAAATATTGTGCACCTAATCTTTGTTTCCTTGAAACTTGTTTTACATTTTTCAAAAAACAAAATGAATGAAGACGCCGGAAACGGTGTAGCTGCGGCTGACCCAGTCGTAACAGCTTTTAACAATACAGGTTTAAATGAAACCGAGGAGGGTGTTATAGACATCCCTCAAAACATAAGAAGAGCCATCACTCTAAAACTTATAAAACATGGCCTACCGCCAAGAGGAGGTAGAGCAGTTTTTGTGATAGAGGCACATGAATCCTTTCAGACAGCGGTATTCTATTCATGGGTAATACTTCCTGAATGCAATCCAATATCACACACATTTCACTTCTACAAAGAAGATGATCTACCAGAGGAATACATTCCTTTCGAGGATATAGAAATTCCATTAACATACCAGGAGCATCAGCTCTGGTTTAAAGGCGCCCTAAAACATCACAGAAACATTACTAGGCTCGGTCCACTAGGTAGACCAGGAGCAACATGGCCGATTTTAGCCGGCTACACACCTCATCCTGAACTGGATATAATGACAGATGAGGAATTACATACTCAAATAAAAGAGTAAATCAAAATTTACAGACAATTGGTCCAATATGTCATGCGGACTTTTAAAGTCCGACCACCATTGACATATCCAAATCCAACTCCCCAACAGGGGAATACACTAAAAATTACACCACAGACTCTCAACTCAGTCATGGGTAAAATGCCCACAAAACGTGAGCAAATTCCGTTTTGGATAGCTCAAAAAATTACTCAAATCGAAGCAGTATTTCCAAATACTAGCCCGCATGAGAAACACAGAATTCTAACAATCAGTTTACCAATGGGGATCACACCACAACTGGAAGACTGCACCACTTGGGGCTCAGTCTTTGCTGCCATCTATACTAAAACACATGGCATTCCGTCAATTGCGGTAATACCTGATGTCCTAAAACAAATTCAAAACGAATACGGGGCAGAGCCTGCTCTAAATTTAGGTATGAAATTACTGAAAAATTTCGAGCAGGTCTCAACAATAATATTATCTAATATTAAAGGAGAGGCAGCAGCAGTTGCGATCCGCCAGAAATTGAGGGAATTCGATGTTACAGAACATCAAACTGAGCTACCCAGAATAATAGAACAATCTTATGCAGAATTAGGCAGAGATAGTTTGGGTGGAAGACCAGTGAAGCCAAAGCTATCTGAAAGTCCTGAGAAGGACTCAATTAAACAAATTCCTACATCTTCTAAAAAGAAGTGGGAATCTAATAAACAAAATTCAAATGAGAAGCGTTCTCAATCCCGAGGTAGGTCTCCTCAAAAGGAGCCCTCTGAAAGGAGGTATAACCTCAGGAATAGGGATAATTTGAGAAAACCTGATAGGATCAAGATACTGATACACGTTCCTCTCTTCCCTTTCAGATCTCATCACAGACTTCGGAAAGAAGAGGACGGACGGAACACAGAGAAGAACGCGTGAAATCGAAAGACGACAAACACGCTCCAAAAACTAAGGCTAAACCTCAATTCTCCAAAAAGAAAGTAGCAGGTCTAAAGATTAGACATGCCGAGAATACTGAGAACACAACTCAAGAACGGAGAATGGGCTCAGACCATGCTGGACAGTGCAGCAGAAGTCACAATAGTTCGCCAGAACCTGAGGGAACTTCTGGAGATAGTGGACTTGAATGAGTACATTAAAGTAGAGACTGTAGACACCAGGGTTAGTACTCCGCAAAGGTTATTTGAAATAACACTCCGGATGGAGGGAGACAAACCTAGACAGGTGAAAGCACTTTTTGGGAAAGACTATCAAAAGGCTATGACATACTTCTAGCAGAAAAGGACTGGCCACCACAATTTGTCAGGGAGTGCCCACATGGCGAGGACATTATTATGCCTGCCTTCTCCAACCATATTCCAATTCACTTAAAATATACATATGCCAGGAAATGGGCAGTGGCCCAGGCCCCAGCATTATATAAAAATCATGTGGGATGGGATGAGGACTCACCTCACCATAAAATACATCTGAAACATGAACCAACTGCACAAAGGCAGTATCCAATAAAGCAAGAAGCTAAAAAACAGGTCAGGGAGATCTTAGATCAACTTGAATACCAAGGGGTGATTGAAACATGCACCTCCTCAATGAACAATCCTTTGTTTCCTGTCTCCAAACCAGACAATACATATCGTCTAGTTTTGGATTACAGACACTTAAACACTTGTTCTAAAACTTTTGCATTGCAAAATGCACATAGCACAGCATTAATGAATAACATTGTGCGTAAAAAATATAAAACAACATTAGACATCTCAAATGGTTTCTTTTGTCAAAACATAGCACCTGAAAGCAGGTACTTAACAGCATTCTCCATAATGGGGACCCAGCGTCACTTTTGTCGACTCCCACAAGGGTTCAAGAATAGCCCAGGTTTATTCTCAGCGAGGGTAATGGAGTTACTACAAATTTATGACAATGAGGCATTGTCCTATGCCGATGACATCTATCTGACAGACGATGACCTGGAAAAACACTTGAACAGGGTGAGCACCATTATATTGGGTTTCGCCTCTGAGGGCTACAAATTCAACTTTAAAAAGTCCAGAATTGCCCATCTCAATGTCCTATTTCTAGGATATGAGCTTTCAAGTAAAGGCAAGAGCTTGGCAGCTAACTTTTTAGAAAAGTGTGCGCTGCTCCAACCTCCAAAAACGCTAAAAAACTTACAATCCATCCTGGGTTTCCTAAATTTTGGAAGAACATATATACTAAATTATGCAGAAAGGGTTCAACCTCTCTACGCATTAATCAAACCTGATTTTTCGATCAGAAACTGGACACAAGAACACACAGAAATCTTGCGTTCACTACAAACTAACATGTTAGCAACAAATCACTTACAAACACGCATAAGTCAACGCAATTTGGTGATCCGAATAATTTCGGGTCAATGCGGATTCACCTACTTAACTTTCAATGAGGGTGAGAAAATACCAATCGCATACAAATCTCATTTGTACACACAAGCGGAAATGCGCTTCAGTTCAACTGAAAAAATTCTAACAGCAGTTCAAACCGCTGTAGCAAAAGAAAGAGCCTTAGCCCAAGGGAAACGCATTATTGTCGTAACCCCAGTACCTGCTTTAGAAGCGGTTACAAAAGCAAGCATTCCAAATGCTAAAGCATTACATCCAAGATGGATACAATGGGTTAATTCTCTTGCTGCAACAGATGTTGAATATGTTTTTGATCCAGATTTAAAAACACAAGCATTCCTGCAGTATGAACATGAATGTCCCCTGCCTACTGAAATTCTGCCTCTCGATCAGTACGAATTCATAATTTACACTGACGGATCCGCACAACCCGCAATCGGGAGTAAGCAAGCTTACAGTGCAGCGTGTGCAATCGTTAAAGGTTGCATGCGAAATGGCATCTTCAGACCTATGGTCACAAAAACGCAGTCTCTAGGAGATTGTACGGCTCAGCGAGCTGAACTACAAGCATTCAAACTGGCACTTGAAAGTACAGATCGAGAATTCCCCACACTAATCGTGTGCGATTCCTTTTACTGTGTGCAGTCGTATAAGGAATATATACAAAACTGGCTTGAAAATGGTTTCAGAGATGCGAAAGGTGGCACAATAAAGCATAAAATGCTTTGGGAACAAATAGTTCAGTTGAAAAACGAACTACCAAAGGCTCACGTGATCCACACACTGAGTCATCAACGTGATGGCGTTCACGTTGCAGGGAATTCATTGGCTGACGAAGCTGCAAAGGAGGCTGTGCAAACGGCTTCCGTAGCTGCGATCACTCATTCAAAAACAAAAATAGACGGTGAGATAATGTTGGCTGTCAAGGCTTCAAGCAAAGGCAGCAGTGCAGCATTACCAAAAAAGTTTCCACTCAAGTACTCCTATGTAATTGATGCGAACAACGTTCCTTTTGCTCGAATCCCTGGAGTGGGGGATAGGGTAATTCCAAACTTGGAACGTAGAACAGCCTTGATTTATGAAACACATTTGGGGGAAGGTCTGTCACATCAAGGGATCTCTAAAACAATTTTGACATTAAAAGAGATGTACTGGTGGCCTGGAATGAATACAGAAATTCACATATTCATCAACAACTGCTATGACGTTATAGGATCATTTTTAATGATCTATCTATTGTATTTGTTGCTTATATATTCATGTAACATTTGTGGTTTATTTGTACATGCAATGCTAGTTTGACCTGCACCCCTACATGCTCCTTCTGCCCGATCACTCCTTTGTCTGACCCTTATCCGGCCCGATCCCCTATGTTCCTCCTTATTCTCTGTATTGCCTATTTGCTCATAAGCTACCTGCTGTGAAGCGCTCTGATACCCTCGGGTCCAGCCAGCGCTATATAAAACTCCTTAAATAAAATAAATAATAAAATAGACTGTAAATTACAGTGGGAGAGCCAACGGACACCTTGCTGCGAATGCGGCAACCCAGTGCAGACACCATTGTTAGACAGCATTAGACTATCTATGCACCTGCGTCCTACTGGACAAAGGCATTCTCACAAATACTGAATCTAGGTTCCTATGGTTATGGCCTCAGCGCTCAGCTGACGCTCGAACTGTTATAAAAGATTTGCGAGTCTTTATCGGCATATACGCAATAGGCACGCTACATTCTGACCAGGGTCCTGCGTTTAGCTCTCGGGCTTACAAAGACGCCATGGCCAGTCTGAGCGTTGCATTGCGGTACTCCTCTCCATTCCATCCTGAGGGAAATTCGGTTGTGGAAAGGAAAAACCGGGACATAAAGCAGTCTATAACAGCTAGAGTATTAGGCTCGGGTGACGGGTGGGTCAAACACCTTAGTGGAGTTCAACGTGCTTTGAACAACCTGCCAAGAAGTTCTCTAGGGGGTCACTCCATATGAGGTCCTATTTGGGACAAGAATGTGGGTACCAGACCTAGAACACGTAGGCACAGTGGTGGAAAATAAACCCTTTGATATCAAAGATCGTTTGGCTGTTTTACAGGACTTAAACAAATTAAGAACGAAACAAAGCAACGTATTCCTACAGCCCACCACCACTGGGGATCAACCGGCTGTCCCAGCAAGGCCTGTCTGGATTCCAAAAGTTGGGGATCTAGTCAGAGAAAAAATTGCGGACGAGAAGGAATTTGGACCTTCTTACAGACAACCAGTACCTGTCTAGCAGTTCAAGGAACAAGAACAGTACTACTGCCGCCCCTTGCTGGAAGAAAGGAGAAAAGATTTGTGTCCATCGACCTCATCAAACCACAGTATGTGGCCAATACTAAATAGTAGGCCTCGTGGACTCCGACCTAGTAGCAAACGCACTCCTCTCGCTACTATCCAAGAGGTTCATACTGAAAGACTGATAACCATCGAGAATTCAGCAGAAACAGATGAAGGACTAAGCAACAACGCTATGGAAATCATCCCTCTTGAAGAACAAGTAACATTTCGTCCAAATACACCTGTCTACACCAATGTGGCACGTGATGAACTGGTTCCAGTGATTTCTACAAATCCTGATGCAATTCCAACAATTGATAGAACTGCTTCTGGCTATTTCATTAACTTTGATACGTTCTCAGAAGATGCGAGTGAACCTGAAACGACGCCAGCATCATTCAAATTCAAGCAGCAAATACAAGACTTTCTTCACTCTCTGAAAAATACTTATTTGGTTTCTCCATGGATTGAACTCTGGATTATATCTGGACTTTTTGTTTTCCTGCTCTGGCTAGCTTTGGTAACAACTGTGAGCGTGCTTATAAGTGGCAGATACATCCATGTGAACACTGAAGAAAAAGGCGTAAACGTACTTTTGAAACCTCATAAATCTTCCCATCGTGAAGCAAGAGACTTGTCATCAGTGAACATCACAGCTGTTCCTATACATGATGGTATAGTGTGGGACAAAACAGATTTTGATATATTTGGCCCGACGGAAGAATTGAACATTCCACATTTATTTAAAATTTCACTAAGTGATTTAATCTCGTCCAGTACCTATTCTGATGATTGGGACTTTGAGACTGTGACTGACATTATGTTTGACCTAGAAAAATCTGCTGCATTTTCTAAAAATGAATATTTAGAGGGTTCATCAGACTATGAACAACTGTATTGTTATAACCACTATGGTCATCATTATTTGCATAAATCTGCATATCCAAGAAATGTGTTTATATTTAACCAATGGGAACATTGTCCTACACCACCTAAAGGTAGTTCAAAAACATTTGCTAGTAAATTTCCATATTTTTCAGGTTACAATACATCTGATCCAGAAATGTTTTACTATAAAAATGTAAACAAGACAGGACTGAAAATTATGTTAACAGATTTACTCTGCATTATTTAATGCCCGACTGTCTAGACAGGGTTTTGACTTTTGGAAAGACACAATAGACACAAAAACTTTGTGGGGTACTAAAGAATGGCAAGTGCAGGGAATAGAAGCTTTATTTAGAGCCTGCATCATCCCTGAACAAATAATGTTTTTGAATGAAACAATCCAACAAACATCTTGTCTTGGATTAGCAAAGATCAAAGAGATGAACAAACCTTCTGTACCAACACCTGCCAGTGATAATGATACAAAGGCAGTGGTGACAGTTGACAATATACTACAACTCAACAGATCTAATCCTGATTGGAAAAAATGGTTGATCTGGCCACAGACACGAATAACTGTCAGGAAAGATTCCTGAATAAAACTCAGGGTTTTACCATTCACAGGCCAGACCCAAGATACGTCCAAAGACAACATCCGGGGGTAGTAACAACATACAGTGTAGGGAAATTATGCCTCGATTGGCTGCATACATCTACACTACAGGATGTGAAACAACACTTATCCTTACTTGCAAAAGACGCAGACCTTAGGGATTTCTTGCTTGGACCAAGAAAACCGCGTCAAAAACGTTTCATATATGCCAGCATTTATGCTGCCTACAACGAAGCATGGAAAGTATCACAGATAGAGGCCGCAGAACGAATAGGTGAACTTGATCGTATTAATTTAGAGAAATCACTCTCTTTGGTCGACAATGGGTTAACAACTTTGTCCTCCAGAATATATTCACTGGACGGCATTGTATCCTCTGCTATCGACATACTAGAACAAGATTTGGCGATGTTACAACAAGGCCAGTCTCAATTACGTTCTATTATGTTATTAAGCTGGACGCTGCAATCATTGCGAGCGGGCTATGTGCCTTGGCGTTTCATCAACACAACAGCTCTGTTTTCAGAATACAATCTAACTGATAAACAGATCGAAATGGCACAAAGAGGAGCAAAGTATACAGTGCTGAGCATTGAAAAACTGGAAAAGTTACCATTCACAGTGGCAGAAAAACCAGCTTCAGAATGGCTTATTCATGGCAAAATCACGCTACCTGTGACTACTTTTCAGTTTCAGTATTGCCTCAGACAAATGCAAGCAGGCAAATATGAAAGGTTGGGTAAGGAATACATTAAGACATCTTGGGCTTTACCGTATACATATAGATGTTGGAGCGGGGATCGTGAAGTGTTTTTGAGCGGTAAAAACTGTAAACGTGCACTAAGCGGTCCACTTATATGTCAGGACATTTCCTTGCACGGGGATTGTAATGGTTCTGTGGCAAATTTGTCTTGCCATCAGCAGGGTGCACCAGCTGCGGTGATTAATCCAATGTTTGGACAACTTTCTAATGGGAGTTACCTCATGTTGAATGATCAGTGTTGCTGTGGCATGCTGCCAGGCATTCCATATCTAGTAACGGTCAACTCCAAGGTCACTTGCTGTATGCAAGTATTGTTTGCCCCAATAGACACAGTCAGGGAGTCGCCTCTATGGCCTTCGCTGAACGTCTCTTTTATAAGATTTGATACTTTAAGCAGAATGAAAGCCATGCTTTTACAACAAACAGTGCCTTTGACCTTGGCCAAAGAAACCTATGATCTGCAAATTGCAAGGACTTCGGCTGAGATACAGACTTTAATACGTACAAACTACCCTATACATTTCGTAGAAATGATAGGACGAATTTTCAACATGTCTGATACAACAGGACTTGTACATGTATTTAAGGGCATCTGCTCCGGTCTGTTAGCACCTTTCCAGGCAATACTCGGAATCATCCCGAACTTTGCACATTCGGTGTTTGGTGGCATACCATTAATTCTAGCACTTGTTGCCGGAATTCTATTTCTCTTCCTGCTATTGCGCTATGGCCAGCCAATTCGCCGACATCACTCCGAGCGACATGGAGAAAGCTCTCCTTGAACGAAAGTGCCGTGAGCAAATAGTACAGCTTTTGGGCATAAATCGTCTACGGGACCTTAATACCACGTGGTTCCTGTCATTTAGACCAATCTGGCAAGATTGCATCTTACCAGTTCTACGATGCCTGCTATGCTGTGTAGAATGCGTGTTGGACACCTGTCTAACATTTCCATCGGATGCGCCAACGGACGTCGATACTCTGCTGGACAAGATAACGGCCCATGCTATGTGTTGTCCCCAGAGGCTTCCTATCCTGATGACAGCATTCATTGAGATCTCACAGACGCTTCCGGCTGCTGCTGAGGTACGAGAAAGAACTACAGGCACACAGGTAACAACGGACGCGAACATTGCTGCGGCGACCATTGCTGAGAGCAATGCTTCACATCTCTGTGCGATTAACCTGCTTCACGAGGTGTTCCAACTCACACCAACTACAGTGGATGATGTTTTGTCTATAGAAATAGATGATCTCATGTTTACACCAGACCTGTAAACTGACTCTGATTCAGCATACAGTGTTCCAGAAATACAGTAACAATTTGGCCTTCATTCTACAAAAACTTGGAACTCTACCAAAATTGAACTTTTTCCCATATTTTCGAAACGAAAAATGGCACTTCAATCTGCTTAAAGTAGAACTAGCCTTATAGTACAGACTTGGCGGTCCTTCCACAGACATTTAGTCATCTTATGTGTTTAACAGTTAATTAATTTTCATGACATGAAATGACTTTTGATTTTTAAGAAACTTATCGATCATTTTTGTCACATGTAAATATTACTGCTTATTTCATTCCAATTGCATTTATTTTCGAACTTTATGCCTGTAATGAAAAGCAATGCTTCAAATGTACAGTACCTTTTGCATTCTAACAGGTTTAAAAAAAAAAAAAAAAAATGCCTTTTTTTCGAAATGGTTTTATGAAAAATTTTAGAAATATGCGGTACTCCATTTTAATGTTTAGCATTTTAAATGTTTAGCATTTTAGTATTATCGTACACACGAAAGAGGAGTGGGTGTTGTATTCCTCTTAGGGTATCCATAAACGGGCTTTCCAGTATCATGTCCTTATATAGGCACAATTCGCCCTGACCTTATATAGGCATAAAATCCCAGCCCTTATTTAGGCATTAAACCATGCACTCCAAATACAGGCATGGTCTCCGACATCCGTCCACCCTAACGTCACAACGAGTTCATGAAGAACAGACCCTTAGGCTGCGGGAGTTTCCCTAGCCCAGGATTATTGATTTCTTCAAGGCCTCATATATTATGCATGAACCATTATTCCTTAGGGGTTCATCCATGACGTCTTTCGCTGTCCAATTCACGTCAATGCTAACATTCCTAAGGTACTCTCAGGTATAAATATACCTTCCCTAGCCCCTGTAAACCAGAGGAGACCTTGACTTCAGAGGAGCCCGTATCCCGGCCTGACGCACTGAGAAGACGCTGTCATCCCTGCACGCAGAGAGTCCCGCTTCCAGTGATCTGACTTCCCTTGTGGGGTGTTGGAGTTCGAGTCTGGCAAAGAGATTCCTACCTCTCTCATTCTTCAGGTATGGAGCTGATAAGAACCTAGAGGGACTCTTGGCATACTAGGCATACTGAGCTTAAATATAACTCTTAGTATACCATAGTAAGGAATACTTCACCTACTTCATACCTCGTCCTACACCTAGGTTAGGTTAGGTACATTGGGGTAGAACTAGCTTAGCAACGCATCGTATGAGTACTCGCATTTTTAGTCTGTGTTATTTATGTAACAGCATCTGTACTAAAAGATAATGCTATCGCAGTATTATTTATTTCTACTGCTCACCCTGTACATTATTTATCTTGCATACTGTCTTGTGATCGTAACAGCACATTATACTTACACCAGAAACAAGACTGTTCAATAAATCTTGTATTGAAAACGCCCGTCTATTCTTTCTGTGTAACTCTGAGGAAAACTAAGCATGCACGATTGAGCTGAGTGAAATAGTTATCTATTGTTTCCACGACTCTGGGACACGTTCTGATTCTAAAAGGAAACACAGTGTTCATGTTTTGCGGCTGCCAGAAACTACTCCCTTCTTGTTGTCAAGGAGTTTCTAGTGGCCTCTGAGCTAGCTGGCACAAGTAATTAAGTTTAATATACTCGATAGGGACATACTGACCTTAGTCCTATGTCAAACCTATAGGATATATTATTCCAATGCGCAGAGCCTATTAGGGAAATAGGAGCTACACTACAGTTCAAACGGAATTACAACTTGTGGCTGCTGTACAGATAGGGGAGGGGGTAGGCGAGGCCCAAATGGAGGTCGCGATAGCTAAAGCGGCGGCTAGTGATGTCATCATGAAAAAATCAATCGATAGGGCCACACTCCATCAAGAAAGGGTTTATGAAAATAGTGAGAAGATAGGTCACCAATTGGTGGTACGAACCCGACAGGAGTATGTACGTAGGGAGATTACTAACATCAGGGATCCTGACGTGGGTATTGTCACAGACCCTAAAAAGATTCAAGCAGCCTTTCAGAAATATTATCAAAATCTCTATACCGAGGAACCCGAGAGGCTGGACCCTCAGCAACTTGACTCAATTAATAACTATTTAAATCTAATGCCCACAACTGTATTGACTGAGGAAGATAAAGAGGACTTAGAAGAACCTATGGGAATGGACGAGATACTTCTGGCACTCTCAAGCTTATCTGATGGGAAAGCAGCAGGGCCAGACCTAATACCCTCTGAGTTCTATAAGGTTTTTGCAGACCAGTTAAAAGATGTACTGATGGAACTCTTTACTCAAACTTTTGACGGGGCTATTCCACCACAGTCTTGGGCAGAAGCTAAAATTGTTGTTTTTCCCAAGAAGAATAAACCTGTACAAGAGTTAGGCTCCTACCGCCCTATTACTTTGATTAACTGTGATGCAAAAGCTTATTCGAAAGTACTGTCCAGAGTAATCGACAAAATAGTGGTTAATTACCAACACAGATTTATTCCCGGAAGGGGGACTATCGACCACATCAGAAGGATAATATCCTTATTTGACGTGGGACAGGTGACAGGAGACCCCACGGCAGCAATCTTGCTTGACGCAGAGAAAGCTTTCGATAGGGTCTCCTGGCACTTTTTATGGCTCACAATGCAGAGGAAGGGCATCGGCCCAAATTTCATTAGGGCAGTCAGGTCTTTGTATACAAATCCTGTAGCCAGAGTCAGTATAAACGGAGAATCATCAGGACCCCTGAGCATTACAAGAGGGACGCGGCAGGGCTGCCCCTGCTCTCCACTGCTTTTTGCACTGTATATAGACCCCTTCCTCCAAAAACTGGAAGGTAACCCAAATATACCCCCTGTTGTAACGCAGGATCACAGTACTTCTGTTCTAGCATACGCCGATGACGTGGCGGTAGTCACTCCGGCTCCTGATCTAGCTATAAAAACCATAGAGGAAGAAGCGGCAATCTTTGGGGAACTGTCAGGGTACTCCCTGAACAGGGGGAAAACGCAGATAGTTATTAACGAACATGTCTCAACAATGGACAGCAGGGTGGTCGAGAGTGCTAACTATCTGGGGGTAATAATTAAGGTGGACTTGGACACTATCGTGGATGAGAATTTAACACCTGTCGCGGCAAAAACTAAGCTTAATCTGAGGAAGCTGGATAACCTGCATTTAACGTTGGTAGGCAGGTGCAACTTAATTAAAATGGTTTATTTCCCTAAATTGCTGAATTTGATGTGAGCCATCCCCCTTCTACTTCCTAACTACTGGTTTAAAAAATTTGAAAATATATTCTCTCAATTTATTTGGGCCTACTCTACACCTAGAAGATCGGCCAAATGGTTGACACTCCCCATAGAACGCGGAGGTTTGGCTTTACCTAATCTAAAGCTATATTTTTGGGCCACGGCGCTAGCACATTTTTCGATCTTGTTGAAAGATTCCCCCAGTGATGATTCACCACTGTATCCCTCACCGTATCAATTGCTGATCGGTGTTGAGGCTTGGGGATGCCTATGGCGTCAGCTAGAAATGGGATACTATAAAAGGGTTAGATTTAAGACCCTCATGGCAGCCTACAAAATATGGGTACCAATTCGTCGACTTCTGGGATTAGGTAGGCTCAATTTTTATACTCCCCTCCAGAATAACCCACACCTGCCAGTGATATTTTCGAATACATACATGGTTAGATGGTTGAGGTCTGGGATTACAAAAATAGGGTGCTTTTATTCAGTCTTAGGCTTTGTCACGTACGATGAACTTAAGACAAAGTTTAATCTCACACATACAGAGTTTTTAAATTCCTCCAGATAAGGGATTTTTTACAGAAGAAAGGAGGTGGGACAGGGACAATGGTAAAAAATGGATCGGTAAAGAAGTTAAGAAATAGAGCACCCCCTCGTATTGGGACCTTATACTGTCTATTAAATGAGATGATGAAGGACGACATAGAGAAATACTCAGAAAGGTGGCAAGCTAAACTTGGAATTACAGGTATCCTGTTCCATCAAGCTTTTTCCACCTCACAGATAGCATTGATGTCATCTAAATTACAGGTCCAATTTTATAAAACCTGGGGGCATATTATCAAGCCCATTTTCGCCGCTTTATCGGCCGTTTTCGGCCGGAAAGCGGCGAATTGTACTCCGCACAATTATCAAGGACACGCTAACGCGTGTTTCCTTGAGTAAGCAGCCCAATGAACTCCAATTTGCATGTCAGCGAAGAATATCGCTAATGACATGCAAAGTGGGCGTTTCCTCCCTGGAAATCCGCACTGACATGGCAGCGCACTATTACCAAGCCTCGAGCAAACCCGCGATGCGATAGAATTAACCGCGCTAACCGCGGTTATCGCGGGTTTGCAACGCCTGGTTTGAATCCGACTTAGCCATACTTGATATGGCAGGTGGATCGTACGGCTAAGACCCTGGGGCATATTATCAAGGAAACACAATAAATATCGCATTTCCCGCTTTGCGCGATTCTGTTTCATGCCGCTATCGCAGGATTTAATCGCCGTGGAGATATGCGTTGATAATAACGCGATATCTCGGCGATTAAATCCTGCGATATGCGGCGTTAAACAGAATCGCGCAAAGCGGGAAATGCGATATTTATCGTGTTTCCTTGATAATATGCCCCCTGTTTTTTCTTATACTATACTCCATACCGCATATCAAAGTGGGGTAGAGGGAAAGGAACACATTGTCCACGTTGTGCCCTTCACAAACCAGACATAGTTCATATGTTTGCAACCTGTGAGACTCTTTCAACGATTATTAATCAGATTGGGGAATTCTTTAGAGATAAACTAGGACTAGGACACCAACCTTAATCCTATTGGGCATCCAAGAGGAAGGGAGTATTAATGAGGGAAGAGAATTATTATGTATTTCGATGGCTATTTTTAGGCTTTGCATTTCTACTGCTTACCTGGATCCAGGTCCTCCTGTGTTTCAACAGTGGCTGGCCCGATTGCTGTCCATCTATAATCTGGAAAAATCCATCTATGCTCGGAAAGGTGTCAGGGCACGGGAAAAGGGCCTTAAAATATGGGAGCATTTGTCCAACTGATCAAATAAGGGATAATTGCACAAGCACTTTATAGGATCGGTCGCACATAATAAGCATATAACTTGGGATTTATTATCTTCTTCTTTTACGTCCTGTGGCTTACTCGACCAGATTTCTTCTCAACTTGCACATGCACTTTATAGAATGCACTGAATCTGATATATTGTATGAAATACACAGGTATTTATTTATTTTTGCGCTCTGTATATAACTGTGTCGTAGACTGTGTCATTAGTGGAACCCGGGCTCTTCTTCTTTTTTTCATATGTATGTAACTTCACTGTGGGAGGATGGGAGGGGGGTGGGGGGTCTTAAAGGAAGAAAAAAAGGGAATGTTCATCGAGATATTTTTTGTATCTACAAGTTTATACGTGCAAATAAAAAAAATAAAAGAATAGGTGGAACAGCAAAGATGAAAAGAAAAATGGGCAAATGCATATTTTCATCATACTTATGCCTGCAGTTTGTGCATGCCATAAGAAATCCAGAGGAGCAGCTATAACGAGTCAGGAAATCTAGGGCTCCTGTGCATAGTTCTGGGAATTTCCAGAAATGTGGGAATATACACATATCACAGGCGTAAATGCTTACTATGCTTGCATATCTACACTTTCTTGTTGGACACTTCTCTAGGACTAAAGAGCGCTTTACTTGTATGTAATCTCAGAACAAACCTTCCAAGCTGCTTCAAGCTGTGCAGTCTGATTGACTGTAACGGCGATGTGAAGCATATAACTGTTTCTTACCCTACTTTTCATCCCTTTTCTGAACGCTTTCATTTGATCCAGTGTGGAAAACACAGGGCATACCTGTCCTCTGATCCACAGTAATTTGAAATGAAGGCTGGAGTCATCACAAGGCTGTGTGTCTGCGGTTTCCTGCTGCTGGACTACCATAAATATAGCGACATCTTCTCATACTTGCGATCATCAGTGAACCAGCATGCAGACATTCTTACAGCTATAGGTCAACCACTGACCTCATCCTGATATGAACTAACTTGTTTTCATATATCTTCCCTGGAACCGGAAGGTGTTATTGCAGAAAGTAAGAGCTTAGTAATGCAATTATTTAACATGCACTCCAGACATAAGCACGTTCTTACAGTTGGAAATCCAATAAGAAATATTTTGGCTAGTATCAGAGTACAGAAAGGGTTTTATGGTTGGATTTATATGACAAATTGTAACTTTGCCTAAGCGAGTTAGAAGGGAAGCATTGCTGACAGCTATAGATTGATAGAAAAAGTAATTGTACATGAAATTGCTTGGAAAGTTGCATTGCATTAGATGCTGGTTGATAATGACTTTTTACGTCTAGCTACATCCATCTTTGGGGCATATTCTCAAGGACTAATCGCCGAATTATCGGCACTTTAGCGCCGCAAAAGTGGCGACAGATCCACTGCCCCATTCTCAAGCTGGTGCAAACTGCCGACATCGCCAGTCACCCAGCGATAGCTGGCGCAAAAAACATCGCCACAGATGAGAGCGACAACTAACACTAATGATATGCAGAGTAGGCGTTCCCGTGCAAAAACACACGAAAACACCACTCCGCGATATTCTCAACGACCAGCCAGATCTGCGCAGGGACTTAACACCTGCCTTTTACTGGTGCAAAGCAGGACGACAACCTGCAGCATGAAAGGGATCCCAGCCCAGTGCCACATCTGAAGACCAACACATGTCATGGAGCCACTGACCATGCAGCACGGAGACCCAAGAGGGCCACAACACCCACCGCCACCACCCCCAGGCACCCCCCTGCCCCCCCAAACTACCACCGAGGCAGCGCATAACAAGACAGCTGACCTCCCGAAAACGGCATGGCCCCTCAGCCACACAATTGCAGAATGTGGGGAGAGGTGGGAACCAAGTATGTGCGAAGGAGGCAAGTGACCCATCAATAAGAATGTACACAATGCCAAGTGTGGCGGTGATGTGCTGAACTGACTTCAGTATGCAGAGCGCAGGCATGTCCATGTGGACATATACTGATGGTGTGTGTAGTGTTGTGGACAGTGGACGCAACCATGCCACCTCAGGCAGTGGGGAAGACCCCGGTCATGTAGTTGTGTCGTCCCCCCCCTGTAAGCGTAAGCGGAGTGGGCTGGGCCGGCATACGCCAAGCCAGCGTAGGGGTGTGAAGGATTTGCCCGGGGCTCTGGGCGTGGTTCAGTCCTGGCCTGGACAAGGAAGTAACTAATGAGTGTGTCACTGTTGTAGTGTCGGCGCCACCCAGTCCGCAATCGACAATGTTGCAATGTAGCATGCACCCGGAGGGTGGGCTCGCACGAACGGGGAAATGAAGGAGTGCAAGACCGCTCGGGGTCTTGGCTCAAACATGCCGAGTGTTGTGTGCATCTGTATTGCCGCAGCACGAGCCAAATGCCTAGCCTTAATCGCAGCGCGAGTTTAGCCAGGCATGAACCCTACATCTGTGTCCACCCTATCCTTCCCACAGGCCTACACTCACGTGGCCGCCCACCTTCAACAGCCAACATCACAGTGTCGTTGTCAGGCTTGTGGACATGTGCAGACAGGCATGACAATGGTGTGCCGTAGGAGTGCAAGTGATGCAACCGCGCAGCGCACACAGTTAAATTGGCTTGGGGGTGAGGGAGGAGCAGCTGTGAGGCAACGTAGCACACAGTGATGCTGCTCATTTGCCACATGCAAGACATGTCAAACTTGAATCCCAAAGTCGCACACATCCCACCCCACCCCCAACAAGCCACTTCACATTTCCTGACTGCAAGCAGATGAGAAACTAGTGTGCAACGGTTGTACGCCTGGGATGGTGTGGGAGTAAGTGTGAAGGCCATTCCATGCAAGATAACTTCGAGCAAGGACTTCTGTGTGTGGTGTGTGTACATTGGTCTTTCGTCGGGCTGTTCGAAACTAACATTAGGGATGAAAGCTCCTTTGTCTGGACTATCAGGCGGAAGCACATCTGCACCTCCGACCTCGTAATTGCATGTGCCCGGCACCCCCTGACAGATACTAGAGCAGCTGATGACGACTCCCACACTACGAACAGCCCGACGAAAGACCAACGTACACACACCACACACAGAAGTCCTTGCTCGAAGTTATCTTGCATGGAATGGCCTTCACACTTACTCCCACACCATCCCAGGCGTACAACCGTTGCACACTAAAACAACCCATTGATCCGAGCTGTGGCATTTCATCCACAGAACTGGCGCAGGTCAGAACAGTGCCGCTTCAACCAGAGCCACTGACGCAATGGCAGAACATCCCGGACACTTGCACAACCCCTGTTAGGTGGAACTGTACCGTGCACGTATGCTGCGTTTACTGGGGGCACTGCCATTGGCAGTGCTGCGGATAAGTTACCGGCTAAGCTTCCACCTTGCCAACGTCACCTGCGTTCAGCCTGTGTTGCATTGTCGATCGTGCATATTCGAGTGGCCCATGGATGTCTGCCTATCCAACAGGACGGTAGCTGAACTGGATTTTGACATGTGTGTGCGCCCCCTGTTGGCCCACGACCAGGAGTGTCACCGTGATACCCGTTTATGGGATGCCTTGATACTTGGCATGCATGCTGGCAGCTGGACCTGGGAGATTGCACAACTCCTCGTGTGCAGTGACCACATTGAACCGCTCCCTATTGGGTTGTAGTGCTAATTGGTGAAAGGGGGTGGACGCAGCACATCTGTCCAGACCTGCTAATGGATTGCCTTGCCGTCCTGTTTGATGAAGTCGACAACGACCTCATGTTGGAAATGATAGCCTACGGAGCTGCAATCGCTTTCATGGATGAGTAACTACGTACATGCAGCCACAACAGATTGGAACCCATTGCACATGTCCCAACACCTTGTGGCATCTTAGAGATCTGGTCACATATCCCACGACAACAGTGGACATGGCTGCATTCGCCTGGACTCCGAATACATGAGCGGACAACAATGCGGATTGACACACACCTGTGAAGGGTGAGGCACTCCCCCGGAGTGGACAGCGGCGCTTGGCAACGTTCCTCATATTCCTGACATACTGCTGCATTGGTCTGCATGTTGTGGCACTTCTCTTGCCCGTACTGACACGCATATGATAATAAAGTCTACGCACCTTCACTTGTATTCAACTGTGATGAGTGTTGATTTGAATGACAATGTGTGTCTCACTGCCTATCTGGGTCATGGCAAGACATGCTCATTGGTAGCATTACCCAGGAAGTACCTTTTTGTGGAATCACTGTCCCTACATTCATCCATACTTTCATACTTGATTGGTCATAGCCACGACACATCTGTGTGAATCAGAATGTTTTTTTCGCATTCAGTGGAGTGTTGAAGCTGGAGCAGTACAGGGCCATGTACACCCCACTTTACATTGTTGCCCCGTGGCGGGCCAGCCAGAGTCCATTAGGGATTGACAAGTTCATCGGAAGAGGCAGACTTCAGTCCGCAGTGTGATTGCTGTGTCATTGGTAACCAAACCAAATATGGCAGTCCCTGTCGAGGTCCAAGGTGAGTGTCGCTGAGTGTATCGGGGGACAGTGGAAGGTGTTGATCCAGGGCATGATGCAGAGGGCAGTACCAAGCTGAAACAGGCCATATGGCGGAGATGAATGCTACCACTTCATTCTTACCACAGTGCCAGATCCATCATCATCTTCGTCCTCTGATGTGTCAGGTGCCTCACATGTGGGTGGTGGTGTTTAGTCTGCATCACTGTGTGGCACTGACACTTCAGGGGGTGGAGATGTGGATGGAGTAGTAGCAGCAGCAGCAGAATTCTTCTGCACCAGGCCTTGTGGCGACAATGCCATGACGAGGATCTGCAGGGCATGGAAGATCACAGCTACATCTCGCTGGTGTGCAGCCGGGGCAAACATTCTTTCCGCCTGCATCCGCTCCATGTTCAACATGATCCTCCGCATGTGTCCCAACTCCCAGCTGGCATCGCTAGAGCCACTCTGACTGGACAGTTGTTCTTGGCTCAGAGTCATGACTCCAGCGATGTCAGCCATGGATTGTTGGAGAGCATGGAGCGGACAGTGGGTGTCCGTTAGGGACTGTAAGTGGTCCCTGATGGGACGTAGACACCCACGTATGACATCTAGTTTGGCTGCCATGAGGTCAAACCCCACCCACAGCTGATCAGCCATCTTCTCCTGGCACCCTAACACACGGCGTTGGAATGCCATGTGTTGGTTGGGGGGTCCTGGGAGACAGCAGTGGTGGTGGGTGCTTCCTGCTGTGTGGTCTGTGCAGGGGGTGGGGTCTCCTCGATCCAGCTGGGCTGCACTGCTCCTGGAGGTGGGGTGCCGAAGCTGTCCATGGGCTGTTGGAGGGCGTCGGTGTTGATGTTGGGGAGGTCCTCTTCAACATCAGTGCTGAGTTGTTGGGTCTGCTCTGCAGGAGGTGTTGATTCTCCCTCTGCAATGTGAAGGGGAGATGCAGATTGACATTGTGTTCACATGTATGTTGACGCATTGGACAAGTTTACTTGCAGACTGCATGACAATGTACATTGTGACTGTTTGTGAGGAGATGCCTATGTGATGCGGGACAGTTGACATTTCTACACCATTAGGGATGTGAGGTTGTACTTGTACATTGTCATCTCACAGTTTCCTGCTATGCCAAATGCGAATGGCCACTTTCTACACACAAGCGGCGGCAGTTGTGTCCTCTGTTCTGTTGTGAAAGTGTTGCAGTTTGTACCACATTGCTATCAATGTTGAGGTGCTCTGATTCTTATGTGTGTGTGCAGCATTGTGGGTGTGTTGCCCCTTCAGCTCTGATTTGGCTGGCCCTTATCCCTTTCAGGCGGTGTGCCTTTCACTTCTGTGCTTATACAGTGCTGAGATGTTGCAGACTTGGGTAACTTGTCTCTTGGTCGGAGTTGTGACTCTTGGGCATGGTTTGTCCGCAGATGTGCTCTACTTAATTGTGCATGTGTGCCATTGTACCCATCTCCCCCCATCCCCCCAGTCCCTGGTCGTTACTCACCCTGTTGCTGTTGACTCCAGTCATGTTGTGCAGTGTCCGGTCCCCCAACTCCTGCCACCGTCTCCCCAATGCTGACTCGGGTCACCATTCCCTCCATCTCATCCAGCTCCTGGTGTGTCGCTGGACTCCCTCCTCCAGTCTGCATTGCTGCTTTCAGGTTGGCTGCGGGTTTCAGCTTGGTTTTGCGCTTCACATCAGTCCAGCGCTTTTTGCAGTCATCCACTTCCCTTCTCTTCACTCCGACTGCATTCACCTTGGCCAATAGGGACTGCGGTATTGTATTTTTAGTTGCCAATGACACAGTGGAGGTGATGCACAGTTGGTGGTGGTGTTCTATGACCTCCGTAATGGGGATCTGGTTTTCCTGCGTACTGTAAGGCGTCTTCCTCTTCTTCTTCTCCTTGCCCTTCCCTGACCCCTAGGTCCCAGGCTGGTCCTCCGTGGGGCTTGTGGGGTTCTGGTTGTCCTCTGTACTCGCTCTGGCTACCTCCATGGTGCTTCGCGGTTGTTTGTGTTTTTTGTTGGCGCTTTTGTGGTGGTTTTTCCCGCCTGACTTGTGGGACTTGCAGGCCTGGCGCTGCTTGTCGCTGTGTTTTTTTTTCACAGTTGGGCCCATCGCAACTTTTTTCACGTTAGGCTTTAGATTTTTATCGCCGTCCCGGGGATTCTATCGCGGACATTTGAGGCGTTATCAGGTCACTATCACATGTTACCGCTGTGTTGAGAATGAGAATGGGGCGTTAACACAGAATTATTTTCCCGCGATGGACGGCGATATGTGAAATTGCGTTAACCCATTTTGGCGATGATTATCGCACATTCTTAAGAATATCCCCCTTTAGCTTTTTGGTAGAGCTCATGTCAACGTAAAGAATAACACTAGGCAGAGAGGGGATTTGGGGCGGCCTCCTTCTGTCTTGGTTTGTTTGGATGTGCCCCCATGCCATTGGTAGGGTGCCTTCACAATTTGATTCTATACACTGCAATTTTGCGAATGTTTGCATTTTTCTATCTATATGTTGCATTCGGGATGAGAACACAAATTCTCTGGAATGCAACTTACCACTGCATCCTCGCACACAAAAGGTGACTTCAGCTGCTTGTTTTTTCCATTAGAGGGTGCTAGGCAGGACCACTTCCCAGAGAGTTTCCCTGAGAGATGCAGCGCCATCCTATCACTGTTGGAGAATCCCCTAATGTGAGATGGTTGCCACCTTAACATGATGATTTGTTTGACATCCTACCAAGGTGATTCCGAGTTCACCAGTTGACCAACACTGCTACACAAATAACTGCAATATGAGCACAAAAGTGGAGTCCTTTTTGGTTCTCTAGGTGAGCCATTTGCAAGTTTAGAGAACAGTCATGCTTGTTTACTTTCCTTCTGACAGAGACATCTGTCCCACTTCCTGGTCAGAATTTGGTCCCTCAGTGCTAAGTGCTTCCTGCTGCCTCTGAGATGTACTTTTGACCTGCTTGTCTGGCTGCCCTTATTTTGGGCCTCATTATGAGGTCGGGCAGACGTGACCGTTGCGGAATCGGAACCAGTCAGCGGTTCTGACAGCAGTATTAGGATGCAGCCGCACATGGTGCGGTTGCACCCTCCGATTTCTCTATGGGAGCTTATGCTGTGGTCGGAAACCGGCCGCAGCACAAGCTCACATAGATAAATTGGGAGTTTTTGTTAATCCCTGCACCGCGTGGCAGACACCACACGGTGCCTGCCACTTGGTGCAGGGATTGACAGGGGGGCACCATATGTGCCCCCCAGACCTCCAGCCGGAGGCCACTGTTGCAAGGCCACTGTTACAAGGGGGCCTTGCTAGGGGCCCCCAAAGTCACTTTCCGACAGGCTTTTCATGTAGGAAAGCCCGACATGAAAAGCCTGTGGGAAACCGACATCGAAATCCCGATGGCATGAAGACCGTCCTTAAGCGATTACGTGTCGGTTCCGACTGCCCGTCAGAAGCCAGCCAGAATGACTTCCCGGTTTCAATCCCGAGCCCCGTATTCGTAATACGGTGGTCGGAATTGAAACCGAAGATGTCGGTCGGAAAGTCTCCAACCGCAGGTCAGAGACTTTCCGACCGACATCAAAATCAGGGCCAAGTGTCTCATTCTGGCACCATGTGTTTAGCATCTTTAGATTTATTCCTTTTGGGGTCTTTACAGTTATTTCATTGGTGAGCATCTGCTCTACCTCAATGGATGCCCCTGAGGTTCTGGCAAGCACCTGTACAATGAGTGTCCACCTATGTGGCTACACTGTATGGTACTACAATCTATCATGCTGAAATTTTCTTTTCTCCCATGGATTTTCGATGCTGCGCCTGTCACAAATTTGGCTACTGGGTCCTGATAAAGATCCTGTGTAAATGACTTTTTTCCATAAGGGTTGAAGTGTTGATATTCTTTCTATACTACTGTCCAAAAACATTTAATTGACTATATGTGTTTCGAAATTTTAACTGCCATTTTAGCCACTGATACACCTGGGCTGTAATTTATAGCTTTCTAGAGAGCCAGTAAGGACTTTTGTCTTTATCTTTTCATTTTAATGTGATAGTATTTTATTGTGATATCTTTTTTACATGTAGGGCACTCGAGCACTGCACTGTCACTTAATAATATTTTTGTAGTTCCTCACAACTGTTGGCAATAGAATTTCAGTCAATATTCATTGTTGACTCATATTTGTTGTGGATGTTTTAGCTTAATTTTGTCACATTTTTTTATTAATGTCCTCAAAACTTTCAAGAGTGCTCCGCTGGAGCATCCAAAAGGTCCCCACTTTTGTGCTTGTATTGAATTCTACCCAGTTCCCTATGGGTATTGGTTATGTCCCGTCCTTTTCCTGTAAGAAATAATTGCAGCAAACACTCAACAAACAAATGTAGTGGACACAGGTGGTGCTGCTACATTTGTATGAAATATTTGAATAAAGTGCTAACAATAGTAAATTCATATAAAATGTTGCCCATTATTGGACTTTGACCACAATCGGTAAGCACCATTATTCAAAGATTGTTGCAATTTTCTTATGGATATGCTCTTCTGCGGCACCACCACAATCAATTAAATTCAATAATGTACAAAGCCATCAAAGCACAATATTCAAAAATACATTAAAAACATGCACAGCAAAAAGTTCATGCTAAAAAACAGTAAAAGAAATTGTGTTATTGGTAGAAGGAGGGTGAAACCCTACTCAAGCAATAACCACAATCCTTCTCAGGATGAAACACAAAATTAACCTGTGCTCAACCCTCTCGTATCTTGGCTCTAAAGCAGTCAGGTTTATTTTTGAGGCAATGTGTAAAGTATTTAGGTAGCAATAATAAAGTGAAACACAACACAAGAAAAACCGTAAACCGCGGGCTGTTGTTTCTGTAGTGCGAACTGCAGAGCTCATATCGCCAGTCGTCGCTGGCGATCACTGTAGAATGAGAGTCAGATTTGCTGGAGCTTTACGTTGGCAGTCGTCAAGCGCAGCAGAGTCTCGCCGCAAATGGGATCATTTGTAAAAAAACTCAGAATTTCAGAATTTCTACTTTTCTTGAAGAGGAGTGCACTCTGATGCCAGCCAAGGGTCCAGGACCTGGGGAGGCAGCTCTTGGGGATCAGGGAGTCACTCTAGCAGAGGTCAGAAGGGCTCAGGCGGGTCAAGTCACAGGTCTAGTCAGGTCCAGTTGCACCAAGTCAGCTGGGCGGATGCAGGGAGGCCTCTGGAGCTTGTTGTGTCACTGTATCTCAGAACAGGTGGTCAGCCAACTGACCCTTGGAGTCACTCAGGTTAGACTATGATGAAGGGAGGAGGTCTAGTCTTCTTTCTCAGACAGCAAGTCAGGCCTCATGCATCAGGGCAGTCCTCCGGAAAACAAAGCAGGCCTCAAGCAGCAGAGCAGTTCTCTAGGGAACAAGGCATTCCTTCTTCTGTAATGTCCACAGTTTTCATTTCTTTCTCTTCCACCTTCTTTGTTTCTTTTCTATCTCTCTTTCTTTTGCTCAGAGTCAAAGAATGAAGACACGTGCAACCACTGGCGTGAAGTAAACCCTGTTTTGAGGTTGACCCTTGACTGCTTTGTCTGTGTAGTGGTGTAACAGCCAGAGCAGTGGCCATCTTAGATTGGTATTATCTTTTTGAATGAGGTCCTCAGACGCAAAAGATATGTCTCCAGCAGCCCATCCTCATAAATACAAATAAAGGACTTAATGAGCCCCAGTAGTGGCCATCTTAGATTGGACTTACCTACAATAAAGAATTAGCGATAACCACAATTCCAAAAGCAGCAGCCACCTTGGATTGGGCAATCTCCCAGTAACAAATACCCATAGAAAATCGATTACACCGGATGGGCCAGCCACCACCAATAACAACCCTACTACTCTTATATCCTTGCCCACTCATGATCTATACCCTATAAATAACCACTACACTTGTGGCGCTCTCCCCTTCCCCGCCATAATCCCTACCACACCGTCTCTACTCCACAACAATTTCGACCAAATGAGTGAAAGTTGGTGCCAACTGCTTCAAGATCATTTATCCTCCCAATCTGTCCAAAGCATCAGAAACAAGGTTAAAACTTAACACCTTGAACAGTTTCCTGATTCCCTGTTCATCGACCAATACCACAGCAGCTGATATGGGAGGCTAAAAACTAACCTCATTTTCTTCACCAACAACATCTCATCTTGGACCACTGTCTTCTACATCTCATTTAACGTTACTTTCTCCTCCTCAATCCCACACAGGAATTATATAAAAAATTTCCCCTCCAGGTTGCTTCCATGGATCACTCGCTAGCTCCCTCTACAACAACAGGAAGGTTATGATCCAAGCTAAAGACACTTGTCTCTCTCTTTTCGACCACCTATTTCCAACCCTGCTCACCATCCTTGGCACTCCGATACCTCCTGACCCTCCAATGAACTCCTCCCTCACTTCATTCTCACCTTTCCCTATCCACCTGGACACCAGAAGGAAGCTCCACCAAGAGGAACAGGATTCCTCTCTAGCCCACTCACTCCCCTCCTTCCCCCCTGCTTCCCCTCCTCCCAATCTCTCCAGACGGGACGTTATCCTCAACATCCCATCCGGGCCAAATGGCCAGTGCTCTCATTTGGCCCCATGTACCATCTCAAGACTTTGAAGAAACCCTCCCCACACTAGGTTATTCTAGGTCTGGGCTTTGTTCGCGGAGTTTTGCTACGCGGAACTCCGCGAAGTTACAAAAAACCTCTGCGAAGTTCCGCGAGTGGCAGAGTGCAGTGCGAACTGCAGTTTGTGCTGGTATTCCTGTCGCTCGGGTAGAAATTCTACCGAGCGGCAGCTCGCGAACTTTCCGTTCGCAATCGCGAACTTACGGTTCACGAACCCGAGTGGGGAAAAAACTCTGCTGCACATCGCGAAGCGGAGTTTTCTGCACTCCGCGGAGTGCGGAGTGCAGAAAACTCCGCGAATGGAGCGAAGTTCACCGCTCAGGCCTAGGTTATTCACCCCCCTATCCAGTCCGTTTTTCCAACAGCCAGACTACCCAGCTCACATAGCGACCTCTCCACCATACACTCTTCCTTCTTATCTAGCCCACCCTTCTTACCCTGCTTTCTCTCCCTTTAACCTGAATCCTTCCCACACCCCATGCATCTCTCCACACCCCACCTTCATTCCTGTGATGCCACTTGACCCATTACTCACCCATGGTAACCTCTTCTTTCCCCTCCCCTTTTCTCTCACCAAGAAGAACCATCCACATTCTACATCTTCCCTCCTGGACAATTCTCATCATCCATGTCTCCAGCCCCCACACACTCACACTACCTAGCTCACGTGCCATCTCCCCTCCCTCCTCTCTTCATCTGCCAGACCCCCTGCCTTTTCTTCGAATCCCATCTCTTCCCTCCCCACATACTGTCATCCCACCACAGCCTTCACCCTTCTCCACCTCATTTAATATACCCCCTACCAAATCCTGGCTAATCTTCCACCCCATTCAGGAAGCTGAGATAGTCAACCTTATCTCCACCTCTAAACCCTCATCTCATGCCCTAGACCCTATTCCCCCCAACTGACCAAAAAGCTGAAACTCTCCCTAGCACCGCTCTGGTGCACGATCATAAACAGCTCCATGAAAAACGGAGTTGTTCCAGATTGCCTTAAAGTGGGACAAGTCACGCTACTGCTGAAAAAACCTGGCCTTGACATAAAGGATTTGAATAACTTCAGACCCATCTCTAACCTTCCTCTTCTTTCCAATATCCTAGAAAGATGCGTGCTCCAACAACTAACCCAACACTTGGACAACATCAACCTCCTTGACTCCCATCAGTCTGGCTTCAGAAAAGGCTGCAGCACTGAAACCGCGATCCTCAACATCATCGACGATATCCACAAATCACTCGACTCAGACCAATGCTGCCTCCTCATTCTCCTAGACCTTTCGGCAGCATTCGACACGGTAGACCACAAACTTCTCATTAGGGCTCTCCAAGAAAGAGCCAGACTTGGCAAGGTGGTCCTCCAATGGTTCTCATCCTTCCTACACAACCGCACCCAAAGAATCAAAATCAAAAACTTTGCGTCCGACCTTCATCCAGTCAGCAAGGGAGTCCCTCAAGGTTCAGTGCTCTCCCCCCAACTTTTCAACATTTACATAGAACCCCTCACCAAACTACTCAAAAAAGCCAACATCCGTTTCCATCTCTATGCTGACGATACTCAGATCTACCTGGAAACCTCCTCCATCAAGGACATTCAACGACTCAATGACATACTGAAAGATGTCCAACACTGGCTGTTAAGTAACCACCTTAAACTAAACCCTGACAAAACCGAAATACTCCTCATCTCGAACAAAGAGGAGAACCCCCAAATTGCAGATTGGCTAAAAGCTATTGATGCGCTCAACGGGAACCTCACCCTGGCCGACACTAGGTATCACGCTAGACCCGAAACTGGACATGACCATACACATCAAGAACTCAGCTAAGAGCGCCTTCCTTAACCTAAAGCTACTGAACAAAATAAAACCTTTCATCCCTCCCAGTGATCTTAAACAGGCCACCCAAGCATTGGTGTTGTCAAGACTAGACTATGGGAATGCAGTCCTCTCAGGAATAGCAAAATCACATCTTGCTCCCCTCAAAACAACGCTTAACGCGGCAGCCAGAATGCTCACCGGAATCAGGAAATTTGATCACATTTCTCCCACACTTAGAGAACTTAAGTGGCTCCCAGTCGAAATGTGGGCTAGCTTCAGAACAGCCTGCCTCACACACAAAGCCTTGCACACCGGCAAACCCGATTATTTGGCGGCCAAACTCAAAAAAGCCCGTCAGACCAGGAACCTCAGAAGCTCGAACTCTCTTCTACTCATTCCGCTGAAAACTCGAAAACAAAAAACGGCGGCCCGATCCTTTGCCGGGAGCGCGCCCAAAATCTGGAACTCTATTCCCCCTCACATCAGAACTATTCCCTCTTTTATAAAATTCAAAAGTCAGCTCAAAGTCCTGTTCCTCGACCGCTCCCTAGGGAACCGTTAGGAGCAGTCCGAGCGCGAAGTAGACACCTTTCACTGCTTCGACTCTTTGTCCGCAAGGCTTCGAACCAGAAACTCTCCGCCAACGACCTACACTATGATTGTATTATGTGATTCTCTGCACTGTATATGATGTAAAGCGCTCCGATATCCTCAGGTCAGGCCAGCGCTATATAAAACTTCTTAAATAAAAATAAAATAAATAAATGTAATACACAATACCTCTATCTCTTTCAGTGAATGCCCTGAGAATCTTTTCTTCTCCACAGTAGCACCCACACTTATTTCCAACCAACACCTGACTCTAAATCTACATATCATAATCCAATACCCCAGCACATCTTCTTTCCTCCCCCCTCACTCGAGTTGAACTCCCCTCAAAACCCGTCACCCCTATCGAGCAACATAACAATCTGTGCGCAGCTCTGCTCTCCTTGGAAAATAAACTAGGCCACCTCATCTCCTCAATCTCCCAGCTTGAAGCTAACATCTCCCACCTAAGTTCTAAAATATCTACTTTGCCCAACTCCCTACTCCCCCTGGCGAGTCCAAAATACCCCAAACTCCTTATCCCGAGGAGGACTCCCCTCCCATGCCCCTATAGAGCTGCACACAATCTGTCCCCAACAGAAATTTCCAATTTACTTGCTAGCTACAATAACTCTAACTCCCCAACCTTCTCATCTCCAGACAACATCAATCATTACACTATAGCAACCATCTCCCTGGTCCAAACCAAACGCCAGCCATTTACAACCCAGACACCAACATACAGGAACATCACCCCTATCGCTTCTAAAAGCCCTGACACCCCCTTCACCAAAACAGTCATATCAGAGCTGCGCTGTTTGCTTCACAACTGTAGATCTGCAACTAAACGCAAGCTAGAAATCTCAGACACCATCAATCAATACAATCTTAATGTACTTTTCCTCGCTGAGACCTGGTACAGTGACACCCCTCACAATACTTTCGATCTTCTGCCACCCCGGACTATTCCATTATCAGGAATGATAGGGAGGGTAAAGTCGGGGAGGTGTCGCAGATATCTACAGAAACTCCCTTCAATTCAAGGAACTTACCAGTAGCTCTTTCCTCATCTTCAAATGCCTTTCTCTGGAACTTCAAGTACAGCACAGCTCCCCTTTCAGGTTTCATGCCATTTATCACCTGCCAGGTGACTGCTCTGCCTTTACCGAGGAATTCACTGACTTTGCTAGTGACCAATACTCACAAAGTGATAAATTGATCTTTATAGGAGACTTTAATCTTCACCTGGGCATTTTGGAAGATTCAGCTGCCAACCAGCTTGCCACATTTCTCTCAGGAAATGATCTCTTACAACGCAGCGCAAAACCAACACATTCCAAGGGCGCCACACTTGACCTTATTATTTCAAAGAAGATATGCTAACACCCATTGATCCTATACCAGTAGACTGGTCCGACCACTTCCTCATTCCCTTCTCAATGCACCTATCTCATTCTGTAAACCATGGCCAACCTAAAAGTGCTTCTACCTGGTTTTACAACACCAAAAACCTCGACCTTGACACTCTCTACAACACCGGCATTAAGGCACTTCCAGTCTTCAGCCCCAACTCTGACATCAATGACTTGACCACCCAGTGTTGCACTAGTCTTTCCGTCATGACAGACAATGTTGCTCCACTTTAAAGCAAAAAGAAAAAGCCTACACCTTCTGCACCATGGTTCAATAAGTCCCTCTATGAAGAAAGAAAGAACCTGAGAAACCTGGAGAAGCAATGGAAACAATCCCCTTCCATCATTAATCTCTCTAATCTCCCTTACGCAAGATCACGCTATCGTAAACACATCTTTTGTGAAAAAGCGAATCACTTCAGATCCCTTCTCAACTCTACCAAGAACCGACATAAAAAACTATTTTACCTAATCAAAACTACCAGCAATTTTTCCTCAACCATCAAATTTGGTGACCCTCTCAAGAAAGCAGCAACATTTGCACAATTCATTGCTGAAAAAGTGAAATCGCTCGTTGACCATGTCACTCAAACTACCCCCTTTGAGATCTGCAAATTCAAAGTCTCCTGGTGAAGATTTGATGCCATTACCAAAGATTCCCTCCTCAACGGCATTCTAAAAAAAAAACCTTCAAACCAATCTATTGACCCCATCCCTAGCGACTTTGCAATTGACTTCTACACCTACACTCTCCCATACTGGACTAGTCTGGTTAACCTCTTCTTCAGCCAAGGCTTCCTTCCTGTTGCCCTCAGAACAGGTCAGGTTACTCCACTTCTAAAGAAACTCTCTGCTGATGTGAATGACCTTAACAATTTCTGCCCTATCACCAACTGAAACAGCCCTGCAACAAGTTATCGACGATGCCCTGCGAGTACTTGACTCAGGCAAGTCCTGTCTCCTAATCTTTCTGGACCGATCTACAGCCTTTGACACTGTTAATCATAACACTCTTTTGAACACATTACAACAAAGAATGGGCTTTGAATGCACAGTGCTCAAATGGTTTGAATCATACCTCTCGGGGAGATCTCAGATGATTAAAATAGCAAACTGTGTCTCTACATCAAAGGCTGTGGATCAAGGCGTCCCTCAAGGCTCAATCCTCACGCCCACCCTTTTCAATCTTTACATGGAACCGCTGGGAAATCTTTTTTAAAAAGTCCGGGATCCACTATCACCTCTATGCTGATGACACTCAACTCTACCTAAAGGTGTCCTCCACACAACATTTCAATCCTCGACACCACCCTCAACTCCATCCAAGATTGGATGACATCTCATCATCTAATTCTGAATTCCTCTAAAAATTAATTCCTTCTTCTTTCTGCTTCAAACTCTCCTCCTCCTGTTCAATCATGGATGGGTAATCTGAACATTCTTAACAGCAAACCTACCGTCGTTAACAGTGCCAAATCCCTAGGTCTGATCCCAGACAAAACACTCAACTTACATTCCCTAATCAACAACATGGCCAAGAACGCACGCTACTAACTATGCCTTCTCTGGGGGATTTGGCGTTTCATTCCTGAGCAAGAACTGAAAACTCTGGTCCAATCTTTGGTTCTCTCCAGACTGAACTACTGTAATTCTCTCCTTGCTGGCCTCCACATATGCCACCTATCCCCTCTGAAATCCATCCTCCATTCAGCAGCACGTTTCATCTATGGGGCCAAAAGAAATGACAATATTACACCCATACTGATTTCTCTTCGCTGGCTTCCCATTGAAGCTAGGTCAATTTACAAGACTGCCTCCATCACCCATAAAGCCATACACACTTCCACCCCATGCTACCTGGCCAACAAACTCAAAGTATCAAGCGGCTCCATACCTTCATGCAATGCTTAAAATGTATTGCTCGAACCTCCAACTTTCAAAAGGGAAAGACTAATTGCGCAATTCTTCTCAGGTAATGTGACTAGAATTTGGAACTCACTACCTCCAAACCTTCGGACCACCGCCTCTTTCTGGAATTTCAAAACAGATCTTAAAACTCTTCTCTTGCAAAGACACTTCTGTGAATAATTCGCCTCATCCCAGGTCATCACCCTGATCGACACATGAAACTCACAAGAGCTACATTTTGTAAATATGTATTCTGCACTTGTAATACCCTATTCGCGCCACCTTTTCGTATTTTATAATATTGAATGTATCTGTAACTTGTTAATATGAAACTTTCGCCACGAGTATCTATAAATACGTTTACCTACTTCCATGCTACTCTCATTTGTTATGTAATTTCCTTCGCTATATTGTAAAGCGCTCTGACACCTCTGGGTAAAGTTTGCGCTATATAAAAATGCTTAAATAAATAAATAAGTAGACATGCAATTGATGTAGGCATGTATATTGTTGTAAGCCAGCGCGTTACTTTGTGCATCCTGTTGCCCGCCTTCACATGCAGCACATCACTGATGCTCCCCTTCATCACACTACCTTGTGACCCCCTACTGCGCGTGATCCTGTGTTCGCGGATGTGCATCAGTCAGTGTCTGTGCTCTACAGGGGTATGTAGCAGTGTTTGTCTGTGTGCATCCTCTGTCCACTTTATGACATTTTAACAAGTCTCATTGTAAAAGTTTCTTTTTCATCTCGAACTGGACACTATTTCATGACTTTTTGTAGTAAGAAAATGTGAAGGAAGCCTCCCAGATTCTTCTGGCTGCAACAGAGGACTAGGTTTTGCTTTTGCTCCTCCTACCCTGTCATCACCCCAAATGAACTGACATAAGAAAGTAACACTGACTTCTTTCACAGTCCGCTATTCTGAGAGTGCAAAAAAGATTCAATGTAATGTATTATAAATTAATAAAGTCATGTTACAAGGCAGACAGCCTCAGATTATCCAGCATCTCATTCTCACAAAGTGATGATTAGGAGCACTGACACTTGGGGCTTTTGCTGTCTCCTTGGATGTCAGAGGGGCATTTCTAGGGATTAAACGGGATTAGCTCTTTCAAGCCCTATCTGCATGTGAGTGCACTGAGGGGGTCTGGAACACATTACTGCTCCATCAGTCTCCCGGATTTACTGTTGTCACTAATAATCTTTACAACGAACAGCATGCACTTTTCAGAGACACTTGGCCATGACACGCTTTATTCCCTGAAGTTTATTTGAGTATATTAAAGTATTAGCAGGAACAGAGAGAAAGTGCTGTCCCTAGATATCAATCCTGGGTGTGTATACAATAGAAAGGTCGAAGCAGCAGACTGTTTACTGCATTTTTTCTTTTCCAAAAGGGGCGATTTCACATTGGGTCATAACTGTCGATTTCTTCTTCTTTAAGAACATGTTTCATGCAAGTGACACATTTTAAAAATACATACAAAGAGCCAGCAGGCGATAACTTCCGGGGTCATGGAATATGCCGCCAGAGCCCCCATTCAGTGCCCACCGCCCACTATAACCTGAATAGGCTCATTCTTACTCAAAACTCTTCATTTACAAATTAAAGGCCTGACACATGGCGTTTGAAAGGCCACAGCGGTTCTTAATGTTCCTAAAAGGTTACTGTTGCGTGACTGAATTATTGAGCTGTTTTAGTCTCAAACGAATGCCGAAAGGGGTGCAGCCGGCTGCATAGGCGCTGGGAGCAGGGACAACTCCAAAGTAAAGAAGGCGAATGAGCAATAAAGATGCCTTTAAATTTCTTTTTTTATCTTGTTACATTTGCTGTTTCTTCAAAGATAGAGGTAAAATGTCAGGCTTTGTCTTCTGACAAATTGCTGCTTATTTGTTATAGTGGATATTGGTGTTTACTTTTCTTTCACTGCCTACAAAACAGAGGATTTTGTAAAGTGAGCTATGTGATAATCTTGTTGAGTGAAAGGAAGAGCTGTAGGGTGTCATTTTTTTCTAACACACAACAAAATGTGAATACCTGTAATTGAACTGAACAAATATTTCAAAATATATCAGCAGTTAGGAAAAGCAGAGATGCACATTTTCAATTCTGAAGCATGAAAGAAACAATAATTTAAATAAGAACCAAGGGCCGGATTACGAGTGCGGCAGTCATAAGACTGCCGCACACGCGGTGGCGGTGGTCTGTCTGCCGTATTACGACTACATATAGTTGTAGCGGCGGAGGGCCGTTCCCTGGCGGTGGCGGAGCTGCGCCACAATGTAACATACTCAGCGGGACTGGCGTAGTCCTGCTGAGCATATTACGAGTTCCTGCACCGCCAGCCATATTACGAGTTCCTGCACCGCCAGCCATTTCGTGGTGGGAACCCCACCATGAAAAGGCTGGCGGTGCAGGAACAAAGGGGGCCCCTACAGGATCCCATGCCCCCCGCCATGGAGATACATTCAGGGGGGCAGTCTGTATTCCCTCAAAGTTCCAGAACGGCGTGGAAGTCATCGTCCATGCCGTGCTGGAACTTTTTTTGCCATTCCCATTGCGATGCCTATTTTCCAGACACCGCCATGGGAAAGGCAAAGGACCGTCCGACTGACATGACTTCAACTCGTAATAAGGCTGGCGTTCCTTGCGCTGCTTTGGCGCAGCCATTCCGGCAGAGAACCAGTGCAACTGCGCCAAAGTCTTAATCAGCCTCCAAGACATTTGGTAACGCACAAATGTTATATATTTGTTGAAAACAGTTTTCCACACATTGTTTGTGCTTTATATATTTTTATAAGTAAAACTGTATGCCTGTGCAAATTCAATGGCCAGTTCAATGGAAAATGTGCTGTCTGTAAATTGCAGTGCTCTAGCCTTAGTAATATATTTGCAACCCTACTCCAAAATGCACCACCAACTACATACTGTCTTGCCATTCTCCAGCTGAATGGGCATGGCTCATTTGCTACAGTCTTTCTTTATGTGACACTTGGATTGATCACAATCACTTTGATTTCAGAGATGTAACATTAATAGCAGCACACCACTCTAAAAATTGTTCCAGCACCACTGGCCTACTAATGGCTGTACCTAGAGTATTACATTCTAAGAGAGAGTTGTGTGCCCTACCTGCGTGGGTGAGTGAATATTAGCCTCAGCTTCATTCTAATAAAACTCCCCACAATCTATGCCATATAGACTGCCCCAATAATCAGCGATCACTCCCAAACTTAACCTGAGGAAAATCCTCCACATGTCCAGCTGCCCTGACACTATAGAGCTCCCACCAGTGGATGGTCACTTGATACAGACCAGGTCCCCTTGCTTGTGCCCCAACTGGGAGCAATTAAAGCAGTGGGATGGGAAATGGGGCGACCTGGGTCTCTGCCCACCAGAACCTCCCCTCCTATTCTTAGAAGGGGTATGGGAACCCTTTCCCCCACACTATACTGGGATCTGTCTGGGTCACTGGGTATCTCCCCTTCACTCTGTAGGTGGGAACCTGAACCACCCTCCTCAGTATCACTCCCAGGTACCTTTCCAGATACTCTGGTACTAACCCAGAGGCCTGCCTCCTCTGTAAGCTCCCTGGGGGAAGCAAGCTTGCAGTCAAATCAGTTGTTGGTGCAACTCTGTGGAACAGTTACTGGGCATGTGCGCTCTCACAATTAGATCCTACATACATTCACGACTACTCACTTGGCTGCCCTTCACCCAGCCATTCAGTGCCTTACTTGAGAAATCCAGAAAATCTACCCAAGACTGGCCAGTCATTTTGAGACTGTCCGTAAATCATAAGTGGTATACCTCTGGAGTGAGACTAAAGTTAGTGATAAGGGCTGCTTTCATGGGTTTAGGACATCTGGTCAGCCACCTCTTGAGCCAACAGGGTATCCCTCCCTATAGCTGGCACATGCCTCCACAGACTGGCATCCCAAAACTCCTCGACGATCCTATGCATTCTAAGGACTACTTCATAGGCTGCAGACCACATATCAATATCATTCCCTGCCTCAAACCTGGAAAGCAGGTTTAAGGGATGTAGACTCCTTGACCTACTTTAGACACTGCGGAATCTCTGCCACCATTTCTGCTGGACACTGACAGCTGTTGGCCTTCAAGTCCAGCTGCTTTAGACTCACATCATGAGCCTCAGCCTTTCTCTCCCGTGCTAAGGCTTTTTTCGGCCTCAGATCTCCTCTCTTCTGCAACTAGTCTGGCTAGCTGTAGCTTCAGTATCCTCTCAGCCTGTCTGGTTTTCAAATCTTCAGGAAACAGGTTTTGACAGGATACACTGCTTCCAGCAGGGGATCCAGCAGGGGACCCAATGCCTGTGACCCTCCTCTGTCTTATGGAGCCATTGCCAAGTAATTTCCCCCCTTCTCCTCTTCATCCTTCTCAATGCCATCACCCTCTTGGTCCTCTGAAGGTATCCCCACCAGCGTGCTACCTCAAAATCATACAGGGTATCAAGAAGGTCCTGTGTCATGGACCCCATTCTTTATGGCCTGGCCCCTCTCCTTGCAGAACTCCTTCAGCTCCCTCATATTGTAGTATGATAGGCAGTTAGGATTCATTTCCATTCTGGCAAGGTATCACAGGTGCAACAACAAAAGAGTCCCAAGTTTATGAAGGTGAGGTAGGAATTAATTTTGGAAACATTTTAGAGAAGAAAAGTAGAATTCAAAAAGGGGTTGAATTGCTATTAAATTATTTTTCTGGGATTTTAGTGTAACACAAAATCACTGTAAGGCACTGCACAATTACCAGTCCTAATCTCACCACTAAACACCAATGTTGGAAATTAGATTACTGGTTGAGAGGGGCAAAGCCATCCTCAAGCAGCAACCACAATTCTTGTCAGGGTGAGACACAAGCAAACTCCTCATTAATCTGTGTTTAACCCTCTGGTGGCTTGGCACAAAGCAGTCAGGCTTAACCTAGAGTCATATAGACAGTACAATGGAAGGATTTATTTAGTAACACAAGGATAACAAGATTAGAAATATATGTTCAGCCATTAAAAATGTAACTCATCCTTCCAAAACATGGGAGTTATAATATGTAATGGAAAATTGTTACATATCCTGACACTTATGGAGTTATGGATGGGCAGACCACATAGGTCCTTTAATGTAACAGAAGAGATGATATGTGTGAGCACATTAGAGGTCAAATAATATACAACATTAGCATGGGTTGAGTACAGTTTGTCTCAAAATATATAATAAAGATACATTGATATCAGGGTGACGTATACATATAGGTGATAGGGATGTGTTTAGTTGCAGAGCCTGGTTGTTGCCCTTCCACAGTAGTGATAATGCGTCAGCAGTCGCTACCAAAGCACTTGATATGGGGACTGTACAAAAGAAGGATATAGTGCAATAAGAATAATTTAATAAATGTACACTTCAAAAGGGGAAGATTAAGGCTGAGTGTGAGTAAAATGTGAGAAATCTGTGCCTATTTTAGGTGAGGAGGAGAATGTGACGGGAGTGAAGAAGTTGAAATGTATTTGAAAGATAAAGTGGTTTTAATTCTTACCTGGCCTGATGCTGGAATTCCACAGAATAGGCAATCCATACAGCAGGTCATGGTGCCTAAGGGATAGGACATGTTCATTGAGAAGGATTGCTGCCTGAGCCAAAACTGTATTGGAACTATTTTAGAGGCCCAATACGCATCCCTGGCTGGAATTAACAACCCTGCTTTCCAGAGGACAATAGACTTATGTCTGTGCTCAAGAAGGTTGTCTGTTGTCAGCAACTGTCCTTGCATGCAGACACCGGGGTGTTCTAATAAAGGGAAACCATTCCATGATGGCTGCTGATGCATACATATGCATGCACATGCTAAACAAATTAAAAAGTGAGCAAAAGCACAGAGTAAAGGATACGTGAGAAAGGATAAAAAATAGAGAGTATGCAGGGTGCACAAAAAGAGGAACAGAGGAGTGGGAGTGGGAGTGGGAGATGTGGGGAGAAAGCAAATAGAGCATTGTAGCAGGAAAGTCATGACGATCAAGGAAACAGATGAACTCTCATGGAGTGCTGAAAGGGAAAGAGAAAAGAGTCCCCTTAAGTTAGCAATGGAACGATTCAACTCTCCCAGCCACACTACTGTGAGACAAAAATCTTTTGGGTGAGACAAACAGGGGAATAGCATGCAAGGCCATGGAATCAGGAGAAGAGATTTGAAACAGACAACTAAACCATGTAATTATGAGCAAGGTGCTGACACAAAGACTACTATATGTTATGTATTGGGGACAATAGGTCTGAAAAAGTCTACTAAAGCTGTCTGTAGCTGAGAACTAAAAAGGCAGAAATACTTGCTGCAACACCTAGTCCTTCCAGAACTAGTTTTCCATACACTATCAAACCCAATGTTTGACCTGTCACTTAAGCAATTGGCAAAAGTGGATATTCGGGTTGTCAGAAGATTAGTGGAGAGAGGTGTTTGGTGGATCACAAAGAAATTTGGGATCTCTTTTGCTTATCACTCAAGGTAGCTTTCTTAAAGCATACCACTTGCCCTCACCTCTCAATGGACCATCTTGGGAGTAGCTACAGTAGGCTTGACCGTACCATGGAGAGCCTGAAACCACAAAATCAAGAGAGAGTGAATTTACAAAAGGCACTGCATCTCTTCTACTAGCGGTGACTAACATAGATACATAAAGAGGAAATTATTACATTTGAGTAGTTCTGTTGTCCTCTGATGTCCTACCTGACTAATGACTAAGAGGAACTGGGGTGTACGGTCTCCTCCACATCGATGTAAAAATGGAAGTTGTTCTCATTCTGAGTGAGAGATTGTTGTTAGGGTGCAAGGGGCTTGCTGTCCACTGCAAGGCCAGCACATGCATCAACTGTACATCTCTTGAGACTGAATTGATATCTTCTTTGTTTCCAATGTGCTGTTAGATACCGTAAAAAAATCTATTTGATTCGAAACAGTTGCATTTTTACTTTTATTTTCAAAACTTGTTCATTGTGAAGTTGGGGGCACATTACTTGCGTTTTTTCGGGTGTTGCTTTTTGCATGGATGGTGTGCCACCTTCTCTTTTTGCTTTATTATCAATCAATGGCAGAATTTTCAATGCTAATTAGTGCTGCAGCATCACAACTTTAAAAGTGCCAATATTTACGAACGTATTATACCTTACTGTATAATTCAAGTAAAATAGGCAAGATTTTGCATGTATTTTGTAATTTGCATGTCAGACTGTGGTTCTTTTTTACAACTGAAACTCTAAAAAGTCATTGTACCCTAGTCACAAAAAAGACATTTTTGTAGACATACATTTCTGCCCTAGTCTGGACAGTGATTTCTGCCCAGATGGGATTCACCATATAGCTACACACAATACCCTTGGGAAGCATACAACCTGAATGACCCCCTCTTCGGGACATAATTGCCACTTCTGCAGTCATCACACGACCATGATGCCCTTCAGGTTCTCAAGTCTATCTTGCTCAGGCTTCTTTCATGAGCCAGTGTAGCCTTTCTATGTTATTTTCAAGCAGTACCAACAATTTTAAAACAACACCACACAATAAAGTTCCTAAAGGGATCTAAAAACGAGAGAAAAATGCAGTGAGCACCAAAACTATTAAAATCAGATAAGGGACGCGTGAAATATGATTTTTTCAATTATAATAAAAGTTCAAGACAAGAAGTGTCTAGAAAAGGTATCAATGTAAAATCTCAGTTCACCGTTAGTCCAGGAAGTAGGCGTAGTTTTATGCCAAGTGTGATGGAACAGAGGTTGGAAACTTTTACCTTCAACAGCTCACTTTTTAAAAGAAAAGTCTTCCAGTAGAACAAGGCCGAAGGCTGAAACAGGTGAGGATCACTTATATCTAGATACATATTTTCATCGATCTCCCAATGAAGCCATTGGTTTTGGTGCCAAAAGCTCCAGGTGGGACACAGCTAGATTTCCTAGCTCCTGAGGTTGCTTCACTATTGGGAAAGATTTACTGTTTTGTTTTGGTCCAAGGCTTTGCATTCAAACTTAGTCCCATTTTTGATTCCCAAAATCCATTAATGGGCCAGGGCTGGAAGATGTAGCCAGGCAAGGCTCCATGAAACTTCGTACTTTGACATGGTTTCTTGACTGGCTTGGAGGCACCCTTATCACCTTGTTCTGATCCTCCGAAAATGGAAAAATATGATTAAGTTCCACTTTCATCCACCCCAAAAGGTGAGTGAAAAATAGCACCTTATCTACTAAGATGGTGTTGTGTTTCCATGCCCTAGAACTAGCGGACTTTAGGTTGCCATGCTCCAACACACACACCTTTGCACCATATTGGAAAGGGGCGTGCGATTTGTGAAGCATTGGTTTTGTTTTGGATGGGGAGCCTTCTAGTACAAAAACTAGACTTTACTACTTTTCCCACTTTGTATTTGTGCTACACAATGTAGCACAGATGCATAATTTGAAAGTATGGAGAAATCAAAACATTTCAAGACTAGCCCCACAACTTCGTTCTCAGGGCTGTTGGTCTATTGGCCTCCAGATTGCTTACCCACCATACATATGGAACTATGCAACTATATTGCACAGAAATCCCTCCTATTTGCCAATTACACTGTTTTAGGGGACTTCAATCTTCATGTAAATGATCCCACTTGTGCGCAGGCCATGCAGATGGTCTCATCACTGGAAGGCGCAAATCTGCTTCAACTTGTTAAATTCCCTACCCACAAAGCAGGGCATACTCTTGACCTGATATTTTCTAATATCTCGTCTATGAAAACTGAAGTGCCAATCCAGGTGGTTTGGTCGGACCATTTTCTTATTTCTTTTATTTTCAATCTGGCAAAACCTGATATGCCTGAGAGTGCCAGATACTACCTAAAAAGAAATTGGAAGAAACTGACAGCTGAATGCTTAAGTCCAAATCTGTTAGCCAGCCGCCCACCTTTATCTTTAGACCTTAATGTTAATACGTTGGCTCTTCATAATTGGATTGCTGCCGCAGTAGAAGCTACGGCACCAGCCAGAATGACTAAATCCATAAGGAAATCGCCCTCTGCTCCATGGTTCTCTGAGGAGCTTAGGGCTATGAAAAGCAAGTGTAAGCGCTTGGAACGGCAGTGGAGGGTGGATTATGATGCTTCTGTCAAAATGACATAAAAAATCATTGAAGGTATTGCACAAATCCATGAAGGAGGCCAGGAGAGATTATATCGCCAAGAGTATTGATAACTCCGATAGACCGGACAAGGCTGTCTTCAAGATGGTTAACTCTTTTCTCAAACCCCGCGAACTGATAATTGACGTCCGACCCTCCCTGGCACTCTGTGAGAAAATCTCTACCTTTTTCGATGGAAAAATAAGCAAGGTCTACAATTCTTTTTCTGCCACGACGGCTATGGTTAAATCTGATGTGGTAGCCAGGACAGTGCCCTTGCCTCTCCTTTCTGAATTCAATCCTATTTCTCAGGAGGAAGTATTGTCTGCAATACAGAGCTGCAAGTCAGGCTCGCCGGACGACCCATGTCCTCCTAAACTATGGAAAGAGTTGGCAGACTCCACCTGCGAAGCAATGTCCATAATATGGAACAATTCACTCTCTTTGGGCATCTTCCCTGATTTATGGAAACACGCCACTTTACTTCCACTTAAGAAAAAATCCAGTGTGGATTCTGGGGACTTGAACAACTACAGACCTATCTCTCTGCTGGCAGCCCCTGCAAAAATGCTGGAAAAGGTAGTGCAGCGGCAATTGGCCAATTTTATCGAGAGCCACAATATCCTGCACGACACTCAATCCGGTTTTCGAGCTGGGTTTAGCACAGAGACAGCTCTATTAGAGGTAGCAGACTCAATTAGAATGGCATTGGACTCAGGGGCATCAGCTATGCTGGTGCTCCTGGATCTTTCAGCTGCATTCGACACCGTTGACCATTCTATACTGATTCAACGGCTTTTTGACAGCGGGGTGAATGGCACAGCCCTGGCTTGGTTGAAGTCCTTCCTCCACTTACGGACGCAAAGGGTGGCTCTACAACCATATCAGTCCACCCGAAAGCATCTATGGTGTGGGGTCCCACAGGGATCGGCCCTAAGCCCACTGCTGTTCAATATATATCTGGCCCCTTTATTTACTCTGATAGCCAACTGGGGAGTTAAGGCAATTTCTTATGCCGATGACACCCAGTTGGTTTTCCCTTTTAAAGATCAGTCCGAAGATTCTTTTAAGAACTTCAAAGGCTGCTTAAAAGATATTGCAAGCTGGATGAATAATAATAAACTTAAATTGAATGCAGATAAAACTGAAGTTCTGTTCTTCGGCAAAATCCAGCCTCCGGCAGCTGACCTGTGGTGGCCTGTGGAAATGGGCTTGCCACCGGCGCCAGTGGAATGCGTTAAAAATTTGGGTGTAAAATGGCAGGCTGACCTATCTTTCTCTGCCCAAATTCAGCAGGTTACTTCTGCTTGCTTTAATAGTTTGAGAAATTTGCGTAAGTTTATACACCTGCTGCCTGAGAGCTGCCGTCGGTCCGTAGTCCACGCCACAGTAACTGCCCGCCTGGACTACGCGAATGGCCTCTATATTGGCTTACCGGCTTACCTTGTCAGGAAACTCCAAATGGTCCAAAATGCGGCTGCGAGATTAATCAAACGTGTTCCTTTTCGGCAACACATCTCTCCGCATATTCGAGAATTACATTGGCTTCCGGTAGCCAACAGAATTAAATTCAAGACCTTGACCCTTGCCTTCCGGGCCTTCCATGGTACGTGTCCTTCGTATCTAAAACAGAGACTGGGTGTTTACACGCAGACACGTGCTCTGAGATCTAACACCCAGAAATTACTTTGCACTCCACGTGTGAAGAAATCCCGACTGGGTGGCAGATCTTTAATGTGGGGGGCGTCCAAATTATGGAATTCTCTTCCAAATTCCTTGCGCCAGATCTTGTCTGAGTCACTATTCAAGAAGGCAGTTAAAACATGGCTTTTTAACCTGGCTTAATCTTTTGTGTCCTGATCGCTGCTTGCCGCGCGCGTGTTAATTGTCACTTTAGCGCCGGGACACCTCCTTGGAGGTAGCTGTTCGCGCTCAACAAATGTCGGTATTATTATTATTATTATTATGCCTGCCTTGAGGAAGATTAAAGGTTTTGGTGCAAATCCCAGTCTACAATAGTATTTACGGATTTGTGTCAATGCTTATGGGAATGCCCATATACCACCCATGGAAGACCCCATTGACACAAAGTAGCAAAAAGTAGTGCATAGTGCTACTTTGCATTATTTTGACAAACTTTCCAATGCAAATCCTGATTTGTGTTGGAAAGTATATACCACCACAATACTTTTGATAATGTTTGTGTTGTAAAAGTAATGCAAACCCGGCACAGAATGCTATTAAATCGGAGTCCAGGTTTCCTGACTGCCAGGACTTTTATAGGGTCCAGTGCTCAGTAGTCAGCTGGACAATTTTGGAGTCAGGAATTTTTCTGCTTTTTTATGTCCCTAGAACAGGCAAATAGGAGGGCAGCCACTTGACCTTTGGAAAGCAGTTACAGTCCCTCGGTGCCTGCAAGAGTCAGGAGTCATTATGTCCTTTTCGTCCTGTAGGATCTTCATTTTCAGGTATTGTCTTCCCTGGCCCAGGAAGATGAGTAAGTGGTGGCCTCATCCTCTGCAGGTGTGTCTTATCTTTGGCCGGGCCAAGTCCCACCAAATCATTTTCTTTTGCAGCAATTCAGATTTCCCTTACTGTAAAAATTCCCAGAAACCCAAAATCCAAAATAGCTAACCCTCAGAAGAAGCTCTGGCACTCCTTAAAACACTCCCCTATTTAGATGAGGTCTGTGAGAAGTTGGCCTGGTATATGCTGTCCACTAATTATAGTGGGCACCTTGCACCAGTCCAAACAACCCCTTATTGGAGATAGGTTAAAGACAACCTTTATTGAAAGCTATCCTAGTGGTAGCTATGGAGAGCAGCCTTCAGGCTAAGTCTTGGAGGAATGTAAAGCAGCTTGTTTTACCAGTCTATAATCTCTTGAGTGACCAAATGAAAGAGGACCACACCAGGTATATATTTAAAATATATGTATTTAGTCTTAAACACACCCCTCTAGTCTCTTTATGAGGTTAGAGTTTGAAGTACATAAGTTACAAGTCGAAAATCAACAGTAGTAGCAAAAATACACGTTTGAGCCCTAGGGGCGTACCAAACCATATACCAATAAAGTGGTATAAGAACCACGACTGAGCTAGACACAAGGCCTAGAGCCTGTAGAAGTGCTTGGCCCTCAAGGAACCACCCAAGGTAGTGACACAGGGGACCCACGGGGAACGTGTGCAGTGTGAGAACACAGCCGCGAGCCGCCGTTGACTTCTATGGGGAATGTCGCGGTTGGAGTTTTAAAGAAAAAGGACACTTATAGGAGGACTTGGAGCAAACCCCTTTAGAACCAGGTTGTTCTAGAGTCTATACCCACGGGAGCACTGGAGTACTCGAGTTACCTCACCCAGGGAAGCCGGGTGCATAGGTGTCTTTCGGGGTCGGGTTTCGTCATCGCTTTCAATGGCGATCTGCTGCAAAGTGCTGCTGGCGACCAAGTCGAAAGTGTTCGGGTGGATCCAAAGGTGGATCGAAGATCTGAAGAACCTGAAAGCAGAGGGGACAGAGTCTGGGTCACTAGCCAGTGACCAGGAAGGCGATGAGCAGATGCCCACCGATGTTGGGTGCTTCAGGTAGGTTGACGGTCGTCTTGACTCTTCAGCCACGAGGTCCAGGAGGCGTCGACGACAACCAGGAGCTGGATTCGAGCTGTCCCACGACGTTTATCGATTGCAGGGGTGTCGGCGACCGGATTGGACCCAACAAGCCTTGGCAACGGCAAGTCACATGGAAATAGAAGAAGGACGGTGGTACAGACCAGCAAGGTCTGACAGACTCACCCAGCAAGGGTAAGTCAGGGCATGTCTGGAGCAACCAGGGAAGCCCAAGCAGAAGAAGAGTTACCTTCGGGAGGGCCCACTAGCCAACAGACTAGCGACCGCAAAGGAGCCTCAAGTGGACGCACTTGGAGCTGGCTCACAGGACACTCGTGGAGTGGAGGCCAGTGATCTTCGGTGCAGTCGGTGCTGGAGGTGGGGGCTACTCGGAGCCCAAAGCACAACTTCGTGGGAGACCAAGAAGAGGATGCACTTGCAAATGTGCTTGGTGTCCAGGGGTCACGGTTCCACATTACCCACGACAGCTACGGGCCTCAGCTTTGCTGGGGACTCAGGGCAGCCTTGGGGAAGTCTGGAAATCTACCTCTGGTGATGCAAAGACTTCGGCGTCCGGCGGGAGCTTCAGCAATGCAGACCGGACAATTGCTTCTTTGGTGCCTGCCAAGCAGGGGAGTCACTCCTTGACCCCAAGGGAGATTCTTCAGTCCTCTAATCTTGTAGTAGAGCGTCGAAGGTCCAGGATTCGGCTTCAGCGTTTCGTCCAGGGTAATCTAAAGTCCTAAGGACTGGGGTCCCATACTTATACTAAGTTAGGGGGTTGGACATACTCTGGGGACCCACCTATGGGAGGGTCAGGGAAGAGGGGTGGTTACACCCATTCCCTTTGTCCAGTTTTGCGCCAGAGCAGGGGCAGGTAGCCCCTGCAACCGGTTTGAACTGGCATATGCACAGGGACACCAAATGTGCCCCCAGTGCAGGACTTCAAAGCACCAGAGGGTGCTCCCGCCCAGCCCCAATACACACTATCCTGTCTGGGGAGGTGGTTACACCTCCCTGTGAGAGGAAACCTATTGTCCAGGCCTCCCCTGCCGGAGTTTCAGTCAGCAGCAGGAGGCCAGACCTGTGTCTGTGGCAGCGGCATCCATTTTGTGATGCCAGGGCTCTGGAAAGAAGTTACCGGGTAGCCCGGTGTGTACATGTCTCTCCCTCTAGAAGGGTGGAATGCTACCCCCGCCACCAGAATTGGCGGGGGGGGTAGTATTCCAAGATGTTTGACACCAAACACACCATGTTTCTGTGCAGCCATCCCAAAGTTAGCATTTACCGCGAGGATATAATGTATTTAAGAGTATATGGTCAGGCTGCACCACAAACAGCATCAGAGTATTGACTCCGAACGCTGCAGAGGGGCCCTGCTCATGCAGGGCCACCCTCTCACATAAAAACCAAGCACTCTGCCTTCAGGATTGGTAAGGCCTGCCATAGGAGTGACTTATAGGTTTATATGTGTGTGCAATGGTAGTGATATAGGTAGCCCATACCACTGTAAGGGGTGCATGCACCACCTTACCCAGGCTGCAGTAGCAGACCTGTGGTGTCATTTTGGATGGCCTTCCAGGGGTGGCACAATACATGCTGCAGCCCCTGGTAGGCCTCTGAGGTGCCTATGCCCTGGGTACATAGTATACCATATACTAGGGACTTATAAGGGCACCCCAGATTCCAATCAGAGATGTGCCTAAGGCACATGGAAACCATTTTATAGAGGAAGCAGATAGACTGGGGCCCTGAATAGCAGGATCCCAGTCCAACTAAGTCATAAACCAGCAAAACACCAGGAAAAAAGTGGGGGCAACCATATAGTCAGATTCCACCTTCCTACAAGGTCTTCTCCCTCTGTAAGGGCCAAGAACTGTTTCCTACTGCTGGTGGTGGAGCCGGAAAGTCTAGGATGGCTCAGAGAATGAAAGTGAGCAGATACTATCAGTCCCATTTGGCACCTCTAAATCGCAAAAGGCAGTGTGAAAGCTATCCTTTGTTTTTTCAGCTTTACCATCCATGTTCTAGGTGGATAATCTCTTTTTAAAGCTAATGGAAACAAGCTTTGAGTAAGGCAATAGTTGGTACTGTTACAACCAATATTAGCTTTCCAAGGCTTGTGCTCACCCTATGCTCATCTGAAACACATTCTGGGGTGCGATCTTTGCACCTGTTGTATTCAACCGTTTTCGGCCGAAAAGCGGCGATAATTATATCGCCTTATCAGCAAAGACACGCTATCGCGTGTTTTGCTGATTTTGCTCCCGTTTCCAGCACGCCTGACTTCGCATCGATAATGAGATGCAAAGTAGGCGTGTCTGTGGAAACAACATGGGTAAATATCGCGAAGGCAGCTTCGCGATATTTACAATGCGGGAAGCGATTATTTTAATCGCGTTAAGTATGCCTTAACGCAGGAATTTAACGTCTGTTAAATTCCTGACTAAGGCATACTTAACATGGGGGGTGGATTCTGTGGCTAAGACCACAGGCCCTATCATCTAGGATATCGCCGTTTTCCACATGGAAAACGGCGATATCCACGCTATCTCTGACATTTTTATCGCCTCGGCGATGCGCGTTGTTCATAACGCGCTAACCGGGCGATAAATTCCAGAGATAGCCGGCGATAAATATGCAAGCGCTAAGCGCGCTTTGCGATATTTATCGCCGGCCCTTGATAATATGCCCCAACTTTCTGCATGTTACTATCCTTTTTCCACTTTCAAAACCGGAATCAGCTGAGTTCTTTCCACCTGGCAAATACCTCACCCAGTGGACTCGGTATGTACAAGTTGAGGGAAATCCCCTGAGTTCCACCGTCCTAATAATTGCCCATGTGTCCTTAGCAATTTCTTAATCTATATTTGCACTTAGAACTTGTAATGCAGACTGTGATCAATCATCAGCATTTAGATACATGTACCCAGACGAAAAATTACTCACAAATGCATCATTTGACAGGTAATCGGCTTCTGGCACATCATACACTGTAAGGGGCTTTAGGTAAGCCCCTGGCTCATGAGTGGCTGGATGGGTTGTCTCTCTTGTCTCCTCTTGATTCGATGGCTTCCCTCCCTATTCTTGTGCTTGTCATGCCCAGGAGTATTTTCGTCTCAAAGGGACAGATTTATCAAGATTTGGCCCGCCGTAAAGTCACGGAAAGTGAAGCAAAGTGACACAGACTTGATATGGTTTTACAATCCAGAACAAAACGAACTTTGTGCGGGGAAAGTGCCCTTTTTTAAGAGCAAATAATGTTTTGAGCTGCTTTGCACTACTTTGCTAAAAGTGGGGCATTCCATGGGTGGTAAAAAGTTAAAGTTTTTTTATTTCTCCAAATATTTCACACATTGTATATACGCTGCACTGCACAAATCGAGTGTGTGAAATGTTTTCAATTTATTATAGTATAAGATTTTGTTGTAGAAATGCATCCTGCCAGGCCAAAACCTATGGAAGACATAGTGCACACACGTTTGCACTGTAGTGTAAAGGTGTGTGCGTGGCGCTAGGCAGCCTGTTTGCACACAAGTGCAGGGGAAGTGAGAAGCAGCAGACCATATTTACTAAATATGTTTCAGCGCTGCTCTCTACCCGAAGCACAATGCAATGCAGCAACTTTGGTTATAATTTCGTAAAACTGCCCCACAGTGTCCTAATTGGAAGAATTGTATCCTTTCTGTGCATATTTGAAAGGGCTCTTTTTAAAATTTATTTTAGCACTCCATTGGTGTACGTGTTTCTTTACTCTCGCCCCATTTTTTCCTGTCTCCTCGTGCACTCTCATTTAATTTGCTTCTCCCAGTTAACAGATATTCCTGCCCACCCTTTTCTAATTATTACTTTTTTAATGCGGGCCGAGCAGCTGCCAAGTGCTGCCAGACTGCTTGTATCCTTTTTTAGGTCGAGCCTGGGCAGCGCATGCGCTGCTCTGCGAGGCTTGTTGTATTGAGGTAGGGACTTGAAGCTCCACCCACTCTCTGCACATATTTTTCATTGGTTTGTGTCATTGTCCACTGTAAACTGTGGCTGTTCGTTGGTCAATAGGCTTAGTAGTCCCTCATTAGTACCGCCTTGTCTCATTTTGTAACCTCCCATAACGACACCCCCTGTTACGTTTGTTGTTACTCAGTAGGCTTTAATTACAGCCTCCAAGCACTATTTTCTCAAATAGCTTTGTCCTGCCTGCTGTTGCAGGCAGAAAACGCTCTCTCCTAATGCTTTTTAAAAAAATTTGTAGCACGGGCGCTGAACACATTTGCAATGCGATAGGTCTCGCATTTGCGAGAGTTTAAGCTATTGGCATTGTAGATGGCAATGCCTTTTATTTATCTATTTTAAAAACAGCACATAAATAAAAGGCATTGTTATTTACAATGCCAATAGCTCAAACTCTAGTAAATGCAAGACCTATTGCATTTCAAATGCGTGTTCCTCTTTGTGTATACTTTCTTTTTTTACATGGTAGTTTATTGTTCTAACATGGCTGTCTGCCATGTTAGAACAATGCTAGAACTGTAAATTAAAAATAGCACGACCATTAGTGCCCTTCTTATAATAGGTTTTCCTTAATACAAAAACCATTGCAAGATTGCCAACCATGTGTGCGCAAGCATCTTGAAGCATATGCTTCCGTGCAACTAGCAAAGTAAATAGCTCTGCCTTTTAGAGCCAAGAAATATTGACTTTTTCTGTGCTTGTTTAACATCCTTTATTTAGAAATAAACTCTTACATCTTTTTTCTTTCCTTAGGATAAAAAAGTAAAAGGTTTGCAGAAAATGTGCCAGGACCCCAAGCTCCTTCATAAAGCCAATGCAAACGCTTTCATGTAAATTTGTGTCCATTTTCGTCATGCTAATTTATTCAAATCATTGACTTGTGACTTCTGGGTAATATTCTGCACAGCATAACTATATAATATGGCATTCTGTATGCTGATAAACTAAACTGTTGGAGAGATAATATTTCAGCTATGTTTTTTAACTTGTTCTATGAATGTAGAGCGATCTTTCAATAAAGTCTTCTATAGACTGTACTCAATCCATGCTGTTCAAGTGTAAACTAAATGAGTGGCTTTAAACATGGCAAAAATGTATTTGTTTATGGAATCCTTGTTCAGTTGTGGTCGTTGAATTGTGTAGTCTCAGCAGCCTTTCCATTTGAGATATCTGAGAATAGGTCGATGGTATAATTTAGGCTTGGTGTGACCAACAAAAACAAGCATTGGCAGCCAGTAGGTCTTGCGTTGGCTGCCAGTCATTTGGCAAATCTTGTTTGGTTTTGTCATGTTTTTTTTTTAACTTTATTGTTTGGGAACCTGCTGGGCCCGCATCAATCTAAAGCAAAAATTGGCTAAAAGCAAAAATGTTTCTTTGGTATCAAAAAAAGCATACATTTTCATAGTATTCACTGGCACTGAGGGGAACTACTTTGTGTGCTCCTTGTGAAAGGGCAGCAAGCTGTCGCTCATAGTTAAGTCAGCCAGTGTCTGAAGTGGGATGACAAATTGTCCCATGATGCATGTTGGAGTAGGTGGAAGAAAAATGTGAATGACACAACCACAGACAAATGGATGAAGAGTTATACTTATATTGTTAGCCAAATCAAAAGGTCTTGGTTAGCACAGACTTTAAAAAGTCAATCAGTCTGGCATTGGCTGCCAGCCTCTTGCATTTAAGAAAGAAAGGAAGAAACAAACAAACAAACAAACAAGCAAACAAAGGAAAAAAGAAAGAAAGAAAAATAGAAAGAGAAAAGAAAGAAAGAGGAAGGCAAAAAGAAAGAGGATGGAAAGAAAGAAAGAGAAAGAAAGAAAGAAAAAAGAAAGAAAGAAGGAAAAAAGGAAGCAATGAAACAAAGAAAGAAAGTTTGAAGGCAGGAAAGAAAAAGTAAAAATGAAGAAATAATGAATGAAAAAAGAAAAGAAAGAAAGAAAGAAAGAAAGAAAGAAAGAAAGAAAGAAAGAGGAAGGCAAGATCGAAGAAAAAGGAAAGATAAAAGAAAGTAATGAAAGAAAGAAGAATTAAAGAAGGAAAACAAGAAAAAAAGAACAAAAGAAGGAACAAAAGAAAGTTAGAGGAGCAAAAGAAAGAAGGAAAGATAGAAGAAAATAAGTAAAGACAGAAGGAAAGGCAGAAGGAAACAAGGAACTATAAAAAGAAGGTAAAACAGATAGGTTTGAAAAGATAGAGCACCATCATGAGCTTGTATTTTGAGTTTGTAAGAGCTGCTGTTTAAATTACTGTGGTCCTTCAAAGGGCTCTGCTTTCCCCAACATTTTCAGACTGGTTGTTATTGCTATTGCACCACACTGATTTTCATACGGACCGTTTTATTTCACAGATACATTATGACAGAAAGAATGGCGACCATACATAGAAAACACAGCACCAGTTGGACAAAGGTTTCATAACATAATACAGAACAGTTTCAATTGGGCATATTATGGTATGGTGTGAAAAAGCAGCAGTTCAGATTTTAAAAAAATGGATGGAGAAAGAAGCAGAGGTTCATTTAGCTTCCAAGTAATATTTGTCATCAATCAAAACAAAGGGGAGAATGAACCATGTAGGTCTCAATACCAGAGTCTCAGGGATAGGTTTTCAGAGACACCCAACCGCATGCTCATAGTCTGCGGTGTATATAATCTCCGCTTAGTGTGGTTCGGTGGATAGTGGCATCATAGGGTCTGTCACTTGAGCATCACGTTCTCCAAGTGACATGATAACCTCCACCAGGAGGGAGACTGTCTGGATGTCGACAGTGGTTGGTGAATTCAAACGACCTACTATCCTGTAGGTAAATCTTTATTGAGGGGAAAAAATAGGATAGGGATAAGACTAAAAACAAATCGATGTTAGGTGGGTGAGTCACTGATCCAAAACACTTAGTGGATCGCGTCGACATGTTTCAGCTTGGAACAGCCCTTGAGGGTCTATGGCCTTCGTCAGGGCCATAGATGTGGAAGCCTTACACTTTAGGGCTATCCAGGGTTATGTACATGGGTGGACTCACTGGCCTGTCTTTATCAGAGCGCATACTTTGCTTGAGACAGAACGTGATTATAGGCACCGTCTTTTGGCCTATAGCTTAAGCAGATATTTCAAAAGCACCATCAAATGGAGGATTTTAGGACAAAGGTTATGGCTTGACTCAGAACTGTCCCGCCCAGTGCTGCTGCATATCTCTCTCCATCCGAAAAAAAAGCATCAGTCAGATAAGGAAGTCACTCTGAAAGGAATTTACAACAGCATTGGTAGGAGACGAACTGATAAAAGCTGGAAAGTGCCCTGTGGTCAAATGTGGAAGAGAGGCAACAATAATGTAAGAATAATATAATAAAAACAAAAACACTGGCTCTGGCAATGAAGGGAACTACCTTGTGTGCGGATGAGGGGGCTAAATGCAGTCATTCAAAGTGAAGTTAGCCAGTGGCTTAAGTAGTCTGACCCACTGCCTCATGCTGTATGCTGTAGTGTGTGGAAGCATATATGTGAGTGATACAACAACAGACCAATGGATGAAGAGAAGTGGCATTAAGTAAGTATATTATACATATAAATCTAGTAAAATCAAAAGGTGTTGGCTAACTCCAAACCTAAAAATTGCTTGTGTTCTATTTTTCTTATCTTTGTATTGTACTTTTTAATGGCTTTCAAGGAAAAAAATCAATTTTGGGTTGTTGCATAACACACAAGGCTCACCACTTGAGATTGTTGTTGGCAAGTACCTAATTCTGGTGAGCACATATTATCAAGGGTTTTTCGTTGCTTACCTACAACCAAGATTTCTCTCTTGGATGAGTTTGGTTTTAACATGTTATTGCACCTCTAATCTTGAGTACTATATAAGATTTCCTAAGCCTGGTCGTGATAACGTCTGTTGTGTTTTTTTGTAGAGTTATCCAACGTAGTCTGCACTATTTACAAACTCAAACGTCAAGGAATGAGCGAGCTAAGCTAATGGTTGGAGTTAGATAAATGTAAAAAAAAAACAGAAAAATACAAATCCCTATAAGACCCCGCATACCATGTTTCTTAGTTTAGACTGGAATATAGCAATGCCACTTATTGACCTAAGTTCGGGAGAAAAGATTTCATTCACTTGGGGCAGTATTACCATAATTACTGCTTGCTGTAATTTTGTGATTAAGATATAATTTGGGAATGGATACAATTAAAGCCAGGCCATCATGCTGATATAAGAAATTGTAAAATATGAATAACTAACACTTTTTACATACTCTGTAGCATATGGACTGCCACAGACCAGTTACATATGCAGAACCAGTTTCAGTGCTGGTGGCACTTGGTATGACAATCTTTGTTGGGCCCGCCAATGAACATTTTCTCCCCTGATATTTCCACTGCAACTCTCCAAGGGCATACCGCATCTCACCATAGTCCCCCTCTCACATGTATTTCATTTCTTTTACAGCACTACTAATACCAATATAGGGTGTCAAAGTACTTTATATAGCACACATTACACAGAGACAATGAATCATACAAGTGTGTAAATCAATGTATTGAAAATGTCATAAGAGAATGAGGATGAGAAGTTGTAAGAGTCACATGTCATCCATACTGATAGGCAATATATTTTAAGAATGCTTGGTCTGAAGAAGCACAGAATCGGGATTTAAAAAGTAACACTGTGGTAGGGGTTGACTTTAATAATAACTGTATCTACCCAAACTAACCATTTTTAGTTATCTTGGGATAGTGAAAGACTGCGGAAAAATATCAGGTTCTAAAGCTATGCACTGCAGTTTGCATCCAGTTCCTTGATGCCAGTTCATAACTCACTCTGCTGTTGTAGAAGGGTTGTAACTTATAAACTGCAAGTAACAAAAGGATCTCCATGACAAAAACAAATCCCTACTGAACTATCTCCATAAAATAAAATTCAGTAATAAGCATGTTGCACGTGCTTTCCAGCAGTTACATTAACTCTCTGAACTACTTAATGATGAGTCCAAAGTGCAACTAGACAAAACTCATCTCTCCAGCAGGTACATTAATCCTCAGAGTTGTCTTAACATTTTTATTATTGCCCTGCAAATTTCTGGACTCACAAGGAACCCTGCAGCAGGTGCTTCTAACTCCAAAAGATATTTCAAAATGCAGTGTCCCCTGAGCTCAGTGCCTGGTGCGGTGGAACTGCGTGCACCGCCCTAAAGCCACCACTGAGCATATGTGAGGCCTATAAGGGTGAGCAAAAAGTTAACTTTTCCACAAATCCAAAAGTGTCTCTGATGGCTTAGTATGCCTCATTAGAGACAAAAAGCCGGGCTGCCCTCATACAGAAAGTATATTTTGGCCATAAAGTGCTATGATCTGTGTAACAAAATATACATGCTTATGTAGTTTGGGATGAAGTAATAAAATCTGACAAATAACTCAGATCTTTTACTTTTAAAAATATGAGAGAAGCCAAGTAGTGTCTCTTTTACAGCCAAAACAACCTAATTAACTTACATCAGCCATTTGTCTTAGGCAGGACTTCAGCGTGATTATCCAAAATGGCCAAGATATGGATAGAAGGAGCTGACCTGAACTACACACCATGTCATTTCTTTTGTGACTGACCCTGCAATCACCTTGGCCTGTTTAAATGTGAGTATCTCTTAGACTCTCCAATTCCCTGCTCTGTGGGATATTCATTGGTGCTGGGATTCTTTTGTGATTGGGAGATGCCGGTTTGTCAGGGATGAGTGTAGTGTTTGTTGAGTGATTTCTGCCTGGAGACTCCCACTTACTTGTTGATTTCAACTGCTAGGAATTTTTTACCTTCCACAGGTCGCACTCCAAGAGCAGGAAATACTTCTCAGTGTTGAAAAAATGGAAGTGGAGGCATTGGGTATTATTTTGATTGGTTTATGAATACCTTTTAGTGCCAAACTAGTTTACCCTTTAAAAACACATTCTGTTGTCATGTCACTGGGCATTCGTAACAATCCTAGAATATAAAAGAAAGACAGACAACTTTATGTTGTTGAGAGACACCCATGGCACCGGCAAAGGAAAATGGAAGAGCAATTGCAAGCTCACACTTGAATCTCTGTCCACTCAAGGACATGCACTGAAAGCAAGCCCACTGGATTGTTAGGGCATTGGCCTACTGGGGACAACTGGTAGCCTAGTGGATATAAAACCTTCTCGAAGACTGAGAAAGTCCAGTGGCAGAGTAGGTTCCTCATCCAGTTGCAGGATCCCCAGCGAATTAGTATGCCATTGATTAGTGCTTAGACCTGCAGAGGTTGTGTGGGAGCCCATATAAATGTTTCCAAAATGTTGTTAATTGATGAAACAAGTCCAGGGGAATCATTTTTTGTGGAACGTTCTGCTTTTTTCATGAGACAAAATCTAAGAATGTGGATGGCTAGAATGATTTTGGAGCATCCTTCTGACCGTGGCACAACTTCATCAGATGGCCAAAAAGTTGTATCACAACAAACAGTATTCACTTGGGTCTCCAAGGAAGCCACAATTGTCCCTTTGGTACCACTCTGATATTTTTACATTTGATGTCCAATAATCACTGATGGCTTATTCATTAGGTTTACATTTTCTACATCTCTTCCTTACATAGCCTCACACAGGGCGGGCTGGCTACCGGGCGTTTTACTGTGCTGCACAGCTGGGGGCTGATTTCGCTGCGGTGGGGGCTGATTTCGTTGCTGGGGGCCTGCGTGTGCTTTTAAATAAACATTTCAAAATGAATGTTGTTAAGCGCACGCAGGTCCCCATCAACGAAATCAGCCCCCAGCTCGGCAACACAGCAAAACGCCCGGTAGCCAGTCCAGCCCTGGCCTCACATATAATCCAAATTCACATTTTCTTGCAACATAATCTATTCTAAGTGTGATGGCATACATCCTGATTGTCACCAACAAACTTCTTCAGTTCAACCGTGTGATTGCTCCAGGTAGCCATTCAATGTGTCTTAGGGCCTGATTAGGATGGCCGGCGGACTCACGTCCGCCTGCCACTCTAACGGAGATGGGGACCGCCCGACATAGTGTTGGGGGTCCCACAAGCCAAATTACAATGCGACCGCCACGGTGGCGGTCGCATTGTACAGGTTTTCCATTGCGGCGGGTCCTGCTGGCTGCAGCACCCGCCGTAATGGAAAAAAAGGATGTGTAACACATCCCTGTACATCCCTGTACTACTTGATGGGTATCATGCGGTGCACACCCAAAGAAAAGGGCCCAGGGTGAAGGGGGGCCCGCTACGGGCCCCAAATGTCCATCTCCCCCAGCCTTTCCATGGCGGGTGAACTGCCATGGAAAGGCTGGTGGGGAGGAAGCATCCGAATCCCTACGGCGGTGCCTGGTAGGCACCGCCACCATTCTGGGGAAGCAGAGCGGTCCGACAGGCAATCGGAATGATTGCTACTGTCGGACCCATGGCGGTCGGGCTTTCCGCCCTCCAGCACACCGCCTGCCATCTGTAACCTTTATTCTGCATAGCTTAACAGTCAAATTCTCTACAGGTTTGGGGAGCGCTAACAGATCTAATGAGATCAGTGCTGTGGCATCAGTTTACAGGACACTCTCAGTACAAATATTTATGCTGAATTCTCTTGTCATTCTGGCTCTAATGTTAATTTGAAAATGGTCATACATTCCAGTCTGTTCTGCAGAGAATCGAATTTACTTTATGCCTATAGATACAACTATAAAGGGTGCCTGAATTGTAGGTTGGATTGTTTTGTGGATGAACGGCTACCTTCCTACACAAAAACAATCTTCTGAGGCTTATTCCTCTTTCTATGTTTGCTGCAGAATGGGGAGGTGTAGCATTCTAACGCATTTCCAGGTCTACCAGTATTGGTAATTCTGGGAATGCTTCAGAATCCATGGGTGGATTCGTGAAAACACCCATGCTTCACCCAAGGAACGCCTCTCTGGGGAAGAGTAACACAAGACAGCGACTTGCGCTGCATTGTGTTACTCCAGATTTACCAAGCCATGCAGGGCCAGGCAAGGTGGCCTTGCGTGGCTTGGTAAATCTCATGTAGATTTTGTATCGCCCTTGCGCCCCCTTACGTGGCGCAAGGGTGATGCAAAAAATTGATAAATATGCCTCAGATTGGTAATTTGTGCAATCACTAGGGTTCAGGGAGAATTTCTGAAAGCAAAGCATTATAAGGGCTAAACTCAGATAGAAGTATGAGGACAATAGCTGATGAATCCTTTCTGCATTGAGAACGTGGCATGGGAAAAGATGACAGTCCCATTGTCTTTTGAGATATCTCTGCAACAATAAAACTGAGACATCCCCCTACTACATTTTGACTTTGAAATCCTTTCGCCATATGTAATTTCGAACATTACTTTTAGCATTTGTGATATAGATTGCCAGTCCTCAGTCTTAACAGTCCAGGCAAAGTAAGTTTCGCACCATGGATAAGAAACCCTCACCAAATGCATAGTACAGCCTTACAAACTAGCTATCTTCCTACAAGAAACCACACTACATATACCCCATAACCTTCATGAGAATCCCTTCCTCTTTATATCCATCCTTCCACTCTTAGCTTCTAAATATACCCTAACACCTTGCTCTACAGCTCCAACCAAGTAAACATGGTCTACCACATATCCACGCATTCTCTCTGTGGTTACCAGAGTGGTTAAAGATTTATGGCCGCTTCTTCTGATCAGCTGCTTACTCCATGCAAACTGCCGGAAGTGAATAATGCCAGGCAGACAAAAATGCACCCCTTTTTATTAGCAAGCACCTCTCAGCTGAAGCGATTGACATACAAAAAACAGGAAAGTCTATTTCACCAATCCCCAAATTGACTAGCTCGGCTTCTGACTGTTGATGCCAGTTTTTCCCGGCGATATTGTGCTTAGCTGTTGAAACTGATCCCAATAGTGTGACATTAACTGTTCTGCTGGTGGTATTTTTACAATGTGTGATAATTAACTGTGTACTGTTTGCCACTGGTGGTAATGATAGATCATTGATGGTGATATTTTATCACTGTACTGCCCAGTGGAGCAATATTCTCAGCATAGAAGTAATTTGCCATCAGATTAATTCATTATTATGGACGGGATAAATTAGAACAAATTAAAATTTTATCAGCAACCAGTTTCACTAAAAAAGATATGAAGAAGAAGGATGTAACTGAAAAGTAAAAGAGACAAAGTCGAGGGGTCTATACAGGTCATGGTTGGTTGGTCTGTTCTGCAGCTTTGCAGATTTTGTCAGAAAATATTTAAGATTCAAATCAATGACACTCTAAGTGGAAGGCTCGTTGACAAAACACCCACACTCACATCATTAGTCACCCGGCAAATATATGACACTGAGGAAGTTGAAAAGTGTTTAAAAAAATTACCACATAAAAATATAGAAACGTGCTAAAACGTCAACATAGAAATGCTTAATAAAGTAGACGTTAGTAATTGTGCTTTTATTAAACATGGAAAAGTGAAAAATGCTGCTTAAATTCTGCAGAAAGCTCTCATTTCTATTATTCTCCAACTGCTTGGCCACACTATTCTTTAGTCTTCTCTATACCTTTAAGAAAATAAATGCTTTTCATAAGTAGAGATTTAACGTTATAGCTGAACTATAGAGCCTAACCTTTTTGTGAAATGTGCTGTTTCCTGCAAAATGTATTTCTCTTTCCCACACATCACATAGCTTCACTGTATTTAGAATGTTTTTCTTGCCACCTTTTCATAATGAACAAGCGTAATAATGAAAATTAAATGCTTTCCGCAGCTTACAGTTCATGATCTAACCAGAACATACCAGGATTCAAATGTTTCATTCCATAGAGCAGTTCACTGTTACACAATGGGATACTAAACAGCTAATAGATTAGGCTTGCAAAAGGTTCCCATGTGAACCATCGTAGAAATAACTTTTTGTAATACGTGTATCCGTATATGAATGATTTCATACCGACATGGACGTTTACCGTGGGAGTCGAGGATGAAGGCGAGAGACCATCGGAAGATCTTCCCCACTGGAAGATGATGACATATTCACCTGTTTTCGCAACATGTTTAGTGGCTTTTCTATATAGTACACATTCCTAGCTAGAGAGTCAAGGCATTCTATGCACTCCTACCCTGCCATGAGCCTTAGCACTTTATTGTGCTATCTCGAATTGCCATAATCTATTGCTGATGGTGATTTCCTTGATTTATCCTCACGCAAAGTGGAACATAGCTACTGCTGTGGTTGTCTCTCTCTCTTGCCTGTTTAGACGGTTGCTACTGCAACTATCCAGAGTACTCAGCTGAGTCTCCAGAACTACCCTTTATAGGAAGTTTGATTCTTTTCTTAGTTATCCGACTTTGCTCCAAAATCTACTTGCTCTTTTCCAGAAGGAACTCTTTATGGAGTCTTGTTAGGATAGGATTGGTCCTTTAGCTTAGAACAGGGACTATATTCTGAATGGAACACACTATTTTCTATGCTTGTTCTCACCAATCTTATTTTGATTATTTCTGTAACTGATTTATTTGTCTAATCCAAATAAAGAGAATAAAAATACTGACTAATCTCTTAAAGAGAAAATAAACTTTTGGTACTTCACCAAACCTCTCTTTATTGGCTGAACATCGAATGCAAATAATGATGACTTTGTTGTGAAATGCTCCGTTCTAAAATGGTGGCAAATATTCATCGTCCTAGGAAGGCGCAGAACTTCCAGGTTCACTGAGTAAGTTTAAATTGACATAATTTTGGGAAATTTTTATAAGATTTCTGCGCTCGCAAATCTGGTAGCAGGGGATTGGTTTATACACTCTGAATGGAGCTATAGAATAGTACCCAGAAAATTATTATAAAATTCCCGATTCCTGAAATCCAATTTCCAGGCAAATATGTTATGATTGTGTTATTTCTCTGGTTGAATGAATGTTGATTAAGAATGAGTGGGTGAGGGGAAAATAGTTTCACAAGTGGTTGAAGAGGTATTTGATGATTTCAGACTTGTAGTCGAAAGATTCAGGGATAAAACAATAATTGAACACTTGTTTGAAGAGATTTTGAGGTGTGGTGTGTGAGGTACCATCAACTACACAGGTAATATAGGGTTATTAAGTCGTTATGATACAAAAATCCCCATATCCTTTTCCAAACAGGGGAAACTGCATTGATTTGGGTGATTTCATGATGGTAGAGATTTGACTGGCAAATGCTGAATAGATTCTTGAATGAATGGGAAGCTTAATTTCTTTAGTATAGCAAACAAAGTGTTTTACGATTTAATAAAAATTATTTGTGTAGGTACAAAAAAATTGTAAGGGAGGGTGATTCGCTACAAGGAGTTAGGTTGTGCGAAACAGTGTTTTGCACGAGGATTGGTTGGTTGGTGACGCTTTCGCACTGTGATTGATTGGTGGTGTAGCAGTATCGCACTGGGACTGGATCGCTAAAAGTGAATCTTGAATTTGGATTTGTTATCAAGAGACTGTGGAAATAACAACTGGAACTTATTTGGTTTAGCAGAATATTAAGGTACATGGAACAAAACCATAACATTTAGTTAAATTGTATTGTTTCAGATTTAAATTGTCAACATGAAATGTTTTAAAGAGTTTAAAAATTTGGCGCGAGGGGATTTTACTATTCTAGTATGCAAAGGTGAAGAGGTGCCTCATGGGGGTATGCCTGCATACATTATGACTACTGAACATGGGTTGAATACATGTGATGGCTTTGCCAATGGAGTAGGATTATTGAGAAGGAGAGGGCTTTGAGTTTTCCTAGATATGGTATATTTAACACCAGGATCCTTGATCATTTGAAGGGAAAATTGTATGAAATGAAGCCACCACCTAGACCCCTTCATCATGAAGCATTTAGTGCATGGGAGAGAGTGGCCAGGGAAAAGGAGAAGGAAAAATACCAGCAGAGGAATAATAGGGCAGTAAAGAATTACGCAAATGCCCGATTGGATGAAGAACAGTGTAGATGAAGAAAAGCTGTTATAGAAGGGACTAGATTATATCCAGTCCTTACTTCAGAGACTGCTAAGAGGGGAAAGATTTCATTAAGAAGGAAGGGGGTGAGTCAGATACAGATTAAGGAGATGAAATATTGGAACAAATATTGACTTTGAGAACGCCACCATATGTGACCCCAGCAGAGCAGAGTGGTTCAGGTGCTAGTACTAGTTCGATAGTGCCGACTGCTCCAGTACAGCAAAGTGCATCTCAAATTGAATGACCCCTGCAGATATTGCAAATTGCCTCTCCAGTAGTAGCTCGAGCACAGGTTGCTGTTCTAACCAGTGTAGCCCCAGTAGCTGTTGTAAATGTTTCATCTGTAACTCGGGTGCTAGCCAGTGCCCCTCTGCTTACAGAAACGAAACCTGACACTCAATTAGTGACCAGAGAAGTAGCCACCTCAGTATTTGTCCCAACTTCCCAGAACTCACAGATATTTGCCTGGAAGCCACTATTAATGGTGCAAGCACTTATAGATGGAGGGATCCTAGTACTTACAGCCCCAATCTCATCAGAATAAATAGTTGTGACTGAGGAGGGATATATACCAGCTTGGTTTGAGGAAACAGCAAGATTTAGTAAGGTAGAGAATGTGGAAACACCTGCGATATCAGAGATTGAAAAAGAAAAGCCGTTAAATGTCTCACAGCTGAAAGTTGAATAGGAAGAAATAATAAGGGGATGTTTAGAGTTCGAACGCATAGAACAGTATCAAAGGAAATAATTAATGTACTTGTGCAAGGAAGTTACGATAAGAGCTACTTTAGCTCATGACAAATTGACTAAACTCACTGAGAAATATGAGAAAGATCTTACAAACATTGTGCATCTACATAGAAGCTATAGGATCTGATTGGATGATCCAGCATTTGAAAATATGATGATTATAGGACTGCAATTGCATATTATAGAATTGGTCAAGTGCATTCACAGGTGAGGTGAGATTGAAAAATTTGAAATCAAACGGGCTAAGAAACATGAGAAGAAAAAGAGTGAAGCAAATATTGTGGGGAAGCAAGACAAAGGAAGCAAGGGAGAAGTGACAGCTTATCCAGTTAGAGAAATAGCAGGAGGAACATATGTACTTGTTCCTTGCAGTCGTGGTGATTTGACGGCATTCACCAACAATTTTTCCACATTGAGAGACAAGCTGGTGCACTGGTATGCACCAGTGGAAAGGTTCATAAAGATTTCAGAGGTATTGTGGACTGATTTGAATAAGTTTTTTTGACATTGTAGTTCTTGCAGATTTATGTGCTGAGTGTACATTAGAATTATGAGAGATTGTTGCAGGTATTCCAACAGCATAGAGGACATGACTATCCTGAGGAAAATGATATGGGGATTTTTGTATCCCAGTTTGTATTAGGACTGAAGGCAGAGATCTGTTCGCACATAACCCAAACCATGATCTGTTGGAAAAATAAGACACTCGATGAAATCATGATATATGCTAAATACTCATTACCTCAGACGAAGCTGGCTCAGAAAGGTTTTCAGAACCCTTCCTTTATCAAGAACCATGGAAACATACAGGAAGTTGTGATGCCCCAATCAGGTTTTCAGGGGGGTCAAGGAAGAATTCCTCTGACACAAGTAAGAGCTTGATGTGTTCCTGTGTTTACAAGCTCTGGATCAGATATTGATGCTATGAAAAAGAGTACAGTTTGTCACATTTGTTAGAAAATTGGACATTGGAAGAGGGAATGTTGATATAATGCTGAAAATGCTGAAGGAAACGTGCAAATGCTGCAAGGTATGCAAATGTAAATGTCCAGTATTTGTAAAGCGCACTGCTACCTCCGGAGAGGTGTCCCGGCGCTGGGGCCGTTGGGAAGATTAAGCGAGCTATTGCCCAGAGTCACATGGTGCTGGGCTGATCTGCCGCCAGCGCCGGGGATCGAACCGTGAGCCCCAGTTTCCGGAGTCAGTCGCCCTGGCCGCTGCACCACACCTCTTCCCTTACAAATGCAAAATGTGCTCGGTCAGAAAATGCAAATGACAGAAATGACAGTATAGGGACAGGCCCCAATGATGCCAATCACCCCTGCACAGATGGAGAATCCCAGATTTAATTTCAAACAGATGCCAAATATGAATATGACCAAAAATGAATACGAATCAATTTCAGAATGCCCTGCCACAATTTCAGAACCAAAACCAGAATACCTTACAACAATTCCCATTATTCAAAACTGATGGTTCTGTTTCAGAGGATTCTCAATGATGGTGCCAGACTAATTAAAGGTGTAGAACCAGTCTGAATTACGGTGAAACCAAATGTTGCATATCCCAGATCACCACTGTACCATTTGACCCCAGAGACTTTTGCAGGAATAGAACCAGTGATAGATAACATGTTACAGAAAGGAATCCTGAAAGAACTGATTGGAAGTCCATGTAACTCTGCAATTATGGGTTTACAGAACACCAATGCTAAATATAGGATAGTTGAGGATTTGAGAAAAATAAATGAAATTGTAGTACTCTACTGTCCCATGGGACCGAATCCAACCACCATATTGTTTCAGATTCCATGTACTGTAGAATGGTGTACCATAATTGATCTATGTCAGGCTTTCTTCTCAGTCCTATTGAATGAAGAAAGCCAATTTCTATTTTCATTTATCTTACAGCTGAAGGTATTAACAAGGTGTCGTGTCCCACAAGGGTATACAGAGAGTCAGTCTATTTTTAACGATATTCTAAAAAGAAGCTTAGAGACCCTGGTAATGCCACACAAATCCACACTTATCAATATATTGACGATTTGCTTGTGGCATCAGAAACGTGGAATCCATGTAAAAATGACACCATTGCACTCTTGAACCACCTGGCTGAGAACGGACACAGTGTGTCCAGAAAAACTGCAGCGCTGTCAAAAAGAAGTTCAATATCTGGGACACATTATTGTGATAGGAGCTAGGAAAGTGTCACCAGAAAGAGCAGAAGCGAACTTGCAGATGAATCCACCACAAACTCAGAAGGAAATCAGCATGTTTTTAAGAATGGTTGGCTACTGCTGGCACTGGATACCAAACTTTTCCTTGGTGCAAAGCCTCTGCTGAGGCTGACTCACAGCGACGTGTCTGATCCAATTCCATGGGATAATGAATGTGTGAAAGCATTCCTAGAGTTAAAGGAAAAATTGTGTTGCGTCCGGCACTAGGAATGCTAGACTATACAATAGAACTCACACTATTTTGCAGTGAGAGAGATTGGCGTGCTCTTTCAGTTTTGACACAAGCATATGGAGGATCTCGAAAGCCTGTTGCTTACTTTTCTACCACCCATGACCCTGTAGCAGCAGGACTTCCCAATTGCCTTAAAGCGGTGGCTGCAGTAAGTACTAGTTTGGAAAAGGGTGAGAATATACTGATAGGATACCCATTAACTGTCATGGTCCCTCACTCTGTGGAGCTGTTGTTAGCCAGAACAGCGATACAATATATGACCCATAATAGGCTAACTTGGGATGAGCAGAATATTCTATCCCTGGAAAAAGTTGTCTTAAAATGTTGCAGTGTTTAACCCTTTAACGTTATTGCCTGTAAATGATGATGACAATTGTGATGAAAGTGAACACGACTGTCTAGATGTCATGGAATTGTGCATCAAACCCCGCCCTGACATTACAGGAGTAGCCCCTGATTGAGCCTGATCATGTGTTATTTGAAGATGGCTCATGCTTTAGAGGTAATGATGATACACTCAGAGCCGCATATGCCGTGTGCACCATAAATTATGTGGTCAAAGCATCATGGCTTCCAAAAGTTTTTTCTGCCCAAGCTGCTGAATTGAATGCTCTTACTAGAGCCTGCAATTTAACTGCTCAAATGAGAGTCACCATATTCACTGACAGCCAATACGGGTTTGGTGTAGTCTATGATTTTGGACAGTAGTGGTCACAGTGAGATTTTCTTACATCCTCAGGAACCCCCATAAAAAACAGAATGCACGTCAAGATCCTAATGGATGCTCTGTAGTTGCCAGGAGAGATTGCTGTGGTAAAGTGCTTAGCACATCAAGGAGGAAGCGGATTCGTTGCCATGGGCAACGGAAATGCTGACTCAGTAGCCAGGTACTGTGCCCTTTTAGCCTCTTCATTTAATGGAGGTTTCACATGTGAGTCCAAAGAAGAGAGTTCTTTTGCCGTGTTGATAAAAGTCACTGATACGTGGGATTAGCTAAAAAGGGTACAGAAAAATGTCAGAAGCAGAACAGAATAGTTGAGTAAAAACAGGTTGTGAGAAAAATGCAAATGATATCTGGATGTCAGCAGACGGCGGACCCGTATTACAAAATAGTTTGTTGTTTCCAATGACACAATATTAGCATGGATACACACATTTAGGGAGAGACGCAATGGTGAGACTTTTCATAGAGTTGGTACAAACCCAGATTCAGAATTCTGGCAGAAGATTTTTACCAATGGTGCATAATTGTCAACAGCTAAACATGGGGAAGCGGACACATGTCACACTAACACACCTATGGAGATCAGGTGGCCCATTCAACAGGATGCAGATGGATTTAATTGAAATTAAATTCCATAATGGGCTGACATCCTGGTGATCATGTGTGTCTTCTCAAGATGGGTGGAAGCCTACCCAACTTAAAGATGCGACAGCCTCACTGTGGCAAAGTTGTTGTTGCGTGAATTGATACCCAGGTTCAGCATACCGATTTCTCTTGAGTCAGATAGAGGAACACACTTCAACAACGAAGTTATGAAGATGATCTGCACAGTCTTACAAATCGAACAAAGATTATACTACACTTACAGACCTGAAGCCTCTGGTATTGTTGAGCAGATGAATGGAACCATCACGTCTAGATAAGCCAAAGTCTGTGCATCCACCTCTCTGAAATGGCCAGATGCTTTACCATTGGTGCTAATGAGTATTCGAAGTACACCTGACAGGAAGACAGGGTTATCGCCTCACAAGATATTGATGGGCAGGGCAATTAGATTACCTGCCGTTCCTGCAAATGCTCTCTTAAATATTACTGACAATATAATCCTGGATTACTGTAAAGGACTGGCTGACGTAGTGCGTTCTGTCTCTCATCAGGTCTCAGTTGCCACACAGTATCTGCATCAAGAACAGTACCACAACATCAAGCCTGGTGATTGGGCCATGATCAAGGAGCATGTTCAGAAGACTTGCCTTGAACCCAGATGGAAAGGCCCCTTTAGGTGAGCCTTACTACACATACTGCTGTTAAGGGCGCTGGAATCCCAAACTGGATTCATGCCTCGCACATCAAAAGAGTGAGCGATTCAGAAGAAAGGCCTTTGGTCTTTGATCCTGAGTAAAGAGCACTGGTGGTTGCAACACCAATTGAGAGACCTCCTTGACCAGCAGCACAGTAGCCAGTTCAGCAGCCAGAGAATGAGAGGGGTAAGTATCAGTGGACAGAAAATCAAGTGCAAGTACCAGAAATAATACAGAGCGGTATGGAGATCTCTAACAAAAGAGAAGCAGAGATTGTGTCACCAAAAGGAAGTGCTTCAAATGTCACTTTGAGGGACGAAGATCCATGTGAAGGAACTAGCACTGGAGTGAGGAGAATCAGTCGGCAAGCAGGATGGCCACAAACCTATGAAAACAGAAATCCGAGGAGAAGCGCTTCAATAGCTTGAATACCAGAAGCAATACCTGAAGAGGCTGAGTCTAGTGATGAAAGTAGCCTAGTCCCAAATTAGCAAAATCTAAGAAGATCAAAAAGAGCACACGTGCCTTGTCACAGGTATTCGGCACCTGAATGGTCCTACTTTGTGAATGGCGCTTTGAATGTCACATCAGAAGATTTGTTCAACATGAATCCTAAACTATTTGAACCTCCTTGGAAGATAAACAAGTGGGAGAATTTGGGGAAAAATATGATACTGAACAGAAGAGAAAAAGAAACTTGAACTGTGTCTATTTAAGATTTGTTATTTTAAAAACAATACCACCTCCAGCACACGCTACTATAAATATCTCATTACACAAACAGATATATTCAGTACAACAACTATAATTTCTTGTAGTGTAGACTTTTTTTTTCTCGGCCGGCCTGCTTAGCCTTAGAGCCAACACGTGTTTCGTCGTGGTGGGGTGTACCCCACAACTTCCTGAGGGCGTTATTTTCTAAGTGGCCTACATGGTAAGTTGAATCCTCAGTCCCGGTTTTAATTCCGTCCAGTATGGAATATCTTTGGAAACGTCTCCTTCACTCCATAGTTTTATCTCCACAGTCATGAGTCCGTATTAAAAGATATTATTTTTTTTTTTTTTATTGTCCTCATTCTGCCAATTCTCTTGCTGGTAACACTCTATTCCCAATTGCCAAAACATGGGGCAGAGCCTTTCCACCCAAGAAAAAATGCTGTTTCCTCTTCCAACCCTTCACCAGTGTGCCCGCAGCAGAAGGGAACCAGGACCGACAGCAACTTTGGCTTAATCATCGGACCTCCTGGAGCGTTGGCTCCATTCAATCAACAATGCCCAAACTTTCTCCAGGCTTCTAGACTCGCAGGCCATGTCAAACTGACTTGTAGATATTATATTTTTAACACAGTCAGAAAAACAAGGAGGACTTCCAGACTTCCAAGACCTGCAGATCTCCCGTCTCCCCAGGAGGATCGCATAAAAAATAAATCTGGAAATAACAGCATTAATTCGGGTTGAACCGTCCTGATAGAGCCCAAAAAATATAAGATTAGGGCTTACCTTAACTTGCTGACCGGTTACTTCAGCCAGAAACTTACACAACTCAGTCCAGTAACCGGTGATCTTGGAGCATGTCATAAACATGTGTATATCATCCGCCAAAGGGTGCTTACATCTTGGGCATACGTACTGGTTCCTGTGAGCCTTGACAATTTAGCTGGAGACCAATAAACTCTATGTGTGGTTAAAAGATGGTTACGCTTAAGAAAAGCGGGTTTCACAACCGCTCTTAGAATCGCAAAAGAGCCAAGCCAGACCTCTTTAACGTTTTCACCCGCTAATTCTTCAGCCCAGAGCTTTGGTATATCCATGTCCAGGTCATCATCTGCCTCTACAAGGGCCTGATACCACAGAGAGACTTCCTTTTTTAGAGGGCCTGTTCTCATCGCCTGGTCTAGCCAGGAGTCATCTTCCTCCTCTACCCAAACCTGCCTTGCCCACCAGGAGGAGACTTGGTAATATTTAAATCTAGTTAGTTGACCCCTGGTGCAATTACTCAGAACTTCCCAGCTAACCAAAGATGTATTCAGTACAACAACTATAATTTCTTGTAGTGTATACTTTTTTTTTTTCTCGGCCGGCCTGCAACTTTGTTTTTTAGCCTTAGAGCCAACACGTGTTTTGTCGTGGTGAGGTGTACCCCACTACTTCCTGAGGGCGTTATTTTCTAAGTGGCCTACATGGTAAATTGAATCCTCAGTCCCGGTTGTAATTCCGTCCCGTATGGAATATCTTTGGAAACGTCTCCTTCACTCCATAGTTTTATCTCCACAGTCATGAGTCCGTATTAAAAGGTATTCTTATGCTATTCCGATACTCACTTCAAAATGTCCCTGTGTAGGGATGTAAGTCACTCTCCGTGTGTTTTCCTATGCATGTGCAAGTGAGTGCACTCTACACTCCAGCGTGCTACTGTTGATTTCAACTGGGACGGAATTACATAATGACTTTAGAAGAAAGATACACTAACATGACATGTACTGCTAACAAAAAGAGTGATGATTTAGAGAATACATGGAGGAAAGAGGAAAATTAATTTAGAAAGAAGATGGTCTACTCCAAACTGAGACTTGACATCCAACATAAAGAGAACATTTGCGTGTACAGAAGACGGGCACCAAAAAGATCTAGACATGTTGGGAATAGTAGCTGTGAACACACTTTCGAATTGACTGGTGGATCTTGGCAAATATTGCAGGGAAACGAGAATGTCATTTCATGGGTTTATTACATTTGTGATAGAATGCTTACTTTTTATTGACAGCTTTCTGGGAAAGGATCAGCTATTTAGGAATACTAATTCAAAATATGCATCATGTAAAAAGTATAAATGCACTAACATTAACACCTGCACAAAGGCAGAAACGCATTACAGAAACAGGAGCTGGATTAGTAGGAGACATATTTGGAGCTGCCATTCCACCTGTAGGCATCATTTTAAACGGCAAAAAGATTAGAAAGCTTTCAACAGTTGTCAACAAATGGCAACTAGCACATCCGTAGCTTTGCTTATAATAAACACAGAACTAATAGATATATGGTCAATGGTATTACAAGACCATCTTGCATTAGAAATTTTACTTGCCAAAAAGGGAGGAGTCTGCCAAATGCTCAAACTTAATCACTGCTGCATATACATACCTGACAAGAGCAGGGAAATAGAAAGCTTTGCAAAGAATATTTCAAGCTCGGAACCAGAATTGCACAATTTGGAAACCAAGTTTATTTGAAGATTTTGGGAAAGGGATTACAACAATTGGCAACTGGTTTTCGACAGCTGAAAAGAGTATTTTAAAAGCTATTTTTATGCCAATAATAATAGTGGGGCTTTGTCTTATATTTCTTTACGCAGTATTCTTAGGCTGTGAATACATGCTTCACAAAAGAAATGAAAAGTTGGAAAAGAAACTGTATGAGAAGGATTTAAGTATGAGGGGTATTAGAATGACGATTACATGAATTCATAACAATTTAGAGGTCTAAAAAGAAAAAGAGGAGACTCAACTGATGATGAAAGTGCGCGCTGAGAAACATAGATATTTGATGATTTTATAAATCATCAGATGGGGAACTGATGAAGTTGAAAACATTTTACGAAAAATTTACCACATAATAATATAGAAACATGCTTAAACGTCAATATAGAAATGTATACTAAAGTAGACGTTAGAAATTGTGCTTTTATTAAACGTGCAAAAGTGAAAAATGCTGCTTAAATTCTGCAGAAAGCTCTCATTTAGATCGTTCTCCAACTGCTAGGCAGCACTATTCTTTATTCTTCTCTATCCCTTTAAGAAAATTAATACTTTTCATAAATAGTGATTTAACATTATAACTGAACTAAAGAGACTGACCTTTTGGTGAAATGTGCTGTTTCCTGCAAAATGTATTTCTCTTTTCGTCACACCATCTGACTTCCCTGTGTTTAGATTGTTTTCCTTGCCACCTATTCATAATGAAAAGAAAATGCTTTCTGCAGATTACAGCTCATGATCTAACCAGGACATACCAGAATTCAAATGTTTCATTCCATAGAGCAGTTCATTGTTACACAATGGGAAATTTTACATCTAATAGAGTAGGCTTGCAAAAGTTTCTCCTGAGAACCTTCTTAGGTGTAACTTTTTGTAAAACGTTGTAGCAACCTCTGAATGATTTCATGCCGACATGGATGTTAACCATGGGAATCAAGGACGAAGACGACAGACCATCGGACGATCTTCCCCATTGTATGATGATGACATATTCACCTGTTTTTTCAACATGTTGAGTGGCTTTTCTATATAGTATGTGTTCCTAGCTAGAGAGTCAAGGCATTCTATGCACTCTTATCCTAACATGCCCCCTAGCACTTTATTGTGCTAGCTCAAATTGCCATAAGCTATTGCTGACGGTGATTTCCTTGATTTATCCTTACACAAAGTGAGGAAATTTCTGTCTTTATGCGGATCATACCTTCTGCTGTGGTTCTCTCTCTCTTGCCCATTTAGTTGGTTGCTTCTGCAACTGCTGGAGTACTTGGCTGAGTCTCCAGAACTACCCTTTATGGGAAGTTTGATTCTTTTCTTAGTTATCTGACTTTGCTCCAAAATCTACTTGCTCTTTTCCAGAAGGAACTCTTTATGGGTTCTCGTTAGGATAGGATAGGTCCTTAAGCTTAGAACAAGGGATTATATTCTGAACGGAACACTCCGCTTTTTCTATGCTTGCACTAACCAATCTTATTTTGATTATTTCTGTAACTGATTCATTTGCCTAATCCGAATAAAGAGAACAAAAATACTGACTAATCTCTTAAAGAAAAAATAAACGTTTGAAACTTCATCAAACCTCTCTTTATAGGCTGAACCTCAAATGCAAATAATGATGACTTTGTTGTGAAATGCTCCTTTCTAAAACAGTGGCAAAGATTCTTCGTCCTAGGAAGGTGCAGAACATCCAGGTTCACTAAGTAAGTTTAAAGTGACGCCATTTGTGGAAAATGTTTATAAGATTTCCGCGCTCGCAACACTTATTTGCCTTTCCTAATGTTCTTTTCTAGAAACCCCTACCTAACACCATCTGATTACTGTAGCTATTTTGTCTGTATAGGTTTAAGGTACCATGTTCTTCAAACTGCGTGCAACATTTCTGGAAGAAATACTGACGTAAACAAATAAAAACAAATACAAATGCCATCTATCTATCTATCCATCTATCTATCTGTCCATCTATCATCCATCCATTGGCCTTCCAGTAATCCAGTGCAAAGATCCACCACTTCTACTATAATGACACTCAGCTCTTCCTATGCACCTCCAACACACAATTCCAATACCTGGATCTATAGATCTTGAAGAGCAAAAAACTACTCTCTAACTGTAGGTGCACTATTAAGCTCTTTGAAGACAACTACACCTGTTGCATCCAGCAACCAGACCAAAGGGCTGGTGAGCGGATCACAAAACATATTTGTCTGCAGCAATTATATATCGTTGGTGGTAGGTAAGACTGTGCTTGGTGCAAATAGCTTTTAGTACCCCAATATGAAAGCAGATTAGTGGTGTCGGTAATGCCTGACAGACATAGCTGTTTTGATAATGATGTTTAATGTTGCTCTTTGTGCTACTGTGGGTTTTTTCCAATCTATTTCTTGTTTATTTAATATTTGCTATCAAATTTCCCCCATTACAAAAATGGAACTCTCCATGAGCTGCTCCAGCCCACAGTCAAAGCCATGTTGGGAACTTAAAAAGTGGACAGGACATGGCATCTGTGGCCCACTGTACAGTACAAGAAGGCTTGGACACTGTTGGCTTGAGCAGGTTCAACATTCCTCTCACTGAAATAACTGTAGTTTCTTCTTGTGAGAAATGACCAAGCTCTGCAAGAAATAACATTACAGGGAGCACCACAGGAGTGTACTGCAGAAGCCTACAGCACATGTTCCAAGAGGGCTGACCTATGGTTATGGCTAAAAAGCATCTAAAAAAACAGAGAATAAGAACTGGTCATCAAAGACGAATACTGCAGAGCCACCAGTGTCTATGGCTAGATGTTGGGTTTAAGGCTTTGAATGATGGACTCCTGATTCAGAGAAGCCCTATAGGGCCTTGATCTTGTGAGTAACCCTTGACCAATCGGCACTGTCCACACCACTATTGCCTTCTGGTGCAGCCCCTACTGCCCGCATGTGTCATGGAAGGCTTCCAGGGTGAGGTAAATCCTGCAAAGTCGTGGTAGGCCATCTTGCAGAAACCTCTCGCTGCGCTGGCAGGGCACCTGGAATAGCTTGATGTAACTTCTTAACACAGTCATGAAGGAGCAGACCGCGACATCAGGCATCTGGGGTAGCTGGTAGTGCAACAGGGCCATTGTTGCATGGTAGGTCACCTTTTGAAACACTCGATAGTTCGACTTGGACCAGATGTCAAGCTTGCCATCTTCTGTGTAGACATTTTCATGATATCCTTTCACCACTGTGCAGTCAATTAACAGACTGCACATGACCATAACCACCCTGAGCACCTTCCCTAGGATCACCAGGAGAATTGCAGAGGTGCCGTTGGGTCTAGTGAGCTGGATGGAAATCCGGAAACATCTGGTCGATTCGACTGATGACATCATCAACATATTGTGTTGGCAGAACAAGCATGGTGGTCTGAGCTTTGGGCTTATGCTTGTTCAATACTCTCATCTGATTGGTCGAATGTTTTAGCTTCCGCTGGTTTAAGAGGCCGGATGCTAGACCTGCATGGTACTGCAGCTTGTTCGACCATTTGTAGGCTTGGAGAAGCTGATTGTACAGAGGAGATTTGCCCTGTGCTGGATCCAGACTCAGCAGACTGCTGTTATGGAGGGGGTGGTTCTCGGATGGTTTTCCAACTAGATTACTGAGACGTTAAAATTCACTGGGGTCCCAGGTCACTGCTCCCAGCCCCTACCTGACGCCCCCAAGGAAGGCTTTCTCGCACTCCTCCAGGCCCCCCTTGTTCCTGAGCCCCTCCTTCAGAGAGACGAAGATGTGGGTGATGCTGGAACGCAGCACCTGCAAGGCTGCGATTGCCTGGGCGTAGGCCTCCAGCTGCACAGCGTCTGCCATGTCTGCGACCTACAGACTACACAAACACTATTGTGTTTTTGTGCTACAATATAGCATTGTGTTAATGCCTTCTTGTAATGTGGTTGCTTTGTTTTGACTGTTCTGTGTTGTGCCAGGTCATGTTTTTGTTATGTTGTTATTTTGCTTTTTGTTATGTTATTGTATTGTGCTCTGTTGTACTCTGTAACTACTTTAAGGATGTCAACAAGTGCTAATACATTTCCAGCCATAACCATCACATCCCTTTAAAGTTCTGGTGACAAATACTCATGTATCCCTGTTTAAGGTGGTAAAATACCACTGCTTCTGCTCTTCAACTGTTTAAGATAGCAGTCAAGAAAAACCTGTGGCAGATACCCTGTCTTAAAATAGCACCTGCAGTACTCACTTCATTTGATAGAACTTAGGAAGCATCTTGTCTTTAAATGATCGCCTGTACCCATTGCAGACAGGAAATGCTATTATCTTTCTTTACTAAGACCATTGTACCCCTTCATCTCCCTACAAGACACAAACCCGCACTAGAATAAACATCATCCAACTCAGCATTGACAAAACATTGAACTAGCTACCGCCATGTGGTCAAAGATTATTTAGCTGGTACTAAGATTAAGGAATCCATCTTCCAAACGCTGATGAATCTTCAAGTAAAAGACCTAAAACAAATGAGCAATGAATTAGAACGCTGCATAATTGAGAGCTACTACTGCAACCAAAACACACCCCATCAGCAAAACACACAGCAGCTCAGCGAGGTGGAGGTAGGGTCTAAGCTTCCTGAACCGGAAATCGGTTCAATAACAAACTGTATCTCCTTCAGAAAAAAACTCACCTCCTTTAAAAAAAAAAAAACACATAGGGGCATATTATTGAGAGCAGCTGTGTTGTCGTTGCACCACACAATGTGGTGCAATCGCAATGCAAGTCCAAAATGAAATTTATGAAGCACCGCAAGGCCACCTTGCGTGGCTCTGAGTGGCTTCATAATCTGGAGTAACACAGAACCCCCTTAAATCGCTGTGTTGCATTACTCTGCCCTGGAAAGCCGTTCCATGGGTGTCGCATGGGTGTTCCCATGCAACTCCCATGGGTTTTGACGCATTCCTAGATTTACCAGAACTGGTAAACCTGGAAATGCTCCAAAAAGATACACCTTCCTAGGGGAGGTGTAACAAGGAGAAATATATGTATTTGTCCTCGTTACTTCCTCTTTCTTTGTGTGCTGCATTAGAAAGAGGAATATGCCTCTCAGGATTGTTTTTGCACAGGAAGGTCCCCATTCCTGCACAAAAATAATCCCCCCCATGGTGCGAGGGTGCCTTTGTTGGCGCTAGGAAGCCACAGCGGCACCTTGGCGGGGACAGTGACAGGAATGTGTTGTATTCTTTTAAATACAGCACATTCCTGTCCTTTCCCTGTGATGCAGAGCAGCAAGGAGACTTGCTGCGTTGCGCCACATTCTCATAAACATGCCCCTAAGTACCCTGGTGGAAGTTCTTGTTTACCAGTAGCACATGGTTTCTTTCTATTACATTCAGCTGCTGCCACATGAGTTTTATAAGATATCGACTCTAATGCTATGGAAAAAAGGTATTTAATTCCAGTTACATCTCAAACCTGGTTAGATGGAAATTCTACCAGGGCCTGCCTACTCCAGTCAAAAATCCACCCTGAAGTGATTTGGTGTCACGTGTGTAACTGACAGGTGCGTTCTTTTACTCACCTATTCAAATGTATACCTCTATCATCAGACCAATTCATATTTTTTTTTGTCAAAATATAAAATAATATCACAGCCAATGAAAACCACAAATTCTGCTAAATTGCAATCAAGCTAAAAATATGCTATTGACATATCCTCAGCGTCCTTTTCTTTTGTAGAAATAGTTTAATTCAGGATTCCGCCACATCCCTCAATAAAAAATGTTGTGAACATTTGTAGGACCAGAACACTGCTCCAGTCTGCACTTTCATAAAACATTGCGAAATACTTCCGAGTGGTAATTTTCCATGGGGGTATCATTTTACTAAACATCTCCCTCAATTATTCTTGGCTGGAAGCGCTCTATGGTCGCTTGGGGTGTTTCCTAGAACTGAAGGACTGGCTGTCGAGGTGATTTTGACCGCTAACCCAGTCGCTAGCTGTTTAAACTTTGCGCCACAGCAGTGGTTGTTATTATAAGCTGTTAGGATTTTTTTAAGGAAAGCTCCTTATTACCAGTGTTATTTTATTTTTATGTCTTTGGCCTTTTTACAGCATAGGCCGTGACCCGGCAGGGGGTTCTTGCTTGTTTCCTGTGTGTTGTAATGAGTCTGCTTAGGGAATTAATGCTCTTTGCAGCAGTCAATCAGATTTTTTTATTTGCTTCTACAAGCATCCTATCTAGCCCCATCTATCAAAAGCAGAACACGTGGCAGCTGTATATTCTTTTTAATGCAATATCTGACGTCCCTTCTCTGTTAAGGAGTTGCCCCGGTGATAACAGGGTTTAGACACAGGTCTGCTTCATGCATCATCTTATGGTTCTAAGAATCACATGCTGGGCTGGCTGGCTGGATGTTAGCTTTGCTGTGCATCCGAACAAGGGGATGAAGGAAAGGCGTGTGTGGGGAAAGAAAACCCTTGAACCTGTGACCATGTGGTCAAACATAGACTCCCGAAGTGGATGCGTTAGTGCAGTGATCCACCAGACACGTTTTGCGTATTGTCTGCCTGGACAACCTGCTTTTCTTCTCTCCTACAGGACTGCTCCTGTGCCAGAAGGCTCTATTGGACATAAAATCACATGTGCTTATTCGGTGGCTATAGTTTAGAAGTAGTGATCTATTTCTCAGATCCACATACCACCCTAAAGCAAGACACACTGCTCGACCGACCAATCATTTCACTGTAGACAGTACTCACCAGACACACTCAGCACACATCCAATATCCCATAATGACTTTTATCAGACATTCAACAGCACTTTCCACACAATGTTAGCACCAAACACAATCATTGCAGTCACTTTAATATTGACCCTTTCTCAAACAGCACACACTAGATTGAACACTTATACCCTCATGCGCTTCACATGACATCAAAAGCGTATTGTTGGCCAAGTGCTGCTACCTCATCAGCACTGCCCTGCACCACATCTTAGAACCACTTAGATAAAGCCAGCATACACCCATCTACACAGATATGCAGCAAAAAGACCTTCACCTAAATCAGGTTTGCTTTATTTTCACATTAATGTAGAGAAACCACTTCTTAACCAAATACTCAGCAACTCTCTACATCCATATGCACCCCAATACTAAAAAAGAGCAGATGCAAAAGGGTGTCTGTATCGATAAAGAGCGTCAGTGCCATACTGAGTGTCAAAAATCGCTCTCCAAATGCCCATGACATACTTTAACAAAACTATATTGAGGCTCAAACATCTTTAACTTGTGGTGCAAAAACAAGTCTTGACACCTAGAAAAATCACCTTCACAACTTATAGTGCCATATTTAATGGAAATATATTGGTTGTGCTTGCCCTCTCACCCAAGACGGAAAATGCACTAGCATAGTAAACACTGCACAGAGCACAAAGTTAATGTACATTGCACAACTCTCACACATGCACAGGAGGAGCACAGTCCCACACTGCTTTCAAATAAACACGGGCCCACCTGCTTGGATAAGAAACGAATGTCTATCCATCCTCGTAATGATTTTGAAATAAATGTAGAACCCCATAGTCATGGCCCAGCACTGACTCTGAAACAAATGTACAACTGCATATTCATGGTCCAACAGCATCAGATGAACGCCATTCACAGTGTGAACTACACCGGCACATGACCCAAGACCTCTTGCAGGTCATGAGGCTTCCTTACTACCTCAGCTGCTTTTTAATACAGCAGAAGGGTTTGCTGTTACCAAAGGTCCTAAAGCTAACAGCATGTGTGTTAATTCCCTAGCAGAAATCTCCCCCGTGATGAGGTACAGCAGAAATAGACTAGCTTTGACATTAATACTATATGTGTTAGCTCAGGTCTTTCTTTGTAGTTCACAACATAGAACAGAGCATGGTGAGACGGGCTTGCAATAACATAGCGCCGAGCTCCCCACAATATATTTCGCATGTCCAAAGTAGGAAATGAAGCAGCAGGAAGGAGTGCTTTATTCTCACCATTAACTTTTTATCCGCTGCAATCAAATGTATCCCCTTTCATGCTCATCCTGGACATGGTGTGGGACTGGGTTGCTGGAAAGAGGAGTTTGAGAGCTGACGAATCAGACAGGCAGGTGAGGGAAATAATGTAAATTAACTTATAGGAGCAAATGTAAAGAAAAGGGGCAGAGAAGCGAATTAGGAGCAGGAAAAAAGGTAGGAAGAATTGATAAAAGGAATGTATGAGGAAAGAAAGGAAATAAAAGTTCTTTACCATCACAATGATTTTTTGCAGAGCAAAAAAGTGTTTACACAGGTAGCCACTGATTTTTACAATTTTTGAAAATATTGTGAAACACTGAAAAAAAACTGCAGTACAATTCACAAGAAAAACAAACTGAAAACAGAAAAGCAAATCATTATAGTGTCATTGTAATCTAAACTGTTTCTCATGTGCTAAACCTGTGTAATAAACTAAACGACAGTAGAACATAAAAACTATCTCCCTCAGGGAGACGGATGATCCCTGTGTCGGGTGTTCTGCTGCATTTATTGTTTCTTTGCTTCCCTTTCCTAGAAAGTTGTGTTTCATTTATGAGCCTGCAGTCTCAGCACAGTATTATCAAACTCCTCTGTCCGCAAGGGAGCCAGGGGTAGGGGGAAGGAGCCCCTCTCTGGCTGAAGTCCGTTAACTTTTACTCTTTTATTCCCACTCAGCGTTCACTGGCAACAGGAAAATATGGTGGGGCTCGATGCCAAAAAACTCTCCATACATGCTGCTCCCTGTCCGGAGTGTCTTTTCTTTCCAGGCCAGATGCTAGCGACGATAAGCATATATGTAGAACACAAATCCAACCAGTGCTGGGGCTGCTCTCATGCTGTCCCAGCATGAGAGCAGCACCAGGATTGGTTGGAGCAGGCTAACCCAGCACTCCTTTTGAGGCTAGGGGCCTCTGCAAGCAATCCTCCAGCTGTTTCACAGTGCCGGGATTGCTGGGTCTGCAGTGCACATGTTGGGCTAGCCTTCGCATGACAGTCAGCCAATCCAACATGTGCACTGGTAGGGGCAGCAGTCATCCTGCAACTGCAAGAATCAACCCCACCCCCTGCTCTCACACTCGCGCTGTCCACAGAGCGAGCCAGCAGCAAAGTAAAATGTTATTGCCATCCCTTTTATTTATTTGTGTTTACCTGCCGAGCTCGCAGCTGGCGGGGCGACGCTCCTCCGCCCCTTATGAGGAACCACCCCATTCCCACTCTTTCTCAGATGTAACCTCCCTCACCATCTCTATTATGTATTATTGTGCTCCTTATCATCATTAAATTGTATACATTCAAGGTCAAGGCTATCCCAGGCCTGCATGTTCTCAGCATCTATTATGCCTCTTCCTATTTCTATTTGTACAACTTCTGCTTCATATTTTACCCAGCTAAATGTTTGCTTTTGTTATGTTATGTAACTAGTAGAACACACCAGCGGCTGGTATAGAGTTGTAGAAATGTCAGCTGTTTGGAATGTGTATTTCCACAAGGCTATGGGGTTTTCTGCAGAATTTGTTTTCAGAAGCTGGTTGCCTTTAGGTCTCTTGGAATAGTTATGTGTCAGTGGTTTTGATGGATAGTGTGAGCCAGAAATGGCCCATTGTGTGTAGTGCTTCCTGATGCAAAATCAGCATTGGTGAGCTCAGCAGTCACTGGGTCTTATCATTATGTGTCTGTTTGCTTGGCACGATTCATCCCAACACAATACATGTGTCTGGAAGTTGTGTTCATGTGAATGCAGTGAGAGAGGGTTGCACAGTGTGACCATTTTCATGTTCTTCACGAATGGCAATTGCCTACTGCCCAGCATATTAAGTATGCGCTAGGTCTTGCAAAGTAGTGATGAACTGTAATGTGTTGGGTGGTAATCTGTTTTCAACTATGTTTTTTGTGTGTAGTTGTGTTAGATAAGTTACATAATGGCCTGGTAGTGTGTGTGGCACTGGACCTGTAATTTTGTTTGCATGAAAGCATGGCAAAAAGCATCAGCGTGGCATTGGTTTTGTGCTTAATGCTTATGGAGAGTGGTAGTTTCCCATTTTTATGATATTTGGATGCTGTGTTTATTGGATTACAGTGTACTGTTGATACTTCTAGAGTATTCTGCATTAGGTGTGATCTCCAGTAACCAAAAGGTGACATGCAGTGTTCCACAAAATGTCTCATGAAGGAATAAACATGGGCGCTGTGTGTCTTCTTTTACTTCTGTACACCTTTAACTGACCTGGTCATTCTACATTTATGGGCAGAGTTTTCAATGAAATCTGAGCTAGACTGCACAACAGGCTTTTTAGTTACTGCATTAGAGCAAACAAATGATTTCCTCTGTTCATTTTGCCAATAGTTTCTTCCAGTTGCCAGAAAGAGTAAGAGTGTGAAGTGTGAACAGGAGTGGGGAAGGCAAAAAACCACACTTTCACAAAGATATTGTGACTAGTTATGTGGTTGGTGATAACTTGTTCTATAAACCTTATTAAAACGGAATGATATTGGAGAGATTGCCTGCATGAGAGAGGTGTGTCATACTCACTCTAAAGCCAACATAGCGCACTAAATACAATAGCATACAGGATGTTTCGTTAAGAATGTTTTGGGTGACCCCTGAGAATTACTTTATAAAATTCAGAGATGTCACGAATACTGAAAGGATAATGTGGGTTGCTGGAAACAGCATTTACAACGTAGTGCAAACCACGCACTGCCATTAAAACGCAGGTATTACAATGAATGCTTCTTTACCACGCATTCAATTACCACGCATATTATTACAACGACATGCCTTAGGCAAAGCAGCGCTGGACTTTAAAGTCCAACGCTTTCCCTACTGTTGCGCAGACTGGAGTTGGAATGGTAAATTATGCCACTCCAAAGTCTAGCGCTTTCCCTAACGCATGTCGTTGTAATGATATGCGTGTTAAAGGAGTGCGTGGTAAAGACGCATTCGTTGTAAAGACTGCAGAGTGATGGCATGAGTGGTTCCGACAAACAACCATGGGTTACTTATGAAAAGCAATCCATGGTCGGGTGAAAGGCAACAAGGTAGCTATCTATACTGATATGGATAATCTAATTATGAATGAATACATCTTGAGTAGCTGTTTTTCATAGTTGAACCAACCTCTAGTGGACAACAAGCTCACTGGTGTAGAGAGGTTAAGAGTAAGACTGACAAGTGGGTTGGCACTAGAGTGATGAGAAATGTTCACTGGTAAGATCAGGGTCCCAGCAGACAAACTATTGTGCAAGAAGGAGTGTGGGGAACTAAACACATTTTACAGCTGATCAACAAACTTCAACTGGGGTAGCAGTCTAACAAAATGGGTGAATATCAGTGAATGAAGCTTCCCAGACGAGAAGGCAGTGGTTTGACTGCCACCAACTATGACACAAGGGAGGAGATACAACTTCTAGAAAGAAACCTCCAACTGGTTGGGTATTCAAAGGATAGGTGGAAGGGCATTAGAGAGATCCTGGTGGACTTTCAAAATGGGGATGACATTTTCCTACTTTTGTTTGCTTGTGGGTGTACCTTGAAGAACAACTTAGAGCACCTGAGATCTCTGGGTAGATCCTTCAGAAAGCCGCAGAGATTGCACTGAGGGGCATCTGTGATTCTTGATCCATGAAAATTTCATTTAGAGCATAAGGTTTTAAGCTAACAAAACACCTGAAATTCACAAGTTATAGTTAGCACAAGTAACTATAACTCATGCACTAAAGTAACTATAACTTGCGCCCAGCGCCATGCCCAGTGTTGTCATCAATGATGTAATTTGAGATGTCATTAGGGATGTTATCAATGCAGTCATTGAACATGTCTTGAGATATGTAATGTGTGAGGGTATAAACAGTGCATGGTGAGGGCGCGAGTTATGGTTTTTTTAGGAGACAGGTTATAGTTTCTTGAGATACTTATAACAGGTGAATTTCAGTTGTTTTGTTAGTTTATCACATTATGTTTTACCTGAAATTTTCACCTAACTATTATGTCCCTTTAACCTTTGTTTTTTTCAGGGAATTTCTGAGATTATTTTAATGTAAAGTAAGATATTCTTACTATTCCTAACTATAACGTCACTTTAACTTTAGTTTTTTTCAGTAAATGTCTAGGTTTTTATTATGTAAAGTAAGATGTCCATGGCTGTGCACAGCATGGGGTCGGGTGCATGGCATGGCCTATGGCTAGGCCCTGTGCCCAATCCCAATGGGCACCTAACCTTTCGCCAAGTGCAGCCTTCAGTAGTGAAGGAAGGGGCCCGATTTGGGTCACTCGGGTCACTAATGACCACCTCTCAGCCTTCTATCCCAAATGAAGAGTCGGTCAGACAGTAGAGAATACAAACCAATATCTGTTTATTCAGGTACACTCAGAGTGGAGCCCAGTTTGCCCAGTCACTAGGAGTGCTGCAGAGGGACTGAAATCGACAAGCATAAAGATACATTATGTACATTTTGTAACTGGGCTAGGACACGCCCATGGTGGAATTTTCCAGGCAGGTGCTGCAAATCAATGGAATACAGGAGAAAAACAATTTCAGTGCTCATATCTACACGAAGTTGCAGAGTCCAAGGTTACTCCAGTCGGGCCCGTCACCAGTGTTATGTTTCATAGAGAGGCCCTAATATAGACGCGTTCATATATGCCATATATGGTCATATTCGCATATGCCCTATTATGGTCATAATTGTATATGCCCTATTTTGGTCATAATCGTCTATGCCCTATTATAATCATGATCTCCTATGCCCTAATATAGGCATGATCTTTCACCTACATTAGTTCCCTACAGTACACAACGAGCTCTGAGGGTTGAACGTTATCTAGTCTGTGGTTAGAACACTGCAGGGTTTTTCCCGAACACAGGCCTACAATGTACTCATAAATTATGCATGAGCATTCACCAGCTACATCTCCCGCATAATATGTATGTACAATGTCCACCCCTGACGTCTTCCTCATGTCTAACAAAGACCAAAACAAACCATACTGAGGGACGAGATACTTTAGGATATAAATACACCACATCTTTCCACGGTAAGATAGAGGGAACCGAGACTTCCATGCTGACACACTGACCAGAGACGCTGAGGCTCCTGCATGCAGTCGCTCCAGCTGACAGCGGTCTAACACAGCCCTTGCGGGGTGTCCAACTCGAGACCAGGACGTGGTCCCACACTCTCTCTATTCAGGTATGGGGGTTCGACTAAATCCTAGAAGGATTCTTGGCTCTTAGGCTTTTAAACCTACACATATGCTAGGTACACTCAGGTACATCTAGTTAGGCATCGTAGGAGTACGCGCACTTTTCATAATGCTTTTTATATTCATGTATGTATTCATGATTATTGCAATATGGTAGAACTGTTCTACCCCTTCACTTTTATCGTACTGCTGATAATATATCTCTGCTATTGTCTGCTGATTGCTGCAGCACATATATTTTACACTAGAATAACAACTGTTCAATAAATACTTATTGAAACGCCCAGACTGTTCATTCTGTGTAACTCTCTGAGACAAACCGAATAAGTGAGCACGAGTGACTGAGCGAAAAGTAGTATATTGTTTCCACGATTCTGAGGAATTAGGGTTGTCATGATCTAAGGTTGCCAGAAACTAAACTCTCCCCGATAAGAGGAGATTCTAGTGCCACTGTGAGCTAGCTAATGCAAATCTGGCTAACATATGCGGTGGGGGTGCACAGAATCAGTCTAACACCAAGCCCACGGTTTATGTTATCCAAACGCGCAGGTCCTGCATGGGTACTATAGGAACTACACGACATGGCACCGCCAACGTTGGTTGGGTACTTATTTAACAGTAGAATCTGAGTAGTTCAGTCGTGCTATTCTCAGAGAACCTACTCACAAAACACCAGAGGCGTCTGGAGTGGGTGGGCACAAAATCCGCCACAGCTGAGTAGTACAAGAATACTATGTATTGGCTGTTGGTTAATAAAGCTTGAAGGACATTTAGTTCCTAAATTGTGCATATCACCTCATCTTAGTTCCCTTTGAACACTTCTTCCTCTAAACATGTCTGATTCCGAGGCAGGGGAAGACAGAGTTGACCTGAATTTTTCAGAAGAAGGAGAAGATCCTGTAAATGCAATACAGATTGCACCAAAATTCAGAATGACAGTCACCCTAAGACTATTAGAAAATGGTTTACAAGCTAGGGGTGGCATGGTAGTTTTCCTGATTGAGGCACACGAATTAAACAAAACAGAGGTGTTCTATTCATGGGTTACATTCCCAGCAGCAAATGCCATAACAAAGACATTTCACTACTATATAAAAGGAGATGCACCAAGGGAATATGGTCCATTTGAGGACATAGAGATTCCACTCACTTACCAGGAACATTATTACTGGTTTAATGGCGCCCTATCCCACGTACGAGGAAGAGTAAGATTAGGCCCGCTCGGAGGAGACGGGGCCACGTGGCCAATACTAGCGGCTTACACACCGCATCCTGACATTGGAACAATGCCACAGCCAGAATTACTCATACAACACAGAGATTTAATTAAAATCTACAGAAACCTGACACAATTCGTCATGAGGACTTTAACAATCCAACCTGCACCAGGTGCAGCAAGTAGTACTCCAGCTCAGGGTACAGGTAATAAAATCACTCCTCAAACATTACATGCGGTACTGGGCAAAATGCCCGCAAAACGCGAACAAATCCCATTCTGGATAGCTCAGAAAATAACTCAGCTTGAGGCAGTATTCCCGAATACTACCAACTATGAAAAAAACAGAATTCTAACAATCTGCTTGCCCATGGGGATCACACCACAAGTAGAGGATTGCACCTCTTGGGGTTCAGTCTTTGCTGCCATATATACCAGAACACATGGTATCCCGTCATTAGCAGTAGTACCTGATGTATTGAGACAGATACAAAATGAGTACGGAGCAGAACCTGCCCTAAACTTAGGGATGAAGATACTAAACAACTTTGATCAGGTATCAGCCATAATACTAGCTAACATTAAGGGGGAAGCAGCTTCAGTGGCAATCCGCCAACGTCTAAGGGAGTTCAGTCCAGTGGATCAACAACACGAACTACCCAAAATAATTGAAACTGCATATGCAGAACTAGGCAGAGACAGTCTAGGTGGGAAAGCATTAAAACCACAACTGGTGGGCAGTCCTGAAAAGGACACTACAAAGCAGACACCTGCTTCTTCTAAAAAGAAGTGGGAAAATAAAAACAAAGACAGCAGATCTCAATCCAGAGGTAGGTCTCCTCAACAGGAGCCCTCTGAAAGGAGGTATAACCTCAGGAATAGGGATAATGTTAGGAAACCTGACAGGTATCAGGATACTGATACACGTTCCTCTCGTTCCTTTCAGGGTTCATTAAAAAACTCCGAGAGGTAAGGACGGTCAGAGGAGTGTACAAAGTCCAGAGACACGCAACGCGCTGCGGACTACGCACCTAAAAAAGAAGATAAACAAAAACAGAAACCTCAGTTCAAAAAGAAGATGGTAGCAGGTCTCAAGATCAGACATGCCCAGAATTCTGAGGACACAGCTTCTGAACGGGGAATGGGCTCTGACGATGCTAGACAGCGCGGCAGAAGTAACGATAGCTCGCCAGAACCTGAAGGAATTTCTGGTGACAGCGGAGTGGAGTGAGTATATCACGGTGGAAACACCTGATACTCGGGTAAGTGTCCCACATAAGTTACATGAGATAACACTCCGGATGGAGGGGGACAAGCCCAGGAAAGTTAAAGGTCTATTTTGGAAGAATCTGTCATCTGGATATGACATACTATTAGCAGAGCAAGACTGGTCGCCGGCATTCGTCATGGAGTGCCCAAAGGGAGAAAAGGTAATTTTTCCAGCATTTTCCGACCTCGTTCCCATACATTGAAAACATGCATATGCGCAGGAGTGGGCGGTTGCCCTAGCTCCAGCATTGTACAAAAATCATGCTGGTTGGGATGAGGATTCAGCCCACCACGTGATCCCGTTAAAAGTTTCCCCAAATGCTCAAAGGCAATACCCTATAAAGCAGGAAGCTAAAACACAAGTCAGGGAGATCCTAGATCAACTTGAATACCAGGGTGTGATAGAAAATTGCACCTCGCCAATGAACAATCCTTTGTTTCCCGTATCAAAACCTGATAACACATATCGTGTAGTTTTAGATTATAGACATTTAAACACCTGCACAAAGACATTTGCAGTTCAAAATGCACACAGTGCTGCATTAATAAATAACATTGTGCGACAAAAATACAAAACAACACTTGATATCTCAAATAGATTTTTCTGCCAAAATATAGCGCCTGAAAGCAGGTATCTGACCACATTCTCAGCGCTCGGGTCTCAACGGCAATTTTGTCGACTCCCCCAAGGGTATAAGAATAGCCCGGGGTTGTTTTCAGCAAGGGTAACAGAGTTACTCCAAAATTTGGATGAAGAAGCATTGTCCTATGTGGATGATATTTATCTGATGGACGATGACTTACCGAGGCACTTGACCAGGGTGAGCACCATTATTATGGTATTCGCCTCTGAGGGCTATAAATTTAATTTCAAAAAATAAAAAATTGCCCATCTCAATGTCCTGTTTCTGGAATATGAGCTGTCAAGTGAAGGAAAAAGCCTAGCAGCTAACTTTTTAGAAAAGTGTGCGCTGCTCCAACCTCCAAAATCATTAAAAAATTTACAATCAATACTGGGATTCCTAAATTTTGGTCGAACATACATTTTGGATTACGCAGAAAGAGTAAAACCTTTCTACGACTTAATAAAACCTGATTTTTCAGTCAGACAATGGACACAGGAACATACAAATATCCCGCGCTCCCTACAGGAAGACATGATAGCTTCTAAATATTTACAGACACGCGTAAACATACGCAACTTAGTGATCCGAGTAATAGAGGGTCAATGCGGGTACACTTATTTAACTTTCAATGAAAACGAAACGGTACCAATCGCATACAAATCACACCTGTACACAAACACAGAGATGCGTTTTACTTCAACAGAAAAAATCCTGACAGTAGTGCGGACCGCTGTAGCAAGAGAAAGAGCTCTGGCTCAGGGAAAGCGCATAATAGTCGTGACCCCAATACCAGCCTTAGAGGCTGTTACAAAGGCTAGCATTTCAAATGTGAATGCCTTACATCCCAGATGGATACAATGGGCCAATTCTCTTACTGCAACGGATGTTGAATACAGATTTGATCCAAGTTTAAAAACACAAGCATTTCTGCAATACGAACAAGAATATCCTCTACCAAATGAGATTTTGCCTCTAGATCAGTATGAATACATCATTTACACTGACGGATCTGTTCAACCAGCCATAGGGAGTAAGCAAGCTTACAGCGCGGCGTGTGGAATCGTTAAAGGTCGCATGCGCGATGGAAAGTTCCATCCAAGTAGCACTAAAACGCAATCTCTAGGAGACTGCACGGCTCAGTTAGCAGAATTAAAAGCACTGATACTGGCACTTGTAAATACGGAACACGAATTCCCCACACTAATTGTGTGTGATTCCTTTTACTGTGTACAGTCGTACAATGAATATTTACATCACTGGGAACAAAATGGGTTTAAAGACGCAAAAGGTGGCACAATTAAGCATAAAATGCTATGGGAACAGGTAGTGGAGTTGAGAAACGAGCTACCAAGGGCTCACGTGATACATACACTGAGTCATCAGCGTGATGGCGTTCACGTTGAAGGGAATTCATTGGCTGATGAAGCCGCAAAGGGGGCTGTACACACAGCCGCCATAGCTGCAGTTACTCGTTCAAAAACAAGAATAGACGGCGAGATTATGGTAGCTGTCAATGCTTCACGCAAAGGCAGCACAGCAGTACCTAAAAAAATTCCACTCAAGTACTCCTACAAGTTAGATACACAAAACATTCCATATGCTCAGATTCCTGGAGTGGGGGATAGATTAATACCAAATATGGATCGTAGGCAAGGCTTAATTCTAGCAGCACACGAGGGTTTGGGTTCTGTGCATACAGGCGTCACAGCAACTATTTCTTTACTGAAACAGCGCTACTGGTGGCCAGGGTTAACAAAGCAGACCAAAGACTATGTCTTAAAGTGCGACATCTGCCAGCAGATGAAGGGCTCCACCGTAACACGCCCAGCGCAGACAGCATTACTAAAATCAGACAAACCTCCTGCATGTGTTTATTTGGATCACTGCGGACCCCTACAATCTGATGGGGCCAAGCAATATATCATGGTTGCAGTGGATTCCTGCTCTAGATTCCTATGGGTTTGGTCTCAGCGCTGTGCTGACGCTCGAACTGTTATAAAAGATTTGTGAGTCTTTATCGGCACATACGCAGTTGGCACGTTACATTCTGACCGTGGCCCCACGTTATCTCTCAGGCTTAAAAAGAGGCCATGGAAGGAATGGGCGTAGCATTGCGGTACTCCTCTCCGTACCATCCTGAGGGAAATTCTGTTGTGGAGAGGAAAAACCGTGACTTAAAGCAATCTTTAACAGCTAGGGTATTAGGCAAAGGCGGTCGATGGGTCAATCACCTTTATGGGGTCCAACGAGCAATAAACAATCAGCCAAGAAGCTCTCTAGGGGGTGTCACTCCTTACGAGGTCCTATTTGGGACAAGAATGTGGGTACCTGATCTTGATTGTGAAGGCGCAGTGGCGGATGAGAAACCATTTGATATCTATGATCGTTTGGCTGTTTTACAGGATCTAAATGAATCCAGGGCACAACAAAGCAACATCCACTTAAAACAGACCGCCACTGAGGAAGTCAAGGCAGTAACGGCAAGACCTGTCTGGATCCCAAAAGTCGGGGATCTGGTCAGAGATAAGATTGCAGACAAGAAAGAATTTGGGCCATCCCACAGAAAGCCTGTACCGGTCCTAGCAATCGAAGGCACAAGAACTGTACTTCTGCCGCCTCTTGCCGGAAAAAAGGAGGAAAGATTTGTCTCAATCGACTTAATCAAACCACACTATGTGGCCGATACTAAACAGTAGGCCTCGTGGACTCCACAGTAGCAGACGCCATCCTCTTGCTACAATCCAAGAAGTCCAAACAGAAAGACTCATCACGTTTAAAGAGCCTCTTGTACGGAATGAAGGACTAAGCAACAATTCTATGGAACTCGTTCCACTTCAACAAGAAGAAAATCAACTTAACAACCAAGTTGCAATCAGACCGACTACAGACATCTACGTCAACATGCCTCGTCAAGAGCAAAATCCAATTTCAACAAATCCCGATGCAATTCCAACAATTGATCGAACTGCTTCTGGCTATTTCATGAACTTTGATACGTTTTCACTGGATCCAAGCGAGCCGGAAACGACGGCAGCCAAAAAATCACTCAAACGGAGACTCACTGACTTTTTGAACTTTTTTAGAAAGACTTACCTGGTGTCACCTTGGATTGAACTATGGTATATCACTGGTATTTTATTTTTTTCTTTTCTGGCTAGGTTTAATAATAACTTTTAGTATGCTTATTAAGGGACGATACCTCCAGCAGAGCTCGACAGCCCAAAGAGTCAATTTGATTTTAAAACCACACCAGTCTTCACATCGTGAACCAAGAGACTTGTCTTCAGTGAACATCACAGCAGTTCCTATACTGGACTGTATAGTATGGGACAAAATTGATTTTGATATATTCGGTCCGACTGAACCTTTAAAGCTTAAACATGTATTTAAAATTTCTTTAAGTGATATCATTACCTCCAGTACATTTTCTGATGATTGGGACACTGAAACGGTAAACAATATGATGTCTGATTTAGAAAAACAGCAGCATTTCCGAACAATGAAATGTTAGAAGGTACTTCAGACTATGATACATTGTACTGTTACCAACATTATGGTCATCATTTCTTGCACAAATCTATAACACTTAGAAATGTATTTGAATACCACCAGTGGGAACACTGCCCAACACCTCCAAAAGGTAGTTCGCAAACCTTTGCACAGAAATTCGCATACTTTTCAGGGTTTAATACATCAGACCCAAAGCCATTTTATTACAAAGTGGCAAAAACATCAGCACAGAAAATTATGTTGACTAACACCAAACAGATTTACTCTGCTTCCTTTATGGCCCAGTTGTCTACACAGGGTTTCGACCTATGGAAGGACACTATAGATTTAAAATCAATCTGGGGTTCTAGGGACTGGCAAGTCCAGGGAACAGAAGCGCTTTTTAGAGCATGCCTCATTCCACAGCAGATGATATTTCCAAATGACACTGTGCAACAGACATCCTATCTTGGATTAGCCAAGAACAAGGAAATAATCTTACCTGGGTTTCCAGCACCATCACAGATGGGAGGGGGCAGAATTCAACTACACAAGGGGTAGGATTAGATGACATTCTCCAGTACAACAGGTCAGATCCCAATTGGACAGAATGGCTGATTTGGCCCATTGACACGAACACATGTCAACAGAGATTCCTGGGTATAACTGAGGGGTTTAGTATCAGTAGGCCAGATACACGCTATGTACAAAGACAACACCCAGGGGTAGTGACATCCTATAGTGTTGGGAAGTTGTGCCCTGATTGGCTAGAGACCTCAACACTCACAGAAGTAAAACATCACTTGACCTTACTCACACCTGATGTGGACCTTAGGGATTTCTTGTCAGGCTCAAGGAAAACACGTCAGAAACGTTTCATATATGCTGGCATTTATGCCTATTATAATGAAAACTGGAAAATATCCCAACAGGAGGCCGCAGAAAGAATACGGGAAATAGACCGTATTAACCTAGGGAAGGCATTAGCTGTAGTGGATAATGGGTTAACAACTTTGACCTCCAGGATTTACTCCTTAGGCAACATTGTGTCTTCGGCAATCGACATATTAGAACAAGATCTGACCTTGTTACAACACGGGCAATCACAGTTACGTTCTATTATGATGTCAAGCTGGATGCTGCAATCTTTGCTTGCAGGCTATGTGCCTTGATGTTTTATAAACACCACGTCTCTGTTTTCAGAATACAATCTAACTGATAGACAGAAATGGCACAAAGGGGAGCCAAATATACAATGCTGCGTATTGACAAACTGGAAAGGTTACCATTCACTGTAGCCGAATTACCATCAACTTAATGGCTAATTCATGGCCAAATCACTCTGCCGGTCACTACGTTTCAGTTTCAATATTGCCTTGAGCAAAGGCAGGCAGGCAAATATGAAAAAATGGGTAAGGGTTACATTAAGGAAACTTGGGAGTTGCCATATAGACATTGATGCCGGAATGGGGATCGAGAAGTGTATCTGAGTGGTACAAACTGCAAGAACGCTTTCAGCGGTTCTCTCATGTGTCAGGATATTTCTCTGGACGAGCATGTAGTGGTTCGGTAGCGAATCTATCTTGCCACATGTCAGGGACCCCAGTGGCCATGATCACGCCGGTTTTCCAGCTGCTCTCGTATGGGAGTTACTTGATGTTAAATGATCAAGGTTGCTGTGGGATGCTTACGGGCGTCGCCTATCTGGTCACTGTTAACTCCAGGGTTACTTGCTGTATGCAAGTATTGTTTCCGCCACTGAACACAGTCAGGGAGGCGCCGTTATGGCCTTCATTGAATGTTTCCTTCATACAATTTTATACTTTGAGCAGACTGAAAGCCATGCTTTTACAGCAACCCGTGCCCTTAACCTCCGCTCGAGAAACCTTTGAACTTCAAGTTGCAAGGACCTCGACTGAGATACAGGCACTTATACGTACGAACTGCCCCTTTTATTTCTCAGAAATGGTGGGTCGTATCTTTAGCATGTCTAATACGAGCGGTATTGTACACCTATTTAAGACCATAGGGTCAGGACTATTAAGCATCTTTCAGACAGTCCTCGGAGTAATCCCAAATTTTATACACTCCGAATTGGGAAGCGTGTTTGGAGGTCTCCCGCTTATCCTGTTTCTAATTGCAGGAGTACTGATTGTAATCTTACTGCTACGCAATGGACGGCCCAATTTCCGAGGAAATGGCGAACGTAGTCATGGAGCGGAAGTACCGTGAACGCATGGTACAGCTTCTGGGAATACCATGCCTAAGAGAACTGAATGCCCCTTGGTTTCTATCGTTTAGACCAGTCTGGGTGGACTGCATCTTACCTGTTCTTCGATGCCTGTTTTGCGGAGAAGAATGCACGTTGCATCTCTGTCTAACGTTTCCATCAGATACGCCTCCGGACATGGATGCTATGCTGGACCCCCTAAAGGCCCATGCTCTGCCTTGTCCCCAGCGTCTTCCAATTCTGATGAACACATTCCTTGAGAATCCACAGGTGTCATTTGCTCCTGCTGGGTTAGGTGATTCCTCCACAGGCACTCAGGTAACAACTGCCGCACAAGCTGCCGCAGCAACGACTGTTGGTAGTGCTGAATTCCATCTATGTGCGATTGACGTTCTCTGTGAGGCGTTGGATTTGTCGTCTGCAGTAACTAACACCAATAATGCTGTATCTCCCAGCCAGGACACTTAATCTGGAATTGGCTCATCGTGTCCTGGGAAAGAATTCGAGCTTCTCCATTTCGTTTCATAAATAAACGGATTAAACTTGGAACACTTCCTAAATTGACACTTTCACTTGAGAAAAAATGGCCTTCTTCTGCTTATGGTAATGCAACTTTTATGAGTGAGACAGAATTGACTTTTTTCAAGTGGCAACAAAAGAATAGCGACATCTTAATCTTTTTAAATGTTTTTTTAAAAAAACATGTTTTTAGCTCTTTTTAAGAGAATTTTAAATTTTCAGATTTTAAGTATGGTCATTGTCATCCAATTCGAAAGTGGAGTGGGTGTTATCTTTCATATAGAGGCCCTAATATAGACGCGTTCATATATGCCGTATATGGTCATATTCGCATATGCCCTATTATGGTCATAATCGTATATGCCCTATATTAGTCATAATTGTCTATGCCCTATTATAGTCATGATCTCCTATGCCCTAATATAGGCATGATCTTTCACCTACATTAGTTCCCTACAGTACACAACGAGCTCTGAGGGTTGAACGTTATCTAGTCTGTGGTTAGAACACTGCAGGGTTTTTCCCGAACACAGGCCTACAATGTACTCATAAATTATGCATGAGCATTCACCAGCTACATCTCCCGCATAATATGTATGTACAAAGTTCACCCCTGACGTCTTCCTCATGTCTAACAAAGACCAATACAAACCATACTGAGGGACGAGATACTTTAGGGTATAAATACACCACATCTTTCCACAGTAAGATAGAGGGAACCGAGACTTCCATGCTGACACACTGACCAGAGACGCTGAGGCTCCTGCATGCAGTCGCTCCAGCTGACAGCGGTCTAACACAGCCCTTGCGGGGTGTCGAACTCGAGACCAGGACGGGGTCCCACACTCTCTCTATTCAGGTATGGGGGTTCGACTAAATCCTAGAAGGATTCTTGGCTTTTAGGCTTTTAGACCTACACATATGCTAGGTACACTCAGGTACATCTAGTTAGGCATCGTAGGAGTACGCGCACTTTTCATAATGCTTTTTATATTCATGTATGTATTCATGATTATTGCAATATGGTAGAACTGTTCTACCCCTTCACTTTTATCGTAGTGCTGATAATATATCTCTGCTATTGTCTGCTGATTGCTGCAGCACATATATTTTACACTAAAATAGCAACTGTTCAATAAATACTTATTGAAACGCCCAGACTGTTCATTCTGTGTAACTCTCTAAAACAAACCGAATAAGTAAGCACGAGTGACTGAGCGAAAAGTAGTATATTGTTTCCACGATTCTGAGGAATTAGGGTTGTCATGATCTAAGGTTGCCAGAAACTAATCTCTCCCCGATAAGAGGAGATTCTAGTGGCACTGTGAGCTAGCTAATGCAAATCAGGCTAACATACGAGGTGGGGGTGCACAGAATCAGTCTAACACCAAGCCCACGGTTTATGTTATCCAAACGTACAGGTCCTCCATGGGTATTATAGGAACTACACGACACCAGACAAGTGGGAGAAGGCCTCTATCTAGTGAGAAAGGCTTGCGCTAATAAGAACATTCTATTCATTAGTGAAGCAAAAACCCAACCTTGGAGAAATGAAACCTAGCAGAGGCCTTTTCTCAGACATAGCAAAGGATTGGTTTCGATCATGATTTAAAATGGCGTCTAAACAGAAAATGGTGCTGCAAATGCTAACTTACATAGGATAATGTGCAAGCAGAAACATTTCTATTTTAACAGACCCTCCTTTTAGCATGAGCTAAAATATTTTCTGACAGCAACAAGAAAAATAGAAAATCAGGAAAACAAAAGACCATGAGTATAACTGTTTATGAATATTCCATATTCTCAGTATCTGGAAGGGAGACTGTGAGGAGGGAAGAAGTCTCGAAAATGCTCTCATCTATCTGCTTTAGGTCGTCTATCTCTTGCACCATAATTGCGGCATTGGTATCATGAATCGATATTTTCCTCTTAGGAGTGAAGAGGGTGGTGCAATAAGAGCAACAAAATGGGAGGCACTGAATAAGGACACAACAAAACACCAATACCAACATTAGGTAAATCACCTTTTCAAGAATCCAACCCCAGCTACCAAAAAGAGACCAACTCCAATTTCCACTTTTCATTCCCTTGACATTCTCTAGGATATCCAATATGTGTTTAGTAATGTTCTTTTCCATATTTTTAATCCCGACTACCCACTGGTCTGACACTACCGCGCATACACCCCCACTCTTGGCTAGAATAAAATCCACTGCGTATCTAGTCTGTTCAGAATATATTTGCATACTCTCCAACTGAGTAGTGATGTCGCATAAAGCAGCCACGGTAGTGTTAGATGAAATTTGTAACTTGCACCCAAAATATTCTCTAGCTTTCTCACCCCGAGCCATAGAGGTACCACCCAAAGTGAAAATAGAAGAAAGGATGTATCCAAAGGTGATCCCATTACTATAGTTATTGACCTCTATATTAGTCACTCCCTCACAGATTTCTTTGGTCAGAGTCCTCTTAACCCAACGAACATTAAGCTTCGCATATTTACAGGGCACACCCAAAGGCAACACCATCCCAAGGGCGACATCATCGGTACCATTATGAACATTAGAATAAGTACCATTAGACAAAAAATTAAACCCCGGGTGAGCATAAATCGGTCCTTTGGAATCTACTGCGGCATATCTGGTGTTCATTCCGAACATACTCGGATCTTTGTCATTCACCAGGGGCATTGTATTTTCATACAGCACTATTCCAGAACAATTGATATACAGAGAAGTGTCTGTACTATTCATGATGGGGCAACAAGCAGGATAATAACCAGCCTCTAGGGTAACTATCAATTCCTTGTAATGCCAACCCACCAATGTAACATCCTGTTCTTCCATGTAGAAGTTATCACAGTATGTATTGTTATCACACCCCGGATAACCCATCTCCTGCGGCTTTCTATGCTATAAACAAGGACCTGGATAACCAAAACCAAAAACTCCTTTTACATCAGTAAATAGCTCTGGGAGAGTATAGGTATAGTTCACAAGAGATAACGGGTACGCAGTCCATAAACTAGTGACAGACTCTGTGGGGTAACAAGCGGGCCCTTCTCCAAAAAATCTCTTATGTCTATTTAGAAACACATTACTCGGGGCTGTCCTTTTCTTTCTTGGTGGGGAAATAACTTTAACCTTGGTACGTAAAGGCACATCCTGACCATTCTCCAAAACCCATGACACCCCACACAATATTATTAGCAATAAAATTACAAGAACAACACACATCATTTTCTTTTTGCGGGTCCATATCACATTATGCTGGGCAACAAGAATCACTGGCTGCTCTTCCTCAGCAACAAACCTACCAAAGGGATGCATAACGAATGATGAAATGGGAGTAAAATGCACAGGAAGTATACAAGCTCCCAGTGTCCATCAGAGCCTCACTGGTACAGGCTCCTATTGTTCATCAATACGTTGGCGCTCTTGAGCACCGGCGGTGGAGCTTGCTCTGTCCTAAGCTTGTATCCCACGTCGATCACAATGGTATACCTCCGTGGTATACTTGGGTCTTCCCTATCTAATGTTCACACAACTAAACTAAAGTAAGCTGAAAGCCTACACCAAGCTTAATAAATCTCCGTTGGTACTATAACTCAGTACAGCCTATCTTTCACAGTCCATCCCTAATCTTTTTTCTCCTTAGATGCAGTTTCCCTCAGCCGAGGGCGCAAATTGTACTTGGTAGCCCCGGGCACTGTAGGATCAGTGAACAACGGCTCTTGGATAGCTCGTATTTCCGGAGGAAGAGCCGCATTTAACACGTTGTCATTTTCCTTATCCGTCTGCGTCCACGTCAGTTGGGCATCACTTAATGGGACAAACCGAGGCACCTGTTCGCATTCGGAGTCCCCAATGCCGTCCTTGACCCACTGGTCGTAGGGTAAGGGCAAAGGAACCCTACGACAGTGGGTCCCATGAACACAGTTCTTACGGCCAGCAACTTTCACAGTGGTGCGCATCACCAATAGGACCTGTTCAGGCCCCTTCCACTGCGGCTCCAAACTTTTCCTTCACTGAAAATTCCGGAGAAGAACAAAATCTCCAGGCTGAATGTTGTGGCCGGGTCCCTCTAGTGTAGAAGGCAGGGACTCCTGAACCTGTTGGTGAATAGAATGCAAACTTTCTGTTAACTGACCAAGATAATCAAGTAACATAGGGTTCTCAATTTCAGAAAACCGACGAGGGAGCGGGACGCCCCAGACATTTGCCGGGCACCCAAACACAACCTTGTATGGTGACAATCCTGTTCTAGAATGTCCTGTTGTTCTTGTTGACAAAAGAGCCAACGGCAAAGCATCTGACCACTTCAACCCTGTCGTCTCCTGTATCTTTGCCAATTTCAGTTTGAGAGTACCATTTACTTCTCAACCAAACCCGCTGACTGAGGATGATTGGCAGCATGGAATTTTTGCTTTTCAAGAAGACCCTCACAAATCAATTGAATCACTTTTGCATTAAAATGACTTCCATTGTCACTCCAGATCACTCGGGGCAAGCCGAAACGAGGAAAGAACTCCTTCAGGAGTACCTTTGCAGTCGTAATGGCTGTATTGTCTTTAGTGGGGTAAGCTTCAACCCATTTGCTGAATGCACATACAACCACTAGAACATACTTCAAATTATTACATCTCTCTAACTCAATGTAGTCCATTTGAAGAACTTCAAAAGGGAAGGTGGATGGTGCGAAATTACCAGGCGGTGTAGGGGTACCCTTCCAAGGATTATGCATCATGCAGACCATGCAGTACTTCACATATTGTCATTCTGCCATACAGGATCTAACAATGTACAGATGCCTTTAGCACTAATATGAGCTGGGACATGGGCCATAATAACCACAGGAAGAACATATGCATCTGGCAACATCCATCTCTGCTTCCCTGATTCATCAATCCAACATCCTTTGTCATTCAACTGTGCTATACTTTCCTGCCACACCACTAATTCTTCTGTCGTTGCTTCACTTTGTATCTCTTTTACATTTTCAAGGGTATCTTCAAACATGACAACCTTAGGGACCCACCTAACTGGACCTGCTACAAACATTCTTTTCATTTTTGTCCGGGCCGTTTCCTTAGCTGTCTGATCTGCAAAAGCATTTTCTCTACCTATATCATCAGTGACCATTCGGTGGACGCTACACTTCACTATTGCCAATTTCTTGGGGAGCGTCAAAGCAGACAAAAGCCTCAATATGAGGTGCCCATGTTGAATTTTGGTGCCATGCGAAGTAAGGAATCCTATCTCCGCCCAGAGTCACCCAAAATTATGCGCGACCCCAAAGGCATACTGGCTGTCAGTATAAATATTGACAACCAGTCCCTCGCTCAATTCACAAGCTCGAATGAGGGCAGCTAACTCAGCAGCTTGAGCCGACTGATAAGGGACCGTTGATGTCTCTACCACCATGCGCAGTATGGTAATAGCATAGGCTGCAGTGGTGGTGCCATCTGGTAATTTAAAGCAAGAGCCATCAACATATAGTTCCCCTTGTGGGTCAGATAAGGGAACGTCAGTCAGGTCTACCCGTCCTTTCGTCTCTTCTTCTGTTCGGAAAATGCAATCATGTTTGTTAACTTCATCACTCTCGGAAGGGAGGGGTAGTAACGTGGCTGGATTCAGAGTGGCACATCTTTTGATCGTGATGTGTTTAGCAAACAATGTCAATTCATAGCCAGAGAGACGTGCACTGGTGAGGTGATGTGTCTGCGTCTTATTCAAAAGTGAATCCACAGCATGGGGTACCATAAGTGTGAGGTCAGTATCAAGTACGAGTCCAGCCGCTTGCCTAATTGAAGTGGCCACAGCCGCGACCGCTCTTAGACAACTCCGGAGGGCTCTTGCAGCAGGATCAGGCACAGCGGAGAAATAAGCACACGGCCGTTGCTTATCCCCAAATTTTTGTGTTAGGACAGAAACCGCACACCCTGCCATCTCATGGACGTATAACACAAATGGCATACCATAGTTAGGTGTGCCAAGCATGGGAGATGAACAAAGCGCAGCTTTCAATTGCTCAAAAGACTGCTGACATTCAGGCATCCAAGGCAAGGGCTCATGCACTTCTTTAGTTGTTAATGCAAGCAAGGGTTTGATTGGTAAGGAGTGGTTGGGTATCCACTGGCAACAGTAGGAAGTGATACCTATAAAAGTACGCACATCTTTTTGAGTTTGTGGAATAGGCATTTTAACAATGGTACTGATACGCTCAGGGGTTAACCTCCTACCCTCCTTTGACAGTAGGTCACCTAAATAGGTGACCTCCTGTCGACAATACTGAAATTTAGAAAGAGAAAATTTATGTCCATGATGAGCTAAATGCAGCAACAATTTAACCATACTATCTCTACAACCCTGTTCTATGTCAGAAGCAATGAGGAGGTCATCAACATATTGCACCAATATGTTACCTGAGGGAAGCGAAAGGGAATCCAACTGACTCTTTAAAGCTTGACTATAAATACTCTACTCTCTGTATAGCCCTGAGGAGCTCGACAGAATCTAAAACTTCTACTAGCTAGTGTGAACCCAAACAAATGTCTGCTATCAGGATGAGTAGGAATACTAAAGAATGCATTTTTCAAATCAATAACAGAAAAGAAGGTAGCAGTAGAAGGAATCATTGTCAAAAGCGTGGTGATATCAGGAACCACCGGAAACTGAGGAACCACAATTTTATTAACCTCACGCAAATCAATCACAATACGGTAAACATCCTCATGATCATCAGGGGAACCTGAGGGTGTCCGTTTAAGAATCGGAAGAAGAGGACTATTACAAATATTAGGAGACGTCTTCTCAACTACTCCCTTTGTATCAAATCCTGAATAATCTGGAGAAGAACGTGTTCTCCCGCCTGAGGTATTTTATACTGAGGAATGCGAGGCAAAATAGCCTTGTCTTTGACGTGTATCGAAACTGGTGGTATATGCAATAGTCTTACATCTGTATCACCTGTGGCCCATAGAGTGGATGGTACATTAGCAAATTCAATGGGAAGAGGGTGAGACAGGCACTGTTTAGTTCATACATTTGGGCCCATCGTCATATAAACACCTTCCGGTGAACAATAAATAGTAGCGTGCAATTTCTTCAATAAGTCCAAACCCATCAAATTTTCACCACAATTAGTCGTCAACAAAACGGGGAATCCTCAGTAAAAGGACCAACAGTCAATGCTAGGGGTCGTGAAATGGGGCTTACAACCGGTACACCTGAAAAACCTACCGAAACATTATTATTGCCAGACAGAGCCACCCCAGGGACCATATGCTGAGAAACAGACCTCTTTGTTGCACCTGTGTCCACCAAAAATTCCTTAGTCAAACCTTGCAACTCCGCAGTGACATAAGGACCACGCTGATCTACAGGTATCGGAACTGGTCCCTCACTCTGTCCCTGGCTGTCCTAGCTGTAAGACATCCCTGTTGCCTCGTCCATATCATACTCATGATAGTAATACTGCCCATTGCGATGGTCATCAAAATAATTGGTGTCAGAATGATCCTGTGAGACCGCAGCACTCTGAGCTCTATCAGTCCCACGACCTCGTCCACGAGGACCTAGCCCTCTAGGAACCGCCACCTTTTGCAAAAGCACAAGACACTCGCTACGCCAATGACCCTCCTCCTTACAATATGCACACTTTCGGCCCCAAGGGTGTCGTGGTCGGCTGCCTACTAGTGCGTGGAAGCTGTCTGGCAGGACCACTACGTCCTCTACCATTGCCATCTACCAAACGCTTGCTGCAACAGCACCTTCGTCTTTAAATCGTTATGTTTTTTCTCAGTCTTCTCTTTCTCGTCTTGGTGTTGATGTTCATAATATTGAGCCATATTCAAAATAACAGAAGGGGAAGAGGTGGACCAAGTGCTCTTAGATGCCTATAAACAAGTAGCAATTTCAGGAACCAAATAAGAAACAAACCTGTCAACAAACAACCAATCTCCTCCCTCAATAGACATATCCTGCCTGTGAGAAGTTGGACTGGCATATGCTGTCCACTAATTATAGTGGGCACCTTGCACCAGTCCAAACAACCCCTTATTGGAGATAGGTTAAAGACAACCTTATTGAAAGCTATCCTAGTGGTAGCTATGGAGAGCAGCCTTCAGGCTAAGTCTTGAAGGAATGTAAAGCAGCTTGTTTTACCAGTCTATAATCTCTTGAGTGACCAAATGAAAGAGCACCACACCAGGTATATATTCAAAATATATGTATTTATTGCTAAACACACCCCTCTAGTCTCTTTATGAGGCTAGAGTTCGAAGTACATAAGTTAGAAGTTATTAAATCACAGTAATAGCACAAATACACGTTTGGGCCCTAGGGGCGTACCAAACCATATACCAATAAAGTGGTATGCGAACCACGACTGAACTAGACACTAGGCCTAGAGCCTCTAGAAGTGCTTGGACCACAAGGAACCACCCAAGGTAGTGACACAGGGGACCCACGGGAGACGCGTGCAGTGTAAATACACAACCGCGATACGCCGTTGACTTCTATGGAGAAAGTCGGGATCGGGAAATTAGAGAAAAGGGACACTTAAAAGAGGACTAGGACAAAACCCTTTGAGATCTAGGACTTTGAAGAGTCTCTACCCATGGGAGCACCGGAGTACTCGTGTTACCTCACCCAGGGAAGCCGGGTGCATAGGTGCCTTTCGGGGTCGGGTTTCGTCGTCGATTCGAATGGCGATCTGCTGCAAAGTGCTGCTGGCGGCCAAGAGAAAAGTGTCCGGGTGGATCCAAGAGTGGATCGGAGTTCTGAAGAACCTGAAAGCAGAGGGGACAGAGTCTGGGTCACTAGCCAGTGACCAGGAAGGCGATGGACAGATGCCCACCGATGTCGAGTGCTTCAGGTGCGTTGACGGTCATCTTGACTCTTCAGCCACGAGGTCCAGGAGGCGTTGTCGGCGACCAGGAGCAGGATTCGGGCTGGTACACGATGTTTGTCGAGTGCTGAGGTGTCGGCGACCGGATTGGACCCAACAAGCCTTGGCAACGGCAAGTCTTGGTGAAGATGTAGATCGTCGATGGTGCAGACCAGCAAGGTCTGTGGAACTCACCCAGCAAGGGTAAGTGAGGGCAGGCCTGGAGCAACCAGGATGCCAAGTTAGAAAAGGATTGGCCTTCGTTAAGGGCTACTAGCCAACGGGCTAGCAACCGCGAAGGAGCCTCGTGACGCCGCACGTGGATCTGGCTTACAGGACACTCGTGGAGTGGGGGCCAGTGATCTTCGGTGCAGGTGGTGCTGGAGGCTAGGGCTACTCGGAGCCCAAAGCACGACTTCTTGGGAGACCCAGAAGAGGATGCACTTGCAAATGTGCTTGGTGTCCAGGGGTCACGGTCTCAAGTCACCCACAATAGCCACGGGCATCAGCTTTGCTGGGGACTCAGGGTAGCCTCGGGGAAGTCTGAGAATCCACCTCTGGTGATGCGATGACTTCGGCGTCCGACGGGAGCTTCAGAAATGCGAACCGGACAGATGCTTCTTTGGTGCCTGCCAAGCAGGGGAGTCACTCCTTGACCCCAAGGGAGATTCTTCTGTCCTCTAATCGTGAGTAGAGCGTCGAAGGTCCAGGATTCAGTTACAGAGTTTCGTCCAGGGATAATCTAAAGTCCTAAGGACTGGGTTCCTACCTTTATACTAAAGATAGGGGTTGGACTACTCTGTGGCCCCACCTATGGGTGGGTCAGGGCAGAGGGGTGGCTACACCCCTTTCCCTTTGTCCAGTTCGCGCCAAAGCAGGGGCTGCAAGCCCCTGATCCGGTTTGAACTGGGGTATGCACAGGGACACCAAATGTGCCCCCAGTGCAGGACTTCAAAGCACCCGAAAGTGCTCCCGCCCAGCCCCAATACACATTATCCTGTCTGGGGAGGTGGTCACACCTCCCTGGGACAGGAAACCTATTGTCCAGGCCTCCCCTGCCGGAGTTTCGTCCAGCAGCAGGAGGCCAGACTCGTGTCTGTGGCAGCAGCATCCATTTTGTGATGCCAGGGCTCTGGAAAGAAGTTACCGGACTAGTCAGAGTTAACATGTCTTTCCCTCTAGAAGGGTGGAATGCTACCCCCGCCGCCAGGATTGGCGGGGGGTAGTATTCCAAGATGTTTGACACCAAACACGACATGTTTAGGTGCAGCCATTCCAAAGTTAGCATTTTACCGCGAGGATATAATGCGCTTAAGAGTATATGGTCAGGCTGCACTACAAACAGCATCAGAGATGGTCTCCGAACGCTGCAGAGGGGCCCTGCTCATGCAGGGGCACCCTCTCACATAGGAACCATGCACTCTGCCTTTAGGATTGATAAGGCCTGCCTTAGGAGTGACTTATAGGTTTATATGTGTGTATGTATTTAGTGATATAGGTAACCTATATCACAGTAAGGGGTGCATGCACCACCTTACCCAGGCTGCAGTAGCAGACCTGTGGTGTCAGTTTGGATGGCCTTCCAGGGGTGGCATAATACATGCTGCAGCCCCTGGTAGGCCTCTGAGGTACCTATGCCCTTGGTACATAGTATACCATATACTAGGGACTTATAAGGGCACTCCAGATTCCAATCAGAGATGTGCCTAAGGCACATGGAAACCTTTTACAGAGAAAGCAGATAGACTGGGGCCCTGAATAGCAGGATCCCAGTCCAACTAAGTCATAAACCAGCAAAACACCATAAAAAAAGTGGGGGCAACCATATAGTCAGATTCCACCTTCCTACATAACCCCCCCAAACGAAAGGAGATAAGGCTAACCTTGGCCAGTTGAGCCTTCATTGACTAAGTGGTCATATAAGGAAGCACCTGCACTAGCATGGTTGCCCCCTGTCTTATGGTCCACTAAGCAATCCCTCACCCTAAGGGTATGAGAGGGTCTCCACCATGGGGAATCACTACCTGTGGTGTGCTTAGGTAAAGTACAAGGCTGGTGAGGTGTCTGAGTAGGGAAGTGAGGCCCTAGGAATGTTGGCCTCAGCTTCCTCAGATCACTGGTCACCATGTATGCCTGTCTTTCCATGACTGAGTTGCACTTTGCTCTAAGGGTCAACCTTTGGCTGCCTACAGCTGGGGGTTGGGTCCCTTTGGATGGACTACTGGAGGGACATGGCAGGTTTGGAACCTTCTGGTCCCAGGTTTGCCCTTGCCTACCAGAGTCCTTCTGGGGGAGGTCCCTACATAAAGGTATGGGGGATCCCTCAGTGTGTAGAGGAATTTTCACCTGGCTAGGGCTACTAGACTGGGTGCCCCTAATCTGCTGATGGGGGGCTTCCTCTGGACAGGGGGCCCTGGGGGGTCCACTGACCTCCCTGACCTCTGCAGCCCTGGGCTGACTGAGGCAGGGTAGAGAGGGGCAGGTTACCTGCTCCAGACTGGGTACCACCTTGGAAGGGTCCTCTGCCATCAGGGGTGTGGCCAGGCCAGGCCTGACTACCTCTGTGGCAGTTCCTTCACTAGGGGTAGGGTCAGTTCCCTGAGGAGGCTGACCCTTACCTACTGTCTGGGGGAAGAAGACTTTTCTTCAACCCTTGTGCTCTCTTTTGGGGGAGAGTGGGCCATTCTTTCAGGCTCCATCTCTCCAAATTCTTGGGCTGGGGCTGTGGCCATCACAGCCCCACTAACCTTTACAGGGACGCCCAACATCCTAAGATGGGTTTGGTGTTCAACTTCAGCCCAGGCTGAAATTTCCAAATCATTGCCCATCAGGCAATCTACAGGTAAGGTGGGGGACACTGCCACTCTCTTTGGGCCTGTGACCCCCTCCCAGCTGAGATTGACTATGGCCATGGGGTGATCTGTTCTGACACCATCAATGTTGGTCACCTGGTACTTAAACTCAGGTAAAAACTGGTGAGGGGGGACTAGTTTCCCTGCCACCATGGTGACACTAGCCCCTGTGTCCCTAAATGCCACAGCTTTCTGACCATTAATTATTGGCTCCAATCTGTACCTGCCCAACGCTGTGGGACCCATGGTAAAGGTGGCAAATCCTATACCACCATCAGAGTCAGAGGAGTCTGTTGAGGGGTCCCTGTCTAAACTAGGGCTCACCTCTGTTCCTCTTGCAAAAGCACCCAACTTTTTGGGTGCACTACTCCCAACTGGAGGATTACTACTGGTAGTACCAGGAGGGGTGGTAGTAGTTGTGGGAGGAACATTTTCTTTATTGCCAATCCTGGGGCAACTGGGATCAGTTTTCCAGTGCCCAGGCTTTTTACAGACATGGCAATATGGTTTCTTTTCAGGAGAGGAAGGAGTTTGGGACCCACCCCCAGAAGAGGAATTTTGGGGCCCTGTAGGGGACTTATCCTTAGATTTATCCCCACCTTTCTCTTGGGACTTAGTAGAATCTTTCTTCTGGTCACCACCCTGATTTCTAGTTTTTACTCTGGTTCTGACCCATTTGTCTGCCTTCTTTCCCAATTCTTGGGGAGAGGTCAGATCAGAGTCCACCAGATACTGGTGCAAAAGCTGGTTTTGACAATTATTAAGGATCTGCTCCCTCATAATCAAATTGTACAATCCTAAAAAGTCATGCACTTTGTTGCCATGTATCCAACCTTCCAGAGCCTTTGTAGCACAATCTACAAAGTCTACCCAGTCTTGAGTCTGTGCTTTTTGGGTGTCTCTGAACTTCAACCTGTACTGTTCAGTGGTTAGGCCAAACCCATCAATAAGAGCACTCTTCAAGACCTTGTAATTATCAGCATCCTCCTCTCTAACAGTGAGGAGCTTATCTCTACCTTTGTCAGCAAAGGAGAGCCACAAGATTGCTGCCCACTGCTCCTGAGGGACCTTCTGTACCTTACAGGCCCTCTCTAATGCAGTTATCCATTTGTGGATGTCATCCCCACTCTGGTAGGGAGGGACAATCTTGCTCAGGTTCCTATGGTCATAGGACCTTTCCCTGTCTCTAGGGACATGGCTGCCACCATGGGACTCTAGTCCCAACTTTCTTCTCTCTCTAAGGAGATCTAGGGATTCCCTATCTAAAGCCAATTGCTTTTTTCTGATTTCCAGCTGAGTTTCCTCATACTGGACCAGTCTGTCTCTTCTCTCATGAGAGGATTCCCTCCTGTGAGAGGAGATAGAGCTCCCTATGGAGGTGCCAGAGTGGTTAGACTCCTGAGAAGGAGATCTAGACTTTCTGGGCACACTCTTAATCCTTCCTGGGGGGACAAAGTGGGGATCATTCTGATCATCCTCATCATCTTCCACAGGAGGGATTGGGTTATCCAGGTCAGGGTCATTGTCACCCTCCTGGCCAGTTTCAGAGGGGGGCTGGGGGTATTGGTACCCCTGGCCTCTTCCTCTTCCTCTGCCCCACCCTCAGCTCCTACCCCTTCAGTCCCCAAGGGCTTACTAAGGTCATAAGCCACCAACAACTCCTTGAGGTGTTGGGTGGTGGGGCTTTGGCCTGTCCTTAGTTTTCTCAAGTTGCATAAAGCTCTCAATTCCAAGAATGGGAGTGTATCATACTTGGAGGGTGGAAGCTCAATGGCTTCCTGCAAGGATTCTTTAGATCCTACCCTTAAAGACATTACTAGTGTGGTGTGGTGTATGCACTACCTACTCTAGTGTGGCCTACTAAACTCTCTTGAGTTGTAGAAAGGGTTGTGCTATCCCTTAACACACAACTCTAAGTTCAGTAGAACTTACTGTATTCTAAGCTTAAATTATATGTACCTTAGGTACCTTTAGTGGTTTTCAGTTGATCAATTCAATTGAGATTATCTGGTAAAACAATAGCAAGCTGGAATCCCACACGCTGCACACCAATGTGAGAAGTTGGCCTGGCATATGCTGTCCACTAATTATAGTGGGCACCTTGCACCAGTCCAAACAACCCCTTATTGGAGATAGGTTAAAGACAACCTTATTGAAAGCTATCCTAGTGGTAGCTATGGAGAGCAGCCTTCAGGCTAAGTCTTGAAGGAATGTAAAGCAGCTTGTTTTACCAGTCTATAATCTCTTGAGTGATCAAATGAAAGAGCACCACACCAGGTATATATTCAAAATATATGTATTTATTGCTAAACACACCCCTCTAGTCTCTTTATGAGGCTAGAGTTCGAAGTACATAAGTTAGAAGTTATTAAATCACAGTAATAGCACAAATACACGTTTGGGCCCTAGGGGCGTACCAAACCATATACCAATAAAGTGGTATGCGAACCACGACTGAACTAGACACTAGGCCTAGAGCCTCTAGAAGTGCTTGGACCACAAGGAACCACCCAAGGTAGTGACACAGGGGACCCACGGGAGACGCGTGCAGTGTAAATACACAACCGCGATACGCCGTTGACTTCTATGGAGAAAGTCGGGATCGGGAAATTAGAGAAAAGGGACACTTAAAAGAGGACTAGGACAAAACCCTTTGAGATCTAGGACTTTGAAGAGTCTCTACCCACGGGAGCACCGGAGTACTCGTGTTACCTCACCCAGGGAAGCCGGGTGCATAGGTGCCTTTCGGGGTCGGGTTTCGTCGTCGATTCGAATGGCGATCTGCTGCAAAGTGCTGCTGGCGGCCAAGAGAAAAGTGTCCGGGTGGATCCAAGAGTGGATCGGAGTTCTGAAGAACCTGAAAGCAGAGGGGACAGAGTCTGGGTCACTAGCCAGTGACCAGGAAGGCGATGGACAGATGCCCACCGATGTCGAGTGCTTCAGGTGCGTTGACGGTCGTCTTGACTCTTCAGCCACGAGGTCCAGGAGGCGTTGTCGGCGACCAGGAGCAGGATTCGGGCTGGTACACGATGTTTGTCGAGTGCTGAGGTGTCGGCGACCGGATTGGACCCAACAAGCCTTGGCAACGGCAAGTCTCGGTGAAGATGTAGATCGTCGATGGTGCAGACCAGCAAGGTCTGTGGAACTCACCCAGCGAGGGTAAGTGAGGGCAGGCCTGGAGCAACCAGGATGCCAAGTTAGAAAAGGATTGGCCTTCGTTAAGGGCTACTAGCCAACGGGCTAGCGACCGCGAAGGAGCCTCGTGACGCCGCACGTGGATCTGGCTTACAGGACACTCGTGGAGTGGGGGCCAGTGATCTTCGGTGCAGGTGGTGCTGGAGGCTAGGGCTACTCGGAGCCCAAAGCACGACTTCTTGGGAGACCCAGAAGAGGATGCACTTGCAAATGTGCTCGGTGTCCAGGGGTCATGGTCTCAAGTCACCCACGATAGCCACGGGCCTCAGCTTTGCTGGGGACTCAGGGTAGCCTCGGGGAAGTCTGAGAATCCACCTCTGGTGATGCGATGACTTCGGCGTCCGACGGGAGCTTCAGAAATGCGAACCGGACAGATGCTTCTTTGGTGCCTGCCAAGCAGGGGAGTCACTCCTTGACCCCAAGGGAGATTCTTCTGTCCTCTAATCGTGAGTAGAGCGTCGAAGGTCCAGGATTCAGTTACAGAGTTTCGTCCAGGGATAATCTAAAGTCCTAAGGACTGGGTTCCTACCTTTATACTAAAGATAGGGGTTGGACTACTCTGTGGCCCCACCTATGGGTGGGTCAGGGCAGAGGGGTGGCTACACCCCTTTCCCTTTGTCCAGTTCGCGCCAAAGCAGGGGCTGCAAGCCCCTGATCCGGTTTGAACTGGGGTATGCACAGGGACACCAAATGTGCCCCCAGTGCAGGACTTCAAAGCACCCGAAAGTGCTCCCGCCCAGCCCCAATACACATTATCCTGTCTGGGGAGGTGGTCACACCTCCCTGGGACAGGAAACCTATTGTCCAGGCCTCCCCTGCCGGAGTTTCGTCCAGCAGCAGGAGGCCAGACTCGTGTCTGTGGCAGCAGCATCCATTTTGTGATGCCAGGGCTCTGGAAAGAAGTTACCGGACTAGTCAGAGTTAACATGTCTTTCCCTCTAGAAGGGTGGAATGCTACCCCCGCCGCCAGGATTGGCGGGGGTAGTATTCCAAGATGTTTGACACCAAACACGACATGTTTAGGTGCAGCCATTCCAAAGTTAGCATTTTACCGCGAGGATATAATGCGCTTAAGAGTATATGGTCAGGCTGCACTACAAACAGCATCAGAGATGGTCTCCGAACGCTGCAGAGGGGCCCTGCTCATGCAGGGGCACCCTCTCACATAGGAACCATGCACTCTGCCTTTAGGATTGATAAGGCCTGCCTTAGGAGTGACTTATAGGTTTATATGTGTGTATGTATTTAGTGATATAGGTAACCTATATCACAGTAAGGGGTGCATGCACCACCTTACCCAGGCTGCAGTAGCAGACCTGTGGTGTCAGTTTGGATGGCCTTCCAGGGGTGGCATAATACATGCTGCAGCCCCTGGTAGGCCTCTGAGGTACCTATGCCCTTGGTACATAGTATACCATATACTAGGGACTTATAAGGGCACTCCAGATTCCAATCAGAGATGTGCCTAAGGCACATGGAAACCTTTTACAGAGAAAGCAGATAGACTGGGGCCCTGAATAGCAGGATCCCAGTCCAACTAAGTCATAAACCAGCAAAACACCATAAAAAAAGTGGGGGCAACCATATAGTCAGATTCCACCTTCCTACATAACCCCCCCCAAACGAAAGGAGATAAGGCTAACCTTGGCCAGTTGAGCCTTCATTGACTAAGTGGTCATATAAGGAAGCACCTGCACTAGCATGGTTGCCCCCTGTCTTATGGTCCACTAAGCAATCCCTCACCCTAAGGGTATGAGAGGGTCTCCACCATGGGGAATCACTACCTGTGGTGTGCTTAGGTAAAGTACAAGGCTGGTGAGGTGTCTGAGTAGGGAAGTGAGGCCCTAGGAATGTTGGCCTCAGCTTCCTCAGATCACTGGTCACCATGTATGCCTGTCTTTCCATGACTGAGTTGCACTTTGCTCTAAGGGTCAACCTTTGGCTGCCTACAGCTGGGGGTTGGGTCCCTTTGGATGGACTACTGGAGGGACATGGCAGGTTTGGAACCTTCTGGTCCCAGGTTTGCCCTTGCCTACCAGAGTCCTTCTGGGGGAGGTCCCTACATAAAGGTATGGGGGATCCCTCAGTGTGTAGAGGAATTTTCACCTGGCTAGGGCTACTAGACTGGGTGCCCCTAATCTGCTGATGGGGGCTTCCTCTGGACAGGGGGCCCTGGGGGGTCCACTGACCTCCCTGACCTCTGCAGCCCTGGGCTGACTGAGGCAGGGTAGAGAGGGGCAGGTTACCTGCTCCAGACTGGGTACCACCTTGGAAGGGTCCTCTGCCATCAGGGGTGTGGCCAGGCCAGGCCTGACTACCTCTGTGGCAGTTCCTTCACTAGGGGTAGGGTCAGTTCCCTGAGGAGGCTGACCCTTACCTACTGTCTGGGGGGAAGAAGACTTTTCTTCAACCCTTGTGCTCTCTTTTGGGGGAGAGTGGGCCATTCTTTCAGGCTCCATCTCTCCAAATTCTTGGGCTGGGGCTGTGGCCATCACAGCCCCACTAACCTTTACAGGGACGCCCAACATCCTAAGATGGGTTTGGTGTTCAACTTCAGCCCAGGCTGAAATTTCCAAATCATTGCCCATCAGGCAATCTACAGGTAAGGTGGGGGACACTGCCACTCTCTTTGGGCCTGTGACCCCCTCCCAGCTGAGATTGACTATGGCCATGGGGTGATCTGTTCTGACACCATCAATGTTGGTCACCTGGTACTTAAACTCAGGTAAAAACTGGTGAGGGGGACTAGTTTCCCTGCCACCATGGTGACACTAGCCCCTGTGTCCCTAAATGCCACAGCTTTCTGACCATTAATTATTGGCTCCAATCTGTACCTGCCCAACGCTGTGGGACCCATGGTAAAGGTGGCAAATCCTATACCACCATCAGAGTCAGAGGAGTCTGTTGAGGGGTCCCTGTCTAAACTAGGGCTCACCTCTGTTCCTCTTGCAAAAGCACCCAACTTTTTGGGTGCACTACTCCCAACTGGAGGATTACTACTGGTAGTACCAGGAGGGGTGGTAGTAGTTGTGGGAGGAACATTTTCTTTATTGCCAATCCTGGGGCAACTGGGATCAGTTTTCCAGTGCCCAGGCTTTTTACAGACATGGCAATATGGTTTCTTTTCAGGAGAGGAAGGAGTTTGGGACCCACCCCCAGAAGAGGAATTTTGGGGCCCTGTAGGGGACTTATCCTTAGATTTATCCCCACCTTTCTCTTGGGACTTAGTAGAATCTTTCTTCTGGTCACCACCCTGATTTCTAGTTTTTACTCTGGTTCTGACCCATTTGTCTGCCTTCTTTCCCAATTCTTGGGGAGAGGTCAGATCAGAGTCCACCAGATACTGGTGCAAAAGCTGGTTTTGACAATTATTAAGGATCTGCTCCCTCATAATCAAATTGTACAATCCTAAAAAGTCATGCACTTTGTTGCCATGTATCCAACCTTCCAGAGCCTTTGTAGCACAATCTACAAAGTCTACCCAGTCTTGAGTCTGTGCTTTTTGGGTGTCTCTGAACTTCAACCTGTACTGTTCAGTGGTTAGGCCAAACCCATCAATAAGAGCACTCTTCAAGACCTTGTAATTATCAGCATCCTCCTCTCTAACAGTGAGGAGCTTATCTCTACCTTTGTCAGCAAAGGAGAGCCACAAGATTGCTGCCCACTGCTCCTGAGGGACCTTCTGTACCTTACAGGCCCTCTCTAATGCAGTTATCCATTTGTGGATGTCATCCCCACTCTGGTAGGGAGGGACAATCTTGCTCAGGTTCCTATGGTCATAGGACCTTTCCCTGTCTCTAGGGACATGGCTGCCACCATGGGACTCTAGTCCCAACTTTCTTCTCTCTCTAAGGAGATCTAGGGATTCCCTATCTAAAGCCAATTGCTTTTTTCTGATTTCCAGCTGAGTTTCCTCATACTGGACCAGTCTGTCTCTTCTCTCATGAGAGGATTCCCTCCTGTGAGAGGAGATAGAGCTCCCTATGGAGGTGCCAGAGTGGTTAGACTCCTGAGAAGGAGATCTAGACTTTCTGGGCACACTCTTAATCCTTCCTGGGGGGACAAAGTGGGGATCATTCAGATCATCCTCATCATCTTCCACAGGAGGGATTGGGTTATCCAGGTCAGGGTCATTGTCACCCTCCTGGCCAGTTTCAGAGGGGGGCTGGGGGTATTGGTACCCCTGGCCTCCTCCTCTTCCTCTGCCCCACCCTCAGCTCCTACCCCTTCAGTCCCCAAGGGCTTACTAAGGTCATAAGCCACCAACAACTCCTTGAGGTGTTGGGTGGTGGGGCTTTGGCCTGTCCTTAGTTTTCTCAAGTTGCATAAAGCTCTCAATTCCAAGAATGGGAGTGTATCATACTTGGAGGGTGGAAGCTCAATGGCTTCCTGCAAGGATTCTTTAGATCCTACCCTTAAAGACATTACTAGTGTGGTGTGGTGTATGCACTACCTACTCTAGTGTGGCCTACTAAACTCTCTTGAGTTGTAGAAAGGGTTGTGCTATCCCTTAACACACAACTCTAAGTTCAGTAGAACTTACTGTATTCTAAGCTTAAATTATATGTACCTTAGGTACCTTTAGTGGTTTTCAGTTGATCAATTCAATTGAGATTATCTGGTAAAACAATAGCAAGCTGGAATCCCACACGCTGCACACCAATGTGAGAAGTTGGCCTGGCATATGCTGTCCACTAATTATAGTGGGCACCTTGCACCAGTCCAAACAACCCCTTATTGGAGATAGGTTAAAGACAACCTTATTGAAAGCTATCCTAGTGGTAGCTATGGAGAGCAGCCTTCAGGCTAAGTCTTGAAGGAATGTAAAGCAGCTTGTTTTACCAGTCTATAATCTCTTGAGTGACCAAATGAAAGAGCACCACACCAGGTATATATTCAAAATATATGTATTTATTGCTAAACACACCCCTCTAGTCTCTTTATGAGGCTAGAGTTCGAAGTACATAAGTTAGAAGTTATTAAATCACAGTAATAGCACAAATACACGTTTGGGCCCTAGGGGCGTACCAAACCATATACCAATAAAGTGGTATGCGAACCACGACTGAACTAGACACTAGGCCTAGAGCCTCTAGAAGTGCTTGGACCACAAGGAACCACCCAAGGTAGTGACACAGGGGACCCACGGGAGACGCGTGCAGTGTAAATACACAACCGCGATACGCCGTTGACTTCTATGGAGAAAGTCGGGATCGGGAAATTAGAGAAAAGGGACACTTAAAAGAGGACTAGGACAAAACCCTTTGAGATCTAGGACTTTGAAGAGTCTCTACCCACGGGAGCACCGGAGTACTCGTGTTACCTCACCCAGGGAAGCCGGGTGCATAGGTGCCTTTCGGGGTCGGGTTTCGTCGTCGATTCGAATGGCGATCTGCTGCAAAGTGCTGCTGGCGGCCAAGAGAAAAGTGTCCGGGTGGATCCAAGAGTGGATCGGAGTTCTGAAGAACCTGAAAGCAGAGGGGACAGAGTCTGGGTCACTAGCCAGTGACCAGGAAGGCGATGGACAGATGCCCACCGATGTCGAGTGCTTCAGGTGCGTTGACTGTCGTCTTGACTCTTCAGCCATGAGGTCCAGGAGGCGTGGTCGGTGACCAGGAGCAGGATTCGGGCTGGTACACGATTTCTGTCGAGTGCTAAGGTATCGACGACCGGATTGGACCCAACAAGCCTTGGCAACGGCAAGTCTCGGTGAAGATGTAGATCGTCGATGGTGCAGACCAGCAAGGTCTGTGGAACTCACCCAGCGAGGGTAAGTGAGGGCAGGCCTGGAGCAACCAGGATGCCAAGTTAGAAAAGGATTGGCCTTCGTTAAGGGCTACTAGCCAACGGACTAGCGACCGCGAAGGAGCCTCGTGACGCCGCACGTGGATCTGGCTTACAGGACACTCGTGGAGTGGGGGCCAGTGATCTTCGGTGCAGGTGGTGCTGGAGGCTAGGGCTACTCGGAGCCCAAAGCATGACTTCTTGGGAGACCCAGAAGAGGATGCACTTGCAAATGTGCTCGGTGTCCAGGGGTCACGGTCTCAAGTCACCCACGATAGCCACGGGCCTCAGCTTTGCTGGGGACTCAGGGTAGCCTCGGGGAAGTCTGAGAATCCACCTCTGGTGATGCGATGACTTCGGCGTCCGACGGGAGCTTCAGAAATGCGAACCGGACAGATGCTTCTTTGGTGCCTGCCAAGCAGGGGAGTCACTCCTTGACCCCAAGGGAGATTCTTCTGGCCTCTAATCGTGAGTAGAGCATCGAAGGTCCAGGATTCAGTTACAGAGTTTCATCCAGGGATAATCTAAAGTCCTAAGGACTGGGTTCCTACCTTTATACTAAAGATAGGGGTTGGACTACTCTGTGGCCCCACCTATGGGTGGGTCAGGGCAGAGGGGTGGCTACACCCCTTTCCCTTTGTCCAGTTCGCGCCAAAGCAGGGGCTGCAAGCCCCTGATCCGGTTTGAACTGGGGTATGCACAGGGACACCAAATGTGCCCCCAGTGCAGGACTTCAAAGCACCCGAAAGTGCTCCCGCCCAGCCCCAATACACATTATCCTGTCTGGGGAGGTGGTCACACCTCCCTGGGACAGGAAACCTATTGTCCAGGCCTCCCCTGCCGGAGTTTCGTCCAGCAGCAGGAGGCCAGACTCGTGTCTGTGGCAGCAGCATCCATTTTGTGATGCCAGGGCTCTGGAAAGAAGTTACCGGACTAGTCAGAGTTAACATGTCTTTCCCTCTAGAAGGGTGGAATGCTACCCCCGCCGCCAGGATTGGCGGGGGGTAGTATTCCAAGATGTTTGACACCAAACACGACATGTTTAGGTGCAGCCATTCCAAAGTTAGCATTTTACCGCGAGGATATAATGCGCTTAAGAGTATATGGTCAGGCTGCACTACAAACAGCATCAGAGATGGTCTCCGAACGCTGCAGAGGGGCCCTGCTCATGCAGGGGCACCCTCTCACATAGGAACCATGCACTCTGCCTTGATAAGGCTGCCTTGGAGTGACTTATAGGTTTATATGTGTGTATGTATTTAGTGATATAGGTAACCTATATCACAGTAAGAGGTGCATGCACCACCTTACCCAGGCTGCAGTAGCAGACCTGTGGTGTCAGTTTGGATGGCCTTCCAGGGGTGGCATAATGCATGCTGCAGGTCCTGGTAGGCCTCTGAGGTACCTATGCCCTTGGTACATAGTATACCATATACTAGGGACTTATAAGGGCACTTCAGATTCCAATCAGAAATGTGCCTAAGGCACATGGAAACCTTTTTACAGAGAAAGCAGATAGACTTGGGCCCTGAATAGCAGGATCCCAGTCCAACTAAGTCATAAACCAGCAAAACACCATAAAAAAAGTGGGGGCAACCTTCCTACACTGCCCACTATAATCCAAAAACGTATCTTCAAACCGGGGAAAGAAATCAGACACACTTTCATCCTTCTTCTGTCGACAAGCCGTCAACTTGTCCCAACCTATTTTCTTTGGCGGAATAAGAGAATGCATATATGAGATAATACTACCGGGTAAAGCAAGTATCTCGGCTCTGGGCTTATCACCTGGCTTCCGTTCCTGATCCCATCCCTTAATCACCTCCCAGGTGCCCCCCAACTCCGCTACATGATCTTGAGTATGAACCTGTCTCCAAATGTCAACCGGAACAAGTAGGCCAAAAAACATTTCAATATCAGCAAAGGTCATTACAGTAGAAGAGGCAGCTTCCTTCAGTTCTTTATAATAAGCAGTAGGATTATTCCTAGGATCAGGCAAATGAGACTTATGGGATATAAACCCACTGTTCTTGAAAACGGGCCGCCACACCCGGTCTGGTGACAGCACCATGCTGATCCGTTAACTCTGGTATTTCTGGGTGATATATAGGATGAACCTCTCGCATCAGAAACTGAGACACCAGGGTAGGACTCTTCTCATGCAACCTACCCCTATAAGCAATTAACGTCGTAACATTCCCGAAGACTTGGCCAGGCTCCAAACCGCTAGCATACACACAATCTCTAATATCAAATAGAATTTGTGGTGCATCATTCCCAAAGTGTTCCTGCCAAAGACTAATCAACGTAGCAGACATATGCGTAAGAGCATGCTGCTGTACAAAGGGCTCAAAATCTTGCATAACTGCCCAAACATCCTCCACACTATAAATGGGATTACGACCCCACTGCGCAGCCTGATCAGCTACTGCCTTCTTCTCCTCATCCCCCACCCCAGATCGCACTAATGGGCCCATTCGCTCCTTAAATTTCGTCCAATCTCTATCCTCCAATCTGCGCCCTGGCGTGTCAACACTCAAAAATGTCGGGGGATGAAGTACCATAGAAGGAGAAGCAACAGAAGTAACAGGTACAATCATCGCCAGCAGTTGTGCCAGAGGCAAGAGAGCAGGAGGTATAGGAGTCGAGACAGTAGGTGTGCTAACAGTTACAGTTGCCACATATGACGAAGACAAAGAGGCAGCAAGGGGTGCCATAGCCAAAGCCATCAAAATGACAGCAGGAGACACAGGAACAGTTGGAGCAGTGGTAACAGGCTGCTGTAATAACGGAGGAACAACGGGATATATCCTCTGCAGGGCATATGGGGACGGGGGTCGAGTGTCTAACAATTCCTCCACAAAAGTATAATTTTCCTCTTGGGCCAAATAAGATTTATCAATCTGTAATCGAAACCTCCTATCCTCACATTAAACTCCTGCCTCTTGCTTTTCTCTATCATATGCTACAGCTTTCTGGGTCAGTGTTTGCGTCTTCCCTTTCCGTGCATCTTTTTCCATCTTCAATCGTCTCTGCCTAGCTACTTTCTGCCACGTTCTGAGGGAATCAAAAATAGACTGCCTACTTCGTCTTTTGAATAACTGTTCCTGTAAAAACCCAATCTTTTGTTCATCAAAAGTGCCCATCAACGGCCACTGTAACTCAGCATTGTCCCTCGTATATTTGTGCTATAATGTACTAAACATAATAGGGCCAAGACCATGGTTCACATACATATCAATATTAGGGGTGTCTTCTGGAGGCGCCGGCTGGGCTTCTTTTAATCGAGCATCTGCAGAACAACAACAACAACACAAAGAGAGAAACCTACTAATTCCAGGCATTTTCAAAGAAAAGAAAACAAATTCGTTATTTATGCCTGGCAAAACAGTTACAAATGCTTTTATCAGAAACAGTCCTCTGACCGTACCAAACTCAAACCACAATGGTACCATATCCACAAAGAACCAAAACAAAACTCCCCTAATATAAGTAGCACAAGCGAACCAATTCTCCACTGCTGACTCGTCAGACCAAACGGTCAGATCCAAGGGTTTCGCCATTCAGGACTCCAGTCGGGATGACCACTGGGCGAGGCACCGTCCGGAAAGATGGAAGGGGCAGCTGCGAGCAATAAAAACTCCTCGGGCAGGGATCCCGGAACCATAGGTACGACCCGACGATAGCCTTGACCTCCCCTCCGTCCGCGGAAAGGGGATGGGTCACTCACCCGAAGGAGTCCCTGTTCAGGCACCAACTGAAGGAAGTGGCCCGATTTGGGTCACTCCGGTCACTAATGACCACCTCTCAGCCTTCTATATCAAATGAAGAGTTGGTCAGACAGTAGAGAGACAAATCCATATCTGTTTATTCAGGTACACTCAGAGTGAAGCCCAGTCTGCCCAGTCACTAGGAGTGCAGCAGAGGGACTGAAATCGACAAGCATAAAGATACATTATGTACATTTCGTAACTGGGCTAGGACACGCCCATGGTGGAATTTTCCAGGCAGGTGCTGCAAAGCAATGGAATACAAGAGAAAAACAATCTCAGTGCTCATATCTGCACGAAGTTGCAGAGTCCAAGGTTACTCCAGTCGGGCCCGTCACCAGACAAGTAGAAGAAGGCCTCTATCTAGTGAGAAAGGTATGCGATAATAAGAACAGTCTATTCATTAGTGAAGCAAAAACCCAACCTTGGAGAAATGAAACCTAGCGGAGGCCTTTTCTCAAAAATAGCAAAGGATTACTTTCGATCATGATTTAAAATGACGTCTAAACAGAAAATGGTGCTGCGAATGCTAACTTACATAGGATAATGTGCAAGCAGAAACATTTCTATTTTCACAGTAGTGCGTGGCGTGTGTAAGCCACAGGGCCAACTGCCCATGCATGGCCAACCCACCACTGGCACCTATTACTTTTTTTTTAATGCTTTTCCGATCCTGCAGGAGTCTCAAGGGAGTCAGCACAGCCCCTGCGCTCTGGTGGGACTCCCCCTGGCTCCCGCAAGAGTCCTGCAAGATTACAGCAACCCCCCAAAATTTACTTTTGGGTCCCACCATGACCCCCCCAACAAGGTCCACAGGACCACGGTACCCCTACACTGCTCCCTTTGGGACTGGTACTGTTTTTTGTAAAATGGCTCCAGTGGTTCACTTGATTCCAGGTCCCTTGCTAATTATTGACCATTTGTTCACCACTCCTTGATCACAAAGATACTGGAGAGCTGTGTCACCTCTCAGCTGTCACAGCATATAGAAAACAAGTCCTCACTAAATATCTTTCAATCTGGCTTTTGCCATTTCTTAAGCACTGACACCATGTTAACAGTTGTTGGCAATTATATTCATATGATCCTAGACTCTGGTGGCTCAGCAGCCTTCATACTCCTTGACTTGTGGGTGGCTTTTGACATAGTCTCTTATGACATCCTTTTAGACAGGCTTGCCTCAGCTGGACTACAAAGTATTGTCCTTTGCTGGTTCAAATTCTTTCTGAGCTCAACGTCACAAGCAGTCTGGCTTACACTCTTTCGATCTTCTAGGTTATGGAGTCCCACAGGGCTCTGCCCTAAGCCCCACACCTTTTAACTTGTATGTGGCTCTCCTACCTGATTTGATTGCCTCTCATGGCTTTCAATTTTAATCTTATTCTGATGATAACCAGATCATTTTGGACCTGGAGGAAGATCTCAACTCCCTTCAGGACCACTTCAAAAGATGTCTTGTACCTGTTGCCGATTAAATGAACACCAATTCGTTAAGACCCAGTTTGTATAAAACTGAAGTTCTGGTGTTCGGGGACATTACCTATTGGTCTCCCGTTTGGTCGTGTTGTAGCGCCATTGGGACCATTTTCTTTATTAACCCTTTACCCCCTAACACCTCACTTCAGGTTAATTCCCTTGGTCCTCCAATGGATCTTGTTCCGTTCCGAGAGGGGTTGGACATAGGGGATCCAATCCAGTTATCCAATGAGGACTAGGAATTGGGTAACTGACCTACAAACTCATAATTAGATTCATAGATATAACTCTAAGAACCATGCTATACAAGTACAACATGTCCACGGCTACGCCAAATCTCCTGAAGCGATTCAGTCAAACTAAGATCATGCAAACCATTAATTCAGTTAAAGCTATGCAGAAGAATAGCATTAGTATCTGCTGTCCGGAGATCTCTCTATTAGAATTCCCATCCCTCATGAATAACTCAATTGGAATGCACAATCAATTATTTGAGACAAATCATAGACAGACGGAAACAGGATTTAGTTAAAGTTAGATTTTTATCAGTAAATTAAGAGGAGTGAATACATCAATATCAGGCATTTAAAATTTAAGAGGTTAGGATGATCAAATTAATCTATTTGATTGCAATTAATTACCAAAGCTCTTGAAAAGTTCAGGAAGGGACAGGAACCAAGACAACTCAAAAGTATTCTCCCATGAGAGGGAAAATATCTGGGAGTAGCGCACACAGCGTATGCATCAGTCAAAGGAAAGGCTAGTAAAATCCACAAGTAAGTTCCAAGAAGCGAATAATCCGTCTCTCAGTCCGCAAGAAAGAAGTACCAACGGGAAAAATTGTTTCAAAACATAAATTATTAATATTGTTGCTGGTGACTCATCTTGGTACATATATGAACATTATTCCCTAAAAGTTTCAAAACATTTGGCTTTAGTATAAACGTGCAGCACCCTTTTCAACTTTCACTTGGTGCACAATTTCACATTAGCAAAATATGGAGTTTAAGAATAAAACCTTTCAATATCACCCATAAATATCTCTAAATCATATTAGATTTCATTAAATTTTTCCCACACATCATTATTTTGATAAGAATGGTTAGAAATCTTATAACACCTAAATACATCACATTTACCTTTTGATTGATACACATTAGATTAGCAACTGAAACAGGTTAACTATGAACCTATATTATTTAATGTATGTGTTTCCATCTACCCTACAATTTACCTGCATGCTTTTACAATGAGGTAACTAAGTCTTCTCTTTGATTTGTTTCTCATGATTCTTCAATGTATAGTTAGCACAGTTGGTGCACGTTTGTCATTTTTCTATCAGATGTGTCATAATCAGTTTTATGTGTCAGCTAAAGGATTCAGCAGTTTATCTGCTTCATTCGTGGCCTCAGACTCTGGGCACGAGCCCCACCCCTACTTCCAATGCCCGCAATCTTGGCATAGTTTTTGACACAAACCTTTCTTTTGAGTTTCACTTTCGTGAACTTACCTCCACCTGTTTTTAGGGGCTCTGGCATTCTCCTTCCACATCAATGAATCAATTTTTTTCTGTTTTGCTTTCATTACCTATAATCAATGGCCATCTGTTTAACCTTCCATTAACACCATGATACTCTTCTGGGTGACAGAGAGCACTCCCTCACAAATGGTGGGTAGAACTTCGGTAGAACTCCATCGCTTGTTCAACTCTGTTAGAAATGGGATTTCTGGTTGGCTAGGGCATGCGCCTAAGCCAGGCAGAAACCACCACTCTAGTCAGGGCAAGGGAGTTACACGCAGTAGATAACCCCTGCTCACCCCCTTGGTAGCTTGGCACGAGCAGTCAGGCTTATCCCAGAGGCAATGTGTAAAGCGTTTGCACAACACACACACAGCAGCAACACACTAGGCACACTACAAAAGAAACTCCACACAAGGTTATATAAAAAATAGCCTTTGTATTATCCAAAACACATTAGAAGCATAATCACACATATACACTGTGTTAACTGGCACTAGGCAATATTCACAGGAGATTATATACATGTGACAGGGCCAATCGGGCCACTATCAGAACCTTTAGAAAGCACAAGTAGCAATTGTAAAACACAACCAGTAACTACTGGTACAATACTGTACTTAGCATCATATCACCTTAGCAACATAAACACATTATGTCTGCATCAACCCATGACATAAAACACCTTATGCCTAACCATAGGCATACACATATTATGCATAAATACCATGGGCATAACATTAGGCATCACATTAGGGCCTTGCGCCTTACCAACATAAAACTGACCCCAGGCCAACTGGCCTTCCTCTGGGGGTCAAAATGCCCTCTGTCCAAATGTCAGGGCTGTAACTGGGGCCTCTCAAGTAGCCCGCTGGCTGCCAATGCAGCAAAGATGCTGCGCAATGCGCTGGGGGCTTGGGGTGCTTCTCACCCCTTCCTTATCATGAAAACGAAATGCCCCCGTGTTGCAGCTGCCCCCGCTCTCCGGGTGCAGCTGAGAAAGACCACCATGCACTGGTACTAACAGTGCCTTTTAAAGCCCCTACTACGGAGCTAAGGGACCGAAATTGCCCTACAACGTTGCAGCTGCCCGCTCTCTCTCGCGATGCAGCTGGAAATTAGGCCTGGCACCACTGTGCCCTTTTGAGCCCCACTCCGGGACTCCAACAAGAATTGCCCAAGAAGAAATCAGCCCAGGCGCCCCGGTGCATTAGGGAGTGCTGACACTGCTTCCCTATTGAGCCCCACTCACCGGGACTCTTCCAGTGCCACTCCGGGGCACCGCAATGCTCAATTGTAGCCCCACTCACCGGGGCTTCTCCTGCGCAAGTCCCAGGCACCGACAGTGTGCCTCGGCGGGCCCCTGCTAACGGGACCTCTCCAGATTGGCTCCGGTCTTCCTCCTGTCACCGGCGATCTCTTCGTGCCTGCCTCCCCTTCTGCCAGGCGGGGGAAGGCTGGAATGCAGCAGATGGAGTCCGCGAGGCTCCGTCGCCTCTCGCTCCTCTTTGGGCTCCGGGCTTCCTGTTTCTACAGCGCGCCTCTTCCGGCCATGCCCACAACCAGGCAAGTTGCCTGTCTTCCGGGTCGGGCCGCGGTGGTTCCTCTCTTCTCTCTGGCAAAGTGTGGGGTGGGCTCCCGCCGTAAAATAACACCAATGCGGGGTGGGCTCCCGCTACTGGATAAGCCTTAATGTGGTGTGGGCTCCCGCCAAGAGCGCTCCGAAATGCGGGCTAGGCTCCCACTAGAAAGGCATCCATGCGGGGTCGGCTCTCGCCTCCCAGCCACCAATGCGGGGGAATCCCCACGTCGGGATCCCCTCCAAATTCGTCGCAGCCCAGCGCTGCAAATTAAAACAAAACGCTCCCCTCGTCCTGGAGCATAAAATTAAAGGTGCAGCGCTCACGAGGCGCTGGGACCCCAAAGGTCAAGGGGAAAATGCTGGGCCCAGGCAGGCCAGCTTACAGGGCCCTCCAGCAGGGAGGCAGTCCCTCGTGGCGGTTCCTCCTGGGGCCCAGCAGCAACAAGTCACCAGGAAGCACAAAAAGCACGACCCTACCTAGGGTCACAGCTCCAATATATTTATACAACCTTTTCCTTTGTCTGCCCTTGGCGCAGGACTTGGGGGAACCAGCCTGAACTGGTTCTGGGGTTTTTTGGAGCACTCTGTATACAGGGCTCCTCTTCCCTTTTGTCAGGTGAGGGCTCGGTCATCAGACCACCACAGGAGGGCGGAGCCAGCATTCACCCAGGGAGGCACAGACCTATTCAGGGTCAGGGGACTACTCTTCCCACTACTCCAAATGCAGATGTCCCATTCAGCCTAGCGCTGACTCACCCTGCCCTCCCTGGAGCCACACACACCTCACCAGCCCCTGTCACTCCAAAGCCAGACATGCAATCCAAATCAGGCAGGCAGACACATAGCACACAGAAATGCCAACTTCTAAAAGTGGCAGTTCTAAAATAGTGATAATAAATCTGCGCACACCATTGGCAGCATTTATTATTACTATTCCAACCATACCAAACTTGATCACGCTGCTCCTCTCATATCAGGAATTACCACTGAAACACTTATCAGGGAATCCCCAATGCATTCCTATGGGAGGGCAGCCTCACAGCAGTGAGAAACCAAAATGGCTGTTTGTCACTACCAGGACATGCCACGCACTTAAGGTACATGTCCTACCTTTTACCTACAATGCACCCTGCCCATAGGGCTAGCTAGGGTCTACCTTAGGGGTGACTGACATGCAGTAAAAGGGGGGTCACAGACGTGGCACACACTTTAGGTGTCACGTCACAGCGGCAGTAACACTGCCCGCACAGGCCCTGCAATGGCAGAGGCCTGAGACAGGTTTGAAAGGCTACTTTGGTGGGTGGCGCAATCAGCGCTGCAAGCCCACCAGTAGCATTTAATTTACCGGCCCTGGGTATCTGAGATACCACTTTACAAGGGACTGACAGGTAAATTAAATATGCCAAACAGGTGTACACCAATCTTACCATGTTTACCATAGAGAGCACATGCACTTTACACTGGACAGCAGTGCTAAAGTGCCCAGAGTCCTAAAACCACCAACACCATGTCAGAAAAAAGGCTAGGAGGAAGGCAAAAAGTTCAGGGATGACCCTGAAAAAAGGGCCAAGTCCAACACAACCCCCTTCCAACCAAAACGCAGGGTAGACCAATCACCACCTTGATGGGCTTCCCTGCTTTGGGTGATAGAACACGGACGCGGGCCCGCAACTGCAGGGGCACACTCCAGTTCTACGCCATTCTGAACGCATGTGGTTCCCTCTGTCAAAGCTCCCAGGACCAACTAGGCTACCCCACTGGTACTCCCTAGCTGTCCACGGCCAGGACCAGGCCCTAGGCCATCCAGATATCTTTGGTCCTTGCCATTCCACAGAGTGGGGGGCAGTAACCCCTGGCACATAGTAACCATTCTCCACTCTTCCTCTCATAAGTGCAGTTCTAACCTGCCACTGATCCTCCAAACTAGGGTCCGCACCCTCAGGCTGACCAGAGGTCACAGGCGAGGTTTTCCTCCCCCTACCTCTCCTTCTGGGGTTCCGTACTCTCCTAAGAGAAGCACCCCCAAAAACAAAAACTGTCAGGACGCTGGAACCAGACCTCCTACACAATTCTTCCACCAGTTCAGGGCCTTGACCCTGCAACTGATCTACCAACCTGGGATCTAAACCCTCAGGTTGCACCGGGGTCAGAGGCGAGGACTCCCTCCCTCTGCACCCCCTTCCAGAGTTCTGCACCCTCCCATCAGGAGTGGTACCCCTAGAAGCCAAAACGGTAGGGACACTGATTACAGATGTCCTTCCCTCCAGGTCAGGCAAAACCTGAACCTGGCCTCCCAACCCAGGGACTAAACCGTGTGGTTGAACACTTGCCCGGCGCACCAGGACTTCCTTGGGAGCACACATGCCCCCCGAGGGTAACACATAACTCATGTTTCGTGTGACAGTCTGCCTGGCGCAGATCTCCCGACACCTGTCTATCTGACTGTGCGTGAAGATTCCCCAGGACAGAAGTGGTGTCACCATGGTCACTCCTCGGAGACTCAGCCCTTCTGGCTGGCCCCTGACCCATTGGTTCTTCCACTGGGGACTCTCTCCCCCTCTCACTCCTCATTCTGGACTTCTGCACCCTCCACTTAGGAGTGGCACTGCCAGACACCAGAACTGATGGAGGCCTGCTTACAGACACTCCACGTTCTCCTGACACTAGGGGATCCCCCTCAAATGGACTACTAGTACAGCCTAGGCTCCTTACCTGGTGTTCCCTTAAGGAACCATCCAGGCCCTGAGACTGAGGTTGAGCACTATCGGGACGCATCCCAGTCTCACTCCTTCTCCTCGAAGACAGGACGTGAGGCCCTACAACCCTCCCACTACAACGGGACCTAGCTGGGCTACTCTGAACCTCTTCCACCACTCTGGGCTGGAAGATACCTGAGCCACTCCTCTTAGGGTCACTCCCCAATGCCTCTTCAGAACCTCTGGAAACCACCCAGAGGTCTGCCTCTCGTGCAAGCTCCCTGGGATCAGAGAACTCACACTCCAACAGGTGCTGGCGCAACCCCAGAAAACAATTACTGAACATGTGCTCTCTGACAACCAGATTGAACAGCCCTTCAAAATCATTTGCCGTGCTACCCATCACCCAATCCTCCAGTGCATCACAACACACATCCACAAACTCCCCCCAAGACTGGTGAGAGAGTTTTCTACTGCCCCTGAACCTCAACCTGTACCCCTCTTCCTGGGCACCGCTGGAACCAGACCAGACTCTGGGATCTGGGAGTGGGACTTCCTGCACCGGACTCCATATTGCTGCCACCACTGGACCCCACCCTCACTGGGTAATCCAGACAACTAAAACTGTACTCAGGGGATAATCTACCCTCCAGAGCTAGTTTCTCCCTGGTGAAGGCCCTCTCTGCCTCCGCCATCCTCTCCTGCGCTAAGACCCTCTCAGTCTCTAGCTTTTTCTCTTAAAGGCCCAACGCCTTGAGACTCAACTCCTGGGCCAACAAGGCCTTTTTCTCCTCTAAGGCTAACTTCCTATTCTCCAACTCCAATTTCTGAGCCTCCATGTTCTCATGGCTCTCCTTCTGGAGCTTCTCTAAAGCCAGCTGATGCTCCCTTTCTTCCCTCCTATCCACCCACTCCTCTGGGGACAGGGAAAGGGATGGGGCACTGCCCCCGGCACTGCACCCAGCAAGGGACTCCCTATCTATGGGATCCTCCCTACCTACTGGCGTCCCCGCCCTGTCATTTTCTCCCTCCTGCTCAAGCTCTCCAGGATGCTCACTGGCTTCCTAGATTCCAATCAGGCCCTCAGCGCCTTTTGGTATTCCTCCTTTGGGGCAGACCTTCTCACTTGACACCCAAGACCCTGACAGAACCTCTTTAGGTCCTTCACAGTATACCTTTGCAACGCCCTTACACTAAATGCACTTTCTGTCACAACAACTGCTGGATCATTGGGGTGAGACATGACTGACACTTTAGGGGTGTCACCAAAATTTAGCAGAGCAGGAAAACACAATTCAAAAATGACACTTTTAAGGAGAAGAAAAACTCAGGAAAAATAATCCCCAAACATGTGATTCTCTAAATGCAGAGTTTGTAGTGCAACCAGTTGTCGCTGTGATACTGCGTAAGTCCTATCCTCACCGCTGACAACCAATGTTAGAAATGGGATTTCTGGTTGGCTAGGGCATGCGCCTAAGCCAGGCAGAAACCCCCACTCTAGTCAGGGCAAGGGAGTTACACGCTGAAGAAAACCTGTGCTCACCCCTTCGTAGCTTGTCACGAGCAGTCAGGCTTATCCCAGAGGCAATGTGTAAAGCGTTTGCGGAACACACACACACAGCAGCAACACACTAGGCACACTACAAAAGAAACTCCACACAAGGTTATATAAAAAATAGCCTTTGTATTATCCAAAACACATTAGAAGCATAATCACACATATACACTGTGCCAACTGGCACTAGGCAATATTCACAGGGTATTATATACACATGACAGGGCCAATCGGGCCACTGTCAGAACCTTTAGAAAGCACAAGTAGCAATTGTAAAACACAACCAGTAACTACTGGTACAATACTGTACTTAGCATCATATCACCTTAGCAACATAAACACATTATGTCTGCATCAACACATGGCATAAAACACCTTATGCCTAACCATAGGCATACACACATTATGCATAAATACCATGGGCATAACATTAGGCATCACATTAGGGCCTTGCGCCCTACCAACATAAAACTGACCCCAGGCCAACTGGCCTTCCTCTGGGGCTCAAAATGCCCTCTGTCCAAATGTCAGGGCTGTAACTGGGGCCTATCAAGTAGCCCTCTGGCTGCCAATGCAGCGAAGATGCTGCGCAATGCGCTGGGGGCCTGGGGTGCTTCTCACCCCTTCCTTATCATGAAAATGAAATGCCCCTGTGTTGCAGCTGGCCGCGCTCTCCCGGTGCAGCTGAGAAAGACCACCACGCACTGGTACTAACAGTGCCTTTTAAAGCCCCTACTCCAGAGCTAAGGGACCGAAATTGCCCTACAACGTTGCAGCTGCCCGCTCTCTCTCGCGGTGCAGCTGGAAATTAGGCCTGGCACCACTGTGCCCTTTTGAGCCCCACTCCGGGACTCCAACAAGAATTGCCCAAGAAGAAATCGGCCCAGGCGCCCCGGTGCCTCTTGGAGCGCCGACACTCCTTCCCTATTGAGCCCCACTCACCGGGACTCTTCCAGTGCCACTCCGGGGCACCGCAATGCTCAATTGTAGCCCCATTCACCGGAGCTTCTCCAGCGCAGGTCCGAGGCACCAACAGTGTGCCTCGGCGGGCCCATGCTAACGGGACCTCTCCAGATCGGCTCCGGTCTTCCTCCTGTCACCGGCGATCTCTGCGGGCCTGCCTCCCCTTCTGCCAGGTGGGGGAAGGCTGGAATGCAGCAGATGGAGCCTGCGAGGCTCCGTTGCCTCTCGCTCCTCTTTGGGCTCCGGGCTTCCTGTTTCTACAGCGCGCCTCTTCCGGCCACGCCCACAACCAGGCAAGTTGCCTGTCTTCCGGGTCGGGCCGTGGCGGTTCCTCTCTTCTCTGTGGCAAAGTGCGGGGTGGGCTCCCGCCGTAAAATAACATCAATGCGGTGTGGGCTCCCGCTACTGGGAGCACAAAAATGTGGGGTGGGCTCCCGCTACTAAATAAGCCTTAATGCGGGGTGGGGTCCCGCCAAGAGTGCTCCGAAATGCAGGGTAGACTCCCGCTAGAAAGGCATCCATGCGGGTGGGCTCCCGCCTCCCAGCCAGCAATGCGGGGGAATCCTCACGTCGGGATCCCCTCCAAATTCGTCGCAGCCCAGCGCTGCAAATGAAAACAAACCGCTCCCCTCGTCCTGGAGCATAAAATTAAAGGTGCAGCGCTCACGAGGCGCTGGGACCCCAAAGGTCAAGGGGAAAAGGCTGGGCCCAGGCAGCCCAGCTCACAGGGCCTTCCAGCAGGGAGGCAGTCCCTCGTGGCAGTTCCTCCTGGGGCCCAGCAGCAAGAAGTCACCAGGAAGCACAAAAAGCACAACCCTACCTGGGGTCACAGCCCCAATATTTATACAACCTTTTCCTTTGTCTGCCCTTGGCACAGGGCTTGGGGGAACCAGCCTGAACTGGTTCTGGGGGTTTTTGGAGCACTCTGTATACAGGGCTCCTCTTCCCCTTTGTCAGGTGAGGGCTCGGTCATCAGACCACCACAGGGGGGCGGAGCCAGCACTCACCCAGGCAGGCACAGACCTATTCAGGGTCAAGGGACTACTGTTCCCACTACTCCAAATGCAGATGTCCCATTCAGCCTAGCGCTGACTCACCCTGCCCTCCCTGGAGCCACACACACCTCACCAGCCCCTGTCACTCCAAAGCCAGACATGCAATCCAAATCAGGCAGGCAGACACATAGCACACAGAAATGCCAACTTCTAAAAGTGGCAGTTCTAAAATAGTGATAATAAATCTGCGCACACCATTGGCAGCATTTATTATTACTATTCCAACCATACCAAACTTACCACGCTGCTCCTCTCATATCAGGAATTACCACTGAAACACTTATCAGGGAATCCCCAATGCATTCCTATGGGAGGGCAGCCTCACAGCAGTGAGAAACCAAAATGGCTGTTTGTCACTACCAGGACATGCCACGCACTTAAGGTACATGTCCTACCTTTTACCTACAATGCACCCTGCCCATAGGGCTAGCTAGGGTCTATCTTAGGGGTGACTGACATGCAGCAAAAGGGGGGTCACAGACGTGGCACACACTTTAGGTGTCACGTCACAGCGGCAGTAACACTGCCCGCACAGGCCCTGCAATGGCAGAGGCCTGAGTCAGGTTTGAAAGGCTACTTTGGTGGGTGGCGCAATCAGCGCTGCAAGCCCACCAGTAGCATTTAATTTACCGGCCCTGGGTATCTGAGATACCACTTTACAAGGGACTGACAGGTAAATTAAATATGCCAAACAGGTGTAGACCAATCTTACCATGTTTACCATAGAGAGCACATGCACTTTACACTGGACAGCAGTGCTAAAGTGCCCAGAGTCCTAAAACCACCAACACCATGTCAGAAAAAAGGCTAGGAGGAAGGCAAAAAGTTCAGGGATGACCCTGAAAAAAGGGCCAAGTCCAACACAACCCCCTTCCAGCCAAAACGCAGGGTAGACAAATCACCACCTTGATGGGCTTCCCTGCTTTGGGCGATAGAACACGGACGCGGGCCCGCAACTGCAGGGGCACACTCCAGTTCTACGCCATTCTGAACGCATGTGGTTCCCTCTGTCAAAGCTCCCAGGACCAACTAGGCTACCCCACTGGTACTCCCTAGCTGTCCACGGCCAGGACCAGGCCCTAGGCCATCCAGATGTCTTTGATCCTTGCCATTCCACAGAGTGGGGGGCAGTAACCCCTGGCACATAGTAACCATTCTCCACTCTTCCTCTCATAAGTGCAGTTCTAACCTGCCACTGATCCTCCAACCTAGGGTCCGCACCCTCAGGCTGACCAGAGGTCACAGGCGAGGTTTTCCTCCCCCTACCTCTCCTTCTGGGGTTCCGTACTCTCCTAAAAGAAGCACCCCCAGAAACAAAAACTGTCAGGACGCTGGAACCAGACCTCCTACACAATTCTTCCACCAGTTCAGGGCCTTGACCCTGCAACTGATCTACCAACCTGGGATCTAAACCCTCAGGTTGCACCGGGGTCAGAGGCGAGGACTCCCTCCCTCTGCACCCCCTTCCAGAGTTCTGCACCCTCCCATCAGGAGTGGTACCCCTAGAAGCCAAAACGGTAGGGACACTGATTACAGATGTCCTTCCCTCCAGGTCAGGCAAAACCTGAACCTGGCCTCCCAACCCAGGGACTAAACCGTGTGGTTGAACACTTGCCCGGCGCACCAGGACTTCCTTGGGAGCACACATGCCCCCCCGAGGGTAACACGTAACTCATGTTTCGGGTGACAGTCTGCCTGGCGCAGATCTCCCGACACCTGTCTATCTGACTGTGCGTGAAGATTCCCCAGGACAGAAGTGGTGTCACCATGGTCACTCCTCGGAGACTCAGCCCTTCTGGCTGGCCCCTGACCCATTGGTTCTTCCACTGGGGACTCTCTCCCCCTCTCACTCCTCATTCTGGACTTCTGCACCCTCCACTTAGGAGTGGCACTGCCAGACACCAGAACTGATGGAGGCCTGCTTACAGACACTCCACGTTCTCCTGACACTAGGGGATCCCCCTCAAATGGACTACTAGTACAGCCTAGGCTCCCTACCTGGTGTTACCTTAAGGAACCATCCAGGCCCTGAGACTGAGGTTGAGCACTATCGGGACGCATCCCAGTCTCACTCCTTCTCCTCGAAGACAGGACGTGAAGCCCTACAACCCTCCCACTACAACAGGACCTAGCTGGGCTACTCTGAACCTCTTCCACCACTCTGGGCTGGAAGATACCTGAGCCACTCCTCTTAGGGTCACTCCCCAATGCCTCTTCAGAACCTCTGGAAACCACCCAGAGGTCTGCCTCTCGTGCAAGCTCCCTGGGATCAGAGAACTCACACTCCAACAGGTGTTGGCGCAACCCCGGAAAACAATTACTGAACATGTGCTCTCTGACAACCAGATTGAACAGCCCTTCAAAATCATTTGCCGTGCTACCCATCACCCAATCCTCCAGTGCATCACACCACACATCCACAAACTCCCCCCAAGACTGGTGAGAGAGTTTTCTAGTGCCCCTGAACCTCAACCTGTACCCCTCTTCCTGGGCACCAGGCACCATACTCTGGGATCTGGGAGTGGGACTTCCTGCACCGGACTCCATATTGCTGCCACCACTGGACCCCACCCTCACTGGGGAATCCAGACAACTAAAACTGTACTCAGGGGATAAACTACCCTCCAAGGCTAGTTTCTCCCTGGTGAAGGCACTCTCTGCCTCCGCCATCCTCTCCTGCGCTAAGACCCTCTCAGTCTCTAGCTTTTTCTCTTCAAGGCCCAATCAATCAATCAATCAATCAATCATGTCACTTATAAAGCGCTCTACATACCCGCGAGGGTCTCAAGGCGCTGGGGGAAGAGGGGGGTGGTGCTGCTACTGATCGAAGAGCCAGGTCTTGAGGAGTCTTCTGAAGGCCAGTAGGTCTTGGGTCTGTCGGAGGTTGGTGGGGAGGGTGTTCCAGGTCTTGGCGGCGAGGTGGGAGAAGGATCTGCCGCCGGCGGTCGTTTTCCGGATGCGGGGGACTGTGGCGAGGGCGAGGCTGGTCGAGCGGAGCTGGCGGGTGGGGGTGTAGAAGCTGAGTCGTCTGTTGAGGTAGGCTGGTCCGGAGTTGTGGAGTGCTTTGTGTGCGTGGGTGAGGAGCTTGAAGGTTATCCTCTTGTTGACAGGGAGCCAGTGCAGGTCTCTCAGGTGCCTTGAGACTCAACTCCTGGGCCAACAAGGCCTTTTTCTCCTCTAAGGCTAACTTCCTATTCTCCAACTCCAATTTCTGAGCCTCCATGTTCTCATGGCTCTCCTTCTGGAGCTTCTCTAAAGCCAGCTGATGCTCCCTTTCTTCCCTCCTATCCACCCACTCCTCTGGGGACAGGGAAAGGGATGGGGCACTGCCCCCGGCACTGGACCCAGCAAGGGACTCCCTATCTATGGGATCCTCCCTACCTACTGGCGTCCCCGCCCTGTCATTTTCTCCCTCCTGCTCAAGCTCTCCAGGATGCTCACTGGCATTCCTAGATTCCAACCAGGCCCTCAGCGCCTTTGGTATTCCTCCTTTGGGGCAGACCTTCTCACTTGACACCCAAGACCCTGACAGAACCTCTTTAGGTCCTTCACAGTATACCTTTGCAACGCCCTTACACTAAATGCACTTTCTGTCACAACAACTGCTGGATCATTGGGGTGAGACATGACTGACACTTTAGGGGTGTCACCAAAATTTAGCATAGCAGGAAAACACAATTCAAAAATGACACTTTTAAGGAGAAGAAAAACTCAGGAAAAATAATCCCCAAACATGTGATTCTCTAAATGCAGAGTTTGTAGTGCAACCAGTTGTCGCTGTGATACTGCGCAAGTCCTATCCTCACCGCTGACAACCAATGTTAGAAATGGGATTTCTGGTTGGCTAGGGCATGCGCCTAAGCCAGGCAGAAACCCCCACTCTAGTCAGGGCAAGGGAGTTACACGCTGAAGAAAACCTGTGCTCACCCCCTTCGTAGCTTGTCACGAGCAGTCAGGCTTATCCCAGAGGCAATGTGTAAAGCGTTTGCGGAACACACACACACAGCAGCAACACACTAGGCACACTACAAAAGAAACTCCACACAAGGTTATATAAAAAATAGCCTTTGTATTATCCAAAACACATTAGAAGCATAATCACACATATACACTGTGCCAACTGGCACTAGGCAATATTCACAGGGTATTATATACACATGACAGGGCCAATCGGGCCACTGTCAGAACCTTTAGAAAGCACAAGTAGCAATTGTAAAACACAACCAGTAACTACTGGTACAATACTGTACTTAGCATCATATCACCTTAGCAACATAAACACATTATGTCTCCATCAACACATGGCATAAAACACCTTATGCCTAACCATAGGCATACACACATTATGCATAAATACCATGGGCATAACATTAGGCATCACATTAGGGCCTTGCGCCCTACCAACATAAAACTGACCCCAGGCCAACTGGCCTTCCTCTGGGGCTCAAAATGCCCTCTGTCCAAATGTCAGGGCTGTAACTGGGGCCTATCAAGTAGCCCTCTGGCTGCCAATGCAGCGAAGATGCTGCGCAATGCGCTGGGGGCATGGGGTGCTTCTCACCCCTTCCTTATCATGAAAATAAAATGCCCCCGTGTTGCAGCTGCCCGCGCTCTCCCGGTGCAGCTGAGAAAGACCACCACGCACTGGTACTAACAGTGCCTTTTAAAGCCCCTACTCCAGAGCTAAGGGACCGAAATTGCCCTACAACGTTGCAGCTGCCCGCTCTCTCTCGCGGTGCAGCTGGAAATTAGGCCTGGCACCACGTGCCCTTTTGAGCCCCACTCCGGGACTCCAACAAGAATTGCCCAAGAAGAAATCGGCCCAGGCGCCCCGGTGCCACTGGGAGCGCCGACACTCCTTCCCTATTGAGCCCCACTCACCGGGACTCTTCCAGTGCCACTCCGGGGCACCGCAATGCTCAATTGTAGCCCCACTCACCGGAGCTTCTCCAGCGCAGGTCCCAGGCACCGACAGTGTGCCTCTGCGGGCCCCTGCTAACGGGACCTCTCCAGATCGGCTCTGGTCTTCCTCCTGTCACCGGCGATCTCTGCGGGCCTGCCTCCCCTTCTGCCAGGTGGGGGAAGGCTGGAATGCAGCAGATGGAGCCCGCGAGGCTCCGTTGCCTCTCGCTCCTCTTTGGGCTCCGGGCTTCCTGTTTCTACAGCGCGCCTCTTCCAGCCACGCCCACAACCAGGCAAGTTGCCTGTCTTCCGGGTCGGGCCGTGGCGGTTCCTCTCTTCTCTGTGGCAAAGTGCGGGGTGGGCTCCCGCCGTAAAATAACACCAATGCGGTGTGGGCTCCCGCTACTGGGAGCACAAAAATGCGGGGTGGGCTCCCGCTACTAAATAAGCCTTAATGCGGGGTGGGCTCCAGCCAAGAGCGCTCCGAAATGCAGGGTAGGCTCCCGCTAGAAAGGCATCCATGCGGGTGGGCTCCCGCCTCCCAGCCAGCAATGCGGGGGAATCCCCACGTCGGGATCCCCTCCAAATTCGTCGCAGCCCAGCGCTGCAAATGAAAACAAACCGCTCCCCTCGTCCTGGAGCATAAAATTAAAGGTGCAGCGCTCACGAGGCGCTGGGACCCCAAAGGTCAAGGGGAAAAGGCTGGGCCCAGGCAGCCCAGCTCACAGGGCCTTCCAGCAGGGAGGCAGTCCCTCATGGCGGTTCCTCCTGGGGCCCAGCAGCAACAAGTCACCAGGAAGCACAAAAAGCACAACCCTACCTGGGGTCACAGCCCCAATATTTATACAACCTTATCCTTTGTCTGCCCTTGGCAAAGGGCTTGGGGGAACCAGCCTGAACTGGTTCTGGGGGGTTTTGGAGCACTCTGTTTACAGGGCTCCTCTTCCCCTTTGTAAGGTGGGGGCTCGGTCATCAGACCACCACAGGGGGGCGGAGCCAGCATTCACCCAGGCAGGCACAGACCTATTCAGGGTCAGGGGACTACTCCTCCCACTACTCCAAATGCAGATGTCCCATTCAGCCTAGCGCTGACTCACCCTGCCCTCCCTGGAGCCACACACACCTCACCAGCCCCTGTCACTCCAAAGCCAGACATGCAATCCACATCAGGCAGGCAGACACATAGCACACAGAAATGCCAACTTCTAAAAGTGGCATTTCTAAAATAGTGATAATAAATCTGCGCACACCATTGCGCAGCATTTATTATTACTATTCCAACGCTACCAAACTTACCACGCTGCTTCTCTCATATCAGGAATTACCACTGAAACACTTATCAGGGAATCCCCAATGCATTCCTATGGGAGGGCAGCCTCACAGCAGTGAGAAACCAAAATGGCTGTTTGTCACTACCAGGACATGTCACGCACTTAAGGTACATGTCCTACCTTTTACCTACAATGCACCCTGCCCATAGGGCTCGCTAGGGCCTACCTTAGGGATGACTGACATGCAGTAGAAGGGGGGTCACAGACGTGGCACACACTTTAGGTGTCACGTCACAGCGGCAGTAACACTGCCCGCACAGGCCCTGCAATGGCAGAGGCCTGAGACAGGTTTGAAAGGCTACTTTGGTGGGTGGCGCAATCAGCGCTGCAAGCCCACCAGTAGCATTTAATTTACCGGCCCTGGGTAACTGAGATACCACTTTACAAGGGACTGACAGGTAAATTAAATATGCCAAACAGGTGTAGACCAATCTTACCATGTTTACCATAGAGAGCACACGCACTTTACACTGGACAGCAGTGCTAAAGTGCCCAGAGTCCTAAAACCACCAACACCATGTCAGAAAAAAGGCTAGGAGGAAGGCAAAAAGTTCAGGGATGACCCTGCAAAAAGGGCCAAGTCCAACCAACTCTTTACCCACCTACAATCAATCTCGCTAGCTAACAACCAAGGTTGCAAAAGCGAAGATTTTGGTGTTTGGCGGAGTTAAACTGACACACTTACGTATGTGCAGGAAAGTTAACACGTGGAACGCAAATCTCTAGATGTCATATTTAGTTCTCTCTTTGCCTGAACGAGCTCTCAAAGCTACACCAGCTGTGAAGGATGTTGCTTTCATCGCGTCTTTTTGGTTGGAGCCTGCAGTGAGAGTGTTCTTCAGCAAAATTGTTTCCCCCTTCTTTATTGCATAGTCAAAGTTGGCCCCCCGTATGCACAGAATGCTGATCCCATGCAGTGAGGTGAATGTTCACGTTTTAATGTGCGGCTGGTGCAGCAGTGGGTGTGCATTCACTATTACAACAGCCTTCTAGCCCCTCCTGCAATACCAGCCTTTGCCAAAGGATGCAAATTCTTGATGGAGCAATTGCAAAATGTCTCCAAATCGCAGTGCATTTTAGCCACTGTCCGATCCTAATGGGCAAGGCTGCTGCCTGGTTGTCCAGAATTTGGGATGGTGCAAGGCAATTCAAAATGGGTAACTCTTTTTACGAGGCAAAGTGACAAGGTGTTCTAGCATTCTAGCGCACTAGTGTCTGCTGTAGGCACCTGGCATCAATGAAACAATCACCCACAGTGATATCTGGAAGTGTGTGGCAGTCGTTTTTAATAATGTTTACATTGACAGTCTAGCACGCTTTTTGATCCAGTGCACATGATGTGTTGCCATCATAAAAATCAGATGGCACTCATTATCTCTTCTGAGCCTTCATCTCAGAAGTAACAAGGCCATCGAGCTATACGTATTTTTCTGTCTAATCTACCCCTGATAAATCTACTGCTTTTGACTTTACTGAATCCTTCAGATGCTTTGGAAAAATAGCTGTTACATGTGAATGGAAAGAATGTTCTCACAAATCTAAAAAGAATATATACAAAACATCCTTAGATGATTCTATATTAAACGGATAATTCCATGCTATTTCCACTGATTGAACTCCTAATTGGATGGCAAACAAGCAAAAACAAAAAGTTATTGAATTGAAATGCATGCTGTCTTTATCACCAATACCACCTGTTAACATTTTTCCATGACATAAAATTGTGTATTTTTCATTTGGAATTGAGGTAAACAATTTCAATGAAACAATTTCACAAGTATTTAAACATCCCTTACCTCCCTACACGCATTTTGTCACTGAAATCAAATTATGAATGATGGGCAGTTTCAAAACATTTTTTGAAGACATCTGGCTCTGTACCTATACATTGCCATAGTCAAATGTGGACTCCAGCAGGACTCCAATTGAACTGGAAGATGACAAGAGAGAGAGTTCAATCTGCATTTAAGAGGTTTTATGCAAGGCTCAGTTTTGGCTTAGGGCCAGTTCCTATGCCGCTAATGCATCCCAGGTTCTACTGAAGGGCTTCCAGAAGCTATTTGACTGAATACAGGACAATGCGGACCCTACAGCCATTTTGGTCCAAGTGAAAGTGTTGTCCCAATTTCTTTCAGATGTGACATTTGATAATTGTTGGTCTAGACCCTTTCTGCAGGGTCATTCCCAAACTTTTTGCCTTCAAACCTGCTGTTTTGCTGGCTTCGTTTTTGCTGGCCTGAGGACCATGCACACTTTCTGCATGCTTTTGGAAAATCATTTTTCCAAAAGCAGAATCGGCAGTGGTATGAGGGGAAACAGCTTTTTCCATGTTGTGGCCTGGCTAGTGGTCGGTATGCCACATTTGCTAGTAAATCACGACCTCACAGACAGTCTGAGAAAGATGCTCACTCCAAATCACTGTCTGGAAGTTGGTGCCAGACTAAAGTTCTTCCTTCCTCAGTGGATTGATTATGCCACAGATTCTTGTGTTCTGTCAATTGTACAGAAGGAATACAAAATATCTTTATAGCAATTTTCCCCTTTCCCGATGTTCATGAATACACCATTGTAAAATCACAGAACAAAGAGAGAAGCTATGTTGTCAGGTGTAGAAATATTTGGCAATTGTTCCTGTCATGTCCAATCAGAGAAGAGAGGGGTTTTATTCAACCCTTTTCTTTGTGTTGAAGGCAGATGGAACTTATCGTCCAGTACTGAACTTGAAAGCATTAAACAAATGGTCCACTTGGAACAGTTCTCAGTGCTCTCATTACAGACATTTTTCTGATCAAAGAAGGTGACTATCTAGCGACCATGGGATTAGAGGATGACTTTTTCTATGTATATATATCCATCCTGATAGTCCACCCTACCTGAGGTTTGCGGTGGAAGGGAGACCCTTCCAATTCCAGGCACTACAATTCAGATTGTCAACATCTCCAAGAACCTTCACAAATGTATTAGCACCAGTACTGACAATTCGACAACTGTGCGGATTTTCTAACTTTCCCTACCTCGATGACTGGCTAATCTGGACTTACTATCGTTCTAAGGATCAGGACATGTGGTTGCAACAAAAGACCTTCTACACTGGCTGGGCTTCAAATTGAACAACTTCAAATCCCGACTAACACCTGTTCAAGTGAAACAGGTCATAGGAGCAGTGTTCAACTCACAGAAAGGTTCTGTGTTTCTCCCCCAGGACAGGATCTCATCACTACAGAGGAATCTGCAGGCTTACCCACTCCTCTCCCTGCTCTGGTCCGCCCCACCCCGCTCGAAAGCCACTCACTTCAATAGGAAAAATAAAATTATAATAGCGATACGTTATTATCATTTTATTTTTCCTATTAAAGTCAGTGGGGCAACGTTCCTCCGCCTTAGCGGACGAGCCGCCACTGATTAATTATCCTAGGTTGTTCTACTCAGGCTGCTGAGGAGAATCAACTTTCCAAAAAAAACTGTACTCAAGCTTCTTTCAAAAAGCATTAGAGCTCATTCTCAAAATGGTGTTTTATTAAATCTTTGAATCCTGTCTCAGTGGACCCTTATCAAGAGGTTCTAAAAACATAACTCCCTTGACTCTAGCATCACAGTCAGTGGCCATCAAAATGTTTGAGGGTTTGGGGTAATCTAGTCCATCTGACCACTTTTGTGTGCAGTTACCAAAGAGTTTCAATTTAAGGAAAACTATTTCTTCCTCAAAGATTCCTTCTGGGGATCTGTCTACTGTTTTAAGAGGGCTACAGGGTGAATCTTTTGAGGCTTTGGGAACTACACAGACGGTATGGTTAGCAGCGAAAAACTGTCTTTTTATTGGCAATTACACCAGCAAGAAGAATTGGGTTATTGGGGTCGTTTGTGGTAACATATCCATATCTTAAGATTCTTTCGGACAGGGTCGTCCTCAGACTGGATCCCAAGTTCATTCCCAAGGTTAATTCCAAATTTCATCTGAATAGAAGATAATCCTACCATTACTTGAGGTGGAGGATAAGCAGCAACAGGATATGCCCCCCCCCCTTGATGTAAGGGGAGCCCTTTTACGCTATTTGCAATGTGCGATTTAATTTACAGCCTCAAAATCTCTATTTCATTTAGTAACCTTAACAGGGATAAAAAGGTGTCCTTGTCCACGTTGATTCTGTGGATTCGACAGGCAATTTCCCAGTCTTACAAGTCAATTGGAGAAACGCCCTCACCCCAGATACAAGGTCGATCTACCAGCTATGTCTCAACTTCATGGAGGGTAGGTGGGTGGAGTTCCCTTACAGGAAATATGTAGGACAGCTATTTGGGCATCTCACCATACATTTGTGAAGCACTACAGATTGGATGTATTGGATGAAACATCTGATAATTTTGGTTCAAATGTTGTTAAGACTGCAGTGAAGAAATTGTTGATAATAATCCTTGAGAAGCATCAAAGTCAGTGCAAAATTGATTTATTTTGGGGCTTGTGCAGTACTAGTACGTGTGGACTGGGAAGAGAGGGACCGATGAGGAGGTCATTAAACTATTACTTACTGGTAAACATCATTATCCCAAATCAGGCCGTCCTTGTCTCAGTCAGGGTCCCTCCCCCCTTTCGACAGGTATTTCTTCAGCACCTGCAAACATGTGCTTATAAAGGAATCAAAATTAAGAGTTGTGTGATAATTATGACAACTTCACAGTTTTCTCCTGATACATTCCAGCAGGTCAAACCTGCTGAAATCTATTGAGGGTAGAGTCCTGGAAAAAAAGGCAAAACGTGTGCAACTTGGTGTGTTAAACACTGATTCCACATATTATGCCTCATTTTCCTGTTATAAACTCGGAATAGGAGGTTTACCTCATTCTGGGGCAATGGTATTTAGCAACTGTGGTAAATACCCCACCCCATTGTAATTTTTTTTTATTAATGTCATACAGTCAGAGTCAAACACACAAAATTGTAAGCAAGCACGAGAATATAGATGCACACAAATACAGTAGAGGCACAGAAAAGCACACACATTGGTACAAACATGTACACACTAACACATACAAAATCTGAGAGAATGAAATAGGTGTTCAAAATATTTAATTCTCATATTTCAAACCAGGGCATGAAAAATGCCATGCATTGCAGTAGAGAAGACAAAACAGTGTTCCAACCACTGATTAGGATGCAATGTTGCACTTTAAGATTACACAGAGACTCTTACGGAAAAGGGACACATTCCAATCAGATTTATGGGTGATCTGGCAAGGCGTCTTGCCACGCTTACACATCCCTCAGTGCGGTCCTTGTCATTTTGTCAACCAGAAATACTTTTAAATCGTTTTTGAAGATCTTTCAGAAGTGCCTATTACAATTGTGGCTTTTACGTCAATTTTTAAATTAGTTCTGCCCCATTTTACCCCATTTTTTTTTCCACAAAGATTTACAGGGGGTGAATCCCGAGGATTGGTCACTCGCAAGGCCAATTCCATGTATGAACTTACGCCTCACCACTCTTTGCAATCACTAGCCACCACTGGAAATAACCACTGTAATCAACACTTTCATATAATAGCTTTGTTTATTATAACACGACAGCTGTGAAGGTTATCCACCTTGGAATTCCATGTCAATGTTCACCCCCGAGGCCATATTGTATCGGTAATGGTGCAATTATTCACCATCATTGCCGGTGCTCTAAGTAAGTGCTTCCCAAACTTTTTGGTACCACGACCCAAGTTTCAGAACAACAAACTTCGCGATCTACCTAGCTTTAATAAACATGAGGCAGGGGCAATTTTTCAAAAAGAACTGCAATTGTTTGTAAATTACACAATATGGATCATGCCCTTCAATATCGGATTGTGGCCAAGATACTGATCTGCCAATATAAATGGCAGATGGTGAACTGCACTGGAGTTTGAAGCTGGAACAAGTTTCAGAGTGGGATGCAGGTCTGCGGAATCTGTTCACTAGAATCTCAAGGCTTCTGAAACATCTTCGTGCTGATACCAGTGATTTTAGTTGACCTGAGAAACCCCTTCTGCAGAAGAGTATGGGGTAAGGACTTATTTTTGTGTGAGAACGAGGTCCAGTGGTGCATTTTCGACTCCATATATGTATGTTTTGCAGTTTTAAATTGTGCGCATACATCCCAGGGGCGTTGGAGCACTACTTTACATGAGCACCAGATTAAATTACACAAGCTAACATTTTATTATAAACACAGAATGAAAGAACTCTAACTCAACGCCAGACTCGAACCTGGTTCTCCCAATCCAACCAAAGTTGGCCGTTCTGACCATTAGGCCACATTCAGATTTTGCTACTTATGTTCAAAATTCATACACAAGTGGTGTGGTTGTGTATAATCACATATAGTGAGCACATTCTCTGTTGAAAGGCTTTGTGAAGTAAAAAAACAGTAGCAACAGATACAGAAGGTTCACACAGAATCTTGCTTGGGAACACTTGCAAGGGTTTGTTTTAAAACTGGAGATTGGGACATTGTTCAGCACCTTTCCAGTGGTGTACAAACAGCTAATCTTCTTAAATGTTATTTACATAGAGACCTGGACTTTTGCGACCCACCAAATATCACCTAGCGTCTCCCAGTTTGGGAAATGCTGCTCTAAGTGGCCAAGACCTGCCAAAGCAAAACAAGCATTGAAAATGCAATAGGTCTCGACTTTACTATAGAGTACTGATATTGGCATATTTATTCCCTATATAGCCTTTGCTTTTTTGCATAGTAGTTCTAGAGTCTGCATAAGAACCCGCTAAATCGCTATAAAAATAGGGGGGTCTTTGTCTTTCGTCTCCGGGTTTTGTTTGTTGTGCGTATTCATGGTTCCTCTCACCCTATCGTTTGATTAGAAAGCTTTCAAGACAGCCGGGCAACTAGAGCTAAATTTGGGGGGGGGGGCTGAAAAAGAGTCCGAGAGACTGGGAAAGAAGTAGCGCGATATGAAATGGAGAGAAAAGAGAGGGAAGAGGATGGAGAGGAAAGATGACAAAGAGAGTGTCATAGAAGTGTGGGGCATAGAGGGTGAAAAGGACACCCAAAAGAAAAAGGAGAGACTGACAGGAGGAGTTAGAAAGAAGAGGACTAGCGAGAAATGAAGAGAACACGTGAGAAGAGAGAAAGAGTTGAGGAAGGAGAGTGGGAGACAGCATGATGGGGGAGGGAAAGAAAGAGGTGAGAGTAACAGAAAGATGAGAAGAGGAGAGGGACAGAAAGTGAGAGGAACGGAGAGAGAAAAGGAGAACGATAGCAAGCAATGAAAGTAACAGAGAGAGAAAGAATAGGAGACAGGGAGGGGGTTAAAGTACGCAGACGCCTCTCCTGACCCACGCAGGGCAGGAAGCTTCCGGGCGCCCTGTTAAGAGGCTGCGCTCCCGGTTGTGAAGGCAGGTGAGAGATGGGGGAGGGACGGGTCATATTTCATGGGGGGGTGCGCAGTTAGCAGGGGATTGTGAAAGCAGGCAATGAGCCCCTGTTTGTGATCACATTCTTTAGCAGTGTAGTCTGTACACAAAAACACAAGTAGAAGCATACTAGGGCACATTTCACACTACAAACACACGCGCAGAACATCTCACACTTTATCACTGCTCCTGCACACAAAGGCTGGAGGACACTGAACTCTACCAACACGTACGACAGGCACCGACAGATAGAATTCTTTTTTATTTTTATTTATTTAAAAAGTTTTATATAGCGCTAGCTTTACCCGTGGGTATCAGAGCGGTTTACATACACACAGTAAAGACAGAAGAAAATTGCATTACATAGTAGGAAGGCGGTAAGGAAGCAAACCAGAGATAAAAATACAACATGAAAAATAGATAAACAGTGCAGGGGAGGGAAAGAAAACAAACGAAGGTGGCTAACACAGTCCGGTCACCAATCAATCTCTCTTTGTCTCACACACACACGGACAAACACATGAATAGTTAATCACCACTGTGACACACACAGACTGAGGTACGGTTCTCAGACACGCCGAACCCCAAAAGCTGCCTCACACACACACGTCACTTTGTCACAAAATGTAGACGGCGGCGAGGTGGACGTGCAAATCCCTCCCCGGGTAGAAGAAGTGCTGACGCAGGGGCACTGGTGTAAAATAAATAAATAAACGGAGCGCGGTGTCCGTAAAGTGGGCATCGCGCTCCGAAGTAAAGTAAACAAGCATTCCACTTATCAATTGTTTTGTTTTCTTCAAAATAACGCGCCAGATTCATTGAAGCACACACCAGCATGCAGGATTGTGTACAGCTTCACTTGCTTGGAAGTGCATGAGTCACGTGTATACCATGCCAGTCAAGGCTAGGGTACATAGGGCAGGTTTTCTACTTGTCTTTTTACTGTAGGTGGCAGGAAGGGGCACCATTTAAGTCAGGGTGAGAACAGCATTCCTCGTTTTACTGCAATTTCTTTAGACTCAGATACTAAACATGTTTTTGTTCAACGCAGATACCTGCCTATGTGGCAACTGAGCACGTCTTTATAATTTAATTAGTGTCACAAAATGCGTTCGTGAATTTCAATTACAAAGCTAAAACATGGCTAATTAAACACGTCAAAAACTTCATATTTTTAACCAGTACTAAGAAGAACGTGTGAAAATCAGGCCTGATGTGTAGCTCACTGGGATCAGCACAGGGTGCGGAGACATGTGTGCATGGTGCAGGTCTCAAGTTCAAGATACTTGCAGGGACGACGCTGCCTTTCATTCTTCTGAGGTGGGTAAAATGAGTGCCGCCAGCTTCGTACTATTAAATACACTTGGGATCAATTAGGCTAAGAAACCTAGCGCCTACAGCAGGCAGCGCTATATCGACACCATTATTACCACTGATTTCCAGTTATCGGGAAGACCAGCCGTGATGATTTGAAGCTGTCACCGGAAACAAATCAATTACCTGCTCACAACAGAACCCTGCTGCACGAGGAGTGGGAAAGCTGCCAGGAACTCATTTATTCAAAGCAACGAAAGCCTGACAGGCACCAAGAGCGTGCGAATAACGACTTTCAAACCTGTCAGCCTTCCTCGGCCTTACTAAACATTCTGCACAGAAAAAAAAAAAAACACACGGTTTTCCGCATCTCAGACACTTAGGAAAAAAAGTATTTGCTTGCACAAGGCCACTGCATAAAATAAAGTTACTAAAATTAACTCACTGAACCTATAATGTTTACAAAATCATACATGCTGAAATAATCGCCAAACGCAACGCGATTTGTAGTAAAAATATTGACGAAAAGTAAAGCATTTCGCAGCAAAATAAAACATGAGTTGTAAAGAATAACTAGTACCGTCAAGAAATAAACAGAAACACAGTAAAACCTCCGTTAAATTATGTTTTTATGGTTTCTTTTCAGGCCTGTAAACTCTTAACATAAAAATAATTGGGGTGGCATTTCATGCCAGAGTCAGCACGTAATGACACTAATTAGGCTCAGAAAAATGGCACATTTGCCCCTCAAAAAAAGTGTTAACTAAAAAATCACAGATGCAAAATTTACAAGAGTCAAACATTATAAAAACGGATGCATATGCTCATCTCCAGCCCGCAAACGGCTACTTACTTCCCACACAGAATAAAAAGCACAGAGAAGCCGGCCTCAGGACATATACTCAACAGCTGAAAATATTGTTTAAAGCCGTACCTGGAACACAGAGCGATTTACTTCTAATACGGCAGGTCAGCAGGAGTAACAAGCACCACCTGCACAGATCTGCTTGTAAATAGCAAATCACCAATTCAAATCCTGGCATTGCCTTTCATCCTACCCAGGTCGAAAACACAAGTGCCACCGACTTGGCTAATACCAATGCCCGAGGCAGCAAGCACTATGGGGAAGGTTGCGTGCGCATGTTAATGCGCATTATTTTTTTTTTAAAAACAATTACGCTGTGTAAGGACACTGAAGTTAGTCTGTGCTGTTTCCGGAATACACGGAAGTGACGCATCGGAAGCACAGCCAGTAATACGCACGCTAACAAAAAAAATGCCTAAGTTAACAAATGCCAAGTGGCAAGACAAAATCCTCGGAAATCGGCGGAGTTGCACCCATGATATAGATTACTTTATGTCTCGAAGAGACAGCGCATGCGCGCTGCCTAGCCGAGACCTAAAAATGGGTATTGAATCAGGGCTCTGCGGTAGGTTGACCAACCGTCCGTAAATTTCACGGACCGTCCGTAATTTGGATCTCACGTTGTTGTCCGTGACGATCCCTTTTACGGACGTCTTTTGTCCGTAATTTTGGGCATTGGGGAACATCACTGTTCCCCTGCCAGAAGCCTCAGCTCCCTGATGGGGCCGCCTGACACTCATCCTCTCAGCGCAAGAGCAGCGCCACTCCACCCATTGTCATTCTGTATGGGGCTGATTGCCACATACAGAATGACAAAAGGACAGTCTGTGCTCTTACTGCATGTGGTGGGCCTCCTGCAGCCTCGGTCTATGGCAGGGCATTCAGTCAGGTGGGAGAAATGTACAAAAACGCCCATGCTGCTACAGGAGAATCCAGTTCATGAAAAGAAGGAGGTGAAACAAGTTAAAAAAAAAGGGTTATGGGTCTTTCACTGTCTCATCATTTTAAAACAGATGCATTTTCAGTGTTATATTCACCAAAACCATGGTTGCTGCTTTTTTATTATTTTATGCAACTGACAACCATTGACAAAGCCAATAGTTCTGGCTTGTAGGTGTAACGCTACTTGTTGTGTTATATATCTGGATGCAATGAAAGAAGCAGCAAATTACCAGTCGGGCGGCACACTATGCTAAGCTCAGATTTTTAGCTTAGGTGTTTTAAGCCATACCCTTAATTACATCGAACACCCCCTTTGGAGAGACCCCCCAGTTTTTTCATCCCACTTAAAGCCCTGGAAACAACGCCATGTCATAGTGACACGGTGCATCATGCATGACTCATGACTTCCACTTTTTCAGATTTCCTATATACAGGGGCTTAGTGAGCCCTCCCCGCCCCACCCCTTGCTTTAGTAACTATAGGGGTGAAGTCCTTGATGGGCCTCTTCTGTCTGCAACTCTGCAGACAAAGGCTCAGCTCATAATTAATGTGAAAAAGTGAGTAAGTGAAGGGATGGGTGGATGGCTGGATGGATTAGTGAAAGGGTGAATGGATGAATGAAAGGGTGAATGGATGGATAATGAGAGAAAGGATGGACGGATGAGTGATCGGACGGATGGATGAGAGAAGGTAACTACATGGATGTATGGGTGGAAGGGTAGAAGGATGAGTGGATGGATGGATGAGTGAAAGGGTGGATGATAGGCGAGTGAATGGATTAGTGAACTGATGGGAGGATTGATGAATTGATAAGTGAAAGGATGAATGGATGAGTGAAAGGGTGGATGTAAGGCTGGATGAGTGAGTGTAAGGGAGGGTAGATAGACAAAGGGGTGGATCGATGAGTGAAGGAGTAAAAGGGTGGATGGATGAGAGAAAGGATGGCTGGATGAGTGAAAGAGTGAAAGGGTGGATGGATGAGAGAATGGATGGATGAGTGATAGGGTCAATGGATGGATTCATGAGTGGCTGGATGGGTGGATGGAAGGATGGATGGCTAAGTGAAAGGGGGATGGGGCGAGAAAGGGAGGATGGATGGATGGATGACTAAAAAGGGTGAATAGGTGGAAGGATGAGTGACTGGGTGGATGAATGAGTAAGTGAAAGGATGGCTGGATGGGTGAAAGGTTAAGTGGCTTGATGGATGAGTGAATGGATGGATGAGTAGAAGAGTGGATGGATGAGTGTACGGATGGATAGGGTGAAAGGATGAATGGCGGGATGGATGAGTGAAAGGGTGGATGGAAGGATAGATGAGTGGAATGATGGATGGATGGAAGGATAGATGATGGATAGGTTTGCAAATGGTTGAATATTGATATGGATGGGTACACAGATCGAAGGACAGAATGAATGGTGAAGGATTGAATGATGGATGAAAGAATGATTACACCTTGTAACCCCCATTATCTCAAGTAACATTTCCTATGCATTGACTTTCACATTTATATGAGTCATTGTCTCTATATAATGTGTGGGATGTAACGCACTCCGACACCCTGTCCTACTTACTTGGGATGAGTAGCATTATAAAAAAAATTAAATACACATGAGAGAGGGTCTTTGTGAAGATGAGGGGCACCATTGGAGGGAGGTTGCAAGGCTGGACTGGCCGGACTGGCCGGACCAGGCATTGGGCGTTTCCCTAGGAGGCTGGAAAGGTGGGGTGGGGGCGGTTTTGTTACCACAAAAAGACCTGCACATTTGCTCAAAGCTGCGCGCATACTGAAAAACCATGAAGTGCACAATTGTCTCAACCTAATATAAACTTCTTTTCACTTGTACTTAAGTGGTTGTCTATTTACTTACTTATATACTATTGCACAACCTCCTCTGATGTGTCTGTAAAACGTACCTTTTGTCCTGAAAATTGACCTCCTGTCCTGAATTTTTGTCCTGAATTTTGACCCTTTGTCCTGAATTTTTACACTCACTGTCCTGAATTTGCACCCATGCCAGTTGGTCACCCTACTCTGCGGGGTCCTCTATTTTTATCTTTCATAGGCTGAAGAAAAGACAATGTACGGGGCTCGTGTCACACACTGAAACTGCATGCAGCGTATCCGGAACACCCCCTTTTAACATGGGGAAGACCTAACACACTGGATACTGCTGTTTCCCCTTGGTGTCTCAGAGTCTAAGACACTATTTGATTCCACATGACTAACCAAGTTATGCTAGCTATACACTTCAGTCTCACAGGCACATTTTACTTTTAAATGTACCGTATTTTACTGCTTATGGCGCAGGATATTGGTGCTATATATAATTGTTAAATACATATCTTGTCGAATTCAATTTTTCATGAGTTACATGGGCCATGTCTATTGTGGAGACCTCTTAGATGCTCCTCTTAGGGCTCTTCGCCTTTGGAGTCCTCTACAGCTTTTTCTTCCCACCTTCAGCTCCGGTCACTTGCACTGTCCACATTTTCAGTGCAAATGTTTGCTCGAGATGCACATGCACCAGTGCAAACTTTGTAGTCCGGTCCCTGTGTGCATCAGTTACACATACACCTCGTGTAATTTATATTCATGGTGCAGCATTGTGGGTGAAGGGTAGGATTTAGAATCCTGGCCCTGCTTGCATACCAGTCATGACTAAACACAGCCTTCACATGTGCGCTGTTAGGAAATGTAGCTCAATCAATCAATCAATCAATCAGGCTTTTAAAAGCGCGGCTAATCACCCGTTAGGGTATCCAGGCGCTTGCTGCAAAAATAAATATGTTATAATGTTTTTTTGTACTGCTACCTCTTTAGGCTCTGGGAAACCCTGCAGGTTACTGCGTCTGTATTTAAACTGACAACATTTCAGCAGCAATTCGTGTGTTATTGTCTGGATAAAGTTCTTTGAAATTCGCAAGTAACTCAATCAATGAAAGGAAAACAATTTAGTCTAACTCTGCTCAGCAGACTGTTCACGGTCTCCTGACACACATTGTGTCTTTCTCACATCGTTTATCACAGAGCTCCTGCGCCCGTCACACCGAGCACCGGGCTGTGTATCGCCTTACAAGAAAGAGTCATTGTACTACAGGGGATGCCCACTGCTGAGAAACCACCCCAGGAACTGCTGCCCAATTCATCAACTGTGCCAGACTCCCATTGGCTTCCTTCCTCCTGCTGCCCTTGGATACCTCGTCCTTGTCAAGCCACATGTGAAGTTAAAACTCAACTACACCTGAAACAGAATGCCAGCAATCCTTGTGATGCCCACGAACAAGTAGAAAATAAACAAAAAATGAATGTGCACTGAGTCACAACTGCATGTTTGATGTTCTTTAAGACACACAAATATACACATTATGTTTATTTCCTTCCAAAATATAATGAAAATGCAGATTTGATTTCCCATAGGATACTGTGAAAGTCAAAATATAAGCATGAAATGTGAACAACCTATTGTGTGAAAATGTATCTATTTATTGGGTGGGGGGTGAACATGGGAAGAGGGCAGACATACCTTATAAATTAGAGGGCAGGCAGACTTTTTAATTCTGGGCAACCCATGTGGTCTCCAGGTGTGAGCGATTGGGATGGTTCTGGAAGACCCGGTGATGTCCTTTCCAAATCTTTTGTGAACCTGCCTGGGCAATAATGGTACTTCAGTAAATAAAGCTTTGGTGAGGTGAAGTCGATAGAGCAATTTGAATCAGCCATTATTGTTGGTCTGAGTAGTCTGATTGATAGTGAAGGGGACTAAATAACATGTTTATATTATGCCCTGAGGGAATTGCGAATTACACTTGTTGCGCAAGTTTCCCAAAATTCCATCATTTTGTCACATCACATAATTACGCTGTGTTCGTGGCAAAATTATAGTGCAGAAGCATGGGAACAATTGGAATGACCAGAACACGAGTGGCTGTCATTGTGTTTTTGCCCCAATTTTTGTAGCAAAATGCATATTTGTGTCCATAATCAATGCAAGAATGGATTTTGTGCTAAGAGCCATATGTGCAAAAGCATTTATGCGGTCGTGAATGGCCCATTCACAGAAAGGCTTTTTCATATATTCAAAACACAAATTGCTATTCGGTAAGATTTTACCAAATTGCAATCTGTGTTTAGTGATTCATTATTTGGAAGCGGTGTCTTTAGGGTGTGACTTCCAATCGTAATGGTATGTATGAATGTTTTGCGACCAAATTACGGTCTCAAAACATTCATATTTTATTGACACTTCAAAGGAGGTGGTAACTGTTCACAAATGGGAAGTGGTGCCCAAGGGACCTCTTCCCCTTTGTGAATGTTGAAACAAATATTTTTTAAGAGCAGGAAGAGGTCCCAGAACCACTGCCTACTCTTAAAAAATGAAACTTAAATAATTCATTTTATTTTTTGAAACGCATCTCGTTTTCCTTTAAGGAAAACGGGCTGCCTTTCTAAAAAAAAGATTGCTGTATTAAAACCATTCACAGACATGGTGGTCTGCTGACCCCAGCAGGCCACTGTCCCTGTGATGGCTACAATTCATAATGGGTCGCAAATGGCGACTTACCTCATTAATATTCATGAGTTAGGTCGATTTGCGATCCACTAGGAATGGCTATTTCAGACTTGTACGGTTTTGTACATTAGAAATTGCGATTTCATAATGGCGATCCAAAAAGAATCGCAATATGGAAATCGCAATCCCTATATTTTGTACATATGGCCCTAAATGCCATACTTGCATTTTGTGTATTTACGAGTAAGTTTCCAGAAATTTGGCGTAATTAAGCAAATTTCTCACACCCTAGTTTAAATTTCTTACACCCCTGGATTATACGAGGGAAGACTTACAGTGAGCAGTAGGCCATGTCGTTATAGGCACACCAGAAGGGATTGATCTGCAGGACCCTGTAATACTTTAGGAAGTCTTCTACTTTCTATGTGTGGCAAGAGGCTCTTAGAGTGATGAGCCATGAATACAAAGGCATCTGCCATGAAATAATTATATCTGACTGGACAGGTGGCAAATTGGGTTGTGCGACCAGTCTTTCGTGTCTTGTTGGCTGACAAAATTGAAATATCTTGGGGAGATGTCATGGATGCATCCAATGAATACCTCTTGGGTGAGGTACTGAAAAGTATTTGACAAGGGAACCAATGTATTGTTTACAGATTCATAGACATGAAATTGTGGAACGGAGATCTGTTAGCCGCGGAGCGCGATGGTCGCAAGTTAGAGAAGCTCTGGCACCCGTGAATCCCTTCCGTCTATCCGAATCACTGATCCGGCTCCCGAGCGGCGGGACACCCTGAGGGACGATTGATGTCACCACCGAGCCATCTGCCGGCGGCCCGAGCCCGACACCAACCGAGCGGGGGCCGCCTAAAATTGCGGCCTTCCCCGGCCTTCAGAGCCGGAGGCCGTGGTGCTGAGCGCAGGGCGGGACGACGTAAAGCATCGAGTCACCCGCGTCTCGAGGCCGCGGCTGAGGCCTGGGCTAGACCAAGCTGAGGAAAGGCACACGAGGAGCCACACACTCTGAGTACCCCGGTGACCGAGGCTGCAGCGAATGAGAAGCGGTGGGGCTCCTCCGGAGGCGCATCGTGAAGAAAAGGTGAGAGCGCACGACTGCGTCACAGCCGGAGACCCCAGATGATCGGATCCTTGGGGGGCCATTGAGATCGGCTCTGAGTGCAGAATCGATCGGAGCGGGCCCCGACAAACCCAAGTCAGGGGGGGAATGGACCGGCTGATTACCCACCGGGTAGAGCAACCCCACACACCAGCAGGGGAGCGACCCGACAACTGCAACCCCTGCTAGGCCAGGCCCATCCCGAACCTGGAGGAGCCGCAAGAAGTGGAGCGCAGTCACCCAGAAGGGGTAGAAGTGACCAACCAACAGCGAACGTCCCTGCGGGGCTGGGAGGACAAATAGGCCACTGATCGGGCCGCAAAGATAAAGTATTCCCCCCACACAGTGAAAAGCAGTGGGGCGCCGACCACCACTCGCTGGTTTGACGGACGGCAGTGCACCGGCTGACGCACACAGATCTTGATCGTGAGGGTGTTGAGCGCCGCACCCGCTGTCCCCCGGGGCCGCATCGGTGCCTGAGGTACGAACTCTGAAACGTCAGGGTACGTGCCCGAGGTGTGACTGCTGAATATCCTACAGCCTGGGGCCCCTGTCCCCCTGCCAAGGGAGCTACAGGGCTGAAGTCCAACTGAGCAGAGACTGAAGCCGTCTCGGAGACCTGCGAGACCGAGTATCACTGGGAGAATGTCTGGGACCAGAGGCCATAAAACAGTGCAGCAAAATAAGCTGGACAGGTACACACTCCCGAAATCAGTGCTCCCAGACCCCCAGAATGCGACTTGCGCCAAGACAAGTATGGAAGGAGGCCCCACAGAACTAACGCTCCAAGACGTTATGGATGCAATATCCGGGGTACGGATGTCCCTCGAACAGAGGATGGATGTGATCACTTCAGGGGTAACGCTCATCAGGGCAGATCTAACAAAGATTGGGGAGAAAGTGAAGCAAATGGAAATCACCACCTCCAGCCTGGTAGATGACACCTCTCAGCTACAGCGGGACATTAGGGAGCTACAGACCTTCCGGAAATTTGCAGAGGAAAAGTTGGATGATTATGAAGGCCGTACCCGCCGCAACAACGTACGTTTTATTGGGGTCCCGGAGAAAGCGGAAGGGCAGGCGCCAGACCTTTTTGTAGAGGATCTCATACTCACCCACCTCCAGCCCAAGGGGTTGTCAAAAATGTTTGTGATCGAAAGGGCGCACAGAGTCCCAGGTGGGAAACCAAAGCCTGAAGCACCACCCAGGCCGATCTTGGCAAGGCTATTGAACTTCCGTGACCGAGACATTATCCTCCAAAATGCCAGGAATGCCCCACCTCTTCGATACGAAAACTCGGAAATCTCTTTCTTTCCGGACTTCACACTAGCAGTGCAGAGGCAGAGAAGATCCTTTCTCGCGGTAAAGAAGAAACTGCGAGAGAAGGGTGTGAAATATGCAATGTTGTTCCCGGCCCGTCTCCGGGTGGAGGGGGATGGAAAAGCCTGGTTCTTCGATTGTCCCGAGGATGCCGCAGACTGGCTCGAGGGTTGGAGAAGCACAGAGGAACATAACACCCATAAGTGATTGGCTCCACCCAGACCTAGGACTATCCACTCTACTAAAACTGTAAGGTGTATTATGGCATGTCTAATGGTTCACCAATTGAACCACAGATGGGAGGGGGTGAGTGGCTGGGGTCCAACTGGCGTCTATGCAATCGGATGACAGTGCTACATATTGAAGTTTAACTTAGATGCTGCCCGGGGACCCGATGCTGGGAGACTTGATACTTTAACACACCAGGGAGAGTTCACGAGGATAAAGCACACCCCTCAAGTTCAACTACCGTTAGTTACCAGTTCGGGCGACAGGCACTCTGCATAGTTCTTCAGATGGGCAGTTTAAAGCCCAGAGTGCAGGGGAGCAGGGAGGGGGGTTGTTGGAGGGGATAGAGGAATCATTGTTATTATTTGTAAAGTCGACTGAACACTATTGGGAGCAGACGAGCAAAAGAACAAGTACGGATTGTCATGTTAGATACACACCGAGTAGGACACCTTAGGCTATTAAGTTGGAATGTCAATGGTTTGGGGGACAAACTGAAGCGTTGCATAGTCCTGCAACACATTAAACGACACTCCCCGGAGGTGGTGCTCCTCCAGGAGTCCCATCTCGTGGGCAACTCTTGCAAAGCATTAGATAGATGGGGTTATAAACTTGTGGCACATTCTGGCTTCACCACCGGATCCAGAGGGGCGGGTATTATGATTAAAAAGTCTCTCCCTCTCTCCATACGCCGCACATGGGTTGATGACATGGGTAGATACGCAGCGATCTCGGGGGTGGTGGGAGGGCTCAACCCTCAACCTGGTGACGTTTATGTCCCGCCTGGACTTCAGAGCAGCACATTCAAAGATTTGGGCAACCTATTACTTTCGCTCCCGGAGGGCCGACTTATGGTAGGGGGAGACTTTAATTCAGTGGTATCCGGACTCCTGGACCGACATCCCCCACAAGACATTGGAATCCCCATGAGGTGGCTCCCAGATTTCCTAGACCCAATGGGCTTGGTGGACGCGTGGCGAACGTTCCATCCAAACACTATCCAGCACACCATTTACTCTGGGGCCCACAACAGCCTCTCCCGTATCGACTATCTGCTAGTTCCAGCAGCTCAGATCAATGAGATGAACGACACTAGGCACATGGCAAGGGGCATATCGGAGCATTTGCCGGTCTGGGCACAATTGGTTCTGGGGGAAAAACAGGTGGGGAGAGTAGCGCCTATCAACCCTTGGTACCTCCGTATTCCTGTGGTCAGGGACTCACTCCTGCAGGCTATAGATAATGACTTCCCTGATAATGTGGGCTCTGTCCGGTCCCCCCTAATGGTTTGGGAGGCGTTTAAGACAGTGCTTAGAGGGCAGGCGCTCTCCTCGATTGCCGGGATGCGGAAAGATAGGCTGAAACTCTGGAACAGGTGGAGAACGAGATTCTTCGCCTCGATGAGACCGAAAGGGAAGAGATCTCGGATGAGACCCTCCATACCCTGAGACTTAAACGAGACGAATACAGAAGCATTGCTACTGATGAGGCCAAAGCAATGGGGAGGGAAAAAGCGGGTAGACTGTATGATCTCGGGGATAAAACGGGGAAACTGCTCGCCTGGCTGGACAAGAAGGACATGGTGAGCCGGCTAGTCCTGGAAATAGTGATGGACGGAGGGCAAACTGTGACCGACCCGCAAGCAATTGCCAATGAATTTTCTGACTATTATCGATCAGTGTATCGTTCAACCTCCACCTTTTCCATGGAGGACTCCGCTCAGAGACATCCGTATGCCGACTTTGTCAGCAGAAGAAAGGGACACGCTAGATAGCGCCCTCACAAATGACGAACTGGCACAGGCGATAAGAAGCCTCCGCTCCGGCAAGGCCATGGGCCCCAATGGCCTACCAATGGAGCTGTACAAATTGAAACCCGATGCTATTGCCCCACATCTCCGAGCTATGTTTGATGAAAGCCGGGAAAAGGGGCTGCTACCGCAAGACCAACGAGTGGCCACATTAGTGGCAATACACAAGGAGGGCAAACCCAAGGACACATGCTCCTCGTACAGACCTATCTCCCTGCTCAATTCGGAACCCAAAGTCTTAGCTAAAGTCCTGGCGAATCGCCTCATCCAAGTAATTTGTCAGCTGGTACACCCTGACCAATCCGGCTTCATGCCCTATCGGAATACGGCGCTGAACTTGCGCCACCTCCACGGGGTGCTGGGCAGGTTAGACATGATCCAGGAGGCAGCGGTGGTGGTCTCGTTAGATGCCACCATGGCGTTTGACTCAATAGAATGGTCTTATCTCTTCGCTTTCCTAACCAAACTGGGATTTGGACCTGTTTTCATAGGATGGATTAAACTCCTATATACTGAGCCTATGGCACAAGTCGTGGACAACAACAAGAAATCCAAAGTCTTCGGGCTGGGTCGAGGGACCCGACAGGGCTGTCCACTATCGCCCCTCCTTCTCTCCCTCTCCCTAGAACCTTTAGCGGTGTGGAACCGATGGAGCCCCTCCATCAGGGGACTCAAGTGGGCTGCGGGCTGGGAGGACCGTATCTCCTTATATGCAGATGATATCCTCCTATATCTGGCCTCCCCAAAGCCCTCCATACACGCGGTCCTCAACATCTTTACAAATTTTGGGAGATACTCCGGGTATAGGATCAATTGGGGCAAGTCTTTGATGTATGTGCTCAGAGGTGATCCCCCCCTACCCCGAGACTGCCCCATACAGACTGTGAGAGAGGGTTTCCGCTACCTGGGTATCTTCATCACGGCGGACCCCAAAGTTAGATACGAGCGTAACCTGCTCCCCCACTGCAGAGGCTCAAACGGGACGTCGACACCTGGAGGACGCTCCCACTCTCGCTGCTGGGGAGGGCAGCTTTATTCAAAATGATGGCACTGCCGCGATTCCTCTATGCCTTACAAAACACACCTGACTTAGTCCCAACAAGGTACTTTGAAGAGGCGGATAGCTTGCAGCGAGAAATTGTGGAACGGAGAGATTCTGCATGCTTTGAAGTGAATTTCATATGGCAGCATATGATGGGCGAAGCATCTTTCAACAGTCTCAAGCGGAAGAGCACATTCCTAGTGATCATGTTGAATAGGGGAGAGGTGACTGCCAAACAGCATAACCAGGATACGGAGCTTCTGGATCGGCATCACAAGGGAATTTGTCCATGTGAATGGAAGTGGTGAGGGATGCACAGAGCACATGACCAGGATTCTGTCTTTTTTTCATGTAAACATAGTATTGATTACATAAAAGCATTCTAAAGAAACGTGCAGTGACAGGCATTACACTGTAATCCCTGGAAGGTCTAATTCTCCCCTAGGACTCTAGACTCCAGGAAAACAAAGAAGCACCTCAGGAGCACAACTTCCCCTCTCCCTTAATGTACAGGAACACAAGGAGAGAGAGAAAGTGAGACAGAGATAGATCAATACCCTGGCTGTAAGGCTCACTGTACCTTCTGACCGCAGAGTGGCTGCCAGTAGTCACCGCCATTCCCATATGACGGTAGGCTTCTTTGTCCTTGCGGTCAGTGTCTTTCTTATAGGGCTCTCTCCCTTGGTGGGGTGTTTTACGTTGTCGTCCAATGTCAGAAGTCCACATAACAACGAGAAACGAACAGAATTAGGTGGGCTGTTTCCTTTCTCTGTCCATTCGTGTCTGTGGCAGGTTATCTGTGATGGAGTCTACCCTGGATCAGGGAATATTGCGAACCAGCGCATGAGATACATTTCTATTCTCCCAGGGAGCTACTCTGGCTGATGGCAAATTCCATCCTCACTGAATGGCACACAGTCAAGCACTGGAGCACAAGGTGGCCCTCTTCAGGTTCACACTGGAACTCCTACCTTGCTCATATCAATGAGGAGTGACATTATGATAAGCGCATTGGGGCTCCCCTGAAACGTGAGAGCCAGTGAGCTATGGATGATGAATGCTGAATTCCAGGAGCAAAAGAGGGAGGGAACTATGAGAGCTGTGGGAGAGGTTCAAGCTGAATACAAACACTTTCATCAAGCCTGCTACTTCGTTCGTATATGAGAGGGATAAAATGTCTTAGGTACTCTTCCAGATGTCCAAGACGTTCGATTAGTGATGTAATTTAAAGGAAATTCATCTCAGCCCCCCCTTCATTCAGAGTGACAGTGATGGAAAACTTAGGCTTGTCTGCATTAATTCATTAATAGCTATGTTTGGATGTATATACATGTTAATTGTATAAAACAAACATAGCAGAAGGGCAGTACAGCTTTGTACAGGGTCACAGGCTGCTAGACCTGGCAACCCTGGTGTAGTTTTTGCCCTAACTTTTTGCCTTCAACCCTACTGTTTTGCTGACTTCGTTTTTTCTGACATTAGGACTTGGCGCACTTTACCACTGTTAACCAGTGCTAAAGTGTCTGTGATCTCTCCTTAAAACATGGTAGAATTGGCTTATATTCAATTGGCATATTTAATTTACTTGTAAGTCCCAACTACAGTGGCACTAACTGTGCTTGGGGCCCGTAAATGAAATGCTACTAGTGGGCCTGCAGCACTGATTGTGCCACGCACTTAAGTAGCCCTTAAACATGTCTCAGGCCTGCCATTGCAGCCTGTGTGTGCAGTTTTAAACTGCCATGCTGACCTGGCAAAATAAACCTTTTTGCCAGGCCCAACCCTTTCATTTTAATACATATATATCACCTCTAGAGAAGGCCTTGGACAGCCCAGAGGCAAAGGTGCAATTTTTTTAAAAATTAGAAAAAAGCAAAAAGAACAATTGATGGACAGAATGCAGAACAATGTCATACATTCACCCAAATACAGAGATCATCGGCCTAAATCCATCATTTTTTTGCTCCCCATGCCATTCCAGTTTGAACCCAGCCATATGCAAATCAGTCTTGACCCTGCACCCAATGCGAACAGTCCAGCCCGAACTGCCAGGACAGGTCCTCCCTGGACTGGCAACAAGCATTCTAGGACCGGTTTCGGGGTTTCACCCCTCATCAGCGAGGATAGCTTGACTCCAGTGGCATGGAGAGCACTGGACCCACGTCTGGGCATACCCGTCCCACTCGGGTGACAAAGGCAAAAAGAACAATTGATGGAGAGAATGCAGAACAATGTCATACATTCACCCCAGTACAGAGATCTGGGCCTAAATCCATCGTTTGTTTGCTCCCCATGCCATTCCAGTTTGAACCCAGCCATATTCAAATCAGTCTTGACCCTGCACCCAATGGGAACAGTCCAGCCCGAACTGCCAGGCCAGGTTCTCTCTGGACTGGAAACAAGCATCCTAGGACCGGTTTCGGGGTTTCACCCCTCATCAGCCAGGATAGCTTGACTCCAGTGGCATGGAGAGCACGGGACCCACGTCTGGGCACACCCGTCCCACTCAGGGTGACAAATGCAAAAAGAACAATTGATGGACAGAATGCAGAACAAAGTCATACATTCACCCCAGTACAGAGATCTGGGCCTAAATCCATTGTTTTTTTGCTCCTTATGCCATTCCAGTTTGAACCCAGCCATATGCAAATCAGTCTTGACCCTGCACCCAATGGGAACAGTCCAGCCCGAACTGCCAGGCCAGGTCCTCCCTGGACTGGAAACAAGCATCCTAGGACCGGTTTCGGGGTTTCACCCCTCATCAGCCAGGATAGCTTGACTCCAGTGGTATGAAGAGCACGGGACCCACGTCTGTCACATGCCACTGGAGTCAAGCTATCCTTAGGTTTTGCATGTCTTGATAGTAAAAAAACTGGCAAATTCTTTTTTCATTACTGCAAGGCCTACCTCTCCCATAGGATAACATTGGAGTTAATTCATTACATTTAATAAGCTATAACTTCCAAACAGGAACAGGTAACCACTTCATGTTTGATGTCTTTGGAATTGTAATGAAAAATCATCTCTTATGGCAAGTCGGATGTTTTTATAACAATTTTGAAAATGCCACTTTTAGAAAGTTGGCGTTTTTCTGCCTTAGCCATTTAGTGCATGGAGCCTGTCTCTGGGTCACATGACTGCATGTAGCTGACAGTTGGGCTTTGTGCATTCCTCCTACACAGCCACACACAATAGAGGGCTTAGGTGTGCCTGGATGGGCCATCACTGGCAGGATGGCAGGACAGAGCTGGGCACAGCCTTACTTACACTTGAAAAGGCTGTCTCCTGCATCCACACAAAGGGCTGCATACCCCCTGTAGTTAGATTGGAGTCAGGTGAGGGGAGGCAGAATACCTGTGCACTTCAAAGGGAAACCTCTAGAAGCTTCTTCCACTTCAAAGGAGACACCTGGTGTAAATATTGGACCTCAGACACTAACCCTTGAGTAGACTTGTGGAGCTGTGGAAACTGCCAGGAAGAAGGACTGCTGTGCTGCTGAAAAGACTGACGCTCTGCTGGACTGCTGCCCTGCTGCACTACTGCCTTGCTGCATTGCTGGATTGCTGATCTGCTGCCCTGCTGCCCTGCTGCCCTGCTGCCCTGCTGCTCTCCTGCCTGAGTCAGAAGGATTGGATCAACACCTGAACCCATGACTCTCAGACTGACTACAAGGGCTAGTCTGCTGGCCCTCTTGTTCAGAACCACAGGGACATTTCAGGCTCCCAACCAACTGAACCAGCACCCAGATCCAGCTGGAGTAAGCCCTTGACATCTAAGTGGTACCCCTCAGGTCCTGGACCCTTAGTCTGACCTCTGCGGAGCTGAATTGAAGTTTTTGGGCTCGTCGGGAGTGTGAACGGGCTCGTTGGCGACAAACCTTTATTGCTCGCGCTACCCGCCGGTGCGAAGTTACAGTAACCCTGCCCTTTGTGCTACAATATCAACCGCTTGCAGGGAATGTCATTGCAAAGCTATGGCCCGACCACCTGTGATGAGAACAGAATCTTCACACTACAGTGAAGACCGTCCACAGTGCCCAGTCTGCTCTTCGCGCTACAACAATGACTATCCGCGATGCTTCCCTGCTCCTCGTGACTACCTCCACCGCAAACTAGACTCTTTGCACTGGACTGGGAACGTAACTTTTCAGCGCAACTAACCTGATCCCTGTATCTGAACCGTACTACATCACGGTCGGCCTTTACTTGTGACTTCCTCCCAGTCTCGCACAACCCGATAGCCGTGAGTGGTGCTTTGTGGCTTTTTGGAGCTATTGTCCATATCATGGCTAGGGAAGTCCTGTTCCCTTGTTTGTTCATTTCTTAGTCTCCAGACTGATGATGTTCTGACTGCAGTTATGCTGAGAGCCACAACAGATGGTGAGAATGTCAGCCAGATAGATTTTGGTGCCTGTCATAATTGCATGTAGATAATGCGGCTAGTTTTGAAGAGAGTGTTGGCCGGCAAGTTAACCCAGTGGAGTTCCATCGGGGCAGGGGATGAGTTTGCTATCTAGGATGAACCAGAATGACCAAGGAGGTGAAATTTGGGATTCAAATCTGATTGTGCACATGTTGTTGATACAGAATTGGACTAGTTCCTCTATGCACTTCTGGGTGAATAACAGGAACTCAGTTTTGAGGGGGTTGAGCTTCAGGTAGGTGCTGGATAATCAGTTCAGTATGAAGTTTAGGCAGTGCAAAAGGCGTTAGAAATCTGGAGCGAAGGAGACATTCAGAGTTGTGTGTGTGTATCGTTGGTGTATTGTTGGATTGGTGGAATTGATGTGCTTATCTATGACGAGAGGCCGAAGGGGCTCGACATTGAGTTTGGAGTTTGAGGGGGTGGGGAGAAGAGGTGAGATCTAACCCTGGAGAATTCTGCAAGTAATAAGGAATTTCTGGGACCTGGCGGTGCCCATGTGAACAAGCTGATGGTGCTTGGTTTGGTAGGTGGAGAACCAACGAAGGACGTTGTCAATAAGCCCATTTATTATTTCAGGGTGTGGATAGGGTAGTTGTTCAATGGTGTCAAAGGTGGCTCAACAATCTTACAATATCAGGAGACAGCGTTTTTTAACTGTGGTTAAGAGGTTATTGCCTATGATCTGTAAGATAGCTGTCTCATGATCTGAAGCTGCAAGTTCTGAAGCTGCATATGCAGTTGTGCAGCGGGTGCATGGTGTTGATGAAATCTTGGATTTGTACTCTGTTTTTTTAATGATCCTGCCAATGAAGGGTTTTTGACTGATGGGCTGGTAGTTGGGCGATTGATGCATTGCCAATGATGTGTAGGGGTGAGAAAGTTTCTTTGTAAATGGCTCTGGCAAAAGACAAGGGTAAGACATGGTCTTCTTAGGAGGTGGCTTTGCTTTGGGGAGTTTAAGAAGTCGGTAAGGTTTACACTAGGCAGGGATTTGAAAGAAAATCATAGCATAGCTTCAGAATTCAGGAAGAATGACCAAGCCCTTGATACAAAACAAAAGTTTACATTTGTTGCAAGTTTGTAAGTGGAGCAAAGCATCCAGTTTAAGTGACACTATTTATTACATAGGTGAGCTGAATGCCCCTGCTTGCTGTTTTCACAGTCAACAGAACATTAGAAGGCTTAATATATTTAAAGGAATGTCTCAATTGATGCAAGCGCAAAAATACATTTTAGAAAGGCATTAATTTACGTGTTCAAATGTATTTAATTTTTTTGATATGATACGACTCATACATGCTACCTTTGCTTTTTCAAAAGGTGCACAGCACCTAATTCCAGAAGTGTGCTGATCTGGACATGAGGCGAGTGTTTTAAGTGTTTTCTTTGTTTCCAGTGCAGTAGCCTGTTCAGTAGAAGTCAAGCCATATGTCATATGCAATAGCTATGCTCTTCTTTTCAATGCAATTCCAATTTTAAAGGGGCAGAAGAAACGCTCCTGAACTTAAAGCAATGAAGCAGCTTTCACCCTATAACTAGAGGATTTTATGTGTGATTTCCCATGCTCGTTGACTTTGATGACAGTACAGGAAGTCACATTGCACAGCCATTGACTGCAACGAAATCATAAATAATTGTGTTTTTAGGCGAACTTTATTAAAACTATCAAAAACAAAAAGCATGCGTGAAGCACCACATTTTCCTAAAAAACGCATGCATTACAAGCATCAACACAGGAGCAGCAGTTCATTTAGGCACAGTATTGATCACCTCCTCTAGAATGCTTAGGCTGTATTGCCCTAGGGGCTTCACTGAGATTATAATCATAGATTCATCAATCTTTTATTAAATGCTTAATTTGATTTTATAATAAATATTTCAAATAAAATGCCCTTCATGTATTTTCATGATCTCTCATTTGTTATTCATTGTTAATTACTTAATTCCAATACTAATTTTTAGATGCCTTATTTCAATGTCATTTGATAATAGCACTCTGGTTAGTATTACACAGGATCACATTTTATGACCAACTGTGCAAGGAAATACAGAAATTTAATGAATGTACAATATAGTGCAATTATAGCACATTATTACATTATATACAGTTGGATGGAAAATAAATTACATTAACAACCACAAACCAAATATGCATATTTACAAACAAAACATTTGCAGTGTTTGTTCCATGTAGCCATTTTGAGTTATTTCCTGAATAGTGAGGGTCCTTCAAAGGAGGAACTGTCGCTGGTATAGTAAACATTTCAGATGTTTTTTAAGGATTTGCTAGTCCTGTAAGGCCAGTAGAATCTGCAAGAAATTGGGTTGTTGGTTGACTGTGTGAGCCCTGGTCAAGCAGCAACCACAATACTTGTCAGGGTGAGGCACAAGCCAACCCTAAATTAGCCTGTGCTCAACCCTCTGATAGCTTGGCACAGAGTAGTCATGCTTAATCTAGAGGCAATGTGTAAAGTATTTGTGCAACACCTCAAACAATAAAAAAGTAAAAAACACCACACAAAAAGGACCCCACACCAAGTTAGAAAGATACAGTGATATTTAATAAATAAAACAAGACCCAAACAACAAAAATCCAATCAGTAGAACCGAAGACATGCAATTTTAAGATTTCAGTGAAAATAGCACCAAAAAGCACAAAGTGCCAACTGTGGATATTTGATCCTACTGGACCGGGACAAAGTCATCAGTTCAGGCTGACCACGATGGAGCGCGGGCTGGCTACAAGGACCCAGTTGGGGCGCTGAACAAAGTACCTTAAGTCCTGGTTTCCAGAGCGTTACGAGGATTTGCGCAGAGGATGCGTCAGGCAGCCGAGGTGATGCTTCGGTTCCGAGTTGAGGCGGAGCTGCGATGCGAGGTCCTGGGTCATAGTCAAGGATCCTGTTGATGAGGGCTTGAGATATGAAGTTCGACGTCAAGGATACAATGCGCAGTTGAGGCGATGCGTCAGCATCAGTTCCAAAGAGCTGGGAGGCTGCGGTACGAGAACCTGTGTCGTCGTTGAGGCTGCCGTCAATGAGAGTTCGAGGGCCTGCGCTGGGAAAGCTTTGTACAGGCTGTGGTTCCAATGCAGCTTCTGGGTCAAGGCAAAGTCCTTTGGGTTAGAGGAACCCTAACAGCGGATGCAATGCACCAGTTCCGAAGGTGATGCATAGAACAGTAATGGCGATGCACCGGCTCTGCTGGAGACGCATCGCACCATAGAGGAGATGCGTCGGTTCTGCTGGGTTCACCGATGAGCTGGCAGAGCACCTTCAAGCCCACATCCAAGGGTCCAGGATTGCGGTGGCACCACTTGGTAAGGTAGGACTCACAGATGGCAGAGTCCAGGTGCTTGGTTCAATGTCTTTGGAGCCTTCTGTCTCTGAGGCTCTAGTCAGGAGGCCAGCCAACTAGCCCTTGGAGTCACTTTGGGTTCCTGGGTTCAACAGATGCAGGTCCAGTGCTTCTCACCCAAGCAAGAGGAAGGCAGCAGGACAGCACCGTAGGGCAGCAGTCCTTCAGAGCAGCAGTTCAGTAGAGTGACAGTCCTTACAGTAGCACAGCAGTTCTTCTTCCTGGCAGAGTATTCACAGATCCAGAAGTGTACTGAAGAGTTGGTGACTGAGGTCCAATATTTATACCCAGTTGTGCCTTTGAACTGGGGAGAAGCTTCATAATATGTGTATTTGCTAAGCGCACATTCAACCAAGGGTATCTTGGTGCTGAATAACAGATGTTTCCAGAGGCATGCCTTTGAAGTGCACAGGTGTTCGGCCTTCCTGGCTCTGGCTCCAGACTAATTACAGGGGGTATGTAACCCTTTGTGTGGAGGCAAGACAGGCTATTCAAGTGTATGTGGGGCTGTGCCCAGCTCCTCCCTCCCCTCCTGCCACTGATGGCCCATCCAGGCACACCTGAGCCCCCTATTGTGTGTGGCTGTCTAGGAGGAATATACAAAGCCCAACTGTACACTACACCCAGTCATGTGGCCCAGAGACAGGCTGCAGGCACTAAATGGCTAAGGCAGGAAAATGCCAATTTTCTAAAAGTGGTATTTTCAAAATTTTCATTTAAAGTCCGACCATGGGATTTTTCATTACTATTCCAAAGACACCAAATATGAAGTGGCTGCCTGCTTCCATTTGGAAATTACACCCTATTAAATGTAATAAAGCAACTCCAATGTTGTCCTAAGGGAGAGGTAGGCCATGCGGTAGTGAAAACAGATTTACAAGTTTTTCAATATCCGGACATATAAGACTGAAAAGTATATGTCCCACTTTTTAAATACACTGCTCCCTGCCTGTGATACAGTTTTTAAGAATTTAGTAAGACTGTATATTAGACCAACAAAACCTCATAATACAGAGACTGAGTCCTCCTATATAATCAGTAAATGATGGTTTGGTAGCTCACAGTACTGCAGCTAAACCCCTAACCTTACAGAGTTATAGATGTTGTTGGTAACCTTGAACATGACCACTCTGGTTCCCAAGGAATTTGTGGAAACAGATCCAACCCTTTCAATTGTCACTTTTGCATGCCAAGGTATCAAAAAGAAAAGATAAGAGAATACATTTTCAAATGTTCGTGGAAAAGATCTAATCCTTGTAAATGAAATATGAGCTGTGATTATTGAGCAGATGAAACATATCAGTGTTATAAGCATTATTAGAATGGTGAAAAACATAAACAATTCAACCATGTTCATTGTTCCTAATGTTACACCTATCTATCACTAATACCTCTAAACTAGCGAGAGCATATTGGGAGTACCCTCCTGCCACAAATGTTAGGGATGATCTAACCCCATACCTGGGTATAATGTGTCAGGAAGCCGGCCTCAGTGCTTTAACGAATGCACCCCGTCTCTGTGTGCTGGCCTGCACACTTCTCTTGCAGGGCTATCTTCTTTCTCAGGTTGAAGGTCAGGCCCGCAGAGCTGCAGCTCAGTCACAGCTCACAATAGCTTCCATGGTAACTCCGATGTGAAGTGCCTCTCACCGACTTCAGCATGGGTGCTGCTTAAATAATAAATTACCAGCCTTATCGTACTGTGCCAGAGGTGCAGAACAACGTCTTTAGTTAGTCTGGAAAGAAAGAATCATCTCCTAGGAGCACAAAAATAAAAAAGGGCACCGTGTTCTAATATGTGTGGCCCTGGAACTAATTGTGCAGGCTACAAGGAGACAATGTCTACCAGGAATAAATGCGTGCTTGTCACATTCTCGTATTAGGGGAAAACTTGTGCAAGCCACGATTATTTATTTATTTATAAAGTTTTATATAGCGCGAACAAGATCCCGAAGGATATCAGAGCGCTTTACAAAAGGATGGAAGGAAGGTAATAAATGCAATATCGACATCAAAAAAGAATAAGAAACATGAATAATTACAGTACAAAGGGGTCAAAGGAGAATTATACAACAGCTAATACATAGCGGGATAAGAAGCGGCAAACGATGAGGTAAAGAAGAGTAGCATCAAATGGTGGTCTAACAGTTGTAGGATCAGAGACTTAGAGCGGATGATCATAACCCATTTTAGGGTAAGAACTTGTTCATTAGGAATCGTTTGGCTTCCAGTTTGAAAGCAGCCGTGGAGGAGATTCTGCGTACTTCCGGTGGGAGAGAGTTCTAGATTTTCTGGGCAGCGCCAGAGAAGGCTCGGTGGCAGGTTCTCTTTTTGCTATAGATGTGTGGTTTCAAGAGGAAAGAGTTCGCACTTCTTGAGGGTCTACCACCCCCGGATAGTTCAAGTTTTTGCGCTAGGTAACTGGGGGTTTTGAAATGGAGGGCTTTGTGTGCCAGACAAGCCATCTTTAGCCGAATTCGAGCTTCGTAAGGCAGCCATTTAAGGGATTTTAGGACTGGGGATATGTGCGCGTTTCTTTTGGTACCTGTAATCAGTCTAGCCGCAGCGCTCAGAGATGCCCTTAGTGGAGCCAAGGTATATTTGGGGAGGCCACATAGCGTAGTGCTGTCATAGTCAAGTCTTGGCAACACAAGCGCTTGGACCACCTGCTGGAAGTCAGATTGTGGAAGGAATGGTTTGATATTTCTGAGTGTCCTCATCAAGTGATTAGCTCCCTTACAAACATTGCCTATATGATTCTTCATGTTCAGATGTTTGTCCAGGGTGATTCCGAGAGATTTGGCTGAGTCTATAATGAGGGGGGAGCAGTTGAAGGCAGTGAGGTGATTCAACCAAAGGTCTAGCTTGGGGATGTGGTTCGGAGAAGAGATGAGAAGGAATTCTGTTTTAGAAGGTGTTGAGCAGGAGGTGGTTCTCGGTTAACCAGTTTTGAGTAGACGTTAGGATAGTGTTGAGTGAGATGATGTTATCCGGGGAGGAGAGTTTCAAATAAAGTTGCGTATCGTCCGCATACATATGGAAGAGAATGTTCGTGGAATTTAGTGTATTAGCTAAAGGTTCCAAGAACAGGTTGAAGAGTATAGGAGATCGGGCAGACCCTTGGGGGACCCCCATCAGTACTGGAGAGGGATGGGAGAGAGTGTGGTTCGCCTTGACTCTTTGTGATCTCTGGTGGAGGAAGGACGAGAACCATTGTAACACCTGACCAGAGAAGCCTATCCTATTCTTCAGAATGGATATGAGGTTATCGTGATTGACCGTGTCGAAGGCGGAGGAGAGGTCAAGGAGGATTAGGAGGCAGGATTCATTTTGGTCGAGCATTTTTAAAATGTCATCCAGGACGTGAATGAGAGCCGATTCAGTGCTGTGCCCCCTCCGAAAGCCAGATTGATGCTGGTCTAGGAGTCGGAAATTCTCTATGTGCGCACAGAGTTGGGATTGGACGTATTTTTCCAGGAGTTTGGCTAGGGTGGGGATGTTGGAGATAGGACGGAAGTTGTTAAAGTCAGCCCTATCAGCATTAGTTTTTTTTAGTATGGATGATACCTGAGCTGTTTTTAGGCACTCTGGGATCGAGCCTTGTGACAGTGAAGCGTTTAAAATCTTTGTCCAGGTGGGGATGAGGACATTCTTGATTTCTTTGAAGATGGAAGGAGGCAACGGGTCGCTGAAATGATTAGATGGGTTGATACTCTGAAGAATATTGTTGATGTCTTTTTCACTGAAGGGAGTGAAGGTGCCCCATGATGCATTGTTCTTGGTGTTCAGGCTGAGCTTCTCAAAGAGGGCAGGAGGTGGTGCGGACCCCGAAGATGGCAGTAGAGCCTTTTTAGAAGCGAGTTCAATGTTGATGAGACTTGCTTTCTCTGTGAAGAAAGCAGCCAGTTCGTCGCATGAGCGTGGGCTGCCTCCCGAATCCGAGTGGTTTGGAGCTACTACTGACTGCTGTTTAACCAGTTCAAAAAGTTTCTTGGGGCGGTTAGTGGCCTGGTCAAGTTGGTATCTAAAGTAATCTGCCTTAGCGCTCTTGATTTGTTTGTTGTAGGAGCTCCTAACATCTCTAAGGAGTTTTAGTCGGTCCGAGGAGGGTATGGATTTCCAGGATCGTTCAACTGCCCTAAGGTTGCGGCGTTCAGAGTTTAAATTGTCGTTGAACCACGGTTTGGATATTTTTGTGAGGCATTTTTTTGTTGGAGTGGTGCAATGTCATCCATGATGTTAGAGATGGTAGAGTTGTAAAAGTCAGTGAGTAACTGAACCTCAACCAGGTCAGCTTTGGAGGAGAGGGCGGATTTACAGTGGGCTGCTAGTTCATCAGAGTTGATGGATCTGAGGTCCCTTTTCCAGATCTTTGATTTCGTTGGTTGAGCCTTCCTCATAGAAACCTCCCTGTTAATATAAAAGAGGATGCAGTGGTGGTCAGACCAATCGCACGGGGTAATGGTATCCAATGAGATGGTTTGACCATTGGAGATGATGAGGTCTAGAATTTCGCCTTTATTGTGAGTTGGCCGGTCAAAATGCTGAATCAGCTCTTGATCACCTAAGAATGATTTAAGGCAAGATACAGCGTGGTCGTTGGGGTTAGCCCAGTGAAGGTTGAAATCACCAAGGAAGATTTGGGACAATACCGAGTCGACATTGCAAGAGATGATTTCCTTAAGTTGCTCAATGAAGGGGAGATTGTCACCAGGGGGGTGGTAAAAAGTGTGAAGTTTGCACACCGGCAGGTTATTACTTGAAATGCTGAGACAAAGGTATTCACAAGAGGATGGTGTAGAGGACTCCAAGTGAGAAACCGAGAGTGTGTTCCTGTGAATACAGGCTAGGCCACCACCCAACTTCAAAACTCTGTCTAGACGAATTATGTCATGTGTAGGAGGTACTAGGAGGTCTAGGATAGGAGTGAAGGCGGGATTTAGCCAAGTTTCAGTGAGGATGATAATGTTTAACTCATTGTGTTGGATGAGGTCGAAGATATCGGAGGCGTGTTTACTGGCTGACCTGCAGTTGAGTAGCCCACATTTGAGTCATACCAGATTAAGGGGGAAAGGAGTCTGGGTGACATTCACTCTCGTGAGGTTGTCATTATTAATGGCTCTAAGGTTGTGAGGGGGTTCTCTGTTCGGGTTAGAGTGGATGGTTTGTATTAGGCCCGGAGGGATCGTGTTGGTGTTGATCATAGGCGAGTAAGAGTTGAGTAGGTCATTGATATCATTAGACACCAGGTAGGCCTTCAATCTTCTGGGGCGGGAGGCGGCGTTAGGAAGGGGTATGGTTTTCGGGACAGAAGGGGGGGAAAGCTGGCCCATGAGATCTTTAACCCTATGGGGGGTTCTGGGCAAGTTCGCAGAGGTGAGGAAGGAGCTGATCAAGGGGAAATGATCAATTGAGAGGGCTTTCAAGTCATGTAGTTCGACAGTGAGAAGGTGCAACTGTAGAGAAATATCGTACAGGTGCGCTACCAAGTCTGAGTGCTGGGAGAGGGGCAAAGGATGTGTTAGGAAACCGGGCAGAGAAGGGGGGTCTCGATGTAAGTCCCGGTGGTCCAAGGTAGTGATGTGTGGTTCCGGGGGAGGGAGTTGATCGTTAGGGACTCGCGGGGTTCTATGGTCTTTGGATTGCGAGGATGGTAAATTAGCGAGGGTGGGATGGTCATTGAGCTGTGAGTCAGGTATGGTCCAAACAGGATTGAATGGGTTTGTCCGATCATGGTCAGCGGAGGACATATGCCGGGTCTCCGGCCTAGTGGGTGGCGTGGAGAGAGGGTTGATTGAAGAGGGATCATTTGTTGAGAGCAATGGCAGTGGGTCACTAGGGAAACTCTCAGCTCGAGAAACAGTTGGAATCGGACCGGAGAGCTGTGCGCAGAGCGAACCAGAAATGTCTCTCGCCTTCTGAGTCGGAGGTCTAGAGGGTTGGGACAAGACAACAGGGGACAGAGCCGCTCTGCAGTCATCTAAAGGCGAAGAATGTTTTAGATAGAGTGAGGCCCTCCCTGCTGTGGTGGGGGGAGGACTGGGTAGATCCTGAGTAATGGTAGGGAGTGTGTAGGGGTCATTGGGTTTCGCTGAGGCCGTGTTTTTGAGTAAAGGGAAGATATTAGCCATTTTAACTAGGTTGACATTGGAGGCTTGGATTAGGATGATACCGTTGTTGTAGAGGGTGATAGTAGCATTGGCGTTGAGCGTGAGCGAGGGCGTCGTCGTTAATTTGAGACCATGAGGTGTTTTCCTGGTGCATTAGAAAAGGATGCTAAGTTAAAAAGTAAAGCTAAAATGGAGACTAAATGTAATCTCTACAACATAACCTCCAGTCTGTCCAGGACCTACCCTAAGGGTGACATATGTATTAAAAGGAAGGTTTGGGCCTGGCAAAAGTTTTATCTTGCCAGGTCGAAACGGCAGTTTAAAACTGAACACACAGGCCTGAGACACGTTTAGAGTGCTACGTAAGTGAGTGGCACAATCAGTGCTGCAGGCCCACTAGCAGTATTTAATTTACAGTTCCAGGGCACAGGTAGTGCCACTTTACCAGGAACTTACAAGTAAATTAAATATGCCATTCGTGTATAAGCTAATTCTACCATGTTTTAAGGAGAGAGCACAAGCACTTTAGCACTGGTTAGCAGTAGTAAAGTGAGCTGAGTCCTAAAGCCAGCAATAACAAAGTCAGCAAACAGGATGGTTGAAGGCAGAAAGTTAGGAGGTAAACCACACAAAGGATGCCAGGTCTAACATGTGTCCCCCCACCCCCAACTTAAATTTGGGAGAACTATCCAACCCCTTGGGAGTTCTCTTTACTAATGCAGAAAAACCTGGAAAGACCCAGGACTGTGTTCCACTGGAGAGTCCATTCCCTGTTGGGAGATGAACCACCTCAACAGTTTGTGATTCTCACCCCTCATCTGCATTAACCATCTGAGGGGTCTGTGGTCTGTCTGAACCTAGGAGTGAGCACCAAACAGGTATGGTCTCAGCTTCTTCAGTGCCCAGACCACTGCAAAGGATTCCCTTTCTATTGCAATCCACTTCTATTCCCAGGGAAGTAACCTCCTACTGATGAAGGCTACAGGTTGCGCCATGCCTTAGTCATTCAGCTGTGAGGGCACGTCCCCATGCTATGCTCTGAGGCATCTCTCTGTACAATAAACCCCTTAGAGAAGTCAGGGGCCTTGAGCACGGGTGCTGGGCACATGCAGGGGCGTAACAAAGGCCCCCGCAGCCCCCGCGGTGCGGGGGGCCCCCGCAGCACACAGTGCACTCACAATGTAAGTGTCCGTCTTTCGGACCTAGTTTGAAAGTTATGCTCGTCGATCGTCGTCGCTTTTCACTAATTAAATATGATGCATTCTGCGCGCGCGCTTCAGCCTCAGGGTAGGGCATAGGGTGGGGCAGAGCTGCGCTGGTGTGACTGAATTGTCATGCACAGTGTAAACTACACGTGCAGGCCACCGGGGCCGATGGGTCCGTGATGTCGGACATTTGTTGGGACCAAAGCAAAATGGAATTGGCAGCTGCCGTGTCTGTCACCGGCGCCGGCCTGTGCCTTCCACCGAAGCTGCGGGTCTCAGGCCAGGAGACGGAAGTCGACTCAGTCACGGGGTCAGGGGTGGAAAGAAGGCAGCGGGGACGAGGATGAGCGGTTCCAACGTGAAAGTGGAGGTGCGACTCCGTCCCATGAACAAGCGAGGTGAGCGGAGGTCCTTCGGGTAGGCAGGCTGCAGTAAGCTACTTGTCAGAAACCAGTGGGAGGAAAGCGAAAATCCCATTGGTGTTTTGTATGGCGACAAATTGCCCGTGTTGAAGCATGGCTTAAAACTTTTGTGCGTGGCTGTCTTTTGATGAAAGAGCCTGACACAACTATTCTGTTAAAAGCAATCCGGCCCCTCATAAATGCCTGATTTGCATTTCAAGAGGTTTAAATTCCAAAAGTATTGTGGCTTTCATCACACATTTTATTTACTTTGTATGTGTGAAAAAGAACTCTTATGGTTTCAGCCTGCAGCCCGCACCCCTGGTTGATAACTTTTGGGTGCTCCCTGGGTGGCAGGGCAAGGTGCTGCCCGGCACTGACCACTCAGACTGACTGTAGGCGGGGGACCTGGGAGTGAGCTCGCTGTACCTGCCTGCACCTGTGCGTGCAGACCAGGGAGAACTGGCTGCGAGTCCTGGACAAGGCGGGGTGACCAGGCTGGACATTCCTGCAGCTGGGACATACTTGGCAGCTAGTTTAGATTGAGAGTAAACAAACATTGGCAGTAACTTTTAACACTCGGCTCCGCAACTCTTTTTTAAGGACGCACCGCTTCCTCCCTGGGCCACGCATTGTCTCATTTAATGCGAAAGGCACCCCTCGCCCTATTTTTTGGGAACTAAAACTTTACTGTTTCTTCCCAAAAACCTTCCCAGACAAACGCAGACTCACCACTTATCACAATGAAGAAGGCATTACTCTCTTCCTCCTTCAATATAAGGCACACCTCTCCCCTCCTTCAAAATCACACCCCGCCCCTTTTCTTCAGGGGGAAGACATCCTTCTTCATCTACGATTCTATCTTCCACAAAGACGTACACACCACCACCCACCCCACTATCCAACAGAACGTGCAAATGAATGTGTTCTTGTGTAAAGTAACGTAACTGGTGCTCATGTAAAGTGCTCCAATACCTTCGGGTCGAGTTCACGCTATATAAATCTGCAGCAAAAAAAATACCACCTCACTTATACAATAGAAACCACTTTGCTGGTACAAGTTAAACAAGTTTTGACCAAGTAACAGCGTAAAATTCTTTAAACCTCACTGTCTTGCCAACAGTGGTAGTTTCAGTTTCCATGTTTTGTACACTCTGTCTTTTTGATATTGTGTGCAGATTTGTTTTTTTTGGTCCTTTAGGGTGACAGAGTTTTCCTACTTCACTTGTAACTGCAAATACTTGATTTTCTTTTTGGAATATGGGGAAATAGATGGCCCAAGTGTACATTGGACAGTGCAGAAGAAAGTGTTTGTTTCTCCAAAGTCTACCTATTGACAACTTGTATCCTCTATGCATTTGTGGTCTGATCTGTGCCGGTATTTGGTGTTTATGCTGTCAGTTTTTGACCAGTGAAGTATTCTTCAAGCTAATGGTTCTTGCAAGTGATCTGTTGCATTTTAGCTTGTTGTCTCCAACTAAAACTTGTAGTGCTTCTTTTGGGCTGGTTGTATGCCTGAGGGAAGGCTCGACTCCTGCTTGTGGTCTCCTATTTTAGGATTCTCTGTGACTACTCCAGAGGGAGTTTGCAGTTGCGAGGGCGTGTTTGTTTACTTTCAACACTTGGTCGTGGAGGACGTTTGGTTGCTTTCTTGATGTAGCACCAGATTTTTTTAAACCTTTATTTATAAGATGTTTAATTATGCGAGCAAAAAACGCCCCACAGAAGAACACAAACAGTACCAGAATTTTAACACGCACTTGTGGATAGTTAGCAGCAGAAGACATCTCCCTATTTCTGCTCTCCAACCTTTATTTTGGCAGTTTCTGTTTCAACATAGAACTTAATTCAGAATTAGAGATATAGAATTTCGGTTGTAGATTGCTCACCGTAACTACACGTTTTTTAGGGACCCTGGGCGTAACACAGGCCCCTGCAGCCCCACATTGTGGGGGGGCCCCTGCGCTCCTGGGGCCCCCTCACTCAGCAGAGCCGGCAAGCCTCTTCATCATGATGGTGCGCACGCCCGGCCTCTTAATAAATGAAATGGTGCGCACGCGCACGCGCAGGCCCCGGCCGGGCCTCTGAGGCTCTTCATTAATTAAATGGTGGGTGCGCGGCATGCAGTTGTCTCTGCTTCGGCGCGGTCCTAAGGGTGGGGCTGTTGACCAATGCTGTTGAATTTGACATGCGCAATTAAAAGTGCGCATGACTTGTGAGGTGAGGCATCCCAGGACCCAGCCACGCCAGAGACTGAGAAGGACCATCCATCACCGGCCATAATTTTAATTATTACTAGCCCCTGCCTGGCTAGCCTTGCCCTGTCTTCTGCTGCCCGCTTGCGCATGCCTCTGAAGCTGCAGCCCAGGCCAGGCCTCAGCCCTCAGGTGAGTCTATCCGAGGCAGGAGTGGTCCGTGGGGAGAGGCGGGCGTGATAGGAAAAGGCACAGTCGGGTAATTCTTAGGCTAGAGGAGGAACGCTATGCCCAGGGCCGCAGGCAGAGGGAGTAGTCGAGGGCTGGGCTGGTGATGCTGCTAATTATCCATGTGCCAGTATCGGGGAAGGAGAGACATGATAACGTTAGTCGCCTAACTGGAGATTGTGAGCTGAAATGGCAACCTCTATCAAAACATGTCTCAAACCTCATGTAAACTCGTAGCAAAATATTGTGGTACAGGTAACTAGAGAGCGATGGGGACTCAGCTGTGAACAAGGAACCCTGAGCTCTAAATGTGCATGTTAATAGAGCAGAGCCACACGACTATGTGCCAACGGAAACCGTAAATGGGGCAACGCAAACTATGATTGGGACAGTGAGAAACTAGTGAACTTGGCAGAGTGAGCTGTGAATATGTGTCAGAGTGATCAGTGAAAACAAGGCCGATGACTCAGCAATGTTTAGTACATTTAAGGTACGTTAATACGTGAATATGAGACAGAGTGCTCAAAGATTGATGCAAAGGACCAATAAATGAGGCAAAGTGGCCTGTGACGTGGCACAGTACGCTGTGAATAGACAGAGTGACCAGTTAACAGTGGAGAGTTTCCAATTAATAAAGCAGAGTGACCACTTGTAGTATCGGGGTAGGCTAACTGACCGAGGCAGGAAACAGCTGTGATAAAGTAAAGCAGTTTATTCCATGAGTCCAATAAAGACCGGCTACTGAGGCGAAGGATCAGAAGTAAACTGACCCTCACCTAGCAACCAGCAGTAAAGTTCTACAAAGAATACAGAACCATCAGTGACACATAACCATTCTATAACCAACTTAAAGAAACAGGATACATATTAGCACACTACTCCACTGAAATTATGGGAGAATAAACAGTGATAGTGCTAGTTTGTGACCTGTTTAGTTGTTCGTTTAGTTGTTTGCAGTTTAAATAAAAAAAATCTGTGAGGTTCTCAGCATTGTATCTTGAAGTCTGTTATGAAGCTCTGTGGTTATACTGAATAAGCAGCTACCATGTTGTTGTTATGTGACATCCCTTTATTAATGTAATAACTGCACTTTCACAATTGCTTTAACCTTCTTGCTTCTCAAATTTGCTTGAAAATGCACCATTTACCCACTCTTTTTTCAAAATTTTCTCGGGGGGAGACCCCCCCCAACCCCTTTAATTGTTCAGGCTCGCTCGCTGCGCTCGCTCGCCACGATGCTCTCCCACAGAACGTTTACGCTCCACTACCACTTTCAAATGTCACCAGCTAGCACTGATTGTCAGTCGAGTTTTTATGGAATTGCAGGTTTGGGTTTGTCTTTCAAAGTTTCATGTTATTGTCCATTAATGTCAATTCTAATTCAGACCCTTCATAGTTATTCTTCAGCCATAGGCAGTTCCTGAGACAATAGGACCGCTCTTTGGCATTGTTCTGATTGCTGCCGTTCCTGAGACAATAGGATCACTCCTTGGCATTGTTCTGATTGCTGCAGTTCCTGAGACAATAGGATCGCTCCTTGGCAATGTTCTGATTGCTGCCTCAGTTAAATAATCTGCTTTTGACATTATTGTTACAAATGGCGTAGCTTATATGTTAAGAGGGTTTCCCACTTTCTCATTAGAACTTTGAGAAAGACAATATAGAGGCATTTCATTTAAATGTTGGAGGTTTCAAATCAAAATATGCCAGATTTTTGGGCGGTGGGGCAAAGTGGTAGGTGGTGGGCCAGGCTGCCGGGGGGGCCCCCTCCATGTGTTTTGCAGGGGGGCCCCCTCAAGTTTCGTTACGCCACTGGGCACATGGCCACCACCAGTGTGTCAAAAGTGTTCTGGCATGCCTCCGTCCAGATTACATGTCTTGGAGCAAGACCACTGACTCATTGTCAGTGAAATTGCTCTCCCACCCTCGCAGCTCCACCATTAAGTGAGGCCTGCCCCTGCCCTCTCGAGTGTTGGTGATCGAGGCCCTCCTCCACCCGCAGGTTTCCCTGCGCCTCATCCCTGGTGGTCCAGTGGACCTCTGTCTCCTTCCTCTAACTCTGCTCTTTCACTCGTTTTTCTACCCTTTTTTATCTTTCACCTTTCTGCACTTTTCTGCATCTCTGCTCTTTTGTGCCTTATTTCTGCTCATTTTCCCTTCCTCTCGCTCTGCCCTTTCACTTGTTTTCACTCGTTTTTCTACCCTCTTTTATCTTTCACCTTTCTGCACTTTTCTGCATCTCTGCTCTTTTGTGCCTTATTTCTGCTCATTTTCCCTTCCTCTCGCTCTGCCCTTTCACTAGTTTTCACTCGTTTTTCTACCCTCTTTTATCTTTCACCTTTCTGCATCTCTGCTCTTTTGTGCCTTATTTCTGCCTATTTTCCCTTTTTTCTTTATCTCTTATTTCCTCTCTTTACCTTTCCCCGCCGCTGCTGCCCCCGCGGCCCCTCCCCCCAGCGCGACCGGCCCAATCCAGCTCCCCTCCCCGCTCCCGCCTCCCAGCTGTCCAGCCCTCCCCGACCCCTACTTAATGGCGGCCACTGCGGGGACAGGCGAGCAAGACCACTGACTCATTGTCAGTGAAATTGCTCTCCCACCCTCGCAGCTCCACCATTAAGTGAGGCCTGCCCCTGCACTCTCGAGTGTTGGTGATCGAGGCCCTCCTCCACCCGCAGGTTTCCCTGCGCCTCATCCCTGGTGGTCCAGTGGACCTCTGTCTCCTTCCTCTATCTCTGCTCTTTCACTCGTTTTTCTACCCTTTTTTATCTTTCACCTTTCTGCACTTTTCTGCATCTCTGCTCTTTTGTGCCTTATTTCTGCTCATTTTCCCTTCCTCTCGCTCTGCCCTTTCACTTGTTTTCACTCGTTTTTCTACCCTCTTTTATCTTTCACCTTTCTGCACTTTTCTGCATCTCTGCTCTTTTGTGCCTTATTTCTGCTCATTTTCCCTTCCTCTCGCTCTGCCCTTTCACTAGTTTTCACTCGTTTTTCTACCCTCTTTTATCTTTCACCTTTCTGCATCTCTGCTCTTTTGTGCCTTATTTCTGCCTATTTTCCCTATTTTCTTTATCCCTTATTTCCTCCCTTTACCTTTCCCCGCCGCTGCTGCCCCTGCGGCCCCTCCCCCCCAGCGCGACCGGCCCAATCCAGCTCCCCTCCCCGCTCCCGCCTCCCAGCTGTCCAGCCCTCCCCGACCCCTACTTAATGGTGGACACTGTGGGCTGCGGGCGCTCCGCTGGCGCGCTGAAGACGCCTCAAAGGCAAGCCCATCTGCGCCCGTCCGCGACCCGACCGCGACCAGCGCCAGGAACCCTGGACCTCCGCCCCGCCAACGCTACGACCCAGCAGCACTCCAAGCACTCAACCCAGTCCGCAACAACAACTGCAAGCTAGCATCACCAGCCGACTCCCACGGACCCTTCAGCTGTCACCGCTGCCGGCACACCTGCAGCACCGCCAAGAACACGGATCCAGCACAACCCGCCCACAAGAACACAACTGAACCGAAGACCCTGCAATGCATCCTCCTCAACGTCCGATCCCTCCACAAACACGCCACAGAAATCTGGGACCTCCTCGACAGCACCACCCCGGACGTAGCGTTCTTCACCGAAACCTGGACCAACACCACCTCGGGACCGGACATCGCCATCGCCATCCCCCAAGGATACAAGATCTCCAGGAAGGACCGCCCCACCCACCCAGGAGGAGGAATCGCCATCGTCCACAAATCCAGCCTCCGCCTGAGCACACTCCCTGACGAGCCCACAGAACTGATGGAACACCTTCACTTCAAGATACTGGCCAGCCCCACCGCCACCCTCCGAGGAACCCTCATCTACCGACCCCTGGACCCCGCGGACCCTTCGCCAACTCCATCACGGACATTATCTCCCCGCAGGCCATCGCATCCACCAACTACACCCTGCTGGGAGACCTCAACTTCCACCTCGACAACCAACTGGACCCCAACACCACATCCCTCCTGGACAACCTCCACAACATTGGACTGCGCCAGATCGTGACCGAGCCCACGCACTCAGCAGGACACACCCTCGACCCCTCTTCACTACAGGAAACTCCATCACCTTCAGCCACACCACCGAACTCCCATGGACCGACCATCGTTGCGTCCACTTCACCTTCAGAACACCCACCATCCACAGACACCAGCACCTGCTTCCACGAAGAAACTGGACCAAAATCACCGACGACCAGCTCACCTCCTCACTCAACAACTCCACCCCAACCATCGCGGAAAACACCGCAGCCCGAACCCTGCATAGATGGATCTCGGACAGCACCAACACCATAGCCCCCTTCAAGAAAAACAACAATACCCGCGCCAAGAAAGCCAGATGGTTTACCACCGAACTTCGAGAGTCCAGAAGCACATGCCGCCGCCTTGAAAAGGCCTGGAGGAACACCAAATCCACAGAAGCCCACGACAACTTCAGAGCCGCCACCAACGCCCACCATCAACTCATCAGAGAAACAAGGAAAAAAGCGATTGAAGACAGAGGGGTCGATTCCGATCCCGGTCGGAGGCGCACCTAATACCATTCGGCCGGGAAAAAAGCCAGGTGAATGCCTGTTTCCCGACCGATTCGCACATACGTCCGAACGAGCAAGTACGATGCGCACAACTGCCCAAATCCCGACCCAGTCGTACTCACCCAATACAGGTCCTGTTCTACGACCGGGCGGATCCGGAAACGCAAAATCGAGTCGCACGGAAGCCAAAATGCAGCCCCGTCCGGCCGGACAAGTACGATGCGCTTTCCGTACGCGCCGAACCCGTCGCTACGCACGGCACGTCAAAGCATCCGGGAGAGGCGCACATAAGCTCCAATTCGCGCCACAAGACGATCCACGGCTACGAGACAAACACGCCAGCGACGAGGACGAGGCGAAGCAAAGAGAAAGACGAACGAGACGAACCAACCATGAATCCCATCGTGCCGATCCTACCAATATTCTACATCTATTACCGAAACAGGCACGGACGCGTACGGCGCAGAAGGTAAGTCAGACACCAACAACAAAAACAAACTACACGTACCCGACATATCACACACACACAGAGGGATGCAGAAATTACTTACACCAGCAACAGCAGCACCATAGGGGCGGGATGGCCATCACCAATGCCACATATACACATAGGGGCCTGGATGCCCACCACCACTACCACCCCTACTCAGGGGGTGCCGGATGCCTACCACTAATACCACATCTACACATTGGGGTCTGGATGCCCACCACCACTACCACCCCTACTCAGGGGGTGCCAGATGCCTACCACTACTACCACCTCTACCCATGGGGGGCTGGATGCCTGTCACTACTACCACCCCTACCCATGGGGGCTGGATGCCTACCACCACTACCACCCCTACTCAGGGGGTGCCAGATGCCTACCACTACTACCACCTCTACCAATGGGGGCTGGATGCCTGTCACTACTACCACCTCTACCCATGGGGGCCTGGATGCCCACCACCACTACCACCCCTACTCAGGGGGTGCCAGATGCCTACCACTACTACCACCTCTACCCATGGGGGGCTGGATGCCTACCACCACTACCACCCCTACCCATGGGGGGCTGGATGCCTACCACCACTACCACCCCTACTCAGGGGGTGCCAGATGCCTACCACTACTACCACCTCTACCCATGGGGGGCTGGATGCCAACCACCACTACCACCCCTACCCATGGGGGGCTGGATGCCTACCACCACTACCACCCCTACTCAGGGGGTGCCAGATGCCTACCACTACTACCACCTCTACCCATGGGGGGCTGGACGCCTGCCACTACCACCACCCCTACTCATAGGACGGGTAATGCATGACACAACCAGCATACTCCCACATAAGGAATCACAGAAAATTACATCCACCCAAACAACATGACAAGCGTGTGTAGTCCATGTCAAATGCCAACAACACAAAACATGACAATGAACATACAATGTGACCCACTATCACATGTGTGACACATAAAAGTGTGTGGCCTCCACAATACAAGCCGACCATGGCCACTGTGGCAATGGGGCCCAAAGCCCCATCACCACAGTCACCAAAAGGTAAGTGTGGGGTCCATGGCTGATGCACCTTTGATCAGTGTGGCAATGGGGCCTAAAGCACCATCACCACAGTCACCAAAAGGTAAGTGTGGGGTCCATGGCTGATGCACCTTTTGATCAGTGTGGCAATGGGGCCTAAAGCACCATAACAACAGTCACCAAAAGGTAAGTGCGGGGTCCATGGCTGATGCACCTTTTGATCAGTGTGGCAATGGGGCCTAAAGCACCATCACAACAGTCACCAAAAGGTAAGTGTGGGGTCCATGGCTGATGCACTTTTGATCAGTGTGGCAATGGGGCCCAAAGCCCCATCACCACAGTCACCAAAATGTAAGTGTGGGGTCCAAGGCTGATGCACATTTTGATCAGTGTGGCAATGGGGCCTAAAGCACCATCACCACAGTCACCAAAAGGTAAGTGTGGGGTCCAAGGCTGATGCACCTCTTGATCAGTGTGGCAATGGGGCCTAAAGCACCATCACCACAGTCACCAAAAGGTAAGTGTGGGGTCCATGGCTGATGCACCTTTTGATCAGTGTGGCAATGGGGCCTAAAGCACCATAACAACAGTCACCAAAAGGTAAGTGTGGGGTCCATGGCTGATGCACCTTTTGATCAGTGTGGCAATGGGGTCTAAAGCACCATCACAACAGTCACCAAAAGGTAAGTGTGGGGTCCATGGCTGATGCACTTTTGATCAGTGTGGCAATGGGGCCCAAAGCCCCATCACCACAGTCACCAAAATGTAAGTGTGGGGTCCAAGGCTGATGCACATTTTGATCAGTGTGGCAATGGGGCCTAAAGCACCATCACCACAGTCACCAAAAGGTAAGTGTGGGGTCCAAGGCTGATGCACCTCTTGATCAGTGTGGCAATGGGGCCTAAAGCACCATCACCACAGTCACCAAAAGGTAAGTGTGGGTTTCAAGGCTGATGCACCTTTTGATCAGTGTGGCAATGGGGCCCAAAGCACCATCACCACGGTGATCATAAGGTAAGTGTAGGCATGGTAAAAGCTGCCAAAGACAAACTGTATGGATGAATCCTGGTCACACAACAACAAAAACATCTGTGGCATAGTAGTGCTTGTGTCCCATTGCAACATAGATTGGGCGAGGCTAACAGTGCAGTGACACAGAAACATCGTATTGGCCATGTGCATACAAACATCACACATGGGGGACCACATTGCCAACAATCAGCCAATTACACAATGATAGAAGTGACCATCATGATGCTGACCCACATATCTGCACCTATGGACACACAAATGTATATAACCTGTGGAGACTGTCGATGTCAGGTGAACAAATACCATACCATGGCAGCAATGGGACATACTAACCATGATCATTGTGCTGACTGATGACCCAGGAGTCCCAGGGAGAGCAGGGGAAAATCACCAAACAACATACAGCCAATGGCACACTACAGAAATGCCAATGCAGTGATGCAAATGCACTAACACAAACAGGCAGACTCACACTGCATATCAAACACAACAGGTGATGGGGGTGTGTGCCAGTGTCCCCATGCAACCACACAACACATGAGGAGGCCTGAATCCCAATTACACAGATGTGTATACAGTGCCACACACAAGTAACTCATGGATTGGATTCCCCTATGTGGGCAATCTGGCATTGTTAGATGAGAGGGAGCCCAAATTACACATGTCACACAAGCTTGTAGGAACAGCAACTAACACAGCAAGAGACACACCCACCACAGCACTACCCCCAGGGATCCCACATTGTGCAGACACTAGCCTGCATGACAATTCCACTGTGATGACAAAGGTAGATGTTGATCACACTGTGAACCACAGCCATGTGTCCTCAGCTACAAACTACCATCACACCTACACAAGCTCAAATCAATCAGCAGGGCCTGCCAGCCAAGGCCAATATGGAGGTAGTGGTCTAGCCGTGCAACAACTCACATTTGCACACTCAACACCACACACCCTGATCTCCACCAATGTGCAGCAGTGAAGCTCACATGGACTGGTGACATTGCACATGCACCCATGACAATCCCAGGGGTGGTGGGGGAACTAAGGTGCAGAAACCCATCACACATGCCCACTCAACATGACTCGTCTATGTATGACACACAGCACAGTACGCCGTACATGCGCATGATGTGAAATCCACCACAAACAATGGGATCCTGGCCATAGTCACACACCAACGAAGAAGCCAAGGTGAGACACAAAGAACACACGTACACAACTTCCAACATTGCAGCTCTGACCCTGAGGAGTGGCAGCAGTCACACACACAACGCGTCACAATCACTGAAAGCTACCACAAACTCAAAATCACATTACTTGTGTAAACAACAAGTGCTAAGGGGAATCCTGAATGTGTCCCATCAGCGTTTGCCCACATCCCCAGCCCTGACAACAAAGACAACCTGGGATGACAACCTCATGAACATCAGTTTGCCATGCACCCACATCACGGAGAAACCAGGTCCAAGATGCTGGATGAACACATACCAACTCTGCAAGCATCACAAACAGGAACATCCCTAGGGACACAGCCTGTGTATGAAAAGGGAAGGGAACATGCACAGACATGCTCACACAACACACAACACGGGCACACGCAATGTCACCAGATTACACACAGCCATGAGGGCACTCCACTCCTGTGGAAGGTCCACTGTGCCAAACCTTGTCTGTGCACGACTCAAACATATCAGCAGGACACTCCGTCAGTGAGTCAACAACTACAACACACAGAAGCCTCTGCTCACATCAGCCTGGGTACGGGAGTGTCACGTCAGTCATCTGCATACACCCAAAACACGTGGCAATCCAGTTGTACTGTATACACAGATGAGTCCTCCAAAATTGATGTGCAAAACTGCATGTCCAGTGGAGACGGGCACACAGTCAGGGTACTAGGAACATTGGACAGTGGTAAGCCCAACAGATGTGCAACAGTGTAGGACAAAGATGGTAATCTACAAATGCTAAACTTACATCCCTGTGTCAAATGCTGAACATCACACCCTCAGACTGCAGCAAGGGATGCTATAGATCCAGACTAGATTAGGACACATATCCCATGGATCACATGGAGCTCATCACAGCAAAACTTCATTTACCTGATCTGAACACAATTACAACAGCAAATGCATGATTCTACACATCTACATCATGTACCACCAAAGATTAACCACAAGTAAACAAAAAGAGGCTTTAATCAGCAAGTGTGCAACTGAAATCAAAAGTCCAAAATTAACTACAGCCAATGTCCAGTCCAAATACACAGTCCCAACAGGGTGATGTGTGACAACTTGTCACCAATTGCTTGCCTGCACAGGTACCGACAGGGGACATCCCCCTTGGAGGGGCATATGAGGGGCAGGCCAGGCACCGCAGGGACAGGATCAGGGGATGCCAGAAGGAGGCAGGGAAGGGGAGGTGGGTGCAGGAGTGTCACCGGCAACTGTAGTGGAGGTGTCTGACTCAGGAAGGGGCCGGCACCACCGCAGGGCCCAAGTCCGATGGTGTTGGTGCTGCAACCACTGCAGTGGGCTGTTCAAATGGAGTGGACTGGGTCCCCAATGCAGTGCCCGAGTCAGACGGGGTAGTTGTGGACTCCACCGCAGTGCATGACTCCAAGGGAGTGGAAGGGGGGGCAGAAGAGCTGGGCAGGACAGAGGGGGGACACGGTCTCCACACCAGTGGCACATACAGGCAGAGCGTCTGGTTTGGGGGTGGAAGAGCAAGTGGCAGGGGGAGGGCCTGAGCAGTTTGGGGATGCAGTATCGGTGTGTGGGGGAACCTGGGGCAGGGTGTGGCGGTGGAACCTGTGGAGTGGTGGCCTGGGGGATGGAGGTGAGAGACTGGGTGGGTGACTTGCAGGGCGGTGGCGGGGTCTTGCTCTTCCGGGTCCGGGGGGACTTGCGGGTTGGGGGCTCACTCTGCCTGCGCCTGGGAGAGGGTGTCCGGGGGCGAGGGGCACTCCCCTCTTTGTGTGTGGACTTCCTCTTCCCCCGGTATGTTGGATCAGCGGGATTGGAGGGGAAGAGGCCGAGGTCAGAGAGGAAGAGCTGCTGTGTATGTGGGGTTGCAGGTGAGGCAAGGGAAGGGGTCTTGGAGGGAGAGGATCTTGAGGATTGCGGAGTGACTGTGGTTGCATGTGTGTGTGTCAGTTCCCCATCCCCTGTGTGTGTGGAATCATTCCCCTGAGGATGCTTGTGTGCATGTCTTGCCTTGGTTTTGGGGGTGTGTGTGCTGCTCGTGTCTGTGTGTTTGGGTGATTGTGCCGGTGTGCATGTGCTTTGGACAGGTAGGGTGGTAGGAAGTGTGGATGGGGCAGAGGTAGGAGGGGTGAGGGATGGGAGGGGTGAGGGACTGTTGGAGGAGGGACACTGCTGCCGTCAGGGAGGAGTCCATGGACCTATTGCTCCTCTGTAGGGCAGACATACCCGTTGAGATGCCCTCCATGAACGACACCAGCTGTGTCAACAGAGTGGTGTGTGCATGGAGGACAGTCAGCATTGCTGTCTGCCCTACATGGAGCTGCCGAAGGAGGTACACAGACTCCTCACTCAGGGCAGCAGGGGACACAGGGGCAGGGTGTGTGGTGCCTGGCTTGAAGGAGACACGCTCCCGAGCACGGGAGCCTCCACGGACATCAGGAATGGGAGCCAATGGGAGGGCGGTGGTGGTGGTGGTGGCGGTGTCAGACAGACTAGCTGGGGTGTTGTGGCTGCTGACACCCGCATCCACAAGGGAGTCATCCTCCGAGCTGCTGTGGTCCCCAGCTGAGGTGGATGGTACTGAGGACTCCTCGGTGTGGCTCCCCTCGTCCTCCGTGCCACTGGGTCCCTCTGACCACTCGTCGGACGCTGACCCAGTCTGGCTCCGCTGCTCCTCTTGGTCCGTGGAGCTGTCCCCTCCTGTGGCTGTGGATGTATCTGCAAACAATTAGGGAAACAGACAAACATCAGTCACCTGCACTGACCGCACACACCACAGTAAGTACAGCACATCACAGAGCAAGCCCTGGCATCTCTAGTAGAACATTGCCAAAAGTCATCACACAGATTAGGAGAAGCCAATTGTCAGTCTGATGGTCAACCATGGAACTCACACCCCTCCTGCCCTTGCACCCATCGGTCTGGTGCCTGTCTGATGGTAATACCCCAGTGTGGACACATGCACCACCTACACAGTAGTTGGACATTGCTGAGAACACGGTGAAGTATGTAAACATGCCCACGTCACATCTCTTGCCACTGAGTCAGTGCAGGTGTCTGTATAAATGGACGGCCAGAGTCTAAATAGAAATGCATGTGATGCATACCAGCACCAGACCCCATGAAGCACCCATGTCCGGATAGTCAATGCCACATTGGGGTGCATGTTGCACATGTCACTCCCCTGCAGGATCACTCTTAGGAAGTTTAATGCCATGACACAGGCATGCCTGCAAGTTCATACATCACTGTCTCCAGTCACATGGCCATGGCAGCCAGCCAACAACAGTCTGCAATGTGTCACAATCCTAGGACATGGGGAAGGCAAGTAATGTAACTGACAAGTGCACATGTCCATCCCCCAAAAACCACGTCATCTGAACTACTATTTGTCCACGTCATACCAATTGGACATATGGGGGACATGAAACACAACTCTCTGAACATGAGCACCTCACAGTGTGCTGAGAGTGAAAAACAGCTGCCTGAAAGTCACAGTGGCATACACCTGTCTGCACAGTCATGTGATCAAACACCTATAAGTCACAGAAGTCTTGTCTCACATGGTCCAATAGCAGATGGCATGCTGACCCCTAACCGATAAACATCACAGGAGTCCCGACTACGTAGTCACAGCACAACGACACAGAGGCAGACACCTGAGGGAACATTTCACTGAGCACAGCATGTCAGCTGACACACGGGAGTGGGAGTACAGAGTGTATTGTATGCCCTGGAGTAGGCATGACTGTCCGGCTCCACCTGCAAGATGGATGAGCCCTGGTCAGTAGGCAGGTGGCTAGGCATGTGTGACACACTTGACATACATACTCCTGAGGCCCAAACATTTTACCCACCCGCAGCATGGGGTGTGGCAAATACCCCAGGGAAATGTGGTGATTCTGACCTGCAAGTGGATCACATATCAAAGTTACACCCAGACTACATTGCACGACTCAGGCATTGTGTGAGCAATTGGCCCACCCATGAAGGCTAACACAATATCACGGGAACAAAAGCTGTCACCCACCTTGAGCAAAGCAAAATGCAAGGACCCTGTACCCGAGTGACACAATTATCCTGAGCGTAAGGAGCACACCGGCCTATCAGATGGGTAGTGGCCATGTCACAATAGAGGGACATGGGTACTGGACAACAAGACTGATGTACTGGGGAAGTTTAACCACGCCACAGGAGGGCACATAGAATGTCAGACAGAGTTCACAGTGCAGTCTTTGACTCACCCCCTCCTTGCTGCTGTCTGCCCTTCAGCTGCCCATCCAGCTCCGGGAAGACCACCGGCAGGATCTGGAGCATGTGGGGGTCAGGGTCCGGTGTCCGCCCCTCCTGCGAGGAGGCGACAGCTTCAGCTGGACCCTTGCAATCCTCCAGGTCCAGCCCCGAAGTTCCTGCCACCTCTTCTGGCAGTTGCGGATCCGGCGCTTGTAGACCCCCACGGATCTGACTGCCCGGACGATGGCCAGCCAGATATCCTGCTTCTGATGGGCATCAACCTGTGAGGATGACAAAGTGAAAAGGCCATTACTACACATGCAACATATCCGTGCATCACACAGTTGGAAATACATGTCTCAATCACAGGGGCATATGATGTACACAGGCAGTGCAACGAGGGCTATGGACAGTTTGCCAGCAGTTACTACATGGTATCATTGCATGGGAAGTGAACCTTGTTTGAATGCACTGTTACTCCACTGTACCTGTTCAGTGCATGTGACTACACACTTTGGGGGTGAGTACTACTCAGTGAGCATGCTAGCCAGTGGTGTGCACACTGTAAATCCTGCTAGTCAAACAACATGCACAATTAGTAAGGCAGTGGACAGCACACTCACCTGCTCCCCTGGTGTCCCATACAGCTTGCTGTACTGTGGAAGGAGGTTGTCCAGCAGGGCCTGGTTCTCCTCATGGGTGAAGGCTGGGGCTCTCTCCACAGTACGTGCCATTGCAGGAGCCAGAGGATGCAGAGACAGCAGCAGTGTAGTGGCAGATGTTGTCCTGGAGCATGTAGTGCAGGCAAGTGAGCCCTCAGGGGAACAGCCAGCATTATATGTGTGCTGCAGAGGCAGATACTGTGCCATGTGTCCAAAGTGATAGGTCCAAGTCGTATGCATCTTATGAATCTGACCAATCCATGGAATTGCAGCACCAAGACACGCCCACAGCATCCTTCAAAAATTTCAACTTCATGACACCCATGAACTTGCAACATTGTTGTGGCTGGCCAACTGAATTCACTGGATCAGACTAGTTGAAGCTTCAAAAACGCGCCCGTTGCCATGCCAGGCCCCAGCCAATGTGTGCGCACCGATCGGACCATTGCTGTACAACGCGTACCCGCTCACATTCAATGCAATGGTCCGTGCGGGCACACCGATCGGACCATTGCTGTACAACGCGTACCCGCTCACATTCAATGCAATGGTCTGTGCGGGCACACCGATCGGACCATTGCTGTACAACGCGTACCCGCTCACATTCAATGCAATGGTCCGTGCGGGCACACCGATCGGACCATTGCTGTACAACGCGTACCCGCTCACATTCAATGCAATGGTCCGTGCGGGCACACCGATCGGACCATTGCTGTACAACGCGTACCCGCTCACATTCAATGCAATGGTCCGTGCGGGCACACCGATCGGACCATTGCTGTACAACGCTGCATCCGCTCACATTCAATGCAGTGGTCCGTGCGGGCACACCGATCGGACCATTGCTGTACAACGCGTACTCGCCACATTCAATGCAATGGTCCGTGCGGGCACACCGATCGGACCATTGCTGTGCAACGCTGTACCCGCTCACATTCAATGCAATGGTCCGTGCGGGCACACCGATCGGACCATTGCTGTGCAACGCGTACCAGGCATACAACGCGTACCCGCCACATTCAATGCAATGGTCCGTGCGGGCACACCGATCGGACCATTGCTGTACAACGCGTACCCGCTCACATTCAATGCAATGGTCCGTGCGGGCACACCGATCGGACCATTGCTGTGCAACGCGTACCAGGCATACAACGCGTACCCGCTCACATTCAATGCAATGGTCCGTGCGGGCACACCGATTGGACCATTGCTGTACAACGCGTACCAGGACAGGTCACACGCATATGTCACCATGCTGGTCACTGGTGAACCTATGCCAGCCACATTTACTTTCCAGGGACTCAGGGGCACACCTACAACACCACACCCAGTCCACATTGTCTATGAGGCATGTGTGGCAGCATAACCTTATCTGTGTATGGGGTGAACATGTGGATTTTGGGGTGGCACTTGGTGGCAGACACACCCAGGCTGTGCACGTGTTAATGGGGACAGGGTCCTTTGTGTGTTGTGCACATGACCACTGTGGTGTGCAACTTTTCATTTCTGAGCATGTGTCATGGTCAAATTTCCAGGTTGTGTATGTGTATGACATGTCACATACCCCCAGGCTCACATGTGGGAAGGCATGTATGTCACAGGGTGGCCCATTCCAACAATAGTGATGTCCCTCCACAGTCTGTGTGCATGTTGTGTATCACATGTCTCTGACTCCATGTGCACAATGGGAGACAGTCTCCACATCCACGTGGTTTGTGCATGAACTTTGATGGTGTGTGTGTGTGTGTCACAGACGTCCATGTCTGTCCTGGAGAGGCTACAGGGGCCACCACCTGTGGGTGTCATGTTTGTTTTTCTGACGTGTACATGATACGCCATGTCATGCCAGTGTCCATGTGGAAAGACAGGCTCCCTGGGAATCTACCTGTCAATGAGCTGTGATGCCTGTGGAGCATCTGTCCAGACATGTCACTGTGGTATGTGTGTGGAACGTGAGAGCAGTTAATGTGTACTGTGACACAGCCTAATGGTGTCCCATAGCACAGCCTGGAACCAGTTGTCAACACTTGTTGAACAGAGAGATGTTATATGATGTCCATGTAGGTGCCATATATGTCCAAACGGGACGACACACACATCAAGTACTTGTGTATGTTGCTGATGTGTCATGTGAAATTGAGTATGGTGAACGGCACATTGGTGGGGTGACTGACAATCTTGCTTTCTTCACCTGTGCACTGCAGGGCTCCTGCTGTCCATCGACCATTCCCAGACCTGGCAACGATGGTGGAACGTGACAGCATCCGACGGTACCGCTTCACCAGGCAGCTGATTGAGGATTTGGCAGTGCGGTTGGCCCCACATTTGCAGCCTGGCCGGCCGTATCCTACAGCGCTGACCCCCAAGGTGAAGGTGATGGCAGCCCTACACTTCTTTGCCACCGGTACCTTTCAACACACTGTGGCAACTACTGGTGGGATGTCACAGACTATGTTCAGCCGTGTGCTACGCGATGTTTTGGGTGCAATGTTGAGATACCTCAACCAGTACATCTATTTCCCAACACGTCAACGACTCACTGACGTCAAGAGTGACTTCTATGCCCTGGGGAGGATGCCACATGTAATTGGCTCCATTGATGAGACACATGTGTCTTTGATACCACCACAGGCACATGAGCAGGCATACCGCAACCGTAAACATTACCATTCGATCAATGCACTGGTGGTATGTCTTGCAGATATGACCATCACACATGTGTGTGCCCGTTTCCCCGGTTCGGCACACGATGCCTACGTGATGAGGAGTAGTCGCATCCCGAGGATGATGTCACAGATGCCGAACCAGCGTGCCTGGCTTGTTGGTGTGTACTGACTTTGTACCATTGTTTGTGTTCTGCTATGTTGTTTTCCGCACACATTTTCAAATCGGCTAATGTGCAATTGTCTGTCTGTAGGTGACTCGGGATACCCCAACATGCCGTGGTTGCTGACACCCCTCAGGAACCCTGTGACACCAGCCCAGATGCGCCAAAATGAGGCACATGGTCGGACGAGGAGGGTGATTGAGCGGACCTTTGGTATACCTGAAGAGCCGCTTCCGCTGCCTGGACAAGACAGGAGGGGCCCTCCCATATGCCCCAGCAAAGGTGTGCAAGATTGTCATCGTCTGCTGCATGCTACACAACCTGGCAGTGCGGAAGGAGTTGCCTCTCATCCTGGATGACGATGACCAACGTCCGCCACCTGTGGAAGATCCTGGCCTGGGTCACGATGCCAGTGAAGATGATGATGATGATGATGGGGATGTCCGCACACAGCTCATCACCAACTTCTTCAGCTGAATGTGAGTCTCCAGAGGGTTGTAATGTCAATGATTTGAGTTTGCATGATATGTGTGTGTGGTGCTCTGGTGCTGTTTGAGTGTGGCCATGTGCTACTTGACTGGATGCGTGCAGCGATGTGTCCTTGCAGGTGGTCTGTACTGCCCAACAGTGTTGACATGCTAACTTGGTTTTGTGTTGTTATCTCGTGACATGTATTAGACATGAGTATTGCGGTTCTGTGCTGTTCTTCAGTGGTTTTGACTGTGTGTCATGTCTGTCCTTCACAGGGTGTTGCTGGAGTTGTCTGATCAACTTGGATCCCCCGAATCCATGATTCAACTTCCAAGGTGGAAGCAGTCGTTTCCCTATAGGTGATGTGCCACACACCCCTGGACTTTCTATCTTCTGCACTTTTTGACTTTGTGGCCACAGCCAGGTTAGATTAGCTTGCATTTGTAGTGGAAACTACATGTTGGAAATGTGTAATAAACCTGTGCTTGACTTTGGGATGTGCGTTGTCTGTAGTCACACATCTGACTGACATTTGCTTACTGCACCTGTTGTCTAGTTGACAGTGACTGTGAATAGGTGGTGTGTCTGTACATTCCACTGTACTTCGTTGCAACATCAGTATAGGTGATGAGTCTGATGTCCCTGGTGTGTATGTGTTTTGTGGCCCTAGTGGTGTGTCTCCCTCATATGTGTCACGTCGCCATGACTGACATGACAGTGTTGGACTTGCTGTAGCAGTTAGCATGCACAGTGTAATTTAGAAGATCAACATCTACATGACTAAAACCACGTTGGAATCACAACAGAGGCAGATATGGTGTATTGGTGAGTTTATTTACATACAGGTGTGAGGATGGTGCACAGGATGGTGGGTGCTGTACATAGAAATTTAGATCCAAAGTTCCCATGTGAATTGGAAGTCTTGGTAGCTGAAAAGTCCAGAGTAAAGTCCACAGTCATCTGAAACATTTGGTCAACTAGAGCTCCCCATGTCATGTGGGAGAGTTGGCTTGGCTTCAACAGGGCGTGCAGTATGCACACAGAGGAAAAGTTCCAGAACAGGTGTTGGCTTCCTGGGGGATGTAGATGGCCATCGGCCTCTCAGTTTGGCCTCCTCGGATGGCCCCTCTTCTTGGGGGGGGGACCCTCAGGTGCAGGCTGCGGCGGTGCAGGGGACTCTCTGCCAGAGTCCTCCACCCTCCCTGTGGCATTTGCAGTTGTTTCAGCAGCAGATGTTGTGGGCACACAGGGAGGTGAGGCCATGTTGGTGCTGATCTGGCGGAGGCATGTCAGTATGTCCCTATGCACCACTGTCAGTTGTTCCAATGTGTCCCACTTGGACTCCATGCCACACATGTGTGTCTCGACACGTGACATGTGTGTCTCGACACGGGACATGTGGAAGTCCAAGCGGGCATGATGGGCAGCCTGCTGCTGTTGTATGTCCTTGAGGATCCCCACTACCTGGCTGACCTCTCCGGTGCTAGTCTGGTACGCATCCGCGATGCGTGCCAGTTGTGGGTCATCATACAGTCCAGACCCCTCTGCAAGGAGAGACCTATGTCTCCCACCCCTCACACCACCCCTGGCGACACGTGCAGGACCTGCAGTGGCATGCACAGGTGACCGTGGGCCCACTTGGGTGTTGTTCCTGGGCTCGTTGTCAGCAGCTCCATTTTGGGCCTGGGTCCGTGCGCTGTTGTCATCTGTGGTCCTTGGTGTGTCCGTGTTGGCAGGGGTGGCCTGTGTGTTGGCAGTTGTTGGAGGGGTGGGTGCAGGGGGTGCAGATGTTGGTCCTGCTGGTGCTGCATGATGACTCACACCGGAGGGTCCAGCTGGTTCTTCGCCATCCGAGGAGTGCAGAGGCTGATCCACACCAGTGAGCTCAGTGTTCCCCGGAGCCTGGGACAGGGAGTCCTCCTGGTCTGCTGCTGTGCCCCCATCATCTCCTGTTTTGGGGAGAGACACAGATTGTATGTTATGTTTCTACTGGCATCAATTGTTCAAACACCTGACAGTTGTGACTGTACCTCTGGATGTGGGCCAGGACATTGCATTCTCCTAAATAGTGACAGTCAGTGAGTGATATTGGTGTAGCACATTGTCCTGCCAACCTGTGGCATGTCAATGTGAATGTTGAGGTGTGTGCATGACCAGCATTGGTGGTATTTGGTTACCATCCAGGCCTCCTTCTCCCCCAGCCCAGTTATCCCACCATGCAACGTGCTTGCATTGCAGGGAGTGCAAGTTGGCTTTCAGGATGTCAGGCAGTGGTGTCCTGCTGTTTGTTGTTGCACAGTTCCCAGCAGGGCCTTGTGCTCCCCACAGCCGTACCCAGTGTCAGCCATCTTGTGAGTCCTTATCCACTCCCTGTGATGTGAGCATGGTTGAGAGTGGTGTTGATGGGCCAATTGTGAGGGTGAGCAATGTCTGTGCCTACAACTCCCATCATGCTATTGCCTCCACCCCCTTCCCAGCATGGCCATCCTTCCTTCCTTTTGACTCTGCTTCCCTGTGGGGTGGGGTGCCTGTGCTGACAGGATGGCTGGGAGTGTTGTCCTGGCAGTTGTTTGGCTACAAGTCCCAAGAGTGTCCCTGTGCTTCACACAGCATAACCCAGGGTGGTGGTTCTTTGTGGGATCTTCAGTTAGGCTGTGAGGCATTGCATTCTCCCAGGTGGGTTATGTGGAGTTAGTGTTGAGGGGGTGTGTGAGGAGAGCTGCTTGTAACTATGGTCAGTGCTGTGAGTCCTCCTTCCCACCCAGCCAGATATCCCACCATGCAACGTGCTTGCATTGCAGGGAGTGCAAGTTGGCTTTCAGGATGTCAGGCAGTGGTGTTGTGCTGTTTGTTGGTGCACAGTTCCCAGCAGGGCCTTGTGCTCCCCACAGCAGTACCCAGTGTCAGCCATCTTGTGAGTCCTTATCCACTCCCTGTGATGTGGGCATGGTTCAGAGTGGTGTTGATGGGCCAATTGCGAGGGTGAGCAATATCTGTGCCTACAACTCCCATCATGCTATTGCCTCCACCCCCTTCCCAGCATGGCCATCCTTCCTTCCTTTTGACTCTGCTTCCCTGTGGGGTGGGATGCCTGTGCTGACAGGATGGCTGGGAGTGTTGTCCTGGCAGTTGTTTGGCTACAAGTCCCAAGAGTGTCCCTGTGCTTCACACAGCATAACCCAGGGTGGTGGTTCTTTGTGGGATCTTCAGTTAGGCTGTGAGGCATTGCATTCTCCCAGGTGGGTTATGTGGAGTTAGTGTTGAGGGGGTGTGTGAGGAGAGCTGCTTGTAACTATGGTCAGTGCTGTGAGTCCTCCTTCCCACCCAGCCAGATATCCCACCATGCAACGTGCTTGCATTGCAGGGAGTGCAAGTTGGCTTTCAGGATGTCAGGCAGTGGTGTTGTGCTGTTTGTTGGTGCACAGTTCCCAGCAGGGCCTTGTGCTCCCCACAGCAGTACCCAGTGTCAGCCATCTTGTGAGTCCTTATCCACTCCCTGTGATGTGAGCATGGTTGAGAGTGGTATTGATGGGCCAATTGTGAGGGTGAGCAATATCTGTGCCTACAACTCCCATCATGCTATTGCCTCCACCCCCTTCCCAGCATGGCCATCCTTCCTTCCTTTTGACTCTGCTTCCCTGTGGGGTGGGGTGCCTGTGCTGACAGGATGGCTGGGAGTGTTGTCCTGGCAGTTGTTTGGCTACAAGTCCCAACAGTGTCCCTGTGCTTCACACAGCATAACCCAGGGTGGTGGTTCTTTGTGGGATCTTCAGTTAGGGTGTGAGGCATTGCATTCTCCCAGGTGGGTTATGTGGAGTTGGTGTTGAGGGTGTGTGTGAGGAGAGCTGCTTGTAACTATGGTCAGTGCTGTGAGTCCTCCTTCCCACCCAGCCAGATATCCCACCATGCAACGTGCTTGCATTGCAGGGAGTGCAAGTTGGCTTTCAGGATGTCAGGCAGTGGTGTTGTGCTGTTTGTTGGTGCACAGTTCCCAGCAGGGCCTTTTGCTCCCCACAGCAGTACCCAGTGTCAGCCATCTTGTGAGTCCTTATCCACTGCCTGTGATGTGAGCATGGTTGAGAGTGGTGTTGATGGGCCAATTGTGGGTGTGACCAATATCTGTGACTACCACTCCCATCATGCTATTGGCTACACTGACTTGACCAGCATACACAGGATTCCTTCCTTTGAGTGAGCTTCCCTGTGAGGTGGTGTTCTAGTGGTGGGTAAATATCTGTGAGTGTTTGTTGGTTCTATTTGTGCCACTGCCTTGCTGTATTTGTTGTTAGGTTTGTAGATGTCATGACACAGTTACATGTCACTATGAGATGGCAGGTATTGTGTTTGTCTGACTAGCATTCACATCTTGGGATGAATATCATTTGGTTGCTGTGTATTTCCTAAGTGTGCATGGTTTGCCTATCCCCTTGACTGTGATGTGTGTGTGTTGTCACACCATATTGTATATATATTAGTTGTGTACTCACCAGGCTCTGGGATGTCTGTTAGTCCATATACGCTCACTGGTGGTAGGATGGCCCGCACCTTCTTCTCCCAGGGCCTGAGGTATACTGGTTTTGCAGGAGGGCCACTGCCGGTGTGCTGGCTGAGGAGGTAGTCCTTTTTGAGTAGGTCCCAGACCCTCCTGCGCACATCATACCACCTGTTCTGGATGTCTTCCTTTGTGTGCAAACATGGTGATTGTGCGTTCACCCTGTCGACAATCCTCGCCCACATCTTGGTTTTCTGCGACATGGGGGTCTGTTGTACCAATGTGCCAAACAACTGTGGCTCTACCCTGAGTATCTCGTCTACCAGGACTTCCAATTCACAATCTAGGAACTTATGGTTCTTCTTTGGGGCATGGTGATGGGTGGTGGTGGTGATTGATGTGTGTGTGTGTGTGCAGGTGGGGGTGTGAGTGTAGGTTTAGCTGGGTGTGTGTGAGGGTGCTATTTGTAGGTGTGGTAATGGTGTGTGGTTTGTGTGATGTATGAGCTGTGAGTGTGTCGGTGGTTGCTGTGTGATGGTGTTGTGTGCTGGCAGGTCAGTGGAATTTGCAAAGGATCATGGTAAGGGATTTGTGGCCTTTATGTAGGTGGAGTTGGAGGTGTGTCCTTGTTCCATTTTTTTCCCTCCCTGTATTTATTGGCTTAGTGGTTGCTTGTTTGGCCCTTTTTTTCTAATTTTTCCTTGGTGTTTTTGGTGCATGTACGAGTCGTTCTTGTGTCCGAGTAGGACGCTGCAGTTGTGTGGTGCGATCTTGTCCGACTCGTTCCCGCTGTGTGTCAGCTAGGTTTCATATGCGGCGTACGAGTCGGTCGCGTAGTATTGGGTTGCTTCGGCTGGGTTTTGTATGCGTGTCGGTCGTACGGCTTGTGCTCCGTGCGAGTCGGTCGTGTTTTGCACGCACAGCATCGTACTACGCGGGTCGGAGTTCGCGGGTACGTTTCGTTCGGGTTCAATCCGAGTGCGTGTCGGTCGGTTCGTTTCGCGTGATTTCCCGGCCGGATGGCTTGTTTCCGTCCGGCTCGGTCGGTCGCTTTTTATTCCGTCCGAGTCTGTCGGATTTCACATTCATTTCATCGTACTACCCGGGTCGTGCGGCGCCGGTCCGAGTCGGTCGGACTAAATTCCCGTACCGAGTCGGTCGGTACGTTTTCCGGCCCAAATCGGAATCGGCCCCAGAATCTCCACCCACGCGCACAACAGCAAGGAACTCTTCAGCATCATCAAGGAGTTCGCCCAACCCACTAGCGAGTCTACCGACATCCCTCCCTCACAAGACCTCTGCGACAAACTCAGCACCTTTTTCCACCTCAAAATCAAGAGCATCTACGACAACTTCGACGAAGACAACCAACACACTGAACCCTCACCAACCACCCCCGACACCCGGAAACCAGCGATTGACGACTGGACCGCCCTCACCACCGAAGACACACTGAAGGCAATGAAGTCAATCCACTCAGGGGCCCCCACAGACCCTTGCCCCCACCACATCTTCAACATAGCCGCCGACACCATCGCACCCATGCTCCGCCACACCATCAACCGCTCCCTGGCGACCGCCTCGCTCCCCGACGACTGGAAACACGCCGAGGTCAACCCCTCCTAAAGAAACCCTCAGGGGACCCCACCGACCTCAAAAACTACAGACCCATCTCCCTGCTCCCGTTCCCAGCGAAAGTCATCGAGAAAGCCATCAACAGCCAACTCGCCACATTCATTGAAGAACACAACATCCTCGACTCCTCCCAATCCGGCTTCAGAAAAAACCACAGTACGGAAACCGCCCTCCTCGCCGCAACAGACGACATCCGCACCCTACTGGACAAAGGAGAAACAGTAGCCCTCATCCTCCTCGACCTATCAGCGGCGTTCGACACTTTCTCCCACCGCACCCTAATACGCAGACTCTATGATGCAGGAATCCAGGACAAGGCCCTCGACTGGATCCGCTCCTTCCTCTCAGGCAGGACGCAGCGGGTCAGACTCCCCCCTTTCCTCTCGGACCCCACACCTACCACCTGCGGAGTCCCCAGGGCTCCTCCCTCAGCCCGACGCTCTTCAACGTCTACATGGCTCCACTCGCCCCCATCGTCAGAACCTACGGACTCAACATCGTGTCATACGCAGACGACACCCAGCTCATCCTCTCCCTATCCAACGAGCCCAACACCGCCAGACGCAAATTTCGAGAAGGCATGGAAGCCGTCACCAAATGGATGAAAAACAGCTGCCTACAACTAAACACCAACAAAACAGAAGTACTCATCATGGGCCCAAACCCCGATGCCTGGAGCGACACCTGGTGGCCCCCCGCCCTCGGAAACCCGCCAACCCCCACGGACCACGCACGCAACCTGGGAATCATCCTGGACTCCGAGCTCAAAATGGACCGCCAGATCAACTCTGTCTCGTCTTCCTGCTTCCACACCCTCCGCCTCCTTCGTAAGACCTTCAAATGGATCCCCTCGAACACCGAAAGACCATCACTCACGCCCTGGTCACCAGCAGACTCGACTACGGCAACGCACTCTACGCCGGAATAAACAAAAACCTCACCCGCAAGCTACAGAACATCCAGAACGCCACCGCAAGACTGGTCCTCAACCTGCCAAAACACTGCTACATCTCCCAGCACCTGCGCACACTCCACTGGCTCCCTGTCGAGGCGAGAATCACCTTCAAGATGCTCACCCACACACACAAGCCCCTCCACGGCACCGGACCAGCATACCTGAACAGCCGACTCAAATTCCACGCACCCCAAAGGACCCTACGATCAGCCCAGCTCTCCTACGCCGTGGTCCCCCTCTCCAGAAAGACCAGATCGGGAGGCAGCTCCTTCTCCTTCCTTGCGGCCAAAGCATGGAACGCCCTTCCGCTCCACCTCAGACAGACAACATCGCTCCCCATCTTCGCAAGAAACCTCAAAACCTGGCTCTTCGACAGACCCCCTCCTTGATGGATGGAACCTGCACCCCCACCCCTAGCGCCTTGAGACCCTTACGGGTGAGTAGTCGCGCTTTAACAAACCCCTGATTGATTGATTGTCTTGGCTGCTTCTTAGAAGTCAGCTCTGTCTAGGGTGTAACTATGGTGCCATACCCCTTGACAAATCTCCTATAATAACCAATGAGTCATAACAAGGGTCTCACTTCTGTCTGGGTCTAGGGGGGTGTTCCCAAGCCAGAATGGTTTCATTCTTGGCCTGGACGGGTTGCACATTGCCTCCCCCCACTTGGTGCCCCAAGTAGACGACTGAACCCTGTCTCATTTGGCACTTACTTGCCTTGGTAGCCAGACCTGCCCTCTGAAAAACCTGAAGCACTTCCCTGAGGTGGCACTGTTAGTCCTCCCAGCTAGATCTAAAGACTGCAATGTCATCTAGATAGGCAGCACTGAAGTTATCCAACCCAGCCAGGACCTGAGTGATCAACCTCTGGAAGGTGGCAGGGGCGTTCTTCAACCCAAAGGGCATTACCCGGAAATAGAAGTGCTCTTCTGGGATAGAGAACGCGGACCTCTCTTTGGCACTCTAGGTCAAGACAATCTGCCAGTACCCAGACGTTAAGTCAAACGTGCTGAGGAACTTGGGAGCTCCCAACCAATCTGTTAGCTCATCAGCTCTAGGGATGGGGTGTGCATCAATCTTGGTGACCACATTGAGCACCCGAAAATCCACACAGAACCTAAATTCTAGGGTGGCAGCTGGAGGAGCAGCCTTGGGGACCAACACCACTGGGCTGGACTATGGGCTGTTGCAGGGATCAATAACCCCTAACTGCAGCATTTTGGAGATGTCCTCCTTAATTCTGGCTCTCACCTTGTCAGACAGCCTGTAGATTCTACTCTTCGCAGGCATGCTACCCACAGTCTCAATATCATGGGTGCACCATGTAGTGAGTCCTGGGGTAAGGAAGAAGAGAGAGAAAAACTGCCCCAACAACTGGCGGCAACCTCTCTGTTGTTCTAGGGTCAGTGCCGGGGAGAGGCTGACAGCCTTCACTGACCCATCCTGCTCCTTGGAAGAAAGGAGGTCAGGGAGAGGTCCACTCTCCTCCTCCACCATCCTTGACCAGGAGCATGGTAACTTCAGACCTCTTGAAGTGGGATTTGAGGTTACTGATGTGAAAAGCCCTTGAGGGGTTCCTGGGAGTCTTAACGTCCATCAGGTAGGTGACCTCATTCATGTGCTTGTTCACCTCATAGGGCCCGGACCAGGGGTCTTGCAGGTCCCTGGGCTCCACAGGCTCCATAACCCACAGTTTCTGGCCAGGTTGAAACTCGAGCAGAATGGCCTTTGGTCATACCACTGAAATAGGACCTCCTGGTTGACTTCTAGATTATCTTTGGCTTTCTTCCAGAAGCGCTTCATCTGGGTAAAGAGTGCCAGCATGTAGCTGACCACTTCCTGGAGGACCTTTCTGGTAGTTTGCTCCCAGCCCTCCTTCCCCAGACTGAGAGGTTCTCTCACAGGGTGCCCATCCAGAAGTTCAAAGGAGTTGAAGCCAACCCCTTTCTGCGGTTCCTCAATATAAGCAAGCAAAAGGTATGTCAGGAGGACGTCCCATTTCTACCTCAAGGGCTCTGGCAGGCCCATGATCAGGTCTTTTAGAGTCCATTAGTTAGGGAGTAGCAAGGAGTAGAGAACTTGCAGGTTACCCCACACTCCTTCCACATGGAGTTTATGTACTCTGACATGAAGTTGGTACCTCGGACAGATACGACATGGCCACTGAAGGTGCAGTCACTGACCTCAGAGGTATAGCCTCCAGGTACTGGATGGCATGGTCCACCAAGACCAGGATGAACCTGTTGCCAAGACCTGTTTTGGGGTCCAGAGACCCAACAATGTCGATCCCCACCTGTTCAAAGGGAATGGCTGCAAGGGAGCCTTGCGCTTTCCTCCGGACCTGCCACTGGCCTGGCAGGTAGGGCATTACCTTAGGAGTGTATCTGAGGCTATCCTCATCCAGGGCCATTAAAAGTGGGTGACAAGCCCTTCAAAGGTCTTGTCCTACCCTAGATGACCTGCCCAGGGAACAAAATGAGCCAGCTCCAGTAGGAAGGCCCTGCAGCACTGGGGGACCTCCAACACATGGGATCCACCAGGCTCAGGAACCGTAGGCTTGTTATACAGGAGACCATTCTCCCAGTAAATCAGGTGATTACCAGAGGTGTCGCCAGCTGCCTGGGCTTCGGCCTGCCACTGTAGGCCCTAAAGAGTAGGTCATTCCACCAGCGCCTTGCAGAACTGCTCCCTGGTGGGACACCTTCCTGCTGTCAGCTGGTAAGCACAGGTAGGTTCCCTAGGGCGGCAATGTCCTCACCTGTGGTTTCCGGGGTATCACCCTCAGACTTGGCCTCCTTATGGAAAGTGGGAGTTTCAGGAGCGGGTTTCATGCGCCCCTTGCCCTTCCTCTTTTTGGCAGGCACCTGGGCCATTCTTGCAGGCTCCAGGTCCTCCTGACTACCCTCTCTGGTGGCCATGGACCGTGTGGTCAGGCACACCCACTCAGGCAATTTCAACATCTCCAAGTGCGACCTGAACTCTACCTCCTTCCAGATGGTGTCCTCTAGGTCATTGCCAAGCAGCCAATCCACAGGTATGGATGGATTCACAGTTACCATCAAGGAACCTGAGACTCCCCCCCATTCAGTGGGAATCAGAACCACTGGGTAGTGACTCTCATGTTTGTCAGCAGCAATAATTTGGTGAATGCATTAGGGACTAGCTGCTCTGAGCTCACAATATGATATCTCACAGTTGTCATGCTGACTCCAGTGTCTCTCAGGGCTTCCACGCTCTACCCATTAATGGTGATCCACTGCCTGTATTTCCTAGTGTTGCTAGGCATGTGAGTTTTCAGCACCATCTCTCCGTCACCCAGGGATACTAGGGTAACCTCTACGCTGCCTCTTACACCATCTGGGGCAATCTCCTCCCCAGTCGCTACACTTAAAGGGAGAATACAAGCACTTTAGCACTGGTTAGCAGTGGTAAAGTGTGCAAAGTCCTAAAGCCAGCAAAATGAAGTCAGAAAATAAGAGGGTTGAAGGCAAACGTTTAGGGGCTAAACTACACCAAGGATGCCAGGTTTAACAGGATCTATTTCCAGTCTTCAACCGTGTTGCCTGAGAAACATTGGTTTACTTGGTTTAGTGTTTTTTCATCTTGAAGAAAAACATTTCTAACAGAAAGGTGCAGTGTAGTGCTTACTTTATAAAGAAAAACAATAAGATCAGGCGGCCAGGTTTTTTCTTGAGATACCACTACCCACTTCTACCACTGACATTGCCCACTTCCTCTACTGGCGTTGCCCACTTACACCACTGGCGTCCCTCAATGCTGTGCTGCGAGCCTACTTTCTTCAAGAGTGACTCAATGGGGTTCTCCCAAAAAGCCATTTGAAAAAGTTGGGGAAATTAGAAAAATAGGCTGCTTTCGCATTGTAAAGGACAGACAGAATTTGTGTGCAGGTGGCCACTCACACATCTTGGTATGGGTGCCACTGTACCTGCTGTACTAATAACAACCATCATCCCTTTCTGTGTGTTGGGGAATATTGCACTGATATTGCAAGTGATGTGCCTGTCTGTGCTAAAAAACGGTGGGCAGTCAAAATATCGAACTTTAAATATTGATCTACACTAATATCGAGTTTTTAATATCTTAGGGACAGAATATCGAAGTCAAGTATATCGTTGACCAGAATATCGACTTTAAGGTAAGTAATATCGATTTTTTTATTATCGAAGTAAGTAATATCAGTCATTAATATCGTTAGCAAAAATATAGTTGTAAATAATATCGATTTTTTTGTGTGTTATGTATTTTATATGTATGTTTAACATTTTTTAAAAAGTTTTTTCATTATTTTTAAATATATGTATTAAATGTTTAGAAAATAGTAATTTTTTTTAAGGAAATTTTGCGCTTTAGTATCAAAGCGGGTTGTGGGTTTATAGGGGAATAGAGTGGGAAGTAATTTACTTATAATTAATTAATTAATATGTTTTTATTTATTGTTATTCATTGTTAATGTATTGTTAATTAATTATTAATTGGTAATTAATTTATATTAATTGGTTAATTTATAATTATATTAATTATAATTAATTTATTATTAATTTTTATTTATTGTTATTGTTAATTAATGTATTGTAAATTAATTATTAATTGGTCATTAATTTTAATTAATTGATTAATTGGTAATTAAATTAATTAAGTTATTTTTAATGTATAGCGGGCTGTGGGTTTATAGGGGAATAGGGTGGGAAGTAATTTAAATATAATTAATTAGTTAATATGTGTATATTTATTGTTATTGATTATTAATTTATTGGTAATTAATTATTAATTGGTAATTAATTTTTATTAATTGGTTAATTAAAAATTATATTAATGATAATTAATTTATTATTATTTTTATTTATTGTTATTGTTAATTAATTTATTGTTAATTAATTGGTAATTAATTTTTATTAATTGATTAATTGATAATTAAATTTATTGTGTTATTTGTTTATGTGTAGCGTGTTGTGTGTTTATAGGGGAATAGGGTGGGAAGTAATTTAATGTTATTTAAGTAAATATTAATTTAATTTAATAGGTATTTATTAATAATTATTTTGTTAATTAATTAATATGTTATTTATTTAAAAAAAAAAAAATTATAAGTATGTTAATTTAACCCCTATGCGATCCTACATTTTCCCTACTGTTGCACTCACTGGAGTGGGAATAGTAATTTTTACCCCCGCTATCCAACACTTTCCCTACTGTTGCACTCACTGGAGTGGGAATAGTAATTTGATTTTCTCCGCTATCTAATATTTTGTATTTTTTTAGCTAATGTACTGTATAATTATTTTTTAAAAGATTTAAAATAATTTACATTTTTTTAAATTTGTTACATATATTTATTTAATTTTTATTTATATTATTGTTTTATGTGTATAGATGTATTTATAATTTATAAAAAATAAATTAAACAATTTATGTTATTAAAATAAATATTAAAACATATTAATAAGTATATATGTATTATATATTATATGTATATGTTTAATGTATTTTCAAATTATACATATTACTTATAATTTTTAAGCATTTTAAAATATTTTTAACTATGTTTCTTTTAATTATATGTATTATCTACTTTATTTTACAATTTTTTTTAACTTAAATTAAAAACGATATTTTTAACAACGATATTTTTGACATCGATATTTTTTTCTCGATATTTTTGTACTTACCTTAATGTAGATAGGATGTCGATACTCTTGTCTTCGATATTTTTGCTGCAATATTTTTGTAGGTCGATATTGTGACCTTCGATATTTAGTCAGTGATTCCTAAAAACTTTTGTTTCTGTGTGTCGCATAGCTGTAGCAATGCTTGAGGAAAGCTTGCATTATCCTTAAAAAGCATTGGCAATGTCGATATGTCTGGCTTACATTTGAAAGTGCCTCTACAGCCACTGATGAGTTTAGGAACTAAACAAGTCATCATATATGCATTCAGCCACTTGTCTTTGCACTCATATATCCATTCATCCACACACTGACTCATTCTTGTGTTCACCCACTTACCCATCAACAATAAAACAGACACAAACTAAATAAGCATATGAACATTACATTTAAAGAATAAAAGTAGAAAGAACATGCCACCACTTCAACTTGGTGGGCATGTGCTTGCAACACAAAAATAAAATCCAGCATAGCAGAGGGCAGCCGTTTGCAATGGCCTCATCCTTTACAGCCAAACTGCTAGCCAAATTACAAATAAGTATATAGTAATCAAAACAATATACAATTACCCTTAATAACGTTTAACAGAAATAATCATAGTGCAGAACCTTTTTAGCCTTCAACACACTGTAATAACAATTTACACTTAACATCTTATTTGCGTTAATAAATGCATTTCACAATAAGTGAGTTGAGCCTATTCCCTTTGTCATACCTTTCAATAAAAACAGATCAGACCTGCGGGTGGAGAAGATAATGAGAGGCTAGAGTAGTAAGGCACTATCTGCCCCAACCCTCCCGTTATCATGAGATAATTGCCCAGTAATCTCTTTACCCACCCTCGCTTTCAACTTGTGACACATAATTTGGGTAGCAGGCAATTTTGGTATGAAAATGCCCTCTATAACACTTATTATTGTTACATTATTCTACTATATTAACATGACTGGAATTACCCTCAAAAGCAATATCTGAATAATCTGACGACAGGGGCAGATCATCTCTTTCAACAGGCAGTTTGTTGCCCATATTATTCTCTTCGTGAATGCAGGAGAAAAATGATTCATCATACAGAAAAAAAGCAGTTAGTTACTAAATCCATGGCCTTGTATGAAGACCAAGATCAAGTTTTGATAATTGGAACATACAGCATACACTAGGGGGCCGATTCCGATCTGGGTCGGAAAGCTCTCTGACCGATCCGGATTGTTTTCCGACTGAGCCGGACCCCTGCAGTCCGACCGAGCGAGTACGATGCGGCCGTATGCTGCCGGACTCGGTTCGGCCGGACTCCCATTGAAGTCGTACGACGCGTACATGGGCTCCCATCGACTCAATGGGTACGTTGCGCAAAAGGGTGCCCCCTGTAGTGGGTACGCGTTGGTGCCATCCGCACCGTACACGCATGTATAGGGGGGACCCATGGGTCCCCCCTGCGTCCGACTCATAAGGCTACGGGTGAAGGGGGACCCCCGAAGTCCGTTTCCGAGAGCTTTCACGTGTCGGAGGCTCCGACTCGATCCGGCTGTCCGGATCGTATATCGTACTGGCTCGGTCGTAAAACGTCTCCATTGCGCGGTACGAATCGAGTGCGAACGAGTCGGACGGAGCGGTTCGGACCCGGAAACGAGTCGGTCGGCGATTTCGCGTTCAATCGCATCGTACTTGGGCGTCCGGACCTCTGTACGACTCGGTCAGAAACAAAGCCTCTGACTCGGATCCGGTAAAGCCGAATCCGATTCGGAGCCCTACCGACCGAGATCGGAATCGATCACCTAGATCTCCTAGTGCACTGTTCCCCTATGGCTTTGCATTTTGCTGACAATAGTCTATGTCATTGTATTTCGACTAGCGACAGGGATGGGGAATTTGTATTGCCCGACGCCTGGGGACAAGAAATCTTGATGTCTGATTTGTCTGACAGACAACTAGATATTTAATTACGCTAAGAAAGGACTTGCTCTGACATCTTTGCCCACTGTCAATAAGGATGGCTGTAACAAATCCCATCAGCATGGGAAATGCTTTAACGCGGATCACTGGAGGATTGTCCTCCGGGCCCTGGTTTACTGGGGAATGTCTGAGCCTGCGCCCCAGGAAAAACATTAATTTCCATTGGTGAAAACAGCCAGAGGTAATTTTCAGGGGTGGGCTCTGTGATGTTATTGGCTGTGAAACTCGAGGGTGGGTGCAGAAACAGCAGTTTGTACCTGCATTTTGCCAGAAGGGGTAGACATATTCACTCTTAACCTTAAGAGCCATCTAGGCTTCTCTCCCCTCACCAGAGACTGCCGGAGGTCTCACTAAAAAGTAATTACCTTCCAGAACCAAGTTTTATCTTGTTCCTTTGCTCATCTTTTGGGGTCCCCTCCCCCACATTACTTCTTGGTACCCAAAAGCCTCCTCCTGGCATGGTTTGAGCATGGCCCATCTCCAAGGACAGGAGCTGGAGTGGAAAAACAAGTATCGATGAGCAAGCCTTGGAAATTCTCTCCCCTGGATCCAGATAGCTCAATAGGGGACTGCAGAGTGATAGTCAATAACTTGGTGCCTGTGTCATCACTGCCTAATAACCCCCGTGGATTAGACCACTATCTTCCCTCCCCCCCGAGAGAATTAGCATATTTTGTGTAGTGTACCACCAGATTTTTGAACTATTTTTGTTGTCTGTAGAACTCTGTGCACTTTACCCCTGCAAACCAGTAATAAAGGGCCTGTGCTCCCCCTTTAAACATGGTTGAATTGGTATACTTATGAATGGTATATTTAATTTGCCTGTAAGTCCCTAGCAAATTGTACAGAGTGTGCCCAGGGCACTGAATTTTAATGCCACTAGTGGACTACAGCATCATATTTACTACAGTGGCAGTGAAACCATGGCTTCAGACCCACTATTGTACCGATTGTAGCAGTGTAAAAACTGCAATCCCACCTTTCAAAATAAACCTTTTTTACAGGTCAAAACCTTCCTTTAAATATGAATAAGCCTCCCAAAATTAAGTTTTATAATCCACAAGGCTGGGTGCATGATATTTAAAAATAGACCATTTAGAATTGTACATGTCTATGTTTTCTATACTAAACGTCTCATGCATCATTCCTACAATTTGGCGACAAGGAGAACGTGATTACTTACACCACTTTTGGTTGGTTGGAACAGGAGAGGTCTTTGCCTGGAACAAAGTGATGCAGGGTTTATTCAAGGGTGAGAGCGAGCAGCACAGACCGTGTGCGACTACTGGAGGCATTTCCTCCTCCTTCACAAACTGGGTGTGACGTCAGGAAGCAGTTCTGCTGATTTGGGGAATTTTGGGAGGCAAAACCTGCAGGCACAAACTCTGTGGTGAGGCATTGAAGTGGCCTGAGTCTTGGGGCGAGCTTCACGGTGGAGGAGAGCGTGACGAGTGATGCATCGCAACATCCACTCAGCCAGTTTAAGTTGAGGGGATTTCTTTTTAACAATGTGACATTATGGCCATTTTTTTCTAATTGGCCATAGTGCTTCATTACAATGCATAATAAACAGGACTGTGTGTCTAGGGTGATGCGCACACCTTAGCAAACATGTGGTGCTAATTTTGTTATGATTGCTAGTAATAGGCACCTGAGTGAACAAATCTTGATCTCACTGTGCCCTAAACACTGCAGGGCATATTTACGTTTCCTGGCGCATCCCTGCAAATTAGCAGGGATGCGCCAGGAAACGTGCGACACGCATCTCAATCCTTGCGCCACCACGGATGCGCCGCATTTACAATGCGGCGCATCATGGCGCAGGAAATGCAGATGCGTGTCGCATCTGCTGCCGTAACGTTAGCGCAGTGCTGGAGTTGTAGTCGCGGGCGCGACGCAACTCCAGCACTGTGCCAACCATGCCCATGTCTAACATGGTGCGTCAAGCCTTACGCCTGCTTCAAGCAGGCGCAAGGTTTTGACGCAGCGGGGTCGGAAAAGTGACTGTAGATTTCACTCAGCCACTTTTCCGAGGCGTTCCTGCGACGGAACGCCCCCCCCGCGCCAGAACGCCCACATGAAACCTGACGCAGGTTTCATGTGGCGCAGGCTTTACAACGTGACGCATCTCCCTAGATGCATCACGTTGTAAATACCCCGCAGCATGGCGCTGAGCTTACGCCGCCGCTGCGTCACAGAAGTGACGCAACGGCGGCGCAAAAGTGGCGCAAGGGGCTTGTAAATATGCCCCTACGTGTTTATGGTGATGCGCACACTGGATTGGATGTATTGAAGCCTTCCCAGCACCTTGTGAGCAATCCATATTTTACTGTGCACTGTGTGTCTGCAGTGATGCACACTCCGGATTGGATGTAATTGATTTTCTACTTATCCTGCGAGTCTGGGATAATGCTCACAACTGATTAAGTACGCCTTGTGTGCTAACTTAGCATGCAAAGGTCACATTTTACTTTGAAGAAGAACGTTTAACTGAACAGTTTAGGTCCTGAGGGCCTATGAGTTTATAGGCAAATGGAAAAGAAACCAAGGTCTGCGAAAGACATTGATGTGTTGCAGCATGCCTTGGAAGATTTAGATTGTTATTACAAACCAGTTGTTTGTGCTGCTACTGACATATAAAAAAAATTCCAAAGGAAACATGGCAAATTGGAAACAGTGAAGGATTAGGTGTCCACCCTTAAGAAGTTGGCTGACTCTTGTAAATTTGGCTCATTGTGAGAAGAACCTATTTAAGATCAGATTATTATGCATGCAGATAACTCTAGCACACAAGAGAAGTTATGCATCATTGAAGGACACCATTGCAATTGTCAAAAAAGTGGAAATGTCTTAAAGGTATGCTCAAGCTGCTATACGGAGTTCTAAGTCTGTTGAACCAAGTTCTGTATGCAGAGTTTCTAGGTCCTTCTCAAAAAAAGAGAATAGCAGCAAAAAACAGCATGGGAAAGATTCTAGCATTAAGGTTCGGAGTGACAATTCTTGCATGAACAAGCACCCTAACTGTTTTAGATGTGAGAACAAGGGTCATTTAGCTAGAGAAAGGAATTGTCCAGCGATTAAGTTAAAATGTTTTTATTGTGGAATCTTAGGTCATTTTGCAAGGGTGTGCAGGGAAAAGAGTAGGAATGTGAAAGTAAAATGTGTTATGGATGGTTCAGATGTTGAAGAAGTGGCTGATAAGGAACCAACGAGTACTGAAAGTATTTTGAGCATTGAAGGTGTAGGTACTCAATGTTGACTCATTTGAAAAACTAAGCTGACTTGTATGATGTATATTGGAAGGGTGGAGATAATAAGTGTGACCGACTCTGGCTCACTGTACACTGTTGTGCAATGCTTAGGGGTCGATTCCGATCCCGGTCGGAGGCGCACCTAATACCATTCGGCCGGGAAAAAAGCCAGGCGAATGCCTGTTTCCCGACCGATTCGCATATACGTCCGAACGAACAAGTACGATGCGGACAACTGCCCAAATCCCGACCCAGTCGTACTCACCCAATACAGGTCCAGTTCTCCGACCGATGCGGATCCGGAAACGCAGAATCGAGTCGCACGGAAGCCAAAATGCAGCCCCGACCGGCCGGACAAGTACGATGCGCTTTCCGTGACGCGCCGAACCCGTCGCTACGCACGGCACGTCAAAGCATCCGGGAGAGGCGCACATAAGCTCCGATTCGCACCACAAGACGATCCACGGCTACGAGACGAACACGCCAGCGACAAGGACGAGGCGAAGCAAAGAGAAAGACGAACGAGACGAACCAACCATGAATCCCATCGTGCAGATCCTACCAATATTCTACATCTATTACCGGAACTGGCACGGACGCGTACGACGCAGAAGGTAAGTCAGACACCCACCACACAAACAAACCACACGTACCCGACAAATCACACACACACATAGGGATGCAGAAATTACTTACACCAGCAACAGCAGCACCATAGGGGCGGGATGGCTATCACCAATGCCACATATACACATAGGGGCCTGGATGCCAACAACTAACACCACCCCTACCCAGGGGGTGCTAGATGCATGTCACTACTACCACCTCTACCAATGGGGGGCTGGATGCCTACCACCACTACCACCCCTACTCAGGGGGTGCCAGATGCCTACCACTACCACCACCCCTACCCAGGGTGTGCCAGATGCCTACCACTACTACCACCTCCACCCATGGGGGCTGGATGCCTGTCACTACTACCACCTCTACCCATGGGGGCTGGATGCCTACCACCACTACCACCCCTACTCAGGGGGTGCCAGATGCCTACCACTACTACCACCTCTACCCATGGGGGCTGGATGCCTACCACTACTACCACCTCTACCCATGGGGGCTGGATGCCTGTCACTACTACCACCTCTACCCATGGGGGCTGGATGCCTACCACTACTACCACCTCTACCCATGGGGGGCTGGATGCCTACCACCACTACCACCCCTACTCAGGGGGTGCCAGATGCCTACCACTACTACCACCTCTACCCATGGGGGCTGGATGCCTGTCACTACTACCACCTCTACACATGGGTGCCAGATGCCTACCACTACTACCACCTCTACCCATGGGGGGCAGGATGCCTGTCACTACTACCACCTCTACCCATGGGGGGCTGGATGCCTGTCACTACTACCACCTCTACCCAAGCGGGGCTGGATGCCTGTCACTACTACCACCCCTACCCATGGGGGGCTGGATGCCTTCCACTACTACCACCCCTACCCATGGGGGGCTGGATGCCTAACACTACTACCACCTCTACCCATGGGGGGCTGGATGCCTGGCACAACTACCACCTCTACCCAGGGGGGCTGGATGCCTGTCACTACTAACACCTCTACCCATGGGGGGCTGGATGCCTACCACCACTACCACCCCTACTCAGGGGGTGCCAGATGCCTACCACTACTACCACCTCTACCCTTGGGGGCTGGATGCCTACCACTACTACCACCTCTACCCATGGGGGCTGGATGCCTGTCACTACTACCACCTCTACCCATGGGGGGCTGGATGCCTACCACTACTACCACCTCTACCCATGGGGGCTGGATGCCTACCACCACTACCACCCCTACTCAGGGGGTGCCAGATGTCTACCACTACTACCACCTCTACCCATGGGGGCTGGATGCCTACCACTACTACCACCTCTACCCATGGGGGGCTGGATGCCTGTCACTACTACCACCTCTACCCATGGGGGGCTGGATGCCTACCACTTCTACCACCTCTACCCATGGGGGTCTGGATGCCTACCACCACTACCACCCCTACTCAGGGGTGCCAGATGCCTACCACTAGTACCACCTCTACCCATGGGGGCTGGATGCCTACCACTACCACCACCCCTACCCAGGGGGTGCTAGATGCCTACCACTATTACCACCCCTACCCATGGGGGCTCGATGCCTACCACCACTACCACCCCTACTCAGGGGTGCCAGATGCCTACCACTACTACCACCTCTACCCATGGGGGCAGGATGCCTGTCACTACTACCACCTCTACCCATGGGGGCTGGATGCCTGTCACAACTACCACCTCTACCCATGGGGGCTGGATGCCTGTCACTACTACCACCCCTACCCATGGGGGGCTGTATGCCTACCACTACTACCACCTCTACCCATGGGGGGCTGGATGCCTACCACTACCACCACCCCTACCCAGGGGGTGCTAGATGCCTACCACTACTACCACCCCTACCCATGGGGGGCTCGATGCCTACCACCACTACCACCCCTACTCAGGAGGTACCAGATGCCTACCACTACTACCACCTCTACCCATGGGTGCCAGATGCCTACCACTACTACCACCTCTACCCATGGGGGCTGGATGCCTACCACTACTACCACCTCTACCCATGGGGGCTGGATGCCTACCACCACTACCACCCCTACTCAGGGGTGCCAGATGCCTACCACTACTACCACCTCTACCCATGGGGGCAGGATGCCTACCACCAACAACACCCCCACTCACAGGATGGCTAATGCATGACACAACAAGCACACACCAACATAAGGAATGCAACAAAAAGACATCCCCCCAACACCATGACAAGCGTGTGTAGACTGTGTCAAATGCCTACAACACTGAACATGACTTTGAACATACAATGTGACCCCTATCACATGTGTCACACATAAATGTGTGTGGCCCCCACAATGCAAGCAGACCATGACCACTGTGGCAATGGGGTCCAACCCCCATCATCACAGTGACCAAAAGGTAAATGTGGGGTCCATAGCTGAAGCACATTTTGCACATTGTGGCAATGGGGTCTAAACCCCCATCATCACAGTGACCAAAAGGTAAGTGTGGGGTCCATAGCTGAAGCACATTTTGAACATTGTGGCAATGGGGTCTAAACCCCCATCATCACATGACCAAAAGGTAAGTGTGGGGTCCATAGCTGAATCACATTTTGAACATTGTGGCAATGGGGTCTTAACCCCCATCATCACAGTGACCAAAAGGTAAGTGTGGGGTCCATAGCTGAAGCACATTTTGAACATTGTGGCAATGGGGTCCAACCCCCATCATCACAGTGACCAAAAGGTAAGTGTGGGATCCATAGCTGAAGCACATTTTGCACATTGTGGCAATGGGGTCTAAACCCCCATCATCACAGTGACCAAAAGGTAAGTGTGGGGTCCATAGCTGAAGCACATTTTGAACATTGTGGCAATGGGGTTCAACCCCCAATATCACAGTGACCAAAATGTAAGTGTTGACATTGAAAAAGCTGCAACTGCCAAACTGCATGGATGATTCCTGGTCACAGAACAACAAACACATCAGTGGCAAAGTAGTGCTTGTGTCCCATAGCAACATAGATTGTGTGAGGCATACAGTGCAGTGCAAATAAGACATACCTTTGGCCATGTGCAGACAAACATCACCCATGGGGGCTGACACTGTCAACATCCATCAATGACACAATGACAGAAGTGACCATCATAATGCAGACCCACATATTTGCACCAATGGGCACACAAATGTAGATACCCTGTGGAGACTGTAGATGTGAGGTGAACAAATAACATACCATGGCAGCAATGGGACACACAAACAATGATCATTGTGCTGACTGATGACCTAGGAGTCCCAAGGACAGCAGGTGAAACCCACCAAACAACATACAGCCAATAGCACACTAAAGATATGCCAATGCAGTGGTGCAGATGCACAAACAGGCAGATCCACACTGCACATCAAACACAACAGGTGAGGGGGGGGGGGGTGCCAGTGTCCCCAGGCAACCACACAACACATGATGAGGCCTGAATACCAGTTACACAGATGCACATACAGTGCCACACAAAAGTAACTCATGGATCCAAATCCCCTATGTGGGCAATCAGGCATTGTTAGATGAGAGGGAGCACAAATTACACATGTCACACAAGCTTGTAGGAACAGCAACTAACACAGCAAGAGACAGACCCACCACAGCACTACCCCCAGGGACCCCATATTGTGCTGACACTAGCCTGCATGATAATCCCACTGTGATGACAATGTTAGATGACGTTCACACTGTGAACCCCAGCCATGTGTCCTGAGCAACTAACTACCATCACACCTACACAAGCTCCAATCAATCAGCACGGCCTGCCAGCCAAGGCCAATATGGAGGTAGGGGTCTGGCCGTGCAACAACTCACTTTTGCACACACTCAACACCACACACCCTGATCTCCACCAATGTGCAGCAGTGAAGCTCACATGGACTGCTGACATTGCACATGCACCCATGACAATACCAGGGGTGGTGGTGGGAACCAAGGTGCAGAAACCCATCACACATGGACAGTCAACAAGACTTGTCAATGTCTGACACACAGCACAGTATGCTGTACATGGGCATGATGTGAAATCCACCACAATCAATGGGATCCTGGCCATAGTCACACACCAATGAAGAAGCCAAGGTGACACACGAAGAACACACGTACAAAACTACCAACATTGCAGCTCTGACCCTGAGGAGTGGCAGCAGTCACACACACAACGTGTCACAATCACTGTAAGCTAACACAAACTGTAAATCACATTACTCGTGTAAACAACAAGTGCCAAGGGGAATCCTGAATGTGTCCCATCTGCGTTTCCCACATCCCCAGCACTGACAACAAAGACAACCTGGGTTGACAACCTCATGAACATTAGTTTGCCATGCACCCACATCACAGAGAAACCAGGTCCAAGATGCTGGATGAACACAGAACAACTCAGCAAGCATCACAAACAGGAACATCCCTAGGGACACAGCCTGTGTAGGAAAAGGGAAGGGAACACGCACAGACATGCTTACACAACACAGGCACACACAATGTCACCAGATTACACACTGCCATGAGGGCACACCACTCCTGTGGAAGGTCCGCTGTGCCAAACCTTGTCTGTGCACGACCCAAACATGTCAGCAGAACACTCCGTCAGTGAGTCAACAACCACAACCACAGAAGGCTCTGCTCACATCAGCCTGGGTACGGGGGTGTCACGTCAGTCATCTGCACACACACCAAACACGTGTCAAGCAAGTTGCACTGTATACACAGATGAGTCCTTCGACATTGATGTGCAAAACTGCATGTCCAGTGGAGCTGGGCACACAGTCAGGGAAATCGGAACATTGAACAGTGGTAAGCCCACCAGATGTGCATCAGTGTAAGACAAAGATGTTCATTTACAAATGCTAAAAGGACATCCCTGTGTCAAATGCTGAACATTACACCCTCAGACTGTAGCAAAGGATGCCATAGATCCAGAATACAACAGGACACATATCCCATGGACCACATGGAGTCCATCACTGCAACACTTCATCGTCCTGATGTGAACACTATTACAACTGCAAATGCAGGATGCTACTCATCCACATCATGTACATCAAAAGAAAACCCAAAAGTAAACAAAAAGAGGCTTTATTCAGCAAATGTCAGGGTAAAAACGGAAGTCCAAAAGAAACTAAGGCCAATGGCCAGTCCAAAATCACAGTACCAACGGGGTGAGAAGTGACAACTGGTCACACATTGCTTGCCTGCACTGGTACGGACAGGGGACATCACCCTTGGAGGGGCATACAAGGGGCAGGCCAGGCACCGCAGGGACAGGATCAGGGGATGGCAGAGTGAGGCAGTGAAGGGGTGGTGGGTGCAGGAGTGTCACCGGCAACTGCAGTGGAGGTGTCTGACTCAGGGGGGGCCGGCACCACCGTGGTACACAAGTCAGTTGGTGTGGGTGCCGCAAACACTGCAGTGGGCTGGACTGATGTAGTGGACTGGGTACCCACTGCAGTGCCCGAGTCAGACGTGGTGGTTGTGGACTCCACTGCAGTGCATGACTCCAAGGGAGTGGAAGGGTGGGCAGATGAGGTGGGCAGGACAGAGGGGGGGGACCCGGTCCCCACAACAGTGCCACTAACAGGCAGAGCGTCTGGGTTGGGGGTGGAAGAGCAAGTGCCAGGGGGGAGGGCCTAAGCAGTCTGGGGATGTGGTATCGGTGTGTGGGGGAACCTGGGGAAGGGTGCGGCGGGGGAACCTGTGCAGTGGTGGCCTGGGGGATGGAGGAGAGAGACTGGGCGCTGGAGCTGCGTGGTGGTGGTGGTGGGGTCTTGCTCTTCCTGCTCCGGGGGGACTTCCGAATGGGCTCCTGTGTCTGCCTGCGCCTGGGGGAGGGTGTCCGGGGGCGAGGGGCACTCCTCTCTGTGTGGGTGGACTTCCTCTTCCCCTGGTGCGCTGGGTCAGCAGGAATGGTGGGGAAGAGGCTGAGGTCACACAGGAAGAGCTGCTGTGTATGTGGGGTAGCAGGCGAGGCAAGGGAAGGGGTCTTGGAGGGAGAGGATTTGGAGGACTGCAGAGTGAATGTGGATGCCTGTGTGTGTGTGTGTTCCCCATCCCCTGTGTCTGTGGTATCAGTCCCGTGAGGATGCTTGTGTGCACGTCTTGCCTTACTCTTGGGTGTGTCTGTGCTGCTCGTGTCTGTGTGTTTGGATGACTGTGCAGGTGTGCATGTGCTTTGGACAGGTAGGGGGGCAGGAAGTGTGGATGGGGCAGAGGTGGGAGGGGTGAGGGTCTGTTGGAGGAGGGACACTGCTGCCATCAGGGAGGAGTCCATGGACCTATTGCTCCTCTGTAGGGCAGACATACCCATCGAGATGCCCTCCATGAACGACACCAGCTGTGTCAACAGAGTGGTGTGTGCATGGAGGACACTCAGCATTGCTGTCTGCCCTACATGGAGCTGCCGAAGGAGGTACACAGACTCCTCACTCAGGGCAGCAGGGGACACAGGGGCAGGGGGTGTGGTGCCTGGCACGAAGGAGACACGCTCCCGAGCACGGGAGCCTCCACGGACCTCAGGAATGGGAGCCGATGGGAGGGCGGTGGTGGTGGTGGTGGTGGTGGTGGCGGGGCCAGACAGACTAGCTGGCCTTTGGTGGCTGCCGAGACCCGCCTCCACAAGGAAGTCATCCTCCGAGCTGCTGTGGTCCCCAGCTGAGGTGGATGGTGCTGAGGACTCCTCAGTGTGGCTCCCCTCGCCCTCCGTGCCACTGGGTCCCTCTGACCACTCGTCCGATGCTGACCCAGTCTGGCTCCGCTGCTCCTCCTGGTCCGTGGAGCTGTCCCCTCCTGTGGCCATGGATGTATCTGCAAACAATTAGGGAAACAGACAAACATCAGTCACCTGCACTGACCGCACACACCACAGTAAGTACAGCACATTACAGAGCAAGCCCTGGCATCCTTAGTTGAACATTGCCTAAAGTCCTCACACAGATTCGGGAAGCCAATTGTCAGTCTGATGGTCAACCATGGGACTCACACCCCTCCTGCCCTTGCACCCATCTGTCTGGTGCCTGTCTGATGGTAAGACCCCAGTGTGGACACATGCACCACCTACACAGTTGTTGGACATTGCAGGGATCACAGTGAAGCATGTGAACATGCACACATCACATCTCTTGCCACTGAGTCAGTGCAGGTGTCGGACCCGGTAGGAGTGGGTAGGTCTGCAGCCCTCGTGCGAACAGCACCAATTACATGAGGAACCCCTCATGTGTACAACCTACCGGGTACTGTGATGCCTGGTTAGTCCATTTTTTGCGGGAAGTTCCTGCACCACCAGGTACTCGACCTTTTAGTCGTATGGTTGTTGTGAGTATGTTGCCACAACTTCAATTGATTTTTTAGTTGTAGATAGTTATTCTCCTGGTCCTGACGAATCGCCTGTTGAATATTCATTTTTGGCGAGAAACATGTTGACCGATCACTCATAAGAGCGTCATAAACTGAGATATTATCTCAGCTTCACGCCTTATTTTTTGTTCTTATCTAGGGTAGGAGACCCCTGATTAAAGTTGTTTTCATAGGTACCCCTGCTCTATTTTACATTCACTATCACCATTCACACACGTCTACACATACGAGGCCCCCACCCGCACTTCACCTGACGGCGCTTGGAAAAGATCTCCGATAAAGTGCCCCTATTATAGGGAGCCCGTCGGGTATTGCACCGCCGACCCGACGAGGAGCCGCCCAATGATGAAGCATGACACCCGACAGGGTGTGTGAGGGCATTCTAATCCAACATAATGGATTCCTTACTCTGATTCTACTAGATCAGTTGGTTCAGAATCCCCTGTGTATTGTCTCTCGTTCCATAGGAACAGTATAACCTCTTTGTTGCAAACATTACCCCTGGGCCTTTATACTGGACCTGTTCAAAAAGCCCATAGTCCCTCCTTTGTTGACCGGATAAAGGGATGGCCAGATTCTAATTAGAAATGCATGTGATGCATACCAGCACCAGACACCATGATGCACCCATGTCCGGATAGTCAATGCCACAATGGGGTGCATGTTGCACATGTCACTCCCCTGCAGGATCAGTCCCAGGAAGTTGAATGCCATGACACAGGAATGCGTGCAAAGTCATACATTACTGTCTCAAGTCACATGGCCATGGCAGCCAGACAACAACAGTCTGCACTGTGTCACAATCCGAGGGCATGGGGAATGCAAGTTATGTGACTGACAAGTGCACATGTCCATCCCCCAAAAACCACATCATCTGTACTACTATTTGTCCACGTCATACCAACTGGACATATGGGGGACATGAAACACAACTCTCTGAACATGAGCACCTCACAGTGTGCTGTGAATGAAAATACAGCTGCCTGAAAGTCACAGTCGCAAACACCTGTGTGCACAGTCAAGTGATCAGCCACCTATAAGTCACAGAAGTATCGTCTATCATGGTCACATCTCAGATGGCATGCTGAGCCCCAAACGATGAACATACCAGTAGTCCTGACAACGAAGACACAGCACAATGAGACAGAGGCAGACACCTGAGGGTACATTTCACTGATCACAATATGCCAGATGATACACGGGAGTGGGAATACAGAGTGTATTGTATGCACTGGAGTAGGCATGACTGTCCAGCTCCACCTGTAAGAGGGATGAGTCCTGGACAGTAGGCAGGTGGCTAAGCATGTGTGACACACTGGATACACATACTCCTGAGGCCCAAATAGTGTTCCCACCAGCAGCATGGGTGTGTGCCACATTCCCCAGGGACATGTGGTGAGTCAGAGCAGCAAGCGGACCACATATCAAAGTTACACGCAGATCACATGTCAGAACTTAGGCATTGTGTAAGCAATTGACCCACCCATGAATCGCACAACATAGTCACGGGAACAAATGCTGTCCCCCACCTTGAGCAAAGCAAAATGCAATGACACAGTCCCCAAATGACATAATTTCCTGACTATAAGGGCCACACATATGCGTATCAGAGGAGAAGTGGGCATGTAACAAATGAGGGACATGGGTCCTGGACCACATGACTGATGTACTGTGGAAGTTTAACCAGGCCAGAGGAGGGCACATAGCATGGCAGACAAAGTGCACAGTGCAGTCATGGACTCACCCCTCCTTGCTGCTGTCTGTCCTTCAGCTGCCCATCCTGGTCAGGGAAGACCACTGCCAGGATCCGGAGCATGTGGGGGGTCAGGGTCCGGTGTCCGCCCCTCCTGCGAGGAGGCGACAGCTTCAGCTGGACCCTTGCGATCCTCCGGGTCCAGCCACGAAGGTCCTGCCACCTCTTTTGGCAGTTGCGGATCCTGCGCCTGTAGACCCCCACGGATCTTACTTTCCGGGCGATGGTCAGCCAGATGTCCTGCTTCTGGTGGGCATCAACCTGTGAGGATGACAAAGTGAAAAGGCCATTACTACACATGCAACATATACGTGCATCACACAGTTGGATATACATGTCTCATTTACAGGGGCATATGATGTACACAGGCAGTGCAACAATGGCTATGAACAGTTTGCCAGCAGTCACTACATGGTATCATTGCATGGGAAGTAAACCTAGTTGGAATGCACTGTTACTGCACTGTACCAGTTCAGTGCATGTAACTTCACACTTTGGGGTGTGAAAACTACTCAGTGGGCATGCTAGCCAGTGGTGTGCACAGTGAAAGTCCTGCTAGTCAGACAACATGCACAATTAGTGATGCAGTGGACAGCACACTCACCTGCTCCCCTGGTTTCCCATACAGCTTGCTGTACTGTGGAAGGAGGCTGTCCAGCAGGGCCTGGTTCTCCTCAAGGCTGAAGGCTGGGGCTCTCTCCACAGTACGTGCCATTGCAGGAGCCAGAGGATGCATAAACAGCAGCAGTGTTGGTGGCAGATGTCGTCCTGGAGCATGTAGTGCAGGCAAGTGAGCTCTCAGGGGAACAGCCAGCATTATATGTGTGCTGCAGAGGCAGATACTGTCCCATGTGTCCAAAGTGATAGGTCGAAGTCGTTTGCATCTTCTAAATCTGACCAATCCATGGTATAGCAGCACTAATACACGCCCACAGCATCCTACAAATCTTCAACTTCATGACACCCATGATTTTGCAACATTGTTGTGGCTGGCCAACTGAATTCACTGCATCAGACTCATTGGAGCTTCGATAACGCGTCCGTTGCCATGCCAGGCCCCAGCCAATGTGTGCGCACCGATCGGTCCATTGCTGTACAACGCGTACCCGGGATACAACGCGTACCCGCTCACATTGAATGCAATGGGCCGGCCGGGCACACCGATCGGTCCATTGCTGTACAACGCGTACCCGCGATACAACGCGTACCCGCTCACATTGAATACAATGGGCCGGCCGGGCACACCGATCGGTCCATTGCAGTTCAACGCGTACCCGCGATACAACGCGTACCCGCTCACATTGAATGCAATGGGCCGGCCGGGCACACCGATCGGTCCATTGCTGTACAACGCGTACCCGCTATACAACGCGTACCCGCTCACATTGAATGCAATGGGCCGGCCGGGCACACCGATCGGTCCATTGCTGTACAACGCGTACCCGCGATACAACGCGTACCCACTCACATTGAATGCAATGGGCCGGCCGGGCACACCGATCGGTCCATTGCAGTTCAACGCGTACCCGCGATACAACGCGTACCCGCTCACATTGAATGCAATGGGCGGGCCGGCCGGGCACACCGATCGGTCCATTGCAGTTCAACGCGTACCCGCGATACAACGCGTACCCGCTCACATTGAATGCAATGGGCCGGCCGGGCACACCGATCGGTCCATTGCTCTACAACGCGTACCCGGGATACAACGCGTACCCGCTCACATTGAATGCAATGGGCTGGCCGGGCACACCGATCGGTCCATTGCTCTACAACGCGTACCCGCGATACAACGCGTACCCGCTCACATTGAATGCAATGGCCAATGTGTGTGCACCGATCGGTCCATTGCTGTACAACGCGTACCCACTCACATCGTATGCAATGGCCAATGTGTGCGCACCGATCGGTCCATTGCTGTACAACGCGTCCCTGTACAAGTCACTGGCATATGTCACCATGCCTGTCACAGGTGAACATATGCCAGCCACATATACTTCCCAGGGAGTGAGGGGCACACCTACAACAACACAGCCTGTCCACACTGTATCCTAAGGCATGTGAGGCTGCATCACATGTTCTGTGTATGGGGGTCAACATGTTGTTTTTTGGGTGGCACTTGGGGGCAGCCACTCCCAGGCTGTGCACGTGTTCATGGGGACAGAATCCTTGGTGTGTTGTGCACATGAACACTGTGGTGTGCAACTGTTCATTTCAGGACATGTGGCATGGTCACATTTCACGGTTGTGTATGTGTATGTCATGTCACATACCCCTGAGTCCCATGTGGGACGGTATGTACGTCCCAGGGTGACCCATTGCCACAATTGTGATGGCCCTCCACAGTCTGTGTGCATGTCGTGTTTACAATGTCTCTGATTCCATGTGCACAATGGGAGACAGTCTACACATCCACGTTGTTTGTGCATGGACTTTGATGTTGTGCGTGTGTGTGTCACAGACGTCCATGTCTGTCCTGCCGAGGCAACAGGGACCACTACCTGTGGGGGTCATGGTTGTTTAGCTGTGGTGTATTCATGATGCACCATGTCATGCCAGTGTCCATGTGTCAATACAGGGTCCCTGGGAATCTACCTGTCGATGAGCTGTGATGCCTGGGGCACATCTGTCCTCACATGTCACTGTGGTGTGTGTTTGGAACGTGACAGCAGTACATGAGTACTGTGACACAGCCTAATGATATCCCATAGCACAACCTGGGACTTGTTGAGGACACATGTTGAACTGTGATGTTAGATGTTAGCCATGTAGGTGCCATACATGTCCTTACGGAACGGCACACGCATCATGTACTTGTGTCTCGTAATGATGTATCATGTGATATTGAGTCTGGTCTATGCCACATATGTGGGGTGACTGACAATCTTTCTTTCTTCACCTATGCACTGCAGGGCACCAGCTGTCCATCGGCCATTCCTTGACCTTGCAATGGTGGTTGAACGGGACTGCATCCGACGATACCGCTTCACCAGGCCACTGATTGAGGAATTGACGGTGCGGTTGGCCCCACATTTGCAACCTGGCCGGACATACCCTACAGCGCTGACCCCCAAGGTGAAGGTGATGGCAGCCCTACACTTCTTTGCCACCGGTACCTTTCAACACACTGTGGCGTCTGCTGGTGGGATGTCACAGACCATGTTCAGCCGTGTGCTCCGCGACGTTTTGGAGGCTATGTTGAGGTACCTGAACCAGTACATCTATTTCCCTAGACTTCAACAACTCACTGACGTGAAGAGTGACTTCTATGCCCTGGGGAGGATGCCGCATGTCATTGGCTCCATTGATGGGACACATGTGGCTTTGGTACCACCACAGGCCCAAGAGCAGGCATACAGGAACCGCAAACACTACCATTCGGTCAATGCACTGGTGGTATGCCTTGCAGATATGAGCATCACACACGTCTGTGCCTGTTTCCCCGGTTCTGCACACGATGCCTACGTGATGAGGAGTAGTCGCATCCCGAGGATGATGTCACAGATGCGGAAACAGCGTGCCTGGCTTGTTGGTGTGTACTGACTTTGTACCATCGTGTGTGTTCTGCAATGTAGTGTTCCACCCTCTTTTCCAACTCAGCTAATGTGCAATTGTCTGTATGTAGGTGACTCCGGATACCCCAACATGCCGTGGTTGCTGACTCCCCTCAGGAACCCTGTGACACCAGCCCAGATGCGCTACAATGAGGCACATGGTCGGACCAGGAGAGTGATTGAACGGACATTTGGTCTCCTGAAGAGCCGCTTCCGCTGCCTAGATAAGACAGGAGGGGCCCTCCCATATGCCCCAGCAAAGGTGTGCAAGATTGTCATCGTCTGCTGCATGCTACACAACCTGGCAGTGCGGAAGGAGTTGCCTCTCATCCTGGATGACGATGACCAACATCCGCCACCTGTGGAGGATCCTGGGCTGGACCACGATGCCAGTGGTGATGATGATGATGAGGGTGATGTCCGCACACAGCTCATCACCAACTTCTTCAGCTGAATGTGAGTATCCAGGGATGTTATGTCAATGATGTGAGTTTGCATAATATGTGTTGGTGGTGCTCTGGTGCTGTTTGAGTGTGTCCATGTGCTACTTGACTGGATGTGTGCAGCAATGTGTCCTTACAGGTAGTCTGTACTCCACAACAGTGTTGACATGCTAACTTGGTCCTGGGTGGGTATCTTGTGACATGTATTGTGCATGAGTATTGCAGTTCTGTCCTGTTCTTCAGTGCTTTTGACTGTGTGTCATTTCTGTCCTTCACAGGGTACTTTCAGAGTTGTTTGCAACTGTGATCCCCCGACACCGTGAATCAACTTCCAGGGTGGTAGCTGTCGTTTCCCTACAGGTGATGTGCACCACACCCATGGACTTCCTTTCTTCTACACTTGTTGACTGTGTGCCCACTGCCAGGTGGGATTACCTTGCATCTGTAGTGGTTACAACATGTTGCAAATGTGTAATAAACCTGTGCTTCACTGTGTGATGTGCGTTGCCTGTGGTCACACATCTGACTGACATTTGCTTCCTGCACCAGTGGGCTAGTTAACACAGACTGTGAATAGGTGTTGTGTCTGTGCATTGCACCGTATTTCCTGGCAACATCAGTGTAGGCGATGAGTCAGATGGCCCTGGTGTGTATGTGTTGTGTAGCCCTGGTGGTGTGTCTCCCTCATATGTGTCACGTCGCCATGACTCACATGCCGGTGTTGTACTTGCTGTAGCAGTTAGCATGCACAGTGTCATTTCACAGATCATCATCTCCACTTCAGAAACAACGTTGTAATCACAACAGAGGCAAGTATGGTGTATTAGTGAGTTTATTGACATACATGTGTGAGTATAGTGCACAGGATGGTGGGTGCTGTACATTGTGATTGTAATCCAAAGTTCCTAGATGATTTGGAAGTCCTGATAGCAGAAATGTCCTGAGTAAAGTCCACAGTCATCTGATACATTGGTCCAACTTGAGCTCCCCATGTCATGTGGGAAAGTTGTGTTGCATTCGACAGGGTGAAGAGTTTGCGCACAAAGGTGATTTTCCGGAACAGGTGTTGGCTTCCTGGGGGTTGTGCATGGCCATCAGCCTCTCAGTTGTCCTTCCTCGGACGACCCCTCTTCTTTGGGGGGGGGGGACCCTCAAGTGCAGGCTGCTGCGGTGCAGGGGACTCTCCGCCAGAGTCATCCTCCCTCCCTGTGGCAGTTGTTGCAGCACCAGATGTTGTGGGCACACAGGGAGGTGTTGACATGTTGGTGCACATCTGGCGGAGGCATTGTAATATGTCCCTATGCACCGCCGTCTGTTCTTGCAATGTGTCCCACTTGGACTCCATGCGGGACATGTGTAAGTCCAAGCGGGCATGATGGGCAGCCTGCTGCTGTTGAATGTCCCTGAGGATCCCCACTACCTGGCTGAACTCTCCGGTGCTAGTCTGGTATGCATCAGCTATGCGTACCAGTTGTGGGTCATCATGCAGTCCAGACCCCTCTGCAAGCAGCGACCTATGTCTACCACCCCTCCCACCACCCCTGGCGACACGTGAAGGACCTGCGTTGGCACGCACAGGTGACCCTGGGCCCCCTTGGGGGTTGTTGCTGGTGTTGGTGTCCGTAGCTCCACGTTGGGCCGGGGTCCGTGTGCTGTTGGTGGTGGTGGTCCTTGGTCTGTCCGTGTCGGCAGGGGTGGTCTGTGTGTTGGCAGTTGTTGGAGGGGTGGGTGCAGGGGGTGCAGCTGGTGGTCCTGCTGGTGCTGCATGATGACTCACTGCGGAGGTGCCAGGTAGGTCTTCGTCATCCGAGGTGGGCAGAGGCTGTTCCACACCAGTGAGCTCAGTGTCCCCCGGAGCCTGGGACAGGGACTCCTCAGCGTCTGCTGCTGTGTCCCCATCATCACCTGTATTTGGAAGAGACACACAATGTATGTAATGTTTCTACAGGCATCAATGGTTCAAACACCTGACAGTTGTGACTGTACCTCTGGATGCGGGCCTGTACATTGGATTGTCCTAAGTTGTCACAGTCAGCTGTTGATATTGGTGTAGCGCATTGTCCTGACAACATGAAGCATTTCAATGTGAATGTTGAGGTGTGTGCATAGCCAGCATTGGTGGTGTTTGGTTGACATCCGGACATCCTTCTCCCTCCAGCCCAGTTATCCCACCATGAAGCATGCCACCCTTGCAGTGGGTGCAGGTTGACTCTCAGGATGTCAGTCAGTGGTGTCCTGCTGTTGGTTGGTGGCCAGTTCCCATCAGGGCCTTGTGCTCCACACAACAGAGCAGCAGTGTCAGACATCTTTGATGGGGCTTTCCACTCTCTGTGAGGTGTGCATGCTTCAGTGTGAGCTTGCTGGGCCATGTGGGGGGGGATGTTGAGCTGTGACTACCACTCCCATCATGCTATTGCCTCCACCCCCCTTCCCAGCATGCCCATACTTCCTTCCTTTTGAGTGTACTTCACTGTGTGTGGGTGTGACAGTAATGGCAAGATGGCTGACAGTGGTGTCCTGCTGTTGGTTGGTGGCCAGTTCCCATCAGGGCCTTGTGCTCCCCACAACAGAGCAGCAGTGTCAGACATCTTTGATGGGGCTTTCCACTCTCTGTGAGGTGTGCATGCTTCAGTGTGAGCTTGCTGGACCATGTGGGGGGATGTTGAGCTGTGACTACCACTCCCATCATGCTATTGCCTCCACCCCCTTCCCAGCATGCCCATACTTCCTTCCTTTTGAGTGTACTTCACTGTGTGTGGGTGTGACAGCAATGGCAAGATGGCTGACAGTGGTGTCCTGCTGTTGGTTGGTGGCCAGTTCCCAGCATGGCCTTGTGCTCCCCACAACAGAGCAGCAGTGTCAGACATCTTTGATGGGGCTTTCCACTCTCTGTGAGGTGTGCATGCTTCAGTGTGAGCTTGCTGGGCCATGTGGGGGGGATGTTGAGCTGTGACTACCACTCCCATCATGCTATTGCCTCCACCCCCTTCCCAGCATGCCCATACTTCCTTCCTTTTGAGTGTACTTCACTGTGTGTGGGTGTGACAGCAATGGCAAGATGGCTGACAGTGGTGTCCTGCTGTTGGTTGGTGGCCAGTTCCCATCAGGGCCTTGTGCTCCCCACAACAGAGCAGCAGTGTCAGACATCTTTGATGGGGCTTTCCACTCTCTGTGAGGTGTGCATGCTTCAGTGTGAGCTTGCTGGGCCATGTGGGGGGGATGTTGAGCTGTGACTACCACTCCCATCATGCTATTGCCTCCACCCCCTTCCCAGCATGCCCATACTTCCTTCCTTTTGAGTGTACTTCACTGTGTGTGGGTGTGACAGCAATGGCAAGATGGCTGACAGTGGTGTCCTGCTGTTGGTTGGTGGCCAGTTCCCAGCATGGCCTTGTGCTCCCCACAACAGAGCAGCAGTGTCAGACATCTTTGATGGGGCTTTCCACTCTCTGTGAGGTGTGCATGCTTCAGTGTGAGCTTGCTGGGCCATGTGGGGGGATGTTGAGCTGTGACTACCACTCCCATCATGCTATTGCCTCCACCCCCTTCCCAGCATGCCCATACTTCCTTCCTTTTGAGTGTACTTCACTGTGTGTGGGTGTGACAGCAATGGCAAGATGGCTGACAGTGGTGTCCTGCTGTTGGTTGGTGGCCAGTTCCCATCAGGGCCTTGTGCTCCCCACAACAGAGCAGCAGTGTCAGACATCTTTGATGGGGCTTTCCACTCTCTGTGAGGTGTGCATGCTTCAGTGTGAGCTTGCTGGGCCATGTGGTTTGGGGATGTTGAGCTGTGACTACCACTCCCATCATGCTATTGCCTCCACCCCCTTCCCAACATGCCCATACTTCCTTCCTTTTGAGTGTACTTCACTGTGTGTGGGTGTGACAGCAATGGCAAGATGGCTGACAGTGGTGTCCTGCTGTTGGTTGGTGGCCAGTTCCCAGCATGGCCTTGTGCTCCCCACAACAGAGCAGCAGTGTCAGACATCTTTGATGGGGCTTTCCACTCTCTGTGAGGTGTGCATGCTTCAGTGTGAGCTTGCTGGGCCATGTGGGGGGGGATGTTGAGCTGTGACTACCACTCCCATCATGCTATTGCCTCCACCCCCCTTCCCAGCTTGCCCATACTTCCTTCCTTCTGACTCTGCTTCCCTGAGGGATAGTGTGCCTGTGCTGAATGGATGGCTGACAGTGTTGTCCTGGCGTTTGTTTGGCTACAAGTCCCATGTGTGTCACTGTGCTTCCCACAGCATGACCCAGGGTGGTGGTTCTTTGTGGGATAAATATTTTTAGTGTGAGGCAATGCATTTTCCCAGGTGAGTTGTGTGTAGTTTGGGTTAGGGGTGTGTGTGGGAAGAGCTGCTGGTAACTATGGTCATAGCTGTCAGTCCTCCTTCCCACCCAGCCAGATATCCCACCACGGAACGTGCTTCCATTGCAGGGAGTGCAAGTTGTCTTTCAGGATGTCAGACAGTGGTGTCCTGCTGTTGGTTGGTGCCCAGTTCCCAGCAGGGCCTTGTGCTCCCCACAGCAGTAGCCAGTGTCAGCCATCTTGTCAGTTGTTTTCCACTCCCTGTGATGTGAGCATGGTTCAGAGTGGTGTTGATGGGCGTATTGTGATGGTGGGCAATATCTGTGACTACGACTCCCATGATGCTATTGGCTACACTGACTTGACCAGCATACACAGAATTCCTTCCTTTCTGTGGGATTCCCTGTGTGGTGGTGTTGTAGTGGTGGCTACATATCTGACAGTGTTTGTTGGTTAGATTTGTGCCACTGCCTAGCTTTATTTGTTGTAGGGTTTGTACATGTCATGACACAGTTACATATCACTATGAGATGGCATGTATTGTGTTTATCTGACTGACATACACATCTTGGGATGATTCTGGTTTTGTTGCTGTGTATTTGCTAAGGGTGCATGGTTTGACTATCCCCTTGACAGTGATGTGTGTGTATTGTCACACGATATTGGGTATATTGGTTGTGTACTCACCAGGCTCTGGGATGTCTTCTAGTCCATAGACGCTCACTGGTGGTAGGATGGCCCGCACCTTCTCCTCCCAGGGCCTGAGGTATAGTGGTTTGGCAGGAGGGCCAATGCCGGTGTGTTGGCTCAAGATGTAATCCTTCTTCAGTAGGTCCCTGACCCTCCTGCGCACATCATACCACCTGTTCTGGATGTCTTCCTTTGTGCGCAAACATGGTGATTGTTCGTTCACCCTGTCAACGATCCTCGCCCACATCTTGGTTTTCTGCAACATGGGGGTCTGTTGGACCAGTGTACCAAACAGCTGTGGCTCTACCCTGAGGATCTCATCTACCAGGACTTCCAATTCACTATCTAGGAACTTTGGATTCTTCTTGGGGGGCATGGTGATGGGTGGTGGTGGTGAGTGATGTGTGTGTTGGTGTGCAAGTGAGGGTGTGTGAGTGTGTGTTTTGCTGGGTGTATGTGAGGGTGCTATTTGTTGAGGTGCTGATGGTGTGTGGCTTGTGTGATGGATGAGCTGTGAGTGTGTGTGTGGTTGCTGTCTGTTGGTGTTCTGTGCTGGCAGGTCATTTGAATTTGCAAAGGATCATGGTAGGGATTTGTGTCCTTTATATGGGTGGAGTTGTGGGTGTGTCTTTGTTCCCTGTTCCCCCCCCAGTATTTATTGGCTTTGTAATTGCTTGTTTGGCCTTTTTTTTTTTTTTTTCCCTTTGTACTTTTTGTGCAGGTAGGAGACGTTCTTCTGACCGAGTCGGACCCTGCAGTTGTCTCGTGCGAGCTTCTCCGAGTCGTTCACACTGTGTTTGTGCTGTTTCCTGTGCTGCGTACGCGTCGGTCGCGGTGTATTGGGTTGCTTCGGCTCGCTGTTTTGTATGCGTGTCGGTCGTACGGCTTGAGCTCCGTGCGACTCGGTCGTGTTTTCCATGCGTTGCATCGTACTTGGCGGGTCGGAGTTCGCGGGTACGTTTCGTTCGGGATTCTTCCTGGTGCGTGTCGGTCGGTTCGATTCGCGTGCTTTTCCGGCCGGATAGCTGTTTTCCACGCGGTTCGGTCGTTCGGCTTGTGTTCCGTACGAGTCGGTCGGATTTTGCACGCTTTTCATCGTACTTTGAGGGTCGGGCTGCACCGGTACGTGTCGGTCGGAATTAATTCCGGCTCCGAGTCGGTCGGTACGTTTTCCGGCCTGAATCGGAATCGGCCCCTTAGTGTGGGAGGACACATTTGTAAAAGGGATAAGTTAGATCCCACTGACATTCACTCAGTTACCTTCACATGTGAAAGAATTCCTATGGTAGGCTTTAGAACTCTTACTTTTGAATTCAAGGGTAGAAACACAGAAGACAAATTGCATGTGGGTGAAAAAGGTCCTTCTGTTTTGGGTTGAAGTGATCAAGTAGCGTTGGGAATCACACTTAATCACATTGGTAAGGATGAAGTTTTGTTAGTGTGTGACCCAGTAGTGCACATGGAAGATGAGTTACTTAAACGATTTCCCAAAGTGTTTTTGGGAACTGTGTGGAAATTGTGTGGATTTTCGCACAACCTTGTGTTGAAGGATGATGCAAAATCGGTGTGTAATAAGGTAAGAAGCATACCTGTAAACATGAAGGATGATGTGGCAAGAGAGATAAACAGATTAGAGGAAGATGGTATCATTGAGGAAATCTAGTGCGTGGAATTGTTGGTGCCCTTGGTAGTTGCTAGGAAGTCTGATGGCAGGATAAGATTGTGTGTTAATCTTAAAGATTTAAACAAAAATATAGTTGTGGACAAGTTTTCACTTCCTAACATTGATGAGAATTTGACATCTTTTATTACCCCTTTTGGACGTTTCAGATTTGTACGTATGCCATTTGGGCTAGTTTCTGAGGCTGCTGTGTTCCAGCACCTGATGCACTTTTTGTTCAAAGACATAAAAGGGGTATCATACTTTCAGGTCGATATTCTATTATAGGAGCTGACAAACAGGAACATGATCACAGGCTTGGATTAGTCTTGGAGAGATTTGTAGACAAAGGTCTAACAGCTGAAACCAAAAAGTGTAAATTTGCAATGAAGTTGGTGACTTATCTAGGGCATGAAGCGAGCAGGGATATAATTTTTCCCAAGAAGGATACTGTAGAATCCATTAGAAACTCCCCAGTGCTCACTTGCAAGGAATAAGTTAGATCCTTTCTGGGTTTACCAGAATTTTACTTGAAATTTGTGGAAAATGTTGCGGTTAAAACGTATGGATTGAGAAAGTTGATAAAAGAACGCCAAGAATTTTTTGGGAGAGAATCTGTTAGACTTGGCATCTTTTGGCGTGTTTCCCCTGACTTTTTGCTTTCTGACCTCCTGGTTTTGACTCTGTTTTTGCTTGTGTAATGATTCTGCGCACTTTCCTCACTGCTGTCCAGTGGGAAAGTGCAAGTGCTCCTGTAGGAAATGTGTTATGGATTGGTGTTTCAATGATTGGCCTATTTGATTTATGTGTCAGTCCCTAGTAAAGTGCACTGCGAGTGCCAGGGCCTATAAATCAAATGCTGTTGGTGGGCTGCAGCACTGGTTTGTGCCACCCACGCAAACAGCCCGTAAAGTGGAACTCTGGCCTGCCATTGCAGAGCCTGTGTGCAGCCTGGGGCTGCCATGTCGACTTGGCAAGTGCACACACTTGCCAGTCCCTAAACCTTCCCTTTTCTATATGTTAGTCACCCCTAAGGTAGGCCCAAGGTACCTCTGTGGGCAAGGTGCATTGTATGTGAAAGGTAGGACATGCCCTGGTGTGTGTGGCATGTCCTGATAGTGAAATACAGCCTACTTCGTTTTCACTATTGCAAGGCTACCTGTTCCCCATAGGCCAGAATGGGCAGTTTTGATTATTACATCCTATGATCCTAACTGACCCAGGGAACCTGGTAGAAATTCGAGTTTAGTATGCCTGACCTCAGAATGATAAAATGCATCTTTTAGTGAAGTTGGTTTTAACATTCTGTGTTTGAAAATACCACTTTTAGAAAGTAGGTATTTTCTTGTCTAACCATCCAAGCCTGCCTCTGCTAGGTTGTGTATTCCTTGTCTGGAGTGTGAGTGACAGGGGCTGGGGGATTCCAGGAGACAGGGTGAGTCAGCACAGGGCTGAATAGCAAGATCTACATGTAGATGGGTGGGAGGAGATGCACCTGGGACCTGAATAGGGCTGTGCCTTCCCTCCACAATGCTGGCTCCACCTCCTGTGGTGTGTCTGATGTCCCTGGCCTACACTGCAAAAGGAAAGAAGGAGTCTTGTCAACAAAGTGCTCCAGGACTGACCAGAACTGGTTTGGACTAGGCAAAGGCTTCTCTGCCTTCAGAGAACAAAGAGAAATTGAGGATAAAAAGGGGGACCCAAACCCCAGAACTTTAGAACTCTTTTGGACCAAGAAGACTGCCAAGAAGAAGAACTGGAGAAGCTGTGAGGAGGAACTACCACTTTGCTGTGTGCTTTGCTGTGTTGGCCTGCAGTGGCTGCTTCTGTCTTGGGCAGTGAAAGGACTGGACTGAACTTTCTGCAATCTACTTTGTGAGTTTCTCCAAGGGCTTGAGGTAGAGCTTGCCCCCTGTTCAAGAAGTCTCAGGAACAGCAAAGACTTCAAGCCCGACGCCGTCTACGATGCCGCTGCCGACTCCGTGTCCTGAAGGCACTGCCGCAACGCTGCACCACGACCCTGGTCTCACCGACGACGCCTGCTGATGCCGCCACCGAGCTGCTGCTTGCACCGCGACCTGTGGGCACCGCACTCCGCCGCTTCACGACGACGCCTTGGTATCCCCGACGAAGACGCTCCACGCCGGACTCGACGCCGCTGCTTGCACCGTAGTTCGAGGGCATCGCTCGTACAGTTACACGATGCACCGCCCTCATCCCGCACCGCAGCCTTGGCCTACCGACGCCAGTGCCATTGACTCCAGTTCGTCAGCCGACGACAGCGCTTCAGCAACGACGACGCCGCTGCCGCACCGTGACCTGCCAGCACCGTGACGAGCACCGCCTTCATCTCACACCGCGACCCTGGTCTCATCGACGACGCCATCTGACGCCGCCACCGAGCCGCTGCTCGCACCGTGACCTGAGGGCACCGCACGCCGCATCGCTGCACTTCGCACCGCAGCACCCGATGCCTGCCGACGCCAGCACTCCTGACTTCAACAGAGAGGAGTTCGATCTACAACGCGTGTGACTTCGAGGGCCCCGACGGCGCCTGCACCGACCTCCGGAACCGACGCCTGCGGACGCCGTGTTTTCGGAAGCTCACCGCGAGGTCATCGACGCCCTGCATTTCTGAAAGGTACTGTTTGCGGGTCTTCCCGACACCGTAGCTGACCCGCGACGTCGCGGTCAGCCAGAACTGTTTGGATTTATTCGTTCACGACGCCGTGATAGCCCCGGACGGAGCTATCAACATCAAGGAACTGTTTTTAAGGCTACTGTGATAACTGAAGATTTTTAAAGTACTGTACTGTGGATTTTTCTCATATTGGTCTTGTTTTAAGTATATAAAAATATTGGATATTTTTCTAAACTGGTGTGGTGTCCTTTTGTAGTGCTTACACTGTATTACTGTCGGTGATGTGCAAATGCTTTACACACTGCCTCTAAGATAAGCCTGACTGCTCGTGCCAAGCTACCAAGGGGGTGAGCAGGGGTTATTTTAGGAGTGTAACTTCCTTATCCTGACTAGGAAGAAGGGTCCCTACTTGGACAAAGGTGCAAGCCCTTGCCAACTAGAGACCCCCATTTCTAACAGAATCGCTACAAAAATAATTTGAGAGCATTAAAAATGACATATGTAGAGCGGTTCCCTCGCAGGGATTTGACTTGATGTGTCACAGTATTTTGACCACTGATGCAAGTGGCAAACAGTTGTGAGCGGTTTTGATACAAGATTTGGCTGATGGCTTTGAAAGCACGGTAACGTTTGTCTCCCTCCCGCTCTTTAACTCCTGCTTAGGAGACGTTTTCAGTAATTGAGAGAGAAATGTTGGCAGTTGGATGGGCTATGAAGAAATTTTGACCATACTTATGGGGTGCGCAATGCAATTTGCGCTCTGATCATAAACCTTTATTGAAGATTTTGATAACAGAGGGGGCTTTAAGGGCAACACCTCGTATACCAAGATTATCTTTACATAACCTTGCTTACATGTATGATGTGGACTATTTGCCAGGCCAAAGGAATAGGGTGGCAGATTATATAAACAGATCTCCCTTAATATTGAAGGAACATGTTAATAGTGATTGGGATGAGTACAGAGTTGCTATGATTTCTGAGTTAAATGATGCAATTGTGAGTAATGACTCGATGTCTTGTTATGAAGAGGATGAAACTTTAAAATACATAAGAAGACATATTATAAATGCCTTGCAAAGGAAAATTTTAAAATATTTTTAGGAATTGAAGAATGAGCTATCCATAAGTGTGATCGGTTCGTTTTGATAGAAGAAAGAGTTGTGCCACCCGATTGTCTGAGAGTAAAGATTTTCAGTATTATGCATGAGAGTCATTTAGGTATAGAGAAATCCAAGAGATTTAGTAAGTCATCTTATGGTGAACCGGTATTGATTCTGACATGGAAAAGTTTGTAAGGTCATGTAAAGATTGTGACTAGGCTTATAAGTCAGCTTCTGTTTTTAGACCTCCGTTAGGTTGTAGAAAATATCCAGATAAGCCTTTGGAAAGACTTAAGATGCTAATGGTGTGTCTAGGTATGTAATTGTTCTTTTGGACTTGTATTCCAAGTGGTCTAAGGTTGGTGTGGTTGATAAGGTAGATTCTGCCATTTTTGAAAGAGGGCATCCCCAAATCACTGCTTAGGGACAAAGGAGCTGAATTTACTGCTGGATGTTTGGAACTTTTTTATCCAGGAATTTTATCAAAGCAAAATGTACACTTGTGTATCATCTTGCAGGTAATGGTGCTATAGAATGCTCTAATCATGTAATCATGGGGAATGTATAAGCTGCTATCAATGCGGGGTTGGATTGGAGAAAAGAGCTGAACAGTATGATTTGGGCATATAGGATTACACCTACCTTGATAGGGTACAGTCCGTTTAGGATCTTGAGTGATAGAGAACCGTTTACCAGGGACAATCCTGCATGGATGACTAAGAAATTGCACAGCAGATGGTTTACTGCAGTAGTCAATGCTAATTTGAGGAAAGCGCAAAATCTGTACAAGGAGTATTATGACAGAAAACAAGGAGTAAAGGAAGTAATCTGAGAACAATGTGATTGAGTAAGAGCTAAATTGGGTGCTAAGACAAGGAAAGGAAATAGTAGATTCACTGAACCCTTGCAGGTTAAACATGTTTATTCAAGATAATCCTAATTGAGTGATGGGAAAGTATGGCATTTTCAACATCTTACCAAGTGCAATAAAGTTTTGACATGGAAGTTGAATCAAAGTTTTCATGGAGAGGGTGGAAAACAGAATGTGTGGTTGTGGGAGGAGGTTGAGCTTAGTCGTATAAATGTGGACATTGCAACCAGAGGGAATGATGTCTTCTCTGGAAATGTAGGTGGTGAAGATAATGAATTGCCTGACCTGGGTGGTAAGGTAGACATTTTTGATAAAGGAATTAATCTGCATGATGATTTGGAACCAACTGTATGTGATCAGGTGGAGCCTACCATGTAGTCAGGAGGGTAAGTAGTTCAGCCTTGGAAGCCTGGGGTTTCTACCCATTCGGGTAGGACATCTGTACTTCCTGTCAAATATAAAGATTATGTAGTAGGCTGATGTTTTGTTATTCCGTTAGCTTAAAAAAGTTGTTATGGAAATGTTTGCGCTCATGTAATTGGGTATATTGTTATTTATATTTTGGAGTGTTACCACTCCGCATGTTATTAGGACAAGTAATGTTGTATTATACATTTTGATAGGAATGTTATATTTATGTGAGCTATAGCTGTGTTAAGGTGGAGGTTGTGTGGTATCTGGGTTACTGATTGCCATCAAGGTAATTGGGATCTGGAAAGTTGGGGGTAGTTGAGCTGGGAACGGACAGTTAGGAGAGGTTGAGAAGTGGAGTGTACATGCCTATGCTCGCTCTCTAATAAACCTCTCCTAAACGTGTCATGCGAAGTTCCTACAAATGCATGTTATTTTTAACCTTACAGCAGATGCAAGCATGACTCAGCTGAGAGTAAAGTAAACTGAGGCACACCTGTGTGAAGTAACGCCCTAAACTTTCTTGTCTTATCTCAAATCCCATTCCCCTCCTTCCCTTGGGTGGTTTAATGGATCACATATAACTTTGCTTGCTCTAGAAGCCTCTCAGAGGCACTGGCGGCAAATCTTCATACATCACTTCCTCTGTGCCAGTAGACATAGGTTAGTCAATTTGGACTTACTTATTCTTGCATACTCTGACACTCAGGCACTTGATTTCACTGTGTCAGAAAAGTGTTTTCCTTCCAACAGGTTGAACTATCTGTATTCTATGGCCTTGTACATTTCTAGTGTTTTCCAGTGGGTAGTAAATGCAAACCATGTTTGAAAAGTTACTGTGTTTTGGCAGGACTTTCACGTCCCCCGTTTTCTCTTTGTATCACAAATAGCACAGTGTTCACAGCCATTCAGTGACTGTGAACAAAATATATGCGGCCCAATTCACAAAAGTATCACAAAACTATTTATGCATTATTTCAATTTCAAATTTACCATCCCATACCACAAATAATAATGCTAAGTTTATTGACAGCCTATGGAAGTAAGCTAGTACCAAAGCTTCTTTCAATAATAGACAGTTTCATCAATCTACTTCTTCAATAGCAAAGACTCATTATGTATCAAAATGGAAAAATGACAGGCCAATTTCTTGGTTCATCAGTCTATGGGAAAAATATGGACTAAAATACACAAAACCCCTACAGTGGCTAAAGTCACCCCAACATTTTACTTATGTATAATAGATTTAAGGAGTGACGCAGTGTATTGGGAATAGGCCGCATCACGCATTGCTGGAGTTGCGTCGTGCTTGCGACACGACTCTAACAATGCATGACTTTTCCGCCAACAGATGCATCAGAATTTCTGACGCATATGTCAATCCTTGCGCCATAGTGCGCCGTATTGTAAATACAGCGCATCTATAGTGGCGCAAGGGTTTTTCATGCAGGTGCAGGGAAACTGACGCATCTATACAGATGCGTCAGTTTCTTGTAAATCTGCCCCTAGATTTGTTTTTAACTTTCTCTGTCAAGAAGCAATGTTTTGTTGGAAAGAATCTTCTAAACTCTCAGTTGCCTCATGTTATTTGTGCTAATCACAGAACTGAAAATGGCTATTCATGCACCATTAAAGAGAGTATTAGAGAGAGATTTTTGTGTAACCATTAACAAACTCTCTCTTAAATCTAGTGGAGTCCACTACACATATACAGGGACTTTCAAACCTACATGAACCTTTTCTTTTAATACTGTCTTGTTGCCAGTAGCTATGTTTATTTATTAGCTGAATATGGTGTATTGGTTTATTATTACTGACCCTATTTTAATAATTGCCTTCCCTTCTCTGTTTTATTGTTCCTTTCTTTTTCCTTTTCCTCCTTTCTTTTATCATTTCAATAATTTTACATAGTTGCTAGTGGAACAAGAGTTCTTACAGAATACAACATTGTGATATCATATGCATACATATTTGGTAAATTGTTTAATGCTTAGTCAGTATTTTTGCTCTATTGTTCTTATATGAGTGTTGTCATTTATATGAAAAAATGAGTAACAATTGTCAAATGTGATATGTAATCAACCTTACATGTTCAAAGAGATGCCACTGGATGCCAATCACAGATGTAGCCCATTTTTGTAACAAGGACAGTGTGGACCAAAATTGGACCATGCAAAACACTCACAGATTAAGGGGAACACTGGAAGTCTGGAGAAGACTACAACACTTATGTTAATTAAGAAATGTGCTAAGTGAAGGAGAAGAACAAAAATAAAGAAACTCTCCAGTCCAGTGTATTAACGCAGGACCTAGATTACATATGAAAAACACAGCTCTATCTTTGTATGCTGACCAGACCCACACTCAGAAACAGACACTAGCTATTTATGATGGCAGGAATGACACCATTCTGCTGTAAGGTGCCTAACTTCAATACATGCAGATGTAACACAAACCACATGGAAAACATCTGACACTTCCTTATGATCTGTCACGCTGGTAAACATAAACAAAAAACACTTTCTTACGAATCAGAGACAGCTATGCTTTACCTGCTAAATATTGTCGAGCAGACAGTGACAAAATGTGTTGTACACTTTTTAGGCAAATAGTAGGGGCAACATTATACATGGTGTCCTTGATAGTGGGTGTGGAGTAATGGGTGTGTGCCCCTGAGGTTTATGGCCAAGGGGAACTTTGATAATACAGCACTGTCGGCAGAGCCTTGAGTGACCCTTTTTGTGATATGAATCATATTGGCACAACGTATGCATAAGTTCAATCACAAAGGGTGTATCCTCATTTAGGTCGGGGAGAGATTACATGAAAATGAGGGAACCATTTGCCATTGCACCCACAAACTATTACAGATTTGGGTGCAATGACAAAGAAGGCATCAGGAGGCGCACTGATAGTGAGCCACACAGAAGATGGCGCACAGTCAGTGTCCACCTCAAGAGCACTCATGTTGATGGAGTTGCACTGTTCCCAGAGATTCTCCCAGGCACCCTCCTGCAGGTTGGTGTGGTCACTCACTGCACCCATCTGTGGGGGCGATCTCTGCTCCACTTTGAAAGTGAGGCCAGGTCTCCACCTGCAGCGAAAGACAGACCGCAGCTTCAAACAGTGGGTCTGCCTCATGCCTGCACTGTGAACAACTCATTGCTTTGATAGGGCAGACTTTCTCAGTCGAAGTCCGGCACACCTAGTTAAGGGGTACACCGATGAAATGAAAATATTTTTGCTATTCTGTCCGTGCACTGTTTTATGTAAGTTAGCATTCGCGGCACCATTTTATGTTTAGTCACCATTTTGAATCATGCCACTGACTGCTTATTGTCTCCTGGTAAAGCAGGCGGTGGAAAGTTTCGTTTCTCCAAGGTTAGGCCTACTCTGCTAATGAATGCACTGTTCTTATTAGTGCATACCTTTCCCACTAGATAGAGGTTTTCTCCCACCAGTCTAGCGGCAGGCACGACCAGGGTGACCTTGGCTAAGAGATACTATGTGCCTGGCTTCAGAATCAAAATTCATCCTACTGTACTTCTTTGTGTTAGCTGCACCTGCTCGGAAAGTTCCATTATGGGCGGGTCTTCCTTGGTTCTGAAATGTACATAATGTATCGCTATGTTTGCTGAGGTCAGTCCTCTCTGCAGCACCCCTAAGCGACTGGGCAGACGGGGCTCCACTCGAGTGTATCTGAATAAACATATACTTGGTTTGTATTCTCTACTGTCTGACCGTCTCTTCATTTGGTATGGAAGGCTGAGAGGTGGCCGTGAGTGTCCCTAAATGGGCCACTTCCTTCAACACCATGGCACAGAGTGGGACAGTGCATCCTCTCTGTAATACAGCCCACAGACAACAAAAGACAGACACATATGTGAGGTCTAGGAAAGCTCACCTGCTCAAGACAGCAAGTCAAAAAAAATCCTATCACAGCAAATGGGAGCATTGATGTCACGTTTTAAGGCATTGGCAAAGTGGGCAATTGCCCAAGGTCCCTAACTTTCAAAGGCCCCCCAGGGAAAAGGAGCTTTCGGTTTTACTTCTGTCTATTCTATTTCTCTATCAAAACTTCTCTGCCTCTCAGCCTACCTCTACTTCTGACTCTGTTTAACCAGCCAGTGTCATTTTAAGGATTTTCGGAGTCCCAGCCAAGACATATTTCAGATATTTTTGTGTGACTCTGTTAAAGTTTAAAATATTATTTAGTACTCTTTGGTATACTGTATTCTTGGCTTTACAGGAAATGGATAATAAAATAGAATTTTTTAATGTAAAGAAGCATTTACAATAGGTCTTGCATGGGGCGCCTAAAATCCTCAAGATGGCACTGGTTGATGTACCAACTTGTATGGATGAAAGGGCAAATTAAATCAGTGATGATTTCAGACACGCCAGCTTGAAGTCTGTAAAAGCTGAAGCAGTTCTTTAAGAGGTGTACATTTACCATACGCTGCAGAACTGACAAGGATCAACATCACAGCTATCAACAGGACAGTCTACAGCCACTGTAGAGAGCTGTAGTTCTTCTTTCTCCCACTTCCTTCCAATCTCACACTGTCCCCAGAAGTTAAGCTTATATGGCATATCAAGCTCAGCTCTTTTCCCAGGCTCATGCTCCTTCAAGCCTTTGCCATCACCTTGAGGACATACCTTCAACAGGCTAGTTCCAGGCACCGTCCTTCGCTTATGGGTGATCAGTCCTCCATCACCTCAGTACACAGGCGGAGTAGTACCACTGTGGTATGGGCACCTTGAAGAAACACCACAAAGTAATTGAAGATGGCTTAAGCAGGAACTTTATTCTATCAATGAACCCACGACTGCTTCCCTGCACCACAGCACGACAAGTGACTGCAGGGTGCTTACATTCTAGAACATCATGTCATTGCATCATTACACATTCCATTCCACAATATTCACTCTACTACCATACTACACCATCCTCCCTTCCATAAACAGAAACAAAACATAAAACTAAAAAATCTAAATACAAAACAAAATCTAAAATGAGTGCAAAACACCCTTTAGAAAGTAACAAGTGAAAACACTCATTAGAAAACCCCAAGAGAATATTACTCATTAGTAAGTAAGATAATCGCTGAATCTTCTAGGAAAGGATCTAATTCTATTACTACTTGTCAAGCTGCTACCATCCCCATCTTCAGAGTTGATTACTACAGGATTGCTCACTCTGGCATTACCAGCAGACTCACAATCACTAATACCCAGAGAAAGATCAGAAACTGCATCATTTTTTCTGTCACCTAAGTCTCCAAACTGAAAGCAATCATCTTTATTTTGCTCTCTCATCTCTCTGAAATTATATCTTTCATCAATGATTTTCGCTTGTTCTTTACTCAATTTAACCAAAGAAATCTTGTTCCACCATCCTTTCTCAGAAAGCAACAGAGCCATTTTGGACACCTTCATCACCTTCGCTGGCTCAGAAAATCTAGACTACCCTTTCACAACTCTCATGGATTTTTTGATCAGAAACCAATCTCTTGGCACCAAACACACTTCTTTCACTCATGTCCTGTTGTCAAAGTACTTTTTAATAGCTTCCTGCTAGGTTTTCACATGTTCACGAACCTTGTCTAAATCAGCGTTTACATCCCGATGTCGTATACTACCTTCCAACCAGGCTGGACTCAACACAGACAATGGTTTTCGGCCTCTCGAACAAACGAAAGGAGTGACACCCGTAGTGCTATGCGGAGTGGCATTATAACTCCACACTTTCTGTTGCAAAACGTCTGCTACATTCAACTTGTTAGAAATGGCAGTCTGCAAACCCTCTTTAAGCATACGAAATGCCCTCCCGACAAAATCATTAGAAGATGGACTGAACAATGGCACTCTAACATGTCTTATGTCATGCATTCTGAGAAACAAAGCCATCATCCCGGACACAAAATGCATGCCATTATCTGAAGCAACTTCCTTAACAGTACTCTCCAACTAAAATAAATGCTCCAGAAATTTATAGCATTGCAAGAATCAGCTGCCCTAACAAAAGCAAAATACAGCCATTTGTAAAAAATAATCCACTGCCACAATAAGATACTTTTTTCCATTGCTCAATGAATTGTATGGACCAGTGTAATCAAGGCCAGTTTTTTCCCCAAGGACCCTTAGGCCATTCCACAGTACACAGCGGGGAAGTAGATGTTTTCCAATGCTTGTCAGAACATAGGCATTCACCACAACACTTAATACATTTCGTAACCTGTCCATCAGTGCAGGGTCACCAGTAACACCGCTTAATTTTTTTGATAGCTGTGTAAATTCCTAAATGTCTAACATGCGCTAAAGTAATTATTTTGTCATCTATGTAACCCAACTGGTGGTACGAAAGCATCCTGACTCACAACAATGCCATTAACTACCGACAACTCTGATGCAACCTGAGCAAAAGCTCTCATCTAAACACTCAAACTCCTGTCATAGGGCAATCCTTTCTGTAGATACTTCTTCACTAAATTCAAACCCTGATTCTTGACACAACATTCATCCCATTCAACCTCAGAAATCATGAAATGCTCAGTAGCATCAGTCACAGTCATGACACACTCATCCTCATCTTCATGTTTACCACTATATTTCTCATCCTTATCAGGGAGACGGGACAAACAGTCAGCCCTAACGTTCTTTCCACCGGGAACATATTTAATATCAATATCAATAGCAGCTTAATCAGCGCGAAAGACCTTATTGGAACAGCTATTGCCCAACATATAGATTAACGGCTTGTGGTCAGTGACTAAGTCAAATTTTGAGCCACAGATATACATCTTGAATTTTTCAGCTGTCCATGAGCACATGAGAGCTTCCCTTTCGAATGTACTGTATTTCACCTCAGCCAAACTTAACATTCTGGAGGCAAATGCAATTGTTCTTTTCTCACCTTCCACAAATTGATTCAACACTGCACCCACACCTCTAGAGCTGGCATCCACTCTGATAACACTCTTCACACCATGCAGATGCATTTACAATTAGTTTCTTGATACAGTCAAAAGCCTGTTGTGCTTCATCTGACCACACATATTTAAAAACTTTTTGAGGAGGGATCTCAATGGCTGCACAGTAACCGCATACCCCTGCACAAACCTAGTGAAATATTCACTGAGCCCTAAAAACGTCATTAATTGCTTTCAAGAGACTTTCTTTGCGTTTAATGCCCTCATAAGATAGATTATGGCCAAAGATAGTCAACTTACTGTCCATAAACCTGCACTTATCTTGGTTGACAGTCATACCATGCATCTCCAGCTTTTGCATCACAACCTCAAAATGTTCTATATGGTGATCAACATAATCCGTGTGGATAAGGATATCATCCTGAACTGCTTGAATGCCTACTTTCCCCTCAAAAAGTTCATCCATTAATCTCTGGAAAACACTTGCAGCAGATGCAAGTCCAAATGGCATCCGCCTGTACATATGTGCCCCAAAAGGGGTAATAAACATAGTTAGAGGTTGAGATTCTCTTGTCAAAGGGATCTGATGATAAGCCGATTGCAGATATATGGTGGAAAACGTTTTACTAGAACCTATTTTGGCAGGTATATCATGACAATCCACCAGAATGTTACGATTCAAAATTATTAAATCTGCACATGAACGAATGTCCCCACTCTTCTTCCGGGCTATAACTGCAGCAGACACCCACTCAGAGGACTCCACAGGAGTAATAATGCCTTGAGCGCACATGTCATCCAGCAATATTTTTAAATCCTTCCGTACAGACATTGAAACAGGTCTACCCTTTTGAACAACGGGTGAAGCATTGCTTTTCAATGTAATGCTGTGTTCAAAACCTTTTATAAGACCAACCTTTTCACTAAGCACAAGTGAATACTTGTCAAGTAGAACATTCAGGTAGTCCTAGCTGTCATCACTCAGCATGCGGATGGCACTTAGGGCTGTTTTTGTCTGCATGAGCAACCTTCCGTGAGCCTCGCCTTCCTCCCTGTGGGATGACAACGAACCATAGAACAGCCAGCACACATGACCACTATTTTTGCATGACTATATACAGTGGTGATTTTGTAGCAACCTGCACACTTCACATCCATGAAGCAAGAGTTTGGACTCTGAACCAGACGCTTCTTCTTGTGTTTCCTCTTCTCCTCAATGGGAGATGGATGCAGGAGATCTTTTGTGAGAGGCATGTTTGCGCAGACAAAGCCACTGCTAGAGCGTCATTTCTGGAGCAGAGCGTTAAGTCGTTGTGGACAAGTGCAAACAATATGGAGAAGGGACAATGAAATCTGAATGTTGGATGGAAATATTGGGCTTTCATACACTGTACCTGTAGCCTTATCCATATGACTCAATAAATTTGGATATAAAACAAAAAGCAAAACAAAAAAAAGTTGAACATTCAGAGCGCTCACACCTGTCTTGTGAATAAAATGTTCTACAGATAGCACAGGTAAATCTCCTAACACTACAGGTTCCTTGTGGCCAGGTTTGAGAATGATTCCCAGGTTCGCTTGCCCGCCCATTCTCAGCCACATAAAATTTGGTAACAATTTTCCTTCCTTTGAAACAGATCACATCTGTGAAGTAACCCCTCATAAGTATGTCATAATCTCCAAAAGGCTTCGGATTAACATCAGGAGATAATAACAAATTTTTGACCATAACTTTTCAAAAGTGACATCAGCAAGAATGGTCATTGGAGAGCCAGAATAAGCCATCACACTCAAATTGACAGTACCAATCTCCACGTCACAAATGGCACCTTTGCATCTTTTATATCAATCATTCAAAGTATTGACCTCCACCGTCAACAAAACATTGTTCAAATTTTCACATAAATTTACTTCTTCCATACATATTTAGCAAACCTTGGTTTTGGGCTTGACAGATTTACAAACAGTATAAAAATACCCAATTGTTTTACAATTATTGCGCCGCTTGCCTTGTGCCCGAAAAGAACCACTGTTTCCCATGTGATATTTAGACCCACCCCTGTAACACGCCCTTGAAAACTTTTTCTCAATGTTCTTCTTTTTTTTTATTTGCTGTCTCAATGTTCTTCTTAACCATATTCTTGTTAGACACAGTGTTGAAATCAACTTTATCCCTCTCACGTACAGTGGCAACCTGTGTAGTGATTGTTAGCCCATCACCCGTCTTACTTCTCAGATCTTCCGTAAGAATTCTTGAGGATATTACAGAACGTTCAATGCTACGAGCAATGTCCATAACCTCATTCAGAGACATATTTTTAAACACTAAACTGCGTTCCTGGATTTTCTTATTATAACAGTTAAACACTAACTGAACCATTAAGTAAATATCTAAATTGGAACCAAAATCACATTTGGCTGCCAAGACTCTAAGAACAGCTAAATAGTTCTCAACAGACGCTTCAACTATTTGCTTCAGTTTAAAAAAATTATGCCTTTCAAGCATGACTGAAGGCTCATCAGCGTACCGTTTAGACATTCTGGCAAGTGCTTCTACATAAACATCCCAAGCATCCTCACCACTGGGTGCAGATACAACAGGAAGATCGTCAAAAATGTACTGGACGTTTTCACACAAATGAATGAATAACAATGCAGCACGATGTATCGCATTGAATTTAAAAGCTTCTAAGACAACCATATTATTTTTAAAGACCCTAAGCCACTTACGCCACAGCATAGAGGGTTTGCATGGATTCTGCAAGAACAGTGGTGATTCCACAACATTGCTAGACATACTGGCCTTAATACCACATTGTGATACAATAAAAACAAGAAAAAAACCAAAATAATATACAGTTAAAGTTGTATGCCAGTCAACCAATAAATGTCATTCAAGATAATGTGGGTACAACAGTAGACAAAACATTAAATACATTTGGAATTCACAATGAAGAAATCTCACAGTCACCAAGGATTCCTTTAACATAAACTGCTACTGTGTGCCAGTCACCGATACCAGCAGGCAGAAAACTGTGAAATTGCAGCTTATCACGAAGGCTCCTGTTTAATGGGTGCCCATCACAGAGCTTGGACAGGCAAAACGGGGTGAGCCTGTCACCGAAAATAGTAGAAAACACACTGCATGCTGCGCAGAGTACAAAACCTCGGGGCAGATTTACAAGCCCCTTGCGCCACTTTTGCGTCACTTTTAACATGGGAAAAGTGTCGCAAAAGTGGCGCAAGGGCCTTGTAAATCTGCCCCCTCGTGTGTAAGGATACTTTCAATAATAAATGCCCTAAGCCTTCAAAATGGCCATGGCAGAAAGATTGGCAAAGGTGGCCCCCCAGCTGATACATATCGACCAGAAAGGTTTTGTCCCGAAAAGACAAATTCATGAACTCACACTATTGTTAATCGGGACTATAGACCTAGCAGTCGCATGTTCGATCCCCCTGGCGGTGATCACCAAGCTGCCAAGGCCTTCGACCGCGTCAGTTGGGTATTTCTTTGGGCAGTTCTGGGATCAATGGGCTTTAGTGCTGACTTTGTTATGGCACTCCGAAGACTATATGAGTGCCCTACCGCAAAAATCATCCTAAATGGTTCCCTGACGAAGAGTTTTATTATCTACAGAAGGACGAGGCAGGGCTGTCCCCTGTCGCCCCTCCTTTTCGACATATATATCGAACATCTGGCGCACATTTTGAGGAATGATGATCAGATTGCCCCCATCCACCTACTTCCTTCCCGCAGCAAAATTGCTTTGTATGCTGATGATTTGATAATCTACACCTCTGACCCGACTCGTACACTATCTAGGGTGGAACAACTGACAAAAGAATATGGGGCAGTATCCGGATACTTAGTGAATCTATTGAAGACGGAGGTAATGTGTTGGAGTGTGGAGAATTGGGGAGGCAGAGTGTGCACAGAGATGAAATATCTAGGGATAGTTATAGTTGAAAAAATTGAAGAGATCCCGCTGCGTAACTTGAAGAGGGTGGCCAAGGAGGTTTATAGGTCATTATCCAGGTGGAAGAATTTACCTTTGACTATCTATGGGAGGGTCAACTAGTAAAAATGTCTATTCTTCCGAAGTTAACATATCTTTTCAACTGTATCCCACTCAGATTCCCCAAGGAAGAAATAAACAAAATACAGGGGAAAATAACTAGTTTTATTTGGGCATCTCGTGGGGTACGGCTTTCGTGGAAAAAGTTAAGGCGTAGTCTCAAGAAGGGTGGGTTAGCTTTGCCGGACCTTAGGCTCTATTGCATGGCATTCCAATTTAAAAACTTTCGTATGCTTATGGGGGTGCCCGATTGTTCCACCTGGGGCTTACTATTGGAGGAAATGATTAAAGAGTTTGGTCCAGCAACCTTCCTGTATAAATTCGGAGCCCAAAAATTCTTTAAAAACGTAAGGCTAAAGGTGCTAGAAACCACATTGAGTCTTTGGTGTGGAGTAAGGAAGTCACTAAACATTGGCTATTTTTCAGAATTTGCTCCAATCTAGGAATCCCCAGGGACACCGGAATGTTTGAAGGATGCTCTAAGTCTTCCCTTAAAGCAAGCAGGGATATCTAAGTGGAGAGACTTGATATCAACAGCAGGCGTGCTACCCTGGGAGGTACTGAGCGCAAAGATGGGCAATAGATTGTCTAGGTTTAAGTACATGCAGCTTACATCATGGTCCTCAACTGCCTCACGGGAGGCAGGGGTGCTATGGGACTTTGAGGCCCTACTCCAGGAAGTAAGTCCGAAAAGTAAAGAAGTGGCTAAGTAGTATGGACAATTCCTGGAGGCAGAAGAAGAGAAATTGAAGGCCCCCTATGAGATCTGGGTGGATGTACTTCAGGAAGAAAACATGCAATCTCTTTGGACGGATTCATTAAAATTATTATATGCAATAGTAACGTCCGCAAACTTTAAACGCCACCATTTTTTTGTTTTCAACAGGCTGTATTGGACTTCTCAAAGAATGGCTAAGTTTGTGTCACAGCCGGCCCCCAGATGTAAGAGATGTAATCTTCTAAGAGCTAACGATGTACATGTTTTCTTTACATGTCCAGTGATGAAAGAATTTTGGAAGACTGTAGAAACCACCATGAGGGACATTTTAGGAGAACATGCAGTTTTGACTGAGGCCTTGGTACTGTTAGGGGTGGACAGCTCTACGCACAACTCCTTGAATAGCAAGCAAAGGGGTCTAGTATTTTACTTGTTGCTCTTGGCCAGGTGGGAGATCTGTAAACGTTGGCTAGATCCTGCTCCCCCTCACCCCAAGGGGTGTTTAAGTGTAGTCAAGTGGACAAGCAACATGGACATTAAATGCAGTTTACGGCGGTCAAGAGAAATTTGGGAGGATTTTATTAACTGGGCTGGCTAGCACCTATGATAACATCCAGGAAGGTTGGAAACACCTATACACTGTCCTATTATTACACCAGGTCATGGACCTGGGGGTGGTTCATTGCCCCCCCCCACCCGATACGACCAGAGCCTCGGAGGTTCAGGGCGAGTAGATACAATGGACCGCGAGACGGACTGAGGGTGCTAAAAAAAGGTTCAAGAGTTGCAGTCGCAATGGTGATATGAGGACAAAAAATAAATGTAAAAAAAGCCTTCAAAATGGCCGCAGAGGACGTGCTCTATGTGCTTTCTTTATGAAGTAGAGCTTATTTTGGTGAAAACATGTGTAAGAGCGTCAGATGTCAGATGCGTCAGAAGTCACAGAAGGAATCTGTGACCTGGAAACAAGTGACTACTCCACGAGCATCTATGGAAGCTAAGAGATGACTTGGAACTCGGCTCCACAGACACGAGGTGAGATTCAAAGAATGCCGAACCCTCAACGTTCAACAGGAACGGTTGAACTTGAATCAAGAATAAAGTAGGCACAAACCAGGGAAACAAAGCAAATGAGGCTGAAATAGTCACGAACAAATAGTACATTTGCTGCCGAAATTTAAATAACGAAAATGCAGTGAACGCACTCACTGCCCAACTGGATGCATGCAATCCAATGAATAAAGTTAACAGGGTGTTGGTGGGTCCAAATCTAAAATCACTCGTCGCTAATAAAATGTGGCATGGGCACCGTAGTGAGGAAGCCACCCGGCCCTCATAATACTATGTTGCACCCTGTAGCAATCCGTAGGATATAAATAAAGGGGCGCATGACCGTTTGAGGTTGGCCAACATGTTATATCTGTGGTTTTTTTTTTAACGAATGGAAGGTGCACCAGGAAAAGAGTCCAAACGCTAATAAGGAAGTCCTTTAAGTTTCTTTTATTCTTTATAGTAAAGTACTATAAAGAATAAAAGAAACTTAAAGGACTTCCTTATTAGCGTTTGGACTCTTTTCCTGGTGCACCTTCCATTCGTTCAAAAGTTATTGTCTGGATTCCAGTGGAGCCCAACTGCGGCGGACTTCGGAAGTGTTATGCACAGGACATTTGCATTTATTGAACGGGGATTGAGGTGCTGAACCAAGGGTCAGCCGCAGTGTTTGGAGTTTGTAATGTTATATCTGTGTGCTGTGTCTTTTGTCCCCAGGGCTAAGGCTGGGCCTCGCAGCGTGCCACTGGGCAGACCCCCGCCTACCCGCATGCTATACTGGCGATGAGGCGGTACTTACCCACGTCTCATCCAGCAGTCCCCGGATCAGCCGCCTGCTCTCTGCGCCTCCCGGCTCAACGAGGCAGCGGCTGCAGGCGTGCTCTGACATGGAGCCTCCGCCGTTTCAGCCCACACCACGGCATTGGATGAGACATGCCCACTGGATCGGAAGGACATCCACTTCCTCACCGGGGGGGGGGGCACGCACAGGCAGCTCAGAAGCAGCTACACCAGCGGGTCGCCTGATCCACGTGCCCGTGCCCACGGGACCTGAACGCGAGGAGGGCTGAGTTCACCACCACGCTGCACGTGGTGAGTGCGGGAGAGGGGCAGCGGAAGGCACACGCTCGCGGGTTACTCCACCACGTGCATGCCTGACTGCAGACACCAGCACGACGCAGTGTGAAGGGAGGGGCACCCTGAGCCCTCCTGCTACCAGGCCGCCGGCCACGAGGGACTGCTCAAACGAAGATAAAAAACACAAAGAGAGGAATAAATAAAAAAGCATGTACACAACAGAAGAAGGATACTGAGGACTAGTACATACAGTACAAGCACACACTGAGAGAGGGCATAGACTGGACTGCCATCACAAAGCCCTCGGCAGGACACATTCGCCAAGCACAAAGTGGGGCAGGAAGGAGCAGACCCTGCATCCCCACGCAGGAGGGCATCAGTAACACTGCACTGCAGATCGAGAGGTCGCATAGGGAAATGAGCAATCCCTCCCAAGCCAGCGCTGCTGGACCGCCCGCAGGCACTCCACCCCCACCACCTCAACACCATAGTCATACGGCCATGTCGTCCCTCCCACCGTCCAGCGAGCTCGCTGACCCAGCGACGGCGGCCAATCGCTGGAGATCGTGGATTGGACGTCTGGACCACTATTTCAAGGGGACAAGAGAAACCGACGGCACGGTCAAGAGGTCGCTGCTCATGTGCTACGGAGGAGGGGAACTGTATGACCTATTCGAGACACTCCCCAACATGGGGGACAATGATGATTGCGACGCATCAGTGGCTGTGCTAAATCGAGACTTTGACCCTTAAATCAATCCAGATTTCGAGAGATTTAAGTTACGTCAAGCCAAACAAGCAGACACGGAGTCGGTCAACGTCTTCTGTGCCTGCCTAAGGAAGCTCGCAAGCACCTGCACATTCCACGATCAGCGAGAAGAGATACAAGCGCAACTTATCCAGGGGTGCCAGTTGTACTGCTGCGCCGGTTGATACTTCTACAGCCAGGGATGTCACTCAACGACATACTCATACTAGCGAGGTCCCACAAACTATCGAACGCCAGGGCCGACGAGATGGAAGCAGCCCTGAACAGACACCCAGCCACGTCCGGGGCACCTCGGCCCGCGGCCATCAAAGAGGAGAAGGTGGATGCCATCCAGAAACACCCAGCGCAACTCAGGCGGGCCAGAAGGCACCCGTGAGCGGACCCTGTGGAAATTGCGGTGCGGTACACGCACCCACCAGCCCCTGTTACGCGAGAGGAAAAACCTGCTCATGGTGTGGCAAGAAAAACCACTTGCAAAGGCCTGCAGGAGTGGAAAGTCCTGAGCCTATACCACTAGTCCGCATGGAGTGTCCGCAGCTGTTAAACAACTGGCCCTTGATGACCCAGTGGAGCAGGAAGACGCCACCCCGCCTTGCCCAGGTTTTGTCATGGAAGAGGAAGACAATGACTTATTCGTGTTCTCCTTTGTCAGCCGTGTAGATCGACGCAGCCAGCCACCACCCATCTGCTCAATCCTCGTGGCAGGCTCTGAGGTAGAGGCGCTCATCGACACTGGAGCGTCTGTCAATGTCAAGGATCTGGAATAGTACGAGCGTCTCTCGCCTTGTCCCCCTCTCTCGCCCACCAAGGCGAAGATCTACACTTACGGCGGGACGGACCCGCTCCCCCAGCGAAGGGTAGTTGAGGTTGAAGTGGCCAGCGACAGACCCCATATTCCAGCAAGATTCCACGTGTCAGAGGGGAAGAAAGGCACACTCCTCACCTGCCACACGGCAGAAGACCTGGAACTGGTCTTCTTCGCCAATCAAGTCCATGACTCTAACGCGGACGCCATCCTGCGTAAGTTCCTGATGCTGTTCGAGGGTCTCAGACATCTCAAAGGCAAGCAGTTCAAGCTGCACATTGACTCCTTGGTCCGGCCAACAGCCGTAAGACACCGGAGAGTGCCTTTCCACCTGCGCCTGCAGGTTAAAGAACTGCAAAAGCTAGAAAAGCTGGGGGTCATCGAAAAGGTCACCGGCCCAACCCCATGGGTGATACCCTTATTCATCACCCCCAAACCCAAGCAGCCGGTGGCCATCAGGCTGTGTGTCGATATGCACCTCCCCAACCAGGCAGTGAAGAGGGAGCGCCACCTGACACCCTCGATGCATGACATTGTGGCGGACCTTAACGGAGCGAAGTGGTTCTCCAAGCTCGGCTTCAATGATGGATACCATCAGTTCGAGCTCGCCCCAGAGAGCAGGTACACCACCACCTTCTCCACCCATGTGGGGCTGAGGAGATACAAATGGCTGAGCTTCGGAGTGTCGTCGGCCACTGAGGTTTTCCAAAACGCCATTCGTGAGACACTGTCCGGCCTGCAGGGAGTCATAAACCTCAGCAATGACATCCTCATCTTCTCAGGGACTTTGGAAGAACACCACATACACCTACGGAAGGCACTCCAATTCCTCGCCGACAACGGCCTCAACCTCAACAAGGCAAAGTGTACTTTCTACCGGGAGTCAGTCGACTTCTTCAGCTACATCTTCTCTCGTGAGGGGCTACGAGTCGACTCGAAGAAGGCTGTTGCCATCCGCTCAGCGCAAGTGCCCACTTCCCCAACGGAGGTCCACAGTTTCTGGGGATGGCCACGTACTGTGGCCGCTTCGTACCGAACCTCGCTTCCTTGTCGGAACCCCTGAGGGCCCTCACGAAGAACGGGACACCGTGGAACCGGACCGCGGAGGCCAATGCATCCTTCCAGGCCGTCAAAGAAGCGCTGCTGGACAAAACCGTAATGGCATACTTTCACCCAGGGCGCCGCACCGAAGTGGTCATCGACGCAAGCCCAGTCGGACTAGGTGCGGTTCTCCTCCAAGAGAATGCCAACAAGGACTGGGCACCCGTGGCATACGCCAGCAGAGCGGTTTCGGGAACAGAGGCTCGATACGCGCAGATTGAGAGGGAGGCCTTTGCCATCAAGTGGGCCTGCCATCACTTCCATCTCTATCTCTATGGACATGATTTACGAGTGGTGACCGACCACAAACCACTGATCCCCCTGTTTGCAGGAACATCGTGGCTGGCCTCTACCAGGATCGAGATGGGCCGTGCAGCTCCACGGTAGTGTTTCGTCCAGGGTCCTACAACCCGGCCGACTTCCTGTCGCGCCATCCCATCACAGCGGAATCACCGCTGACGGCAGCAGATTAAGAAAGCACCGAGGAGCTTGTGCGGACGATCACTCAAGAGGCATGCCTCAAAGCACTGATGTTGGAAGAGATAGGTGCTGCGACATCCCAGGACAAAAATCTGGAACAGGCAAAAGAAGCTCTGTCTCACCGGAAGTGGCAACATTTCCTGGACAATGCCCGTGCGCTGAATGCCAAGGATCATGCAACCAGACAACAGCTGTGGAGAACTCGCAGTGAACTCAGCGAAGGCCCCCACGGGGTAGTACTGAAAGGTCAGGCCAATGTGGTCCCACGCAGACTGCAGCAGCAAGTGTTCAACTTTGCGCACTTCGGGCACATGGCATAGCCAAGACAAAGGCCCGACTCTGCAGCAAAGTGTGGTTCCCTGGAATGGATGCGATGGTCGACGAAACGATCCGTGGATGTCACTCGTGCACGATCACAGGAGGCAGCCCAGCACCTGCTCCCATCATCACGGAAGAACCATGCCACAAGCCGTGATCGAAAGTCAGCATTGACTTTGGATGCTTCCCCGATGGCCACAACACCATTGTCCTGATAGACTCTGACTCAAAGTTTCCGATTGTGGAAGTCATCTCGTCCAATGCCTTCCCGCAGGTCAAGACTGTCCTCGATCGGACCTTCGCAATGATGGGCCTGCCTGATGAGATAAGGTTTGACAATGGGCCCCCAGTCCAAGGGCCAGAATTCCAGGAATACTTGGCAGCCCACGCTGTCTGACACCGCAAGAAAACTCCGCAGTGGCCACAGGGCAATAGTGGGATAGAGCGCTGCTTGCGGACTCTAAACCAGGCCCTGTGGATTAGAGTGGAAAGAGGGGAAGATGCGTAGGAGTGCCTCCACCGATTCCTAAATGCATATTGCCAGACCCCACACAGAACCACCCGCTGTGCTCCATCAAACGTGCTGCTCTGAGGCGCCTGGCACCCTGATGACCTGGACAGCGAGGCCACTCAGGCAAGGAGAAAAACCACCAACCAAAAGGCAAGTTTGGCAAGGAGAGCCTGACCGTCCTCAGTGGGCGTAGGTGACCAGGTCGTCGTCAAAGATCGGCACCCAGGGTGGAAGTTTCGGACGCCCTATGAACCCGAGGTGCGGGAAGTCACTGACATGCAAGGGACCATGGTCCCCGCTTGGAGGAGCTCGCGTGTGATAACCAGGAATGTCTCTTGGTTCAAGAAGGTGGACGGGTCCCTAACAAATTGGGGAAGAGATGCTGATCAGTACATGGAAGAGGAGGAGGTCGCAAACCCCACATCTGTCCCTAGGGCTGGCAGGGACCACCGCCTGACCGTGAGAATGGATGAGGCCATCCTGACGGAGGGTTCACCTCGTTCAGCCCAAGGAAACACATCCCTCTCAGGCAGCCCCGCCAGGGCAGGGCCAAGTGCCAACTCCCGGAGCCAGACATATGGTCTTCGGCCGAACCCTGCCCCCAGCCAAAGACTCAGAGACTTTGTGTGCTGCATGCTGGGAAAAGAGTCAATGAGCAGAGAGACAGTAAGCGGCTAGAGAAAAGGAGGGATGTAGTGAGGGAGCCACCCGGCCCTCACAAGACTATGTTGCACCCTGTAGCAATCCGGAGGGCGGGCACTCCCGAAGGATATAAATAAAGGGGCGCATGACCGCTCGAGGTCTTGGCCCACATGTTATATCTGTGTGCTGGGTAGTTTGTCCCCAAGGCTAAGGCTGGGCCTCGCAGCGTGCCACCGGGCAGACCCCGCCTACCCACGCATGACAGGCACCTCGAGGAAACACCACAAAGTAATCCAAGATGGTTTAAGCTGGCACTTTATTCCATCAATGAACCCACGACTGCTTCCCTGCACCGCAGCATGACAAGTGACTGCAAGGTGCTTATATTCTAGAACATCAGCTCATTGCATCATTACACATCCCATTCCACAATATTCACCCTACTGCCATACTACAACCACTTTACAAAAAACCCAATTAAAATAAAACGAAAATCTGTTTCTATTCTTTTTATCTTTTAGCAATTTCAGCACATATGGTTTTTACTTGGTGAAAAGTGTATTGCCGAATGCCATAGTGAAAGCCAACTGAGTCGCCTCAAACATTTCCAGAGTAATTGCTTTTCCAAACACACCCACAGAATCCTAATATTGTAACCTATTTATGCAGTTATACGTAGAAACGCTAAAACACACCCATTATTAATACTGGGTTGCCTCTTTTGCTATAGTCTTGCTGCTCGGGGCTCTCTTGATTGAAATAGATGATACACAAATACATTAGTGAATAAATAATTGTTGTAACCTCTGCTGTTCTTTCTTTTATGTTCTTAAAGCTTGTGACATGCCATATGGAATGTGGCACGATGAAACCTGGGTAACTATGGAGATGGAAAACTGGGACAGTGGAGAAGCATTCACTGGTAGAGGAAGCAGCTGTTCTTGCTGGTGAAAATAATAAAGGTAAAGAAAAGCTACATGACTAGCGGATTAATAGAATTTAATAATAATATCCAATTTGATTTCGAAACATGCCTTCTTCCATAAGATTAACAGTAGTTGGACTCTTTAAAATCAAGTGAGATTCGGGTCCTGAGTGCAATTCACATAACCTGTATTAAAATTATTAATATTCCACACTCGCTCCTGCCAATGAAGTTTGAGCTTTAAAAACTCGCATTTATCCCTATCCAAAATAAATACCTGTGCACTTTCATAAACAATTGTATCATCGCTCACCTCATGAAAGGGGCAGTGTAAGAGCTGTCAGAGCATTTCTTATGACCTGGCAGGAGGCAGCGTGACGTCCAGCAATACTAAATTAATTTGAAATGACCTGGAGCAACGTTATTGCACAGCTGGAATTTTCCGTCGATTATCATAACTGGCTAATAGAAAAATATGCATTTTTTAATTAGCTGCAGTCTGTGATTTCACTGGAGATTCGTTTTAAAGATCTGCTCTTTTACAACTGCACAAGCTTTGAAGTGCCCAACAGTTCATCTTGGTGCAAATGCAGATTTGGACAGTTCATATGGTCAAGTTTTTCGTTGTCTAATAGACAGGGCAAGCTGTTCTCGTATGTGACCACATACCATGATTGACATATCATCAACCTGATCATTCTGAAACGAAAAGAGAAAAACAAAAGGACATAGACAATTAGGTCACATTTGTAAGCAAGAAATCTATTCTGAGATTCATTTTTAGGTCGAGCATTCGAGACCACTTGATATACTTTAGTATATACTTATATGTGTATGTACTTTGTGGGCTCTGGAGATCAGCCCTAGGACTTGTCTGCTTCCGCGTAGGGACTTTTTTTTCTGTTCAACTGCCTCTATTTAACTGTCTTGCTAGAAAACGACCAGTAGAGGTCAGTAAAATACCAGAATTGCTTTCTGCTGAGGGATTTTCTTTTTTTTTTTTATGGCACCTCCCTCTGTTTAACTTTCTTAATGGAAAACGACCAGCAGAGGTCAGTAAAATACCAGAATCCCTCTAGCATTCTCTAGATTCCAGTCCATAGAAATTGTCTTCCACGAGCACCTGTAGACAATAATATTTTTTTCAAATCTTGTATTTTCAGTGATATGACCACCGAAGGCCCTGATTTTATATTAAATACAGAGCTTTGGACTATACCTTTTCCCGCTGAAAGGCAATTTTCTCTCCATGTGTTCCCATACCTGGCGTGTCACGTAGTTTGGTGCTTACTTTCCCTCCATATTAAAGAACAGTGGATGTTTCAACACCCAGGCTAATGTGCTGTATAGCTAAATACATATAAGGTCCCAAAGGCGAGACCGATTGCATTGCAAATGCTTGTTTTATTTTGAACTCAAAAAAGTGTATTAATTTGTACAAATCCCCTATGACGGGGTGAGGTGGACAAATCATTCTGACTCACAAAAAGAGGAATTTGCAACATTTTCCGAACTGCAAATCTGCCTTTCCCACAGAGGGATTTAATATTAAGTGCATAAGAAGCCTTAAACTCCCAGCATTAATTAAGAACTGATCATCTATCATTCTGTCCAGCCCTCAATTTCATGGTTTCATTTTCACTTATGCAAGTGGAAATGACAACTCTGCCAAAGGCTTCTAGGAGCCTGGGACAAGGCAAATAAATAAAGAATGTGACAGTAGATGAAGACCACTAGTCCTCTGCTGGCAGTCTACTCTGTCCTTTCCTTTGCCACTACTCCTCTGCTGGCAGTCTACTCTGACTAGTGTGCGATGGGAGACGGTGTCGAAGGCCGCTGATAGGTCGAGTAGGATGAGGGCTGCGGAGTGGCCTTGGTCCAGGAGGGTGCGGATGTCGTCTGTGGCGGCGAGTAGGGCGGTCTCTGTGCTGTGGTTGCTTCGGAATCCGGATTGGGACGGGTCGAGGACGGCATTCTCTAGTCTTCCGCTGGTAGTCTACTCTGTCCTTTCCTCTACCACTAGTCCTCCACTGGTAGTCTACTCTGTCCTTTCCTCTACCACTAGTCCTCTGCTGGTAGTCTAATCTGTCCTTTCCTCTACCACTAGTCCTCTGCTGGCAGTCTACTCTGTCATTTCCTCTACCACTAGTCCTCCACTGGCAGTCTACTCTGTCCTTTCCTCTGCTACTAATCCTCCGCTGGCAGTCTACTCTGTCCTTTCCTCTGCCACTAGTCCTCCGCTGGCAGTCTACTCTGTCCTTTCCTCTGCCACTAGTCCTCCACTGGCAGTCTACTCTGTCCTTTCCTCTACCACTAGTCCTCCGCTGGCAGTCTAATCTGTCCTTTCCTCTACCACTAGTCCTCCGCTGGCAGTCTACTCTGTCCTTTCCTCTACCACTAGTCCTCCGCTGGCAGTATACTCTGTCCTTTCCTCTACCACTAGTCCTTCGCTGGCAGTCTACTCTGTCCTTTCCTCTGCCACTAATCCTCCGCTGGCAGTCTACTCTGTCCTTTCCTCTGCCACTAGTCCTCCGCTGGCAGTCTACTCTGTCCTTTTCTCTACCACTAGTCCTCCGCTGGCAGTCTACTCTGTCCTTTCCTCTACCACTAGTCCTCCGCTAGCAGTCTACTCTGTCCTTTCCTCTACCACTAGTCCTCCGCTGGAAGTCTACTCTGCCCTCTCCTCTGCCACTAGTCCTCCGCTGGCAGCCTACTCTGTCCTTTCCTCTGCCACTAGTCCACTGCTGGCAGCCTACTCTGCCCTTTCCTCTGCCACTAGTCCTCCACTGGTAGTCTACTCTGTCCTTTCCTCTGCCACTAGTCCTCCGCTGGCTGTCTACTCTGTCCTTTCCTCTGCCACTAGTCCACTGCTGGCAGTCTACTCTGTCCTTTCCTCTGCCACTAGTCCACTGCTGGCAGTCTACTTTGTCCTTTCCTCTGCGACTAGTCCTCCGCTGGCAGTCTACTCTGTCCTTTCCTCTACCACTAGTCCTCCGCTGGCAGTCTACTCTGTCCTTTCCTCTACCACTAGTCCTCCGCTGGCAGTCTACTCTGTCCTTTCCTCTACCACTAGTCCTCTGCTGGCAGTCTAATCTGTCCTTTCCTCTACCACTAGTCCTCCGCTGGCAGTCTACTCTGTCCTTTCCTCTACCACTAGTCCTCCGCTGGCAGTCTACTCTGTCCTTTCCTCTACCACTAGTCCTCCGCTGGCAGTCTACTCTGTCCTTTCCTCTACCACTAGTCCCCCACTGGCAGTCTACTCTGTCCTTTCCTCTACCACTAGTCCTCCGCTGGCAGTCTACTCTGTCCTTTCCTCTACCACTAGTCCTCCGCTGGCAGTCTACTCTGCCCTTTCCTCTGCCACTAGTCCTCCGCTGGCAGCCTACTCTGTCCTTTCCTCTGCCACTAGTCCACTGCTGGCAGCCTACTCTGCCCTTTCCTCTGCCACTAGTCCTCCACTGGCAGTCTCCTCTATCCTTTCCTCTGCCACTAGTCCTCCGCTGGCTGTCTACTCTGTCCTTTCCTCTACCACTAGTCCACTGCTGGCAGTCTACTTTGTCCCTTCCTCTGCCACGAGTCCTCCGCTGGCTGTCTACTCTGCCCTTTCCTCTGCCACTAGTCCTCCGCTGGCAGCCTACTCTGTCCTTTCCTCTGCCACTAGTCCACTGCTGGCAGTCTTCTCTGTCCTTTTCTCTGCCACTATTCCTCCTCTTACAGTCTACTCTGTCCTTTCCTCATCCACTAGTCCTCCGCTGGCAGTCTACTCTGTCCTTTCCTCTGCCACTAGTCCACTGCTGGCAGTCTACTTTGTCCTTTCCTCTGCGACTAGTCCTCCTCTGGCAGTCTACTCTGTACCTTTCCTCTACCACTAGTCCTCCGCTGGCAGTCTACTCTGTCCTTTCCTCTGCCACTAGTCCTCTGCTGGCAGTCTAATCTGTCCTTTCCTCTACCACTAGTCCTCCGCTGGCAGTCTACTCTGTCCTTTCCTCTGCCACTAGTCCTCCGCTGGCAGTCTACTCTGTCCTTTCCTCTGCCACTAGTCCTCCGCTGGCAGTCTACTCTGTCCTTTCCTCTACCACTAGTCCTCCGCTGGCAGTCTACTCTGTCCTTTCCTCTACCACTAGTCCTCCGCTGGCAGTCTACTCTGTCCTTTCCTCTACCACTAGTCCTCCGCTGGCAGTCTACTCTGCCCTTTCCTCTGCCACTAGTCCTCCGCTGGCAGCCTACTATGTCCTTTCCTCTGCCACTAGTCCACTGCTGGCAGCCTACTCTGCCCTTTCCTCTGCCACTAGTCCTCCACTGGCAGTCTCCTCTGTCCTTTCCTCTGCCACTAGTCCTCCGCTGGCTGTCTACTCTGTCCTTTCCTCTGCCACTAGTCCACTGCTGGCAGTCTACTTTGTCCTTTCCTCTGCCACGAGTCCTCCGCTGGCTGTCTACTCTGCCCTTTCCTCTGCCACTAGTCCTCCGCTGGCAGCCTACTCTGTCCTTTCCTCTGCCACTAGTCCACTGCTGGCAGTCTACTCTGTCCTTTTCTCTGCTACTAGTCCTCCTCTTGCAGTCTACTCTGTCCTTTCCTCTTCCACTAGTCCTCCGCTGGCAGTCTACTCTGTCCTTTCCTCTGCCACTAGTCTTCCGCTGGCAGTCTACTCTGTCCTTTCCTCTGCCACTAGTCCTCCGATGGCAGTGTACTCTGTCCTTTCTGCTATCACCAGTCCACTGTTGACCCCTCTTTCACAGAACGTGAACACCCACGAAAATGCCCTCGTGTTCTGTAGCCTGTAACTTGAGAGCCGAGCCCCAAAGTGTGCCATGGTGCGGTGTAGAAACAGTCTGTACAGCACACTGTGCACGAGGAGCGTACCTGCCAGGACGCGTTACACGTGACCTAGAAATGACCCTCTCCTTACTAGAGTGCAATCGAAAGAGAACACAAAGAGGCGGGCCTTCTGGCTAGCTTTTGAAGCCTCGAGCAGCTGTGCACAATATCAATGTCGCACTTATTTATTCAGTCCCCGTTTATGTCATAGCCTTCCTGTGTAAGGTTGTGGGAGGAGGAGGGAACAGTGGAGTGATTGTGGTGTTTCCAGCACCGTGTTTACCTTATTGCGTGAGCCACATCGGCATTACATTGACTGCTAATAGAGCCCTTGTTCTGAGCGCTCCCCATAGGGACAAAGACTGCGGAGCCAAGGGAGAGACAACAGATGGATGGATGGGCATGGATTGGGCACTCCACACTCTAATGCTCGCTAGGAGCATTGGGACAGGCCACGGAGGCGAGGGAGGGGCAGTTGAAGTGAGAGAGTCTGGTGAAGGAAGTGTGCCGAGCTGGAGACTCCAGTGATTGGCGGAGGGAGCATTGAGAAATATGAACCCTGTCATTGCAAGCCATCGTGCGACTTCAGTTTCCATCTTACTAGCTCCAGCTTGTCACATCCTTACAACCTTGCAGCATAGTAGTGGCACAGTTGAAGTAAAGGTTTTGAACTAGACCAAGTTTGTGCAGTTCAACTGAACTCGTTTAGTCTTTAATGGAGAGGAAGGCAATGGCAAAGTTAGAAACGGACAAACATGTCAAAGTATTTGTGACACAGGAAAAAAACTACACTTTTCATCTTGTGTGCAAAAGAGTCAATTTGAACCTTGATTTCCGCCATCTTTAACCTCAGTGTCAGTCAGACTTCCCTCATTCGTTCAATATGTTTTCATGGCAAGTAAAACAAAACATGGCCGCCAATGGCATTAATTGGTCGTCCGTGCATTGGAAAGGGGTAGAGAGGAGGTGGAAAGTGGTACTGGGTTTAGCAACAGGATTGGAAATATCATCCAAGGGGCAGATTTACGTTGAACTAACGCAGCACGGCGCAGCAAGTCATTTTGCTGCGCTGCGTTAGTTTTGAAGCACAGGGATGCGACATATTTACAAGAATATGTCGCATCCTTGTGCTTCCCCCTGCGCTGGCGCACAAACTGCAGCCATGCGCCTGCGCAGGCATCCTTGCACCATGGTGCAAGGATGCCTGCGTCGTGGGGAGATTGTTTTTGTGCAGGAAGGGGAACCTTCCTGCACAAAAACAATCACTACAACCATTTTCCTCTTTCAATGCGTGCTGCAGAATGCAGCACGCATTGAAAGAGGAAAACAAGGAGAAATGAAAACATTTCTCCTCGGTGCGCCTCGCTATGCCACCTCTAGGGTGGCGTAGCTTCAGACGCATCTCCAGAGTTACGATTTCTCGTAATTCTGGAGATGTGTCTTGTTCCATGAGTGTTGCGTGGGAACACCCACAGCAACACCCATGGAACGCCCCTTCACCGCAAAGTGCTGCGTGTGAAGGGGCCGTATTTACAAGGAGAGGAAAAGTCACGCAGGGTGGCTTTTCCTCTCCTTGTAAATATGGAGCAGCCCCCTACGCCACCAGTACGTCACGAAAAGTGACGTACTGGTGGCGCAGGGGGCTCGTAAATCTGCCCCTAAGAGTGTTTGCCTGTCTATAGGAAGATAAGTAGCGAGGCCTGCCAGACAAATGAATGTTATTCCCACTTGGAATTTAAGAGAGCATGCCAGAAAGTAACAGTGGCCATTAGATTTCTTGAACCATATCAAAAGACTCGCTTACTAACTCCTGGGGGGGCGGGGGTGGGGAGAGAGAGAGAGAGAGAAAAAATAGACAATTGAGGCTCGTCCATTCAGTAGCTTCGTACACTAGGCACGTGTTATCATGGTCTAAAAAGATTTGCATCCAAGGACTCATTCGAGACTCCTGCTTCTGCAATATGTGATTGTTCATTATTAAGGTGAGTCGAACCTGCAGCTTTCATAGATCATGGTTTTTTCTGCCTGAAAGCTTGCATTGCTTCATCTGATGAATGGCTCTCTTCTTCTTGAGTCCAGTGACATAGCAAGTGTGGTCTGATAGTTTAGTGGACTAATGCGTCCACTGTGGGGACCTGTGTTTGACCTCATGCTCACAAGTTCAAATCCCAGTGGGTCCACTCATCCTTCTGAGGTCGATAAAATGAGAACCCTTGAGTTAGGTAATAATAAACGTGTTATTCACCGCTGAGCGTGTGCTTTACAAATACACATGTTCTGTTGAGTCAAGTGTTGAGTGAAAGGAAGGAAATGGCTCCTTTGGCCGCTGTCTGAACTGTGAAATACAGCAACGATCAGGGTTCAGTGGTGGTTCACGCCTCTGGGCCCTGGTGCAGCAGCACATGCTGCACCAATGGAAGCCAGACCCCTTGCTTCAAGTCATGTCCCTTGGATGAAGGGTGATCGTTGGAAGGCATCTCTAGTGGAGACAATGTTGTCTATGTTACTTTTAATATCTAATGGCGCACAAACATGTTATCAGCAGTGAAATAGAGTGAGGCTAGAGCAAGGCTAGAGTGAAGCTAGAGTGAAGCTAGAGTGAGGCTAGAGTGAGGCTAGAGTGAGACTAGAGTGATGCTAGAGTGCAACTAGAGTGAGGCTAGAGTGAGGCTAGAGTGAAGCTAGAGTGAGGCTAGAGTGAAGCTAAAGTGAGGCTAGAGTGAGGCTAGAGTGAGGCTAGAGTGAAGGTAGGGTGAGGCTAGAGTGAAGCTAAAGTGAGGCTATAGTGAGTCTAGAGTGAGGCTAGAGTGAAGCTAGAGGCTAGAGTGAGGCTAGAGTGAGACTAGAGTGATGCTAGAGTGCAACTAGAGTGAGGCTAGAGTGAGGCAAGTGTGAGACTAGAGTGAGGCTAGAGTGAGGCTAGAGTGAAGCTAGAGTGAGGCTAGAGTGAAGCTGAAGTGAGGCTAGAGTGAGGCGAGACTGAGGCTAGAGTGAAGCTAGAGTGAGGCTAGAGTGAAGTTAAAGTGAGGCTAGAGTGAGGCTAGAGTGAGGCTAGAGTGAAGCTAGGGTGAGGCTAGAGTGAAGCTAAAGTGAGGCTAGAGTGAGTCTAGAGTGAGGCTAGAGTGAAGCTAGGGTGAGGCTAGAATGAGGCCAGAGTGAGACTAGAGTGAAGCTAGAGTGAGGCTAGAGGGAAGCTAAAGTGAGGCTACAGTGAGGTTAGAGTGAGGCTAGGGTGAGGCTAGAGTGAAGCTAGAGTGAGGCTAGAGTGAGGCTAGAGTGAAGCTACGGTGAGGCTAGAGTGACGTTAGAGTGAGGCAGAGTGAGGCTAGAGAGACGGTAGAGTGTGGCTTGAGTGAGACTAGAGTGAGGCTAGAGTGAAGCTACAGTGAGGCTAGAGTGAAGCTAAAGTGAGGCTTGAGTGAGACTAGAGTGAAGCTTGGGTGGGGCTAGAGTCAGACTAGAGTGAAGCTAGAGTGAGGCTAGACTGAAGCTAGGATGAGGCTAGAGTGAGGCTAGAGTGAAGCTGGCGTGAGGCTAGAGTAAGGCTAGAGTCAGACTACAGTGAAGCTAGAGTGAGGCTAGAGTGAAACTACAGTGAGGCTAGAGTTTAGATAGAGTGAGGCTACAGTGATGCTAGAGTGAGGCTAGAGTGAAGCTAGAGTGAGGCTAGAGTGAAGCTAGAATGAGGCTAGAGCGAGGCTAGAATGAGGCTAGAGTGAAGCTAGAGTGAAACTAGAATGAAGCTAGAGTGAGGCTAGATTGCAGCTAGAGTGGGGCTAGAGTGAAGCTACAATGAGGCTAGAGTGAGGCTACAGTGAAGCTAGAGCAAGGTTAGAGAGATGCTAGAATGAGACTAGAGTAAGGCTAGAGTGAAGCTAAAGTGAGGCTAGAATAAGGCTAGTATGAGGCTAGAGTAAGTCTAGAGTGAAACTATAGTGAGGCTATAGTGAAGCTCGAGTGAAGTTAGAGTGAGGCTAGAGTGAAGCTAGAGTGAGGGTAGAGTGAAACTAGGTTGAGGCTAGAGTGAGGATAGAGTGATGCTAGAGTGAGGCTAAGAGTGAGGCTGTAGTGAAGCTGGAGTGAAGCTGAAGTGAGGCTAGAGTGAAGCCAGAGTGAGACTAGAGTGAGGCTAGAGTGAAGCTACAGTGAGGCTAGAGTGAAGCTAGAGTGAGGCTAGAGTGAAGCTAGACTGAGGCTAGAGTGAGGCTACAGTGAGGCTACAGTGAAGCTAGAGTGAGGCTAGATTGAGACTAGAGTGAAGCTAGAGTGAGGCTAGAGTGAGGCTAGAGTGAAGCGAGAGTGAAGCGAGAGTGAAGCTAGAGTGAGGCTAGAGTGAAGCTAGAGTGAGGCTAGATTGAGGCTAGAGTGAAGCTAGAGTGAAGCTAGAGTGAGACTATCAATCAATCAAAGGGTTTGTTAAGCGTGACTACTCACCCGTGAGGGTCTCAAGGCGCTAGGGGTAGGGGGGGTTGCAGGATCCGTTCCATCAAGGAGGGGGTATATCGAAGAGCCAGGTTTTGAGGTTCTTTGCGAAGATGGGGAGCGATGTTGTCTGTCTGAGGTGGAGCGGAAGGGCGTTCCAGGCTTTTGCTGCGAGGAAGGAGAAGGAGTGTCCTCCTGATCTGGTCTTTCTAGTGCGGGGGACCACGGTGTAGGAGAGTTGGGCTGATCATAGGGTCCTTTGGGGTGCGTGAAAATTGAGTCGGCTGTTCAGGTATGCTGGTCCGGTACAGTGGAGGGCCTTGTGTGCGTGGGTGAGTAACTTGAAGGTGATTCTCGCCTCGACGGGGAGCCAGTGGAGTGTGCGCTGGTGCTGGGAGATGTGGCAGTGTTTTGGTAGGTTGAGGACCAGTCTTGCGGCGGTGCTCTGGATGTTCTGTAGCTTGCGGGTGAGGTTCTTGTTTATTCCGGCGTAGACTGCGTTGCCGTAGTTGAGTCTGCTGGTGACCAGGGCGTGGGTGACGATCTTTCTGTGTTCAAGGGGGATCCATTTGAAGGTCTTACGAAGGAGGCGGAGGGTGTGGAAGCAGGAGGACGAGACGGAGTGGATCTGGCGGTCCATTTTGAGTTTGGAGTCCAGGATGATTCCTAGGTTGCGTGCGTGGTCTTTGGGGGTTGGGGGGTGTACGAGGGCGGGGGGCCACCAGGTGTCGCTCCAGGCGTGGGGGTTTGAGCCCATGATGAGTACTTCCGTCTTGTTGGTGTTTAGTTGTAGGCAGCTGTTTTTCATCCATTCTGCGACGGCTCCCATGCCTTCTCGAAAGTTGTGTCTGGCGGTGTTGGGTTCGTTGGATAGAGAGAGGATGAGTTGGGTGTTGTCTGCGTATGACACAATGTTCAGTCCAAAAGGTCCTGACGATGGGGGCGAGTGGGGCCATGTAGATGTTGAAGAGTGTCTGGCTGAGGGAGGAGCCCTGAGGGACTCCGCAGGTGGTTGGTGTAGGGTCCGAGAGAAAAGGGGGAAGTCTGACATGCTGCGTTCTGTCGGAGAGTAAGGAGCGGATCCAGTCGAGAGCCTTGTTCTGGATTCCTGCGTCGTGGAGTCTGCGTATTAGGGTGCGGTGGGAGACTGTGTCGAACGCCGCTGATAGGTCGAGGAGGATGAGGGCTACTGTTTCTCCTTTGTCCATTAGGGTGTGGATGTCGTCTGTTGCAGCGAGGAGGGCGGTTTCCGTACTGTGGTTCTTTCTGAAGCCGGATTGCGAGGGGTCGAGGATGTTGTGCTCTTCGATGAAAGTGGCGAGTTGACTGTTGATGGCTTTCTCGATGACTTTTGCTGGGAACGGGAGCAGTGAGATGGGTCTGTAGTTTTTGAGGTCGGTGGGGTCCGCCGAGGGTTTCTTTAGTAGGGTGTTGACCTCGGCATGTTTCCAGTCGTCAGGGAACGATGCGGTTGCCAGGGAACGGTTGATGAAGTGGCAGAGCATGGGTGCAATGGTGTTGGTGGCTCTGTTGAAGATGTGGTGGGGGCAGGGATCAGTGGGGGCCCCTGAGTGTATTGGCTGCATTGTCTTCAGTGTGTCTTCGGTGGTGAGGGCTGTCCAGTTGTGGATCGCTGGTTTCCCGGTGTGGGGGGTGGTTGGTGAGGGTCCAGTGTGTTGGTTGTCTTCGCTCGAAGTTGTCGTAGATGCTCTTGATTTTGAGGTGGAAAAAGGTGCTGAGTTTGTCGCAAAGGTCTTGTGAGGGCGGGATGTCAGTAGACTCGCTGGTGGGTTGGGCGAACTCCTTGATGATGTTGAAGAGTTCCTTGCTGTTTTGCGTGTGTGTGGAGATTCTGTCTTCGATTGCTTTTTTCCTCGTATCTCGGATGAGTTGGTGGTGGGCGTTGGTGGCGGTTCTGAAGTTGTTGTGGGCTTCTGTCCAGGTCTTTTCGAGGCGGCGGCAAGTGCATCTGGACTTGCGAAGTTCGGTGGTGAACCATCTGGCTTTCTTGGCGCGGGTGTTGTTGTTTTTCTTGAGGGGGCTATGGTGTTGGCGCTGTCCAAGATCCATCTATGCAGGGTGCGGGCTGCGGTGTTGGGGTTGTCGTTTTCCGTGATTGTTGGGGTGGAATTGCTGAGTGAGGAGGTGAGCTGGTCGTCGGTGATATTGGTCCAGTTTCTTCATGGGGGTAGGTGCTGGTGTCTATGGATGGTGGGTGTTCTGAAGGTGAAGTGGACGCATCGGTGGTCTGTCCATGGGAGTTCGGTGGTGTGGCTGAAAGTGATGGAGCTTCCTGTAGTGAAGAGGGGGTCGAGGGTGTGTCCTGCTGAGTGCGTGGGCTCGGTCATGATCTGTCGGGGTCCAACGTTGTGGAGGTTGTCCAGGAGTGATGCAGTGTTGGGGTCCAATCGGTTGTCGAGGTGAAAGTTGAGGTCTCCCAGTAGTGTGTAGTTGGTGGATGCGATAGCCTGCGGGGAGATGATGTCCGTGATGGAGTTGGCGAAAGGTCCGCGGGGGTCCAGGGGGTCGGTAGATGAGAAGCAAGAGTGAGGCTAGAGTAAGGCTAGAGTCAGACTAGAGTGAAGCAAGCAGGAGGTTAGAGTGAAGCTAGAGTGAAGCTAGAGTGAGGCTAGAGTGAAGCTAGAGTGAAGCTAGAGAGAGGCTAAAATGAGGCTAGAGTGAGGCTAGAGTTAAGCTAGAGTGAGACTAGAGTAAAGTTAGAGTAAGGCTAGAGTGAGGCTAGAGAAAAGCTAGAGTGAGGCTAAATTGAGGCTAGAGTCAGATTAGAGTGAGGCTAGAGTGAAACTAGAGTGAGGCTAGAGTGAAGCTAGAGTGAGGCTTGAATGAGGCTAGAGTGAAGCTAGTGTGAGGCTAGAGTGAAGCTAGAGCGAGGCTAGATAAGGCTAGAGTCAGACTAGAGTGAAGCGAGCAGGAGGTTAGAGTGAAGCTAGAGTGAAGCTAGAGTGAGGTTAGAGTGAGGCTAGAGTGAAGCTAAAGTGAGGCTAGAATAAGGCTAGTACGAGGCTAGAGTAAGTCTAGAGTGAAACTATAGTGAGGCTAGAGAAGCTAGGAGCGAAGCTAGAATGAGGCTATAGTGAGCCTATAGTGACGATCAAGTGAAGTTAGAGTGACGCTCGAGTGAGGCTAGAGTGATGCTAGAGTGAAGCTAGAGTGAGGCTAGAGTGAGGCTAGGTTGAGGTTAGAGTGAGGATAGAGTGATGCTAGAGTGAGGCTGGAGTGAAGCTGTAGTGAAGCTGAAGTGAGGCTAGAGCGAAGCCAGAGTGAGACTAGAGTCAGGCTAGAGTGAAGCTACAGTGAAGCTAGAGTGAAGCTAAAGTGAGGCTAGAGTGAAGCTAGACTGAGGCTAGAATGAGGCTACAGTGAGGCTACAGTGAAGCTAGAGTGAGGCTAGAGTTAGACTAGAGTGAAGCTAGAGTGAGGCTAGAGTGAAGCGAGATTGAAGCTAGAGTGAGGCTAGAGTAAGGCTAGAGTGAAACTAGAGTGAGGCTAGATTGAGGCTAGAGTAAATTTAGAATAAGGCTAGAATGAGGCTAGAGAAAAGCTAGAGTGAGGCTAGAGTCAGATTAGAGTGAGGCTAGAGTGATGCTAGAGTGAGGCTAGAGTGAAGCTAGAGTAAAGCTAGAGTGAGGCTTGAATGAGGCAAGACTGAAGCTAGTGTGTGGCTACAGTGAAGCTAGAGTGAGGCTAGAGAGAAGCTAGAGTCAAACTAGAGTGAAGTTAGAGTGAGGCAAGTGTGAAGCTAGAGTGAGGCAAGTGTGAAGCTAGAGTGAGGCTAGAGTGACGCTAGACTGAGGCTAGAGTAAAGCAAGAGTGAAGCTAGAATGAAGCTAGAATGAGGCTAGAGTGAAGCTAGAGTGAGGCTAGAGTAAGGCTAGAGTGAAGCTAGAGTGAGGCTAGATTGAGGCTAGAGTGAAGGTAGAGTGAAGCTAGAGTGAGGCTAGAGTGGAGCTAGAGTGAAGCTAGAGTGAGGGAAGAGTCATGCTAGAGTAAAGCTAGAGGGAGGCTAAAGTGTAGCTAGAATGAAGCTAGAGTGAGGCTAGAGTGAAGCTAGCGTGAAGCTAGAGAGAGGCAAGAATGAGGCTAGAGTGAGGCTAGAGTAAAGTTAGAGTAAGGCTAGAGTGAGGCTAGAGAAAAGCTAGAGTGAGGCTAGATTGAGGCTAGAGTCAGATTCGAGTGAGGCTAGATTGAAGCTAGAGTGAGGCTAGAGTGAAGCTAGAGTGAGGCTTGAATGAGGCTAGAGTGAAGCTAGTGTGAAGCTAGAGTGAAGCTAGAGCGAGGCTAGATAAGGCTAGAGTCAGACTAGAGTGAAGCTAGAGTGAGGTTAGAGTGAGGCTAGAGTGAAGCTAAAGTGAGGCTAGAATAAGGCTAGTATGAGGCTAGAGTAAGTCTAGAGTGAAACTATAGTGAGGCTAGAGAAGCTAGAGCAAAGCTAGAATGAGGCTATAGTGAGGCTATAGTGACGATCAAGTGAAGTTAGAGTGACGCTCGAGTGAGGCTAGAGTGATGCTAGAGTGAAGCTAGAGTGAGGCTAGAGTGAGGCTAGGTTGAGGTTAGAGTGAGGATAGAGTGATGCTAGAGTGAGGCTGGAGTGAAGCTGTAGTGAAGCTGAAGTGAGGCTAGAGCGAAGCCAGAGTGAGACTAGAGTGAGGCTAGAGTGAAGCTACAGTGAAGCTAGAGTGAAGCTAAAGTGAGGCTAGAGTGAAGCTAGACTGAGGCTAGAATGAGGCTACAGTGAGGCTACAGTGAAGCTAGAGTGAGGCTAGTGTTAGACTAGAGTGAAGCTAGAGTGAGGATACAGTCAGGCTAGAGTGAAGCGAGATTGAAGCTACAGTGAGGCTAGAGTAAGGCTAGAGTGAAGCTAGAGTGAGGCTAGATTGAGGCTAGAGTAAATTTAGAGTAAGGCTAGAGTGAGGCTAGAGAAAACCTAGAGTGAGGCTAGAGTAAGACTAGAGTGAAGCTAGAGTGAGGCTAGAGTGAAGCGAGAGTGAAGCTAGAGTTAGGCTAGAGTAAGGCTAGAGTGAAGCTAGAGTGAGGCTAGATTGAGGCTAGAGTGAAGCTAGAGTGAAGCTAGAGTGAGACTATCAATCAATCAAAGGGTTTGTTAAGCGTGACTACTCACCCGTGAGGGTCTCAAGGCGCTAGGGGTAGGGGGGGTTGCAGGATCCGTTCCATCAAGGAGGGGATATATCGAAGAGCCAGGTTTTGAGGTTCTTTGCGAAGATGGGGAGCGATGTTGTCTGTCTGAGGTGGAGCGGAAGGGCGTTCCAGGCTTTTGCTGCGAGGAAGGAGAAGGAGTGTCCTCCTGATCTGGTCTTTCTAGTGCGGGGGACCACGGTGTAGGAGAGTTGGGCTGATCATAGGGTCCTTTGGGGTGCGTGAAAATTGAGTCGGCTGTTCAGGTATGCTGGTCCGGTACAGTGGAGGGCCTTGTGTGCGTGGGTGAGTAACTTGAAGGTGATTCTCGCCTCGACGGGGAGCCAGTGGAGTGTGCGCTGGTGCTGGGAGATGTGGCAGTGTTTTGGTAGGTTGAGGACCAGTCTTGCGGCGGTGCTCTGGATGTTCTGTAGCTTGCGGGTGAGGTTCTTGTTTATTCCGGCGTAGACTGCGTTGCCGTAGTTGGAGTCTGCTGGTGACCAGGGCGTGGGTGACGATCTTTCTGTGTTCAAGGGGGATCCATTTGAAGGTCTTACGAAGGAGGCGGAGGGTGTGGAAGCAGGAGGACGAGACGGAGTGGATCTGGCGGTCCATTTTGAGTTTGGAGTCCAGGATGATTCCTAGGTTGCGTGCGTGGTCTTTGGGGGTTGGGGGTGTACGAGGGCGGGGGGCCACCAGGTGTCGCTCCAGGCGTGGGGGTTTGAGCCCATGATGAGTACTTCCGTCTTGTTGGTGTTTAGTTGTAGGCAGCTGTTTTTCATCCATTCTGCGACGGCTCCCATGCCTTCTCGAAAGTTGTGTCTGGCGGTGTTGGGTTCGTTGGATAGAGAGAGGATGAGTTGGGTGTTGTCTGCGTATGACACAATGTTCAGTCCAAAAGGTCCTGACGATGGGGGCGAGTGGGGCCATGTAGATGTTGAAGAGTGTCTGGCTGAGGGAGGAGCCCTGAGGGACTCCGCAGGTGGTTGGTGTAGGGTCCGAGAGAAAAGGGGGAAGTCTGACATGCTGCGTTCTGTCGGAGAGTAAGGAGCGGATCCAGTCGAGAGCCTTGTTCTGGATTCCTGCGTCGTGGAGTCTGCGTATTAGGGTGCGGTGGGAGACTGTGTCGAACGCCGCTGATAGGTCGAGGAGGATGAGGGCTACTGTTTCTCCTTTGTCCATTAGGGTGTGGATGTCGTCTGTTGCAGCGAGGAGGGCGGTTTCCGTACTGTGGTTCTTTCTGAAGCCGGATTGCGAGGGGTCGAGGATGTTGTGCTCTTCGATGAAAGTGGCGAGTTGACTGTTGATGGCTTTCTCGATGACTTTTGCTGGGAACGGGAGCAGTGAGATGGGTCTGTAGTTTTTGAGGTCGGTGGGGTCCGCCGAGGGTTTCTTTAGTAGGGTGTTGACCTCGGCATGTTTCCAGTCGTCAGGGAACGATGCGGTTGCCAGGGAACGGTTGATGAAGTGGCAGAGCATGGGTGCAATGGTGTTGGTGGCTCTGTTGAAGATGTGGTGGGGGCAGGGATCAGTGGGGGCCCCTGAGTGTATTGGCTGCATTGTCTTCAGTGTGTCTTCGGTGGTGAGGGCTGTCCAGTTGTGGATCGCTGGTTTCCCGGTGTGGGGGGTGGTTGGTGAGGGTCCAGTGTGTTGGTTGTCTTCGTCGAAGTTGTCGTAGATGCTCTTGATTTTGAGGTGGAAAAAGGTGCTGAGTTTGTCGCAAAGGTCTTGTGAGGGCGGGATGTCAGTAGACTCGCTGGTGGGTTGGGCGAACTCCTTGATGATGTTGAAGAGTTCCTTGCTGTTTTGCGTGTGTGTGGAGATTCTGTCTTCGATTGCTTTTTTCCTCGTATCTCGGATGAGTTGGTGGTGGGCGTTGGTGGCGGTTCTGAAGTTGTTGTGGGCTTCTGTCCAGGTCTTTTCGAGGCGGCGGCAAGTGCATCTGGACTTGCGAAGTTCGGTGGTGAACCATCTGGCTTTCTTGGCGCGGGTGTTGTTGTTTTTCTTGAGGGGGCTATGGTGTTGGCGCTGTCCAAGATCCATCTATGCAGGGTGCGGGCTGCGGTGTTGGGGTTGTCGTTTTCCGTGATTGTTGGGGTGGAATTGCTGAGTGAGGAGGTGAGCTGGTCGTCGGTGATATTGGTCCAGTTTCTTCATGGGGGTAGGTGCTGGTGTCTATGGATGGTGGGTGTTCTGAAGGTGAAGTGGACGCATCGGTGGTCTGTCCATGGGAGTTCGGTGGTGTGGCTGAAAGTGATGGAGCTTCCTGTAGTGAAGAGGGGTCGAGGGTGTGTCCTGCTGAGTGCGTGGGCTCGGTCATGATCTGTCGGGGTCCAACGTTGTGGAGGTTGTCCAGGAGTGATGCAGTGTTGGGGTCCAATCGGTTGTCGAGGTGAAAGTTGAGGTCTCCCAGTAGTGTGTAGTTGGTGGATGCGATAGCCTGCGGGGAGATGATGTCCGTGATGGAGTTGGCGAAAGGTCCGCGGGGTCCAGGGGGTCGGTAGATGAGAAGCAAGAGTGAGGCTAGAGTAAGGCTAGAGTCAGACTAGAGTGAAGCAAGCAGGAGGTTAGAGTGAAGCTAGAGTGAAGCTAGAGTGAGGCTAGAGTGAAGCTAGAGTGAAGCTAGAGAGAGGCTAAAATGAGGCTAGAGTGAGGCTAGAGTTAAGCTAGAGTGAGACTAGAGTAAAGTTAGAGTAAGGCTAGAGTGAGGCTAGAGAAAAGCTAGAGTGAGGCTAAATTGAGGCTAGAGTCAGATTAGAGTGAGGCTAGAGTGAAACTAGAGTGAGGCTAGAGTGAAGCTAGAGTGAGGCTTGAATGAGGCTAGAGTGAAGCTAGTGTGAGGCTAGAGTGAAGCTAGAGCGAGGCTAGATAAGGCTAGAGTCAGACTAGAGTGAAGCGAGCAGGAGGTTAGAGTGAAGCTAGAGTGAAGCTAGAGTGAGGTTAGAGTGAGGCTAGAGTGAAGCTAAAGTGAGGCTAGAATAAGGCTAGTACGAGGCTAGAGTAAGTCTAGAGTGAAACTATAGTGAGGCTAGAGAAGCTAGAGCGAAGCTAGAATGAGGCTATAGTGAGCCTATAGTGACGATCAAGTGAAGTTAGAGTGACGCTCGAGTGAGGCTAGAGTGATGCTAGAGTGAAGCTAGAGTGAGGCTAGAGTGAGGCTAGGTTGAGGTTAGAGTGAGGATAGAGTGATGCTAGAGTGAGGCTGGAGTGAAGCTGTAGTGAAGCTGAAGTGAGGCTAGAGTGAAGCCAGAGTGAGACTAGAGTCAGGCTAGAGTGAAGCTACAGTGAAGCTAGAGTGAAGCTAAAGTGAGGCTAGAGTGAAGCTAGACCTGGGCTAGAATGAGGCTACAGTGAGGCTACAGTGAAGCTAGAGTGAGGCTAGAGTTAGACTAGAGTGAAGCTAGAGTGAGGCTAGAGTGAAGCGAGATTGAAGCTAGAGTGAGGCTAGAGTAAGGCTAGAGTGAAACTAGAGTGAGGCTAGATTGAGGCTAGAGTAAATTTAGAATAAGGCTAGAATGAGGCTAGAGAAAAGCTAGAGTGAGGCTAGAGTCAGATTAGAGTGAGGCTAGAGTGATGCTAGAGTGAGGCTAGAGTGAAGCTAGAGTAAAGCTAGAGTGAGGCTTGAATGAGGCAAGACTGAAGCTAGTGTGTGGCTACAGTGAAGCTAGAGTGAGGCTAGAGAGAAGCTAGAGTCAAACTAGAGTGAAGTTAGAGTGAGGCAAGTGTGAAGCTAGAGTGAGGCAAGTGTGAAGCTAGAGTGAGGCTAGAGTGACGCTAGACTGAGGCTAGAGTAAAGCAAGAGTGAAGCTAGAATGAAGCTAGAATGAGGCTAGAGTGAAGCTAGAGTGAGGCTAGAGTAAGGCTAGAGTGAAGCTAGAGTGAGGCTAGATTGAGGCTAGAGTGAAGGTAGAGTGAAGCTAGAGTGAGGCTAGAGTGGAGCTAGAGTGAAGCTAGAGTGAGGGAAGAGTCATGCTAGAGTAAAGCTAGAGGGAGGCTAAAGTGTAGCTAGAATGAAGCTAGAGTGAGGCTAGAGTGAAGCTAGCGTGAAGCTAGAGAGAGGCAAGAATGAGGCTAGAGTGAGGCTAGAGTAAAGTTAGAGTAAGGCTAGAGAAAAGCTAGAGTGAGGCTAGATTGAGGCTAGAGTCAGATTCGAGTGAGGCTAGATTGAAGCTAGAGTGAGGCTAGAGTGAAGCTAGAGTGAGGCTTGAATGAGGCTAGAGTGAAGCTAGTGTGAAGCTAGAGTGAAGCTAGAGCGAGGCTAGATAAGGCTAGAGTCAGACTAGAGTGAAGCTAGAGTGAGGTTAGAGTGAGGCTAGAGTGAAGCTAAAGTGAGGCTAGAATAAGGCTAGTATGAGGCTAGAGTAAGTCTAGAGTGAAACTATAGTGAGGCTAGAGAAGCTAGAGCAAAGCTAGAATGAGGCTATAGTGAGGCTATAGTGACGATCAAGTGAAGTTAGAGTGACGCTCGAGTGAGGCTAGAGTGATGCTAGAGTGAAGCTAGAGTGAGGCTAGAGTGAGGCTAGGTTGAGGTTAGAGTGAGGATAGAGTGATGCTAGAGTGAGGCTGGAGTGAAGCTGTAGTGAAGCTGAAGTGAGGCTAGAGCGAAGCCAGAGTGAGACTAGAGTGAGGCTAGAGTGAAGCTACAGTGAAGCTAGAGTGAAGCTAAAGTGAGGCTAGAGTGAAGCTAGACTGAGGCTAGAATGAGGCTACAGTGAGGCTACAGTGAAGCTAGAGTGAGGCTAGTGTTAGACTAGAGTGAAGCTAGAGTGAGGATACAGTCAGGCTAGAGTGAAGCGAGATTGAAGCTACAGTGAGGCTAGAGTAAGGCTAGAGTGAAGCTAGAGTGAGGCTAGATTGAGGCTAGAGTAAATTTAGAGTAAGGCTAGAGTGAGGCTAGAGAAAACCTAGAGTGAGGCTAGAGTAAGACTAGAGTGAAGCTAGAGTGAGGCTAGAGTGAAGCGAGAGTGAAGCTAGAGTTAGGCTAGAGTAAGGCTAGAGTGAAGCTAGAGATAGGCTAGATTGAGGCTAGAGTGAAGCTAGAGTGAAGCTAGAGTGACACTAGAGAGAAGCAAGAGTGAGGCTAGAGTAAGGCTAGAGTCAGACTAGAGTGAAGCGAGCAGGAGGTTAGAGTGAAGCTAGAGTGAAGCTAGAGTGAGGTTAGAGTGAGGCTAGAGTGAAGCTAAAGTGAGGCTAGAATAAGGCTAGTACGAGGCTAGAGTAAGTCTAGAATGAAACTATAGTGAGGCTAGAGAAGCTAGAGCAAAGCTAGAATGAGGCTATAGTGAGGCTATAGTGATGATCAAATGAAGTTAGAGTGACGCTCGAGTGAGGCTAGAGTGATGCTAGAGTGAAGCTAGAGTGAGGCTAGAGTGAGGCTAGGTTGAGGTTAGAGTGAGGATAGAGTGATGCTAGAGTGAGGCTGGAGTGAAGCTGTAGTGAAGCTGAAGTGAGGCTAGAGCGAAGCCAGAGTGAAGCTAAAGTGAGGCTAGAGTGAAGCTAGACTGAGGCTAGAATGAGGCTACAGTGAGGCTACAGTGAAGCTAGAGTGAGGCTAGAGTTAGACTAGAGTGAAGCTAGAGTGAGGATACAGTGAGGCTAGAGTGAAGCGAGATTGAAGCTAGAGTGAGGCTAGAGTAAGGCTAGAGTGAAGCTAGAGTGAGGCTAGATTGAGGCTAGAGTAAATTTAGAGTAAGGCTAGAGTGAGGCTAGAGAAAAGCTAGAGTGAGGCTAGAGTCAGATTACAGTGAGGCTAGAGTGAGGCTTGAATGAGGCAAGAGTGAAGCTAGTGTGTGGCTACAGTGAAGCTATAGTGAGGCTAGAGAGAAGCTAGAGTCAAACTAGAGTGAAGTTAGAGTGAGGCAAGTGTGAAGCTAGAGTGAGGCTAGAGTGACGCTAGGAGGCTAGAGTAAAGCAAGAGTGAAGCTAGAATGAAGCTAGAATGAGGCTAGAGTGAAGCTAGAGTGAAGCTAGAGTGAGGCTAGAGTAAGGCTAGAGTGAAGATAGAGTGAGGCTAGATTGAGGCTAGAGTGAGGCCAGAATGAGACTAGACAGAGCGAGAGTGAGGCTAGAGTAAGGCTGGAGTCAGATTAGAGTGATGCTAGCATGAGGTTAGAGTAAAGCTAGAGTGAATCTAGAGTGAGGCTAGAGTGAAGCTAGAGTGAGGCTAGAGTAAGGCTAGAGTGAAGCTAGAGTGAGGCTAGATTGAGGCTAGAGTGAAGGTAGAGTGAAGCTAGAGTGAGGCTAGAGTGGAGCTAGAGTGAGGCTAGAGTGAAGCGAGAGTGAAGCTAGAGTTAGGCTAGAGTAAGGCTAGAGTGAAGCTAGAGATAGGCTAGATTGAGGCTAGAGTGAAGCTAGAGTGAAGCTAGAGTGACACTAGAGAGAAGCAAGAGTGAGGCTAGAGTAAGGCTAGAGTCAGACTAGAGTGAAGCGAGCAGGAGGTTAGAGTGAAGCTAGAGTGAAGCTAGAGTGAGGTTAGAGTGAGGCTAGAGTGAAGCTAAAGTGAGGCTAGAATAAGGCTAGTACGAGGCTAGAGTAAGTCTAGAATGAAACTATAGTGAGGCTAGAGAAGCTAGAGCAAAGCTAGAATGAGGCTATAGTGAGGCTATAGTGATGATCAAATGAAGTTAGAGTGACGCTCGAGTGAGGCTAGAGTGATGCTAGAGTGAAGCTAGAGTGAGGCTAGAGTGAGGCTAGGTTGAGGTTAGAGTGAGGATAGAGTGATGCTAGAGTGAGGCTGGAGTGAAGCTGTAGTGAAGCTGAAGTGAGGCTAGAGCGAAGCCAGAGTGAAGCTAAAGTGAGGCTAGAGTGAAGCTAGACTGAGGCTAGAATGAGGCTACAGTGAGGCTACAGTGAAGCTAGAGTGAGGCTAGAGTTAGACTAGAGTGAAGCTAGAGTGAGGATACAGTGAGGCTAGAGTGAAGCGAGATTGAAGCTAGAGTGAGGCTAGAGTAAGGCTAGAGTGAAGCTAGAGTGAGGCTAGATTGAGGCTAGAGTAAATTTAGAGTAAGGCTAGAGTGAGGCTAGAGAAAAGCTAGAGTGAGGCTAGAGTCAGATTAAAGTGAGGCTAGAGTGAGGCTTGAATGAGGCAAGAGTGAAGCTAGTGTGTGGCTACAGTGAAGCTATAGTGAGGCTAGAGAGAAGCTAGAGTCAAACTAGAGTGAAGTTAGAGTGAGGCAAGTGTGAAGCTAGAGTGAGGCTAGAGTGACGCTAGACTGAGGCTAGAGTAAAGCAAGAGTGAAGCTAGAATGAAGCTAGAATGAGGCTAGAGTGAAGCTAGAGTGAAGCTAGAGTGAGGCTAGAGTAAGGCTAGAGTGAAGATAGAGTGAGGCTAGATTGAGGCTAGAGTGAGGCCAGAATGAGACTAGACAGAGCGAGAGTGAGGCTAGAGTAAGGCTGGAGTCAGATTAGAGTGATGCTAGCATGAGGTTAGAGTAAAGCTAGAGTGAATCTAGAGTGAGGCTAGAGTGAAGCTAGAGTGAGGCTAGAGTAAGGCTAGAGTGAAGCTAGAGTGAGGCTAGATTGAGGCTAGAGTGAAGGTAGAGTGAAGCTAGAGTGAGGCTAGAGTGGAGCTAGAGTGAAGCTAGAGTGAGGGAAGAGTCATGCTAGAGTAAAGCTAGAGGGAGGCTAAAGTGTAGCTAGAATGAAGCTAGAGTGAGGCTAGAGTGAAGCTAGCGTGAAGCTAGAGAGAGGCAAGAATGAGGCTAGAGTGAGGCTAGAGTAAAGTTAGAGTAAGGCTAGAGTGAGGCTAGAGAAAAGCTAGAGTGAGGCTAGATTGAGGCTATAGTGAGGCTATAGTGACGATCAAGTGAAGTTAGAGTGACGCTCGAGTGAGGCTAGAGTGATGCTAGAGTGAAGCTAGAGTGAGGCTAGAGTGAGGCTAGGTTGAGGTTAGAGTGAGGATAGAGTGATGCTAGAGTGAGGCTGGAGTGAAGCTGTAGTGAAGCTGAAGTGAGGCTAGAGCGAAGCCAGAGTGAGACTAGAGTGAGGCTAGAGTGAAGCTACAGTGAAGCTAGAGTGAAGCTAAAGTGAGGCTAGAGTGAAGCTAGACTGAGGCTAGAATGAGGCTACAGTGAGGCTACAGTGAAGCTAGAGTGAGGCTAGTGTTAGACTAGAGTGAAGCTAGAGTGAGGATACAGTCAGGCTAGAGTGAAGCGAGATTGAAGCTACAGTGAGGCTAGAGTAAGGCTAGAGTGAAGCTAGAGTGAGGCTAGATTGAGGCTAGAGTAAATTTAGAGTAAGGCTAGAGTGAGGCTAGAGAAAACCTAGAGTGAGGCTAGAGTAAGACTAGAGTGAAGCTAGAGTGAGGCTAGAGTGAAGCGAGAGTGAAGCTAGAGTTAGGCTAGAGTAAGGCTAGAGTGAAGCTAGAGATAGGCTAGATTGAGGCTAGAGTGAAGCTAGAGTGAAGCTAGAGTGACACTAGAGAGAAGCAAGAGTGAGGCTAGAGTAAGGCTAGAGTCAGACTAGAGTGAAGCGAGCAGGAGGTTAGAGTGAAGCTAGAGTGAAGCTAGAGTGAGGTTAGAGTGAGGCTAGAGTGAAGCTAAAGTGAGGCTAGAATAAGGCTAGTACGAGGCTAGAGTAAGTCTAGAATGAAACTATAGTGAGGCTAGAGAAGCTAGAGCAAAGCTAGAATGAGGCTATAGTGAGGCTATAGTGATGATCAAATGAAGTTAGAGTGACGCTCGAGTGAGGCTAGAGTGATGCTAGAGTGAAGCTAGAGTGAGGCTAGAGTGAGGCTAGGTTGAGGTTAGAGTGAGGATAGAGTGATGCTAGAGTGAGGCTGGAGTGAAGCTGTAGTGAAGCTGAAGTGAGGCTAGAGCGAAGCCAGAGTGAAGCTAAAGTGAGGCTAGAGTGAAGCTAGACTGAGGCTAGAATGAGGCTACAGTGAGGCTACAGTGAAGCTAGAGTGAGGCTAGAGTTAGACTAGAGTGAAGCTAGAGTGAGGATACAGTGAGGCTAGAGTGAAGCGAGATTGAAGCTAGAGTGAGGCTAGAGTAAGGCTAGAGTGAAGCTAGAGTGAGGCTAGATTGAGGCTAGAGTAAATTTAGAGTAAGGCTAGAGTGAGGCTAGAGAAAAGCTAGAGTGAGGCTAGAGTCAGATTACAGTGAGGCTAGAGTGAGGCTTGAATGAGGCAAGAGTGAAGCTAGTGTGTGGCTACAGTGAAGCTATAGTGAGGCTAGAGAGAAGCTAGAGTCAAACTAGAGTGAAGTTAGAGTGAGGCAAGTGTGAAGCTAGAGTGAGGCTAGAGTGACGCTAGACTGAGGCTAGAGTAAAGCAAGAGTGAAGCTAGAATGAAGCTAGAATGAGGCTAGAGTGAAGCTAGAGTGAAGCTAGAGTGAGGCTAGAGTAAGGCTAGAGTGAAGATAGAGTGAGGCTAGATTGAGGCTAGAGTGAGGCCAGAATGAGACTAGACAGAGCGAGAGTGAGGCTAGAGTAAGGCTGGAGTCAGATTAGAGTGATGCTAGCATGAGGTTAGAGTAAAGCTAGAGTGAATCTAGAGTGAGGCTAGAGTGAAGCTAGAGTGAGGCTAGAGTAAGGCTAGAGTGAAGCTAGAGTGAGGCTAGATTGAGGCTAGAGTGAAGGTAGAGTGAAGCTAGAGTGAGGCTAGAGTGGAGCTAGAGTGAAGCTAGAGTGAGGGAAGAGTCATGCTAGAGTAAAGCTAGAGGGAGGCTAAAGTGTAGCTAGAATGAAGCTAGAGTGAGGCTAGAGTGAAGCTAGCGTGAAGCTAGAGAGAGGCAAGAATGAGGCTAGAGTGAGGCTAGAGTAAAGTCTAGAGTGAGGCTAGAGTGAGGCTAGAGAAAAGCTAGAGTGAGGCTAGATTGAGGCTATAGTGAGGCTATAGTGACGATCAAGTGAAGTTAGAGTGACGCTCGAGTGAGGCTAGAGTGATGCTAGAGTGAAGCTAGAGTGAGGCTAGAGTGAGGCTAGGTTGAGGTTAGAGTGAGGATAGAGTGATGCTAGAGTGAGGCTGGAGTGAAGCTGTAGTGAAGCTGAAGTGAGGCTAGAGCGAAGCCAGAGTGAGACTAGAGTGAGGCTAGAGTGAAGCTACAGTGAAGCTAGAGTGAAGCTAAAGTGAGGCTAGAGTGAAGCTAGACTGAGGCTAGAATGAGGCTACAGTGAGGCTACAGTGAAGCTAGAGTGAGGCTAGTGTTAGACTAGAGTGAAGCTAGAGTGAGGATACAGTCAGGCTAGAGTGAAGCGAGATTGAAGCTAGCAGTGAGGCTAGAGTAAGGCTAGAGTGAAGCTAGAGTGAGGCTAGATTGAGGCTAGAGTAAATTTAGAGTAAGGCTAGAGTGAGGCTAGAGAAAACCTAGAGTGAGGCTAGAGTAAGACTAGAGTGAAGCTAGAGTGAGGCTAGAGTGAAGCGAGAGTGAAGCTAGAGTTAGGCTAGAGTAAGGCTAGAGTGAAGCTAGAGATAGGCTAGATTGAGGCTAGAGTGAAGCTAGAGTGAAGCTAGAGTGACACTAGAGAGAAGCAAGAGTGAGGCTAGAGTAAGGCTAGAGTCAGACTAGAGTGAAGCGAGCAGGAGGTTAGAGTGAAGCTAGAGTGAAGCTAGAGTGAGGTTAGAGTGAGGCTAGAGTGAAGCTAAAGTGAGGCTAGAATAAGGCTAGTACGAGGCTAGAGTAAGTCTAGAATGAAACTATAGTGAGGCTAGAGAAGCTAGAGCAAAGCTAGAATGAGGCTATAGTGAGGCTATAGTGACGATCAAATGAAGTTAGAGTGACGCTCGAGTGAGGCTAGAGTGATGCTAGAGTGAAGCTAGAGTGAGGCTAGAGTGAGGCTAGGTTGAGGTTAGAGTGAGGATAGAGTGATGCTAGAGTGAGGCTGGAGTGAAGCTGTAGTGAAGCTGAAGTGAGGCTAGAGCGAAGCCAGAGTGAGACTAGAGTGAGGCTAGAGTGAAGCTACAGTGAAGCTAGAGTGAAGCTAAAAGTGAGGCTAGAGTGAAGCTAGACTGAGGCTAGAATGAGGCTACAGTGAGGCTACAGTGAAGCTAGAGTGAGGCTAGAGTTAGACTAGAGTGAAGCTAGAGTGAGGATACAGTCAGGCTAGAGTGAAGCGAGATTGAAGCTAGAGTGAGGCTAGAGTAAGGCTAGAGTGAAGCTAGAGTGAGGCTAGATTGAGGCTAGAGTAAATTTAGAGTAAGGCTAGAGTGAGGCTAGAGAAAAGCTAGAGTGAGGCTAGAGTCAGATTACAGTGAGGCTAGAGTGAGGCTTGAATGAGGCAAGAGTGAAGCTAGTGTGTGGCTACAGTGAAGCTATAGTGAGGCTAGAGAGAAGCTAGAGTCAAACTAGAGTGAAGTTAGAGTGAGGCAAGTGTGAAGCTAGAGTGAGGCTAGAGTGACGCTAGACTGAGGCTAGAGTAAAGCAAGAGTGAAGCTAGAATGAAGCTAGAATGAGGCTAGAGTGAAGCTAGAGTGAAGCTAGAGTGAGGCTAGAGTAAGGCTAGAGTGAAGATAGAGTGAGGCTAGATTGAGGCTAGAGTGAGGCCAGAATGAGACTAGACAGAGCGAGAGTGAGGCTAGAGTAAGGCTGGAGTCAGATTAGAGTGATGCTAGCATGAGGTTAGAGTAAAGCTAGAGTGAATCTAGAGTGAGGCTAGAGTGAAACTAGAGTGAAGCTAGAGTGAGGCTAGAGTAAAGTAAGAGGAAGTCTAGAGTGAAGCTAGACTGAGACTAGAATGAGGCTACAGTGAGGCTACAGTGAACCTAAAGTGAGGCTAGAGTAAGACTAGAGTAAAGCTAGAGTGAGGCTAGAGTGAAGCGAGAGTTAAGCTAGAGTTAGGCTAGAGTAAGGCTAGAGTGAAGCTAGAGAGAGGCTAGATTGAGGCTAGAGTGAAGCTAGAATGAAGCTAGAGTGAAGCTGGAGTGACACTAGAGAGAAGCAAGAGTGAGGCTAGAGTAAGGCTAGAGTCAGACTAGAGTGAAGCGAGCAGGAGGTTAGAGTGAAGCTAGAGTGAAGTTAGAGTGACGCTCGAGTGAGGCTAGAGTGATGCTAGAGTGAAGCTAGAGTGAGGCTAGAGTTGAGGCTAGAGTGAGGATAGAGTGAGGCTAGGTTGAGGCTAGAGTGAAGCTGGAGTGAAGATGAAGTGAGGCTAGAGTAAAGCTAGGTTGAGGCTAGAGTGAGGATAGAGTGATGCTAGAGTGAGGCTAGAGTGAGACTGGAGTGAAGCTGGAGTGAAGCTGAAGTGAGGCTAGAGTAAAGCTAGGTTGAGGCTAGAGTGAGGATAGAGTGATGCTAGAGTGAGGCTAGAGTGAGACTGGAGTGAAGCTGGAGTGAAGCTAGACTGAGGCTAGAGTGAGGCTACAGTGAGGATACAGTGAAACTAGAGTGAGGCTAGAGTTAGACTAGAGTGAAGCTAGAGTGAGGCTAGAGTGAGGCTAGAGTGAAGCGAGAGTGAAGCTAGAGTGACACTAGAGAGAAGCAAGAGTGAGGCTAGAGTAAGGCTAGAGTCAGACTAGAGTGAAGCGAGCAGGAGGTTAGAGTGAAGCTAGAGTGAAGCTAGAGTGAGGTTAGAGTGAGGCTAGAGTGAAGCTAAAGTGAGGCTAGAATAAGGCTAGTACGAGGCTAGAGTAAGTCTAGAATGAAACTATAGTGAGGCTAGAGAAGCTAGAGCAAAGCTAGAATGAGGCTATAGTGAGGCTATAGTGACGATCAAATGAAGTTAGAGTGACGCTCGAGTGAGGCTAGAGTGATGCTAGAGTGAAGCTAGAGTGAGGCTAGAGTGAGGCTAGGTTGAGGTTAGAGTGAGGATAGAGTGATGCTAGAGTGAGGCTGGAGTGAAGCTGTAGTGAAGCTGAAGTGAGGCTAGAGCGAAGCCAGAGTGAGACTAGAGTGAGGCTAGAGTGAAGCTACAGTGAAGCTAGAGTGAAGCTAAAGTGAGGCTAGAGTGAAGCTAGACTGAGGCTAGAATGAGGCTACAGTGAGGCTACAGTGAAGCTAGAGTGAGGCTAGAGTTAGACTAGAGTGAAGCTAGAGTGAGGATACAGTGAGGCTAGAGTGAAGCGAGATTGAAGCTAGAGTGAGGCTAGAGTAAGGCTAGAGTGAAGCTAGAGTGAGGCTAGATTGAGGCTAGAGTAAATTTAGAGTAAGGCTAGAGTGAGGCTAGAGAAAAGCTAGAGTGAGGCTAGAGTCAGATTACAGTGAGGCTAGAGTGAGGCTTGAATGAGGCAAGAGTGAAGCTAGTGTGTGGCTACAGTGAAGCTATAGTGAGGCTAGAGAGAAGCTAGAGTCAAACTAGAGTGAAGTTAGAGTGAGGCAAGTGTGAAGCTAGAGTGAGGCTAGAGTGACGCTAGACTGAGGCTAGAGTAAAGCAAGAGTGAAGCTGGAGTGAAGCTGTAGTGAAGCTGAAGTGAGGCTAGAGCGAAGCCAGAGTGAGACTAGAGTGAGGCTAGAGTGAAGCTACAGTGAAGCTAGAGTGAAGCTAAAGTGAGGCTAGAGTGAAGCTAGACTGAGGCTAGAATGAGGCTACAGTGAGGCTACAGTGAAGCTAGAGTGAGGCTAGTGTTAGACTAGAGTGAAGCTAGAGTGAGGATACAGTCAGGCTAGAGTGAAGCAAGATTGAAGCTAGAGTGAGGCTAGAGTAAGGCTAGAGTGAAGCTAGAGTGAGGCTAGATTGAGGCTAGAGTAAATTTAGAGTAAGGCTAGAGTGAGGCTAGAGAAAACCTAGAGTGAGGCTAGAGTAAGACTAGAGTGAAGCTAGAGTGAGGCTAGAGTGAAGCGAGAGTGAAGCTAGAGTTAGGCTAGAGTAAGGCTAGAGTGAAGCTAGAGATAGGCTAGATTGAGGCTAGAGTGAAGCTAGAGTGAAGCTAGAGTGACACTAGAGAGAAGCAAGAGTGAGGCTAGAGTAAGGCTAGAGTCAGACTAGAGTGAAGCGAGCAGGAGGTTAGAGTGAAGCTAGAGTGAAGCTAGAGTGAGGTTAGAGTGAGGCTAGAGTGAAGCTAAAGTGAGGCTAGAATAAGGCTAGTACGAGGCTAGAGTAAGTCTAGAATGAAACTATAGTGAGGCTAGAGAAGCTAGAGCAAAGCTAGAATGAGGCTATAGTGAGGCTATAGTGACGATCAAATGAAGTTAGAGTGACGCTCGAGTGAGGCTAGAGTGATGCTAGAGTGAAGCTAGAGTGAGGCTAGAGTGAGGCTAGGTTGAGGTTAGAGTGAGGATAGAGTGATGCTAGAGTGAGGCTGGAGTGAAGCTGTAGTGAAGCTGAAGTGAGGCTAGAGCGAAGCCTAGAGTGAGACTAGAGTGAGGCTAGAGTGAAGCTACAGTGAAGCTAGAGTGAAGCTAAAGTGAGGCTAGAGTGAAGCTAGACTGAGGCTAGAATGAGGCTACAGTGAGGCTACAGTGAAGCTAGAGTGAGGCTAGAGTTAGACTAGAGTGAAGCTAGAGTGAGGATACAGTGAGGCTAGAGTGAAGCGAGATTGAAGCTAGAGTGAGGCTAGAGTAAGGCTAGAGTGAAGCTAGAGTGAGGCTAGATTGAGGCTAGAGTAAATTTAGAGTAAGGCTAGAGTGAGGCTAGAGAAAAGCTAGAGTGAGGCTAGAGTCAGATTACAGTGAGGCTAGAGTGAGGCTTGAATGAGGCAAGAGTGAAGCTAGTGTGTGGCTACAGTGAAGCTATAGTGAGGCTAGAGAGAAGCTAGAGTCAAACTAGAGTGAAGTTAGAGTGAGGCAAGTGTGAAGCTAGAGTGAGGCTAGAGTGACGCTAGACTGAGGCTAGAGTAAAGCAAGAGTGAAGCTGGAGTGAAGCTGTAGTGAAGCTGAAGTGAGGCTAGAGCGAAGCCAGAGTGAGACTAGAGTGAGGCTAGAGTGAAGCTACAGTGAAGCTAGAGTGAAGCTAAAGTGAGGCTAGAGTGAAGCTAGACTGAGGCTAGAATGAGGCTACAGTGAGGCTACAGTGAAGCTAGAGTGAGGCTAGTGTTAGACTAGAGTGAAGCTAGAGTGAGGATACAGTCAGGCTAGAGTGAAGCGAGATTGAAGCTAGAGTGAGGCTAGAGTAAGGCTAGAGTGAAGCTAGAGTGAGGCTAGATTGAGGCTAGAGTAAATTTAGAGTAAGGCTAGAGTGAGGCTAGAGAAAACCTAGAGTGAGGCTAGAGTAAGACTAGAGTGAAGCTAGAGTGAGGCTAGAGTGAAGCGAGAGTGAAGCTAGAGTTAGGCTAGAGTAAGGCTAGAGTGAAGCTAGAGATAGGCTAGATTGAGGCTAGAGTGAAGCTAGAGTGAAGCTAGAGTGACACTAGAGAGAAGCAAGAGTGAGGCTAGAGTCAGACTAGAGTGAAGCGAGCAGGAGGTTAGAGTGAAGCTAGAGTGAAGCTAGAGTGAGGTTAGAGTGAGGCTAGAGTGAAGCTAAAGTGAGGCTAGAATAAGGCTAGTACGAGGCTAGAGTAAGTCTAGAATGAAACTATAGTGAGGCTAGAGAAGCTAGAGCAAAGCTAGAATGAGGCTATAGTGAGGCTATAGTGACGATCAAATGAAGTTAGAGTGACGCTCGAGTGAGGCTAGAGTGATGCTAGAGTGAAGCTAGAGTGAGGCTAGAGTGAGGCTAGGTTGAGGTTAGAGTGAGGATAGAGTGATGCTAGAGTGAGGCTGGAGTGAAGCTGTAGTGAAGCTGAAGTGAGGCTAGAGCGAAGCCAGAGTGAGACTAGAGTGAGGCTAGAGTGAAGCTACAGTGAAGCTAGAGTGAAGCTAAAGTGAGGCTAGAGTGAAGCTAGACTGAGGCTAGAATGAGGCTACAGTGAGGCTACAGTGAAGCTAGAGTGAGGCTGAGAGTTAGACTAGAGTGAAGCTAGAGTGAGGATACAGTGAGGCTAGAGTGAAGCGAGATTGAAGCTAGAGTGAGGCTAGAGTAAGGCTAGAGTGAAGCTAGAGTGAGGCCAGATTGAGGCTAGAGTAAATTTAGAGTAAGGCTAGAGTGAGGCTAGAGAAAAGCTAGAGTGAGGCTAGAGTCAGATTACAGTGAGGCTAGAGTGAGGCTTGAATGAGGCAAGAGTGAAGCTAGTGTGTGGCTACAGTGAAGCTATAGTGAGGCTAGAGAGAAGCTAGAGTCAAACTAGAGTGAAGTTAGAGTGAGGCAAGTGTGAAGCTAGAGTGAGGCTAGAGTGACGCTAGACTGAGGCTAGAGTAAAGCAAGAGTGAAGCTGGAGTGAAGCTGTAGTGAAGCTGAAGTGAGGCTAGAGCGAAGCCAGAGTGAGACTAGAGTGAGGCTAGAGTGAAGCTACAGTGAAGCTAGAGTGAAGCTAAAGTGAGGCTAGAGTGAAGCTAGACTGAGGCTAGAATGAGGCTACAGTGAGGCTACAGTGAAGCTAGAGTGAGGCTAGTGTTAGACTAGAGTGAAGCTAGAGTGAGGATACAGTCAGGCTAGAGTGAAGCGAGATTGAAGCTAGAGTGAGGCTAGAGTAAGGCTAGAGTGAAGCTAGAGTGAGGCTAGATTGAGGCTAGAGTAAATTTAGAGTAAGGCTAGAGTGAGACTAGAGAAAACCTAGAGTGAGGCTAGAGTAAGACTAGAGTGAGGCTAGAGTGAAGCGAGAGTGAAGCTAGAGTTAGGCTAGAGTAAGGCTAGAGTGAAGCTAGAGATAGGCTAGATTGAGGCTAGAGTGAAGCTAGAGTGAAGCTAGAGTGACACTAGAGAGAAGCAAGAGTGAGGCTAGAGTAAGGCTAGAGTCAGACTAGAGTGAAGCGAGCAGGAGGTTAGAGTGAAGCTAGAGTGAAGCTAGAGTGAGGTTAGAGTGAGGCTAGAGTGAAGCTAAAGTGAGGCTAGAATAAGGCTAGTACGAGGCTAGAGTAAGTCTAGAATGAAACTATAGTGAGGCTAGAGAAGCTAGAGCAAAGCTAGAATGAGGCTATAGTGAGGCTATAGTGACGATCAAATGAAGTTAGAGTGACGCTCGAGTGAGGCTAGAGTGATGCTAGAGTGAAGCTAGAGTGAGGCTAGGAGTGAGGCTAGGTTGAGGTTAGAGTGAGGATAGAGTGATGCTAGAGTGAGGCTGGAGTGAAGCTGTAGTGAAGCTGAAGTGAGGCTAGAGCGAAGCCAGAGTGAGACTAGAGTGAGGCTAGAGTGAAGCTACAGTGAAGCTAGAGTGAAGCTAAAGTGAGGCTAGAGTGAAGCTAGACTGAGGCTAGAATGAGGCTACAGTGAGGCTACAGTGAAGCTAGAGTGAGGCTAGAGTTAGACTAGAGTGAAGCTAGAGTGAGGATACAGTGAGGCTAGAGTGAAGCGAGATTGAAGCTAGAGTGAGGCTAGAGTAAGGCTAGGAGTGAAGCTAGAGTGAGGCTAGATTGAGGCTAGAGTAAATTTAGAGTAAGGCTAGAGTGAGGCTAGAGAAAAGCTAGCAGTGAGGCTAGAGTCAGATTACAGTGAGGCTAGAGTGAGGCTTGAATGAGGCAAGAGTGAAGCTAGTGTGTGGCTACAGTGAAGCTATAGTGAGGCTAGAGAGAAGCTAGAGTCAAACTAGAGTGAAGTTAGAGTGAGGCAAGTGTGAAGCTAGAGTGAGGCTAGAGTGACGCTAGACTGAGGCTAGAGTAAAGCAAGAGTGAAGCTGAGTGAAGCTGTAGTGAAGCTGAAGTGAGGCTAGAGCGAAGCCAGAGTGAGACTAGAGTGAGGCTAGAGTGAAGCTACAGTGAAGCTAGAGTGAAGCTAAAGTGAGGCTAGAGTGAAGCTAGACTGAGGCTAGAATGAGGCTACAGTGAGGCTACAGTGAAGCTAGAGTGAGGCTAGTGTTAGACTAGAGTGAAGCTAGAGTGAGGATACAGTCAGGCTAGAGTGAAGCGAGATTGAAGCTAGAGTGAGGCTAGAGTAAGGCTAGAGTGAAGCTAGAGTGAGGCTAGATTGAGGCTAGAGTAAATTTAGAGTAAGGCTAGAGTGAGGCTAGAGAAAACCTAGAGTGAGGCTAGAGTAAGACTAGAGTGAGGCTAGAGTGAAGCGAGAGTGAAGCTAGAGTTAGGCTAGAGTAAGGCTAGAGTGAAGCTAGAGATAGGCTAGATTGAGGCTAGAGTGAAGCTAGAGTGAAGCTAGAGTGACACTAGAGAGAAGCAAGAGTGAGGCTAGAGTAAGGCTAGAGTCAGACTAGAGTGAAGCGAGCAGGAGGTTAGAGTGAAGCTAGAGTGAAGCTAGAGTGAGGTTAGAGTGAGGCTAGAGTGAAGCTAAAGTGAGGCTAGAATAAGGCTAGTACGAGGCTAGAGTAAGTCTAGAATGAAACTATAGTGAGGCTAGAGAAGCTAGAGCAAAGCTAGAATGAGGCTATAGTGAGGCTATAGTGACGATCAAATGAAGTTAGAGTGGACGCTCGAGTGAGGCTAGAGTGATGCTAGAGTGAAGCTAGAGTGAGGCTAGAGTGAGGCTAGGGTTGAGGTTAGAGTGAGGATAGAGTGATGCTAGAGTGAGGCTGGAGTGAAGCTGTAGTGAAGCTGAAGTGAGGCTAGAGCGAAGCCAGAGTGAGACTAGAGTGAGGCTAGAGTGAAGCTACAGTGAAGCTAGAGTGAAGCTAAAGTGAGGCTAGAGTGAAGCTAGACTGAGGCTAGAATGAGGCTACAGTGAGGCTACAGTGAAGCTAGAGTGAGGCTAGAGTTAGACTAGAGTGAAGCTAGAGTGAGGATACAGTGAGGCTAGAGTGAAGCGAGATTGAAGCTAGAGTGAGGCTAGAGTAAGGCTAGAGTGAAGCTAGAGTGAGGCTAGATTGAGGCTAGAGTAAATTTAGAGTAAGGCTAGAGTGAGGCTAGAGAAAAGCTGAGAGTGAGGCTAGAGTCAGATTACAGTGAGGCTAGAGTGAGGCTTGAATGAGGCAAGAGTGAAGCTAAGTGTGTGGCTACAGTGAAGCTATAGTGAGGCTAGAGAGAAGCTAGAGTCAAACTAGAGTGAAGTTAGAGTGAGGCAAGTGTGAAGCTAGAGTGAGGCTAGAGTGACGCTAGACTGAGGCTAGAGTAAAGCAAGAGTGAAGCTAGAATGAAGCTAGAATGAGGCTAGAGTGAAGCTAGAATGAAGCTAGAGTGAGGCTAGAGTAAGGCTAGAGTGAAGATAGAGTGAGGCTAGATTGAGGCTAGAGTGAGGCCAGAATGAGACTAGACAGAGCGAGAGTGAGGCTAGAGTAAGGCTGGAGTCAGATTAGAGTGATGCTAGCATGAGGTTAGAGTAAAGCTAGAGTGAATCTCAGAGTGAGGCTAGAGTGAAACTAGAGTGAAGTTAGAGTGAGGCTAGAGTAAAGTAAGAGGAAGTCTAGAGTAAAGCTAGATTGAAAGCCAGAGTGAGACTAGAGTGAGGCTAGAGTGAAGCTACAGTGAGGGTAGAGTGAAGCTAAAGTGAGGCTAGAGTAAGGCTAGAGTGAAGCTAGAGTGAGGCTAGAGTGAGGGAAGAGTCATGCTAGAGTAAAGCTAGAGGGAGGCTAAAGTGTAGCTAGAATGAAGCTAGAGTGAGGCTAGAGTGAGGCTAGAGTGAAGCTAGAGTGAAGCTAGAGAGAGGCAAGAATGAGGCTAGAATGAGGCTAGAGTAAAGTTAGAGTGAAGCTAGTGTGAGGCTAGAGTGAAGCTAGAGCAAGGCTAGATAAGGCTAGAGTCAGACTAGAGTGAAGCTAGAGTGAGGTTAGAGTGAGGCTAGAGTGAAGCTAAAGTGAGGCTAGAATAAGGCTAGTACGAGGCTAGAGTAAGTCTAGAGTGAAACTATAGTGAGGCTAGAGAAGCTAGAGCAAAGCTAGAATGAGGCTATAGTGAGGCTATAGTGACGATCAAGTGAAGTTAGAGTGACGCTCGAGTGAGGCTAGAGTGATGCTAGAGTGAAGCTAGAGTGAGGCTAGAGTGAGGCTAGGTTGAGGTTAGAGTGAGGATAGAGTGATGCTAGAGTGAGGCTGGAGTGAAGCTGTAGTGAAGCTGAAATGAGGCTAGAGCGAAGCCAGAGTGAGACTAGAGTGAGGCTAGAGTGAAGCTACAGTGAAGCTAGAGTGAAGCTAAAGTGAGGCTAGAGTAAAGCTAGACTGAGGCTAGAATGAGGCTACAGTGAGGCTACAGTGAAGCTAGAGTGAGGCTAGTGTTAGACTAGAGTGAAGCTAGAGTGAGGATACAGTCAGGCTAGAGTGAAGCGAGATTGAAGCCAGAGTGAGGCTAGAGTAAGGCTAGAGTGAAGCTAGAGTGAGGCTAGATTGAGGCTAGAGTAAATTTAGAGTAAGGCTAGAGTGAGGCTAGAGAAACCTAGAGTGAGGCTAGAGTAAGACTAGAGTGAAGCTAGAGTGAGGCTAGAGTGAAGCGAGAGTGAAGCTAGAGTTAGGCTAGAGTAAGGCTAGAGTGAAGCTAGAGATAGGCTAGATTGAGGCTAGAGTGAAGCTAGAGTGAAGCTAGAGTGACACTAGAGAGAAGCAAGAGTGAGGCTAGAGTAAGGCTAGAGTCAGACTAGAGTGAAGCGAGCAGGAGGTTAGAGTGAAACCAGAGTGAAGCTAGAGTGAGGTTAGAGGGAGGCTAGAGTGAAGCTAAAGTGAGGCTAGAATAAGGCTAGTACGAGGCTAGAGTAAGTCTAGAGTGAAACTATAGTGAGGCTAGAGAAGCTAGAGCAAAGCTAGAATGAGGCTATAGTGAGGCTATAGTGACGATCAAGTGAAGTTAGAGTGACGTTCGAGTGAGGCTAGAGTGATGCTAGAGTGAAGCTAGAGTGAGGCTAGAGTGAGGCTAGGTTGAGGTTAGAGTGAGGATAGAGTGATGCTAGAGTGAGGCTGGAGTGAAGCTGTAGTGAAGCTGAAGTGAGGCTAGAACGAAGCCAGAGTGAGACTAGAGTGAGGCTAGAGTGAAGCTACAGTGAAGCTAGAGTGAAGCTAAAGTGAGGCTAGAGTGAAGCTAGACTGAGGCTAGAATGAGGCTACAGTGAGGCTACAGTGAAGCTAGAGTGAGGCTAGTGTTAGACTAGAGTGAAGCTAGAGTGAGGATACAGTCAGGCTAGAGTGAAACGAGATTGAAGCTAGAGTGAGGCTAGAGTAAGGCTAGAGTGAAGCTAGAGTGAGGCTAGATTGAGGCTAGAGTAAATTTAGAGTAAGGCTAGAGTGAGGCTAGAGAAAACCTAGAGTGAGGCTAGAGTAAGACTAGAGTGAAGCTAGAGTGAGGCTAGAGTGAAGCGAGAGTGAAGCTAGAGTTAGGCTAGAGTAAGGCTAGAGTGAAGCTAGAGATAGGCTAGATTGAGGCTAGAGTGAAGCTAGAGTGAAGCTAGAGTGACACTAGAGAGAAGCAAGAGTGAGGCTAGAGTAAGGCTAGAGTCAGACTAGAGTGAAGCGAGCAGGAGGTTAGAGTGAAACTAGAGTGAAGCTAGAGTGAGGTTAGAGTGAGGCTAGAGTGAAGCTAAAGTGAGGCTAGAATAAGGCTAGTACGAGGCTAGAGTAAGTCTAGAGTGAAACTATAGTGAGGCTAGAGAAGCTAGAGCAAAGCTAGAATGAGGCTATAGTGAGGCTATAGTGACGATCAAGTGAAGTTAGAGTGACGCTCGAGTGAGGCTAGAGTGATGCTAGAGTGAAGCTAGAGTGAGGCTAGGTTGAGGTTAGAGTGAGGATAGAGTGATGCTAGAGTGAGGCTGGAGTGAAGCTGTAGTGAAGCTGAAGTGAGGCTAGAGCGAAGCCAGAGTGAGACTAGAGTGAGGCTAGAGTGAAGCTACAGTGAAGCTAGAGTGAAGCTAAAGTGAGGCTAGAGTGAAGCTAGACTGAGGCTAGAATGAGGCTACAGTGAGGCTACAGTGAAGCTAGAGTGAGGCTAGTGTTAGACTAGAGTGAAGCTAGAGTGAGGATACAGTCAGGCTAGAGTGAAGCGAGATTGAAGCTAGAGTGATGCTAGAGTAAGGCTAGAGTGAAGCTAGAGTGAGGCTAGATTGAGGCTAGAGTAAATTTAGAGTAAGGCTAGAGTGAGGCTAGAGAAAACCTAGAGTGAGGCTAGAGTAAGACTAGAGTGAAGCTAGAGTGAGGCTAGAGTGAAGCGAGAGTGAAGCTAGAGTTAGGCTAGAGTAAGGCTAGAGTGAAGCTAGAGATAGGCTAGATTGAGGCTAAAGTGAAGCTAGAGTGAAGCTAGAGTGACACTAGAGAGAAGCAAGAGTGAGGCTAGAGTAAGGCTAGAGTCAGACTAGAGTGAAGCGAGCAGGAGGTTAGAGTGAAACTAGAGTGAAGCTAGAGTGAGGTTAGAGTGAGGCTAGAGTGAAGCTAAAGTGAGGCTAGAATAAGGCTATTACGAGGCTAGAGTAAGTCTAGAGTGAAACTATAGTGAGGCTAGAGAAGCTAGAGCAAAGCTAGAATGAGGCTATAGTGAGGCTATAGTGACGATCAAGTGAAGTTAGAGTGACGCTCGAGTGAGGCTAGAGTGATGCTAGAGTGAAGCTAGAGTGAGGCTAGAGTGAGGCTAGGTTGAGGTTAGAGTGAGGATAGAGTGATGCTAGAGTGAGGCTGGAGTGAAGCTGTAGTGAAGCTGAAGTGAGGCTAGAGCGAAGCCAGAGTGAGACTAGAGTGAGGCTAGAGTGAAGCTACAGTGAAGCTAGAGTGAAGCTAAAGTGAGGCTAGAGTGAAGCTAGACTGAGGCTAGAATGAGGCTACAGTGAGGCTACAGTGAAGCTAGAGTGAGGCTAGTGTTAGACTAGAGTGAAGCTAGAGTGAGGATACAGTCAGGCTAGAGTGAAGCGAGATTGAAGCTAGAGTGATGCTAGAGTAAGGCTAGAGTGAAGCTAGAGTGAGGCTAGATTGAGGCTAGAGTAAATTTAGAGTAAGGCTAGAGTGAGGCTAGAGAAAAGCTAGAATCAGATTACAGTGAGGCTAGAGTGAGGCTTGAATGAGGCAAGAGTGAAGCTAGTGTGTGGCTACAGTGAAGCTATAGTGAGGCTAGAGAGAAGCTAGAGTCAAACTAGAGTGAAGTTAGAGTGAGGCAAGTGTGAAGCTAGAGTGAGGCTAGAGTGACGCTAGACTGAGGCTAGAGTAAAGCAAGAGTGAAGCTAGAATGAAGCTAGAATGAGGCTAGAGTGAAGCTAGAGTGAAGCTAGAGTGAGGCTAGAGTAAGGCTAGAGTGAAGATAGAGTGAGGCTAGATTGAGGCTAGAGTGAGGCCAGAATGAGACTAGACAGAGCGAGAGTGAGGCTAGAGTAAGGCTGGAGTCAGATTAGAGTGATGCTAGCATGAGGTTAGAGTAAAGCTAGAGTGAATCTAGAGTGAGGCTAGAGTAAAGTAAGAGGAAGTCTAGAGTGAAGCTAGACTGAGACTAGAATGAGGCTACAGTGAGGCTACAGTGAACCTAAAGTGAGGCTAGAGTAAGACTAGAGTAAAGCTAGAGTGAGGCTAGAGTGAAGCGAGAGTTAAGCTAGAGTTAGGCTAGAGTAAGGCTAGAGTGAAGCTAGAGAGAGGCTAGATTGAGGCTAGAGTGAAGCTAGAATGAAGCTAGAGTGAAGCTGGAGTGACACTAGAGAGAAGCAAGAGTGAGGCTAGGCTAGAGTCAGACTAGAGTGAAGCGAGCAGGAGGTTAGAGTGAAGCTAGAGTGAAGTTAGAGTGACGCTCGAGTGAGGCTAGAGTGATGCTAGAGTGAAGCTAGAGTGAGGCTAGAGTTGAGGCTAGAGTGAGGATAGAGTGAGGCTAGGTTGAGGCTAGAGTGAAGCTGGAGTGAAGATGAAGTGAGGCTAGAGTAAAGCTAGGTTGAGGCTAGAGTGAGGATAGAGTGATGCTAGAGTGAGGCTAGAGTGAGACTGGAGTGAAGCTGGAGTGAAGCTGAAGTGAGGCTAGAGTAAAGCTAGGTTGAGGCTAGAGTGAGGATAGAGTGATGCTAGAGTGAGGCTAGAGTGAGACTGGAGTGAAGCTGGAGTGAAGCTAGACTGAGGCTAGAGTGAGGCTACAGTGAGGATACAGTGAAACTAGAGTGAGGCTAGAGTTAGACTAGAGTGAAGCTAGAGTGAGGCTAGAGTGAGGCTAGAGTGAAGCGAGAGTGAAGCTAGAGTGACACTAGAGAGAAGCAAGAGTGAGGCTAGAGTAAGGCTAGAGTCAGACTAGAGTGAAGCGAGCAGGAGGTTAGAGTGAAGCTAGAGTGAAGCTAGAGTGAGGTTAGAGTGAGGCTAGAGTGAAGCTAAAGTGAGGCTAGAATAAGGCTAGTACGAGGCTAGAGTAAGTCTAGAATGAAACTATAGTGAGGCTAGAGAAGCTAGAGCAAAGCTAGAATGAGGCTATAGTGAGGCTATAGTGACGATCAAATGAAGTTAGAGTGACGCTCGAGTGAGGCTAGAGTGATGCTAGAGTGAAGCTAGAGTGAGGCTAGAGTGAGGCTAGGTTGAGGTTAGAGTGAGGATAGAGTGATGCTAGAGTGAGGCTGGAGTGAAGCTGTAGTGAAGCTGAAGTGAGGCTAGAGCGAAGCCAGAGTGAGACTAGAGTGAGGCTAGAGTGAAGCTACAGTGAAGCTAGAGTGAAGCTAAAGTGAGGCTAGAGTGAAGCTAGACTGAGGCTAGAATGAGGCTACAGTGAGGCTACAGTGAAGCTAGAGTGAGGCTAGTGTTAGACTAGAGTGAAGCTAGAGTGAGGATACAGTCAGGCTAGAGTGAAGCGAGATTGAAGCTAGAGTGATGCTAGAGTAAGGCTAGAGTGAAGCTAGAGTGAGGCTAGATTGAGGCTAGAGTAAATTTAGAGTAAGGCTAGAGTGAGGCTAGAGAAAAGCTAGAATCAGATTACAGTGAGGCTAGAGTGAGGCTTGAATGAGGCAAGAGTGAAGCTAGTGTGTGGCTACAGTGAAGCTATAGTGAGGCTAGAGAGAAGCTAGAGTCAAACTAGAGTGAAGTTAGAGTGAGGCAAGTGTGAAGCTAGAGTGAGGCTAGAGTGACGCTAGACTGAGGCTAGAGTAAAGCAAGAGTGAAGCTAGAATGAAGCTAGAATGAGGCTAGAGTGAAGCTAGAGTGAAGCTAGAGTGAGGCTAGAGTAAGGCTAGAGTGAAGATAGAGTGAGGCTAGATTGAGGCTAGAGTGAGGCCAGAATGAGACTAGACAGAGCGAGAGTGAGGCTAGAGTAAGGCTGGAGTCAGATTAGAGTGATGCTAGCATGAGGTTAGAGTAAAGCTAGAGTGAATCTAGAGTGAGGCTAGAGTAAAGTAAGAGGAAGTCTAGAGTGAAGCTAGACTGAGACTAGAATGAGGCTACAGTGAGGCTACAGTGAACCTAAAGTGAGGCTAGAGTAAGACTAGAGTAAAGCTAGAGTGAGGCTAGAGTGAAGCGAGAGTTAAGCTAGAGTTAGGCTAGAGTAAGGCTAGAGTGAAGCTAGAGAGAGGCTAGATTGAGGCTAGAGTGAAGCTAGAATGAAGCTAGAGTGAAGCTGGAGTGACACTAGAGAGAAGCAAGAGTGAGGCTAGGCTAGAGTCAGACTAGAGTGAAGCGAGCAGGAGGTTAGAGTGAAGCTAGAGTGAAGTTAGAGTGACGCTCGAGTGAGGCTAGAGTGATGCTAGAGTGAAGCTAGAGTGAGGCTAGAGTTGAGGCTAGAGTGAGGATAGAGTGAGGCTAGGTTGAGGCTAGAGTGAAGCTGGAGTGAAGATGAAGTGAGGCTAGAGTAAAGCTAGGTTGAGGCTAGAGTGAGGATAGAGTGATGCTAGAGTGAGGCTAGAGTGAGACTGGAGTGAAGCTGGAGTGAAGCTGAAGTGAGGCTAGAGTAAAGCTAGGTTGAGGCTAGAGTGAGGATAGAGTGATGCTAGAGTGAGGCTAGAGTGAGACTGGAGTGAAGCTGGAGTGAAGCTAGACTGAGGCTAGAGTGAGGCTACAGTGAGGATACAGTGAAACTAGAGTGAGGCTAGAGTTAGACTAGAGTGAAGCTAGAGTGAGGCTAGAGTGAGGCTAGAGTGAAGCGAGAGTGAAGCTAGAGTGACACTAGAGAGAAGCAAGAGTGAGGCTAGAGTAAGGCTAGAGTCAGACTAGAGTGAAGCGAGCAGGAGGTTAGAGTGAAGCTAGAGTGAAGCTAGAGGAGGTTAGAGTGAGGCTAGAGTGAAGCTAAAGTGAGGCTAGAATAAGGCTAGTACGAGGCTAGAGTAAGTCTAGAATGAAACTATAGTGAGGCTAGAGAAGCTAGAGCAAAGCTAGAATGAGGCTATAGTGAGGCTATAGTGACGATCAAATGAAGTTAGAGTGACGCTCGAGTGAGGCTAGAGTGATGCTAGAGTGAAGCTAGAGTGAGGCTAGAGTGAGGCTAGGTTGAGGTTAGAGTGAGGATAGAGTGATGCTAGAGTGAGGCTGGAGTGAAGCTGTAGTGAAGCTGAAGTGAGGCTAGAGCGAAGCCAGAGTGAGACTAGAGTGAGGCTAGGAGTGAAGCTACAGTGAAGCTAGAGTGAAGCTAAAGTGAGGCTAGAGTGAAGCTAGACTGAGGCTAGAATGAGGCTACAGTGAGGCTACAGTGAAGCTAGAGTGAGGCTAGAGTTAGACTAGAGTGAAGCTAGAGTGAGGATACAGTGAGGCTAGAGTGAAGCGAGATTGAAGCTAGAGTGAGGCTAGAGTAAGGCTAGAGTGAAGCTAGAGTGAGGCTAGATTGAGGCTAGAGTAAATTTAGAGTAAGGCTAGAGTGAGGCTAGAGAAAAGCTAGAGTGAGGCTAGAGTCAGATTACAGTGAGGCTAGAGTGAGGCTTGAATGAGGCAAGAGTGAAGCTAGTGTGTGGCTACAGTGAAGCTATAGTGAGGCTAGAGAGAAGCTAGAGTCAAACTAGAGTGAAGTTAGAGTGAGGCAAGTGTGAAGCTAGAGTGAGGCTAGAGTGACGCTAGACTGAGGCTAGAGTAAAGCAAGAGTGAAGCTGGAGTGAAGCTGTAGTGAAGCTGAAGTGAGGCTAGAGCGAAGCCAGAGTGAGACTAGAGTGAGGCTAGAGTGAAGCTACAGTGAAGCTAGAGTGAAGCTAAAGTGAGGCTAGAGTGAAGCTAGACTGAGGCTAGAATGAGGCTACAGTGAGGCTACAGTGAAGCTAGAGTGAGGCTAGTGTTAGACTAGGAGTGAAGCTAGAGTGAGGATACAGTCAGGCTAGAGTGAAGCGAGATTGAAGCTAGAGTGAGGCTAGAGTAAGGCTAGAGTGAAGCTAGAGTGAGGCTAGATTGAGGCTAGAGTAAATTTAGAGTAAGGCTAGAGTGAGGCTAGAGAAAACCTAGAGTGAGGCTAGAGTAAGACTAGAGTGAAGCTAGAGTGAGGCTAGAGTGAAGCGAGAGTGAAGCTAGAGTTAGGCTAGAGTAAGGCTAGAGTGAAGCTAGAGATAGGCTAGATTGAGGCTAGAGTGAAGCTAGAGTGAAGCTAGAGTGACACTAGAGAGAAGCAAGAGTGAGGCTAGAGTAAGGCTAGAGTCAGACTAGAGTGAAGCGAGCAGGAGGTTAGAGTGAAGCTAGAGTGAAGCTAGAGTGAGGTTAGAGTGAGGCTAGAGTGAAGCTAAAGTGAGGCTAGAATAAGGCTAGTACGAGGCTAGAGTAAGTCTAGAATGAAACTATAGTGAGGCTAGAGAAGCTAGAGCAAAGCTAGAATGAGGCTATAGTGAGGCTATAGTGACGATCAAATGAAGTTAGAGTGACGCTCGAGTGAGGCTAGAGTGATGCTAGAGTGAAGCTAGAGTGAGGCTAGAGTGAGGCTAGGTTGAGGTTAGAGTGAGGATAGAGTGATGCTAGAGTGAGGCTGGAGTGAAGCTGTAGTGAAGCTGAAGTGAGGCTAGAGCGAAGCCAGAGTGAGACTAGAGTGAGGCTAGAGTGAAGCTACAGTGAAGCTAGAGTGAAGCTAAAGTGAGGCTAGAGTGAAGCTAGACTGAGGCTAGAATGAGGCTACAGTGAGGCTACAGTGAAGCTAGAGTGAGGCTAGAGTTAGACTAGAGTGAAGCTAGAGTGAGGATACAGTGAGGCTAGAGTGAAGCGAGATTGAAGCTAGAGTGAGGCTAGAGTAAGGCTAGAGTGAAGCTAGAGTGAGGCTAGATTGAGGCTAGAGTAAATTTAGAGTAAGGCTAGAGTGAGGCGAGAGAAAAGCTAGAGTGAGGCTAGAGTCAGATTACAGTGAGGCTAGAGTGAGGCTTGAATGAGGCAAGAGTGAAGCTAGTGTGTGGCTACAGTGAAGCTATAGTGAGGCTAGAGAGAAGCTAGAGTCAAACTAGAGTGAAGTTAGAGTGAGGCAAGTGTGAAGCTAGAGTGAGGCTAGAGTGACGCTAGACTGAGGCTAGAGTAAAGCAAGAGTGAAGCTGGAGTGAAGCTGTAGTGAAGCTGAAGTGAGGCTAGAGCGAAGCCAGAGTGAGACTAGAGTGAGGCTAGAGTGAAGCTACAGTGAAGCTAGAGTGAAGCTAAAGTGAGGCTAGAGTGAAGCTAGACTGAGGCTAGAATGAGGCTACAGTGAGGCTACAGTGAAGCTAGAGTGAGGCTAGTGTTAGACTAGGAGTGAAGCTAGAGTGAGGATACAGTCAGGCTAGAGTGAAGCGAGATTGAAGCTAGAGTGAGGCTAGAGTAAGGCTAGAGTGAAGCTAGAGTGAGGCTAGATTGAGGCTAGAGTAAATTTAGAGTAAGGCTAGAGTGAGGCTAGAGAAAACCTAGAGTGAGGCTAGAGTAAGACTAGAGTGAAGCTAGAGTGAGGCTAGAGTGAAGCGAGAGTGAAGCTAGAGTTAGGCTAGAGTAAGGCTAGAGTGAAGCTAGAGATAGGCTAGATTGAGGCTAGAGTGAAGCTAGAGTGAAGCTAGAGTGACACTAGAGAGAAGCAAGAGTGAGGCTAGAGTAAGGCTAGAGTCAGACTAGAGTGAAGCGAGCAGGAGGTTAGAGTGAAGCTAGAGTGAAGCTAGAGTGAGGTTAGAGTGAGGCTAGAGTGAAGCTAAAGTGAGGCTAGAATAAGGCTATTACGAGGCTAGAGTAAGTCTAGAGTGACGCTCGAGTGAGGCTAGAGTGATGCTAGAGTGAAGCTAGAGTGAGGCTAGAGTGAGGCTAGGGTTGAGGTTAGAGTGAGGATAGAGTGATGCTAGAGTGAGGCTGGAGTGAAGCTGTAGTGAAGCTGAAGTGAGGCTAGAGCGAAGCCAGAGTGAGACTAGAGTGAGGCTAGAGTGAAGCTACAGTGAAGCTAGAGTGAAGCTAAAGTGAGGCTAGAGTGAAGCTAGACTGAGGCTAGAATGAGGCTACAGTGAGGCTACAGTGAAGCTAGAGTGAGGCTAGAGTTAGACTAGAGTGAAGCTAGAGTGAGGATACAGTGAGGCTAGAGTGAAGCGAGATTGAAGCTAGAGTGAGGCTAGAGTAAGGCTAGAGTGAAGCTAGAGTGAGGCTAGATTGAGGCTAGAGTAAATTTAGAGTAAGGCTAGAGTGAGGCTAGAGAAAAGCTGAGAGTGAGGCTAGAGTCAGATTACAGTGAGGCTAGAGTGAGGCTTGAATGAGGCAAGAGTGAAGCTAGTGTGTGGCTACAGTGAAGCTATAGTGAGGCTAGAGAGAAGCTAGAGTCAAACTAGAGTGAAGTTAGAGTGAGGCAAGTGTGAAGCTAGAGTGAGGCTAGAGTGACGCTAGACTGAGGCTAGAGTAAAGCAAGAGTGAAGCTAGAATGAAGCTAGAATGAGGCTAGAGTGAAGCTAGAATGAAGCTAGAGTGAGGCTAGAGTAAGGCTAGAGTGAAGATAGAGTGAGGCTAGATTGAGGCTAGAGTGAGGCCAGAATGAGACTAGACAGAGCGAGAGTGAGGCTAGAGTAAGGCTGGAGTCAGATTAGAGTGATGCTAGCATGAGGTTAGAGTAAAGCTAGAGTGAATCTAGAGTGAGGCTAGAGTGAAACTAGAGTGAAGTTAGAGTGAGGCTAGAGTAAAGTAAGAGGAAGTCTAGAGTAAAGCTAGATTAAAGCCAGAGTGAGACTAGAGTGAGGCTAGAGTGAAGCTACAGTGAGGGTAGAGTGAAGCTAAAGTGAGGCTAGAGTAAGGCTAGAGTGAAGCTAGAGTGAGGCTAGAGTGAGGGAAGAGTCATGCTAGAGTAAAGCTAGAGGGAGGCTAAAGTGTAGCTAGAATGAAGCTAGAGTGAGGCTAGAGTGAGGCTAGAGTGAAGCTAGAGTGAAGCTAGAGAGAGGCAAGAATGAGGCTAGAATGAGGCTAGAGTAAAGTTAGAGTGAAGCTAGTGTGAGGCTAGAGTGAAGCTAGAGCAAGGCTAGATAAGGCTAGAGTCAGACTAGAGTGAAGCTAGAGTGAGGTTAGAGTGAGGCTAGAGTGAAGCTAAAGTGAGGCTAGAATAAGGCTAGTACGAGGCTAGAGTAAGTCTAGAGTGAAACTATAGTGAGGCTAGAGAAGCTAGAGCAAAGCTAGAATGAGGCTATAGTGAGGCTATAGTTACGATCAAGTGAAGTTAGAGTGACGCTCGAGTGAGGCTAGAGTGATGCTAGAGTGAAGCTAGAGTGAGGCTAGAGTGAGGCTAGGTTGAGGTTAGAGTGAGGATAGAGTGATGCTAGAGTGAGGCTGGAGTGAAGCTGTAGTGAAGCTGAAATGAGGCTAGAGCGAAGCCAGAGTGAGACTAGAGTGAGGCTAGAGTGAAGCTACAGTGAAGCTAGAGTGAAGCTAAAGTGAGGCTAGAGTAAAGCTAGACTGAGGCTAGAATGAGGCTACAGTGAGGCTACAGTGAAGCTAGAGTGAGGCTAGTGTTAGACTAGAGTGAAGCTAGAGTGAGGATACAGTCAGGCTAGAGTGAAGCGAGATTGAAGCCAGAGTGAGGCTAGAGTAAGGCTAGAGTGAAGCTAGAGTGAGGCTAGATTGAGGCTAGAGTAAATTTAGAGTAAGGCTAGAGTGAGGCTAGAGAAAACCTAGAGTGAGGCTAGAGTAAGACTAGAGTGAAGCTAGAGTGAGGCTAGAGTGAAGCGAGAGTGAAGCTAGAGTTAGGCTAGAGTAAGGCTAGAGTGAAGCTAGAGATAGGCTAGATTGAGGCTAGAGTGAAGCTAGAGTGAAGCTAGAGTGACACTAGAGAGAAGCAAGAGTGAGGCTAGAGTAAGGCTAGAGTCAGACTAGAGTGAAGCGAGCAGGAGGTTAGAGTGAAACTAGAGTGAAGCTAGAGTGAGGTTAGAGGGAGGCTAGAGTGAAGCTAAAGTGAGGCTAGAATAAGGCTAGTACGAGGCTAGAGTAAGTCTAGAGTGAAACTATAGTGAGGCTAGAGAAGCTAGAGCAAAGCTAGAATGAGGCTATAGTGAGGCTATAGTGACGATCAAGTGAAGTTAGAGTGACGTTCGAGTGAGGCTAGAGTGATGCTAGAGTGAAGCTAGAGTGAGGCTAGAGTGAGGCTAGGTTGAGGTTAGAGTGAGGATAGAGTGATGCTAGAGTGAGGCTGGAGTGAAGCTGTAGTGAAGCTGAAGTGAGGCTAGAACGAAGCCAGAGTGAGACTAGAGTGAGGCTAGAGTGAAGCTACAGTGAAGCTAGAGTGAAGCTAAAGTGAGGCTAGAGTGAAGCTAGACTGAGGCTAGAATGAGGCTACAGTGAGGCTACAGTGAAGCTAGAGTGAGGCTAGTGTTAGACTAGAGTGAAGCTAGAGTGAGGATACAGTCAGGCTAGAGTGAAACGAGATTGAAGCTAGAGTGAGGCTAGAGTAAGGCTAGAGTGAAGCTAGAGTGAGGCTAGATTGAGGCTAGAGTAAATTTAGAGTAAGGCTAGAGTGAGGCTAGAGAAAACCTAGAGTGAGGCTAGAGTAAGACTAGAGTGAAGCTAGAGTGAGGCTAGAGTGAAGCGAGAGTGAAGCTAGAGTTAGGCTAGAGTAAGGCTAGAGTGAAGCTAGAGATAGGCTAGATTGAGGCTAGAGTGAAGCTAGAGTGAAGCTAGAGTGACACTAGAGAGAAGCAAGAGTGAGGCTAGAGTAAGGCTAGAGTCAGACTAGAGTGAAGCGAGCAGGAGGTTAGAGTGAAACTAGAGTGAAGCTAGAGTGAGGTTAGAGTGAGGCTAGAGTGAAGCTAAAGTGAGGCTAGAATAAGGCTAGTACGAGGCTAGAGTAAGTCTAGAGTGAAACTATAGTGAGGCTAGAGAAGCTAGAGCAAAGCTAGAATGAGGCTATAGTGAGGCTATAGTGACGATCAAGTGAAGTTAGAGTGACGCTCGAGTGAGGCTAGAGTGATGCTAGAGTGAAGCTAGAGTGAGGCTAGGTTGAGGTTAGAGTGAGGATAGAGTGATGCTAGAGTGAGGCTGGAGTGAAGCTGTAGTGAAGCTGAAGTGAGGCTAGAGCGAAGCCAGAGTGAGACTAGAGTGAGGCTAGAGTGAAGCTACAGTGAAGCTAGAGTGAAGCTAAAGTGAGGCTAGAGTGAAGCTAGACTGAGGCTAGAATGAGGCTACAGTGAGGCTACAGTGAAGCTAGAGTGAGGCTAGTGTTAGACTAGAGTGAAGCTAGAGTGAGGATACAGTCAGGCTAGAGTGAAGCGAGATTGAAGCTAGAGTGATGCTAGAGTAAGGCTAGAGTGATGCTAGAGTAAGGCTAGAGTGAAGCTAGAGTGAGGCTAGATTGAGGCTAGAGTAAATTTAGAGTAAGGCTAGAGTGAGGCTAGAGAAAACCTAGAGTGAGGCTAGAGTAAGACTAGAGTGAAGCTAGAGTGAGGCTAGAGTGAAGCGAGAGTGAAGCTAGAGTTAGGCTAGAGTAAGGCTAGAGTGAAGCTAGAGATAGGCTAGATTGAGGCTAAAGTGAAGCTAGAGTGAAGCTAGAGTGACACTAGAGAGAAGCAAGAGTGAGGCTAGAGTAAGGCTAGAGTCAGACTAGAGTGAAGCGAGCAGGAGGTTAGAGTGAAACTAGAGTGAAGCTAGAGTGAGGTTAGAGTGAGGCTAGAGTGAAGCTAAAGTGAGGCTAGAATAAGGCTATTACGAGGCTAGAGTAAGTCTAGAGTGAAACTATAGTGAGGCTAGAGAAGCTAGAGCAAAGCTAGAATGAGGCTATAGTGAGGCTATAGTGACGATCAAGTGAAGTTAGAGTGACGCTCGAGTGAGGCTAGAGTGATGCTAGAGTGAAGCTAGAGTGAGGCTAGAGTGAGGCTAGGTTGAGGTTAGAGTGAGGATAGAGTGATGCTAGAGTGAGGCTGGAGTGAAGCTGTAGTGAAGCTGAAGTGAGGCTAGAGCGAAGCCAGAGTGAGACTAGAGTGAGGCTAGAGTGAAGCTACAGTGAAGCTAGAGTGAAGCTAAAGTGAGGCTAGAGTGAAGCTAGACTGAGGCTAGAATGAGGCTACAGTGAGGCTACAGTGAAGCTAGAGTGAGGCTAGTGTTAGACTAGAGTGAAGCTAGAGTGAGGATACAGTCAGGCTAGAGTGAAGCGAGATTGAAGCTAGAGTGATGCTAGAGTAAGGCTAGAGTGAAGCTAGAGTGAGGCTAGATTGAGGCTAGAGTAAATTTAGAGTAAGGCTAGAGTGAGGCTAGAGAAAAGCTAGAATCAGATTACAGTGAGGCTAGAGTGAGGCTTGAATGAGGCAAGAGTGAAGCTAGTGTGTGGCTACAGTGAAGCTATAGTGAGGCTAGAGAGAAGCTAGAGTCAAACTAGAGTGAAGTTAGAGTGAGGCAAGTGTGAAGCTAGAGTGAGGCTAGAGTGACGCTAGACTGAGGCTAGAGTAAAGCAAGAGTGAAGCTAGAATGAAGCTAGAATGAGGCTAGAGTGAAGCTAGAGTGAAGCTAGAGTGAGGCTAGAGTAAGGCTAGAGTGAAGATAGAGTGAGGCTAGATTGAGGCTAGAGTGAGGCCAGAATGAGACTAGACAGAGCGAGAGTGAGGCTAGAGTAAGGCTGGAGTCAGATTAGAGTGATGCTAGCATGAGGTTAGAGTAAAGCTAGAGTGAATCTAGAGTGAGGCTAGAGTAAAGTAAGAGGAAGTCTAGAGTGAAGCTAGACTGAGACTAGAATGAGGCTACAGTGAGGCTACAGTGAACCTAAAGTGAGGCTAGAGTAAGACTAGAGTAAAGCTAGAGTGAGGCTAGAGTGAAGCGAGAGTTAAGCTAGAGTTAGGCTAGAGTAAGGCTAGAGTGAAGCTAGAGAGAGGCTAGATTGAGGCTAGAGTGAAGCTAGAATGAAGCTAGAGTGAAGCTGGAGTGACACTAGAGAGAAGCAAGAGTGAGGCTAGGCTAGAGTCAGACTAGAGTGAAGCGAGCAGGAGGTTAGAGTGAAGCTAGAGTGAAGTTAGAGTGACGCTCGAGTGAGGCTAGAGTGATGCTAGAGTGAAGCTAGAGTGAGGCTAGAGTTGAGGCTAGAGTGAGGATAGAGTGAGGCTAGGTTGAGGCTAGAGTGAAGCTGGAGTGAAGATGAAGTGAGGCTAGAGTAAAGCTAGGTTGAGGCTAGAGTGAGGATAGAGTGATGCTAGAGTGAGGCTAGAGTGAGACTGGAGTGAAGCTGGAGTGAAGCTGAAGTGAGGCTAGAGTAAAGCTAGGTTGAGGCTAGAGTGAGGATAGAGTGATGCTAGAGTGAGGCTAGAGTGAGACTGGAGTGAAGCTGGAGTGAAGCTAGACTGAGGCTAGAGTGAGGCTACAGTGAGGATACAGTGAAACTAGAGTGAGGCTAGAGTTAGACTAGAGTGAAGCTAGAGTGAGGCTAGAGTGAGGCTAGAGTGAAGCGAGAGTGAAGCTAGAGTGACACTAGAGAGAAGCAAGAGTGAGGCTAGAGTAAGGCTAGAGTCAGACTAGAGTGAAGCGAGCAGGAGGTTAGAGTGAAGCTAGAGTGAAGCTAGAGTGAGGTTAGAGTGAGGCTAGAGTGAAGCTAAAGTGAGGCTAGAATAAGGCTAGTACGAGGCTAGAGTAAGTCTAGAATGAAACTATAGTGAGGCTAGAGAAGCTAGAGCAAAGCTAGAATGAGGCTATAGTGAGGCTATAGTGACGATCAAATGAAGTTAGAGTGACGCTCGAGTGAGGCTAGAGTGATGCTAGAGTGAAGCTAGAGTGAGGCTAGAGTGAGGCTAGGTTGAGGTTAGAGTGAGGATAGAGTGATGCTAGAGTGAGGCTGGAGTGAAGCTGTAGTGAAGCTGAAGTGAGGCTAGAGCGAAGCCAGAGTGAGACTAGAGTGAGGCTAGAGTGAAGCTACAGTGAAGCTAGAGTGAAGCTAAAGTGAGGCTAGAGTGAAGCTAGACTGAGGCTAGAATGAGGCTACAGTGAGGCTACAGTGAAGCTAGAGTGAGGCTAGAGTTAGACTAGAGTGAAGCTAGAGTGAGGATACAGTGAGGCTAGAGTGAAGCGAGATTGAAGCTAGAGTGAGGCTAGAGTAAGGCTAGAGTGAAGCTAGAGTGAGGCTAGATTGAGGCTAGAGTAAATTTAGAGTAAGGCTAGAGTGAGGCTAGAGAAAAGCTAGAGTGAGGCTAGAGTCAGATTACAGTGAGGCTAGAGTGAGGCTTGAATGAGGCAAGAGTGAAGCTAGTGTGTGGCTACAGTGAAGCTATAGTGAGGCTAGAGAGAAGCTAGAGTCAAACTAGAGTGAAGTTAGAGTGAGGCAAGTGTGAAGCTAGAGTGAGGCTAGAGTGACGCTAGACTGAGGCTAGAGTAAAGCAAGAGTGAAGCTGGAGTGAAGCTGTAGTGAAGCTGAAGTGAGGCTAGAGCGAAGCCAGAGTGAGACTAGAGTGAGGCTAGAGTGAAGCTACAGTGAAGCTAGAGTGAAGCTAAAGTGAGGCTAGAGTGAAGCTAGACTGAGGCTAGAATGAGGCTACAGTGAGGCTACAGTGAAGCTAGAGTGAGGCTAGTGTTAGACTAGGAGTGAAGCTAGAGTGAGGATACAGTCAGGCTAGAGTGAAGCGAGATTGAAGCTAGAGTGAGGCTAGAGTAAGGCTAGAGTGAAGCTAGAGTGAGGCTAGATTGAGGCTAGAGTAAATTTAGAGTAAGGCTAGAGTGAGGCTAGAGAAAACCTAGAGTGAGGCTAGAGTAAGACTAGAGTGAAGCTAGAGTGAGGCTAGAGTGAAGCGAGAGTGAAGCTAGAGTTAGGCTAGAGTAAGGCTAGAGTGAAGCTAGAGATAGGCTAGATTGAGGCTAGAGTGAAGCTAGAGTGAAGCTAGAGTGACACTAGAGAGAAGCAAGAGTGAGGCTAGAGTAAGGCTAGAGTCAGACTAGAGTGAAGCGAGCAGGAGGTTAGAGTGAAGCTAGAGTGAAGCTAGAGTGAGGTTAGAGTGAGGCTAGAGTGAAGCTAAAGTGAGGCTAGAATAAGGCTAGTACGAGGCTAGAGTAAGTCTAGAATGAAACTATAGTGAGGCTAGAGAAGCTAGAGCAAAGCTAGAATGAGGCTATAGTGAGGCTATAGTGACGATCAAATGAAGTTAGAGTGACGCTCGAGTGAGGCTAGAGTGATGCTAGAGTGAAGCTAGAGTGAGGCTAGAGTGAGGCTAGGTTGAGGTTAGAGTGAGGATAGAGTGATGCTAGAGTGAGGCTGGAGTGAAGCTGTAGTGAAGCTGAAGTGAGGCTAGAGCGAAGCCAGAGTGAGACTAGAGTGAGGCTAGAGTGAAGCTACAGTGAAGCTAGAGTGAAGCTAAAGTGAGGCTAGAGTGAAGCTAGACTGAGGCTAGAATGAGGCTACAGTGAGGCTACAGTGAAGCTAGAGTGAGGCTAGAGTTAGACTAGAGTGAAGCTAGAGTGAGGATACAGTGAGGCTAGAGTGAAGCGAGATTGAAGCTAGAGTGAGGCTAGAGTAAGGCTAGAGTGAAGCTAGAGTGAGGCTAGATTGAGGCTAGAGTAAATTTAGAGTAAGGCTAGAGTGAGGCGAGAGAAAAGCTAGAGTGAGGCTAGAGTCAGATTACAGTGAGGCTAGAGTGAGGCTTGAATGAGGCAAGAGTGAAGCTAGTGTGTGGCTACAGTGAAGCTATAGTGAGGCTAGAGAGAAGCTAGAGTCAAACTAGAGTGAAGTTAGAGTGAGGCAAGTGTGAAGCTAGAGTGAGGCTAGAGTGACGCTAGACTGAGGCTAGAGTAAAGCAAGAGTGAAGCTGGAGTGAAGCTGTAGTGAAGCTGAAGTGAGGCTAGAGCGAAGCCAGAGTGAGACTAGAGTGAGGCTAGAGTGAAGCTACAGTGAAGCTAGAGTGAAGCTAAAGTGAGGCTAGAGTGAAGCTAGACTGAGGCTAGAATGAGGCTACAGTGAGGCTACAGTGAAGCTAGAGTGAGGCTAGTGTTAGACTAGAGTGAAGCTAGAGTGAGGATACAGTCAGGCTAGAGTGAAGCGAGATTGAAGCTAGAGTGAGGCTAGAGTAAGGCTAGAGTGAAGCTAGAGTGAGGCTAGATTGAGGCTAGAGTAAATTTAGAGTAAGGCTAGAGTGAGGCTAGAGAAAACCTAGAGTGAGGCTAGAGTAAGACTAGAGTGAAGCTAGAGTGAGGCTAGAGTGAAGCGAGAGTGAAGCTAGAGTTAGGCTAGAGTAAGGCTAGAGTGAAGCTAGAGATAGGCTAGATTGAGGCTAGAGTGAAGCTAGAGTGAAGCTAGAGTGACACTAGAGAGAAGCAAGAGTGAGGCTAGAGTAAGGCTAGAGTCAGACTAGAGTGAAGCGAGCAGGAGGTTAGAGTGAAGCTAGAGTGAAGCCAGAGTGAGGTTAGAGTGAGGCTAGAGTGAAGCTAAAGTGAGGCTAGAATAAGGCTAGTACGAGGCTAGAGTAAGTCTAGAATGAAACTATAGTGAGGCTAGAGAAGCTAGAGCAAAGCTAGAATGAGGCTATAGTGAGGCTATAGTGACGATCAAATGAAGTTAGAGTGACGCTCGAGTGAGGCTAGAGTGATGCTAGAGTGAAGCTAGAGTGAGGCTAGAGTGAGGCTAGGTTGAGGTTAGAGTGAGGATAGAGTGATGCTAGAGTGAGGCTGGAGTGAAGCTGTAGTGAAGCTGAAGTGAGGCTAGAGCGAAGCCAGAGTGAGACTAGAGTGAGGCTAGAGTGAAGCTACAGTGAAGCTAGAGTGAAGCTAAAGTGAGGCTAGAGTGAAGCTAGACTGAGGCTAGAATGAGGCTACAGTGAGGCTACAGTGAAGCTAGAGTGAGGCTAGAGTTAGACTAGAGTGAAGCTAGAGTGAGGATACAGTGAGGCTAGAGTGAAGCGAGATTGAAGCTAGAGTGAGGCTAGAGTAAGGCTAGGAGTGAAGCTAGAGTGAGGCTAGATTGAGGCTAGAGTAAATTTAGAGTAAGGCTAGAGTGAGGCTAGAGAAAAGCTAGAGTGAGGCTAGAGTCAGATTACAGTGAGGCTAGAGTGAGGCTTGAATGAGGCAAGAGTGAAGCTAGTGTGTGGCTACAGTGAAGCTATAGTGAGGCTAGAGAGAAGCTAGAGTCAAACTAGAGTGAAGTTAGAGTGAGGCAAGTGTGAAGCTAGAGTGAGGCTAGAGTGACGCTAGACTGAGGCTAGAGTAAAGCAAGAGTGAAGCTAGAATGAAGCTAGAATGAGGCTAGAGTGAAGCTAGAATGAAGCTAGAGTGAGGCTAGAGTAAGGCTAGAGTGAAGATAGAGTGAGGCTAGATTGAGGCTAGAGTGAGGCCAGAATGAGACTAGACAGAGCGAGAGTGAGGCTAGAGTAAGGCTGGAGTCAGATTAGAGTGATGCTAGCATGAGGTTAGAGTAAAGCTAGAGTGAATCTAGAGTGAGGCTAGAGTGAAACTAGAGTGAAGTTAGAGTGAGGCTAGAGTAAAGTAAGAGGAAGTCTAGAGTAAAGCTAGATTAAAGCCAGAGTGAGACTAGAGTGAGGCTAGAGTGAAGCTACAGTGAGGGTAGAGTGAAGCTAAAGTGAGGCTAGAGTAAGGCTAGAGTGAAGCTAGAGTGAGGCTAGAGTGAGGGAAGAGTCATGCTAGAGTAAAGCTAGAGGGAGGCTAAAGTGTAGCTAGAATGAAGCTAGAGTGAGGCTAGAGTGAGGCTAGAGTGAAGCTAGAGTGAAGCTAGAGAGAGGCAAGAATGAGGCTAGAATGAGGCTAGAGTAAAGTTAGAGTGAAGCTAGTGTGAGGCTAGAGTGAAGCTAGAGCAAGGCTAGATAAGGCTAGAGTCAGACTAGAGTGAAGCTAGAGTGAGGTTAGAGTGAGGCTAGAGTGAAGCTAAAGTGAGGCTAGAATAAGGCTAGTACGAGGCTAGAGTAAGTCTAGAGTGAAACTATAGTGAGGCTAGAGAAGCTAGAGCAAAGCTAGAATGAGGCTATAGTGAGGCTATAGTTACGATCAAGTGAAGTTAGAGTGACGCTCGAGTGAGGCTAGAGTGATGCTAGAGTGAAGCTAGAGTGAGGCTAGAGTGAGGCTAGGTTGAGGTTAGAGTGAGGATAGAGTGATGCTAGAGTGAGGCTGGAGTGAAGCTGTAGTGAAGCTGAAATGAGGCTAGAGCGAAGCCAGAGTGAGACTAGAGTGAGGCTAGAGTGAAGCTACAGTGAAGCTAGAGTGAAGCTAAAGTGAGGCTAGAGTAAAGCTAGACTGAGGCTAGAATGAGGCTACAGTGAGGCTACAGTGAAGCTAGAGTGAGGCTAGTGTTAGACTAGAGTGAAGCTAGAGTGAGGATACAGTCAGGCTAGAGTGAAGCGAGATTGAAGCTAGAGTGAGGCTAGAGTAAGGCTAGAGTGAAGCTAGAGTGAGGCTAGATTGAGGCTAGAGTAAATTTAGAGTAAGGCTAGAGTGAGGCTAGAGAAAACCTAGAGTGAGGCTAGAGTAAGACTAGAGTGAAGCTAGAGTGAGGCTAGAGTGAAGCGAGAGTGAAGCTAGAGTTAGGCTAGAGTAAGGCTAGAGTGAAGCTAGAGATAGGCTAGATTGAGGCTAGAGTGAAGCTAGAGTGAAGCTAGAGTGACACTAGAGAGAAGCAAGAGTGAGGCTAGAGTAAGGCTAGAGTCAGACTAGAGTGAAGCGAGCAGGAGGTTAGAGTGAAACTAGAGTGAAGCTAGAGTGAGGTTAGAGGGAGGCTAGAGTGAAGCTAAAGTGAGGCTAGAATAAGGCTAGTACGAGGCTAGAGTAAGTCTAGAGTGAAACTATAGTGAGGCTAGAGAAGCTAGAGCAAAGCTAGAATGAGGCTATAGTGAGGCTATAGTGACGATCAAGTGAAGTTAGAGTGACGTTCGAGTGAGGCTAGAGTGATGCTAGAGTGAAGCTAGAGTGAGGCTAGAGTGAGGCTAGGTTGAGGTTAGAGTGAGGATAGAGTGATGCTAGAGTGAGGCTGGAGTGAAGCTGTAGTGAAGCTGAAGTGAGGCTAGAACGAAGCCAGAGTGAGACTAGAGTGAGGCTAGAGTGAAGCTACAGTGAAGCTAGAGTGAAGCTAAAGTGAGGCTAGAGTGAAGCTAGACTGAGGCTAGAATGAGGCTACAGTGAGGCTACAGTGAAGCTAGAGTGAGGCTAGTGTTAGACTAGAGTGAAGCTAGAGTGAGGATACAGTCAGGCTAGAGTGAAACGAGATTGAAGCTAGAGTGAGGCTAGAGTAAGGCTAGAGTGAAGCTAGAGTGAGGCTAGATTGAGGCTAGAGTAAATTTAGAGTAAGGCTAGAGTGAGGCTAGAGAAAACCTAGAGTGAGGCTAGAGTAAGACTAGAGTGAAGCTAGAGTGAGGCTAGAGTGAAGCGAGAGTGAAGCTAGAGTTAGGCTAGAGTAAGGCTAGAGTGAAGCTAGAGATAGGCTAGATTGAGGCTAGAGTGAAGCTAGAGTGAAGCTAGAGTGACACTAGAGAGAAGCAAGAGTGAGGCTAGAGTAAGGCTAGAGTCAGACTAGAGTGAAGCGAGCAGGAGGTTAGACTGAAACTAGAGTGAAGCTAGAGTGAGGTTAGAGTGAGGCTAGAGTGAAGCTAAAGTGAGGCTAGAATAAGGCTAGTACGAGGCTAGAGTAAGTCTAGAGTGAAACTATAGTGAGGCTAGAGAAGCTAGAGCAAAGCTAGAATGAGGCTATAGTGAGGCTATAGTGACGATCAAGTGAAGTTAGAGTGACGCTCGAGTGAGGCTAGAGTGATGCTAGAGTGAAGCTAGAGTGAGGCTAGGTTGAGGTTAGAGTGAGGATAGAGTGATGCTAGAGTGAGGCTGGAGTGAAGCTGTAGTGAAGCTGAAGTGAGGCTAGAGCGAAGCCAGAGTGAGACTAGAGTGAGGCTAGAGTGAAGCTACAGTGAAGCTAGAGTGAAGCTAAAGTGAGGCTAGAGTGAAGCTAGACTGAGGCTAGAATGAGGCTACAGTGAGGCTACAGTGAAGCTAGAGTGAGGCTAGTGTTAGACTAGAGTGAAGCTAGAGTGAGGATACAGTCAGGCTAGAGTGAAGCGAGATTGAAGCTAGAGTGATGCTAGAGTAAGGCTAGAGTGAAGCTAGAGTGAGGCTAGATTGAGGCTAGAGTAAATTTAGAGTAAGGCTAGAGTGAGGCTAGAGAAAACCTAGAGTGAGGCTAGAGTAAGACTAGAGTGAAGCTAGAGTGAGGCTAGAGTGAAGCGAGAGTGAAGCTAGAGTTAGGCTAGAGTAAGGCTAGAGTGAAGCTAGAGATAGGCTAGATTGAGGCTAAAGTGAAGCTAGAGTGAAGCTAGAGTGACACTAGAGAGAAGCAAGAGTGAGGCTAGAGTAAGGCTAGAGTCAGACTAGAGTGAAGCGAGCAGGAGGTTAGAGTGAAACTAGAGTGAAGCTAGAGTGAGGTTAGAGTGAGGCTAGAGTGAAGCTAAAGTGAGGCTAGAATAAGGCTATTACGAGGCTAGAGTAAGTCTAGAGTGAAACTATAGTGAGGCTAGAGAAGCTAGAGCAAAGCTAGAATGAGGCTATAGTGAGGCTATAGTGACGATCAAGTGAAGTTAGAGTGACGCTCGAGTGAGGCTAGAGTGATGCTAGAGTGAAGCTAGAGTGAGGCTAGAGTGAGGCTAGGTTGAGGTTAGAGTGAGGATAGAGTGATGCTAGAGTGAGGCTGGAGTGAAGCTGTAGTGAAGCTGAAGTGAGGCTAGAGCGAAGCCAGAGTGAGACTAGAGTGAGGCTAGAGTGAAGCTACAGTGAAGCTAGAGTGAAGCTAAAGTGAGGCTAGAGTGAAGCTAGACTGAGGCTAGAATGAGGCTACAGTGAGGCTACAGTGAAGCTAGAGTGAGGCTAGTGTTAGACTAGAGTGAAGCTAGAGTGAGGATACAGTCAGGCTAGAGTGAAGCGAGATTGAAGCTAGAGTGATGCTAGAGTAAGGCTAGAGTGAAGCTAGAGTGAGGCTAGATTGAGGCTAGAGTAAATTTAGAGTAAGGCTAGAGTGAGGCTAGAGAAAAGCTAGAATCAGATTACAGTGAGGCTAGAGTGAGGCTTGAATGAGGCAAGAGTGAAGCTAGTGTGTGGCTACAGTGAAGCTATAGTGAGGCTAGAGAGAAGCTAGAGTCAAACTAGAGTGAAGTTAGAGTGAGGCAAGTGTGAAGCTAGAGTGAGGCTAGAGTGACGCTAGACTGAGGCTAGAGTAAAGCAAGAGTGAAGCTAGAATGAAGCTAGAATGAGGCTAGAGTGAAGCTAGAGTGAAGCTAGAGTGAGGCTAGAGTAAGGCTAGAGTGAAGATAGAGTGAGGCTAGATTGAGGCTAGAGTGAGGCCAGAATGAGACTAGACAGAGCGAGAGTGAGGCTAGAGTAAGGCTGGAGTCAGATTAGAGTGATGCTAGCATGAGGTTAGAGTAAAGCTAGAGTGAATCTAGAGTGAGGCTAGAGTAAAGTAAGAGGAAGTCTAGAGTGAAGCTAGACTGAGACTAGAATGAGGCTACAGTGAGGCTACAGTGAACCTAAAGTGAGGCTAGAGTAAGACTAGAGTAAAGCTAGAGTGAGGCTAGAGTGAAGCGAGAGTTAAGCTAGAGTTAGGCTAGAGTAAGGCTAGAGTGAAGCTAGAGAGAGGCTAGATTGAGGCTAGAGTGAAGCTAGAATGAAGCTAGAGTGAAGCTGGAGTGACACTAGAGAGAAGCAAGAGTGAGGCTAGGCTAGAGTCAGACTAGAGTGAAGCGAGCAGGAGGTTAGAGTGAAGCTAGAGTGAAGTTAGAGTGACGCTCGAGTGAGGCTAGAGTGATGCTAGAGTGAAGCTAGAGTGAGGCTAGAGTTGAGGCTAGAGTGAGGATAGAGTGAGGCTAGGTTGAGGCTAGAGTGAAGCTGGAGTGAAGATGAAGTGAGGCTAGAGTAAAGCTAGGTTGAGGCTAGAGTGAGGATAGAGTGATGCTAGAGTGAGGCTAGAGTGAGACTGGAGTGAAGCTGGAGTGAAGCTGAAGTGAGGCTAGAGTAAAGCTAGGTTGAGGCTAGAGTGAGGATAGAGTGATGCTAGAGTGAGGCTAGAGTGAGACTGGAGTGAAGCTGGAGTGAAGCTAGACTGAGGCTAGAGTGAGGCTACAGTGAGGATACAGTGAAACTAGAGTGAGGCTAGAGTTAGACTAGAGTGAAGCTAGAGTGAGGCTAGAGTGAGGCTAGAGTGAAGCGAGAGTGAAGCTAGAGTGACACTAGAGAGAAGCAAGAGTGAGGCTAGAGTAAGGCTAGAGTCAGACTAGAGTGAAGCGAGCAGGAGGTTAGAGTGAAGCTAGAGTGAAGCTAGAGTGAGGTTAGAGTGAGGCTAGAGTGAAGCTAAAGTGAGGCTAGAATAAGGCTAGTACGAGGCTAGAGTAAGTCTAGAATGAAACTATAGTGAGGCTAGAGAAGCTAGAGCAAAGCTAGAATGAGGCTATAGTGAGGCTATAGTGACGATCAAATGAAGTTAGAGTGACGCTCGAGTGAGGCTAGAGTGATGCTAGAGTGAAGCTAGAGTGAGGCTAGAGTGAGGCTAGGTTGAGGTTAGAGTGAGGATAGAGTGATGCTAGAGTGAGGCTGGAGTGAAGCTGTAGTGAAGCTGAAGTGAGGCTAGAGCGAAGCCAGAGTGAGACTAGAGTGAGGCTAGAGTGAAGCTACAGTGAAGCTAGAGTGAAGCTAAAGTGAGGCTAGAGTGAAGCTAGACTGAGGCTAGAATGAGGCTACAGTGAGGCTACAGTGAAGCTAGAGTGAGGCTAGAGTTAGACTAGAGTGAAGCTAGAGTGAGGATACAGTGAGGCTAGAGTGAAGCGAGATTGAAGCTAGAGTGAGGCTAGAGTAAGGCTAGAGTGAAGCTAGAGTGAGGCTAGATTGAGGCTAGAGTAAATTTAGAGTAAGGCTAGAGTGAGGCTAGAGAAAAGCTAGAGTGAGGCTAGAGTCAGATTACAGTGAGGCTAGAGTGAGGCTTGAATGAGGCAAGAGTGAAGCTAGTGTGTGGCTACAGTGAAGCTATAGTGAGGCTAGAGAGAAGCTAGAGTCAAACTAGAGTGAAGTTAGAGTGAGGCAAGTGTGAAGCTAGAGTGAGGCTAGAGTGACGCTAGACTGAGGCTAGAGTAAAGCAAGAGTGAAGCTGGAGTGAAGCTGTAGTGAAGCTGAAGTGAGGCTAGAGCGAAGCCAGAGTGAGACTAGAGTGAGGCTAGAGTGAAGCTACAGTGAAGCTAGAGTGAAGCTAAAGTGAGGCTAGAGTGAAGCTAGACTGAGGCTAGAATGAGGCTACAGTGAGGCTACAGTGAAGCTAGAGTGAGGCTAGTGTTAGACTAGAGTGAAGCTAGAGTGAGGATACAGTCAGGCTAGAGTGAAGCGAGATTGAAGCTAGAGTGAGGCTAGAGTAAGGCTAGAGTGAAGCTAGAGTGAGGCTAGATTGAGGCTAGAGTAAATTTAGAGTAAGGCTAGAGTGAGGCTAGAGAAAACCTAGAGTGAGGCTAGAGTAAGACTAGAGTGAAGCTAGAGTGAGGCTAGAGTGAAGCGAGAGTGAAGCTAGAGTTAGGCTAGAGTAAGGCTAGAGTGAAGCTAGAGATAGGCTAGATTGAGGCTAGAGTGAAGCTAGAGTGAAGCTAGAGTGACACTAGAGAGAAGCAAGAGTGAGGCTAGAGTAAGGCTAGAGTCAGACTAGAGTGAAGCGAGCAGGAGGTTAGAGTGAAGCTAGAGTGAAGCTAGAGTGAGGTTAGAGTGAGGCTAGAGTGAAGCTAAAGTGAGGCTAGAATAAGGCTAGTACGAGGCTAGAGTAAGTCTAGAATGAAACTATAGTGAGGCTAGAGAAGCTAGAGCAAAGCTAGAATGAGGCTATAGTGAGGCTATAGTGACGATCAAATGAAGTTAGAGTGACGCCGAGTGAGGCTAGAGTGATGCTAGAGTGAAGCTAGAGTGAGGCTAGAGTGAGGCTAGGTTGAGGTTAGAGTGAGGATAGAGTGATGCTAGAGTGAGGCTGGAGTGAAGCTGTAGTGAAGCTGAAGTGAGGCTAGAGCGAAGCCAGAGTGAGACTAGAGTGAGGCTAGAGTGAAGCTACAGTGAAGCTAGAGTGAAGCTAAAGTGAGGCTAGAGTGAAGCTAGACTGAGGCTAGAATGAGGCTACAGTGAGGCTACAGTGAAGCTAGAGTGAGGCTAGAGTTAGACTAGAGTGAAGCTAGAGTGAGGATACAGTGAGGCTAGAGTGAAGCGAGATTGAAGCTAGAGTGAGGCTAGAGTAAGGCTAGAGTGAAGCTAGAGTGAGGCTAGATTGAGGCTAGAGTAAATTTAGAGTAAGGCTAGAGTGAGGCGAGAGAAAAGCTAGAGTGAGGCTAGAGTCAGATTACAGTGAGGCTAGAGTGAGGCTTGAATGAGGCAAGAGTGAAGCTAGTGTGTGGCTACAGTGAAGCTATAGTGAGGCTAGAGAGAAGCTAGAGTCAAACTAGAGTGAAGTTAGAGTGAGGCAAGTGTGAAGCTAGAGTGAGGCTAGAGTGACGCTAGACTGAGGCTAGAGTAAAGCAAGAGTGAAGCTGGAGTGAAGCTGTAGTGAAGCTGAAGTGAGGCTAGAGCGAAGCCAGAGTGAGACTAGAGTGAGGCTAGAGTGAAGCTACAGTGAAGCTAGAGTGAAGCTAAAGTGAGGCTAGAGTGAAGCTAGACTGAGGCTAGAATGAGGCTACAGTGAGGCTACAGTGAAGCTAGAGTGAGGCTAGTGTTAGACTAGAGTGAAGCTAGAGTGAGGATACAGTCAGGCTAGAGTGAAGCGAGATTGAAGCTAGAGTGAGGCTAGAGTAAGGCTAGAGTGAAGCTAGAGTGAGGCTAGATTGAGGCTAGAGTAAATTTAGAGTAAGGCTAGAGTGAGGCTAGAGAAAACCTAGAGTGAGGCTAGAGTAAGACTAGAGTGAAGCTAGAGTGAGGCTAGAGTGAAGCGAGAGTGAAGCTAGAGTTAGGCTAGAGTAAGGCTAGAGTGAAGCTAGAGATAGGCTAGATTGAGGCTAGAGTGAAGCTAGAGTGAAGCTAGAGTGACACTAGAGAGAAGCAAGAGTGAGGCTAGAGTAAGGCTAGAGTCAGACTAGAGTGAAGCGAGCAGGAGGTTAGAGTGAAGCTAGAGTGAAGCCAGAGTGAGGTTAGAGTGAGGCTAGAGTGAAGCTAAAGTGAGGCTAGAATAAGGCTAGTACGAGGCTAGAGTAAGTCTAGAATGAAACTATAGTGAGGCTAGAGAAGCTAGAGCAAAGCTAGAATGAGGCTATAGTGAGGCTATAGTGACGATCAAATGAAGTTAGAGTGACGCTCGAGTGAGGCTAGAGTGATGCTAGAGTGAAGCTAGAGTGAGGCTAGAGTGAGGCTAGGTTGAGGTTAGAGTGAGGATAGAGTGATGCTAGAGTGAGGCTGGAGTGAAGCTGTAGTGAAGCTGAAGTGAGGCTAGAGCGAAGCCAGAGTGAGACTAGAGTGAGGCTAGAGTGAAGCTACAGTGAAGCTAGAGTGAAGCTAAAGTGAGGCTAGAGTGAAGCTAGACTGAGGCTAGAATGAGGCTACAGTGAGGCTACAGTGAAGCTAGAGTGAGGCTAGAGTTAGACTAGAGTGAAGCTAGAGTGAGGATACAGTGAGGCTAGAGTGAAGCGAGATTGAAGCTAGAGTGAGGCTAGAGTAAGGCTAGAGTGAAGCTAGAGTGAGGCTAGATTGAGGCTAGAGTAAATTTAGAGTAAGGCTAGAGTGAGGCTAGAGAAAAGCTAGAGTGAGGCTAGAGTCAGATTACAGTGAGGCTAGAGTGAGGCTTGAATGAGGCAAGAGTGAAGCTAGTGTGTGGCTACAGTGAAGCTATAGTGAGGCTAGAGAGAAGCTAGAGTCAAACTAGAGTGAAGTTAGAGTGAGGCAAGTGTGAAGCTAGAGTGAGGCTAGAGTGACGCTAGACTGAGGCTAGAGTAAAGCAAGAGTGAAGCTAGAATGAAGCTAGAATGAGGCTAGAGTGAAGCTAGAATGAAGCTAGAGTGAGGCTAGAGTAAGGCTAGAGTGAAGATAGAGTGAGGCTAGATTGAGGCTAGAGTGAGGCCAGAATGAGACTAGACAGAGCGAGAGTGAGGCTAGAGTAAGGCTGGAGTCAGATTAGAGTGATGCTAGCATGAGGTTAGAGTAAAGCTAGAGTGAATCTAGAGTGAGGCTAGAGTGAAACTAGAGTGAAGTTAGAGTGAGGCTAGAGTAAAGTAAGAGGAAGTCTAGAGTAAAGCTAGATTAAAGCCAGAGTGAGACTAGAGTGAGGCTAGAGTGAAGCTACAGTGAGGGTAGAGTGAAGCTAAAGTGAGGCTAGAGTAAGGCTAGAGTGAAGCTAGAGTGAGGCTAGAGTGAGGGAAGAGTCATGCTAGAGTAAAGCTAGAGGGAGGCTAAAGTGTAGCTAGAATGAAGCTAGAGTGAGGCTAGAGTGAGGCTAGAGTGAAGCTAGAGTGAAGCTAGAGAGAGGCAAGAATGAGGCTAGAATGAGGCTAGAGTAAAGTTAGAGTGAAGCTAGTGTGAGGCTAGAGTGAAGCTAGAGCAAGGCTAGATAAGGCTAGAGTCAGACTAGAGTGAAGCTAGAGTGAGGTTAGAGTGAGGCTAGAGTGAAGCTAAAGTGAGGCTAGAATAAGGCTAGTACGAGGCTAGAGTAAGTCTAGAGTGAAACTATAGTGAGGCTAGAGAAGCTAGAGCAAAGCTAGAATGAGGCTATAGTGAGGCTATAGTTACGATCAAGTGAAGTTAGAGTGACGCTCGAGTGAGGCTAGAGTGATGCTAGAGTGAAGCTAGAGTGAGGCTAGAGTGAGGCTAGGTTGAGGTTAGAGTGAGGATAGAGTGATGCTAGAGTGAGGCTGGAGTGAAGCTGTAGTGAAGCTGAAATGAGGCTAGAGCGAAGCCAGAGTGAGACTAGAGTGAGGCTAGAGTGAAGCTACAGTGAAGCTAGAGTGAAGCTAAAGTGAGGCTAGAGTAAAGCTAGACTGAGGCTAGAATGAGGCTACAGTGAGGCTACAGTGAAGCTAGAGTGAGGCTAGTGTTAGACTAGAGTGAAGCTAGAGTGAGGATACAGTCAGGCTAGAGTGAAGCGAGATTGAAGCTAGAGTGAGGCTAGAGTAAGGCTAGAGTGAAGCTAGAGTGAGGCTAGATTGAGGCTAGAGTAAATTTAGAGTAAGGCTAGAGTGAGGCTAGAGAAAACCTAGAGTGAGGCTAGAGTAAGACTAGAGTGAAGCTAGAGTGAGGCTAGAGTGAAGCGAGAGTGAAGCTAGAGTTAGGCTAGAGTAAGGCTAGAGTGAAGCTAGAGATAGGCTAGATTGAGGCTAGAGTGAAGCTAGAGTGAAGCTAGAGTGACACTAGAGAGAAGCAAGAGTGAGGCTAGAGTAAGGCTAGAGTCAGACTAGAGTGAAGCGAGCAGGAGGTTAGAGTGAAACTAGAGTGAAGCTAGAGTGAGGTTAGAGGGAGGCTAGAGTGAAGCTAAAGTGAGGCTAGAATAAGGCTAGTACGAGGCTAGAGTAAGTCTAGAGTGAAACTATAGTGAGGCTAGAGAAGCTAGAGCAAAGCTAGAATGAGGCTATAGTGAGGCTATAGTGACGATCAAGTGAAGTTAGAGTGACGTTCGAGTGAGGCTAGAGTGATGCTAGAGTGAAGCTAGAGTGAGGCTAGAGTGAGGCTAGGTTGAGGTTAGAGTGAGGATAGAGTGATGCTAGAGTGAGGCTGGAGTGAAGCTGTAGTGAAGCTGAAGTGAGGCTAGAACGAAGCCAGAGTGAGACTAGAGTGAGGCTAGAGTGAAGCTACAGTGAAGCTAGAGTGAAGCTAAAGTGAGGCTAGAGTGAAGCTAGACTGAGGCTAGAATGAGGCTACAGTGAGGCTACAGTGAAGCTAGAGTGAGGCTAGTGTTAGACTAGAGTGAAGCTAGAGTGAGGATACAGTCAGGCTAGAGTGAAACGAGATTGAAGCTAGAGTGAGGCTAGAGTAAGGCTAGAGTGAAGCTAGAGTGAGGCTAGATTGAGGCTAGAGTAAATTTAGAGTAAGGCTAGAGTGAGGCTAGAGAAACCTAGAGTGAGGCTAGAGTAAGACTAGAGTGAAGCTAGAGTGAGGCTAGAGTGAAGCGAGAGTGAAGCTAGAGTTAGGCTAGAGTAAGGCTAGAGTGAAGCTAGAGATAGGCTAGATTGAGGCTAGAGTGAAGCTAGAGTGAAGCTAGAGTGACACTAGAGAGAAGCAAGAGTGAGGCTAGAGTAAGGCTAGAGTCAGACTAGAGTGAAGCGAGCAGGAGGTTAGACTGAAACTAGAGTGAAGCTAGAGTGAGGTTAGAGTGAGGCTAGAGTGAAGCTAAAGTGAGGCTAGAATAAGGCTAGTACGAGGCTAGAGTAAGTCTAGAGTGAAACTATAGTGAGGCTAGAGAAGCTAGAGCAAAGCTAGAATGAGGCTATAGTGAGGCTATAGTGACGATCAAGTGAAGTTAGAGTGACGCTCGAGTGAGGCTAGAGTGATGCTAGAGTGAAGCTAGAGTGAGGCTAGGTTGAGGTTAGAGTGAGGATAGAGTGATGCTAGAGTGAGGCTGGAGTGAAGCTGTAGTGAAGCTGAAGTGAGGCTAGAGCGAAGCCAGAGTGAGACTAGAGTGAGGCTAGAGTGAAGCTACAGTGAAGCTAGAGTGAAGCTAAAGTGAGGCTAGAGTGAAGCTAGACTGAGGCTAGAATGAGGCTACAGTGAGGCTACAGTGAAGCTAGAGTGAGGCTAGTGTTAGACTAGAGTGAAGCTAGAGTGAGGATACAGTCAGGCTAGAGTGAAGCGAGATTGAAGCTAGAGTGATGCTAGAGTAAGGCTAGAGTGAAGCTAGAGTGAGGCTAGATTGAGGCTAGAGTAAATTTAGAGTAAGGCTAGAGTGAGGCTAGAGAAAACCTAGAGTGAGGCTAGAGTAAGACTAGAGTGAAGCTAGAGTGAGGCTAGAGTGAAGCGAGAGTGAAGCTAGAGTTAGGCTAGAGTAAGGCTAGAGTGAAGCTAGAGATAGGCTAGATTGAGGCTAAAGTGAAGCTAGAGTGAAGCTAGAGTGACACTAGAGAGAAGCAAGAGTGAGGCTAGAGTAAGGCTAGAGTCAGACTAGAGTGAAGCGAGCAGGAGGTTAGAGTGAAACTAGAGTGAAGCTAGAGTGAGGTTAGAGTGAGGCTAGAGTGAAGCTAAAGTGAGGCTAGAATAAGGCTATTACGAGGCTAGAGTAAGTCTAGAGTGAAACTATAGTGAGGCTAGAGAAGCTAGAGCAAAGCTAGAATGAGGCTATAGTGAGGCTATAGTGACGATCAAGTGAAGTTAGAGTGACGCTCGAGTGAGGCTAGAGTGATGCTAGAGTGAAGCTAGAGTGAGGCTAGAGTGAGGCTAGGTTGAGGTTAGAGTGAGGATAGAGTGATGCTAGAGTGAGGCTGGAGTGAAGCTGTAGTGAAGCTGAAGTGAGGCTAGAGCGAAGCCAGAGTGAGACTAGAGTGAGGCTAGAGTGAAGCTACAGTGAAGCTAGAGTGAAGCTAAAGTGAGGCTAGAGTGAAGCTAGACTGAGGCTAGAATGAGGCTACAGTGAGGCTACAGTGAAGCTAGAGTGAGGCTAGTGTTAGACTAGAGTGAAGCTAGAGTGAGGATACAGTCAGGCTAGAGTGAAGCGAGATTGAAGCTAGAGTGATGCTAGAGTAAGGCTAGAGTGAAGCTAGAGTGAGGCTAGATTGAGGCTAGAGTAAATTTAGAGTAAGGCTAGAGTGAGGCTAGAGAAAAGCTAGAATCAGATTACAGTGAGGCTAGAGTGAGGCTTGAATGAGGCAAGAGTGAAGCTAGTGTGTGGCTACAGTGAAGCTATAGTGAGGCTAGAGAGAAGCTAGAGTCAAACTAGAGTGAAGTTAGAGTGAGGCAAGTGTGAAGCTAGAGTGAGGCTAGAGTGACGCTAGACTGAGGCTAGAGTAAAGCAAGAGTGAAGCTAGAATGAAGCTAGAATGAGGCTAGAGTGAAGCTAGAGTGAAGCTAGAGTGAGGCTAGAGTAAGGCTAGAGTGAAGATAGAGTGAGGCTAGATTGAGGCTAGAGTGAGGCCAGAATGAGACTAGACAGAGCGAGAGTGAGGCTAGAGTAAGGCTGGAGTCAGATTAGAGTGATGCTAGCATGAGGTTAGAGTAAAGCTAGAGTGAATCTAGAGTGAGGCTAGAGTAAAGTAAGAGGAAGTCTAGAGTGAAGCTAGACTGAGACTAGAATGAGGCTACAGTGAGGCTACAGTGAACCTAAAGTGAGGCTAGAGTAAGACTAGAGTAAAGCTAGAGTGAGGCTAGAGTGAAGCGAGAGTTAAGCTAGAGTTAGGCTAGAGTAAGGCTAGAGTGAAGCTAGAGAGAGGCTAGATTGAGGCTAGAGTGAAGCTAGAATGAAGCTAGAGTGAAGCTGGAGTGACACTAGAGAGAAGCAAGAGTGAGGCTAGGCTAGAGTCAGACTAGAGTGAAGCGAGCAGGAGGTTAGAGTGAAGCTAGAGTGAAGTTAGAGTGACGCTCGAGTGAGGCTAGAGTGATGCTAGAGTGAAGCTAGAGTGAGGCTAGAGTTGAGGCTAGAGTGAGGATAGAGTGAGGCTAGGTTGAGGCTAGAGTGAAGCTGGAGTGAAGATGAAGTGAGGCTAGAGTAAAGCTAGGTTGAGGCTAGAGTGAGGATAGAGTGATGCTAGAGTGAGGCTAGAGTGAGACTGGAGTGAAGCTGGAGTGAAGCTGAAGTGAGGCTAGAGTAAAGCTAGGTTGAGGCTAGAGTGAGGATAGAGTGATGCTAGAGTGAGGCTAGAGTGAGACTGGAGTGAAGCTGGAGTGAAGCTAGACTGAGGCTAGAGTGAGGCTACAGTGAGGATACAGTGAAACTAGAGTGAGGCTAGAGTTAGACTAGAGTGAAGCTAGAGTGAGGCTAGAGTGAGGCTAGAGTGAAGCGAGAGTGAAGCTAGAGTGACACTAGAGAGAAGCAAGAGTGAGGCTAGAGTAAGGCTAGAGTCAGACTAGAGTGAAGCGAGCAGGAGGTTAGAGTGAAGCTAGAGTGAAGCTAGAGTGAGGTTAGAGTGAGGCTAGAGTGAAGCTAAAGTGAGGCTAGAATAAGGCTAGTACGAGGCTAGAGTAAGTCTAGAATGAAACTATAGTGAGGCTAGAGAAGCTAGAGCAAAGCTAGAATGAGGCTATAGTGAGGCTATAGTGACGATCAAATGAAGTTAGAGTGACGCTCGAGTGAGGCTAGAGTGATGCTAGAGTGAAGCTAGAGTGAGGCTAGAGTGAGGCTAGGTTGAGGTTAGAGTGAGGATAGAGTGATGCTAGAGTGAGGCTGGAGTGAAGCTGTAGTGAAGCTGAAGTGAGGCTAGAGCGAAGCCAGAGTGAGACTAGAGTGAGGCTAGAGTGAAGCTACAGTGAAGCTAGAGTGAAGCTAAAGTGAGGCTAGAGTGAAGCTAGACTGAGGCTAGAATGAGGCTACAGTGAGGCTACAGTGAAGCTAGAGTGAGGCTAGAGTTAGACTAGAGTGAAGCTAGAGTGAGGATACAGTGAGGCTAGAGTGAAGCGAGATTGAAGCTAGAGTGAGGCTAGAGTAAGGCTAGAGTGAAGCTAGAGTGAGGCTAGATTGAGGCTAGAGTAAATTTAGAGTAAGGCTAGAGTGAGGCTAGAGAAAAGCTAGAGTGAGGCTAGAGTCAGATTACAGTGAGGCTAGAGTGAGGCTTGAATGAGGCAAGAGTGAAGCTAGTGTGTGGCTACAGTGAAGCTATAGTGAGGCTAGAGAGAAGCTAGAGTCAAACTAGAGTGAAGTTAGAGTGAGGCAAGTGTGAAGCTAGAGTGAGGCTAGAGTGACGCTAGACTGAGGCTAGAGTAAAGCAAGAGTGAAGCTGGAGTGAAGCTGTAGTGAAGCTGAAGTGAGGCTAGAGCGAAGCCAGAGTGAGACTAGAGTGAGGCTAGAGTGAAGCTACAGTGAAGCTAGAGTGAAGCTAAAGTGAGGCTAGAGTGAAGCTAGACTGAGGCTAGAATGAGGCTACAGTGAGGCTACAGTGAAGCTAGAGTGAGGCTAGTGTTAGACTAGAGTGAAGCTAGAGTGAGGATACAGTCAGGCTAGAGTGAAGCGAGATTGAAGCTAGAGTGAGGCTAGAGTAAGGCTAGAGTGAAGCTAGAGTGAGGCTAGATTGAGGCTAGAGTAAATTTAGAGTAAGGCTAGAGTGAGGCTAGAGAAACCTAGAGTGAGGCTAGAGTAAGACTAGAGTGAAGCTAGAGTGAGGCTAGAGTGAAGCGAGAGTGAAGCTAGAGTTAGGCTAGAGTAAGGCTAGAGTGAAGCTAGAGATAGGCTAGATTGAGGCTAGAGTGAAGCTAGAGTGAAGCTAGAGTGACACTAGAGAGAAGCAAGAGTGAGGCTAGAGTAAGGCTAGAGTCAGACTAGAGTGAAGCGAGCAGGAGGTTAGAGTGAAGCTAGAGTGAAGCTAGAGTGAGGTTAGAGTGAGGCTAGAGTGAAGCTAAAGTGAGGCTAGAATAAGGCTAGTACGAGGCTAGAGTAAGTCTAGAATGAAACTATAGTGAGGCTAGAGAAGCTAGAGCAAAGCTAGAATGAGGCTATAGTGAGGCTATAGTGACGATCAAATGAAGTTAGAGTGACGCTCGAGTGAGGCTAGAGTGATGCTAGAGTGAAGCTAGAGTGAGGCTAGAGTGAGGCTAGGTTGAGGTTAGAGTGAGGATAGAGTGATGCTAGAGTGAGGCTGGAGTGAAGCTGTAGTGAAGCTGAAGTGAGGCTAGAGCGAAGCCAGAGTGAGACTAGAGTGAGGCTAGAGTGAAGCTACAGTGAAGCTAGAGTGAAGCTAAAGTGAGGCTAGAGTGAAGCTAGACTGAGGCTAGAATGAGGCTACAGTGAGGCTACAGTGAAGCTAGAGTGAGGCTAGAGTTAGACTAGAGTGAAGCTAGAGTGAGGATACAGTGAGGCTAGAGTGAAGCGAGATTGAAGCTAGAGTGAGGCTAGAGTAAGGCTAGAGTGAAGCTAGAGTGAGGCTAGATTGAGGCTAGAGTAAATTTAGAGTAAGGCTAGAGTGAGGCGAGAGAAAAGCTAGAGTGAGGCTAGAGTCAGATTACAGTGAGGCTAGAGTGAGGCTTGAATGAGGCAAGAGTGAAGCTAGTGTGTGGCTACAGTGAAGCTATAGTGAGGCTAGAGAGAAGCTAGAGTCAAACTAGAGTGAAGTTAGAGTGAGGCAAGTGTGAAGCTAGAGTGAGGCTAGAGTGACGCTAGACTGAGGCTAGAGTAAAGCAAGAGTGAAGCTGGAGTGAAGCTGTAGTGAAGCTGAAGTGAGGCTAGAGCGAAGCCAGAGTGAGACTAGAGTGAGGCTAGAGTGAAGCTACAGTGAAGCTAGAGTGAAGCTAAAGTGAGGCTAGAGTGAAGCTAGACTGAGGCTAGAATGAGGCTACAGTGAGGCTACAGTGAAGCTAGAGTGAGGCTAGTGTTAGACTAGAGTGAAGCTAGAGTGAGGATACAGTCAGGCTAGAGTGAAGCGAGATTGAAGCTAGAGTGAGGCTAGAGTAAGGCTAGAGTGAAGCTAGAGTGAGGCTAGATTGAGGCTAGAGTAAATTTAGAGTAAGGCTAGAGTGAGGCTAGAGAAAACCTAGAGTGAGGCTAGAGTAAGACTAGAGTGAAGCTAGAGTGAGGCTAGAGTGAAGCGAGAGTGAAGCTAGAGTTAGGCTAGAGTAAGGCTAGAGTGAAGCTAGAGATAGGCTAGATTGAGGCTAGAGTGAAGCTAGAGTGAAGCTAGAGTGACACTAGAGAGAAGCAAGAGTGAGGCTAGAGTAAGGCTAGAGTCAGACTAGAGTGAAGCGAGCAGGAGGTTAGAGTGAAGCTAGAGTGAAGCTAGAGTGAGGTTAGAGTGAGGCTAGAGTGAAGCTAAAGTGAGGCTAGAATAAGGCTAGTACGAGGCTAGAGTAAGTCTAGAATGAAACTATAGTGAGGCTAGAGAAGCTAGAGCAAAGCTAGAATGAGGCTATAGTGAGGCTATAGTGACGATCAAATGAAGTTAGAGTGACGCCGAGTGAGGCTAGAGTGATGCTAGAGTGAAGCTAGAGTGAGGCTAGAGTGAGGCTAGGTTGAGGTTAGAGTGAGGATAGAGTGATGCTAGAGTGAGGCTGGAGTGAAGCTGTAGTGAAGCTGAAGTGAGGCTAGAGCGAAGCCAGAGTGAGACTAGAGTGAGGCTAGAGTGAAGCTACAGTGAAGCTAGAGTGAAGCTAAAGTGAGGCTAGAGTGAAGCTAGACTGAGGCTAGAATGAGGCTACAGTGAGGCTACAGTGAAGCTAGAGTGAGGCTAGAGTTAGACTAGAGTGAAGCTAGAGTGAGGATACAGTGAGGCTAGAGTGAAGCGAGATTGAAGCTAGAGTGAGGCTAGAGTAAGGCTAGAGTGAAGCTAGAGTGAGGCTAGATTGAGGCTAGAGTAAATTTAGAGTAAGGCTAGAGTGAGGCTAGAGAAAAGCTAGAGTGAGGCTAGAGTCAGATTACAGTGAGGCTAGAGTGAGGCTTGAATGAGGCAAGAGTGAAGCTAGTGTGTGGCTACAGTGAAGCTATAGTGAGGCTAGAGAGAAGCTAGAGTCAAACTAGAGTGAAGTTAGAGTGAGGCAAGTGTGAAGCTAGAGTGAGGCTAGAGTGACGCTAGACTGAGGCTAGAGTAAAGCAAGAGTGAAGCTAGAATGAAGCTAGAATGAGGCTAGAGTGAAGCTAGAATGAAGCTAGAGTGAGGCTAGAGTAAGGCTAGAGTGAAGATAGAGTGAGGCTAGATTGAGGCTAGAGTGAGGCCAGAATGAGACTAGACAGAGCGAGAGTGAGGCTAGAGTAAGGCTGGAGTCAGATTAGAGTGATGCTAGCATGAGGTTAGAGTAAAGCTAGAGTGAATCTAGAGTGAGGCTAGAGTGAAACTAGAGTGAAGCTAGAGTGAGGCTAGAGTAAAGTAAGAGGAAGTCTAGAGTAAAGCTAGATTAAAGCCAGAGTGAGACTAGAGTGAGGCTAGAGTGAAGCTACAGTGAGGGTAGAGTGAAGCTAAAGTGAGGCTAGAGTAAGGCTAGAGTGAAGCTAGAGTGAGGCTAGAGTAAGGGAAGAGTCATGCTAGAGTAAAGCTAGAGGGAGGCTAAAGTGTAGCTAGAATGAAGCTAGAGTGAGGCTAGAGTGAGGCTAGAGTGAAGCTAGAGTGAAGCTAGAGAGAGGCAAGAATGAGGCTAGAATGAGGCTAGAGTAAAGTTAGAGTGAAGCTAGTGTGAGGCTAGAGTGAAGCTAGAGCAAGGCTAGATAAGGCTAGAGTCAGACTAGAGTGAAGCTAGAGTGAGGTTAGAGTGAGGCTAGAGTGAAGCTAAAGTGAGGCTAGAATAAGGCTAGTACGAGGCTAGAGTAAGTCTAGAGTGAAACTATAGTGAGGCTAGAGAAGCTAGAGCAAAGCTAGAATGAGGCTATAGTGAGGCTATAGTTACGATCAAGTGAAGTTAGAGTGACGCTCGAGTGAGGCTAGAGTGATGCTAGAGTGAAGCTAGAGTGAGGCTAGAGTGAGGCTAGGTTGAGGTTAGAGTGAGGATAGAGTGATGCTAGAGTGAGGCTGGAGTGAAGCTGTAGTGAAGCTGAAATGAGGCTAGAGCGAAGCCAGAGTGAGACTAGAGTGAGGCTAGAGTGAAGCTACAGTGAAGCTAGAGTGAAGCTAAAGTGAGGCTAGAGTAAAGCTAGACTGAGGCTAGAATGAGGCTACAGTGAGGCTACAGTGAAGCTAGAGTGAGGCTAGTGTTAGACTAGAGTGAAGCTAGAGTGAGGATACAGTCAGGCTAGAGTGAAGCGAGATTGAAGCTAGAGTGAGGCTAGAGTAAGGCTAGAGTGAAGCTAGAGTGAGGCTAGATTGAGGCTAGAGTAAATTTAGAGTAAGGCTAGAGTGAGGCTAGAGAAAACCTAGAGTGAGGCTAGAGTAAGACTAGAGTGAAGCTAGAGTGAGGCTAGAGTGAAGCGAGAGTGAAGCTAGAGTTAGGCTAGAGTAAGGCTAGAGTGAAGCTAGAGATAGGCTAGATTGAGGCTAGAGTGAAGCTAGAGTGAAGCTAGAGTGACACTAGAGAGAAGCAAGAGTGAGGCTAGAGTAAGGCTAGAGTCAGACTAGAGTGAAGCAAGCAGGAGGTTAGAGTGAAACTAGAGTGAAGCTAGAGTGAGGTTAGAGTGAGGCTAGAGTGAAGCTAAAGTGAGGCTAGAATAAGGCTAGTACGAGGCTAGAGTAAGTCTAGAGTGAAACTATAGTGAGGCTAGAGAAGCTAGAGCAAAGCTAGAATGAGGCTATAGTGAGGCTATAGTGACGATCAAGTGAAGTTAGAGTGACGTTCGAGTGAGGCTAGAGTGATGCTAGAGTGAAGCTAGAGTGAGGCTAGAGTGAGGCTAGGTTGAGGTTAGAGTGAGGATAGAGTGATGCTAGAGTGAGGCTGGAGTGAAGCTGTAGTGAAGCTGAAGTGAGGCTAGAGCGAAGCCAGAGTGAGACTAGAGTGAGGCTAGAGTGAAGCTACAGTGAAGCTAGAGTGAAGCTAAAGTGAGGCTAGAGTGAAGCTAGACTGAGGCTAGAATGAGGCTACAGTGAGGCTACAGTGAAGCTAGAGTGAGGCTAGTGTTAGACTAGAGTGAAGCTAGAGTGAGGATACAGTCAGGCTAGAGTGAAACGAGATTGAAGCTAGAGTGAGGCTAGAGTAAGGCTAGAGTGAAGCTAGAGTGAGGCTAGATTGAGGCTAGAGTAAATTTAGAGTAAGGCTAGAGTGAGGCTAGAGAAAACCTAGAGTGAGGCTAGAGTAAGACTAGAGTGAAGCTAGAGTGAGGCTAGAGTGAAGCGAGAGTGAAGCTAGAGTTAGGCTAGAGTAAGGCTAGAGTGAAGCTAGAGATAGGCTAGATTGAGGCTAGAGTGAAGCTAGAGTGAAGCTAGAGTGACACTAGAGAGAAGCAAGAGTGAGGCTAGAGTAAGGCTAGAGTCAGACTAGAGTGAAGCGAGCAGGAGGTTAGAGTGAAACTAGAGTGAAGCTAGAGTGAGGTTAGAGTGAGGCTAGAGTGAAGCTAAAGTGAGGCTAGAATAAGGCTAGTACGAGGCTAGAGTAAGTCTAGAGTGAAACTATAGTGAGGCTAGAGAAGCTAGAGCAAAGCTAGAATGAGGCTATAGTGAGGCTATAGTGACGATCAAGTGAAGTTAGAGTGACGCTCGAGTGAGGCTAGAGTGATGCTAGAGTGAAGCTAGAGTGAGGCTAGGTTGAGGTTAGAGTGAGGATAGAGTGATGCTAGAGTGAGGCTGGAGTGAAGCTGTAGTGAAGCTGAAGTGAGGCTAGAGCGAAGCCAGAGTGAGACTAGAGTGAGGCTAGAGTGAAGCTACAGTGAAGCTAGAGTGAAGCTAAAGTGAGGCTAGAGTGAAGCTAGACTGAGGCTAGAATGAGGCTACAGTGAGGCTACAGTGAAGCTAGAGTGAGGCTAGTGTTAGACTAGAGTGAAGCTAGAGTGAGGATACAGTCAGGCTAGAGTGAAGCGAGATTGAAGCTAGAGTGATGCTAGAGTAAGGCTAGAGTGAAGCTAGAGTGAGGCTAGATTGAGGCTAGAGTAAATTTAGAGTAAGGCTAGAGTGAGGCTAGAGAAAACCTAGAGTGAGGCTAGAGTAAGACTAGAGTGAAGCTAGAGTGAGGCTAGAGTGAAGCGAGAGTGAAGCTAGAGTTAGGCTAGAGTAAGGCTAGAGTGAAGCTAGAGATAGGCTAGATTGAGGCTAAAGTGAAGCTAGAGTGAAGCTAGAGTGACACTAGAGAGAAGCAAGAGTGAGGCTAGAGTAAGGCTAGAGTCAGACTAGAGTGAAGCGAGCAGGAGGTTAGAGTGAAACTAGAGTGAAGCTAGAGTGAGGTTAGAGTGAGGCTAGAGTGAAGCTAAAGTGAGGCTAGAATAAGGCTATTACGAGGCTAGAGTAAGTCTAGAGTGAAACTATAGTGAGGCTAGAGAAGCTAGAGCAAAGCTAGACTGAGGCTATAGTGAGGCTATAGTGACGATCAAGTGAAGTTAGAGTGACGCTCGAGTGAGGCTAGAGTGATGCTAGAGTGAAGCTAGAGTGAGGCTAGAGTGAGGCTAGGTTGAGGTTAGAGTGAGGATAGAGTGATGCTAGAGTGAGGCTGGAGTGAAGCTGTAGTGAAGCTGAAGTGAGGCTAGAGCGAAGCCAGAGTGAGACTAGAGTGAGGCTAGAGTGAAGCTACAGTGAAGCTAGAGTGAAGCTAAAGTGAGGCTAGAGTGAAGCTAGACTGAGGCTAGAATGAGGCTGCAGTGAGGCTACAGTGAAGCTAGAGTGAGGCTAGTGTTAGACTAGAGTGAAGCTAGAGTGAGGATACAGTCAGGCTAGAGTGAAGCGAGTTTGAAGCTAGAGTGATGCTAGAGTAAGGCTAGAGTGAAGCTAGAGTGAGGCTAGATTGAGGCTAGAGTAAATTTAGAGTAAGGCTAGAGTGAGGCTAGAGAAAAGCTAGAATCAGATTACAGTGAGGCTAGAGTGAGGCTTGAATGAGGCAAGAGTGAAGCTAGTGTGTGGCTACAGTGAAGCTATAGTGAGGCTAGAGAGAAGCTAGAGTCAAACTAGAGTGAAGTTAGAGTGAGGCAAGTGTGAAGCTAGAGTGAGGCTAGAGTGACGCTAGACTGAGGCTAGAGTAAAGCAAGAGTGAAGCTAGAATGAAGCTAGAATGAGGCTAGAGTGAAGCTAGAGTGAAGCTAGAGTGAGGCTAGAGTAAGGCTAGAGTGAAGATAGAGTGAGGCTAGATTGAGGCTAGAGTGAGGCCAGAATGAGACTAGACAGAGCGAGAGTGAGGCTAGAGTAAGGCTGGAGTCAGATTAGAGTGATGCTAGCATGAGATTAGAGTAAAGCTAGAGTGAATCTAGAGTGAGGCTAGAGTGAAACTAGAGTGAAGCTAGAGTGAGGCTAGAGTAAAGTAAGAGGAAGTCTAGAGTGAAGCTAGACTGAGACTAGAATGAGGCTACAGTGAGGCTACAGTGAACCTAAAGTGAGGCTAGAGTAAGACTAGAGTAAAGCTAGAGTGAGGCTAGAGTGAAGCGAGAGTTAAGCTAGAGTTAGGCTAGAGTAAGGCTAGAGTGAAGCTAGAGAGAGGCTAGATTGAGGCTAGAGTGAAGCTAGAATGAAGCTAGAGTGAAGCTGGAGTGACACTAGAGAGAAGCAAGAGTGAGGCTAGAGTAAGGCTAGAGTCAGACTAGAGTGAAGCGAGCAGGAGGTTAGAGTGAAGCTAGAGTGAAGTTAGAGTGACGCTCGAGTGAGGCTAGAGTGATGCTAGAGTGAAGCTAGAGTGAGGCTAGAGTTGAGGCTAGAGTGAGGATAGAGTGAGGCTAGGTTGAGGCTAGAGTGAAGCTGGAGTGAAGATGAAGTGAGGCTAGAGTAAAGCTAGGTTGAGGCTAGAGTGAGGATAGAGTGATGCTAGAGTGAGGCTAGAGTGAGACTGGAGTGAAGCTGGAGTGAAGCTGAAGTGAGGCTAGAGTAAAGCTAGGTTGAGGCTAGAGTGAGGATAGAGTGATGCTAGAGTGAGGCTAGAGTGAGACTGGAGTGAAGCTGGAGTGAAGCTAGACTGAGGCTAGAGTGAGGCTACAGTGAGGATACAGTGAAACTAGAGTGAGGCTAGAGTTAGACTAGAGTGAAGCTAGAGTGAGGCTAGAGTGAGGCTAGAGTGAAGCGAGAGTGAAGCTAGAGTGAGGCTAGAGTAAGGCTAGAGTGAAGCTAGAGTGAGGCTAGATTGAGGCTAGAATGAAGGTAGAGTGAAGCTAGAGTGAGACTAGAGAGAAGCAAGAGTGAGGCTAGAGTAAGGCTAGAGTCAGCCTAGAGTGAAGCGAGCAGGAGGTTAGAGTGAAGCTAGAGTGAAGCTAGAGTGAGGCTAGAGTGAAGCTAGAGTGAAGCTAGAGTGAGGGAAGAGTCATGCTAGAGTATAGCTAGAGGGAGGCTAGAATGAAGCTAGAGTGAGGCTAGAGTGAAGCTATAGAGAGGCTAGAATGAGGCTAGAGTGAAGCTAGAGTGAGGCTAGAGTAAAGTTAGAGTAAGGCTAGAGTGAGGCTAAAGAAAAGCTTGAGTGAGGCTAGATTGAGGCTGGTGTCAGATTAGAGTGAGGCTAGAGTGAAGCTAGAGTGAGGCTAGAGTGAAGGTAGAGTGAGGCTTGAATGAGGCTAGAGTGAAGCTAGTGTGAGGCTAGAGTGAAGCTAGAGCGAGGCTAGATTGAAGCTAGAGTGAGGCTTGACTGAGGCTAGAGTCAAGCTAGAATGAGGCTCGAGTGAGGCTAGAGTGAAGCTAGAGTGAGGCTAGAGGGATGCTAGAGTCAAACTAGAGTGAAGTTAGAATGAGGCTAGTGTGAAGCTAGAATGAGGCTAAAGTAAGGCTACAGTGAAGATAGAGTGAGGCTAGATTGACTCTAAAGTGAAGCTAGAGTGAAGCCAGAGTAAGACTAGACAGAAGCGAGAGTGAGGCTAGAGTAAGGCTGGAGTCAGATTAGAATGATGCTAGTTTGAGGTTCGAGTGAAGCTAGAGTGAAGCTAGAGTGAGGCTAGAGTGAAACTAGGGTGAAGCTAGAGTGAGGCTAGAGTGAGAGTAGAGTGAGGCTAGAGTAAAGCAAGAAGAAGGCTAGAGTGAAGCTAGAATGAAGCTAGGTGAGGCTAGAGTGAAGCTAGAATGAGGCTAGAGTAAAGCTAGAATGAGGCTAGAAGGAGACTAGAGTGAGACTAGAGTAAAGCTAGAGTGAGGCTAGAGTGAGGCTAGAGAGAAGCTAGAGTGAGGCTAGAGTGATGCTAGAGTCAGACTACAGTGAAGCTAGAGTGAGGCTAGAGTGAAGCTACAGTGAGGGTAGAGTGAAGCTAGAGTGAGGCTGCAGTGAAGCTAGAGTGAGGCTAGATTGGGGCTAGAGTAAGGCCCGAATGAGACTAGACAGAGCGAGAATGAGGCTAGAGTAAGGCTGGAGTCAGATTAGAGTGATGCTAGCGTGAGGTTAGAGTGAAGCTAGAGTGAAGCTAGAGTGAGGCTACAGTGAAACTAGAGTGAAGCTAGAGTGAGGCTAGAGTGAGAGTAGTGTGAGGCTAGATTAAAGCTAGAAGAAGGCTAGAGTGAAGATAGAATGAAGCTAAAATGAGGCTAGAGTAAAGCTAGAGTGAGGCTAGAGGGAGGCTAGAGTGAGACTAGAGTAAAACTAGAGTGAGGCTAGAGTGAGGCTAGAGAGAAGCTAGAGTGAGGCTAGAGAGAAGCTAGAGTGAGGCTAGAGTGATGCTAGAGTCAGACTACAGTGAAGTTAGAGTGAGGCTAGAGTGAAGCTACAGTGATGGTAGAGTGAAGCTAAAGTGAGGCTGCAGTGAACCTAGTGTGAGGCTAGAGTGAAGCTAGAGTGAGGCTATAGCGAGGCTAGATTGAAGCTAAAGTGAGACTGTAGTGAGGCTAGAGTGAAGCTAGAATGAAGCTGGATTGAGGCTATAGTGAAGGTAGAGTGATGCTAGAATGAGACTAGAGTGAAGCTAGAGTGCAGCTACAGTGAAGCCAGAGTGAGGCTAGAGATGGAATTGAATACTTAATAAAAAGAACTTTATGGAAAAAGACACCAACGTCTGGAAATTAATTGAAAAACGTGATATGGAAAGTAATTGAAAAGAAAAGAGTGATTACAGATACATGCAATTCGAATTGGAAAATTCAATGCGAACAAGGAAATTAGGTTGCCCTCATAATATTGTGAAAGCACTCCACACAGCAGTCTGTCCATGGTGGTCCCTCCTGGCATATGTGGTCACCGATCCATCACTGCAAACCGGCTCTGCCCCTATCAGCACAGAGATGATCACTGTTCACTTCGTGGTGTCGCCGACTCCTCACTGTTCATGGGTGATGACCCAATCGACACAGCGATGTCTACGGCTCACTATACAGTGGCCCTCCTCTAGCATATGAGGGTCATCGACTTTTTTCCTGCACACAGGCAATGAGCTGATCGGTGCAGCAGCCGTCTCCTCACACCTCACAAAGGGACTCCTCTCAAAAGGATTCCCCACTGGACCTCGCTCCCTCCAACTATCTCCTTTTCTTCACAGGGCACATTGGTCTTGGCAAGCAGGCAGGTGCTGGTGCTCCTTGCTCCAGGGCAGGTGGTTTTGGATTCCGTGGGTGATGTCCTCTCACCCAGCAGGGAGACTAGCAGGCCTTGACCCCCAATTCTGGTCACAGGCAGAAGTTTTGTGGAGCTTCTCCTCCTAGACAGCTGACTGGCTGCTTGACAGTTGAATATTTTGGTGGTCTCTAGCTCCCCTTCTAATAGTCCATTTCCAGACACCAAATGTGAATTAGTGTCTGAATCTTTGAAGTTAATATGTGGGTCTGCTTCCTGTTGAAGTGCCCACTCCTTTGTACTCTCTTCATCCAGAAAGCAGTAGGTCATAGCAGGAGTGTCTCCAAAGCTGGTAGACCCATAACACAGGCCATGGGAGTGACTAGAGTTCACACCTGGATGTCAGCAACAGTAATATGTGTATCAAATGGTTAGCACAAGGCCTCAGCCCTACTCATTATGATTCTCTTATCTTCCTTCTGACTTCTCCCTGAATCAAAGAGCACCCTTTGAAGAGTACCGGGGAGCCTAGCTCTCCCTTCCTCAGTGTATTCCACCCAGCTTACAGGAATGCAGCAATACACAAATATGTCTGGGGGGATTTATCTACTTACTCTCCCTATGTTTCACCATGCAGTCGTGGGTTTTCTAAAATGAAACCCAGAGCCAGCCATGTATTGTACTCTTTACAAGCACACATACACCCAGCACGTGTTCAACCTACATGCACTGCACAGCACTGTATCCTTGATGTATTGTACCACTCCCAGGCATCATACAACCAGCATGTTTTCAATATATACATACTGTACAGCACTATACCCTTCATGTATTGTTGCACTCACTGGCACACATACACCCAGCACATGCATATGCATATGACATGCACACACTGCACAGCACTGCATCATTCATATATTGTACACCTCACAGGCACATATACACCCAGCACATGCATATAATATACACACACTGCGCAGTACTGCATAATCCCTGCATTGTACCCTTCCCAGGCACCATACGCTCAGGTCTGGTACACCACTCATGCACTACACAGCACTCAACACCAAACCAATGTAGGCCAAGGATGACTTAAGCACACAGCAGCGGAACTTTAAATGAGTGAGCCTGTAGGCCTCACTGCAGTGACACAGGTAAAAAGGACCTGTTCACTCCCACTAATCACTGCATGGTGTGCTGCCACAACAGAGCACATGCTGCTTAAATCCTGGTAAAGGCAGTAGCCTTCCACCACTATGAAGATACCGTTCTGGGTGTCCCTCCCGGTCCAACAAGAATAGTGGTGTGCAATAAACTGCACCCAGCTGGTGGAGTTCGTGGAGTTTTGCCCACTCCGTGTTCCTGTGCAGTTCTGGCAAAAATCCACCAACCACTGTGTGGTAGAGTTTTTCTCCTGTGTGTGCTTCCCCTAGCATGATTTTCAGGTGCTAGAATGACTCTCAGCGACCTGCCGTGACCTCACGTGTTGAGAAAGCTGCCGCTTGATTAGAAAATCTACACGAGTGGCAGGAAGAAGCAGCGCCCTCCGGCATGCCGCCTGGTGCCATTCGTGCTGATTTTACAGCACGGAAGAAGCTCCAGGTGCTAAAAATCAGCATGAGTAGCGTGACGTGCCGAATTCTGCCCGCTCGTGGAACTCCACGAATCTCCCGGAGTTTTTATGTAACTCTGTGGAATTCCTCCCACCCCTAAACAACACCACAATCCGTGAGACAGTCCTATGCCAAGGTGTATACACAAGTTCTGTGTTCACCCTAGACAACAAAATTCAGCATTAGGGATCCATTCCAGACATCAGTTCAGTTGGGCACTTAGGCCAGGGGTGTATGTTCGTTACCATGGGGAAGACTTTTCCGTCCCAACAAACGCCCGTCCTAGATCAGACCAACCCAAACCAACTTCTAACCTGGAGAGGTTGGGAGGTAAGATCGGTAAAATCGACGGGAAAGTCCATCAGCAATATCCCTGCATGAATGTAATGCCCCGGTACGTTGTGGGAAGCTGGGTGAGGTGACTTAACCATCATCAAGGGGCTGCCAAGATAGAGAACAATATAGCAGCAGAGGCATGGATTTCCCCACTTTGCTAGTTTATACTCAGTCCAACAAGGTAGTGAACTCCTTTTGGAGAACTCAAGGGACCTTTATCCTCTCTCTAATATTACTGATTCTATCAGTTCCAAAGTGTTTCACCCTGTCACTTGCAAGTGACATCATGTGACCCAGGCCTGTGTCAGATTCTCCTTCTCTTGAAGAGGAGGCCCTATTACCCGGCTGTCACTATTGTCTGCACCAGACAGTTGCCCATCCATAGCCAAAGTATCCCATGGCCCTTTGCCACAAGTCCTGGCACTCCCCTCATTAGGCACTGCTGGCTCTGTGATCAGTACCACCACTGACCTGGGAGCAGCCCTGTGCTCCACCACCTGCCACCTGTACAGACTTATTTGCCCCCCGCTCCTCACCAGCATCCCATCCAGGGCCTCGTACTACATATAGGCCTGCCTCCTATTCGTGCTTCAGACCCTGTTCAAATTCCAAAGTATTGAACAAAAACACAAACACCCTCCTCTGGGGGGGGGGGTGGAGAGAGGGGGGGAGGGGTAAGCCAGCAACAGGGACTCTATCCCGTGCCGAAGAACTCCTTGCAGTGGGAAGGTCTCTGAGGGGCCTCCTAAACTTCTCCGGAAGCCCCCCATTGTCATCACGGGCAGGCTGCCGCCAGCAGCCCGCACAATTCCTGGGCCATGCTGCTCCTGCTTGTGAAGAGCCTCCAGAAGGTGTGGTGCTTCAAAGTCCTCAGCACCCCACCCCCGCGCTGCCCAAACGCTGGCCATAAGTATTCCCAGCCCTTGGTGTGGGTTTGGTACCAGCAGCGCCCGCATTTCTCTCGTCCACCAGGGTGCAAACCATGATGACCAGGACTGCCATTGGGACCCTCTCACTGATGCGCCCATCTCACACGGCTTTCCAAGCCTCTTCACCCCAAGGGGGATACATCGAATTTGTGCCACTGCCACAACCCAAACCAGGGCCAACTAGGTCCACTTGGCCACCATCTGCTGGTTGGACCCTGGCTCCTCCAGAACTATGTTTCTGATATCTGTGCGCCCTGGGACTGGTGACGCAGTTCTGCCCACGAGCACCAGAGGGAGGTGCAGTAGCAGCTCCCTGCCGACCTGCTCGGATCATTTGCACTTCTCCCATGCCTGGGGGATGATCCGATCGCCAAAATCACCGCAGAAACACTTGCAGGGGCTGCAACTTGGACCCCCACCCCAGAGCGATCGAAGCCACTGGGATCCACCCCATTGATTCCAAAAATGCGAACGTGCACTGAATTTCCAATTCTGAGGGGTCAATTGAACCTAACAATGTGCCAGTGATTCCAAAATTTACTGCTTTATATCAGTGGCGTAACATAGGCCCCTTGCAGCCCCTGCAGTGAGGGGGCCCCTCGAGCACAGTACCCTGTCCTGAGAGCTCCTGATTAATTCCGAAAGGAGCCCCCTCAATGTACCTTGCAGGGGGGCCCCCTCAAATTTCGTTATGCCACTGCCTTATATAGGCTAATTTATTACAGTGCTGCACCCAAAAATGAAAAGTGCCAATCTTGAGAATATGTTTCTAACCAAACTCCTTGCAGTCCCAAACAGTGCAACAACCTTTATTTGCCATGAGGAATTGGGGCTGAGTTATATGGAGGATAGAATTAATATATCTCCTGTGTTACTCTGGCTTAAATTTTGGAGTAGTTCATGGTTGTATTATGTGAAACGTACCTTTACTGATATAGGAGCTTCAGAAGTTTTTAATACGCCTGATACAATTACTGTAAGTTCAAAAGAGAGAATTCGAAACTTTTTTTATTTTAGAAGTAATTCCCGGGTAGAAGCCATGCGAACAATAGTGCAATATGCTGCTTTGGGTACTACCTCAGGTTTGGAACTTTATCTGATATGGGTTAGTTCTTCTCAGTTTTTATTTTATCTTACCCGTCTCCGTCTAGGCACAATGCACTTTCTCTTGGCCTTTCCTCATCAGGGAGCATGGTTTGCTAAACTATCAAATTGCCCTTGCAACAATATTTCTGCACAGATTACTATGTACTTTATGCTTTCTTGCACTCTTTACAAGTCACCACGGGCACGATTTCTGCTTCCGGTCTTTCGCTCTGAAAAGTTTCGAAACTATAGAGAGGGCCTTATAGTCCTATAAATAATGGAGACTCAACTTATTTGGTTTGCAGTAATAAATTACATAAGAGATTCCCTGGCAATGAGGAAAAAACATTAATGTGTGCAAATGATTAATTGTTTTTATTTTATTGTTTGCTTGATAAGATTCTGTTCTTATTATGTGATGTTATCTTGTATAATTGGCTATTGATGTGTAAGCTTCTGGACTGATACTTTATTTGTGTATTTATCATTTGATGTACTTTTATGAAGTTATGCAGAATAAAGGATTGATTGATTGGGAAAAAGTGCCCTTTTCCTCGAAGATGTAGGCCTTTACTAACTGCATCAACAATTCAAGCGCTCTCCAAATGCCCTTCAGCTCGGCAGCGAAAGCACGGGCTGAAGGTAAGTGCACTCGCCGCCCTGTTTGCTGATGCTACCACTAGGGCGGAGAAGTGTCGCCCCACTGCTTTCTCACAGTGCGAGAAGTAGAAACGTAAAATGGTAATAACTTTAGTTATTACCATTTTATGTTTGGTTGCGGGCAGGCTGGTGGGCGGGCCTGCTCTGAGAGCAGGGCAGGGGAGGGGTGGTGTGCCTGCCCACTTCTGAGTGCGCAAAGACTGTTTGGTGGGCCCCCTGGGGACCCCAAGCCAGTCATGCACACCTGACCTTCTCCATGCAGGCTGCAATGCAGCCTACATGGAGAAAATGGACTCCCCATAAGCCCCTGGCTGGGCGGCATCCCGACCAATCACAACGCTGCTTCAGCGTTGTGATTGGCTTAGGGGAGGGAGCCTGGCTGCCTGCTTCTGCTTCCTGTTCCTGGAGAGCAGAGGAAGACGCAGGACCCGGCCGGCGGAAAGGTAAATTCAATTATATATAATATTTACATTATTAAATTAAACCTCCCCGTGCGACCCCCCCCACCCGCGAGTCATGCCGGCCGTGACTGGAATACACAGAACAATAGAAGCTATAGATTTGGTATTATAGAGAGTGACACACAGACACAAACACACAATCATAACCACATACAAAGGTACCAATGCACGTAGATTTACAGTAGCCCAGAGCACACAAACCATAAGACCAACCGGCTTTCAGTATACAGCCACTCATGAATATAGCCAAACTGCTACATAGGGACAACTGTTCAGTCTCATTGGGTGATGGAGTGCTTCATTCTTCGCGTCCATCAGTGGTCAAAGGGTAAAGCAAAAAAAAGCGATGCAACAGTGAGCAAAAAAAAAGTATTGGAGGCTATGGCAGGAGGCTGGATGAGTTAAAGTAACAGTGTCTCTTATCTGGCCCCCGTAATCTCTTACTCAACAGATGGTCCTTCTTCTGCTGGAGGTCTTAGCAAGTGACGGGTTGGAAATCTCTGCATACCCACAGGATTACCAAGTAGGTCTGGAGAATTACTAAGCAATGGGTGCTATGTTAGAGCAATTAGTCTGAATATTATATAATGGGGGGCACATCTTAAGGCCTGATAAGGAATGCCTCCTGTATTCTTGACAGGGTCCATAATATAAGCAACCAGCTGATGCGAGATTACAAGTAAAGCGGGAACACCACTGTGTTGTCTTCACCCCCAATATTATTAGGATCATGCCTGGTAAATTACCCCAGTCCCAAAAGAAAATGTACCCCTTTCAAAGAAAAGGAGAACCAGCAGGTGTCTAACTAGTCCTCTAGGGAGTTATGCTCTGTTAGACAGGGAATGTTATGAGTCAGACAGTCCTGTCAGAGTATCTCTTGAATGGAGATGATGATAATGTTGTGCCCTTCCTTTGTACCCCCGAATCAATAAGCACACACGACTGCCACATTCCACATCCCATTGAGTCAATTGTTCATCATAGAGATCAATTCGAGAGAACATCAAGGACAGAATGAAATCATCTATGACCCACTCAGCATCCACAATATATTATTGACCCAAGTAGGACCATCCCGTGCATATATGTACCCACTAATGACAGTCATGGCAGCATCATGGCTAACCCATTCTATCTGTGAAACATTTCTGTTGTCACTCAGACATAGTTCCTCGGACCGGCTATCTTAGAATCTATTTTCTTAGACCATATCTCCAAATCCTCTATCAAATGTTCTTCTGTCCGAACCTCCCTCATCCTTTGAGCTGCAGCCCTGGCCCATTCAGCCACATTCACACCTAGGATGCGACCAAGGAGCTCGCGAGGGAAAACCTGTGCATCCCCAATCTGTACTTTCTCAGTGCCAGGGTCAATGCAGCACATTTACGTTGAATTTTACGATTTTTGAGATTGGAAATAACTGCCACAAACATTGTTTTATTGACTCCTGTGGCTCCACTGTGGCCACCGTTCTAATATGCTTCACCACCGACCTCAAAAACTACAGACCCATCTCCCTGCTCCCGTTCCCAGCGAAAGTCATCGAGAAAGCAGTCAACAGCCAACTCGCCACCTTCATCGAAGAACACAACATCCTCGACTCCTTCCAATCCGGATTCAGAAAAAACCACAGTACAGAAACCGCCCTTCTCGCAGCAACAGACGACATCTGCTCCCTCCTGGACAGAGGAGAGACAGTAGCCCTCATCCTCCTCAACCTTTCAGCCGCCTTTGACACAGTCTCTCACCGCACCCTAACACGCAGACTCCACGAAGCAGGGATCCGGTTCAAGGCCCTCGACTGGATCCGCTCATTCCTCACCGGCAGAACGCAGTGGGTCAGACTCCCTCCTTTCCTCTCAGACCCTACACCAACCACCTGCGGAGTCCCCCAGGGGTCCTCCCTCAGCCCACGCTCTTCAACGTCTACATGGCTCCGCTCGCCCCCATCGTCAGATCCCACGGACTCAACATTGTTTCCTACGCAGACGACACCCAACTCAACCTCTCCCTATCCAACGAACCCAAAGTAGCCAAACACAACTTTCAAGAAGGCATGGAAGCAGTTGCCAAATGGATGAAAAACAGCTGCTTACAACTCAACACGGACAAAACAGAAGTACTCATCATGGGCCCACACCCCGATGCCTGGGACGACACCTGGTGGCCCACCGCCCTCGGAAGCCCGCCCACCCCCACGGACCACGCACGCAACCTTGGAATCATCCTGGACTCCGAGCTCAAAATGGACCGCCAGATCAACTCCGTCGCATCCTCCTGCTTCCACACCCTCCGCCTCCTATGGATGACCTTCAAATGGATCCCCCTCGAGCACAGAAAGACCGTCACTCACGCCCTCGTCACCAGCAGACTTGACTACGGCAACGCACTCTATGCCGGAATAAACAAAAACCTCACTCGCAAGCTGCAAAACATCCAGAACACCGCCGCAAGACTGGTCCTCAACCTGCCAAGACACTGCCATATCTCCCAGCACCTGCGCACACTCCACTGGCTCCCCATTGAGGCTAGAATCACCTTCTCCTTCCTCACGGCCAGAACCTGGAACGCCTTACCGCTCCACCTCAGACAGTCAACATCACTCCCCATCTTCACGAGTAACCTCAAAACTTGGCTCTTCGACAGACCTCCTTGATGGAATGGAACCTGCACCCCCCCTCCCCAGCGCCTTGAGACCCTTACGGGTGAGTAGTTACGCTTTATAAATACCTGATTGATTGATTGATTGATTGATTAACCACCTCCATTCAATATTTTGCTAGACTCCCGGATGACCATGTCATGTTAGCCGCACTTAAGCAAGAGTAGTCGAGTTTTAACGTGCATTCAATCAATGCCCTTTTTGCATGCTTATTCCATTCCAGCCTCTTTGTTGCAATGTGTAGCACTGCAGTTTAGTACATGCATCTCTCTAGCACCAGCACTAGCAAATTCCACCCACGTAGCAGTGGCGGTTGCAAAAAACAAAAAGTGGTAGGGCAGGTGGAGTGGGGGTGGTGGGGAGGAGTGTGGCAGGGGGAGCGTGGGAGGGAGATAATAATAATTGAAAAGGAACTTACCTGAAGCTGCCGGCCTCTCGCGTCGCATCGCATCCTGACTCGGTATTCTTCCTGGTCCCAGCATCACAGACTCCCTGTTGAATCCCCGTGCTGCTCTCATGCTATGAGAGCAGTGCGGCGATTGGCCTCAGCCGGCTGGTTTGACACTCCGCTCAGAACAGGGAGTCTGTGCTGTTTCTCCGACCTGGCTGTTCAATGCAGCCCGGTTGGAGAAACCTAAGTGCGCATGAGTGTTTGACCGGCCTAAGACGGCCGACCAAACACACATGCGCACTTAGAAGTGCACAAACCAGTCCTCCTCCCCCCTCCCATGGCCGCCTCACGCCCCTCGTTATGCACACTGGCTCAGCCGGCAGGTGAAAAATAAATGATGATTGAATATCGTTTTATTTTTCACCTGCTGGCTCTGAGTCAGAGGGGCTACTCTCCTCTGCCATTGCGGAGGAGCCTCCCTTAGTGTATACATTGATTCTGCTATGTGTGTTGCTCCGCAGGCATATGATTTGTATTGTATTGTATTGTATTGTAATTGCATTTATATAGCGCTTACTACCCCTGGTGAGGCGTTGAAGCGCTTTTTCGACAAGTAGCATTCTACTCCGGAACCCATAAAGGATTAGTATTGAATTAGTATAGTGAAATATGAAAGTAATTTGAGTGGTGGACAGGTTAGTCATTTATTTGGATTCAGAAGGATAGCGGAAGGATAGAAGAGGGAAAAAAGGTTTGTATTTATATAGCGCTTGTTACCTCTGATGGGGTGTTGAAGCGCTGTTTTGGCGAGTAGCACGCTACTCTGGAAACCCATAAAGGATTAGTGTTGAATTAGTATAGTGAAATATGAAAGTAATTTGAGTGGTGGATATGTTAGTCAGTTATTTGGATTGAGAAGGATAGGGGAGGGATGGAAGAGGGAAAAAGTTTGCATTTATATAGCGCTTGTTACCCCTGATGGGGCTTTGAAGCGCTTTTTTGGCGAGTAGCACGATACTCTGGAACCCATAAAGGATTAGTGTTGAATTAGTATAGTGAAATATGAAAGTAATTTGAGTGGTTGATATGTTAGTCAGTTATTTGGATTGAGAAGGGTAGGGGAGGGATAGAAGAGGGAAAAAGGTTTGCATTTCTATAGCGCTTGTTACCCCTGACGGGGTGTTGAAGAGCTTTTTAGGCGAGTAGCACGCCACTCCAGAACCCATAAAGCATTAGTGTTGAAAATTAGTATAGTGAAATATGAAAGTAATTTGAGTGGTGGATATGTTATTCAGGTATTTGGATAGAAAAGGGTAGCGGCGGGATAGAAGAGGGAAAGAAGTTTGCATTTATATAGTGCTTGCTATCCCTAATGGGGTGTTGAAGCGCTTTTTTGGCAAGTAGCGCGCTACTCTGGAACCCATAATGGATTAGTGTTGAATTAGTATAGTGAAATATGAAAGTAATTTGAGTGGTGGATATGTTAGTCAGTTATTTGGATTGAGAAGGGTAGGGGAGGGATAGAAGAGGGAAAAAGGTTTGCATTTATATAGTGCTTGCTACCCCTGATGAGGTGTTGAAGCGCTTTTTCGACAAGTAGTACGCTACTCTGGAACCCATAAAGTGCATGTGTATGTGATCTTTGTCAATGTGAGTAGGCAGGTTGTGTGTCTCTTTGAACAAGCACCACAAACAAGGCAAACCTGTTGGCTTTGTCGTTGCATCTTTCTATTTGCCGTCATCTGCCGTCCAAGGTTTAGTGAGTTGCAAACTGACATTCTGTGAGTCTTGTGCAGTTTTCACAAGCACAATGTGCTAGTTTATCGGTTCCCTTCATTCCTCTCTGAAGTTGTTTCATTTGCAAATTAACTGAGAGCTGCCCCTCTAGGTTCCAAAATTAATTCACAGTTGTGGAAAGAACTATGCATAGTGAGGAAATCTGTGTTTAAAAAGGACAGCATTTTCCAGAAAATATTAGATTTGAAACTAGGAGCATTGCTTTGCTCCTGTGGCAAACACGAAAAGCCGTGCTGCCTCTATTAACCATTGAAACCACACTCATCTCTTAGGTGTGCTTAAAATAAGAGGGCCCGATTCACAGAACTAACTTAAGACAAAATCCTAAACTTACTACCATTTTGTTATTCACAGAAGGCACTTACTCATTTTGGTATTCACAGAAGGCACTTACTCATCAATGAGTAAGTGCCTTCTGTGAATACCAAAAATTAGTAAGTGCCTCAGAAGGCACTTACTCATTGATGAGTAAGTGCCTTCTGTGAATACCAAAATGGTAGTAAGTTTAGAATTTTGTCTTAAGTTAGTTCTGTGAATCGGCCCCAGAGTTCTTAAGAGTGTAATTTGTGACAAAACATTTCATTTCCTCTTTGTTTATATCGCTTGAGCTCTACATAAGAATGACCTCACCTATGTGTCATTTTAATCATTAAATAGATATCTTTTTAACTAAATCGGTTTTTCAGTTTTAAAACGTTTATTCTTTAGTAGTAAAGCTGTGCGGTTCCTTTAAGGCTGGTTTTACTGTGTGTGTGTCAAGCAGCACTGATAAACTGGGCATCCTCTGAGTAATCCGCATTTACTTTCGGTCGGTAGATTATTTTCGCCTTGTATAATCTCGGACACAGCTCATATTGAGATTGAGGCCAACCTCTTCTTGCGGTTTCCACCAGAGGCAACCAGTTAATAGTGAATATTCAACCAAATCATACTTCCAGATAGCTCACTGTTCATTGACACAAGTGCACTATGAGAACACAATGCCTTTAACAAGGAGGGAGACACAAGAGGGGGTGGGCGATTTTTTAACCAGGTCCAGCATACGTGCCCAGCTACTGAAAACAAGAGAGGTGGTATGCAGTTCCTGTAGGGTTCATGCAAGTGACAGGGGGAAGAGAAGCTACAATAAAAGGGTTTAGCCAGAAAGGGGACGGGGAATTCCTCCCTTCGGATAAAGTGCCCTCACACACCCAGCCCGCTGGGTGTCATGCTTCATCATTGGGCATGCTCCTCGTCGGGTCGGCGGTGCAATACCCGACGGGCACCCTCAGTGGGGGCTCTTTGGCGGAGATCTTTTATCCTTGCCGTATGGTGAGTGTGTGTAAGGGGCTCTAAAGTGTAGAAGTGTAGTATGTGAAGAGGTGAGTTAAAACAGGGGACGGTGGTCAGGGCCACTTATTTAATAATCCTGCCTCCTACCCTGATTAAAATGGTGTGTGGCGGCTAACTACAGTGATGTTGCAGCTAGTGGCTCTTTATAAGGTCAACATGTTTCTTGCCTATCAGTCCCAAAAAAATAGGATCAAGCGGCAATTCTTCAGGACCAGGGAATAAATGAAACAGTAATATAAAATCTACACTGGTGTCTGGTAAGGTGGTACGATAACCTAGATATTACCAGTTCGTGTACACCATCGGCTTGAGATGTCCGTAGGTGCTGTAGCCAATCTAATAGATAGTAAGAAATGGCCTCATCGGTCATCGGCAATGAATGGGCGCGTTTAATCAACGCGTAGTTTCAGAGACTCGCGCCCACTCGGCGGAGAACCTGTCCCGAATTGCCGGTCCGCGTTTACTTTCGGTCGGTAGATTATTTTCGCCTTGTATGATCTCGGACACAGCTCATATTGAGACTGAGGCCACCCTCTTCTTGCGGTTTCCACCAGAGGCAACCAGTTAATAGTGAATATTCAACCAAATCATACTTCCAGATAGCTCACTGTTCATTGACACAAGTGCACTATGAGAACACAATGCCTACCACAGAAAGATGCTTAGTGTTAAAGGGCACCTCCAGGCCTTGATACATCAGGCTGTACAGCTTGCACAGAGAAGTAAGACTGGGGACAACATGCACTTGTGGTCAAGAGCAGACATGTGAGAGCGCAGCAAGTGCATCCATTCATCAATGCGACCAAGAAAACACTGTGCCCTACATAGGAATATCTGTTGCAGAGCCGAAAAAAGCCCGGCGTATACTGAATTTTTGTGTTGCTGGTTTATTTCAGTAGTCAGCTGACTTGGCCTATGGCATCCTGAAGCATACTTTCACAGCAGTAGGTGACCAGGACCACAAAGCAAAGAGCAAACATTGACAGCACCTTGGTCAGAGTTAAACAACAATGCAGAGTCAAAGTATATGACACGGCAGGCTTTCCTAATGGCATAGAAAGAATAGACTGTGCACTCACTCAGCTGGTGTCACCTCAAGAATGTTATACATGTACAGAAATAGGAAGTCACTGAACATGTAACGAATCATAGGGCACCATTCTAAGCTGCATATACAATTGTGCCAACGTGCAGATACTTAAATATGTGCTCAATGAATTTGCTGAATCTCCCTGTGTGCTGAAGATACTAGAATGCACACCAGGCATGATATGCCTTTATATATGCATGGTATGCCATTATATATATCCTCCATGTTGCCACATTCAAAACAGGACTGGCATTAGCCTTCAGCTGTGAGTTTCAAGTGAAACCAGACACAGCATACTATTCAAAGACCAGTGTCTTCTTAACTGGGAAACAAACAGCATGCTACAGCAAGGGTCAGCTGCGAGTTTCAAGCGAAACCATGAAACCAGGCTCATTAGCTATCCGGTGCATTCTAATCAATCTGTTCCATCTTTGCAAACTTGCTGTTCTCCCAATGGAGCAATGCTGGATAACTGGTAATTTCTTTCAAATAGTTCATTTTTCTAAGCTCACTGCACTTGTTTCGCTCTTCACGAGCCCTTTGGTGGAGCACAGCAGGCATTGAGCACCAAACTTGTAGTGCCTTCTGGAGGGGGCCTCCAGACTGCTCCTATGAGTAGCAGGATCAGTACTGATTTGCATAAAGTGTGCTATTGTCTAGAGTGACACAGTGGGTGAAAAATGATGAACTGGAATGTGGCCAAAGAGATTGGCAGTGGCTGAGACTAATTCAAGCATTGCATCCATCACCTTATTATTATTGCAATTGATGCTCTAAGTGTCACAGGTATGCCCAGACGTGGGTTCTGTGCTCACTGTGCAATAGAACTCGAGCTACACCCTACTGATGAGCCCCAAGTAGAGCGAAGCCAGTCTGGGGTTGTTTGTAGCCCCTTCTGAAGGGGACCTCATCTAGCTGTTTGAGTAGGACTGATCCCATGAGCAGGAGGGCTTTTGTCTAAAGCGACATGGCGGGTGAAAAATGATTGACTGGAATACTGTCTAAGAGATTGGCAGTGGCTAAGACTATGAAACATTCTATCTATCACCTTGCTATTGTTACAGTTGATGCTCTAAGCGTGACAGGTATTCCCAGACTAGGGACTCGTGCTCACTGTGCCATAGGACTAAAGCTACACCAAACTAGCCAACCCCAAGAAGGATGAATCTGGTATGTGGTTGCTTGTAGTCCCTTCTGGAGGGGGCCTCGCCTGCCAGTTCAGGAATGACTGTTCCGAAGAGACATAGGGGCATATTCACAAGGAGTTATCGCCGCGTTAGCGGCACTTTTCTGCCGCTAATGCAGTGATAATTTTATCGCCCTATTACCAAGCTGTCGCTAACAGCCGTTAGCGACAGTTTTTAGGCGAAAACGTCCGTTGTAAAGATCGCTACTTCTGTTAGCAATAATTATATGCAGGAGAGGCGTTCCCGTGCAAAAACGGCCACAAACCCCACTACTCCATATTCAGAAGGGGATCCTTGAAGTTCTGAAGACCAAAAAAACTGTCTCTAACTGCAGTAAGAGCCAGTTACTTAAGACCAGAAAATAGCTGGTCTTAAAAATGGGGATAACACTTGGGGCCTCATCTCAGCAAGTTTTGGTGCTGGACAGCGCTGCAAGCAATGTTGCAGCGCTGCCCTGCGACAAAACTACAGTGCAGGAATGCGCACCATCAATAAGATGGGCATTCCTGTGCCCCAGTCATGAAAAGTGTTGCAGCGCTGCAACAAGACAGCATTGCAACACTTCTCACTACGCCCTTCTTGCAACAGCATGGATGTGCTGTATTCACTGGACAGCGCTCCATGACGCAAGTAATGACAGATATGTCAGGAATCCTGACGTATCTGTCTGCACTAAAGTCACGCATTGCTGCAGTTGTGTCACAACCATGACACAACTGCAGCAATGCATGGGGCTAGCCTATCCCTGTGGCACTGCGTCACCCTCACGCCTGCCATCAGGCAGGCGGAAGGCACTGACGCAGTGCCGTTCATGAGGGGTGCCCGAATGTCGATGCCGTTGGAGAACCATCGGTGGTGGTTGCGCGCTGCGGTGTCATCGTTTGGAAGCATTGGTGGAGTGTTGGTGTGGAGGGAGTTGACGAGACGTTCTTCAGTGGCCTTGATCCAGCTGCGAGGGGGTGCGATGATGGCAGTGGCGTCCGGTGGGCAAGGTGAAGACGTGATGTTACCAATGATGGTCGGTCCAGGATAGTCTGGTGTTGTGGCTGTAGTTGAAGTTTCCGCTGGCGGAGGTGACGTGCTCGACCGTGTGTCCTGCTATGTGGCTTGTTGAGGTGACTTGCTGCTTGTGTCTGATGTAGGGGACATTCCCCAGGAGGGAGTAGTGTTCTGGTCACTGGGGTTGTCCAGGTGGAACTTGAGTTCACTGAGTAGGATGTCGTCGGTGGATGGGAGACCCTGGGGTGCAATGAGGTCTACAATGGTATTGGAGAATGGGGGGCCATGGCCCGAGGGGCCTGCACATGAGGATGTACTTGGGCTTGGTCCGGATCTGGGAGTTTAGGTGGTCCATGGCCACCCTTGGGTCATTAGAGTGCGTGGGCAGTCGGAGTGTGCTTCTGTAGGTGATGGCAATGCCTCCTCCTTGTCGGTCAGGGTGCTCCATGCAGGTGATACTGCAGCCATCAGTGATGGCGATGGCGATGTCCGGTCCAGAGAAGAGGTAGGTCCTGGCAGGGGAGCTGGCGTCCAGGGTTGATGGCGAGGAGGGTGCTGTCATCGTAGCGGTGGAGTGTCCAAGAGGAAGGCTCCTTGGTGCTGAGCGCGGTCCAGGGGCAGACGGACGCAAACGACGTAGCCAATGGGTTGCCTTTGGCACGGGAGACGACCATTACAATGCAGGCAGCACATCGTTAACAACGCAACTCCGACAACGCAGGTGCCTTTACATCGCATTTTATTACAATGCATTGTGAGGACAGTAATGGGATAATTAAAAGTTCTTCGGGTGGGTATGGGTTTCGGATGTCTGATCAGGGAATTGGGGTGTTTTTTGGGGAAAAATATGGAAATTGGGGTGTGTTATGGGGTAAAATATGGAAATTGGGGTGTGTTATGGGGTAAAATATGAATATTGGGGTGTGTTTTGGGGGCTCAAAAAGGAATTTTAAGGTTCACGGTTTGGTTTGGGGTACAAAGGTTAGTTTTTGGGTGCACTCACTGAAGTGGGAATAGTAATTTTTACGTCTCTGCTATGCAACACCTTCCCTACTGTTGCAATATACCTAGTTTTAGTATGCATTGGAATGGAATGCCATGTAATGGCATGCGTCGTAACCACGTATGTACCTTTGGCACACGAGTGGTACGCCCGCTGCGCATGGGCACACAGCGGACGCCATTGAGAAGTACGGGGGGCTGGACTCCTGGGAGGTGGTAAACGCCGCAAAGAACACTGGATGGGGCGTGGACGCAAGGGTGTGTGTGTGAGCGGGTGTTGTAAATATTTTAATAAGGGAAGTCTTACCTCGAAGCCGGGTCCCGTGTCTTCGTTGCTCCTGCTCTCCTGCGTCTGCTTCCAGGAACAGGAAGTAGGCAGCCAGGCTTCCTCCCCTGAGCCAATCACAACGCTGCGATGCGGCGGTGGGATTGGTATTTGGCAACAGGACAAGGCATGCAGCCAGGGGCTGGAGGGGTGGGCATGTTCTCCATGCAGGCTGTAATGCAGCCTGCATTATGAACAGGGAAGTGCGCATGACTGCTTTGGGCGGCCTGAGTGGGCCGGCCAAACAGTCATTGCGCACTTGAGTGGGCATGCCAATCCGCCCATGCCTTGCCCCGTGCTTGGAGCAGTCCTACCCACCCTCCCACCCGCAAAGGAAACATAGCACGGTTACATCAGTAAGTTATCATCATGTGATGATTGTTCCTCTTCTGCACTGCTTGAAAACAGTGGGGCAACGCTCTTCCGCCATAGCGGATGAGCCGCCACTGGGGGTGCGTCATCTACGTGTGCTAGGCCTGGGCGACTTGACCCCCAGGCGTCCTGTGCTACGCGTCCCACCTTCTCCTTACCTGGACATTGACACCGTGGCGCAATCCGCTTCACTCTCTCCAAATCTGTGACTCAGCCAGCAGGAGCCTCAGCCAGGTGTGATTTCACAAGCCTGGGTACAGCAGTCGACGCAAAGTCCGCTGGTGAACCTCCCGATGCAGTTGATGCAGCAGGGTCCCCTTAGGTGTGAAGTTGCAGTGCTCCCGCCACACAAGTTTGGCGCAGCTCAGGGGCCTCACCCTCCACAGCGTCCGGCCAGCCCAACATCATCCGGCCTCTGATGCAGAGAGGCGGCACCCACCCTTGGTAATCCCCTCCGTGCACCCCAGTGTAGTGGTGGATCGTAGTATGCGATGCAGACCTCCCTACATTGGGGCGCAGGAGCGCCTCTACTATTAACAGCTCCAAGGTGCGCAAGGTGGTCTTCTCACACAGGTCAGCAACGTGTCTCCATGCGACCTGCCAGACTTCACCACCAGGTACGGGCGATCGTCGCGCCTCAATGTCTACCGCCATGGCTCATCGACTCCACAGCTCCTCCGCATCCCACTCCAGGCTCCAGACGCAGGTCCAGCATGGCATCCAGAATCCAAACGCAGGTCCAGCGAGGCATGCAGGCTCCAGATGCATGTCCAGCCAGATGCATGTCCAGCGAGGCATGTGGGCTCCAGACGCAGGTCCAGCGAGGCATGCAGGCTCCAGACGCAGGTCCAGCGAGGCATCCAGGCTCCAGACGCAGGTCCAGCGAGGCATCCAGGCTCCAGACGCAGGTCCAGCAAGGCATCCAGGCTCCAGACGCAGGTCCAGCGAGGCATCCGGGCTCCTGACACACGTCCAGCGAGGCATCCTGGCTCTCATCCTGGTCATCCTGGATGTTGGGTGGCTTGCCGGGTTGTTAATGTGTGCTGCACTTGGCCCTGGCTGCTCCATTCTGCATTTGTTTGGTTTTTATGCCTATTTTCTATTGGATGTTGACTGATAGGCTATTTTTTGCATTAGAGGCAAGAAAAACTCACGTTGGGCTGACTAACGTGAGTTTTTTTGCCGCTAATGGGCCTATCGGTAGTTTTCGCCCGCTAACGCCAGATTTCCTATCGCCATCGAGCTGATGTTAGCAGCAGTTTTCACCGCCGTTCCCTGATACTATCGCCATGTAGCGACGGCTTGTTAATACACCGCTAACATGGCAATAGTTTTCAGGGTTAGGCGGCGATAAAAAACTGCTGCTAATTGGCGTTTGCGATAGGTATCGCCAGTCCTTGAGAATATCCCCCATAGGGTCACTATTGATTTGCAGAAAACAGGCTTTTTCTGTAGTCGCATGGTGGGTGAAAATGATGAACTGGAATGCGGCCCGAGCAAGTGCCAGTGGCTGTAATTAATTTAAGCATCCCATCCATCATCTTGTTTTTGTTGCATAACATTCAAAGACCAGTGTTCCCTGTTCAATAAACAGTATGTTACTACAAGGGTCACCCCCCTCTGCTGCGTGCCATTGGCTCTAGGAACCATTTTATGCAAAACCATTTTATACAAAACCTCATTATATGCTCTATGTGGCCATACTCAGACTCACATCCCACTACAAAAAAACATGCAGCGACACTGCCAGAAGCTACAAATGACAAAAGCTTTATTGAAAGGATACCACAATGTGTTTCGGCCACACTAATGGCCTTACTCACACATTGGTACGCCATTTTTTCTCTTTCTTATAAACACTCATGTGATTTAAAAAAAATCATAAACCTAAAACACATATATGTTTCCATCTTTCGTTTGTAAAATATAGTGTGCAGTGCAATAATCAGTGTAAACAATGACAACCCAAATAAATCAATTTATGTGACCTTAATTTCATGCCGTCAATTATTAAACTTAAAACGTATTTTTCCTTCCATAAGATCACAAATATTTAGATACTGACAATCAAAACAAAACTTTCATGATCTAACACATGGAAAGAGATCTTAAGAGATGTAAAATTGTATATATTCCACCAAAATATACAGTGCATCAAATTATATTGTTGTAGGGATTCTGCACATACACAGAGCTATGCACAGGATAATAGGACCTCGGAGTATAGTGGTGAACCAACCATACACCTTAGTACCCACAATCCCAATCCGACTAGCTTTAGCGTCTCATTAGCAGCGATGCTACCGATGATTAGACAACCCAGAACATGATATCTCTCTCTCAGGACTCGCGGGAGCAAGAACACCCTTTCATAACTCACTCATACCTGTCCACAACGTGCGTAATAAGAGACACAGTATAGTTTAAAATGTTTATTTCAACTATCGTGCTCTAAGATACAGTACACGTGCCAGTACTATCAGCATAATGCATAAGGATAAAATAATAAGCATAGTTACAATTCCATAGAATACAAACGGGGAAAGCATTTCATAAAGCAGTGGATATAGGGCTAAATGACCATACCACCCTCCCGTGTTATTAGCTAGTTTATTATAAAAACAGAAGACCTCTGGGCATTGTCAGGCGGACCCTCATACCTCAATATCTAGATGCAAGGTTTACATCATCAGACAAGCACAGCTCTTCTCCCTGGAAAGGTTTTTCTCCAAGTGCCTCTAACAGTGAAATCACAATATTAAAAGCACACGAATTTCTCCAGTGCAGCTGCATTCAGTGTTATGTCTAAGTGCGAGGGGCTGACCAGATCAGCAAGAACAAGGGACGTTGTTTTTCGACCTTGTACATGTTGTTCAGACGAAACCCACAGGGAACAGGAGAAAAGGTGAAAGGCAGAAAAGCAGACACTTCTAATATAGCCGGGCACAAGCAGAGGCTGGAAAAACAAAGTCACAAAGTAACGTGCGCAAAAAGGCATCATGGCTGCCAGGCCTAGGCCAACTTAGCAACGCAGACCATGAGGCCACAAATCACATGACAATATCTGCATTCAATAACATGATTCTTGTTCCCAGTATATAAATTCATATCATACGTTGTATGCCTCTCTATATTAATTTACATATTCCCTTAAGACGATACAATTCAATAAATACATGTGCCCTCATTACCCTTTCTACTCTAACACCTATTATGTCACATTTATTACCTATCTCTCCTAAGTGGGAAGACTACAAATAATTGTCTTCTATTTAATCTTATGTAACCCGCTACAAAAACTCAAAAGTGTCCTATGTCCCAATTCTCATCTGAAGGCATTGACACTTTAAAGGTACGTGTACAAATCCTCTTCTGTGTTGAGCCCCTCCCCACCCCCCGGCCCCACCCGGAGTCTTACTATCAAGGTCTAAGATGTATTTCTATTCAAGTTGCCTTAATGTTTTTCTTTATTACCTACTCTATAAGGTCTGGGTATAGAGTCCATTACAAAGTACTGTAGAAGCTCGACCCCCAGGCGTCCTGTGCTACGCGTCCCAACTTCTCCTTACCTGGACATTGACACCGTGGCGCAATCCGCTTCACTCTCTACAAATCTGTGACTCAGCCAGCAGGAGCCTCAGCCAGGTGTGATTTCACAAGCCTGGGAACAGCAGTCGACGCCAAGTCCGCTGGTGAACCTCCCGATGCAGTTGATGCAGCAGGGTCCCCTTAGGCGTGAAGTTGCAGCGCTCCCGCCACACAAGTTCGGCGCAGCTCAGGGGCCTCACCCTCCACAGTGTCCGGCCAGCCCAACATCATCCGGCCTGTGATGCAGAGAGGCGGCACCCACCATTGGTAATCCCCTCCGTGCACCCCGGTGTAGTGGTGGATCGTAGTATGCGATGCAGACCTCCCTACGTTGGGGCGCAGGAGCGCCTCTACTATTAACAGCTCCAAGGTGCGCAAGGCGGTCTTCTCACACAGGTCAGCAACGTGTCTCCATGCGACCTGCCAGACTTCACCACCAGGTACGGGCGATCGTCGCGCCTCAATGTCTACCGCCACGGCTCATCGACTCCACAGCTCCTCCGCATCCCACTCCAGGCTCCAGACGCAGGTCCAGCATGGCATCCATAATCCAGAATCCAGACGCAGGTCCAGCGAGGCATGCAGGCTCCAGACGCATGTCCAGCGAGGCATGCAGGCTCCAGACGCAGGTCCAGCGAGGCATGCAGGCTCTAGACGCAGGTCCAGCGAGGCATCCAGGCTGCAGACGCAGGTCCAGCGAGGCATCCAGGCTCCAGACGCAGGTCCAGCGAGGCATCCAGGCTCCAGACGCAGGTCCAGCGAGGCATCCTGGCTCTCATCCTGGTCATCCTGGATGTTGGGTGGCTTGCCGGGGTTGTTAATGTGTGCTGCACTTGGCCCTGGCTGCTCCATTCTGCATTTTTTTGGTTTTTATGCCTATTTTCATTTGGATGTTGACTGATAGGCTATTTTTTGCATTAGAGGCAAGAAAAACTCACGTTGGGCTGACTAACGTGAGTTTTTTTGCCGCTAATGGGCCTATCGGTAGTTTTCGCCCGCTAACTCCGGATTTCCTATCGCCATTGCGCTGATGATAGCAGCAGTTTTCACCGCCGTTCCCTGATACTATCGCCATGTAGCGACGGCTTGTTAATACGCCGCTAACATGGCGATAGTTTTCAGGGTTAGGCGGCGATAAAAAAACTGCAGCTAATTGGCGTTTGCGATAGGTATCGCCGGTCCTTGAGAATATCCCCCATAGGGTCACTATTGATTTGCAGAAAACAAGCTTTTTCTGGAGTCGCATGGTGGGTGAAAATGATGAACTGGAACGCGGCCCGAGCAAGTGCCAGTGCCTGTAATTAATTTAAGCATCCCATCCATCATCTTGTTTTTGTTGCATAACATTCAAAGACCAGTGTTACCTGTTCAATAAACAGTATGTTACTACAAGGGTCACCCCCCTCTGCTGCGTGCCATTGGCTCTAGGAACCATTTTATGCAAAACCATTTTATACAAAACCTCCTTATGTGCTCTATGTGGCCATACTCAGACTCACATCCCACTACAAAAAAACATGCAGCGACACTGCCAGAAGCTAAAAATGACAAAAGCTTTATTGAAAGGATACCACAATGCGTTTCGGCCACACTAATGGCCTTACTCACACATTGGTACGCCATTTTTTCTCTTTCTTATAAACACTCACGTGATTTAAAAAAAATCATAAACCTAAAACACATATATGTTTCCATCTTTCGTTTGTAAAATATAGTGCGCAATGCAATAATCAGTGTATACAATGACAACACAAATAAATCAATTTATGTGACCTTAATTTCATGCCGTCAATTAGTCAACTTAAAACGTATTTTTCCTTCCATAAGATCACAAATATTTAGATACTGACAATCAAAACAAAACTTTCATGATCTAACACATGGAAAGAGATCTTAAGAGATGTTAAATTGTATATATTCCACCAAAATATACAGTGCAACAAATTATATCTGCATTCAATAACATTACTCTTGTTCCCAGTATATAAATTCATATCATGCGTTGTATGCCTCCCTATATTAATTTACATATTCCTTCGGACCATACAATTCGATAAATACATGTGCCCTCGTTACCCTTTCTACTCTAACACCTATTATGTCACATTTATTACCTATCTCTCCTAAGTGGGAAGACTACAAATAATTGTCTTCTATTTAATCTTATGTATACCGCTACAAAAACTCAAAAGTGTCCTATGTCCCAATTCTCATCTGAAGGCATTGACACTTTAAAGGTACGTGTACAAATCCTCTTCTGTGTTGAGCCCCTCCCCGCCCCCCGGCCCCACCCGGAGTCTTACTATCAAGGTCTAAGATGTATTTCGATTCAAGTTGCCTTAATGTTTTTCTTTATTACCTACTCTATAAGGTCTGGGTATAGAGTCCATTACAAAGTACTGTAGAAGCTTTTCATCGCCTGCATGTACTTTGTCAAAATGACGAGCCATCGGGTATGTTTTATCTTTGATTTTCATAGGCCGTACATGCTGCAGAATACGCTTATTTACCTGGTGTATAGATAGGACATCCCACATATACAAGGGACCTCGGGCATGTTAAAATGTACCCTGCAAAATCAGTTCTGTAGTTGTAGGCACCCAATATTTTCAATAATTTACTATGAAATGGTGAGGAAAATTCGGTTGTACTCATGTCATACTGACAGGTCTTGCAATTCTTGCATTTAATAAAACCTCAACTTTTTTCTAACCAGTATGTTCTACTCATTATCTCAGGGCTAGGTTTCACTAAATCATTTCACATTGATTTCGCTCTTTTATGAGTTATGGCCACCATTTTAGGCACTAATTTGCAGATTATTGGATCGTTTTTGATGCAATGCCAATGTTTGCTCATTATTCTCCATATTTTTTTCCATTCTGTACTATATTAAATCCTCCCTGGGATTATATCTTTTTTGTCTCCTGTCTCCCAAATAACAATATTTCTCTTTTTATTGAGTTAGCCCTTTGCCTCGCAGCCTCAACCACTTCCTGTTAATATCCTCTTTGTACAAGTCTATTTGCCATTTCTGTTTGTGCTAGATTTTGCTCCTTGAGTTCACTGCAGTTCCTTTTCACCTGTAAGTTTTCTCCATATGGTATATTTCTTTCTAAACTTTCTGGATGGAATCTCCTAGCGTACAGAACTGTAATCCATGCATTTGGCTTTCTAAACACTTTTGGGTGTAATTCGTTATCCTTAACATAGACTGTCAGATTCAAGTAGTTTACTTCTACCTCACTGATTGCGCTGGTAAATCTTACATTTAGAATGTTATCATTAAGGCTCTTTGCAAAGCCCCTGGCACTCTCCACAGACCCTTTCCAGATGACAAAAAGGTTGTCTATGTAGCGTCCCCAGAGTACTACATGGTGTGACCACTCCTCATTGAATTGATTCTAGAGTACCTGTTCCTCCCACCATCCCATATGCAAATTAGCATAGCTGTGGGCGAAACAGGTGCCTTTTGAACAGAAAAAAATATTTGTTAAACACCATCCTTATCATATCCAGCAGCATCTGTGTATGTTTAAATAAAGGTAACAGTCTCGCATTTAGAAAATGATGAACAGCTCTCAAAGCATCATCATTACATACACTTGTATAGAGAGATATTACATCTAATGTCATCAATCTGAAACTCTGCTCTCATGTTATATCATAAATATATTTCTGGAAATAACTAGTGCCCTTTATCTATAAAGACAATGATTTAACATAATCTCATAGAAAATAATCTACATATCTTTATGTATTTTCAAAAGTCCCATCTAAAGCCGATATTATAGGGCGTCCTGGTGGCTTGTTCAGGTTTTCATGTATTTTTTGGTATAAGGTAGAATACAGAAGTTCTAGGGTAATCCTTTCTCAAAAACAAATATTCATCTTGGATAAGCAAACCCATATTTCCCCACTTCTTTGTGAAAATTCCTCTCTGCTTCACTCATACTTGTTTAGTTATTCTGGTGTAATATGTTGTATCATTTAACTGTCTATATGCCTCCTCCATATGCATTGTAAGGGGCATTAACACTATATCTAATCCTTTATCTGCGCTTCTTATCACAACATTATTTCTATTTCTTAATTTACTGATCAGATCTTTACATCTCTTCTGAGTGTGCCTTAAGCTTTAAGTTGTATGTCCTACTCTGGAATATGATGCCTTAATGTACTGTGTTACTATCTCAGAATAAATATCAATCCCATCTCTTGGCATCACTGGACAGAAGGTGGAGAGCAGTTTGAAATTTGTCAGAATGTCTCCATATACATCCAATTACATTGATTTAATTAGTTCTTCTACTGCGCACTTTATTTTACAAATGAAAGATGTGAACACATGATATGCTTATTATTTCTTTCTTTCTTTTAAACTTTTTATATAGCGTGAACATGACCCCTGGGGGTATCAGAGCGCTTTACAGTTTGGCAATCACGAAGGTACAGGAAGTAGTAACAGTAAACCGACCAGTCAAAATACAGTCATAACAGTTCAATATGGACAGATATAGACAAGCGAGTCCTAGAATGTCTGGGGCGCTAGGGATCTAGGCCAGAAATATCTTCATCAGTATCGCTTTCATTTCCCTTTTGAAATATACCGTTGAATGGTTCAGTCTGATTTCAGGGGGCAAGGAATTCCAAATTCTCCGTGTAATACCCGAGAATGCTCGATTGTAGGTTTTCTTTTATGGAATTTCTGTGGCGTGAGCAGTAAGGTGCTGGAGCCCCTAGAGGATACGGAGCCACCAGAGAGCTCACGTTTTTGTGCAAGGTATTTTGGGGTGTTGAAATGTAAAGCTTTGTGGGTCATGTATGCAATTTTTAGACATATCCTCGCTTCATACTGGAGCCAATTTAGTGACTTCAGCTCAGGCATGTTGTGTTTGTTACATTTTGACCCTGTGATGAGCCTTGCAGCGCAGTTGAGAGAGGCCCTAAATGGTGCCATCTTCGATCTGGGATGCCACAGAGGGTTGCGCTTCCATAATCCAGTTAAGAGATCACTAGGGCTTACACCGCAGCCTTGAAGTCGTTGTGGGGTAGGAACGGTTTTATTTTCATTAGGATGCTCAATTGAAAGTTCACTCTTTTGGTAAGAACACTAATGTGCTTCTGCTTGTTCAGACGCTTATCTAGCATTATTCCCAATGAGCTCATGGAATCAATGATGTTTGGAATGTAGTTGAGAGCTGTTAGTTGATGCATCTATTCTTCAATGTCTAGAGACTGTTTGGATGGGGCGATTAAGAGGAATCCTGTTTTGAGAGCATTTAATTTCAGGTGGTTAAGGGTCAGCCAACTTTGCGTTTTCTGTAGAGCTGAATTGAGGGACCTGTTGTCCTCCAGGGAGGAGACTTTCAGGTACAGTTGGGTGTCACCGGCATACATGTGATAGTGGAAGTTGGATAGTTTCGGAATTTCTGTTAGAGGCTCCATGAACAAGTTGAAGAGAGTGGGTGAGAGCGTGGACCCCTGTGGCACCCCCAGAGTGAGGGGTGAGGGGTTAAACTTAGACTGATTCACCTTGAATCTTTGGGTTCTATTGTGTAAAAATGAGGAGAACCAGTTTAGCACAGTCCCTGATAGCTCCATCCTGTGTTCCAGTAGGTCGATTAGGCTGTCATGTTTAACTGTATCAAAAGCTGATGATAGGTCGAGGAGGATCAAAAGGCACGATTCCGTTTGATCCAGTATTCTTAGCGCATCATCTACAATGTGAGTGAGAGCAGATTCAGTGCTGTGACCCTGACGGAAGCCAGATTGGAATTGCTCTAGCAGTCAGAATTGGTCTATGTGGTTGCATAGCTGGGTGTGGACACATTTCTCGAGGAGCTTTGCCAGAGTAGGAATGTTAGAAATTGGGTGAAAATTGTGAAGGTTGGTGTGATCTGCAGTCATTATTTTAGAAGAGGGGTGACCTGACCAGACTTTAGTCAATCCGGAATAGAGCCTTGAAGTAAAGAGGCATTAACTATCATTGTCCAAAGTGGGAGTATGGATGATCTGATCTCATTGAAGATGTTCGATGGCAGGGAATCACTGAAGTGGTTGGATGGTTTCAGTGCATCCCGAGTTTTGAGAATAGTGCTTTCATCCGAAGTTTTGAATAGGCTCCAGGAAGCATTGTTTTTGGGGGGGAGAACCATAGCGGGTGGGGGCACTCCAAACCTGGAGGGAGGGAGGGTGATAGGTGGTGTGGTCAGTAGATTCTCCAAAGCTAACCACAGTTCCTATTCGATCTTTGTTGTCTTTTCACAGAAGAACATAGCAAATTCCTCACAATTAGGATGCGGACAGAGTTCCATTGAGGGAAGGTTAGGTTGACTGTTTGATTAAAGCTTGATGAGTTCAAACAATTTGTTCGGTCATTTTTTTGCTTTCTCTAGTTGGTTTCTGAAGTAACTAGCTTTAGTGCATCTAATGCGTTTGTTATATATATTTCTCAAAGATCTCAGCTGATCTCACCCCTCCCCCAGTCAGGAGCATAGCAGTAATACGGCTAAATGGAGAAGGATGATATCTATGTGTATATTCATATGTATGTGTGTGTATAGATATATATATACAAACACACACACGTATATATACATAAATATATATATGTGTGTATGTATGTATGTATATATATATATATATATTTATATATATATGCATATATATATATATATATGTATGTATATATATGTTATATATATACATATGGTAAACATCACTCACCCCGCATCCGTGACCCCGCATGTTATTACAACGCGGTTGTTACAACGACCGCGTTGTAACAACGCAATACCATTACCCCGCAAGTCGAAACCACAACTTGCGGAGGGGGGGAGAAGGTGTTGGATTTAAAATCCAACACCTTCCCTACTGTCCGCACAGACTGGAGTTGGAATAGTAAATCATACTATTCCAACATCCAGCACCCCCCTCCGCAAGTCGTGGTAACGACTTGCGGGGTAATGGTATTGCGTTGTTACAACGCGGTCGTTGTAACAACCGCGTTGTAATAACATGCGGGGTGAGGGAAAGCGGGAAAAGAAGTGCTATTCAATTACATATATATCAGAAAAGTAGTTGTTAGAGCTAATGGATGAAATATATGTGAAAATTGTAATTTCTTTAAAGATGGAGAATTCTGGACCACACTCATAGCACACCAAAATATGCACATATACACGTGCACATGCTACATGTTAATGACTTGTATATATTGTGAGGAGACACATCAGACAAACTATAAATGATACATGCGCTGTGTAATCACCATCAGCCACACATAGAACTGTAACACTTGTTTCCAAATTCAGATTTAGGAAGTATTTTTCCACATTTGGCTTTTGCATATGAATGTGACGTTTTTCATACAAAATCAAGAATTTTGTATATAGTCGGAAGAGGAAGATGAGGATAGTACAGAGCAGATGAACAAATAAAAGTGAGAACAGTGGGGGACCGTGTTGAGTGAAATAGGAAAGAGGAGAATAAAATAACAACGTTTACACCTTTTATTTCTTTAGAGCGCTCTTTGATCAATTTATTTAAGCCCTGTAGGTCTTACAGACTTTCCCTGCCTTGGAAATAGATCGAGTGTGAGTGTAAAATAACTCTTTGTATCACAGGCACAATAGCGGGCCTTTTGTTCAACGGAAATCTCTAGCTTCTCTTATTTTTAATATGTTTTTTATTGCATTTTAAGTAGACATTATACAATGTACCTTGTTATGTCAGGCAATCCTATTAGTTTTACATGAAATGCCATCATACTACTTGTGTCAGCCATAGATAACAGCTCCATAGTTTCTTCGTATCTCCCTTCACTTCATATATTGTCACATTGTCCAAGTGTGTAGGGCCGGTGAGATGGCCAGTTCTGATTTTCTTTTTTCTTTGTAGTTTAAAGTCAAAGAAATTAATAACTAGGCAACCAAAGTGCGAACACTTCCATTTCCACTTCTGTTTTTCCACCCATCTGTCCCCAGTCACAGGAAAGCTCTGGCTTCTCAGCAGTGATGCCAAGCTGTTAAGGCAGTGTTTGTGGTCTGGTGATTGACAGCCGAATGGGAACATATATTGTAGGTGAAAACAAGAACTGCAATAAAGACCCCACTTGAAGTGAGCCTGGGGCCTTTACAACAGACCTACTACAGAGTAGTACCTCAGTCATTCACCTGGGCCAATCCATCATCTTCTCTGGCCCCTGGTTAAGATGTCAGTTTGCCCACTCTATTCTATAACTTGAGCATCCTCTGCAGGCTTTGCAGGCTCATCCTCTCGGTGTTTATCCTGATGGTATGTTGGCCCATCCAGTCTGCGTTGCCGGTAACGTAGACTAAGACGTCCTATGCATGGAGGAAATTTATAATGCACAAACCTAGCTACAAAGCAATGCTTTCCTCAACAGATTACAGACCTCGATTACATGCCAGAATAGAGTTTCTGTAGCATTGCTGCAGACACTCAGAAGTGTCACAGATGGGCAGGCACCAGCGGCAGTGTTAGCTTGGAGTCCTGGTGCAGAAGCCCTTTTGTGGCTGGCCCTGCTTGCTGGGAGTGCATGGACATTGGTGAAGTTTTGGTTGTAGTAGACCTGGTTGGTCATGAGACAGCCATAATAAGTACACTCCTCTACACCGGTATCATTTGCAGCACTTCCTCTACAGTATACTGTGGCCGCTTTAGGATCTAAGAGTACCATTACTGCACCAGAAGACAACGTCACTGGAGTAGAGAATACCATATTTTTTTACATACTTTGATAAGCTATGAATCATATAATGTCACAAATGTAGTGTATCTGCCTTACTGGGTAATTACAAAATGCCACGAGAGGGCGCCAGATTAAAACAAATGGTCTCAAAAACAGCCTTGGGGCTAGCGGTTGAGTACCCAAATATACAGGGGGGGCAAAAATCCTCGCATCCGAGCTGTATGTAGGGGATTGACAAGCATAGCCTATCACACAACATTGTGTAATTTCATTTAAGAATCCCATATTTAGCACTTTGGTGCTGCAATGTGTGATCAGCATTTATTATTTTGCACAACAAATTTCCCTTCGAAACTTTGGGTTACTGTAGTCATGTTTTGTCCATAATACACGTTTTAAGGCCTTCTACACACTCCAGCAAAGAGTTTGTGCCTGTGATGTTTAATGTTTTAAAACTTTACTTAAAATACAACATTTTGTATCCTGCCATCTTTTCTTCCGTGCGTTCCTAGGTCGAGTTTTTCCAGCCACTGTATTCACAGTGCTCGGATTCCACCTGAAACCACCAGCGCTGTGAAGCAACACTACTGGCAACGCCGCGCTACACAAATCTATTACCTAACACCTGTTGCTGTTGATCCTCCCTGGTGTCCAGCAGGCCTATGTTCCAAATAATCAACCCTCGCTCTTTATGATCTTCTCCACTTGTTAGAATCGAATGCCTCATTGCCCTGTCCTCACGCTGTATGCTGTGTTGTGTTAGCATTCATGTAGCTATATCATATATTCGCATCTGTAAAAGTGCCTATGTATCCAGCTTTTCTAAGGTTGTGCAGACTCAAGTTAGCATCTGGGATGCCATATCACTGCTGCAGTCGCCATGTTACGCTGTGAGCAATCCCCGGACTTTGTGTCCCCACTTTCTGTCTGAATTAGCAGAAGCTGCTGTTCAGAAAGTTTTCATATCTCCTTTAAGGTTGGAACCCAGATGCACGAGAAGAATAGTTTATTCAGCGCTGCATTCCTATCCTTGGACATAGCTCTGCTCCCACACCAGAGAGAGCTGAGACCGAATAAGATGGCCTTGGGAGCCTGATAGTGTGTACCCATTCTGCAGGTATGCTCATCCCTCAGTGCCTCCTTTGTTCAATCTTTTCGCCCAAGCAGTGTTTTTCCATCAGGGGCTGGGTTTTGAGAGGTGTTGGAAGGCTTATTTTGTGTTACCAAATGTTTGGAAGTCAGTCCCCTTGGTGTCATCTAAGGAGGCTAGTCAGACTGGACTCCGCTGCAGCGCATTTGCAATAAAATAACTTGGTTTGTATTCTCTACTGCGTCACCGACTCTTCATTTCTTGGAAGGCTAGAGGAGGTCGTGAGTGACCCGGGTGACCCTAGTCGGGTCACTTCCTTCAACTAATATATTGTTTTTATCTTTCCATAAGGAAGGCAGCAGCAAAAGGCCTTCACTGAGTGTTAGAGACAAAAAAAGGCTCTGAAAATGCCCTTTTTAGTTGTTGGAGCGTATTTTGCTGGTGTGCTAAAAATCCTGGCAGCCTTTGTTACAACCACATTCTAAGTTAAGAGTGGTGCCCAATTCAGCCAAGTTGTAAATGACAAGGTTGGCAAGAACAAAGCATCCTTGAACCTCCCTGTCCGAGGCCATTTCACCAGCTGAAACATAGTGATATATCTGTCCGTGAAAGGGACGAAAAATAGGGAATTACTGTGGAAATTGGGTGCAGTTACTCCAGTTCCTCCAGTAAATCCCCATTCCTTAGGGGACACCCAAAGTGCACGTTAGAATATTGCATTAGTCACACAGACCGGAACTGCTCATAGCAGTATTATTACCAGGACCAGCTTCAGTGATTACCAATAACTGGATGAGTAATTCTGGGTGCTATAATACTGCATCAGTATACCTGCATCGTCAAAATGATGGCCTTTGGCACTGACGACTATTGGGAGGATATTTCTATTTCAGAGCAAAGAGGAGAGCAGAGCCCAATGTGGGTGTTTGCCCTCCTGGGGCCGTATTACAGAAAGTGCCCTGGGGGCGCAACGGGCTTTTGCGCCCGCTTTGCGCGCTCCCGGAGCACTTTGGTATATTACAGAAGAGGCCGCAGATGCTTGTGCGGCCCCTTCTGTAATACCGATAGTGCTGGCGCACTTAAAGCCCCAGCGCTACCTTCAGGGGGCATTCCCTCATTTGCATGGGGGTGTGCCCCATGCAAATGAGGGTTTCCCTTTGCCTCTGCGCCCGCGCTGTATTACAGACGCAGGCACAGAGGCAAAGACACTCTTAGGAGGTGCACTGTCAGTGCGTCCCCTGATTGCAGCCCTCTGGCGGGGGGAAAGGGGGTCCCATGGACCCCCCCAGACATCCCCTTGCAGGCGGTTGCAGTCACTGACTGCAACCGCCTGCAAAGGGATTTCTAATCCCCTTTAAAAGTGCAGGTGGGTGCCGCCTACAGTATGAAACATGGAGCGGCTGCTTCAAAGTCGCTCCGTATTTCACCTGAATGCTCTGCCCCTAGGGCAGCACGAGTTTGCAGCTGCCCTGGTAGCAGCACATTCTATGTAATAGGGTGCACTTTCTCTGCGCCCGCGCACCTGTATTAAGGTGCGCCAGGGTGCAAACAGGGAAAGTTCGCCCTATACATAATAGGGCCCCTGGTTTGTGGTATGTAAACTGCCCCAAATCGGACGGGCAAACAGAGCAAATGGCCGGTTTATGAACTCTGCAATGCTTACGCTCCTGCATAGTTTGCTTGTAATTCCCCGTTTCAGGGGCCCTATTATGTATAGGGCACATTTTCCGTGTTTGCACCCTGGAGCACCTTAAAACAGGAGCAAAGAGAGAAAGTGCGCCCTATACATACAATGCGCTGCCCCCAGGGCAGCCGCAAACTTGTGCTGCCCTGGGGCAGCGCTTTCAAGTGAAATACGGAGCGGCTTTGAAGCAGCCGCTCTGTGTTTTACTGTGCAGGTGGCAACCCGCCTGCACTTTTAAAGGGGATTAGAGATCCCCTTGGAGGCAGGTGCAGTGAGTGACTGCACCCACCTGCAAGGAAATGTCTGGAGGGCCCATAGACCTCCCTTTCCTCTCTCCAGAGTACTGCTATCAGGGGCCCTATTATGCATAAGGCACACTTTCCCTGTTTGTGCCCTGGCGCACCTTAAAACATGTGTGCTGGGTGCAAACAGGGAAAGTGGGCCCTAATACATAGAATGTGCTGCCCCTGGGGCAGTCGCTTACTCGTACTTCCCCAGGGGCAGCGCATTCAAGTGAAATATGGAGCAGCTTTGAAGCAGCCGCTCCGTGTTTCACTGTGCAGGCGGCAACCTGCCTGCACTTTTAAATAAGATTAGAGATCCCCTTGCAGGCGGGTGCAGTGAGTGACTGCACCCACCTGCAAGGGGATGTCTGGAGGAGTCAATGGGACCCCATTTCCCCCTCCAGATGGCTGTTATCAGGGGGCGCACTGACAGTGCGCTTCCTGAGAGCTTCTTTCCCTCTGCGCCCGCATCTGTAATATGGCGTGGGCGCAGAGGCAAAGGGATTGCCTCATAAGCATGGGGCATGCTCCCCTGCAAATGAGGGAACGCCCTCTTGAGAAAGGACTGGTGCTGTATGTGTGCCAGTGCTTTCAGTATTACAGAAGGGGCCGCACAAACATCTGCGGCCCCTTCAGTAATACCAAAATGCCCAGGTGTGCTCAAAGCGGGCGCAAATGCCCGTTGCACCCCCGGGGCACTTTGTGTTATAAGGCCCCAGGGGGTGCACTGACAGTGCGCCACCTTTTTTGGTGGCGCACTGTCAGTGTGCCCCCAGCAGTTTCTTTGCCTCTTTGCCAGCGTCTGTAATATGGCGCGGGCGCAGAGGCAAAGGAATTTCCTCATTTACATGGGGCAAGCCCCATGCAAACGAGGGAACGCCCTCTTGAGAAAGTGCTGGCGCTTTATGTGCGCCAGTGCTTTCAGTATTACAGAGGGGACTGCACAAGCGTCTGCAGCCCCTTCTGTAATAGCAAAGTGCCCCAGGGGCGCACAAAGCGGGCGCAATTGCCCCGGGGCACCTTGTGTAATACGGCCCCAAGATGTGAAACTGGACAATAGATGCCATTTGAGAAACCCTCTAATTTACATTTTATGCCCCAAGCACTAATAATTGAGTGGCATTTAAGGCACCTGATACCAGGGCCGGCTCTAGGGCGGTGCGATCGGTGCCAGTGCCCCGGGCGCTGACTTGGGGTGGGGGCATCAATTTGGCAAGTATATTAACATTTAAAAGCACCTACTGCCGTGTTCCTGGCCTCCAGCAATTTTCAGGCATCATTTAAAATGTCAAGTTAACTTCGGCGATTAATCGTCTTCCTGGAAAGAGAGGAATGAATGAATGAAGATATTTATAGAGCTCACAGCTACTCATTGAGAGTGTCCCGGCGCTAACAGGTCTCCCCATCAACCCAATTGATGCCCCTCGCAGCAGGAAATCATGATTACAATTGCTACTAGAGGATGGTGGATCAATGACAGAATAACCATGTTTTAAGCAATTTCCTAAAAGTGGTTAGCTCGGTCACTTTTCTCAAACACATAGGAAGCGAGTTCCTGCCGCCCGACCGGGCACGGTATGTTCTGGGAACGGAAGCTAGGCACAAAGAGGATGATCTCGAGGTTGTTAAAGGCACGTGTTTTGTTACTCTCCTTCTGAGGTAGCCCGTGCCAGTCCCATGAAGGGCCTTGAAAAATAGCACCAAAGCTTTCAACCTAATCCTCTTTTTCACTGGAAGCCAGTGTAGAGCCTTGAGGTGCGGGGATATGTGGGCCCTAGGCTTAAGCATAAGAACCGCTCTGGCGGCTGCATTTTGGGCCACCTGCAGACACCTCAACAGGCATTCAGAAAGACCCAGATACAGGATATTCACATAGTCCAGTCTAGAAGTGACAAGTGCTTGGGCCACGGTCTTCCTACAATCAAGTGGTAAGAGTGGAAGAAATTTCCTCAGCATACGCAAGAGCCCAATGCAAGTGCCTACAACTGACTGGACTTGGGCTCTCATTGAAAGAGTATTGTCTATTATGATGCCCAGATTTTTTACCGTCTGTTGTGCAGAGAGAGGAGGTGACATATCTTCAGGCCACCAGCGTCTCCAATTGTCTGGGGGTGGGGAGCCAAAAGAAGATTATTTACTACTTCTCCGGATTACACTTCAGTTGATTAGTACTCAGCCACTTAAACACCTTCATGAGGCAGATTCTAATTTTCTCACCTTCGAAATCCGCTCCCCTGTCACAGGTAAAGAGGAGCTGGGTGTCGTCGGCGTATGAAATAATTTTGGCATTGTCTGCTTCGGCTAGTGATGCAAGCGGAGACATAAATAGGTTGAACAGAGTAGGGCTCAAAATAGAGCCATGCGGAACTCCGACTTTCAGACTGGGGATTACGGCCGCAAAAGGGGAAGTCCATACCTCCTGACCTCTACCCTCCAAGAAGAAAGAGAGCCATTTTAGTGCAGTGCCGCCAATTCCGAATTCCTGCATCCTGTCCAGGAGCCCGTCATGGGAAACAGTATCAAAGGCGGATGATAGGTCTAATAAGATCAGGACGGCCTTCCCTCCCAAATCAAGCTTCTCTTTGATATGTTCCGAGACCTCCAGATGGAGGTTTGTCTAGTGGAAGTTCTGACTCATCCAAAAGTAGTGCAGTGGGTTAAAATGCCTGCTGGTAAGAACGTGTACCATGCAGATAACAAAGTGCATGTAATGTAAATTGGTCAGTGGGTTACTGCTTCTGTAAGAGAGCTCCTTTTGTTACTTGTCGTTTGTTAGTCAAAATCCTAATATAAAACATTGAGCTATTAACTGTCATCAAAGAGCTGCGTGTAAACTGTAAGTATTATATTAGAGCTATATGTTTTTTTGCCCCGTCTTTCATTATCCTAATCTTGCCAAAAGGGTTCATTTGGGTAGAAAACAATTCTTGTCATTAAAGAGAACCCCTAACAATGGTGTTGCATTTTAAATTCTGAATTTGTGCTTTTCCAGAATAAGGGCTCTTAAACTATATTGCCTACCAGTATCGATGACATGTTACTCCTACACTACACCTTGTAGCCCTGTCTGATGTAACATTTCCTATACACTGATTTACACACCTGTGATTGTCTCTGTGCAATGTGTGTGTGATGTAAAGTGCTCTGACACCTTACACTGATATGAGTGGTGCTATAAAACTAAATTAATCCGAGAGACAGTGGTACTGGAGACTTGAGGGGCACTGTTAAAGGGCAGTGGTGAGGGAATCCGTGGCAGAGGTGGTCATGGGGGGGGGGGGCGCCAACAAACATTGTCACACAGGGCGCCACCAGTGTTAAAGCCGGCCCTGTCTGATACATTTCAACCCAATGGAGTTGGATTTTAGCAGGGGCTATAATTCTCATCCCAGTTACTGTAAGGAGGGCCTAATATCAGTTTACACTTGACCATAATTGCGATGGCGCAATCAGTCGGTTTCAGAGGACATATCACGCATGCCTTTGTTTCGCTTCATTCCATGCGTTTCTCGCGTGTATTTCATTCCTGTTCTGTGGGTGCCGTTCAGCAGGGCTGTTTGGAATGGAAATGTTCCCAGTGTAATTTGCTTTGCCCTATTATAATTGGCAGCTTTGATATAAAGATAGCAAGAGCACAGTCTAAACATTTTCCGTGCAGTCATTATTAGTACAAGACCTCAAATGTTTCTTACTGTTTACATAGTCACTGTATTTTACTACACCGTTTAACTGATGGGCATCTTTTATACAAATAAAACTGACTTAGGTTAGGATGTAATTGTTGAGAAATGTCCAAAAGCTGGCTTTAGCTTTGCTCTTTTGTTCGACCATTTTCAATCAGATTTAGTTAACCCTGTAGATGTGAACTGTTTTTCTTGAGGGTCGCATTCACATGATCATGTGCCACCATGCACCTGCTGCAGGTACTGAATATTTCAACACTTTATTCAGCACTCTTTGGCCAGTTTGGAATTTGGTGCATGCTGCGCTTAATTTGTAACAGAGTGAGTGCCGGTGCCCAAATCTCTGCTGAGAAGCCTACGGACGGCGCGCCAACACCAAAGCTGCTAGTCTTGAATTCACCCAAGGCCCCTTCATCCCACTTTTGTGGGTTCCAATTTTCTCATTTTGTTTTTCTCCTTCTTTCCCCTTATTGCGTCTTTTCCTCTCTTGCTCTCGGGAAATGTCTGAAGAGGAAAAATAAATGACGGTCGATGGCCCCCAGCACAATTTAGGCAATGTGCATCAACATATGATTTAGAAAACAAACATCAGCAAACGAATAACGACATTGAACTATTGAAAAAGTTGCATTCATTTGCGAGGATGTAAAACCGTGGAGAAGCGTACCAGTAATCAGGGAATCACATTTCCAAAGTCTTTGGGCTAAGCATATCCCATTGCTGGGGATAAGCTGTGCTGGAAATGGAAAACGCTTACTATGGGATCCCTTTTCAACATGATACGGTTCAGATTATTATTGGACAAAGAACCCTCACCCACTATTCGTGGCATGCTTCAACTTCGAATCCTGTCCCCATGCAAATGAAGGAACGCCCCCTGAAGATAGCTCTGGTGCTTTAAGTGCGCCAGCACTATCTGTATTTCAGAAGGGCCCGCACAAAAGTCTGCGGACCCTTCTGTAATACCAAAGTCCACTAGGGGCACGCAAAGCGGGCGCGAACGCCCATTGCACCCCCCCCCCGTGGACTTTCTGTAATACGGCCCCAGGTTTTCTTGGTCTAGAGCCTCCCCTGGATTTCTCTGTCCTGGTCATTCTGGTCATAGCCATGTTCTAGGTCATTGTCCTAGCTCTGTTCTTGGTTCTTCTTATCAGCTCCTCCTACCCCTGGCCCTAGTCCCGCTTGTCTTCATTGCCTTTACTGTATTGGTCCCCCTTGTCTTGAACCTTCAGTGGCCTCCTGTTTCTGGACTTCTTAATGTTCTTTGATCAGGTCCTCCTGCCCTCATGGTCCTTTTTTCCTGCCCTCCATGTCCCCTAGTACTTGTTCTGTTGACCCCTTAGCCCTGGTCCTTCTTGTCTTCCCAGCCTAGATCGTCCTGACCATGGGTCTCCTCAAGGCCCTAGTCCTATTCTTTTTGGGGGGGTTTTGCCCAGCGCAATCCCATAGTTGTTTTGTTGTTGTTGTTATTTAGTTATCGTTTTACAGCAACAAAATTCAACACAACAGCCACCCTCCACCCTGACATCGCAACAAGGCTCCATCCTATTCACATCCTCCTTTATATTCAGATTTGTTCATTACTCCCCCATTGTACAGTGTCTTCGTTCCAGTCCAATTATTTCTGAGGAGAGTGAGCCAAATCTCGAGTCCGTCCAGCTATTATTGGGCCTCTCCACTTATCCCACTCTTTCCTCCCATCCTCCCCGTATTTTCTCAAACTTGTTCATGCAACATCGTCCTTTATATATTTTTCCATCTGTTTACAAAATTCCATTCTTATTTCCCAATCTCGGTGGCAGGGGGGGATCTCCAAGCCCCATCTCTGTGTGATGTCTTGTTTCACAACCATGCAGCCCAGGTTAATCAAATGTTTATGGTAGCGTGTATGGTCTGTCGCTTCCTGCCCTCCCAGGAATGCCAACTTCAGTGATAACTCCAATAGGAGCTCTGTTGCATCTTCCAAGGAGTCCCCCACTTCCTCCCAAAATGTACGGATCTGCGTGCAGGGCCCCAGTGTGTGTAGGAAGGTGCCTTCTAGGCTACAGCCTCTAAGGCAGTGCGGGTCAGCCGCTCTGGTTATCCTACAGAGTGAAACACGTGTGTAGTACACTTTATGAAGGATCCTGAGCTGAATCAGCCTGAAACTTGCATTGATGGTCACCCGCGCGGGGAACGCCCATGCCTCCTGCCATTCCTCATCTTGATCCTCCAAATCTTGTTCCCATCTGGCCTGCAAGGACACAAGTGAGATTTGTGTGTTCCTCATGATGGACCAGTAATTTAGGGAGATTCTTTTTTTGTCCACCCTCCCACCTAGGAGTCTAACCTCTAGTGTGGATTCCTCCTGTGTTTCTTTGTCTGATGATACATACGCCCTAAATGAATGGGGGAGTCTGGCGTATTGTAGCCACTGTGTTTTTGGCATCGGATACTCTTGTCATAGGTAGGAGAACAGGACCACCCTTGGTCCTATTCTTGATTCTTCTTGCCCTGCTCTTGCTCCTGTTCCTGATCTTCTTGCCCCTGATCCTCTTAGTCAATCCTCTTGGTTATCCAACTCTTTCTGGTCTTGATCCACGAGGTCCTGGTCGTATTTTTCCTAGTCTTACTAGTATTCTAATCCTGGTTCTTCTTGTCTGGGTCCTCCTCCAGGTCATTGTCCTGTTCCTGGTCCTTCTTTTCCTGCACCTGAACCTTATCTTCCAGTCCTGATCTACCTTGTTCTGCCTTCTATCCTCCTGCTCCTGGCCTTTCTGGTCTTCCAACCCTCATCTTAATCCTGCTGATCCTCTCCCTCCTGTTCTTCCTGAACAACCCAGTCTTCTTTGATATGGCCCTGGATCTCCTTGTCTTGGCCTTCTAGCCTTGGTCCCAGGGCCTTTACCCCCGTCTCCTGGTCTTTTTGGTCTTACCGGCCCTCGTTCTCCTGGTCCTGCTTTTCTAACTTCTCTTCCTGGTTTTGACACTCTTGACCCTAATCCTCTTGGATGCCATGGCCCTGTTAAAGGTTCTAGTCCAGGTGGTGGCCCTGGAGGTCCTGCTAGTTCTCCATCTCCTCCTCCTGATCCTCTCCCACACTCACCCAACATCTGCCAGGTACTGCCTCCATGCTTACCACTCAGGTTTGTGAGGTTCTTTCGTGTTTAGCAGCTTTTGTTTTTAATGCTGAGGGCAGCTATGGAGGACAGAAAAAGAGAGCCAAGTAGGGACTTAACTCAATACCCATTTGTTTTCATTACCGGTAGGCTCCACCAACTTAAAACACTGGGATTAAGGCAGCTGCTACAGAGATATTTGCGCAAACAGTAGGTTTCAGAGTGTAATAGCAGCAAATTAATTCTGGTGGTTAACAATATTGCTGGAGAGGTATTTTTGCCAGCTGTGGCCACAAGTTTGAAACGTCATAAAATGGTTAACATGCGTCTTTAATAGCATAACAGGTACCATGTAGGCCACAGAGATTTTTATTTTATGTTAGACAACTCAGAAAGTTAATTATCTTATTGCAGAGTTCCATGTGTTACCTACAGATCACGTTACATTTGTGGTAAAGTAGCTCAATGCGGAATGTATGTATCTGCTTCAAACATCTCCATGTAACCAGCAAGGCAAACATTTGAAACCATACAGGTTGGTCCCTTCGTTATTCTAAGGGTGATATAATGGGTTCTGTTGGCTAGTACTAAGTACTTATTTAGTGTCAAAAAATTCAGTTTGTCTTTTGTGCTACATAAATGTCATTACATTGGGACACGGGGGACGAATCGCCGTGACTGGCCTTGATTTGAGATCTGACTCAAGAACAGCTGCTGGATGCTCAATTTTATACATTTATTTTAAATGTAGAACACAATTTAAAAAAATGCTTCAGCACTACTAACTTAACTTTTTATTAAATGTAATACATTAAAATATATTACATTCAATAAAAATGATTTTTCCTTAAGGTTAAATAAAAAATTCCCACTTAAAGTAAAAATATATTTATTTTTACTATGCATTATTATTTATTAAAAATGTGCTACAAATTTTATAAAAAGTAATTTAACTATATTTTAATAAAACATATTTTTTAATTAAAAAATGGTTATTAAAATATTTCGAAATTAAATAATAAAATATGTTTTCTTTTTAGATAATTTCTTTTAGCATTCAATTTAATTGATATGTATTTTTAAAAAGTTAAAATAAATAATTGTAATTTAACTTTATTTACTAAGGGGCTCTATTTTAAGTCCCTGCCTACAATATTTTGTATGGGAGGGTGTTGCAGTAACAGTGACTGGCCTTGTGAGGTGCTGGAATTACTGCTGCTCCTTTTGGCTGTAGTAACTTATACTGGTAAATTTGGCTCAACTCCCTTTTTCAGGAGGTGGAAACATGCAAGACTACACTTATGAGTAATTTTACACTCATAAATGGGGAGTAGCCAAAAGTAGTAAAGTTACTCAAAAGTGTAAGACTAAACTTACATGTTTAAAATGCTCACAAGCGTAAGTTTCCTTTATGAATAGGCCACATAGGTTTCTGAATTGCATTTTGTAGTAAGTAGTACTACTATAGTACTACTTTACGGACCACAAAGTCTAGTTTGTGAATCAGACTCAAAGTTTGCAATATCCACATGTAGGCCTGACGCAGTAAAATAAGGCTTTTCACAATCAAAATGTCTATACCTACATGTTTTGTCAGATGTTGATAATGCAAAATAAAAACCTGGTGTCTTTGACAATATATAGCACAAGAGATACTACAAGCATAAGGTCTTTAATGCAATCATAAGGTTTCTAGACCAATAAGCATTAGGCAGACAAAAAACAACATATACTTTAACAGGAAGCCTCCTCTTCAGACCCTAAGTCATTTTATCCTGATCTAAAATATGAATCATATTTACAAGAGGTCTCTCTTTGAATATTGGCCAGATTTAGGGCCTCATTTAGAGCACTTGTCAGACAGGGTACTCCACCACAAACATAGAGGTGCACCATGCCCGCCAAACTGACAGTTCATCTGCTCTATTTCCAGACAGATGGGCAATTATGTTTCTGCCAGCGATGCCCCCACTTGCTCCACTGGAGTAAGTAAACCTTCCTTTATCGTTATGAAAGTTACCAATGATGATAGCGTGGGCAAACTGGTGAGTACAAACCAGCAGCTCCCTTGGTGATGCTTACGTGAGGTACTTTCTGACCTTTCACACATATTTTTCTTCTTGCTGCTTACAAGATGAAATGACACGTGGTGTATTGACAAATAGTAGTAATTGAACACCCGGATCGTGAGGTGAATGGCATTTAGACCATCCCACGAGCAGAGATAATGTCTTAACTGCTCCTGACATCCGGTAATAAAGCAGTGTTCGTAATTAATCAGGTTTTGTGAATCTGTAAGTAAACCTTGCACCAACAGCCTGACGGACTTGGAGCCGTCAATGTAAGTACATCAGGCCGTTCCCCCTACTTAGAGCCTCGCTGTCCTGAGCAGAAAAAAGACAAATGCCCCCCACACCCTGGGAGAAAACTCCCAGGTGTCAGTGTTACAAAAACAAGCTCCTTCTTTGCGAGTTTGTGTTTGTAAAACACAAAAGTATGCTGAATGGCCAGATGAAACATGGTGACCTTTCAGCAAACTTTTAGTGTCATCAGAGGAGCCGCCGTGATGCTGGCACCTTTGAGGGCACAGAGATCTCATCCAGGCAACCAAGAAGAGGTCCACCAGGGTGGCGGAGATCTCCACCTATGTGTGAAAAGTTACTACTCGTAAATTCAGTCTTTTATTTCTTCATCCACTGAACTTTTTGGTGGTAGCCACCATTTGCTCTCACTTTTAATATGTAGGCTACTGTCCTTGACTTTGTTTACTCTCACTGTATTTAATTAATGCATGTTGTGTTTATTTAGTGACGAAGATTTGTTTTTGGCTTGCACTATGATTAAACTGCTATTTTTCTAATTTATTTACTTTATTTGCAGATATTTTTTAGTCTTTATTTACCTCATTATGCTTCTTTTGTCCTGTGTTCCTTCTTTTAATGCCACTTACCGCTTGTGCAGTCTTTTTCTTGAGTTTTATGTGATGGTATCTGAACTTCGATTTTGGTCTAATCCTAAAATGGTCATCACTTTTCATCAATAGGTATTTTGTGGGACAGCCTGTCATCAAAGTGGTCACTTCTACTTCTCTGGGGGATCTTGTGATGACAGGCCGCCTATGTCTCCCTTCAGCAGCTCTTGGATTGTTGTGCTGCATGCACACTCTCACGGCTGATCGTGGTGAGAAGGAGACATAGAAAAGTTTGAGATGGCAAACATGGGATTGTCAAGAGGCATGGTGGGTGCACTGACAACCAGCTGCACACCAGTTTGGGTGCTCATGGTTCACTGTTGCTGCAGCAACAGAATTTGACAGCAAGATCTAACTCTGGGACAGTTTCTGTACCCACATAGACCACTTAGAACTTCATCACCCAATGTGTCATCCCTACACCAAGACCTACATGTATGAATATCAACACTGATTGAAGTGGTCAGCAGGGGTCTGAGCTGTACCTGCTGCTAAATTGTGTTTACAAAGGACCTTGAGTTGTTCAAGCAGAGATAGCAACTGTAGCAGTCATGTGGTCTGTTCACATCTTACATTCAAGTGATTCGCAAAAACTCATCAGCAGGCTTGGCTATCACACAGATGGAACCCAGAACGACTCAGTCAGCAGTTGGCCAGCTGACCAGTGGAGTGAAACAAGCCACTGTGTAACACCACCTGACAGATGACATGGGGGACGGGCTGGAAAGAAGAATCAAAGCACAAGCTAGTAGGCCTATAAGCCTGTAGAGGTGTTGAGTCTGCATTGCTGATACAGTCTCATCCTCTGAGCACTTGCTTAGCCTGGCACAATTTGAGCCCTGATCCCCCTAGACTCCCATAGCGTAATCCTACATGATTCCTTGAGAGGGGTATCTTAAGGCACTTTAAACGAATGTTCAAGTGGGACAGTAGACGCTTGATGTAAAGGGAGTTGAGCTTGAAAGCTGCCTTTGAAGATTTATCGATGCCATGTAAATGTACATGTTGTTGTGTTGCTGTTTGCAGGCTGATTAAAATGCCCTGGAAACAAGTACAGATGTTGTTCTATCTTTACTGGATTTCCCCTTCCTAGTACATTTCTTCTAATTTTGTGGGAGTTTATCTCCAACCATGCCATTCTTGTGCTATCCCAATGTGCAATACCCTTCTCCTCCCCCTTAGCTTTTTTGTCCAGTCCATGAGACAGGAAGTGGTGTCCTGGAGGGATTGCATTCTGCAGGCTTAGTGTCTTCTTCTGGACGCAACACCTGTAAGAGCTGTGAGTGGTTTGCTGGTGATGCCACATCCCCGACAAATGGTGTTAATTTCATCTTGGGTTTTTACTTTTAGTTTAACCAGTGTTCAATGATTGCTCCCATTCTGCCTTACATTTTATGTTGATTGTACAGCCATTGTAACCTGTTAGTCTGCTCATGTTTGCAATCTCTAAGATTCTGTTTTAAGCCCAAATCAGGTGGTAGATTGAGGGCAGAGTCTGGTTACCAGAGCTCAGAAAAAAACACAACTATGTTTATGAGAACAGCCCAGGTTCTCATTCATACAGACCACCCTCAATAACTCTAATTCAGCTCTTTCGTCTGGGATTCCGGAGGGGTTGAACCTCTCCAGAGGTCATCTGTGGAGCACTCAGGTGTCACATAAGCAAGATCAGGAATCCTTTCTGCAAAGGCTGGCCCCGAATTTTATGGAACAAAATGGCACTTTTCTTTCCAAGCTGATACTGCATGTCCCCTGGAGGGCAACCTAGATAGAAATATGAAGAGGAGGCTCCATGGAGAGAGGGAGCTGGGAAATGATGTAGACAAAGCATTTATAGCCACAAAGAAAGTATCTGGGTGATTTGTGGTAGTGGATAGCCCCAAGATAGCCAGGGATAGGGCCTTGACCCACTATCAACCCTTCTGGATCATCCGACAGAGTCTTCCAAAATGTCTCACAAAGAAGTCCTGACAGCTACAGTGGCGCAGTCCCAGAGAACTAGAAACAGCAAAATAGCAAAACAGCATGGCTTCAACAGGGAGGTACATCTTGGGCCACCATTAAAGAATATGTCTTACGAAAATTAGCAAGTTGTGACTTCAAAGATCTCTTGTTGTGGTTCACCGCAATGAATGGGGAAATGCAACCTCCGACAGAGTAACGTCAGACGTCCCTAACTGCTATCCAAAACCCATTCTGGGAAAAGACCAAAATGATTATTGGACATGTCTCCAATATCTTTGAATGTGCTTCTCCCCACTCATTCAGCCCATAAAACTGAGGAAGGATGCAGAATATTCAGAATCAAAGAGTGGAGGGATAATGCAGAGCAACAGAACCATAATGACTGTATCTAACAAATGTGTGTGTGTCCTTAGGAAAGCAAACGTGCCCTTAGGAAGGAACCACAGCTTAAATCAAGAGATTCAAGGCTATCAGAGCTTTATTCAGACAAACATTCAAAAACCTACCTGTTGAGAACCTAGCGATGCCCCCAAGATTAAGGTGTCGACATGGCTGCACTATGAAGTTGTCCAAGGTGTAGTAAGGCCACAAGATATTACGGAAATAGAAAGGGTCAGCAAAGATGGTTGGACTCCCTGCAGTTCTGTAGACTGCAATATAGTGGACTGCAGTGATAGCACTCTCCCCAAGTTTTTGGCACTGAGCAAGAACTTGACAATTTCCCAACCCTTTGTGAAAACCATTCTGGACTTCCTGTTAGCTGCACCTGGGCCAATGACTGTTAAGTTTTTTAATAACATCAAGACAACCTTCTGTAGGTAGCATGATAGAGACACTTTTATCTGACTGTCAGATCTTCAATACCTGTTTTTGAGATCATCCCCCATACACCCTATCTTGCCTATTATACTTAGTTGAAGCCCTGTTAAAGGAGTACAGGTCGTAAAAGGTGCAAGATGGGCAGAACCGAGTTTTAAAGCACCACCAATAAAGTTTCAAGCTTCGGTGAGCTAGTTCATATGACCCTTTTTACTATGGCTTTGAAGAATGGATTGGCCTGTATACTCAACTCTCCTTGATACTGCATACAAGTATGTGCTTGTTGCAGCACAAAGAAAAATTTGAAAACTCAAAGTCCAGGCATAAATCGGGTCTCCCTATATTTCTCTAAAAATAACTCCATTCGGAAGGGGAGTTCCCAAATTCCTAACTACAGGAAAAATAAAGAGTAGATATAGAAAATTGCCCAACACACCCTGACTATCCCTATCTTTATTCCTTTTTATTTTGTATCTCATTTTCACATTTGTATACAAAGATTATAACGTGGTCAAATGCCAATAAAGATTGAAATTTACACTTAATAGCAAAACTGACTACAAGCGATGTCTCAATTTATTCTGTATCCCAACAGCTTTGTATCATTATTTGTTGTTCTACTTGTGGGTGAGCCTGTCTTGCACTATTCTGTACCTATGCTTTCCTTACTCATAATGTCTTCAGTCCAAAACGTCCTGTATGTTTGCCCTCAGGAAGTAGTGTACAGAACAGGATGGTAGTCATAAGAGCCCTCTGTACCTCCCATTGTCATGAACATGGCAACACAAAGGCTCCAATTTTGGATAATGGTATAGGCTAGGTCGAGCAAGGACAGCCGGAACACAGTATCTGCATTATAGGGGAATTGGAACTGTATATATGATGTCGGTGCAATGCAGTGTGGTACCGGCTTGTTGTGAAAATAGGAAAAAGTGGTGTGCCTCTTTTTAGACCACAGCACCCACTGCTCTCTCGCAACAGCACACCGAATAGCACAAAAAGGAGTGCAGTTGCATAAGAAACAGCTTTTAGCCTCTTATAGATGCTTTAAAATTGTGTTTGTGCATTTAAAAGTATGAGCTACCAGTATATGTTTGTTATGTATTCTATCTGTGGGTTTATTTAACAAGATGATACACTATAAACCTATATAAAAGGATATATAAAAGGGCAAACACAATTTTAGGCACATTGATCTGTACAAAAACAACTTCACTTCAGCTTACTGATTAAAGTACAAGTATGTGCCCTAGGGAAATCCTGTACTTTCCTCCAAGCTCTGCTTTTCTTTTGTGGTTAGGCACCTTAAAATGCGCTGTCATTATTTAGGTGCATTAGAAGTTGAACTGAAAAACCACTGAAGTTCGAATGTTATGTTAAAACCGCAATGTATAACATACAGCAGACATGCAAACCATAACTCACACACCAAATGGAATGCTTAGGATCTCACAGTATTTATCCCATTAATTAATAGCATTTTAAAGCACAACATGTTTATATAACAATACATACTCAAACCAATAACAATAACTTGTGAATTTCAGTGGGTTTTCGGTTTTAACTCGCAACCATAGCTCCACTTTAACATTTGTTTTGTTTCAGTGAATGTAATAGATATATATATATATATATATATATATAAAATATATTCACTGAAAAAACCATAAGGTTTTAGGGACAGTTATAGTTAGTTGGACATTGCACTCGTACAAAACCCGTGAAATTCCCCCGTTATAGTTAGTTCAGGTAACTATAACTCGCGCCCCGCAATGCACTGCTGATGACGTCACATATTACATCACTCATGACATGGTCAGTGACATCACTGATGACATCACTGATGACATCTCAAATGACATCACTGATGACATCACTGATGACATCATCCAGTGACTGTGTGTTTGTGTAAAGTTTAAATATGTTTAATATATATAGGGAAAGGCGTATTGAAGAATGAGTGGGTGTATAAGTGTCTGAATGGATGATTTAGTAGGTGCATGACTGAGTCTATAAGTGAGTGATTAAACGTATCTTACTGGATGCATGGGTGAGTGACTAAACTGTGTGAATGTCTGTATCCGTCTGTCTGTTGTTGTGTAAGCAGCTGCATGGGTTTCTGACTAGCTAAATGAGTGTCTATATGGGTTATGGATTGGTTCTCTGAGTATCTGTATGGGTGCCTCAGTGTTTGTGTGGGTGGGGTGAGTGTGACTCTGTGCATAGATGTGTGAGTGGGTGATTCACTGGGTGCATGGTTTCAAGAGTGCGTCTGTGATGGACTGACCCCTTTTTACACCTCTCTGCAACGCAGCTCTGTGGCGCTTTCTGGATGTACCTGTTGGGCTAGTTGGCCCCCAGGGACCCTCAGGATTGAAGGGGATTTAATTCCCCATCTTAAAACGCGCCACGGGGCCTGTTTGCACACATGTCACCTCAGGCCCCGCCCCCTCCCTTCACCACTGTGCAAACGCGCCCCGTGGCGCGTTTTAAGTCGGGGGATTAACTCCCCTTGAATCCTGAGGGTCCCTGGGGTGCAACTAGCCCACCAGCTACCTCCATTAAGCGCCACACTTAGAAGAATTTCCAAGTGAAACCAGTCAATGTTAGCCTATGGAAGGAAATTCAAGTTACTGGTAAGTACGGTTAAAATTACTTTTCAGGACCAGTACTGGGCTGAAAGATACAGCACTGAGGTCTCTCCTGATAACAGGTGAGTAAATCGGAATTCGTATTTCGGCTGATTTTAGAGGAATATTTGTATGTTTCAAAAATCAACACTTAGAAACTTTTTCAGCAAAAAGCAGGCAATGATATCCTATGGAAGGAAATTCAAGTTACTGGTAAGTACGGTTAAAATTACTTTTGAGGATCAGTACTGGGCTGAAAGATGCAGCACTGAGGTCTCTCCTGATAACAGGTGAGTAAATCGGAATTCGTATTTCGGCTGATTTTAGAGGAATATTTGTATGTTTCAAAAATCAACACTTAGAAACTTTTTCAGCAAAAAGCAGGCAATGATATCCTATGGAAGGAAATTCAAGTTACTGGTAAGTACGGTTAAAATTACTTTTCAGGATTAGTACTGGGCTGAAAGATGCAGCACTGAGGTCTCTCCTGATAACAGGTGAGTAAATCAGAATTCATAGTTCGGCAGATTTTAGAGGAATATTTGCACAATGGTGAAGGGAGGGCGGGGCCTGAGGTGACATCTGTGCAAACGCGCCCGTGGCGCGTTTTAAGTTGGGGGATTAAGTCCCCTTGAATCATGAGGGTCCCTAGGGGCCAACTAGCCCACCAGGAACCTCCAGTATGCGCCAGGGGGCTGCGTTGCAGAGACGTGTAGAGAGGCCACACCCTTTTACACCTCTCTGCAACGCAGCTCTGTGGCGCTTTCTGGATGTACCTGTTGGGCTAGTTGGCCCCAGAGACCCTCAGGATTGAAGGGATTTAATTCCCCATCTTAAAACGCGCCACGGGGCCTGTTTGCACACATGTCACCTCAGGCCCCGCCCTCCCTTCACCACTGTCAAACGCGCCCGTGGCGCGTTTTAAGTCGGGGATTAACTCCCTTGAATCCTGAGGGTCCCTGGGGTGCAACTAGCCCACCAGCTACCTCCATTAAGCGCCACAGAGCTGCGTTGCAGAGAGGTGTAAAAGGGGCGTGGCCTCTGTACACCTCTCTGCAAGGCAGCCCCTAGCGCATACTGGAGGTTCCTGGTGGGCTAGTTGGCCCTAGGGACCCCAGTATTCAAGGGAATTACTTCCCTTCTTAAAACACGCCAGGGGGCGCGTTTGCAGAGTACTGCAGGGAGGGGGCGGGGCCTCCGGCACGATGCGTTTTTATTTTTATTTTTATTTTTTATGGGAGGGGGCTGCGTGGCCCCCTTCCCTCAGCCACTTTTGGCCCCGGGGACCCCATCCCCCGGGGCCTGAGCATTTTTTTTTGTTTTATTTAAAAAAAAAAAAAGAAAACGGGACCCCATCCCCCAGGGCATGCCCTCTTTTTTAAATAAAAAATATGGAGGGCCCGGGGCCGGCCTTGCCCTTATTTTTTATTTATTTTTTTTATTTGGGGAGGTGGGCTGCGTGGCCCCCCTCCCGGGCCACTTATGGCCCCAGGGACCCCATCCCCCGGGGCCTGGCCTCTGGTTGGGGACTGTGGGGGGTCCCCAAACCCCCACAGTCCCGCCGGCTCCCCGCGTCCTATGGGAGCCGGCATTGCTTTCCACATGGGGAGCAGCTAAGATGCTGCTCCCCATGTGGAAAAGCAATTGGTTTGCATTTTGAAAGAGAGGCAGGTTTCCTGCTCTCTCTTTCAAAATGCAAACAAGCTTGCTATGACAGGGCGGGAGCCGCGAGGCTCCAGTCCTGTCATAGCAAACAGCAGTGTCCCGGGGTAGGCACCCCGGGACACTGCAGGAGCCGGCCCTGGGGGTGGCGGTCCCCAGGGCCATCAAGGGCTCCAGGAGGGGGCCGCGCGGCCCCCTCCCTACATTTTGAAAGCCCCGGGGAGGTGGTGGTCCCGGGCGTGTGGGGGTTGGAGCCCCCCACACAGGTTTTAAAAATAAAAATAAAAAAGCCCCGGGGAGGTGGCGGTCCCGGGGCTGCGGGAGGGCTCAGAGCCCTCCCGCACCATTTATGATAAAGCCCCGGGGGTGGTGGTCCCCGGGCTTGGGGGCCTTAGAGGCCCCCATATATAAAATAAACCCCTCAGCATGCCCCGGGACTTGGCCCACCCGGGGCAAATTAACATCAAAGCGCGGGAGACCGCGCTTCGATTTTTTTTATCAGCAGGATCCGCGCACCCTGAGTGCATCCTGCCGATTTTTTTTTTTTAAATGCTTTTTTTGCCCAGGGGGTCCTTGTGGGACCCCTGAGCAGACCTAGGGGTCAGGGTGTTTCTACCCTGCCCCCTTTGTGCGTTTTGCACACTTTTTTACTGCTTTCTTGTTCCTCGATTCTACCGAGGAACAAGATGGCTGCCAACACTTCCTGGTTTGGAGTGTTGACAGCCAATTAGCAGACAGCTCGTGATCGGGAGGGTGCGCGGATCCGACGCGGCCATAGATATATATGTACTTTTACTTTTGATTTTCTCAGCAACTACTGAACGGATTTACACCATTTAACAAAAGGGTTCTTTCTGAACCAAGAACTACCTCTTTGCCAAATTTGGTGTAATTCCGTTCAACAGTTCAGGCTGTAGCCGTGTCTAAAGTTTCCTATGGGAAAATGAATGGGGAAAACACGTTTTGGGACCCCCTTTTTCTCGGCCCCCGCTTGACGAATCACCCTGAGACTTTCAGGGTAGGAGCGGACCGGCGCGGGCCATAAAGTTTGAAAATTTCGCGAAGATTCGTCAACCGACGCAAGAGTTATTTCAAATAGAATGTCGCGGATTTCGTATGGAAAATAGGTCCTAACTATAACTACCTACTGGCGACCGCCAGTAGATAATATATATACATACGTTATTTTTCCCCATGCAACACCTACCTGGATTCATCACGGTGTATTCTGGGTGTTGCAGTCCACACGAACTATGTGAACTGTCAACAGGTGAGCAGTTAACTACCCCCGATTTCTGAGGTGGAAGTGGTTTGGGGACCCGAGGAAGCGCTTTGTTCTTTCAAGCAGGATATGGTTTTATTCACGAACTGTTCTGTTTTTCCCGCATAACCACTGGGCGTTATTTTTCCCCATGCAACACCTACCTGGATTCATCACGGTGTATTCTGGGTGTTGCAGTCCACACGAACTATGTGAACTGTCAACAGGTGAGCAGTTAACTACAGAGGGCGGAGCGGGCCCTCGGTCAATAAGAGGGCGTCAGAACTGATGGTTGCGGTGATGGAAGCCTCCTGGACACTTGGGCGCTGATGAAGGCACACATATTGCCGAAATGCATTTGCCACAAAAAGAATAAAGTTCGCTTCCAAGACGTTCCCCTGTGTGGTCTCTGCTCTCTCGCATGAAGGAGTTTTGTTGTATTATTCCCGTGTTGGCCAGAGACACGGTACAGAGACCCCCGCTTCGCAAGTTGGCCCTGACTTCACTGGCTTCGCTGCTCCGGCGGTATTTCGTTTTTTCAAGGGATTGAAAGGTCTGGGCCCGCCATGGATTTTGGGGAGAAAACAAGGTGGTTGTGAGGTCATTGAACTACACGTTGGGCGGCGTGTATTGTCATTGCTGCCCCCGTCGGACATGACCCCCGATTTCTGAGGTGGAAGCGGTTTGGGGACCCGAGGAAGCGCTTTGTTCTTTCAAGCAGGATATGGTTTTATTCACGAACTGTTCTGTTTTTCCACGCATAACCACTGGGCGTTATTTTTCCCCATGCAACACCTACCTGGATTCATCACGGTGTATTCTGGGTGTTGCAGTCCACACGAACTATGTGAACTGTCAACAGGTGAGCAGTTAACTACAGAGGGCGGAGCGGGCCCTCGGTCAATAAGAGGGCGTCAGAACTGATGGTTGCGGTGATGGAAGCCTCCTGGACACTTGGGCGCTGATGAAGGCACACATATTGCCGAAATGCATTCGCCACAAAAAGAATAAAGTTCGCTTCCAAGACGTTCCCCTGTGTGGTCTCTGCTCTCTCGCATGAAGGAGTTTTGTTATATATATATATATATATATATATATATATATATATATATATTAAACGTAGTCCTGGCAAAAAAGCAGATTGCCGCTTCCACATATCAGGAACAGACCTCTCAACGCAGGTAAGATGTTTCCAAATATTAACTTTTAATCAGGTATCCTTCTCTAATGAATCAGTACAAAAGGCATCCGCCTTACGTCCTTGACGCGTTTTGACCGCTGACGTGCGGTCTTGATCACATGATGCCCCTGCGATAGTTTCCCTATAAATACCGTAGTGAACACTAACATGCACGTCCAAACAATGATCACAATGGAAAACAGACTTGTTGTTACGACATAGTGGTTCATATAATAACGTAACCTTTAAAATATAATGCTAATGCGTACACCATGACATAAATATCACTATCACTTGTTGAAGCAAAAAAACATTTCAAACCTGCATTTCACAGGGTCAGTCACTATGAATATATAACGGACAATGCCAAAGTTCGCTACATCAAAGTTGAATTAAATAACATCTCCAATGATCTTTGCTGACTGACACAGGTCATAGACCGTGATTGCATTAATATGAGAATGCTCAAGAAGTTATACTAGTCGTGTTGAGATCTGAGTCTGAAAGTATATAAACCTCGTGGCTGTAGGTTTCTGGGATCACTGTTCAACCGGAACATAAAGTGCTTAGTGCAATTGTGAAAAGTGCTGAATACATACAATGCTATGTCAAAAGACAATGAAGAGAAAGTGCATAGTGCCAATTAGTGCAAAAAAGTACAATATCATGTGTCGCCACAAGCAGCTATAATATGCATAAATCTCCTAGTGCACAATAAATATAGCAGCGATATTTTTAAGCAATATTTTAAAAAATTCACTGTCATAAAATAAAGTGCTAGTGCTAGATCTTAGATCGGAAGGAACTCAATTTCATGGGGAGAACCATTGCGATAAAAAGTACTAATACTAAACACTGTTGGAAAGGGGCCTTGGTTGCAGTTGGGGGATCATAGTTCAAACTTTGATTACATTGTGCTGGCTGTTACGAATAATGACTAATAGTTGATCCTAACTCTAGTGTGATATTGGAGATGTCTGATGTGTACCACTACCGTAATGTTTAATCATTATAAAAAGTTGTGCAGATCTTCACTTGTGTTTAATCCATTGGGCATCTTAGTGTCGAGCTCAACTATGAATTCAGATTCTAGTTGCCTTAATAGCTTTTCCCTGTTACCTCCCCAACTCAATGTAGGGATCGCTCCAATAACAAAATATTTTAGCTCCTTGATGTTGTTTTGGTGAACTAGTTTAAAATGCCTAGCCACCGGGTAACTAGGGTCAGAATTGATGATAGCCCTTAGATGTTGCAAAATTCTGTTAAAAACTTGAAGTTTTGTGTCCCCACGTATCTTAAACCGCAGGAACACTCTAAAACATACACTGCATGGTCGGTCCTGCATGTGTAGTGTCCCTTGATCTTGATGCTCTTGTCACTAAATGCAGTTGTGTAGTTGGTCATATTGACCCCAAACTTGCAAGCTCTGCAAGAACTGCATTTAAAAAATCCAGTTTTGGGTGACAACCAATTGAGCACCGGGCTAACTTCTGGGCTACTCCAGACTAATATGTCTCGCATAGATGGTGCTCTTCTAAATGTGAGGGAGGGTTTAGCAGGTAAAATCTGATTCAAAGTGATGTCTGTCAACACAATAGGCCACTGGGTATTGATGATTTGTCGGATCTGTCGCTCTTGTTTGCTGTATGACGTTATCAATCTAACCTACTGTGGTTCATTTTCTACAGCTGTCCCAGGGGTTATGGTTAAGCGGTTGTCACCACTCCCTTTACTGAGTGTGCTCTCTCTGGACTGGGCATTGGCTTTAACTAAGGCCTTATGTAAATCTGTGGCCTTGTAACCCCGTGTGATAAATATGTCAGTTGCTTCTTTCTGGCATTGGTGCAAGTCAGTTTCTGAGCTACAAGTTCTTCGAATTCTTAAATATTCACCATAAGGAATACTTCGAATCAAGTGCCTGGGGTGTGCACTATTAGCATGCAAGATGGAATTCCCCGCTGTGATTTTTCTATGCAGCTTCGTTTGTATCTTGACCTGATCTATATATACTTGCACATCCAAAAAATCAACAGATTTGTCACTAATCTGTGCTGTAAAGTTTAAATTTAGGTCATTCACATTGATTTTGTCCACAAAATCCTTGGCACTTTCTACAGAGCCTCTCCAGATTACAAAGACGTTGTCGATAAAACGCCACCATTTAATGACATGTAGGTCCCACAGCTTGTTGAAGTGCCCCCTGAGGACCCGCTCCTCCCACCAGCCCTCATGCAAACATTCGTAACTGGGGGAGAAGCAGGCCCCCATAGCCACACCCCTCAGCTGCTGGTACAATTCTCTATTAAACATGAAATAATTATTCCTCATACACAAATTAATCATGTGAATTAGCATTTTGGTATGTTCGTAATAGGCCTAATGGTCTTTTATCGAGAAAACATTGAGCAGCCCTTGTACCATCACTATGATTGATGCTTGTATATATTGTGGTGATATCCATCACTAAGAAGAGAAAATCTTTATCCCACTGTATTAACTGAAAAAACCAAAGGTTACAGAGACGTTATAGTTAGGCTCAGGTGTCACTCGTACAAAACCAGAGAAATTCAGCCATTATAGTTAGTGAGCTAACTATAACTCATGCCCCCACAATGTACTGCATATGACCTCACATATTACATCATTCATGTCATGGTCAATGACATCACTGATGACATCTGTTTACCAAACTACAGATTAACTTGAAGAGATCCTATTTTTAGAATCTCGTGCATTTCCATAGAAAAGAGGCTTCAGATTCATCTGGGGTCATTTATCCTTTAAATAGAGAGATTTGACTACCATTGCCAACTAGATTCCCTCTAAAATGATATTTGACTATTTTGTACCCGCAGAATCCTGGTTTTAAACTGTTGACCTGCAGGTGTTACATATATTGGACCGGTTCATCTTTAATACAAATTTTGAGGTATTGCTTAGATGCACACCTATATACAGTTGACCCTTTTGTGGGCTTTGAGATCTTCTAGTGGTGTAACCTGCTCCCACTGCTTGTAATGTACTTCTTCCAACACTAAAGGCTCTCTACATTGGGCTAAAGCTTTACTTTCTTTCTCTTTACACGTTATACAATTTGGCACTTTTTCCAATCTGTAGCATGTCACATATTATACTGTGTACTGTGGGACATCACCATATAGACACCACTCTGTAGTCTTGCACCAGTATGAGTATAGATGTATAGAAACTTTAAATTATATAGATAAATGATTACCTTTGCCACTACCCTATTAGTTACAAAAATGTTTTTATTTTCAGACATCCCAAGTCTCTTTAACGAGTTTCAGTACATCTTGGTCCTGAGGAAGGTGGTCATACTTCTGAAACGCGCGTAGACCATAACTGCTTTTGAGAAGTGGTCCCTGGGAGCTTAATCCATTGAGCTGGGTGCTTTGGAAACCACTCTACATGCTCTTCTGAAAAATTGTTTTTGGGACCCTCCACAGGGTCGAAACTCTTTTAATTCGTATACTGTATGATTAGTGTAGAACTGTAAGAATGAGGTTTGAATGAGAGTTTTCACTGGTAATGAATGTTGAGAGTTAGTTTAAAAAAAAAAAAATCTTGCATTTTGGGATGTCTAATGTTACATATTATGGAATGATACTTACAAGAACTAATTTATGAAAACTTAGATATCATATGTGTCATAAATGTATGTACCCTTGTAATAACTTTTAGAGATATGTGTCTATACAAAAGAATTTATAAAAATAATTAAATGTACAATAAAAAGTTTTGCTATTTACAAAAAGCTTGATGTTAAAAAAAAAAAAAAATGTTATGATATATGTCTAGATAGCTAAATACAATATGGGTGCTGGGGCGTTATAGAACCTTAATGGTCGTTTGTTAAATTAAATAGGTCGGCATAGAGGTTCTTACCCTAATCACTGATGACATCACCATCAGTGGCATCATTTGAGATGACATCAGCGCACCGTTCCTTGGAGAATGCATGTCTCAGTTCTGTCTCCCAATGATTCTGCCTGCGGATTTGACCGCTGATTCTGGAGGACTTAGGAGGTTGTAAAGCTCAGTTATGAGGCGTGTGCTAGTCGATTTGGTCAGCAGCCATTTTTCGTATGGGGTAAGGGGTCTCTGGGCCCCCGGGCGTATCGAGTGGTGCATGACCCAGTGCCGCACCTGTTGAAAATTGTAGCGTTTGGTCTCTGGTAACGCAAGGTCAGAGTGAATGTCCTCAAAGGTCAGCGGGCCCTCCGCGTCAAAGAGATGACCTATTGATCTACACCCCTCTCTGTCCCGATGTCTAAAAGCCACCGGATCGAGGCCTGGTGTGAAATCCGGATTGTTGACTATAGGTGTGAGGGGTGATGGGAAAGAAGTGAGAGCTCACTTTACGGCAGTTGAGTCCCAGGATTTCAGTGTTGTGCGTGTGACCGGTGATTTGTATAGCCCTGTGGGCCATTTAGTTCTGTGGAGAAAGGGGATCTTCCATAGAGACTGGCTTGCAATGCCTCCATGCATGAAAAGCCAATGCTTTTCTGATTCGCTACGGGACCATTCCAGCAGAACTCGAAGCTGGGCAGCCTGGTAGTAACGGCCTATGTTTGGAACTCCAAGACCACCCTCCCCAGGGGGTCTGTAACTTCATTCCCTATTAATTCTAGGTCTCTAACCTGCCTAGATGAAAGAGAGGAATTCCTGTTGAAGCGACTTAAGGATACCGGGGGGGGGCTCCACAGGGAGTGTCTGGAAGAGTTACAGTATCTTTGGTAGCATATTCATTTTGAGCGCCGCCACACGCCCTAGCCAAGAGAGGCCAAATGGCCTCCAGCGGCGTAGGTCTCGTCGGGTCTGGGAGAGGAGGTGATTGTAATTCAGGGCGGCAGTGGCCAGAGTCGAGGCTGCCAGTCTAATGCTGCGGTATGGGATCGATTCCGTCACCTACTGTATCGGGAATAGCTGTCTAAGGGCCTTCTTAGTAGATGACTAGAGGGAAACCCCAAGGGCTTGTGATTTAGAAACATTAACCTGAAATCCTGAAGCTTCTGCGAAGCTCTCGAGCTCAGCAAAAAACGCTGGTATGGACATCTGGGGATTTTCCAATGTTGCGACAACGTCATCCGCATACAGGCTTATGGTATGGTGCTCCCCCCAAACCGAACCCCTGAGATCGATGGGTTCTCCCGCATGCTCTGAGCTATGGGCTCCATATAGAGAGTGAATAGCAGGGGGGCGAGTGGGCCCCCCTGTCTTGTGCCGTGGGCGATCAGGAAGGGGTCAGAAGAGGGACCATTCACCCGTACCGTGGCTGTGGGGTGACCGTAGCTGCTGAATACCCATGTTAGGAAGTGGTCCCTCACGCCGCACTGTGTGAGAGTGGCTGCCAAGTATGTCCTATGCACCCGGTCGAAAGCTTTCTCAACGTCGACCGACAACACCACTCGCTCCACCCCCTGGTGCTGAGACTTGTCAATGAGATGGAGTAATCTCTGTGTGTTGTCGCTGCATTGCCCGGTGGCCACAAATCCAGACTGGTCCAGGTCCACCAGTTCCAGCATCATTGGCCCGAGTCTGGCCACCCAAATCCCAGTAAAAAGCTTTAGGTCAATATTTAGGAGTGATATTGGTCGGTAGGAAGCGCAGTGTCTGCTATCTTTGCCGGGCTTTGGGAGCATGACAACTGAGGCCAGGAGCATCGTGGGGTGGATCTCAGAGGTGTCGCCTATCGCATTAAAAAGTCTAGTTAAGATGGGTGCTAGGATTGTGCAAAATGTTTTATAAAAAATAGCTAAGAACCCATCAGGGCCTGGGGATTTAAGGTGTTTAAGTCGAGCTATTTCAGATATCACTTCCTCAATGTGAATCGGGCTGTCCAGGCTGGATGCCTGCTCCGGGGTCAATTTAGAATGAGTTTTCCCTTGTAAATAATTCAGTTGTTGGGCTGTATAGAGCACAGCATAGAAGTTGCTAAATGAACGGGCTATATCTGCATCGTTCGAGCATTCGGAGCCAGACGCATCCAGAATTGTGTGGAAAGTAGCCTCCTGGTGCTGAGCACGTAATTTGTTAGCTAGGAGGCGCCCGCATCTCCCCCCCCCACGTAAAATGAGTGTCATAGTCTTAGGGTGGCGTATTCTGCTCTATCCAGGTCAAGGCCGGAGAGCTGTGAGTGTACCATCTCTAGTTGCCGCCATACCCGGGATGCCCCCGTCCGCATTTGGATGCGTTCCAACTCTTGCGCTTGCTTGGTGAGGCCCTCCATCTTATCCCTACAAAGCCTATTATTCGCCGAGGAGGTGGCGATAAATTCCCCTCTCGCGACTAGCTTGAGTGTTTCCCATAAGGTGGTGATTGAGGTGTTGAGTGTATCATTAACGGCTAGGAACTCCTCTAGAGTCTTACTTTGGGCTCTGTAACGCGGCCGGGCGGTGCAAGAGTGTGTCCCACAGTCACCAAGAATATGGTGGTCTGTCTGATGGGGGGATTGCTAATGTAAGAGTCAGTGCGGCATAATCTGAGAGCAAGTGAGGCTCAATGTCCGAGGCAGGTGCTAAAGGAAGCAAGGATTGGGACCCTATAAAGTAGTCAATTCTAGCGTAAGTTTTGTGCGCATGAGAATAAAACGTGTAATCTGTAACGTGGGGGTGCAGGGAATGCCAGATATCCACCAGTCCCAGATCGTGTAGTCACTCCCGCCCACTCCGTGAGAGAGCCCCAGTCTGTCCCTGCCGTTGGGCCGAACGGTCCAGTTGATTGTCGAAAACCATGTTTATGTCTCCCCCCAGTAGAATTTGCCTATCCAGAGAGTTTGATAATTCCGTCACTGCCCATCAGAGGAAGGTCTCCTGCCCCTCATTGGGCGTTTATATAGAGCCTCGGGTAAAAATACGAGTGTTAATAGTTACTGATAGAGCTAAGAACCGCCCTTTAATTTCAGCTAATTTTGCACCCACCATCCCTCCAAAGGTGCGAGAGATCATTATTGCAACCACAGCTGTTTTAGTTGTGTGTGAGGGGAAATATTGATGAGGGAAAGCCCTCGAGGGAAGTCTATGTGTGTCCTTCCCAAGAAGGTGGGTCTCCTGCAACAAGCATATTTGGGCACCCGACTGCTCTAAATAGGATAAAATGGCCCCCCTCTTAAGCAGATTATTTAATCCCTTCACATTCAAAGTATGAATTGTAGTGTTCGCTACCATAGGGGTCGGGACCTAGACTGGGAGCAAAATGATGCGCCATTATAGTTCAGGAGACCTTCACCCCCAAATACCCATAGCATACCAAGTGTGTGTACCCGTTGATGCGCAGATACCTGATTCTGGAGCCAAACAGACAAGGAGCACAGGGGGGGACCAAAAATAAAAAACCCTCAACAAGTAAAACTGTAAACCAGTGAGCAATCATTGTATGACTGACTAAAGTCCAGAGCAACATGCTCCTCGAAAATTGGTAGAGGGATACCAGTGACCAACATCTCCCCGCTCCTGCCAGGGCCCAGCCCCATGCATTCGTCAAAGAAGTTCAATTCACCCCAGTACAGAGATCTGGGCCTAAATCCATCGTTTTTTTGCTTACCATGCCATTCCAGTTTGGACCCAGCCATATGCAATTCAGTCTTGACCCTGCGCCCAATGGGAACAGTCCAGCCCGAACTGACAGGCCAGGTCCTCCCTGGACTGGAAACAAGCATCCTGGACCGGTTTCGGACTTTCAGCCCTCATCAGCCAGGATAGCTTGACTCCAGTGGCATGGAGAGCACGGGACCCACATCTGGGCATACCCATCCCACTCGGGGTGACAAATGCAAAAAGAACAATTGATGGACAGAATGCAGAACAATGTCATACATTCACCCCAGTACAGAGATCTGGGCCTAAATCCATCGTTTTTTTGCTCACCATATGCAAATCAGTCTTGACCCTGCGCCCGTTTTTTTCATTGGACTCCCAATTATTAAAACAGAAACCTCATATACTTTTGGCAAAATAACAAGTATCTCTGTCTGTACATGCTAAAATACATATAGTCATTTCACAAAAGTGAAAATGAAAATTTAGCAAGCAGTGAGAGAGGTGATGAGTTTGGGATCCTCCCTAACCTAGGGAGAGAACCAAGGAGATGCCTTGAAAACAAAGAGCACAGCTTGCTGAACGATTCGGTGGTGGTCCCATCCTCTTAGGACCACCCCAAGCACAGTTATGGGCAAAAATACAATCCCAACCAAAGGCCCTGCAAAGCATTATGGGATGAGATTAGCAGTGGGCAGTGAATATTATAGTATCCAATATCAAAATAATTCTACAAAGAGCTGCAGTTCAACTAGTCGTTACTAGGTGGCCCTCACGAGTCAAATGCAAAAGTATTGAAATTATTACATCAAGCTGCAGTTCCACTAGTCGTTACTAGGTGTCCCTCACGAGTCAAATGCAAAAGCATTGAAACCCTTTCATGAAGCTGCAGTTCCACTAGTCGTTACTAGGTGTCCCTCATGAGTCAAATGCAAAAGCATTTGACTTGAGGGACACCTAGCAACGACTAGTTGAACTGCAGCTTGATGTAATAATTTCAATGCTTTTGCATTGGACTCGTGAGGGACACCTAGTAACGACTAGTTGAACTGCAGCTCTTTGTAGAATTATTTTGATATTGGATACTATAATATTCACTGCCCACTGCTAATCTCGTCCCATAATGCTTTGCACGGCCTTTGATTGGGATTGTATTTTTGCCCATAACTGTGCGCACGGGACACACGTGACAAATGCAAAAAGAACAATTGATGGACAGAATGCAGAACAATGTCATACATTCACCCCAGTACAGAGATCTGGGCCTAAATCCATCGTTTTTTGCTCACCATGCCATTCCAGTTTGGACCCAGCTATATGCAAATCAGTCTTGACCCTGGGCCCAATGGGAACAGTCCAGCCCGAACTGCCAGGTCAGGTCCTCAGTGGATGGAAACAAGCATCCTAGGACTGGTTTCAGGCTTTCAGCCCTCATCAGCCAGGATAGCTTGACTCAAGTGGCATGGAGAGCCCGGGACCCACGTCTTGGCATATCCGTCCCACTCGGGGTGACAAATGCAAAAAGAACAATTGATGGACAGAATTCAGAACAATGTCATACATTCACCCCAGTACAGAGATCTGGGCCTAAATCCATTGTTTTTTTGCTCACCATGCCACTCCAGTTTGGACCCAGCCATATGCAAATCAGTCTTGACCCTGCGCCCAATGGGAACAGTCCAGCCCGAACTGCCAGGCCATGTCCTCCTTGGACTGGAAACAAGCATCCTAGGACGGGTTTCGGGCTTTCAGCCCTCATCAGCCAGGATAGCTTGACTCCAGTGGCATGGAGAGCACGGGACCCACGTCTGGGCATACCCGTCCCACTCGGGGTGACAAATGCAAAAGAACAATTGATGGACAGAATGCAGAACAATGTCATACATTCACCCCAGTACAGAGATCTGGGCCTAAATCCATCGTTTTTTGCTCACCATGCCATTCCAGTTTGGACCCAGCCATATGCAAATCAGTCTTGACCCTGCGCCTAATGGGAACAGTCCAGCCCGAATTGCCAGGCCAGGTCCTCCCTGGACTGGAAACAAGCATCCTAGGACGGGTTTCGGGCTTTCAGCCCTCATCAGCCAGGATAGCTTGACTCCAGTGGCATGGAGAGCACGGGACCCACGTCTGGGCATACCCGTCCCACTCGGGGTGACAAATGCAAAAAGAACAATTGATGGACAGAATGCAGAACAATGTCATACATTTACCCCAGTACAGAGATCTGGGCCTAAATCCATCGTTTTTGCTCACCATGCCATTCCAGTTTGGACCCAGCCATATGCAAATCAGTCTTGACCCTGCGCCCAATGGGAACAGTCCAGCCCGAACTGCCAGGCCAGGTCCTCCCTGGACTGGAAACAAGCATCCTAGGACCGGTTTCGGGCTTTCAGCCCTCATCAGCCAGGATAGCTTGACTCCAGTGGCATGGAGAGCACGGGACCCACGTCTGGGCATACCCGTCCCACTCGGGGTGACAAATGCAAAAAGAACAATTGATGGACAGAATTCAGAACAATGTCATACATTCACCCCAGTACAGAGATCTGGGCCTAAATCCATCGTTTTTTGCTAACCATGCCATTCCAGTTTGGACCCAGCCATATGCAAATCAGTCTTGACCCTGCGCCCAATGGGAACAGTCCAGCCGAACTGCCAGGCCAGGTCCTCCCTGGACTGGAAACAAGCATCCTAGGACCGGTTTTGGGCCTTCAGCCCTCATCAGCCAGGATAGCTTGGCTCCAGTGGCATGGAGAGCACGGGACCCACATCCGGGCATACCCGTCCCACTCGGGGTGACAAATGCAAAAAGAACAATTGATGGACAGAATGCAGAACAATGTCATACATTTACCCCAGTACAGAGATCTGTGCCTAAATCCATTGTTTTTTTGCTCACCATGCCATTCCAGTTTGGACACAGCCATATGCAAATCAGTCTTGACCCTGCGCCCAATGGGAACAGTCCAGCCCGAACTGCCGGGCCAGGTCCTCTCTGGACTGGAAACAAGCATCCTAGGACCGGTTTCTTGCTTTCAGCCCTCATCAGCCAGGATAGCTTGACTCCAGTGGCATGGAGAGCACGGGACCCACGTCTGGGCATACCCATCCCACTCGGGGTGACAAATGCAAAAAGAACAATTGATGGACAGAATGCAGAACAATGTCATACATTCACCCCAGTACAGAGATCTGGGCCTAAATCCATTGTTTTTTTGCTCACCATGCCATTCCAGTTTGGACCCAGGCATATGCAAATCAGTCTTAAACCTGCGCCCAATGGGAACAGTCCAGCCCGAACTGCCAGGCCTCCCTGGACTGGAAATAAGCATCCTAGGATCGATTTCGGGCTTTGAGCCCTCATCAGCCAGGATAGCTTGACTCCAGTGGCATGGAGAGCACGGGACCCACGTCTGGGCATACCCATCCCACTCGGGGTGACAAATGCAAAAAGAACAATTGATGGACAGAATGCAGAACAATGTCATACATTCACCCAGTACAAAGATCTGGGCCTAAATCCATTGTTTTTTTGCTCACCATGCCATTCCAGTTTGGACCCAGCCGTATGCAAATCAGTCTTGACCCTGCGCCCAATAGGAACATTGCAGCCCGAACTGCCAGGCCAGGTCCTCTCTGGACTGGAAACAAGCATCCTAGGACCGGTTTCGGGCTTTCAGCCCTCATCAGCCAGGATAGCTTGACTCCAGTGGCATGGAGAGCACGGGACCCACGTCTGGGCATACCCGTCCCACTCGGGGTGACAAATGCAAAAAGAACAATTGATGGACAGAATGCAGAACAATGTCATACATTCACCCCAGTACAGAGATCTGGTCCTAAATCCATTGTTTTTTTGCTCACCATGCCATTTAAGTTTAGACCCAGCCATATGCAAATCAGTCTTGACCCTGCGCCCAATGGGAACAGTCCAGCTCGAACTGCCAGGCCAGGTCCTCCCTGAACTGGAAATAAGCATCCTAGGACCGGTTTCGGGCTTTCAGCCCTCATCAGCCAGGATAGCTTGACTCCAGTGGCATGGAGAGCACGGGACCCACGTCTGGGCATACCCGTCCCACTCGGGGTGACAAATGCAAAAAGAACAATTGATGGACAGAATGCAGAACAATGTCATACATTCACCCCAGTACAGAGATCTGGGCCTAAATACACCGTTTTTTTGCTCACCATGCCATTCCAGTTTGGACCCAGCCATATGCAAATCAGTCTTGACCCTGCGCCCAATGGGAACAGTCCAGCCCGAACTGCCAGGCCAGGTCCTCCCTGGACTGGAAACAAGCATCCTAGGACCGGTTTCGGGCTTTCAGCCCTCATCAGCCAGGATAGCTTGACTCCAGTGGCATGGAGAGCACGGGACCCACGTCTGGGCATACCCGTCCCACTGGGGCTAACAAATGCAAAAAGAACAATTGATGGACAGAATGCAGAACAATGTCATACATTCACCCCAGTACAGAGATCTGGGCCTAAATCCATCGTTTTTTTGCTCACCATGCCATTCCAGTTTGGACCCAGCCATATGCAAATCAGTCTTGACCAGGGTCAAGACTTATTTGCATATAGCTGGGTCTGAACTGAGGTGGCGAAGTGAGCTAAAGAATGATGATGGATTCAACCCAGGTCTGTGACTGGGGCTGAGTGTCTGAAAAGTTTCAGCGCTCCGTCCATCATCTACTTGTGTTTGCTTTGTTCGCCCTAAGTTGGCAGGGTATGCCCAGACGTGGGTCCCTTGCTCACTTTGCCACTGGATTCAAGCTAGCCTGGCTGATGAAGGGTGTTACCCAGAAACCGGTCCCAGGATGCTTGTTTCCGGTTCAGGGAAGACCTGGCTTGGCAGTTCGGGCTGGACTGGTCCCATGAGGCACAGGGTCAAGACTGATTTGCATATAGTTGGGTCTGAACTGAGGTGGCAAATTGAGCTAAAGAATGATGATGGATTCAACCCAGATCTGTGACTGGGGCTGAGTGTCTGAAAAGTTTCAGCGCTCCGTCCATCATCTACTTGTGTTTGCTTTATAGTGTCGGATCAGGGCGCAGCTTACTAGTCTGAGGCTTGATTGTTATCCACCCATGGCCACTCCGACGGTTCCTGCCCATTTTGCCTTGTGGTGATTCCTCCGCAGGGGTGCCTTCAATACCTAGCAGCTTGCAGGCCTCATTCACTGAGCGCATTTGCTGTAGTTCCCCATTGAAGGAGGAAATCAGTCGGAATGGGTGACCCCAAGAGTATGAAATGCCAGCTGCCCGTAGGTGAGTGGTAATAGGCCTAAATGCTTTGCATTTCTGTAACGTAGAGGCAGCTAAGTCTTGATAAAATGTAGGTTTTTGGCCCTTGATCTGGAATGTGGGGTTGTCCCTGGCAGCACGGAGTATGCGCTCTTTTAGCTGAAAATCATGTATGCATGTTAAAATGTCAGCCGGTGGGGCCGGGGCGGCCCGCTTGGGCCCCACTCTATGTTTGTGTCCTCCATCCCGGTCGCTATGCCTCAGAGCAGTAGATTATTGCGCTGATACCAGTTTTCCAAGTCCTCCGTGTGAGCTTGAAGGTCCAGGTTTTGTTTGAACAGCTGGGTGACCTCCTGTTGGAGGCCCTCTATCTCCTCATCCCTGCTGGACTCGTGGTCCTCCAATGTGTTGATCCTCTCTCCCAGTGAGTCCAGGTCTCGGCGGACCTTGCTCAGATCAGCCGAAACTTCGTGTTTCATAGATGAAAGGTCCTCCCAGAGGGAGGAGAAGAGTGATGCGAGGAAGGTGCGATTAATTGGGGCCTCTGCTCCATCCGCTCCTTCTGTGTCTTCTGAGGTCTTCTGAGGAGTGGGGCCCTCGGCCTGCGAGCTGAAGCATTTCTTTCACCGATCTGTCTTCCCTCCCCTTACCGGTGGCCATCTCTGGGGGATTTCTCTCCGTAGATCAAAGCAGATCACCACAGCAATTGGAGACAGAGCCAGAGGGCAGTTCAGTCTTCTGGGGCCCGAGCCATCCCCACCGCACTCCAGTTCTCTAGCAGCGGGGGTTGGGTCAGACCCGTCCGGCCCCAGCCAATAGGGCTCCGGACAGGCCGCAAACGTCCAGGCCGGTGTTTGCTCTCCCCTTCAGGGATGCGGGGGCCCGAGTCCGGTCTCCAGCCTTATAACTCCAGGAGCGCTGCGATAGCTTGGTCTTCTCCTCAGGACCTCTGGCCTATTCCCAGATCTGGTCTTCCAGGTCGTCCTCCAAACCCCCTGACAAAGCCACAGCGAAAAGAGCACGGCCGTCTTAGGTCGGAGGGGGTTCACCCCAGGCCCCACCCGCTTCACCGAGCCTGGCCGGTCAGCGAGGTCTGCTGCCTCCGGCCCCCCTAGTGATTGCAGTATGGAAGATGGGGGGGAGAGAGTGAATGGGAGAACCAGCCGTGCTTTTAGCTACTTGTGCGGGGTGGTTGTCTCCCTTTAATCTTCACAGCCGGTCCAGGGCTCCCCAATCTCCTTCGGTAGCGCAGTCTAGCCTTCTGAGCCACTCCCCGCCGCAGGTGCTCCTCACTTCCCAGCCCCTCGTAGCCTGCTGAAAACTGAGGGAGGGGGCCTCCGCAGATGGGGAGCCACCCGCAAACGAATTCAGATCCCCGGGGCCCCGCAGTACACCTAGGGCCAAACCTTGGCCTGCCCGCTACAACTGCTCCTCACCTCGTCTGCTCTTCACCGTCTGTCAAAGACAGAGAGGGGTGTCTCCACAGGGAACCCCGGCAACCGAGACAAGATCCTCAGAGGCCCTGCAGTTTTCTCTGGGCCAATTCTCGGAAGAAGACCTCCACGTCGTTCTTTATCCGCTGTGTCACATGGCCCATGGGGACATTGTCGTCTTCTCCAAGTTAGCATGAGCATGCTGCAGACAGTATACTGCTTTGCGCACATTTCTACATGGCTTTATTTTTGCAACTGATTGATTTTCACATGAGAACAGACTGCGGTGTACACTTTCTGCAGGTTCCTGGGATTTAGTCTGAACATTGTGAGCAAGGTCGATAAACAATGCCCCTTGTTATTCTGTTCTAGTCAGGCCCTAGCACCTAGACAAAACATACCAACGCAGCTGTTGTTTGAGAAATCGTACTTGGTCTTATTGGAATACATGCATAGGGAGCACACACTTGGAGAGGGACCTTTTCAGGGAGAAGAGCGAGACAGCAGCTATGATGTAGATCTACCATCTATAGTCTAAGGTATGGGGTCTGCAGACAAAGCCCAGAGATCTTCTAATATATAATAATGCAGCTTCTAAGCAAGGGGAGGGAGGTTAGGCTGTATCATCTTTTCATAATGACATCCCCTTTCATCATTTACGGACTAACTGCTATGCTGACCATATTTGTATTATGCATTTTTTCTGCTTGTTGTGGCACATATACTGCATACTAGAGCACGTTAGGTAAAATAAATATTTTAAACTTGTTCGTGTCTCTGTCAGATCTTATTGTGGACAAGTACAAGAGTGCGAGCGAAAGTGGGTGTCTTGCAAACGCGATTCCTGAGAGAGACGGGAGTGTTGTGTTCTGGGGTGTCTAATCATTTGTTTCTCTGTGAGTGAGTAGGAGAGCAAGTGAAACACTATAAACTGACACAAGTACACACTCATCCTTACATCTACTGTCGCAGTCACTTATATACTCCAATACTCACATATACTGCCATTCACATATGCAGTTACTCACACATATATTACTCAGCAACACAGCCATATAAACACTCACTCACCCATACAGCACCTTGAAGACACACTCATGAACCCATACACCCAGTGAATCACCCACTCACACATCCTTGCAGGTAGTCACACAACACTCAGACACTCAGGCACACATACAGGTACTCAGACAACCAATCAATAACCTATATAGACACTCATGTACCTATTCACCAACCCCTGCAGCCACTTACACACCAACTGACAGACTGATACAGACATTCACACAGATTCGTCACTCACCCATACATTCACCCAGACACGTATAATCACTCACTAATACAGACAGTCACACACTGACTGAATCATCATATATATATATATATATATCACATTCTTAAACTTTTTAGAAACACTCACAGTCACTGGAAGATGTCATCAGTGATGTCATAAGTGATGTCATTTAAGATGTCATCAGTGATGTCACTGACCATGTCATCAGTGATGTAATATGTGACGTCATCAGCAGTGCATTGCGGGGGCGTGAGTTATAGTTAGCTCAGCTAACTATAACGGCTGAATTTCTCTGGTTTTGTATGAGTGAAATGTCAGACTAACTATAACGTCCCTGAAACCTGTGGTTTTTACAGTGAATATCTAAGGTTTTTAAATGCTAATTTCTAACTATAACGTCCCTGAAACCTGTGGTTTTTCAGTGAATTTTATATATATGCATTCAATCCCCTCTCACTCTTTCAAGGAAGGAATCAGCACTCAGGTTGTAGTTTGGCAGTATTTAATCAGGAAAAGACACGATCCACGCGTTTCGGCTCGTCCAAACCTTAATAACGATACAAGACGTCATTGTAGCTTCCTTATTTAAATGTACAAATGCCTCTAGTTGCCAACATTAATAAAGGATTACATATTACATTAATCCAAATAGCTGGCGGCCATATTGGCCTGGTCACGATGTGAAAATTCAGGAATTCATACAATAAAGAAAAGAAAACAAGTGTTAATATGCACACAATGTCATTTCAGCATATCTTGCCCCGTGACCGCCGTACCTGTATGTTCGTCAACGTGACTTGTTCATAATAAACATACTCACGATTGCAAACATCAACATAAAAAATGGACTACACATTACTTTAAAGTGAAAGGCTATCGGCCATATTGATCTGGGCACTTTGCGTATTATATTGGTTCTTACACGAATGAAAAGAAAAAAAGGGGTGTTAATATACAAACACTATCCCTAAATAAGGTTTTAGCGATTATAGTTCCATTCCATTCACAGCTCATTTGAGATGTCATGAGTGATGTCACTGACCATGTCATGAATGATGGAATGTCTGAGGTCATAAGCAGTGCATTGCGGGGGCGCAAGTTATAGTTAGCTCAGGTAACTATAACTGCTGAATTTCACTGGTTTTGTACGAGTGAAATCTGAGTCTAACTATAACATCCCTGGAATCTTTGTTTTTTTCAGCAAATTTCTAGTTTTTTTTAAACGTAAGATCCTATCACAATGGATGGTGGGGGTTGGAAGCAGGGCCTGGCCTGGCATTGTGCTGCCCACACCTAAGCTTGCTGCTCCTGCCTCCCCTCCTCCGCTTTGCCATCCATTGTCCAAGTCCATGCCCCTGCTCCCTCATTACAGCCCTGTGTGGCCGTTGTTCTGCCACTGGCCTTCCCGCCTTCTCTGAACAGTTAGCTTGCTGCCCCATCCACTTCCTCCCTATCCTCTGTTGTCTGAATCCATGCACTAGCCTCCTCCCTCCTGCCATGCATGGTCTGATGTGCTGCCACTGCTCTCCATTTAGCATGATGCCCCAGTCCACTCCTCCTGCCCTCCATTGCCCAATTATTTGCCCCATCATTAACCTCCTGCTTAGCCTCTGTGATTAGCTTGCTGCCCCTACTCTCCTTCCCCCTGCCCTCCGATGTCTGTGTGCATACCCCTGCTCCATTCTTTTTGCCCACCATGTTCCATGGACCTGCCCCTCCTATCTACTCTGAGTGTTCTGTTGAGCTGCCACTCCCCTCCCACCTGCCTAGCATTGTCAGATGACTGTAACCTGTCCCTGCCACCTCCACCCTGCCTGTCCACGTTCCATGCCCCTATCTCCTTCCTCCTGTCCTCCATGGTCCATTTTACTGCCACACCCTTCTGCCCTCCCTGGTCTGTTGTGCTGCAACTGCTCCTCCTTCCTGCTCCGCGTGGTCTGTTGTGAGGCCCCTTCCCCTGAACTCTCTTGCCTGTGCCCAGCTCCTACCCCTCCCTTCTATCCTCCATGGTCCTTTGTGCATGCCCCTGCCCCCTCCTTCTTGCCCATCATGGCCATTGTGCTGCCACTAACCCTCCTGCTTGCCATGCATGGTCTTCTGTGCTGCCACGGCCCCTCCCACCTACCCTGTGTGGTCAGCTAGCTGCCCCTGACCCCCTCCCACCTTCCCTCCATGGTCTGTGTGTATGCCATTATAGTCTCACTGTTGCCCTCCATGGTGTGTTGTGCTTCTAGTGCCCATCCTGCCTGACCTCCATGGTCAGCTTGCTGCTCCTGCCCTGCCCACTTGCCCCCTGCCCTCTGTTTTCCATGTGCAGACCCCTATTCCCTCCCTTCTGGCTTGTCTGTTCCATTGTAATGCCCTTGATCCCTCCTGCCCTTTATGGTCCGTTATGCTGCAGCTTTCTCTCCTGTCTGTCCATTATGGTCAGCTTGCTGCCATTGCCTCTTTCCCCTCTGTTCTCTGTTGTCCATGTGCATGGTGCATGCCCATGGCGTCTAGAGTGAAATTTAAATTTCTGATTTTGGCCCACCGTGCACTCCACGGGTGCGGCCCTCTCTACCTGCAGAGGCGTCTATCCTTCTACGTTCCTTCACGCTCCCTGCGCTCTTCGTCCTTATGTTATGCCCAGGTCCCACGTTTCAAGCGTCAGAGGTTAGGAGGCAGCTCTTTTGCAGTGAAAGCGGTGGCTGCTTGGAATGCTCTCCCTCTGGTCCTGCGCACCATCCAGGATCCAGTTGTATTTAAGAAGAAATTGAAAACTCATCTATTCATCTGAAGCCCACTGCTCTACCCCTTTTCGGTCTCGCGCCGGGACACTCATGAGTAGCCGTGCGCGTAATAAATTTATATAACATAACATAACATGGTCCTGTCCCCTCCCTATTGCTTTCCATGGATTGCTGTGCTGCACTGCCGTCCCGCATGCCCTGGGTGGTGTATTGTGTTGCTGCAAACCCTGATGCCTGCCCTGTAAGGTTAGTTTGGTGCACCTGTCCATGTCCCTCCTGTCCTCTGTTATCTGAGTCCATGTCCTTACCCCAATTCCTCCTGCCTTCCATGATCCAATGTACCTTACTTGCTAACATTTTGAACTTGGTAAGAGGAAGATTTTGAAAAACAACTGGGGAATTGATTTTCCCCATTGACTTACATTGAAAAAGAGGAGATTGTAGACAGGAGACAGATAAAATAAAGCCTATTTGGACTTAAAAACATTGGACGTTTCCTGGCTGAATCAGGTCTTTTGGCATGTATGGCTGTACTACCACTGGCTCTTCCTTCTGCCCACAATGGTCTATTATATTGCCACAGCCTCTCTTGCCTGTCCTGCATTGTTGGTTTGTTGCCCCTGCCCCCCTTTCCCCTGCCCTGCATAGTCTGTTGTGCTGCCACTGCCTTTCCTGCCTGCCCAGTGTGGTAAAATTGTTGTCTCTGCACCCTCCTACCTGCCTTCAATTTTCCGAGACCGTGCCCCTGACCTCTGCCTCTCAACAGTATCCTAATGAACAACTAGATTGCTAACATTCTAAGGGGCATATTCTCAAGGACTTATCGCCAAGTTAACGGCACTTTAGCCCAGCAAAAGTGGCGAAAGAATCATTGCCCCATTCACAAGCTGGTGCAAACTCCCCACATCGCCAGTATACCAGCGATAGCTGCCGCAAAAAACATCGCCACGGATGAGAGAGACAACTAATGCTAATGATATGCAGAGTAGGTGTTCCCGTGCAAAAACACACAAAAACACCACTTCGCGAGATTCTCAACGACCAGCCAGAACTGCGATGCGACCCAAAAACAGGTGATAAGTTGCGTTAGCAGCAGGGATTTAACACCTGCCTATTACTGGTGTAAAGCAGGACGACAACCTGCAGTATAAAGGGAGCCCAGCCCAGAGCCACATCGGCAGACCAACACATGTCATGGAGCTACTGATCATACAGCTCGGAGCCCCAAGAGGCCCACAACACCCACCGCCACCCCCCACTCCAAGCCCCTCCCCCGGACCTCCCCCTCCGGACTACCACCGAGGCAGCGCAGAATGAGACAGCGGTCCTTCCGAAAATGCACCAGCCTCGGAGACTTAACGCCAGAGGAAGTCATTGCCCACTACAGGCTCAAAAGGACGACCATCCTCCGCATCCTGACCCACATTGCCCACAGGCTGACGGTACCAACACAGCGGAGAACCAACATCCCTCAGCAGACAAAGCTGCTGGCTGTGCTGCACCTGTTGGCCTCTGGTACCTTCCAACCAACAACTGCCAGAGTCGGAGGAGTCTCACAGCCAGCCCTATCAAAGTTCCTCACACCTGTCTTGGATGCCATCATCAGCTTGGTACCCCAGTACCTTCACTTCCCCCACACTGCGCAGGAACAGCTGGAGACCAAGCAAGGCTTCTACGCCATAGCTGGCTTCCCGCACGTGTTGGGGGCAATTGACTGCACACATGTCCTACTTGTGCCCCCTGCCGACACTGAACACAATTACCGAAACAGGAAGCACACGCATTCCATCAATGTGCAGGCAATAGTGGACCACCGGGGACTCTTCACCAACGTCGTCGCCAACTACCCAGGCAGTGTGCATGATTCCTACATCTTCCGACAGTCCATCATCAACAAGCGCTTCAAGGATGGCACCTACGGAAATGCACTGCTCGTCGGTAAGTACCAACGGAACACACCACACACCTCAACTCCACAATCAGACAACTCACAACTCTGGGAATGCACACGTTACAACATCACATACGACATGCCAAACAACATGCCCACCTACCAGACACGACAACACATGGATATGTGGTAACAGGGGCCAGACATCCAGACAAGCCATCCACGTAATGGCACCTCTGCCACACAATAGCAGGATGTGGTGAGAGGCGGGAACCAAGTATGTGCGAGGGAGGCAAGTGACCCATGAATCAGAATGTACTCAATGCCAAGTGTGGCGGGGATGTGCTGGACAGACTTAAGTATGCATAGCACAGACATGTCCATGTGCACATATACTGCTGGTGTTTGTAGTATCGTAGACAGTGGGCGAAACCATGTTCCCTCAGGCAGTGGGGTAGACCCTGGACATGTAGCTATGTCGCCCCCCCCTGTAAGCGTAAGCAGAGTGGGCTGGGCCAGCGTAGGAGTGGGAATCAATAGCCCGGGGATCAGGGCGTGGTTCACTTCCGGGATCGCCACCAAGGCAACTACTGCGTGTGTCTCTGTTTCCGCCATATCCTGACACGTGGCCGACCACCTTCAACGGCCAATATCACAGTGTCGTTGTCAGGCTTGTAGACCTGCACAGACAGTCATGACAATGGTGTGTCCTAGGAGTGCAAGTGATGCAACCGCGCAGCGCACACAAGTAAATAGGCTCGGGGGGAGTGAGGAGCAGCTGTGAGGCAAAGTACTACACATGGATGCCGCTCATTTGCCACATGCAAGACATGTCAGACATGTATCCCAAAGTCCCACACATCACACACCAATATACTAATAAGCCTGCAAACACAGACTGCCGAAACCACCGATTGACACATATCTCTCGCCCCTGTCACAGGTGATCAAGGATATGCACTCTGCCCGTGGATGATGACACCCCTCCGAGCCCCGAACACCCTGGCCCAGAGGCAGTACAATGCGGCCCACATACGCAACAGGGGCATTGTGGAGCGCTCATTTGGCATGTTGAAGTCACGTTTCAGGTGCCTGGACATCACAGGTGGAAGACTCCTGTACAGCCCGCAAATAGTGTGCAAGATGATCATTGCATGTTGTGTGTTGCATAACATATGTGTACGCACCAATGCCCCATGGATCCAAGTGCCTGATGCACCGGACGATGATGATGAAGATGAGGCAGGTGGACCACACCCCAGTGCAGCAGCAGCTGGAATAGCCCGAAGGGACACTATCATTCACAATTTCTGCACATAGGCACGTCACATGGGGACTGTCCTTAGCAATCATGGGACAGGTCAAAATGACCACAGGCACAGCATGTGCAAATAAATTCATTCCTAGACACATTCCCTGTGTGCATGTCACTCCTCTGCATTGGCACATCGCTCGGACAAGTGTATGTGCAACATTTAGTGCTGTCAATTACACCAATGGCAATTGGATGGTGGGAGTGTCACCTCCGTTATCGGGATCCTGTTTTCCTGTGGACTGAACCGCGTCTTCCTCTTCTTCTTCTCCTTGCCCTTCCCTGGCCCCGAGGTCCCAGGGTCGTCCTCCGTGGGGCTTGTGGGGTTCGGGTTGTCCTCTGTACTTGCTCCAGCTCCCTCCTTTGTGCTTCGCAGTTGTTGTCTTTTTTATTTCTTTCTGGGTTTTTTGCTGCTTTTATGGTGATTTACCCGCCTGACGTGGGAATTGCAAGCCTGCTGCTGCTAGTCGCCGATTTTTCTATTGCAGTTGGGCCCATCGCAACTTTTTTCACGTTCGGGTTGAGATTTTTATCGCCGTCCCGGTAGTGTTATCGCGGACATTTGCCACGTTATCGGGGTACTATCGCATGTTACTGCTGTGTTGTGAATGTCACGTTGACACGGGGTTATTTTCCCACGCTAGACGGCGATATGAGGACTTGCGTTAACCTATTTTGGCGATGGTTATCGCACGTTCTTGAGAATATCCCCCTATATTTATTACAAAAGTGTGGCACGCCTGACGTCATCTTGATGTAATCAAAACTGTAATACCTAAAGCATTTCCATTAGAAATTATAGAAATGAGAGGGTCTTATTTGCATCGAAATTATGGTTAGTGCTCTAAAAGAGTAAAATGAGGACATATTTTCTGAGTTTTCTTGTAGCGACAAAGCACTTTTAAATTATTTGTTATCTTTATGTTTTTTTTATCCAGTTGACCACTTGATTAAATGTTGCACTTAGGGGAGAGGATGTGGTGTTACTTCCAGAGCTGCAGACTTTGCAACTGGGGAACCAGGTTGGAGTTTCTGCTTCAGCTCGACATTCTGTGATTCTGGTCAAATCACTTAATCTCCCCATGCCTACAACCAAAATGAATTTGTCCTTGTGTGATGTAACCAATGCTCATGTAAAGCACTCCAATACCTGACCAGTCTGCACTATATAAAACTGCAAAAAAACAAAAATAATAAAAGTGTTTTTCACACTTTTATCATTGGGCTATACATGGGCTACATCTGGGTGATATTTGTGCTACATTTGGGCTCCTTTTTCTCTGGTGGCCATCTTGGGAGACTTCAATTCAATAAACTTTATTCGATCTGATTTAGAAATATAGATCATAAAAGTGTACATAAAAACAGTAAATCCTCTTTCTTAATACAATACAATGAGAATTAATTATAACCAGTAGGTAAAAACGGGTGTTACAAAGCCCGACTCAGAGCAACTTCAGTTTAACATAATAGTAAAGTTCAATGTTTCGCAAGATCAATCTCAAGTACTTAAAATACGCAATAAGGGGTCCAAGTAAGATGCAACGCTCCAATACCTGACCAGTCTGCACTATAAAAAACTGCAAAAAAACAAAAAATAAAAAGTGTTTTGCACACTTCTGTCAATGGGCTATACGTGGGCTATATCTGGGTGAATTTTGTGCTACATTTGTGCTCTTTTTTCTCTGGTGGCCATCTTGAAAGACTTATTTGTTATGAAGTTTCCTAATTTCCTAATTTACTGCAGTCTCCTCAGTAGGAAATGCTTTCAGTTTTTTACTTTGATTCCATCAAGAAGGCATTCAGATGTGTCACGCATTTGCCATAAATTCAGAATGTTAGCACTCTAGTTGCTCATTTTTTAATTTTTTAATGAAATAGAAGAGGATTTGAGAAGTCACTCAAAATGTGCCCTAGTTTTTCTTTCTGCAGCACTAATCATAATTTCTGTGGCACAATGAACCCCCTCATTTTGTTCCTTTTTAAATTAAATGTTTTAAGTGTTACCAGTTAATTCCAATCAAGATGGCTTCAGGTGTGCCATACTTTTGTCATAAGTAAGACTGTTAGCGCTCTAGTTGTTCTTTACAACACTCTGGGAAGCTGCAGTAGAATACAAAGGAATCAACTGGCAGTCTCTGCCCTTGTTGGATGTACATGTTTTACTGAGAATGTCTGACTTCATTTCTCACATGACTGAGAAAGATAATGTGAATTTGTAGAAAATATGCTCTCATTTCAGCTTCTGGAGCACCTTCCAAACCTCTATGGGAAAAGCATTAGAAAATAGTTTTCTCTCAAACTTGATTCATGATATCCCAGTAGAAGGCTTTTTCACAGGGTAAAATCACCTTATAATGCACCACAATTCCTAAAATTAGTATGGTACCATCAACAAATGATTTATAATGAAACTAAAGTCTGTTATCACCCTTTATACGTTCCCCTTTGGTGACCCTCAAAACCTTCCATTCACTACAATGCATTTTAATGGGGTGCTATCAAGTATATTGGTCCCAAGATGGCTGCCAACATTTCTTGGATGAAGTGCTGACAGCCAATCAGATCTCACGATGAGATGTGTGGTTAGGCTCCGCCCAGATATCGATATTTCTTTTTCCTTTAATATTTCAACAACTACTGAACGGATTTACACCATTTAAAGCAAAGAGTGCACTCTGGGCCAAGAGCTACCTTTCTGCAAAATTTGGTGTAATTCCGTTCAGCAGTTCGGGCTGTAGCCGAGACAAAAGTTTCCTATGGAAATTAACATGGAGAAAACACGTTTTGGAACCCCCCTTTTTTCTCGGCCCCCGCTTGACGAATCACCCCGAAACTTTCAAGACAGTAGCTGACCGGAGCTCCCCATTGGTTTTGAGAATTTTATGAAGATTCGTCAAACAGCGCCAAAGATATTGGCAAAAGAGAAAACGCTTTTCCTATGGAAACAAGGTCCTAACTATAACTACCTACTGGCGAGCGCCAATAGGTAATATATATATATATATATATATATTCACTGAAAAAACCATAGGTTTTAGGGACAGTTATAGTTAGTTGGACATTGCACTCGTACAAAACCCGTGAAATTCCCCCGTTATAGTTAGTCCAGCTAACTATAACTCGCGCCCCGCAATGCACTGCTGATGACGTCACATATTACATCACTCATGACATGGTCAGTGACATCACTGATGACATCACTGATGACATCTCAAATGACATCACTGATGACATCACTGATGACATCATCCAGTGACTGTGTGTTGCTGTAAAGTTTAAATATTTTTAATATATATAGGAAAAGACGTATTGAAGAATGAGTGGGTGTGTAAGTGTCTGTATGGATGATTTAGTAGGTGCGTGACTGACTCTATAAGTGAGTGATTTAACGTATCTTACTGAATGCATGGGTTAGTGACTAAACTGGGTGAATGTCTGTATCCGTCTGTCTGTTGCTGTGTAAGTGGCTGCATGTGTTTGTGAATAGCTACATGAGTGTCTATATGAGTTATTGAATGCTTGTCTGAGTATCTGTATGGGTGCCTGAGTGTTTGTGTGGGAGGGGTGTGTGCAACTCTGTGCATAGATGTGTGAGTGGGTGATTCACTGGGTGGATGGTTTCAAGAGTGCAACTGTGATAGACTGTATGGGTGGGTAAGTGTGTGTAAGAGTGTGTTAGTGAGTGAATGTATGTCCCAGTGGTACATGTGTGAGTAACTACATATGTGAAAGGCAGTATATATGTGTGTTGGAGTATATAAATAGCTATAAGCGAGAGTGAGTGATTGTGATAGTGGCTGTATGGATGAGTGTGTGCTTGTATCAGTGATTGTATAAGAGCGTAAGAATGTGCTACTATTTGTATGAGTAAGTGAGCTGGTGTGTATATAACTGTATAGGTGAGTAAATGGTAGTGTGTTTAATTATTTGCATGACTGACTAGGTGTGTGAGTACCTCTATGGATGAGTGGCGGTGTTTGAGTGTCTATATAGGAGTATGAGTGCATATGATAGTCCTGTACTGAGTGACAGTAAGTATGAGTGACTGTACGGGTGAGTGAGTGGATGTGTGCGTAGACCTAAGAATCAGTGAGTGGGTATGTAGTTATTGGTGTTGGAGTGTCTATGGTTTTGCGAATGGCAGTCTGTAATTTAGAGTGGGTGTATCAAAGGTTATATTAGAGTGTGAGGAGGTGCATCAGATTATCACGTGGATGATGTCATCAGTGATGTCATTTGAGATGTCATCAGTGATGTCACTGACCATGTCATGAGTGATGTAATATGTGACGTCATCAGCAGTGCATTGCGGGGGCGCGAGTTATAGTTAGCTGGACTAACTATAACGGGGGAATTTCACGGGTTTTGTACGAGTGCAATGTCCAACTAACTATAACTGTCCCTAAAACCTATGGTTTTTTCAGTGAATTTCAAAGGTTTTTTAAATGCTAATTTGTAACTATAACGTCCCTGAAACCTATGGTTTTTTCAGTGAATTTCAAAGGTTTTTTAAATGCTAATTTGTAACTATAACATGTCTGAAACCTACAGTTTTTTCAGTGAATTTCAAAGGTTTTGTAAATGACAATTTTTAAATGTATTAATTGTTATATAAATTTTTTTCATACTGATTTCCAAATTTTTTAGAAACAATTTTTTTTACATATTTTATTTTTTAAATTACATTGTAATTACATTATACATTACATTACAAAAAATACTTTCTCAGAATGAATTACTTTAGTTTAATTACTTTGCACATAGGCAGTAGACTTTTAAGTACAGTAGTTACAGTTGTTGCAATGGGCAACACATTTTCAAACACAATGCAACATTCAGCTCAATGTGAATTTCTAGTTAAATGCAATTAGTTACTTTATGGATTACTTTTCTAACCACATTACTGGATCCTAGATTCAGTCCTGGGACATCTCCTGTAAACAGTTGAGTAAAAGCGTTTTGGTTACAGTCGTGATTTTTAAGGAATATTATTGTACTTTAAAAGTTCACACTTAGAAACTTTTTCTCATAGAATCACCAATGTTATCCTATGGAAGGAAATTCACTTAGAAGTTAAAAACTGTTATCGTTACTTTTTCTTACTCAGTGTTGGATCCTGGATCCAGCACTGGTGCATCTCCTGTAAACAGTTGAAAGAATGCGTTTAAGTCATACAGGCGATTTTTTAGGAATATTTGTAGTTTGTGAAAATCGACACTTTGAAACTTTTCTGCTGAAAACCAGACAATGGATTCCTATGGAAGGAAATTCAAGTTACTGGTAAGTACGGTTAAAATTACTTTTGAGGATCAGTACTGGGCTGAAAGATGCAGCACTGAGGTCTCTCCTGATAACAGGTGAGTAAATCGGAATTCGTATTTCGGCTGATTTTAGAGGACTATTTTAAAGTTCCAAAACTCCACACTTAGAAGAATTTCCAAGTGAAACCAGTCAATGTTAGCCTATGGAAGGAAATTCAAGTTACTGGTAAGTACGGTTAAAATTACTTTTCAGGACCAGTACTGGGCTGAAAGATGCAGCACTGAGGTCTCTCCTGATAACAGGTGAGTAAATCAGAATTCGGATTTCGGCTGATTTTAGAGGAATATTTGTATGTTTCAAAAATCAACACTTAGAAACTTTTTCAGCAAAAAGCAGGCAATGATATCCTATGGAAGGAAATTCAAGTTACTGGTAAGTACGGTTAAAATTACTTTTGAGGATCAGTACTGGGCTGAAAGATGCAGCACTGAGGTCTCTCCTGATAACAGGTGAGTAAATCGGAATTCGTATTTCGGCTGATTTTAGAGGAATATTTTAAAGTTCCAAAACTCCACACTTAGAAGAATTTCCAAGTGAAACCAGTCAATGTTAGCCTATGAAGGAAATTCAAGTTACCGGTAAGTACGGTTAAAATTACTTTTCAGGACCAGTACTGGGCTGAAAGATGCAGCACTGAGGTCTCTCCTGATAACAGGTGAGTAAATCAGAATTCGGATTTCGGCTGATTTTAGAGGAATATTTGTATGTTTCAAAAATCAACACTTAGAAACTTTTTCAGCAAAAAGCAGGCAATGATATCCTATGGAAGGATATTCAAGTTACTGGTAAGTACGGTTAAAATTACTTTTGAGGATCAGTACTGGGCTGAAAGATGCAGCACTGAGGTCTCTCCTGATAACAGGTGAGTAAATCGGAATTCGTAGTTCGGCTGATTTTAGAGGAATATTTTAAAGTTCCAAAACTCCACACTTAGAAGAATTTCCAAGTGAAACCAGTCAATGTTAGCCTATGAAGGAAATTCAAGTTACCGGTAAGTACGGTTAAAATTACTTTTGAGGATCAGTACTGGGCTGAAAGATGCAGCACTGAGGTCTCTCCTGATAACAGGTGAGTAAATCGGAATTCGTATTTCGGCTGATTTTAGAGGAATATTTTAAAGTTCCAAAACTCCACACTTAGAAGAATTTCCAAGTGAAACCAGTCAATGTTAGCCTATGAAGGAAATTCAAGTTACCGGTAAGTACGGTTAAAATTACTTTTCAGGACCAGTACTGGGCTGAAAGATGCAGCACTGAGGTCTCTCCTGATAACAGGTGAGTAAATCGGAATTCGTATTTCGGCTGATTTTAGAGGAATATTTTAACGTTCCAAAACTCCACACTTAGAAGAATTTCCAAGTGAAACTAGTCAATGTTAGCCTATGAAGGAAATTCAAGTTACCGGTAAGTACGGTTAAAATTACTTTTGAGGATCAGTACTGGGCTGAAAGATGCAGCACTGAGGTCTCTCCTGATAACAGGTGAGTAAATCGGAATTCGGATTTCGGCTGATTTTAGAGGAATATTTGTATGTTTCAAAAATCAACACTTAGAAACTTTTTCAGCAAAAAGCAGGCAATGATATCCTATGGAAGGAAATTCAAGTTACTGGTAAGTACGGTTAAAATTACTTTTGAGGATCAGTACTGGGCTGAAAGATGCAGCACTGAGGTCTCTCCTGATAACAGGTGAGTAAATCGGAATTCGTATTTCGGCTGATTTTAGAGGAATATTTTAAAGTTCCAAAACTCCACACTTAGAAGAATTTCCAAGTGAAACCAGTCAATGTTAGCCTATGAAGGAAATTCAAGTTACCGGTAAGTACGGTTAAAATTACTTTTCAGGACCAGTACTGGGCTGAAAGATGCAGCACTGAGGTCTCTCCTGATAACAGGTGAGTAAATCAGAATTCGGATTTCGGCTGATTTTAGAGGAATATTTGTATGTTTCAAAAATCAACACTTAGAAACTTTTTCAGCAAAAAGCAGGCAATGATATCCTATGGAAGGAAATTCAAGTTACTGGTAAGTACGGTTAAAATTACTTTTGAGGATCAGTACTGGGCTGAAAGATGCAGCACTGAGGTCTCTCCTGATAACAGGTGAGTAAATCAGAATTCGTATTTCGGCTGATTTTAGAGGAATATTTTAAAGTTCCAAAACTCCACACTTAGAAGAATTTCCAAGTGAAACCAGTCAATGTTAGCCTATGAAGGAAATTCAAGTTACCGGTAAGTACGGTTAAAATTACTTTTGAGGATCAGTACTGGGCTGAAAGATGCAGCACTGAGGTCTCTCCTGATAACAGGTGAGTAAATCGGAATTCGTATTTCGGCTGATTTTAGAGGAATATTTTAAAGTTCCAAAACTCCACACACACAAGAATTTCTAAGTGAAACCAGTCAATGTTAGCCTATGAAGGAAATTCAAGTTACCGGTAAGTACGGTTAAAATTACTTTTCAGGACCAGTACTGGGCTGAAAGATGCAGCACTGAGGTCTCTCCTGATAACAGGTGAGTAAATCGGAATTCGTATTTCGGCTGATTTTAGAGGAATATTTTAACGTTCCAAAACTCCACACTTAGAAGAATTTCCAAGTGAAACTAGTCAATGTTAGCCTATGAAGGAAATTCAAGTTACCGGTAAGTACGGTTAAAATTACTTTTGAGGATCAGTACTGGGCTGAAAGATGCAGCACTGAGGTCTCTCCTGATAACAGGTGAGTAAATCGGAATTCGGATTTCGGCTGATTTTAGAGGAATATTTGTATGTTTCAAAAATCAACACTTAGAAACTTTTTCAGCAAAAAGCAGGCAATGATATCCTATGGAAGGAAATTCAAGTTACTGGTAAGTACGGTTAAAATTACTTTTGAGGATCAGTACTGGGCTGAAAGATGCAGCACTGAGGTCTCTCCTGATAACAGGTGAGTAAATCGGAATTCGTATTTCGGCTGATTTTAGAGGAATATTTTAAAGTTCCAAAACTCCACACTTAGAAGAATTTCCAAGTGAAACCAGTCAATGTTAGCCTATGAAGGAAATTCAAGTTACCGGTAAGTACGGTTAAAATTACTTTTCAGGACCAGTACTGGGCTGAAAGATGCAGCACTGAGGTCTCTCCTGATAACAGGTGAGTAAATCAGAATTCGGATTTCGGCTGATTTTAGAGGAATATTTGTATGTTTCAAAAATCAACACTTAGAAACTTTTTCAGCAAAAGCAGGCAATGATATCCTATGGAAGGATATTCAAGTTACTGGTAAGTACGGTTAAAATTACTTTTGAGGATCAGTACTGGGCTGAAAGATGCAGCACTGAGGTCTCTCCTGATAACAGGTGAGTAAATCGGAATTCGTAGTTCGGCTGATTTTAGAGGAATATTTTAAAGTTCCAAAACTCCACTCTTAGAAGAATTTCCAAGTGAAACCAGTCAATGTTAGCCTATGAAGGAAATTCAAGTTACCGGTAAGTACGGTTAAAATTACTTTTGAGGATCAGTACTGGGCTGAAAGATGCAGCACTGAGGTCTCTCCTGATAACAGGTGAGTAAATCGGAATTCGTATTTCGGCTGATTTTAGAGGAATATTTTAAAGTTCCAAAACTCCACACTAGAAGAATTTCCAAGTGAAACCAGTCAATGTTAGCCTATGAAGGAAATTCAAGTTACCGGTAAGTACGGTTAAAATTACTTTTCAGGACCAGTACTGGGCTGAAAGATGCAGCACTGAGGTCTCTCCTGATAACAGGTGAGTAAATCGGAATTCGTATTTCGGCTGATTTTAGAGGAATATTTTAACGTTCCAAAACTCCACACTTAGAAGAATTTCCAAGTGAAACTAGTCAATGTTAGCCTATGAAGGAAATTCAAGTTACCGGTAAGTACGGTTAAAATTACTTTTGAGGATCAGTACTGGGCTGAAAGATGCAGCACTGAGGTCTCTCCTGATAACAGGTGAGTAAATCGGAATTCGGATTTCGGCTGATTTTAGAGGAATATTTGTATGTTTCAAAAATCAACACTTAGAAACTTTTTCAGCAAAAAGCAGGCAATGATATCCTATGGAAGGAAATTCAAGTTACTGGTAAGTACGGTTAAAATTACTTTTGAGGATCAGTACTGGGCTGAAAGATGCAGCACTGAGGTCTCTCCTGATAACAGGTGAGTAAATCGGAATTCGTATTTCGGCTGATTTTAGAGGAATATTTTAAAGTTCCAAAACTGCACACATAGAAGAATTTCCAAGTGAAACCAGTCAATGTTAGCCTATGAAGGAAATTCAAGTTACCGGTAAGTACGGTTAAAATTACTTTTGAGGATCAGTACTGGGCTGAAAGATGCAGCACTGAGGTCTCTCCTGATAACAGGTGAGTAAATCGGAATTCGTATTTCGGCTGATTTTAGAGGAATATTTGCACAATGGTGAAGGGAGGGGAGGGGCCTGAGGTGGCATCTGTGCAAACGCGCCCCGTGGCGCGTTTTAAGTTGGGGGATTAAGTCCCCTTGAATCATGAGGGTCCCTACGGGCCAACTAGCCCACCAGGAACCTCCAGTATGCGCCAGGGGCTGCGTTGCAGAGACATGTACAGAGGCCACACCCTTTTTACACCTCTCTGCAACGCAGCTCTGTGGCGCTTTCTGGACGTACCTGTTGGGCTAGTTGGCCCCCAGGGACCCTCAGGATTGAAGAGGATTTAATTCCCCATCTTAAAACGCGCCACGGGGCCTGTTTGCACACATGTCACCTGAAGCCCCGCCCCCTCCCTTCACCACTGTGCAAACGCGCCCCGTGGCGCGTTTTAAGTCGGGGGATTAACTCCCCTTGAATCCTGAGGGTCCCTGGAGTCCAACTAGCCCACCATGTTCCTCCAAAAGCGCCACAGAGCTGCGTTGCAGAGAGGTGTAAAAGGGGCGTGGCCTCTGTACACCTCTCTGCAAGGCAGCCCCTGGCGCATACTGGAGGTTCCTGGTGGGCTAGTTGGCCCCAGGGACCCCCAGTATTCAAGGGGAATTCGTTCCCCTCTGCAAACGCGCCAGGGGCGCGTTTGCAGAGTGGTGAAGGAAGGGGCGGGGCCTGCGGGCCCGATCGTTTTTTTTTCCCCTTGAAGGGGGCGTGTGGCCCCCCTTCCTTTTCCTATTTTTAGGCCCCGGGGACCCCATCCCCCGGGGCCTGGCCTCTCGTTGGGGACTGTGGGGGGTCCCCAAGCCCCCACAGTCCCGCCGGCTCCCCGTGTCCTACGGGAGCCGGCATTGCTTTACACATGGGGAGCAGCTAACATGCTGCTCCCCATGTGGAAAAGCAATCGGCTTTGGATATTGGAAGAGAGGCAGGTTTCCTGCTCTCTCTTCCAATATCCAAAGCAAGTTTGCAATGACAGGACGGGAGCCGCGAGGCTCCCGTCCTGTCATTGCAAGCAGCAGTGTCCCGGGGTAGGCACCCCGGGACACTGCAGGAGCCGGCCCTGGGGGTGGCGGTCCCCAGGGCCATCAAGGGCTCCAGGAGGGGGGCCGCGCGGCCCCCTCCCTACATCGAGAAAGCCCCGGGGAGGTGGTGGTCCCCGGGGCTTGGGGGTCCAAAACAGACCCCCATTTTCATTTTTCTTAGTGCCCCGGGGAGGTGGTGGTCCCCGGGGCGTGTGGGGGGGCTGGAGCCCCCCCACACAGGTTTTTAAATATAAAAAAAGAAGCCCCGGGGAGGTGGTGGTCCCCGGGGCTGCGGGAGGGCTCAGAGCCCTCCCGCACCATTATCCATAAAGCCCCGGGGGGTGGTGGTCCCCGGGGCTTGGGGGCCCTTAGAGGCCCCCACACATAAAATTAACCCCCCCCAGCATGCCCCCGGGACTTGCCCACCCGGGGGCCAGTAGCTATCGAAGCGCGGGAGACCGCGCTTCGATTTTTTTTTTTTCGGCAGGGTTCGCGCTCCCTGAGCGCATCCTGCCGATTTTTAAAAAAAAAAAAAAAACATTTTTTTGCCCAGGGGGTCCTTGTGGGACCCCCTGAGCAGACCTAGGGGGTCAGGGTGTTTCTACCCTGCCCCCTTTGTGCGCTTTGCGCACTTGTTTCTGTCCCTCGGTTCTACCGAGGGACAAAATGGCTGCCAACACTTCCTGATTTGGAGTGTTGACAGCCAATTAACATAAAGCTCGTGCTCGGGAGGATCCGCGGCCCTAGATATACCTATCTTTTTTTCTTTTGATTTTCTCAGCAACTACTGAACGGATTTACACCATTTAACAAAAAGGGTTCTTTCTGAACCAAGAACTACCTCTTTGCCAAATTTGGTGTAATTCTGTTCAGCAGTTCAGGCTGTAGCCGTGTCTAAAGTTTCCTATGGAAAATTGCATGGGGAAAACGCGTTTTGGGACCCCCCTTTTTTCTCGGCCCCCGCTTGACGAATCCCCCCGAGACTTTCAGGGTAGGAGCGGACCGGAGCGGGCCACAAAGTTTGAAAATTTTGCGAAGATACGTCAACCGGCAAGAGAGTTATTTCAAATAGAATGTCGCGGATTTCCTATGGATAATAGGTTGTAACTATAACTATCTACTGGCGACCGCCAGTAGATAATATATATATATATTTATATATAAAAACAATACCCTTTCAAGCTTAAAGTGCTGAATAAATTATAATTATGCAAAATAGGAAGCAGAGAACTCTGGGTAGTTCCCAAATTTAGGTGGAGAGTAGCCCATATATAGAGGACCCTGCAACACCAACACTCTGAATCTTCTCACCTCAAATGTCTGTTTTTCTAGCAAAGTTTTTAAGCATAGGATTAGCACAGTGCCATCCACGCCGAGCTAGAAAGGGACAAAGCCTTTTGCCCTTTATACAGCAAAATCTTTAAGCATAGGATTAGCAAAGTGCTATCCATGCTAAGCTGGAAAATGACAAAAGCATTTTACCACTCCAGGCACAGTATTACAACTTTGGATTGGTAAAATACCTGGAATTCATAAAAGCAAACCCTGACATGTGTTTTGCTCTCATTAGAGCTCTTCACAGAGGTATAGCTTTGTCCAGACACAAGGGAGTATATATATATTCACTGAAAAAAACACAGGTTTCAGGGACGTTATAGTTAGGCTGACATTTCACTCGTACAAAACCAGAGAAATTCGGCCGTTATAGTTAGCTGAGCTAACTATAACTCGTGCCCCCATAATGCACTGATGATTATGTCACATATTACATCACTCATGACATGATCAGTGACATCACTCATGACATCACCGATGACATCTCAAATGACATCATTTTAAAACAGTGTGGTCTCGTTCACTTGTTTTTTTTTTAGTGCCCCCGGGTGGGCTAGGTCCCAGTTGGAACAAATTTATATATTTTGGGGGTGGGGGCATGTGTCGCTCCCCTCCCCAGGCCAATTTTGGTCCCGGGGACCCTTTTCTCCAGGGCCCATTGCTATTTTGTGGGGGAGGGGAGCATGTGGCCCCCCCTCCCTGGGCCATTTTTGGCCCTGGGGACCCCATCGTCCAGAGCCTGGCCATTCTGTAAAGGGGGAGAGGGACACACTGCCCTCCTCCTGAGGGCCGATTTTGGTCCCGGGGTCCCTATCCCCAAGGGCCCAGCAAAGTTTCAAAAGGTGGGGAGCCGCGCAGACTTCCTCCTTGGGCCAACATCGGCCCTGGGGATCCCAACCCCCGGGGCCCAACTGAATACAAAAATGGGGAGAGGGCCATGTGTCCCTGCTTTCTGGGCCGATTCAGCCCTGGGGGCCCCATCCCCCTGGGGCCCGGCCACATCTGTAAAGGGGAGACCCCATGCCATTAATGGCCCTGGGGACACTGTACTGTAAGGGGGAAGGGGCACACAGCCCTCCTCCCCAGAGCCGATAGTAAGGCTCACATTTCACTCGTACAAAACCGGAGAAATTCAGCAGTTGGGCTAACTATAACTAACTCCCCTCTAATGCACTGCTTATGACATATTACATCACTCATGACATGGTCAGTGACATTACCTCTACGTCCCTCGTCCTCGACCCAGTCATCACTAATGAGGTATTCCACTTGACAGGAAACAAAACAGGAAACGCTTTTAGGCTCCACCCACCCTCCTGCCAGGGGCTATAAGTACATAGCCAACAGAAAGCACATCCTGTTTTGTTTCCTGTCGGTGGACCTGACGGGGGACGCTTGGGTAGGTGCTGGGCACTTACCTGCTTCGTGTTGTCCTGTGGTTTTCCTCCTTTGCTGGGCTCTGGGGGTGCTCCTGGACCTTCGTGGGAGCTACTTGAGTCGGGCTGCTGGGCTTCCTGGACTCCTTCGGTCTCCTGGTTGCCGGTTCTGCTGGGCTGCGCTGGTATCCTGGAGTCCTGCTGTCTGGTGAGTCCTCCTTTGTGCTCCGTGTGTTCCGTGGAGCTGGGGATGCGCAGTCAGGCTCCTCCTGCCTTGGGCCTGCCTGCACCTCTTTCGACGCCTTCCTGGTTTCTGGGGAGCATCCGGGTTGGGTTCCAGACGCTCCGTGTGCCGCATGTCTTTGTGTGCACTCGGGTTGGGGTCCGAGTGCTCCAATTCTGCTTCCTCTCGTGCCGCTCTGGCGCGAAATTGGTGGAGCGCCCGGTTTGGGGTCCGGACGCTCCATAGGCAGCGCTTCATTTGGGCTCTACCGCAGCCGTTGTGGAGCGCCCGGGTTGGGCTCCGGGTGCTCCGCTGCTCGTGCTCTGTGCGGGGCGCCTGGGTTGGGCTCCAGGGTGCTCCGCGACGTTCAGGCTGGTTGGCGTCTTGTTCCCGGCGTCCTCATGAGTGATAGGCGCCGGGGCTGGGCTCTCGGCGTGATTTCGGCCTTCGGCGGCCGTAATTGGTCGGGTTTTGTGGCTTTGGTTGGTCACGCCCCCTCCCGCCTCGCTTCTGGGTTGTGCTCAGCTGTTTGCCATGCCGGTTGATTAGGGGACGATTTCCGGCTTATTTTTTGTTTAAATGGGGGGGGGGGTCACATTCGGTTCTGTTCCTACCTCTGTTGGTTGTGTGCGCTGGGTCCTGTGTTTTGGTGTTCGTGATGGGGAAACATTACAGGAAACGGAGGCATGTGTCTCCTGTTTCCTCTTCTTCTTCTTCCCCGGCGGTCAGTGGGGATTCTGCCCCTCCGGTGAAGCGGGCCAAGTTGGATGACGGCCGGTTGAAGCGCCTGATTTTGGAGACTTTGTCTGATCTGCGGTCCTCCAAGAAAGCTGTTGGGGGTCGTTCTGCTGGAGTTGTTGGTCTATATTCAGACATTTCGTCCTCGGATTCTTCTGATGCCTCTTCCTTGGGAGCGGTGGATCTCAAAGGCAAATATGTTTCTAAGGAGTCGTTGCCTGACCTTCTTTCTCATGTGTGTGTGAACATGGGGTTTCCTGATGATGCTGTGGCCAGCACTTCCACAGATGCTGTTCTGCCGCAGTTTCGGAAACCTGTTACTACTTCTCTTCCTCTTCATCCCTTTGTGATGGATGTCCTCTTGAAAGAATGGAAGGATCCGGATCACATCATGTTGCCACGCTTTATGTCCAAACTGTATCCTTTGCAGGACATGGAGGAGTCGTTTCCTGAGTCAGTGCATGTTGATTCCATTGTCGCCAGTTTGGTGGGTCGTCCCTCTATGGCGGATGATAATATTCTACGTGATGGGGTGGATAAGAAAATTGACTCTGCGTTGAGGAAATCTTATGCTGGCTCTCACCTTGCTATCCGTTCTGGTGTATATGGGGCTTATGTCGCTCAATCACTGTTGACTGACTTTAAGACCTTGTTTTCCACCATACAGGAGGGGGGCAGTTGTCCGGATTTGCTGGAGTCCATGGAACGTCAGGCTGAATTTCTCTCGGACATTGCCTTTGATTCTGTGCGTGCTTCTGCCTTGTCCTGTGGTTCCTCTATTGCTGCTCGTCGCAACTTGTTGCTGAAGGGTTGGAATACGGACGCCGCGCAGAAATCCATGGCTTTGCGCTTGCCCTTTACTGGCCCTCGTCTTTTTGGGGACGCCCTTGAGGATAAACTTCACAAGGTGTTCAAGGAGCGGAAGCATTCCTTTTCCTTCCGTCGGCAGCCTTCTCGTAAGGATTTTTCTTTCTCTCATGCCAGGACCTTTCGTCAGCCTTCCAGGTTTCAGCAGTCCTCCTTTAAGAACCCAAAAGGTGCTGGTAGGGGTTTCCGCCGGAAGTTCCAGAAGAAGCCCCCCCCGAGATGCTGGACAGGGGCCGCAGCGTTCCTGACTATGCCGCCCCCGAGGTTGGTCATGCTGGTGTTGCGCCAGCGGTTGGTGGGAGGTTGCAGTTGTTTCTTCCTGTTTGGCGACGGACAAACTCCGATCAGTGGGTGCTGGATGTCCTGGTCCAGGGGTATCGGATCGAGTTTCTGTCCCTTCCTCCTCCCTCGGGCGTGGTGCGGACTCCGACGCCCTTGAACCAGTCTCTGCGTCAGTCTTTGGTGGACGGTGTTCGCACTTTGCTCTTGAAGAAGGCGATTGTGGCCGTTCCCCGGTTGGAGTGGGGTCTATTCGATTGTCTTTCTTGTTCCGAAGGTCACAGGAGGTTTTCGGATTGTCATCAATCTCCGGAGTCTGAACTTGTTTGTCCGGAAGATCCCCTTCAAGATGGAGACCTTGCAACGGGTGATACCTTTGATTCAGGCCGGCTGGGTGTTTGCTACACTGGATCTCCAGGACGCTTATCTTCATGTGCCTGTGCCTCTGGAGGATCAGAAATTCCTGCGCTTCTGCCTGGAGGGTCGTCATTGGCAGTTCTGTGTCCTTCCGTTTGGTCTGCGGTCCGCTCCCCGCGTGTTCACCAAGGTGGTGGCTCCCTTGGTGGCCCATCTTCATCTCCTGGGTGTGTCGGTGTTTCCTTACTTGGACGATTGGCTGCTCCAGGCTCCTTCCTCCAAGGTCCTGTCTCAGCACCTGTCCTTGACCATCCGTACGCTAGAGCTGCATGGGTTTCTCGTGACCTTTCCGAAATGCCAGCTGCTTCCTGCAACTCGGCGGTCTTTCATAGGGGCCGTCTTCGATTCGATCCTGGGCAAGGTGTTCCTTCCGGACTCCCGGCTTCTGCAGCTTCAGTTCCTGTTGCGGAGGTTGTTGTCCCAGGCTGCGGCTCCCCTCCTTCAGTGGCTCGAGGTTCAGGGTCATATGGCTGCGGCTGTCTTCACGGTGCCCTGGGCCAGGGTTCATCTTTGGCCTCTGCTGTGGCATCTTCAACGTTGGGTGCCTTTTCCAGTTCGGGACTATGCTGTCTCTGTGCCGGTGTCTCTGGAGGTTGTGTCCGCTCTCCAGTGGTGGCTGGATTCCTCCAATCTCTCCAAGGGAATGTGGATTCACCTGCCGCCTCCTTTGGTGTTGACGACGGATGCCAGTGCGTCCGGTTGGGGGGCGACTCTGGGTCAGTGGACTGTTCAGGCTCGTTGGCTCCGGTCGGAGTCCCGCAGGTCCTCCAATTGGAGGGAGCTGTCTGCAGTGGACCGTGCTCTTCGTTTCTTCCAGGGTCGTCTGCTGGGGTGCAATGTCCTGGTTCGGTCCGACAACTCAGTTACTGTGGCTTACATCAACCACCAGGGCAGTACTCGCAGTCCTTCATTGAACCTGGTGGCCTGTGCGATTGCGGGTTGGGCGGAGTGTCATCTTCTGGCCATCTCTGCTCAGCATATCAAGGGTGTGGACAATGTGGTGGCGGATGCCTTGAGTCGCAGGTTTCCGTCTTCTCTGACACTGTGTCTCTCCCCCAGGATTTTCCGGCTGCTCTGTCGGAGGTTCGGGACTCCCAAGCTGGACTTGTTTGCCTCGAGGACCAATGCGTAGCTTCCCCTCTTTTGTTCCCGGACTCCGGAGTTGGGTGCTTGGGGGGTGGAGGCGTTGTCTCTCCGGTGGCCCCCTTGGTTGCTGTACGCCTTCCCCCCCCTTCCCCCTGATTCCGGCCTTCTTGCTGAAAGTCCAGTGGGTGCCCGGGTGGTGGCTGTCTTGCCTCACTGGCCTCGGAGGTCCTGGTTCCCGTTGTTGTTGAGCCTGGCGGTGGGTCCTCCTTGGATTCTTCCCCGCTACCCGTCTCCCCTGAAGTCGCCCTCTCCCTCCCTCCTGGTCCCTCTCACCCTGGCGGTCTGGAGGTTGAACGGCTGTCTCTTGGGGTCCGGGGTTTGCCTGACCACCTCATCACTGTGATGCAGGGCTCCCGTAGGCGTTCCACTTTGTCCTCCTACTCGAAACATTGGGCTTCTTTCTCCTCCTGGTGTTCGGGGTTTGGTCTGTCTCCCTCCTCTTGTCCTATCGCTTCTATCCTTCAGTTTTTTCTGGATGGGTTTCAGAAACACTGTGCCTTGTCTACACTGAAGGGGCAGTGGGCTGCTGTTCGGGCGTTCCGGGATCCGGCTTCGCTCCCGTCTTCGGATGGGTTGTTGGTTTCCCGGCTGTTCCGGAGTTTCTCTCTGTCCTCTCCTTCTGCTCGTTCTCCGGTTCCTCCTTGGGATCTTTCTTTGGTCCTGGGTGCTCTGCAGTCCTCTCCCTTTGAGCCCTTGGAGTCTGTTGACCTTAAATTCCTCTCTTTTAAGGTGCCTTTTTTGGTAGCTGTCACTTCTGCTCGGCGGTTGGGTGAGCTCACTGCCTTGCGTTGTTCTCCTCCCTTTTTACGTTTCTTGGATGACGCAGTGGTCCTTTCTTTGGATCCTGCCTTTGTTCCTAAGATTCGCTCTCGTTTTCATTCCTCTCAGGAGTTGATTCTTCCTTCCTTCTGTCCTTCTCCTTCCTCGCCTGCTGAGTTGTTGCTTCACTCTCTGGATGTGAGGCGTGCATTGTCTATTTATGTTACCCGCTCTGCGGGGTTTCGTTCTTCCGACTCTCTCTTTGTGACCTTTGGTCTGGCTGGTCGTGGTAAGGCTGCTTCCCGTCTTACTCTGGGTCGCTGGATCAAGGCTGTTATTTCTCTGGCATATCAGGGCTCTGGTTTGCCTTGCCCTTCTGGGGTTCAGGCCCGTTCCACTCGGGGTGTTTCTGCTTCCTGGGCTGCTTTTCATGGGGTTTCCCTTGATGAGATCTGTCGGGCTGGGACTTGGGCTTCTGATTCTACTTTTGTGAGACACTATCGTCTGAATTGTGCTCTGTCTGACCGGACCAATTTTGGTTGTGGTGTGTTGCGTACTGTGGGGGTTGTTCCCCCCCCCCTGATTCTGTGTGTTTACATTAAAATGTTTTTCTCTTCTTGCACTCCACTTTTGTGTTCGGTCTCTGTTCTCTGTGTGGTTTGCCAAAGGCCTGCTTGTGGGGTTGCTTTGGTATGCCTCATTAGTGATGACTGGGTCGAGGACGAGGACGTAGAGGTAATGCTATGATTACTTACCGGTAATCCCCATTACTCTTAGTCCTACTCGTCCTCGACCCAGTCATACTTCCCACCCACCCACCCTCCCTGTTCAGGCCTTTGTTGCTTGGTATGTCAGGATGTGCTTTCTGTTGGCTATGTACTTATAGCCCCTGGCAGGAGGGTGGGTGGAGCCTAAAAGCGTTTCCTGTTTTGTTTCCTGTCAAGTGGAATACCTCATTAGTGATGACTGGGTCGAGGACGAGTAGGACTAAGAGTAATGGGGATTACCGGTAAGTAATCATAGCATCACTCATGACATCACTTGATGACATCTCAAATGACATCACTGATGACATCACTGATGACAACTCAAATGACATCACTGATGACATCATCCAGTGATTGTGAGCGTTTTCTAAAAGTTACTGAGTGTTAAACATATATACTAAGGTAAGTGGCTGTGGGAGTGCCTGTATGGGTGAGTGACTGGGTGTGTCAGTGATGTATAGAAGAGTGAGTGGGTGTGCGAGAGACTGTATACATGAGTGAGTGAGCGTGTGAGTTTTTGTATGGGTGAGTGAGTGGGTATGTCAGTGGGTGTATGACTAAGTGAGTGGCTGTGTGAGTATCTGTATGGGTGACTGAGTGGGTGTGTAAGTGGCTGTAATGGTGAATGAGTGTCTGTATGGGTGAGTGGGTGTGTCAGTGGCTGTATATGGTGAATGAGAGAGTGCATGAGTGGCTGAATGGGTGACTGAGCAGGTACATATGTGTCTGTATGGGTGAGTGACAAGGTACATGAGTGGCTGTATGGATGCATGAATGGGTGTGTAAGTGAGTGTATGGGTGAGTGAGTGGGTGCGTGAGTGGCTGTATGGGTGAGTGAATGGGTGTGTGAGTGGCTGAATAGGTGAGTAATTGGGTGTGTGAGTGGCTGTATCAGTGAGTAAGTGAGTGTGAGAGAGGTTGCATGGGAGAGCCGCTGCTTGTCTCAGTGACTGTATAGGTGAGTGAGTACATGTGTTAGTATATGTATGAGTAGGTGAGTGGGTGTGTGAGTAACTGGGTGAGCGAGTGGCTGTGTGAGTGACTGTATGGTTGAGTGAGTAGGTGTGTGAGTGCTGTATGGGTGACTGATTCAATGTGTGAGTGGCTGTATGGGTGCATGAGTGGGTGTGTAAGCATCTGTATGTCTGTATGACTGGATGTGTGAGTGGCTGTATCTGTGAGTTAATGGTTGTGTTAGTGGCTGTATGGGTGAGTTAATGTGTGAGTGGCTCTATGGATCAGTGAGTAAATGTGTGCGTGTTTGTATGGGGCTGTGAATGTATATGTCAGTGGTTGTGTGGAAGTGGGTGTATGAGATGCTGTATGGGGTATAAGTGGGTGTGTGAGTGGTTCTGTGGATGATGTAATCAGTGATGTCATTTGAGATGTCATCAGTGATGTCATCAGCAATGTCATTTGAGATTTCATCAGTGATGTCACTGACCATATCATGAGGGATGTGAGATCATAAGCAGTCATTTCGGAGGCGTAAGTTATAGTTAGTTCAGCTAACTATAACTGCTAAATTTCTCTTGTTGTGTATGAGTGAAATGTGAGCCCAACTATAACATCCCTGTAACCTTTGCTCTTTCCACTGAATTTCTAAGGTTTTTTAAATTCTATTTCCCAACTATAATGTCCCTGTAATCTTTGGTTTTGTCAGCGAATTTCTAAGGTTTTTAATTCTATTTCCTAACTGTGACGTCCCTGTAACCTCTGTTTTTCTTTCAGTGAATTTTAACATGTTTTTACATTTTATTTCCTACCTATAACCTATTGAGGATTCATTTCTGTGAAATGAGCATCATGTCAGAATTAATCCTGCCCTGCGTATTTATCCAAGAAGAGGCCACAGTTTTGTGCAACACCTCTACTGGAGTACTTTCTACTGGCTAATTAATAAGCGTACCTTGTTGGGTAAATGTATACTGCAACTCCTACAATACAACTGCGTAAAAGACGCAGAGAAAATGTCTCCAGTGACCTTGTGTGTCTGTAACTTTGCCAATGTGATTGTTCCTCAAGCGTCTTCACCAGATATCTTTATAATTGTGGTACTGCTGAGAAAACACACTTGGATGATTTGTACTTTGCAGAAGTAAGTGCTTCTTTGTTTGGTGGAGATGCAATTGTATTCCTAGGCATGAGTTACGTGTCTCCAAAATGGGCGGGAAATACATTGGGGGAGTTTTTAAAATGTTGTTCATCATCCTGGGAAAAGGGTGGGACGATGTTGCTTACAGCTAATGTATATGCGGCGGGGCTTGTAGGCAAGTTTACATACTTGTAGTTTGTAAAAGTTTAGAACACAAGCTCTGTTCTCACCAGCAGATGTGAAGAAAGAACCCCCTCATCACAGACACTATATGAGATTTTGCGCTCACGAAAAGCAAGCATGCAAACACCTCCATCAAGGATTACAGATACATTTTCACAGTGGAAATATAACACACTTGCTTTGCCTTGGGAATGCCCATGAACTTAGGATGATTAGTACTTTACAGAAGTGGGACTTCAATTTGGGCACCTGCTTTGTTTATATCTGTAAGTGCTTCCAGTTGAGGTTTCATTAGTGTTAAATGAGCATCATGCCAGAATGAATCCTTCCCTGCGTATTTATCCAAGACATCACCATTTTGTGCAACACCTCTACCCAACTGGAGTACGTTCTATTGGCTAATTAGTGCTACCTCATTGGGTAAATGTATAGTGCATCTCCTACACTACAGCTGCATAAAGGACACCAAGGAAATGCCTCCCTTGACCTTTTGTGTCTGTAACTTTGCCAATGTTTTTTACTATGTGGGGGCATGCAGTCTCCCTCCCTGGGCCAATTTCGGACCCAGGGACCCCATCTGCCAGAACCTGGCCATGTCACCTGGGTGGCACGCTAGGGTGCCCAGTGTGCAATGGGACCGCGAGGAAAGCATCAAGGCCTCCACCATCCTAGCCAGCTCCCCGCCTCCTGCGGGAGACAGAATTGCTCTGACAGAAGGGGGCTGTTGAAAGGTAGATCCCTGTCTGTCAGAGCAAATGTTTTTATCTGTTTCCCCACACACATATTTGCATGCAGGGAAACAGATGAAAACTCTGCTGTTTGACAGCTCTGGCTTGCAGATAACAGAGTTATGTTTGCTTTTGCTTGGTGGGAGCAGTCAGCTCCCATGAAGCAAAAGCAAACATCTACCTCCCGAGGGTGGGCACCTTGAGAGGTCCCCAAGGCCTTCCATGGCTCCACGAGGGGGGCCGCACGGCCCCCCTCCAAAGTTTATTTTAAACCAAGGAAGGCGGTGGTCCCCGGGGCTGGCGGATGGACCCCCTTCATTATTGTTTTTTTTTTCCACCATGAATTTGCGAATATTGCAATTTTGCCATGTTTTTAAAAAAAAGAATGCTATTTTGGCCTGTCGGGGTCCCACTGGGACCGCAGAACCAACTTTATGGGGAGAAGGTTTTCCTACCCTGTCCCCTTTTCTTTTTTAAAATATTTTTGGGAGAACTCATCTGAAGCGAGTCACAAGATGGCTGCCAATACTTCCTGGTTGAAATGTTGGCAGCCAATCAGAGCTCTGCATTTTCCTGCACGGGCTCATTATTTTTCGCGAAGTCGTCATGGCCACAGATATCACTAACTGTATTTTCTTACATTTCTCAAAAACTACTGAACAGAGTCACACCAATTAACTGAAAGCGGGATCTGCGTAACCAAATCTTCCTTTCTGCCAAATTTGGCGTAATTCGTCCAGCGCTTCGGGCTGCAGCTTCGACTAAAGGTCCTATAGGAATTAACATGGGAAACGCACCTTTTTTTACCCCCCTTTTTCTCGGCCCCTGCTTGGCGGATCATCCGGAAACTTTCCATGCACAACAAGACCCAACTTAACACTGTTTTGGGAAAACTTTGGGAAGATTTGTCAAACGGCACCAAAGATATAGCAAGTAAAAATATGCATTTCCTATGGAAACTTGATCCTAACTATAACTACCTACTGACGACTGCCAGTTTTTACTGCCTCACAGATAGCTTGTAGTAATTACTTTACACAGAGAAATAACTCTCCTTAAAACTAGGAAGTATCTTCAATATGACTTTACCATTCTGCACAAATTTAAACCCTTGCATCCTGGCTTTGGTTACATATTTTTCGTTTAATAAAGTACACACAATAAGAGCGACACGTACAGAACCCGCTATGATTGTATGATGGCAATGCCCAGTTGTAAGTACATGGTAACATGGTACCAATGCTTTAGCAATAAGCACCAAGTGTGTTAATGTAATGATGTATGTGTTGGAAAAACTGAAAAATGCAATAAAGATACTTAAAAAAAAAAAATAATAAAGTACACACAATAATATACAAGGTGATAAGCCAAGTATGCAGGTATGCAGAATATAGTATGTTAGTTATTACCATTGTTGAGGGAGAGAGTGTCATCATGACTCACTCCAGGGTTCACCTCTCATGAGTCATGTCCCCTCCCCACACGCAGCAGAGGTAATAAATAGCATACTATACTCATGACACATCTGTATATACTATATACATATAGCTATATGTATATGTAGCATATTTGATTGTTTCTTGCACAAATTCACAGGGAACTGTGAAATATGGAAAATATTTCATGGTTTCTTGTGAAATACAGATTTCATCATCACAGTGACCACCGCCAATCTCTACAGAGTTTTAACCCTTTCAGGGCTACTAGAATTATGTGGCATGGATCTCAAATTACATTGATGACATCATTGCTGATATTATTGATGACATCATCCAATTTACTGCTTCTCAAATTACTCTAAAAACCGAGAGATTGTTTTAAAAAAGCAAAGCACATAATTTAAATGCCCACAAACATATACAGCATAGATTCACTACATTTACATGCCCCAATGTACAAAATATAAACAGTGTAGTACTAGATACAGGTCTATTCAGTATAGTAAAAGTTATATGGTGCACACTTTAGCTACCAGTGAACTTTTAAGTGCATGCAGTACTTCATTTAAAAAGGTAGAGACTAAGCGCAACTAGTGTGAGTTGCCGGCATATGTTTGAAATAGGTTGTGGATTAAATCAAATGCCTGTCTCTGAAACATGTGTGAAAAACGAAAGCTTCTCCTTACAATACAGTATTCACCCGTGGATTTCTGTGCACATGCTGACTTTGAAGAGTTTTCATACAATGCTAGCGGCAATTTCTATAAAAACTTGAGATTTATAAAGTTCAGCTATATAATTCTATATGTTCAGTGAATATTCTGAGACATTATACATTGTTGTAGAATGTTTAATGTATGGGTGACTCAATTGCAGATGGTTCAAATTGCAGTATGATTGTAAGCGTTGTTATTTATTTATTTTTAGGTTTTATATAGCGCTAGCTAGACCCGAAGGTATCAGAGTGCTTTACATATAATGTGAGAAAGTTTGTTTGAAGTACATACTTATATACAGACAAAGAAAAGCATTAGGCAGTCAAAGTAGTTACAATAGGTGTACAACAAATGGTGTACGCCACTCTGCGCATTCCAGGAATATGTGTAGGGCACTTTTACAAACTATGAAGGGTTGTCCATGGGGCCTGGTTGTGCATGCCTTATCATTGGATAATACATAAATGTGAAGCTGTTGACTTGAAATTATATGTCAGATGAGGTATTTAAGAGGCACATCCCATTAAGGTAAATAATAACCAAACACTTTTTGAGTGGCATTTAAGGTTTAATAAGTTGATGGTCACATTAATGTCTACAGATTAATTACATTGCTTATGCACCTGAATACCATTAAAAACAGATCATAATATCTGCTAAATGTGGATAACTACACAGATATGATTCATGTCCTGCATGTTGCGAAAGGTCATGCTCATAAGCACTACCCAGTTGATAGAAAATTGGCTGAAGTTGTGGCTTGCTGAGTACCCTCCAGTTTGAAAAGCGTACAGCAAATTTTCACATTCATTGGCTGATGTAATCAGTGGAACATCAGTGATGTCATCAATGATGTAATTTGAGATGTCATAATAGTGTCATTTAACTAATCATGAGTGATGCCATATGTGAGGTGATATGTAGTGCATGGCTGGGACGAAGGTTATAGTTAACTTAGTAAACCATAACTGGCGACTTTCAGTGGATTTTTATTTTTTAAACTTAGTTTTTGTGTTCTTTAAACACTTAACTATAGCATCATTTTAACCTTTGTCTTTTTTGTAAATTTCTGAGGGTGAAACTCGGGGATGGCAACAGAGTGTCAGCCACGATAAATACCAAGCATGGCTTGAAACAAGGCTGTGTTTTGGTACCTAGCTGACATAAACAATCATATGTTATCAGCCAAGTGTCATCCACCCAACCTGGCTAATGAGTCAATTCCTTATCTACAATATGCAGACGATAAAGTGGTCTTGAGTCAAAGTCCAATCGGTCTGCAAAGAGCCATAAATAATTTGAAAAACTATTTCGATCAACAAGGGCTGGAGCTGAATAGAAAGAAGACTTAGGTGGTAGGATTGGTGGACCCCCAGAGCAACAAATTCAAATGGTAATCAAAAGGTGAACAAGTAGAAGAGACACATTCATATAAATACTTGGGCGTAAATTTGGAGCGAGACATGTCCCACAGGGATCATAAAAGGGAATTAAGAGCCAAAGCTCAATCTTTCATCTTTGCGTATAAGTTGCTGAACAAGAAACTGAGTTGCCCCTCTTTTAGTCACCTCTTGAAAGGGATGGCAGCGCAAATATTACCTACATTGTCATACGACTTAGAATCATGGCGAGGAAAGGAAACTGAAATATTGAATGAGCTCCATACCAACGTGTATAAGGCCTTATTCGGTCTCCCCAAAGCTGCATCACCTGCACAGATTTGCTTAGAATTTGGTCTTTGGAATCAGAAATTTCAATGTATGAACTCCTTTGTGAAATTATGCTGGAAGTTCCGATCCTCAGAATTTGGATCATTGAACAACCTATGCTGGATAGAAATTAAAGCACAAATGGATCAAAAATTATTAAACTCATGGGGAGATCACTTGAGAATAGCCATAGAGGAACCTGATGTCCAAGAGGTGTGGGACAGCAAGGAGGACAGGGCAGCATTTAATAGGGTTTGTAATAACTTTGTAAAGAAGAAATCCCTTTTGGAAGATAAAAAACCTTAACCAAATGACGACACGCATGGACAGTAATAAATTCCTACACACTTTTAAAGCCTCAAGCCTATTTATCAGCACATTTTCGCATAGAGATAAAAAGGAGCTTTATCAAGTATCGTCTAGGAGTTCATGAATCGAAGGATCTTCTACCAATGTGGAAAGATAAAAAACAAACTGCAAACTGTCACCTATGCGGATATTACAATGAAACAATAACCCACTTGTTGTGCATATGCCCTACAGTGAAGGACCTAAGGAAGATATTCCTAAAACCGATTTTTAACTAACAAAATATTTGTACCTGTAGACAGGCCGTAATCCGCTGGATGGAGGGCTCATCCGCTATACTGACCTGTCGAGGGGTAAAATTCCTCACACAAATAAGTAACCTCCTTCGGAAAGCGGACTTATAACAGCTAAAGGGCCACACAAAGGGACTGTTTTAAAATTCTCAAATAATGAGTCAAACCAAAAATGAGAGTCGAACAATTAAGTCAAGCATTGTAGATATAAACGTAAATGATTTTAATTGTAAACTAACATCTTTATCTTTTTTTATATCAAATAGACCGCTAAGCGACAAAAAACCTAAACTCAGTAAGCCCTAAATGCACTTTCAGTACTTTTTTGCTTAGTGACCATAGTTTGCACTTGCACTTTACATTGTCAGTAAAAATGTATTATCGTGTCCCAAGTTCCACTGATAATTGAACAGTCTACAACTATCTTAATATAACATAGTATGCATTGTTAAGAAAGGATGAAGCAGATATCACATGTCAGATTAATTGTACTATTGAAATCAAATGCATTGTTCTGTCGTTTTAAAGTTTTTATCTTTTTGTAATGGTTTTAATTAACTGAGACAAATAAAAGAATACAAAGTGAAAGTAAATTTCTGAGGTTTTTCTTTCATAAGGTAGGATCGCCTTACCATAACTTTAGCCAATTCCTGACTGAGCTATGGCCAAGCCCTACACCCAACCTGCCACAGGAAGCTATACGCTGTACACTGTGGGGGTTGGCTACAGGGCCGTGCATCTGGCAAAACTCTGCGCCCATCACCTGCTTCATTTAGCCAAACCCCCCATGGGTGGCCAATACCCGCTGTGCATTGACTTTGGGTATGCACAGCAAAGGATTGGTCGCAGGGCCTGATCTCCAGCCAGGCCTGCCTCCAATACCCATGGATACCAATCCCCCCGTGGTCCCCCACACTACATTTTATTTATTTATTTATTTATTTATAGCACTTTTTCATTGTACTCCTGCCAACCCACAGCACAAGCCTCATCTCCATGGTGCCGGCGAAACTATATATTTTTTTAATTCTTCCACCCCCACCAGTTCTTGGGGGGGTCAGGATGTCTCTACTCTGCCCTAATATATCTTTTTATTTTTCACTTAGGGATATGGGGACTGAATCTCTGAGTCCTGTAATGGCAGCCGCAACATTTTTTCTCCATGTCGCAGCCAGCCAATCACATCTCTTGGTACCGCAGGACCTATACTGGTTCTGCAGTACAAAAAATTCTGACACAATGAAAAGCTACCTTTGCCCTATTTATTTAATTTTCAGTACCATGGGACTCCAGTGGGACCTAACTTTTTAACCCCTTTATGACCACCTGTTTTAATGCGAATTTCTACATCATAACTGAACAGATTTACACCAAATAACAGAAAGCACGCATTCTGACTAAAGGTCTAACTTTCTGACAAGTTTGGTATAATTCAGTTCAGCCATTTTTTCTGTATCGCTCTCCAAAATTTGCTATCGGTATTAAAATGGGAAATCAACATTGTGGGACCCCACCTTCTTCTTGGACAGATCACTCCAAAACATTCTAGGAAGGAGCTAACCATAACTACACAGTGGTGACTGCCACTGTGTAATATATGGATATATTACATTTATAAAATATGATAGTAAATGCATTATGAAACCTGTCAGCTGTGTTTTCAATGTTTCAACGATTTAATACTGGTTAATGCTACTCGTTCTATTTTAGATGCTTTAGTTTCTTTCATGAGTTTCCTTCTCCCGGTGCCAGAGATCTGTGTTTCATAGTAGTATATTTCTTACCAGCTACAAGCTCATTTACAGTTGTGTTCTTTGCAAGAAAATCTCTGTCGTTAATAACCAAGATGCATATGTAATTTGTGGCTAAACGCAAAGGAATAGGGAAGACCACGATAAACTGAGGGGCATATTTACGTTCCCTGGCGCATCCCTGCATATCAGCAGGGATGCGCCAGGGAAAATGCGTCACGCAAGTTTACCCTTGCACCACGTCCGATGCGCCGCATTTACAATGCGGCGCATCGTGGCGCAAGGATAAGCAGATGCGTGAGGCATCTGCCGGCGGAAGGTTAGCGCAGTGCTGAAGTTGTGTCGCAAGCGCGACGCAACTCCAGCACTGTTTCAACCTTCCCTATCCCTAACATGGTGCGTCAATCCTTACGCCTGCTTGAAGCAGGCGTAAGGATTTGACGCACCAGCGTCGGAAAAGTGACTGCGTGAAATCTTGTAGATTTCACTACGTCACTTTTCCGAGGCGTACCTGCACCGGAACGCCCCCCCCTGCGCCGGTACGCCCACATGAAACCTGACGCAGGTTTCATGTGGCGCAGGGGTTTACTACGTGACGCATCTCCCTAGATGCGTCACGTTGTAAATATAGCGCAACGCGGCGCATGGTTTGTGTCGCCGCTGCGTCACATGCGTGACGCAACGGCGGCGCAAAAGTGGCGCAAGGGGCTTGTAAATATGCCCCTGAGTTTTTTAGGTATGGCCATTGTCCTTTTAGGTCAGTGCTACCTCATGTAATCAAAAATTAACTACATATATACATAAATAGAAGGAAGGGCTTTAGGTCAGCTCTCTTCATCCAGGGGTCTGTTCAACTGTCAGTCACATTTTGCTTTGCCCACAGCAGCATACAGCTAGGGGCAATGTTTTAGTTTGCCATTGCCTTTTCTTTCCATTCTTGAACCTTTTTTTTATTTTTTAAACATCCTTGGGCGTTGAAGCAAGGTATTCAGGTAGAACAATTCAAAGCCAAAAGTAACTTTATTTGCACCAATAAAATTCAAATTTTCACGTGATGCATTGAAAATAAAAGATCTTCTATACTTGTCTGCTAGGAAGAACCCATACTTTTCTATTAAAATTATAGGCAAAGGTTATTTATTTTTTAATTTAAAAATTGTATTGTAAGTTTATCACTGCCACGTTTAGGTAGGAGCCTTTTTTATTGTTTTGCTATTTTTGTAGCATATGGTGGCAAGAAAAAAATAAAACATTTAACCATTGCATCAGTTTGTCAAACCAGGCCAATCTTTGCTACCCCGTCCACGCAGTTTGGCATGTATAATTACAGACAAACACAGGTAACTGAATGCTCAAAAACAGAAGTAAGGGCATATACCGAATGGGTTTATGGGTTTTAAAGGGGTGCAAATACTGTCTGCATCCATTATAACACTAATGCATGGGCATCGAGAGGCCAAGAAAGTGCTATCCTGCAGAAATCCACATTTAGCTCGATAAGGCCACCAATCTCATAAAGTCTGCTGTGGTATTGGGCTAGTTGGTGTGTGTCACGTAAGGGTCGCGTGAGGCATGTAGGATGTGTGCGGTAAGAATGTGGAGTCGGCGATTCGGGAGGAGACGGTTGGCGTTGAGCGTTGAAGGCTGATGTCTCTGGTGTTGCTTATGCCTTTCTACTAATAAAGAACCTACCATCAACTACTTACCGTCTGGAGACTGCTTCTTCACAATGGCAACGAGTTGGGAGTAAAAGCGTAAAGAACCTACCATCAACTACTTACTGTCTGGAGACTGCTTCTTCACATCTGCCTATTTCTCTGTAGACTTTATCTAATTCTCATTGGCCAGATTATAAAAAATTACAGTGCTTAATTTGAGCTGGTGGTTTCCTGTGCTCGGCACTGGCACTTATTTGTCAACACCGGCACTTATGACAGCTGTCACATGGTGGCGCTGTTTATGTAATGTATAGATCAGCAGAACAACACCTGTATATTAATTCAATGTACATTCAATCCAACTAACTCCTGAGACGAAAGCCATTCTTATTGCTTTCCGGGCCTCAAATGGTCTGAATTGTCACACCTGTAGCACTGTAGCGCTGGCATGGCCAACTGGTAGTGCAACCTGCAGTGGCCTCCAGACAAGAGGCCTGACACTTACTTTTTTACAAATTAGGTACTGAAAATTGCACCAGCATTGGTGCAATTGTGCATCGACATTTCCTGGGTTCTATGGGGCAGATTTACAAGCCCCCTGCGCCACCGGTCCGTCACTTTTTGTGACGAACTGGTGGCGTATTTCTCTGCCCCATATTTACAAGGACAGGAAAAACCACCCTGCCTGACTTTTCCTGTCCTTGTAAATTTGGCCCCTTACACACAGCACTTTGCGTGAAGGGGGCGTTCCATGGGTGTTGTTGTGGGTGTTCCCACGCAACACCCATGGAACAAGACACATTTCCAGATTTACAAGGAATCGTAAATCAGGAAATGCGTTAGAATGCTAGGCCTCCCCAGGGGAGGCGTAGCGAGGCGCAACGAGGAGAAATGTTTTAATTTCTCCTCGTTTTTTCCTCTTTCAATGCGTGCTGCATTCTACAGCACGCATTGAAAGAGGAAAATGCCTGTAGTGATTGTTTTTGAGCAGGAAGGTGCCCCTTCCTGACAAAAACAATCTCCCCATGACGCAGGCATCCTTGCACCATGGTGCAAGGGTGCCTGCGCCGGCGCATGGCAGCTGTTCATGCACCAGCGCAGGGGAGAGCAGAGGAATGCGACATATTATTGTAAATATGTCGCATTCCTGTGCTTTGGAAGTGCCGCAGCGTGGCGCAGCCAAAGGGCTTGCGTTGCCGCGCTGCGGCACTTCCTTGTAAATCTGCCCCTATATATTTACCCATGTCAATCTTACACCAACATTTGCCCAAACCTTCCTGGCAGTCCAAGCAAATGTTGCTGCAAAACTGCACCACTGTAATTATGTGAAGCATTTTTGTTTCGTTTTCAGGGGCTTAGCTTCAGAGGGTTGTCACCCCGCCCCTTTTCCCAAACAAATGCATTCTTGGCTCGGTAGTTGGGTCCTGGGGGCCCATAATAGGGTCTACTATGCCTGTGTTGGGTTTCCCCACTTGTTTAGTTGGGAAATGTGAGATTCACACCCTCTGAATCTCACCAACTAAGCTACGCCCCTGTATCGTTTTATGAGAAACAATTTGTTAAGCAAAGTGAAACAAACTCTAGTCCTCCATATGGCAATGTATGGTTAACACAGATACTAAAGGAAACATATCAGCGATTCTGTTAACAGTTTGGAAGCATTGTCCCTGAATTTAAGTCAGACACAGTACTAAATTGATATATAGGACTCTAGTGACACCTAGAGAAAGTCCTGTATACCAAAGTCTAAACGTTGGGTTGTGCATTAGCTACATTCCTATTCCATGGCAGCATTTTCAAACCTGGGTCCGAAAACACATGCGCTGTCTACAAAAGTATCTTTTCCTCAAGGGAGTTGAAATTGTTTACTAACCTCGCAATCTGAACATGTGATTCAGTGAGAAAAATGGTAACTACATTTATTGGGCCTGAGTCACAAAGGTATTCTTACACTTTTGTGTAAGGTTTACTCATTTTTAGTATCCACAAATCATGCGTTTAAGTTTACTAATAGTAATTTTAAGACTGCAGAGATTCAGGGCCAAATGTATCAAGCAAAATTGCGTTCGCAAACGCCGAAATTCGCAAGTTTGCTTAGTGGTATGTATTAAGGCAAAATTGCCTCACAAAATAAGGAATCGCAAAATTTGCGATTCCCTATTTTTCAATTGCATTTAAGGAATCGCAAATTGCGATTCCTTAAATCAATATAAGAAGCACCAAAAAGTGCAATTTGGCTTTAAGGAATCGCAAATTACCACCAACTTCAAGTTGGTGGTAATATGCGATTTCTTTGAAAAATGCACTTTTTAGCATTTTCAAAGTGCACATGTGGCGCACATACATGCCCTTAGGGCATGTATGTGCGCCACATGTGCACACATACATATTTCAGGGTGCAACAGGATGTCAAAAGGACACCCTGGCACCCTTGAAATTGCATTCTCAATTTGCGATTCTCTAATTGCGATTCGCAAATTGAGAATGTCTTCCCATTCATTCCTATGGGCCTCTACGCCAATAGGAATGAATGGGAAGGTATTCCTTAATTGCGAATCGCAATTTGCAATTCGCAATTAAGGAATATTAAGGAATCGCAATTATTATTGCGATTCCTACATACATAGCATTTTGCGATTCCTTAATAGCAATCCAATCCAAAATAGCTTTATTCGACAAATATGTCATCAAAGCATACTTACAAATATGATATGTAAAAGGTTTAAAAAATTATCATAAATACTATAAAACTGTGCGTATTTTCAGAGTGGTCACAATGTTGAAGCATCAGAACCTTGTTACCTTTGTTCATTTCATCATCATTTATATCACCAGCCACCTTTTGTATATTGAAAAAACTACAATTCATAAAATAAAAAAGATAAAAACACAATAAAAACAGCCCTTAGTCAGAAGAGAGGTCACGTGATCTGATTGCCTAGACCCAATTTAGATACTTTGCCATGGCTACGGCAATAGTGCTAGTTGTGTCAGTACGTAATAATCTTAGAGCAACTTCTGACCTTCTTGTGCCTAGAGATCTACAAATGGGCTTCAGCCATACTCGTCGTGGGGTAGCATAAGCTGGACAAACAAATAATACATGGGCTATAGACTCCGGGTGGGTAGAGCAAGTGGGGCAGGTATTAGTTTCAATATTTCCCCATCTTGCTGTAAAAGATCTTACCAGCAAAGTACCCACCCTAAATTGAAAGTAAAGCTTCCTTGCATGTGGCTTGGTGATAATATCCCAATACTGTTCAAAAGTCGGTACTGGTTTGGCAACAAGGAATGTCCCTGTAAGTGAGGAGGAATCACTAGTCCTGTAGGCACCTTGGACCACCCATTCCCAATATTTTGCTTTTAATACTGCTTTCGTGGGGAATTGTGTACCTGCCGGGTTTTCCCATAAATGAGCCATCCCAAGATTGATCAAGGAAGCTCTAATCCCCCGCAGCCATTTAATCTTATGAAAACAGTCAGCTTTAATTACATCCAAAAGGCCTGCAGCATAGTTAGTCAGCTCAGGGGTATACCAGATTCTCCGCCAATAGAGCAAGGGACGCAGTCTTGCTTTATCTACCATTGCCTTCTTGCCTAGATCGTATAGCAGTGGGCGTACCGGAGTACTTTGGGGTAGACCAGTAATCTTGCGGAGAAACCTGTTTTCTTCTGTTGTTAATTGTGAAAGGTTCTCAAAACCCCAGAGCTCGGCCCCATATAAAACAGAACTGACCACCTTCAAATCATATATTTGCAGTACTGGGCTTATTGGTTTTGTAAAGGAGGAGCTAAACTCAGATTGTAAAACACCGGCCTGCTGCCGGTGTTTTAGTGAAGCCAGGTTGAGTTGTCGCTTCCAGCTAAGGTCTCTCTGCAGGGTAACCCCCAAATATCAAAGTCAGTGACTTGTTCCAAGGGCCCATTATTCAACACAATGCCACCCTTGAATGCTTTGTGTGGATTAAAAGTCATAAATTTTGTTTTTGACAGGTTGATTTCCAAGCCCCTTAATTGACAAAATTCTTCAAATCGATTAAGGGCTCGCTGCAAACCGCTTGGTGTTTTTGATATAATCAACGTGTCGTCTGCAAACATTAAAATTGGTATTTTAACACCAGCCAATACAGGGGCATCAGACGAAATGGTGGCTAAAAAATCTGCAATCCCATTTATAAAAAGGGAAAATAATGTGGGAGCCATTACACACCCTTGTCGCACACCTCTCTCTATGGGAAATGGAGTAGTAACTTCCCCCTGAACTCCCCAGCGAATCTGGGTGAAGTTATCCTCGTGAAGTCTTATTATAAGGGTTAATAGCTCCGGAGACATTCCCATTTCTTGTAAAACAGACCAAAGTTTACTACGGGAGACGAGGTCAAAAGCCGATTTAAGATCCACAAAGGCAGCATAAAGGCTGCCCTTGTTCAGGACCACCGTCTTCCAGTACAGCATAATAAAGCGAAATACCTGGTCAATGGTACTGGTACTTGCCCTAAAGCCTGCCTGTAAAGGGGACAAACTTTCTGTCTCTTCCACCCAGTCCTGTACTTTATTCAAAACTAGACGCCCAATTATCTTTTGGAGTGAGTCTATCAGACTAATAGGTCTGTAATTACCTGGCTGGGATTTGTCCCCCTTTTTAAACACGGGAATAATCTCTGCCCCTTTGCACGAAACAGGGACTGGGGCACCCTGAGCAATTGCGTTCGCCACTATCGCAATATAATGGCACCATTTGACTTTTTCATGCAGATATATGTCCGGCGGGATGCCATCTGGGCCCGGTGCTTTTCCTCCTGTGACTGTCCCCAGAGCCAAGCTAACATCAGCATCTTCAAAAACTATGCCTGTATAGTACTGGGCCGAGGGCTTCTCTTCCATTCCCTCCCCTGGACTGCGTGCATATTGGGGCTTGAAGTGAGTAACCCATTGCTCCTGTAAGACGTGGTTTTGCGGCTGGGTTGGCAAACCACCCCTATCCCACTTAGCTATGTTCCAAAACTGTTTGGATTTTTATTTGCACATGCTAATTTAAGTTCCTGCCATCTAGCCTCATCCCAGGATTTTTGCCTTCACTTGTGCTCTTCGGTAACTATACCGTAGTTGCCGTACTGCACAAGGATTTCCCTCCTTGATCGCAACTCCTAGTTTTCTACGCACCTCTTTACATTCAATGATAAACCACTGTGGGCCTTTCCTGGAATATACTCTCTTGGTCTTATGGTATCTAATAAAATAAGAGCGTAGTTTGGCGAAAAACCTGACATGAGTGCCAATCACCGGGTCAGGAACAGATGAATTTACCATACAAAGTTCCAGCTCTGAGATCGCCCCTACAACGTCTATAGATATAGAGGCTAAAGCTTCAGGGTGCTCAAGTATATTGGCCCATTTTAGGCGTCTCATATTGTTTGATGGAACCACATCCCTCGTGAGCAAATTATTCTCTGAACGCGTGTTTTCCTGTTGCGGTAAGAGGTCAAGGGTTGCACACAGGGGTTGTGGTCACTCTCCGGCCGGTCTCTTACAGCCATATCCCTTACAGCATGCCACAGTCGCAAGTTGATTAACAAGTAATCTATGCGACTAGCACAACGACCATTATTAAAAGTATTTGCTCCATGCCTATCGGACATGGATCTGCCATTCGCCGCCCGTAGCCCCTTCTCAAGACAAGTCGCATTAATTTGAATTGCCACATCAGACCATTTCTTTACCGATGGCAGTTCTAATTTTGGAATCCCCCATTGCTCATCAACCTCTGCAATAAAATCACAGTATTCAAGGGTAAGGGGCTCAAAAGTCACATTAAAGTCCCCTGCAATCAGAATGTTTGAGTCAAAGGAGTGTAGGTCTATTAGGTTGTCTAAAGCCGCTATAACTTCAGACTTTTTCCCCTTTGAACTCCTAGCGTAAATATTATAAACATCCACGACCCCTGATTGACCCCACTTCAACCTGATCGCAATGATGTCATTACTTTGTGTTTCAAGAATCTCGATCTTAAAGCCAGCGGCTTGGCGGACCCAGATTACCAATCCCCCTGATGGTTGACCCTTACCCCCACTTATTGCAGGGATATAGTATTTAGATAGCCTAAACAATATAGTGGCTCTATTGACCAAGTCTCTTGAAAACAACAGACATCAAACTGGTCAATAAAAACGAGCCAGTCAGGAGAGACAGTCTTTGTCTTCAATCCTGCTACATTCCAGGATAGCATAGATGTCCCATGGGAAATGGGTGAACTTAGCCTATGTCCATTTAGAACATCAATCGATGCATCATTTGGCCCCGATGCTCCTACCGATGGAGAAAACATCATCCAAGGGGTGGTAACCTCCCGCCCTAAATGAAGGCCGGGGGTTTGTATACTAATAGCAATTCGCTAAAATTCGCTATTAAGGAATCGCAAATGCAATCCTTGATACATCTGCCCCTCAGTACTTAAAAAGTTAGGCCTGTCCTTTCTTTGTGAGTGCGGAGTCTCCACCACGTGTGCAGTGTCTCCACAGTTGCACAACTAGTATTAATTAAATTAAACTCGTGGCTTGTGCATAATCAGGCCCGATAGGTCTGATTTTTTCCATTTTAATTGAGAGGTTCTGACACTCTATAAAACCTCTCATGTAGGATTATCAATCCAACTGAAATGATGTAGTGGGTTCTAAGGACACCTACACATTTAGGGCCATATTTATCAAGGGGTTGCATCACTTTTGCACCATGCAACGTGGTGCAAAAGCAACGCGACCACTAAGATGTGATTTATCAAGCCACGCAAGGCCCCCTTGCATGGCCCTGATTGGCTTGATAAATCCAAAGCAACGGAACGCAGTGCAAATCACTGCGTTACAGTACTCTGCCACAGGGAGGCATTCCATGGGTGGTGCGTGAGTGTTGCCATGCAAAAGCCATGATTTCGATGCATTCCCAGATTTGCCTTTACTAGTAGACATGGGAATGTGCTAAAATGCTGTGTCTTCCCAGGGGAGGTGTAACGAGGAGAAATATAATTTCTCCTCGTTTTGTCCTCTTTCTAGGAGTGCTGCATTCTGCAGCACAAATAGAAAGAAGAAAATGCCTCAGTGAATTGTTTTTGGGCAGAAAGGTGATCCTTCCTGCACATAAACAATCCTGCCTACAACGCAGGCACCCTTGTACTATGGTGCCAGGGTGCCTGCATTGGTTCTAGGCAGCACATTGTGCACCAGCGCTGGGAAAAGGCAGGAATACACCGAATTGAGATATATATGGCGCATTCCTGCCCTTTCCTTGTTACGCAGCGCAGCAAGATGACTTGCTGCACTGCGTAACAATTTAATAAATAAGGTCCTTATTGTTGAGAGAAAAGGCCCCTGATAGGGAGGGATGGAGTCTCACTCACTGTGACATTTGCACAATAAACTGTGAGATGGATGCCACATGCTATAAAATTGCCCCACAAATGGTTCTAAATTGGCCTCATAAGCAAAGAAATTACAGCTGTCAAATGTGAAGTTGCCACTGCCCCTGCGCACTGATCTGAAACCTACAGAGTGAAAAAAGTAAAATTGTACTTCAACAACAATTAGCACCTGTGGACTAGCTACTGTCTCTCTCAAAGGGTCATCTGAACCACGGACCAGCGTTCACAGGGGCATATTCTCAAGGACTTATTGCCGAGTTAGCGGCACTTTATCGCAGCCAAAGTGGCAATAAAATCATCGCACCATTCACAAGCTGGTGTTAACAGCCCAGAACACCATTTTACCCGCGATAGCATCTGCAAAAAACATCGCCACAGATGACCCCCGCAACTATCGCTAATGAGATACAGAGTAGGCGTACCCGTGCAAAAAGTCGCGAAAACACCACTCCGCAACATTCTCAACGACCAGCCAGATCGGCGATAAGACCACAAAACAGGCAATAAGGCCCGTTAGCAGCAGGAAACTAACACCTGCTCTGACCTGGTGCAAAGTCGGACCACAGCCTGCACCACAAAATGGAGCCCAGCTCAGAGCCATACCTGAAGGGCAACAGATGCCATGGAGCCACTGATCATGCAGCTCGGAGCCCCAACAGGGCCACAACACCCACTGCCACCACCCCCAGGACCCCCCCCCCCGGACCCACCCACCCCCCTGCCAAAGACATGCCACATCAACTATACAGAACATGTACCAAATAATCCGCCAGATGTTGCACAATCACATTTGGTGGCATGCATGTGTCATCACAAAAATGAGCATCACACATCCACCTTCGATGTAACAAATGAAAATTTATTCAAAGAAACACAGAACAGAAATGAAGACACATGGCGGCTCCCCTCGGGACAATCCGTAGGTCACAGCCTGCAAGACAAAAATCACGATGAGAAGGTGTGTCTTGCACACATCAAAGACTGAGAGAGAGCGAAGGAGAGAGAGAGAGAAAGAGAGGGAGGGAGCGAGAGAAAGACAGACAGAGAGGGGGAGCGAGAGAAAGACGGACAGAGAGGGGGAGCGAGACACAGATAACAGAAGAGATGGACAGGGAGAGACAGTGCCGACAATGCGCACCCAGGCCACACTGCTCACCTGCTGCCACCGGTGTGTCTCCAACCACGTGCCGGTATGTAGTGCAGTTCACCAGGTCACACATCTGAAACAGATCCATCATCTGTAACAGAGTCCAGATACCTGAATGGCAAAGTACATATAATTGCACAAGACATCATCGCCTGTCTGCCCCTGCACACCCAGGCAGATGCATCCCAGCCCCTCCCGCCGCCCAGTGGTGCATGCCCGCCCCTGCGCACCCAGGCCTCACTGCTCACCTTCCGCCCTTGGCGTGTAGCAATGAGGGCCCACCACGTGCCGCTGCAAGCCACATGCCTGGGGCCCACGGACATGGCACCTTCCACATCATGCAGCCCCGCTCCGCAGGCCACCAGGTCTCACATATGATTCTGGGTCTTGATTTCGCCATGGCAGAGGACATACCAGTGCACCGGGCATCATCGCAGGCTGCACACCCGCTCAGCCCTTGAGATGCCACTAACTCTGTGATCCGGGATGCGACGCCATGAGGCGGTAGGCCCGCGCTGCCCTCTGGCTCTGGCCTACACTGCGGTCCAGCAGGGCACACAAATCCTGAGCAGTCCGGACGGCCGGGACGGGGCATCATCGCAGGCTGCACACCCGCTCAGCACTTAAGGTGCCCCTACCTCAGTGCACCCAAAGTCACCGTCCCGTGGTGGTGTGCCTGTGCCGGCCGCAATGTATCCGGTGCCACCAAGTCTGTGTCCCAAAGTCATGGTCCCTATATGATTGGGTATCGTGTTGCGGACGCCATCATGTCACCTCCGGTCCTGGGGAATGTGATGTTGCAGGGCCCGAGGCCCTCATGCCTACATTGACACCACACAGACGCACCCAGATAGAGAGTGGAAATGGCGTCGAGCACGTGCGCCTGGCCCTTTTCATTGGCAGGGTCACATGTCCCGTGACGCGTGTGCTGGATGGGTGTGGTGTGGGTGTAAACCAGCCGTGAGGGAGTGGCTGTGGCATGCTGACAACTAGACCTGTGAGCAGCAGATCACCACAGGAAAGACAGGGGACATGTAGCGTTGCCGTCCCCCCCTGTGAGCGTAAGCGGAGTGGGCTGGCCTGGCGGATGCCAGTCCAGTGTAAGGGTCTGTATATGACCCCTTGGCCCTGGGCGTGGTTCCGTACTGGGCTGGACAAGGAAGTAACTCATGCGTGTGTCCCTGTTGTTGTGTCAGCGCCACCCGGACCGCATTGGGCAATGTGTCACCCTGTCACCCCTGTTCTACGACATGAGCCACATGGACATAAGAGGAGTCCAGTGAGCCCACATTCATCCATACTTCCACACTTAAAAGACCATAGACATGACACATCTGTGTGTATATGAATGTTTAATGCACATTCAGTGGAGTGTTGCATCTGGAGCAGTACAGGCCCATGCAAAGCCCACATGACGATGTTGTCCCTTGGAGGTCCAGCCTGGGTCCTCGAGGGAATGACAAGTCCAAAGGAAGAGGACGAGTACAGTCTGCAGTCTGATTGCTGTGTCAATGGTGATCAAACATCATATGGCAGTCCATGTCGAGGTCCAAGGTGAGTGCCGCAGAGTGCATCGGGGGGACAGTGGAAGGTGATGATGCAGAGGGCAGTACCAAGCTGAAGCCGGACCTATGGATGAGATGCATGCTGCTGCGTCCTCCTCACCACAAGGGCAGTATCATCCGCATCTTCGTTCTCTGCTGTTTCATGTGCCTCACGTGTGGGTGGTGGTGTTCTGTCTCCAGCACTGTGTGGCAGTGACACATCTGTGGCCGGAGGTGGAAGGTCTGCCGCACTGTGTGGCACTGACACTTCAGGGGCGGAGATGTGGATGGAGTGGTGGCAGCAGCATGCATCCGCACCAGGCCTTGTGGCAGCAATGCCATGAGGAGGGTCCTGAGGTCATTGAGGAACCCAGCTACCTCTCGCTGGTGTGCAGCCGTGGCAGCCGCTCGTTCCGCATTCGCCCGCTCCATGGTCTCCATTAACCTCCGCATGTTTCCCAACTCCCGTGTGACATCGCTAGAGCCACTCGGACTGGACAGTTGTATTCTCTGAGTCAGGGCTCCAGCGATGTCAGCCATGGTCTGTTGGAGAGCATGGAGCGGACTGTGAGTGTCCGTTAGGGACCGTGAGTGGTCCCTGATGGGACTTAGACACCCACGAATGGCATCTAGTTTGTCTGCCATGCGGTCGAAGCCCACCCGCACCTGTTCAGCCAGATTCTCCTGGCACCCCAAAACATAGCGTTGGAAGGCCATGTGTTCTTCATGGGGGTCCTGGGAGGCAGCAGTGGTGGTGGGTGCTGCCTGCTGTGTGGTCTGTGCAGGGGGTGGGGTCTCCTCGTAGTAGCTGGGCTGCCCAGCTCCTGGAAGTGGGCTGCGGAGGCTCTCCACGAGCAGTTGGAGGGCGTCAGAGTCGAAGCTGTGGTCGTCCTCTTTGTCTCCAGAGAAGAGAGGGTTGGACTGCTCTGCAGGAGGTGTTGATTCTCCCTCTGCAATGTGAAGGGGAGATGCAGTTTAACAATGTGTCCACATGTATGTTGTCGCATTGTACATGTTTACATACAGACAGCATGACTGGGTACATTGTGGCTGTTTGGGAGGAGCTGCCTATCTGATGGGGGACAGTGGACATTTCGACAACATCACGGATGTGTGTTTGTACTTGTACATTCTCAACGCACATATCCCTGCAATGCCAATTGTGATTGGCCAGTGTCTGCACCCAAGCGGCACCAGTAGTGTCCTGTGTTCTGTTGTAGGTGTTTTGCGGATTGTGTCACATCGTTGTCAATGTAGATGTGCTCTGTATGTGATGTGTGTGCTGCATTTTTGGGGAGTCGCCCCTGCAGCTCAGATTTTGCTGCCCCTTATCACTTTCATGAGATGTGCCTCTGACTACTGTGCTTGTACAGTGTTGACATGTTGCATACTGGGGTACGTTGGTCTCTTGATGGGAGTTGGTGGTCTGGGGCATAGTGTGTGCGCAGATGTGCTCAAGTTAATTGTGCATGTGTGCCATTGTGCCCATCTCCCCCCGTACCCCCAGGCCCTGGTGGTTACTCACCCTGTTGCTGTTGTGTCGGGTCCTGTTGAGCAGTGTCCGGGCCCCCAACTCCTGCCACAGTCTCCCCACTGATGACTGTGGAGACCATTTCCTCCATGTAGTCCAGCTCCTCCTGTGGCGCTGGGCTCCCACCTCCAGTCTGCATTGCTGCCTTCAGGTTGTTGGCAAGTTTCTGCTTGGTTTTGCGCTTGACATCATTCCAGCGCCTCTTGACCTCGCCCATTGTCCTCTTCAGCACTCCGACTGCATTCACCTTGTCCATGATGGACTGCCATAATGTATTTTTTGTTGCCAATGACACAGTGGAGGTGACGAACAGATGTTGATGGTGTTCTGTCACCTCCGTTATCAGGATCCTGTTTTCCTGCGGACTGAACTTCGTCTTCCTCTTCTTCTTGTCCTTGCCCTTCCCTGACCCCGAAGTCCCAGGATGGTCCTCCGGGGGGCTTGTGGGGTTCTGGCTCTCCTCCGTACTTGCTCCTGCAACGTCCATTGTGCTGCGCTGTTGTTTGGCATTTGTTTGTCTGGTTTTTTTCTGCTTTTATGGTGATTGTTCCCGCCTGACGCGTGTGGATTGCAGGCCTGTAGCTGGGTTTCACTAATTTTCGTATCGCGATTGGCCTCATCGCAGCTTTTTTTGCGTTGGTGTTTCGCATTTTTGCTGCGTGGCGTTGATTCTAACGCGGTCAGTTGGCGCGTTATCTGGGGAGTATCGCATGGGGCCGCTGTGTTGTGAATACTTGGTTAACAAGGCGTTAATTTCCCGCGATGGACTGCGATATGCAAAGTTGCGTTAGGCTAAATTTGCGGTGGTTATCACACGTTCTTGAGAATATGCCCCACAAAGTATTGAGTGACGAGAGTTACATATTGAAGATATGGCTAATACATCACTACAATGGTCCCCATTGAGTAGCTTAAGTACTTCGGGATATTCAGTTCCCAAACTAGTGAATATTGTATCAACATGATGCAGAAAAACTAAGGGCCAAGTACATTTTCATGAATGCAACCTGCTGTGTAGAACAGCAATAATTTAAGATTCTAGATGGCATGTTTCATTCTTCATTGCTAGTTTTCATCACCACCTCATCCCTCACCCTTTGGGGCGCACCAGCACCCACAGACAGTCACTCCACTAACCTAATATCAAACGTATTTCTATGTTCAGAGGATAGGCTCCATCGTAACAGTTTCTTCAAATCAGAGTTATTACATCACAAAGAACACAGTCCGACGCAGTTGTAGTGTATGTCATGATATACATTTCCATCATCTCCATGTATCACACGTATTCTTTCATTACCTACCACTATTGTATTCAAGTCCTTCAACTATGATTACTATGTTTACTTTTGTCTGTGGCTCTCGTTCGGGGATGGAGTGGTGGCTCTGGAACCAACAGTGGCTATGTTCATTTGTTGATGGAATGCTGAGCTGGTCGTGGGCAAATATATTTCGAATAAACTATCATTTGGAAGCAACTACCTAACCTCCGCTGGTGTACTTTGCATTCTTTACATATTGATGACTAGTTACTGATGCCGCTCTGTTGCCCACCGACTAAAAAGAAAAGATTTTCTTCTGCGCTCTCACAGGGGCGTTTTCCCTCCGGAATGTCTCAGCTTCCTACCACATATTTTTCAAGAGCCTTCTGGAGATGCTCCAATTCCGTGAGTTTTACTTTCTATATTTGGGGTGTGTTGGCGGCATTTGGCAGCATTACCATTTTAAGATTACCATTTGGGCTTGCCTCAGCAGCCAACGTTTTCCAAAAGTTAATGGATAATTTATTCTGAGAAGTAAAAGGAGTACAAGCCTATCAGGATCACATCCTGATTTATGAAGAAAACTTAGAGAGTTGGAATCACATTGTAAAAAACATGCTTTCTATTTTGTTCAATGCTGGAATGACCATCAGAAGCAACAGATGCAGGAGGAGATGGGGAAGAGTGTGGAGTCGAATAAGGAGGAGATCCGGGTCTTGAAAGTAAGTGAGAAGGACCTCAGGGGAAAAATAGAGTCATTGGAAAACCAGGCAAGACGCAACAATTTAAGAGTCCTAAATGTCCCAGAAGGATTTCAGAGTCATGCACTTGCATTGGCATGTATCATGTTCAGGTGTGTTAGATGCTTGTTAATAGTAGTTAATAGTACAGAGTTGTAGGGTTGGTCATACCCGAACGGAGGCGTGCTGTTACGCTTTATTTCAAGGAGACAGAAGGGGGGAACAATAAGAAGATTGAGAGCATCAGTTTAAGCATCCACATGTGAGACTCTGCCAGCATGGTGTGACGACAACAGTGTTGTGTTGAAAATAATAGAAGAAAATCGACAGCACTGTGGGCATGCATTTTCAACAAAGTTAGGAACTAAACATGCAGCTTTTGAGCTGTTCATTTAAGGAAGGGGACGTTGACACCCTGTCAGGAGGCATGTTCTTTTGAGGCAGTGCGAGTTATGGTATGGTGTGGGATGCTCTTAAAGCTGGGGTTAGAGGGGAAACCTTGAGCTACTCTCTGAATCGGAATAAAGAAGTTAAACAACGTTTAAATACCATGTACAACACTATGTTGGATATAGAAGACTAGCTGGTTAGAGCTATTGCTAATGGGTTAAGCATAGAAAGGATTCTCCAGAAATTGGCGTTAGTAAAAGCTGCGGCTGGAGAAATTGTGGCAGAAAGATCAGCAGAAAATGTTTTGGCCTGGAGGCAATGGTGCTACGAATATAGCTAACAAGTTGGGCACATGCGTGCCACTAGGACAAGACAGAAAATTGCTTGGGGGACCATAGAGGTCAAAAACCAAAAGGGCGAAGTAGTCACAGAGATCAGGGAAATACGTGGGGTATTTTAAAGGTACTATGAAAATTTAAATGGAAAAGAGGGACATAAGGAGCCAAAATATATAAAGGAATATTTGGATTTGCTTACTACTGAGATATTCTCACAGGAAGATTCAGAGGCCTTAGAACTTACATTCACAGATGAGGAGATTCAAAGAGCCCTCAAGGAACTCCCTTCCGGCAAGGCTTCCGGACCTGATCAAATCCCATTAGAGTTTTATAAAGTTTTTTTTTCCAGTTTTGGGGGATGATTTAAGACAGGTAATGCGTCAGGCACAGAAAGGGGAGGGACCCCCGGAGTCATGGGCAGAAGCTAACATAGTTATCTTCTTAAAGAAAGGGAAGCCCCCTAATGAGGCCGGATCTTATAGACCTATTAGTCTTATGAATAGTGACACAAAGATTTTTTCAAACATCTTAGCAAATCGCTTTAGTATCATTATAGGGAAAGTGATCTCACCCCGACAGCATGGGTTCATCCCTGGCAGAGGAACGGCTGAACATATTCGCAGAGTTATTACCTTGTTTTATGGCACTGCTGTCACTGGAGACCCTATGGCACTCATCCTACTTGACACGAAGAAAGCGTTCGATAGGGTCTCATGGGATTACCTACGGGCTGTACTCAAGAATGTGGGGGTAGGAAAAAGGTGTATAAAGACCATACAGACACTCTATAGAACTCCGCGGGCCCGAATCCGGTTAATGGGTGGACAGAGTGAACCTATTTTTATCACACGAGGGACAAGACAGGGGTGTCCATGCTACCCCCTTCTATTTGCATTTTATATAGTTCCCCTAATTAGGAAAATTGAGGCAAACATGGGAATCCACCCAATCCGACTGAACGGATTTGAAACTAAAATTCTAGGGTATGCGTATGACTTGGCAATAACAGCCGCAAATCAGCTTGTGGCCTTAACGGAAATAGAAAGAATACAAGCCAGAAGACTTGCTTACACCGTGCACTGTTCACTGGGTTATAAAAGAACCCTATAATTTTATCGATGCTCGAAATCAGAATGATACTCAACTATAAACCTTAGTTCGTGTCATATAGACTTATATTTTTCCATTCTTATTCCATCAAAAAGTAAAACAAACAATAAACATTTCTCATTCATGACAATACATGTTGTCTATGATATTAACAGAGGTTACAATGTATTCTTGATAAACATAATGTTTCACAACATTTAATCATTTATGCCATAAACAAGTTTAGAGTGCCCAATGCATTTCGGGACCTTATCGTCCCTTCCTCAGGGGCAACCTATAAAAGAGAAAATGATGTTACATTCTACTAACTGCATAATCAGAATAATACAGACAACAACTTAGGTAAGTATCATTACCCGTGGGATGGTTAGTAGCCAGTTACCAAAATGTATCCACTAGGTGGTTAGTACTGGGCAAGGTGCATGACACATATGTAGTGGTAATATTAGTAAAGAAAGATGCACTCCCTTAGTAACGAAAAAATAATAATAAACAGTCAACCAACGAACCACCAAATAATAAAACAATCTCATTCTTTGAAAATACTTTAATAGAAGATGTGGCGTGACAAAATATCGTCCCTACTACAACCCTATACAAAAATATAAAAAGGTCAATGCGGTGGTGAGCTGCTGAGGCTAGTTAAAACAATATAACTCCATAGTGATGTATACCTCCTCAATGAGAATCTCAACATTCCCGGTAAAGGTACCGCTGCTCGTGATCAGAAACTAAAAACCAAACGGGGTCGGTGTTAGATACACTAATTACCATAAGACCATTAAACAAGCTGTGAACAAGGATGACTGATATTCACCCCCAGGTTAAAAGACGAAATCCAAAAGTAATGGCCAAATCTGTATCTATGCCCAAAAACGCCCTGAAGAAAAAATAATAATGCAAATTAAGACGGGTCCCGGTTACGCTAAATAGTAAACCATAATATGTCCACTATGGACCGAGGCCCCTCTTACCAGGTAGAAAGCCCCGAAACGCGGTCTACGTATAGTCTTCAAAACGCCGTTACAAGTCAAAGTGTGCGTCGTCCCCGAGAAGTGCTCGCGATTTAAGTGGAAGTAGAAATGGAAAGGGGGCTCCTACTATAACAATATACCGGCCATGTTTGACCAGGATAGGTCCGTGAGGATACCGAGCTTATAGAAAATAACGTCCTCCGCGAGATTAAAGGGAAAATGGAAATGAAAATAAGACTGCTGGTGTGCAAACTGTCGGCCATATTGGACCAGAATGACTCCGTGAGAACAATGTGTAAGCAACGAAAGAAACAAACGATAACCCCGTTTGTATTAATGATGTTAACAATTAAAAATCGACGGTGATTTTTGCAGCCGCTCTTTACTATAGAAACATGAGCATGAAATCTAAAATGTTGTATACCCTAATGTAAAGGGTATCCCACTGAAATAAACTGTGTACAAAAGCACATTAGATGCAATACCAGAGGACCTATTTTAATGACAGCTATAAGTGTCAATATTATCCCATAATAATGAACAGGATATCAATAAGAAATATTCACCCTGCTAAATGGAAATAAAGATCTTAAGATTGAACCATCAAAGTTATTCAATAAGAAATGTGCGATATCACTATTGATAATAGGGATGAAAAAGATGCGACCACTATAGTGCCAATATCGGCAACACTCCTCAGTTCTCATAAGCAACATACATAAATAAACCACACGACACCTTTTTAGTGGAGAAATTTACTGCAGGTTTATTTGCATAACCAATATGCCAACATGGTGGGTTATCTTACGGGCGATCCCAGGGCAGGCCAGCCCCTATGCCGCCTGCCCGTCTGATGAGCCAAATTGCACCGTGGCCGTCACCAACCGGTGGTTACCAATTATTGGGAGAGGCCACCTCTCCCATCAGTGGACCGCCAGTCCACTCCCTTACTCACGCCCCCAACAGGTGGGCAGAGCGTTCAGGCAGCCCCGGTTGCTCAGACCCACAACCGCCCGTAGGACTAACAGGGCGCCGTAGTTCTTCCAGGGGACACGCTAAGACATCCCTGGGTATCCTTGGCTTAGCACCCTTGTTGTGCTGCTGCAATATAGTACCCTTCTGTACCTTGCAGTATCTGGATCGCCCTGTAACTCCTCCTGCAACACAAAACAATAAGTTAGATTCTTCCCCTCCCCGTACTACCCTTTGGCCGTCCGCAGGGTAAGCGGTAGGGTGGGAAACAGCGAGACGGGCAGCGGTCAAGAGACCGTACAGTGGGCGGGGGAAGGCTTTTGTACCCCTGTCCCCCTCCCACGACCGGAAGTGACGCGGCCAGCAGACCCCCTGGTCCCTAGCCCAGGGAGCCTAGTCCGCAGACTTCTGTGCCTTCCTGTGGCACTAAGGCGGCCGCCCTGTTGGAGGGTCCCCTACGTGGCCCCCCGGGCAGCCTTGGCATAGTGCCAATATCGGCAACACTCCTCAGTTCTCATAAGCAACATACATAAATAAACCACACGCACCTTTTTAGTGGAGAAATTTGCTGCAGGTTTATTTGCATAACCAATATGCCAACATGGTGGGTTATCTTACGGGCGATCCCAGGGCAGGCCAGCCCCTATGCCCCCTGCCCGTCTGATGAGCCAAATTGCACCATGGCCGTCGCCAACCGGTGGTTACCAATTATTGGGAGAGGCCACCTCTCCCATCAGTGGACCGCCAGTCCACTCCCTTACTCACGCCCCCCAACAGGTGGGCGGAGCGTTCCAGGCAGCCACCGGTTGCTCAGACCCACAACCGCCCATAGGACTAACCGGGCACCGTAGTTCTTCCAGGGGACACGCTAAGACATCCCTGGGTATCCTTGGCTTAGCACCCTTGTTGTGCTGCTGCAATATAGTACCCTTCTGTACCTTGCAGTATCTGGATCGCCCTGTAACTCCTCCACAGCTCTGGGGGTGGCCACCGTCACCACCAGGGCCCCCCCACCAAGGCAGATATTCCTACCTACATCCTGTTGCTTCCAAGGCCTCCCCAAGGTCCAGCAAAATTAAGTCCATGCCTACCCTTGAGAGGTGAACCCCATCCACTTCCCAGCATCCAGTAGACTTGGCATGAAGTAAACCATGCCTGATGAAGCCAAATCCCCTTTGTTCCGTGAATTTACACATGGCGCTGTTCACTCTCCTACGTGATATCTCAATGGCGTCTCCAGATCGGGCTCCTTGCCAAACTGGGCGAGGTAAAATTTTGGACCACCACAGTTCACATGCCCCCAGCTGTTTACTCAACTGACACATGATGTCCCTCATGTCCTGGAGCAGTACTCTCCTCCCCAGAGTCGTCAGGTCATTCCCTCCGAAGTGTATGCCCAGAATATGAGGTGGACCGATCCCTCCCCCAAGTCTCTGCCGCAGCTTCCTCATCAGCTCGTTCCAGAGCATACCCGGGTAACCTAGCCACGTTATCTCTGTGGCGGAGAAGCCATGACGCCACTTTCTTATCTCAGCCCACCGTGCCACTCTAACGATGCTTGAATGGCCAATTACCCAGACCTTGGTTCCTGGTAAGTAAAGAGATGTGGTGTTCGAAAACCATATTTATTGTAACGTTTATATTCTAATAATCTACAATTGCACAACAAAACCACATCTCTGCAACATCATTTGGCAATCCGGGCCAAAACCGTACACCTTTAAACACCTGACTGTCGGTTGCAACATAGGACCAAGAGTCCTCTCGCCATATCCTTCCGCTCAAGGCCTTATATATCGTTTGTAGCATTGCGACTCCCAGCGCCCTACCTGCTTAATTCGCTCTGGCGGCATCCCTGATAGGAAGGCTGTGGTTGCCACCCCAATCCTGAAGGAGTGGCTGCTGAATCTCTTGTCTCCCCCTGTCTGTCCTGACAATTGCAAGCATGCCTGCATGATGTGGTCTACTTGAAGCTTTGTAACCGGAGACCCGTCCTCATGCACCAGGAAGTACCCCGCAATCCCCGGGCGGAGGGATTCCCATCGCCCCACCTGCAAGCATGTCCTGCCGAGTCTGAAACTCGAGGGGGACCCAGTATCCATGGTACTCGCCTCGCCCAGCCCTTTAGTGCTGCCCAGAAAAGGAGAGTCAGTGGATCGACCTGGCCCCCCCATTTAGTATGATGGTGACTGCCAACCGGTGTTGTTGCCCCCCTGGTGTCCCTACCCAGCGGGTGTATATGCGCCCAGGGTGACCTAAAACAATACGTTTGGTGTTGGTTCAATGTTAACATTGCCTGGCTGAAGAGCAATACATTTGACAAGCTACTCCTGACAAGGTGTGCCAATGCGGGTAGAAGTAAGAGTTGTCAATCCCGCCTTACTTCCTCTCACCCAGTTATCTGTGTATAGCGCTTGTCGGAGAAAGTCCATCGAATTCAGCCAGTCACCACCCTAGGTGACGCCTTGCCCTCCCAAACTTCTGATAGTATACCAGGGAGCAGACAGGACAGTGTGAACCTAGCGGAACCATATGTATTAAAACCTGCCCTTTTTTGGATACTGGGAATGCTAAGTGTTCTTGGTTCAAATGTTCCCGGTGAGGGGGGGTGGGTTTCCCCAATCTTTTGGACCATAGCCCTCGATGGATGACAACTTCGACAACCTGCATGGCTGCCAGCCCAGGCTATAGAGCAGGAGAATTTACACGTTTATTGTTACTCAACTCAATGGTACTCATTTTTATCGACCTCAGAAGGATGAAGTGCTAAGTGGACCTACCAGGATCTGAACCTGCGACCAGAGGTCGAACACAAGCCCCTTTCAGTTCTGCCACTCCACATGCCTGTGAACTTGTATCCCAGGGCAAACTTCAGGCACCTTAACCCTTACTTGGACATGCCTGAGCTAGAAATCCACATCTAAAAGGCCTGCCAACCGGCTGACCACTAAAATTGCAGTCCCAGTATTAGCTGCCAACTCCCAGGAAAATTCGCTTAACTGGCACAACCGGTAACATGCAATCAATTTTGATCAGGGGACATGGAGTAAACCTATGCGTAATGTACATGCACCCTCTTAACTATGGCTGCAACATGCGCTCCTGTAGTTGTCCGAATTAGTGCTCCATCCCCTCCAAATCAGCACCGCACCCTCATAGGAAAGGCACACTCACGCCCCTTGGGGAATTGTCTTTTGTGCCTCCCCCAAGTCAGTCCCCTGCCTGTTTGACCCCGTTTAAAATCTTGCAGTACTACATGCTAATTGAGATGATCGTTAGATAGACCCCCCCGGGAATGATCCTGTGAAATGTGGTTGGAACCACCACCACACCCAGCAGGTGAGTCGGTCCACGTTTACTTTGCCATGATCCCGCCTATGCCCTTAGAGATCACTAATAACAACCTGCCAGTGGCCAGGTGGCAGGCACCCAGCGGAACCTGCAAATGTTGTGCAGGTGTAGAGGAATCATTACACCTCCAACTGTGCATAGCTTACCCAGCACAATTGTAATTTATCTTGCTACATAATAAAGCTGTTAATTGCAATGCAACTTACTGGTACTAATTTTATCACACTCAAAAAGTGAAACATTGAGCTAGCTACTTATGCACTGCCCATTACAGATGAGGTTTGCAGCAGGCACATACCCCCAGTGAGCTCTCCTGTTAGGAAAGGATCTAACCCAGTGTTTTCCAGCGCTTTGGAACCACCGCATGGTTTAGGATGAGCAGCTAAGCAACCGGCCCGGCTGCGTGGCAGTAAGGCAGGCAAACTAACAGGTGCTCGCTTATCCCTTCTACTGATGACCGTCCTGTGGTACCCACCGGTTATGCAGAGGGACATTCCCGATAACTGGCCACTAAGTTTGCACCTCCCCTGAATTATTGATAAAACTGAATGAACCAATGTTGTGTCATAGACGTGTACCCTTGGGGAATTGTCTTTCTGTGCCTCACCAAGTCCGTTAGTCCCCTGCAACGTTGACCCTATTAAATTATATCAGTAACTTCATATTTTTAGGATGATAGGTACCAGGGGTTTGACCCTGCTGTTGAAACCACCACCACACCCAGCAGGTGAATCGTTCCGGGTTCTTTGGCATGACCCCTCCTATGCCCTTAGAAAGCACCCTAAAACCTGCAAGTGGCCATTTGGCAGGCCCAAGCAGGGCCTGCCAGTCCTAACCTCCCTATCCTTGCATAGCGGCACTCACTGCTGCAGCTGTCTAGGCGCCTCCAATAATTGGCCCTATTGAAATCAGTAAAATCTATACTCATATTGACCAATTGATGGTACACATGCAGCTGAAAATTGGTCCTTCAGATCTCCGACTCTATCCTTGACGCATGAACCTGTGGCTAAGCCTACGAGTGTATGTATGTGTCAACATGACGTGTATTTGAGCGCGCTGTCACCCTGGGGGTCTGCTGGCTCTGACAGACCCACGAGACAAGATGAAGCATGCTAACCTGCCCCCAAACTCAGCGGAGCAACCACATGTGCGAGCTTGCCACAAACTTCTGTAAAAACATGCCGACCCAACAACCCATCTCCAGCACTCGGGGGGAGGGGGGAGGAGGGGGAAGAGGGGGGACGTGGCCACTCCTTGGCCTGAATCCAACCATGTTGCAATCCTGGATGGTCTCGAAAGACCCATCTCTTGGCGCATGCTTGCAACCCTTTCAACATTATCACCGGTCCAGGTTATAGGACCTAAGGCCCGGCATGCATAGTTACCGTGACCTGGCTGTGAGGAGCTGCCTTACCACTGTTGTTGGCCCCAGTAGTGCGAGGTTCGACCGCCTATCCCATTGAAATCAACTGACACAAAGTAAGGTCCCTCCATGTGTACATATGCATAGCTGCTAGGTTGGCAGAGGTCAAAATGCCAACATTCAGTTAATGTCTTTTCGGGTCAAGCCATGACTGTCCTAACCGCTGCTAATGGACTCTTAGGCGACAGACCTCAACACAATGGAAATTGCAATGCTCGCAAACCGAACATGTGGACTTAGTTGCACATTGCGAGCTACTATAGAGCAGGAAGGAGGTTGTAGAGCATCCCCACCCAGCAGCCCACCCGTGGCTGATGTGTGCAGCTATTAACCATTGTGCTGGGGAGGAATCTTTATAGTCAGATTTGACTGTAGCTCGCTCTACAAGGTTCCTAACTTAACACAAGTGCAGATATATGAGAACTTCCCATCCCGCCCTTATTGAAAAGCTGTGATGTCTAGCTCACAATCCTCAAAGGCTGCTCACTGCCACCGTGTGTGTGTGTGTTTCTGGTGCTTAAACCGTTCTTTGTTATCGCAGCGCTGGGGCTGACCTGTGCTACCCTCCGTGATTTCCATCTTGTCCTTGCTGCAGGATGAAAGGAGGCCCAGTGACGTTGACATTGATACCCAAACATAACCAGTTTTAGAGCCCACTTCACCCAATGGTACCCTGGTGCTAATTAGCAGGTATAACTTTGCACTGTTGTGCAAGACCCAAACCCATTGGCTCTCCCTGTGTTTGTTTCCTGACCGTGCCGCATACTGGGGAACGCTTACAAACCGAGGAGGACATTGGTTCTGCAAACGGTAACTATAGACTCCCTGTAAGAAACCAAATTTGGACAAATTTGAACTGCCACCTCTGCTCTGGGGAGTCTGCCGCCCCCTGCTTCTGCGGGTAGGGAAAACAGTGCCAGTACACCACCGTGTAACATGACTTCCCTCCTTTACACATCCTGGCCACATATACCGACCCAGACAGTGAACCGCTAAACCGCATGTGAGGTGGATCCAGCAGTGGTGAATGATCTCACCACCCACTTCCATTAAAATATCTGCCCCACACACCAGGCAGTTAACTCCTCACTGGGGCCCACGGACATCCCTAAACCCGGAACCACTCACCACCTGAGTCCTAGGCGCAGGGAGGCCATGCTTAGACAACTTTGAAATTCCTAGGTTGCAAACAATCTAGCGCCGATCCCCCTCGGAGCACACGAAGGGTAAGGGAACATGGTTATATGGTGATCTCCTGCTGTTTGCAGGCAGTAAACGAAAATTGCGTGTTCAATTACATTCAGTTGAGGCACTCCGTAAGTGGCGCCCCTCCTAATGGTGTACGCCAGCAGATTAGCTGCCTTTCTCAGACTCGCAGGATGTTGAGCTGACACCGAGTCTCGAACCGGGATTCCCCGCTCCAAAGTCAGCACTTTTGGCCGGTATGCCACTTCCTCTCCTCTCACAGTAAGTTTCCCTAAAGCACTTAAAGAGTACCCTTTCAGAGTGCCTATCAAGTTTGCAGGTTTTTGCCAGATACCTGGGAAAGAGGCATAGGATATATTCCCTTGGCACTCAAGTTCATGTGATTATAACCAGCTGGAGTTGTCAGTGGAAAATTTAGGCACACTTGCACGGAGCACGTTTCCATCTGCCTGCGCTGGGTAAGCATGATATGCCACACCGAAAACCCTGCACTCCATGACGTGATATCTTTAGATAACAAAACAACGACTCTGCCTCGGAGCTGCAGCGTTTTACGTATATTGTGTGACCGACTCGGAAGCCAGTCCTGGAATTTTGCCAAGAACAGTTTCTAAGATCTGCTTTATTGGACAAATTACGAAAATATTCACTTAACTGCATATGGACCCCCCAGGGCACTTTTAGACGGGCGTCGCGCGCGGACCACCGGCCCCCGTAGGGCAGGTACCCCCCTTAATCTCCCGCGCAAACACGGGCGCCCCGGCTGAATAACCAGCGCCGACTTCTAGCCCTCCCCCAGCGGCCGGAACCTCGGTAAAACGTGCCGCCCTAGCACACCTGATTGCAGGTTGGACGGAGGCCTCTCTCCCAGTCCGGGCGCGGGGCCGCGCACTAGTGCATGATAATGGAGATCCCCCAGCGGCCATACAATCTCATATGCTGCCCCATGCATGCCTGGTCACCGGGGCGGAAGCGGCCTTTCACACCCTGCCGGGTGTGCATGCGACCCAGCACGAGGGCAGAGTACCCCTATGCAGAGCTGGGGGCGCCCTGCTGTACAACGCTCGGGTGACCAGATCTAGAGAACCAAAAACCGGGACATATTGTGAAACTGGAAGACATGAGCCAAAATTTACCAAAATCTGCCGGAACAGCCGGTGAAAAACCGGGACTGTTCGGGCAACTCTGGGCACCCTAGACAACGCAACTCCCGTTGCACTTAGGTGGCGGCCGGCGGTACGTACGCGCCAGCTACCTGCAAATGTCAGCAGATCCGACCCCGGGACAGCAAGCACAAGCACCGGACCAGTCAATTCAGAGTCCACGTGGCTGCCAGGGCAACCTGCACCCGTGCGATTCGGACCCGAGATCCTAGTCTGGGGGGCCCAATCAAACTTCCAATTAATTAATCTTTCAGCCCAGTTGGGAAATGCTGTGCAATTTCCAAGTGAAACACTGGGTGCTGCTGGCTGCTTTGATAAGCTGCAGCCGTGTTTTGCTCTTGTGCCCCTTGCCTGCCGCCGGTCACCACAGTACCGCGACGGCACCTGACCGCGTCATCCTTTGTTGCCACATTGCGCAGCCTGGGAACCGAGCAGCAGAACAAACCCAAGCCCCGGGAGGGATGAAACACTCACTACCCGCCTCACACCGCGCAAATGGACTCCCGGAAAAAAAAAACAGAGTTGAGGTAGCAGTGTGGGCAGGCCAAGAGGGCTGGGCCAGTTCTCCATTGCGCCACACGCCGTGAACACGCACACGGGCCCCTCTCTGTTCCCCACCGAGGCCGCGCGCCCGACCCCCCCAAGCATGTTCAACTGGATACTTTGCCCCCAAGATGCGACCTGGCCTTGGGAGCTGCACCACCTCCCCCAGGCAGACTGCATCCCCGGCCATGGCCCAGCGATCGTCGCCCGACACCCAGAGGGATAGATGCGGTGCTTGCTGTTTGCGGGGTGGAAATTCGGAACCTATTTGCCATTCCCGCCTGGCTAGGCCCCAGGGCTTAGCACTGCCAGGGAGGGGGCCTCGCGACGCCGCTGCCCACCCCACCCCCGCAGCGGGGCCAGTCGGGTGGTGCGATCCCAAATGAGGGGGGAGCCTCGCGAGCCCGCAGCTCTTCCCCCCCCCTCGACATGGTAGGGCCACACCGGATCGATCGGCAGTGGAGAGACGCCCCAGTCCCCGCGAACCTCCGGCTCAAGCGGACCGAAGCCCTGGACCCAACTCCGCTTCACCATTAACGGCGGAGGAGATCCTGGTTGTCCTACCCACGACCCTGCCAGGGGCCGCTGCTACAATATGCCCCCAGAGCTGACATACCCCCCCTCCCCAAGACGGACTACAGCCACGGAGATGTCCGGGCTCCGCAGCCCTGCCTAAGGGGAACAGGTTGGGAGGGGGTTGGCACTCACCGAAGGTCAAACTCCTGAGGTCCCCGGGGCACATCAAAACGGCAATGGACTCGAACTTTCAACCTTCCAGTCCGAAGTCGGTCGCCTCATCTATTAGATGACGCAGTCACCCTGGTCAAGGGCAGCCACAAAGACGGCGTGGCTGGTGGAAAAGAGGGAAACAGCGAGACGGGCAGTGGTCAAGAGACCGTACAGTGGGCAGGGGAAGGCTTTTGTACCCCTGTCCCCCTCCCACGACCGGAAGTGACGCGGCCAGCAGACCCCCTGGTCCCTAGCCCAGGGAGCCTGGTCCGCAGACTTCTGTGCCTTCCTGTGGCACTAAGGCGGCCGGCCTGTTGGAGGGTCCCCTACGTGGCCCCCCGGGCAGCCTTGGCAATCTCTCATAAGACCAATAGATGTCGTCTCCAAGACATCAATCAATAAATGCTGATTTCAGATGTATCGCGAATTAATCCTGCGAACCAATCAAAAAAATATCTGGTCAATCATGACCTATAAAGAAAGACTAATGGGGAACAAAATACACAAATATAAAAGAAATTATTCCACCACCACCGTGTACATATGTGTGTTACACCATTACTATAATGTTATTCAGACCTACTAGTGTCATTAATATGCATGCTACAGAAAACAACTCATGTCAATGCGATCATTTAATCCTAAAGGAATCATGGTATCTAAGACCTTGATCCAATAGATTTCTCTTTGGAGCAAAATCTTTGTGATATCCATCCCTGGACGTACTTGTAATTTCTCAATGATTTGAAACCTTAGCTGAGATATGGTATGTTTAACCTCCTCCCAGTGTGTCGCTAAGCTTGATGTTGTACTTCTAGTTCTAATTTTACTTTTCTGTTTGTTTAGACGCTTGTTATGGCAGCAAGTGTAGCACTGTAGCACCATTAATTTAGGTACACAAATAGAATCAAAAGTAGTTTCATAGAATAATAGAAGGTGTGCGCCTCTGACCCCAACTAATACTTAATGGAAATAGAACACGAGGCAGAATGCTTTGGGGTGTTCTCTGGCTATCGGCTTCACCGAGAAAAGACACAAATAGTAATCAATAGCAAACTTTCTTTGTCGGACTCATGGGTGACCGAATGTGCAACTTATCTTGGGGTCACGATAACCTCAGAATTGGGTGAAGTTGTGGGTAAAAACCTCACCCCAGTTATACAAAAAAGTAAAAAAGATCTGGAAAGGCTCAATAATTTGCATCTCTCGATTGTGGGACAATGTAACATTATTAAAATGATACTTCTTTCAAAGATTTTATATATATTTAGAACAATACCCCTAGCGTTTGAGAACCATTGGTTAAAGAAATGGATAAAATGATTAACAGATTTGTTTGGGCGCAAGGAAAGACTAGAAGACCCCTTAGATATATGTCTTTACCCAGGGAAAGGGGGGGCTGGGCGGACCCGGACCTGGACCTAAAAATGTATTACTGGGCTGCAGTAATCCAATACTTTCGAGGGCTATTGGGAGGGAAGGTTGTGGACCGATGGAGAAGAGATGCTCCTCCGGATGTATACGAACTGCTATTAGAGAGAGAGGCCCCTAACTGGCTTTTGAGATTCAGTGAAGCCAGTTACTACAAAAAAGATAAATTTAAGACTCTTGGTGCAGCAGCAGTGGTTTGGGCCACTGTCAGGAATAAGCCAGGGCTAGGAAGGATGAATTATTATACTTCTCTGTTTGGAAATCCATCACTCCCGGAGGTATTTCATGATGGGGTTATGTTGCGCTGGGATACACTGGGGGTGAGGAAGATGGGGGAATCTGCTTGACTCAGATGGTATAATTTTATTTGAGAAGGCTCAACTCCTTTTTAATCTTGATCCGAGGGATTTTTTTAAATATCTCCAGATACGCAGCTCCATCGCAAAGAAGAAAGGGGGGGCCTTCTCTAAAGATCCAGTTATGGAGGCAATAAGAGAGCCAGATGGCTGTACTATTACCCAGATTTATGGCGGGCTGAGGCAATCACTGGTTGATGATTTAGATAAGTATGGTGAGAAATGGCAGCAGAAGCTGAATATTGAAGGGGACGAGTTTATGGCCTCACTCAAGCTTGGCCACACCATATTGAGGGTAGCAGGTCTGCAAGCACAACATTTAAAAAAAAATTCACTATACTACACGCCAGCCAAGATTGCTCAATGGGGTGGTACGGAAGGGATTGTATGTCCCCACTGCCATAGTACAGATGCAGATATAGTTCACATGTTTGCTTCTTAACCGGCTTTAGACCTCTAAAGGGAGACATAGAAGAATTCCTGGTGCAAACTTTGAAGATTCAAACAAAACTCACAGCCGAGTTGATGTTACTAGGCGTCACTAACAAAGGAACACCATTGGTACAACGTGAGTTTGTCTTCTTAGCCATGGCTGTTGTGAGAAGTTGGCCTGGTATATGCTGTTCACTAGTTAAAGTGGACACCTTGCACCAGTACAATTCGACTCTTATGGTAGGTAGGTTTAAGACAACCTTTATAGAAAGCTATCCTAGTGGTAGCTGTGGAGAGCAGCCTTCAGGCTAAGTCTTGGAGGAATGTAAAGCAGCTTGTTTTACCACACAATCTCTTGAATCACCAAATGAAAAGACACCACACAGGTATATATATCAAATATATATGTATTTATTACTAAACAACCCTCTACTAATCTCTTTATGAGATTAGAAGTCAGGAACATATGCACAAATCAACGTTTCACAATAAATTAAGCACAATATGGCTGGGGCCCTGGGGCGTACCAGACCATATACTTAAAAAGAGACTTAAGAACAACGACTTGCAAAGAGACAAGGCCTAGGGCCTTCAGAAGTGTTGGGGCCTCACGAAACCACCCAAGGCAGGTAAGTAGAGGACCCACGGGGGACGCGTGCAGTGCGTGAACACAGGCGCGGATCGCCGTAGACTTCAATGGGGCAAGTCGCGGTTGGAAATTAGGTGTTTAAGGGCACTTCGGGAGTAGCTACAAGCAAGTCACTTACAGGGTAAGTAGTTCTAGGGCCAACACCCACAGGAGCACCATAGTGCTGGAGTTACCTCACCCAGGGAAGCCGGGTGCATAGGTGTCCTTTGGTGTCGGGTCGCGGCGTCGTTTTCAATGGGAGCCAATGAAGACTTGCTGCTTGTGAAGTCCGAAGAAGTGTCCGGTGGAATCCAAGCCTGGATTCGGAAGAAGGAAGAACTGAAAGCAGAGGGGACAGTGTTCAAAGTCACTGGGCAGTGACTCGGGGCAAGGAAGATGAATGCCCACCGTCGTCGGAAGATTCAGGTCATTCACGGGTGTCTTGACTCTTCAGCCACGAAGTCCAGGAGGCGTTGACGACAACCAGGAGCTGGATTCGGCTTGTCCCACGAAGTCTTCAGCTGACTGCAGTATCGGCAACCCAATTGGAGCCAACAAGCCTTGGTAGCAGCAAGTCTCGTGGAAAGTAAAAAAAGTCAATGGTGCAGACCAGCAAGGTCTGGGGAACTCACCCAGCAAGGGTAAGTCAGGGCAGGCCTGGAGCAACTAGGGGAGCCCTTTGGTTCTTTAGAAAAGTCTTCTGGGGACCCACAAGCTGGCTGGCAAGGGATCGCAAAGACGCCTCAGGAGGATTCCTTCAACAGGGGCCCACGGTCACTCGGGATGGGGTAGGCCTCTGATCTTCGGAGGGATTCCTGCTAGAGGCTGGAACCACACGTGGTCCAAAGCACAAGTTCTTAGAACGTCGTGAAGGGGTTGCACTTGACAATAGTGCATGGTACCCAGGGACTGCGGTTCCTCGTCACTCGTGGGGTCCACTGGCCTCAGCTTCACTGGGAACTCACGATGGCCTTTGAAAAGTCAGGAAATCCTCGTCTTGGGCTGCAGGGACCTCGGGCTCTGGCAGGAGCGGCGTAGTTTGCGACCGTCGTTGTAGTTTTTGGTACCTGCCAAGCAGGGGAGTCACTCCTTGACTCCAAGGGAGATTCTTCAGTCTTCCAGAGGTAATGGAACGTCGAAGGTCCAGGATTCTTCTTCAGAGCGTCGTCCAGGGATATCTAACTTTCAAGTTCAAGGGTTCCCTATCTTATACTGTAAAGAATGGAGGGACTAGCTCTATGACCCCACCTATGGGAGGGTCAGGGGAGTGGGTGGCTACACCCACTTCCCTTTGTCCAGTTCCGCGCCAGAGCAGGGGCAGGTAGCCCCTGAACCGGTTTGAACTGGCATATGCACAGAGGAGCCTTCTGCTCCCCCAGTGCAGGACTTCAAAGCACTCTAAGAGTGCACCCACCCAGCCCCAATACACTAAACCCTGTCTGGGAGGTGGTTACACCTCCCTGTGACAGGATGCCTATTGTTGGGCTTCCTCCACTGCGAGTTTCGGTCATCAGCAGGAGGGCAGCCCAGTGTCTGTGACTGGTGGCATCCATTTTGTGATGCCAGGGCTCTGCAGGATTCTACCGCGTTTCCACAGTAGGTACATGTCTATCCCTCTAGAAGGGTGGAATGCTACCCCCGCCGCCAGGACTGGCAGGGGGGGTAGTATTCCAAGATGTTTGACACCAAACACGACATGTTTTGATGCAGCCATTCCAAAGTTAGCATTTTACCGCGAGGATATAATGCACTTAAGAGTATATGGTTCAACCGCATCCACAAACAGCCTCAGAGAATGGACTCTGAGAGCTGCAGAGGGGCCCTGCTCAGGCAGAGGCACCCACTCACATAGGAACCAAGCACCCTGCCCTCAGGATTGATAGGGCCTGCCTTAGGGGTGACTGATAGGTTTAAATGTGTGTGCAGGAGAGATATAGGGAACCTATATCTCAGTGAGGAGTGCTAGCACCACCTCACCCAGGCTGCAGTAGCAGGCCTGTGGTGTCAGATTTAGTCTGCTTCCCAGGGGTGGCATAATACATGCTGCAGCCCCTGGTAGGCCTGTGAAGTACCTATGCCCTTGGCACCTAAGGTACCATATACTAGGGACTCATAAGGCACCACAGTATCCAATCACTAGTGCACCTAGAGTGCACTCCAAATCGTTTAGAGAGAACAGAGAGGCTGGGGCCCTGATTGGCAGGGACCCAGCCTGACTATAGCCAGAAACCAGTGTAAACATCAGAAAAAAAGTGGGGGCAACATAAGAGGCAGATCCTACTCTCCTACAGCTGTAGTAAGGATTTGCATCTCTTCCGCCTGGGTGGATCCTGGACCCCCCACTTTTCAACGATGGCTTTCACGGCTCTTAGCTATGTAAAATCTGGAAAAAGGTTTATATGAGAGGAAAGGATGGAAGGCTCGGAAGCTAGGGAATCTGATCTGGCCTCCTATAAATGATTGGAAAACCAGAGTCGAAATCAATCCAGGCACTATTTAACAAACTAGGGCTCTCAGGGTATCATATTTATCATGTGTAATTTGTTGCGCTCTCTTATCCAATGAAAGATATGTATAATGCTTTTTGTTCCATTATTTACTCTATTTATGATAGAGAATGTTTCCTCGTATATTTATTCATTTAGAAATGTATTTTGCCGATGGTAAAAAAAAATAAAAATAAAAAAAGGAGGCGTGTTCGTTTGAACAAACTTTGAAGGTAATATGGACATTTCCATGAGGCGTGTGCACCGTTGCAGTTAGTTTAAAAAAAAAAAAATTAAAAACAACTCACTGCAACGGTTCTGCTCAAGTGGCAGGTCTTTGCTGTGGCTAGCGTGAGCTCAGAGATCCGGAGCTCGTGAATCAGAATGGAGCCCTAGAACGCGACGTCGTGCAGCACATACGTGCCTGGAGCCACCCGGCATGCTTCATGCGTACATGCCGCCATCTTGTCAGCTGGTGGCGTTCCTGGCTGTATCTTTCACTCAGGAGTTGGATTTTGTTCCGAGCAACGTTGAGTAGAAGGAAAAAAGGAAACAAGAGAAGGAAGCACCGGATAAAGAAGCTAATGTGAAAACAACAGCTGTCATGTCATCCCATAATGCAGTCAGGACTGTCGCCCCTCACAACATGAGAGACTTCCAGACTGAGCTGTAGAAGATTTGAGTGTCCCTTATCGGCATTGAGACGGCTGATAGAAATGGGGGTTTCCAGAAAACAGAGCCTTGAAAGCGATACGGATAAATCATATGTCTGTAACACAGGCCATGGAGTGGTTGATTGAGCATGCGGATGACCTCACAGTTGATGTGACACTTCTGGATCAAACCATATCAGAGGCAGCAGCTGCAGCTCCATCCGGTGCCGATGCAGGAGCCCATTCAGGGTTAGAAGCCAGCGCAGAGATTATCAAGGATGAACTAACGGAAATATTCAAAAAGAGAATGTCATGACGCTTTGGAGCGCTTTCGGCAGCCTTCAGTTGAGGAAATGTATGTGCTTAGTTGGGAGTGTTGTTTTGGAGGACCATAGAAGAGTGAAGGGCCTTAGAAGAGAGAGAAGAGTGCAATCTGGTGTGCGGTCAAAACGTGTGGGTCTAGGAGGTAGAAATGTGCTTTGCGGTTACTGTGAATTTACCAATTCTTAACCTGAGGCATTATCCAGTCTTGGGAGGCATGTGTGGTTTTGAGTGGTACTAATGTATGTTTCTTTTGTGGGATGATACCTCAACTATGGGGTTGCGGTTGTAGATTGTAGGTGAATCACCCATTTGTTACAGTTGAGATGACTGCAGGTGGATAAGTCACTCATTTCTAGGTATTATGGTTGGGATGACTGTTATGGTTGAGATGACTGCGCGTGGATAGGTTACTCATTTCTAGGTGTTACGGTACATTTTCTTAATATAATAATATAAATATTTATTATATTTATTGCATTTTATAAAAATGAATTTAAATATTTACAACAAATACACAACATTATCCCCTATCAACACAAAATCACGTAAAATAATTTATTACTTCCATTTTACACTTTTATTTTTAAATTATTATTAATTAAATTTTATTTTATCATATATATATTTTTTTTAAATCCACACCATTAGCCCCTATAAAACCAACATCCCACTACTACATTTATTTTCAAACATTCTAATTTTTTTTTTTATTAATATTTTCAAATTTCTAATTTATTATAAATTTAACATAAATTTTTACAAAACTCACCACACCATTCCTAAAAATATATTTTACATTTTGAAATAATATTTATAATTTACATATATAATTGTTTTAATTCTTTAAAATTTAAAAAAAAAAAATTTAAATCACCACCATTATCCCCTATAAACCCAACATCCCACTCCTAATTTATTTTTTAAATTCGAATTTTTATTTTTAAATTAATATTTTAAATTTTAAAATTATTACAAATTAAAACAATCTTTTTTAAAACACTCCCCACCCTTATCCCCTATAAAGCCAACATCCCGCCCCTAAATTTTTATTTGAAATTTGAAATTAAATTTTAAAATAATATTTTACATTTTTTAAATTATTACAAATTAAAATAATAACTTTTTAAAACACTCCCCACCCTTATCCCCTATAAACCCGACATCCCGCTCCTAAAAAATATATTTCTAAATTCTAATTACAATTTTAAATTACATTTTTTTTATTAATTAATATTAATTAAAATCTATATTTTGAATACACTACCCACCCATATCCCCTATAAAACCAACATCCCGCTCCTAAAACAACATAATAATATTCTTTTATTTTAGAACATTTAAAATAATTTACAACTTAACATTAACTAATTCAAATATCAGACAAAAACGATATTTTAACATGTCGATATTTTTTCAATCGATATTACTAACATCGATATTTAACAAAACACTTCAAAACGATATTTTCAACATCGATATACAGAACATCGATATTTAAGACTGTCGATATACTTAACTCGATATTTCTGTACATCGATATTAAAAAGTCGATATTTTGACTGTACACCGTTACAGTTGAGATGACTGTGCATGGATAGGCCACTCATTTCTAGGTGTTACGGTTGAGATGACGGTGTGTGGCTAGGTCACTCATTTCTAGGTGTTACGGTTGAGATGACTGTGCGTGGTTAGGTCACTCATTTCTAGGTGTTACGGTTGAGATGACTGTGCGTGGATAGGTCACTCATTTCTAGGTGTTATGGTTGAGCTGACTGCGCGTGGATGAGTCACCTATTTGTGGTGTGTTGTACGTGGTTAAGTCACACGTTTCTGTGTGTTGTGTGGGATGTGTAAGTCACCCTTTGCTTTATGTTCTGTATGGGTAATATTTCGGTGTGGGGTGATTATGAGGGCGTAACCCACCTGCGATGTAATTTTGAGCTTTATGTTGGTCTCTACTGAACCTTCGGTGGTTGGTTCCCTGGGTGTTGTCTTTCGTGCCAGCCTGGCCAGCTTGTATGTTTGTGGCATGTGGGGTTTGGTCGTTGAGGTGGGGTATGGTAGAGTGTGTGATTTGTTTTTTGTTTGGTGGAAATGGAAAAGATGTGAGTTGTGTTTATTTATTTAGAGACAATGCGGGTTACGTTGTGCTTTATTCATTTATTGATTTATTTATATTTATCTTTGCATGCATGGTCTTTCATAATTCTTACATGTATTATGTTAAATGCATGTTTTCTGATTTCATTTAAGATGGTGACATTTACCATCCTTACATTTAATATGTTATTTATATTTGCATGCATGGTCTTTTACTATCTTTACATTGAATATGTCAACATGTACCATCCTTACATTTAATATGTTAACATGCATGTTTTCAGGTTTCTTCAGCATATTTGCGATATTGCCACCTGCTGTTCCATGCGTGTTTCCCTCCCCTCGTTAACAAATTTCGAGATATGCAGATATGCATTGTGTAGTAGTAATGCTGGTCTTGTTCCTGTAAAGACGGAATATGTGTTATACCTGCTGCTCCGCCAGTGTGAGTGTGGTGTGGAATGTTGGTGCACGGAATGTTGGATGTCCGTGAGAGTCAGTTGGAGTATGGTCTGAGCAGCATGAAGGCTGCTCCTGGTGGTGCTCTTCATAGTGACTACTTAATAAACCATCTTAACTAATCTACACCTAGACTAAAGGACTCCTTTATATTACAACATAGGGGCCGATTCCGATTCTTGTCGGTAATTTCTCCGACCGAGCCGGCCTCGGAGAGATTTCCGACCGAATCGGACCCGTGCAGTCCGACCGAACGAGTCCGATGCATTCGTATGCCACCGGACACGAGTCGGTCGGACTCCCATTGAACTCAATGGGAGCCGGTCGTACAACGCGTACGCGGGCTCCCATTGCCTCAATGGGTGCGAGGCGGACAAGGGCGCCCCCTACAGCGAGTACGCCGCGAAGCGCTTCGCGGCGTACACGCACAGGTAGGGGGGACCCATGGGTCCCCCCTGTGTGCGCCTTGCACGGGTACGCGTACAGGGGGGTCCGACACGGACCCCCAAAGTACGGCTCCGACAGCGAGTTCGAGTCGGACGACGCGAGTCGGTCGGAGCGGTCGAGGTGCGCATAGTACTTACCCGGCCGGAAAACGTCTCCATTGCGCGGTGCGAATCGGGTCCGAGCGAGTCGGTCGGAGCAGTACGATCCGGGAACCAGTCGGTCGGAGCGGTCGGGTCGCCCGGACGAGTCGGTCGGCGAATACGCATCGTACTCGCTCGCCCGGATGCGCGTACGACTCGGTCGGAAAATAGGGCTCCGGATCGGATCCGGTAAAACCGAATCCGATTCGGAGCACTACCGGCCGAGATCGGAATCGGCCCCATAGTCTTTCCCTCTCTGCGTGCACGAGAAGACAGCCTGCCATCTGTGCTTTCAACTTCAGTATCCACAACCAATGTCACACAGAACTCCATCACTTTTCCTGGCAGATTTCAGCAAGCTTATGTGTGTCTACCTTACAATGGTAACTCAGACAATATGTCCTGTCCAGGAAGGTGCAGAAAGTCAGCCTCAGTCCACTGAACATTGGTAATTTCTCATTGACAGAACCAGCAATAGAAAACATAGGTAGATACTGGTCCCCTTGGCCAGATGTTTTCTTTATCTATGAGTAGAATGTCAGAGAGCCTCTGATATCAAACTGACATCCCCCTGTACAACAATGCTTCTTTCTGAGAATAGTCCAGCACCAGTCATGTGGCTTTAGTAGCCATGAAAGATGAGCATCTGGTATTCCTGAGGACAGAAGGTATAATCCAATAGCCTTGCAACCATTAAGCCTCACAAATTATGATGATGAACAATAAAAAACAGTCTAGAAATGCACATCATTTACCCTACTCGAAACAACCAAAGTATATCAGCCCACTGCATGATGCCCCATGCCCATCCTCAAAGGGATGGATATTTGGGGATGATAGATCTTACCTGTCCACTGGGCCTCTGCAACTTTATGAAATTCTTGCAAAGTTAATCCTGTGCACTGCAATGTTTCAGTGGCTCATGGAAAATACAGTGTACTTTGGCAACATCATGATGTTTGAAAGAATGCTGGAAAAGCATGATTAGAGGTCACTAATGGCTAAAGGTTCTTGACCATCCAAGGGAACAGGTTCTAAAGCTGCCTTTACATCACTGTTCAACCAGTCACTCTTGTATCAAATATGGCAGTGACTTGTTGATAAAGTGTGGATTGTAGTTTTATAAGGAGGTGATGGATGAGGTCTTTGGGAATGGAGATATTTTCCTATCTTAAGGCCTGGTTTACAGTTTGGCGGACTGGGTTACTCCGTCACAAACGTGACAGATATCCTGTCTGCCATATTGTGAGTCCTTTAGATCCTATGGCACTTGTAATACGGCAGGCGGGATATCCGTCACATTTGTGATGGAGTAACGCGTTCGCCAAACTCTTAATCAGGCCCATAGTGTCAAGACCAGCTGCACATAAGCATGAGATGTAGAAAATGTAAGAACAGGCACATTAGAAATGGTCCGCATCATAAACTCCCCTGTGAAATGAAGGAGCCAGATTTTTAACAGTCCCCAGAATTCAAGGTGATAATTTATTTTGATCACTGATAATGAATAAAAGATCAGAATATGCTTCACTTAGGATGGCAGATTAACCTGCAGAAATAACATTTTTACGGAGTAATTTAGACAGAACAAATGTGCTTGCTAGTTATCTGCTAAGGAATGCCGGAAGAGCCCAAGAAGATTAGCTAAGTGGGTGGATATGCACTGTGTTGTGTTGGACGACGATTGCAGATGGAGTGATATATGGGTGGTCAAAGTTTCAATTAGGTGGAAGGATCATCCAGTAAAGAAACAGGTTTTATCAGAGCAATAGAAAGATTGTGTGTGTGTGTTTGTGTGTTTGTGTGTGCGTGTGCATGTGTGTATGTGTGTGTGGGTGTAGAAAGAGAGAGAGGGAGATGTATATTTCTTATATAGTATTCTAGGTGTCATTTCACTTGAGACTTCTGGTTAAGCCTACAGCTCATATGTGTGAATATCCGTGTTTGTTTCTGTGTGTATAAATATATATTTATACACATACACACACACACACACATATATATATATATATATGTACAAAGTACATTAAAGTGGAGTTAATAATAGTAAATCTACACTTACCTATAGATACTTACCTTGACAATGTAGTGGTAGTCAATTGTTCTGTGCTGATATTGTTGCAAGTTGATATGTGGTCGCTTGATATTGTTTTTTCATGTCCTCACTTAACCTTTAGATGTGTGTCCTTGTGTCCAGATGTCCTGATTCAATACCATGGCAGTGTACTATGCATCAGAATCTTCCAATGCCCAGAAAGTGCCCCGAAAATCCACTTATTAGAGCATCTAATCTAATCATTGTTGTACTGGTCTCTCCCATTCAATACACAAAGGAGGCCCAAGGATGAGCAGGGGTTATCTTGGGTGTGTAATCCCCTTATCCTGACTAGAAGGAAGGGTCCCTACTTGGACATGTGTATACCACTGCCAACTAGAGACTCCCATTTCTAACAGTGATGATTTACAAATCTGTAAACTGATTCATTAGAAATGTAATTCTTTGCTCACTTCACAATGAGTTCTGTTCTATTACTTTTTTATGGAGAGAATGGCCATATAAAACCTTGAATTTGGGGATGGGCCAGAGGCCTTTCCTGTCCTACTTGGGATGCTCTCTGATTTCTTATGGATTTTGCTGCTCATTTGAGACTAAGGGACTAATTACGAGTCTGGCAGTCCGTGGTGACGTAGCGGTGCCAGTCTTGCAACCGCCACATTATGACCTTAGTGGTCGTGCCAGCATGGGACTGCCGACTCCGCCAGAGAACCACCGTTCCCTGGCGGATGCACAGCGGTCAAGAGGCATCTATATGCCGTCACAGTCCCGCCAAGCATATTAAGACTTTCATCTCCACTACTGATTTCATGGAGGTCTTCCCTCCCTTTCATGAACTTCCTTTGACGTTCCAATTGGGAATGGCAAAGGAATCGCCTGCCAATGACAAAAAAAGTAATTATTTGGCAGGCGGTTCTCACACGGGATTGGCAGTGAGGCGGCGAGGTGGTCCTGCCGCTGCACCATCAAACTTATAATCAGGCCCTTAGGGGCTGATTACGAGTTTGGCAGTCCAAACATCGCGAACTCTACGACACCACTGTGCCAGCGGTCTACCACCCACCGTATTAAGAGTTGTGCTGTCTGAAACGCCAACCGAAGCCATGGCGCTCTTTCCACTGAGACTGCGGCATTCTGCAATGTTGGCGTTGCATCCATTGACACTGTCAGGTCCGCAGTCTACCTGTCGAGCGTATTACAACTACACATTCATACTGGCGGTCTCCCAGCAGCAGTTAACAAACAGTGTTTACCCCACACTGGTAGACCGCCGTGGTACACTTGCAAAAAAACACCACAACAGTGACCATTGGATGGATGTAAACACTACACAGTTGATGTGCTTTGGCCAAGTGGACACGCCTGCAAATCACACTATTAAACACACCCCATCCCTGACCAGCATCCGTTGCTTCCCAACTGCAGCCCACAAGACAGGCAGACCTTTTTTCATCTTCCCATTTAGCACTCTCCACCACCTGTAATTTGTTTGTTCTTCCTTTCATATAGTCACTCACATTTTATTTTTTCAGCAGGCCTGGCAAAAAAAACATGCTTCACTGAGCTTGAGTTGACAGTCATGGTGGATGAAATCATTAGAGTAGAGTCACACGTTTTTGGTTCCCAAGTCCAGCATACTCCTCTCAGTAGGAAAACTGATATGTGGGACAGGATAGTCAACAGAGTGAATGCTGTTGGTTCCACCCTACACACACAAGGCAACATTAGGAAGAAGTGGAATGACCCGGTACAACAACCACCACCTGGAGGCTCAGAGGAATGGTGGTGCACCCTTACAATTCTATCCCTGGGAGGAGAATGTCTTGGCCATTCTGCATTCTGAGGGCTTGACAGGAATAGCTGGGGAAGTGGGCTCTGGTAAGTTACACTTCAATAACTGCCACAATATTACAATGTCCTGTTTGCTCTCAACTCTGCTTTTGCTATTGTGTTCTGTATCTACTTTCCTAACATGCATTACTCAAAGTATCTGAGATGTTGGTTTGCCTGTGTTAATGTATATTGTTGCATATGAGAGCACATGTATCCAACTGTTTGACATGCTACATAAGTGGACTACCATAAAAATATCAATCCAGGACCCATGATATGTGTGAATATTTAAAAGTATGGTCCATCCCAAATAGATGTTGCCAACAGGTATGGTCCACTAACCGTTTGACAAGTGTTGGTAAAGTGAGATTGAAGTGACAACAACTACCATGAGGCCCTGTGATTGCAACTCTAACCAAGATGCTAGACTCCTTTTGCCCCTTCTCACTTGTCTGCCATGTCACAACTGATGTTCACTCATCATGCAGGTAGCCATTTGTCAAGTCTTGGTTATGTGAGATTGAAGTGGCTACAACTACTGTGAGGCCCTGTAACTGGAACTCTAACCAAGATGATAGACTCCTTTTGTCGCTCCTCACTTGTCTGCCATGTCACAACTGATCTTCACTCATCATGCAGATTACCATTTGTCAAGTGCTGGTAAAGTGAGATTGAAGTGACTACAACTACCATGAGGCCCTGTGACTTGAACTCTAACCAAGATGCTAGACTCCTTTTGCCCCTTCTCACTTGTCTGCCATGTTGCAACTGAACTTCACTCATCATGGACTGTGCAATGTACAAACAATGCTGCACTCAGATAAATGTCTTAATACTTTACTTGATGGTGTCCTGGTCTGAGCAACTGAAACTATTGATGGCATGAGTGACACCCTAACAACGGTGTACCCCTAATATATGTAAGCCATGAAGGAAACTCATCTGATTAGCAGTGCCAGGTGATACCTTGACTCTGCACTCCTCACATGATGAACAATGCTAAATATACAACCAAGGTGTGTGTTTGCCTGTATTATACACAACTAGGCCTTGGAATGGACAAAAACACGTTATGACTACACTGTTTTTGTAGCAGAGTTTTGGAGATGTCATGTTTATCCCTAAATCCAAAATGCCACATATCTGCACACCTATTGAGCTGATAAAGTCTACTACATCTATTGAATTTTTTCAAATGTCTAGTAACCAACTTCAACTCGATGGAAATAGATCACAAAACTAATTTCTATCTATTTTGTTCCATTCTAGGTCCCCATTTACTTTGACACAAACAACGTGGATGTAGATTCCTCACTTCCACCAATAGCAATGTTCTCTATTTCTCTACAGGTCGATCCGCCACAGGACCGGCACAGAGGTTGGAAACCGAAAAGAGTTCCTCTCCACCCCGGGATGAAGCCCTCAGTGATGACAACGCTCCTGAAGAGGTGGACGTGGATGACGGTCCTGCCCCTTCTGGTCAGCCTGGGCAGATGGCAACAGTGGGGCTCACTGTGTCCACAACAACAGCTCTTGCCACAGATGCAACAACATAGCCAACCACTGCACCCTCAACCTGTTCACCTAGCACAGTCAGTACCATCCTGTGTCCCCTAGTCCGGGATTCTGAGCTGGCTCTCACCACCCAAGTTACTGAAGAACCAGAACCCAGTGGGAAGGTGCAGTTTGTGGCAAGGGCACAGGCCTGTGGGGGTAGGCATAGTGGGAGAGTAACTGTGGGCCCGTAGAGTGAGCCCACTGGGGCCACCGACACCCAGGCTGCCATCACCCAAGTCCTGGGAGTCTACCAGGACTCCCAAAGTGTCATGGGTCAGGTATTGACCGAAATCCGGGAAATGAAGGGGCTGCAGAGGGATACATACCAGGAGGTAGCCGGCATACACACTGAGGTGGCCAGCTCACACACTGAGGTGGCCGGCATCAACACCAACATGGCCTTCTTGGTTGGGGTGTTACGGGGCATCAACAGCACCCCCTGCAGGGCTTTTCCACCTTCATCTACCCCTTCCATTGTCAAAAAACATCCCGTCCGTCAACATCTGCCGCAATCACAGGAATGGAGCCCCTGTCAGAAGAGGACAAGCATACACGCACCCCTGTCTCAGCAGCTGTGGATCCCCCCTCTAGCAAAAAGAGGGGACGTCCACCCAAAAATCCAGAAAGTGGGGATGGCAAGACACCCACCACCGCCAGGAAGAAAACTTGCCCCTAATGTCCTCCTGTGGGTGCTACACACTCACTTTGTGGACTATTCCTGTCCACTTTTCCATATCTGATGGGAGGAGTATGTTGGACTTTGGACTCCAGACAAATTGTACTCTACTACAATGGTTTCATCTACCATGATTGAAGACTTAACCTTTTTGTTTTCACTGTGTAATTTGTAGTTAATTTCTTGATCTTATCCTTGTTCACTTCATTAAACACATATGTCACCAAATAATTGTCTCCTGTTGTAATTCTCATATATAACAATATGAATATACTGCCATGTGAACTTTTCAATGTCAAAACTAGTAACTTCTTGATTCCATTGTTCAAATCATAGGCTGACATGATGTCAGAAACATAGCAATGAAGACATGACTCAGTTATTCTGTGTCTATGATCACATAATCAGTTGCAGACTTTCACAACATGGAAGGAGGGGATAAATCTGACAATATCCTACACAATAGGCAACAATAAACTAGGTCTACATCATCAGCTGGAGCCATATTGCTAACCTCACAAAAGGAATCCTGCATCAAATAAACATATAAACAGACACGTCTGTACAACAGTTTCTGACCAAAGGGTCATTTCAAGCCCGTGTTGCTTGCATCTCATGGAATGTCACAAACAAATGTCAGTGATATGCCACAAGCACTTTGGCCTACATTAAGGAGACACATCAACAGATACATATGATCATGCACAATGAGGAATTAGCCGATGTGAAGGGAGACTAGCATGAATTGAGCCCAACACAACATTGTGTTGGATCACATGATGGCACACATATTGCTTTAGGACCAACACACCACAAGGAACAAGTTCAATGGAAGCCAGGTAACTTTCATCCTATCGCTGTGCAAGTTGTCTTGGTACCGGCTTTGTACACACAAACTCTATGACAGATATTCCCAGGAACAGTCCATGTCCACTTTGTGCATCTGAACAGCATCATATACCTTCTAAAGTCACAACTCAGAAATGTCCAAATGTAGATGCTATAGTGAAGGTACCTAAAACAGACCAACACAGAAAGATTAGCTAAGAAACCATACATATGGTACACATCACATTGTCAACTTCTAGAGAACACAGTCCAAGATAACATTTAAAGCTGAACAAAGCTGCACTTACAATACAAACACCTTTCCTCAGATATTTCCAGACCCATATATTCCTAGTTTGCAGCATTAACATCCTCCTCACAACATCACTACAAGAGTTGCAATAATAGTCAAAGTCATCACATCTCACACCATACTTATACTAAGGAGAAGCAGTTTTGGATGAGATCTTCACACAAGTCAGCTCTTTCCTCTTTGCCACTATCATCATCATCATTTGGCATTTCAGGTTCCTCACCCGGTGGCTCTTCATGGCCTACATCCTCTGCGATGTAAGGGAAGTTCCATTGCAGGGCAATGTTTTGGAGCATGCAGCAGGCCACGGTGATCTTACACACCTTCCCGGAAGTAGAGGAGGGCCCCCGAGTCTTTTTAAAAAAAAATCTTTTTATTGCACAATACAAAATGTAGTCAGCGATGTCAATTCACATTTAGTACATTGTTACATGTGGTAGTTCTGACACAGTGGAGACAATGTCCATTATGATCCAAACATACAACTCTAACACCTTCTGACCCTCCCCCCTAGTCGACCATACCCTCAGGTGATTTCAAGGGGATCTCTTAGTCTCGGCGGGGGTATTGGTGTACATATCATCCTTCGGTATTCATTCCACCTCTCCCAGATTTTAGACCATTTACCTGGGCAGCCCCTGCTTTCATATATAGCTTTCTCTGCAATCATACACCAGTCCATATCGTGTTTTCAGTCATTCAGTGTAAGGGCTTTTGGGGCTCTCCACAGTCTAGCAATGTTACGTTTAGCCACCATGAACCCCAGTGTCACCCAGAGGCATTCTTTACTTGTGAGGGCTGTCTCTCCACTTCTATTCAACAGACACCATTATGGTGATTTAGGTGTGTCTATAGTGTAGACTTCGCACATACAGGATATTATTGCCTCCCAGTATACCTCTAGCTCTGGGCAGTCCTAAGTCATGTGGAGAAAGGTGCCTTCATACCCACATCCCCGTGTACACAACAGGGAGTCAATTCTACCCATTAGTGTGGTGAAGGTAAGGTATTACCTATGTAATATTTTCAGCTGTACCAGTCTGAAATTCGTGCCCATGGCCACTTCTTTGGGGGAGGCCAAGGCTTCCTGCCATTCCTCATGGGTCTATTGGCCCAGCTCTTGTTCCCAACAGGCTCAAAGGTCAATCAGAGGGTCTGGGGAATTATTCATGATTTTACGATATACCAGTGAAATCGTCTTTTTATCTAAGCGGTCATCTAACAGTCTATCTCCCAGTGGTGAGGATTCTGGAAGTTCCTCCCATTTTGACAGCACTGCTCTCAGAGCATGTCCGACCTTCAAACATTGGAAAGTTTCCAAGTGTGCCAATTTCAATTCCCGTTGTAGGGTCATAAATGGTCATACGTCTCTCCTCACCCACATGTCCCCCAACCTCGAGAGACCGATAAAATCCCATTTGTTGAAACCCTGTTGGAATGCCAAGAGTCCTAATCTCGCGGAGTCCCATAGCTGTGTCATCTGTGTAGGCTTGTCTCACCATCCAAGAGCTGCCAGCTCCTCTTTCCAAACCTGTAGTGTGGTGGAGGTTGGCTTGAGGAAGGATTTCACCTTCCCCCTCCCCCCCCATAAATTGCTCTTAAATAGCCTCCTGGTTGCATATTTTGGCGGTCCATTTTATTTGCTGGGTCATCCTGAGGATAATGCACCTAGTGATTAATTACTGTTAGCTGGGATGCCCAGTAGTCTTTTCGTAGAGCTGGGAGTGCCACCCCGCTGTCATACCAACTTCTAGTTTCTGGACAGAGATTTTAGGAGGGCCCCCGTCCTATAGGAGTAGGTGCACAGTCGTTTCAGCCGCCTCAAAGTATGCGGGGGAACCGGGTAGGGGGAGTTGTGAAGCACATAAAGGAATCAGGGCACTGCCATCATTTTAAAAAGTGACGTTCTACCCAGAAGAGACAGTGGTGAGGATCTCCAATGTTGTGCGTCACTGCATAGACGTCGGAGCGGGGGTTCAAGATTATGGTCATAAAAATCTTTGTGGTCTCTGGTGACGAAGATACCCAGGTATTTAAAGCCTTCTGTTGCTATAGGTATCATGCAGCCTCGAGGCAGGGTCGGTGGATTGCTCGAGAGCACATACAGCTCTTACTTCTTCCAGTTTATCGTATAGCCTGAGTATTTACGATATAACTCAAAAATATGTAGGATCCTGTGGAGCGTAGCCCTTGGGTTTGCTATGTATAACAGGATATCATCCGTATATAGCGAGATTATATCTTCCCAGTATGGTGTCCACCTCAGTCTTCGGATTAGGGGGTCCCCTCTCTTCCATACCGCCAGGGGCTCCAACACCAGCGCAAATATGAGCGGTGAAAGAGGCCACCCCCTGTCTTGTACCCCATCACAGCCAAAAAATCTTTGACTTGCCTTTATTGACAGTCACTTGGGCCAATGGGTCAGGATACAGCAGTCTAATCCATGATAAGAATTGTGGCCCAAAGTCTTGCTTTTCTAATTTCAAAAGTTTTTATTGGTTGTTTTCATAAAAACAAATACAAATATCGAAATCAGATTCAGACAAATTCTCGACATAGAAAACAATAAAAGGAAAGATTACAATGGTGAATATTAAGATAGCGACAAAACATTCCAGAAAAAGGTGTCTCTAGATCTATAGTAACGTCCATTAAGAAGATAGCTGAAGAGCAGTAGGAGTCATCTAAGGAGACACATCATTTATATAATATCCCACTACAAAGAATGCTAAAAAATTACAAAATCCAAAAGGAATATAAACAATATAAAAATACATATCAAAACTTGACAGTATGCAGCTGCTAACATGTTATATTATCAATTATCTTACAACACTTTAGAAGAGGACATAAATCCGGACAGATAGCATCAAGGTGTGGCCAGAGGCAGGACCTACCTCCTCAATAAGTTTTGTAAATCATGGCGGTTTATGTGATTGGAAGTAAACATCAAGACTATCCCACATATGCCTAATGGGGGACTTCCATGGTGCATTTTGGAGAGCAATAGTGTCAGCGTTCCATTAAGGCCCTGATGCGATCTATAGAAATATATTCATTTCACTTGGGATACAAGTTAAACAGGGATAAATCAGAGGTTAAGCCCCTTAACATTCACTGCACCAGAGAGGTACTGGGTGACTCGGGCCTTGCATGGCAACCTGGTTTTATCAAATACCTAGGGATAGAGTTTGGCGGAAATATACTTGAATCTCTTCAACAGAATGAATCCGCCACATTGGGGAAGATTAAAACTCTTCTAGACGCATGGTCCCCAAGATTCATCACGTGGTGGGGTAGAATTTAAACCATCAAGATGATGATTACGCCCTTAGTGAATTACCTAATCTCCATGCTCCCTCTTCTATTGTCTGAAGATTTCCACCGCAAGCTAGATATCCTTATATCTAAAGTCTTGCTTTTCTAGTACTGCATACATGAAGAGCCATTCGATTGTATCGAAGGCCATTTGTACGTCCAGTGAGACCACCGCTGCATCTTCTCTAATACTAGCCGATCTACCCAGGACTCCATGTAGCCTTCTTAAATTGAGTGCTGTGTTTCTTCCCGGCATAAAGCCAGTTTGAGCCGTATGAATTAGAGACCGTAGGATCCTGGTCAAGCGGGTTGTCAGTAGCTTGGCCAGTATTTTCACCTCAGCATTTAGAAGTGAGATTGGTCTGTAAAAGGCCAAGACTTCTTTGGGCTTACCCACCTAATGGATCACTACTAGATTAGCTATACGCTGGTCTCTTGGCAGTGTGCCTAGTTTACGACTCTCCTGAAACATTTGGAGGAGCAGTGGAACCACCTTCAATGCCATGTATTTATATAGCTCTATCGGTATACCATTTGGGCCCCCGCCTTTTTCCAGCTTCACTGCCCTAATTGCCTGAATTATTTCAGTCTCTGTTAATTCCTGGTGGAGAAGGTCTCTGTCTTCTGCTGTTAGGCCTGTCACCTGGAGGGTGGCCATCAGCTCTCGTGCCTCCTCTATTGTGGCAGTACTCGATGGCATGTACAATTGACTATAATATTCTGCAAACGTATCCCCAATTTCCTGCCCATGTCGGACTGTAATGCCATCCTGCCGTTTACTCTCATATACCCATCTCGCGGCCGCCTCTTTTTTACCTAACCACGCTAATAGTTTGCCTGCCCTGTCTCCAATTTCGCTTTGGCTGCCTCTTCGGCTACCTTTCGGAACTCTCTCTGTTTAAGTGTTCAGCAGTGTTTTATCGAGTCATTGTCATCTTGGACCAAGCGTGCTTCCAGATCTCGGAGCTCCTGCTCCAGGGTTTCCAATTTGGCCCTTTTTTTTTTCTTATGGCCTGCGACTAGGGAGATACCTGGCCCCTGATCACCGTTTTATAAGACTCCCATAGTGTATTGGCTGAATTGACTGTTCCCTTGTTTTCTGTGATATAGTGGTCGGTAGCCTCTTGGAGTTTGGTTCTATCTCCCAGTCTTGACCAGGCTTCTGAACCTGGCTTTCAGGAGCCCAAAAGCCCGCTCCACTGGCCGCCGTGTTCTGCCATGGGCCCCACTGAAGCGAACTTCCCCTGGCATAGTAGGATTCCTCAGTGGTGCTAACAACCTTGAACAGTTGGGATACACTGAGTCTTCTAGATGGAAGATAGACAGAAGTGCAACAATGAGTTACACACTTTCAGATCATACTTACTGACATCACCCACACAAAGTTAGGACAAATCACACTTACCTACAAGCCAGACCCTCTCCGGTAGTAGTTGTGACATCAGCTGGGGTATGGTGCTGCTCCGCAGTATGAAGGACTCATGGGCAGATCCTGGGAACCGGGCACAGACGTTTGAGATGTACAAATCAGCTAAGCAGACAACTTGCATGTTGATAGAATGGAAGTGCTTTCTGTTGCGGTACACTTGCTCCCTGGCTTGTGGTGGTACTAAGGCAATATGTGTGCCAACAATGGATCCAATCACATGTGGAATGTGACCAAAAGCATAGAAATATGCCTTCACAGTGGCTAAATCCTGACGTGTGGGGAACTGGATGTAGCTGTTCACGTGTCTCAAAAATGCTGCTGGCACCTCTTGGATTACCCGACTGAACACAGGTGGTGAAATTCCACCTGAAATAGCGACAGTGTATTGAAACGAGCCTGTGTCCAGAAAATGCAATACAGACATGATTTTCACAAGTGGTGGGATTGATGTAGGATAAGTGATGTGAAGTATGAGGTCAGGCTCCAACTGATGACATAAGTCCAGTGTTGTTTGACGCTTCAAACAAAACTTCTGGATCACATGTCACTCTTACATGGTCTGAAGGTCTGGAAATGGGTGGTGCACTGTAGCCTGGTATCTCCTCCCTCTCCCACAGAACCTATTTGAGGAGTACCACAAAAATGTATTTTGGTCAGTGTGCAGAGTAACATATGTGAAGAGTAAGGCAAAAGTCATGTGTCTGAACATTAATGCTTCATGAAGCATTACACATTTCACATCATCATTGACAAGTCTTGAACATCCACCAGTCATCCCCAAGGTGGCCTTCACAGGTATGTAACAGGACTGTGCACATAATCAATTCAGAAATTGCAAATTGCCACTTTAGTGAGGGTAGCATAACATTTCATGGGAAATACCGCCAACCTTGATGCACAGTGCGCCGCACAAATATTGCCTATGCGCACAGTAATGCACTACACAGATGAAGTTTTTTACTGGACATGACATGGGAACAGAGCATTTCAAATGAAAACATGTTTGACCTCCTTTGTAGTGGTGGTGATGCACTTAACTGTCACCAATACAGTTTTCCCAACCGCTAACATGACAGATGCCTGAGCTCACGAATAGGACATGTCCAACGTACGCCGCCGTCGGAAGCCGACCACGCGGTGGGTGGTCACATGCACAGCGGACACAGCCATAGGCTAACATTGGGGATAGTGACAGTCGTGGTCCAATGGCTGTGTACGCTGACGCTGATGACGGCATACGTGGCGTACATGTATGTGGTGTTTGGAAAAAAAACTAATTTGCCTCTTGACACTGCTGCTATCAACAAACCCTCCATTGTAGCTGCTGTTTGCCATCTCTGGGAGCAATCATGGCACCCACTGCAGGGGAGAGGGCCCATCCCTTCACTCCAGAGGAGCTGGATACCCCGGTGGATGAGGTTCTTCCACCTGTAAGCTCAGCACTATTGCTCACCAGAGAATTAGGTTATTATGCCAAATATATATTTGACTCTATTTAACTGTTCCTTTCTATTCCCATAGGCTACAATGTGTCAGAGTGTAAGCATTATGTTGATTGCATACATTGTGTGGTCTCTACATAGGACACTCATGTCATGGATTATGGGACCCTGTACTTTGTGGAGAGAAGGCCACTATTGGAATGTGTGATATGGGTGATTTCTACTTGTATTACATGCATATATCTATCCAAGGCTCAAGTTCATAGTAGCGACAATTACTTCTCAAATCACATCATGGTATATGTGCATAGTGATGTATAGGCTTCACACAATGAGCCATGTTTGTATACTTTTATATTCCAAAAATCAATATTGGGGAGGAAGAAGTGATTCATTCTGCTTCCATGCTTAATAGTTAATAATCAAAAGGGAATGAATCACGTGTCTTGGAAATGCCAGGGTCTATCAGTGTTGTACAAAGGCCCTCATACATCTAACTCGTGGGTAACGGTATATCCTGGTTCTCCGCTGAGAAAAGTTAGGTGATCGGTTTTATCATTGGGTCCTTTTCCACCTGAGTTTCCCATTCTCCAGGCAGTCAACCTTCCTCCACCTGGAGGGAGACCATCTGGTTCCATGACGGTCATTATTTCGTATATTTTCATGGAAAAGTGTGAAGTTAAAAATACCTAATTTCCTGTAAATTGTGTTTTATTAGTCAGGAAAGGATAAGACTTAAAACTGCATGGGGTGCTCTGGTGGATCTGTAAATGGTCCACTGCACCTAAATAATCATTGCATTGGTGGTCGACATGTTTCAGTCCATTGGTGTCTCTAAAGATCGGTGGACTTTCATCAGGACCGTGGTTGTAGCAATATATATTTGGATCGCTCCAATAAGTTAGAGTCGCTTACCTATCTTCTTCATTCTGTCATTTTTTGACAAGGTTATAGGTTGTGATTCTACCTATAACTCAGGATAAAGAAAGAAGCGGGGAAAGGAAAATAGGCATTCTGTTGTTATAGATAGATTTCACAAAAAATACCCTATTAGGTTCTGTGATTTATACTTAAATCCTTATTTTTTTGGTGTGTAAAAAGCTAATTGCATACTATGCTTTAGCGTTCCCTCTTTGGGTGTGTCTTTACTGTGTCAATAATCAGTCGATCTCGGAATGGCATTAAAATTATTAGTGCACGTGAGATATTCTGGTGTAAATATTTTGTGCTCAAGTGGTGTGAAATATTCGTAAAAAAAGGGGTGCGTTGTGGTTCACTATGTTGGACTTAGTGACAGTAGAGAATACAACGGTAATCCCCATATGTTTTGTTTAAGCCTCGCGCTTTATTGATGTATTGGAGTATTTAAGGAGGTGTATGCTTGGCGATACATGCGCATTGGGACAACGGTTGGTGTGCCTTTGCCTGCTGAAACTATTTACAAAGGTAGTGCATGCTTTGAAAACACCTCTTGTAGGTACATGAGAGTTCGGACAATAGCTTGTATGTTTCTACCATGACAGAATTACCAAAATGGTGAGTGTAAAGGTAAAAAAGCATGCGGTCATCGCTAAGACGGTCCTACCTTTTTTGGAGTTTTATTAAAGCTCCTACTGGTGCTGCGGGAGCTCTGTAGTAGAAAAGGAAAGGTGACGATTCTGGCGTGCATAACAAATGACCTCATCTCGTGGCTGCCGTGTGTCGCTCATTTACCTTGAAGGTGCTATTTGCATCTCGTTCCTGTAGCTTCCTACCGTGGCCCGGAAGTTGTCATCTGTGTTCCCGGAGCTGGTTCTTTTGTGATGAGGTTGAGCCTTGAAAGGGAAAAAAGGCAACTTCAACTCCAGAGCGGGAGAGAACAGACTAATAGTTGTTAGACATACGAGAGAAAGTTATTAAACATATTTCTCGTGTGTGGCCTTGTGTACCTAAAATGAATAAAAATTGAATGAAAAATTGAAAATAACTATAACTAAATGGTGAACACGATCAGATTTAGTCTTCAGATCGGTTGAGGAAATAGCGGTCTTTTTTTATTATTGCGCTTATTTAAGAGTGTTGTCTCCATGTATATATATAGAGATGTCCCATTTCTTTGATGGGGGTTTGTATCTTCCACCAGTTGTTTATGCTTATTGTGTGTTGGTTAGAGTCTGTTTGTGTGATGGTATTTTTGGGGATATTATTGTCCATCATTTAGGTAAGGTGGTATTTGTGTCCATCGTTCGAGGTAAGGTATTTTCAGTGTTTTAGTGACAGCCAAGGAATGTTGTCATTTAGTCCTTTATCGTATGTACGTAGGCGGTACACCCATTGTTGTTCTTTTTTTGAAGAGGATGTTCTCAGCGTTACGGTCTTGTTTATTTTCTAGAGTTTCAATGACGACCCATTCTATATCCTTCATAGTGTGGTTCATGTTTAGAAAGTGGTTGCTCATGCCTGTGGTTGATTTTATACATTTTATGTTACTGCGATGTTTGCAGATTTTTTGTTTTACTTTTCGGCATGTCATTCCGATGTATTTCAATTGTCATGGGCATGTAATCATGTATATCACATGAGTAGTATTGCAATTTGTGTATCGTCTGAGCGTCCAAATCATATCTTCAGTTAGCTGTATAGTATTGGTTTTCTTGGTCAGGTGACATACAGAACAATGGCCACACGGGTGGTGTCCTATAAAGGGTCTCCTTGTCCAGGGTGTCAGATTAAGTTCCTTGTGACTTTGTCTTGGTCTTGTGTGAATTAATATATCTCGGATATTCTGCTTTCTCTTGTTAGCAAATCTATGTTTTGGCTATTTCAAGTTGCATGAGGTAAGGATATGCCAGTTTTTGTTAATTAACTTCTTGACCATGTATACTTTTATAAGCATTTGAGGATGATGTTAGCCAAGTATACAATCCTACAGATCACTCAGCCCACATCAGACTTTGTAAGATAGTTGTCTGGGAGGTAGCTATACCTCACAGACCCCTTCAGAGTGCTACACAACTGTATGTTCACATATGAGATGAACAGAAGTTTCACTTTTATGCATTGAATTGGTGGAAATGTGAGGGTCATGTGGGATAAGTAGCTTCAGCCTGCAGAGAGCAAGGCCTAACATTGATATGTGGGCAGTCTGGGCCATGGACCAGGTTGGGCCACAGTTACTGTGGCAGGAGAACTGATGCATAGAGTAATGTCCCTGTTAGTCAGCTGATTCATGGATGTTCCCAGAAAAAGTTATCTGTACCACTAGTAGCCATGATAGCTGATACATGGATAATATTAGGCATGGTGACCGAGGTGACCCACTAGCCTGATACTTCTTTCCATTGACCCACAGTGTCAATGTGTGTCTGTCACTAATGACTGTCCCCTTACTTACACAGGCCTGTTGACACATTTCTAATAGTGTTGCTTCCACTGTATAGGTCTATAGAACAACTGAGACATGAACAGTGTAGATATAGGGTTACTTCTGAATAGATTTAGAAATGTGATCTGCTTGGCTACAATATTCCTTATCACACAACACATACAATGGTATGTTGATTGTCATCCCTGTTACTATGCCACAAATGGCAAAAAATGTGTCTTGTGATGCCAGTACAAACCACACAAACTTATTTAGATTTACTAGAATATTCCAATAAGTAGTCCACATGTGCACACATTCCCCTGAGTGGTAGCTCTCAGTGTCATACAAACCAGCCCTTACCTTGTGGCCTTAGTCTTAGGATGGTGTGTATACTATGGTACTCGCCTCTATGGACCATATGCATCAATGCAATGGGCCTGGCAGTAAAGGTTTCTGGACAGTCATGCACAGGTAGTTTACCCTTCAGAAGGTCCAAATGGTGTGTTGTGTGTCATGGTACCTCACATCACATTCCATGTAGGATGGCCCTGGCTTATATGATGTTAGTGGGCTGCCTCAATCAGTGAAGATCATGATCAGGGTTAAGGATAGTCATCAGATGATCACAAAAAGTGTGTATCCATGCTTTAGTTGTTCTTAGCATGTGACATGGACATATGTAATATGTTGACTTTTGATGAATGCTTATGCTAGATGTCAACAAAATGTGTATTAAGCTGACGTTATCCTCAAACTTCCAGTTACAATCTGTTTCTGCATCGATTGCATCCATGCAGGTCAATGTCCATCAGAAGTAGGCCATTTGGAGAGCCATCGCCCAGAAGGTGCGGACCCTGGGGGTCTTCAACTGGCGTAGTGCCCACTGCAGAAAGAGGTGGGATGACCTGCAGATCTGGACCTCGAAGATCACTGAGGTCCAGCTGGGGAAGCCCTCCCAATGTGGAAGGGGTGTGTGCCGGACCCTGACCCCCCCTGATGGTCCGCATACTGGCAGTGGCCTACCAGGAGCTTGATGGGTAGTTGAGGGTCCAACAGCAGCTACATGGGGGTGAGCCCTGGCCAGAGTAATACATGTTAAATTGCCAACTTTGAGTGTTACAGACAGGCATTTTACCATATTGGTGGTGGCCCATGTGCCACACACAAAATGCGTTATTATTAGTGTAAGTGTGGTAGTAGGTGCATGCTGCTGTGCTGTGCCTATTGTCTTTCTGACCTGGAACACAGCAGACTCTTGTCCATATCCACTTTTCTCCTTTTGAGCAGACACTTGGCTGAGAGAAGTGAGTAATCATCTCATGTTCTCAGTAAATCTGTGTGAAAATTGTACCACACAAAAGCTTGTGTGAGGAGTGATGTACCCTCACTACTGTCTCTCATGTGATGGTGGCCCTATTGCATATGACATGACAAGGAGTTCACAGTACATACAGTGACTGTACAACAGTTCCCATTGGTAAGTACTGGTTATACAGTGAAATGAGAGTGCAAACATTACTGGTGCCATCAGCATTAGTACCTACATGTTGGCCAGTGTGCATTTGCAAGTTGATAGTTCATCTGATAAAGTGTTTCAAAACACTCATTAACTGACTGGTGGCATGCATGAGGGGGTGAGATGTAGAACTGTAGGGATCATATGTGAGTATCTACATTGATCCTTACAAGGCAATCTGAGTATGCACTACCAAAGAGTGGTGTGATGTGACTGCCCATTGGGACTCTAGTGATCCCACATCTTTATGTCATAGATGTTCAGGGACACCCAAAACCTTCAAAGGTGTATTGGCTTGTGGATACTTAATCTATGACTAGCGTCATCACCTGTATCAAGCAGGATTTGGGATGTTTATATGGCTGTATGGAGTCTTGTGCTGTGTGAATTCAGAGTATCTATCTCCCAAATGTTTGGACCTCAATGTTTTCAGGGACCTTATCTGCTAAATGTGATACATAACTAAACTACATGTGTATAGCTGTCATTTGACTTTTCAGGTAGTGGACATATGATGTAATTTGGAGTCTAAATAGTCATTAGCGTGCAATGAGCATTTGCATGTCACATGATGTCTGCCACAACATTAATTAATGGCAGATTGGTGTTTAACTTGACTTTCATGACATCATGATGTGCTATGAGTAATAGTTAGATTTGTTTTATTCTGGCCCTTGTGTGAGCAGTGTGTAAATCTCACACGTGGATCCATCCTATTTGGTTACATCTTTTTACAATGGTATACTACAAATGCCAAAGTATGCAAGGTGATTAACTATCCTAGCATGGACATAAGAATGGAGTGTAGACAATTTCATCAATGCATTTGGGCTTGTCTGGAGTTATGACATGAGTGGACCCAACGTTTTGCAGGTTCTGTAGCATGCATGCATGTGCTCATGCTACATTCGAAGCCTACGGAGTGAACCATGAAACTGGAGTGATATGTGGACTTCTTCAATGTCTTCTGTTGATTTGTGATGGTCAGGTCAGGAAACGCAGTTGCAATAAACCTATCTTACATGTCATTCCAGATACATCCAGGGCAAGCAGAGGAGAAGGGGCCAACGTCGGCGGGCACACAGCTGGTCACAGCAGTCCTGGATGTGAGACGTCAGACACGGAGGGACCCAGTGACCAGGAAGGTGTGAGGGGTGCCACGTAGGACAGCAGCTCAAGCTCGTCATCATCTGAGTCATCCTCCGGTGGACACTCCTGAGTGGTGGTGGACCCAACACGATCATTATCACCTTCATCCTTGTCTGCCACCCCCAGTTCCATCGCCACCCTCCCTGTTGTCCTCTCACAAGTTGGCTGCTCCCGCTCCCCTAAGAGCCCCCTGTTAGCCCCGCTGCTCTGAGTGAGGAGGCTATTGACCTCTAGAGGCGCATTTCTGTGGGTCAAAATGCAGTCCTGAATGCCATCCAACCAAATGACCCAGATGGTTGCCTACCTGGGTACCATTCACAGTGCAATGTCTGGCCTACAGAGATCTTTTCAGGCTCTGGCCTCCTCCCTCATGGCAGCCCTCCACCCATCCCAACCTTCCACCCACCTCCTGCCCCCTCCCCATCCAAATTCCCTTTTCCCATTCCTATCTCAAGCTCACACACACTTTATCAGACACAAGCACCACACATAAACACAAAATATCCAAACAACTTAAACATACACACAGACAGCAGACACTCACCCCCCTCACCAACCCCAGCATACCCCAGGTACCACGACAACATACAAAGTACCCTCGACAGCCACACTCATACCTGTAGATGACACAGAAAAGACACAGATCACTCCACAGCCACACTCATGCCCGCAGACGACACAGCAACAGGCACAGAGTCCTCCACAGTCACACTCATATCCGCAGGGGACACAGCAGCAGACATATATCCCTCCACAGCCACACTCATACCAGCAGATGACACAGCAACACACACAGACCCCTTCACAGCCACACTCATACCTGCAGACGACACAACAACACACACAGACACTTCCACAACACCAAGCATGTCTACAGCACACACAGGCACAAAACGCAAACACTCACAGTCACCCATACAACAGACACCAACACAACACACAGTACAGAATACAGCTCACACTTCCACTCCCTCTTCCTCCCAACCCGAACTCCATCCAAAACATCCTACCGGTTTTCCCCATGAATATGTTTTATTTGCCCTTGCCCTTTCCCCTGTGAAACCTGACACACCTCCCAAAGTCCTTAAAACCTCTCCCACACCTAAACCCATCCCTTCCACTTCCCACTCCACCCCTGAACAACAGCATCCCCACCCCCTGAAACTAGCCCAAAACCCCCCAAACCCAAGAAGACCCCTCCCAAAACTAAACCCACACCTCCCTAAACCTCTGCTCCCCCTTCCAAATACCATATTCGAGGTGCCTGCTATGCCCAATGGATGCCCCTTTGTGAGGAGGTTCCCTGGCAGTGTCAGTAAGAGCAAGTTTGTTGGCACAGCATTGTGCTGAGGCACATGTTACACTGAATGGACTGGCCATTGGCCTTTGTTTAGAATCCTGTTGTGACATGCAGTCATTAAAATCTTTTCACAGTTTTGAAGACATTGGTCCTGCCATTACGTTTCTAACTATTTGATGTCATTGTATAGTTAGTGATGTGTGACCACCGCTGTGTTTGCATCATCAATTATTGCTGATCCAGTCGAAGTAGTTTGTATGATGTGACCTTGGATCCAGTGCTGGAGATACACAGGACAAGGGGAAATGTTGGATGGATATCTATGCGGGATGAAATCCAAATGGGGCAGACATTGCATTGGATGACATGTTACATGGTAAGTATTTCAGCTTGGCCTGGCAACTGTAAACGTCATTTAGGTTGCACTTCTCCCTATGATGTATGTAGGATATGTGTTAGGTGTGTTGAAGTTAGATATTTGTTTATCCACACATGGAGGGTGTTAACTTGTCATACTTTTGTGGAGTTCTGCATGCACAACTGTCCATTTTCCTGTGTGTACCTTAGAGCTACTTTATCTAGATGTGTGACACATGCTGTTAGTGCTGTGTTTGCTTTCATGAGTTGCACTCACACATTCCCTACACATGCATGGCACTTGGTTATGTTATTGGTTGTCCCTGATATACTTCAATTCTCAGGTCCAGTGCACATTGTGTTTGTCAGGAATGTGCAAAATGTACTGTGCCCCAGGTCCCCAGCCTTTCAGGGTTACCCCTGATAGAAGCATAGCTATCCTGCAGACAGTGTTTTCATTGTGCCCTTAGAATGCTTCTCACACTGATTCTATGTAATCTCATTGACTTATATTGCCTTTTCATGTGGGCGATGTGTGAGAGTCGAATACAGAGTTGTAGCAGAGAAGGTGTGTTTCACTTTAATGACACATCCAAATAGATGTTTCTTTGACATAAAAACAGGACCTGGGATGTGTGCAATGTGAGTGTGTCACATTCACTATAGCATGTTGGATAAAGTTGCAATGACAGGGCCCCATGGTAGTTGCAATCACTTCAATCTCACTTTACCAACACTTGAGAAATAGTAAGCTGCATGATGTGTGAAGATCAGTAGTGACTTGGCAGACAAGTGAGAAGGTGCAAAAGGAGTCTAGCATCTTGGTTAGAGTTGCGGGGACAGGGCCTCATGGTAGTTGTAGTCACTTCAATCTCACTTTACCAACACATGAGAAATGGTAAGCTGCATGATGTGTGAAGATCAGTTGTAACATGGCAGACAACTGTGAAAGGGCAAAAGATGTGTGACAGACATTAATAGGTGTGATATTGATGAGGAGGTGCTGTTGTGGAACACAAAATAATGCACACATTACTATCACTGATTATAATTTGCAAACACATGTCCATTTGTGTACAGTGTGCATGTCCAGTACTAGTGTTTTGGCCTAGGAGGGCATCCTACAGATGTATTTTTGATTATTCTCATGAAACAATCCCAGACAGGGTCCCTGTAAACATGAAAATTACTCAAGGACCCCAATTCCCTTGCCTGGTCCATGGCGGGGCATCGTTTTGCTGAGGAGTCTATGGAAACTGGTAGTTGTATGACGTTCCGCAAATTTTGTCCACGACGGAGTGGGTTTTGGATGTGATCGAGCAGGTACAGCAGTGGTAGAACATGTCTGATGGGATCCATGATGGCAGAAGACGTGTAGAAGTGAGTAGAGGTGAGTTTCGGCCTTATATACCTCCCTTTCTGCCATCAGAGATGTGGTGGTTGGACCACCTCGGTCGCGCCGGCTGTAAAGCAACTAGTAATTAGGCGGGCGGTTTTACTGGCGGTCTGAGCCTTGATGAAATGAATACGTTTTGCTACCTTGCTTGTGTTTTGTTCTTGTGTTAAGTTAGCATTCTCGGCACCATTTTATGTTTAGTCGCCATTTTGAATCATGTCGTCAGCTGCGTATTTTCTCCTTCAGAAGCAGGCTGTGGAAAATCCCCTTTACCCAAGGTTAGGCCTTGCTCTGCTAATGAATACACTGTTCTTATTAGTGCATTCCTTTCCCATAGATAGAGGCTTTCTCCCACTAGTCTAGTGGTAGACACGAACAGAACGACCTTGGCATAAAGATAATGTGTGCCCGACCTTAGAGTCGAAACTCATCTTACTGTGCTTCTTTGTTTTAGCTGCACCTGCTAGTAGAATTCCATTATGGGCGGGACTTTCATGGTTCAGAAATGTACATAATGTATCTCTATGTTTGCTGAAATCAGTCCCTCTGCAGCAATCCCAGGAGGGTGGTCAGACTGGACTCCATTCGAGTGTACCTGAATAAAATATACTTGGTTTGTATTCTCTACTGTCTGACCAACTCTTCATTTGTATGGAAGACTGAGAGGTGGTCGCAAGTGACCCGGGTGGCCCTAATCGGGTAACTTCCTTCAGTTGGCACCCGAACAGGGACCCCATCGGGTGACCCATCCTCGCCCGTGGACGGGTGAGGAGGTCGGGGCCATTGCTGGGTCGGACAGGCGGACCAGGGATCCCTGCACAAGAGAGTCCTGAACTCGCAGCTGCCTCGTCTGTCTGACTGGTCGGTGCCTCACCCAGCGGTCATCCCGACTGGGGTCCTGAACGGCGAAACCCTTGGATCTGACCGTTTGTTCTGAAGAGTCGGCAGTAGAGAATAAATTCGTTTGACCTTTGTGCACCAGGTGAGTTTGTTTTGGTTCTTTGTGGATATGGTACCATTTTGGTTTGTTTTTGGTACGGTCTGAGGACCAACTTTGGTTTGCATTTGGTACGGTCTGGGGACCGATTTGGATGCAAAGTGTTTGTGAGCACATTGCCAGGCAACATAACGAATTTGGCTTACTTTTGAAAACGCCTGTGTTCAGTCGTTTTTTGGTTTCTTGTTGTCGTTGTTGTTCTGCTGATGCTCGATTGGAAGAAGCTCAGCCAGCGCCTCCAGAAAGCACTCCTAATTTTGATATGTATGTGAAGCATGGCCTTGGCCCTATTATGTTTAGTACACTATGGAACAAGTATAGGAGGGACAATGCCGAGTTGCAGTGGCTGTTGACGGGCACTTTTGATGAACAGAAAATTGCCTTTTTACAGGAGAAGCTGTTTGCAAGAAGAAGTAGGCACTCTATGTTTGATTCCCTCAAAACATGGCAAAAGGAGGTTAGGCAGAGACGAATGAAAGCAGAGAAAGAGGCCCGGAAAGGGAGAATGCAAACATTGACTCAGAAAACTGTAGCACATGATAGAGAGAAGCAAGAGATAGGCATTGAACGTGAAGATAGGAGATTCCGATTGCAGATTGGCAAATCTTATGTAGCCCAAGAAGAAAGTGATACGTTCGTGGAACAATTATTGGATACTCGACCCCCACCCCCTTATGCCCCGCAGAGGATATATCCCGCTCTTCCCTCTCATACCCAGCTGCCTGGTTCTTCTGTCTCCGCTGTTTCTGCCTCTGTTACTGTCGATCAGACTGCCTTGGCCACTGCACCTCCTGTCCTTTCTTTGCCTTCGCCGTCTGTGGCAACTGTGACTGTTAGTACTCCTGCAACACCTATTGCTTCGGTTTCTCTCTTTCCTGCTGTTACCCCCACGACGCAGCCGACAATGACGTTAGTGCCCGCTCCCTCTGTTGTTGCCCCCACTGTGTTCCTCCTTTCCCCACATCACTGAGTAGTGGGACACCGGAACGCAGCCCTGAGGATAGAGATTGGATGAAATTTAAGGACATATGGGGCGGACGTTGGTCCGATCTGATGTGGGAGATGCAGAAAAACAGGTGGTGGCTAATCAGGCTGTGCAGTGGGCTCGTAACCCCATTTATGGTGTGGAAGATGTGTGGAGTGTCATGAAAGATTATGAGCCTTTTGTACAACATGCCCTTAAGCATATGTCGGCAAAATTGATCGGTCTTTGGCAACAGCGTTTCAAGGATGCAGCGCCACAGATCATGTACGATATTAGGGATCATGTGTATGTTACTGATATGGAACCTGCTCATGTCTTTGGAAATGTTGCGAAGTTGGTTGCTTATTGGGAGAGATTGCTCGAGAAGAGCCCCACCCCGGTAACTCAGTTTCCGATGCGGGAGGTTCATCCCATCTACCATCCAGAGATACCGGAGCTAAGGGATCAACATGATCATGTTTACTAGGCCATGGGTAGAGGCCCGTTTCCAAGAACAATGGGTTTATACTCCATGGAAAAGGAGTGAAGTCTTGTCTTTCAAGACTCAGTTACCTGATCTTGGAAAAATCCCACCGCTTATTATAAGGAGCTGACTGAAGCTGAAGCTGCCTCTTCGACAGTGATGACGCTCGCTGATATTGAAATGTTCTTTTGTTTACTAGTTCCGGTTGATATTTGGAGACAGGTACACACGCAGGATCATGTTGCGGAATTGGGTGGTACATGGGACCAAATTAAAGCATGGGATCCGGAACGAAAGCCAGGTGATAAGTCTAGGGCGGAGATACTTGCTTTGCCAGGCCGCATTATGACGTATATGCATTCTATTATCCCTCCGAGGAAGGTTGATTGGGACAAGCTATCAGCTTGCCGCCAGAAGAAGGATGAGAGTGTCAGATTTCTTCACTCGGTTTGAAGGTGTGTTCTTAGACTATAGTGGACAAGATTTGTCGATTGAAGGTGGTGTGCAGCTGTTTGTTAATAGATTTATTTCCAATTTGCTTCCTGAGATTTCAACCCAATTGCAGGCTTCTGAGAGCACTTGGTCCACCTCTTCCCCTTCCGTGATCTTGAATATGGCACAGTATTATGAGCACAGGGAAAATGAGGAGAAGGAGAAGACGGAAAAGAAGCACAAAGATTTGAAGACGAAGGTGTTGTTACAGCAGGCTTCTAGAGGGAACGGTAGAGGACGGGGTGGAATGGCTCGACAGCTTCCACGCACTAGCACGCCCGGTAATACAGCGCCTTTGGGGGCGAATCAGTGTGCATATTGTAAAGAGGAGGGGCACTGGCGTAGCGAGTGTCCAGTGCTTCTGTAGAAGGCAGCGGCTCCTAAAGGACAGGGGTCTCGTGGACGGGGTCGTTGAGATGGTGGCCAGGACAGGACTCAGAATGCTGTGGCATCTCAGGGTCGTATTGATCAAAATTACTTTGACGACCCGCATGGCAAACAGTATTATCATGATGACTATGATACGGATGAGGTGACCGGGTTGTCTTACAGCTAGGACAGCCGGGTATAGAGTGAGGGACCAGTTTTGATACCTGTAGACCAACAAGGTCCGTACGTTAGTGCGGATGTCCATGGTTCGACTAAGGAGTTTTTGGTGGATACAGGTGCAACGAACATCTCTATTTCTCGTTCCTTGGTCCCTGGGGCGGCTCTGTCTGGCCATAATAATGTTTCGGTAGGATTTTCTGCTGTACCGGTTGTAAGCCCCATTTCGAAACCTCTTGCATTGACTATTGGCCCTTTCACTAAGGATTTGCCATTCTTGTTGTGGAGAGAATTTGATGGGTTTGGACTTGTTGAAGAAATTGCATGCTACGATTTACTGCTCCCCAGCCGGTGTCTATATGCCGATGGGTCCTGATGTGGTGTGCGCTAAGCAGTGTCTGTCCAAAGATGCGCCCCTCCCTGCTGAATTTAAAGATGTGCCACCCACACTGTGGGCAACGGGCGACACAGATGTGGGATTGTTGCAGATATCGCCTGTTTCGATATGTGTCAAGGAAGGTGCTATCTTACCCCGTATTCCTCAGTATAAGATACTGCAGGCAGGTGAGCAAGCTTTGATAAAGATTGTGCAGGACTTGATTGATAAAGGAGTGGTTAAGGAGACGACTGCTAGTATTTATAATAGCCCTATTCTTCCCATTCTTAAAAGTACACCTTCGGGTCCCTCTGAGTATCATGAAGATGTTTATCGCTTTGTGATTGATTTGCGTGAAGTTAACAAAATAGTGATTCCCCAGTTCCCAGTGGTCCCTGACATTACGACTCTTTTGATGATGATTCCTTCTTCTGCTAAATTCTTCTCTGTCATTGACTTGAAAAATGCATTCTTCAGTATTCCCATCCATCCTGATAGCAGGTATCTGTTCGGGTTCACCCTCGCCGGTAGAAGTTTTAGATTCTGTCGCGCTCCTCAAGGCTATACAGAAAGTCAGAGTATCTATAGTCAGGCATTGAAAGGTCAGTTGGATTCCCTGTCCCTCCCTACAGGTAATGTATTGCTTCAATATGTCGATGATTTACTCATCGCTTCGGACACAGAACAAGGTTGCAGAGACAGTACAGTTAAATTGCTGCTACATTTAGCTCAACCTGGCCATAAAGTATCTCTTTCCAAATTTCAGTATTGTCGACAGGAGGTCACCTACTTAGGTCACCTACTGTCGAAGGAGGGTAGGGGATTGACCCCTGAGCGCATCAGTACCATTGTTAAAATGCCCGTTCCGCAAACTCAGAAAGATATGCGTGATTTTATAGGTATCACTTCCTATTGCAGGCAGTGGATACCTGGATACTCCCTGCTTGCTAAACCCCTACTTGCACTAACACTAAAGATGTGCATGAACCCCTGCCTTGGACGCCAGAGTGTCAGCAGTCTTTTGAGCAATTAAAAACTGCGCTTTGCTCGGCTCCAGTGCTTGGTACCCCTAATTATGCTAAATGCTTTGTGTTGTACGTCCATGAGCTGGGTGGTTGTGCGCTTTCTGTTTTAACACAAAAATGTGGGGATAAGCAACAACCGTGTGCTTATTTCTCTGCTGTGCTTGACCCTGTCGCGGGAGCCCTCCCGAGCTTTTAAAGAGCGGTCGCGGCTGTCTCCATAAGACAATCGGCGGGACTCGTTCTCAATACTGACCTCACAGTTATGGTACCCCACTTTGGAATAAGACAAGGACACAGCACCTCACCAGTGCACGTCTGACAGGTTACGAGCTAACGCTCTTTCAAAAGTACATTACGATTAAACGCAGTGCCACTCTGAATCCAGCCACGTTACTACCCCTCCTTTCTGAGAATGAGGACATTGACATACATGATTGTATCTTTCGGATGGAAGAAGAGACGAAGGGACGGGTAGACCTGACTGATGTTCCCTTATCTGACCCCCAAGGAGAACTATATGTCGAAGGCTCTTGTTTTAAATTACCAGATGGCACCACAACAGCTGCTTATGCAAATACTACGCTGCACACGGTAGTTGAGACATCACGAGTTCCCTATCATTCCGCCCAGGCAGCTGAGTTAGCCGTCCTTATTTGAGCCTGTGAATTGAGTGAGGGACTGGTTGTTAATATTTATACTGACAGCCAGTACGCCTTCGAAGTCGCTCATAATTTCGGGCGGCTCTGAGCAGAGAGAGGGTTCTTTACTTCCTATGGACGAGAATGCAGCATGATCCTCTCATATAAAGGCTTTTGTCTGCTTTGGCCCTCCCTACGAAATTAGCGATAGTGAAGTGCAGCGACCATAAGAGAGTTACTGACGATGTGGGTAAGGGGAACACTTTCGCAGATCAGACAGCTAAGGAGACAGCCCGAACAAAGATGAAAAGAATGTTTGTCGCAGGTCCCGCTAGGTGGGTTCCCGAGGTCACAATGTTCGAGGATGCACTGGAAAATGTGAAGGAGATACAGAGTGAGGCCACGATAGAGGAGTTAGCAGTGTGGCAAGAAAGTACAGCAAACCTGAATGATGAGGGATGTTGGATTGACAAGTCGGGGAAGCAGAGATGGATGTTGCCAGATGCATATGTTCTTCCTGTAGTTACCATGGCCCATGGCCCAGCTCATATCAGTGCTAAGGGTATTTGCAAACTATTAGACCCCGTATGGCAAAATGATAATATTCCAAAGACGGCTGCACACCTAATAAAGTACTGTATGGTGTGCATGATGCACAATCCTGGCAAAGGCACCCCTACACCACCCGGCAATTTTGCACCTCCCACCTTCCCTTTCGAGGTCCTTCAGATCGATTATATCGAATTGGACAGAGTCAACAGTTTGAAGTATGTGCTAGTGGTTGTTTGTGCATTCAGTAAATGGGTTGAGGCTTACCCTACTAAAGAGAATACGGCCGTTGCAACTGCAAAGGCACTCCTGAAGGACTTCTTTCCTCATTTCGGCTTGCCCCGTTTTGATCTGGAGTGATAACGGAAGTCATTTTAATGCCAAGGTTATCCAGCTAGTTTGTGAGGGACTACACATAAGACAAAAGTTCCATGCTGCGAATCACCCCCAGTCAGCAGGTTTGGTTGAGAAGTACAATGGTACTCTCAAACTGAAATTGGCAAAGATTCAGGAGACCACAAGGTTTCAGTGGCCAGATGCCTTACCCCTAGCTCTTTTGGCCACAAGAACAACAGCACATTCTAGGACAGGATTGTCACCCTACGAGGTCGTGTTCGGACGCCCAGCGAATGTCTGGGGCGTCCCGCGTCCGCGTAGATATTCAGAGATTGAGTACCCTTTACTGACTGATTATTTGTACCAGTTAACTGAAAATTTGCGCTCTATTCACCAACAGATACGTGAAAGCCTTCCGCCAATACCAGAGGGGCCCGGTCACAACAGCCGGGGGACTGGATGCTACTCCAAAATTTTCAGCGGAAAAAGAGCTTGGAGCCCCGTTGGAAGGGGCCCGAGCTAGTCCTCCTCGCTACAAGGACAGCTGTGAAGGTTGCCGGCCGAAAAAATTGGATACATTGCAGTCACTGCCGCAGAGTACCCTTGCCCTTACCCTATGACGAGTGGGTGAGGGATGGTATAGGGGATGCTGAGGGAGAGAAGATACCTCAGTTCGTTCCCTTCAGTGACGGGTGGCTAATATGGACCCAAATGGATGCAGAGAACGATGATGTACTAAATGCAGCAGTCCCACCCGAAATTAGAGCCATTAAAGAGCCCCTTTTTGCTGACACCTCTGTGCCTGGAGTCACCAGGTACAATTTGCACCCTTGTTTGAAGAACAGTGCACCAAAGGAGAAGTCAGATTAGTTAGGGATGGACTGTGCAAGTCAGGGTACCAACGGTGTTAGTTTAGGGTGAGGCGAGCTTGGTGCATTGTTCTGACATTGGACAGGATAGATCGAACGTGCTCCCTTGGAGGGGAGTACATTATCCTGTGCGATGTGGGATTCCTCGAGAGCTAGGACTGAGCAGCTCCACAGCCGGTGCTCAAGAGCGCCAACGCTGATGAACAATAGGAGTCTACCAGTGAGGCTCTGACGGACACTGGAAACACTTGCCCTTGCCCCTTGCCATCAGTTTTATTGCCCCCCCCTTTTTCCTTGTTTTGCAATGTATCCATTTGGTCGGCCTATTAATGAGGAGGAACAGCCATTTGCACCACCGCGTCCGCGTTGTTGGTCTACAAAGAGTAAAATAGTTTTTGCATTGATGGTTGTGATTGCCCTGGTAGCGATACTAGGAATATCCTGGTTTCTGAAGGAAAAGTATCCTGTGCATTCTCTGGTTGGTACAATGCCCATTCCCCCTAAACACATTTTTGTTACTTTGGCCCCTCACAAAGGAGAGCACCGAAAGACTTAAACAGATAATGTCTTTATACAAATGTTGCATCAAGCTCATGACGTGTCCAATACAACAAATTGTTGGGTTTGTGGACTGCTTCCCTCAGTTACTCATAAAGGTGATAATTTGTTGTCCATGCCTTTGTCATACCTTGGAAGTTGTGAGGGCTGGTTTGAACTGTTGGTCATGGTACACTATAATTTCCACCACTTTACTCAGGTTATGACACCTGTTGATTCTCGCACTGTGATTGAGTATATACGCTTTCATCATGGGCTTACTCCTATAGGTAAGGCAGGACTAAATATCTCTGGTACTGTGTCCCCAAATTCCTGTATTAGCAAACATGACAAGGTGAGGAACAACACTTGGCTTTGAATGGAAATGGCCGATTTCCAGAAGTTTAACACATCTGAGTATTTCCAATCTTTCCAAGATCGTAATGTCACTAAGGACAAACCAATACCGGTGTCTGTGGTCAGTTCAGCAGCAGCTTTCTGTGTCCAGGGGAGGGGGGAGATAGAGGTGGGGGAAAGCGAATGCAATTTCACATACCCACTCAGCACGATTAATAGTCCTCCTTTGATCTTACCCCCTAATGTCTATTTTGTCTGTGGGTCCCAAGCTTACGTCTGGCTTCCTAGGGGATGGTCAGGCAGATGTTACCTCTCTTTTCTTCTTCCACCAGTGTATGTTGCTCCGCCCTTGTACCATAGAGATCATCGGCTGCAGCGTAGGAGTGTGTACTTGCCCCGAGTCAGAAGGGTCATTGACCCAGAGCATATAGATCAGACAGATACAACACTGCAACAGTTCGAGGATGCCATGAAGGGTATCATACCCTTTTGGGGCCCCGTGTCCAATAGCATTAAAATTCGTTGGTTAACAAGGGTGGTTGAAGGGGTTATTAATACAACAGCGGGTATACTGACAAATATCACTGCGGAGCTTCAGGCTACGAGGTTAGTCATCTTACAAAACAGGATGGTGTTAGACATCATACTTGCAGATAGGGGTGGAGCTTGCCGCGTCATTGGTAGTAGCTGTTGTGTGTACATACCTGACCACGCACCCAATGTGTATGCTGCCATACAGAAATTGCATAGACTCTCATCTGACATACACCAAGAAAATGGTACGTGGACATTATCTGGGTGGTTCTGGAGTATGCTCACATCCTGGGGTTGGAAGATTCTTATTTTTCTAGCTGTGATTGCTGGTATTTTCTTCACATGTTGCCGTTGCATACACTGCCTCCCGACCTGCTGCACTTATAGTATACATGCTCTCACCCCTAAAAAGAAGTCAGTTCATGACACTAGTAGTGCGATCATGTTGCAGAAGGACATCAACGACATGATGCAGATTGACGAGGGCATTTTTGGTTCCACATCGTCCCTTGCCACTACTATTCCTGATACTGAGAATATGTCTCGTTCTGAGTGTTGATGCCTTTTGTTTTTAAGAGAATTCCATCTTTTCCAGCCATAATCTAAAATGAGTTTAGCGAATGCTAAAAGGAGGGTCTGATTAAATTAATACGTTTTGCTACCTTGCTTGTGTTTTGTTCTTATGTTAAGTTAGCATTCGCTGCACCATTTTATGTTTAGTCGCCATTTTGAATCATGTCATCAGCTGCGTATTTTCTCCTTCAGAAGCAGGCTGTGGAAAATCCCATTTACCCAAGGTTAGGCCTTGCTCTGCTAATAAATACACAGTTCTTATTAGTGCATTCCTTTCCCACAGATAGAGGCTTTCTCCCACTAGTCTAGCGGTAGACACGAACAGAACGACCTTGGCATAAAGATAATGCGTGCCCGACCTTAGAGTCGAAACTCATCTTACTGTGCTTCTTTGTTTTAGCTGCACCTGCTAGTAGAATTCCATTATGGGCGGGACTTTCATGGTTCAGAAATGTACATAATGTATCTCTATGTTTGCTGAAGTCAGTCCCTCTGCAGCAATCCCAGGAGGCTGGTCAGACTGGACTCCACTCGAGTGTACCTGAATAAAATATACTTGGTTTGTATTCTCTACTGTCTGACCGACTCTTCATTTGTATGGAAGGCTGAGAGGTGGTCGCGAGTGACCCGGGTGGCCCTAATCGGGTCACTTCCTTCAGCCTCCCACAGCCTCATTGGCCCATTCCGTGGCCGCCGGGGTCGGAGTTTGCTGGCGTTGTCGGCGGTTCACTGGCTGTCTTTCAAACTGCAAACCAACAATCTTGTAATAGGGAGGTCGTACCGCCGAGGTCACGGTGATCGGACCGCCATCGCGGGTACGGCGGTCTCAGGACGCCAAACTCGTAATCAGGCCTTTAGCCTATGATTGATTTTGCCTATTATTCTGCATTGGTCCTATTATGACATCCTTCATGGCTATGATTTTATGCATTTAAATGAGATTGACTATAACTGTACTGCATTATCCCTGTATATTCCTTTTGAATTTTATAATAACCTTATACTTTAAGGCTTGGGATATAAACAAACCTTCATGGTTTTCCTAAATTCCACTCTAAATTCCACTCTAAAACTCACTTACCACAATTTCACTCTAAAACTCACTAAAAGTCAGTCTTTTCTTATTTTGACCATAGTGTGAAATGCTGTTTTGAACATTGCCTCATCAATCGAGGTTAAAGTCAGCCCGAACTCACCCAACCCCTGGGCACAGTACTGACTTGTAAAAGTTTAGGGGTACAGAGCACCCACAGGCTGCATCACAGATCAGAGGCCCATTTCATTGAAGTCCCGCTGCTGAAATGAGAAAGCTGGTGTACTGGAGCAGATGAAGTCAATGTGTGCCACAGATGCTTATATTCCAAAAAACACTTTTCGATTCTCTGTTTTACAGTTACTTGGTTTTATTCATAAACCCAGCTTGACAGTGCTTCCCCCTCTGTGTTAATAGACAAGTATGTAGCTCATCAATGAATAGGTGAAAGACAACTTCATAAAATTATGATTTGGTTCTCATTATGGTAGATTAAATCCTATCAATCAAGGCTGTCTAGCTATCTAATGCTCACAGTTTCTGGAAAATGCATACAACATACAAACAGTGCTGTTTTGTGTGACTTTCATTTTTATATCTGACCTCTTTGCTTCTGTATTAAATTAGGGCTATTTCTTGCAAGCACAGAGTTGTTTAGGATCATCTGAAATGTGTGTAGCATGCCAATAAATCAAATCATAAAAACGCCTCCTAAAAAAAAAACAGTTGATTAGATCAATATATTAAACAACTGCACATGGTCCTTTCAAATAATAGCCAAAATGTAATTCTGACAAAATATGGTTTCAATTGTTCTTATTTTTGAATTTAGATGAACCACTCCATGGGAACATGCTCCTTAAAAGCACTTTTACTTTCTCAGTGAACTGTCACGTGTGAAGCTAATGCCATTCCGATTGTGAAATGTACATTGTTTTTACTTGTCATGTCAATTAAAGCAAACTCTTGTTCTAATAATTGTCCATCAAAGGCCTCCTTTTTAAGTGCCTCGTAAAATTCTTACACTCGTGCAAGTAACTGTTTGCCAGATGGAGATCTATCCCCTGACCGTGGAGCCTGTCTATGGTAAAGTATGAGGGAAAAGTAAAAAAAAATATTTAACTCGCAAAAAAATGTAAAATATTTTTCTGTGAAATATTACAGTGAATTAATTGTATGCTGTTCTACATGTAAAATAAATGCATAAAATTAATTCACCTTAATATTTCACATAAAAATATCTCCGTTTTTGCGAGTTGAATATAATTTTTACTTTTCCCTCATACTTTACTATAGGTAGGCTCCATAGTCAGGTTGCAGAAATATTTTTATGTGAAATATTAAGGTGAATACATTTTATGCATTTATTTTAAATAAACAAATTTTAATTTTTTTTTACATTTAATTATATTTGTAACTTATATGCATATACCCATGGAATTTGAATGTCTTGTGATCAATAAACTGGCAATATTTCATTAGAAAACAAATAAAGAGAATGTTTAATTATATTTTTGACAGCATTTAATAATTTATTTTAATTTAACATTATTTCCTGTGGGGTTTTATTTTAAGTTCTTACCTCAAATATTTTATATGGGAGAGTACCAGTCATTGGCCATTTGTGGTGCTGGACTTACTTCAGCCTGAGCTGGAGTAATTTACTACCGTTTTGGGTCCCTTTTTGGCTGTAGTACTTTAGAAGTGCAGTGTGTGAATAGCAATGGATTTACTCTTTTGTGGGTGCGTGCATATCCCTCCCTAAATCCCTTCTTAACCGAACCTAAACTCCTCTGCAGTCCTCCTTAAACCCTCTCATTTAGCAGTAAGCATGCACCTCTTTCCAGCCACTCCCCCTGGTCCTTCCCATATTTACTAGTTAGGGCCTGATTATGACTGGGTGGTGTGGCGCCAGGTCCGCCCAGGGCCGGAATGGTGATACCGGGCAATCCCCCGGTAGGCCGGATGGTGTGGGGGCCGGTTTTTTCAGAGGGGGCCGGTTTTGCTGGGGCCTCAGCAAAACCGGCCCCTTCTGAGTGGGGCCGATTTTCGGGCCGTGACTCTCCTTGAGTCAGAGTCAGACCGAGACTGACCTAAAAGACTGGCATCGGATCCATGTGGCATTTATCAATGGCCAGGCGGCATGCATTGAGTTATGGCAGACTCAGTTGTGCCATTGGCCGCCGAGGAAGGCAGGTGATGGTGCCGGTGTGCAGCCTGCTCAGCGCGCAGATCATCATGTCTCCGCGGTCTTAGGGAGGGGCTGCAATTGTTTGTCATGCGCATTGAGGCAGGGCGAGGCTTGCGCAATTAAAAGTTTGCGTTTGGCTGAGGCTGTCTTCAATTCTGCTCTGTCTCCTCTCTGCCGCCCGCAGGCCGCAGCCGGTGAGTGTCTGTCTCTGTCGTCGTGTGTGTCGTCCGTGGTCCGTCCACTCGGGGTGGTGGCATCAGGCATCCACCATCTTTCCTGATCATGATTCATCATGGGCACAGGTGGGCGGGCGGCCGCCGGCCAGCCGGGCCAGGATTAAAAAGCAAATCGGGCCGGGGCCTATTAGTATAGCTACTAGGCCCCGGCCCGGTACTGTGTCCGTGGATTGCTCCTCCAGTTTGAGCGCATACTCAGCGGAGCGAGGTGGTGACTTGGCTTTGGCTTGCGCACAGGCTGGACTGCAACACAAGTCTGATGCAGACAGCTGGTTGTGCCGCAGTCTAAAATAGGGAAAAAAACTCAGTTAAGGTAATTACTGATTTTACCCTACTAGGATTGCAACAAATTGGAAATGACAAAACAAATGAAGATAAATTGTTTACTGAAGGAGAGTGCAACTGTGCTCCGATGACTTGAAAACAGCAGCTTGTCTTCTCTCTTGTATTTCGAATACGTAATCTTGTATTTATAAAGCAATTTCTATTCTGTTATCTGCCTATCGTAAATCTCACCCCCCGTGCTGCAAGTCCCACAGAATCCGAGAAGCGCATCTTCATTACTCAGCGAGCTCCCAGAAGCCGTCTGTCTCTCCCCCCCCCCCTCCTCCAGTTCCAATGCTCGATTTCACATTTCCTTAACCATTTTGAAGGCCACCCGTAAAATGTGGTTAAGTAAGGTTACCAAATGACTGTCACCAAGTACACAGTGCCAGAAATGCTCTTCCTTTTCATATTGCATTCTGGGAGTTGCAGTCCTGGTCCACCTCAAATGCACCGATAGCACTGAAGATTCAGACAACCCTTGGTGTTTAGAAGGTACATTTTGACTGCACTATGGGGTTGCAGTTGGCATGGGGTCATCTAGTTCCCTTTGGGCAGGACAGCATTCACTGTTAAAAACCATGGCAGTAGTTAAAAACATTATATGGGCGAAATATGGTCTCTATTACTCCAATTATGTGGGTATTGTCAGTTGCCACTTTGTCCAGTAAAGCAGACCTTGCAGATGTCATATGACAGCAATATGGCCGGTTACCTTACACTCAGCGTGCGGATAGGGCCATGCCAGTAGGGTGGCCCCAGGAGTTGGGATTTCTCCAGTTTCATCTCATGGGGTTCAGGTGGAAGTTTAGGAATCTGTCCCACCTGCTGTGTGTTATGTTATGCTTTACAAGTTATTATATGCTTTACAAGGATGTATTACATTATGCATTACAAACATCTGGGGTTTGGGGAATGTAGTGAGCTCAAAGAACCTATGAGCTCCCGGGGAGAATGTTGGGGGGCATTGCTGCGGCACAGCGCGGGCCGTGGACAGGATGATAAATCAAAAAAATTGTCTTGTACATTTTTTCCTCTGAACCTTTGCACAATTGTTTGAAGTTAAGTGCGTTTTTAAATCTCTTTATACTATTTTATATGAAGAATTAATTGGTTATATTTAAATTCATGTTTCGTGCTCGACATTTCCTTTTTTAGTGTTCTCTGTAGGAATGTCTCTGACTTATAACTGGGTATCCTGGTGCTCCATAAGGTAATCATTTACTATGCTTTAAAAGTTAATACAATCTAATATGTAATGAAAAATGTGTTGAAAAATGCTTTGTTTTGGCCTTTCTGTCTCCAAAAGTTTCTTGCGGGGAGAACCCCCAAAACTCCCCCTAGTAGTGGTTGGTCACTGCGCTTGCTCGCTACACACCATGTGGGGGCTGGTCTCACTTTTACTTTGTTCTCTCTGATTCACTACTCATGTCTATTTTTGGTGCTCTCTGAAAGAATGTCTATGGGTACATATGACTGGGTGGGTAACCTGGTGCTCTTTAAGGTCATCATCTACTATTTACTGTGCTTTGAAAGGTGATGCAATTGAATATGTAATGAAAAATGTGCTGTAAAATTCACCATTTCGGTATGTCTTTTTCCAAAATTTTCTTGGGGGGAGAACCCCCCCAAACCCAACTAGAGGTGGTCGGGCGTGCTTGCTACGCTCGCACGCTACGCGCCGGACGGGGGCTGGTCTGGCAAAATTTGCCAGGGCTGCTTTCAGTTCCCAGTCCGGCCCTGGGTCCGCCCCACCACCACACTGCCAAAGCCGTGGTCAGACCGCCCGCCAGATTAAGGGTTTCCTCCTGTCTGGCGGGCTGGTGTTTGCATTCCCACGGCAGTGCCTCAGTAAATGTGCACCGCAGTGGGAACACCAAAAACAGTTCCTGCACAGCATTAGGGGAACTGTCCCTGCCTCGGCGGGTGGAATCGGATCGCGTCGGTCAGACGGTCGGCCCAACCGACATTGTAAAAAGGCCCTAAGTCACAAGCACGAACAAATTATACCAGCCTGACTTGTAGATTCACATTCTATGACTATAGACCTGTGCTGGGAGCTTGAAGATTCTGATGTGCACTGCCTGGAAATACACCTCTTACACTGGCAAGCACCACTCTGGCAAGAGGCCAAGAAAAAGACATCTCGGTCAGGCCCAGTGGGCAACACCCTACCTCAAGTACAACTGATGCTAATCTCTGCAAGAATGTGTAGCAAAGTGAAAGGCAATGCCTCAGTAGCAGAGATCTTCTCCAAGACAGACAGCAGTTTTGATGGAAGCCCAAAGACAAAGTATCCTGCGTGTAGGTGTCATGGTGAAGAAGGCCATGCTGCTAATGGTAAACAGACTCCTGTCATCCATCTATGTGCAAATAACAAAGTCACAAAGCATCTGGCCATTCTGCATGACGTCAAAAAGCTGAAAATGATGCACTTAACAGCCACAGTGGTCCTGATGACAGTATCTGGAAAGAAAGTACTGACATTTGACCCTTGACAGCTAAACATTGGATAATTCATGATGACAGGGTCCTTCTCTGAGAGTTGGGGTATATGTTGATAAAGTTGGCAGACACTTTCTCCATCCGTGAGTGTGTGGTATGGTAGAGGTTTGGAAGTTTGACTCTTACATGTGTTTAAAAGAATGGCAATCACTTTTGTAATATATCCCACTACCACAGATCATGCAGAGATAACTGGAGGATATCAAAGTTTCAGGGATCATCTGGGAATTTCATAGCCCCTGCATCTCTTCAACAGTGATGGTTTGGAAGAAAAAGGATCTCTACAGAATATAGCACTTTAAACAACCTGACCCTTCCAGGCAGTATATAATGCCATAAATAGTGACACCCCTAGCAACCTTGCTGAGAGCCTTTGGTTTGCCATATTTGCTCTGAGGAATGACTATTGTAGGAATGACTATTATTAGATTACATTCCCATGGAAGACAAGATAAGCCAATATTACATAAGCTCATGGAGACAATATTAAGAGACTTGAATTCTTTCAATGTACTAGCGTACCATGGTGATACAATTGTCTTTGGAAAGAGACTCACGAGCAACGGCTGCTGAAAGTACTCATTGTCTGTTTGATCAAGTTTATAGGCTATCATTCAATAAGTTTCAGCTATGCCACCCCATTATAAGGTTAATTCACCCAATTGTCCCAGAGCAAGGGATAGAAGTGAAGGTTGTCACAACCTGATCATGATCAATAAACTTCAGATACTTGTAAAGCTTCCTGCAAGTAGTACTGACAACAGGTTTGAAACTTTGCCAAGGCCAACTGGGCTCAGACTGAAATGACAAAAGGGTACCCCGAAAAAGGAGAAAGAGAGCAACAAATGGATTCAGAGGTCTAATAAATCTGAGCAACTTCTGTGGACTTGGACCAGCACAATGTGCACTGCATCAGTCCATCTGTCCAGGATGAGTCGCCCTAAGTAGAAAGAATATGCCCAGACCTGTGTCCAGAGCTCATTGTGCCATAGTATTCTAGCATCACTTCCTTGACAACTCCCTCTTGTTAAAAAGGAACCTCAGCTGGCAATCTGGTCTGGGCCAACCCTTGTGGCTGTGTGGTGACAGAATATAATTGTTAAAATATCATCTGACATAAACCTTAACTGGTAGGTTTGCAAGACAGCATTCCTCTTAATCTTCTTATGAAGATAATTGGCCACTTGTTTCTGAACCATCTTCCCTAATAATGATCTTCCCAATAATAATGAGTGATCAGAAAGTAGTTTGTGACACTGTCAGGAGCCAGGTTAGGCTTTTTCACAAGGACCATTATCTGTCGAGTACTTGAGAGCATCTATGAAGGTGCTTTTGGAAAGTGAAGAGTTGATAAATCTCAGTAGAAGCAACAGGGCCTTTACAGAAATCTTCTTCACTATTGACAAAGGAATTACATCTTTCTTGTATGATGTGGCTGTGAGGCTTTTTAGGAGATTAGCCAGATCAATAGAGGATTGTGTGCTGAAAGTTAGCCATCTGAACAATTTGTTGATTTCTTAGCGCTTTTGAGCAGAATGAGGATTTTGGGTCAGTAAATGTTCCTGCATCTGAGTTTTGACTCATCTTTTTTTTTTTTTTTTTTTTTTTTAAATCTGATGGAGCCTTTTCACTTAAAGTTTTTTTGAATGTACAATAGTGATCCGTTCTTGAGCTTCACAGAGAGAGATCTTAGTGGGGAGTAGGAATCTACTTTCAGCTGGAGAGCGTATTTGTAGTAACTGAGCACCTCTTAATGTTCATACTGGAGCCATCAATAACTGCTGGGGAAATCAGATGGTTTTGCACTGTGCTGGATCTACCCTTCATGTTTGCTGGCTTTTACAGGTCTAAAAGGATAGGAGTTATGTGGACTACATCTACAGCGACAACAAGATGCTCATTGTGTTGCATTTACTGTTTTAGAGCCAATTCACAAAGTTATTTTTATAATTTGAAAATCTACCCATTGAAGGTTTACACCTAGGTTTTGAGTAGATTTCATATTTTGGGGAGTTCCCATAAAGCCCAAGAGTACCCATGGGAATCTATCCAAGCTGTAAAAACAGGCAGAAAATGTGCTTCAGCACATGAAACCTTTCCTCTTTTTCACTGAGTAAACATTTTCCCTGTTAGAAAAAAACACATGCTGTAGATATTCTAGGATGTATGGGGTTTTTCACACTAATTTTCACATCTACTTCTGCCATTTTCGGCTATTAAGTTAACTGTACAAACCAAATTGGGTGTGAACATGATATAAATATCCACAAAGTTACTGCTTTGTAGGGGTTTATAATTTTCCAGATTCATGCTCAAAGCCAGCCGGGATCCATGGTCAAGCAGCTATAAGAGACGCAGATTCAGGAGACTCAACATCTTCCTTTCCAAAAGTCGTCTGCAGTTACTGTTATGTGACCTTCAAAACTCTGCACCATAAAGAAGGTGGCCTGTCACTTGCTAAAACATAACAATGCACATGTTCCAAAACATCATTTTAAACTTACTTCAATAGAAAATACACATACAAATACACCATAATTGTGTGATTTCTGCAATAGTTTGCATGATTTAGGGTCTTAAACGTTCTTGAATCCTGAATCAGTGAACTGGGATTTACAACCCTAGATCCAAGTTTGGAAATGTAATTTCCAACACCCAAAACGTTTGCGACTGAGGCAAAACTCAGTCTATTTACTTGCAAGTCCATACAGTTATCACAACGTTTTGTGCAAAGTCAAGCGAGTTGAATTGTTGTGACCACGTCTATGCATGAAAAGAAGACACTTAGGGCCAAATTACGGCCTTACAGCAGAGCGCCACCACTCCTCCGAAGATCGCTGCCATCTGCCCGCCAGATTACTACTTTTCTGTGGTCTGGCGGACGGACGGGCAGCGTGACAGTTCCCCCTGTGATGCTCTTTAAAAGGCGGTGGTGCTTTTAAAAAGGCACCGCAATGGGAACGCCTCACAAGGTTTCTGTAAGGCATGGACTCGTAAGTCCATGCCGTGCAGCAACCTATGTGCATGCACACAGTAGTGCACATGTTATGCCCCCCTGTGTGCATCCACATATGTCTGAGGCACAGGGGGGCCCTGGCTGGGAGGAAACTCGTAATATGCTAGACAGGACCGTGGTGGTCCTGCCAAGCATATTGCGCCCTCTGACTGCCACTCCTACACCAGGGAATGGCGGTTTCCTGGCGGAGCCGGTGGTCCTAGTGCGGTCTGACTGCCCGAGTCATAATCAGGCGGTTGAACCGCCGGTGCGGCAGTGGCTGGATCCGCCACCGACGCACCACCACTAGTCTGGCTGTCCGAGGACCGCCAGACTCGTAATCTGGTGTAAATGTACACATTTTGGGGTGTTTACAAACTACAAGTTTAATTTTACTAATAGCAATTTTACAACTGCAGAAATTCCACTCCCGTAGCAGCGTCACCGCATATATAAAAAGATAAGCCTGTCTTATCTTTTTACGTGCAGAGTTCTCCATCCCAACTGCAGTCGTAAACTTACTAATTGTAAAATTAAACTTGTCGTTTGTGAATACCAAAAAAAAACAGTAAACTTACACAAAAGTGTAAGTTTTCCTTTGTGAATCAGGCCCTCTGTCTCAATTAAGTAGATTTATTTGAAATAATGACAGAACCGGTCAGTGCCCTCCCACAGATCACAAGATCCAAGCTGCAACTAGTAGGCACAATTCAATTCTGAAACACCTACATCACCCGAAGAGTGAAATTAAAATAGTTCTTGCATAAGGCACAAGACAATCAAAGCAAAACATACATACAATTAATTAATTCTAAAACAATGTAATAATATAACAACTTTGCCCATAACGTTGTCTCAAGATGATACAACACATTTTCCCTTCAATAAATGAAACAAAGCAAACATCAGTACAATGTACAGATGCAAATGCGTAGGTATTTCAATAGGTCTCCCATGTATGGTGACCAGTCAAGAACTACCTTGTTCCCCATCATCATTTTGACCTTCATACCACGCTCAGGTCTCAAGCTTTCACTAACCTCCAAATTAAGGGCCACTGAACCAGTACTTTCACCTTCTTCCACCTCTCCAGAAGATAATGCACAGCCATATGCATGTATGCACTGCCAGGAACTGATATACCACTTTCCAAATGACAGCCTTAAGTTTCACAATCCACTAAACTCTCATTCATTAGTCTCCACAATTCACAAAACATTGACTCGCTCCTCCATCAAGACCACGAAAGTCCATTTGGCCACCATTTGCAGCCATTTAATTCCATCAGACTCTTGGTGACATACTTTAAATTATGGATCCCTCAAAATACAAATATCTTACACCTGTCACCATTCCTTTTGAACAAAACCCAGTCACCAACTTTTTTTTTTTAAATCATTTTTATTAGCATTTTGATTTTTTAAAGCAAATCCACAGTTCCCCACATGTTATACATTATACATAACCGGTTTGATACACAGGAGAATCTCAACCCAGACATCATTAGGATTGCATTAGTCTATTAACGGAGTGACATATTATCTAATTATTTTTTTCTCTAATCCTGAAATTATTTGAGCTTTATTTATATGTTTGTGGTTATCCCTTTGCCATCCATATTGTCTTTGTTTTCCAGGTTCGTACAAAATCTCGGTGTGCAGCATGTAGAGCTCTCAGATCTTTACATACAGACTTTCACTATATGCTTAACAACAATACAATAAACAACTATAACAACTAAATGCTACTCGTTCCTTGTCTGGGGTCCCTCTTATTGTTTCAGTCACCCAGTCACCAACTTTAACATGAATTTCTTCAAATCCATGTTTACATGCTTGTTACCCACTCTTTATGCAAAATCAAAAATAGTCAACACAGACCACAAAAACAGAAGTTTTTTACACTGCATAAGTGGAGCCCATGAGACTGTTTCATCAAATTGTACCCCCAAATAAGAAAACGTCGGCATCCTACTCAATTTGTGCCCTTGAATAAAATATCATCTTGATTTAGTTGCTTTTTTAACAACTACCATGATATGTGATTTCTTAAAATTAGTCGAGAGATCCAGAGACTCCATAAAAGAGACAAATTAGTCAATAAGAGACTTAAGGGCAAGTGGAGTATGGGCTAAAAAAACACATCGCCGGCATAAAGAAGTACCAGGATTGGTCGATCGCCAACAAAAGGGAGGTCTTTAGCAGTCCTAAAACAAGCCCTATCCAGGTCATTAACATATAAGGTGAATAGAAATGGTGCTAAAATACACCCCTGTCGTACGCCCCTGTTAATATTAAAATTCTCTGTACGCTGTCCCTCAACCCCATATCTTACTGAAGTCGATGTGTCCTTATGTAAGTACCTTAAGAAAATAACAATATTGGGATTCATTCTCATAGAGAGCATTAAGGACCACAATCTCTCTCTATTAATCTTGTTGAACGCTAAGGTCAGGTTCATAAGGCCAGATGTAAATTTGCATTCTTTGCCACAACATATTTAGAAATCAAAAGATGAAGATTCAGACACGATCCAGCGTGCTCCGGTCGGCCCTAAAACCAGATTACTCGATTTTCCTCTCCCCAGTCAAGTAGCCTAGTTAGAACCACATGACCCACCACATTAACCATAGGATCATTGAGTCAGATACAGCAATAACAAGAGTCACACTTGTCTCCTTTTTTCAAAACAGGTATGAAATTGGAGCGGGTCCATGAAGCAGGAATGCCGTTTCTTGCTGCAGCATTGACGACCTGAGTTAACAAGGGGGCCCATATTTCCGGTGCCATTTTATACAAAATAGGGGCACCCCATCAGGCAACAGGTCTTTATTGTTAGATAACCAGGTCAAAGAGTCCTGGACTTCATCCAACTCAAATGTAATATTCGATGGGCCCCAGAGTGAACTTTTGGATGATCACATGGATCATGTGATCATCCGAAAGATCACCATTGGAACAATATATATTGCTTCAAAATGCTTCATCCAACTCTCTGGAGGAATATGTGAGCAAACAGCATTTTCGTCAGACTAAGAGAAGATGGGTCAATTTACTATTTGCCAAACTTTCACACTAACTAATGTTTATGCAGAGGCCAGTAGATGCCAGGCATCCTCTTTTAAAAACGTCTTTCTTTTCTTAATAGCAGGTTTATACAATATCCAACACTCTCTCACAGCAACTCTATCTCTAAGGGGCAGATGTATCAAGCAAAATTGCGTTCGCAAACGCCGAAATTCGCAGAATTTCAGGCGTTTCTAACGCAATTTTGCTTAGTGGTATGTATTAAGGCAAAACTGCCTCGCAAAATAAGGAATCGCAAAATTTGCGATTCCCTATTTTGCAATTGCATTTAAGGAATCGCAAATTGCGATTCCTTAAATCCAATGTAAGAAGCACCAAAAAGTGCAATTTGGCCTTAAGGAATCGCAAATTAACACCAACTTCAAGTTGGTGGTAATATGCGATTTCTTTGAAAAATGCACTTTTTAGCATTTTTCAAAGTGCCATGTGGCGCACATACATGCCCTTAGGGCATGTATGTGCGCCACATGTGCACACATACATATTTCAGGGGTGCAATAGGGTGTCAAAAGGACACCTGGCACCCTTGAAATTGCATTCTCAATTTGCGATTCTCTAATTGCGATTCGCAAATTGAGAATGTCTTCCCATTCATTCCTATGGGCCTCTACGCCCATAGGAATGAATGGGAAGGTATTCCTTAATTGCGAATCGCAATTTGCAATTCGCAATTAAGGAATATTAATGAATCGCAATTATTATTGCGATTCCTACATACATAGCATTTTGCGATTCCTTAATAGCAATTCGCTAAAATTCGCTATTAAGGAATCGCAAATGCAATCCTTGATACATCTGCCCCTAAGTGATTTACTTAGCTCTCTCCGGACGTCTCTATGAGCTCTACAATACGTATCCAACCAGCGACAAGATGAGACAGATCTGTGAGTACTATAAGAAATCAGACGACAGCTGAACTTAAACAAACTACTTCACAAAACTCAAGAATCTCAAAATTAGAAGAGGTCTTTGAGAGGCAAAGGTTAAACGCCTTCATACAAATGTTAGTTATCCACTGGACCACAGAAATAATTTTAGTCCAACTAATCCTTTGCCCTTGATCAATAGGGAGAATAAGAGTCTTACCCGTCAGTCATTCAGTCAAATCACTTTATTAGATGCTTATTTGATAAGATCATAAAAGTACAAACGTACGTAATAAAAACATCAATCAAAATACAAAAGATTAAAAATAAATTATTAAGAACATCCATTATTAACATGGTAAAAACATGCAGATCATTCGAGAATGTTGTGCAATCGCCTGATCTTCCAGGAGAAGGTAAAAAAGAAGCGACACAGTAGCAAACAAGATGATCAGGCAATAATTGTAGGAAGTACATGCCTGGGCGACATTGGGTATAATTGTATTTGCGCATAATAGGAAGTATAAATCTTCTACAGGTTTCCTCACAAAATTTACAAAAAAAGATGTGCAAATATGATTGGGTGTACACCCCCCCCGTCACATGGGCAGGGCGGAAATTCATGTAAGGGAAAAATTCCTGACGTATAAGCCAGCATACAAGGAATAAAACATGAATTTGTCACAGAAAATAAGTATGGAGCTATCCCTTCCTGGTTAATCGGTCCCTCTAAGTAGGATTTTACTGAAGATTTTTGGCTATTAGTTTTAAGTCTCTTGTTTGCCCTTTGTTTTAGAAATAGTGTTTTAATCTCCTTGTTAGTGATGGTAGAGCAATTGGTTGGCGTAACAAATAAGTGCTCTAAACATAGGGAGATAAGACTGTTTTTGACACAGGTAATCCAGGGAATCCTATGGGAATGTTCTAAAGAGAGAGAGTCTTCAATAAACTTCTGAGTGAGGTTGACAGATTCCCTTCTCCAAATGGAGTGCCATAATAGGGTTGGGGCCAGGCTAATCAAATCAGTAATGTATGGGACATCCAATTCTGTGTGACAAATAAAATTTGAGGAGCTTATGGGGAGACCTACAAGTTTTTTTGCAAAAGGAGTCCGCAACGGTCTGGAGAGCTGAGAAATTAGAGTATCCCCAGTTCCCTCCTCCATAGCTAGCTACCAAGATGGATTTGGTCATGTAAACTTTCTTAACCATGTCAAGGGTTTTAACTCCCAGCTTTTTTATAACGGAAATATAATAGGCAATAATACTTTTTTCTAACATGAGGGCCCTTGTGGTAATCATATTTGACCAATTTAATTGACTATCGAAGGCCACCCCTAGATAAGAGAAAGTATCTGTTTGGGTCACTTTCTGGCCTGCTATATGAAGAATTGGTGCCTTCTTATCCTTACGTCCAGTGATTAAAATAAAGGACTTTGCCTCATTGGTTTTCAGGTCCAGTTTGTGCATGTAATCCACATAGGTCTCTAACAATTTCTGTAGGGCTAGACCCATATGGGCAATAAGCACCGCGTCACCTGCGTAAAGGAGAATTGGAATGCGCACATTATTCATCTTTGGAACATCTGGGGTTGAGTCTAAGAGGGGTGCCTCCAGCCCGTTAGTATAGAGTGAAAAGAGAAATGGGGCAAGGACGCAGCCCTGTTGGACCCCCTGTGGATTGGAAACCACCTGGTGCACTCTCCCTGCTTCCCGTAATGGACGCTGGCCGAGGCCAAAGAGTACATCTGCCTGATAAAGAGGATAATTGCATCATCTATGCCCATCTCCTTCATTATCCTCCACAGATGGTGGTGGGCAATGCAGCCGAATGCTGCGGCTAAGTCCATAAATGCCAGGTATAGTTTTCCGTGCTTGGCTTGGGAATACTTGGCGATTAACAGACTTAAGTTAAGGCATTGATCCTGGGTACCCTTCCCCTTTTTAAATCCATATTGTACCGGGATCAGGACAATGTTGGTAGTGGCCCATTCTTCCAATCAGTTCAATAGAACTCGACCCATAAGTTTAGCGGTACTGTCGAGGAGGGAAATAGGTCTATAATTTTTTGCCTCAGATTTGTCTCCTTTCTTATGAATAGGTATTAAAATAGATTTCAACCATGAATCTGGTTGGCCCATGGCGGCCACTGCATTAAAAACATCTGTCAACAGCAGTCCCCATAGATCGGGCAGTTTGAGGAAAAAAATCTATTGGGGTACCATCTGGGCCAGGGGCTCTGTTGCGTGAACACTGTCGAAGGGCCTCCTTGACCTCAATGTGGTTAAAAAAGAGAGTGGGTTTGGTAGTTGGCAAGTTAGCTAACCGTTGTGAGTTCTCTCCCCCACCAGATGGATCGAATATTGAGGAAAAGTGGGCAACCCAAGATTCCTCGTCCACGTGACAGTCTAGACTTGGGCCTGTAGATGGTTTGAGGAAGGGAGCATTAATTACCCTCCAAAAATCACTGGAGTTATTTGAAATGGGGGCTTGGGGCAGTTGGTCCCACGCTTCTTTCTTCAGGGTTTCAAATCTGGCCTTCCTAGCCTCTTCATACTGGTAGCGGAGGAGCTTGACTTGATCCACATCCCTTGGATGGTTATAAGCGCCTGATGTAAGTTTGAAAGGGACCTTGAGCAGACTTGGTCGAACCATCTGTAGGCTAGAAAATTAGCAGTAGGTTTTTCCTAGTTAAGTGATTTTTTTATCTCGATTAGGATCTGTTCGAAGGCGGTCGTTACCTTAGTTGGTTCAGAGTTGGGTTCTAAACAAATCGTTATATCATTTTGCCTGTTTGCAACCACGGTAGGGACTATATCTGCTTTGTCAGTTGTAGCCTATTTAAGGATAATCCCGTTATTCCTTGTTATTGTGGGTTTGATATGCCTCATCTGCTTTAAATAAATACCCTCCCATACCATTTTGCCAGTAATAGCGGCGTGGTCACTGCAATTAAAAGACTTTATTTGGACGTTACAGATGAGTTTTTTAAGAGGTTTCGAAGCTATCAAATAATCTATAGTTGAGCCCTGGCTGGAAATGCCAAAAGTTTTTTGTGGCATACCTGAGCTCATGTCAATAGGGTTCAGGATTTCTAGGTCGTTAATGATAAGGAGTCTGTTCGGTGCATCTCCGTAAGGAATATGCATGAAATGAGGAATAGGCTCACCTGCCTCATCGATTAGGCTACATACTGCTTTATTTAAGAAACAACAACTATGTGCGTTAAAATCGCCCGCCCATAAGATGTTCGGTATCTGTTTAAAAGTGTTAAAAAGTGCGTTAATTTTCCCTTCCAGCAGATCATCAACCATTTTCATATCGCCCGTAAAGTTAGTATTATAATAATGAATTATAAGAACAGTGTTGCCACCTGGGCCTTTAAGGTGTAGGAGGTTATAGTAAGGGGAGTCATTGTGGATTGACAGGACTTCCAACCTTAAGGTGTTTTTCAGCAACATCAAAATACCTCCCATAGCACGGCCTGATTTTGACGGGAGAGCTAGACTATTAAAAGAGCGGTAGCCATCTAGGTAGATAGGTCCAATTTCCCATGTTTCTTGTAAACATATCAGGTCAAAGGTAGTGACAATATTTTACTATTCAGGATCAGTCAATTTGGAACTCAGTCCTGAAATATTCCAACTGATTACCTTAATTTGATCAATCTGATCACGAAATTCTATAGTGTGCGTGGCATTCTCTGACCCTGGTATGTTACTACTGGGTACAGGAGTGAGGGTCCTCCTGTTCTTCCTCTGTCAGCCGCAGGCTTCAAGGTCTGTTAGTGCAGTAAATCGGTTTTTTATTGGGAGGGGATTGAGTGATTGGATCGGGGGGAGAATTTGGGGCTCTGGGCGAGGGTAGCTGGGAGGACCCACGGGGCCTTGTCCCCAAGAACTGGCCCTAACTGGTTTGTAGAAAAAACCCAGCAGTAGCGCAAATGTTTGGGAATTCGATAAGGGCCCTGTGGGTAATAAACTTAACAATTGGTGAACAGTGGGATGCGAGTTAAAGTTTACTACCACACAATCCCCCTAAAGGGTTTTCCTTGAATACCCCACCCAGACTACCCTTCTTGCCATTATGATTCGGGAAAGGATCTCCCCCAGCACCCACCCGTGTTTACTAATCCAGTGGCATGCTTTTGACATAAGTTGGACCGTTGTTCCCCTTTGGGTTCTGGTTAGCTCAGGCACATTTGCCAAAATGATCACGTAGGGGCAGGCTGCTGGGGGAGGGGCCAGTCTCGTTTGAAAGGCTGATTGACCCCTTCTTTCCGGTAAATGCTCTCCTTCAGGTCTCATTGGTGACGATAGCGGGCCCTTAATTGTCCTCTTAGGCTGTGGGTCATTGAAAATAGCAGAAGAGGGGTGAAGGGGCAAACAATTGATTGGCTGGGATGGAAGTTGGACTAGGCTGTAGAGTCCCTTGGGGCCATGAGGGATATACGCTTTGAATGATGAATTTTGGGCCCTCCGCCATCTCCAGCTCTCGTTGGGCCCTGGTTGTCGGTGCAGTTATTGGGGGACGTAGAGGTGGAACTATCAGGTCGTTATGGGGAGACATCTCAAATGCCCAGGCATTCGAATTCGGCTGTATTGGACCTCTGCCTGTTATGCGAAGTGACGAAATGTTAGCCTCAATGCTGGTCTGTCTGTCCACAAGGGGTTGTAGTAGGGTAGTGATTGTCTGTCTGATGCTTAAAATCAGAGCGTCAGAGGGATGGTATGGCCACAGTAGAGCCTTGAAGAACAGGGGTTGGCTTATGTTGTCTCTCCCCCCTTTCTTCTTCTTCCTGGGAGGTTCGGGGCGGGGGGAGGGGAGTACAGGACTTTCCCGGCTCGGGCACTGCGGGATCAGGCGTTTGGAGTGAGTAATTACTGGATTTGTGTTTGGGGGATCAATTATAGGCGCCGGTGGTGACTCAGTTGAAATCTCTCTTTGCGGCCCCGGTGCCCCCAGTTCCCTCATAGACAAACTACGCTCAGCAATTTGAATCTCCTTATCCAGAGCGTCAGAAGCCCTTAGGAGGAAAGAGTCTAGAGTATTTATGGGCTCACCTCCATTCGTTGCTGGTGTAGACTTCTGTTTCCCCATCTAAAGGCTGTTCTGCCTGAGCAGCTGGAGACAGAGGCGTTAGATGGGGGCCCAGCCTCCTCTGGGCTCCGACGAGCGTGGATAGGCCCACCCTTGGCCTGGGCGCTTTCTCGCACCGCGGGACGATGTGGCGCTAAAGAGCGCACTTTCCACATCAAAGAGTGGCGGGAGTTAGTCACCCCCTGTAGCTTTCCCAATGCATTCTCTCCCCTCCTGGGGAATCACGTGGGGGCTATCTTACCCATATGGCCATGGGATGTCAACGTGTGTGGTGTCTTGGTGTCCCTCTCCCACCATAAGACTAAGCTTAAGCTTATGGTCACTCAAGGTGCTCCACGGAATCTGAAAATCCTTTATTGAAGGAATCAGTGGGGCATAGATAAATATAAAATTAGTGGTTGTCTCTGCTCCCCTCCCAATATAAGTAGGGCAACTATTCCGAGGAGATTATGAATCACCTTTAGCCAAAGAGAAAACTAAATTAAACTCATCCAGCATACTATTTAAAAAGTCCCCTTCAGTAGAATGTTCAATATGAAGGGAGTCCTCATTACCATTATCCCACTAAGAGCCTTGCACACAAGAATCAAGCTCACACAGATGAAGATTAAAATTGCTACTTAAATGAGGGGAATAAACAAAATATGAAGCTCTCTAAAATGATCCTAAAAAAATCTAAGGGTCATCAAATGACCAGGACTTCTTGAGCCATTTGGGCAATCATAGAAGTTCAGCATCAATAATTTATCTTTTCTAGAAAAATTTAATAATACAGCAAGTAGATGAGGACTACAGGTGTCAAGAAAGACAGCCGTACAGTTAAGTTTCAAAGAAATCATTGTGATTAGGCCACCCTTGGCCCTCCCCGAGTCTGTGGGAGTAGCTGGAGAAAAAAAGGCAACAAAACCCTCCACAAAGAAAGTGTTGTGCACAGCCCACATTTCTAGGAAACAAAGAATACTATTGCCTCCAATAAACTCCAGCCATTCAATATTATTGTCCTTGGAGCTCAGACCCGCAATATTCCAACTTAAGACCTTCAGGGAGTTAATCAGCTTAGTAGCAGAGACTGTGGGGACAACATCTTGAGGGGGCAAGGCAAGGACGGCTCAGAGTTATCCAGTCAGACATCCACTGTTAACACACATTAGTTTTCCGATTCATAGGGTTTCAATGCAGGTGCCAAAACAATTATTTTACATGCTGGAATGTTTTTTTTTTCTTTGCTTCCTCCCACACAAATGTGCCCCATTCTTAAGCATTCTTTTCAAATGATCTATTATTAAAGCACACCCTTTTGCAAATCTCAAATAATAATCACTAAATTCCATAAACAATCCTAGTTGATCCTTTTCAGTGGTATTTATCGCATTCCGTGTTATATCTTCAGGTGTAATGTTCAAAGCTGACAGCTTACTGAAAACCACAAACTGTGGGCCTCATTTACAACAAAATGATGCAGCGCGTAGCCGCAAGCCATTTTGCTTTCCCCTGCGTTGGCGCACAATTGGCTGCCATGCGCCAACGCAGGCACCCATTGCACCATGGTGCAAGGGTGCCTGCGTTGCGGGGATGATTGTTTTCGTGCAGGAAGGGACACCTCGTTTCATAATGCAGCATGCATAGAAAGAGAAAAAAACAAAGAGAAATAAAAGTATTTCTCCGTGTTGCGCCTCATTATGCCTCCCCTGGGATGATGTAGGATTCTGACGCATTCCCAGGTTTGCAAAATGTTGAAAATCTGGGAATGCGGCAGAATCCATGGGTGTTGCGAGGGAACACCCACAGCAACACCCATGGCATGCCCCTTTCACGTAAAGTGATGCGTGAAAAGGGGCCGTATTTACAAGGCCATGAAAAGCCAAGCTGGGTGGCTTTGTGTGGCCTTGTCAGTGTGAACCAGCACACTGCGCCACCGGGTGGTCAAAAAAGGTGACGCACCGGTGGTGCAAGGGGCTTGTAACTAAGCCCCATGTGCCTCTCCCTCATCCTTCTTCATCCATCAAACTGCTAAGTGCTGCGTTCTATAACAATATAACTGCACATCATGGTCATCACGCACAGCACATAAACAACTCCCATGTAGGATCCAAACAAAGACTACCCACTTCCAACTTCACACCCTACACAGTGTATCATGCTAACCGTGTAGACAAGCGTTTCAGTGCCCAACATAGGGGTAATAAGAGCTTTGTAAATGTTGCAATACAATACAATGTAATGTGCTAGATACGCCACAAAAGATGTCAAAATATTGCATTTTTCTTCAAATAGTTATTGCTTTTTCTTTCGAAACTCTGAGAACTTTTTCCAAAATCTAGTTGTGCTCCTCCACAGTTCTAGCATAGATCATGATCTCACCCTACAAAGTCCGTACCCCAAGACCTTCTTAAGCAGTGTAAACATGCGTTTTTAGAAAACACTAGTAGCGGAAACCAACCCACATGGCTTTGACAAGTACAAAGTGAAAAGGTGGTTAAAGTTTGAGATTTGGCTTCAAGTGGTACCTGATGGTATGCTGCTTTCAGATCTGTGGTTGTAAAGTATGTGGCACCACATAGCAAAGCAAGCATTTTGTGTATTTTAGAAAAACGATGACATGCAACAACAATATTCTTTTTCAATGAGTTCATGTCCGCACCACGTCTATTTGCACCAATTTTCGTTCTTGCAATAACAACTGTAGAATTTTTTATCTTTTCAGTGTATTCATCCCACCTTCCTAATTCCACTGCTGGAGTTGACTCAATTTACGGTAAGTGGTCAAAAGAATTGTGACCTTTAGCACCCAATAAATTAAACAACAAAACCATTTCCCTCTCTTCTTCCACAAACCTCCTTGCATCAATTGCCACCAAATAATTCTCAATTGCTTTGTGCCACAATTTCTACCTTTTACTCAGTTTGAAGTATTTTGTAAGAATAAAGTGAGTGGTTGAATGCTCTGTCACCCTGCATTTCTTGACTTCACTGTGAATCTTATACTTTATTTTGTCCCTTGCCAGCATATCCAAAATCCACCAACCACGAACTAGTGTGTTGTCCAAAATGTATTCTTTGAATTTATTTAATTCAAATAAAGTCAACAGTTTCAAATAATACCTGCGTAGACACCTGCTAAGGCCATAGTTCTTCACTAATGATTTGTTTTCCTTTTTCTTTTATTCAGTGCACATTCTTCAATGCTTACCTGCTTCCTTGTTACGACCTGTCATCCAATAGGGCACCATGATTTTTGTGTAGCACGATGACGTCACAGTGCAGAAACTGAGCTCAGGGCTTGAAGGTCAGATGCTTGTCCATGATGTCACGTGAAGATGGCTGCTGGCCTGACCATGCTTGCATGCACACCAGTAGTAATTGCTCCTTTTTCCTTTGCAGCAACTCTTAACCATGGCTGTCTTCCTCTGCATCACAAGCTGCAGAACTTTCCTGGCTTGATGATTGTGGATTGGTCGATTATGAGCCTATCAAAGCATGCATGCAATGAATTAATCCTAAAACAATGTAATAACATAAGAAACTGTGCAAATATAGCTGTCAGAAGAGCATGCACACAACAAAAAATTACTTAAAAGGATATTATCCAGGTATACGTTTCCCTTTCAAAACACACTTATACCGGTGCATAATGTTCCTAAATGGCTTTACCTTATAGTGTGAGTTAAGGTTCCCAAGATATGAGTTGGCAATGTGTCATTCCAGCTCTGATCCAGGCTCACATTATTGGACCAGAGAGGTTCTCCAGGCGTGAGTGGATACCTGCCCTCTGATTGGCTGTTTATTAAGCTGAAGTGATTTCATGTTTTCTTTGGACACGTGTTTGTGTTCCTGCTACTCAGCTGCATCATGGGATTGACTGCTGCAACATGATAGTTTCTCAACCTTACTATTGTTTTTGTTTTAAGAGACATTTCCCTAGACTTTTTTTAGAAAGACTAGCATTATCATAAACATATGAAGTGATGACAGCTACTGATTGCCAAGCTCACCAGTCTGCATGCTCTGACCTCATTTAACACTAAAAAACATTTTCTTACTCCGTTTTACCCTTGGGCCCCTACTACTATTGCTCCCCTGTGTCTGGCCGAGGTACTTCATGCGTTTGCTCTTCTTGGCCCTACTAGAGCTATTGGAAGCCAATTACACATATTTACTACCATTTCTGGAAACGACTAACTCTCCAAGGCGAGAGCCTTTCCCACTCAGCTAATTCTACTCTGTTGTCCCAACCTTTACTTCTAGGAATACGCTTCCAATTAAGAATGCTTTCTCCTTGTACGACCTGTATTCCTGCTGGGATTTCGGATGTCTTTTTCATACCCATTCTCCAACGCTTCTTTCAATGTATACAGGTTTAGATTGTAAGGTGAGCTCTTGACACTTGCAATTCATGCAGTTCAGTTTAGGGGTCAGTGGCTGTATTATATAAACTTTCTCAGTGGTGCCAGTATTTTAGCCTGTGCTACTTTGTAGACCCGGGCAGAATTTAATTCCGCTTGTGGAATTTGCTGAATTTGGTAACTCCGCGTTACTCTTGTAATTGGGGGAATTTTGCTCTTGTTCGAAAAAGAGATGACAACGGGAACAACACGAAGTTCCATCAAGCAAGCAGTATTTGGTGCCCCGGCTCGATTATCGGTTGCCAGGTAGCCTCCCGGCACCATTTTGTTAACACAGGTGGTCGCAAGCAGCGGGGCTGTTTCTCAAGTAGATTTTCTGCTCGAGAAGCAGCTAAATCAACTCAAATACATTTTCAAGTGAATATTCTACCCAAACAGATGGTTCAGACTGGTAGCGCCAAACTCTCTTTTTTTGTTTTACAGGCCGGAAGTGCCACAGAGGCTATAACTTCCTCTTCCTGTCCAGAAGACTCCTCTCGGTGCTTTGCCCATCCCCTGGTCATAAGTCATAAGCCATAATGATTTGTTGAGCCCACATATCACCCGGGGGTCTCAGAGCGCTAGCGAAACTCCAGTAAAAGGCGAGGGAGCCGACTGATCATAAGACAAAGGGGGTCAAAAAAGCCATGTTTTTAGCCTTCTGCGGAACAGTATATGGTCCGTAAGCATGCAAAGTTGTAAAGGGAGCTCATTCCAGAAAACAGGAGCCAAATAGGAAAATGATCTGCCGCCATTCCTGGCGGTTCGAATCCTACGGGGAGTGAGTAGAAATTTTGTTCCTGATCTGAGCGTCCTATTGGGTAAATACCAATTAAGTTTTTTGGCCAGGTAACTAGGCCCGCTTCCGTACATGGTCTTGTATACCAGATAAATCACCTTGAAGCGTATACGTTTCCTGATGGGAAGCCAATGAAGAGCTTTCAGATTAGGTGCAGATGGGGACCGTGATGGAAGATTAAGTACCAGCCTGGTGGCAGTATTCTGCAGGACTTGAAGTCTGGTGTAAAGCTCTTTGTTGATAGAGGCCATCAGGGCATTTCTATAGTCGAGCCGACTTAATATTAGACCCTGGGCAAGCGGTTTCCTAGATTCTATTGGAATCCATTGAAAGAGCTTACGTAGGCTACGCATAAGACCATAACAGGTACTCATTATATAGCCCACGTGGTCTTTCGTGGACAGCTGAATATCTATCTTTACTCCAAGATTATGCACCATGGGTTTGGGAGGTGGACACGGGCCAAGGCACTGAGACCACCAATCATTCGACCAGAATTTGATGACCTTCTATCCTACTGGCATTGGCATCCCCTGGTCACTGTCATTTGAATTTCAAGGTGAAAGGATTGCTCTCTTTGTCTGCAATTCCTGCTGCATTTACTTTGTGTTTGTGGCATATCAATCAAGTAAGTTAAAAACTTTTGGATAAGGGTGTTGTTTGATAGAGGGCATGCACCAGTATATATTTTTACCTTTTTTGTTTTTCATACAATTTTCAAACTAGATTTTTTGCAGTGCACAGTTAAGTACTTTATCTCTATGTTTGTGAAATTTGCACTTTTAGTTTTACCATGTGGCCCTGTCTGCCCACAGGGCATCCAGCCAGTACTAGGGTTGGGTATTTAAAAAAAAAAAGTGTTTCTGTGGTGTATATTATCTAAGACTTAGTTATGTCCTTGGATTAAATGCAAAATGTGTCTTTTTTGTATTTCCCTTTTTTCTGCAAAGTTCTAATGTGTATTTTGGTGGGGTAATAATTTTATGCCTTGGGAAGATGTGTGTTGTTGGGGAATAATTATAGCTGACTTAATTTTCATTTTTGTCAGTGCTGAATTAATGGTAGTGTTTTCTTCTTTGTTCACATGCTTCCCTTGTTTGCTGGCAAAGTGACCATTTTGTGTGGTGTGTGTCTGTGTCTGTGTGTGTGTGTGCGTGTGCATGTGTGTGTTTTTGCAATAGGGCACTATTTTGTCTGTGTTCTCCATGCATGTGGCCGGTGGGTATTTTGTGTACTCAGTGTCTATAGGCCTGCATGTGTTCTTTGTTGTCCATGCCTCCTTGCTTGTTGCTGTTTGAATATGTGACCAGTGGCCTTTTTGTAGTGGTCAGTGTGCCGTTGCCATAGGCCTGCATGGGTTCTTTGTTGTCCATGCCTTCTTGCTTGTTGTTATTGTTTGAACATGTGGCCAGAGGCCATTTTGTAGTGGCCTGTGTGCTTTTGCCATAGGCTTCATGTGTTCTTTGTTGTACATGCCTCCTTACTTGTTGTTGTTTGTGGCCGGTGGCCATTTTGTGTAGTAGTCAGTGTTCTTTTGTCATAGGCCTGTATGTGCTCTTTGTTGTCAATGCCTCCTTGCTTGTTGTTTTTACATTTGGCCATTTTCTAGTAGTTAGTGTGCTTTTGGCACAGGCCTGCATGTGCTTTTTGTTATCCATGCCTGCTTGCTTGTTGTTGCTTGAACAGGTGGCCGACAGCCATTTAGTAGTAGTCAGTGTGCTTTTGCTGTAGGCCTGCACGTGTTCTTTGTTATCCATGCCTCCTTGCTTGCTGTTGATTGTGGCCTGCGTCTATTGTGTGTAGTAGTCCGTGTGCTTTTGCCAAAGGCCTGCATGTATCCTTCGATGGAGCAAGATTTGATGTCAAAGACTCGATTCGAGGAGGTGCCAAGTTGTCACCGATCCCCTGGAATTGAGGCAAAAAAGCGGTGCCAATCCGTGCAGTCGATGAAGGCTTCAGCGTTGAACCTCTGTATGATGCAGGCACTGTGTCAACGTCGAGTCACGCTGTCCATCATTGTCGAGCCGCAAAATTCGTTGAGGCGATGTCGTCGATTGGCTCCTGCGTCTGCACCGAAAGGCATTTCGTCACTTCTGATCGGCGCAAAGTCATCACTGCATCGATTTTGATGGTTCTGGACAGTAGAAATCACCTTTTAATGGCCCAGGACTGGATTGGCACAACTTGGCAGGACTCACAAATGGCAGACACCCAGTTTGTTGAAGGGTTGAAGGAAGTCTTTGATGGCTCTGAGACATCAGAACAGGGGGCAAGCCAGAAAGCCCTTGTAGACACTCTGGATTCAAGTGAGGTGGGTCCAGTCCTTGTCCTCAGCAGGGCAGAGATCAGCAGGCAGCAGGGCCGCTCAGCAAAGCAGAAACCAGTTCCTTCAGAACAACAGTAGGGAAAGTGACAATCCTTGTAGCACGGCAGTCTTTACTCTTGGCAGAGTTCTTCACAGGTCCAGTATTGTACTGTCTTGGTAGGGTCAGAGCCCCAGTACTTATACCCAAATGTGTCTTTGAAGTGGGGGTGACTTCAAAGCAGGCCCTTGAAGTGCAGTCTCTTTTCATCTCAGCCCTGTCTGTCAGGATATCTGTGGGTGTAATCAGCCCGTTTTTTGTGGTACACAGGACACTGCCTATTCAGGTGTAAGTGTCAGCTCTACCTCCCTCTTCCTGCCCGGAAGAGCTATCAAAATGTAGATGAATGGAGATGACTTCCCTGTCAAACCCACCCTTCCTGTGTTTGTGGCTGTCTAGAGGAAATGCACAAAGTGTAGTTGTCGTCCATCTCAGATGTGTATTGGAGACAGGCTGCAAGGCACGCAGAGCAGTAAGAGCAGAGAAATGTCCACTTTCTAAAAGTGGCATTTGTAAAACAGTAATGTTAAATCCAACTTTACCAGTCAGAAGGATTTATTATTACCATTCCAAAGATATGAAACAAGATGCAGCCACTCCTTTCGAATAAGGAATTACAGCTTTAAAGTGTTTTAAGGAATTCCCAATGCTAGTTTATGAGAGGAGTAGGACTCACTGTAGTGAAACTTGAATTTAGCTGTTTATCACTACCAGGACATGCAAAACATTAAGGTACATGTCCTACCTTTAAGTCACACAGCACCCTGCCCTTAGGGCTACCTAGGGCCTGCCTTAAGGGTGACTTATGTGTAATAAAATAGGAGTTTAAGGCTTGGCGAGTGGTTTCAAATGCCAAGTCGAAGGAGAAGTAAACTGTCTACACACAGGCCCACTGGTGGAATTTAGATTACAGGCACTAGGTAAATGGTATACCACTGTACAAGGGACTTATAAGTAAACTAAATATGCCAATGGGGTATACACCATTGCCACCATGTTTAGGGTAGAATCACATGCACTTTAGCACTGGTCAGCAGTGGTAAAGGGCTCAGAGTCCTAAGGCCAACAAAAGAGACAGCAAAAAGACGAGGTAAGCAGGCAAAATGTTTGGGGGAAGACCACCCTAAGGTTGCCAGGTCTAACAATTATATTGTCTGTATGTATATTCAAACTGCAAATGCCACATTTCACTGAATCTTTTTCTTGATTGATTTTACGTTCACAAGAGACATCACACAGAACACTGACAAACATAAGGCTGGCACTGATTGACATCACTTAAGTCCTCCTCCTCTGCTTTCGCTTGTGCAGCAAAGTGCCAACTGCTAAGAATTTTAAGATGGTGCATGAGGTGTTCCTGCCAAGAAAGTGGCCAGTGAGGAGGAGAAAAAGAAGGAAATTGCCACCACTGGTGTGCCGCCCTCCACCTTTTTCAGGAAATGTGGTGTGCCTGCTGCACCCTTCTCTGGGCAGCAAAAAGCTGGGAGCAGCACTCCTGCATCAACGACACCAGCCCAACCTAAGCCCAAGTCTATGTCTCTCAGCGAGTCAGCCACTGCACTCATGGCAACGAGCAGTGAGTCTGAATTGGATTTGTCTCAGCCACAAAGTACCCAATCATCGCAGGAAACTGAGCAAAGTGGACCATAGGAGCCACAGCCATCAACGGTTCTTCCTGAATTAAGTGCAGAACAGGAGGTTGAGCTTCCTGATGAACAAGATGTAGCTCTTGAACCATTGACTTCATGATCTCCAGCAAGAAAAAGAAAGGTTACTGCACCATCTTCTCCAAGCCCTCCTTCTGATGATCTGGACCTGGATTGGTTCCCAGCCAAGTCCTAGAGCCACCACGAGAGAAAAGGAAAGTTCTTAAAAGCCTTAGAATAATGGAAAGTGACAGTGATGACAAGCCATATGGAGGGCAGCTCAGAGGACACCGAGATGACCCCACCTATTCAACCTGCTCAGGGGGATGTGGTTCCACCACTACTACCACCGCCAGCTTCCATATTTGTAAGGCCTCTGCTGATACCTGCATCCAGCACTACCTCAGTCAAAGTCCGCACTGCAGTGAGCCAAATGACACACCCACCTACCTCCAGTTCTTCAGGCATTGGCAGTGACAAATGCAAAAAGCTATCCTCCCCAGTTTGGGACTTCTTTACAATTAGTGAGCAGGAGGATAAAATTGCAACATTCGCTATTTGCCATGAAAGTGTTCGTCGATGTAAGCCGAGTACTGGAGGCCAAATGTCCCATCATGCAGTCTGGTCGGAGGAGCACCTTTAAAAGATAGCTGGTGGTGGTGATAAGAGAGGGGAACAACTCCGAAAACGATGATAGAAAAAGGAGGCGATGAGGAAGAAGAAGATGACAGCTTCACACAAAGCAGCCTTGTCCCCTCAAGCGACCCAGCATCACCCGCATCAGCAACCTCCAATTGGCACAAGACTCAGATGCAGACACTGCCACATACAGTCACTCCCACTTTAAGATGCACAGTAAATCTAACACCTACTGTTACTCTCTGGAAGTCGCCTGTGTCAGTGACACATCAGAAGAAAACAATTCAAGCTACTAATATGGGCATGTTTAGGCACGAGAGACACTACAAACGCACCCACCCAACAGCACGTTTGTACAACGGGAAGCTGTCTAAAATGTTAGATGTTAGATGTTTTAGAACTAGTGGCGGCCATCTGCCCGAAATGGATGGGTCCCAGCCGAACCTATTTTGCCAGAGTTGCTGTTCCAGCACTGCATCATGATGTGCTGCAATTGGTTGGGCAAGCCATGCAGCAGAGTGCTGTTTACACTATCCACCTGAGAACAGGCATGTCGACCAGTTGTCAAGCAACTGATTACATGTGTATCACTGCACACTGGATTCTTTTGTGGAGGTTAGACAACAGCTATCTGCAGGTCTCAGCATTGAAGAAAGTTTTAAGGGCATTTGGCAGCATGCAACAGGAGCGGTGTCTGCCATGGAGAAATCCCATACAGATGCAAACATTTTAGAAGACCTTAACCACAGGGTGTTTGAATAACCTCGACCCAAAGGTCTCAGAATTGAATTTGTTGCCACGGACAATGGCAGTATGTTGGACCTGGCCCTTTCTGTAGAGTCACCACCTAACATTTTGCCTTCCTCCTCCCCTTTTTCTGTCCTTGCTTTTGTTGGCATTTGGACTCTGGGCACTCTACCACTGCTAACCAGTGCCAAAGGGCATGTGCTCTCTACTTAAAACATGGTATAATTGATTTACATCAATATGTTTGGCATATTTAATTTATTTGTGAATCCCTAGTAAAGTGCACTATATGTGCCCAGGGCCTGTTCATTAAATGCTACTAGTTGGCCTGCAGCACCAATTGTGCCACCCACTTCAGTAGTCCTTAAACATGGCTCAGGTCTGCCACTGTAGAGCCTGTGTGTGCAGTTTTAAACTGCCATTTCGACCTGGCAAGGTAACCTTAAGGAAAAACTGCTAAATTCATTTTTCACTACTGCAAGGCCTATCTCTCCCATAGGTTTACATTGGGATGGCCTAAAAACATCTTTTAAGTGTAATTTCCAATTGGGGAAAGATAGGGTTTTGGAGTTTGGTGTCTCTGGACTCACAATTTAAAATACCAACTTACATGAAGTCGGATTTTAAATTGCAAGTCTGAAAATGCCACTTTTAGGAAGTTATATGCACGAAGGATATGGAGTTCCTCTAAGTCCAAGAGACAGAACAGGGAGATACTAGGGGTGGGGGGGAAAATTGGTGGCCCCACACTGAATCAAGAAAATTATCCATAAACATTGGGGGATACTAGGTACAGGTGACCTGCGCATACCTAGGCCTAGGTTTGCATATAAAAGGACACGCAACCTGAAAGATATTTTGATAAACACGAGGCCTAAACAAACTAAACCTAACACACAGAGGACCTTGTGGGGTCTCCCGGCAGTGACAGGACACTATCCTTGTGGCTCCTGCGTAGTGTGCAAACTCACTTATGCTGTTAAGGAGATCTCTCTCTCGGCCAACTTTCAATGGAAATTAAATAAACATACTAATTGCAATACTAACCAATGTATATACATGATCACCTGTCCATGTGGCTTGCGATACATAGGGATGACCATGCGAGCAGTCAAGACCCGGATAACCGAGCACAAGAGCAATATACGGTGCCAAAGGGTCACCACTAGACTGTACACACACTTCAAGGATGCTAAACACCCCCCTGATTCATTTAGATGGGTAGTTTTGGAAGCCCACACACAGATATCTAAGTCATCTCTGTTTAGGATTGAGCAGAGATGGGTCCATAGACTTTCAACCCATAGTGAAGGGCTCAATGATGATATTCCATGGGGTTCACTTAACTAGGTCGCATCCACTATGAGGGGGCCACTGCACCATATATAAGGGATATATATATCTATTTTCATATATTTTCCTTTTATACTGTTTAGGTGTAGAGAAATGCCGTACATAAGAGTCAGCCACCATGACGTCTGCACCTACTTCTACTTAGAATACCACCTCTACCGTATTCCTTCTTTGGTGTACCTCATGAAGAATTTCACATATTAGTTCTGTACTTTGAGCAGCCTGACATCTAATACATTTTCTTCGCGGTGCCCTGTCGCTGAGATCTGTTTAAATTTACATAACCGACAACCTAACCATTGAGTAAGCAGGTTTTAATTTTACCTAATTGTGCCTCTATTAGTAGTTGCTTTTGACTTTTCTAAGATGGCCGCGCCGACCCGTCTGTCTTTGATCTTGATCCACACTGCACAATACAGTTTCACGGGATTACCTCCAGCTCTTTGATTTTGGCCTTACTGATCCCTAGCTAATACACAAGCTTTGTGTCTGTGATAGTTGCTCCTTTACCCTGCACTAAGCTCTTCCCTTTTTCCAGGGCTGCCACCACTGTGTTGTTTTCTCTCCATTACAGACTATTGATATAAGGGACCACTTGATCATTACAAGATGGCCGCCTTCTTTGCCTACATTCCTTAACCTACTCTTTGTACCTCTTTGACCCGTAGTCTCGCGATATTACGCTAGTACACTAGGCTCCGCCTACTTTGACCCTGACTGGTTGGTATATCTGTGCCTGAGCAATGGCACCAGTTACCATCCCGGTTTCTGGCGGCAGGGTAGGTCACATACGAAGCGCTCTTCGAACGCTGGTGAGTAGTGATTTTGGCTATTGACTTGGAGACCCATGCAGCTACTGACTATCACGGAGGTAAGCTTACATTGCGGATCCAGCAGAGGCACCAGGTCACTAATGGATCAACTCCCTCCCTTTCTTGATTATCACCCCCGTGATTTTCCCTCGTGGTGTACCGGCATACACAGCTGCCGTTTTCACTCACAGGTGTTCACTTGTGTAGTTCCTGGTTACCTTTTCACCGTGTTTGTTACACGGTGGCAATGCCTTATTACACCTGGTTGACACGGGAATACGGTTGATCTGAGGGAGGCGTTCATTATTGTCCCCTGGATCTCGTGCTTTTGGCAATTGTTTACCATTCATTGATGGTCCGGATGCCTGGGGATTTTTAGTTTTTCTAGTATTCTGGTTTGTGCAGTATGGAGCCTGTTACTTTATCCAGCCCTTTTCTTTTACTCACGTAGGACCCAATTTGGTGTCCTTTACGACCGCCGGATACTGTTGCAGTCGTAATTAGACAACAGTATAGGTGAGCATTGTTTCTGTCCTCTCTGTTATGTTACTGCTCTTCTGTTACGTCATGGCTCTGGATGAATTTCCTCATTGAGACCTCGGTTTTACCATGATTTCTCTTGTGCTAGAGAGTCCTTACCTTGTTTTTTAATTTTAGTCTCATCCCTCATACGGTATTGAGTAAGCGTGTGAATATATTAATTCATTTAACACATGTACCATTTCGGTACTGTATGAACAGTTCCATGAGATACGTGTTTTGTACAGGGTTACATTCCATATTATAATCACGTTTTTCTTTTTCAATTTGTTTGCAGGTTATTGACCTGAGAGTGTGGTATGTAGTTTTCACTTACCACGCTGTGTAGATAGTATTGACAATTGGTCCTGAAGAAATGCCTTGATCCCCCTGACACACAGGGCATGAAACATGTTGACCGACTGAGAGTAGGGCTCATACAGCTTGATACCTTGTATCCAGTTCTCCGCCACTCTCTTTATTATTTTTAATTAGGCAGTTTACCTTCCTGAATAAATCACTGTTAGGACTAACTGACTTATTTTAACTCACTTCCCTCCCACATCTACACTCACTAGGCCCCTTACCCCCACTGCACCCAACGGCAGGAATAAAAGATCCCCGCTAAAGAGCCCCGTACTGGGTGCCCGTCAGGTATTGCAGCGCCGACCTGACGAGGGGCAGGCTCATATGATGAAGCATGACACCTAGCTTGCTAGGTGTGTGAGAGCCCTAGTTCCGACAAGGGGATCTCCCCTTTCACCTTCAGTGTGGGGCCACCAATTTTCCCCCCACCCCTAGTATCTCCCTGTTCTGTCTCTTGGACTTAGAGGAACTCCATATCCTTCGTGCATATAGTATTGTTGGGGCATGTATGTTGGACCTCTTTAAACCTGCCCCGTTGTCCCCCCTTTTGATTCACTTTTAGGAAGTTGGCATTTTTCTACTTTAACTATTCTGTGGCTCTGCCGATCGGAACTGACGCAGTGCCCACCGACGCAGTGCCAATTCAACGATGACAGGGGTCCCAACTACGAGGTTTATTGACGATGCAGCACCGATCCTTTGACACCGTCTTCGAGGCTCGTCTCCGACTCAGTGACCCAACCATGGGGAAAATTCCAACACATCAGGTTCTCGACGTCGACACTTTGCTCCATACAAGGTACTTTTTCAACGGGCCCTGCGTGGGTTCTGTAGCCGGTCTGCCCTCCATCGCAGTCGGACTGAACTTTGAATTTGTACCAGTGCCTCGTGACCTCTAGCAACCTTTTGACTGCTAGTGACTTCTAAGCACTGTTTTTGCATTTAATCTTTAAGAATTCATGTCTCAGGTTCTACTTCTTGGATTTTTGTTGTTCTGGTCGTGTTTAATTTACTTACCCTGACTAGGATTCTGGTCCCTACTTGGACAGGGTGTATACCTCTACCAACTAGGGACCTCAATTTCTAACACAGTAATATAGTCAAGGCCATGGCAGATGGTGGATATTTCAGGCTCCTGTGTTTGGTGCATTGCATCAGTGTGATTGTGCAGAACTTCCTCAAAAAAGAAGACATAGTCAGCAACATACTGGCCACCTGCAGAAGAATCTGCACTAATTTCAACTATTCTTTTAAAGCCCAGAAGCAGTTGAGGATCATTCAGCATGCTAACAGGTTAAAGCCCTTATAAGGGAGGTGCCAACAGATTGGAACGCAACCTACTACATGTTACAACGGCTGTTTGAGCAGTACAGACCGATCACCGACTGTGTCCTTCAAAATGGAGGGGATGCAACTCAGAAAAGCATGGCTATGGAGATGGACAAATGAGGGCTAGTCAAATGCCTCACACAAATGCAACTTCCTATTGAGGTTTTCACACAGGAAGTCAGAAAGTAGGACCGTATGATGAGCCAAGCAATCCCATTGTTGCACTTGCTACAGGACCAGATGAAAATGTTGTTGCAAAGATTTGCCGGTGTGAACAAAGAAGCATATGAGTTGGTTCAGAGCTTAATCCTTTGTTTGGCTGTTAATTTAAGGCTGCAAAGAGAGATCATATCCTCCAAAGAGTACATCTGTGCCACAATACTTGATCCACGGTACAGAAAATGCTGCCCACTTTCATTCCTTTTTCAGAAGTGGATGTTTCATAATATAAGACTTTGGTTGTTGACCAAACGAGACACCTGGAAGAAGAATGGCTGGAAAGTAGAGGCCTGGGCCGAAATTCTGGCATGATGCCTTCAACCTCCAGAGAGGGCAGTGCTGTTGTCTCACAGCCATCGCCATCATCACCAGCAACACAAGTAATGCAAGCAACAGAATATATGACCCAACCTCTGCAATGGCTTGGTTCCAAGTGGCAGAGCTTAAGTCGAGTGCAGAGGCGAAGGTAACAGAGGTTGACCAAGTGGCAAGACCAATGACCATTCAGAGGATGGTCCAAGACTATCTTGATGACCCAAAACCCATTGCTCTAATGGTATGGGAAGATGCAACAATGTATTAAAAAAAGAGAAGGCAAGAGAGGGGGCCAAGAGCCAATTAAGGTCCAGTAACTGGGGTCCTAAATCATAATTTAAACAAAAATGAGATACTCTTCCTGTCAAGATCAGGAAGAAAAGAGGAAAAGGAAGGCAAATGGTGAGGTGGGAAATCCTACAGATTATTCGTGATGCCCTCACATACCCCTACGGATGTCATGCTTCATCATCGGGCTTGCTCCTCATTGGGCCGGCGCTGTAATGCCATACGGGTCCCCCGAAGGATCACTTTGGTGGAGATCTTTTCGTGGTTCTAGCCATATGATGAGTGTGTGTGATAGGGCTCCTAAAATCAGTAGGATAAGTGAGGGTGGGTGTGTGATTGTGAGTGAAAAAATCGAAAACTGACTAAGAGATGCCTACTTTAATAGTTTTATTCTGGAGGCTCTCCTGTCAGGGTTAAAAGACCAAGTGTAGGTTGGGTCGACTGTAGACTGATGATATGTCCCAGTAGTGTGATCATATATAATCGTAGGTCAACATGTTTCACATCTTGTGGCTCAAAGAGGCCAGGTACGAGATGCTTCTTCAGGACCAAGAAAGAGTTATTCAATACCCTACCCCACACCAATTTAGTGTAAAAGTCGGTATTAAGTGGCTTAACGCTGCCTTGTGAATAAGGGGAAGCCCCTATCGCCACTTCAACGTCAGAAAAAGTGACGTTGTGGTGGTGATAGAGGCTTGTAAATATGCCCCAAGATACTCAAAATTAGAAGAGGTCTCTGAGAGGCAAATGTTAAACTCCTTCATTCAAATGTTAGTTATCTTACTAAGCAAGACTGCTGGAATAATTTTAGTCACCTAATCCTTCGCCCTTGACCAATAGGGGGCATAAGATTTTTACCCATATGGCCATGGGATGTCAACGTGTGTGGTGTCTTGGCGTCCCTCTCCCACCACAACACTAAACTTAAAGGGTTATAGTCACTGCAGGTGCTCCACAAAATCATAAAATCCTTTATTGAAGGAACCAGCAGGGCAGAGATAAATATAAAATCAATGATTGTCTCTGCATCTTTCCCAATATTTGTAGGGCAACTATTCCGAGGAGATTTTGAATCACCTTTATCCAAAGAGAAAACTAAATTAAACTCATCCAGGAACTATTTAAAAGTCCCCTTCAGTAGAATGTTCAATATGAAGGGAGTCCTCGTTATCATTATTCCACCAAGAGCCTTGCACACAAGAAAAGAATCAAGTGCACACAGGTGAAGATTAAAATTGCCTAATTCTAAGGTTCATCAAATGACCAGGACTTCTTGAGCCATTTGGGCAATTATAGAAGTTCAGCACCAATAATTTATCATTTCTAGAAAAGTGTAATAATACAGCAAGTAGATGAGGACTACCGGTGTCAAGAAAGACAGCCGTACAATTACGTTTCAAAGAAATATTTGTGATTAGGCCACCCTTGGCCCTGCCAGAGACTGCAGAAGTAGCTGGAGAAAAAAAGGACACAAAATAAAGTGTTGTTCACAGCCCACATTTCTTGGAAACAAAGAATAATATTGCCTCCAATAAACTCCAGCCATCCAATATTATTTTCCTTGGAGCTCAGACCATATTCCAACTTGAGACATTCAGGGAGTTAATCAGCTTAGTAGCAGAGACTGTGGGGACAACATCTTGAGGGGCCAAGGCAAGGAGAATTGAAAGCTCCGAGTTATCCAGTCAGACATCCACTGTTAACACACATTAGTTTTCCGAAGTTTCAATGCAGGTGCCAAAACAATCATTTTACGTGCTGAAATGTTTTTTTGCTTTGCTTCCTCTCACACAAATGTTCCTCTTTCTTAAGCATTCCTTTCGAATGATCCATTTACGTACCCTTTTACAAATCTAAAATAATAATCCTTAAGGGCCACACGTATCAAACAATTTTGCATTCGCAAACTGTGCAAATCGGTAATTTCGGCCGTTTGCAAGTGCAAAATAGCCTTTAAAGATGTATGAAAGGCTGTGTAGTCACAATTTTAGTTAATCGCAAAACTAGCAATTACTTAAAATTGTGACTACATATAGGGACTCGGAATTTGTGATTCCCTTAGCACATGTCAGTCAATCAATCAATCAGGGATTTTTGAAGCGCGCTACTCACCTGTGAAGATCTCAAGGCGCTGGGGGGCGGGTACAAGCAGCTCTGTAGGTCATCCAAAGAGCCAGATCTTGAAATCCTTTCTGAACTGGTGCAGTGTCGGGCTTCGTCTGATGCGGAGGTGGAGTTTGTTCCAGGTCTTGGCTGCGATGTAGGAGAAAGATCTGCCACCTGCTCTTGCCCTATGGATGGAGGGGACCGTGGCTAGTGCTAGGTTGGCAGAGCGGAGGTTTCTCTTGGGGGCGTGGAAGGAGATTCGTTCATTGAAGTATTGGAGTCCGGTGTTATGAGGGCTTTGTAGATGTGTGTGAGCAGTTTGAAGGTTATTCTTTTTTCGACTGGGAGGTCACTGAGGTTTTGGGTGATGTGGTCATGTCGTGGGATGTCAAGGACAAGTCTGGCTGTGGCATTCTGGATGGTCGAGTTTGTGGAGGAGTTTCTTGTTGATTCCTGCGTAGAGGGCATTTCTGTAGTCTAGTCTGCTGGTGATGAGTGCGTGGGTGACGGTCTTCCTGGAGTCGGGGGAATCCATTTGAAGGTCTTGTGGAGTATGCGGAGGGTGTTGAAGCATGTGGAGGACACAGCATTGATCTGGCAGTTCATGGTGAGTGAAGAGCTGAGTATGATGCTGAGGTTGCGAGTGTGGTCCGTAGGGGTGGGTGGGTTTCTGAGGGCGAGGGCCACCAGGTGTTGTACCATGCAGAGGGGGTGGAACAGGGGATGAGGACTTCTGTTTTGTCCGAGTTGAGCTTCAGGCAGCTGCTGCTCATCCAGGTTGCGACGTCCTTCATCCTCTCTTGGAAACTTCACCTGGTGATGTCGGGTTCCTTGGTTGGGGGGAGGATGAACTGGGTGTCATCGGCATATGAGACTATGTTGAGTCCGTGTTTTCTGACGATGGTTGCGAGGGGGGCCATGTAGACGTTGAAGAGCGTGGGGCTGAGGGAGGATCCTTGGGGTACTCCGCATCTGATCTCTGTAGGTTTGGAGAGGGAGGTCATGAGTCTTATTCTTTGTGCTCTGCCTGAGAGGAAAGATCGAATCCAGTCTAAAGCTGTTCCATGGATGCCAGCGTCGTGGAGTCTGGCGGCTAGTGTGCGGTGGGAGACTGTGTTGAAGGCTGCTGAGAGGTCTAGGAGGATGAGGGCTGCTGTGTGTCTTGGTCGAGGAGCGAGCGCATGTCGTCGGTGGTGGCTATGAGGGCGGTCTCGGTGCTGTGGCTGCTGCGGAATCCAGATTGAGAGCTGTGGAGGATGCTGTTGGTTTCTATGAAGTGACCTAGCTGGGTGTTGACGACTTTCTCGATGACTTTGGCGGCGAAGGGGAGAAGAGAGATGGGCCTGAAATTCTTGAGGTCAGTTGGGTCTGCGGAGGGCTTCTTGAGGAAGGGTTTGACTTCGGCGCGTTTTCAGTTGCCGGGGAAAGAGGCGGTCTCGAGGGAGCCGTTGATCGTTCGTCGTAGCTCGGGTGCGATGGTGGTGGCGGCCCTGTGGAAAATGTGCGGCGGGCAGGGGTCTGTAGGTGTTCCGGAGTGGATGCTTTTCATAGTCTTTGTGGTGTCTTCTTTGGGGAGAGGGGTCCAGGTGAGGAGGGTCTGCTGGATGGTGTCACTTGTGGGGGGTGTTGGGTCGGTGCCGTGGTCTTGGTTGTCGAAGTTGTCGTAGAGCGTCTTGATTAAGGCTGGACGGATTACGCGGAGTGGCACTCCGCGGAGTTCCACGGAGTTAAAAAAAAAAACTCAGTGGAACTCTGCTCCGCTCCAGACCCACTACCAATTTATTTTTATTTTTTTTAAAACACACTTACCTGCTCTCTGGCATCTTCGGGCTGACCTCCTCTTCACTCTGGTCTTTCCTCCTCACCGCCGTCCTCGTCACCGGTCGCAAACCCCTACATTTTATCTCTTGCGTGGACTGCTTATGCGCGGTCCATGCAAGATGTAAAACGTAAGGGTTTGCAGCGAGGACGGCGAGGAGGAGACACCACGGCGAGGAAGAGGGCAGCCCGGAGACACCAGAGAGCAGGTAAGTGTTTTTATTATTATTTGGGCCGTGGTGCAGGGGTGCAGTGGCTAACTCCGCTTCACCACGAAGTCCGAGTTTTGCCTGAACTCTGCATTCCCAACGGAGCGCGGAGTTGGCAAAACTCTGCAAACTTTGATGGCGGAGCGGAGTTCGCCGCCCGGGGTTGGTCGTGATCTTGTGGTGGAAGAAAGAGCTGAGTTTGTTGCAGAGGTCTTGGGTGGGAGGGACGTCGGTAGTTTCTCTGTTGGGTCTGGTGAGTTCTTGTATGATGACGAAGAGTTCCTTGGTGTTGTGGGTGTTGGAGAGGATTCTGTCTTGGATGAAGTTTCTCTTTGTTGATTTGATGAGTTGGTGGTGTGCTGTGGTGGCGGCCTTGTTTGCGGCGCGTGCTTCCAGGGTTTTGCTGTTTCTCCATGTTTTCTCCAGTCGTCAGCAAGAGCACTTGGATTCTCGGAGGTCCGTGGTGAGCCAGGTGGCTTTCACGTTGTGTCGCCTGGTGGAGTTCTGGAGGGGGGCGACAGTGTTGGCGCAGTTGGCGATCCATTGGTGGAGGTTGTTTGCTGCTGTGTTGGTGTCTGTCGTTTTAGGGGGAGGTGTGCAGCTGAGGGCGGAGGTGAGGTGTTCTTCGGTGATTTTGTTCCAGTTTCTGCATGGGAGGCGTGGCATGCGCTTGTGTGCGGTGGGTTTTGAGAAGGAGAAATGGACGCAGTGGTGGTCCATCCAGAGCGGTTCCGTGGTGTGGCTGAAGCGAATGTTGTTTCCTCCGGCGAAGATGGGGTCGAGAATGTGTCCTGCCGTGTGTGTGTGGGGGTGGAGATAAGTTGCTTCAGCCCAATGTTGATGAGGTTCTCCAGGAGGAAGGTTGTGTTGGGATCGCTGAGGTTGTCTAGGTGGAAGTTCAGGTCTCCGAGCAGTATGTAGTCCGTGGAGGCGAGGGCGTGGGGAGCGATGTAGTCTGCAATGGTGTTGGTGAAAGGGGAGCAGGGAGCGGGGTCCGGCGGTCTATGAGTGAGTGTTCCACGGAGCATCGTTCTGGGGTTGGGCTGGATCTGGAAATGGATGTGTTCCATGAGGTTCGAGGCGTCGTCCGAGTTGGTGGTTGTTAGTCAGAGGGAGCTTTTGTGGATGATGGCAAGGCCTCCTCCTGGGCGGTTGGGTCGGTCTTTCCTCAGGATCTTGTATCTGTCTGGGATGGTGGTTGCTATGTCTGAGGCGGAGCTGGCGTTGGTCCAGGTCTCTATGAGGAAGGCGACGTCCGGCGAGTGAGTGTTGAGGAGGTCCCAGATTTCTACAGCGTGTCTGTGCAGGGAGCGTACATTGAGGAGGATGCAGATCAGGGGCTTGTGTACGGTGGCGTCCGGTGGGTTGGGGGTGGCTGTCTGGGTCCGGAGGTGGGTGAAGGCGCAGCAGTATTATTGGCAGGAGAATGGACCTTGAGAGTTGCTTGGCGTCGAGAGCTGGCAGTTGTTGTTGTGTCCAGGGTTGAGTGCGTGGAGAGTGCTGGGTTCGTAGTGGCGGGGGCTGGGAGACCATGGTCCATGGTCCCTGGCGCTGGTCGCGGATGGGCGCAGACAGGCTTGCATTTGGCGAGCCTTTGGAGCGCCAGCGACACGGCCGCACAGTGGCCGCCATTAAGTAGGGGTCGGGGAGGGTGAGCAGCTGGGAAGTGGGAACACGCTGGGGGGAGGGGCCACGGAGCAGCAGCGGTGGGGAAAAAGGCAACACAAAACAGGAAAACTGAAAGAAAAAGACAGAAAAAGGCAAAACAGGCTAATGACAGGAGAGACAGAGAGAGGCAAAAACAGAAAGAGGAAGACACACACAGAGCGGACTAGTAGAAGAGCAGGCTCTTCCACTAGACCACTAGGGATGAGGCGCAGGCAGGAGACTGCAGGTGGAGGAGCGCCTCGAACACCTTACCTGGATCACCAGAAGGCGCTGAGGGCAGTGCCTGAACGATGGAGCTGCGCGAGGGGGGAGCAGTTATTCTGACCAGGAGGTCAGAGGTCTTGCTCCCAAGCATTTTCTAAATGCAAACTGTGCATTTAGGAAAATGCTATTACCATTGACTCCCATTTGATGGTATCCATGTGCCAATTTTGAAAAATGCACAAAAATGCATTTTTCAAAGTGCCATGTAGCGCATACATGCTCCCAGGCGATGCGTGCGCTTTACATGTGCACATTGTTTTTTTGGGGGTGCTTCATGGGTACCCTTGGCTTTGCATTACCAGATTTGCAATTACCAGTTAGGTAATCTCAAATTAGTTAATGCAAAACATTTTGCACCTCTGGGCCTTTAGGCCATTAGGAACGAATGGAGTAGTTTTGCCTAAAAGCGATTACCTATTTACCGAATTGCTATTTGGTAATATTAAGGAAAGCCAACTCTTTGGCGATTCCTTACATACTTAGCCTTTTAGGATTACCAAATAGTGATTCGGTAAAAATCACTATTTCGTAATAACAAAATGCTTTTTGATACATGTGGCCCTAACTTCTATAAGCAATCCTAGGAGATCCTTTTCAGTGGATTAAGTGCATCAGTTATCACTTTCACAAGTTCACATATCCGTTTTATGTCTTCAGGTGTAATGTTCAAAGCTGACAGCTTACTAAAAACCATAAACTGTGTGCCTCTGCCTCATCCTTCTTCATCCATCAGACTGCTAAGCGCTGCGTCCCATAACACAATAACCGCAAATCATGGTCATCACGCACAACACATAAACAACTCCTGTGGAGGCTCCAAACAAAAATCACCCACTTCCAACCCTACACAGTTTAGCATGCTAACCTTGTAGACAAGCGCTTCAGTGCCCAACATAGTGGTAATAAGAGCTATACAAATGTTGCAATACAATACAATGTAAAGTCCTAGATACGCCACAGATAATGTCAAAATATTGCATTTTTCTTTAAGCAGAACTTTTTCCAAAATCTAGTTGTGCTCTTCCACAGTTATAGCATAGATCATGATCTCACCCTACAAAGTCCGTTCCCCCAGACCTTCTTAAGCAGTGTAAAAATGCGTTTTTGGAAAACACAAGTAGCGGAAACCAACCCACATGGCTTTGATAAGTACAAAGTGAAAAGGTGGTTAAAGTTTGAGATTTGGCTTCAAGTGGTACCTGATGGTATGCTGCTTTCAGATCTGTGGTTGTAAAGTATGTGGCACCACATAGCAAACCAAGCATTTTCAATATTTTAGAAAGACGATGACATGCAACAACAATATTCTTTTTGAATGAGTTCATGTCAGCACAACGTCTTATTTGCCCCATTTTCGTTCTTGCAATAACAACTGTAGAAAATATTCCCACTGCATCAATAGGATTTTTAATTCTTTGTGCACACAAATCATCCAGTAGTACTTTGAGTTCTCTCCTAATAGTGAGGGGCTCATTCTCATTTTATGTGTGACAGGGAAGGCACCATTTCACAATATTATTTTGTGCTCAAACACGTTGACACAACTGCATTTGTCAGTAAAAACATCACCACTCATCAGCAACACAGGAGTATCCATTCTTGTCTTCAATGTACTCCTTTGTCTACCCTGCTCAACCCATCCCATTATGTTTCTTCCATCTTTCACTATGTAAATTCTAGTGAAAATACACCTGTGATTACATTCTGATCTGTCCTCAAAATAACCCAATGTATTGATAATATGTTCTCCAAATGTCACAGTTTTAGTATTTTTGAATTCATGTCCATAGTAACCAAATATGTTCTGAATGTACCATTCAACAGAAAAGTTACTGCTGATCCACATTCACCCATATTGGTAGTTTATACCTTGCCTATAATTACTTCACAGAAAGGTCCCTTTTTACATGCTAAAACACCAGCATCAAATTTGACATCCACTGGTTAGCTGCGGCCTAGGAAAAGGGCCACAGCACAAGCCCCAGTAGGAAAAAGCACTAGGTGCATATCCATGCACCATGTGCCAGACACCATGTGGTGTCTGGCACACGGTGCATGGATGTGTGGAGGGCACTACATGTACCCATAGGACAACTTACCAGTGGCCCACATGGGACAGGGGCCCTGCTTGGGGCCCCCAAAGTCCGTTTCCATCTGCCTTTTCATGGCAGTCAGACCGCCATGAAAAGGCAGTCGGAAAAGGCCATTCTAATCCCAATGGCAGTGCCTGCCTAGGGACCGCCTCCATTTAAGAGATAGGATTACAACCGCCGCCCTGACGGGATCACGGATCCTGTCGGATTCTGCGGTCTTTCCCCCGACCTATACGGTGCGACCACCTGCATCTAAATGCGATGGTCAGAACAATGGCCTGTAAGTCGGTGGGACCGCCACTGACAGTTTGTCAGTGGCAGTCCCACTGACATCGCAGTGAGGCCCTAAGTTTGAAGTATTCTGTAAGAATAAAGTGAGTGGTTGAATGATCTGTCACCCTGCTATTTCTTGACTTCACCATAAATCCTGTACTTTATTTTGTCCCTTGCCAGCATATCCAAAATCCACCAACCACTAACTATTGTGTTGTCCAAAATGTATTCTTTGAATATATTTAATTCAAATAAAGTCAAATGTTTCAAATAATACCTGCGTAGACACCTACTATGGCCATAGCCCTTAACTGATGATTTGTTTTCCTTTTTGTTTTGTTCAGTGCATGTTCTTCAATGCTTACCTGCTTCCTTGTTACAACCTGTCAAACAAGATGGCACCATGATTTTTAAGTTGAAAGGATGACGTCATAGTGAAGGAACTCAGCTCAAGGCTTGAAGGTCAGATGCTTGTCCATGATGTCACGTGAAGATGGCTGCTGGCCTGACCATGCTTGCATGCACACCAGTAGTAATTGCTCCTTTTTTCCTGTGCAGTAACTCTTAACCATGGCTGTCTTCCTCTGCATCAGAAGCTGCAGAACTTTCCTGGCTTGATGTGTGGGGATTGGTCGATTATGATCCTATCAAAGTAAAGCATACATGCAATGAATTCATCCTAAAACAATCTAATAACATAACAAACTGTGCACATATTGCTGTTACAAGAGCACGCACACAACAAAAAATTACTTAAAAGGATATTATCAAGGTATACGTTTTCCTTTCAAAACACACTTATACCGGCGCATAATTTCCCTAAATGGCTTTACCTTATAGTGTGAGTTAAGGATTTCCCAAGATATGAGTTGGCAATGTGTCATTCCAGCTCTGATGCAGGCTCACATTATTGGACCAGAGAGGTTCTCCAGGCGTGAGTGAATACCTGCCCTCTAATTGGCTGTTTATTAAGCTGAAGTGATTTCATGTTTTCTTTGGACACGTGTTTGTGTTACTATTACTCAGCTGCATCATGGGATTGACTGCTGCAACATGATAGTTTCTCATCCTTACTATTGTTTTTGTTTTTCAGAGACATTTCCCTAGACTTTTTTAGAAAGACTAGCAGTGTCATAAACATATGAAGTGATAACAGCTATAGATTGCTAAGCTCACCAGTCTGCATGCCCTGACCTCATTTAACACTAAAAAACATTTTCTTACTCCGTTTTACCCTTGGGATCCTACTACTATTGCTCCCCTGTGTCTGGCCGTGGTACTTCATGCGTTTGCTCTTCTTGGCCCTACTAGAGCTGTTGGAAGCCAATTGCTCATATTCACATATTCATTTCTGGAAATAACTAATTCTCCAAGCCCTGCGACAGCCTTTCCCACTAAGCCAATTCTACTCTGTTGTCTCAACCTTTACTTCTAGGAATATGCTTCCAATTAAGAATGCTTTCTCCTTGTACGACCTGTATTCCTGCTGGGATTTCGGATGTCTTTTTCCAACCCTTTCTCCAACGCTTCTTTCAATGTATACAGGTTTAGATTGTAAATTGAGCTCTCGAGACTTATAATTCATGCAATTCAATTTAGGGGTCAGTGGCTGGATTATATAAACTTTCTCAGTGTTGCCAATTTTTTAGCCTGTGCCAGTTTGTAGGCGCGGGCGGAATTTTAATTCTGCTCGTGGAATTGGCTGAATTTGGTAACTCTGCGTTACGTTTGTAATGTGGAGTTCCTTCCAAATTTTGCCAATCGCCACATGGCGGAATTTTGCTCTTCTTCGAGAAAGCGATGACAATGGGAACAACACGAGGCTCCATCAAGCGAGCTGGATTTGGCTCGATTATCGGTCGCCAGGGAGCCTTCTGGTGCCATTTTGTTAACAAGGGCGGTCCTGAGCTGCCGGTGTTGCTTCTCAAGTAAATTGTTTACACGAGATCCAGCTAAATCAACTTGAAAATACCTTCTTGAGTGAATATTCTACCCAAACGGACGGATCAGGTAGTTTTTTCAGCAAAAAACTCTTTATTTTTTTAACAGGAAGGAAGTGCCACAGAGACTCCAACTTCCTCTTCCTGTCCAGAAGTCTCCTCCCAGTGCTTTGTCCATCCCCTGGTCACTGTCATGTGTATTTCAAGGTGAAAGGAATACAACTGTTTCTGTGGTATATGTTGTTTTAAAACATCTATGATTTAGGTATGGCCTTGGATTAAATGCAAAATGTGTTTTTTTTTTTTAATTTCCCATTTTTCAGCAAAGTGTATTTTGGTGGGGTAATTTTTGTTGTGTCTTGAGAAGATGTGTGTTGTTGGGGAATTTTTATAGCTGACTTAATTTTCGTTTTTGGTATTGCTGAGTTATTGTTAAGTGTTTTCTTCATTGTTCACCATGTCTCCCTTGTTTGCTGGCCAAGTGACCATTTTTTGTCTGGCCAGTGCGTGTGTGTGTTTGCCACAGACCACCATTTTGTCTTTGTTCTACATGCATGTGGCCGATGGGCATTTTGTGTACTCAGAGTCTATATGTGTTTTTTTGTTGTCCATGCCTCCTTGCTTGTTGTTGTTTGAGCATGTGGCCGGTGGCCATTTTGTAGAGGTCAGTTTGCTTTTGCCATAGACCTGCATGTGTTCTTTGTTGTCCATGCCTTCTTGCTTGTTGTTGTTTGAACATGTGACCGGCGGCCTTTTTGTAGTGGTCAGTGTGCTTTGGGGATATGCCTGCATGTGTTCTTTGTTGTCCATGCCTCCTTGCTTGTTGTTGCTTGTGGCCAGTGGCCATTTTGTGTAGTAGTCAGTGTTGTTTTGTCATATGCCTGCATGTGTTCTTTGTTGTCCATGCCTCCTTGGTTGTTGTTTGAACATGCAGCCTTTGGCCATTTTGTAGTAGTCAGTTTGGCTTTGCCAAAGGCCTGCATGTGTCCTTGGATAGAGAAAGCGTTGATGTCAAAGACTCAAAGCGAGGAGGTGCTGTGTCATCATCGATCTCATGGAATTGAGGCAACGCATTGGCGCCAATCCGCCCACTCGATGAATGCCTCGGCATCAATCCCCTTTATGAAGCAGACCATGCGTTGTCGTCGAGCCACGCTGTCTGTCGTCGTCGAGCTGCGCAGTCTGTCGAGGCGATGTCGTCGATCGGCTCCTGCATCAGCGTCAAAGGGCAATGCGTCGGTTCTGATCAGCGCAAAGGCGTCATTGCATCAATTTTGATGTTTCTGGACAGCGGAAATCACCTTTCAAGGGCCCAGGACTGGATTGGCACCACCACCCAGTGCTGTTGAAGGAAGTCTTTGATGGCCCTTAGACTTCAGAACAGGAGGCAAGCCAGCAAGCTCCTGGAGTCACTCTGGATTCAAGTGAGATGGGCCCATTCCTTGTCCACAGCAGGGCAGAGATCTGCAGGCAGCAAGGCAAAGCAGAAACCAGTCAGAGCAACAGTCAAGCAAAGTGGCAATCCTTGTAGCACAGCAGTCTTTACTCCTGGCAGAGTTCTTCACAGGTCCAGTATTGTACTGTCTTGGTAGGGTCAGAACCCCAGTACTTATACTTGAATGTGTCTTTGAAGTGGGGGTGACTTCAAAGCAGACCCTTGAAGTGCTCAGATCCCCTTTCATCCCAGCCCTGTCTGCCAGGATATTTGTGGGAGGTAATCAGCCCTTTGTATGGGATGCAGGACACTGCCTATTCAGGTGTAAGTGTCAGCTCCCTCTTCCTGCCAACGAAGAGCTATCAGAATGCAGATGAATGCCCTGTCACACCCACCCTTCCTGTGTCTGTGGCTGTCAAGAGGCAATGCACAAAGTGTAGCTGTCGGCCATCCCAGCCGTGTATTGGAGACAGGCTGCAAGGCACACAGAGCAGTAAGAGCAGAGAAAAGTCCACTTTCTAAAAGTGGCATTCGTAAAACAGTAATGTTAAATCCAACTTAACCAGTAAGGAGGATTGATTATTACCATTCCAAAGATATGAAACAAGAAGCAGCTACTCCTTTGTAATCAGGAATTACAGCTTAAAAGTCTTTTAAGGAATTCCCAATGCTACTCTATGACAGGAGTAGGCCTCACCGTAGTGAAAACGAATTTAGCTGTTTGTAACTACCAGCACATGTAAACTTAAAGATACATGTCCCACCTTTTAGTTACACCGCACCCTGCCCTAGGGCTACCTAGGGTCTACCTTAGGGGTGACGTATGTGTAATAAAAGGGGAGTTTAAGGCTTGGCAAGTGGTTTTAAATGCCAAGTCAAAGTGACAGTAATCAGCACACACAAGCTGCAGGCCCACTAGTAGCATTTAGATTACAGGCCCTGGGTACATGGTATACCCCTTTACAAGGGACTTATAAGTTAACTAAATATTACAATTGGGTATACACCAATGCCACTATGTTTAGGGTTGAAGCACATGCACTTTGGCACTGGTCAGCAGTGGTAAGGTGCTCAGAGTTTTAAGGCTGATAAAAGATGCAGCACAAAAGAAGAGGTAAGCAGGCAAAAGGTTTGGGGGAAGACCACCCTTAGGATGACAGGTCTAACAATTATATTGTCTGTATGTATATTCAAACTGCAAATGCCACATTTCACTGAATGTTTTTCTTGTTTGCTTTTAGGTGGACAAGAGACATCACACAGAGTTCTGCCAGACACAAAGCTGGCGCTGATTGACATCACCTAAGTACTCCTCCTCTGCTTCTGCTTGTGCAGCAAAGTGCCAACTGCTAAGAACTTGAAGATGGCTCCTAAGAAAAGTGTTCCTGCCAAGAAAGTGGTCAGTGAGGAGGAGGAGAAGAAGAAGGAGATTGCCACGACTAGAGTGCCGCCCTCCACCTTTTTCAGGAAATGTGGTTTGCCTGCCACACCCTCCTCTGGGCAGCAAAATTCTGGAAGCAGCACTCCTGCATCAACAACACCAGCCCAATCTAAGCCCAAGTTCATGTCTCTGAGAATGGCAGCCACTGCAGTCATGGTGACGAGAAGTAAGTCTGAATTGGATTTGTCTCAGCCACAAAGTACCCAATGGTTGCAGTAAACTAAGCAAAGTGGACAACAGGAGCCGCAGCCATCAACAGTTCTTCCTGAAGTAAGAGCAGACAGGCAGTTGAGCTTCCGGATGAACAAGATGTAGCTCTTGAACCATTGGTGTCACTATCTTCAGCAAGAAAAAGAAAGGTTACTCCACCATTTTCTGCAAGCCCCCCTTCTGATGATTTTGACATGGATTGGTCCCCGGCCAAGTCCTAGACCCCCTATGAGAGACAAGGGAAAAGGAAAGTTCTTAAAATTAAAACCCTTAGAATAATGGAAAGTGACAGTGATGATGAGCCATATGGAGGGTGGCTTAGAGGACACCCAGATGACCCCTCCTATTCAACCTGCTCAGAGGGATGTGGTTCCACCACTACCACCACCACCAGCTTCCATATTTGTAAGGTCCACGCTGAGACCTGCATCCACTAGTTCCTCAGTCAAAGTACGCACTACAGAGTGGCAAATGACACACCCACCTACCTCCAGTTCTTCAGGCATTGGCAAACTAAAAAAGTTATCCTCCCCAGTTTGGGACTTCTTTACAATTAGGAAGCAGGAGGATAACATTTCAACATGCTCCATTTGCCACTCAAGTGTTCATCGAGGTAAGCCAGGTTCACATTATGGCACTGGAGGTCAAACGACCCATATGAAAAACCATCATGCAATCTGGTGGGAGGAGCACTTTTAAAAGATAGCTGCTCCAATTACGATGATAGAAGAAAGAGGTGATGTGAAAGAAGAGGGTTACAGCTTTACACAAAGCAGCCTTGTCCCCTGCAGTGAGCCAGCATCACCCACATCAGCAACCATCAAATGGCACAGGACTCAGATGCAGGCACTGCCACATACAGTCACTCCCACTTTAAGACACACGGTGAGTCTACCACCTACTGTTACTCTCCAGAAGTCGCCTGTGTCCGTGGCAATTCAAAAAACAATTCAAGCTACTAATAAGGGCGTTTAGGCAGGAGAGACCCTACGAACGCACCCACTAAACAGAACATTTGTACAATGGGAAGCTGGCTAAAATGTTAGATGTTAAATGTTTTAGAACTTGTGGTGGCCATCTGCCCAAAATGGAAGGGTCCCAGCCGGACCTATTTTGGCAGAGTTCCTGTTCCAGCGCACTCCGTCATGATGCGCTGCAATTGGTTGGCCAAGCTATGCAGCAGAGTGCTGTTCACACTACCACCTGAGCACAGGCACGTCGACCAGTTGTCAAGCAACTGATTACATGTGTATCGCTGATTTTTTTGTGGGGTTAGGCAACAGCTATCTGCACGTCTCAGCACTGAAGAAAGTTTTAAGGGCGTTCGGTGACATGCAACAGTACCAATGTCTGCCACGGAGAAAATCCATACAATTGCAAACATCGTAGAAGACTTTAACAGTAAGGCGCTTGAATGACCTTGACTCAGAGGTCTCAGACCTGAATTTGTTGCCACGGACAATGGCAGTATGTTGGGCCTGGCCCTTTCTGCAGGGTCACCCTGAAACATTTTACCTTACTCCTTCCCTTTTTCTGACCTTGTTTTTGTTGGCATTAGGACCCTGGGCACTTTACCACTGATACCCAGTGCTAAAGCGCATGTGCTCTCTACTTAAAACATGGCATAACTAGTTTACACCAACATGTTTGGCATATTTAATTTACCTGTAAATCCCTTGTAAAGTGCACTATATGTGCACAGGGCCTGTAAATGAAATGCTACTAGTGGGCCTGCAGCAATGAGTGTGCCACCCACTTCAGTAGCCCTTAAACATGGCTCAGACCTGCCACTGAGAGCCTGTGTGTGCAGTTTTAAACTGCCATTTTGACGCTGCAAGGTAACCTACTTGCCAGGCCCAAACCTTCCCTTTTATTACATATAAGTTACTCTTAAAGTACGCCCTAGGTAGCCCTGTTAACATTGGGATTGCCTTAAAACATGTTTTAAGTATAATTTCCAATTGGGAAAAGATAGAGATTTGGAGTTTGGTGTCCCTGGACTCACATTTTAAAATCACAACTTATGGTGAAGTCGGATTTTAAATTGCAAGTCTGAAAATGCATTTTTAGAATGTTGGCATTTTCTTACTTTAACCATTCTGTGCCCCAGCCTGTCTCTGAATACACGTCAGGGTTGGGTGAACAGTTGGGCTTTGTGCATACCCTCCAGACAGTCACACAAAGGGACCTGGGGTGTGACATTTGTATCCTGATGGCTCATCACCAGGCTGATGGACCTTCCTGAGGTAGATTGGGAAGGAGGAGCTGACTCTTGCACCTAAATGGGGCTGTGCCTGTCACCACACAAAGAGCTGAATACCCCTCAGTAGCGAGTCCTGTGCCTGGGCAGGGAGCTTGTGATCTTTAAAGGCCTCTTTGATGTTTCCCCTACTTCAAAGGCACATTTGGGTATAAGTACTGGACCCCTAACACCACCAAATCAGAACATTGCTGAAACCAAGGACATTCTGCCTGGAAGAAGAGCTGCTGTGCTGTGGAAAGGACTGCCACTTTGCTACCTGCATTGCTGTGTTGGCTTGCTGCCTGCTGATTGCGTGCTATAGGAAGGACTGCCACTTCGCTACCAGCTCTGCTGTGTTGGCCTGCTTCTTCTTGCCTGGGAGTGAGAGGGACTGGACCTGCTCTCTACATCCATGAACCCAAGTTTGGCTTGCCTCCTGTTTTGTGAAGTCTCAGGGACACAAAAGACTTCTTGCAACTCTACTGGTGCTGCTGGACTCTGCCATCTGTGAGTCCTACACTTGCCCGAGGTGCCCCTTCCAGTCCTGGGCCTCAGACGTGTGTTCTGTAGCTGTAGTCCCCAAAAATCGATGCAGTGGCCCCATTGCGCCGATCGCAACCCACGCAGTGCCCTCCGATGCCGATTCGACAATGACGTGGCTCCCGACTGCGAGGTTCAATGATGACGCAGCACCAATCCTCTGACACCATCTGCGAGGCTCAATGACGTCGCAGCGCCGATGCTTTGACACCAACTGCGAGGCTCGTCTCTGACGCAGTGACCCGACTGTGGGGAAAGTTCTCAACGTCGACACTTTGCTCCATACAAGGTACTTTTTCCGCGGGCTCTGCGTGGGTTCTGTAGCCGGCTTGCCCTCCGTCACAGTCGGCCTGAACTTTGGATTTGTACCAGTCCTTTGTGACCTTAAGTAACCTTTTGACCGCTAGTGACTTCTGTTATGTTATGTTAAAAGTTTTAGAGCGCATGGTTGCTCCCAATCAGCGTCCCCACACTAGGATTGCTTAGACGAGGTGCATAAGTGGCAAGTAGAATGAAGGGAAAGGGGAAAAAAGGCCCCAATCAGAAGGAGTTAGGCTATCCTAAACAACCATGTTTTGAGTTTATTCCTGAAGATTTTCTCAATGGATTCTTGTCTCAAGTAGGGAGGCAGAGTGTTCCACAGCTAAGAGGCCTGAAAGCCTATAGAAGAGCCACCCAAACAAGCTCTTTAAATGCTGGGAACTTTTACCGGTGCAGCGTTTGTGGTTCTGAGCCTTCTGCTAGGTTGGTAGGATTTAATTAGTGGAAAGAAATAAGGTGGGCCCTTGCCATTGAAAATCCTCTGGCAGAAGCACATAGCTTTAAAAGAGACTCTTTTCCTCACCAGCAGCAAATGAAGAGCTTCCAAGGCAGGGCACTAAGGCACCCACCTCTGAAGTTGCAGCACAAGATATGCCACAGCATTCTGCACTCTCTGGAGTTTGTTTAGTCTGCCCAGTGAGGTTCCAGTGTAAAGCACATTACAATAGTCCAGTTTGGACAGAACAGGAGCATGGACAACTGTTTTCCTGGCAGATAGAGGAAAAAGATCCAAGATTTCAACCAGCGACTTAAGGGTGCCAAAGCAGTTCCCAGCCACACAAGCTACTTGGCTGTCAAAGGTGAGTTTAGAATCAATCAGAAAATCCAGGTTTTTAACTTTGGGCTTAGGCTCTGGAGCAGGGCCAAGTTTGTTAGGCCACCAAGCTGATGACCAGACAGAGGGATGTTTTCTATCAATAAGCACCTCTGTTTTATTTGCATTCAGCTTGAGGCAGCTAGTGTTCATCCATTCTGCAAGTTCCCTCAGATAAGATCTATATTGAGGTGCAGCCCCCTCCTTCTCCTGAGAGAAAGTGACAATGAGCTGTGTCATCAGCCTTCGATACTATGGTAACATTGTGTCATTTGATGACATCAGCCAGGGAGTGCATATAGAGATTGAACAGTGTAGGGCTTAGTATCAAGCCCTGGGGCACTCCCTGAGATAGAGAAAGCACTTCTAAAGCAAATGGCAGCTGTACCACCTGAAAGAGGCCAGCCATGTGAAGGCTAGGCCCCTGGTACCGTAGGTTCCAAGGTGCTCCAACAAGAGACCATGGGAAACGGTGTCAAAAGCTGCACTAAGGTCCAGCATAACTACAGTGGCTGCTTGACCTTGGTCAGCACAAAGTCTGAGAGATTCGGAGGCCAGCAATAAGGCCGATTCTGTGCTGAACTGGGCACGAAAACCTGATTGTGATTCATGGAGTATGCTATTAAATTCCATGAAGCTTATCGGTTGGGCATTAATGTGTTTCTCCACGATTTAAAAAAAAGGGTAGAAGTGAGATGGGCCTGAAGTTTTCTGGAAGAGATGGATCTAATGAGGGTTTTTTGAGAAGAGGTTTCACCATAGCATGCTTTCACTTAGTAGGGACTATACCTGTTGTAAAGGAGACGTTGAGCAGATTGCTCAGCCTTGGTAAAATAGACTCTATTCCCTGGACCAGGATTCTTGGGGGAGCTGGATCAGAGGGAGATCCAGATTTTATCTTCATGAGAAGTATGCAAAGTTCATCCGGGGAAAGGGAAGAGCATTGGAAGCACTGTTTTAGCATTTAATCTTTAAAAATCCAAAGCTCAAGTTTGACCTATTGGATTTTTTTCGTTTTGGTCTTGTATTACTCAGATAAATATTATCTAGTTCATAAACTGGTGTGGAGTCTTTTTTGTGGTGTTTTCACTGCGTTACTGTAATTTAAGTGTCGCACAAATACTTTACACATTGCACAGGTTAATTTAGGTTGTATATCTGATTTACCCTGACTAGAATTGTGGTACCTACTTGGACAGGGTGCGTACCTCTGCCAACAAGAGACCTCAAGTTCTAATACAGTCATATAGTCAAGGATATGGCAGATGGTGGATATTTCAGGGTCTTATATTTGGCACATTGCATCAACGTGATTGTGCAGGACTTCCTCAAAAAGGAAGACAAAGTCAGCAACACACTGCCACCTCCAGAAGAATCTGCACTAATTTCAACTATTCTTTTAAAGCCCAGAAGCAGTTGAGGATCATTCAGCGTGCTAAAAGAGTACAGGTTAAAGCCCTTATAAGGGAGGTGCCAACAGATTGGAACGCAACATACTACATGTTACAACGGCTGTTTGAGCAGTACAGACCGATCACCGACTGTGTCCTTCAAAATGAAGGGGATGCAACTCGGAAAAGCATGACTATGGAGATGGACAAATGGGGGCTAGTCAAATGCCTCACACAAATGCAACTTCCTATTGAGGTTTTCACACAGGAAGTCAGAAAGTAGGACAGTATGATGAGCCAAGCAATTCCATTGTTGCACTTGCTACAGGACCAGATGAAAATGTTGTTGCAAAGATTTGCCGGTGTGAACAAAGAAGCATATGAGTTGGTTCAGAGCTTAATCCTTCGCTTGGCTGTCATTACAAGGCTTCAAAGAGAGATCACATCCTCCAAAGAGTACATATGTGCCACAATACTTGTTCCACTGTACAAAAAAATACTGGCACTTTCATTCCTTTTTCAGAAGTGGATGTTTCACAATACAAGACTTTGATTGTTGACCAAGAGAGGGGTTCCTTCTTTCATCTGTAGCGTCCGGTCCCGCAGGACCACAACACCCAGCATGCACCCAGCCTGCCTGCCTCACGTGGGAGGCGCACAGCTGTCACCAGTTCCAGCAGCGCCTGGAGGCGCTATAAAAACACTCCCAGACTCCCCGCAGCGCGGTTCCTTCTTTCATCTGTAGCGTCCGGTCCCGGAGGACCACAACACCCAGCCTGCATCCAGCCTGCCTGCCTCACGTGGGAGGCGCACAGCTGTCACCAGTTCCAGCAGTGCCTGGAGGCGCTATAAAAACACTCCCAGACTCCCGCAGCGCGGGTTCCTTCTTTCATCTGTAGCGTCCGGTCCCGGAGGACCACAACACCCAGCCTGCATCCAGCCTGCCTGCCTCACGTGGGAGGCGCACAGCTGTCACCAGTTCCAGCAGCGCCTGGAGGCGCTATAAAAACACTCCCAGACTCCCGCAACGCGGGACGCGCGTGCGGACAAAGCCCGGACTGAGGGCGGGCCCGTCTTAGCCCGTCATAGGCCGGACAAGGCTGGGCCCGGTTATTTAATTCTTAGCTCGGGGACACCTGATCGTATAAGAGGTACTGCATTATGTAGGCGCTGAACGTTACTAGTTGTTTTTAGAGGGTGCGATATTTACAATTATTTTGCTGTTCGTTTTTATTCTTTATGTAGGTCAACCATGCTTAACTGTTAACTGTTAATCATAGTAAACCAGTCATCAATCATACGTTTTAGTGTGTAAATTGTTTAGTTGTATATCACGTGTTATTGTGAGATCTGTCTGTTAGCTGTGATAGATATAGTGTAAAAATTAGGGGACCGTTTTGTTGTTTTGACAATTGAGAAATGGGCAAGAGGAAAATCTTGAGTGCGCAAATTAAAAAGAAACCCAAAACAGAGGGTCAAGCATGTAAGTCCTTGCTGAGTTATCTAACAGGTGCTATGGGAGCTGTTGAAAAGAAATTATTACTGTAGAAGAATCCTTAAATACAGTCAGCTCTATGAATAGAGAAGTTGGGGAGGGTCTTATAGAGGGGCGCACGGAGGATAATACCTCAAACAATCGAGATTTACAGTTAGCCACACAGGGGAGTCCATCTAATAGGAATGGTTGCGTAATTAATTTAACTGACCATTTGTCTGATAGTGATAGAGAGAGTGACGCTCAGCCGCCCCATAAGAGATCTAGAAATCCTAATTGCCTCCCTGATCCCAAGCCTTGTAATACAACCATAAAGAGGCAATTGAGTAGAACTAGCCCAAAGTTAAATCAGAGAAAGATTCCCGTGATAGACAAGAAACAGTCTAGGAAAAGCGGTGGGGGCCGAAATAGATCTGCCCCATGTACGAATGATCGTATTCAGAAGGACGTGGCTGCATTGAAGGATAAATTGGTTTCACTGGAAGTTTTTCTAAAAGATTCATTTAGCAGATTACTGAACAGAATAGGGGAGTTAGAGGAAGTCTTATCAAAGCCCGTAGGTCGCGTAATTCATAAAGAGAAAGAATCTAGTAGTATGGGTGATTCGGCTGAAGGGACTCGGAATAACGATAAACTTAGGCCACTTTCTAATCCTATGCAAACCCAGCATACTGCGCATCATAGTACTGAGTGGGATTATCATACTAAATTTGGAGAGAATAGAACTAGGTCAGCCCCAGCAGTCAATACTCTAGAAATACCTGACGCTATATCATCATATAATGGGAAACTTGATAGGAATAATTCCCCGTCTGTTTTACGGGGGTTGGTAAAAGTAGAAGGTAGGGATGTAAATCGAAGGATAAATCTAGAATTACCGCCTGAAGCCACTCCTTATGTGGTCATTCTATCAAATGTCCTCAGATTGAAGGATGAGGGTAATGAGACCTTGGAGTCTCTAAAAAATAAATCATTGTATTGGATAAGTGCTAAAATTGGCTATGCCGATAGACTATTTAGTGAGTTCAAGATGGTAAGACGGGTTAATTGGGTGGGTAGGCAGAACAAAACTATAAATGGCGATTGTGTTGTTCTAACATTCAAAACTCCTCAGCTGGTAAAATGGATTCTAGATAGTTTATGCTACAACACTGTGACCAGACATGATATTAAACCATTGCCGTTAGGTTTCTTCTACCAGCCATTAGTTTTTAATAGTGACGTCTCATATGGGATGACCTCTTTATTAACTAACCCCCCCGTGTTTAAGGTGCCAATTAAAAATCGTTTTGAGCCTCTAAGTAACCTTGAACACGTGGATTGACCACGAATGGGTATTGTGATACAACCGACAAATAGATCTAGTGGCTCAGCGGAAAATACACCTTTATTCACTAATATAGCCGATGGCCATGATGAGGTGAACTTTGACGACATAACGGCCTCTTTGCACTCAATAGGAAATGATGTTTCACTTAATGAAGCCTCAACAGCCTCAGATGGGGTAGTTTGTAGTAGTGCAAGGGGTAGAGGATGTTCCGGGGGCCCACAACAAGTTTGTAAATTGTTGTTCTGGAATACGGCGGGAATTAAGTCTAAAGTAACTAATCCTATTTGGGTGGATTTTGTTAATAATTATGATATTATCAATTTCCAGGAAACTTGGGCTGTCAACCCTATTCACATCAACGGTTATAAAACTTTTCATTCCCCTGCCTGCCCTTCAATGCATGGGCGTGAAAAGGGAGGTTTATGTATCTATTTGTCGAATAAACTTAATTTTGGCAGAGTTAGTTTAGATGTGAATGAACAATTTTATCAAATTCGAATTTTATATCCGATTAAGGGCCCACGTATAGTCATTATAAACTTCTATAATAACATAAAACCCGTGATGTTTGAGGGCTTATTGCGTTTAATTCTACAAAGAATCAGTAATTTACAGACCTTTGATGAATTAATTATCTGGGGGGATTTTAATTCTACACTATGCCAGTTATCAGATAAGGGGATCTGTGGATTTGGCTATGAAAAAGGGTCTAGTTTTCCACACTTTGTGCATAATATGACCGGGAGTACGTTGAATGATGCCATATTCTCACAGGATCTGGGCTTTGCTAATGATTTATGCTCACCTGTGCTGCCTTTTAAACCCACGTTTAATGGGAGAGGCCTGTTTTCAATCATTGATTTCATATTAATAACGTCCAGACACGCATCTCATGTTACGAATTTTTTAACACATGAGATAGCTCTTAGTGATCATTTTCCGTTGAGTCTTGATTTGACACTTTTTACACAAATAGTTGTAATTATGCTTCCCCTGATCTAGTTGAGAATATCGAATTGAATAGACAGAATGGATATACCCTAAGATGGAGAAACATCGATACCGGTGCATTTATTAAACAACTGGGGTTGAATTGTAAGACCGATTTTTACTGTTTAAGAGATAGTGCCCTTGATCATGAAGTAATAACGAATTTCCTAGAAATCAGTAATTACATAAAGAAGTCTCTTATGGTTGATAATAAAAAGAAACAATTCACCCATAAGGAAGGATGGTTCGATTCAAGTTGCACTATGGCTCATAAGAAATTGAAGAAACAGTTACACGCACCTATTAAGAATACGGGGATGATTAGAGTGGCTAGGAATGAATATAAAGCAGCACTAAGAAGGAGAAAGATGGTTTTGAAAAGGGATACTTGGCTGAACCTAATGGAGGCTTCAGAAATGCGTGATTCGGCGGCTTTTGGAAAATGGTTAATTCACCTTTCCTTACAGATGACACTAAAGCAACAATAGAAATTGCTATCACAGAACCAGAATAGATAACACACTACTCTAAGTTGTACGAAAATGTAGTAGATTGCACTGTAATAACTCAAGATTTGACCCTTATTGTACCCCCGACGATCACGACCGAACCACATCTTGTTTTTAAATTATGTGAAGTTACTAAGGCTATAGAGATGAGTGCTGGAGGAAAAGCAGCAGGACCAGACGGGATCCCTGTGGATCTTTTTAAAGCTAATTTAGATTTATGGGGACCCCTGCTGACACAAGTATTTAATGCCTGCATGAGAGAAGGGACATTTTTAATTACATGGGCCGAATCGGTAATAGTGCCCATTTTTAAAAAAGGCAATAGGGTTGACCCAGCTTGCTACCGTCCCATCTCACTCCTGGATTCTACAATAAAGATTATAGGTCGAGTTTTATTGGATAGGTTGCAGGTGTGGGCAGATGAGCATAACATTTTAAGCGATCTCCAATATGGTTTTAGGAAGGGTATGGGTACTATTGAGCAAGGGTTACATTTACACATCATTTTGGAAAAATATACGAGAGCTAAGGGGGGAAATTTTTATGGTTTTTGTTGATTTAACTGCGGCTTTTGATTGTGTTCATCATAAGCTATGGGAAATTTTAGAGAATCTAGGAATAGATATTTTAATTATTAATTTTTTGAGGCAGCTATATTTAGGGGCTAGCGCAAAGGTCCGGTACGGAAGGTGTGGTGAATGCACTAAACCTTTCCGCGTACAAAGAGGAGTGAGACAGGGATGTGTCCTTGCCCCTTTCCTCTTTACATTGTACATTAACAAGTTAGAGGAGGTATTGGTTGAGAACTGTAATGATTTACCTCTCGTAGGGGGGCGACCCATCCCCGCACTTTTATATGCAGACGATGCGGTTTTAATGGCCCGAACCCGCTTGCGCTCCAAAAGGTTGCCAATAATTTTTCAGATTTTATGTCTAATTTGGGGCTCAATGTTAATTGCTCTAAAACTTTTTTTATGGGCTGTGGTAAGGGTACTAAAAACAGGGCGGGCCCCATTTTTATCTACACAAAACCTATTATCAGTGTTAAAGATTTTTCATATTTGGGGATTCTTTTTAGCGATTCTGGATCTTGGACCCAGGCTATTTGCACAAGATGGCTTTTGTTTTCCAAATCAGTAAAGGCATTGATCAATTTTAGCCAAAAGCTGGGCAAACGGCCACCATGTGAACTTCTGCAAATTTATAGGGCTAAATGCACATCTGTTGCCATTTACGGTGCAGGTATATGGGGGATATTCTGATGTGAGTGCTCTACAGATTATAGAGAACCATTTTCTTAAGTTTATTTTGGCTGTTCCGGATAGTACGGCAAATTATATATGCCATGTTGAGCTAGGCATACCGTACTTAGAGGATTTGATCAGGTTACAGCCAGTTTTATTATGGTTCAAAATCTGGACGGTTGATGATATTACATTTAATCGCTCTATTTTAAATGATGCTTTGAGATTAGATGGGGTTAGCTGCTTTAGATGGATTCAATATGTTAAAACGTTTTTAAGTAGTATTGGTCACTCAGAATATTTTAATGATCCTTCATCAATGTGCGGTGAGTCAAGGAATGATTTTAAAATTAAATGTTTAAATTTTTTGCACGAGAAGAGGGCTTTAAATGAGTCTAAAAATCTACTGTATCAGCACATCAACTTACACTTTCTAGTGTGGGAATGCAACCATATTTGAATCTAACTATGAGTGACTATGAGCGTTTTTTATTAACTCGATTTAAACTAAACATTTTACATCGTTTAGTTACTTACCCAGACATGAATGATTGGTCTAAAGAATTGATTAAATGCCCTTGTGATGAGATTTCCGCACAATCTACAATACATATCATGTTCTTCTGTAAATATTACAGTAAACCCAGGAAAAGATGGATTATTCCTGTTTTACAGAAGTTTGGTATAAAACAATGCCGTCCTGCGTTATTAGCTTTGCAACTTTTAGATGTTGTGTTTATTATTGCTGCAGTGTCCGCTTTTAAAAAAATGTACTTAAGTGTCGTAAATCTATTGTTTTATGAAATTTTGTAAATTTGAATATATTTTTTATCAGATGTAATATTGTGCTTTTATGGTTGCTTGTGACTGGTAACCGAATAAAGAATATATTTGATTTGACCAAGAGAGACACCTTGAAGAAGAACAGCTGGAAGGTAGAGACCCAGACAGAAATTCTGGTGTGCAGCCTTCAACCTCCAGAGAGGGCAGTGCTGTTGTCACACAGTCATCGCCATCATTACCAGTAACACAACCAATGCAAGCAACAGAAAATATGACCCAACATATGTAATGGCTTGGATTTAAGTGGCAGGGCTTAGGTCAAGTGCAGAAGCGAAGGCAAACAAGGTCAACCAAGTGGTTGCACCAATGACCATTCAGAGGATGGTCCAAGACTATCTGGATGACCCAAAATCCATTGGTCTTATGGTATGGGAAGATGTGATAATGGCCAGAGCTCAGCAGGCTGGCAATAAAGTATATGGCTTGTCGGGTACCCAGTGTGTCTCCTGAGTGCGTGTTTAATGCAGCCTGCACAGTTGTTACAGTCAGATGGAACAGTCTCACCTCAAGGCGTGGAAAAGCTGACTATGATAAAAAGGAACCAACACTTCATACCAAAAGATTACACTGTTCCTGAAACAGCAAAGGAGGAGGATGATGGTGATCGATCAGACTCAAGTGTGTTAGCTGATGAACTTCTAGGCAAACCCCCTCAGTTTGTGGATGAACTCTACTTCCCTGACTAGGGAGCCACAACAGAACTTTCATATCTTATTATCTTTGAACTCCTTTGCAAAAAAAGGGGGAATATCAAAGAGCATTTATATATTTGGTGTCTGTTTTATGCAGCCTCATCTATTCACATGTATGGAGTGGACCAGTGTGCACAGAAGAAGCCTCCCCATTCGCTTAAATGACAAGAAGACAATGCCTCTGATCCCTATCCTCCTTTTTTCCATTCCCTAGCTGCGCTGCCTACCACCAGTAAAGATCATTAATAATACAAGAGTGCTATTGTTTGTTGCTTCCGTGGGAAAAGAGAAGATACAATAGACAAATGTGCTGGGCACCACACTTGGAACAGGTAACTAACTATGCACCAATGAGTGATATATCGAGTGAATGATGATTTATGCAGTGGCTGGGAGAATATTGTAACTAATTTGTAAACTTGATTTGTAATGTTTGGGGCCGATGGATGATTCTGCTTGAATGATTGTCTTGCTTTCACACTTCCAGTACCTCTGTTTCTTCAGGTTCTACAAAGACCAGTCAGTTTAGTTCACAAAACTACACAAAATGCTCAAATTCTTTTGCTCTTCTTGTTCATCAAAACTACAGGTCTGTCTCATTCAGGTCGGGAGGGGACTCGTAGTTGGGACGGTCACAGGACTACCCCAACAGCCAAAGAAGGAAGTTACTAACAATGCCTATGGGAAACAAGTAACATAACTCAAAGAGTTCTACTCCTGTGCACTGGAGAGAGTTGAGTTGATATGGAAAATGCTAAGTAGTGTGGGGCTCAAATGTCAATCAAAGTATAATTAAGTGGTTGTGGTCTGGGGGTACTATCACTGAACATATGCCAAGTGATGTACACACACACAATTGACATTTGTGCGATTGATCAGCCAGGTATATGTAGCTACTAGTCTGGCATTGGTGGCAAAAGATTGTTCTCACTTCTTAGTTAATCACACATGACTGCACAAGCCTATACTCTGTCCTCTTGATCCTCATCCACCATGAAGCTTACCTTATCCTTGACTCTACAATATTGACATGTTTTTTGAATTCCACAGGCCTTCTCTTCTTCTGCACAAAAGCTACATAACATAACTGAGCTGTTGAGCTCTGCACCCAAGATGGACATTCCGAGAAGAAGAATGCAAATGCACTGTCCATTTTTGTATTTATAATATATACAGTATACTTTTTCTTAACAATAACATAGGGTCCTCCCTATTTTCTATTTTTTTAACCCTAGGTAACATAAGATAACATGGTACTCTCGGGCTGAAGGACTGTTTGCAATACATTTGGTAACTGAACTGTATCATTCCTTCCACAACAGATGTGATGATGTGCCCCTCATCGACTTGATGAATGTTGTGTTTGTCTTTGTCTCATCTTTCCCCAACTCCCCCTTCCCATCCATTCAATAAACCCCTAACCATCTTTCCCCAGTTTGAGTGATCTATTGAGGTGTGACTTAATAATTTACATCATAAATGGATCACATACTTGGCGTGGCAGATGTGATGAACGTGATTGCAACTCACTCTTACAGGATCTTCTGAACAATAGTCCACTCCAGCCCTTCTACCCCCACCGAGGCATGAAATGGACATCATCATCATAGTGCAGAGTCATACTTAGAACAATGTCTGTCCCAGGTAATACTAGTGTACATTATGACCTGATTCACAAAGGAAAATTAAAGTTACACTGTTGTAATTCATTTGGTTCATTCCCTACATATGCTACCCCCTCTTTTCCTCTCTTGGAACATTCTGACTGTTGATGGAAACGAAGGTTCTACAGCTGCCTTCAGCTGACTGGAACCTGTGGTGGTGTAACAGTGAATAAAGACTCCTTCCTGCTTACTCAGTGTTTTGTCTTTTTAACACTGGCAACGACTTGCTGTGTGGGGACAGCCACACCACCACCCCCAACTGTATTCCAATTACCGAATACAGCCGTTATCAGTGGCAGCATTATCCTACTACTGCAGGGAGGAGATCCATTCATCTGCCTTTCTCGCACTCCTCTAAATTCGAGTCTTGACTGCCCAACATCTACATGGCCCCGCTCGCACGCATCGCCAGACAGCACGACCTCAGCATTATCTCCTACGCCGACGACACTCAACTGATCCTCTCCCTCACCAAGGACCCCCTCGCCGCCAAAGCCAATCTCCATGAAGGAATGATGGCCGTTGCCGATTGGATGAAGATCAGCCGACTAAAGCTGAACACGGACAAGACGGAGGTCCTCATCCTCGGCTCCAACCCCTCAGCCTGGGATGACTCCTGGTGGCCAACGACGCTGGGAGCAGCCCCGACACCCACCGACCACGCACGCAACCTGGGAGTCATCCTCGACTCAACGCTCTCCATGGCCAAGCAAATCAACGCAGTCTCCTCCTCCTGCTTCAACACCCTCTGCATGCTTCGCAAGATCTACAGGTGGATCCCGACAGACACAAGAAGAACAGTCACCCAGGCCCTCATCAGTAGCAGACTTGACTATGGGAACGCCCTCTACGCGGGAGCCCCGGCCAAGCTCATCAAGCGACTGCAACGCATACAAAACGCCTCCGCACGCCTGATCCTCGACGTACCACGCCACAGCCACATCACCCCCCACCTGAGGAACCTGCACTGGCTCCCCGTCGACAGGAGGATCACCTTCAAACTCCTCATCCACGCACACAAGGCACTCCACAAAACTGGCCCAGCCTACCTCAACAGACGACTCTTCTTCTACGTCCCCAACCTCCAGCTCCGCTCCGCCGACCTCTCCTCGCCACCGTCCCTCGCATTCGAAGAACAACCACCGGCGGCAGATCCTTCTCACACCTCGCCGCCAAGACCTGGAACACCCTTCCACTAAGCCTACGACAGACCCAAGACCTGCTGACCTTCAGGAGGCTACTCAAGACCTGGCTGTTCGACCAGTAGCAGCACCCCCCCCTTCCCTCTTCCCAGCGCCTTGAGACCCTCGCGGGTAAGTAGTGCGCTCTACAAATTCTGTGATTGATTGATTGATAGCATTGAAGGTAGCGGTTTTGAAAAAGAAAATTTGGGATGAGTGTATTATACAGGATGAAACGGTACCTTTACTTAAAAAATACATAACAGAGGGCTGGCCAGATAACAAGCAGAATCTACCAGAGGTTCTGAGTAAGTTTTGGGAAGTAAGGTTGGAATTGTGCATAATTGGGTAAACCATTTACCGAGGGGAAAACATTTTACCTCCAAAGGATCTTAGAAATGAAATTGTGGATTTAGCACATGTTGGACACTTAGGCTGTAGCCTTACTAAGAGTAAAGTACGAGAGGAATACTGGTGGCCAGGCATGGACGCCATGGTAGAGAATGCCGTCAAAAACTGCAATGAATGTGCAAAAAGTGATAAAACGTTTGCTGTCAGGGAAGCCCCATTATCCCCTGTTAAAGTACCGGTGCTACCATGGTCTAAACTTGCATTGAAAATCATTGGCCATCTCAACCTCAAATATTTAAGCAAAAGTTTCATTTTAGTTCTCATTGATTATCATACACGTTGGGTTGTCAAATAGATACTAAATCCCTCATTCAGTTTTTGAAGGATACTTTCCATGAAGAAGGCATACCTGACACCCTGGTGACGGACAACTGGGTTCAATTTACTTCTGATCTTATGAAGGATTTCCTATCTGATCTTCACATTTGTCACCAACGGACATCTTTGTATTGCCCCCGGGCAAATGGGTTGGTGGAGCGTATGAACAGGGTGGTAAAAGAGTGTTTGCAAAGGGCTGAAGTGACAAATGTACCTGATAAGTCTGTTTTGGAAGAGAAGATATGGGCCTACCGCACTGCAACCAACAGTGTCACGGGGGTGTAAACCTTCACTTCCTTGAAAGGGAGGAAGCTGAAGACTAATCTCACTGCGGGGTGGTTACACAAGGACAGCTCATGTTTTGTGGATAGGTCAGGAATTGCCAAGAGAATAGAATTGCATCAGGAAAAATACAAAACCAGATATGACGCTACCAAGTGTGTCAAAACACAGTTCTTCCTACAAGGTGATTTGGTCCGGATTGTTCTTACCAAAGCAAGAAGGGAGGATTACTCCCGCTTCTCTGAACCTCTAAAGATAGTAAGTGTGGGGAGAAACGTGGTCCAGTTAGAGAACGGACAGACGTGGGGGATGGACAAGGTGATATCATGCAAGCCTCCTTAATCACTTCTAAATGGATCTTCTGGCACAGGTAGACGTTTAGAAAGGTCAATTGATCCTCCTCAGAGGTCTATGAGAGATATTGCTCGCCCTGCATGACATAGAAGTTATAGTATTGAATAATTCTGTTAATGGTTACTTATTCTATCTTAGCTTTCGGCTTAGGCTCGACTGTTCTGTAATTTTGTTAGCACTCTTATGAAGTTGTATTTCCCTATCCCCTGTTCTCTCTTGTTCTTCCTTCCTCATCCTTCCTCTGTCTTTTTCCTGCCCAAGAAGGTGTGTTGTAATTCACTTGGTTCATTCCCTACTTATGCTACCCCCTCTTTTCCTCTCTGAGAACATTCTGACTGTTGATGGAAACGAAGGTTTGTGAGAAAGTGCCCTCTTTCTGCATGGTAGCCTCCACTTTTTGCTGAACTGCTAATGTGAGTTGACTGAGTGTGACCTGGGCTCCTGCCAATCAGGAGCCCAGGGCCTATGTTCTTTCCCTATAACTGCATTGAAAACAAATCCCAATTGGCATCTCTGGCCACAGGTCAGCCCCTGGTAAATGGTACCACAGGTAGCCAGGGCCCTGTGACCAGGGAAGACCTCTAAGGGCTGCAGCAGTTATTGTGCCACCCTTAGAGGCCCTGTACCATTACACTCACACACTGCCTTTGCAGGCTGCGTATTTTGGTACAGAACAAAGTGAAGAGTCGACATGGCCCAAATCCCTGTGTGCCATGCCTACAACTCACTCCCCTGGCATAGATCAGTCACTCCTCTAGCTGGGTGCCCTATACCAATGGTGAGGGTACAGGTGCATGAGCCCTGTACCCCTACAGTGTCTAAGTCCATTCTTAGACATTGTAAGTGCAGTGCTGCCATTAAGAGTATATGGTGTTGGGAGTTTGTCATTACGAACTCCACAGCACCATAATGGCTACACTGAAAACTGAGAAGTTTGGTATCAAACTTCTCAGCACATTAAACCTACACTGATGCCAGTGTGGGATTTAATGGAAAAATGTACACAGAGGGCATCTTAGAGATGCCCCCTGAAAAACGACCTACCACTAGTGTCCAGGCTGAGTGGCTGCTTTCAGCTGCCACCACCAGACATGTTTCTGGACCCCTGGGTCGAGAGCCTGCTGCTCTCGGGGGCCTGAAACAATGCACATCCTGGGACGAGGTGCCAAGCCTCCTCCTCCAGGATGGGCAGGGTCCACGAAGGGGAAGCTTCAAAGGCTTGCCTCCTTTGTGAGTTTCCCATGGCCACTTTCTGCTTTCAGCAACTGGTCCCCACTGGTTCTGACCCCCACTTTGAGAGGGAGAACCGGCGGGAAAAACAAGTGAGGAAGAGAGGCGTAGCCACCTCTGCCAACTCCACCCCTCAGGTGGGGGAGGCGAGGTGAAGCACAACTCTCATTCCCTGCCATCTTGCAGATGGGGGGACCCAGCCAACCAGGGAAAGGCTTATGCCCCCCTCCCACTGGAGGGTGGCATAATAGGGGGTGTTCCCACCCCAGGGAAGGGACCTAATCATCCCAACCTTTTACCTACCTGTAACGCCCCTAAATCTAGTATTTAAGGGCACCCCTGAACATTGCTTCCTCAAACAAGAAACTACAAGAAGAAAAGAAGGACCGAACAGCCGTGCCGAAGCTAACAAGAGGAGGACGCCCACTGACTTGGCCCCAGCCCTACCGGCCTGTCCCCACCTCGAACCTGCTCCAGCAAAATCCCGGTGTGTCCTGCAGCCAGCAACCTCGAGAAACCCAGAGGACCTGCCTGCTTTCAATCCCAAAGACTCTGTCTCCAGTGAACACCGGATTTGTTCAAACAACAGACTCCAGCTCCGCAAGGATCCGCGGGTCTGCACCACTCTGCACCCGACGCCCACGGCCCAAGTTCGAGTGGCCCAACACCAAGAGAAGGTCTCCCCGGCGACCCTGACCCGAGATCCGATGACCCCTGACCTGCCTCAAGCCTTCAGCCGACGCCTGCAGCCTCAAACCGGAAGGTCCCCTCAACCACGACCAGGAGCTGGTAAGCTGGTTAGAAGATCCGACCCTAAAAGGCACCCCTGCACCCGACGCCCGACACCCCATGGCCTTAGGTTGCCCAACCGACGGTGCCTAACCAACCCCCAAGATCCCAACTTACCTCTCCAAGTGGTAGTCGCACCCAGAAAACCTCCGTCCCCGAACCTGCAGTGCTTTTGCAAACCGGAGACTCCCCATTGAAAGCTACAGGGCTTCCGACGCCAAAACAGCACTCTGCACCCTGCTGCCCCGGTGCCGCTGAAGATGCATATTTTGTGCTGGCCTAAACCCCCATTTGCCCCGAGCTTAAGTCCAGGAGCTTTGCTCCCACAACCCAGTGGTCTGCTCGTCAACTGGAGGCCCCCTATCCCCCATTGGATAACATTGGGCCTCAGCACTCTGCACCCGGCCGCCCTAGTGTCGCTGAGGGTGTAACAAGAGTGCATCCTTGACCCTGGGGGACCCCTGAGTCTAACCCCAGAATACCAAGTCCCACAACAAAGTACTTACCTTTGAACCGATAACACTATTTTCCTCCATAGGATAACATTGACTGTTTTTCTATGAAAAGTTTCTAAGTGTGGAGTTGGAAAATCTATGAAAATCTTTTACAACTCTACTAAACAACAAAAACGCTTTTACTTACCTGTTTACAGGAAATGTCCCAGTGTAGTATCCAGGTATACTACACTGTGTAAGAAAAGTAATCTGAAAGTAATGTACTGGTTATTTTACTAAAAAGCCTATTGAAAGTATATGTACTGTATTTCCCAACCATTGCATTTCTCAGTAACAGTACTGTAAATCAAAACAAAGTGCATATACAATTACAATCCAAACTGTGTTACAACTGTATATTTACTGCAAAGTATATATCACTTACCTGTGCCAGGCTTTCTTGGTTCTAGAGAATAAAATAACTAAAAGAATATTTTTATACAAAACCAATTGGTCTGAAGGTCAGTCTTTTTTTTACATTTATTTTTTTATTTATTTGAGTTTTATATAGCGCTGGCTAGACCCAGAGGTATCAGAGCGCTTTACATGAGGATAGGTGAGATTACAAATTACAAGTTACATCTGTTACAAGAGCATAGTCAAAACATAGGACAGGAAAACAATGTTACGGAAAAGTTCGTCAGAGGGAGAAGGAGGAAGGAGACAATAGCAGGGAGACGAGGAGAACTGTGCCCAATGTCCGGCTGGGTAGGTGACAGCTGAGGGGGAGAACCAGGGCCGATCTCCTCTATAGCTGTCTAGCAGCTCCACCGATCATCAGCCAAGTTGCTCAGGTCACCACGGTGCGGGATAAACAACAAGAGCAACAGTTTGCATAGTTACATTAATTACAGTTGCATAATCAGACATAGAAGAACAAGTCACCAATAGAGGAAAGAGGGAATGGGGGAGGGAGTAGGAACAGGGGGATGGGAGGCTGATTGGATCTGGTGGACCGGCAGTGGGAGAAAAGTACCTCATGGGGGCCGAAAAAGTTTGAGTAAGCGTGTCCATAAACCTGGTGGGATCAGTCACTAAGTCCAGTGCCAAAATTCAGTCACCGTGCTGGGTTATCTCGGCGTCTTATTAGAAATTGCTTGAAAATGGGTCCTAGGGGGAAGTCTTTAAGATGAGGAGGCCAGGTGACATACTTTAGGAAGATTAGGGGGTAGAGTACAGCAACTTCAGAGTCTTGCAGCAGTTCTAGTACATCGGGCCCCCCGCATGGCTCCATCCCGTCAGTGTCAGCCCAAGGCTACATGGCTGAAAAGGGATGGGGATTAACAAAGAGCGTCTATCCGGTACGATTAGTGCCTGTAATGGAGGACCCCATTTGAGGAAATAATGTTACAGGGCGGCCATCTTAAGGTCAGGCAGTGGCTATGTGCTCCCGTGTATCACTGATCCTGAGCTTTCCTTCCCATCTGCCTATGACATAACAGGGAGCCTTGCTTCAGTCATCTGAACCCTCATGGGGCTGCAGGGAAGCATCCTGCACTCCTCCTGTGTGAGGGATGTCGCCCACCATTTTGTGGTCAGGCGGGCCGAGATAATTGTGTTCCTCCTTTACTGTGGCCGTGTTGTAGTATCCCCTGCGCTCGGGATGAATATGCCCAGCGCTGGTGAGATTCAGGGGGCCCCCGAAGCCAACTCACCCCTCCGGGAACAATTTTATTTTCGGCCGCCGGGCCCTCTAATGCTCACGGCACCCGCCGCTCCCTGATGGATTGTAAGGAGGAGGGCTCCATGAAGCATGTAATTTTGCCATCTTGTCAGGCAGTGCTTAAGAGTGAGTCCGGGGAGGCCGAGGGGTACTATGATGTCCGTAGGTGGTTAAGCAGATAGCCGTTGTGGAAAGAACATATAATAAATAGTTAGCTGCTGATTGCCTTGATTATTGCTCGAAATGCAGGGTGTTCAGCACACATACGGAGAGGAGAGCCACCATCTTAAGGTCAGGCAGTGATCACGGTTGCTGAGCTGACCAGGGGTTATAGCCGGTAAATTAAAAAGTCTTTGAGTGTGTGAATTCATTTGAGTGTGCAACA